>OX336375.1:6795699-9746342 GCA_946902895.1 Fragum fragum | reverse complement strand
AAGCTGATTTGATTAGTCTAATTAGTCCTACAAATTCGGAATAAGCAGATTTGAAGTTATTAGACTTTCTTTGACATCCGATAAATGTCTTTTAATGGTATATAATAAAATCTACAATTTTACAAACCTATCTTCGGCTCATTTGCGAATAACGCCGTTACTCTTTTAAAATAGGCACGTTTAGTTTCAATGTTTTTTTTCATATGAAGTTTACTTTTGTCGGTTGATCTGATTTACTGGGTTAACCTTCTCTCCCATCTCTTTCTCTGTCTGTCTGTCAGTCTGTTTTTCTTTCTGTCTCTATCTCTGTCTGTCTCTCTCTCTCTTTCTCTCTCTATTTATCTGAGGCACTTGTCACGGGAATGAGACACTTGTCCCTTGGATTAACCCCGAGAAAGAGCGGCAGGCCAAGCGCCGCTAGCCGCAGATAAGACCAACGGGGGCTTCTTGCGGCAGATGGCCGTGGCCCCGTCCTCGGTGTCGAGTGCCGCTGGCGCGCTAGGGGCAGTGTCACGGGAATGAGACACATTTCCCTTGGAATAAATCCGGACAGTAGCGGCTCGTCCCCGCTTTGTCCGCTACAGGGAAGACCGCCTCGATGTTGTGCCTGGGGTGCGCTTTGGGCCGTTTCACGGGAATGAAACACTTGTCACCGGAATGAGACCCTTGTCCCGTGGATTTACCCTGTGAACGAGCGGCATTCCACTGTTCCGCTTGCTGCAGAGAAAACCGCTCGTGGCTCGGTGCCGCAGCTTGCCAGGGCCCCAGCCCTGTAAGCAAAGCTCGCAACGCCTCCCTCCTTGTCGAGAGCGGCTGCGCGGTAGGAGCCTTGTCACGGGAATGAAACACTCTCCCGCTGTTTTTACCCCGGGCAGAAGCGGCCAGCCCTACCTCTGCCCGCTTCAGGGAAGGCTGCTCCCCTGTCTTTTTAACAAGGCTGGCCGCGCCTCAATGGCGAGTGCCACGGGAGCGCCAGGAGCCGTGTCACGGGTAAGAGACACTTGTCACGGGAATGAGACACTCGTCAGATGCATTTACCTCGAAAACGAACGGCAGCCCCTTGATCCGCTCGCTGCAGAGAAAGCTGCTCGTGGCCTTGTGTGGCAGGTGGCCTGTTAACCCACCGAGTACACAGCGCTGGCCACGCCTCGGTGTCGAGCTCCGCCCGCTTCAGGGAAGACCGCTCCGGGCCTGGCATGCAGACCGGGCCCTTTCCCAGAAAGCAGTGCCTTGTGCCACGCTTTCTCGAGGCTGTGTCACGGGAATGAGACACTTTCCGCGTCTATTTATCCCGGGCAGTAGCGGCCTGTCATTGCTACCTCTGCTGCAAGGAAGAACGCTCGAGGCCCTGAGCGGCTGATGGGCCGGGCCCTGGCTCAGTAGGCAGTGCTGGCCGCGCCGTGTCACTTGAATGAGAATCTTGACACGGGAATGAGGCACTTGTCCCTTGGATTTACCCCGGGCACTAGCGGCAGACATCGGCTCCGCTCGCTGCAGAGAAAACCATTCGGGGCCTGGTGCGGCAGGCAGCGCAGTTCCAGGCCCAGTAAACAGCGCTGGCCACGCCACGATGTCGAGCTCCACTGTCGCGGTTGGGGCCGTGTCACGGGAAAGAGATACCTTTCCTGAGGATCTCTCTCGGTCAGTAGCGGCCCGCCCCAGCTCCGCCCGCTTGAGGGAAGACCGCTCCGGTCCTGGTGCGGCAGGTAGACCGGGCCCTTTCCAAGTAAGCAGTGCCGTGTGCCACGGTTGCTCTTGGGCTGTGTCACGGGAATGAGAAACTTTCCCCGTATAATTACCCCGGACAGTAGCGGCCTGCCCAAGCTCCCTATGCTGCAGGGAAGAACAGTCGGGGCCTTGAGCGGCTGATGGGCCGGGCCCCGGCCCAGTAGGCAGTGCTGGTCGCGCCTCGTAGTCGGGTTCCGCGGACCCGCTAGGAGCCGTGTCATGGGAATGAGACACTTGTCACGGGAATGCGACACTTGTCCCTTGGATTTACCTCGGGCAATAAAGGCAGACATCGGCTCCGCTCGCTGCAGAGCATACCACTCGGGGCATGGTGCGGCAGGCAGCGCCGGTCCAGGTCAAGTGAACAGCGCTGGCCACGCCTCGTTGTCGAGCTCGACTGGCGCCGTAATTGCCTTTTCACGGGAAAGAGACACTTTTCCAGTGGATCTTATCCGTGCAGTAGCGGCGCGCCCCAGCTCCGCCCGCTTCAGGCAAGGCCGCTCCGGGCCTGGTGCGGCAGGCAGACCGTGCTTTTGCCGAGTAAGTAGTTCTGGCTGCGCCTCGGTGTCGTGTGCCACCGTTGCTCTTGGGGCAATGTCTAGGGAATGAGAAACTGTCCCCGTATAATTACCCCGGACAGTAGCGGCCTGCCCAAGCTCCCTACGCTGCAGGGAAGAACAGTCGCGGCCTAGAGCGGCTGATGGGCCGGGCCCCGGCCCAGTAGGCAGTGCTGGTCGCGCCTCGTAGTCGAGTTCCGCGGACCCGCTAGGAGCCGTGTCATGGGAATGAGACACTTGTCACGGGAATGAGACACTTGTCCCTTGGATTTACCTCGGGCAATAAAGGCAGACATCGGCTCCGCTCGCTGCAGAGCATACCACTCGGGGCATGGTGCGGCAGGCAGCGCCGGTCCAGGTCAAGTGAACAGCGCTGGCCACGCCTCGTTGTCGAGCTCCACTGGCGCCGTAATTGCCTTTTCACGGGAAAGAGACACTTTTCTAGTGGATCTATCCCGTGCAGTAGCGGCGCGCCCCAGCTCCGCCCGCTTCAGGCAAGGCCGCTCCGGGCCTGGTGCGGCAGGCAGACCGTGCTTTTGCCGAGTAAGTAGTTCTGGCTGCGCCTCGGTGTCGTGTGCCACCATTGCTCTTGGAGCTGTGTCTAGGGAATGAGACACTTTCCCTGTCTTTTTACCTCGGGCAGTATCTGCCTGCCCAAGCTCCGGTGCAGGAAAGAACGCTCGCGATCTTGAGCGGCTGGTGGGCCGGGCCACGAATCTGCCGCGAGATGTCGAGTGCCACGGACCATCTAGGGGCGTGTCACTTGAATGAGAATCTTGTCACGGGATTGAGACACTTTTCCCTTGGATTTACCCCAGGCACTAGTGGCAGATACCGGCTCCGCTCCCTGCAGAGAATACATATCGGGCCTGGTGCGGCAGGCAGCGCGGGTCCAAGTCCAGTAAACAGCACTCGGTGTCGAGCTCCACTGGCGCGGTTATGGCCGAATGACGGGAAAGAGACAATTTCCCATGGATCTATCCCGGGCAGTAACGGCCGGCCCAAGCTCCGCCCACTTCAGGCAAGGCCGCTCCGGGCCTGGTGCGGCAGGCAGACTGTGCTTTTGCCGAGTAAGTAGTTCTGGCTGCGCCTCGGTGTCGTGTGCCACCATTGCTCTTGGAGCTGTGTCTAGGGAATGAGACACTTTCCCTGTCTATTTACCTCGGGCAGTATCGGCCTGCCCAAGCTCCCTCCGGTGCAGGGAAGAACGCTCGGGGCCTGGAGCGGCTGGTGGGCCTCGGTGACGAGTGCCACGGGCCAGCTAGGAGCCGTGTCACGGGAATGAGACTCTTGTCACGGGAATGATACACTTGCCCAAGATTTACCCCGGGCACTAGCGGCAGACGGGGCTATGCTCTCTGCAGAGAATACCATTTAGGGCCTTTTGTGGAAGGCAACACGGGTTTAGGTCAAGTAAGTAGTGCTTGCCGCGGCTCGGTGACGAGTACCACAACCGGGATAGGGGCTGTGTCACGGGAATGAGACACTTGTCACGGGAATGAGACACTTATCCCTTGGATTTACATCGAGCTGTGCGCCAAAGTGCCGATCGTTGCGGAGACCGAATCGGGCGAAACTTCGTTGTCAAAGGCTTCCTCTCGATGTCTTGAGTGCCGTTTCGTCGAAACCGGGTAGCTACAGCCCAGCGTTTTCTCACAATCGACCTGCAAAGTAAAGTCGCGCACCTTCATCGTTCTGGCAAAAAACCTCAACCCGATGTCGGATTGGCGATATCTCGGTATCTGCGTGTATGGCTCGCCGAGATCTACCATCGGGGCGAGAATTGTGCAATTCGGTCGACTCCCTGCCAAAGTTCATCTCTTTTTGCGGGTCATTCGGATACGGGCAAAGTTAACATGAGCCCGGACCTCGCCGGAAGCATCCCCTCACCGACTTAATTTCGGCTGTAGCTGCGAGGGTTTCCGTCGAATTAGAGATATCGCGGTATCTGCTTGTACGTATCGAGGAGCACGTTAATCAAAGCCACGTTGGTGCCATTCAGTGGTCTACTGACTAGTTAGACATTCAAATCTGTTTTTTTTTAAATGTCCATCGAATGTATAATGACTAATTAGACATTCAAATCAGTGTTTTCCAATGTCCACCGAATGTCTAATGACTAAATAGTCATTAAAATCTATGTTTTTCAATGTCCACCGAATGTCTAATGACTAAATAGACATTCAAATATGTGTTTTCCAATGTCCACCGAATGTCAAATGACTAAATAGACATTCAAAAAAAAAAAATCGAATGTCCTCCGAATGTCTAATGACTAATTAGACATTCAAATCAGTGTTTTCCAATGTCCACCGAATGTCTAACGACTAATTAGACATTCAAATCGGTGTTTTCAAATGTCCACCGAATGTCTAATGACTAAAAAGACATTGAAAAAAAATTCGAATGTCCACCGAATGTCTTATGACTAAATAGACATTCAAATCAGTGTTTTCCAATGTCCACCGAATGTCTAATGACTAAATAGACATTAAAAAAAATTCGAATGTCCACCGAATGTCGAATGACTAATTAGACATTCAAACCAGTGTTTTCCAATGTCCACCGAATGTCTAATGACTAATTAGACATTCAAAAAAATCGAATGTCCACCGAATGTTTAATGACTAATTAGACATTCAAATCAGTGTTTTCCAATGTCCACCGAATGTCTAATGACAAATAGACATTCAAATCAGTGTTTTCCAATGTCCACCGAATGTATAATGACTAAATAGATATTAAAAAAAAATTCGAATGTCCATCGAATGTTTAATGACTATTTAGACATTCAAATATGTGTTTTCAAATGTCTACCGAATGTCAAATGACTAATTAGACATTCAAATCAGTGTTTTCCAATGTCCACCGAATGTCTAATGACTATTTAGACATTCAAAAAAAATCGAATGTCCACCGAATGTCTAATGACTAATAAGACATTCAAATCAGTGTTTTCCAATGTCCACCGAATGTCTAATGACTAATTAGACATTCAAATCAGTGTTTTCCAATGTCCACCGAATGTCTAATGACTAAATAGACATTCAAAAAAAATTTCGAATGTCCACCGAATGTCGAATGACTAATTAGACATTCAAATCAGTGTTTTCCAATGTCGACCGAATGTCTAATGACTAATTAGACATTCAAAACAGTATTTTCCAATGTCCACCGAATGTCTAATGACTAATTAGACATTCAAATCAGTGTTTTCCAATGTCCACCGAATGTCTAATGACTAATTAGACATTCAAATCAGTGTTTTCCAATGTCCACCGAATGTCTAATGACTAATTAGACATTCAAATCAGTGTTTTCCAATGTCCACCGAATGTCTAACGACTAATTAGACATTCAAAAAAAAATTCGAATGTCCACCGAATGTCTAATGACTAATAAGACATTCAAATATGTGTTTTCCAATGTCCACCGAATGTCTAATGACTAATTAGACATTCAAATCAGTGTTTTCCAATGTCCACCGAATGTCTAATGACTAAATAGACATTCGAAAAAAATTTCGAATGTCCACCGAATGTCTTATGACTAAATAGACATTCAAATATGTGTTTTCCAATGTCCACCGAATGTCTTATGACTAATTAGACATTCAAATCAGTATTTTCCAATGTCCACCGAATGTCTAATGACTAAATAGACATTCAAAAAAAATATTCGAATGTCCACCGAATGTCTAATGACTAATTAGACATTCAAATATGTGTTTGCCAATGTCCACCGAATGTCTAATGACTAATTAGACATTCAAAACAGTATTTTCCAATGTCCACCGAATGTCTAATGACTAATTAGACATTCAAATATGTGTTTTCCAATGTCCAACGAATGTCTAATGACTAAATAGACATTCAAAAAAAAATTCGAATGTCCACCGAATGTCTAATGACTAATTAGACAATCAAATATGTGTTTGCCAATGTCCACCGAATGTCTAATGACTAATTAGACATTCAAATCAGTGTTTTCCAATGTCCATCGAATGTCTAATGACTAAATAGACATTCAAAAAAAAATTCGAATGTCCACCGAATGTCTAATGACTAATTAGACATTCAAATCAGTGTTTTCCAATGTCCACCGAATGTCTAATGACTAATTAGACATTCAAAACAGTGTTTTCCAATGTCCACCGAATGTCTAATGACTAATTAGACATTCAAAAAAAAAATTCGAATGTCCACCGAATGTCTAATGACTAATTAGACATTCAAATCAGTGTTTTCCAATGTCCACCGAATGTCTTATGACTAATTAGACATTCAAAACAGTATTTTCCAATGTCCACCGAATGTCTAATGACTAATTAGAAATTCAAATCAGAGTTTTCCAATGTCCAACGAATGTCTAATGACTAAATAGACATTCAAAAAAAAAAATTCGAATGTCCACCGAATGTCTAATGACTAATTAGACATTCATATATGTGTTTGCCAATGTCCACCGAATGTCTAATGACTAATTAGACATTCAAATCAGTGTTTTCCAATGTCCATCGAATGTCTAATGACTAAATAGACATTCAAAAAAAAATTCGAATGTCCACCGAATGTCTAATGACTAATTAGACATTCAAATCAGTGTTTTCCAATGTCCACCGAATGTCTAATGACTAATTAGACATTCAAAACAGTATTTTCCAATGTCCACCGAATGTCTAATGACTAATTAGACATTCAAATCAGTGTTTTCCAATGTCCACCGAATGTCTAATGACTAATTATACATTCAAAAAAATTTCGAATGTCCACCGAATGTCTAATGACTAATTAGACATTCAAATCAGTGTTTTCCAATGTCCACCGAATGTCTAATGACTAATTAGACATTCAAATCAGTGTTTTCCAATGTCCACCGAATGTCTAATGACTAATATGACATTCAAAAAAAATTTCGAATGTCCACCGAATGTCTAATGACTAATTAGACATTCAAATATGTGTTTTCCAATGTCCACCGAATGTCTAATGACTAATTAGACATTCAAATCAGTGTTTCCCAATGTCCACCGAATGTCTAATGACAAATTAGACATTCAAAAAAAAAAATTCGAATGTCCACCGAATGTCTAATGACTAATTAGACATTCCAATAAGTGTTTTCCAATGTCCACCGAATGTCTAATGACTAATTAGACATTCAAATCAGTGTTTTCCAATGTCCACCGAATGTCTAATGACTAATTAGTTATTCAAAAAAAAATTTCGAATGTCCACCGAATGTCTAATGACTAATTAGACATTCAAATCAGTGTTTTCCAATGTCCACCGAATGTCTAATGACTAATTAGACATTCAAAACAGTATTTTCCAATGTCCATCGAATGTCTAATGACTAATTAGACATTCAAATCAGAGTTTTCCAATGTCCAACGAATGTCTAATGACCAAATAGACATTCAAAAAAAATATTCGAATGTCCACCGAATGTCTAATGACTAACTAGACATTCAAATATGTGTTTGCCAATGTCCACCGAATGTCTAATGACTAATTAGACATTCAAATCAGTGTTTTCCAATGTCCACCGAATGTCTAATGACTAATTAGACATTCAAATCAGTGTTTTCGAATGTCAAACGAATGTCTAATGACTAAATAGACATTCAAAAAAAATTTCGAATGTCCACCGAATGTCTAATGACTAATTAGACATTCATATCTGTGTTTTCCAATGTCCACGGAATGTCTAATGACTAATTGGACATTCAAAAAAAAATTCGAATGTCCACCGAATGTCTAATGACTAATTAGACATTCAAATCAGTGTTTTCCAATGTCCACCGAATGTCGAATGACTAATTAGACATTCAAAACAGTATTTTCCAATGTCCACCGAATGTTTAATGACTAATTAGACATTCAAATCAGTGTTTTCCAATGTCCACCGAATGTCTAATGACTAAATAGACATTCAAAAAAAATTTTCGAATGTCCACCGAATGTCTAATGACTAATTAGACATTCAAATCAGTGTTTTCCAATGTCCACCGAATGTCTAATGACTAATTAGACATTCAAAAAAAATTTCGAATGTCCATCGAATGTCTAATGACTAATTAGACATTCAAATATGTGTTTTCCATTGTCCACCGAATGTCTAATGACTAATTAGGCATTCAAATCAGTGTTTTCCAATGTCCACCGAATGTCTAATGATTAAATAGACATTCAAAAAAAATTTCGAATGTCCACCGAATGTCTAATGACTAATTAGACATTCAAAACAGTATTTTCCAATGTCCACCGAATGTCAAATGACTAATTAGACATTCAAATCAGAGTTTTCCAATGTCCAACGAATGTCTAATGACTAAATAGACATTCAAAAAAAAAAATTCGAATGTCCACCGAATGTCTAATGACTAATTAGACATTCAAATATGTGTTTTCCAATGTCCACCGAATGTCTAATGACTAATTAGACATTCAAATCATTGTTTTCCAATGTCCACCGAAAATCTTATGACTAATTAGACATTCAGAAAAAAATTTCGAATGTCCACCGAATGTCTAATGACTAATTAGACATTCAAATATGTGTTTTCCAATGTCCACCGAATGTCTAATGACTAATTAGACATTCAAATCAGTGTTTTCCAATGTCCACCGAATGTCTAATGACTAATTAGTTATTCAAAAAAAAATTTCGAATGTCCACCGAATGTCTAATGACTAATTAGACATTCAAATCAGTGTTTTCCAATGTCCACCGAATGTCTAATGACTAATTAGACATTCAAATCAGTGTTTTCCAATGTCCACCGAATGTCTAATGACTAATTAGTTATTCAAAAAAAAATTTCGAATGTCCACCGAATGTCTAATGACTAATTAGACATTCAAATCAGTGTTTTCCAATGTCCACCGAATGTCTAATGACTAATTAGACATTCAAAACAGTATTTTCCAATGTCCATCGAATGTCTAATGACTAATTAGACATTCAAATCAGAGTTTTCCAATGTCCAACGAATGTCTAATGACCAAATAGACATTCAAAAAAAATATTCGAATGTCCACCGAATGTCTAATGACTAACTAGACATTCAAATATGTGTTTGCCAATGTCCACCGAATGTCTAATGACTAATTAGACATTCAAATCAGTGTTTTCCAATGTCCACCGAATGTCTAATGACTAATTAGACATTCAAATCAGTGTTTTCGAATGTCAAACGAATGTCTAATGACTAAATAGACATTCAAAAAAAATTTCGAATGTCCACCGAATGTCTAATGACTAATTAGACATTCATATCTGTGTTTTCCAATGTCCACGGAATGTCTAATGACTAATTGGACATTCAAAAAAAAAATTCGAATGTCCACCGAATGACTAATTAGACATTCAAATCAGTGTTTTCCAATGTCCACCGAATGTCGAATGACTAATTAGACATTCAAAACAGTATTTTCCAATGTCCACCGAATGTTTAATGACTAATTAGACATTCAAATCAGTGTTTTCCAATGTCCACCGAATGTCTAATGACTAAATAGACATTCAAAAAAAATTTTCGAATGTCCACCGAATGTCTAATGACTAATTAGACATTCAAATCAGTGTTTTCCAATGTCCACCGAATGTCTAATGACTAATTAGACATTCAAAAAAAATTTCGAATGTCCATCGAATGTCTAATGACTAATTAGACATTCAAATATGTGTTTTCCATTGTCCACCGAATGTCTAATGACTAATTAGGCATTCAAATCAGTGTTTTCCAATGTCCACCGAATGTCTAATGATTAAATAGACATTCAAAAAAAATTTCGAATGTCCATCGAATGTCTAATGACTAATTAGACATTCAAAACAGTATTTTCCAATGTCCACCGAATGTCAAATGACTAATTAGACATTCAAATCAGAGTTTTCCAATGCCCAACGAATGTCTAATGACTAAATAGACATTCAAAAAAAAAATTCGAATGTCCACCGAATGTCTAATGACTAATTAGACATTCAAATATGTGTTTTCCAATGTCCACCGAATGTCTAATGACTAATTAGACATTCAAATCATTGTTTTCCAATGTCCACCGAAAATCTTATGACTAATTAGACATTCAGAAAAAAATTTCGAATGTCCACCGAATGTCTAATGACTAATTAGACATTCAAATATGTGTTTTCCAATGTCCACCGAATGTCTAATGACTAATTAGACATTCAAATCAGTGTTTTCCAATGTCCACCGAATGTCTAATGACTAAATAGACATTCAAAACAGTATTTTCCAATGTCCACCGAATGTCTAATGACTAATTAGACATTCAAATCAGTGTTTTCCAATGTCCACCGAATGACTAATGACTAATTAGACATTCAAAACAGTATTTTCCAATGTCCATCGAATGTCTAATGACTAATTAGACATTCAAATCAGTGTTTTCCAATGACCACCGAATGTCTAATGACTAATTATACATTCATAAAAAATTTCGAATGTCCACCGAATGTCTAATGACTAATTAGACATTCAAATCAGTGTTTTCCAATGTCCACCGAATGTCTAATGACTAATTAGACATTCAAATCAGTGTTTTCGAATGTCAACCGAATGTCTAATGACTAAATAGACATTCAAAAAAAATTTCGAATGTCCACCGAATGTCTAATGACTAATTAGACATTCATATCTGTGTTTTCCAATGTCCACGGAATGTCTAATGACTAATTGGACATTCAAATCTGTGTTTTCCAATGTCCACCGAATGTCTAATGATTAATTAGACATTCAATTTTTATACTTGTTGAATGTCTATTTATGCGATTAGACATTCGGCCGAATGTCTAATGTCTAATGTCAAATGTTCTGCCAACTTCACGGACTTATAAAAAGTTCCTATAATATGATGAAGATAGTATCATATTATCTTCGGTGCCCTGTAGTCGCGCGATTTCCTTATTCGTTATTCGGCTTTAGAACCGTAAAAACTCTTAAGTAAAAAGGACCAAGCTGAAGGCTAGAAGACACTTGTTAAAGGTTTGGTGTGTTATTATTGATTTAAACTTGTAAATAACGATTTAACAAAGCGTAATTATTTAGTAAATATGTAGAAACCGGAAGTTACTATGTTTAAATTCTAATTTTCAAAATATTCTACTTTCATTTTTACATCTACTTGATTTTTATTGAGTAAAAGCTGTAAATCCCACAATATAGCGTTTCCTTGAAGCCTAGGACCCCCCTTAATCGCGCTAGAATGTTTTAAAGCAATGGGCGGCGTGATTACTGTAAAAATGCATTTGCAACCTGAGCCATATTTGTAAACATTGCCTATCTATGGTCACATGACTCCCACATGTCACTTAAGATCACGTGATTACCAAACATGGGACGGCAAATCACACACACAAAAAAATACTGCGCTGATTATTACCCTATTTTACAATAATTTAAAGCAAACTAAAGGATATTTAGAAGTCTCTAAACGATTTTTGTATCATCCTTTACATGTGCCATATTATTGTCTTCGGCTAAAACTAACTGATTGTCCGTGGCAAGTTGAGATGAGAAGTAACCCGAGGTGTATTCATATCTAAGAGATCACGTGATATGTGTTATCAACAAACCCGAAATGAAATTGTCTTGTGTTCATTTTGCGGTTTTGTTAAATCTAAGTTGGAATTGCTCCGCATTCCAACTTAAAAATGCTAATATTAGATATACGTATTTAGAAATCCCATCTGATACATATTTCTTTCTTTGTAAAGGGTTGTTTGACCCATTTAACAATGTTGGTACTCATATGTTAATTTGAGATCGAAGCGAAGATGTGCAATCACAAGCCGCCCAAATGGTTTTGGAACTGGTAGATCAGACATTAGGTATTATAATAAATTTCAACTTTAAAGCATAATCTAATGACGGTTTGCATCAATTTCGTACAATAAAACGACCACACCTTTTAATCGCTAAAACACCCCCTTTTAAACGCCCTTATTCATATTTGGAATCTTCTCATGTTACAAAAAGACACATGCATGAAGCACCTTCAATCGTTATTCAGTCGGGTACGTTTATAACGATAACAAATGCCAATGGATGGGATTTCAAATCATTTTAGTCCTTGGATGAAGGTTACCTATTTTATAACAAATTCATTTGGTGACGTATTGATAATAATCATGTTAATCATAAACTATTAGTTCCTTTTTCTTGGCTTGAAGAGTTTTTTTCGTATTTTAATTGATCCTCGATCTTTGTTTTATCGTTCCAATATCATTCATAGATGTCCTGATACTCAGTTAATTTGCCTCAATCAGTCATAGCAAGGATAGTTTCGAATTACTGTAATTGATAATGGCGTCCTTTTCGCGTAAACCTTATCTTAATATATGATAAACTTGTGACCATTATTTTCTCAACGCTCTTTTTGCAATTTATTCAAAATTGTGAAGTATGTTTAACCTTTTATCGTGTAGTTACTGTTTGTCTTTGTTTTCTGAGGGTTTTTTTTTGTTGTTGTTGGTTTTTTTTTTTTTTTTTTTTTTTCTTTTTTATTCAACAAAAACAACAACAACAAAACCGATAACAAACAAAGACATTGTGGTGAAGGAGAAGTTTCTCTTTTGTACACAGTGTTTTCTTTAAGGGATTAAAGATTTCGATTGACAGGAATATGTATACTCTGTTAAGAACTTTAACAGATGTAAAAAAGTAAACCAACAGACTTTTGGAAACTTTTTAGTAAAAGAAAACAGACAAATAGTGTAAATTCTGAAAATTATACCTGTTGCCATAATTCTATAAACTTTGATGAGCTTCATAAACCATTATCATACGATGGAATAGAATATGTAGTAAATAGTCTGAAATGAGACATGTCCATCAAATAAATCTTGATCTTCCTGTATTGTGAGAGTGCATTTAGTCGAATTTCGTGATAACCGACTATTTAACATGAAGAAATGTGCCATTTTATCTCACCTGAGCTAAACGGGCTCAAGAAGACCTTTTGTGGCTGTATGGTGTCCTTCATCTCTTGCCCGTCATGTACCTTCTAGACACTCTGTAGGTCAATGTTTGTGACTAACCATTTGTTTCTATTAAATCACGGACGAAATCTAAATTTGGACACTTTGAATTAAAGCAAGTTTACTAGGTCAATTCTAAGAAAAACCTTGTACACTTTCCGGAGGACTCAGTTTTGCTCAATCGGCCTAAAATATTCAGAATGTTTGCCTCCGTGCTGGGACAGAAGTTCAAAGTTGTGCCACTTGGGGTAAACAAGCGGGTCACAAGGTCAATTAAATAATCGCGGCGGTCAATCAAATATTCAGGCGACCAATGAAATCTTTCATTTAGACTGAAACTAACTTTGAACTCCGATATTGGCTGTCAATTTTCTGAATAATTTGTGTTGGTTTTCAGACTGAAATGTCGTAACTACAGCTTTCATGTGGTATATTTTAATCATTTTCATCTATCTTGTTTGGAGATTATTTATCGGAATAAAGTATGATATTTTCATAACTGACCTCGTATCCAATTAATCTATTTTATATTTCGCTTGAAGAAAAACAATGGATTTTTGGACATAGTATGTCAAAGGGTTAACCCCCTGCTTTCAATTGAAGAGATTTTAATAATGTGCTCACGCCCCAAAACCAATGTTAACGCGACGTCACTAGGTATTATCCTTTGTCATGCTGAATATAATCCTCTAAAGAACCGCATTAAAATCAAAGAGCTAAAAGCGCTGGAAGTACTATTTCTGGATTAATATTCATTTTTAAAATATATCATATAAACAGCTCTGGCTTAAAAGGACAAGCAACTGATGTAAACTATGATGATAATGCACACATCTGCAGGCTGATCGTTGACTATGCAACGTGCCGAAACAGGAAAATCCCGGGTTCAGTATGACAATTGTTGTTTTCGCTATTTACAATTCTTTAAAGCTAATTTCAAATTTTCGCAAGAGCCTATATTGATAAACGCACAACCAATTGATGCAACAATTTTTATAAAGTTGGTCGCTGCCTTCGTCCTGTTGTTGAATTTTAGTCATATTTAAATAAGTTCACGCTCAACATTCGAATGGCGTGAGTTCCTCAACAACGTCTTGTTCCACTGAATCTTTAAAACCTTTAAAACTGCCACTTAGTACCATTGCTATTAAGTTTTGTTGAAATCCATCAACTAGTTTCTGAGAAGATTTTCAACGTACATTTATTCACCATATATGGAATTGGCTCCGCTAGTAAAAGTCATGTTTTATATAGTCAAATTTCCTTTAAGGAAATTGTTACGGGTCACCTAATTATCATTCGTGTTAGATTTGGTTGAAATCTGTGGAGTTATTTCTGCGGAGAAGTTTTTCTTAAAAGATAAAATCTTGCGAACTGACAGACTGAAGTATGACAGACAAAACGCCATGACAAAAGCATGCTGGTACTCAGTCAGTGCGGAGCTCAAAACCTGACAAATACATTCATGAATACCATCTGATTAACACTTTCTTGTTCAACCCCCGTGATTTTGCGTCATTGTTAATATACTTGAGAGAATATTGTGGGAAAAAGGAGAAATTGCTTGTAACAAGCAATTTCTCCTTTTCCCACAATATTTTCTACCACATAGGATGATTTCATTTCAAATTGCACGCACTTTTCATTGTCGTCTGCAACCTCTTTCAAATTGGACCAGTCGGGTGGACGTCATAAAACTGATATCTCAAGTCCGACTTAAAACTTTGCAAATGTGAGGGGTATTATCATTTTATTTCTGTATAACTACAGATTGCAGTTCTTAAGAACCATAACTCTTTCTTGATTCCTTTTTTAGTTATTGACCATTCTTGTTTTTTCAGACTTTGATATCTAAAAAGTATTGTACCAGCATGCAAGAACCTTTCTATATAATCCAATACTTTCTTACTTATTGTTATGCCCCCCCAAACTATGTTTGGGTGGTATATAGGAGTCAGCTTGTCGGTCGGCCGGTCCGTCCGTCCGCCCGTTTTCTGAAGCTTTTTCGAGACCGCTCAATTTTAACTATTGGCAACTATTAAACGGATTTTATTCAAATTTCACTGATATAATCAGTATCAAGCAGAGATGCGCATATCCTATTTTGGTTACGGTCAATTGATTTTTGACGGAGTTATGGCCCTTTGGTGAAAAATCGTGTCCGCTCAATTTCTCAGCAATGTTGGATGGATTTGATTCAAATTTCACTGAAAGACTAGGTATAAGTTAGACATGTGCATATACTATTTTGGTTATGGTCCATTTTCTTTTTTTACTGATTTATGGCCCTTTAATTTTAAAGTCCATTTTTGTTTCGGCCCTTTGGCGGATAGCACTTGTATATGGACAAGCGCTGTTGGGGGGGGGGGGGGGGGGATTAGTCCGCTTTGCGACAATTTTTAGTTTATCAGACTTTAACCCTTTTCATGCTGAATAAAATCCGTATTTGAATTAAAATCAAAGGCCTGGGAGCATTTGGGGCAATAATTAATGGTGGAATTTTTTTTTTGAAAATTAATTTCATAAACAACTCTGGGTTGAAGGTGACAAACAGGAAATATAGACTAAGATCAGACTGCGCTTATGTGCAGGCTGATCTTGGTCTATACCTACTGCCAAAATAGGAATATTTTCGGGTCAGTATGGTAAAGGTTAAGAGTGTCAGGAGCAAATCTGTATGTGTACTTTATTATATGCTGAAATTTCAATAGTAGATAATTCATATCAGGGACAAATGCTGTGCACAATACCCATAAATTTATCTTGCTTATTTCTGGAGTAAATGTAATTGAAATGGCTTCTGTTTTTTTCAGACTTAAATTGTGACTGATACATAAAAGAGAATTACGAGTGGAATTTCATGCTCGCATTGATTCTTCCAAATGGAATAGTTTTGTAAAAGAACATAAGCTTAGTGCTGTCTAGGTCTTGAGTTACATGTATTTCTCTTTGTAGTTGATCATACCCCCAAATATGCACGAACAGGGAAATAATGTTCGACTGCATACTTGGATTAGATGCTATAAAGGTAAATCACAGTGGACAAGAAACTAAACTATATCATGCCTACTTCTTGAATTATGCCCATCGCATACAAATGTAAACTAGGCCTAAGAATTTGGTGATAGAGTATTACTAGGAATTATCTCATTCCTCAATTTTTGTTTTACCCATTACAGGATGATAATCTTTGGTTTGGTGAAATTTAAAAATTAATTGTCTTTTAGGAATGAAAACATTGTGGACAATGAAGAAATTGCTTTTATCAAGCAATTTCTTCATTGTCCACAAGGTTTTCTGAATCTTTTTGTCTTCATGGGCGTAAAAAAGCGGGACTGTGTGGGCAAGAGTACTGACTCGTTCTGATGTTGACGCTCGGGCAGACCACGCCTTTCATTGACGTCTGCAGATACAGCTTGAAGATTTATAGGAACATAAGATACCCAATCCAATTAAGATGTCCTATATATGTTATACATAGCTGGTTTAGGAGTTCAGTATTTCGAGCTAAAATCCGAAATTTTATGCTACAAGAAAAAACGCCTCAAAATATGGTAAAAATCGCACGTTCTTACCAAATGGTTTCGTTTCGTTTAAACATTCTCGAATAAAAAGAAACTGGTCACTAGCATTCCTGTCTTTCCGCAAACCGTGTATAGAACAAGAGGACCATGATGGTCCTAAATCGTTCAACTGATTCGTCTGCTATTTAAGGTTGTTTTTTTGTGTGTTTTTGTTTTTCGTTTTTGTTTTTTTTTATTGCATTAAAAAAGACACAAACTTTACCAGATAAATATAACAAATATAATATTTCTGGCATAGTACACAGTCATCGAGTAATGCTACATACTAAGTATGAATGTTTTAGGCAATATGATTTAATCAAGTGGGTTTGGAAAACGTGAGAAAAAATGGAAATTCCTTATTACAAGCAAATTTCTCGATTCCAACTATGTTTTATACACTAACTTGGTAAAGAACCATGTGAATATGTTATAAGTGAAATATGAATGCATTATACTATCATATACTGGGAGGAGCAGATATTTGATTATGCTGTAATTGAGAGTTTTTTCCAAATTGAAGGACGGGATTTTAACGATACACAACAAAACCAACTAGTTATGTTACATGCTAAATATAAATGTCCTGTGCCATATGGTTGAATAGGAGATGACTTTTGTACTTGCTCTAATTTGGACCCCAGGGACGGTGCCATTTTTTTTTTATCACAGGGTTATAATTTTTGAAAACTTGGTAGAGATTACTTTATCATGCTATAAATGAGATATGAATATCCTTGGCCTTGTAGTTTCTGAGAAAAATAACCCAAATATTTACTGAAATTTCCAATTTTCAAATGTCAGGGCAACAAAAGTTTTTCACGCATTGATTTTTTTAAAAACTTTTGAAGAGCTTTTCCTAAAGAACATTCCTGCAAAGTTTCGGTTCGATGGGCCTGCTGGTTTTGGAGGAAAAGATTTTTGCGGACGGACAGACAGACAGACGGACGGACTGACAACGGATGATGACCGATCACTTTGTGCTCAGGTGAGCTAAAATTCCAAGTGAAAATTTGGATAATGCAATATTGTATTTTTATTTCTCGAAACACTCAAATGTAACAGATGTGATTTTTTTCCCAGTTCATACTGGAATCAATTTTGTATATCGTCATTTTCAAGCTGTAGTTACGACATTTTGCACGCCCAACAACGATATGTTCCAGTGCTATACTAGAGGTAAATCTTTCTCCTACCCACACTTGGGAAGATCGTACTTCAGAAAGTCTTTTATCCGTCTGTTCGAATCACAATTCCCAACGATGTCTATATTAGCAATGTCCCACGACTGTAGGTATTTCAACTGACAAGAGCAGTCTATATTCCTATTCATTATAAGATGCCCAAGGCTCGGTAACGCCTTGAAAAAGGAAGGAAGTGTTCGCAGATGGGTGTTTTGTAGCTCAAGACTATTTAACAAGAGTTTGTCCTGGAATGCATGGCCGGAAATTTGGCTTATAGGATTGTCGTGTAAAGCTAGTGTACGTAATTGTGTTAATCCTTCGAGGTCATGTCTACGAATCGATGTTATCTTTGAATGTGTTATTTCTAGGATACGGAGTTCTTTTAGTTTCGATAAAGAAGACGGTATTTTAGTAAAGCCATCGTATTTCAGATGCAAATTTCTCAACGCAGTTTCATTTGGTATCCCCTGTATTGGGATGTCGTTCAGTCTTGCGTTTCCAGATATTGAAAGTATGACCAAATGTGGAAATGCTTTGAAAATATTTTGGATGTTACTAGGAACAAGGTCATTGTAATCCAGTTCTAAGAACCATATTCTTGAGTTATTTTTCGAACATGGGTTTATTATAGATCCACTAGTATCCACATTTGTGTTATATTCAAATTTGAGATGTTCTAACCTCCGCAGGTCACAAATAGTATTCGGGATTTTTTCTAACTGAGTACGTCGTAATGTTAACATTGTTAAAGAATCACCTGGTCCATATAAAACATTTTCGAAAAGTTGGGCATCTTTAAACTTGGTAATGTAAAGAAATTCCAAAGAGTGCAAAAGATTGATTTCCAATGCCCAAGATGAAAACAGTTGTAAATCGACGTAGAAAATTTTCAGATACCCACCCAAAGCTTGCAAGGTCGTATAACTTGCTCTAAATGAAGATATTGGATTCAAGAGTATTCTTAATGTTATCAGTTTAGGTAACATAGTCAGTGCAGATGGAATAGATGTTATACTGTTATTATCAAGGTTGATATGAACTACTGTGGATTCAATTCCAGTGAAAGCGTCTGTGTGTATCTTTTGAATGTTGTTGTTTTCAAGATCTAGTTTTGAATAGGTCGACACTCTTATTTCTCTAAATGCGTTGTCTGGAATAGTGGTCAGTGAGTTTCCGTCTAATTTTATTATAACCGTGCCGTTAGATGGGAACTGTACGACGAGCCTTGGGAATGTTTTCAATCCCTTATCAGAGCAATCTATTTTGTTGTCTGAGCACAGGCACGTTGAATGACATCCTGGGTGAGTGACTAGAAACGGATTGCAGAAACATGGAAGAAGTACCAATATCAGAACCTGGAAAGAATGTGGATGGGTTAGCGCAGATGCACGGGGTGACTACAGTAGAAACTGTGTCTTAAAATAGGGCTCGTGCTAGCATTTGAAATTCAGGAGACGTTGACTCCTTGACCATGCAATTGACCAATCACGGCAGTCAATCAAGGAATCAGCCGACCAATCAAATCATTTATTCAGGCCGGACCTGAACCTACAACTCCGACATTAGCCGCCATTTTTGTTAACCTCTTTTGTTGGTTTGGCGACTTAAACGTCGTAACTACAACTTATTCAAGCTTTACTTTTTAGTTACATACCACTGGCCATGAATTTTGCGAAATAACGCCGTTGGAATTCGAAGCGAAACTTCCTCTAGGAGTTAATGGGCGAGGCCTCTGGAGTTCGTGGACGGGACCAGTAATTGGTCAATTAAAAGGGTCACGTCTGATTTGGGAAGCAATCATGGAATGTCATGGGTTCGACCCTCGGCGGCGGCACATATCATATTCGACATTTGTCTCCCACCAATGGGTTGATAATCGTAAACCTAAGTGGAACTAGAAAAGGGTGTGGTGGTGAGAAATACCAGAAATCCATTGTTAGGTGCTCCAGCCGCGATATGACTGAAATACTGTTATAGGTGACGTTAAACCCCAATTAATCAATCTGATTGGGAAAGGGTCAAGGCAACAAGAAGAGCCAAGCAATAGTATAAATTTCAAGGTGTTAGTGCCAACAGACCTTTCCTGTAAAAATATGAAGTAAGCAGCTTCCTGTTTTGCAAAATTTTAGACCTGTCCAAATTCAAAGGTTTGCAGACGGAAAATTGAAGAGGGTTTAATTTGAAAATTAATCATTCGGTAGTGTAGGAAATATTGTGGGAAAGATGAAATTTCTTGTTACAAGCAATTTCTTCTTTTCCTATAATGTTTTCTCAATTTTTGAAATTACCGGGACGTAAAAACCAGGCATTGAACTGGAAAGGGTTAAATGGTACTGCTACATAACTGCGTATATATATGTATTCTTGTTGAATTTCACGGATAATGCGGGACAGCAAATTTTAGAAAACTTAAAATTTAGAAAATTTCGTCAATGTAATTCAGAATTAATTAACGTTTCTAATCGAAACTGCAGGGAAAAATAGATGTGGTAAACCTTATGAGAAATGGAGAAATTGTTTGCAACAAACAATCTCTCCATTTCTCATATAGCTTAGTTCTGAATTTCAAATTACGTTCATTGTTGTCTGTAACTCCTTTGAAGTTGTACTAGTCTGAACATTTTTGTCTGGTGATGGATCAATCCTTTTCTGGTTAATCCCTGGTTTTCCTATTCATGTCAATTTATTATTTTAAAAAAGAAAATGGAAAAAGAAGAGGTTGCTTGTAAGAAGCAATTGTCTTTTTTCCACAATATTTTTTTCTTACTGAATAATTATTTTTTCTTTTAAAGAATCTAATTTGAACTGCCATCTGCAAAACCTTTGAATTATTGACAGGTGTATATTTTGCAATACAGTGAAGGTATGAAAGAGAGATTGGAGAGAGAGAGAGTGCGTATGAAAGAATGAGAGAGGAAAAAAAGAAGAAGAAAGAAAAATTTACCGCTATTGTATGTAGGTTTATTTGACTTACATATTTAGTAGAAAAGTTAGGAAACATCCTTAATTTTCATTGGAGTATGATCTATTGTTGTTTAATATCTTTTCATTCCCTATTGCCATACTTATCTGTGACCTGGGCTATTTAGATCATAATTTATCTTTTTAGCTAGCCAAGTGTTAGCTTTGATAGCTAAAGTCAACAGGGTTTTCTCGTTGTTCAACGAATGCAAACTGCCACTGGAGGCTTAACCACTAAATTCCTACTCCATAAAATAGTAATATGTATTTAAGGAATATTGCAACTCTGCCTGCATGTTAATCTCTTAGATATACTTAGCGCACTTGAGCATATTGTGTTAAAAATGAGCATCTCAAGGAAAGGGCTTTGGAAACATCGTGGACAATGAATAAATTGCTTGTAACAAGCAGTTACTTAAATATCAACAATGTTTTCTTTGGCCTACAAGGCAAAGATTTTCTGAATTCCACACTCTTGAAATTGTCATCAGCAACTTCTTTAAATTTGAACCAGGGTAAGATTTTGCTATGTTGTAATTGGTTAACTCCTGTGATACTTTAACCTTGTTCATTTATCACGATAACCTTTGATGAAGAAGATTACTTAACAAAACCTTGCTTTGCTAGCTTACAGTAACTTTCAGTACTTTGATTTTTCTAGGTAACTGGTGGCCATTGAGGTGTTCGATAATGCTGGTAAATTATGGTGTCTCATCACCAGAATATCGCACTCAAGGGTCATTCAGTGTGGCTGTTTCAAAATAACGCATACCTCAATTAAAACAACAAAAATATATTCTCTTCATTTCTTCGTACTTTCCCCTTTCTGTTTTTGTTTTTCAAATTAAATCCACTACAGAATTTCGTCTGCAAAACCTTTGAATTTGGATAGGTCTAAAATTTGGCAAAACAGGAAATGGTTGAAAAAGAAAAAGAATAACTATCCTTCATTTAGATCACCACATATACCCGACAAGTTTCGACTCCGATCAACATGCGTAATCTGAGCATTTTGTCAGAGGTCGATACTCTTGAACAAATTGTAGTTGAGACGTTTTTAAAGTCGCCACACCAACAGAAATCCTTCACATAAATGTCGGCCAATATTGTAGCTCAAAGTTTACTACCGGTTTAACCCATTCCAACTCAATCCCTCCTTTTTACGCCCCTCAATGAAAAAGCTTTGGAAAATATTGTGGAAAATGAAGAAATCGCTTGGATCAAGCAATTTCTTCATTATCCACAATGTTTTCTATCCAAAAAGACGAAAAAATTTAAAATTCCATTAACTTGAAATTGTCGTCTGCATCTTCTTTCAATTTGGACCAGTCTAAAATTCCACTGTGTTGGAATGGGTTAAATGAATAGTTTGATTGGTCAATAGATTATTTGAATAAAAGCGACGATCCGTCAAATATTATCGATTCTTCTGGCTGTTTTTCCCCGTGATCGAATATTTCAACCATTTCCCAAATGACCCCGATTTCTGTCGTTTGTTTAAAACATTCTTTTTTAAGAATATATAACCCTAAGTAATAAACATTGTATAATGAGAAAAGAGAGAAGACGGTTCTTTTTACGGTTTTATGATTTCATAATGAAATCGTTATCTTATTTTTAAAACATTTGAATTAATTCGAATCGGTCATTTGACCTATTGCTGTTGTCAATCAAATTTCCAGTCGACCAGTGAAATCATTCATTTAAATCAAAAATGAGTTTTGAACTCCGACATTGGCAACCATTTGTTTAACATTTATGTTAAATTGGCAACTTAGACGTCATAACTACAGCTTATTCTCCCTTTTGTCGCATCCTACTGGTCATATATTTTGCAAAATAACGCCGCTTAAAATCGAAGCGGGACTATCTGTTGGAGTCGGTAGGTGTAGCCAACGAAGTAAGTGGGCGGGTCAGCGATTGGTCAATTGTCGTTTGGCTATCAATATATCGGAACTAGACTTGAATAAGCTGCACCTATGGCCTTTTTGAAGAGTAATGGCGTCACCATTTAACATATATAACGAATCCTTCTGGGTGAAGATTGAAATTAAAGCGTATCAAATGTTTGCATTTTAGCATAGCCATTCATTCATTTATTTTAATTCCCCCGACTATGCGGAGATTAACAAACGAACAAGCATATTCAAACAAGCACGGACATAGGCATACATATAAACAAACAAATAAACAAAAACAAGCAAACAATTAGGCTGTGTGTATGATTTAACCCGAAGTCCATATTCATGTGCGGATGATGCGTAAACCACCGCTCTAATCAAGCTGTACTTTTGACATTTGTTCTCCCATCGACGACATTCATTGTAATTCATTATCATTTTCAACCAATCACATCGCTGTTATATTTTATACATTTTTATTTTATTATCTTTCGATTATGTATTTCACTATGCGTATTGCTTTTCGTCGCTATATTTCCAAAACCTTAAAACCACAGCTTTAATCAAGCTTTAGCTACTAGGTTCTATAGTCACACTAAGGTTTTACTATTCAGCGATCACTGTTGTATTGTTTATCTTATCACATATAATATCTACATATTGTTGCAATATAAGTATGACATAATTTATAGGATGCTTTTGGTGAGGATAACCACGAATTTAGAGATCTTGCGAGGAGTTTCTGATATACAATTTCACTGTCCTGTTCGTGCACTAGTTCATTATATATGATTACCACATTGTATCTTAATGGTTCGGAGAAAGCTATTTCGTATTGAATATGTGACAAAGCAGGATGTTAGCCAGTGGATCAAGGGTTCCGTGCTGATACTACCGTCACATAACGTACATACATTGTCACTGTTGTAAATAGGTGGTTTTACCCATAACTTTTAAACTATATACGCATTGTTTAGTTTGTACGTAGTGTTGGCGACTTTCCAGACTATGGCGTTAGAGGGTACGGAATCTCGAAAAGTCGGTGTCGTTTTCTGTCGTTACTGTTTTACAAAATTTTAGACTGGTCCAAATTCAAAGGCTTTGCAGGCGACAAATATAAGATGATCTTGTTTGAAAAATAATCATTTAGTAGGGTAGAAAATATCGTGAAAAACAAATTTCTTGTTACAAGCAATTTCTACTTTTTCCCCAATGTTTTCGCAAATATAAAACACAGGGACTTAAAAAACCAGTGATTGAACAGGAAAAGGTTAAGAAGATCTGTATGTATGATGGGTATAATGTTCTAGCGGCTTTAAATACCCCCCCCCCCCAAAAAAAAAAGCGGTACGTGGTACATCCAAAAGATGAGTTAGGCAACTGCAAAGGACGCCATAAAAAGACAGGGTCGTTTATTAGTTTTACTTTCTTCGATTGAGATTCAAGCGTTTTGATTGGCTGAATTTATTATAATTATTTTCATTCTCCCATGAACAGAATTTTGAGCACGCATTTATTTTGTGAACTTGCGTACAAAGCTTTACTCAAATCTAGAAAAAATATTTGCCTTGTGCTGCCTTATGGCAGTGAATTATAAGAAATGAAGAGAACATTGTTGATTTTTTTTATTTTTACATTCAGGAATGAAGCTGAAAAGTTAATCATACTAAAATTTGAATCCGTTTCGCCTTTTGTTCTCTCTCTCACTCTTTTTTCCAAGACAAATCATATCATGTGTACATTTCTCAATTGACCAATGGGTGACACCGCGATCTTACTCCATTGGTCACGAACATTGATCCCGACAGGATGTCATTCTTCGATTTTAAACGGCGTTAGTTTACAAAACGTATGGCCAGTAGTATGCAATAAAAAAAGTAGTAGAATGGTTAGTTGGCGACGAAACCGTCGTAACTACAGCTTGAATAAGCTGTAGTTACGAAGATTTAGTCACCAAACCAACAAAAAAGGTAAACAAAAATTGCGACCAATACCGTAGTTCAAAACTTATTTCTGGCCTAAATGAAAGATTTCATTGGTCGACTAATTATTTGATTGACAGACGCGATTGGTCTATTTAAAGCACTTTTCGTACTCTTAGAACGTCTAAAAGCAAGCGATGGCCTCGATGGCCGAGTGGAATAGGTACTTGACTCGTGATCTGAAGGTCATGGGTTCGAGCCCCACCGTCACCGAGGTGTGTTCATGGGCAAGACACTTAATAGCCAGCCTCAGTCTACCCAGCTGTAGAAGTGGGTAGCAGTGGGGATAAGCCACTGCCTCTCTTTCAGGGACGTGAAAACATCTGGTTTGTGTGTTCGAGAGCGACTTTATAAGCTTAAAGCTTTCGTCGCAATCGAACGAAAAATAAATTAGTATAAACTAAAAGTAAGCGATTTAGCTCTATGAAAATGAAAAGGGTTTTGACGTGATGTCAAAACACCAAAATTCGTGTTCAAAAAATGAGGACAATTTACGAAAGAAGCAATATTTCTGTCCGTAAAATCTACATTTATGATTGTTGCTTTCGCGGCATCATGTTAAAATAAATCAGCTAAGGTCACCACACGAATCGCCTATGTTTTCAAAAAACGTCACAGTTACAGAGTAAGCTCAAAAGTATAAAATCATACATGGTTTAATGACGACTATTTGTTTGATTGTTTGAACGGGGTTTTACGCCACTTTTATTAATTTTTCAGTCAAATCGCGGCGGCTTGATCATCTTACTATAGATTCCTGGTATTTCTCACACCAGTACTACTATTACATCCATTCCTGGCCTCCAGCTGCTTTCCCACTTAGGTTTACGATTATCCACCCAATGGTTAGAGACAAATGTCGAAAAGGACATGTACACATCTTAAGAAAATATTATTATAACAAAACTAAATAACTCTTATGCGGTGACTACGTTTATGAACCCCCGAACATGTTTGCGTCTTCTGAATTCTATGGCTTGAAAAAGGGTTAGTTTTTAAACGATATTTTGACGACAAATGCCCTGATTAAATCGCCTTTAATTATCGATTCGTTTTAGCGCAAATTCAAACAGCGAATTTTAAGTTAGTTTGTTGTTTTTCTCTCTCTATTATCCGTATTTGGTCTGTTTTTTTTTTTTTTTTGTTTTGTTTTTTTTTGTGTTTGTGTTTCCAAATGAGTAATAAAACAAAACATGGTGAAAAAAAAAACAGGTTTTCATTACATATAAGCGCCCTTTCTTGTAAGTGTATCCTTTCTTGATTTACGAATAACATTTTTACAGCAAAATTTACATAACATAACAAGGGGCATTTGCTGCAAGCACATTATAGTGCAATTTTGAAAAGGGGGATATCGTTCGCATAGAAATATGTGCATGTACTCATTGTAACACCAAATCTAAGCGGTTACGCCCATCATCTTCTGATGATCCATGTTATGAAAAACTTTCGAAAACATTGCTAATACAGAATCATTCGGGTAAACCCAACATCTTATTTCAACTTGAATCGCCCCTGCTATACTAGTATGATTGTCGAATGGCATAAATTAATTCACTCAGAACTACATAAGTCTTTTCATGGATTGAAATAAATCTGATTTTAACCCATTCACAGACAATGACGCTTTTAGACGCCCATCAAGAAAAACGATTGGGAAAACATTGTGTAAAACGAAAAAAATGCTTATTCATTTCCTCGATGTTTTCTATACAGAAAGTTGAAAAAATATAAAATTTCAGAATCTTTAAAGTGTGTCTGCAACTCCTTTCAATTTGGACCAGTTCAAAATTTTGTCGTCTGATAATGGGTTTAGTATACACATATATACTAGACTCATAATTTAGCCCTGACCACACAACCCGGTGTTTAAAAATGAATTAAACGGATAGAAATGTATCGATAAATTTACTGAATAGTTGACGCATTCCCACAAAATCCCTTTCTTTTTTCGCCCCCAAGAAAAAAGTTTTTTGAAAACATTGAGGAAAATGAAGAAAATGCTTGTTACAAGCATTTTCTTCATTATCCACATTTTTTATCATCCAAAAGGAGAACAAAATTAAAATTCCATCAACTTGAAATAGTCGTTGCAGTTTCTTTCAATTTGGACCAGTCTAAGAATTTGTTGTGTTGACATGGCTAAAATAGTTTCTTTACGAACTATGCATCTTTCCTGTCGCCGAAAAAACATTTTAAAACGGAAAAATAATGATAATAACAATAACAAATGAAAGGGGGGAAACCAGCGCTTAAAAAGTGAGATATTCAGAAACAAAATAAAATCTTTATAAAAAAATAGATTTCAACTTCTTATTGAGACTATTCTGTGTTTTTGCTTGTCATATTCCTATCGTATTTTTTTATCAACAAACTTATTATCCTTAATTCCAATTAAACCCTCGCAATATTTGTACGAACAACATAAAAAACAATAGGCCAAACAATATCATCCTTGTCAAACATCGTTAATTAGTAGATCATAATTGTTATCTATGTCCACCATCTCTAGTTTTTCCGTTCACCAGGTATTTTAATTAGTTCGAGAACATAATCATCCCAATCATCACCTCCATTAACGAGGATCTCCGACCCCCGGGGTTGTCAGGCTGTTGAGTCCGAGAGTCAGTGGAGCGGAACGGACATCTATCTATATAGTCTACAAGCTTAGTGTTGGGAAATCAGAATTCATTCTGTATACAATCATTTATCATCATATCTATATTTAATATATCACTACTCACAAGATACTTCCAGTGTTGGATTTTATTAGATAGCTTTCATATTAGAGAGTTATTATATTCAAACAGAGGAATATCAATATAAAAATAGTAAGTCTTTATTTTACAAATAATACATTTATATTTTGATCATCAGGAAATAGTGGTTAATTTATTTATCCATTCTATTTCATTCTTGTCATTTTTAAGATTAATTAGTTTAGCCATCCTTCACAACTTTCAATCAGTATAGCCCGGGAAATCATCATGGAAATGGAGGAATTGCTTGCTCCAACCAATTTGTTCATTTTTCGACCATGTTTTAAAGCCTGTAAGGAAATTATTTCTAAAAATTTCTTTTACTCATTATTGTCGTTCACAAAATTTCAGACAGTCTTACTGTACGGTAAAAGGCTTACAAAAAACTTTTTAAATAATTCAAATCCAGCTGAATCAAAGCAAGATCAATATATTAACGTTTTACCATGAGACATACTGTTAGACTGATCCAAATTGAAAGGAGTTGCAGAAGACGATGTAAAGTTAATGAAATTTTAGTTTCCCTAGGCACAAATTGCTACGGGAAACATTCAGAAAAGATGCTTGTAACTAATCATTTCTGCTTTTCTTACAATTTTATTTTTTCTATTTACCTATTATTTTACATTTCAAAATGACTTTGAATTGTCGTATGCATATTTATAAAAAGTGGAAATTGTCTAAAATTTTGTCGTTTGGTAATGGGCTGAATAATCTAAATGTCATCGTTAGCCATAAAAAACAAGATAATTTCGGATTATCGGTAAGATCGGACATAAATCAATGTCGCGTCTCAATCTTACACCAATATCGTCGTGTCATGGAATGTAAGATGACAGGTTACTATAGCTCCTGGTCTTATGCACGCGCTTGGAAACTTATTTGTTTTTGCACATCTTTATTGTTCTTTATTCTTTATTTGAAATATGACATGTAATATTTTCGCGTTATAAGACATTTATTTCTTGACACGACATGTATCTGGAATATATCTGACCTCTTTTTGAAGCCTACCACAACACTACGCGGTTTGATATGCTTTGCCCATTTCCAAACTTACAAATTTCAGACTGGTCTTAATTGAATGGAGTTGCAGACGACAATTGAAAGTTTATGTGTTTTTTTTTTTTTGTTTTTTTTTTTTCAAATTTTTGAGTGGAAAATATTGTGGAAAATGAAGAAATTGCTTGTTACAAGCAATTTCTGCATTTTACACAATATTTCTCAATTGTTTTTTCTTGGCGTGCGTTAAAAAGCATCATTGTGTGGGAATAGGTTTTAAAAAACCATTGAAGACATATAATGGGAAGAGATCAAAATGTATATAACCAACATTTCCTTCTTTTCACACAATCAATTTCCACTATTTTAGGTACAAATTAATTTAAAAGGTCGTCATATTATAAATACTCTGCGAATGCTTTAAATTTGAACAGTATTAAAATGGCTGGTCTAGTAATGGGTTAACTGAAGCTAAGTCGATAATTTTTGGTTTGGTTCTAATCAAACTTTTACAAACTTCAATATGCAAAGTGCTAGAAATGATGTAATATGTTATAGAAATCCATTTCTTCTGCTTATGTTGGTGATATGATGTTCATTTGGGTAGGAAACTAATTACACATTTGTAGTAATAACAACACTGTTCAATTCTCCGGATACAAACGGGATTAGAATAAGATTAAGGCAGAGAAATATTCTAAGTTACATCTTATCTACTTTGCTTTTTTTTATGATGATTTTGGAGCGTCTAAATTTCTTTTTTTGATACTTAGGGTTATTGTTTTTTATGTAATTTAACAAGATCTGAAATTGCGCAATCTTCAATTCTAAAGTAGCCTAAAACCACTTAAAAAGCTTCCGCAATATGTGCTTAAAATTTAGCGCCATGGTTGACGCGTGGTTTTCAATAGGAATTCAGAAAGGTGCGAATATTAGATACTAGCTTTAAGGCTACTTGTTGATTCGGACAGATTGTCCATTCATCTTGACAACCTAAGCTCCTCGCCATATGGATATAAGGAAGGCGGGATAAACGGGCAGGTGTCAAGATTACACCGATTTACAGAAACAGATGGTATATCGTCGATTCGGCTTAAACTGCAGCGGGGATGGTTTGAAAGTTTACCAATAACATATCATTACCCATTACCACACAATGTTGCCTTTTTGACACCCCCAAGACATCATATCAGGAAATCATCATAGGAATAAAAAAATGGCTTATGATATGCAATTTCTTCATTTCCCACAGTACTTTCTATTCTCAAAGACGAAGAGACAAAGATTTTTTTGACTTCTTTAACTTGAAATTGTCGCCTGCAACTTCTTTCAATTTGAAGGAGTCTAAAATTTTGTCGTCTAGTAATGGGTCAAGCAATGTATATTATGATTATTCAAAGTTTGAGTATGCCTTCGGACAGCGGCTATTCTGCTAAACTGTATATTTTCTTTCCTCGTCGATTTAAAAAAATCCGAAGTTGAAATACAGAGAATATAAACCATATTTGTTAACGAAGTTTAAACATGTTTTCCCTTATTGTTCCTTTTGGCTCTAAAAACATTTGACAGTTTCATTATTTCTACGTAAAATTTGGCTATACTCCCATAAACTTACAGCAAATAATTGAATAATAGTTATCAAATATGAATAAATTTATGGTGAATAAAGGGAAAATTTCAAAAAACGAAAAAAACTTTTCGGTTTCATACTCTAGTGTTTGACAGGAAAGTCTCGATTTGATTGGACTAATCAAACAAAATCGAAGATGAATACATTTCTTAACTCACCTGATTGGTTAATATCATGAAATCTGAATGCAAAGAATGGTGTGTATTTTCCAAGAGATGGCGTCAAGATTGACAACTTGTACTTATGTTTGAGAATCAAGGTTATAAATATTGATCTCCTTTTTGTCGTTTTTAGATGGCTGAGAAAGTTCGAACAAAGTACCAGGATATACCATTCATCATAGACGGCGTCGCCAAGATTGTCAAGAGTGTAACCAGTCAGACCACGTGCTCTGACGTCATCAACAAGCTCCCCAAGTTGTCCACGCCAGTAGCAGTCTACATTTCGGTTGACGGTGACGAGAAGGAACTATCCAGCAAGATAAAACTGCTGAAAGTCTGGAGAGCTCACAGTACCACGCAGAAAGTCGTGTTTGTAATAAGAAGATCAGAGACCGCCGACAAACTAAAGAAAAATAGATCCCGCTTGTTTGGTGAAAAGAAGAGGTGCGAACAACACTCCGTGATCAGTCATCAAGGAAAAACAAAAGACAGACTCAAACAGTTTTCTTCATTCATCAAAGAAAAGGGACAGCGTATAAACAGAAGGCTCAGTGAGGGACCGTCATTTTTACATTCAACCCTAAAGAGATCGTCAACCAGCATGGCACTTGAAAGTACCCGAATTTCCACAGTTCTTGACAAGTCAACTGCTTCTACACAACAGTCAAAACCAATGAAAAGACAGAGATCCACAGTAGTCAACATTAAACAGAGAGACGCTATCAGCATAATTGATGCCCTCAGTACAAAGAAGCTTGGTTTAAAGAGTCGATTCCAGACCACTTCCAGAACAATAGCTAAACAACGAACGTCAGCAGGAAGTCTTGGATCTTCAGATACTGGATATACATCAGCATCATCAGGCGCTCACAGACCAACACAGAACCCAACCGTATTCCGAACTGAGCTCCTTAAAGACTCTGAAGCTGGCCCCCGACACAGTACACCAGTTAATCAACGGTCCAGAAAGCGAAGAATCACAGAACTTGACAATACTCTCAATGAAGAATTTGACGAAGTCCATGGAAAAAGCATGATTCTCAGAAAATTTATGGAAGACCAACAAACATACGGTACCTCACCTACAACCAACTTACTGACAAACCCAGAAACAAACGAAGCGAAGCGACGACGAACAGACAACAGACTCAGTCTACCTGCTTTCACCACACAAGAAGACAAGTGTCGTTATCTATGGAACCAGTACTGTGACTCCGAGTCCGAGTGCAGCGAAGATTCCTTCCTAAACACATCAACTATGGACATGGCCTTCTTGGAGAGCTTCGACTTCGATACCACTTACATGGAATCCGTGTTTACCAACCAGAGAAAGAACAAACTGCGGCGTGAATCTGCCATTTCAAACCTCAACCGATTCTCTCTTCACCGAAAAGAGGCAGAAATCGCTGAAGAAGACGAAGATTCCTACGACTATTCTTTCGACTGTTCGTTCCAGAGATTCGACGAGACTCAAGCAGTTGAAATACGAACGGAATTCGATCAACAGTACGACAACCAAAGCATCGACAGTGACCTTAGTGTGGACAGCTTTATGAATTCACGAACTGAGCGAGGTGAAGCCGACGGAATGGAGGGAGGTAAACAGAACAGCAGTTTTGCAGAATCAGACGAGGGAATTGGTTCTTCTTCGAGCGGAAGTGTTAAAAGTGGATTTGTTTGTTAGTGAAAAACAATTAGACGAAATTTCTTGTAATAAGGAAAACTGTTCTTTTTCCGTATTTTTTTTTCAAAATGACTTAATGTCATGAAAATAATATAGTGATAACCCATTCCCACACAATCCCGCAATCTGACGCACTAGAAAAAATATTTGAAAATATCGTGGAAAATGAAGATATTACTTGTCACTAGCAATTCCTTCATTATCCACAATGTTTTCTTTACACGAAGAAAAATGTTCTTTTAATTCATCATCTAAAAATTGTCGTCTGCAACTTCTTTGAATTTTGACCAGTCTAAAGCTTTGTCGTCTGTAAATGGGTTAATAAGCTGAGGCTTGTTTATGCATTAACAGTGCTCTATGTTATGAAAGACCACATAAACTTACAATGTATTAATTTATTGTTGTTTATTATATATTATATAGTTTATCATAGATATATCCGAATGTTGACTCTGAAATGATCTATGTTTGTAATTGTAAATACATCATGTAAATACATGAACTTCGTTCCTGGTAATATTTCTGTAAATATTTTCATATATTTAAAAATAAAATAAATATAAAATATACACATATCTGTGTTATTTACCTTTTATATGACACTCGCTGAGAGCCATCTGCGAAACTCGTTGACTCATTCCATCACAATCCCGTATTTTAACGACACTCAAACAGAAGCTTGTGAAAACATTGTGGAAAATGAAGAATTTGCTTAACATAATAATTAATAACAATGATTATAAAAATATTGATAATCTTGAAATAAACAATTTCTTCACTTCTAACAATGCTTTCTACCAAGAAAGACAAAGATCTTTGAAAAAAATCACCAATTTAAAATTGTCTTCTGCAACCTAATCCTATTTAGATTAGTCATATTGTCGGCTGGTATCGGGTTAACCCATTCTCAATCAACAAACTTTTAGACTAGTCCAAACTAAAAGAAGCTGCAGAAGACAATATCAAGTTGATCGAATTTTTATTAAACTTTTTTCTTATCTTTTTGAGTATAAAACATTGTGGACAATGAAGAAATTGCTTTTCCACATTGTTTTCCAATGCTTTTTTCTAGAGGCGCATAAAAAGGAGGGCTTGTGTGGGAATGGATTAAACGAAAGTGGCCCGTCTCGCGATAAGGGACCATCTGGAAATTACGAATAGTATCGATCCTAGTCGGAGTTCGCGTGGTTCGGAGTCTGATTAACCCTTTCCCGTTTTTCAAAATTTTAGACTCGTCCCTTTTGAATGAAGTTGCAGACGACAATTAAAAGTGGGTGTGCTTTGAAAAATAACCAACCTACAATTTAGAAAAATTGAGGGAAAAGAAGAAATTGCTAGTTATTAGCGATTTCTTCCTTTTCCACAATGTTTGAATAACTCATTCTCACACAGTGACGCTTTTAGACGCCACAAGAAAAAGATCTACGGAAATCATTTTTGGAAATGAAGAAATTTCTTGTCACAAGCAATTTCTTCCTTATCCATAATAATTTCTACACCAAAGGTAAAAAGAGTCCAAAAATTCATAAGTTTTAAATTGTCGTCTGCAACTCCTTTCAATTTAGACCATTTGGCCTTCTTGTAATGGGTCAAGTATAAAATACAGGGACGTAAAAAACCACGGTATGAACAGGAAACGGTTAAGATGTAAACTTTTCGCTTTTTTGTGTTCATTATGTCCATTTTACCTTAATATACACGGAATTATTGAAACAAAACGACTGATTGACTTGTGCTACATCCGATCTTATTTTCAATTAATTGATTCACGCAAATCCCGAAAGTGCGTTTTCATTCCGCTAAGAAAGCAACCATACTAAATATTTATCACAGCAATTAACCCCTTACTCTTTCTAAAAAATTTACGGTTTACGTAAAAATATGCCGATCAGTAGTACCGTAGACTATCTATTAACAGACCAGTGCAATTTTAAGAATATCAACAATTTTTCAATTAATGGTATTAATGAATTTTCAGACCATTGTTCAGTTACATTTCAGTTAGATTCTCTTTTTAATTGTTCTAATAATTCAAATAATCCTAAACTTGTAGATAAGATTATCTGGGATAGTTCAAAAAAAAGATGACATGTTACAAAACTTGTCTGATAATTCTCATTTATTTGAATCACTTACACAGCGATTAACATCGAATGAAATAGATATTGATCAATGTATGTCGGACTTCTCACAAATGGTCTACGATATTTCATACACCTTTTGTGGAAAATCTGTATACACTGGTAAACGCACTAAATCTTTTAGGAAAAATGCATCATGGTTCAATGGTGAATGCAGATTAGCAAAATCCACCTTTTATGAGTCTAAAAGAAAATTTAAAGAGGATCCTTCCATAGAAAATAAAACTTTATTTCTTCAAAGTAAATCAAGTTATAATAAAGTAAAAAGGCGTGTAAAGAGAACATTTCACCACAAGGAAAAGAATACTTTATGTAAATTAAGTAAGGAGTCGCCACGTACATTTTGGAAACATATAAATAATTTCAGAACTAGTTCAAACAATAGCAACAACATATCAGTCGAAGAGTTTGCTGAATATTTTTCTAATTTATCAAATATGGGTCCAAATATTAATTCATTTGAAAACAATGATCAACATGATATACAGGTAAATGAATTAGATAGGCAAATAAGTATAGATGAAATAGAAAGGGTAATTGCGTCAATGAATAGAAATAAGAGTTCCGATTTGGAAAATAATGTTGCAGATTTTTTCATTGATTGTAAAACCTTCATTTCACCATACCTTTGCACTATATTCAATTACATTTTTGATACGTGTACTTATCCAGAGGCATGGACTAAGGGTGTAATTGTGCCATTATTCAAAAAAGGCGATCGAAACAATACAGAGAATTATAGGGGAATAACATTGGTTAATATAACAGCAAAAATCTTTTCTTTAGTTCTCCGAAATCGGATTAATACATGGTCTGAAGAGAACAAGGTGTTCTCTGACAATCAATTTGGATTTAGGGATGGCCATTCTACAGCTGATGCCATTTTTATCTTACATACTATAATACAAAAGGTCCTTGACAAAAATAAATAGCTGTGGTGCATATTTATTGATTACAAACGTGCGTTTGACTCTGTTGATAGAGATTCACTCTGGCACAAACTGATACTCACTGGAATAAGTAGTAAAATGGTTAACATGGTTAAATGCATATACAGAAAGGTACAATCATGTATCAAATTATCTAGTACCACGGAAATGTCCCATTTTTTGATATATCGATAGGTTTGAAGCAAGGCGAGCCGTTGTCGCCGCTTCTTTTTATCCTTTTCATAAATGATATCATTGATAATTTAGATTCCAATGCATTATCTGACAGTGATCTCGAGTTGTTGTCTAAATATCTAATTTTGTTTGCTGATGATCTTGTGGTGTTTACCACAAATCCAGACAGTTTACAAGCGCAAATTGACAGTATCTATAGATACTCTGAAAAATGGGGTCTCGAAATCAATGTTGCTAAAACCAAAGTTTGCATTTTCGAAAAACGAAAATCTAATCACAATAAAACCTTAACTATAAATGGGGAACAAGTTGATATAGTCGAGAACTTTACATATCTTGGTATAAATTTTCACTATACGGGTACGTTTAAAACAGCCACCCGTACTTTATTTGACCAGGCTTTGAGAGCGTACCACAATTTATTAAAACTATTTGACAGAATACCATTAGATGTTCAAACTAAACTTTCGCTTTTTGATTCACTTGTTGTACCTATCCTCCTTTATGGATCCGAGGTATGGGGTGTATATAATTTCAAAGACGTTGATAAGCTTCACTACAGATTTTTGAGAAGATTATTAGGAGTGAAAGCGCAAACACCAAATTATGCTTTATTAGGCGAATTCGGTAGATTTCCGTTATCGATCCTTTGTCAACAACGATCGTTAAAGTTTTGGTGTAAGTTTATGAAAAACGATAGCTCATTTATGTACGAAATTTATACATACCAATCAAATTCAATGCACACAAATTGTTGGGCAAACAGAATTAATTCAATTATAGACCATTTGGGTTTAACCAATATTCGAACAAACTTTAATAAAGAACGTAATAATTTTTCTATATTAAAAACTCGATCGAACGACCAATTCATACAAGAATGGTCTACAGTTATAAATAATCTTCCTAAACTAACATATTACCGCCTTTTTAAGACTAAATTTTGTTTCGAACCTTATCTATATAAAATCCATAACAATAATTTGTTGAGAATTTTGGCAAAATTCAGGCTTAGTTCGCATAAGTTAGCAATAGAGACTGGACGATATACTAATATTCCGAGAAACGAACGTTATTGTACTATTTGTAATAAAACATTTATAGAATCTGAGTATCACTTTTTGATGGTTTGTCAAAAATATTCAAATCTAAGAAAAACATATTTAGGTAATATATCCTTTCCGACGATTGATAAATTTGCTACCTTAATGTCAAGCACTAACAAAAAAATCAATCTTTAATGTCTGCAAATTTCTTGATAGTAGTTTTGAAATTCGTGAAAAATCCATTACTGATAATTCATAGTGTTTTTTTTCTCTCTTCCCTTTTTTAATGTTCATAAATCTAAGCACTCCTGAGAGTGATTTGTTATAAATGTATTTTGTATATTTCATATCTATATCTCTGTTTGTCTTTGCCATATTTTCTTTGTAGTATTTGTAAATGGCCAAAGACATATTGTAATGTCGATATGCCAATAAATGAAATGAAATGAAAATCTAAAAAAATTAAACTTTCCCAAATTTAAGGTAGTAGCAGACGACATTGTCAGGTGGGCAAGATAGAAAAAAGTAACCATTCGATAAGACAGAACATTTAGTGGGAAAAGAAGAAATTGATTGTGACAAGCAATTTTTTCCCACAATGTTTTCTCAAGTAAACTATCACAGGAACGTATAAAATCAGGGATTGTGCAGGAAAGGGTTAACAGGATGCAATCTTACTTTCTCATCCTCATGATAAGCGCGATAGATCTAGACTCAAGTTTTACATATACATTTCGCTCCTTACAGATTTGACGATTACACATTTTGTCTTTTTCGCCTCGCCAAAAAACTATCTGCGCCTATCGAATGTAGGCGATACCTAATTCTCACGAGTGAATGGATATCGAGATCATCTTTTTCTCTTGGATAAGGAAAACGTTCGCCGCCCTTGGTACGATTTGATTTAATTGATTGATTTATTGAAGTTTAACGCCACTGTTAACAGTATTTCAGTGATATCGCGGCAGCTGGACCACCTAACAGTGGATTCCTGGTATTTCTCGCACCATTACTACCACTACATCCTTTCCTAGCCCCAGCTGCTATCCCACTTAGGTTTACGATTATCCACCCATTGGTGAGAGACAAATGGGATCGAACCCATGACTTCTCATTATTATGAGTCCGAATGCGCTATGATGGCGGCGTTGACGCTCTTGGTACGACAAGATGTTGATACTTCTGCGCTGAAAGATTCTACCTTAGTCAGTCTGTGCAGGCTTCTATTAAATACCCCATGTCACGCCAAACCTTGAATATTCATGTATTTTGCAGCTGGAATATTCTTGTATTTTGCAGGAGGTATAGACAAAGATCAGCATGCATATACATGCAGTCTGTTCATAGCCTACACTTCCTGTTTGTTCATTTAAGAACTATCTGTTTATAGAATTGATTTTCCAAAAAATATCTACCCATAATTAGGACATCTGGGCGTTTTCAGTAAATGTACTTTGATTTTGATGCAAAGTTGGAAAGGAATTTTATTCAGCATGACAAGGGTTAAAAACAGAAGGGCATTGGTCTTCACAGAGCTGAATGTAAAATGGTCATTCTACCTTGCCTCTAGTTTATGTTAAAAAAAACATCTCAGCTTGACTTCTGGTACTCTCGGTCCCCATTTTATTTCGTCGTTGTAATTCTAAAACCTCGCAGTTAAAGCTTGATTGCAGCTGTATTTACGAGAAACCGACGATTTTTTGATTGTCGAATTCAGGGAGCGACTTGCCCCTTTTCGTAAGCCGAGTCACATTTTCATTATGACTGTAGCGCGGAAAGCTGCACACTACCATCTTCTCAAATTGACAGATCGCCGCTGTCAACCATAAAATCGATTAGCCAATCAAATCTTTTATTTAGACCTGATATAAATTGTGAACTCCGACATTTATAACAAGTACTTTTGTTGTTTGACGACTTAAACTCCGTAAAAAGGGTGAATACATCTATTTATTATAAAGCAATTTGGATAAAAAAAAATCGTATTAACCATAACTTTGTGTCGAAAACCCCGTAACAAAAGTTTGACTCCTCGATGCGGAGTTCTTGAACTTTATCTACATTCATAGAGATTCTATCCCTTAGAGAAATAATTGAAAGCAGGCGCTTTTCCTTAGATTTTCTCTCTCTCTCTGGTCAAATCTAACTGTCTAGGCACACTGGAAGTGTTAACCCATTTCCAAACAATGACGCTAAGCAAATGGGAAAACATAGTGTTAAATGAAGAAATTGCTTGTAACAAGCAATTTCTTCATTTTACACAATGTTTTCTACATAGAAAGTTTAAACAATCTGAAATTTCATAAACATAGAATTGTTGTCTGCAACCCCTTTCAATTTGAACCAGTCTGAAATTTTGTCGTCTTGTAATGGGCTTAATGTTATTATCTCATGTTTATACTTTCATGCATATTGTACTGGTAAGTACACCTGGACGTAAAATACAAGTTCTGTTCTGTTCAAGTAAAGCTTATCCAGGTTGTAGTTACGACGTTAAGGTCATCAACCAACACTTTGCGTTATATGTTCCCGGCCATATATTTAGCGATCTAGTTGATATCCGAGTCCAACTAACGTGTAGGAGGTCGGTGGGCGTGGCAAGCGATCCGTCTCTTCAAACTGTATTCAGAAAAATCTTGCTTGTGTAAGACTGGTTCAGATGACAAATCGCGACTATCAATGATATAACCGAACAATTTTTACCAAACAATAGATTTAATAGCAATCGGCAATAAATTTTGCCTTTGGCCATTTACAAAAGAAAAAAGGTATGGCAAAGACATACATAGACAACATATAAACATACAAACAAAAGCACATGGGAAAACAAAACAAAACAAAACAAAAAATTAGAGGAAGGAAAATAAATACCGAAACGATAGAAAGCATCGAATAAAAAGAACACGTAAAGGCTAAGTAGAGATTACATGGACTATGAGAGCTGTTTCGTGATATCTCCTCTAACTAGAAGTGCATTTTTAATATATTTAGCTAATTTGAATTGAGTATTTTTGTTTTTAGAAGCCATTACATTGTAAAATTTTTGGAGAGAGGGCCAATTAATAGTTCCAATAATTTTTTTGCGTATTTCATCATATCTAGGACAGCATAAAAGAAAATGATATTCGGATTCTACAACTTTCAAATTACAAATTTTACATAAACGATCTATTCTTTCTAATCCAAAACGACTGCCTGATTCTATTTCTAATGAATGAGAACTGAGTCTGAAGCGCGTTAGATTTATTCTTAAATTATCGATTTGGATCATTTGTAAATAGTTTTCTAACGCGAATTCAGTTTTAAATTTACAAAAATATTCTAATTTGGGAGTGTTGTTAATATACGCAGATCAGTCCTGAATAAATTGGTCTCTAATTCGGCTTTTTAAAATGCTTTTAGGGGGTATGTCATTAGCAGAAATAACGAAATTGATATTGTTTAAATAATTATTTAAATAATTGAAGCCTAGGTGATCAATTGTTTTCTTCATTTTGTATGCCCAACCATATCTAACATTGTTCACCAAGTGTTCATGGAAGGAGTTAAAGATAACGAGTCGACCAATGAAATTGTTCATTTAGACCAGAAATGAATTTTGATCTCCGAAATTGGTCGCCATTTTTGTAAACCTTTTTTATTGGTTTGGCGCCTTAAACGTCGTAACTGCAGGTTATTCATGATGTAGTTACGGCTTTTAAGTCGCCGGCCAACTATTCTTTTTTTTACAAGCTACATGCCATGAAATTTGCAAATAACGCCGGTTAAATTTGAAGCGGGACTTCCTGTCGGAGTCTATAGGCGTGGCCAATGAAGTAAGTGGGCAGGGCCAACGATTGGTCAATTAGAGTTTTACTATGAAGAATTGTACTTTAAAATCTACAAAACTTCATAGAAGTGAAAGCAGTGGTAGCGAAACGTGTAAAACAAGTTTACGCGTCATGCAAAAAGGACCTTCTGGATAGTTCATTTTCGCTTGACGGATAAAGAATTTATCAGATAGGACAGAAAAGTTGTGTGACAAGAAAAATTGCACATAGTTATTCATTATCATATTCTTTTGCGAAAATGTTTATCTGCAAGTTAAATAGTCTTTTAAGTCCTCTGTTTTGAAGCACTGGAGATTATATCAAGGAATCATTGTTCGAATCTTCAGTTATTTGCAGCTCTCGAGATATTTCCGATTTGCTCAATTCTTTTTTACAACCACAATACAGAATATCATTTTCTTAATTGTACACAAATAAAAATGGCCTGCCACTACCTTCAAGTGATCAATTTCGGCTCTCCATCAAGTAATTAGTCGACCAATGAAGTGATTCAGTTTGGACTTGAAGATCACTATGAAATCCAACATTGGCCGCCATTTTGGAGAAGCATTTATGTTGGTTTGGCAACTTACATGTCGTAACTACACCTTATCTTAGCTGCAGTTACGACATTTTGGTCACCAACCAACTATTCTTTTTATTTGTTGCATGCTACTGGCAAAAAATACTGCAAAATAAGGCCGTTTATAATCAAAGCGGGACTTCCTGTTAAAGTCGGCGGGCGGCTTACGGAATAAGTGGTTGGGGCAAGCGATTGATAAATTTCGAATGGCCAAAGCCCAAAACGTTATCATCATCACTATTCGAACCAGGAAGTCTGATAGCGTTAACACAATCCCACACGACACAACTTTGGACTGGTCGAACTTGAAAGAAGTAGCAGACGACAAATTTTACTTGATGAAATTTTGGTGTTTTTTTTTTTACTTTTGGGGTAGAAACCGTTGTGGACAATGAAGAAATTGCTTGGTACATTTTTGCTATGTTTTCCAAAGGGTCATTGTGTGGGAATGGGTTAAATAATGCCCCGTGTACTTGGTCTATTCCGCAAGTCTCTATAGTTTTAATCCTTGGCTCGGTCAAAGTCACTGATAGACCTGCGTTTAGGTTAGCGAATACCTCACAACCACCTAGGGCAAGTTACTCGTATTGCAGTTAAAATAAATCCAATACGGGTTTTGAAGGGAGAGTTTCGTCATACCGAATGCAGCACAGTTCGCGGGGATAGCTACCCGCGGAGTCGCCGTGATGACTTAGGTTGTTTTAAGTTATTTTCAGTCCACAAAGCAACAGTTTTATCCGCTCTTTCTGAATGGCTACATAATTACATGGAGATGGGGCTACCAAACAGTAAAATAACTTAATCCATTCCCACAAATTCTCTCCTTTTTTACGCCCCTCATGATGAAAGCTTTGGAAAACATTGTAGAAAATGAAGAAATTGCTTGTACGACTACATTGTTTGTCGGCTGGGGTTGGAGTGAGGTCTAACACGACAGCATCCGAATGAACCAACAGGTCCTCTTAAAAATTTGATAACGAGGGTTTTGAATGGACGAGATAGGTTATATCTGTCCAAACACAGCACTCATACTGAAATTGAAGGTGTTGATTTCGGCAAGTTTGTGAATATCGACCGTGATTGGATCGAGAACTTCATCGATCATTTTCCCTTTACTATTTTTCACAATATTAGACTAGTTCTAATTCAAAGAGGTGGCAACGACATCATTTTAGGACAATTCAAAAAGTAACCATCCTATATTATAGAAAATATGTAATAAAAGAAGATATTGCTTGTTGCAAACAATTTCTTCTTTTCTACAATGTTTTCTCATGTATAATATCACAGGAACATAAAAAAGGAAGTGTAATGGTAAGGGTTGACAAATTGATAAGAAAGATCTTGCAGAAGACACTTTCTGTTTGACGAAATTTCAAAAAGTCCTGTCTTCTGGGGTAGAAAACATTGTGGATAATGAAGAAATTACTTGTAACAAGCAATTTCTTCATTATCCACAATGTTTCTCAAAGTCATTTGTTCTTGGGAGCGTCAAAAAGCCGTCATTGTGTGGGAATGGGTTTATATCGGATATTTGTTCTACAAGAATCGTCATGTATTGGAAGTACCGATCCGTTTCGACTAAAACCTACTATTGCGGATCTTGAACGAGGTCAAATTTACATCTATAAAGAAATGAAGAAATTGCTTTTTGCATTTTGTATGATGTTTAAATCCCCTTTGAACAACCTTCCAGGTAAAATTGTTCGCTTATTCATGCATTGTCTTAGCATCACGAGTATAATGCCTGGAATTTTTATCAAAGGACCTCAAAACTAGCGACGCGGCTTGGTCTTGACACCTCTCGAATAAGATTCTACCAACCTGACCATTGGGTCAGGCGAACCATTATTAATTTTTCTTTTCTTCTTTGTTTCAAGTCGTGCAACTAGGCATATTATGTATTTTCATTAGGCTATTAAATCATCATAACTATAGCTTGAATGAGAAAACTATAATGGATTTTTTAATCATCTTTATTTGACAAGAAACAACAGAGAAGAAAACAAAACAGAATGTCTTCTATAATATCAATGCAACAACAAAATTTTGTCAATCTGACCTCTTTGTTTAGTCTGAAGAGTTGACATTGAACCAAATTCAAATATAAAAGCATTGTCATATATTGTTGGTGGGCCAGTAAAATGTCGTAACTACAGCTTTCATAAAGCTGTAGTTACGACATTTTCCTCGCCCACTGACGATATAAAGTACACATATTACATGCACAGGTGTTGACAAATAAACCATACGGACGATTTCGTTAATCTCCGTGACCGAGCAACTTGTTTGAATGACTAGCGAACCTTAAAACGTTATCACTGACGTCATACGTAAACGAACCTTAAAATGAGGTAGGTCACAATTTGAAATATCAAATTGTAGGCTTATCGCGTAGAATTATTTTGTTCTTGTAACTTCAATAATCATATTCATTTATGTTTCTGAGCCTTGAGTATGTTTTTTCTTATTGATTTTGTTGTGTTTTGGGGGACATATGTCTTTAACGTCTTATACAGTTTTAAAGGTAGGTAGGTATCGATGTTATTTTCATGTCACAGATTTTGATTATTCTTATTCCCTCTCATAAACTATTTAAATACAATATTCTGAAAAGTAGTTTAGCTAAAATCAGACGTCGTTTAACTGAATAAGCAAGGGTATTTCCCTAATAGCCTACGTAGGCTATAAATCTATTTTTAGATTAAGACGAGACAGTTGCGAGAAATATTGGGTCATTCACGCGGTGCGTATAACCGTTTCAGTTTGAATCCACCCAAACCTACGTCATCAAAACGTCATCAGGAGTTATTTTCGCTAGCCGGTCTTCAATCCTTTAAAGATCAGTCCAAAACTTCCGTAAGCGTTAATACGAATATAGACACTTACCGCAGTTTTGTGATAGCCATTTGGTTTGACATAATTTGGGACATTCGTTGTTTCACTTGTCAATTTATTACCTTCCGTTGACTGGGTCATATGCAAATGAAGTCATGCGGTGTCGACAACCGAATTCCGTGATATCTAAAAATAACACGGAATTCCGCTGAACCTTTTCTATATAACCAAAATAAGCTTCCTTAGCCTATCAGATTACCGCGAAGACGATATCTGACTCAAATTTAAGTATAAAGCGTCCGTTTTTGCGTATTTTCAGGCGATTGGCAAATTGTTCTTATCTAGGTTTCAGAAACATCGATACCTCCCTTTATAATCAAGTTGATAAACCTCATAAATTGATAATTTGGTCTTAACAATAAAAGACTCCTTTTTTCAAATTCAAAAGTAAAATTGTTCGATACATTTGATTCCATATTGTTGATAAGTCGATAGATTGAATGATTGATTGAATGAGTTTTAACAGTATTTCAGTCATATCACGGTGGCTGGAGCACCTAACATTGAATTTCTGGTATTTCTCACACCGGTATTACCATTACATCCTTTCCTAGCATACAGCTGCTATCCCACTTAGTTTTCCGATTATCCACCCATTCGGATATTGAAGAAATTTGCTTGTAACAAACATTTTTTTTCCACAATATTTTTTGATGTTTTTTTTCTTCCGAGAGTCCAAAAGCGGGATTGTGTGGAAATCGGTTAACTGCTTACTGTTGTTATGCTGAACCCGGAATATTCCTGTTTTGCAGGAGGTATAGACAAAGATCAGCCTGCACATAAGTGCAGTCTGACCTTGGTCTACATATACTGCTTGCTTGTCTCCTTTCAGTTGTTAAGATACTTAATTTTCAAAAGGAATATTGATACTCATGAAGACCTTCCAGTGCTCTCAGTCCTTTGATTTTAACCTTTTCCTGTTTTACAAAATGTTAGACCTGTCCAAATTCAAAGGTTTTACAGCCAAAAATAGAAAGTAGATTTAATTTGAAAAATACCCATTCAGTAGTGTAGAAAATATTGTGGAAAAAGAAGAAATTGCTTGTTACAAGCAATTTCTTCTTTTTCCACAATGCTTGCTCAAGTATAAAATCACAGGGACGTAAAAAACGGATTAAATTGGGTTTAATGCCACTTTTAACAGTATTCCAATCGTATCTTGGAGGCTAGAACACCTAACCATGGATCCCTGGTATTTCACACACCAGTATAACCACACCGTCCTTTCCGAGTCCCTAGTTGTCCCTTTCACTTAGGTTCACGATTAAACACCGATTAGTGGGAGACAAATGTCAGAAAGGATATTATCCTGGACTCGGGATCGAATCCAGGACTCTATGATTAGGAGTCCCACGTGTCGCAATTGCACCATGTCGGGGGACCTTTCAAAAAAAAAAAAACAGCGATTCTTGAGCAACAACTTTGAACTCAAAACGGGTAGAGTTCCAGTCTAAAACTGATTTACAGAATCCTTATGGAGTAAAAAATAAGCTGTAATTCATCTGAGCTAAGGATTACACGTAGTTCTTATGCTCATTTATGCATGTTCCTTCATCCATTACCATATATTCACGTATTTTGATGCTGGGGCATAAACCCCCATAAAATCAAAACTATTCATTAATAATTTAAAATCCTTCAGAATGGTTTTAATAGGAACCTATGACAATACCTATGGAAAAGATTCTGAAGCTTGCAAAATTATGTGGTCAATCTTTCATAATTATGTTTTCCTTCTTTTATTGTTTGGTAAAATGTTTTATTTTGTTGTACATATTAACATGTATTGTCTTTGTAAATATTTGTAGAGGTCCACAGGGAAGACTGGGTCAAACCAACTGTGTTGCCTCGTTAAATAAAGACTTGATTATTATTATTATAAAACCCATTACCAAACAGCACAATTTTAGACTGGTCAAAAGCAAGAGTAGTTGCAGATGACATTTCAAGGTGCATTTAACCCATTCCCCCACAATGACGCTTTTGAGGCCCCCTAAAAAAACGCTATTTGGAAAACGTGTAAAATAAAGATATTGCTTGCTTACTATCAAGAAAGGTGAAAAGATCTAACATTTCATTACATTTCAATTTTCGTCTCCAAATTCTTTCAATTTGGACCAATCTAAAATTCTCTTGTCTGAGAATAAGTTAACCCATTCCAACACAACAAAATTTTAGACTGGTCTAAATTGAACAACATTGCAGACAAAAATTTCAAGTTGATGGAATTTTAGATTTTTTCGTCTTTTTGGACGGAAAACATTATAGATAATGAAGAAATTGCTTGTTACAAGCAATTTCTTCATTTTCCACAATGTTTTACAAAGCTCTTTTCTTCAGTGGCGTAAAAAGGAGGGGTTGTGTGGGAATCGGTTAAATCAAAAATAATTATCACATGGGTTAGAAAAATGTGAGAAAAGGTGAATCTGCTTGTGACACTTCATTTTTTCTCAAAATGTTTCCGAATCTTTATTTTTCAGTGCATAAAAATTGAATCTATGAATTGCAGGATGAGACGATAAGTGTAAAGATAAAGCCATATTATCCCCTTCCCACTCAATGATACTTTTTGACAGCCTTCTAGAAAAACAATTGTGAAAACATTGTGTAAATGAAGAAATTGCTTGAAACAAGCAATTTCTTCATTTTATACAATGTTTTCTACCCAGAAATTTGAAAAAATCTAAGATTCCATAAGCATTAAATTGTCATCTGCAAATCATTTCAATTTGGAGTAGTCCAAATATTTACCGTCTGATAATGGGTTGAGTTTTCTTCTTTCTAGAAATGGTTTTATTAGAATAATATATTAGATATGTAAAGACTGACCCTGGTGATTTTATGTCTTATTTATGAGATGATCCCTTAATTATGATGAGCTGAGAACAGACCTCCAGATAAGAGGGTGCTATGTCACTTTGTGAATTGATCAACCACTGGCCCCGCCCATTTACTCCGTTGGTCCCAGCAACCAAATCCAAAAGGAAGTTCCACTTTAATTTTAACCCATTACCAGATGCCAAAATTTTAGACTGGTCCAAATTGAAAGGAGCTGCAGACGAATATTTTAAAGCATTTGAAATTTTGGATTTTTTTTTACTTTTGGGGTAGAAAACATTGTGGATAATGAAGAAATTGCTTGTAACAAGCAATTTCTTCATTGTCAACAAAGTTTTCCAAAGCTCTTATCTTTGGGGCGTCTAAAAGCGTCAATGAGTGAGAATGGGTTAAATGGTGTTATTTTGCAAAATTTATGACAAGTAGCATGTAACAAAAAAATAGATTAATTGGTTGGTGACCTAAACGTCGTAACTACAGTATGAATAAGCTATAGTAAGGATGTTTAACTCGCCAGATCAACAGAACTGTATCACATAAATAGAGGCTAGTGTCTGAGTTCAAAACTCACTTCTGGTCTAAATGAATGATTTCATTGGTTGACTGATTATTTGATTGATAGTCACAATAGGTCAATTGCTAGTTCTCTAATCCTATGTTGTTTGTACTCATTGAAATATGCTCGAAGAAATGATTCTTATGAATATCCATAATGTATGTTTAACACCTTTCTGCACTTTACCCCTTTTTAACACCTCTGAAGAAAAAAGTTTTAGAAAACATTATGGAAAATGAAGAAATTGCTTGCTACAAGCACTTTCTTCATTGTCCTCAATATTTTCTACCCTTAAAGATAAAAACCTTTTAGTATTCATCAGCTAAGAATTGTCATACACAACTTTTATCAATTCGGACCAGTCTAAAATTTTGTCGTTTGGTAATGGGTTAACTCTTATCATGCTAAATAAAATCCCTTAACCCTTTCCTGGTTAAACCCTGGTTTTTAAGTCCCTGTGATTTCATAATTGAGAAAACATTGTGAAAAAAAAAGAAATTGCTTGTGACAAGCAATTTCTTCTTTTTCCACAATATTTTCTACCCTATTGAATGGTTATTTTTCAAATAAAAACAACTTTAAATTTTCGTCTGCAAAACCTTTGAATTTAGACAGGTCTAAAATTTTGAAAAACAGGAAAGGGTTAAAAACAGGTCAATATTTCTTTCTCCAAGCAAATTCTAGCTTAAATGGACCAAAAGGTGGTGTAGACTTAGATCATTCAGCCATTATGTGCTAACTGGTCTTTGTCTAGACTTCCTTCCATTTCGGATTCCGGGTTAGCATGTCAGTGGTTTACCCATTCCCACCCCACCAAATTTTAGACTGGTCAAAATTGAAAGGAGTTGCAGACAAAAATTTCAAGTAAAGAAATTTCAGATTTGTGCAACTTTCTGGTTAGTAAACATTGTGGAAAATGAAGAAACTGAAGAAATGAAGAAAAAGGAAGTAAAGTTATAATCCTCTGATCTGACCTCAGAATCATACCAAACTATCTAGAGCTCTGCAGCTTATTTGCAATACAAATATAAACTTTGATAATAAAACACTAGGAAAAATATAAAAAAAAGATAAAACATAACCAATCATCAAGTACCAACTTTTATCCTTTCCTCATCAGTAGCCCCTTTTATTACCCCTCCACACATAGAATCTCCAGCCCCTTTTATATCTGTACACATCCCTTCTCCATTTAAATCAGGGTACAACAGCTGTACAAGTTCTTTCAGGGAATCACACTGACACCCACACACTTTACCTAGTTCTATGAACATGCTATTGTCAAACTCATTTTCATATTTTGCTGTGTCCACGAGTACTTCTACAGGTCTGCATGATAAACTGGGTTGTGAGATGGGCCAAGATAGCATAACATGGTTCCTGTGTACCTGTACAAAAAAGAATTGGCTTGTCTTGATCAAAACAAGAAATTCTTGAGTCAAAAATCACTAATTGGACCCCCTGTTGAACTACTTAGTTAACCTTCCTACCAAGTTTGAAATTATCAATAGTTACTGAAAAAACAAGAAGGCCAGTGGCCCTGGCACTCATTTGAGATAAGGCTCTTTTTATCAAGGCCTAAAACTAACAGGGTCGGGAGAAGACCTCTTTCAAAATTTAATTAAAATCAACCTTTGGTTGCCATGCCAACCAATGCTTTCAACAGATTTCAAATCTCTTAGTAATTATTGAAAGAAGGCAAAATTTGGTTAAGATTGGCCAAATAGTCTTAAAAGAATTGTCTTCTTTATTTCTATTTAAGCCACCCTATGGCTCTGCAATTTTAGCAATTTTGAAAGAGATCAAAGTACTGATGCTTCATGCAAAATTCAAGATTCTTCAACTTCTGAGTCAGGAGGAGATGAGTTTATTTTGGTAATTTTATTCTTTGTTTGAATTTAGCCAAGTGGTTTGGGAGGAGATGATGTTTTAAAAACCCTTATTTATTTCTATATAAGGTCCATCCCCTCTGGGGGTCCTCCCCTGGGGAACCGAGGTTGATGATTATAGCAATTCTGAAAGAGGTCAATGTACTGATGCTTCATGCAAAATATCAAGACTCTACACCTTCAGGGTCAGGAGGAGTTAATTTTTTATAGATCATTTTAAATTTCTGTTTTGTTGCTGTGGCAACCGGAGTTTTAAACAGATTTCAATTATTTAAGCAATTTTTACAGAGCACCACTAAGGAACATTTCTGCCAAATTTAGTTGAAAACGGCCAAGTGGTTTTGGAGAAGATGTCGTTCTAAAGAATCCTTCTTTATTTCTATAAAAGCCCCTTCCCCCTGGGGACCTGAGGGTGATGACTTTAGCAATTCTGAAGAGGTCATTGTACTGATGCTTTCTGCCTAATTAAGTTTAAATCAGCCCAGGGGTGTCAGAGGAGATGTAGTATCAAAAATCCATATATATTTCTATATAAGACCCATCCCATCTTGGGCTCTTCCCAGGGGACCCTAGGGTAATGATTTTTGAAATTCTGAAAGAGGTCAATGTACTGATGCTTCATGCAATATATCAAGACTCTACACCTTCTGGGTCAGTAGGAGATAATTTTTAAAGATTTTTAAAATTCAGGTTTGTTTCTGTGGCAACCAGAGTTTTCAACCGATTTCAATTATTTAAGCAATTTTCAAAGAGGACCACTTAAGGAACATTTCTGCCAAATTTAGTTGAAAACGGCCAAGTGGTTTTGGAGAAGATGTCGTTCTAAAGAATCCTTCTTTATTTCTATAAAAGCCCCTTCCCCCTGGGGACCTGAGGGTGATGACTTTAGCAATTCTGAAGAGGTCATTGTACTGATGCTTCATGCAAAATATAAAGGCTCCATGCCTTGTGGGTCAGGAGGAGATGATTTTTAAATATTTCATTAAAATTTCAGTTTTGTTGCCATGGCAACAAGAGCTTTAAACAGATTTCAATTCTTTTAGCAATTTTCAAAGGCCACCACGCAAGGGACATTCCTGCCAAATTTGGTTGAAATTGGCCCAGCGGTTTGGGAGGAGATGTCATTTCAAAATTGTTGACACACAACCCATGCCGGACAGAGGATAATCAAAATATCTCGACATAAGCACTTAGTGCTCAAGTGAGCTAAAATTGTGTTATATTCATACCACTATAAAAGCCAACATCAGAAAATAAAATAAGTCATAAGACAGGAAGCAGACAAATTATAGAGCTGAATTTTATAGAAACCATGTAAGTACACCGCTGTGAATATCCAGGCTAAGGTTCAAGTGCATCCTGTACGTACTTGGTAAGAAAAAGTGATAAAAATATACCACTATATGTCAATGAATCAAATCATCAATTTAGACTTGGAGTGAATTTTGAACACCTACTTTGGCAGACATTTGTGTGAAGGTTTGGCGACAGAAATATCATGATTACACCTTATCTGAGCTGTAGTTACAACCAACCAAATTACTATTTTGTTACATGTTACTAGTGATAAATTTTACAAAATACAGCCATTTTATATTTAACCCATTCCCACTCAATCCCTCCTTTTTACGCCCCTCAACAAAAAACCTTTGGAAAACATTGTGGAAAATGAAGAAATTGCTTGGATCAAGCAATTTCTTCATTATCCACAATGTTTTCTATGCAAAAAGTCAAAAGAAAATTTAAATTCCACCAACTTGAAAAAATCGTCTGCAGCTCCTTTCAATTTGGACCGGTCTAAAATTTTAATGAGTTGGAATGGGTTAAGTGGAACTTTCAGGCAAAGTTCAGTGGGCAAGGCCAGCAATCAGTTAATTACCAGACAACAAGAGATTAGACTGGTCTAATTCCAAAGAAATTGCAAACTACAATATTTTAGATATAGGTTGGTATTGAAAAATGAATATCATATAGTTTTACAAAATATTGAGAGAAAGGAAACATGGATTTTTAAGAGGCAATTCTCCTTTTCCCACAATGTTTTCCATGGCAAATCAGTGTGTGTAAGTAGACTGTAGAAATAATTTAACCATAAACAGACAACAAAAGTTTAGACTAGTCCAAATTCAAAATCGTTGCAGATGATGATGTAATTTTGGAATTTTTCTTATCTTTTGGGAAAAAAACATTGTTGATAATGAAGAAATGGCTTGTAACAAGCAATTCCTTCATTTTCTACAATTTATTCCAGAGCTTTTTGGGGGCGTCAAAAAGAATCATATAGTGGGAACAGGTAAAACATACCTTAAACAAAGAGCTGTTTCCACAATGCCATACAATTCCCTCCACACGCCCTTCAGTTTTGAACCACTGTTCTACTTCATGTTTGTTGATAGTCGGAGGATTGTTAATTTGTATTGATCCATGGACTACCAGTAGATGTATGGGGTGTTTCTTGTTCCCTAAACCTGCAAACAGTAGTTGAAAGCTAGAAAAAAATTATGTTCAAAAGACAGAATTGAAATTCAGCCAAATCTCACACAATGAGGCTTTAAGACACCCCTCAAGAAAACAATTGAGGAAACATTGTTCAAAATGAAGAAATTACTTGCTACAAGCAATTCCTTCATTTCTCACTATATATTCAGACCAGAAAGTTGAAAAATTTAAAATTTCATAAACTTTAAATCGTTGTCTGCAACTCGGAATAATTTTGACCTGTCAAAAATTTTGCCGTCTGATAATGTATTAACTATCTTTTTTTTGTAATATGGTCTTAAATGAATGTCAAATTTGTTTAATGTGACATGTCACATAAGGGTAGATTGTTGAGATGTCTAGGTGGACTATCACTTGATAATAACACCAAAAACCAAAGAAATTGATAAAGTCGCTCTATATAAGGATTTACCTAAACTTAGTTCAATGTTGAGCTTATGAACCTCATCTACAGAGGACCCAAGAAATTAATGATGTCATCACTTGCAATGATACTTGCATAATTTTTAACCCTTTTCGTGCTGAACCAAGAATAATCCAGTTTTGGAATAAGTATAGACAAAGATAAGACTGCACAAAACTGCAGTCTGATCTTAGTATTCACCTCCAGTTTTTACTTTTCCAACTAGAGTTGTTCATGAAAATTATTTCAAAAATAATATTGATGATTGAACAAGTACTACTAGTGCTTTCTGCTCTTTGATTTTCATACAACTCTGAAAGGGATTTTATACAGCATGAAAAGGGTAAATGGCACACTTTCGGAGATTTTTGAAAGAAAAAAAAAATGAAATAAAATTTGTCTCTTTTTATGAATGAAAAGAAATAGAAGAATTGTTAATTTCATGTAAGATGTATTTATCTATCATTACTTATATTTTCACTTATGGCTCTTCCCCTTGCAAAAATATTGCATTGTTGTAATAAAAGATAAATTGATCTTTCACTTAAACAACCCATTATCCTATATTTTTAGTACACTGTGGTATTTTTCAAGTTTTCTTTTTTTCCTAGATTGTTTGAAAATGTGAAAAAAGGTCCATCTTATTCAAGATTTATTTACTAGATGAATAGAATATTTTTTGTATGAGGTATGAAAAAAAAGCTAATCACACTCTATGAATATGCAAAGCAGACATACATGTGAATATATATTTTTTTCAAACCTCCATGAAAACAAACAAGAGGGCCAGAATGGCCCTAAAATCGCTCACCTGACTAATTTAAATGCTTCTAGACTGTAGATTGTCAATATCATGATAATGATAATTAATTTCAATGTCTATTTACCCAGAGTTCTCTTTTGAATTGAATTGGAGGCCATTTATTGCTTTCGTATCCAAATTCAGTTCATGTCCGGCTACAGGTACACTCAAGATGTTGCTTTGGATTTTCTCCCTAAAAATTTGCTTTATGTACTCTAATCATATATATATTTAGTAAAATTGGACACCTTCCTTCATTTCTAGCAGAAAACTAAGTACCATGCTTGTATTTTTTTGTGAAACAAATACCAATTTCTCTTTCTCCACAGACATTGTGATGTGATAATGCATCCCCATGTAATTTACACTGTGATAAAACCTAATGGCGGGGGGGGATACTTGTCAACTGTTTGGAACATGTACTTTAATTGGGTCTTGCATCTTTCATCAAATTGATTTGTCTTTTTCCTAGTTTTTCCTGTTTTTTTTTCTTTAAAGATATCACAAAACCAAGACTTTTTCCCATTTTACCGGTAGCCTGGGAACCCTGGACACACCACGATTATAGATTGGGTGTCTGACACATTTCTAACTGGCTATGGTGGCAGCCCTGAAGCACTCACAGAAATAACAGCATGGTTATAGCCCCATTGGCCATTGTCAGTGAGATTCATGCCCAGTTTGATTGAAATTGGCCCAGTGGTTAGGGAGGAGAAGATATTAAAGTCAAAAACAGCCACGCCCATATTTGGGCTTCATTCAAAATTTAACAAACTAAAATTGAAAAGGGTCACCCAAGGAACATTTACGCCAAGTCAGATTCAAATTTGCGTGATCGTTACTGAGAAGAAGATGTATTTCTAAGTAAAAAACTACCCCACCCTGCCACGCCCATTTTTGAGTGCCATTCAAAATTTCGCCAACATCTTTTGATAAGGGTCACCCAAGGAATATTCATTTCCAGTTTGGTTGAAATTGGCCCAATGGTTACTCAGGAGAAGATGTTTAAAGATTTTCAGGTAAAAAACTGCCCCATCCTGCCACGCCCATATTTTGCCATAAATCTTAATTCCACAAACTTTTATCAAGGTGCCAAATTGTCACAAGATACGCCCGTCACACTGCTTAATATTAACTGGGGGTTTGAAAAGAACTGAGGTTATTTTGAGGTTATTTTTGTCAAACAAAGTATGAAAACAACAAAGGGAAATAACTCAAAATATAGAGTTATGGTTCTTGTACGCTGCACTCCCACTTGGTAAGCTCTATCCATCCATGAAATTTCATGATTCTAGCTATTATACTTTTAGAGATATACTCCGGACAAGATTCAAATATGATAAACAACAAAGGGCAATAACTAAAAAAATAGGCCAGGTAGAGTTATGGTTCTTGTGCACTGCACTCCCCCTTTGTGAGATCTATACACCCATGAAGTTTCATGATCCTAGCTATAATACTTTTAGAGATATACTCCCGACAAGATTCAAGTATGAAAAACAACAAAGGGCAATAACTCAAAAAATAGGCTAGGTAGAGTTATGGTTCTTGTACACTGCACTCAAACTTGGTGAGCTCTATCCATCCATGAAATATCATTATTCTAGCTATCATACTTTTAGAGATATACTCCGGACAAGATTCAAGTATGAAAAACAACAAAGGGCAATTACTCAAAATATAGGCTAGGTAGAGTTATGGTTCTTGTACACTGCACTCAAACTTAATGAGCTCTATCCATCCATGAAATATCATTATTCTAGCTATTATACTTTTAGAGATATACTCCGGACAAGATTCAAGTATGAAAAACAACAAAGGGCAATTACTCAAAATATACGCTAGGTAGAGTTATGGTTCTTGTACACTGCACTCTGACTTGGTCAGCTCAATCTATCCAATGAATTTCATGATCCTAGCTATTATACTTTTAGAGATATACTCCGGACAAGATTCAAGTATAAAAAACATCAAAGGGCAATAACTCAAAAAATAGGCCAGGTAGAGTTATGGTTCTTGTGCACTGCACTCAGTATTGATGAGAAGAATATAACTGCCAAGTTTAAAGTCAATTGGACTTACGGTGACAGAGTTATGCTCCGGTCAAAGAAGTGGACACCGCCCAGATGCACGGACACCACGGGTGATCCCATAATACGTCCTGTCTTCGACGGGCGTATAAAAAGGGTCAGCCAAGGAACATTCATGCCAAGTTTGGTTGAAATCTGCCCAATGGTTACTGAAAAGAAGATGTTTAAAGATTTCAAAGTCAAAAACAGCCCTTCCCTGCCACGCCAATATTTGGGCATAAATCAAAATTCTGTGAACAACTTTGAAAAAGGGTCACCCAAGGAACATTCATGCCAAGTTAAGTTGAAATTGGCCCAATGGTTACTGAGGAGAAGATGTTTTAAGATTTCTAATTCAAAAACTGCCCCACCCTTCCACGCCCATATTTTGGCATAAATCAAAATTCCGCAAGCAACATCTAAAAAATGTCACCCAAGGAACATTCATGCCAAGTTTGGTTGAAATCTGCCCAATGGTTACTGAGAAGAAGATGTTTAAAGATTTCAAAGTTAAAAACTGCCCCACCCTGCTACGCCCATATTTGGGCGTGAATCAAAATTCCGCCAACAACTTTTGAAAAGGGTCACCCAAGGAACATTCCTACCAAGTTTGGTTTAAATTGGCCCAGTGGTTACTGAGAAGATGTTGACGCCTTCCGATGCACGACACACAACTCACGACGGACAAAAAGTGATACCAAAAGCTCACATTGTGCTCAGGTGAGCTAAAAATATTCTCTTCATTTCTTATAACCTCGAGCACAAAAAGAAAATATTTTTTCAAATTTTGATATCTTCTTTGTAAGGAACTATTTTGTGTGGAAGCATATAAAAATAGATGTGCATTTTGTTCATGGAGATATGTATATTTTTTTCCAATCAGAATGCTTGTTTTTGATAGAGGAAACTAAAATTTAACCTTTGTCATGCTGAACCCAGAATATTCCAGTTTTGGTATGAGTTATAAACAAAGATCAGCCTGCATGTATGTGCAGTCTGTTCTTAGTCTACACCACCTGTTTATCTCTTTAAAGTAGGAGATATTAATAAGATAAATTTTCTCAATAATTAGTAACCCACTATTTGTGCTTCCTGTGCTGTCAACCCTTTGATTTCAAAGCAATTCTGTAGAAGGATTATATTCAGCATGACAAGGATTAAATGATAAGAAAATGATCTTACCATACGGATTTCCATTTATGTTGGTCCCAATCAACTCAGCTGTATGACCATCTAGTTCTGATAGTGGTACACAGTCAATAAATAAATGGTCTGAACCTTCATTTTCTCTGAATGTAAGATAATGAAGTACAATGTACATGAAATTTATTTATGTTTGTGAATCGCTGGCAACGCCCACTGACTCCTACAGGAGGTTCAACTTAGTTATTAACCTTTTCCTTTCAATCCCTTGTTTTTACGTCCCTGTGACTTTATACTCTAGCAATATTTTCCTGCCTGTAGATTGGTTACTTTTCAAATTGCATTCACTCTTTGTTGGACGACAAAGTCTAAGTTAACCCATTACCAGACGTAAAATTTTAGACTGGCCCAAATTGGAAGAAGTTGCAGATGGCAATATAGAATAATTTATTTTTTTAATTTTTTCAATTTTCTGGGTAGAAAACAATGTGTAAAATGAAGAAATTGCTTGTAACAAGCAATTTCTTCATTTTCCATATTGTTTTCCAAAGTTTTTTTCCTTAGGGGCGTCTAAAGGTGTCACTGAGTGGGAATGGGTTAAACATCATTATTTTTCAAAATTTAAGGCAAGTAAAATGTAACAAAAGATATGAAATAGTAGGTTTGGGACCTAAACTCGTAACTACAACTTGAGTTAGCTTTAGTTATGACATTTAAGTTGCCAAACCAACAAAATTGTTTCACATAAAAGTAATCCAATGTCGGAGTTCAAAGATCACTTTTGGTCTAAATGAATGATTTGATTGGTTGATTGATTGATTAACTGGTTGGTAGATTAACAGCTGCACCGTCTATCTAAAACTAAATTGTTGTCCCAGGACAACTGCTGTCGAATCCACAAAGTTTTGTAGGTATCATGCACCAGATAAGGCAAGGAGCTTTGACCTTGAACTTGAAGCTACCAAAAAAATTCTTTCAAATGGCACATGTACTCATGATGGAGAACAATTGTGCTAATCTATTTTTTTAAATCCATCCATAATTGTAGGAGAAATGCTCCGGACAAGCACAATTTAAGTGTTTGACCTTGAGCTGTGACCTTGAACTTGAAGCTATCCAAAAAAGTCTTTCAAATGGCACATCTACTCTTGATGGAGAATAATTGTGCCAAGTTATTTTGAAATCCATCCATAAGAATAGGAGTAATTGTCCGGACAAATTCGGAGAGCCGTCCAGACGGACGGACTAACGCACATACACCAACTTGTTGTAGTGACAACTATGTCTCTCTCACCGCTAGCGGGCTCGACAAATATATAGTTCCAGATACATCATCTGCGTTACATTCAGTGCTTTTCGAGGTTAAAACAGATAAATATGTCATAAAACACTGTTTTAATCCATTACCACAAAAGTATTCTAGACCGGTCCATTTTGAAAGCAGTTGCAGACCACAACTTTAAGTTGATGAAATTTCAAATATCTTAACCATTTTTTAAAAGATTGTGGAAAATGAAGACATTGCGTGTAACAAACAAATTCTTCATTTTCTAGAATGGTTTCCAAAGCTTTTCCTCATGAGAGGAGTAAACCAGTGGGATCATGTGGAAATGAGTTAAATGAGGAAATTGCAATACAAAAGATTTGTTTTCATTCCCTTGCAGGATTCTTTATTTCTATAACATAAATTTTGACATATAATTATGACCAACCTCAATAGATAAGAGATGATTGAAAAGTCTTAGGCCTAAGGCAAAAAGAATTGGTTTAAACTATATGTTTTTTTAAATCAATTTTCAATTTTGTCACCTTGTAAGAATCCAATGATGTTGAAGCATTTGGATACCTTCCCGTAAGAAAATAGCTTTTTTGGCTGCCAGAAATGAATCAACATCTTGTTTGATGTCATCATGAATGCAAAGATGGCAGCAACAGATTTATTTTTTTCATCTTGGGTAACTGGTAATAGTCAGAGTGTGTTAAATCAGGTGAATAAGGTGGATGCTCAGTTTGAAACCATATTCCTGATTAGAAATCATAGCAAGAGTTGACTTGTGTGCTGGAGCCCTGTCATGGTGGACAAACACACCTTGTGACAGTTTTCTAAGCTTTTTCTCCTTTATTTTTCAACAAAGCTGCCACAAGAGGTCAGCATAATATCACACAGTTGTAGTGTAAACTTTATTTAATGTAATTCAACAACAGCATACCTTTTGCATCACAGAAAACTGTAGCCATCACCTTTCCAACAGATGTTGTTGTCTTAGCCCATTTTTTCCTGGGTTGGTGTGGCGGGGATGATCCATTGTGTTTCCATTGTTTGAGTGATGTTTTATCTCAAGTTTAATCAATAGTTTCAACTGTTTGAGAAGCTGCTGCCATAGCACAGTACATAGCACTTAGGACTTCTAATCATGAGGTTTTGTCCCCTGTCGCGAATATCTTGTCTCACATTTGTCTCTCACCAATGGGTGGATGATCATAAACCTCAATGGGATGAGCAAATGGAGGCTAGGAAAGCATGTTGTGGCAGTACCGGTGTGACAATTACCAGAAATCTATAGTTAGGTGCTCCAACTGCCATTATATAATGATTGAAATACTGTTGAAAGTGGCATTAAACCCCATTCAATCAATCAACAAATTCCTTGAGAAATTTCAAGAAATCCAACTAGAACATGGCACTGAGCTTATCTTTCTTCAGCACTCAAAGCTTTGGGACTCATCTGGCAGAAACCTTTGTAATTTGCAAATCAGTATGGGTTACTGTATGGGCATGCCTAACTGTGTAGGAATGCACCTCTGTGTAATTGCCAATCTGCTCTGATATCATGGATTTTATTGATGGTATCCTTTGAGGTGACAATAAGTGGCACTTCAGGACTGGGTCATCTTCAAGATCCTCTCTACTGGGTTTAAATTCAGTGTCCCAATTCTTCACCATACCATAATATGCTGCATGCTCCTCTAATATTACTCCCATGTCCTCGTGAATTTCCTTACGCAATAAGCTTTCAAATCCAATAACCACATGATGACCAGAAATGTCCATGTGTTTAGAATTACTCATAGCAGGTAGGTTTGGGAATCAAATTTTGACAAACTACAGACATGAACAAGAGGATCATTGGCCCCAAAGCACTCACCTAAGTCCATGACTACAGAAGTAATCAAAGTGACCTAATTTTGGCCAAAAGTCACCTTTTAGCAAAATCTTGTATAAGTAATAAAAAACAAAAAGACATTCTTACAAAGATTCGAGATTTTTTGCCTGATAAGTAGCATGTACATTGCAAGGAAGATTTGGATTAATGAACTAGATAGGGAATTCAAAATTAAATAGGGTGAGGAAATGGTTTGGTTTTCTTTCAGATTTTCTACTATGTCTCTATGTAAACTAGAGGCACTTGAGCAATTGATTCTCTCCACCCACCTGAATTTAATAATCATTCCTGAAATATTAGGTTGAAAACCATCCTGCAATTTGAAAGAATAAGATTTTCAAAATTTCACTGTAGACCATAAAAAGACACACCCCCCCCCATTAAAAGCCACAGTTTTCATATGAGTCATATTTTATGAAGGAATCTGACAGAGAGTTACCAAAGGATCAGTTTGTGAAATTTTGTTGAAAATTTATAATTGTTTGTAATCTGAGAAGATTGTAGTTTTCACTGCTTGCCATATATGGAAATTAGCCCAATCCATTAAAGCAATGTTTACATCCTATCAATTCTTTTTTAGCAATCTCATATGGGGTCAACAAAGAATCACTCCAGTGAAATTTATTGAAATACATCTAATGGGTTTCTGAGAAGAAGCTTTTCAAAGCTTTCACCATATAAGGAAATAATCCCCATGCATTAAAGACATATTTTCTATCCTATCAAAATTCTTTAAAGGAATTTAATAAAGGGTCACCCAAGGATCAATCCAGTGAATTTGGTTGAAATCCATCAATTGGCTTTGGAGAAAAAGATTTTCAAAGTTTCCACCATAATTACAGTAGAACCTCGTTAATTCGAACGTCACTGGTTCGTAGGTATGTGTTCGTTCGTATACTTTACGCGGTCCTGATCTTTTTCCTTCTTTATCTTTGTTAGAAAACTCTGTCTAATTCGAACGTCAGTGGTTCGTAGTTCGTAGACCATTTCAAGTCCAGAAAGTATGATTATAGCACAAACTCCTATGTTTAATTCGTAGGTGTGATAAACTAATTGTCTCCAATCACCACTTACCTTGATTTTCACACCTGCTGATCTGTATGACAATTATGTGTTATCATGTACCTTTAGTCAAAAGTGGCTGTTTGGTTTGTAAGATGGGTAATTAATCGAATAAAGATTCCCGTAATTATTGCCGAAAATTTACTTTAAATTGACGCACACCCATTAGTATCTGTGTTATTGCTCACTTAGAGATTCTAGCACTTTATTTTATTCTGCGGTTACTTTCTTCACAATCATCGGTCCTTTATTTTATGATTTGATGATAGAATACTCAGAGTGATTTGATCCAATGTATTGTAAAGGGAAATCACTCAGATCGAGTCTAAAAAAAATGCCAAAAATTAACACAGAGATTAAAGCATAAAAATACAAGACGAGTATTTTTTAATTTATTTTTATGTATTCCCCAATTAATATCTGCAGGTCTTGTGTACAAAAAATAACCAATTTAGAATTGATTCTTTAATGGGAGACAGAGCAAGACCATGTCAGATTCCGTGTAGCTCAAACAGCCGACCTCTTGCCCTCCGTTTTGTTCGTACTACGCTTAATTCGTATAAATTTCCCCGGTCCCTTGCGCTACGAACTACCGAGGTTTTACTGTATATGGATATGAACCCCACCCATTAACGCATATTTTTCATCCAATCTTAATTTTTCAAAGGATTCTGATAAAGGGTCATCATATGAGCATTCCTGTAATACTTGATTTAAATCCATCAATTGATTTCTTAGAAGAAGATTTTTAAAACTTTCACCGTAAATAGAAATTAGCCCCACCCATTAAAGTTACGTTTTTCATCCGATCAAAATTTTTTGATAGAATCTAATAAATGGTCACCCCAGGATCACTTCTGTGAAATTATGTTGATTTCTGTTCAGTACTTTCTGAGGAGAAGATTTTAAAGTAATTAAAATGTGTCTAAAATTTACAGACAGAAGCATACATGCACCCACACAAGCATGGATGGACGCATAACGGACACAACGCCATGACAATAGCTTGCTGGCTTTCACCCAGTTGAGCTATAATAGGGTGTGCCCAAGCAGAGTTCAAATATGTGAACACATGAAAAACCTAGTAGAGGTTCACTTGGAGGTTCTACATACCAAATATCAATGCTGTAGGTTTCCTCATTTCAGAGAAAAAGATTTTTTCCTTCTTTGTTTCTATGTTAAAATAGGATGCAGCTGGGCAGAGCCCAAGGAAAATCCCTGCCGAGTTTCATCAAGATTGGCTCTCTGGTTCAAGAGGAGAAGATGTTTAAAGAAATTGTTGACAGACTCATGAGGACGACACACAACGACTTCACGCTGGACATTTGGCAATCACAATAGCTCACATTGAGCACTTTGTGCTCATGTGAGCTGAAAAGTTCATTCAGTCACTGCAAAGCAACATTTTATATACATAGACCTCAATTGGTATGTTTCTGCCTTAGGCAACAGAATTTTTAATCACACTTTGTAACTTGTCAAAAACAGAATAATTTCTAAGGTCTTAATCAGTATTGCTACTAGAACTACGAATTCCACTAATCATACAGGTAACTACTGTGCTATTTACTTACATATAAAACTTATAGAGAGGAGACAAAAATGAATTTTTTTCAACTTGAAGAAATTTATACAAGGTAGCCATCATTTACTTCTTTTTCTCAACTTTTGAATAAACACATTCCCACACGATGATGCTTTTGGACACCACTTAATGAAAACAATTTTGAAAACATTGTGGAAAAAGAAGAAATTGCTTGTAAAAAGAGATTTCTTCATTTTTCACAATATTTGCTACCCAGAAAGTTAAAAAAAATCTAACATTTCAAATAAGTTAAATTGTTGTCTGCACACCCTTTCAATTTGCACTACTCTAAAATTTTGTTGTCTAGTAATGGGTAAAGGATGCAAATTCTTGTAATAGAAAAGTGACTCACCTGAGTACAAGAGCCAGACCCTGCCCAAGGTCAATAGCTGACATGTGCCAACAATATTGTCTGGCTGTTGGTGATACTGGTACCCATCCAGGAGTGTGTCCTATATCATCAGGCACCGGGGAACCATCCACAACCTTAACACCTGAAGCTGGGATCCAGCAGGGAGGAGTTTCCTGGAGAAGTATCAGTAATTAAACACATCAAATCTTATCTGTTACATTTAAGACCATTACCACACATTCCTCTGATTTAAACAAAAATAAATATAGGTATTAAAATTTATGAGAAAGTAAGAATTGCTTGTTACAAGCAATTTCTCTTTTAAATTTGTTTTCTTCCCAAAATGCAACTTGTTTTTTGACTAGGATTAATTTTGAAATGTTTTATACAAATCCAGTCTAAATGTTTTTTTTTTTTTTTTTGTCTTGGAAAATGTTTTAAACATCCTCTCAGACCTCTAGATAAAAGGAGTTATTCCAAGGTCAAAACATAAGATTTTTTAAGTCTTCCATCAAACCCTATGTTTTGGTACACAATGGAGTTACCTTCTTCCAGAATTCAAGATTTTGAAGAAAATAACTGGTTTAGAATATCACAAATCATTCTTATCTAGGACTATGTCCCCTTTACTTCACATGTGAACAAGATGTGTTTGTCAAATGCCATGCAATGCCCAATTCCCTGTCTTTTTTCCATAAAAAGAACTTTCAAATATGACCTTTAAATTTTTTTTCATGTGAAGGATTTCCTGATGATGATTTAAAGAATAACACCTTTCCCATTCAATCCTTTATTTTTACGTCTCTGTGATTTCATACTTAAGAAAACATTGTGGAAAAAGATGGAACTGCTTGTGAGAAGCAAAACCTTCCATTTCCCCAATATTTTCTATCATATAGGATGGTTACTTTCTGAACCTCACTTACTTTATAATGTCATCTGCCACCCCTTTGAATTAGGACAAGTCTAAAATTTTGAAAACAGTAAAGGTTCAACATCTACATAAAAGCTTTTAGCCTTTGGCACAGTTACAGACATGTTCCTATCAAGACACACATTAGCCAGTTTAATGCTGTCTGATCAGGGTCTTCACCATGCATTCTATAAATACCTACTGACTCAAGTTCTAAACCCTTTCCCATACAACAAAATTTTAGACTGGTCCAAATTTAAAGGAGCTTCAGATGACAATTTCATGTGGATGGAATTGTATTTTTTGTCTTTTTTAATAGAGAACATCGTGGATTTTTAAGAAATTGCTTATTACAAGCAATTTCTTCACTTCCAACAATGTTTTCCAAAGCTTTTACTCTTGTAGGGCATAAAAAAGGAGAGATTGTGTGGGAATGGGTTAAGATGGTCTAAAAATATACTGAATGCACTGTGCAAGTTTCAAACTTTCAAACCCTCACAAAGCTATATTCTTACCATTTTGAAAGCTTTACTTAGTTCTGCTCAATTAATCCATTACCAAACTTTAAAATTCTAGGTCAGTCCAAATTCAAAGAAGTTGCAAACGATAATTTTAAGGTGATGAAATCATTGATTTTTTTGTGTTTTTGGATGAAAAACATTGTGGATAATGAAGAAATTGCTTGTAACAAGCACTTTCTTCATTTTTCCACAATATTTGCCATGGTTTTATTTTGAGGGGCATTCAAAAATGTCACTTTGTCTGAATGAGTTAAAATGAAAGTCTCTTAACCTTTTCCCACACAATGATGCTTTTAAATGCCCGTCAATTAGAAAGTTCAAAAACATAGTGGAAAAAGAAGATATTGATTGTTACAAGCAATACCTTCATTATCAACAATGTTTCCTACCCCAATAGCCAAAGACTTTAAAGATTTCATCAACTTTAACCCAAGACCAGATGACAAAATATTAGACTGGTTCAAATTGAAAGGAGCTACAGACAACAATTGAAAGTATATAATATTTTAGATTTTCAAATTTTATGAGTTGTCTGCAACTTCGTATTATTTGGACAAGTCTATAATTTTATTACCGGTATCTGGTATTGAGTTAATATAGCTGGTAGACTGTACCTTGAAATCTTTTGACATGTTCCACACAAAACCATTTTCCTTAGAACCAGATTGCTCCTTTTCCTGCTGGTATTTCCTGAAACGTTTTTCAGCATTCTTGTTAGGTTTTCTGTCATAACGAGCCCATAACCATGACTTATCTGAAATGAAATAATATCATTAATCCATTCCCTCACAGTGACGCTTTCGGATGCCCCTCAAGAAAAACAATTAGGAAAACATTTTTTAAAATGAAGAAATTGCTTGTAACAAGCAATTTCGTCATTTAACACTTTGTTTTCTATCCAGAAAGTTAAAGAATTCTAAAATTTCACCAACTAAAAATTATTGTCTGCAACTCCTTTAAATTTTGAAAAGTCCAAGATTTTGCCTTCTGATAATGGGTTAAGAGAAGAGACAACAGTGCCAAAGAATGATCATTCTTGATAGATGAATTTGGCCTTAGTAGAACATGATGTGTTTCAATGACACATATCGTAACCCATTTTAGACTGTCCAAATTGAAAGGTGTTTGAAGTAAGACGATTTTTTTCCATCCTGGTGGAAAACAAGTGAGTTCAAAATTTTATCACATTTAACCCACTCCCAGACAACAGAAATTTAGACAGATCCAACTTCAAAAGAAGTTGCAGACGACAATTTTGATGTTGATAAAATAATTTGATGGAATTCCAAGTACACTGCAGCTCCACTATAACGCTGTTGGTGGGGTCCAAGAAATGAAACAGCGGAAGAAGTGGAGTTATTATGCTATAACTCTGTCCTCCCCCCCTCCCCCCCCCCCCCGCCGTAACTGAAATTTTCAACCGTCGGAATCGGAACCAAACACCCGATAATTCGTGATGAAATTCTTGTAACAAGTTTAATTCTATACAAGTTACTAGTCGGGAAATGAAAAACAACTGTAGTTACGAGATTTTGGCAGAAACCGACGAAATTCAGCGTGCGGAGAATTAATTTCTAACCGTACCTTCCCGGTCTATCAAGATTGAATAATCCGTAAATTTCTACAGGTCTATAAATTGTGGTTCTCTTTCTAAGCTAGAACTTTTACCCCGAGACATGTTTTATTATTTTGATAGTCGTCGGCATTAATCTAATTGAATTTAGTTTTACACGGACGTAAATATGTCCATCCTTACACAAAAGGGATAAAATCTAAGTATTCCGCATAGCGACGTCTCCTTGGAGACCGATGAGTTGTTGAACACCTGGGGTTACTGAAGCGTTGAGAAAATGTCGCTTGGATCGACCTTCGAACCTCTTTCGCAGTAATGGACTTGGTCTAATTTCTTTACAATTGTTGAAAATACGGTAACAATAAACCGACATAGAACTCTATCTGAACCTAGTCATTTACGGATCGGGAATTTAAACCGACCAGTTGCACGTATACAAAACTGGATTAAACTTTGTAGCCGCTATCTTTTAATCGTAAAAATGAAAGTCATAATAATCAAAAAAAAATCCGAGACGGCGGAATGTCTGGCTTCATAACGACAAGAGAAAAAAATTCGGTCAGCAAGAATTCTCACGGGCTACGCGTCTGGCACGTGACAACTCCGGAAAATCGTCCATAAATAGCTGAACATTTTGCGGCGGCGCCTTTGATCACCTTTCCTCCCTCAGAATAAAATAAACTGTACCCGAAAAAACTTGACTTCAAATTTGTCGACGAGCTTTTAGCCGTGCGTTTGATCATACAGGATGGCATTAAATTTTCGGATTATTGAAAGAAATGCGGAAAAATAACGGTATTTTATTATAATCTACCTATATTATCTATCCCGTTTCGGATGAGAATCTTCAGATATTGTGACATTTACAATTCAAATTCACGTATTTTCGAGAAAACGTCGCAAGTACGACTGATTGTTTTCAAAGCACATTGTTGCGTTTTTATCTTGAAGCCACTATCCTCTACGAGCTCCAGATACCAGCAAACTATGAAGTGAAATAACTAGTAGGCTCTAGTCATTTTGTCTAATTTCACGATCGCGCATTACTTTAAGAACACGTCCTACCCGGGACTGAAGAAAATTAAGAACACCGAGAGTGAAACAGTCTGATATTTTAATCGTACCACCTTCAAGGTTTGTAACTGAAGGATACCGAGGTGCATGCCTATTCTCCATTGATTTAAAAAATATAAAGACCTATGGCATTGATCATCTCAATGTCAAACAGTAAGACCAAACAATCAAACTGATTTTGTAAATTGAAATTCTACGCGTGTCATCAATCAAGCAAGGCAATTACCTCTGAAGTAATGCATTAATGACCAGGACCGTCCACGTAAGGTGTTAAAAACTTACCTGGCTTCGGGTAATTATCGATTTTTATTGTGCAACCCTTTTTCTTCGAAGACGGGATGAAAACATCGCGGTCAAATTAGCATTAACGTCGTATCTCAGCATCTGCAACCCGAAATGCCCCCCCCCCCCTCTCCCAAATTTTGGGAGCCAAGCGGACCCCGCATTATAATGGAGTCAGCGCTGTGCCCGGTAGCGTTATAGAGGAGTTGCAGTGTATCTCTGTCATTCTTGGCAGAAAACAATGTGGAAAATGCAGAAATTGCTTGTAACAAGCAATTTCTGCATTTTCCCCATTGATTCCCGGATTATTTTCGTAAACAAGAGGATCATGATGGTCCTAAATCGCTCCACTGAGTATGATGGTTCATGGCTTTATGATATAAACAAAATAGAAAAGCCCTCTGTCTTATTATTTTGGAGAAGATGTTTAAGAATTTTCTCTTTTAATCCTAGGTATATTGATGATCCCAAAATATAGCACTAATTTCCTGAATTTGGTAATGCTTTGAAGTATAGATATCAATACATACCAAGTATAAAAGCTAGAGGCCTAATGGTTTAGGAGAGGAAGGTTTTCAAAGATATCATTCTTTATTTCTAACTAAAATTAGGGATTGCACAGAAAAGGGCTAATTTTTTTAAGTAATTTGGTAGAGGGTCAATGGCTGATGATATGTACCAAATATCAAAGCTCTAGGCTTTATGGTTTGGAAGAAGTAGATTTTCAAAAATTTCTTTCTTTATTCCTTTGTAAAATCAGGGATCACAAAGAAAAGGACTAATATTCAGAACACAGTAATTCTTTCAAGTATTTTGGTAGACAGTTAATAGATGATGATTTGTACTAAATATCAATGCTCTAGGCCTTATGGTTTGGGAGAAGAAGATTTTTGAAGATTTCCTTCTTTATTTCTATGTAAAATCAGGGATCATTAAGATAAGTGCTAATTTTCAGAATACAGTAATTCTTTCAAGTAATTTGGTAGACAGTCAATAGATGATGATTTGTACTAAATATCAAAGCTCTAGGCCTTATGGTTTGGGAGAAGAACATTTTTGAAGATTTCCTTCTTTATTTCTATGTAAAATCAGGGATCATTAAGATAAGTGCTAATTTTCAGAATACGGTAATTCTTTGAAGTATTTTGGTAGAGGGTCAATAGATGATGATGTTTACCAAATATCAAAGCTCTAGGCCTTATGGTTTGGGCGAAGAAGATTTTTGAAGATTTCCTTCTTTATTTCTATGTAAAATCAGGGATTGCCCAGAAGAGGGCTAATTTTCAGAATACGGTAATTCTTTGAAGTATTTTGGTAGAGGGTCAATAGATGACTTATACCAAATATCAAAGCTCTAGGCCTTATGGTTTGGAGGAAGGAGATTTTTAAAGATTTCCTTCTTTATTTCTATGTAAAATCTGGGATCGCACAGAAAAGGGCTAATTTTCAGAATATGGTAATTCTTTGAAGCATTTTGGTAGATAATGAAGTATAATAAATATCAAAGCTCTAGGCCTTATGGTTTGGGAGAAGAAGATTTTTAAAGATTTCCTTCTTTATTGCTATGTAAAATCAGGGATCGCCCAGAAAAGGGCTAATATTCAGAATAAGGTAATTCTTTGAAGTATTTTGGTAGAGGGTCAATAGATGATGATTTGTACCAAATATCTAAGCTCTAGCCCTTACCGTTTGGGAGGAGAAGATTGCCATGGCAACCAAAGTTCTTCATGGATTTCAATTCTTTGAAGTATTTTGAACGAGCATGACCTAAGGATCAATACTGTGAAATTTTATTGAAATTCCATGGTTAGTTTAGGAGGAGAAGATTTTTTGTAATTGTGAACGGATGGACATCGGACGATGACCGATCACAATAGCTCCCCCAGAGCACTTCATGCTCAGGTGAGCTAAAAAGGGGGTATAAAAAGGTGGGATTGCATGGGAATGTTTCAAATATGTTGTCTGCAGGTTCTTCAAATTTGGAAAAGTCTTATTTTTTGTTGTCTGGTTAGGGGTAAATAACAATGAAATTTTGATATGTGATAAAGTATATCAGACACAAAAGTTACCTTTAAATGGAGCTATCAGTACACAAGTTCCATCTAACTTTTCTGTAGCTTTAGCATTATGTATTTCACTCTGGACAGCCTTTTCCTTGATGATATCTGAAGCTACAACCTGTGTATTAAAACATTTTTTATCAAATATATAATTATATGAGGAATTCTGTATGTTTAACAGAACATTTGGAAAACCAGGTAATTCCAGACAGTTTTTACAATCTCCATTTGAGGCTTAATTCTTATTCCAGTGGGTGAAACTCAGAAAAAAACTCGATGTGATCCATTCAGTTAGCCTATATCCTTGCTTGTTATTATCAAAGGGTTTAGTAAATCTTATCCAAAATGGTACGAAAATATGAATATTGAGAGCTCAAAAAGGTAAGTTCAGAGAGGGTCAGAAAAATAGAAATTGAAAACATACTTTGAAGAAGTTACTGATACAAATACTTTTCCAGTTCTTTCTTCAAAAAAAAATATTAAACAGACTATCCCGATTTATTTATCAGTCCAAACTCTATGATCATATGTTTATTTAAATGGGTTTAATGCCAGATTAACAGTATTTCAGTGGTGGCAGGAGCACCTTTCCATGGATTGAGTACTACCACTATATCCTTTCCGTGCCTGAGACCAGCTACTCATCCAACATAGGCTTACGATTATTCGCCTGTTAAATGGAGACAAATATTGGAAAGAATATTTGCAATGACTGCAGAACCCTGGACCTTGGAATTGCATGTATGAGGGGCTACTAACAGCGCTATGGCTGCAGCCACAAAATTCTATGATTTTCCATTATATCAACACTTGTCATGCTGAACCCAGATTATTCCGGTTTTTGCAGGAGAGTAGACCAAAATAAGCCTGCACCTAAGTGCAGTCTGATTTTGGTCTACACAACCTGCTTGTACTTGCCAGAGTTGTTTTTTAAATTGATTTCTGAAAGAAATATTGACTTTTCAGTTCTATCAGTGCTTTCAGTCCTTTGATTTTATGGCAATTCATTAAGGTAATTTATACAGCATGACAAGGGTTAAATGAAAGAAAATAGCTGAACATAAGTTTCCTGGCAGTGACTGGATGTTTATCCTTACCAGAAAAAGTTCATCAAAAGGAAATCTATAGTTAACATGTGTTTTACAGAATTTGACAAAATTTTAGAATGTTCAAAATTCAAAGAAGATTTTTCTGAAAGTTAAAAAAAAAATCTTGTGGGGTAGATTACAATAATGGGAAATATAGCAAATGCTTGCTACATGCAAATTCTGTATTTTCAACAATGTTTTCCAAAGCTTTTTTCTTGAGGGTGATACAAAAATGGAAATGTTTAGGAATGGTTAAGCAGACTCCTGAAGGCGGCAGAAACGGGCTGCTCTGGGGAGTATTATTTGTCAGGACATTTGACTCATCATAAAGCTTATAAGCAATGAATGAATTGGAAAATTTTTCACAAGATGATTGTCATGATAAGTTCTCGCCATGTAAGATGAAAGGGTGACAAATAACTCTAAAGAGCGTGCTTTTTCCTTTCAGGTTTACTGGTAACCTACCTTATAAAATTGACCTTCTCTCTTCCTTGATTCCTCATCTAATATTGTAGTTTCAAATACACAAGACACTTTATTCTGTACTGATCCTAGTCCTTCCATTTCCATCCTGCAATTTAATATGACTGGGCATCCAAGATTTCTTAAATTTTGATGGATCAAATGAAAGATTATTATTATTAAAACAAACTCTATGAGAACAGAAAAAGAACACCAGGGTGAACACAATGAATGTTAAACTCTTTTCCACATAATCCACTTTTTACACCCCTAAAGAAGAAAACTATTATTACCCAAAACAGCAGACCTACAGTTTCCTGGCTCAGGTTACTTAATATTTTGGTCATTTTTTTTCTCTTGAGAACATACCTAAATTGTGATTGTCAAATATAAACAATTCATCTATTAACAGTTAAATTTCATAAGCAATTATCTAGATATAATTATGATATCAAATTACTGGTCTTCAACAGTAAGGGAAACTATATCTCATTGATGTTATTTAAAGAGGATATGTCAGAAAATATTAATCCATTACCACATAATAACACTTTCTAATGCCCAGAAGAAATACAATCATAGAAACATTTGTGGAAAAAGGAGAAATTGCTTGTAACATGCAAAAAAAAATTCTCCTTTTTTCACAGTGTCATCTACCCCATTTAGCACCTCTATCAAAATTGCAATGCAATGTAAGTCTTAATTCTAGCAAGGGGGATTCCCTCACTTTTTCAATGATCCTAAATATTTTCAAAATAAAGGCATAACACCCCATTCAAACAAGCAAAAGAAATCCTAGACATTTGAATAAACACTGAATTTGAAATGTCAGTTTAGACTAGTCTTTTTTTTTCTTATCTGGTAATGGGTTAAAACAGAGATACCAGTCTCTGACTATGAGGGCTGAGCAAAAAGTTCATGGCATTAAGTTTTTCATAAACCCTATATTCAATGTTCAGTTTGTTTCAAATTTTCATTGTTGCAAAAAGTATCAAACTAATACATGTAATTCATTACAAAAGATTGCTTTTAAACTAACTTTAAAATAACTTTATTTCTATGGTAAAAAAGAAAAGATATCCTAATTTCGGCCACACTCTAACCTCACTGCTGTCATACTGTTAAAATGGTCATGTTTCAAAATCATATTTTTCATATCATCCATTATTTGACCAATGTCAAGAGCATTGTCATTCAATATTCTGTGAGGATTTTCATACATAGCTTACAAATACAACTTTAGCACTACATTTTTACAACCATGTGCACGAAATGAATTACAGGGAAACTGGAAGTCTCAGCAGTAATTTTATTGATTGATTGAATGGTGTTTAACAAGACTTTTAACAATATTTCAGTCATATCATGGCAGCTGGAGCACCTAACAATGGATTCCTGGTATTTCTAACACTATGTTCAGATAGAGTTCTTTGTTGTTTTAGATATGAATGCAAATGACTTTCAATAATAATAAAATATTTCTCAGGTGAAAATTTTAGCTTTTTAATATTCAGGGACTGAAGAGAAACATAATCTGTAGACCCGTAGAAATTTACGGATTATTTCATTTCCATAGACTGGGAAGGTAAGGGTAGGATTTAGTAATTTTCATTACATTGAATTCTGTTGGTATCTGCTAAAATTTCGTAACTACAGTTTGTTTTTTTTATTCCCAACTAGTAACAACTATATTCCCAACTAGTAACAACTATAAAATCAAACTTGTTACATTTTAGTCAACGTGAGAGTGTTATCGAATTTAATCAGATGTTTGGTTTCGACTGTCGAATTATTCAGTTACTATGGAGGACATAGTTATAGCATAATAACTCCACTTCTTCCACTGTTTCATTTCTTGGACCAAACCAACAGGGGTAAAGAGGAGTTGCAGCATACCATTTTTTCTTATTGGATTTTGCCATAGAATTAAATAAATAGGCCATAGAGGGGCTTCAAAAACCCCTAATCCCCTTTAAATCCACTACTGATAGCCTGTGTAGATTTAGTCAATATGATGGATCTCTCATCACGCCTGTAATTGAAATGGATTTATATGAAGGTTGTAAATTCATCGAATGCAGAGAAGACAAAATTGATTAAGTCCAGGATATTCAAAGTCACCCAAAGTTCTGGAGTAAATGTAGAAATAGAGCAATCCACAATTTCAGTATCGCTATTTCATGAAATCCGGGGCAAAAGTTGTGCAATACAGCTGTACAGTGCAATACGGAGTTGACATGCAGTGATGGTTTAGCTAATCCGTAAAAATACTTTATAAAAGCCTATCAAATAGAAATAAGAAACATACCACCAAATAAATACTGAGCAGAACAATTCAAAATCACTGATTCGCCATTATCAAAAATATGGAAACACCTCGCTTGTTTTGTGTGGACACATGAAAATATCGAATTTTTGGCAATAAGGGAAACAACTTTTCCAAAAACCAGATAAAGTATACAAACTTTGATTGACTGACCGGTCAGAATGTAGGACGTCTGCAGCCGAGGTTTGCGTTCATTTTTGTTCTAAACTTTCCCTCTACATGGATGATTTTAATATCATTCAGATCTATTTTCAGTGTGAAATGGTCAACAGTCGTTTATTTCAACTTTGCATCATCGCGAGAAAAGGAGAACTCGATAGTATGCCAGTCGGAAATCCATGCGATCAGTTTTGTCATTTCCAGTAGATATCAAGTTTAATCTTGGAGATACTCCCCGAATCATGCATCGTCCGTTGGTAAATAAAGTGTTGTAAATACAGGTGGAATGAAACTGTATTTTCAAAGTTTTGTTCGCCCAAAAGACATCTAGAACTAGATTTATGATGTACAAATTGAAGGTCGAGTGATGTGAAGACTAAACAACATCTTAAACTGATCCAACTTCTTTTGAAGTACATAACGGACAAAAAGTTTTAGTTGGTGAAATTTTGAAAACCTAGCCTATGACTTTAGCACTAGAAAACATTGTGGATAATGAAGAAATTGCTTATAACAAGCAATTTCTTTATTTTTCTCAATGTTTTCCTAAGCCTTTTTCTTTAGGGGCATAAAAGGGGGCATAATACAGGAATGGGTTAAGACACAGAGCTGGTAACAATTAATTTCAAAAACATATCTGGAGCTTATGTTGACCCAGTTTGACCAATGAAATTAAATTTTACATCTTCAGGGAAATGCAAAAACTTTGACAGTAATTTCAGAAGAGAATTTTGAGGGCGAAAACCCTGCATGGTTTACACAGTCACGAAATACAGGCCCTGACAAGTCTGGTATATAATTATATCAGTCATCTGGCCGTGTGCTAAAGCACAAAATATTCTAAACCCATTTTGTTAACCCTTGTCATGCTATATAAATGACCTTACTGATTTGCTTTTAAAATCAAAAGGCTGAAAACATTAATAGAATTTGATGTTCAAAATTCTTATACATTGTGTATTTCTTTTAGAAATCAAATTCATAAACAACTCTGACAGGAAAAGTACAAGCAGGGGGTGTAGACTAAGATCAGACTGCACTTATATGCAGGCTGATCTTGGTCTACACCTCCTGCCAAAACCGGAATATTCCGGGCTCTACATGACAAGAGTTAATAGATGAAAAATTTCAGATTGGTCCAAATTGAAAAAATTTGAAGACCACTGTTTTAAGTCTAGGAATTTTTTTTTTGTCTTACAGAAAAGAAAACATTGTTGGAAATAAAGAAATTTCTTGTTTACTAGCAATTTCTTCATGTTTTCATTATAAATTACATCAAATTCTCATTATTGTCTGCATCCTTTTTCTTGGACATCCGACAAGTCTAAAATTTAAAAAAAAAAGAACAGGAACCTGTTAAATTTGGACCAGTTTGAAATTTGCTCTTGCGGTAATGTAATAAAATGTCAGCTTGTAGTTAAAGCTAAAAGTTTTGTTTCATTTTAACAGCAGTATGTTAGAAATATTGTTTGGTCTGCAGTAGTGAAAATAAAGGCTAAACCCAGAATGGCTAAACCTAGAAGACGTTTTGAGGTGAATGGATTTGTCGCTCCTGGTTTTGAGAAAGTTGCTGATACATTTAGGTATACAAGAAATCTAATTTGTGTTGTAACCTCGTATGGAAATTTGGGAATTACCCCTGTACCAGATGACAAATTTAAAACTGGACAGAGGACATGCAAACAACCATTTCAGGTTGATAGAATTTCATATTTCTAGTGTTTCTTGGTAGAAAAACAATGTCGAAAATGCAGTATTTCTTTGTAAAAAACACCTTTTTTTAAATTTTTTTTACACAGATTTAGTGAATTCCTTTTTAACCCTTTCCTGTTTTGCCAAATTTTAGACCTGTCCAAATTAAATGATTTTGCAGATGAAAATTAAAAATCAGTAGGGTAGAAATATTGAAGAAAAGACCAAATTGCTTGTAATTGCTTGTTACAAGCAATTTCTTCTTTTTCTACAATATTTTCTCAATTATAAAATTCCAGGGATGTAAAAACCAGGGAATGATCAGTAAGGGGTTGAGGTTAATAAAAAAGTGATTGTGTGGAAATGTGTTAACCTGATACTAAAAGGCAACCTATTTTAAACTGGTCCAAACTGGTTCAAGATAATTGACAAACGGAGAAGTTGCAGGCAGTACCTTTTTGTTTAAAAAATAAGCACCTAACACTTGACATATGGTTGTAGCACTGTTGACCCATTACCACACCATGATGCTTTCTGACGCCCTAAAGAAATGCTGTTTTAGAAAACTTTGTGGGAAAATGAGAAATTGCTTGTAACAAGCAGTTTTTCCTCTTTTCACAGTGTTTTCTACCTTATATTTATTCCACACAAAATGCTTTTCCACCTCCGTTAGAAAAAAGTTTTGGATTATTTAAATATCTATATGTTGTTATCCCCTCTAAATAATATTTTGTATCCACCTGTATCATTTTACTTTATTGTTTCTACATAATCTTTCCTTTTTGTACACCTAAAGATAAAAAGTTTAGGAAACAATGTGGAAAATGAATAAGTTGCTTTTTATAAACAATTTCCTAATTTTCCACATTGTTTTCCACACAGAAAGACAGAAACAATTAAGATGCTATCAACTTGAAATAGTTTTCTGCAACTTCTTTGAATTTGGACAAATCTAAATTTTTGTCCTTTGGTAATGGGTAAAGACTTTAGTTTAAGTATTGATTTTGGTGGAAAAAATTGAAAACCAGTACTAGTTCATGCATGCAGGAACCAAGCAGTCTAAATCTCCTTCAAAACCCTATATTGTAGGTACTACTTGGAACCCTTTCAGGGTTCAATCTAGCTTTGTACCTTAGGGGGCCCAATGGGCCCATGGCTCTTGGTCAAGGGTTCATACGATACAAAAACATAGACAAACTATTAAATTACAAGGTTTTAAATGTAACAAACCATAAAAATTTGATAATAAATATATTGTTTTGAACAAATTAAATCTACTAGAAAAAGTTAAGACATTATTTCCATGACTTCATTCAGAGAAGTCTTATTGAATGTGTGATTGAAGTGTGCCTTTTTGGCCCAGTCTTCATTTTAAAGGGGGTCATTTTGGATTTTAGAGGGCCATTTTAGCCATGGCCCCCTCTAGATTGAACACTGCCCTTTTGATTACAGAACTCCAATGAGTATAAACAACATGCAAGTATACATAGTTTGGAGAATGCAATACTGATCAAGTGTCTGTTAACCCATTCCCACACATAGAAGCTTTTGGACGCCTCGCAAGAAAAATAATTGGGAAAACATTGTGCAAAATGAAGATATTGCTTGTAGCAAGCAATTTCTTCATTTAACACAATGTTTTATACCCAGAAAATTGAAAAAATCTAGAAATTCATAAACTTTTATTTGTCGTCTGCAACTCCTTTCAATTTGGAACAGTCTAAAATTTTCTGTCTGGTAATGGGTTAATTGTGTAGACAAGTGATAGATTGCAGCTGTCAATCAAAGAATCAGTCAACTAATGAAATTATTCAGTAAGACCAGAAGTCGTCTTTGAAGTCAGACATTATTTAGTTGATTTTATGTGAAGCATTTTTGTGGGTTTTATCAACCTAAACCTTGTAACTACAGCCTATTTAAGCTGCATCTACAACGTTTAGGTCGCCAACCAACCAATTTACTTTTTTCTACATATTACCGACGATGTATTTTACAAAATAATGCTGTCTATTAACTCAGCAGAACTGCCTGTCTGAGGTCAGAGGGCTTGTTATGATGACCAGTAATTCATCAATTTGCTAAAAAAGAAACAGAGATTGCATATTTGAACATTTCACAGATCCAACCTAGACAGTGGTATAGAGAAAGGTGGAAACTTTGCAGCCTATTATAAAGGCAAGTTGGTAGTGAACCTCTGGGCAGGATACTCGGACAGTGATTGTCGACGATTATGGAAGGAAGATACTCTGTCAACATTCTTCTCCTCTACCAAAGCTGTAGCCGCATTTGTTATAGCTCACCTTGTCGACAGGTACAGATTTGAGTGCAGTATTGAATACCGGCCGGGTAAAAAAAAAGAAGAAAAAGGCATTCACTTTACCTATTTCCACTTTTTTACACACCAGGAAAATCTTTGAGAAATCAATGCGTAAAATGAAGACATTGCTTGTTACAAGAAATTTCTACATTTTGGACTGAGATATTTGAAATAATATCAAATTGATCTAGTGTTCTGTATTTTCTATGAATTTGGACTGGTGCATTGAACTGCTCGGCAGAGCCTCAGGTGGATGATTGGTTGATTGAATGGGGTTTGAGGCCACTTTTAACAGTATTTCAGTCATATCGCGGCGGCTTTAGCACCTAACAATGGTGTCCTGGTATTTCTAACACCTGTACTACCACTATATCCTTTCCTTGTCTCCAGCAGCTATCCCACTTAGATTTATGATTATCCACCCATTGGTAAGAGACAAGAGACAGGGCATCAGGTGGAATGAGGCATGTATAGAAATGAAGACAAGTATTGATAAATGAAATCTCTCATTGAAATATGGAAATCTCAACCAAATCTAGCAGGAATGTTCATTTGATGGCAAACTTAAATAATTTCCCAAAGAATTAAACTTCTTAAAAGATCTAGTTGCCATAGAAACAAAAGAGAAACTAACAGAAAATATTTGAAATTCTTCTCATGTTGGGCCTAAAACCTTGATATTTTGCATGGAGCACTGGTTCAAGGACCTTTTTGAAAACTGGAAAAATTATGACCCTGGCATCACAAGGAGTTTAGGAAAGATAAAGAAAGATATCTTTATACAACATCTTTTTCCAAGCCAATAGATCACATTTAACCAGGAATATTCATGAATGTCTCTCTCTAAAAAGTTGTTTTGAAAATTGGAATTAGTTTAAAGCTCTTGTTACCATGGCAACAAAAGTGAAAAAAATGTCAAAAACTTTGAAATTCTCCACCGTAAACATTAGACTTACAACCTTGATTTTTTTTTGCATGGAACATCAGTTCTTTGACTTCTTGAAACTAGAATAAACAGGAACGGATCTGCAAATATAGGCCAATTGAAGAAGTTTTCATAAAAGTTTCTATTCCCTTTGTAAGAATCAAGAATTTCTGTTATGCATGGAATGGGTTGAATAGCATCCCCGACTCATGTTCTTTATACTAAGATTTTTTAGTTAATGAAATTTTTAATTTTTGGTCTTTCGAGATTGAAATAATTGTGGATAATGAAAAAATAACTTTTGACCAGTATGTTTTAAAAAGCTTTTGTTTTCGTTTGGGCATCAAAGGAATGGCCTAATGGTCTGTTCAACCTATTCCCACCCAATGACACTTTGACAGCCAAAGAAAAAAAGATTTTGAAAACAACGAGGAAAATGCTTATTCTGTGCAGTTTATTCATTTTCTGAATTGTCTTGCAATTTCTTCCCAAGACAAAGATTTGCTAAGATCTGATCAACTAAAAACTTGTCCTCCACAACCTTCTTGAATTTGGACTAGTCAAATATGTCTTGAGTGGTAATGGGTTAACCCATTCCAACACAGCAAAATTCTAGACTGGTCCAAATTGAAAGAAGCTGCAGACGACAATTTCAAGTTGATGGAATTTCGAATTTTTTCGTCTTTTTGGATAGAAAACATTGTGGATAATGAAGAAATTGCTTGATACAAGCAATTTCTTCATTTTCCACAATGTTTTCCAAAGCTTTTTTCTCGAGGGGCGTAAAAAGGAGGGATTGAGTTGGAATGGGTTAAAGAGATAAAGGATTTGTTTTCTCTTATTTCATGATAATAACAATTTTCCAAAAGAATAATCATTTTTTTCTCTCTTTTTTTTTCAAACTGACTAATTAAAAGATTTTGGACAGCTCAAAATCCTTAAGCACCTAGTGCCTATTCTCAGCCACAACATAAACATCTTTCTATGATTTATTTAACCCATTCTCACACAATGATGTATTTGGACATCCCGCAAGAAAAATAATTTGGAAAAAATTGTGTAAAATGAAAGAAATTGCTTGTAACAAAAAATGTCTTAATTTTTGCACAATAATATCTACCCAGAGAGTTGAAAAATCTAAAATTTCATAAAATTTTGCCCTCTGGTTATGGGTTAGAAGAGGGTTTTGGAATGTGTTAAGTTTGATTTGTTTGAATGGGGTTTTACGCCGCTTTCAACAATCTATCAGTTATATCGCGGCGGCTGGAGCGCCTAACAATGGAATCCTGGTATTTCTCACACCAGTACTACCATTACATCCTTTCCTAGCCTCCAGCTGCTATCCCACATAGGTCTACGATTATCGACCCATTGGTGAGAGACAAATAGTCGGAAAGGATGAGTGCCGCAGTCGGGAATCGACCCAGGGACCTCTAGATTGAAAGTCCGACGCGCTTCCAACTGCGCTATGTCGGCGGCTGTGTTAAGTTTGAAGAGTTAGATGCATAAGTGGTTTATGCTTTCAGAGGTTTGTTAGATTATAAAGAAAAAGTGTGTAAATATTGGTCTGCATTTGCTCAGAATGGGAAAGAAGATGTGACTCTGGAACAGTTGATAAGTAACCAGGTAATTTTTATAAGATTTAACATCTCCCCACACAATTTCGGCTTTTTTACGCCTCTCAAGAAAAAAGCTTTGGAAAACATTGTTGTAAATGAAGAAATTGCTTGTTACAAGCAATTTCGTCATTATCAACAATGTTTTCAAGCCCAAATGACAAATGCTTCTAAAGTTTCATCAACTTGAATTGTCATCTGCAAATTCTTTGAATTTGGATCAGTCTGAATGATTTTTGAGTTATAATGGGTTAAGACCTGTCTTATTTTTTCTATGTAAAATGATACAAAAGTTTAACCCTGGTCGTGCTGAACCTTGTACATTCTTATTATGACGGGGTATTGACAAGGACCAACCTGCTCATAAGTGCAGTCTGATCTCCTATGGCACTTCCAGGATTTCTGTAAAGTGGTTTAAACTTTCAAGAGGGGGTGCTTTTGCATTATTACCAAAATTATTGAATTTCTCCTCGAAAAATGAAATAAGTTGGCCAAAGTAGGTTTGAACACTACCCCTCCCAAACGGCCAATAAATTTACCATTGATCTTGGTCTACAATACCTGTTTATCTCTTTTAATCCATTTCCACAGAAGGAAGCTTTCTGATATCCCCCAAGAAAATAAGCTTAAAAAAAAAACATTGTGGAAAATGAAGAAATGCTTGTTACAAGCAATTTCTTCATTATCCCAAATGTTTTCTAGTGAGAAAGACAAAGAATAAAAATTTTATCAACTTAAAGTTATCGCCTCTTTGATTATGGACCAGTCTATTTTTTTGATGAGTGGGAATAGGTTAAGTCTGAGTAGTTTATAAAATATAATTTCAAAAATAGATATCGACTCATTATAAACTAAATTTCTCAGAAACGAAATCTCATGGGAATGATAACCAGATGACTGTTTGTGTTTAATTGATATAATTTTGACTGGTTTAAAAACATGGTTATTATGGTAGTGGGCTATGTGCATATATGGTAAACAGTGAAATTTTTACATAATGAATTTTACGTAACTTGATTTGACTTTTGTAAAAACAATGAAAAATTTGAAATGGTTCTTTAGAACTATTTCAAAGATGTCAGTGATTGAGATTTATTTTCATTCTATTCAGTTCATTTAAAATCGTGAAAATAAATGATCAATCAGTACATTCAAACCTGTTGAGCGATACAGGTACCAGTGCCTCTAGTTTTTAAATATTCTAGTGAACATAAGTCCCATGTTTCATCAGTATCACTTTGAAATTTTACAGAATGATTAACCCATTACCAGACAATGATGCTTTTAAACACCCTTCAATATAAAAGCTTTGGAAAACATTGTGTACAATATTTGTTACAAGCAATTTCTTTATTATCCAAAATGTTTTTACCGCAAAACACAAAAAATTTAAAAATTTGATCAATTTAGAATTGTTGTCTCCACCTTCTTTTAATTTAGACTGGTCTAACATTTTGTGGTGTGGTAATGGGTTAAACTAACAATGAAGTATCAGAGAAAGAGGGGCTAATGAGAACTTGATTGAAATATCTTTGATAATACAATAAAGTCAACAGTTTTTATCCGATTCTCTTCAAAAATGCAACAAATAATTGTGGCATCAGAAACAAAGGAAAGGGCCTTAAAGATTATCGTTCAAACCATTCTTGTTTATGTGATGAAGTTCACAATTAATATCAGATTGTCTTTAAAATTTCACAGGACAATTGTAGGGTTGTAAGGAAAGTTCCTTACGGAAATGAAGTGGATCCTTTAGAAAACACAGGAAAAGGGGCCATATGGATTTTCACTCAAAACAATCCTGTTTATGTGATAAACATAATTATTATCAGATTCTGATGAAAATTTCACAGGATGATTGGAATATTGATGAAACATGGGAAACGAGGACTTGAGGATTGTTGCTTAACCCATTCCCATTCAACAAAATTTTAGACTGGTCTAAATTGAAAGGAGTTGCAGACAACAATTTAAGTTTATGAAAATTCTTTTTTCAACTTTCTGGGTAGAAACCATTGTGTAAAATGAAGAAATTGCTTGATACAAGCAATTTCTTCAAATTACACAATATTTTCTCAATTGTTTTTCTTGAGGGTGTCTAAAAGCTTCACTGTGTGGGAATGGGTTAAAATGATAAAAGGGATTAATTCCTTTTTATTTTTTTTTTGCATTCTTAGCTTCCTTAATTAAATTTCTTGTAACAAGCAATTTCTTCTTTTTCCATAATTTTTTATGTCTTATATGTTAGTTATATGTTAGCTACTTTTTAGATTGTACATAATCTTTAACCTGCAACCCTTTTGTATTTGGACAAGTCTTAAATTTTGAAAAACAGTAAAGGGCCATGTATCCTAATTCTAGGCTGGTTTGATAACCTTAGATAAGAAGTATTGGTTGGCTGAAATGAGGGATGACCCAGATGGGTTGAGTAGAAAGTTGGCAGAACAGAAACCCTATTGGAAACCAGGTATGTGAACTGAGGTAGATTCATCTCAGTCAGGATTAAGCAATTCCCACATAAATTTTTTTTAGATCAGTCCAAATTCAAAGAAATTGCAGAGACAATTTTAATTTGATGAATTATACAAACTCTTAGCCTTTTAGGGTAGAAAAGATTGTGGATAATGAAGAAATTGCTTGTAACAAGCAATTTCTTCATTCTCCACAATGTTTTCCAAAGCTTTTATAATTGAGGGGTGTTTAAAAGCGTCATTGTTTGGGATTGGGTTAAGCCATTACCAGATAGCAAATTTTGAAACTGGTCGAAATTGATAGATGGCTGCAGCCATGGTTCAGTGGTAGCATGTAGGACTCCTGATCATGGGGATCCGGGTTTCAATCACCTGCAGTGGCAAATATCCTTTCTGACATTTGTCTCCCAACAATGGGTTGCTATTCGTAAATGTAAGTGGTATGAACTACTGTGGGCTGGGAGAGGATGCTGTGGTAGTACTTGTGAGGGAAAATACCAGGAATTAATATTTAGGTATTCCAGCTGCCGTGATATGACTGATATACTATTAAAAGTGGAGTTAACCCTCATTCAATCAATCAACCAAATCTAACAGAGTTGCAGACAATGATTTAAAGATTGTGAAATTTTAGATTTTAAAAACTTTCTTTGGAGAGAACATTGTGTAAAATGAAGAAATTACTGGTTGCAAGCAATTTCTTCATTTTACTCCTTGTTTTCCCAATTATTATTCTTGAGGGGCGTCAAAAAGTGTCATTATTTGGGAATGGAATAACCTATTTCTACACAATCCTGCTTTTCAATGCCCCTCAAGAAAATGGCTTTGGAAATCATTGTAGAAAATGAAGAATATGCTTTTTACAAGCAATTTATTCATTATCCACTATGTTTTCTACCCCAAAAGATAAAAGATGTATAGAACTCCCCTAACTAAAAATTGTCTACCCCCCCCCCCTCCCAAATTCAATCTAATGCACAAAGTTATTTAAGAACTAATTTCACCTTCAAAATCTTTATTGAAGATTTTATAAGTGATAAAACATTAACCCATCCCCACACAAAAACACTTTTTATGTCCTTAAAGAAAAAAGTTTAGGAAAATATTGTGTTAAATAAAGAAATTGCTAGAAAACATTGACAAAAATGAAGTGATTGCTTTTTACAAGTGATTCATCATTTTCCACAATGTATTGCCCATTGTTTTTCTTGAGTGGTGTCAAAAAAGTTCATTGTGTAGAAATTGGTTAACTAAGATTGTTTAATGCTGTTTTTTGTAATTCAACAGAAACCTTTCTGCCCTCTCCTCCCAAAAATTGAAAAAAATAATTGGTGGAACAGTCTTTTTTTGGCCACTGTCTGAAAGCCTTCAGCCAGCAAGCTATTGTGATGGCATTGTGTCCGCCATGCGTCCATCCATCCGCAATTTTTTACTTTAAAAATCTTCTTGTCAGAAAGTACTGAACAGAATTTAAACAAATTTCACAGAAATGATCCTTGGGTGACCCTTTGTCAGATTCCTTCAAAGAATTTTGATCGAATGAAAGTCATAAGTGGAGCTAATCTCCATGTATAGTAAAACCTTTAAAAATCTTCTCAGAATCCAGTCAATGGACTTCAATCAAATTTCACAGGAATGATCCTCAGATGATCCTTTATCAGATTCCTTCAACAATTCTGACTGGATGAAAAGCATGGCTTAAATGGGCAGGGATATATGGTGAAAGCTTTGAAAATCTTTTTCTCAGAAACCAGTTGATTGATTTCAACCAAATTTCACTGGAATAATCATATGGTGGCTCTTTTTAAGATTTAATCAATTAATTTTGATTCGTTGAAAACATAACTTTTATAAGATCAGAGCTTATGTCCATATATGGTATTTAGTGAATCTTATCAAAAAAATTTTAATACCTTTTTCATCTTACTAGGTAAATAATTTGACTTTTGTAAAACAATGTACTGTTTGAAATATTAAAGATTTCATTGACAAGATTTATTTGCAACACATATAGAATATGATTCAGTTTATATTGAATTCTGAAAATAAGTTTTGCTTAATCAGTACAATCAGGCCTGTGGAGCGATACAGGCACTCAAGCACCTCTAGTATTGAAAAACAAATTCAGTAATTTGATTTGATTTATAACGATTGTATTTGTAATGTTTGTTTTATCCAGGAACAAAGCATGGGTACCATCCTTTAACATTTGGCCTGTATTTAGATCAAGTTGTAAGGCATGCAGACCCTAAAAGAAGAAGTCTTTCCCAGTATTTTAAAGAAGAAATAGCAGAACCATTTAGTGAGTAGTTTTCTGGTTAGATGTAGAGGATAGTTGTTTACTTCAGTTTACATCCAATTGATATATCATTGAGTGGACAAGCAGTGCTATATTTTCATTAGTGTTAGAGATTGTAAAAAGCAATTTCTCTTTTATCCACAATGGTTTTTTTTATATCTATCTTTCATTATCCTACTCCCAATCAATGAGGCATTTTCCCATCCACAAGAAAAAAAGGCTTGGGAACGCACTGTGGGAAATAAAAAAAAATGCTTGTTAAAAGCAATTTCTACACTATCCACAATTTTTTCTACCCCAATATTCAAGAAAATCCTAATTTCATCGATTAAAATATGTTGTCTGCAACATCTTTGAATGTGAACCAGTCTTAAATGTTGTTGTCTGGGAATAGCTTAATTTACGATACATGTAGTTCTCGAATATCAATCAATACTATCACTGACCTAGATTTTCATACTGCATCACACTATTTTCCAAGATGTGCAAAAAACAAACACTATTGGAATAAATAACCATTTCAGCCATAGGACAGTTTGTAGCGCGTCAGATTCTCACTCACTCAGGTCCAAGGTTTGATCATTGGTTGCAGCAAATATTCTTTCCGACATTTCTCTCCAACCAATTGGTGGATAATCGTAAAGCTAAGTGAGCACTTTTAGGTTTGAAAAGGATGTATTGGTATTACTGGTATGGAAAACACCAGTAATCCATGGTTATGTGCTCAAGCCTACGTGATATGACTGAAATACTGTTAAAAGTGGCGTTCAAAAATCAATCAAAATCAACCATTTAACATTTGCATGAAGTAACAACATTGAGCAGCTTGGACAGCCAATCAGGACATCTAGAATATTCAATTCAATTCAATACAATTTATTATAGTATTAAGTACAGAGTGCTTTTTACAATAAAATAGTTTGTAAATGAAAGGTTTGTAAATGAAAGGTTTGTAACAATTCATACATATATTTACAAAATGGCAAGAAGCATAACTCTTTCAATACATCATAACGTTTTCCTTAAATTATTGGCATGAAAGATAAATTTACCCAAGTTAATTAATTCTTTTGTATTAGCTTCGAAAACTTGTGAATATTAGGCCATGTATAAAAATAATGTTTGAGATATTTAACTCTTAGATCGCGATATATAGGACAAATAAGAATAAAATGATATTCATTTTCTATATTGTTGGAATTGCATAGCTTACAGGTTCGTTCATTTCTTGGAATATTTTGGTGTCGGCCATGTTCAATCTGAAGTTCATGTGAAAAAATTCGCAGTTTGCTGATGGCTACTTTATACTTTTTTTTCAAATGAAATGTCTAAATATTTTTCAAAGTTAAATTCAAACTTGAATAATGAATAGGAATAAAGTCATTGTGAATTATTAATACTACTAATATTCACTGACTGTTTAACCCCTTCCCACTCAGTGACGCTTTTAGACGCCCCCAAGGAAAAAAGCTTTGGAAAACATTGTGAAAAATGAAGAAATTGCTTGTTACAAGCAATTTCTTCTTTTCTCATAATGTTTTCTACCAAGAAAGTTTAAAAAATAAAAAATTTCATAAACTTTAAATTGTCGTCTGCAACTTCTTTCAATTTGGGCCAGTCTAAAATTATGCCATCTGGTAATGGGTTAAAGAAGATTTGGATCAATATCTACCTACATATCACACAGTGAAGACTGACCACCCGTGCTTAGGTTGATCCCAGTCTACTTGCTACACATGTTCAATTGAACAATCAAGGCTGTCAATAACCAGTGGATCAATCAAATCATTCATTAAGACTGGAAGTTAACTTTGAACTCCGACATTGGATGTCATTTATGTGAAGCATTTTAGCTGTTTTGGTGACTTAACCCATTCCCATGCAATAAAATATTAGACCAGTCCAAATTCAAAGAAGCTGCAGCCGACAATTTTAAGTCGATAATATAAGTAAAATCTTTTCGCTTTAAGGGAAGAAAACATTGTGGATATTGAAGAAATTGCTTGTAACAAGCAATTTTTCATTTTCCATAATGTTTCCCAAATCCTTCATATTGATGGGTGTTTAAAAGCATCATTGTGTGGGAATGGGTTAAATGTCATCAGTACAAGCTGTGGTTACGACAATTAGGTCGCCTACTAGCCATTCTAAGTTTGTTACATGCTACTGGTCATAAATTTTAAAAAATAACCCTGTTAGATATCGTAGTGGGACTTCCTGTCATAGTCAATGGGCTGGACAAACGTTGTTAGTTGGCAGGGCCAGCGATCAATCAATCGTTAAGAAATGTTCCGCCAAGGCATTTTTTTACATTTTGTATGACAGATATAGAGTTTTATGTGGGACTTCCAAAGATGCTTTATCATAGAGCAACTAGGGTTCGATTGTCGGAAAACTTTACTGCTGCTGAATATGCAAAAAGATATGCCGAAGTCTTTAAAGGGGACCAACATTTCTTGAAACAAACAAATACTAAAGCAGCAAGAGACTTTGGAACAGTGAGTCAATAGACAAAACATTGCTGAAACTTTGTCCCTAGAGTTTATCTTCATTTTATCACTGTGATTTACTTTAAGGTTGATTATTTTCATAAAGCATATCAAAGAAGCTTAACCAAATAGTGGTTTTAAAACTATGTTTTATTTATCTTAGATTTTTTTGTTGCAGCTGAATGTGTTATGTGAAAATATTAATTTTCTATTTTTTGCCTATATTAAGGTAATGCTCACTAACACTAAATTCAATCAATTATTGAGATTGGATTAGCCTTTAATCAATTCTTTAGCATGGATTATTGCTTTATACATGTAATGGACTGTGCGAATTTCATCCTAGGCATCATTATAGATGACCTTCTCTCTGTCAAATAACAAAACAACAGAGAGTCATTATTGAAGGGATATTCAGACTCCCTCCCTCCTTGTAACTATAAGCTTATCTAAAATTTGATATCCAATTTTACACGAAAAATGTTTTAAATCCTTGATGCAAGAAGTTGCTTGTCTATGTTTCAGCTCTGTTATACAGATTGTTTACGCAGAACTCCTTTACCACAATTTCCTATTCCATAAAGCTTGCTTGTTTTGTCTTACCTTTTAGGTTGTTTGAGATTATGTGTCTTAGAAATTCATAGAAATTATACTTACTTAGGGTCAATGTCTTTGAAAATGGGTTTCTTTTTAGGCAGTCAGTTTACCTGACTAACATATAGACAAGATAAGTATCGATAGAAATTCTATAATTTTGTGGAGCCCGCTTACAGTGAGGCAGACATGGTTGTCACTTTGACAAGTGGGTGTATGTGCGGTAGTGCGGTAGTACATTAGTCCGTCCTCCCGAATTTGTCCCGACAATTACTCCTACATTTATGGATGGATTTCAAAATAACGTTGCACAATAATTAACCAACATGAGTAGATGTGTCATTTGAAAGAATATTTTGGATAGTTCTAATGTCAAGGTCACAGCTCAAGGTCAAACACTAAAATTGTGTTTGTCCAGACAATTGCTCCTACATTTATGGATTGATTTCAAAATAACTTAAAATTGGCACAATTATTCTCCATCATGAGTAGATGTGCCTTTTGAAAGAATTTTTGGGATAGTTTTAATGTCAAAGTCTCAGCTCAAGGTCAAACACTAAAATTGTGTTTGTCAAGAACATCTACGGATGAGTTTCAAAATAAATTGGCACAATTATTCTCCATCATGAGTAGATGTGCCATTTGAAAGAATTTTTTGATAGCTTCAAGTTCAAGGTAAGAGCTCAAGGTCAAACACTAAAATTGATGGTCAAGGTCAAGTTGATGGTCAAAACTTTGCGGGCTAGACAGTAGTTGTCCTGGGACAACCATCTAGTCTCTATTAGCCTTGCAAAACAGAAAAATGTGTTATATCACTATATCTTTCTGCTATATCATTGCTAAATTCATTTATCCATGTGCTTCCTGGGTACAACCAATACTAAGATGGGGCTCTGAAATGTTTTGTCTAAGGACATATCCACAAAGCAAGTGGTGCTACTAGGGTTTTGAACCAGCGCTCTTTTGATACACTGCTCAAAGTAATTTGTGTTTGAGATTTGAATGTATTTATATTGAGACATTTGTTTTATGCAGTAATTCATTCTTAACATATTTGAAGAACAATGCAGAATTTAATAGGGATTATGGGTATCTTTCAGCTAGATTGCCTATTTTGTTAGAGTACACGTAGTCAGGGCACTTTCATTTTCCTCTGTGTGTAGAAATTAGTCAACATTCAAATGCTTTACCATATAAAGTGCTTTTCTCATGGGTAAATGCAATTCAAACTTGCTTTAAAGAAAACAAATGAGCTGTTAATTCACAGTATCAAGATCAACATTTTAGTATTGAACCATAAGGAATGAAATGAACGAATTGATTCTTGCAGATATAGAGCTGTATGTTGGTCTCCCAAAAGAGCTTTATCACAGATCCACGCGAGTTTACTTGCAAGGTGATTCGGACACTATGAATGCAGAATTTCTTAAGGCTTTTAGAGGAGACATAAACTTTTTGATGAAAACAACCAATAATCCACAAGATTTTAAAATTGTGAGTGATAAATTGCATTCAGCCATGAATGGATTGTAGACCAGTTCCATGTAGTACTTTACACTAGCGTCACTACTTTCCCTCTCTCAGCCTGACCACAGCCTTCCCATGATAAATTTGTATTAATGATGAATAGACTTTGGTTTACTTTCCCTTTAGTTTTGAATAATCATGTTCCTTAACCTTCATTTGTAAAAGCATTTTAAAAAACGAGCATCATTTTTCGACCATTTCTGTTCATACATTTATTGGTTACAACTCAATTAGTATTGCAATATCACCTTTTTAAAGAAGTATGGTTAATAACTTATGAAATGCTCTCTGTGAGAAGACCATTACATATCTTTATTTCACGCTAGTATTTCAATTAAGCTTATTTGTCCTTGTAGTTAAGGCTGTCTGAAACTTGAATTGATATGTAAAAATTGCACTTATTTGTATTTTGTCCGATTTTGTTTGTCATCTTTTCATTTCAAAAATAGAAAGGCAGTGATCTTCATGCACTTTGCAGTGTAAAACGTTAACTGTTTGTCAAATTGAGTTTGATTCTGTTTAAACAGACAATAAAGATGAATGACCCTGACATACGAGAGCTGCCAGTTCCCTCTACTCATGGCCATGGTAATGCTGCTAATATGGCTAAACTATTTGGTATTATTGCTAATGGTGGTGTGTTGGACGGTAAACAGTTACTGTCTCAGAAAATAATCCAGAAGTTTACAAAACCAGTTGTATCTGGAATCGATGTGTCTTTTGGTATGGATGCTGCATGGAGTCTGGGCACACACCTTATAACCACAGTAACGGACAATGAACAGGTATATATTCAAGTTTCTTGTTCTTACATGTTAAATAGAAAAATAAAAGATATTTCAGTTTATTTAAGAATAAAAAATGTTCAAATATGAGTGCTCTATATATCTGTCTTTATTTGTCTGTGTAAAATGATGATCTCGTTAAAAAGTATTTTGGCGGAAGAAAAAAGTAGTTAAGTTTGCTTATTTCAATCAATTTGCTTTTTTCTACAATCTTTTTCGTGACAAGATGCCAAAAATATTGTAAACCAAGCGATTTTTCATTATCCACAATGTTTTCTAAAAAAAAAAGCAAACAATAAAATCAGGAGCATAAGTTGATACAATTAGATCTATTGTACTGGAGAAATATTGAAGATCCTGGCGGAATGCCTAGGCTGTAATTGATGGGGTCCCTTCCAATTTGCAGGGATCCTCAGGATCCTGGGACACTGTTAGTGTTGACCCCTGAAAACCATTTCCATGCTCTAGGGCATAAGCCATTTGATCAATGACCTTGAAACTTTATACAAATATTGTCCATATCAAAGGAGTTGGGCTATCATTTTGGGATCAAAGGTCAACTGTGCTACCTGACTGACGAAATGTCTGCTTTAAGACAATTCTTGTTGTTTTACTCAACCTATAAATATTTTCACACACAGGTGAAATAAGTTATAGGTATGTAAAATGTCTTAACTACAGCTAAATGGCTTGACTACGGCTAAAACAAAGCTATAGTTACTTCATTTTGCATGCCCAATGATGATAAGGAAGAAGCAATACTATGTAAGTCGGCCTATAGGTTGACTCAAAAGCGATTGTAAAATATTCAGTTCGTATTTTCTACAGTTTACAGATGCGGTACCATATCGATCAAACTTCTTTTTTGTTGATATTTATTTTTATATTTTTCAGCCAAACCAAATATTTGGCCATGGAGGATATGGTGGCCAGTTTGCAGCCTCAGATATTAAACATAAAATCGGATTTGCGTACACAACAAACTTCCTAGATCCTTTTTCATCCTACAACGCCGAAGGGGACCCGAGACTGTTTTCTCTGTTCAAGTCATTGTATCAGTGTGTGTATGAAATTGAGGGAATCAAAACGCCTATGTTGACATTTAAATTGTATTCACAATATAAGAAATATGCAGATCAAATGGGAATGCAAAGCAGACTTTGATGAACAGGATGTCATGCACAGGTTTATTTTATAGAAGACATTCTACCCTATTTTAATATCCTTTTGTTCCTGTTGTTAGATAAATAGTTCGTTATTCCAAAAGAAAAAAACATTGAATAAATATTTTAATAAAATTTTGGATTTGAATAATTTATATCAGGAGGGAAATAAGTCGTAAGGATCTTTTATAACGTAAGAGAACTAGGTAAACGTTCAAAGACTTGACCTCTCGCACCTTCTTTTTTTTTTATTTATTTTTTTCGATGGAGGCTTGAAATCAATGCGCCAAAAACTACTTAAGTGACGGATGGCAGCTCTCAATGAAAGAACCAATCTACCTATCAAACCGTTCTTTCAGACCAGAACCACTTAAGAGACGGATGGCAGCTCTCAATCAAAGAACCAATCCACCTATCAAACCATTCTTTCAGACCAGAAGTGAACTTTGAACTCTGGCATTTGTGAAGCATGTTAATTTCAAGACTCGAATGTCTCTACTATAACTTTCATCAGGTGTAGTTATTATGGTTTGGTCTCCAAGTATTTTTTTCCATTTTGTTACCTTAATGTAACTGGCCATAAATTTTACGGAATATCACGGTTTGATGTCTTAATTGAAGCCTGCCGAAGCTTATTGGGCGTCGCAAGCGATTCAAACTTCCACTGTGATATCTTTTACATTAACACATAAAAGAGGGCCAAATTTTAGACCGGTCCAAATTGAAAAGAGTTGCAGACAATAATTCAAAGTTGATGAAAGATTAGATTGTTACAAATTTCTGGGTAGAAAACATTGTGTCAAATGAAGAAATTGTTTGTTACAAGCAATTTCTTCATTCTAGACAATGTTTTCCACAATCTTTTTTGTTGAGCGTCAACAAAAAGCATATTTGGTTGGGAATGGCTTAATTTGCGTAAATAACGGTTGGGAGAAAAATGAAAAGAGCAAACTGTTTGTTGGTGACCTTAACGTCTCACTATAGCTTGAATACAACAAAAATGCTAGAAATAAATGTCGAAGTTAATCATTGATTTCCACTCTGAAGAAACAATTTGATTGGTCAATCAATTTTTGGTTGACAGTGGCGATCAGTCAATTATGATATACCGAATTTTCTATCGATTTCATCTCTTTGAGCAATGCATGTATTCGTTCTTTTATATTCACAAATTCACACACATACAAAGCATCTCATGAAGAAACCAAGGAGAGAAGACAATACAGAACTGTTTGAAAACAGCTGATAATTGTCTAATAGCAGCTGTCAATCAAAGAATGAATAAGCTGTAGTTGCAACGTTCAGGTTGTCATCTAACGATTTTTATTTTTTTTTTTTTGTTGCCTATTACTTGAATAAATGTTGTAGAATAAGGCCTTTTAATATCGAAGTGGAACCTTCTGTTGGAGTCAGCGGGCGTGGCTTCAATTAATCTGTAGGCAGGGTCAGCGATTTTTCAATGGGGGCATAACTCCTGGAATATTTTATTTTTCATTTAAGCTCACCTGAGCACAAAGAGCGAGTTGAGCTATTGTGATCGGTCATTGTCCGTCGGTAAGTCCGTCTACAATTTCTTTGAAAATATTCTGCTAAACCAGTGGGCCAATCAAGCAGAGACTTTGCAGGGATGTTCCTTGTGATGAAGTTCTACAAATAATGTGAAAAGAATTTCATTCCGTGAATGACTATGGTTTCCGCGGCATTTGGAAATGGGAAATATCTTTAAATCTTTGAATATTTTTTTCAGAAACTGCCTGACCAAGTACATTTATATTTCATATGTAGCTTAATAACGTGGTTCTCTACCTAGTTTTCAAAAATGTAATCTCTAAGGTCAAAAATGGCCTCGTCCCTGAGGTCCGAAGTTTGGAAAAATGCTTAATTATAGCAAGTTCAAAAGACTTCTACTCGTACTGTAAAAGGTCTAGGATATTCTTATTTGGTATGAAGCATAACTAGATGGCTTGCTACTATATCACTTAAAATTGTTCTCCTAGAGTCAAAAACGGCCCTACACTAGGGGTCCAAATAGGGATAATGAAAAATCTGAATAAGTTAGAAAAGAAAATCTTCACTTTAAAGACCTAGTTTAAGGAATGTTGTGTATGTTGGACCCCTACTGATAAGCTAATTGCCTTATCTGTAAATCACACCAGGGGGTTAATCATCTTGTATATTCCATTGATGACCATGGTCAAAATTTGTCAATATTATGCAATAGCTGCACTGATGAGAATCTGATAGATACCAAAGTAAAGTTATTCTTTAAATTTTATGTTGTCATTTTTTATGCTTTTAATATTTTAAATCAATTTCAAATTATTGAATGAAAAGTGACTATGCTGCAGAATGCTGGATTGAATGTAATTGAAATAAATTTACATGTATTATATTTTTTATAATTTAAGGGGTTAAACAGTTTATCCAAACTTTGTGGTAAAGTAAGAATTCTAGTAAAAATGCTTTTTCAAAGTTTGATTTTTCTCCTGGCCTGAAGAGAAAAAGTGTTGAAATATTGAGACGAAAGGGGAAAATCAGAAAAATCAATGTTTTCTCCCCTTTTCTCAACGTTGTCAATCCAAGTTATTCTAGTTGCTCTTGTTATCTGTTCTGAAAACAATAGCTTGATATTTGTATTTTCACTGCCTTCTGCAGTTTGAAAGTCTTAAAAATTAGGACTTATTATTCATTAACAATTATAACCAAATAAAATTCAAAATCTATTTCAAGAGACAAATTAGCGACAAAGAAAGTTCAAATATATGCCGCACTTAAAGGCCTAGTTTAATCCTTCTTTATTTGACCCCCCCCAAATGAGATATACAATTAACCACCTGCTGAGAATTTAACGACCTTATCTGATAAGGAAGCTATATACAGTATACAAGGGATTAAATCTGCTGTATTACCATGGATAAGTGTGGCGTATATTTGCACTTTCTTTGTGGCTATTTCGTTATAATTGTTTATGAATTATAAGTTCTCATTTTTAAGACTTTTTCAAAGTGCAGGAGGAGTAAAAATACAAAATATAAGGCTATTGTTATCATAACAGATAATGAATAGCAACTGGAATATCTTTTTCTCTTTTATCAAATCAACCTTTATTAGTTTTTAAAACTACTATAATATTCAGGAAATACTTCAATATTCTAGGCCAGGAGATAAATCAAAATGGAAAAAAAGTAATTTTACCAGAATTCTTACTTTACCACAATGTTTGAAGAAACTGTTTAATCGCTTAAATTACAAAAAAATAATGCATGTAAATTTCTTTTAATTACATTCAATCCAGCAATCTGCAACTTAGTCACTTTTCATTCAGTAATTTGAAATTGACTTTAAATTTTAAAATAATAAAAAAATGATAAGATAAATTAAAAAGAATAACTTTACTTTTTTCTATCAAATTCTCATCAGAATAAAGCTAAGGGGCAATTAAAAAGAATAACTTTACTTTTTTTCTATCAAATTCTCATCAGAATAAAGCTAAGGTGCAGCTATTGCATAGTATTGACAAATTTTGACCATGGTCATCAATGGAATATACAAGATGATTACCCCCCTGGTGTGATTTACAGATAAGGCAATTAGCTTATCAGTAGGGGTCCAACATACACAACATTCCTTAAACTAGGTCTTTAACCATGATAATATAGCAGATTTAATCCCTTGTATACTGTATGCAGCTTCCTTATCAGATAAGGTCGTTAAATTCTCAGCGGGTGGTTAATTGTATATCTCATTTGGGGGGGGGGGTCAAATAAAGAAGGATTAAACTAGGCCTTTAAGGCCGAGGGCATTTGAATTTGGAACGTAGCACAGCTTGGCTGTTGTCTATTAATTAAGATTAAATTATGCATGTAGGGTTAAAAATACCACTTCCCTGGGTGTCCAAAGCTCATAAAAATGCTCTATTAGACCATGTTCAACAGACTTCTTCCCCAAACCTATGAAGTCTCAGGTATTCATGTTCGGTAGACAGCATAACAAGATGGTTCTCTACCATGTTAGTTAAAATCATAGCTCTGGGATGAAACATGACCCCGCCCAAGAGGTCCAAAATTTGGGGAAACGCCAAATAAGAGAAACTTCAAAAGTGTTCTCATTTCTGAAATATAAAGTAAAGGACATTCATATTTGGTATGTAGCATTAATACATAATACTGTACTATGTTATAGGAAAATATTCCTTTAGGATTTAAAAACGTCTCTACTCCAGGTAGTGAAAACTGCGTAAATCGCTTAATTTGAAAGAATTCTTAAATATAGGGCCTAGAGTATTCATATTATAACATATGGTTATTGTTATCTTCCATGTTTATATCCTTTGGACAAAAATGGCCCTTCCCAAGGCATCTTAAGTTAGAGTTGAAGCTAGAGTTGCAGATGTTAATTAAATTTTGATTGAAATCTATATACAAGGAATTTTTAGGGTAGAAAACATTGCGGGAAATGGAAAAGTTGCTTGTAACTAGTAAGTTCTCCCTTTCTCACAATGTATTTTAAACCTATTTTCCTTGAGGGCATCAAAGTGTAGGATAATTTGGTAATGGATTTAACTATAAAGCCATAGGCATTACCGATAGTTGTGTACTATTCCCAAAATCTTATTATTGTTTTATTTATTTGGCTCAAGCTGTGTCTTTTTCTATACAAAAAGTACTGTAATTTGCAGATGCTCAAGGTGGGTGATTTAGGACCATTATGGTCCTCTTGTTTATGAATTAGACATTTACTGAAAACTCCGTGTTTACAAGCCCGAGTAAGTTGCTTGTTAACATATTGTAAAAGCTGTAGAGGTTTAACCCAACACCCTGACGAAAAAGTTTAGACTGGTCAAAATTGAAAGAAGTTACAGACGACTATTCCAAATTGGTGGAATAGAGAAAATCTTTGCCTGTTATGGTAGAAAAGATTGTTGACATTGAAAAGATTACTTGTTAACCCATTCCCACTCAATGAAGCTACTTGAAACAAGCAATTTCGTCATTATCCACAATGTTTTCTACCCCAAAGGTACAAAAAATCCAAAATTTCATTAACTTTAAATCTTTCAATTTAGACCAGTTTAAAATTTTGCCGTCTGGCAATGGGTAAACGTATATAAGCAATTTTTATTTTTCTACAATATTTTTCAAAGAGGGGAATCAAAAACGGATTTGTGTAGGAACGGGTTAAAGCATTCGTGAATATAGCAGATTTGAAATCAATGTTTTGAGTAAAGGAACAAAAGATGTATATTGAAATATTGTCCTTGCTTAATTTTTCGGCTAAAGTTATCAAATCTAATTTATGCAGATAATTCAAATGGTGCTATTTCATATCATACGATTACCAGATGGTCATCTCTTTTAACACATTCCAACGCAATGGCGCTTTTTGGACGCCCCTCATTAAAAACAATAGGGAAAACATTGTGGAAAATGAAGAAATTGCTTGTTCTAGCAATTTCTTCATTATCCACAATGTTTTCTATCCAAAATGAAAAAAATTAAATTGTCGCCTGCAGCTTCTTTCAATCTTTCAATTTAGGCCAGTCTAAACTATCACTGTGTGGAAATGGGTTGAAGATAATCGGACAGTCTGCTGAGTGTCGACTCTTGGTCATGACGTTACTCATTTGCATGTTCATGAAAGTTACGCAGCTGTCGTTAGCAAAAAATACTGAAGATGTTTGTTACACGCTTGGATTTGCGCTTAAAGGCCTAGTTTAATCCTTCTTTATTTGACCCCCCCCAATTGAGATATACAATTAACCTCCCGCTGAGAATTTAACGACCTTATCTGATAAGGAAGCTATATACAGTATACAAGGGATTAAATCTGCTGTATTACCATGGATAAGTGTGGCATATATTTGCACTTTCTTTGTGTATGTTGGACCCCTACTGATAAGCTAATTGCCTTATCTGTAAATCACCCCAAGGGGTTAACAATCTTGTTAGTCTGTTTCCGGTATCCAAAATGGACGCGTTTACAAATCGTCAGACAAAAAATATGAAGAAATCGGATTATTGTTAGATTATCTAAGCTCGTTTATAACCAACATACATAATATACATATACAGTGAATTGTGAATCGAGAACTTATCCTATAAGTGATAAGAATATCTAGAATGGAATCTAAAATATAGTAACATCGAGGTGAGTTGAAAATAAATCGGCGGGAAAACATAACAAAGAAACCATCATTGTAAACATTGCACAAAATTAACTATTTTAACTCAATTATGAACAGTAATCACACTAATATGAATAGTAGCGAGCAATCACGTCATCAAGAAGGTAGATTTGGATTTAGATTTAGATCAGATTCCAGAAAACGACTTAGAGATGATTCAGGTGGTGTTCGCTCTACAACAATGTCACAAGAGGAATTTGAAAATTTACATCCCGAAGATAAATTATCGGTTATTTTCTCAAAAATGACAAGTATGGCAAATAAGGTTGATGACTGTTTACAATTACAGAATAGAGTAAATAACACAGAATTATCTATCTCGGACCACAATCGTAGAATCAAGGCTTTGGAGTAAAGGTCTATCGATTTAGAAGCTAGGTCACGTCGAAACAACCTTATATTCAACGGTATCTCAGAGATGAGGGATGAAGACTGCTCTCGTCGTATCGGCAACTTTTTACATGAATATCTCGATCTACAAAACTGTCCCGTTACCCGTGCCCACAGACTTGGAAAATTTAAAAAGGGGTCAGTGCGGCCTTTTATCGTATGTTTCCTGGATTATAGGGACACAATCCTAGTTCTGTCAAAAGCGCACAAGCTCAAAGGGAAAGAGTTCAGCATCAACAAAGACTTCCCCAAGGAAATAGTTGAGGCACGCCGTCGCCTATGGCCAGAATTCAAACGCCTCCGCCAAGTAGACCCAGACGCGAAGACTGCCATTGTCTACCCGGCTAAACTCATATCGAACAATCGTGTAATTGCTGATGAATTCCCTGATTGGGGCCTCATGATGCAGGAAAGTAGGATAGTGCACGATCAAAACATTCCACCACGTAGTCAATCACCAGCCCTGTCAAAACACAGGCATTCCCGTGTACACTCTAGTCAAAGTCGCGTAGGTGAGAATTGTGGAAATAGTGATATGGATAACCACCAGGATTTTAGTCAATCTCATACCAATACTTCATCCCATAGGTCGAGACGATCCCAATCTCCTTCACCAAACAGGACCAGGTCACGTAATCATGCTCCATCTCAGCGTAACTCCAGTGTCTCTCAACAAAATAAAGACTTTCGTCCTTGGCAACCCAGAAATTCCGCAATATCAGCACCGAGTATACAATCTCAACCGGTGACATCAACCAGCGCTAGTGCAAACATTAACAGTGCGTCCAACAACCGTGGTTCCTCCAGGTAGGAATTCGGAGGGATAGATCAACCAGTGTCTCTAAAATTAAATATCGGAACACTCAATGTAAACGGATTAAAAAAACGTTTGAACTTGCCTGAATTCATTGATTGTATAGGTAAATATGACATCTTTTGCTTGAATGAAACTCATTTAGATAAAACAGATATAACAGACATAGACAACTATATTTTCATATCAAAACCTCGTTCATCATTATATAAACGTAAATCAGGAGGTATAGGAATATATGTAAAGGACTCCGTAGCACCATTTGTACACGTCCAACCTAGTAATTCAGAATATGCTCTTTGGTTATCTGTAGACAAAAAAATCGTTAATCTTGAGGAAAATTTAATTTTGGGTGCTCTCTACGTCCCACCTGAAAACTCCCGTTTCTTTAACGATGAACAGTTTACGTTATTAGAAAACGAAATTTCAAATAAATGTCATGAAAATATGTATGTTTACATAGCAGGAGACATAAACTGCAGAGTTGGTTCTATGCGTGATTTTGTTCTTCCCGATAGCCACCTTAATGAATCTATTGGCATTGATCTTGAATTGCAGAATAAACTTCACAAGTATAAAATCATTGAAGACCTCTCATTTAATATGCAACGAAAATCCAAAGATAGCAGAACAAATCCAAACGGCTTCAAATTATTAGATATCTGCAAAAACAACAATCTTTTCATTCTGAATGGTAGGTGTTTTCGAGATAAAGAAATAGGCGAATTTACTTTTCGGGATAAATCTGTTCTAGATTATGTTATTGCTACCCCCAATTGTTTTAAAAATCTGACTAATTTTGAAATTATAGAGACAGACCCCCTCTTTTCTGATGGACATAGCATTGTATCTTGGCAAATCGAATCAAAACTTAAAATAGTTCCTGATACTGAATCGGCTAATGAAAATTATAGACCAAAGTGGAATACGGCTTTGTCAGATGAATTCAAAAATAACATAAATCAAGATAACATAAATATTCTTCTCGACCAGTTAAACACTTATCCACAATCCCAACAATCAATTGAATATATAACTGATGAAATCCAGAAAATATTCCAAGCCTCTGCAGAGTCAACCTTTCCAAATACCCATACAGGTAAAAATTACAAGACGTTATTTCCCCAGAACAAGCCATGGTTTGGGCCTCAATGTTTTCGAGCCAGAGAAAAATATCATAAGGCCAAAAGTTCATATTCTAAAGATAAAAGCATATACAATAAAGCAAAACTCCAACAGACAAGCAAAGAATACAAGCGGACAATATATCATTATATGGACCTAGAGAAACAAAAACAAACAAACAAATTAAGAGCATTAAACGAGAAAAACCCTAAAAAATACTGGAAATTTCTGCAAAATCTAAAACCAAAGCAAAAAATTAATGAGCAACCATCTTTAGAGGAATTCCATCATCATTTTGAAAACATTAACAAGAATGGCATCAATGATGATAGTCTCCCGTATACTGATTTCGATACAAATGTTAATGATTATTTAAACTCTAGAATCACTGAGACTGAAATTATGAGCAGCATAAATAATCTAAAATCGTCAAAATCCCCAAGCCCGTTTGATAATATCATCAATGAATACATCAAATCCACCAAAAATATCCTTCTCCCACTATATTGCAAATTGTTTAATTGTATACTAAACACTGGACTTATTCCCAAAACATGGCTAGAAGGCATAATAATACCAATTTTTAAGAACAAGGGTGACCCCAAAGACCCAAGCAATTATAGACCAATAACTATCCTAAGTTGCCTAGGTAAGCTGTTCACTTCTGTGCTAAATAATAGACTTAATTGCTTCATCGAAGACAACAATATCCTAGAAGAAAACCAAGCTGGATTTAGGAAAAAATATTCCTGTAACGACCATATCTTCACCCTTTATTCCCTCTTTGAAATTCTTAGGAAAAAGAAAAAGAAGCTCTTTGCGGCATTTGTAGATTTCTCACAAGCCTTTGACAAAGTTTGGCGCATAGGACTCTGGCATAAACTTTTACTGAACAGAATAAATGGCAACTTCCTTAGAGTTATTACCAATATGTATAATAATATAAAATCTAGCATTAAACTAAATGGACAGTTCTCACCAACCTTCGTATCAGAAATTGGTGTAAGACAAGGCGAAAACTTGTCACCAATATTATTTTCTCTGTTTTTAAATGATCTTCAAACGAATCTTGTCTCAAATGGTGCACTTGGTGTAGAACTAAAGGACTCAAATAATCTTAATCTATGGCTTAAACTATTGGTCCTTCTCTATGCTGATGATACTGTTATTCTGTCCGACAACGAAATAGATTTCCAAAACAGTCTTAATTTATTCGAAACATACTGCTTAAATTGGCACCTAAAAATAAATTCTAATAAAACCAAGGTAGTAATTTTTGGTGCTAGAGTAACAAATAATTTTTCCTTTAACCTTGGAAATCAAATTCTTGAAATAACTGATCAGTACCACTATCTAGGAATAACATTTTCAAGTAATGGATCATTCCTAAAAGCGCGGAAACATATAGCCGAGCAAGCTAACAAGGCACTACACTATTTATATATGAAAATAAATAACTCTGATCTCCCATTAGACCTTATATTAAAGTTGTTTGACCACACAATACTACCAATACTGACATACGGTTCAGAAATTTTTGGCTTTGAGAATACAGAAATATTGGAAAAGGTACACACAATATTCCTCAGAAAAGTAACAGGTGCACGAAAATCAACACCTCTATCTTTTTTATATGGAGAACTTGGTCGATATCCAATAAAGATAGTAATAATGTCCCGCATGATCTCTTTCTGGAATAGGCTTATAATAGGCAAGGGAGAGAAATTATCCCTAAAAATCTATAAGTATATGCTAGCAAATCACCAAAATAACTTCAAATGGCCAAACAAGATTAAAGAAATTTTAACCATGGTAGGAAGACTTGATCTTTGGGAAAATCAATTTAACATCAATCAAATTAACATCCATAAGACAATCAAGCAAACCCTTATTGACCAATATAAACAGAACTGGCATGAGCAATTAACCTCAACAAATAAAGGTAGAATTTATCTAAGTTACAAAGATTGTCCACAATTTGAAGAGTATTTCAAAATTCTGAGCAAAAAAGATTACTTACCTCTTTTTAAGTTCAAAACAGCAAACCACAGACTACCAATAGAGACAGGTCGTTATGATGGAACTCCCCTAGAAAGCAGATTATGCAATCTTTGTGAAGCTGACCAAATTGGTTCTGAAATGCATTATTTATTCCACTGTTCCTTTTTCAACAATGAAAGATGTCAATATCTCCAAAACCTGCAAAGACATGAACGAAACTTGAAAACACTTTTCCAATCAAAATCAACAACACATCTAAAAAACTTAAGTTCATTCATTAAAATAATCATGAAACAATGCCAATAAATCCTTTCAGTGTAATACTTTTGCCTCCTGTTTTACAATCAAGTTAACCCTTTTCTGCCTTGCAAAATTTTAGACTTGTCCAAGTTCAAAAGTTTTGCAGACAAAATTTTAATCTCTGACTCAACCTGAAAAATAACAACACAGTGGGGTAGAATGTATGGTGGAGGAAGAGGAAAAAACTAACTTTCTTTTTTCTACAAATTTTATCATGTATAAATTACTAGGAACAAATAATCAGGGATTAGTCAGGAAAGGGTTAATGTAACAAAATAATTCTTAACAACAATTGAAGTTATTCATGAATTTACTTAGCAGTGGCTTATTTAACTTATCCACTGAGAATCTTGCAAATGGTCATTAATGAGAATGTCTGAACGGAAAGTGTGGAAAGAGATCAGCCTACACATACCTATTAGACATGTACAGTCTGATATGAGTCTACACCCCTTATTTCCCAATTTTAACCCATAATTGTTAAAAATTAATGTTAAAAAAAATTGCCTATAAGTGCTTTTAATCCTTGATCATAAGGCAATTTAACAAAGTTTTGTATCCTGTTTAACAATGGTTAAAAACAAAGTTTATCACAAATGATCAGAATTTTTCATAAGTTAAAGAATTGGAATTTATACATGCAACTAGTCCTTTTCACACAATGCTTGCCCAAATGGTATAATAAAGTCCAAAATTATCAGACCATGAGCCTCACTATGAAAATTCCCACATAATCAATTTTACTTCCATGTAAATTATCTATAATGACTCAAAATACATGAATGTTGTGTATGTAAGTCAATTACCCTTTTCTAAAATGTATCCTTTTAACAAAATGTCACAACAAACATTAGTTTTACTGATTGATTTCTTGAAATATAACTGATACGTTGTTGTCGCCACAAGACCTGGTGAGCATGGCTGGTACCAGGCTGTAGTTGTGGAGTTTTGTGGGGGCAGCATTGATATAAAAGACCTGATAGCTAACACTCGGCTAACCGCACTATTCATGTTTTTTTTGTGTTTTTTTTTTATCAATTTTTGCATGACTATAGCCTTCTGATCTTTTATCATGATGTACATCATAGAACCATACTGTGAATATTTATTTATCAATTTTAATCATGCATGCTGAACCCAGAATAATAATAATACAACAGGGGTATGGACTAAAATCACCCAGCAATTAAGTGCAGCCTGATCTTGATCTAAACTAACTGTTTGTCCAGTTCAATCCAAAATGAAATTGTTGTGTGTGTGTGTGTGGGGGGGGTCTTTTGGTGTTTGGCTGATCCAAAACTAATGCTCCCAGTGCCTAAGCCCCTAGATCTTGAGCCATTCCCAATCAATGACCCTATTAAACACCCATCTATAGGAACAAATGGGAAATCATTGTGTTAAAAAAAAAGAAATTGCTTACAACAAGCGATTTCTCCATTTTCCACAATGTTTTCTACCAAGAAAGGTGAAAAATCTAAGAATCCATAATGTGTGAATTGGCGACCACAATTCTTTCAAACTTGGACCAATGCAAAACTTTCTTTGGTATTAAGAGGTTATGAAACTCTGAATAAGGAGCATGGCAAGAGTTGAGTGTACGACAATGCATATAACATTATAAAATTTATATTCATGTAACATTGTAAATACCATACTTGAATTTATACCATGTGTACATATATATTTTTTTGTGACAAATTGGAAAAAGAGTCAAAAGTGAGAGAATAGGAGAAATTGCTTTAAATATGAGATCTCTCCTTTTCCAATTAAGATTTCATGTCATTTGTCTTCTCTTTTCAGCATATACCACACTGTAACTACTCATAATGTATGTTATATATATTTATGAAACATTGTAAATATCAAACTTGAATTTCAACATGTATTATTTGTGGTGTAACTGTTGATGAAGGAAAAGAATAAATATAACAAAAAATTGCCTTACCCCTTTCCTGTTTTGCCAAATTTTAGACCGGTCAAAATTCAAAGGTTTTGCAGAGAAATATTCAATGTGTCTCTAATTAGAAAAATAACCGTTTAATAGGGTAGGAAATATTGTAGAATAAGAAGAAAATGCCTGTTACAAGTGGTTTCTTCTTTTTCTTCAATGTTTCCCCAAATGTTTACTCAATTATAAGATTACAGGGACGTAAAAACAAAAGATTGAATAGGAAAGGGTTAAACAACAGGTTTCTTTGTTGCCTACAATCATACAGAAATGAGGATATCACTTGACTAGAGAGGTTTCTCCTTTTAAATTAAGTTTTCATAGACCGATTGGTCAGGCCTGTGTGTATATATATATATATTTCAACTATTTAAGCAGATCAGATGAAAAATGATTTTCCCCTCTTTCATGTATGTTTTAAAATAAATAATTATTTTGAAAAACAAAAACATAATGGCTACATGAAGCATAATTATCGGTATATACATGTAATATCTTAACTAGCATACATTAATTCTTTGTCTCTGAGTGCAAGTTCTAATTATCGCAGTCTTTATAGAAAACTACTAATATAAGTAGGATGAGCGACTAGAGCATTGGAAAGGATGTAGTGGTAATAGTACTGGTGTGTGAAATAGCAGGAATTCTTGGTTATGTGCTCCAGCTGTCCGTCATGATTGAAATAATGCTGAAAGTGAAGCTTAACCTTTTAAGGTCAACCATTTAAATCACTTTGTGAACAATTTTATAAACAAACGGCATTGTGAAAACAATTGAGATCTACTTACGCAATTTCATTCATGACCACTCAGCCAGTTATTTCTCGTGAAAATCTTTGACGCTCTCGTGACATATGTTTTCTGATTGGTCAACACATGGGGCGGTTTCGCTATGCAAATTGTCTCGTGTGCAATCACGCGACTATACGTAAAAATACTTCTGGGTTTACTATCTGTTGATCTAATTATGCAGGTATTCCATTCACCACCTGTGTTTTTACAAGCTGCACGATTTTGTGGTTATGCCCTTTGCAAAAACACGAATCACACGTTCTTTCTATTTTCTATGAGATAACGATAAAACTAAGTTACTTTCTTGACTTTCTCTACCCTATATATTGTAGTGGTCTAAAACTTTATTGTGACAGCTGGACTATTCCATCTAAATCAACTGCAATTTTCAATCATTTATCAATTTTCACTAATTTTGTCTTGATCTCTTAAACGTTCTCCATTACCATCCTTGTCTTTTTTTTTTTTTTTTTTCGGACAAGGAGGTACAATAAGGGGACATAGTTCTACCTAACCTAAACAACGAACCCTTAAACTTAAAAAAAAAAAAAATCTAGACGGGCCGGAATTCAAAGAATTGCAGACTACAATATGAAATTGATCTTATTTGGACGATAATCATTCATAATGGTAGAGGATTTTGTGGAGGGAGAGAAATTACTCGCTACAAGCATTTTCTTCTTCTTCCACAATCTTCTCTCAAGTACCCAATAAAACACCGGGACGTAAAAAACCAGGAACCGAACTGAAAAAAGGTCAACAATTCAGCATAATCAGCTTATGAAATCTTGCAGGCACGGCTTGTTTCAGGCCTGGACAAGCTGTGGGTGCCGTTTTTCGCAGGCTGGGCGATAAAAAAATAATAATAAAGAAAATAAAAAAAAATCAATTTTAGATAAGTGCAATGCATTTTATATCCTTTCCGCCATTTCACTTATTCCGAAACTAAATCAACGGTTGGCAACCAAAACCTTTACGTGACCATAGTGGAGTAAAGCTGTGGTCACAGGTTTTGATCGCTAACCGGCAGTTCTATAAACCATAGAAAAAAAAACTATCCCTCAAATTTTCCCCGTATAGATATATATTATATTTGGTAAACCGGATATGTTAAACCGTTTATTTCATGCATTTGTATTTATTTGTCCATATTGTACATAATTGTACTTGGATGTAAATAAAAGTCCTGTTCTGTTCTGTTCTGTTCTGTAAATTCCGTTAATGACCGGCATGGTCAAAATTTGTCAATAATATGCAATATTTGCACCATAGCTTTATGCTGATGAGAATTTAATAGAAAACAAAGTAGAGTTATTTTTTTAAATTTCATCTTATCATTTTTTTATGCATTTAAAATTTCAAATTACTGAATGAAAAGTGACTAAGTTGCAGATTGCTGGATTGAATGTAATTGAAAGAAATTTACATGAATTACTGTTTATGTAATTTAACCGGTTAAACAGTTTCTTCAAACATTGTGGTAAAGAAAGAATTCTGGTAAAAATACTTTTTTTCCATTTTGATTTATCTTCTCACCTAGAATATTGAAGTATTTACTGAATATTATAGCAGTTTTACTAAAGTTCGATTTAATAAAAGAAATAAAGTGTTGAAATATTAAGACGAAAGTGGGAATCAGAAAAATCCATGTTTTCTCCTCTTTTCTCATTGGCGTCTATCAAAGTTATTCCAGTTGCTATTTGCGATCTGTTATGATAACAACAGCATAATATTTTGTATTTTTACTGTCTCCTGTACTTTGAAAAAGTCTTAAAAGAGAGAACGTAACAATTATGACCAGATAATATTCAAAATCAATTTCAAGAGACAAATTAGCAACAAAGAAAGTGCAAATATATGCCACACTTATCCATGGTAATACAGCAGATTTAATCCCTTGTATACTGTATATAGCTTCCTTATCAGTTAAGGTCGTTAAATTCTCAGCGGGAGGTTAATTGTATATCTCATTTGGGGGGAGGGGTCAAATAAAGAAGGATTAAACTAGGCCTTTAAATATAGATAGGATTTTGCTGTTGGAGTTGATGGGTGTAGCCAGAAGAGTCAGTGGGCGGAGTCAGCAATCCGTTGACTTAATCCCACACAATGATACTTTTTGACGCCCTAAAGAAAAAAAAGCTTTGGAAACATTATGGAAAATGAAGAAATTGCTTGTTTCCAAAAATATGAAAAATAGTATAATCCAATCAACTTGAAATTCCCGTCTGCAGCTTCTTTCATTTCGGACCAGTATAAATTTTTGCTATGTGGGAATGGGTTAATTGATAAGAATTTCGAAAGTTTTGAAATAGTTGAATCTCTGAGGTAAGTAGAGCGACTAAGCCCACCAAAGGCCAATTGTGTAAGACTTGCTAAAATATCACTGTAGACACGGTAACCTTTATCTCGTCCCAATTTTAAAGTAAATCTAATTACATATGCTGAATATATACAGGTTTTAGCTCTACTGGCCGAAGACCAGAAGAGCGATGGCGTTTTGCCTTCCGTGCGTCTGTTGACTTTTCTTTATTAACACTCTAGAGTCCACAGTTTTCACAGGTTTCACCGATTTCTCTTCAAACTTTCACAGAATGACTGTAGCATCAGAAGGATCCTTCCTTTCGAAACTGGGTCAGATCCGTCAAGAAAAACGGGAAAAGGGGCCTTATGATCATAAAATTTAAAAAAATACTACCTTATTGCAATAATATCCACAGATTTCATCGCATTTTTTTTCAAACTCTCGCAGAATGATTGTACTATCATAAGGATCGTTTCTTTCGAAGTCTCATCCACCAAGTAACATGGGAAAAGGGGCCATATGAATACCGAATTAAAATATCCCTGTTAACGCCACAAAGCTCACAGCTTTGACCGGATTTTTGTTGAAACCTTCACAGAATGAGTGTAAGGTCAAAATGATCATTCCTTTCGAAATAAGGTCTGAACTGTCTAAAAACACGGGGAAATGGGCCTTATGACGATTTCATGTAAAAATCCTTTTTAGGAAGTCAACCGTTTTCATCGGATTCTCTCCAAACTCCCACAGATTAATTGCACGAACGGTGCTATCGTCGGTGTTTATAAAAGATTTGATCCGTCAAGTATCACAGGAAAATGAGCCTTGTGGAGATTTCATTTTAAATCCCCGTACCACAATTAACTACACAGTTTTCACCAGATTCTCTTCAAATGTTCACAGAATGGTACCATCGTTACGATTGTTCCTTTACAAATTTTATCTGATACGTCAAGTATCATGGGAAAAGGGACATTACAATAATTTCGTTAAAAACCCTCGTTAACATGATTAAGTCTACAGTTGTCATCACATCCTCTTCAAACTTACACAGGATGGTTGTACCATCATTAGGATTGTTCCTTTTGATATTTGGTAAGTTCCGTCAAGTATCACGTGAAAAGCGGTTATAAGGGAACTTTCCGATGGAAGTAGAGTAGCACCTTCTTGAAACGCAGGAAAAGGGGTCTTAAGGATGATTGCTCTAGATAAAAAGTGGGATGAAGTCTAATTTGTTATTTTCATTTTATGCATTCTTCTTTAAGCAAGTGTAAGATTACTTTAATGGAAAACCAGTCAGTAGATGCGAGTATTCTACCACACAGACCAATTTCGTTATGTAAATATGCGCTTTATAATCTCCAGGTAAAGAGAGTGAGAGAGGGCGGGCGGTCGTCTACAAGGTTTACGTGATTATGTACACTTCTCAAAAGCGATATGCAGACGTTGCATCCTATGTGTAGATACATGTATATAGACACAAAATTCGAGCACGACCAACCTGTTTGCAGACAGTGCGAATATGATCCTATGAATGACCGATTAATTTGTTAAACAAAACATTTATACTGTAAAACCGACAGCTTCGCTTATCAGCTTTATACAGCAACTTCGTCAAACCGGACCGTTTTAGAACTGAAACTCTAGAATAAGTAATAATAATTTGGAATAAAACAAACCTTAGTATTTCTTAACAATATGATATGATTAAACATGATTGATAATTGTAAACATTATTTAATATCGCCATTCTTTCTGTCCATTCATTCATCCATCAATTTTTAGCTCACCTGAGCACAACGTGCTCAAGGTGAGCTTTTAGTATCACCTTTTGTCCGTCGTGCGTTTTGCGTCGGAAGGCATCAACAATTCTTTAAACATCTTCTCCTCAGTAACCACTGGGCGGATTTCACGAAAACTTGGTAGGAATGTATCTTGGGGGACCCTTCTCAGAAGTTGTTCGCGGATTTTTGATTGACCCCCAAATATGGGCGTGGCAGGGCGTGGCAGTTTTTTACTTTGAAATCTTTAAACATCTTCTCCTCAGTAACCATTGGGCCAATTTCAACCAGATTTGGTATGAATGTTCCTTGGGTGACCCTTTTCAAAAGTTGTTCGCGAAATTTTGATTCACGCCCAAATATGGGCGTGGCAGTTTTAGTCTTTGAAATCTTTAAACATCTTTTCCTCAGTAACCATTGGGCCAATTTCAACCAAACTTGGCATGAATGTACCTTGGGTGACCCTTTTGAAAAGTTGTATGCAGAATTTTGATTCATGCCAAAAAATGTGGGCATGGCAGGGTGGGGCAGTTTTTGACTTTGAAATCAGGAACCATTGGGCCAATTTCAACCAAATTTGATATGAATATTCCTTGGGTGACCCTTCTCAGAAGTTGTATGCAGAATTTTGATTCATGCCAAAAAATGTGGGCATGACAGGGCGTGGCAGTTTTTGACTTCGTAATCTTTAAACGTACCCTCAGTAACCATTGGGCCAATTTCAACCAAACTTGTCAGACATGTTCCTTGGGTGACCCTTTTCAAAAGTTGTTCTAGAATTTTGTTTGATGACCAAATAAGGGCGTGGCAGAGTGGGGCAGTTTTTGACTTTGAAATCTTTAAACATCCCCTCAGTAACCATTGGGCCAATTTCAACCAAACTTGGCAGACATGTTCCTTGGGTGACCCTTTTCAAAAGTTGTTCTAGAATTTTGTTTGATGACCAAATAAGGGCGTGGCAGGGTGGGGCAGTTTTTGACTTTGAAATCTTTAAACATCTTCTCCTCAGGAACCATTTGGCCAATATAAACCAAACTTGGCATGAATGGTTCTTGTATGACCCTTTTCAAAAGTTGTTCGCAGAATTTTGTTTCACGCCCAAATATGGGCGTGGCAGGACGTGGCAGTTTTTGACTTTTAATATCTTCTCCTCAGTGACTATTGGGCCCATTTCAACCAAATTTGGTATAAATGTTCCTTGGGTGACCCTTTTTAGCTGACCTGAGCACTTAGTGTTCAAGTGAGCTATTGTGATCCCCTTTTGTCCGGCGTCCGTCCGTCGTGCGTCGTGCGTCGTCCGTCAACAATTTCTTTAAACGACATCTCCTCCCAAACCACTGGCCCAATTTGAACCAAATTTGGCAGAAATGTTCCTTAGGTGGTCCCCTTCAAAAATAGCTAAAAGAATTGAAATCCGTAAAAAAAAATCTGGTTGCTATGGCAATAAAAGTAAAATTTTAAACTTTAAAAATATTCTCCTCCTGACCCAGAAGGTTTAGAGCCTTGATATTTTGCATGAAGCATCAGTATATTGACCTCTTTCAAAATAGCTAAAATCATGATCCTCGGATCCCGAGGGGCGGAGCCCCCCGGGGGGGGGGGTTATATAGAAATAAAGAACTATTTTTTAAATGACATCTCCTCCCAAACCACATCGCCAATTTGAACCGAATTTGGCAGAAATGTTCCTTAGGTGGTCCCCCTTAAAATTAGCTAAAAGAATTGAAATCCGTTTAAAACTCTGGTTGCCATGGCAACAAAAGTGAAATTTCAAAATAATCTTTAAGAACCTTCTCCTTCTGACCCAGAAGGTGTAGATCCTTGATATTTTGCATGAAGCATCAGTATATTGATCTCTTACAAAATATCTAAAATCATGATCCTCGGGTCTCCAGGGGCGGACCAAGGGGGGGGGGGTATAGGCACGAAGCATCAGTTTACAGACTTCTTTCTTATTTCTGAAATTATAACCCATGGAAAAAGTTTTTTCCTTTTTTCAAATCAGCACTAAAGCCTTGGAATTTGTAATTTAGACTTTTGGATCCACAGGTTAATAGTCTTTATATGTAATTGTGGCCCACTTGTTTCATAATCCTAACCTTAACATGAAATTAGACTGTTGAAAGAAAAAGAGCCTTTATCTCAGGTGAGCGCCCAAGGGCCAACGGCCCTCTTGTTTATAATTTTGCCAAATTCAGATTTCTCACACGAAAGTAATGTAAATCAAGCGCCGGCTTTCAAAGAATCATACCTCGCCTTCGTCCTTCTTGCCTCAATCGGGCGTATTAATTAATACTCGAAATCGTGTAATTCGGTCCGATCTACTTTCCATGTGGCAGATTATTATGTTTATTGCGTTAGATTTTTTTACATTAAACTCTCCGTGGGTTAAAATTTTACCGTGGTAATTTTAGACTCAGATTGCTACACAATCTCAGGCTAAAAAAGAAAATGTCAGCATCTGTGACATTAATCTAATATTCAATATTCGAAAGGAGAAAAATCGAAAACTTTTAGAATGCGATTCGGTCGTAATAGAGTACATTTTGATGACTCAATGCAAAAACATCGTAAGTATCTATACGATGTATTGACACTTACGATCTTTTTGCACTAAGCCATCAATTATTTCCTACAATTACATTTGCGCCATTTCGCGTATTCAAACAGTGTGATTAGGTTTTTCGGTTCATACCTCCATGAAAACAAAAAATATTATCTTCATCTCTTAAGTAGTAAAATTTTGATAAAAAAGTTATATGGCCTGGGTTTGAAAAATGAACATTTTTTTTCTCACTTTTCTGGCAAAATTATCACGTGACGGGCCCCCTGTGGCAGACGAAAAAAGCAAATAATAAAATTTCATCAACTTGAAATTGTCCTCTGTAGCTTTTTTCAATTTGGACCAGTCTGAAATTGCGTTGTGTTGATATGGGTTAAATTGATAAATCTTTGGACATTATTCCAGTCTACTAAACCGATAGCTTCTACCTTCCAGTTTATTACGTCAGATACTCTCTACAAAGGAGAATTGCACAGACCACAATTCAAAAGCAAAACAATAAAATTTCAATTGTTTTTTCCGCAAATGTCCAATCTATATCGTCAATGTAAGTGAATATCGTATTTAGTGAAACGAATAACTCGTCTTGTAGTAAAAATCGAGATATCCCGTTTTTGCTTCGCTTTCTATCGGATTATTCCATTGTGTTAGGCCCGCGTTCAACTCATCCTGTGATCTTGAACAATGAGCTGAATGACTTTGATAATTTTTGATAGTTTTGTATGATGTTTAATGTCAATTTCCCCTTATTTAGTTGACCAATAAGCATGGGTATAGCAGAGTTCATTAGACATCCAGAAATATCCAAAAATCCTTTTCCATCTTTTTTGCAAGGTGGACAAAACGTCTTTGTCATTTATTAGAGTGAACATATCTTTTTGAGAGTGGACATTGTTACTATTCCAATTCTTATTGGGCAGCCATTATCCCCTTCTTAGTTCTGTCAGTTCAGATATTTTACTCTTGATCAAATTCACAATTGCAGTGTTTCTGCCAGGATCAATTTTTTGAGGGTCATTTGTGACCCCCAGTCTTCATTTTTGGGGGTTATTTAGAATTTTAGAGGGTCAATTTTGTAAAATGACAAGCCTTAAGTCTCCCATATTTGACCACCTTAAGCTTTAAATTAGCACATGCTCACTAACAAAATGATAATTAGACTCTTTGTTTTATTCCAAATTAATATTACTTATTCTAGAGTTACGAATGAAAAACAGATTTGTAAAAAATTGTAACAAAAATTACACTCTTTTTGTATTCATTATTGTCATTGAGATCCAAATTACTGATATTCATCCAAGGATCAATGTCACACTTGAGGCATTGGTGAAATAGACTTGAAAATGTATTTTGAGTTATTTCCCATCAATTTACCAAAATTTAAAAAAAAATCTACATGGCAAACAGCATTTGCAAGGACAAATCAAAGGACTGAAAGTCCTGAGAGCGGTGTTGCCGGTTTATCAGTAACCGCGCTCAATAATGCGAGCATTTTTCATCAATATGAATGAGTAAATCGTACACCTAAGTAGGACAAGCAGCTGGATGCTTGATAAGGATGTAGTGGTAGTATTGGTGTGTGATCTACCAGGAATCCATGGTTAGGAGCTCCAGCCGCCCCAATATAATTGAAATACTATTAAAAGTTGCGTTAAACTCTTTTCAATCAATCAAAACCTATTACTGTTTACCGAAATCGCTATTTTGAATTAATTGCAAAGTTTTCTTCTTAAGTGCGTGAAAATTTGTGGTTGTGTGGTAAAAGGTTAAATGATAAAAGGTAAAGATATCAAAGCTAACATTCAATTTTATTTTCGTTGAGCATATTATTATCACAATTGAAGTAGTTACATGTCCGTTTCAAAGATTTAGCTGAATTAGAGAGGTAAAAGGTGTTTTATTCGATTGGGTTAAATAGTCGTCTATAACAGGGTTGTAACGTATTACATATACTGTGTATGCGGGGAGCAATTTTGCTCAGCCCTGCCAGGTCACTCCACTGACCTAGATTCTATCTTGAAAGGCGAGGAAATTATTTCTCTCATTTTGACAATTCATTAGACAATCTACCAAGGATATATTAAGTTTTTAACCATTTTCATGGATATTCATGATTTAAAGGAGGCTGTTGGCATTCAGCAAGTACAGGGTTCGCGCTGCCGATCGCCATTGTCGCCAAATGCGACAAAAATAAAATTCTGGCGCAAGTTTTTTTCATTTGGCGAAAGTTCGTGGCGCCAAAATAAAGAAGAGTTTACATACTTTTACTTTGACTAATCTCCGGAAATTAAGTCCGAGGGCCAAGTGTGTCTCATTGCTCAAGGGTTTGTATATCGGGTCAATTATGTCATCGAGTCTGATACAAGACTAACACATCACCAAATTTAATTACAGTTCTGATTGACAGCCAATCAGATGAATAAAATGCGCTCATTGGTCGGCAAGTCGTATTGATTTTTTGTTGTGGGCGTGACTTAGTATTATGGAGGAGCCGATCACAAAATCAATCAGAAGACCTCAATTATCACGCATAAATAGGGTTTCTATAAGAAAAGTGTAATTAAACTGGCCGCCATTTGCCTTTTCCGGATGAATACAATTGCCGAATTCGGGCATATTTTCGTATATTTCTGCCGACAGTTTCAGTCAGTTTCTAATCTCGGCACCGCTGCTAAAACACTGAATCATCATTTATGGGTCATTAGAATGATTTTCTGATGAACTGTTGATAGAAACAGTGGTAGTTTGTCAAAATTTGACAGAAATTTCAAAAGTTATACTGTCCCAAAAGCAGACGAACCATTTCTTTTTTGTTCATTCGTACCCAAGAATGTTCAACCTTAAACGGATTTTTTTAAATTACAGAAGTCTACATTATTTCATTATTAAATCAAGCATATTTTACTAGGTTTATTACTATTTCCTTCTCTCTTTTTTCCTCATCAATGTCTCGATTTTCTAGTAAAGCACTGATTAAGGATGAGTAAAAATCAATGTAGGTGTATGACTTAGCTACATTCATTTAAGACAAAACAACAAATGAATTGCCATATTAAAAACCTGTTTAATATGCACATTATCTATTTAACAGCATATAAGTTAAGAAAATAACAATGCAGTTAAGAAAATAACAGTCAGTTAAGAAATGATCGAGCTTGGCCCAAACTCCTCAATTTGGCCCCAACTTTTTCCATTTGGCCCCAACTAATTTAATTTGGCGAAAGTGATGGCGACAACTTTTTTCAAGCCAGAGCTAACCCTGAAGTAAGTTATTTTCTTCACCAGCGATGAAACAAGATGGAGGCGATCACATTGATTTTCACTTCAGGTTTATGAGCATGCGTGGAAATGAGCTGAAATGTGTGAGAACTTGTTTCCGGTTGATCGATATGAAATTACGTTTTTTCCTAAAAAAAAATGCTAAAAAAAATGGACCCCAAAATATTTGTAAGGAATGAGGGAAAAAGTATAAACTGGGTAATGCAGCAGTTTTGAGGGATAATTTGTATTACTGTGATAAATTTCGTACACTGACATAGGTTTATGTTCATTTCTTACAATTTGCATATTGTTTGTAATACACAAGTTAACTGCAAGTGCCCAGAAATAAACCTGATCGAATATGGGAGACTGCTCGAATATGGAAAACTCGAGTATATATCAACTGTTACACAATTTTTCGGAAAGAGCTATATTACGGACACTCACAGCATAATCAATTTACTTGGAATTAAAGAAAAAAACATTACAGTTGACGTATCTTTAGTGCCGTGACTTTCATTAGATTTGGGGACAGCAAAAATTGCTAGTCTTTTTTTTTTTTGGTTTTGGTTCTTCTTCCATAAATGAGTAATTTTGTCGTCTGTTTATAAAAGCGTCAAGGTTACCTAGATTAAAATGTTTAGTCAAAGGTTTACATGCAGAAGGAAAAGTATTGATGGCGCAGTTTAACCGTTAAATTTAACTTGACTTGAAATGTTATTCAAAATGACATTATTCAAAAAATAATGATATAATAGGTATGGATTTCTCTGGCATCCCATGGAAGCAAAGTTAGTGTTGACTCCTGTAGAGTCAGCTAGAGCTGGTCAAGCGTTCATATTTTGTTAATAGGATTATTCTCTTCAAAAATTATCAAATTTCTTTAAGCTGAATCTGCAAATTCACACAAGTTGCAACAACACAACTTGACCATTTTTTCATTTATGTACATGATCATTTTGATATTTCAGCAATTTTTGTTTCAAGTTTATACTCTTTGATATTTTGTGTCTTTTTTTTCAAATATTAGTTTATAACTTGTTTGTTCCATACTTAACGTTTTTAGCTCAACTATTTGAGCTTTTGCCTAATTATTATGCTTTGGTTAAACCTTACATGTAAGTGTTATATCTAAATTTGTTCTATTTCTACTGCTTTGAAACTTTGCACATGCTTTTATGGCAATAAAATCAACCTCTAGACACAGATTCAATACTCTGATATTCATTTTAGTGGAATTTTAACCCTTTTCAGACTTCTTGTTTAAACTTTACGTTCAACTGTCATATATCTTTAATAACCCAATGTAGACTAATGGCAATTGTTTTGAAACTTTGCACATGCCTTTGTTACCATCATATCATCTTCTAGAAAAAGATTCATTACAATTACATGTATTAAAGTGAGGTTATAACCCTTTTCAGACTTCTTGGTTAAACCTTGCAACTTGCAACTGTTAGATCTTTTTCTTTTTCTACCAATGCTATTGCTTTGAAACTTTGCACATGTTTTAGTGACAATAATATCAGCCTCTAGAAACAGATTTATGAATCTGACATTCATTTCAATGGAATTTTAACTCTTTTCGAACTTACAAATTCTTGGTTAAACTTTACATGCAACTGTCATATATCTTTAATAACTCTCTTTCTACCAATTCTATTGCTTTGAAACTTTGCACAATTCTTTGTGACCAGCATATCAACTTCTAGTCAAAGATTCATTACTCAGACAATCGTTTTAGTGGATTTTTAACCCTTGTTAATTCTTGTATGAGTAAAATTTTAATTGAAAGATTTTTATCTGTAGCACTACTTAGGTGTTATGCCTAATGTTGACATTGAATTGATGTTACTGCCCAGATCTCAGAATATTTGTAGAATGTAATTTACAAAATTATGTGAATGTTAACATTTCTTTTATTTTCAGTAGAATAGTCTAAAGACAAGGAAACAATGCCTGCTACAAACTTTATATGGTCCTTACAAGATTCAGCAGCCATGTTTCATACAATAGGAATGAAAAGAAAGTGTCCTGAGAATGAGGTAAATATTATTGAAAGCTCTCTGGATCTACAGATAGAGGATGTTATTTGTATTTGAGGTTTAACCCTTTCCCGTTTTTGGAAATTTTAGACAAGTCCAAATTGAAAGAGGTTGCAGACGACAATGAAAACTGGATGCCATTTGAAATGAAACCATCCTATATGGTAGAAAACATTGTGGAAAAAGGAGAAATTGCTTGTTAGAAGCAATTTCTTCTTTTTCCACAATGTTTTCTTGAGTATAAAATCACAGGAACGTAAAATCCCGTATTTGAACGGGAAAGGGTTAAATATTTCACCCCATACTGTCATAAACCAATGTTGTAGGTACTCATTTGAACTGCTTCAAAAAAACAATTCAAATGAGTACCCATATCATATGGTTTAACCCATTCCCACACAGTGACGCCTTTGATCACCCCCACCCCCACCCAAGGAAAAAGCTTTGGAAAACATAGCAGAAAATGAAGAAATTGCTTGCTTCAAGCAATTTTTTTATTATCCACAATGTTTTCTATCTGAAAGGTTAAAAAAATCCAAGTTTCATAAGCTTGAAATTGTCGTCTGCAACTCCCTTCAATTTGGACCAGTTTAAAATTTTCCATCTGGGAATGGGTCAATTGTGAAATATGGATTTCAGAATGTTGTTACCCTCTCTTTTCTAGACACCTGTTCTCCAAGTAAAGAATGTTTCATAGTGCTTATTTCAAACTTGAAAATATTGGCGATTTTAATTATACCCTATGCTGTCATTCTAGGGGATGGGGGTTGTTGTTACCTTCTTTTTTCTTTTTAATTTGATGAATTGCTGTTTTCATTAGAAAGTTGACCAAAAAAAAAAAAAAAAAAAATCACTACCATTTTTCAATCATGGGTCACCAGGATTATATTTGATATGTAAAAGTATTTTTAGATGGGCAACTTAAGTGTTGTATCTACAGCTTGTACAACAAGTTATATATTTATGAATTCAAACTGTATTTTCAGCTTTTAGGTCTCTTACCAATAATTTGCCTTTTTAAGTCCGCTCTTGTAGGACTACTGAGTCTTGTGTCATACCATGTAGGGCTTTACTAGCCTTTGAAATTAAGGAGTCATTGACCCTTTGACCTTCAAATTCTAGGGGTCAAACTTTATTTTTAAAGTGCCGAAACAATAAAAAGAGTAATCACACATTTTGAATTTTAACTAGTAAGTTCCAACTACTTTCTCTTGTTTTTAAAAATCTTATAAAGGTAAGAAGTTAACAATTACAGAGGTCAAAATAAGAGGGGGTAACAGCATTCTAATGGCCTGTAAGATACCTTTAAGAGATGAAGAGAATATTTTTTGTTTTCATGGAGGTATGAACTGAAAAACCTAATCACACTGTATGATTACGTGATTACGTATGATTCATACAGTGTGTGATTAGGTACTTTCGGTTCATACCTCCATGAAAACAAAAAATATTATCTTCATTTCTTATAATTTAATAGCATTGAGCAAAAAATGCAACAACTTAACAAATTTTGATACCTTTTTTTAGTGAACTATTTTGTGCAGAAGCATTCAAAATGGCTGCGTACTCAAAATTTTGTTCATGGAGGTATGAATTAAATTTTTTGATCGCTCGTTTTTGATAGACAAAACTAACAATTAAATTATTATCTGAACAATTGAAAGGCAAAATACCTTAACCTTTGTCATGCTGTATGAAATCCCAAACAAAAATGCATTGAAATCAAAGGGCTGAAAGCACTGACAGCACTTGTTGTTCAATCATCAATATTTCTTTTGAAATTCAATTAAGTAAACTTCTCTGACAGAAAAAGTTCAAGCAGGAGGTGTAGACCAAGATCAGACTGCACTTATGTGCAGGCTGATATTTGTCTATACCTACTGCTCAAACCGGAATATTCCAGGTTCAGCATGTCAAGGGTTAAGATGACTCTTAGAAATTTCGGGATTAAGTGGGATATTTTCATATTTTTGAGGATCAGGGATGTTGAAATACGGATTTTCTCTACTTGTCCATGGACAAGTAAAATGTGATTTTCTACTTGTCCAGGATAAAAATGGACTTGCCCATGAAAAGTTGAAGAACAGATAAATTTTGAGAAAAAAATTTTTTTAAAGAAGAAAATGCTGGAATTCAGCATTTTCTTCATAAAAACAATATTTTCTAGCCTTAGATACAAATATTACGCTCATAAATCTCATCTATCTATTTAGTACCATTCCAAGATTTGCCCTGATATTTACTTGTCCACGGACAAGTAGCCTCGAAAAATGTACTTGCCCGCAGGTAGAAAAGCCCATGTTGGACAAGTCGGGCATGGGAGTTCCACACCCCTGAGGATGAAAACCCTGATTTGCATGCTACCACACAATACATTGAAGATATTGATGGAACCAATCATTTTCTTATTTTGTTACAATGTTTTCTTAACCCATTCCAAAAACAATAAAGTTTTAGGCTGGTCCAAATTCAAAGAAGTTGCAGACATCAAGTCTTGCTTGATGGAATTTAAGATTTCTTTGTCTTCTAGGGTAGAAAATATTTTGGATATTGTCAAGAAAAGAAGCTGTTGACCTCTCTGTTAGAACAAAGAAATTGTTAATAAAAGAAATTTTCTGTTCCTATGTTTTCAGTTAAACTTAATTATAATATTTAGATTTATATACACTTTGAAATGATGTCTAACTTTTTTCAACTTTTGCCAGCTCAGAATTTTGACATCTGGTAATTGATTAACCCATTCATACACAATAAGACGAAATTCAAGGAAGTTGCAGTTGCTTGTAACATGCAATTTCTTCATTTTCCACAATATTTTTCAAAGCTTTGATTTAAGGAGCTTTTAACACATTCCCACACAATCCAATTTTTTTGCACCCCTCAAGGAGAGAGGATGAGAAAATAATGAGGAAAGCAAAGAAATTACTAGTTACAAGCAATTGCTTCATTTATCACATTTTTTTCTACCAAAAAAGGCAGAGTTATTTTAACCCTTGTCATGCTGAACCCGGAATATTCCTGTTTTGGTAGGAGATGTAGAACAAGATCAGCCTGCACATAAGTGCAGTCTGATCTTGATCTACACCTCCTGCTTGTTATTTTCCAGCCAGAATCGTTTATGAAATTGATTTCTAAAAGAAATTTTGGTTTTGAACAACAAGTTATATCAGTGCTTTCAGCTCTTTGATTTTACGGCAATTCAATGAAGTAATTTATACAGCATGACAAGGGTTAATTACATCACCTTTAAACTGTCATCTGCCACTTCTTTCAATTTGGACCAGTAAAGAAAATGAGGTAATTAAAAGTGTAATTAAGTGGGTTAAATGTACAGCTTGATATTATTACAGGTCCCTCTCTCTAAACGGCCATGTCCTAGTTCATTGTCCGAGAAGTGTAATGGTGGAATAGCGATGGATCCAGAATCTAACATGAATTGTGATGGAGATAATGAAAGATCCTCAATGGACACGGAATGTAATTCATACAGTAAAGAAAACAGAGTGCCAGATTTACACCCTAATTTTCCGGTACATGTTAGTATGAGTAGTTCAAGTAATGTCTATGTTTTAACCCTTTCCTGTACAAACCCGGGATTTTACGTCACTATGTTTTTATACTTGAGAAAACATTGTGGAAAAAGAGAAATTGCTTGTTACAAGCAATTTCTCCTTTTCCCACAATATTTTCTACCACATTGGATGGGTTCATTTCAAATTGCATCCAATTTTCATTTTCTTCTGCAACCTCTTTCTATTTGGACCAGTCTAAAATTTCAAGAAACAGGAAAGGGTTAATTCGACCATTACTTCAATCCCACATTCTGACATACTGCAGAATTGACAAATCATTGCTGTCAATCAAATAATTATTCGACCAATTAAGTCATTCGTTTAGACCAGAAGACTTTTAGTGAGATTTGAACTACAACATTGGCTGCCTTTTTAGGTCACCTGACAGAAGGTCATGGTGACCTATTGCGATCATGTTTTGTCCTTGGTTGTGCATTAACTTTTTACATTTTCGAATTCTTCTTGAGAACACTTGGATTGATTTCAACCAAACTTGGCAGGAAGCATTCTTATAGGAAGGTGCTTCAGATTTGTACACATCATGGAGTTATCTCCCCTTGGGGCCCCATAAAGAGCAAAAGGGTGCATCTTTAAAAATCTTTTTGTCATGAACCGGCTGTCTGATTAGATTCACAATTGGCATTTAGAGTCTTTAGGGCAAGGACTATCGAGTTTGTACAAGAAGAAAATGGCTGTGCTGGGGGGGGGGGCAAAGGTTGGTGGGGTAGATAAACTTGCATAGTGACAACTTTGAAAATCTTTTTCTACTTAACCAAAAGACTTACAGCTTTGATATTTGGTATGTGGCATCACCTAGTGAACCTCTATCAATAATGTATAAATAAAACCTGGGTCAACCTAGCCTGTTCCTGGACGTCATAAGTATAACATAGGCTTATATACTTAAAATTTCCAAAATCTTTTTCTCCCAAACTAAAAGGCCTAGAGCTTTTATATTTGGTATGTAGAATTATCTGGTGAAATTCTATCAAGATTGTATAAATCATGGCCCAAGAGACAAAATTAAACTTGTTTTAAGTTTGAAAGATTCTATGTCTCTATTATTACTAAGATAATGCTTTGCACATGCCTTGATTGTCATTTTGTCTCTCAAGGAAAACATTTATTGCTCTGACATTCATTTAGTGGAATTTTGCCCAAATATAGTCCACACTGACCTTGAATTGTTTTTACTAGGAAAATTTGAACACAGCTCTCCACTGACTGAAAAGGCTAACATTTTTTTAATTTCACCAACTAGAAATTGTTGTCTGCACTCCTTTCAATTAGGACCAGTCTAAAATTTTGTCATCTGGTAATGAGTTAAAATTATATGAGGATCCAGCCTGTTATAAAACTTTCCTGAAACACAATCCCACTTTTCTAAGCCCCTCAAGTAGAATACTATTGAAAACTGTGGACAGAGAAGAGATTGTTTGAAATAAACAAATGTCGGATATATTCATTTGTTAAACAAGGATTCTATTCATGGCTGTATGCTATAGGAAACAAGGGCAGCCTAGTAAGAACAGATATCTTTTTACCCTTGTCATACTGAACCTGGAATGTTCTTGCTTTGGCAGAAGGTATAGACTAAGATCAGCTTGCACATATGTGAAGTCTGATCTTAGTCTATATCACCTGCTAATCAACTTAAACTAGAATTTGTTACAAGATGACTTTTCAATGTACATATTGACCATAATTTGGTATTTGTTACAAGTCTTACATGCTCTAACTTATGTGTCAAAAATACTTCTGTATTTAGAAGAAACTAATGAAAAATCCAAAACTGACAAATCTATTTCACATGCATTCTTAACCCATTACCAGATGCCAGAAATTTAGACTGGTCCAAATTCAAAAAGTTGTTGAAGAATACTTTTTGTAAATGGAATTAATTTATTTTTTTTTGTGACTTTTTGGGGTAATAAACATTGTGTACAATTTAGAAATTGCTTTTAACAAGCAATTTCTTCATTTTCCATAAAACTTTTTTCCTTGGGGGCATCAGAGAGAGTGTTATTGCATGGTTATGGGTTAATTCAAGGTTTCAATGTCACACAAGTAGTTTAGTAATCAAAAGATGGCATGATGTAAAGAAAAATGTAGGTCAGTATGATGACTATCAACCCTTGTCATGCTGAATAAAAATCACGCTTAGAATTGCACCATACTCAAAGGACTGAAATCATTAAAATCACTAGATGTAGGTCAATATTTCAGAGAAAACTGATTTTATAAACTATTCTGGCTTGAAGGGACAAACAGGTGGGGTAGATTAAGATTAGACTTCACATCGTGTGCAGGCTGATCTTTGTCTATACCTCCTGCCCAAACAGAAAAATTCTGAGTTCAGCATGAAAAGGGTAAAAGAAAAACAAAAAATAAAAAATGAAAGCATGTTTTCATCTATTTCTTTTCATGTAACAGATGATACCAAATGAACGGTGCTGTGATTTAAACTCTAACAGTTTAACAAACAGAATTTCTCATGGACCTGAACAAGAAATAGAGGACAACAATAACAATAGCTGTAATACAAATGGTGCTTCAGTCGACATGAGTTATCAGGTACTATTTTCTTTATCCTGTTTTAGAATAAGAATTTTTAAAAATATTCTTAAAAAATTATTTGGCTAGTAGGGTTTGAATTGAATTTTGGTATTTATAGGACTGAAGGACTAATTGCTAACTTTTTTTACAAGCTCTCCTTGATTATTAAAGTTCATTCAAATCTACTTTTGTTCATCAGAAGATAAAAACAAGTGTATTACTAAGTTATAAGTAGTGATTGGAAATCAGTCTGAGAAAAAAATTGCTTTGTATAATAAATTCTTTATTTGCTACAATTGGTTTTAGGGCAGTTGATAATGCATCAGACTCCTAATAATCAGTCATGGGATGTCATGGGATTGATCCCTGGCGGCGGTACATATCCTTTCCTACATTTGTCCCTCACAATGGATGGATGATCGTAAACCTAAGTGGGATAGCAGCTGTTGGCTTTGAAAAGATGTAATGGTAGTACTGGTGAGAGATATACCAGGAATCCATTGTAAGATGCAAAAGCCACCACAATCTGACTGAAAAATTGTGAAAAGCGGCGTTAAACCCCATTCAAACAATCTTAATGAAATCATGAAAACTGTTGACAGAGCAGGAATCAAATTTTACGCACTTGATTCAGTCTGAAGCCATTGTCTCTTTTGCATAAATGCTCTAATTAAGGACCCTTTGTAGGATTTTTTAAATTCCAGGTTTCAACTTAACCCATTCCAACACAATGACGCTTTTTGACGTCACCAAAGAAAAAGGCCTCAGAAAACATTGTGGACAATGAAGAAATTTCTTGTTACCAAGCAATTTCTTTGATATCCACATTATTTCAACCTAAAAGAAATAAAAATTTAAGTTTTCATTAACTTAAAATATTGTCTGCAACTTCTTTGAATTTGACTAGTCCAAATTACTCTTGTCTGGTAATGAGTTAAAACAATGACTCCCCACATACTCCCACCCCCAACTCACCCAAAAAAAAAGAGTAAATAGATGCGGCATGCAGTACATTATTTTTTCAACCTCCCCTATACCTTAGTTTCATATACCTTTGATCAGAATTATAGAAAACATTACGGTAAAAGAAAATATTCTTTTTGTGTACAATTTATCCTTTTCTCGCAGTGTTTCCGCATCTCAAACATTATCAATTTCATATACTTGGACTGAGTGGTAACATTAGTGTATTGCTGTTTGAAAACATTTAGGCTGAAAAAAAAAAAACGACAAAAAAACACTCACACACAAATATCTCAGGCTCTTTTATGATTTTGTTTTATTAGAATACAATGATCATGGATCTGCAGGATGAATGTTTTAGTACAGCAGTATTACCTGAGAATGTGATGACAGATGCGGAGTATGAGGCAGCTTGTAACATGGCAGCCATGGAGAGTGAGGGTGCTCCAGATCCCTCTCAATACAGATATTCTCATGCCAACTCAAGCACTTTGTAAGTCATAAAAGGAATCTTTAGTTTGGAGTTTTCCATTTACAGTTTGATTATCAAAAGCTTGACATTCAAATTGGTGAGTTATTGTCAAAATTCTTGTGTGCCAAAATATTCCTACTCGCAGATTTTGATGAAATTTTACCAAATATTTGTTTTTGTGTGAACTTGCACATATCATTTTGTGATTTGATGCTGCTTCATGCAAAAGGGAGACTGTTTGTTGTAATTCTTGTGTACTCCTTCAATTCTTCAAATATTTTGATGAAGCCATGGAAAGCCTGGTTTTGTGTCAATTTTGTCTCATGTGTTTCTTATTGAAGAAAATTATTGGAAGAAAATGATACAATCAAATTAGTATTTAAAAGGCTTCTATAGGAAGCAGGTAAAATGTTCACAGATGATGGGTTGTCAATAAAATACAGTAGCATGGGGAATAAGTCTAACGATTTGTCAGTCTTTGTAGCCTTTATACATAATATTTGGCCCCTGAATACAGTAAAACCCCTCCTTATGACCACCTGAAAATACGGGTTTGTATGTGTAGTATGAATATGTTCAAATAACGAAGGTAAATAAAAATGAATTACTTGACAACAAACAACCAAACCTCAGTATTAAGACCACCCCGCTATTACATCCAGTTTCAAAAAGTACCGCAAGTGGTCTTATTAGAGGGGGTTTACTGAATCTGTACCTAAGGTGAATTTGTTACTATGCGGTTATTAACAGGGCTCTTTTTCGTACATAAACCAGGGTTTTGACCCTCATTAATCTGAAAATATCCTGTCTTTACCCTTTGAAATTTGTCACAAGGGAGGCGTTTTGTAAAATAATGTTTATTACCTAAGTTGAACTGTCATATTGAAGGTCAGTTGGTGTAGCCAATGATCAGTCAATAGTTCAAATATGAGGATTAACCCATTCCCACACAACAACGCTTTTGGATGCCCCTCAAGAAAAAGAATTGGGAAAGCATTGTGTAAAATGAAAACATTGCTTGTAACAAGCAATTTCTTCATTTTTCACAATGTTTCCTACCGAGAAAGTTGTAAATATCTGAAATTTCATAACCTTTAAATTGTCTTCTGCATATCTTTTCACTTTTGATCAGTCTAAAATTTTGTCATGTGGGAATGGGTTGAAATATAATATACTCCAACACAATTTTCCCCTCACTTATTAGCTTTAAACTTTAACCATACCCAATTTTTTTGAAATTTTAGGCTGGTCCAAATTGACAGATTGCAAATGATAATTAAGGTTTGATGCTATTTGAAATGATACCATTTTATGTGGTAGAAAATATTGTAGGAAAAGGAGAGATTAATATTTCTCCTTTTTATGCAATGTTATCTCAAGTATAAACTCACAGGGATGTAAAATCTCTTTTTTGTACAGGAAAGGGTTAAAGAAATCTGATATTTCTTGTGATTTAAAAAAAACCCAAAAACATGATGGATTGTCTGAAACAAAACCTGAAAAGATCACATACAGCACACATTTATCAGGATCTACGTTTGGAAAATGATTGTTGAGTAAGGCAATGGCTATAGCAGGTGTTTAGACTAAGATCAGACTGCACAGATGTGCAGTCTGATCTTAGCCTACACTACCTGCTTCTTCTTGTTATGTTGAGAAAATCTTGGAACTCAATGTCGTTCATATTGTGCCACCGTGCAAAAATATAGTGAAAAGAGGATAGATATTCAGCATGACAAGGGTTAATATATTTTTTATTTTGCCCTGACTTTTGCAATGAATATTTGGACAGTCAAGAGGTGCATTTAATGGTTGAAATCACGCTTTTAGTTTGAACTTGCTCAAACCAACGTCATTGTGACATCACCAGGAGTTATATTTGCTAGCTGATTCTGTAAAGATTATTTCCAAACTGTCGGAAGAGTTTATATGAAAATGCACACTTACTCTAGTTTTGTGCTAAGCACTTAATCAGACTTGTTTCAGGACTTCTGTAATTTTGATAATCATTACGTTTTGTTCTTTTGTGTTTTGGTCATATGCAAAAAAGGCCATGCAGTATTGACAACTGAATGCAGGGCCTTTTCTGGCGATCGCCAATGTGGCCAAATGCCAAAATTAAAGCTAAGTGGCGGTAAAAATTCAAATCTAGCAAAAACGCTGGTGATAAAAAAAGTCCTTGGAGGCAATATTGATTTTCTTATAAAGTACCACTTGTGCACCAAAAGTTTGTATCAGACTGCAATCAATGCTGATTATCGTAATCTAGGTGTTAAAATGGTGATAATTGTGTCGAATTTTAATAAACATGGGAGTCAGTCAATAAACAAAGTGTGACAAATACTAATCTTATGTATGACTTACGATACCTGTGACAATTTCTGACCATGATCGAAAAGACTACTTAAATGACAGTGTAAGTTACATAAATTAAATTCAACAAAATCAAAATCAGAAAATTTTACTTCAGTGGGTTTACAATAAATCCAGAATATGTGTTCGACAAAAAATCGTAAATTGCCTAATATATATAAGTACATGTAACCCATTCTCGTGCACAAATCCTAGTCTAAATTCTTCTCTGAGGAAATTGTGTAACCCAGGAAACCCTCTCAAGGCACTCTAGTCGGTCTCTTTGATGTACATTACAACCCTACGCTCCCACAGAGTAGAAAGGTCAGACCAGAGATTTTATGACGTCAGCTGTTTTTTATACATCAACAGAGGAATATTTTGGAGTAACTGGTTGACAGAAAAACACAATTACTTTGATTGCACTTCAAGTAAATCACCGGTCTTAAAAACATTTTGGATAAAAAATTTAAGAAAAGAAATTTTAAACAAAAACTAATGTCATTTGATCTCAATTTCACTTTATAAAATTGATCGATTTGACGATTGATAGGGTACAAAACAGTAGCAGAAAAACTTGTTTGCGATTCTCTGTGGATGGGTGAGGTACTATGGGTGGGATACAAATTTCTAGTGAAATATCCCGAAATTGCTTGAAAAATTATGGCTTGTATGATTGAATTGAAATCGACAAGATGGATTATACATTCAGTTATTAAGGGTTTTTTTGTGTGTGCGCATTGGATCTTTTTTGTAGTCAATAGTCTCCTAGCTCAGCTGATTTCAGTGGTATGAAACTCGGCAAAAAAAAAATTGGCCTCTCCTTTGGCTTCTTGGCAATTGATTTGGCTCCATTTTTTTCAATTTGGCGAAAGTGATGGCGAAAAGAAAATCATCCCAGGGAAGGCCCTGTGAATTAAGCGAATTAAGAAAATAGCTTGTGATTCTGCTAAAACTTTGCTAGATAACAAGATAACACTTTTAAATCATCAGAATAACTTGAAGTTGATATCTGGCTAAAATTTAAGTACAAATTGCTTGTTTGAGCGTATTTTGGGGCGTTTTGAAGTTTGAAGTTCTGTCTTAATTAGGATTCAGAAAAACAAAAAAATTTCTTAAAGTGAAAAGTTCATACTTTATTTGTCCTTCAGAAATGTGCAGTCTGACCGGGTTTAGGCTATGCTGTTTTAGCAAGTTTGCTCATAAATGTATTTTCTTTTACAGATGCACATTACAAGATAGTCCCACCAATAGAAATACAACAATTGTATCCACCACAAGCTTGTCACCAGAAATAAGGCCATATGTGTCAGACTATTATTGAATAAGAATGACCTTCCTTACATTATGTACAGGCAAGATAATTATAGACTCATCAAAACTGAGGTAGTAGACACCAATGTATAGTTTGCAAAGAGCATTTTTTTGTTTTCTTGCATAATTTTCTTGCCTGTTATTCTTTTTGGGCATCAAAACATGATTAGTTAAACAATAAAAATACAAAATGCCAAAAGTGTTCTAGTGCTGTTTTAAACTGGACTGAACCTTTGAAAAGCAAATCTTGAATTATTTATTTCCTTTTTCAGTCAGCTTTGTGATGCATTTTACATTTAAAACACTAAAAATGAAACAGAGTCCCATAAATGTGTTGCCTCTTATACATGAAGGCTCTAAATTCAAGAGAATGAATGAGGTGAACTGCTTTTTAGCTCACCTGAGCACGTAGTGCTCAAGTGAGCTATTGTGATCGCCTTTTGTCCGGCGTCCGTCCGTCGTCCGTCGTGCGTCGTGCGTCGTGCGTCGTCCGTCAACAATTTCTTTAAACGACATCTCCTCCCAAACCACTGGGCCAATTTGAACCAAATTTGGCAGAAATGTTCCTTAGATGGTCCCCTTCAAAAATAGCTAAAAGAATTGAAATCCGTTGAAAACTCTGGTTGCCATGGCAACAAAAGTGAAATTTTAAAATAATCTTTAAAAATCTTCTCCTCCTGACCCAGAAGGCGTAGAGCCTTGATATTTTGCATGAAGCATCAGTATATTGACCTCTTTCAAAATAGCTAAAATCATGATCCTCGGGTCCCCAGGGGCGGAGCCCCAGGGGGGTGGGGTTTATATAGAAATAAAGAACGATTTTTTAAATGACATCTCCTCCCAAACCACTGGGCCAATTTGAACCAAATTTGGCAGAAATGTTCCTTAGGTGGCCCCCTTCAAAAATAGCTAAAAGAATTGAAATCCGTTGAAAACTCTGGTTGCCATGGCAACAAAAGTGAAATTTTAAAATAATCTTTAAAAATCTTCTCCTCCTGACCCAGAAGGCGTAGAGCCTTGATATTTTGCATGAAGCATCAGTATATTGACCTCTTTCAAAATAGCTAAAATCATGATCCTCGGGTCCCCAGGGGCGGAGCCCCAGGGGGGTGGGGTTTATATAGAAATAAAGAACGATTTTTTAAATGACATCTCCTCCCAAACCACTGGGCCAATTTGAACCAAATTTGGCAGAAATGTTCCTTAGGTGGTCCCATTCAAAATTAGCTAAAAGAATTGAAATCCATTGAAAACTCTGGTTGCCATGGCAACAAAAGTAAAATTTAAAATAATCTTTAAAAATCTTCTCCTCCTGACCCAGAAGACGTAGAGCCTTGATATTTTGCATGAAGCATCAGTATATTGACCTCTTTCAAAATAGCTAAAATCAGGATCTTCGGGTCCCCAGGGGCAGAGCCCGGGGGGGGGGGTATAGGCAAGAAGCATCATTTCACAGACTTCTTTCTTATTTCTTAAATTATAACCCATGGAAAAAGTTTTTTCCTTCTTTCAAATCAGCACTAAAGCCTTGGAATTTGTAATTTAGACTTGGATCCCCAAGTTCATAGTGTTTATATGTAATTGTGGCCCACTTGTTTCATAATCCTAACCTTAACATGAAAATAGACTGTTGAAAGAAAAAGAGCCTTTATCTCAGGTGAGCGCCCCAGGGCCAACGGCCCTCTTGTTTTCCTCTTGGCCCATTCCATCACATACTTTTGGATGCCCCTTTAGAAAACCAATTGGGAAAACATTGTGTAAAATAAAGAAATTGCTTGTTACGACCAATTTCTTCTTTTTCCACAATGTTTTCTACCCAGAAAGTTGAAAATATCCGAATTTTCATGAACTTTAAATTGTCCGCAGCTTTTTTCAATTTTGATCAGTCTAAAATTCATTTTCATTATTGTTTGTTAATGGGTTAAAGGCTTTGAAATCTACTTATTACAGAAAAGGATCGCAACTGTATAAACACTTTAAAAAAAAACAAACTTTTCAGTAGACAATGCCAGGAAAGGAAAAAATGAAGTATTTTCTCTATTCTACAATGTTTTCTAAGCCTTATGAATCAACTTATTGCGAAGTCTGTGCTTCTGAGGATTTTATTTTCAAAGTTTAAGTCCAATATTGTTCAAATTTAAGTGCCTTTTTTGAAGATAAAAATTCCCTATATTAAAAAATACATATCTTTAAAGGTGCCTTTAGCATCATGAATTATTAAATAAGATCAGAGAAAATGGATTAAATCCATTCCCATACATCAAAATATGAGACTAAAATAAGTTAGTTAAAGACAAAAACTAGTAGTTGCATATATTTCAAAAATTTTCTTTTCTGTAGAAAACATTGGTAAATTTTTCTTCATTTTCCATAATATTCCCCAAGATTTTTTCTTGAAGGGTGTAAAAAGCAGGAATTTATAGGAATGGTGTAAGATAAGGCATCCTCTATGTCCATACTATTTTAAATCTACACAGATCAATAATGAGAAGCACTTTTTGAAAAAGAACATTAGTGGCTGTAACAATGATTTACCTTTAAACAGATAAACATCAATGTATTCTTTAAAATGGTTGAATTATTTTTTTATCATTTTGAAAAAGAAGAGAATACAAGGGGAAAACGGGAATATATTTTTAATGGAATAAAAAGATTGAGTAATTTTTAGCGCCTTTGGCTGAAAGCCAGCAATCTATTGTAATGGCTTTGTTTCTGTCTTGTGTGCTTCCGTCTGAAAACATGGCTTTAATGGGAGGGGCTAATTTCCATATATGGTGAAACCTTTAAAAATCTTCTTCTCAGAAACCAGTTGATGGATTTCAACCAAATTTCACTGAAATGACCCTCTAGTGACTCTCTAGTCAGATTCCATCAATTAATTCCAATAGTACAATCAGGTCTGTTGAGAGATACAGACCCTCAAGGGCCTCTAGTTACTTTGATCATTAAGTAACTTTTCCAATACCATTGTGTACATGTCAAAATTGGGTTTAGAAGTTAAAGTAAATGTGATGTGTTTGAATTTTGTGTGGTTGCAGTAAAAGATTATAATTTTGTTTGTGAGAATTTGCTTAAACATGCAGCTGGTATTATAGATTCATGAAGTAGCATCCAAAGGGCAGTTGACACTGTATCAGACTGTCAATCATGAGGTCTCTGGTTCGATACCCGGTCACAGCCAAAATCCTTTCTGACATTTGTCTCCCAAAAATGGGAGGATAATCATCAACCTATGTGGGATGAGCAGCTGGGGACTCGGAAAGGATGTAGTGGTAGTACTGGTTTTAGAAATACAAGCAATCCATGGTCAGGTGCTCCAGCTGCCACCGTATGACTGAATTACTGTTAAAAGAGGCCTTAAACCACAATTAATCAATCAATCATCATCAAATTCATTAAAAGACATTTTTATTCATAGATCATAATAAAGATAAAGATCTGTCACTATTGTTTATTAGTATTTTTATGCCCCCCCCCGATCAATAGATCGGGGACATATTGTTTTACCAGTGTCCATCTGTCCGTCTGTCTGTCTGCAAAACTTAACCTGCCAACTAAACATTTTCCTATAACTTCAACCCTGATTAAGTTACAATGCTTATGTTTGGTATGTAGATAGGTCTCAACAAGGTGCAACTGTGGAAGGTCATTTTATCAAGGTCAAGGTCAATATTATAACCCTTTTTCCTTAAAAGGAAAAAACAATAAAAAACATCCGTTTCTAAAAAAATCCTGTTTCTGGGGCATAGTGTTTCACAAACACATTTTGTTTGTATTAATTATTTAATTGCAATTTTGTTGTTGTTAATAAAGATTAGTTTTGTTTGTTGTGAAACTAGAATAGGGACTTTAGTTTGTATGCATTACAAATGGCTGTCTTGGTTTTAATTCAATTCATAGCTGCTATTGTCTTAACCCAATACCCAACAGTCCTGCATTTTGACACCCCTCAATAAAATAGCTAATGAAAATATTGTAGAAAATGAAGAAGTTGCTTGTAACAATTAAATTCTTCTATATCCACACTGCTTTCTGCCCTAAAAGACAAAATTTCACAAACTTTAACCCATTACCACTCAGTGACGCTTTTAAACGCCCCCAGGAGAAAATACTTTGGAAAAAAACATCGTGGAAAATGAAAGTAGAAAAAATCCAAAATTTTATAAACTTTAGATTGTTGTCTGCAACTTCTTCCAATTTGGGCTAGTCTTAAATTTTGTCGTCTGGTAATGGGTAAAATTGTCATCTGAAACTTCTTTGAATTTGGACCAGTGTAAAATTTTGTTGTGTGATAATTGGTTAGATTCTACTGCCTCTCTGCCTTCGTCTTATATTGTTGATGGGCTGAACCTACCAAAGAATTTGTAACACCTGTTTACTTAGCCCATTCCCACACAATGAAATTTTAGACTAGTCCAAACTGGAGGAAGCTGCAGGTTGATGTAATGGTAATTTTTCTGTCTTTTTGGACTGAAAACATTGTAGATAATGAAGAAATTGCTTGAAACACAATCGTTTCCAAAGCTTTTTTCTTGAGGGGCTTAAAAGGAGGGATTAAGTGGGAATGGGTTAACCCATTACCAGACAACAAAATTTTAGACTAGTTCAAAGAGATTAAAAATGATACAAAAGTGCCTTTAAGTTGAAAAAGAAGTGTCTTTGGATAAAAACACTGTGAGAAAGCAGAAATTGTTTGTGCAATAGAATGCCTCAATTTCCAACATTGTTTGCAATTTTTCGTCATATCAAAATAGGGATTGTCTGCTAATGAGTTATTCTTCAGTTACAAGAGATATGAAGCCAAACAGCTATAATATTGTAAAACATTTGCAAGTTATGTTGAGAGTCTAACCCATTACCTTATGACAAAATATTAGAATTAGAAAACAAGGTGCAAGTTAATGTAAATTGATGACTTAAAAACGGTATGGGTACAAAACATCACTTTAACCCATTCCTGTTTTTCAAAATTTTAGACCTGTCCAAATTCAAAGGTTTTACAGACGACGATCCAAAGTCGATTCTAATTGAAAGATACTAATACTGTAAGGTAGAAAAAATTGTTGAAAAAGAAGAAACTGCTTGTAACAAGCAATTTCTTCTTTCTCCACAATGTTTTCTTAAGTATAAAAACACAGGGACGTGAAAACCAGGTATTGAACAGGAAAGGGTTAAACTTGTGGACATTTGTAAACAGAGGGTAATGACTAGCAAAGTTTCTTTATTTACTATTGTTTGAAATAAGCTTTTAGTTTACTACTAGTAGAAATCAGCTGAATGAAACCATTGTTGGACTGATTGACTAGAGCAATTTCCCAATGTTTAAAATTCTATTAAATATTTGGAGTATAAAATATTTTTGATCTCAACGTATGTAATAATGTATTGATATGTGTTCATTAGTACGTTTTATGAAAATAAATATTTTACATGAGTATGTTGTTTTAGTCACTTGTTCCTGCGGATAGTTGAGATATATATCTACTATTCATATCCCTCGCAGAACCCCTAGTAAAAAATAATTTCTTGTATTTCAGAAATAAGAAATATTCACGTGGCATACTTGATCAACTAGGTCGTCAGTCTGTGAGAGTGTTACTATTTTCCTTGAAAATCGATTGGCTATGAGCCTGTCTGTCTGCTTGTGTGAATCCAGATGTCGTGACCCTCGTTTGTTTTTATTATACTGTGTAATGGCGACAACCTCTGTCATTGTCTGAGTGCCTGTTTAACTGGGTGTCTGGATTGTTGTGTGTGTCCAATTCTTGTCTGGAGCATTTCTTTTACATTTATTGATGTATTTCAAGATAACTTAGCACAGTTGTTCCCCTTTAAGAGTATTAAAGTTCTGTATGATGGTTGGAAGGTCAAACCTATAGATCAAAATGTTTATTGTCTTGAGCATATCTTATATTTATGGATGGTTTTCAAAAGAACATTGCAGGGTTGTTTGCATGGAATAGTACTTGTAACATACATAAAGTTCTTTTGAATACTACCTAGGTCAAGGACACTACTTGTTCAAGTGACAAACTGACCTTGTCTACAGCATATCTTCTACAATTATTGGTCGTCCGAAATAACATGACAAAGCTGTTCTCTTATGTCACGCGAAAAGTCATTTTGGTCCTACCAAGGGCAAGGCCACAATTGTCCATTCGCTGGCCCCGCCCACTGACTCCCTAGGCCCCGCCCATTAACCCCAACAGGAAGTCTCATATCGATTTTTAACGGAGTTATTTGCAAATTTATAGACAGTGGCATGTAACAAAAAGTAAAATGGTTGGTTGGCGACTTTAAGGTCGTAACTATAGCTGGACTAAGCTATAGTTACGGCGTTTAAGTCGCCAAACAAACAAAATGGTTAACAAAAATGGCGGCCAATGGCGGAGTTGAAAGCTCTGTTCCGGGCCGAATAAATGATTTGATTGGCTGGTTGATTCCTTGAATGACAGCCGCGATTGGTCAATTGGAATCAAGTGACAAAATTAAACTTAGGACAAAAGTGACCTTTTCAATGTAATCTCTTCCACAATTATACATGGATTTAAAATTAGCTTGGCACAGATATTTCCTTCGATGAGTAATAAAGTGATGCAAAATTCCTATTGCAGGAGCTCACAGATAAATGATAAAATCGACTTTATATGAAGCACGTCCTCTACATTCAAAATAGCCTGTTTGTTTTTGATGAGCCCAACTTGACATCTTCCCCGTTTATTACGTGATCTTTTATATTTCTTTACAGTTTAACTTGTATTATAAATTTATTGACATAATGAGTCTTTTATGTCCCCGCAGTGTGCGACAATCTTATATAGTTACTCCTGTGGGTGAGTGGGTTAGATTGTGTGTCCATTTCTTGTTCAGAGCATATCTTATACATTAATTGATGTATTTCAAACTAAATCTTCATATATCTCGACAAGAAACCGTGTAATTCATAATTTCTTTGATAACAATTTTAACTCCCTGTGTCATTTGATGCGAATGACTGTTTAACAAAATTGCATCTTGTTTTAGCCTGAGTATGTCGTTAGTTTTACGCCATCTTGCCGCGGTATATGACGATTTATTCCTTGTCTGAGAAAGTGATGTTACCCGAGCCATAGGTCATCCATCCACACAGTATGTCAAAGTTTGTTAAACTTCAGTTTACTTATTTCTTGTAATGGATTTTTCTTGAAGCCGGAAGCCAGGGTAATCGGTCTTTAACTTTATCTGGACTTCTTTCTCGCTTTTTCTCCTCTAGTAAAGGCATACTTTGTGGGTGTACGTTTGGTTGCTTTCCAGGTACCCTGTTTGTGTTACCTTTATTTTGGTTGATTTGTAAAAGCATGTTCAGTTGATGTTGTATAGTTTCTTGTTGGGAATCAAGCTTAGTTTGTTGGGAATCGAGTTTTGCTTGCTGGGAATCGAGCTTTGCTTGCTGGGAATCGAGCTTAGCTTGTTGAGATACAAGTTTAGCTTGGCGATCATCAAACCCCTTTAATAAATTGCCGTGCTTTTCATCCTGATCTCGAATCATTTGTTCTATCTGAATTATATGTTCTTTCATTTCTAGTGTTAAGTTTTCGTTTCCTTTGAGAATTTGAGCTATTTTTGTATACTGTTCTTTGATTATTCGCTGGTGCTTGAATCCATCCTCTTCCATTCCTTTTATTTCTTTCTCTAAACGTTCGATGGTTAGATTTTTTTCGTCCATTGTCTCGCTCTGTTTATGCAGTCTAGCCTTAAGTTCAGAAATAGCTTTTGTACGTTTATATAGTTCTTCACAGTGTTTTTCATTTTCAGCTCGAAGAGAGGTTAGCTCTTTTTGAAGTTGCAAATTTCTTTTGCTTTGCTTACTTTTATCCACCTCTGATTCTCTTAACATTTTTTGAGCAATACGTAGTTTGTTATTGAGGATGTTATTGTCTTCGACAAGTTGATCTTGAGTAATTTTCAGCTTCCTCACGTATGTCTGTGCTTGCTCCAGCGCCATAAACTCAGTCTGCATCTAAAATCAAACCATTTTAAGAAGAAAGATATGTTAATTAAAAAAGTGCGCTCGCTATTTCAGCACAATGACGGTCTTAGATACTTATAGAAAAAAACATAGTGTGGAAAATGAAGAAATTGTTTGTTACAAGTATTTTCTCTTCATTATCCGAAATGTTTCCTTCTCCAAAAAGAAATTGATATTTGAAATTTCACCAATAAAAACTTGTCGTCTGCAACTTCTTTTAATTGGGACCAGTCTGAAATTTTGACGTCTGGTAATAAGCAAGGAACAAGAAAAAAGACAGCATCCGTACTTTTGTCATTATCAATAACTAAAAGCGGTGCAAATGTTCATTTTCATATCAATAACAATATCGTCGGTGCCCGAGCAAAATGCTGTAGTTACGCCATTTTGCTCGCGCACCGACGATATATCAGTTCTATTCAGTGTCTATCAAAACACTCAACAGTAACCGAAACTTTGCAGATCTTAATGTGATGTCACTTTTTTAAACAATTTGTATACCATTTGTGGTACTTTTTTACAATCTCAAATTTTCTTGTTTCTAAGACAAAGTGTCTCTCGTTGGGCTGAAAATGAACTATCTAAAAGTTTAGAGATACCAGAGTCGTTCATTTGTTTACAGCTTTTGATTAAATAATAAGACCACGAATGGAATCGTTCAATTTGACCAGAAGTGAGTTTTGAAATCGAACGGTCGTCGTATATTTTGTTAAGTTTTGGTAACCTAAACGACGTAACTACATCTTATTCAAACAGCAGTTACAGCGTTTAGATTGCCAACCAACCATTCTACGTTTTTGTGATATACTACCGTCCATAAATTTTGCGAAATAACGCGGTTTAAAATCGAAGTGGGACATCCTGGTGGAGTCCATTGGTGGGGCCAATGGACTTTGTGGGCAGATTCGTTTCGTGGCAGAGTATATAAATATGCCAAAAAGGCGTGAATCAATTGGAGTCAATGGTCATAATGGAACGTCAGTTTGCCTCAAATTCTATATGAAGGATACGGTTAAAACTAAGGAAAGATTTAACAAGCATTCTGAAGATTTGCATGGCAATACCAAGTCCCCTACCGGCTTTGTATATATCCCTAGATCGGTATATTTTTTGGGTGGTAAAGGGATTACTACCCGTCCAAAGTATTACAGTTGTATCAGATTTTATCAGCAATTCTTAAACACACACACATATACACAAACATAAAAAATAGGCGTCTCTCTTTGTTGTTAGCTAAATTATACTTCATAAAGTCATCTGTTCCAAGAGAATTAAGACCATAAACCCCAAGTTAACTTTGAACAAAAGCTTTTAAAAATCTGTCTAGGATTATGAATGCTTTTCGGACATAAGGTTATCAAAATATTTTGCCTTGATCACTTCATGCAACCACTTTTAACAATTTGTTTAGTCAATATAACAGTGGCTGGAGCACCTTACAATGTATTCCTGATAGCTCTCTCACCAGTACCACCCTAACATCCTTTACAAGCCTTGGAAAGGCAATGGACTGCAGTTAAACCCAATATTTTTAATATGTAACTTATTTTGCAAAAGCATCCATATCTTGCTCAAAAATCAAAGGACTGGAATAGAACTTAACTCGTTCTGTAACTCATCAATGCCGACTCACTTACCAAATATCAGCTCAATACCTGCAAGTGTTAAGAAAAAAGTCTAGACAAACTGTAATTTCCCAAGTCTAGCATCCATATCTTCCTCAAAAATCAATGGACCGGAACCAAACGTACACTTGTTCTTTAATTTATCAATATTGACTCACATAGCAAAAACCAACTTTATATCACAAAGGGTTTAGAAAAAAAAAATCCGGAAAACTGAAATTTCCTTGTAATTTTCTAAGTCCAGCATCCGTATCTTCTTCAAAAATCAATGGACAGGAACCTAACTTAAAATTGTTCTGTTACTCATTGATGCGGACTCACATACCCAAAATCGACTCAATAAGTTCGGGGGTTAAGACAAAAATTCCCGAAAACTGAAATTTCATGGTAATTTTCTAAGTCCAGCTTCCGTATCTTCCTCAAAAATCATTGGCCCGGAACCAAACTTAAACTTGTTCTGAAACTGATTGATACGGACTCACATACTGAAAGTCAGCGCAATATCTCTGAGGGTTAAGAAAAAAAGTCCGAAAAACTGAAATTTCCTGGTAATTTTCTAAATCTAGCATCCGTATCTTCCTCAAAAATCAATGGACAAGAACCAAACTCAAACTTGTTCTGTAACTCGTTAACGCGGACTCACACATCAAAAATCAGCTCAATATCTCAGAGGGTCTCGGAAAAGGTCCGGAAAACTGAAATTTCTTGGTAATTTCTATACGTCCAGCATCCGTATCTTCCACGAAAATCAATGGACCGGAATCAAACTCGAACTTGTTCTGTAACTCATTGATGCGGACTCACATACCAAAAACCAGCTCAATATCTCCCGGGGCTAGGAAAAAAGTCCGGAAAACTAATATGTCCGAACTGACAGACGGACGGACACACGGAAAGACGGACAGACGGACGGAGTGCAAACCTACAGACCCCTTCGGCTTCGCCGGTATTGGACTAAAAACGACCTGCTTGTAACCCCTCTCTTTATATCGGTTATTAGCTTTGTATGTAAGTCTGCATTAATTCATTACATAACAATTTCGAGTTTCGTTCCGATCATTTCTAAACGCTGGCAGGTATTGTTGTGTCGTTTAGTATGTGAGGCTGCATTAATGAGTTACAGAACAAGTTCGAGTTTTGTTCAGGTCCATTGATGTTTTTGGAAGATAAAGATGCTTGACTTAGAAAATTACTGAGAAATGACATTTTCCAGACATTTTTTCAAAACTCTTGCAGGTATTTAGCAATTTTTATGGCTGTTAGTCTGCATTCATGAGTTACAGAACAAGTTCGAGTTTTGTTCATGTTCATTGGTCTTTAAGGAAGATACGATTGCTTCACTCAAAAAATCGCTGGGAAATTACAGTTTTACAGACTTTTTACTGGACGCTGGCAGTGTGTGACTGATGTGTGATATTTGAGTCGGCATTAATGATTTATAGAGAAAGAAAAAAGAACGAGTTTCGTTCCGGTCTTTGAGGAAGATACAGATTCTGAACCTAGAGAGTTACAGGTAAATAACAGTTTTCCGGACTTTTTTTTTTTCTTTTTTTTTTTTGTAAACGCTTGCAAGTATTGAGCCAATTTTTGATTTGTTCGTCTCTGTGAATGAGTTACAGAACAAGATTGAGCTTCGTTCCAGTTTTCCTGTATTAGTGTTAAATTTGACCTTTTCCTGTATTAGTGTTGGATTTGACCTTTTCCTTTATTAGTGTAAGATTTGACCTTTTCCTTTATTAGTGTTACATTTGACATTTTCCTGTATAAGTGTTGGATTTGACCTTTTCCTGTTATAGTGTTAGATTTGACATTTTCCTCTATAAGTGTTAGATTTAACCTTTTTCTCTATAAGTGTTAGATTTGACCTTTTCCCGTATTAGTGTTAGATTTAACTTTTTCCCGTATTAGTGTTAGATTTGACCTTTTCCTGCATAAGTGTTAGATTTGACCCTTTCCCTATTAGTGTTGGTTTCGACCTGTCCTCTATTAGTGTTAGATTTGATCATTTTCTGTATTAGTTTTAGATTTTACCTTCGTCTGTATAGGAATTAGATTTGACCTTTGCCTCTTTTAGTGTTAGATTTGACCATTTAACTGTATTACTATCAGATTTGACCTTAAGAGGAAGAACGTGAACCAATTCAAGCTCTCATATAGATGTACGAGGCTGAAAATGACACGAGAATCGGACCATAGGATCAAGAGGTATAGACATAGTCAAAAATTGACCTTTGACCTTCGACTGTAAGCTTGAACCTTAAAGTAGGAATCTGAATCAAAAGCAACCGTCTTGCTCTCAAAAGTATGTGCAAATCTTTTGAGAATTGGTCAATAGGATCAAGAAATACATTTTAGGCCAAAGTTATTTCATTTACTTTTGACCTTTGTGGTGATATTGACCTTTCGAAAAGAAATCTGAATCAAGCGCAGTACAACTGACCGATCGCTGGCTCCAACCACTTTCTCATTTGGCCACGCCCACTGACTCCAACAGGTAGTCCCGCCTAGATATCAAACGGCGATATTTTGTAAAATTCATGACCCATATCATGTAAAAAATGATATAGATGGTTACCGACCTTGAATAAGCTGTAGTAACGACGTTTAAGGTACCAAACCAACAAAATAGATTTTAAAACATTGGCGGCCAATGTCGGAGTTCAACACTCATTTCTGGTCTCAATGAGGGATTTCATTGGTCGCCTGGTTATTTGATTTATAGTCGTAATTGGTCGATTGTTATCATAAAGATGCACAAATATTTTAGATATTATTTAAGTCAGAACTCAAGTTTCATATATACGAGGGGCAGTCAGAAAATATCCAGACTTTTCATGTTCCTCTCTTTCCACGTGCAGCTATATACACACATTATATATTGGTGAAAACTACATTTATAAGCCATTAACGTAGTTATTTTATTTTCAACGATAGTTGTGTTTACACATTATTTTAAACTCTTATATATGACAGTCGTTTTGTCTATCATAGACTCTTTGTTAGAGGAACAACGCTCTGTAATTAAATATGGTTGCAAAATGTTAAAAGCCCTGCCACATCTTTCAGGGGCTTAGAAAAAGATTTTCTGACAAATGTGTATCAATTTCAACCTTCTACAACTGGGTTTCTCAGTCTCATGAATGCAGACCGAGCGTTTGTGAAAGGCCTAGGTCTAGGCGGCCAGCTGAGGCGGTGCCCCAACAATGATAGCAGATGTTGAAGCTTTTGACAACAAAAATCGTTGAGTAAATTTGGACGAGGTAGCCAACAAGTTTAGCATCGGTAAGGCATCGGCAAACAAGATTTTACACGAACACCGAGGCTGGAGCAAGGTAAGTACCAGGGATTGCTTAGACAGCTGTCCGCAGATCAAAAGGCAACTAGAGTCACCAATGCAAAAGAACATTTAAACCGTTTAAATTATGAAGGATATAAGTTTTTGAACCGCATAATCACTTGAGATAAAATAAGGTGAAACCTGAGACAAAAGCTTAGCCAAAGCAGTGAAAACAAGCTGGTTCCCCACCTTCTAAAATTCATAAGCTGTCTCATTCGGCTTGCAAAGTCATGCTTGTTGCCTTTTTTGATCCACGCGGTATGATACTTATTCATTTCACGCCAAAAGGCCAAACTGTCACTGCCAAGTACTATTTTGAAGTAGTTCTGAAAAAACTCAAAGAAAATCCGAGAAAAGCTCAATCAAAATATAAGACAAGGGCGACTTTGATATCTGCTGTTACACAATACCATAAACACAGGTCTACGTCATAGTTCACAGTTGGAACACAAAAGCTCCCACGAAGATGGCAAATGTGAGGAGACGTAGGTAGAGCATATTTTGAAAAAGAGTAGAAAGACTTTTTTCAAAATGTTGAATGATTTTCGAGAACGAGTCAAAAGTCCGGATATTTTCTGTCCTTCCCACGTATGAGTCAAGGGTTTTTTTTTTTACACGACGACTGCAACGACACAAACGACGACAGGACTATAGCAATACCCCGTTTTCTTTTTATGTGAAAGAAGCCGGGCTACAAAAGGGGAATTGCATTGAACTTACTCTGTCGTATGCCATATCAACGTCCAATTCTGAAATACATGAGAGAAAAGGATATAATTATGTATGAATCGATCCACAACATAAACTTCTGTCACGATGTATTAACACACCAGTAACGATGGTACATACTATTATATAAATCATCGGGTCTTTGAAGATAGTTTGATCTATATTTTCTATCTTAAGTTTCATCAATTATGTCCATAGTGTACAATTTTGTACTTGAATGTAAACGAAAAATATGATCGGTTCTGTTCATTATTTTATGAGAATCAATTGAGCTTTTAAACAGTTTTTACTAAAGCCCACGCCATAAGTTGCAGGAGAGTTATCGAGGAATGGTGATTAAGAATCTGATAGGATTGATTGATTGTATGGCGTTTGACGCCAATGTGCACGGATAGAAACATACAGCTACAAATCTAACCTGACAAAACCACTGTCGATGTATGATTCTTAACCCGAATTGAACAATCGCTGCTGGAAATAATCAAAGTACTGAAAGTACTCTAAGCTAGCAAAGCATGGTTGAATTTAGAAAGCGTTTCCTTGTTGGGTAGAAAACATTGTGGACATTGAAGAAATTGCTTATACAAGCAATTTCTTCATTGTCCACAATGTTTTCCATAGCCTTTTCCCAAAGCGGAATTGATAGGGAATGGGTTACATAGCGTGCTTTTGAGAGAGTTCAATACAATTTGAATAGATTTTGCAATATTCCTGAAATACATAAGAACTACTTTTAATGGAGTAGGCATTTAATGGATTTAGTGGTTAAGCCTCCAATGACAGTTTGCACTCGTTGAACTTTGAGACGACCTCAAAATTTCGTCTGTTATCTTAAGCTATCAAAGCTGTCGCTTTGCTAGCTAAAAATCAATCGGCAAATCACATCATCGATTTAGACCGGTAGTGAACCTTGAATTCACATTAATCTGAAATACTTTTGTTGGGTTGACGACCTAAACGTCGTAAATACAGCCTATTCAAGATGTAGCTGTGACGTTTAGACCGCCGACCAACCATTTCAGTTGAATTTTTGCAAAAATGTCATTTGGTATCGAAGTTGAATATCCTGTAGGAGCAAGTAGGCTTGGCAAACAGAGTCTGTTAACCCTTTCCTATTTTGCAAAATTTTAGACCCGCCCAAATTCAAAGGTTTTGCAGACGAAAATTTAAAGTTGATTTTATTTTAGAAAATAACCATTTACTTGGGTAGAAAATAATTAGAGTGTGTTTAAGTAAGACAATATACAAATAGACACAACGGAACGGCTTTTTGACACGAATATACAATCTTTTGACAAGCCAACAAGGTATTTGGACATGATGACATAATTGTTTCACATAATAAGACTATTTTAGACAAGTCAACACCACATTTGAACATGATGGCATACCTTTTTGACATACCAAATAAACGCTTTATTAATTCAACGCCACATGTCGACAAAATTTACACAACTGTTGGATATAACATGATATTGTTTAAACAAGCCAATGCCACATTTGGACACCAATATACTGAACTTGGACATGGTAAGGCATATTACGGCAAGACATCGCCACCTTTTGGCAGAACAACAGCATTGTTAGATATGATAATGCACAGTATGGATAAGTCAGCAACCCATTTAAGCATCGTATCATTTCTTTTACTAATAATAAGACAAATATTAGGAATGTCCACATTATTACTAATAACATCAGACAGCTGTGGCGTTCCATTGTATGTCCCAATCCAATGCATAGGTATGACGTCACACTTTGTGAAGTCATTAAGAAATGATGGCGGATGCAAGGTATTAACTGGAAGAAGAGCTAATATATTTCATAATTAAAGGCATGGCGGTAAAGTGATTAGCGAGATGTAAAATTCTGTTGAATTTATTATAGTTTGAAAATTTCGGCAGTCCATAACTTTATCAGACCGAGATGGAACAGCATTTGGCAATAATGATTTCACCTTAAACACTAACTGAGAGTGTATAAGCGATTAAGGCTATCTATATAAACAGCCAGTCAACTGGCATCTGCATGGGCCCGAGGTTATAAAACTTTTTTTTTGTACTCAATTGAGAACTTACTAAAAATTCAGGCCTATGCCGCCGTCATAGCGCAGTCGGTACCGTGTCAGACTCCTAATCTTCAGTCATGGGTTGTCATGGGTTCGATCCCCGGCGGCGGCACATATCCTTTCCGACACATGTCTCTCACCAATGGGTGGATAACCGTAAACCTAAGTGGGCTAGCAGCTGGAGGCTAGGGAAGGATGTATTGGTAGTACTTGTGTGAGAAATACGAGGAATCCATTGTTAGGTGCTCAAGCCGTCGCGAAATGGCTGAAATACTGTTAAAGTGGCTTTAAACCCCATTCAACCAATCAATCAATCAAAATTCAGGTCTACATAAATGTTTTGTTTCAATGTTAAATGTAGAATTTTTGTTATGAATTATAATATACCGACATAATGTTTCATTTTAATGCACTTTGCGTAGTATTCAAGTCAATATACTTCTTTAATTTAGAACCAAATTTTGAGTAAATTCTCAGTTGAGAACGAAAAAAGTTTTATAACCTCGGGCCCCCATCCCCAAAGTTTCAAGCGGTCCGATTCAACGCTGTCCATTTTGCAGGACAAGATGGGGTGCCACAAAGCCTCTAATGTATGGAGCATGATCCTGGAAAGTTGTCTATCACCGTTTTTTATTCGTCGAACTGATTTCAACAACATATATTTAACAAGCAGAATAACGACGACAACAACAACAAACTCATTACTTTGAATACACCATCGTTATTTAACCCATTCACACTAAGTGGAATTTTAGACCGGTCGAAATTGAAAGAAGTTGCATGCGAGGATTTTAAGTTATTGAAATTTTCAAATCTTTGTCGTTCTGGGTAGAAACTAATGTGGAAAATGCAGAAATTGCTTGTAGCAAGCAATTTCTGCATTTTCAACATTGTTTTAAGAACAATTTTCTTGCGGGGCGTAAAAGGAAGGGATTGTGTGGGAATGGTAAGAAAAATTCCTGCATTTTGCAGAAGAGGAGATGTGATTAGGTATCATCGTCAACTGACAAATAGCAAACGGTATCGGGGCTTTACAGAACGATTAGTGCGAAAATACATGGGTGATATTTTTTTCTCTAGTAAAAAATATGTTTTCAAATGTCTTCCGCATAAGTGTTTGAGTTTTTATGTTTACTTTGAATATCGTTAATACGGAATTTTTCAAGAACAACAACAAAAACTGCAACTTACGGTATCCAGTATTTTCAGTATTAGGCTTTCACTCAAAGAAATATTTTCCACATACCAGGAAGATTCTTTAAAAAAAAGATAAAATCCCGTTTCGTCTCGATTAAGTAGACCTGAGTACGTAATGCTATAGTCCATTTACATTGATTTAAAAATTATGTTCGCATCACATAAAAAGGATTCGTAAAGAAAACGCGATAGAGTATTTGAAGTACACTAAACAGTCAACTCTTGTCATACTGAACCCGGATTATTTCTGTTTTGACAGGAGGTGGATACAAAGATCAGACTATACATATGTGCAGTCTGATCTTTGAATACATCACCAGTTTGTCCAAGTCAAGTCAGAGTTGTTTAAAAATTGATTTGTCAAAAGAGAAATTGACCCGCACTTAAAGCCTTACAGTGCAGTCAGTCCTTTGATTTCGACTTTGGTCGACATTTCTCTGAATCATTTTTTTGGCCACTTAAACGACATTATTATAGCTTATTAAAGCTGTAGCAACGACGTTTTGGTCACCAAGAAACCGTTAAATTTTTTGTTACATATACTACCAACCAACAATTGTGCAAAATAAACGCTGTTAGAATCGAAGATGAACGTCTTGTTGGAGTCATTTGACCAATCGCGGCTGTTAATCGAGGAATCAAACTACCAATCAAATAATTCATTCAACCCGGAATTCAGCCTTGAACTCCAACATTGGCCTTCATTTTTGTTGAGTTTTACGACTTAAACGTCGTAGCTATAGCTTACTCAGGCTGTCGTTACGACGTTTAGGTCGCCAACCAACCATATCACTATTTTGTGACATGCTACTTGCTATGAAACGCCGTAACTCGAAGCGGGACTTCCTGTTGGAGTCAGTGGGCCTGGCTAAAGGCGTAAGTAGGCGAGACAATTGATTGATCGGGCGAACGGAGGAAATTGGCGGAACCAGCGATTGGTCAATTTACCAGTTACTGAAATAACAAGAAGTATAATCATACAAAAAGTGGACATTGGTAAGCTCGACATGTAAAATCAGCCTCAGGTTTCACCGAATGGAATCTAGAACAAGCAATTGCCCAATCGCGGATGTCAATCAAAGAAATAGTCGACCAATTAAATCATTCATTTAGTCCGGGATTGAAGTTTGAACTCTGACATTGGCCGCCATTTTTGTAATGCATTTTTGTTGGTTTGGCGACTTAAACGTCGTAACTACAGCTTATTTAAGCTGTAGTTTACAAATGTACTGCGTTTAGATCGCCAAACAATCATTCTATTTTTGTAACATGCCACTGGCCATAAATTTTGCAAAATAACGCCCTAAAATATCGAAGCAGAACGTCATGTTGGAGTCAATTGGCGAGGTCAACAGTGTTTGTGGAAAGGGCCAGCGACTGTTCAATTGTTAGAAGATATCTAATTTTTGTAAAATCTATTCGCCAACCCCTAAGGTACCTTTCTCCGTAATCTTAAATAATGCGTTTTACTCTCAGATAGTTGACTTTTCGATAGTTACCTAGTCTATAAACGGTATATTGAAAAATGTCTTCCAGTGAGATATTATTGAACACGAATCTCTATCTATATATCTGTCGATATTCATTTCCCCATAAATCATTTCAATACGATAACATGTAAAGCTTTGCTACTAATAGAAGAAACACCCGTTTGCGCATGCGTGCCTTCTTTTTTCAATAGATACGACAAAGAATGTCCTACGATATGATTATTCACTCAAGTCAAAAATCTTCTTCAAACATAATCAGTTTGATTCCTTTGATTATGTTTAAGCTAAAGTTATTTCGAAGACAAAATATGCCGAATTGTTTGTCCTAATTTTTGAGATTTGTGTACTGCGTTTTACGCAACGCATATATTTGCGTACATCATAGACTGTCGCTGCTATGTCAGTTGAACAATCGCGGCTGTTAACCAAGGAATCTAGGAACCAATCAAATCATTTATTCAGCCCGGACCTGAGCTATCAACTCCAACATTGGACGCCATTTTTGTTAACCTCTTTCGTTGGTTTGGCGACTAAAACGCCGTAATTACAGCTTATTCAAGCTATAGTTACAACGTTTAGGTCGTCAACCAACTATTCTACTATTTTGTTAAGAATATATGTAAATTTCACGATACCCTGCATACATACAGATGACGTAACTGATGACGTCATTTCCGTGTTATATGGTCCCTTTTCTATTGACGGTTCTAACTAAGTCTATCCACCTCTTTTCGACTATTTGTCTCTCACCAATGGGTCGATAATCGTAGACCTATGTGGGATAGCAGCTGTAGGCTAGGAAAGAATGTGATGGCGGTACTGGTGTGAGAAATACCAGGAATCCATTGTTAGGAGCTCCAGCCGCCGCGATAAAACTGAAAGACTGTTGAAAGCTGTGTAAAACCACGTATCACTTCCAACATCTGGTGTTTTTGTTATTTATTTCATTATGATCCCAATTCAGTATTATAATAACAGTATGGGCAATTTGGTTGTTTTGATTCCAAGCTGTGTTGGTTCAATTTGTACCATATTGTTCTAGGAATTGTTTTCTTTCTTTATAATTAGCTTGGTATCCACAACGTACCACCATTACTTTATAGCGGTAATTCAAATTCGACAATAAAATGTTTGTACATACTACTACTACTACTACTGATAAGCATAATTGACATGACTAATATATACATGTATATACACTATACAACGTTCTATGGCTTGATTTTTTTTCAAATTCCATTAAGAGATGAAGATAATTATTTCGTTGTTTTCATGGATGTATGAACCGGAAAAACTAATCACACTGTATGAATAAGCGATATGACTGAAGTACTGTCAAAAGTAAATCCGAACAAACAAAATTACGAGTGTAATATCATCCATGCAATAAAAGAATTTTCAGCGGACTATGTCAACCCCAAAGCGTAAGTCATGGCATAAGCAGTTAATGGCATAACTAACCAATCGCTGGCCCCGCTCACTTACTCCTTTGGCCACGCCCACTGAATCGTACAGGAAGTCCCGATTCGATTTTTTAACGGCGTTATTTTGCAAAAATTAATGGCCCGTAGCATTTTAAGGTAAGTAATATAGTTGGTTGGCGACCTAAACGTCGTAACTGCAGCTTGAATAAGCTGCAGTTATGACGTTTAAGTCGCCAAACCAACAAAAACGTTGGGCGAAAATGGCGGCCAATGTTGGAGTTGAAAGGTTCAGGTCCAGGCTGAATATATGATTTGATTGGTCGGTTGATTCCTTGATCAACAGCCGCAATCGATTAATTGTGACAAGGTGTAAAGGACAAAGGCGCCATATAAAAGACCAAGCATTCAAAACCGCAATACCCTGGTCAGCCCGATTAGCTCAGTTGGTAGAGCACTTGACTTCAAACCTCCAGATCACGGGTTCGAGCCCTGGGCTGACCATATCAACTAATAAACTAGGCGGAAGTCTCAGCTGTTCCGTCCTGTATCCTTGCACTATCCCCCGTAACAACTAGTCGTCTTCTGGGGGCGTCGCTCATATGGGCAAGTGCTACGGTAGCGACGATAAATAAACGGAAATACACACACAACTAATCATCACATGAGAATTTTTCTAGACTGTTCAAAACAGAAGGAAGTTTAGCGCCCTTTTTAAGGTTATCAAAATTATTTTTTATTATTCATGCTATAGTTACCAAACAACCATTCTACTTTTTTTTGTTCATGCTACTGGCAATAAAATTTGCAAATTAACGCCGTTTTAAATCCAATCGGAGTCAATGGGCGGGGCCAACGGAGTAAGTGGGCAGGACCAGCGATTTGTCAATTGATGTTTACTTGGCTATACGATGTAATCACAACTAATATTCTGATCGACATAGAAAGATTATGGGGAGGCTGTTCAGTGAAGACACAGAGCAGTAAAGAGTGAAACCATTTCGATTTTCATGAAAAAACTATTTTGTAGATTATCTTAGAATTCGGGAACTATTTCTGAAATATTCATTATAAGAAATCTATTGGTATCGAGATAAAGGTGTATCGTATTTTAGGTCTAGTAAACATTAAATCAAATGAAATTGCTGTTTGTCCCTTTTTAATTTCCACCAAATTAAAGTTGATACTACCATCTGTTACTCGACAGTCCCCGGACAAAGCCTGTTTTTGTATCAATAGTAATCGAGAATCTTTCGATAAACAACCATGTATTCAAGAGTTTTGGATTTGATTTTGCTGGTAAGGAACTCGAGTCTTTAGTTGTTTATAAACTTGTCAGATCAGTTTATCTTGCTCAAGCGACCTTCTCATTTACGTGACCACTTCCATTAAGCTCCCACACTCTAATTTCCATTGCCTAAAAACATATGATACCTAAATCCAATGTTCTTGGAACTCATTAAAATCGTCGCGGTAAGACGATTCTAATGTGTCCCCCAAACACACGATTCAGCGCGAAAAAATGTGTTTTAATCGACCATTCTCTTAAGCGACCACTTTTTCGTCGTCCTATGATCGCTTAATACAAGATTTATTGCCAAAATATGTAGGCAACATGGAATCGGTCTTTGACAGACCAATTAACTGTCAAAGTCAATGGAAATATTACTTTCTACAATTAAAAGCTATCGAAGTAAACATAACGATTTTTTCGAGCTGTTAGACAGCGATTCTCTCCTTTTTCCCCCATCAATATGACCAGATTATTGTAGCAGCAAATAAACCGTACCAAATATGTAGTAAAGTGTTGCGTATGTTACGTATGTAAACGAGTATATCGTCGTTAGACCTGCAAAATGTCATAACAATACCTTTATTCAAGCTGTTGTTACGACATTAAGCATGCCCAACGGTGCCGTGTAAAATAGGAATTGAACTGATCTTAACATCAACTGGTCACGGATTATATTCATTGTTAGGAGACCTAATGTGTTTGGTGTTATTCTCAACTTCGTTATTTACAGCGACTGGCGTTCGTAGCTCTTACTTCAGCAAGAACTGATCCTTCCGGACAACAACTAACGACACTAGAATCGTCTTTTAACCTGCAACTCGTAACATCGTTTAACCGGGAACCTGTAGCGACGAGTATCTTGTTTGTACCTGTATCATCTCGTGTTCTTCAAACAACTCCTACAAGAGAACCTATCTCTACAATGCTACCAATAGCCTCCACACCGATACCGGAAACATCTCTCCTTTTACCAATTACTTCAATGATACGCCCGTCTTCTACATTGATTCTCCCAACCATGTCGATGGATGAACCACCAACTCCACCCGTTACAAGGGCACCTTTACGACCATGCAAATGCCATCAAAGTAAATTAATACTTCCGGCTAAATAATCTAGAGTAGATTGGTTATTTTCCTCAATTTGTAACACAACGCTGCAGCAATTATACGTATATGTACTCACATAACATCAGAAAAAATAGATTCGTTTAAGATTGTTTTGCTCTAATCCTCACACATTTATATTCTTTTTTTTATTTTGACAGTAACTTCATTCAAATGTGGCGGAATATTTTCCATATCGCTGGGTATGAATAAAAGATACGCTCGTCGGGGATGGTGTTTTATTTTATGTGCCGAATGATTTAACTTTTATTCAGTCAACCCATTACCCGGATACAATATTTAAAAGTAGTCTAATTTGGTGAAGATGTAAATGACAAATTAAAGTCGGTGAATTTTTTTAAATTATTCATTTCTGAGGGTAGACATATTGTTGATAATGAAGAAAATTTGCTAGTAGCACTCGATTTCTTCATTTTCTACAATGATTGGTAAAACTTTTTGCTTTAGAAGATGATAAAGGCGGGATTGCTTGGGAATGGGTTAAGGGAGTTTGGTGATTGTCCCTTTTAATGCGATATCCCATACGTATAGGAATTCGACATCCTGAACAAAACCTGGGTTTTTCACAAGTCTTATTTTTGATATGTTACAGGGACTGAACTATATGGTATAATGATATGGCAATTGTTTTTGTTGCTTTTCGCCAATAAATTTCTCACAGAATATAAACACTGGCCAAAGGGAACTCCTCCATAATACAGTCACTCAAAGTGCATTATGTACACAAGGCTCGTTAAAAAAATCAAAAAAGAGATTTAAGTATACTGTTCTTTTGTTATTGGAAAGCGCTGGTATAAAGGACTGTAAATGCTTAGACGATTTGTTCGTAGTTCCGGCCCTATTGCATGCAGTTCTGACTGCCAAAAATGTCCTTAACCACAGCTTTTAGTGTACTTGGAACAATTCACTGCATGTGAAACAAAACAGCGGACGACATGAGCTTGCTGGAATGTCCTCCTTATTGACATAATCGTGTTAGTAATGGTGATATTCATGTTAGCTATGGACCGGTGACTGCTACACCGTAATCACTTTACTTCTCATCACTGAAAAACTTGAACTCCTCGCCACTTCTACACTTCGATCCCTGTCCGCCTGCATGTGATTTTGTCACGCTTGGCTGTTGGGTGCTGGATAGTGGACAAAATGCATTTAGAGTTACCCCCCTTGTTAGTGTTCGTTGCTTTTTGATAGTTAACATGGTTCCCAATTTTCAAGTGAATGCCTGTAGTAGAACCAGAGATATCACAAAATGTCTAAACTTTCGCATGACGACAACAACAACGACGATGACGACGACACCAAGGTTATAGCAATACCTCGGGTTTTCTCCGAAAACAGCCGAGCTAATAAAAAGAACTTATCAGGGGATTTTTTTGAGACAAACTTATATTACTGTGGCGACAATGAAAGTTGGGTGCAATTTAAAAAGCAACCATATTATGTGGTATAAAATGTTGTAAGAAAAGTAGAAACTGCTTCTTTTCCCACACTGTTTTCTAAAGTATAAAATCGAAGTGACGTAAATTGCCGGGTTGTACAGAAAAGGGTTAAAATCTACATGCCCAAATAAGGTCGAGGAATATCTTTAAATTCAAAGTTGCTTTTACACCAGAATTAGGAAAAGTATTTTATCCCTGATTTTTCACAATTGAACCTTTTCTATGAAAGGGCTTACCATTAGCGGATCGCTCGGGCAATAAAGTCCTACTGGAAGTTCCGATTCGATTTTTAACGGCGTTATTTTGAAAAATTCATGGCCCGTAGCATTTTAAGGTAAGTAGAATATTTGGTTGACGACCTAAACGTCGTAACTGCAGCTTGAATAAGCTGCAGTTATGACGTTTAAGTCGTCAAAACCAACAATAAAATAGTCGATTGACCAATATAATTTTCGTTTAGACCGGAAATCAAAGTCATTGTTAAGCATTTTCGTTGATTAGGTGAATTAAAAATCGTAAATACAGATTGATCAAGCTTTAATTACAATGTTTAGGTCGCCATTAAATGTTTTGTCTTTTATTTTTTGTCACTGTCCATGTATTTTACAAAATGCATGTAATGTTGATTATAACTTCAGTCGAATTGACCAATCCCGGCTGTCAAAAATGGAATATGTCGACCAAACAAATCATCTATTCTGCCCGGAATTTAGATTTGAACTCCGTCATTGGCCGCCATTTGTGTGAAACATATTTGTTTGTTTTGTTAGCGACTTAAATGTCGTAAAGGTAGGATAGTCAAATTGTAGTTACGACGTTTATGTTGCCAACCAACTATTCTACTTTCTTGGAGCATGCTAATGGCGATAAATTTTGCAAAATATTCCTGTTTAAATTCGAATTGGGACTTCCTGTTGGAGTCAATGGGCGGGGCCAAATAATTGAATGGCGGGGGCCAGCGATTGGTTAATTGTCACATTGGAGGTAAGTGGGCGTAGTCAGAGACCCGTCAATAAGAAAAATGATACGTCTTTGAATTCGATGGAATAAGGAAAATTTAGATGGGCTCAAAATAAGGGATATCGATACCAAATATATTTGCCTGATTCTTTAGAATGAATAATGTCTTTGTTTACGGTAAAGAAAACATTTAATTTCACAAAAAGAAAAGTACAGTCGAATCTGCGTACAGCAGCCACTGAAGGAAATTACCCAAACTTGCTACTGTAAAAAGATTGGCTGCTTTTCACAGTAATTAATCTCGCTGATGTTTTGTTCTCATCTAATGTTTCATTGTATGGGATATTTGTTCACATCTACTAAATATATAATGCTTGGTTTTAGTCTGAAGTAATAAATCCATTACCAGGTGGCAAAATTTTAGACTGGTCCAAATTCAACGAAGTTGCAGGCAGCAAGTTAAAGTTTACAAAAATTTAGATTTTTTCAACTTTCTATGTAGAAAACATTCTAGAAATGAAGAAAGGCTAACCCTTTCCTATTCAATCCCTGTTTTTTGCGCCCCTGTGAATTTATGCGGAGAGAATATTGTACAAAAAAGAAGAAATTGCTTGCCACAAGCATTTTCTTCGTTATACACAGTTTATTCTATGGTGTTTTTTTTTGGTTTGTTTCAAGGGTTTTAAGGGGCGTCAAAAATTGTCATTGTGTGGGAAAAGGTTAATCTTTTCCTTTTCAATCCCTGTTTTTACGCCCCTGTGAATTTATGATAGAGAAAATATTGTACAAAAAAAGAAAAAATTGCTTGTAACAAGCAATTTCTTCTTTTTCTAAAATATTTTATACCCTACTGAATGTTTATTTTTCAAATTGAATCCAAAGTAAATTTGGTCTGCAAAAACTTTTAATTTGGACAGGTCTAAAATTTTGCAAAACAGCTAGGAAAGGGTTAAGGTGGCTGCTTTGCAGGTATCTCATACATAAGAAACTTGACCATTTAGCCTGGCCTCATACTGCATTTCACAGTTAGCTGCTGTTTACAGTTTATTGTGAAATTGAACGTGGGATTTGAGCTGGCCTTTGTCCACAGATTGGCTGCTGTGCAGGGTTGGCCGCTCACTCAGATTTTACTTGCTTTTCACATGTAATAACACATATACACCGCTTACGAAAAGGATAATACCATTTCGGATTATAATTTTTTCGTTTACCTTTGGCACAGTACCTCCAATCCAATTCTTGTAACCCTTGGACCAAAGAAATTTAATACGTTGAGCTAGAACTGGAATTTGTACAAAAGTATTTTCTTCAGTTCTGTCCAGAAATGTTTATTTTAACTGAAAGTTTGTAAATTGGTAGATTTTTTTCTAATCTTCCGAACTTCCAATATTACCCACATTGCGGAAATAATGCTTAACCCTTGTCATGCCGAATTGAAATCCTATTTCATATTAAAGACTTATGTATCTAATGAATGACAATTAAAATACACAAATCAACAACCAACAACTGCCTACAATCTATCAAGGCTTTAGAATTCAATAAAACATCTGGTAGGATCGTTCGATTTAAATGCGAGTTCAAATAGCCCTTTGGTCAAGTCATACTTTTTTGTCCCTATTCTCATTTTCGCAAGCCAATGGTTCTAACTCATGGCTGCGAAGAAGTTCGTGAGGAACAACGTGGAGTTAGAACCCCTGGCTTACGAAGACTTATTAATGTCCTGGTCATTCTGGCCTTTGTCCTTTCATGCACGATTCCCACAAATCTATGTTCACTTGTATCCGTGTTCAATTCAGTGTCTATTATCACGAGATGGCATATTTTGGTATGAGATAATTCTAGCAAGATTTATATACCTTGTCAAAGGTAAACGGTGCCATCCTCTTATTGAGCCGTGAGTCTAGGATCTTCGCCGGATCATACAAATAACCATCTACCGACTTCATCTGTTTGAATGGCTTCAAAGCCATTTCGCATATCAAAGCATTATTGGGTGAGTAATAGGAAGAAACGCATAACCCTATTTTGCAGAGCAATAATGCAAGACAATAATTTTACTCCCACTATTGAGACCATGGACGACATTAATTAACCAATCGCTGGTCTCGTCCGCTTAATCTATTGGCCCCGCCTATTGAATCCGACAGAAAGCTTTACTTCTATTTTAAACGGCATTGTTGTTGTTCAAAAATTCATGGCCAGTAGAGAGGAATGGTTGGTTTACCACCGAAACGTCGTCAATACAGCTTGAATAAGCTGTATTTAAAACGTTGGAGTCGCCAAATCAACAACAATGCTCCACATGAATGGCGGCTAATGTCGGAGTTCAAAGTTAACTTCCAGTCTAAATAAATGATTTCATTGGTTGACTGATTAGTTGATTGAGAGCCGAGAATGGACATTAAACCACAGAGCTTTCTGAAAAAACTGTGCGCTACACCGTTAATACCTTACCATCTCGCGACTAGTAAGCCCGAAGTTGGGCAACGGTTTTGCAGTAAGTTGTACCATAAAACTTGTATTGAGCGATCACTCCAGGGACTGCCACAATGTGGTTGTTTAACCCATTCCAACACAAGAAAATTTTAGACTGGTCCAAATTGAAAGAAGCTGCAGACGACAATTTCAAGTTAATAGAATTTAATTTTTTTTTCGTCTTGTGGGATAGAAAACATTGTGGATAATGAAGAAATTTCTTGTTACAAGCAATTTCTTCATTGTCAACGATGTTTTCCAAAGCTTTCTTCTCGAGGGGCGTAAAAGGGAGGGATTGAGTTTGAATGGGTTAAGAGAGTAGTAGCTTCATACACCTTTCTATGACATGTATGACAGTTAGACTGTATGCTTACATCATAATAGAGTTCACACTTGATACTATGTCGATGTAACCTTTTAGAATCGTCTGAGTTAGTTGTAATGATTTCATTAGCGAAAACGTACAGTTAAGGTGATTCTTTGTTTTTTGGAAAGGGAACTTTGATGCTCAACGCTTAATAATGATGGTCACTTTATAGAGGCGGGCCCTTAAGCAAGATTGACTGTATATAAAAATCCAAACCTTTATTTAGGTGACAATAGTTTTAAGCTGGTGAAACTTTGGAAATATTTGTCTTTTCAAGATTTTTCTTGTGTGGCGTAGAAAGGGGGGATGTGTGCGAATGGGTTAAGGTTGAAAATATTGTGGTATAATGAAGAAGTTTTCCTGTAACAAGAAATTATTTCATTATCAATAAAAAGTTTCAAAGCTTTTATCTTGAGGGAGCCAAAATGCGTTATTTTCGGGAAATTGGTTATTAGAAGACAGTATACGATATATATTCAGGTTATGGACGAGGTATGCCATTAACACTCGAATTGTCCTACGAGAATAACTTGATTCATATGTAATTGATTTTATTGCATGAAGGTGTAATCATGTCAATAATTTCAAGTTAAACAAATCCTGCTAATTTAACGATAAAAATAATTTACAACACTTGTCTTTTAAACCATTTCCTCACTATCCAACTTTTTGACGAATCTCCAGAAAGACTTCGCGGAACATTACGGATAATGAAGAAATTGCCTGTAACAAGAAATGTCTTCATTATCCACAATGTTTTCTACAAAAAAACTATTTAAAATTTCATCAACTTGAAATTGTCGTCTGCAATATTTTTCAATATGGACCAGTCTAAGATTTTGTTGCGTAGGAATGGGTTGAATCATACGCTTATACGCAACTATAAGGTGATGGCGAAATTTAACTAAAGTCTGCACAACCTTTCGAGTTATGTAGTAGAGAGACATGCCACGGTGATTTGACCCTGATCTATGACTAAACGTTAACAAAACTGGATTTTTTCAATTGACCAATCGCTGGCCCCGCCCACATATGCCGTTGGCCCCGCCCATTGACTCCAACATGAAGTCCCGCTTCGATTTAAACATCGCTTTTTTGCAAAATTCATGCCCAGGAGCATGTAACAAGAAAGTGACATACTTTGTCGGTTACCTAAACGTCGTAAATACAGCTTGAAAAACATGTAGTTACGACGTTTAAGTCGCGAAACCAACAAAGTCACAAGCAATTTCTTTTTTTTTCCACAATGTTTTCTCAAGTATAAAATCAAAGGGAACGTAAAATCCCGGGTTTGTACAGGAAAGGATTAAACTAATTAGTTTGCAACTCTCGCGGAAGACACAAGAAAGTTCGTTTTTAAAAACCACAAATCACTCAAACATCCTGTCTGTATCAGTAGCCCAACTTATCAGAAATGTCACCATTTTATTGTTCGACATTGAGTGATTTGTTAGGTGTAATCAATCATTTACTTTTCCGTGTATGACAAATTCGTAAGGCACAAAATGGCTTTATAATGAGATATCATTGATTGTTTCAACTTGCGGTCATTGTTGTAAAAATAAATAAGGAAATAAAAAACTTAGTTTTTTGGAAGGATGGAAGTTTAACTGAAATATCCCTGTTTCTCTCATCTCCCATCGCACAGAAATAAAACTATGCTGAATATACGTTTATTGTTTAACGCATTTCCACACAATGACACCTTTAGATGCCCTCTAGAAAAGAAAGCTTTGGAAAACATTGTGTAAAAGGAAGAAATTGCTTATTACAAGCAATTTTTTCATTATCCAGAATTTGTTCTACCATTTAGGAGTTTTATCAACTTAAAAATATCGTCTGCAGCTCCTTTCATTTGGACCAGTCTAAAATGTTGTCGTCTGGTAATTGTTTTAAGGTAGGTATCGATGTTTTGTTATGTCACAGAATTTGATTGTTCTTATTCCCTCTCATATACGATTTTAATACAATATTCTAGAAAGTAGTTTTGCGAAAATCATAGGTCGTTTATCAGAATAAACCAAGGAATATCCCCAATAGCCCACGTAGGCTATTAATCTATTTTTAGATTAGGCCGGGACAGTTGCAAAAAATTGAATAATTCGTGGGGCGCGTATAACCGGTGGAATCCTGCATTCTGTTTAGATTGCTAAAACCAACACCATTGTAACGTTATCAGGATTTATGTTTTCCAGTCGGTCTTCAAATTCTGTAAGTATCAGTCTAAAACTGCCGTAAGCATCAATACGAATATAGACGCTTAGCGCTAAGTATTTGGTTATACATGTTTAGGACGTTGGTTGTTTCACTTATCAATTTGTTACTTTCCGCTGACTCTTGGTCATACTCAAATGAGGTCATGCGATGTCGACAATCGGATTCTTTGATATATGAAAAAAAAAAAAACCTGGAATTTCGCTAAACATTTCCTATAAGACAAATAAGCCACTTTCAGCCTATCATATTACATCGTAGATAAAATCTGACTCAAATTTAATTGTTAAAGGTCCGTTTCGGCGTATTTAGACACTTGGAGATATTTTTTATCTAGGTTTCAGAAACATCAATACCCCCCTTTAAGTACAAAAAAAGTAAATATAGAAATACTAGCTGCTTTGGTTTACAATTATTAATTCTTCTATTTGTTAGCTTTCCCGATAAAAAAAGACATTTCTTACTGGAAGAATAGATGTTGTACATGCCGAATCCGGAAATAGATAGAATAAATACGCCTTTAGCTTTAGTTCGCAAACAAGAATTTCTTGGGGAGAGATTTCCATCTACTAAAGCGAATTGGATTTGAAAAGAAATAAAAATTAAGTTCTTTAAAAGGTACATTGTCTTTTAACCCTTTCCTGTTCAAACCCGGGATTTTACGTTGCTGTGATTTTATACTTGAGAAAATATTGTGGAAAAGAAGAAATTGCTTGTTACAAGCAAGTTCTCCTTTTTATACGCCCGTCGAAGACGGAACGTATTATGGGATCACATTTGGCGCCCGGGCGTCCGGCAGGCGGGCGACGTGCACTGGATCTTGTCCGGGGTATATCTCTTAAAGTAAGAAGGCTATGATCATGAAACTTCATGGGTAGATAGATCTCATTGAGGGGAAGTGCAGTGCACAAGAAACATAACTCTACCTGGATTATTTTTTTTAGTTATTGCCCCTTGTTTCTTTTTGATACTTGGATCTTGTCCAGAGCATATCTCTAAAAATATTCAAGCTATGATCATGAAACTTCATGGGTAGATAGATCTCATCAATGGTAAGTGTAGTACACAAGAACTCTTCCTGGCTTTTTTGAGTTTTTCCCTTTGTTTTTTTTTTTCATACTTGGATCTTGTCCGGAGCATATCTCTAGAAGTAAATAAGCTATGATCATGAAATTCATGGGTAAATAGATCTCAACAAAGGGAAGTGTAGTGCACAAGAACCATAACTTTACCTGGCTTATTTTTTGAGTTATTGCCCTTTGTTGTTTTTTCATAATTTGATCTTGTCCGGAGCACATCTCTAAAAGTATTCAAGCTATGATCATAAAACTTTATAGGTAGATAGGTCTCATCAAGTGTAAGTGCAGTGCACAAGAACCATAACTCTACCTGGCTTTTTTTGAAGTTTTTGTCATTTGTTGTTTTTCATACTTGTATCCTGCCCGGAGCATATCTCTAAAGGTATATAAGTTTAAAGGCCATGATAATGAAACTTCATGGGTAGATAGATCTCATAAAGGCGAAGTGCAGTGCATTTAAACTATAACACTACCTGGCTTGTTTTTTGAGTTATTTCCCTTTGTTGTTTTTCATACTTGGATCTTGTCCAGAGCATATCTCTGAAAGTGTAATAACTATGATCCTGAAACGTAATGGGTAGATAGATCTCACAAAGGAGAAGTGCAGTGTACAAGAACTATAACTCTTCATGGCATATTTTGAGAGTTATTGCCCTGTTTTTTTTTTTTCAGACTTTGTTCAATCTTGGATTTTGTCTGGATTATATCTCTGAAAGTGTAATAGCTATGATCATGAAACTTCATGAGTGGGTAGATATCACCAAAGGGAAGTGCAGGTGACAAGAACCATAACTCTACCTGGCTTGTTTTTGAGTTATTGCCCTTTGTTATTTTTTCACACTTTGAGTTGGTTTCAAATCGCTTATAGTGTTACTGCCTATGGTTTTCAAAACCTCATGATAACAAGAAAAACACCAGAACCATAAGTCATCATTGTGAATTGTTACTCTTTCTTGAAATTAGACTTAAATTTTAATCCCCTTCCCTAGTCAACAACCAGTAGTGTTACGGGCGTATTGTGTGACAATTTGCCACCTTGTTCCACAATATTTTCTATCACTTAGGATGGTTCTATTCTAACTTGCATCCAATTTTCATTGTCGTCTGCAACCTCTTTCAATTTGGACCAGTCTAAAATTTGGAAAAACAGGAGAGGGTTAATACAAATGGTGAACTTGTTGTTTATAGAAAAATTAAGTGTATGATTACCTATACAAAGTTAGAATAGTCGGTGTAGTTGTATTAATCTATAACCACACAATGACGCTTTCTTACATCCCTAAAGAAAACAATGCGGGGAACCACGTGACCGACATTGATGCTGAAAAAACACACACACACCCCACACACAAAGAACTTAAAACATTGTCGTGGCAGATAAATTGACGGAGATATATTCTGCGATTTTCAGGCTTTGAAATCGTTTGAGCGTTTTAGGGATTGTATCTTCAGCACTAACAAGTAACATAATCTGGAGTTTTGACCATTTTTTTGTACATATGATTCGACGTGTCTCGAGGGAGGTATCGATGTTTCCAAAACCTAGATAAGAAAAAAATGCCAATCGCCAAAAACAATACGCTAAAGCGGGCGCTTAATACTTAATTTGACTCAGGAATTGTCTTCGCGGTAATATGATAGGCTTAAAGTGGCCATTTTAGTTACACAGGAAAGGTTTATCGGAGTTTCAGGTTATTGTTAGATATCACGGAATTTGGTTGTCGACACCGCATGTATTCATTTGCATATGACCCAAATCTAACGGAAGGTAACAAAATTGACAAGCGAAACAATCAATGTCCAGAATTATGTCATATCAAATGGTAAGAGCAAAACTATTGTAAGTGTCTATATTCGTATTAACGCTTATGACAGTTTTGGACTGATCTCTACAGAATTGAAGACCAGCTAGCGAACATAACACCTGATGACGTATTGGTGGCGTATTGATGACGCCCTTTGAGCAATTTCAAACTGAATACGAGATTCGAACGGTTATACATACCGCGTGAATGACCAAATAATCTTCGCAACTCTCTCGACTAAATATAATAATAGATTAACAGCCTACGTAGACTATTAGGGAAAAACCCTTGTTTATTCAGATAAACGACCTCTGATTTAAGCAACACTACTTTTCAGAATATTGTATTAAACTAGTTTACGAGAGGGAATAAGAATAATCAAAATCTGTGACAAGAAAAAAACATCGATACCTACCCTTTATACCCATCTGGAATTTTCGTCACTTCGAAAATAATCACGATGTGTTCTCTATAGACATCGATCAGATAAGGAAAAGATGGGTATCAAAAATAAACTTTAGACAATAGCGCATATGATAGGATAGGTGGCTTAACTGAAAAAGAACGTAGCTTGAATGCATACATTGATGAAGTTCGAAATTTGCTGGTAAAGCGGTCAAAATGACACCATTTTTTCGCGTTCTACACCAACGTCGGTCACGTGGCTACACCCATTGGAAAAGGGGGTTAGAAAAAATAACAGAAATGAATAAATTGCTTGTAATAAGCAATTTATTCATTTCCCAAAATATCATCAACTTGAAAATGTTGTCTGCACCTTTTTCAATTTGGACAATCTAATTTTCCTTGTGTGGTAATAGGTTAATAAAAGTAAAAAAAGAGAAAAGGCTAAGTATGGTTTGGACACGACAAAATACATGGCACTTTGTTCTCCCCTTTTTCCTATTTGTCATTTATCCCCTCCTTGTTGCCCTACTTGGCTTTATTTGTTGTCACAAGGCTCGTCCATCTGTGGGCCAGTGTTTCTGGTATGCTTACGAATAAATCGCCGGTGCGCGAGAAAAATGTCGTAACTACAGCTTGTAAAGCTGTAGTTACGACATTTTACTGGCGCCCTAACGAAATGTCATTGCAGCTATTTTGTTGGGAGAGGAGCGAAGTTGAGCAATCATATTCATACCATTCTCCTGCACCATATCTTTATTTATATTCATTTAAACATTCTTTATCGACCGTCAAGCCCTTATAGTCTGCCAATATGGCAAAGTATTCATAGATAAAGATGTAAGTTCTTTTTTTCCCAACAAATCATCAAAAAGAAAAGAAAGGGGGGGGTGAATTATTCATTGTTGAAAATTGTAGGACGATAAACTTTGCTTGCAAGGAAAAACCGACGCGCGAAGGTATTTCCGCCAAAAAGCGATCACCCAAAATCATTTTTAACGCATACGCGGGTATTTAACACATTACCAAACGACATAATTTTAAACTGGTCCAAATTGAAAGAAGTTGCATACGAGAATCGAAATTATTCGATATTTTAGATTCCTTGAACTTGATAGATAGAAAACATTGAGGAAATTGCTTGTTGCACAATTTTTTCCAAATTGCATTTCTTTTGGGGGCTAAAAAAGCCTTATTGTGAGGGAATGGGCTAAAGGAGAAAATAGACTTCAACTTCTTAATAACTGAGGCAATTAGGCATATCAAGAGAGACCGTTAGTACTTTCAAATACCCCACACTTTGATTAACACGTTCACACACAAGGACGCTCTTAGACACCCCCAAGAAGAACAATTGGGAAACATTTAGGTAAATGAAGTATTTGCTTGCAAAAAGCAATATTTTCTATACAGAAAGCTGAAAAAATCTAAAACTTCATACACTTTAAAGTATCGTCTGCAACGACTTTCAATTTGCACGAGTCGAAAAATTTTGCGTTTGGTAATTGGTAAAACAGGTCCTTGGTCCAACCCGTAAGCTATACATATATAGTATATCCTGACACTTGATGCGTCAGCGCTTTTCTATACTGATCGTAACAATTTATGGTTACAATGTTTTAAATGCCAATGTATGGTTACGATGTTTTAAATGCCAACGACGGATATACACACACGCACAGTTTAACAAATCGTAAATCATTAGGATGATTGTACGTTGCTGGGGAAAAGATTCCAGTTGAAGCCTATCAAAAACTAAATACATTAGTGCCAATCTGCTACTCTGCCAACTTCACGGACATATTAAGTACTTGTAAATCTTTAATAGATAATCATAAATGAATAACGACGATAAAATTGTTTTACTGCAATGAAACACTCCTCTTTAACCTGAAAAGCATTTGTTTCAAGTTCATAATGTGCGATGATAATCCACATAACCAAATGTTTTAACACATGCTCTGCTGACAGTTTTTGCGACATTTGATGAAAGTTATCGGGACATGCGTCACGTTTCTCTTACCTACATGCGAAAGTAGTGAAAGGATCAGCGGATGGCTCAAGTCGATTTTGGCGAAAGAAACGACAGGAAGCCATGGCTAGGTGCAACAGCTGCCGCGATGTTGATAAAAAACATTAAAATGGTGTTCAGCCCCTTTTCATTCATTCAATCAATCCACATAACCATGCGCATTTCTTTAATTTCTAAATTACTCATTCAAGTTTGAAAATCCAAAGAAATGAAAAACAATAAACAAACAAACAAAACTGTATTGATTGCATGGGGCTTAACGCCATTTTCAGCAGTATTTCAGTCATATCGCGGCGGCTGGAGCACCTAACAATGGATTCCTGGTATTTCTCACACCAGTACTACCATAGAAATCTTTGTATTTTTGGATTAGAAAACATTGTGGGTAATGCAGAAATTTCTTGTAACAAGCAATTTCTTCATTTTCAACAAGCAATTTCTTCATTTTCCACAATGCTTTAAAAAGCATTTTTTACACGAGGAGCTGTCAAAAGCGCCATTGTGTAGGATTCGATTAAAGACATATTTTATAACTCTTCGCGTTTTCATACAGTGTGATTAGGTTTTTCTGTTCTTACCTCTATGAAAACAAACAGACAAAATATTCTTCATTTCTTTTGATTTAATTGCATATACAAAATTCGATACTTTTTTGTGTGGAACTATACAAAATGGCTACGTTCTCAAAATTTTGTTCATGGAGCTATGTTTTCTTCTGCCAATCAGACCGCCCTTTTTTTCATAGACGAAAATAAAAATTAAATTATTTATAGACATATTTAGAACTCTTTAGATTCAGGAAATCATACAATAAAGAAAATCAAAGTGCCGTTCGCACTGTAATTGGTCGTAACTGAGAAATCGGACGTATCGTTGCATTCCGACTTTAGAATTAGGGTAAAACAACTTTAATTTCTATTACTTTCACAACACGTAGGTTCTATCCTAGTGTATGATATTTCCGTGAATGTTAATTAGAACTAATATTATTTTACACGAACGTAAGACCTTGATGCAAAATGGGTACCGACAAAAAGCAACTTTTTGTGAAAACTACATTTTTAAAAATTCTCGATTGTTAAATAGTCATGGTAAGATCATCCCTGCAAGCTTTTTTATAAAGCCAAAACAGAAATCTTCAGACGCATTCGTACCTTTTTATTTGTTAGCGGAAGTTAGTAAAATGACGTAGTAAATAGGTCACTATAATAACCCTATTCGAACTGAAAAGTGATGACGTCACCCGTGTAATTTCGACATCTTATCGATTTCCAAAAGGCGCATCACGTGTTTTCCATCTTAAAGAACCGGGCAATTTTTACATAACTTTCTTGGAATGTTTGTTGATTTCGATTAGCCCGTAAATATTGTGTTGCAGCGCGTGTCTTTTAAACATGATTTCTTAACATACCATGTCTTCATCTACAAATGGGCAAATTTGTTGAAAACTTGCAATCTACTAGGATATATGAATTGATTTAAAATTCAAAGAAACAAAACCAGTAATCGACCAAACACCATTTGGGTTTCTCTCTCTCTCTCTCTCTCTCTCTCTCTCTCTCTCTCTCTCTCTCTCTCTTTCTCTCTCTCTCTCTCTCTTATTTTTCTTTCTTTATCCATATTTTCATTATGTTGTAAAAGGTCTAATCTGATTAGCATTAATCTAAGTCAATGTTTAGCTTTGCACAGCATTACTTCATTTTGCTACAGGATTAGCTCCTGCTAATTTAAGAAACTATGTTCTATACACCGTCGATAGAAGACAATTGATACTATTCTTTGGGCGAATTCTTTAGACAGCTTGAAAGCATAATAATCAAATTTGCTCTCCAGAAGAACTTTCAGTACTTTGATTAACTTATGGCTGGAAAATAATTGAGTGGCAGTATCATCTTTTTTTACCCCTCGATATGATTGAAAGAAAGGGTTGGTTAGACGCGTTCATCACTAGCGGAAAATCCTTGAAGTATTCATCTTTAAAGCGTGTGACCGTCCAGTTTTCCTTTACTCCTTTTGATAATTCTTAACTTGTAAAATGAAATGATTTTTTTCTGCTATCCCGTCAGAATATACGTCCAGTTGGGCTAAAGGCAGGTTTGGTAAATTGCAGCGACACAATCTCGAATTTATGGTTATATAAAATGCACTGTACTTACAGTCCGGTCAATGTCCACACTTTTCACATTACGAGATGCTCATTTTATATGTGACGTGTCATTATATATATTTTGATTGATGGGAATGTCAGAAACAAAATTGTATTGTTCACGCAGGATCCTTAAAACAGATATGATTAAGGAATAAGGAATTCGATTTCGGATTTTTAATTAGGGGTTATTTTGAGCTCATTCGGAATTATAAATTCCGACCGTTTTTACCTCGTTTAAGATTTGAACTAGCTAGATGACATTAATCAAAGTACTGAAAGTACTCTAAGCTAGCAAAGCATGGTTGACTTCAGAAAACGTTTCCTTGTTGGGTAGAAAACATTGTGGACATTGAAGAAATTGCTTATACAAGCAATTTCTTCATTGTCCACAATGTTTTCCATAGCCTTTTTCCCAAAGCGGAATTGATAGGGAATGGGTTACATAGCGTGCTTTTGATAGAGTTCAATACAATTTGAATAGAGTTTGCAATATACCTGAAATACATGAGAACTACTTTTAATGGCGTAGGCATTTAATAGATTTAGTGGTTAAGCCTCCAATGACAGTTTGCACTCGTTGAACTTTGAGACGACCTCAAAATTTCGTCTGTTATCTTAAGCTATCAAAGCTGTCGCTTTGCTAGCTAAAAAGGTTTAAACCAAATTTGATGTGTAACTATGATTTCTATGGGAGTTTGAGACAATTGAATGGTAACCGGGAATCAAGTCTCGACTTGACGTTATCAAATCATTACATTTTAAGGACATGTATATTACCCGTTTAGAACATCGCATTCGTAACCTCTATTCTACTTGTTCAATGCGTAACTAATTACCAAACAAAAACGCTTTTTTAGGGGGCTAAAATGATAGCTTAGGATGAAAAACGCCGTCGTCATATCGCAGTCGGTAGCGCGTCACACTTCTTATATTCGGTCATGGGATGTCATGGGTTCGATCCCCAGGTGGAGGAACATATCTTTTCCGACATTTGTCACTCACCTCTCACCAATGGGGTAAAAGTCATTAACCTAAATGGGATAGCAGCTGGAGGCTAGGAAAGGATCTAGTGGTTGTACTGGTGTAAGAAACACCAGATATCCATTGTTAGGTGCTCCACCCTCCGCAAAATAACTGCAATACAGTTAAAAGTGGCGTTAAACCCATTCAATCAATTCAATTAGGATAAGATATGAAAAAGAATACCTTTTCTTTTTTTCCAAACAACACAAACCTTACAATTTGCACAGTTGTGATGAAAAGGTACCAATGAAAAGTATGACTCGTATTTCCCCCTCCCCCCTCATCCATATCTGACTTTGATCTATGTAAACAGTTTTTTTGTTATATTCGTATCATATATGACGATTCGTATTTTCATAATTTATATTCAGGCCATGTTCAACTAAAATCAAAACAAAATTTAAAATTTGCTCTTTAGCAAAAACTAAGATAAAGTTAAAATATATCCTTTGATAAAACTCATTCATTTAGACAGGAATGGACCCCGCAATATATATTTAGCAATTTGGTTTTGTTTGGCGACTCAAACATTGTAAGTACATCTTAAATAAGCAATTGTTACTGCGTTTAAGTCGCCAAACCAACAAAGATGATTGGCATAAATGTAGGCCATTGTCAGAGTTCAAGGTCACTTTCAGTTTAAAAGAATGATTCGATGGATTGATTGGTTCTTTGACAGCCACAATTCCTCAATGTAAAGTAAATGTCATACAAAATTTATTGAATTCGTTCTTTCTTTTATATTAATAAGCTAATATGACCATTTCTAGATATTTTTGCTTCGAAAAAAAAAATAAATATAGAAAAGAAAATAATGAATACATAAAGACATGCTTTATTCTAAATTCACTTAACATGTTTACACTCATTCTCAATCATTTAGGTGTGTAAAAAATATATAAAGATATTTACCATGTCATGAAAATTAATAAACCTTGCCTTCTATTAAAGTAAATTGCTCAACACACAAACATAATCAAAACCTGACAACCCTCTCCCTAATTTGGAATATCCAAATTCCTTTTACAAATCAGATAAAAGACTATTCAAACAAGAGCCGTCAGAGGACAGCAACGCCAGACTATTCTGAGTGCTAGATAGTAACAGCAATTAAATATCGACATAATGCATAATACCTAAGAAGTAATACAGATAAAAATCTTTCAATTAAAATCTTAAATCAAACAAGAATGTCTAACTACGAAAATGGTTAAATTGCACCAAAATAAAAGTAATTGTAATGAATTTTTGCATAGAAGGTGATATCTTTAGTCCTCTCCTCTTTCTAAATCTTTATTGTTATAATATGAGCCCATGCGTGACATTTTCAACAATTACACATGTGCGCGAAGTAAAAATTCAGATCAGCCTGTGCATCCGCACGGTCTGATCAGAGTCTTCACTCAGCGCTCTGTAGATAGATACTGACCCAAAGCTTCTTTAAACAATTAGCGAATGTTCTAATTGCCCCGAATGGCTGTCCATGCTGCTCAATGTGTGCGAGTCATGCACATGCGGAACTGTTTGAAATGTCACGCATAGGCTCATATCGGTTTTCTTCTGTCTGTTTACTTGCGACAACTTGTACTGATACAATGTCATCTTGCTAGAGAAGGAAACTATAAGCGTTGCTTTCGTTCTGATCCAATTTGCTGTAAATATAGATAATGTGTATAGTACATGTATATATATGTAAGTCGCAAATAAAATATGAATACATTAAGAAATAAACGAAGAGCACGTGGACAAAATCAGTCACAAGGGGAACATGACCTCTAGGTACACTCAAGATTAAATGAACTTTAGACAATCTCTATAAGGTTAATTTTTCACATTTTGAGCTCACGTGATACTTTGTAGAAGTATTGCTCTGGTACCTTTTGATTTACTCGGCGAGTCGCCAAATAGCAAAACTTTGATATTTCACTCCATTTTAGAGATCATGAAATATGACATTTTTCAAACGCAGTAAGGACTTATAAAAAGTTTTTAGAAAATAACTATGACATTAGATCATCTATTTCTATTTTTTCTACGAGGTTTTTTTTTACGAGAATTTCGTTTTCATTTTTTGTATGACAGATATTAATTTAAATAAGTTGAATAATTGCCATTGGGTAATGTTTACAATTTGCTAACAATATCAATCAAGCTAATTTAAAAACACAGAAAAAAAAACATAACCTGCTTTAAGGAAGTTGTGTTAAATTAACAACAATAATAAAAGTAAATCAAGTAAAGTATGGATGCAATTTGATTTAGATCACTTTTATTACTGCATTGATCTTAAAATAAGCATGCATCTTAATCCAATTTCAATGCAAAATGTAGACAAGTGACGCAGTAACATGAATTATTGAAGAAAGAAATTCGATTCATCATGATTATTATAGTGACTCACTTTTAACTGTACACACCGCTTTAAAGTGGATCTATATTATAATTAATTGATTTTGATTTCTTTTCCGTTTTAGAAATGTGCAAGATTTTACGTCAAAGTGGGATTAAAAGTGCATCATAATTCATAAAGAAATAAATATTTGACCAAGGTTAGCCTGCACAAATGTTCAACGATTAGAACTGAGTCTTAAAGCGGCCACTATAAAATATCGTATGTACGTACATATCTCTTATGCGACAGTGTCGCATTGTCGTATGGCTTCCAACTAATACGTATATACGACATTTAAAGGAATATTGTCGTACTAGATGTCGCACCATTTTATCAATATTCATGCCTTTTATGCCTTCAGCCTTGATGTCTGTTAACATCGAGCAGGTATATGCATGAACGTAGGTTAAGTATTGTACAAACGTTAAGCGTACCTCGGTTGTATATAGACTAATCGACATATATATTTTAATCGTTTGTTTCGGTGTAAGATCGATTCATCTTTCATTGAATAATATGAAAGATAGATAGATCTTGTTAGAAAAACAAACGATTATTCTATTTCTTTTATGTAGAAAGCGACAAAAACATGATATTTCGAGGTAAAATCCCCAAAAGAACGCCGATTCGCAAATGAAAGGAATACAACATATTACCGTTATGTCATTGATCCTGCGCAGATGACATTCAGTAGCGCGCAGTGAACGAGGGCTAAATCTTCCAATATAGTAAGTTTATTATTTTGACAATTTCACTGTTTTAGGCGAAATTATCAAGTGACAATCTACCTAGAAATCTCAACTGAACTCAACTCAATTTTATTCAGCATAATTTACTAATTCGTAGGTAAACACATGCATGGAGAAAACAAACATGTGACGTTTTCAAAAGATGATTATTCGTTAGAAAATAAGGGCAAAACAATACTGGAATTTTATTTTTAATCAAATTCTGTTTATTGCCGGGTCTAATTTTAAAGCTGAATATATGGATTTTGCCAAATTTTGAAGTGTTGATCGCGTTTTTGATGCCATAATGTTTTTGAATTTATGTAAGGTTGGCCATTTGCAAAAATATTTACTGAATATTTTTTTTTTGCTTATTTTATCATAATATCGATATACCAGTAAGAAATGGTACTCATTTTCGATTTTATTCATATTGCAATGTTTACAGATAAGAATTGCTTTTGAAATGTTTAGATGTCTACCTTGTTCGATTAAAAGATCGTGAAATGAAAGTCGAAATTGTGCCAATGCTTTTCTATTATTTTGCATATTTTATCTTTTTTCAAGTATGGCTCAAATTCCAAAAAATCTTTGTATTTATTATAAAATTCTAATTTACTTGAATCATTTATTTTGGAGCGCAATGTTTGAGTCAAGTATTCTTTGTTTAATGATACTGAAATTTAATAGTGTATTATCCTGATTAATCAACATATTTTATAAACCACATTCATCTAAAATTGGTTTTATGTATGAAGCCCAATTCAATTCGATTCTCCGTATCAGTTCGTAGCATTTTATAGATTAATTTACTTTGAGTATTCTCATTTGAATCAACAGGTTTCAACTCATATTTCATTATGATAAGTTTTCTTTGTATTTGCATTGGATAGCGCCCTAGCTCGCCGTAAGAGCAATCAAGATTAGTGCATCTACGAACACATAGGATTTTTCTACTCCAAGGTTTTTACAATGTTGATATCAAATTTCTCTGCGCCGTAGTTTGAAACGAGTCCTATTAAGTTGTCACATAACTTACATTTTGCATTAAAACTAAAATCTGGTTGGTTGAGAAAGGTGGAACTATTGTGATGAGAAGATGAAGCGTGTATCGCTAACTTTTTTGCGTTCGAATCAAAATCCGATTTTTGAAGAGCTTTACACCCAGATATTTAAAGGACGATACAAATTCCAATTTTGTTCTTTTGTACACGAAGTCATAGCTTCAGTTGCGGCCACGTTCAAAAATCATTATTTTAGTCTTGTGTGTATTAACACAAAGACTCCATTTGTCGCAATAGTTTTGGTGATTATTTAACATGGATTGTAGAGCCTAAGGGGTTTCCGCCAACAGCATAGCTAGCTTCGTCAGCAAATAGTAAGATGAATAATTTAATGTTATCAAAAGTAAAAAGACCATCGCTATTTGAATCGAAGTTGTTTACCTAGAAATTTGGATACTCTACCGCAAAGCACGAATTAAAAACTTTAATTATACGGCGATTTACAAAATACTATAAACACGAGAGATTAGTGTTAATCTATACTTAATAAAAACATATAACCAACACAGAACAAATAACGGTACAAGCCAACGTTCACGTAAGGAAATATTGCTTCAAATAGGTCGCACGATTACTTTTGATTTCTAAAAAAATCAAAGGCACAAATCTCATCATAATAAACGATTGCGATTGATTGATTGAATGGGGTTTAGCGCCACTTTCAACAGTATTTCAGTCATATCGCGGCGGTTGGAGCCCAAACAATGGATTCCCGGTATTACTCATACCAGTACTACCACAACATCCTTACCTATCCTCCAGCTGCTATCCCACTTAGGTTAACGATTATATTATCCAGCCATCGGTGGGAGACAAATGTCGGAAAGGACATGTGCCGCCGCCGGTTTTCGAACCCATGACACCCCATGATTGATGATTATGAGTCTGGTGCTCTACCAACTGTGCTATGACGGCGGCTGAAACGCTTGTGAAATTCATTATCAATCGACCCTTATATATAGGTAAACTTGATGATGAAAAATTAAAATCATAGTACTGAAAGTACTGTTAGCAAGCAAAGCTAGCAAATAGCGTGTACTTTTGAAGGAGTCGTCTACACTTTGCATAAAGTTAATTCAAGTGGCCATAAAAAGCAGTTGAAGAGTTTGCAATTTTCCTGAAATAAGAACTACTTTTTATGGCGTGGACATTCAAGGATTGAGTGGTTGAGCCTCCAGTGACAATTTGCACTCGTTGAACTCCGAATAGACCTCAAAATTCTGTCTGTTATCTTAAGCTATCAAAACTGACGCTTTATATAAAGCCGGTCGGTACAACATTGGAAACAAAATCGTTTTGTTGGTGCCATGGGCGTCTAGACCTCGTTTCGAAAATCAGGCAGGATTTTACTATGGCATAGGAAATATAGTAAACACCTTATCAAATTTTGAATCTTCGTTTCCGCAAACCTGCTGCAGTTTTGAAACGTGTGTTGTGAGAATTCAATATAATTTAAATATTGCGTAAAAACATCTCTCTTATATAAAAAAACTTCTCCCAAATCACCAGCTTCGGCCTTGTACACATTATAAATTGAGTATATAATTTAAGTAGTAAAGGTTACAGCTTCCTTTGCTTCGCAGATTTAGCTCAAGATTTTGTGATTCGCTTCGCTTCCTAATTGTTGGAATTTAAAAAATAATTAATTTTAGAACTCAACATACTAATCTAATACGAATTCTAATGGTGATTGTATTTCTTTAATTAAAAACAGAGATGAACATTTAAAGTTTTTGTCCAAAATTCCTAAAAGCGCGTAACTATGCACGTGATTACATAGCAACCTGATGACGTCATCAGCGTTTTCGGTCCCGCTTAGATAACGTTCAGTCGCAGTACTATAAGCTAGCAAAGCACAGTTTTGTTAAGTTATCTTCTATGCAGTCGACAGTTTCAAGTTGATGGATTTATATTAGTCTTTGTCGTGTAGGGTAGAAAACATTGTGGACATTGAACAAATTGCTTGTTACAAGTAATTTCTTCATTGTCCACGGTGTTTTCCAAAGGTTAAAAATTTGGATTGAGTGTCAATTGGTTAAATAGCATGCTTTTGAAGGAGTTCTCTACAGTTGAATAAAGTTACTTCATGTGGCCTTACAAGGCAGTGTGACTAGTGTAGTCTCTAATCAGACTCATTTTAACACAATATGCTCAAATGAGCTGAAAATACCTAGGAAATGAACTTGCAGGCAGAGTTTGCAATATTCCTGAAATACATTAGAAGTACCTTTTATGGTGTATTCATTCAGTGGATTAAGTGGTTTAGCCTCCAGTGGCGGTTTGTACTCGTTGAACTCTAAGAAGACCTCAAAAATTTGTCTATTAACTATAACTATCAAAGCTGACGCTATGCTAGCTAAAAATGAACGAAAGCTGGGCTAAATCTCAAAATTTCGAGTTCATCATTTTAAACCTTGTCATTCTGAATAAAATCCGTCTTTATAACTGCATTACAATCAAAGCGATGGCAGCATTGGAATGCCTTGATATTGTGGGTCAGTTTTTTGTTGAATGATTCTCCACACAACTCTTGACTTAAAATGTCAAACGGGTGATGTAGACTAAGACCAGACTGCACCTATGTACAGGCTGATCTTAGTCTACATAACCTGCTAAAGCAGAAATATTCCGGGCTCAGCATGTCAAGAATTCATAATTTCACTGCTTTTTCTTTGAAATTATCAAGATAGATACTTATTGACGTAGAGTTTACAATTTCTTGTTATATCAAATACAAACATACAAGTAAAAAAACAACAAAAAAACGGTGACATATAGACGGACAATCTAAAGGCACTAAATACAACATGGAAGAGAAGCTGGGGAAATTTGTGAATAAATGGACATATTTCGCCGGAAAAAATGCGACACAACCATAGATGCTGGCAAAATGCATCGGCCACACGAACAGAATGCTTTACGTATCTTAAATCAAATTGGTTCTTAGTGAGAAGCCTCCATTTATAAATCATAAATCTAAAAGAGTAATTCTGTAACTTGAACTAATTCATTTATTAAATTTCCACAAACTAGGGTGGGTATAGAAGTACTTTTTCAAGATATAATCCGAGGCCGCCGTCATAGCGCAGTTGGTAGCGCGTCGGACTGTCAATCCAGAGGTCCCAGGTTCGATCCCCGACGGCGGCACTCATCCTTTCCGACTATTTGTCTCTCACCAATGGGTCAATAATCGTAGACCTATGTGGGATAGCAGCTGGAGGCTAGGAAAGGATGTAATGGTAGTACTGGTGTGAGAAATACCAAGATTCCATTGTTAGGTGCTCCAGCCGCCGCGATATAACTGAAAGATTGTTGAAAGCGGCGTAAAACCCCATTCAAACAAACAAATCAAGAGATAATCCGAGGCTAGAAAAGGATGTTATGGCAGTGATGGTGCGAGATATACCGGGAATCCATTGTTGGATGCTCCAGCCGCCGCAATATGACTTAAAAATACTGAAAGCGGCGTTAACCCCCTTTCAAACAAGCAAATCAAGAGATAATCCATCCGACAAATATCGACAGTCCAATAGGAAGTGTTTCTTTGGTTATGTAGTACAGGTGAGTTACACAATATCACTGGGGTGTGGTCATGGACCAGACACTAAGTAGACAGCATCAATCCTTGTACAGTATTATCTATATGAGCCTATTCGCGCATTTTCAACCATTTCGTATGTGCGTGACTCGCACACATTGAGCACCCTGGACAGCCATTCGGGACAATTAGAATTTTCGCTAATGTTTTAAAGAAACTTTGGTTCAGTATCTATCTACAGAGCGCAGAGTGAAGATTCTGATCAGACTGTGCGGATGCACAGGTTGATCCGAGTCTTTACTTGGCGCACATGTGTAATGGTTGGAAATGTCACGCATGCGCACATATAGATTGCATAGTTACCGTATTTGGTAAACGTCGGATGAACTAAGTCGACGCTTCAAAAATGATAAATCGTGGCTGTCTATCAAGTAATCAGCCAACCAATAGAATCATTCATTTAAAATAAAAGTTAACTTTGACCTTCGATATCGGTCGCAATTTATGTGAGGTATTTTTTGTTGGTTTGGCGACTTATACGTCGTAACAACAGCTTATTCAAGATGTGGTTACAATGTTTATAGTCGTCAAACCAACATAAATTGCTAGTTCAAGTTGTAGTTACGACTTCTAGACCGCTAACAAACCATTTTATTTTTTTTGTTACATGATACTGGCCCTACATTTTGCAAGATAACGCCGTTTAAAATCCAAGTTAAATTTTCTGTCAGAGCAAATCGCCGGATCCAACTGTGTAAGTGGGCGGGGCCAGCGATTGGTCAATTGCAAGACACATATCATTCTATTTAGAGTACAAATCGGTGGCTTAGTGCAAACACATCATAAGTGGCTATACAAAGTATAGACACTTATGATGTTTTTACACTAAGCTAACGTAATGTTCGAATACACAAAATAACAAACACATAGATACATTACCCCATTTTCATAAAATTTACCTTTTTGTTATCAAATAACTTTTCAATGAAAGAATACGAAGCATTAAACATTCACATAATTGATTGAAATGAATTTTAGCGTTTTTTAAACGAATTTGTTGTTAGTGTACAAGAATTAAACGAAATCATAAACACGTCGTCGATCAAAATGATTGAGTATATAACAGTCCTTTAAATTATAAAACATTCTTTACGTTGTAAGAATGAATTTAAGTCGTTAGATTGCTTGCACGTTATCAATCAAAGTACTGAAAATACTGTAAGCTAGCAAAGCATGGTTTTGTTAAGTAAATGAAAGGTGAAAGGTCGTGATAAATAAACAAGGTAAAAGTAAGCCAAGGGTTAACCCATTACAACAGGACAAACTCCTAGACATGTTCAAATTAAAAGAAGTCGCAGGCGACAATTTTTTTCAAGCAATTTTTTCAATGTCCACAATGTTGTCCAAAGTGGGAATGGGTTAGATAATGATTATGAATAGTGTATCGAATTCGTGTTCATAAAATCCTGTACTTATTCAGCCCTTCATCTAGAACAGACAAAAACTCGATAGAGCCTCGATTTTATTGGTTTATAGATGACTTGTTAAATAAATTCGTTATTCCATAACCACTCAGTAAATATTCTCTATTAAGAATCACTTTTTACCATGGCTCATATTTTTCGTGGATTATTTTGTATCGATAAGATTCAGGAATTTATTAATTTATCACATTAACTGATGTCATTTTACATAAAATATATAAAAAAAAATCAAATACGCGGTCGTAAGACACCGAATTTATTAAACTTATCGTCATCTAAAATAGAAAAAAACTCGGCATAGCTTCGTTTTTATCTGTTTGTAGATGACTCGTTAACTAATTTCCACACAATCATACTTTTAAACGCCCCTCAATTTAAAAAAAAAGCTTTGGAAAACATTGAGGACAAATGAAGATATTGCTTGTTACAAGCAATTTTTTCATTATTCACAATGTTTTCTACTAAAATACGAATATTTTAAAGATTTCACCATTTAATATTGTTGACTGCACCTTCTATGATATTGGACTGGTCTAAAAGTTTAACGTGTGGGAATGGGTTAATTAAATTCGGTATTCAATGACCACCTAATCGGTATCCTCTATGGATGGACTGGATCTGCTTTGGTTCCAGCTCTAAACTATCTATTTATCCGACCGGCTTTTGCTCAGAATTGCAGCCGTTTCGACTTGAAATAAGATAGTATCAGACTGTTTTCTTGAGGAAAACTAGGCTCTATTTAACCCATTGCCAAAATTATTTTAGACTGGTCCGAATTGAAAGAAGCTGCAGACAACAATATCATGTTGATGGAATTTTATTTTTTTTTCTTTGACTTTTTTGGATAGAAAACATTGTGGATAATAAAGAAATTCCTTAACACAAGCAATTCCTTCATTTCCCACAATGTTTTTTTCCTATCTTCTTGGGGGCGTTAAAATGAGGGATTGTGTGGGAATGGGTTAAATAATGTATGGAATAATTGCTGAAAGGAAATTGCATTCCATATGGCATTGACCCATTACTATGACCTTAAGCTTACTCCTACTTTTGAAGTTTCAAAACGCTTTCTTTTAACAATCATATGTATATAATGTATGTTTTCATTCAAATAACCAATTAGAAATGTCAGTTAGTTACGCTATTGAATCACCAATAAGGAGAAGAACATTATAGGCCTATGCTTTCGTTCTAATCCTTTTTGCTTGATTTACATTTATCTGTGTCATACTCATATGTATATGTTAATGATGAAATTCATGAAAATAAAATATGTTTAAACTAAGTTTCAAAAATTAATTCTAGTTCCATTTATTTTATCTAAAATACGAAGAAATTGTTGTTTTTTTATCTGGCATGGTGCTCGGTCAATGGCATTTTTGACGTTTAAGAACTTCTTACTAATAATGGTCAACAATCATGCTTCCTGGGGACAACTAGATCCATATTTAAAAATGTGTAAAATAAATTATGAAAGGGGAGTACAATAACAATAAGAGCCTTGTTGTTAAAGCAATCAACCGTCTCAATTAAACTTCTGTGGAGTTAACCCTTTTCGAATTTATCTCTTAAAGACAAATTCTCAAATCTCTACATAATTTCAAGATTATTTTTTTTTTCAAACAATGCAAGAGCAATAATAATTTGACAAGATGTAAACTTTGAAGATAGTATTCATACATTTCATTTCTTAATACTACACGAATACAACTTTTATACATATGGTTAGACACTTATATAAAAACTAATAATTCTGTCTCGAAGATTGATTCAAATGAGTTGCGCGTCTCTTTCAGTTTTCTTTCAATTTTTATTAAGCGTTTGCTCAAACTCCTTAATCCGTGTAATGCTGAACTCGGAATATTCCTGTTGTTGCAGGAGGTATAGACAAAGATCAGCCTGCACATTAGTGCAGTCTGATCTTGGTCTACACCTCCTGTTTGTCGCCTTTAAGCCAGAGTTGTTTAGATAATGAATTTTCAAAAGAAATATTGACCCACATTAAGATCTTCCAGTGGTGTCAATCCTTTGAGTGCAAAGCAATTCTATATAGGCTTTTAATTCAGCATAACAATGGTTAGAATATCGATGTCAGAGAAGTCTTATGTGAAGTAAGGCATTGAAACGGGGTCCTTATTGCTGGCATCATATAAAGGTTTGAGCCGCCCTCATAGCGCAGTTGGTAGCGCGTCGGGCTGTCAATGTCGAGGTCCCGGGTTCGATCCCCGACGGCGGCACTCATCCTTTCCGACTATTGGTCTCCCACCAATGGGTCGACAATCGTAGACCTATGTGGGATAGCAGCTGGAGGCTAGGAAAGGATGTGATGGCGGTACTGGTGTTAGAAATACCAGGAATCCATTGATAGGTGCTCCAGCCGCCGCGATATAACTGAAAGATTGTTGAAAGCGGCGTAAAACCCCATTCAAACAAACAAATGTAAAGGTTTGACCTTACCCTTTGACGTTATTTTGAAACTTTGAATATTAAAGATTATGACAGTAATATCTCGAAGATGAGGCCTTGTCTTGACCCTTGTCTTTAAACCTACTTTCTGAATTGTTAAAATATTTGTAAACTGTTTTCGCTCACATGCTTAAGCAGATTGATTATTGATCTTAACTCGTGCCAAGCCATTATCCTGGGTCTTGACCTACTAAATGTGCGCTGTTAATTCTAGTGCTGGAATTATTAATGCTAAGATTAAGTATTAAGACAAGACTGACTTTCATTTTGCATTTAGTTTGGCCTTGAATTCTAACCTGTTTTCTAAAATACTAAGCATAAGACCGCATCAGGTCAAAAATGTTGAAAGGCGATTGTTTTTTCACCAAGAGTCGAGTGTCGGCTTTTATTTATGGCCTACTTTAAATTTTGAATTAAAAAGTGTATGACTATATCTTTTGAAATACCAGCGGGTATTGTGAGTACTTTTCATGTAGCATTGTGCTTAACCTTTTGCCTTTAGTTAAATGGCCAATCGCGGCTGTCAATCCAGGAAATTATCAATCAATCAAATTCATTGTTCCCGTAAATGAGATTTAAACTCCGACATTGGTCGCCATTTATGTGAATTATTTTTGTTGTTTGGCGACTTAAACTACGTAACTACAATTAATTCAAAGTGTAGTTACGACGTTTAGGTCACCAACAAAAAGTTCTACATTTTTGTTACATTCTACTGACCTTATTTTTTTTAATAACGCCGTTTAAGATCGAAGCGGGACTCCCTGTCGGTGTCAAAGGGCGTGACCAAAGAGTAAGTGTGTTTTAAAAAGATTACCTTTCACTTCGCATCTATTTTGGATTTTAAAGGGGGACAAACTTTCTTACATTTTAAAATATTATGTCTCGGACTGTAAACTAAATATTAAGAAGAAGATAGTCCTTAATCTAGGGTCAAGTCTAGATTTGGACCTTAAACTCAATCCAAACTTGCGGAATCATTCCCAGGATGTTCCTCTCTCAGAATAGCAAGATATCTGTTGAAAAACTATGGATGCCAGGGCAACGAAAGGAATTTAACAAACTCCCACCCCAAAAGAGCTTAAAAATCTTTCTTCCTGATCCAGCCTAGATTTTTGATATTTTGCATGAAGCATAAAAACTTCAGACCTTAAATACCATCATTATTCCAGAGGCATAGTCCCAGAGGTGGTGGGACCAATAAAGAGGAAATTTCAATCACGTCTACTCTAAAAACAATGAGTCATTAGCAACGAATTCGACAGAAATGTTCCTCCGATGGCCCTCTTTCATAACAACGATAAACACTTGAGATCTGTTGAAAACTCTCGTTGTCGTGGCAACAAACAAGATTTTTCAAAACCATCTTTAAAAATCTCCAAATATGTTGAGCCCCAGGCGATGGAGCCTATAAAAAAGAAAAGGAAGACTTTTAAACAATATCTCCTCTTATCCCTTTGGCCAATTTTAACCAAATCTTGCAGAAATGTTTTTTGAATTGATCAAATTTTAATATAGCTAAAAGAATAAAAATGCATTGAAACCTCATGTTGCCATGGCATCGAAAATGAAATAAAAAAGAAAACAGAAAAAATCCATTGCCTATAGGATATTGAACCTTGAAAATATTCACGAAGCATCAGCACATCGACGCTTGTGAAAATTGCTCAAAATACACCCTCGGGTGGCTAGCGGATTAAAAATATTATTAAAGATAACCTTTAACAATCTTTACCCCCTGCCCCAGTCAGAGGATTATCACTCTGAATAAAATATCAGAACATTGACTTTTTTCAAAAACGTCTCTTCCTATCCCAGAACCTTAAACCTTGGTATTTTGCATAGGAACAGTGTTTTAGTAGAACAACTTCGCTTTATTACATAAAATAAAGCAACGAAGTGTTTACTTTTCTACTAAAAATCCCTTTGAAAATTTACGAAAGGCATCTTTGACTCTAAATCATTATATGAAACACACTGAAGCATAATTACGGGGTTCAAAATGTGTCAACTATTAGACTTACAATGTTTTAGACAGCAAACGATGGTAAAATGCCTGTTCGAAACTTAAACACGGATTCGTTTGAACAAGGCAAATGTAATCCACTTGACCAAACGCTGGCCTCGCCCACTTACTACTTTGGCCCTTCTTATTGTCTCCGACAGGAAGTTACGCTTCCAATTTTTACTGCGTTATTTTGCGAAAATTATGGCCAGTGCTTGTTACAAATAAGTAGAATGGTTGGTTGGCGACCTAAACGTCGTAACTACAGCTTGAATAAGGTGTAGTTACGACGTTTAAGTCGCAAAACCAACAAAAAAGTTTTACAAAAATGGCGGCCAATTTGGAGTTCAAAGTTTAGTTCCGGGCTAAATGAATGGTTTGATTGGTCGATTGATTTCTTGATTCACAGCCGCGATTGGTCAACCCGAACTACGGGGCCTTTCAACGCGAGTCCTTCGCTGCTCTCCCATAGCGTTCCATAATGGTTGTGAGTCATAGCAACAGCGGCATATGGGTCAATTCAATCCTGTTGTTTTAGTATAAGTCACTGATACCTACATAATAACAAATTTGGGTCTCAATATACTAAGGCTGGGTAAATTAATACTTAATTATTCGGATTTAAACTGGACTCTTACCACATCTAGCTTAAGCTTTGCTCTCGACCAAATTAAACTGTGATAATTTATCTTTAAGTACACAATTCATCTCGAATCCGCTTTCGTTGTTGTCAAGTAACCAGCAGAAATGAGCCTATGGTAACCTTCCGTTGAAAGATGTTCTCAATCAGGGGTCGCATCATTTTCAAGCCAATGAGCCAGCTGCCACCAGGATTCCAATTCTCCAGCTTCGTCTTCCAATACAACCATGGACGTTCGTAAGTGGCGATAAACGTTTGTAAGTGCCATGACGATAAACAATTAAGGTATTTTGATTCTTGCCGACCGGTGGGTCATATGAATATGCCTCAAGACATATCTTATAGATCCCCGTCCTAACTCTGGTGATGCCTATATGAGTCAGTGAGTTTTTCCGCCGTATCACTCAAGCGAATAGATATATAGGAAACCTCAAAAATATTTAAAAAAATATCAATTGTGTCGCCATAATTTATTTTGAATTTAGGACCTACAAATAGCAATATATTAAAGAGGTCCACCATCAGAGTTTAGTCCCTATAATTTCTTAAACTCTTACAATTTATTTTTTAGATTCGTTTATCAAAAATGGGCATTCTGATTACTCTAAAAGAATTATTCATACCTCCACGAACAAAAATTTGAGCACGCAGGTATTTCTTTATTCTTTCACATGAAATAGTTCCATAAAAAAATGTATTAAATTTTGTAAGATATTTTCTTTTTTCGCTTGATGGAATTAAATTACACGAAACGTAGAGAATATTTTTTGTTTTCATGAAGGTATGAAACGAAAGAACTTATCACGCTTATGTATGAATTCGAGGATTCATACCTAAGTGTGATTACTTTTTTCGTTTCATACCTTCGTGAAAACAAAAACTATTTTCTTCATCTCTTAAGTAAAGTTGCAAGGCAATGAAGATTAAACAAATGCTATGTTGACCTTTAATGCTAATGAAGATATTTTTTATGTAAACGAGTCACATTGTATTTAACGTCAATTCAAAACGCTAATTTTTTACGTAACGTGAAGGGCGGGATCTCTATAAAGTTCAGGCGCCGTGAAGCGGGACGTTTTAATCTTTTTACGTAAAAAACCTGATGGTCTATTTTACACCAGCAAGCAAATCGTATATAAGGAATCGTCGTTTCAAAAGACACTGGAGAAATTTTAAAGTTATTTATATCATTGACGTGGGGATATTTAAGGATGACGAAAGGACGTGTTTTAGATTAAAGAGATATTGGTTAAGAATATTTTATCTAAATATTCTTTTAGAAAAATAAAGAAGACAAAAAAGAGAGAACGGAATATATCAGCATGTAAGTACATAATTTCTGAAATTATATAGTTTGTGTCTACTTCAAGAATCTGTAAATATCGATATCCTTACAGGAACTTTCTCGTTAAATCACCGTCGCACCATTTGTATATGTATGTCCGGTACTTTTGATTTATCTGAGGAGATATTAAAATCTTCTATCCGTTTTTACTTCTTTCGTCTTCTCTTTCTTACTAGTCTTTTGAGCCATTACACTTCCACAATCTTATATTTAGGCTACATGTGATATTACATACTGCTTCAATTTTCTTTTCACATTTTCTTTAAATCTTAGAAGCAAAATACTCTTCAAGTTTCCGGGCAAACAAACTTTCATCTATTGTAAGATATAAATTTGGCCGATTTTTTTAGTTTAAGTTCCTTCTCAATGTGTCCAAATCCTATATCATTATAAAAAGTAAAACACTTTCTTATTTGATTTTTCTGCTAAGCAGAGAATATAACTAAAATCTGTTTCTAAACTAATGTCAATTAACAGTTTTTCTTCTCTGAAAATTAATTTATTACATAAACAACATGTATATAGTCTTATGTAAATAGTTGGTATTCTTGAATATCAATGTCAAACATTTTACTTGCCAGAATACAAACACGTTTCATAATTGAAAACGACGTTTAAAGTAGCTATAATTGTCAATTAGCTTAAAAAATATTCAAATGAGATGACAGTACTTTACAACCTTTATAACTAACTATATGTATCACTAACATAAAAAGGTTTCTAAGGGACGTAAATACACAACGGGTATAGAAAGATGTAAATCAATTGACCAATCATTTGCCTCGTTCATTGACTCCGACAAGGAGTGTCATTGCATTACTTTGCAAAATTTATAGCGTGAAGTATGTATCAAAAAGTACCATGGTGTTTGATGACCAAAACGTCTTAACTACAGTCACAACGTTTAAGTCGCAAAATCAACAACAATACTTCACACAAATGGCGGCAATTAGCGGGATTTCTAACTGAGAGATTTGATTGGTCGATTGTTTCTTTAATTACCAACCGCGAACGGTCAATGGCTATTACAACAAGAAGGAAGGACATATAATATATATAGCGGGTATAAAACAATTAGTACATACCATATACGAACATATTTAACAGTTTCTAATAGACACGCACACATATACAGACACACATACGCGTACATAAATGAATATAAGTGATGTGGCCATTTGTCAACAACAAATAAACAAAACAACACGAAAACGCGTAGTCACGACTCGATCAGATTGGATAAACAAAGGTCGAAACAGTTCGCTGTCTGTAGTTTCCTCATCATATAAATTACAATTTAGAGATAAATCCCGTTTGACGACTGTTGGATCAAAATCCTTTTCGCAAATATTTCTTTTAAGGTTAGCCATCTAATGCGTGACAGCTCTTAATTAATTATCCTGCATAAAATGGAACGGCCTATTCGATGGACAAAGACCAAAAAGCAAAACTGCTTGTAATCTGACATAAAGGAACGCTATTGTATAAAAGAACATTCACTATTTGCGAAGGCGATGATTTACTTGCAACTGATGATAATGATGATAATAAGCAGACAAAGCCAAAGAAAATAGGACCCTATCATTTTTAAGAAATGAAGAGAAAATCTATTGTTTTCACTAAGTTAAGAGCCTAAAACCTTTATCACATTTTATGAACACGCGGAGAGCTTATTCATATATTAGTGTTATTAAATTTGTAGATTCATTATCATTGAAAGCAAAATCACTTTCTTCATCTCATATATTTTTTAATGTCATCAAGCGAAACATAGCAAATACCTTACTAGTTTTAAGTATTTTATTCGTATTATATGTATGCAATCATATAAAATGTTATGGGCTAAAGATGTTGTTCTTGGAAGTATGAAAAGAATTCGGCCAATCAAAACGCTTCAACCTTGACAGACGAAACTAAATTTAAGTAGTTATAAAATGACATAATGAAGCGAAAGGGACCCGAATATCTGTACCTCAGCTTTTGGGAAGTACTTATGTAGTGTTCTTTCTAGAAAATGGACGTAATTCGTTGAAAAAAATCATTTAACCCATACACAACAAAATTTTAGACTGGTCCGAATCGAAAGAATCTGCAAAATACGAATTCAAATTCATGAAATTTTACATTTTTTTCCCATCTGGATAGAATAAATTGTGGATAATGAAGAAATTGCTTGATACAAGCAATTTCTTTATTATCCACAATGTATTCTAAAGCTTTTCTCTTTAGGGGCGTAAAAAGGAGGAATTTTGTGGAATGGGTTAAAAAGTTTCATTTGATTGTCTTTAGTCCTAGAGAAATGTGACAAACTTTTTTTTTCTGACTGCTCAATGACGCAGACGACGGCAATGTTATATATCAAAACTTGGATTTTCTTTGACAAACAACTAAACGGACGTAAATGTCGTATACGTTATGAAACCTTCTTAGAAATGACTGTATTTACATACACTCATTGACCAAACAGCAAAATCTACTGACTATGATTGATCCCCTTTAAACCTTAATGAAGAAATTAAAAGTCATTGTGATAGGCGTAATTATCTCTGAAATTTGCGGATCGATGACCCCCGCCGACTGATCTCCAACACAAATTTTCATTTGGGTTCGGAACAGTGTTTATTCTGCAAAATTTATAACCCATAACATATAACAAAAATGTAAAATGCTTATTATGTGAAATAAATGTCGCAACTACAGCTGTAAACACTGCGTTTATCAAGTTCCAAAACCAACAAACGTATTTCGTAAAAATGTCGGTCAATGTCGGAGTTCAAAGCTCACTTCACGTCTAAATGAATAATTTGATTGGTCAATTGAGTTTAGGGTTAACAGTCACGAGCCGTCAGTTGAAGTAGTCCGACTGTTAATAGGAAAAATCTATAGAAGATAAAACCAAACATCTAGATCTAAAGTGAACTTTGAACTCCGACTTTAGCCGATATTTATGTGAAGAATTTCTGTCGGCCTTGCGATTTAAACGTAGTAACTACAGCTTTTGCAAGCTGCGTTTACGACGATTAGGTCACCGACCAACTATTCTACTTTTTTATTACTTGTCACAAGGCCCTGAAGCATGAAAATAAGACCGTCAAATATCTGAGTCGAACTTTCTGTCGAAGCTCAGCGGATATGGAGAGCGATCCGTCAGTTGAGACAGTATCAGTTTTTAGCCTGAGATTGCGTAAGCAATCTGAGGCTAAAGTTACAATGCTAAAAATTCAAACCCATGCAGAGTTTAATGTGAAAACATAATGTAAAAACATCTATCGCAATCAATGTGATATTCTGTCGCTTGAAAAGTAGATCGGATCTGACCATAAATTAATACGCCCGATTGAGGCGAGAAGGACGAAGGCGTGATGACTTATTGAAAGCTAACGGCTCGATGTACAGTACTTTCGTGTGAGTGTTCTGAATTTGGCAAAATTATCAAAACTTGATGAGCGAATGGAAAGATAGAAAGGAGATATATAATACATTGGAAATTATTAAACATATATAATAATATCATATTGTTAAGACAAGAGGACCATGATGGTCCTAAATCGCTCACCTGAGGCATCTGAAAATTACAGTACTTTTTTGACCCAAGGAAGACAACTTTAAGTGATATAGTACAAAACCATCTAGTTATGCTCCATACCGAATATGAATATCCTAGACCTTATAGTTTAAGAGGAGAAGTCTTTTGAAATTGCTCTAATTAAGCATTTTTCCAAACTTCAAACCTCAGGGGTGGGGCAATTTTTGACCCCAGAGATTAAATATTTAGAAACTTGGTGGAGAACCATATGAATAAGCTCTATGTAAAATATAAATGCCTTTGGCCTTGTAGTCTGTGAAAAAAAAGACAACAAAGATTTTCTAAAATTTCCCATTTTCATATGCCGCGGTTACGAAAGTTTTTCACGGAATTAAATTGTTTTAACAACTTTTGAAGACCTTCACCCAAGGAACATCCCTGCAAAGTTTCAGCTTGATTGGCCTACTGGTTTAGGAGGAGAACATTTTTAAAGATTTTTAAAGATTTACTAAAGATTCCCATTTTCACATGCCGCAGCAACCAGAGTTTTTGACGCAATTAAATTCTTTTAACAACAATTGTAGAACTTCACCCAAGGAACATCCCTGCAAAGTTTCAGCTTGATTGGCCTACTGGTTTAGGAGGAGAAGATTTTTAAAGATTTTTAAAGATTTACTCCAGATTCCCATTTTCACATGCCGCGGCAACCAGAGTTTTTGACGGAATTAAATTCTTTTAACCAGTTTTGTAGAACTTCACCCAAGGAACATCCCTGCAAAGTTTCAGCTTGATTGGCCTACTGGTTTAGGAGGAGAAGATTTTTAAAGAAATTGTGGACGGACGGACGGACGGACAGACGGACAGACGGACGGACGACGGACAACGACCGATCACAATAGCTCACCTCGCACATTGTGCTCAGATGAGCTAAAAAAATAAGGTGTTTGTTTCATACCAAAATAATATTACTTATTCTAGAGTAACAATTTTAAAACGATCCGGTTAGACGAAGTTGCTGTATAAAGCTGATAAGCGAAGCTGTTTGTTTTACGCACGATTCGAATGTTTTGTTTAACAAATTAATTGGTCATTCATAGGATCATATTCACACTGTCTGAAAACAGTTTAGTCGTGCTCGGACTTTGTGTCTATATATTTTTACCTCCGAATTCTACCCAAAGGATGCAACGTCTGCATACCGCTTTTGAGAGGTGTACATAATCATGTTAACCTGGTAAACGACCGCCCGCCCTCTCTCGCTCTACTTAACTGGAAATAATAAAGCGAGTATTTACATAACGAAATTGGTCTGTGTGGTAGAATACTCACATCGCACGCAAGAGCCTCCTAGTTCGAACCTGGCTACCCATCTCTCTCACTCTCTAGCTCTCTCTCGCTAACTCCACTGGCTGAAAGCTAACGAGATTTTGTCATGATGTGGTGTCCGTCCGTCCGTCAACTTTTACTTTAAAAATCTTCTTCTCAGAAAGTACTGAACAGAATTCAACCAAACTCAACCAAAAAAGAATCCTTGGTTGGCCTTTATCAGATCCCTTCAAAGCTTTTGATCGGGTGAAAACATGTAAATATATCGTTACAATACCTCAACGGGATGAAAATTATTGCGGGCAGGTTTTGTCCTCTATCGCACAAATTGGCAGATCTGCGCATAATCGACAGTAGATTTGGGTAGAAAGTGGCACCTCCGATATTCCGACCATCAAACTTTTTCTGCCAAGATTATATATCTCCTGTATACATATCTCAGGCTTTCAGCACTTTCAGCGCTTTGATTTTCCTACAAGCGATGATATCGCTATCGTCGATCTGGGATTAAAATGTGTATAGATTCTGCAAATATTCCTAAAAAGCTCATTTTTGTGATAGAGAAGACCCATTTCTAGCCCGAAATGAGAGTAAGCTGCGAGAAGATATTGAACGTAGAAAGTTAAGCTTTGTTGTGAAAATCGTTGTTTATCAGTTGACAAACAACAAGGAAATTTTGACGAAAAGAATTATCAAAAACGCTGTATTGCTTACAAACCTTTAAGCTCTACTACTTTGTATTTCAGCAGTTAAAGATGTCTGGCACAGCATTTTTCGCAATCTTCACAGCTGGGATTCTCACCTACGTAACAGGAGCCCCAAATACAGTGGCACTCTCAGGTAAGGTTAATGGTTAACCCATTACTATACGACACAGTTTTAGACTAGTCCAAATTCACAGAAATTGCAGACAACAGTTTACAAGTGATTAGATCTTGGTAATCTTTGTATTTTGGGTTGGAAAACATTGTGGATAATCAAGAAATTGCTTGTCACAAGCAATTTCTTCATTATTCACAATAATTTCCACAGTATTTTTCTTGAAAGGCTTCCAAAAGCGTCAATGTTTTGGAATTGGTTAAAATTCAATGTCTCTGTCACGAGAAACCTCGCTTTTCTAACATTCACAAATCGTCTGTATTAGCTTATTGGAAATATTGCCAACGACTTCTCGAAAAAGTCAGGTTTCAAGACGAATTTACCAACCATTAAGAAATACGACACTTCATTTGAACTGTAAATTTAGTTCCATGTCATTGTAACACAAAATGGGCGCTCAAGTAATTATTGCTATTTCTACCACGACTGAATTTGTAATTTTCTTACTCTATATTTATTTTTCAATGAAATTAATGCATGTTTCCGGACATTCCGGACATTGCATTGAATTTTGTGCAAAAAAGGGCGCGACGGTTTTTTTTTCTAATTATTTTATTATTATTATCTTTACGTTTATCATATTATTCCCTTTCAGTTTATGAAGACGCGGTCTAAACCGACCATTTAATTCAATATATTTTTTTCAAATCTTTCTTCACTGAACATTTCTATATTTTTTTTACAAAACAAGTTCACACTAAAATTAAAATGTTTCAAGGGATATAAACCAATTGGTATCAAAAAGCACCTTGTTTACGACACCAAATACTTTGTCATCATTCTATAATCAATTTTGTAGACGCGGTTCGACTAATTGAGAATATTTATGGATGATAAATTGGGATAGAACCAATCGGTCATTGTGTTTTTTACCTGTCCTACAGACCTTGTTAACACCTTGTAAACTAATCACCACTCGATGACGCTTTCTGACGCTTTCTGACGCCACGAAGAAATTTGCTCATTGAAAATTCCGTGAGAAAAGGAGAAATTGCTTGTAACAAGCAATTTCTCATTTTCTCAAAGAGTTTTCTTGCCTATTGGGCAATTATCTTCCAATTATCTTCCAATTAAAATTTTAAGATTAAGTCTGCTACTTCTTTCAATTTGGACAGTTCTAAAGTTTTGTCATCAGGTAATTGGTTAAACTGACCCGGTTGGTTTTGTTTGCATCTTCCTCAGTGAACCATTTTCTTAATTTCCTAAAATTGGTCTCTAACTAAAATTCATGAAAGTTTTCGCTATAAGACATGGTTGGTTCTGTAACTGATACAGGAAGATATGGGTGTAAAATGAAGAATTTGCATGTGACAAGTAATTTCCTTATTTTACACAATATTTTCTACCCAGAAAATTGAAATAGTCTAAAATTTAAAAAAAAATCTGCAACTCCTTTCAATTTGGACCAGTCTAAAATTCTGCCGTCTTGCAATGGGTTAAGAGGTAACGCAGGTACTTAAAGGTGAAAATGAATAGAAAACAAACAAATAAATAAACAAACAAACACTTTTAAGAAAAATTTAATCAGGATTTGGGAACAAACAGCTTACTATAGAATGAGGTTTTGCGGGGCATCGACAACTGAGGTCATCTAGCGCTAAAATGAATTTCACTTATTTCAAGGCGAAAGTTGATCGATAAGGTTAAATTAACACAAATGGTAGCTTAACCACCATGACTTGAAATGCACATATATAAAATGATTCGTTGGTCATATTTTTCTTTGATTGGCATCCGCCATTGATCAATGAAGAGGCGGCTAGGGCTCTTAATGTCTTTTTGTCATTCTGTCATAGATTATAGGGTATTTTCAATCTTTTTAAATTAAATTTCGAAATGAAGAGAATATTGTTTTGTTTTCACTGAGGTATAAACTGAAAATCTTAATTATACACTGTATGAATACGCGTAGCGGAAACATACATAAGTGTGATACAATCTTAAGATTCATACCTCATCTTCGTTGCTTGTAATTTAACCCTTTCCCGTTCAAATACGGGATTTTTCGCTACTATGATTTTATACTTGAGAAAACATTGTGGAAAAAGAAGAAATTGCTTGTAACAAGCAATTTCTCCTTTTTCCACAATAGTTTCTACCATATAGGATGGGTTCATTTCAAAAAGCATCCGGTTGTCATTGTCGTCTGCAACCTCTTTTAATTTGGACTAGTCTAAAATTTCCATAAACCGGAAAGGGTTAATACCATCAAGCAAGGCAAAGCAAATACTTTATTAGTTTTGGGTAAAATGTTATGGATCAACTTTGTACGCAAGTTTACGCAATAGTTGCGCCGATCCAAGTTTTGTTCATGGAAGCTTGATTTAAGCCAATCAAAGGGCTGAAGCTTGATAGACAAAATTAAAATCAAATCGTGATAAAATGTTGATACATATTGATCGAATGTTGAGAGCCCGTGATCTTATACTGGAACTGTAAACATGGGGCTTGTATTTCAATCTCAAATGAAGCTATGTTATTGTTCTGAGTTATTTTACGATGGAATCAATTCATACAACTGAACATTTGACCAAAGATGTACCAAGCATAAGTTTTCAGCCAGTAAACATTTGCGTTCGAGACTAACGGTACTGAGTTGCAGCCGTAATTAATGTCGGACAGTGATTCATAGTTTCACCATCTAAACCCGTTTCCAGACAGCAAAATTTAGACTTGTCCAAATTGAAAGGAGTTACAGACGACAATTTAAAGGGTTTGAAATTTCGGATTTCTTTTACTTAGGGGTAGAAAACATTGTGGATAATGAAGAAATTGCTTGTGACAAGCAATTTCTTCATTTGCCACGATGTTTTCCTAAGCTTTTTACTTATGGGCGCCTAAAAGCGTCAATGAGTGGGAATGGATTAAAGAGACAAACTGATCGTATTTGTTTGGTTAGATGATAATCTTTTGAAAACCTTCTATTACGCATGTGCTTCGGTCAAGTATGGCTTTTATCTTTATTGTATTTGGACTGACCCGCGTATCTGCCGTTGACATCTCAAAGATCCCGAGGCGGCTGCAAACGCACACTTGCCTGGTTTAAATCAGTATTGAAATCATGTCAAGGATATGTTTTTTTTTTTTTTTTTTATCATTCTGTATCCGAGTTTACTTGTCTATAACCAAAACAGAAAGTAGATGGTATATGCTGATACTTGAAATGGTGTATTATTTATGAACACGCACTTATAAACGAATCCGATCAGTACTTTGATTTCCACTTCAAAGGACTCTTTCGGCAGTTTCGCGGATTTAACCGATAAAATCGAAGGATCGCGACTATCTATAAAAATCGCATGACCAATCTCGATCGTTACATACATTACCGTATAACTTATAACTTTTGCATAAATGTGTTACTGGCGAATTGATTGGTTGACTAAATGGGGTTTAACGCTACATTTCGACCGGATGTAAATTTGAACTCTGACATTTGTCTACATCTATGTTAATTATTTATGCTGTTTTGGCGCATTAAACGCCGTAACTACAGCTTATTCAAGCTGTAGTTACGACGTTTAAGTCGCCAACCAATGAAATTTGCCTTTTATTTTATATTCATGACCGCATATTTTACAAAGTTATGTCATTTATTATTTCAATCGAAATGCCATGTTTGAGTTTAGTGGGCGTGGCCAGCGATTCATCAAATTCTGATCGCTGAGGACAAAAAAAACCAGTAAATACATGTTGTAGGAGGAACATTGTAACTACAACTTCGACATAAATAACTGTCGGCGATATGATTTTTCGACGGGATTCTTATTGAAAGAAGCTCTTTGTTAACCCATTATCAGACAGCAAAATTTTAGACCGGTCCAAATTGAAAGACGTTGCAGATAACAATCTAAAATTTATGAAATTTTAGATTTTTTCATATTTTTTTCGACTCTCTGGGTGAAAGAAAATTGTGGAAAACGAAGAAATTGCTTTAACAATTGACGTTCTTGATTGGCGTCAACAAGCTTCATTGTGTGGGAATGGGTTAATCAACTATAGATGTGCAAGTTATAGTGAGTGATCAAAGGTCAATTTCGTCTATAACTGTTTTGACCAAATTGACCTTTGATCACTCACCATAACTTGTACATCTACACCGTTTTACCATTCCAGAATGTAAATATCAGATCGACCTGGTGTACGTGATCGACGGATCAGACAGCATAAGCCCGGAAGATTACAACAAACAGCGAGACACACTGGCTGAAATGATCAATGTGATGGACATAGGACCCACAACCAATCGAGTCGGGATTGTCGTGTACAGTAGTAAAGTGGCAGTGGTAAGACTCAGATACGGTTACGTGTGTGAATTGACCCTTTTGTCGATCTAAAACCTCGTAACTACAGCTTGATTCAAGCTGTAGTTACGAGGTTTTAGAATGACATTGAAGATATGGTACGTCAGTAAGAAAAAACAGCCCAAATGACAATTTCCTTCTATTTTTTTTTTTCAAAATTTATAAGAAAAAAAGTCTTCTTGATTCACGAAGTGGTAAGATTTAGACTGTTGATCCTGTCCCATCAATGCTGCTCTCCGATTTTGCTAGTATCGTCAGGTTAGGACAGGCTTGCCAGTCAATGCTAAGACCCAGATTCTGTTACATGTATGAAAGATCCATTGTTATTTACCCGAGACAGGACTTGTTTTACCCGTCAGCTTAGCATCTTAAAGAAAGAGTCAAAGAAGAAGAGAAATTGTATATATCGCCGTTGTCTAAAATTCGAAGAAAAAAATGAAGAAGGAAATTAATATTTGGCTAGACTCATTCTGGATAACGTACCATATTGACGTTGTCGTTCTAAAACCTTGTAATTACAGCTTTATTTAAGCTGTAGTTACATGGTTTTAGAATGACAATTACGATACAGTCCGTCATCAAGAAAAAACCTGTCCATATGACAATTTTCTTCTTCATCTTTTTCAAAATTTAGAAAAAAAAACAAACCCTATCTTCTTGATTGACGAACATGCAAAAAAAGTCAAACTGTTAAATAAAAAGCCAGAAAAAAGCTACGTACATTGTACATTGTCCCATTCCCAGACGACAAAGGTTAAAACTGGTCAAGACTTAAAGAAGTTGTAGAAGACAATTTTTATTTGATGAATTTCTTGACATTTATATTCTGAGGTATTGAACAAAAAACACACACATAAAAAAAAGCCATCAACACTTCCCGCGTTTTGATGTTTGACCCTTTCCTGGACAATCCCTGGTTTTTACGTACCTGTGAATTTATGATTGGAAAACTATTTTAGAAAAAGAAGAAATTGCTTGTTATAAGCCATTTCTTCTTTTACCATTATCTTTTCTATCCTTCCGAATGGTTATTTTTCGAATTAAATCCAAAGTAAAAGATCGTCTATAAAATCTTTTAATTTTGACAGGTATAAAATTTTGCAAAACAGGATAGGATTTAGTTTCTAGTTCAGCTATGATTGGAAAACTGCGCAAAATTCTACACATTATCTTGATAAAATTTTTAACTTGTTAATTGACGGATCGCTGGACCTGCCCACTGACTACCTAGGCCCTACCCATTAACTCCGACAGGAAGTTCCGCTTCGATTTTTAACGGCGTTATTTTGCAAAATTTATGGCATGTAGCATGTAACATAAAAGTGAAATGGTTGGTTGGTGACCTTAACGTCGTAACTACAGCTTGTAGTTACGACGTTTATGTCGCCAAACCAACAATAAAGGTTAACAAAAATTGAAGCAAATGTTTGAGTTGAAAACTCAGATCTGGGATGAATAAAATATTTGATTGGTCGGTTTATTCCTTGATTGACAATCGCGATTTGTCTATTGTCAGAAATGAGATTCACTTTTTGTTAGAGATCGTTCATCGTTGTGTCAAATTTATGATAATTCAAATTAAATAGATTTGAACCTCAGCGGATGAGAAAGCTGAGATTTTTGTATTCTCGAACGATACATACATTACCGTATAACTTAAAACTTTTGCAATAATGTGTTACTAGCGAATTGATTGATTGAATGGGGTTTAACTCCATTTTAGCAATTCTGAAAGAGGTCATTGTACTGATGCAACATGCCAAATATCAAGGCTCTACGCCTTCTAAGTCAGGAGGAGATAATTTTCAAAGTTTCCACTAAAATTTCAGTTTAGTTGCCATGGCAACCAGAGTTTTAAAGAGATTTCAATTCGTTTAGCAATTTGTAAAGGTCACCACTTAAAGAAAATTCCTGCCAAATTTGGTTGAAATCCGCCCAGCGGTTTTGGAGGAGATGTCGATTTAAAAATCCTCACACCAGTACTACCAGATGCTTTCCTTGCCTCCAGCTGCTATCTAACTTAGGTTTACGATTTTCCACCCATTGGTGATAGAAAAATGTCAGAAAGAATATGTGCCGCCGCCGGGGATCGAACCCATGACATCCAGTGGTTGAAGATTGGGAGTCTGATGCTGCCGACTGCGTTATGACGGCGGCGTGTTACTATCGAAATATTTAGAGCTTATTGATGGCTGGCGCCTGTTAGTCCAAGAAACAATCGACCATTCGAATCATTTAGCTTAGGCTGGACGTGAAATATAAAGTCAACCATTGGTCGACATTTATGTGAGGCGTTTTAATGGTTTGGCGACTTAAACGTCGTAACTATAGCTGATTCAAGCTGTAGTTACGGCGTTTACATCGCCAAACAATCATTTTGCAATTTTGGTACAAATTACCGATCATACATTTTTCAAAATACCGTTTTTTTTTAAATATTGACGTGGAACTTCCTGTTGATCTACGGATAGCAGCTGTCAGCCAAAGAAGCATTCTTTTAGACCGGAAATGGAATTTTAAACTCCAACTTCAAGTGTGGTGGCATTAATGTTTTCTATCAATTGGAAATGTCGTCTGCAACTTCTTCCACTTTGGACCACTCTAAAATTTCGTCGTCTGGTAATGGTTTAACCGTTTTTCTAATGTTTTTGAGATGAAAACATTGACTGGAGAGCTTGTCCTACTCTAACGATACGAGATGCATTTTCATCGAAAACTCTCCTCGCGCATGGTTATTGGTTATGCGACAGAAAACATTAGGGCTTTCCTGTCCCAATATCGGAGAACAGTATAGATAGGACAGGTTCACCAGTTTATATGAATTCAATAAACGTGTGATTGTGTTACTGTTGACTATCAACACCCTGCTAGTAATGTTTGTAGTACCATGAAAATCAATTGACCAATCGCGACTGTCAATCAAAGAAATTAACGACCAATCAAATCATTTATTCAGGCCGGACCTGTTCATTTCATCTCTAACATTGGCCGCCATTTTTGTTAACCTTTTTTGTTTGTTTGGCGACTTAAACGTCGTAACTACAGCTTATTCAAGCTTTAGTTACGACGTTCATGTCGCCAAAACCATTTTATATTTTTGTTATTTGTTACTGGCTATAAATTGTGCAAAATAACGCCGTATAAAATCGAAGCGGGACTTCCTGTTGGAGTCAATGGGCGGAGCTAACAAAGTAAGTGGGCGGGGCCAGCGATTGGTCAATTCCATGTATCTTTCGGGGTTCTTGGTCGTGGATTTATGCCCAAAACCTTCGATATTTAACGTATCGCAACTGTCAATGAAAAAGTTGTTTGACAAATCAAATTTCTACTTTGAATGATAGTAATTGTTGATCTCGTTCGTGGCAGACTTAAGAGTCGTTACATAAGCTTTTTGAAGCTACTTACGATATTTGTAAGGCCAATTATTGTTTTATGTTTCTGATCATATTTTTTTACATGATTTTTCTTTTTTCACGAATGTATATTAAAGAAGCAATCGATCAAATAAATCATTCATTTAGAACGGAAGTGGAAATCCTACATTGGTCGACATTAATACGAAGCTTTTTTTTTTGTTTGTTTGGCGACTGAAAAGTCCTAAATACAGCTTATTAAAAGGTCGCCAAACAACCATTTTACTCTTTGGTTACATGTTACTGGGCATAAATTTCGCAACACAACGCCGTTTAAAATCGAAGTGGAACTTCCTGTAGGAGTCAATGGATGGGGCCAACGGAGTAGGTGGACGAGACCAGCGATTGGTCAATTGAAGCGTCTTGCCGACGATCATTTTTCATATGTTTCACCAGAAGTCTGGCGATTCTACCTATATCATCATATACACACTTCTGGTGATATAATTCGTCGGTGGACGTGCAAAATGTCGTAAATACAGCTTTATTTAAACTGTAGTTACGACATTTTGTTCTCCTACCGACGATATGTATCGTTTTGTTGAATTGTAATATTATCATAAATTTCACAGTAGATATTTCATTATCTTTACAGAATATATCTTTATCCGACAACAAAGTCTGGCTTGCCACTGAAGCCAAAAATCTCTCCCACCCCAGAGAGGGTACATATACAGATCTAGGCATTGCAGAAATGGTTAAGATCTTCCAAGCAAGTGGGCGCAAAAAGGTGCCTTGGGTCTGTATTGTGATCACTGATGGACAGAGTAAATTCCCCTTTCTGACAAAAAGAGAGGCAGAAAGAGCAAAAGGCTTGGGTAAGATAAACTAATAAAACTTGTTTATATACCGTATAGATGCTTGTGATAATTTCTTTATAAAATTGTTGTTGTTTCAAACATCATTACCCTACTCCACTTTTCTCAATTATTTCTGCAATTACCTTTTGAATGTTTAACTAGTTGTAATACCCAGAATTTGGACATTTTCGAGGGTGGATAAAGAGGAAAAAGAAATAGTAAATTTTAAATTTTATCAATATGGTCTAGATACATGGACACATTCTCTCCCGCTATTTCTTCTGTAATCATAACTGGTGAATCCAGATAAAATATATCTGTAGTAGCGAATTTATCATTTTCAGGTTTTCTGTTACTTTATCTGATTATGATTTGTCGAGAATATTCCATTTTTACCGAAAATCCAGAACAGTTCCCTTGCAGCCCACTCCATAATTCTACAATTGAAAATATCATAGACAGGGACTAGCCTGCAGTAAGATCTAGGACAGTAGTTATGTATCTTGTTTCATTTTGCAGGAGTGAATATGTTTGCAGTTGGAATTTCTGACAGCATCAAACATGACGAACTTGTAACAATCGCTTCATCCCCGAAACAGATCGTAACCCTAAAGGAATATGACAAACTTAGGGTATCTTTGAAGGAGATTATGAAAGTCGTATGTCGTGAGTATAGTTTTCAGATGTTTAGTTAACCCATATCCACACAACAAAGTTATATACTGGTCTAAATTGAAAGGAGGTCTAGACGATAATATCAAGTTTATTGAATTATATTTTTTCGTCTTTTTGGGTGGAAAACATTGTGGATAATGAAGAAATTGCTTGGCACAAGCAATTTCTTCATTTTCCACAATGTTTTCTAAGGCTTTTTACTTGAGGAGCGTAAAAAAAAGGGGGCGTTGTGTGGGAATTACTTAAACCTCTCTAAGGTTTAAGATTGTGACAAGGGGGGTCATTGTGAAATGATTTAATTCTTAGTTCCGTCTATCAAAAAAGAGCGTTCTGATCGACCGAGAAAAAGTATTCATACCTCCACGAAAAAAAAATTGACCACACAGCTATTTCATATGATTCCACGCAAAACAGTTCCATAAAAATGAATCATTTTTTTCCTTTTTTCGCTCGATGTCATTAAATCATAAGAAATGGAGATATTTTTTTTTATTTTCATGGAGGTATCAAACAAAACAAAACAAAAAAGTAATCACTCTGATGTATGAATCCGATTCGTACAGTGTGATTAGTTTTTTCGTTTGATACCTCCATGAAAACACAAAGAAATTCTCTCCGTCTCTTGAATATTTGTGTATGAAGCACAATGAACGAGCTTCATGAGCGAAAAGGAGAGTTGAATAGAACGAACGATGTAATCACGCAGTTAGCCACAGAACCATTAACCTATTACAAGACGACAATAGTTTAGACTGGTCCAAATTGAAATAAGTTGCAGACGACATTTCAAATTACGCTGAAATTTGAAAATTAAGCGCAAAAAAGGAGATAGAACACAATGAGAAAAGGGTAAATTGCTTGTTATAAGCAATTTGCCCGATTCCCACAAAGTTTTCCATGATTGTATTTCTTCATGGCGCCGGAAAGCGCCAATGTGTGGTAATAAGTGAAAAGTACATGGGACCGGACAATCAGCAATGGTACACTGACTACCGTCCTTAGAAATACTTGATCACTGTGATGGATGTATAAATTGTATCAGTTTAACCAATTCCAATACAATCCCACTTTTTTACGCTCATCAAGGGAAACATAATTAGAAAACCTTGTGGAATATGAAGAAATTGCTTGTGACAAGCAATCTCTTTAATTTTCGCAATGTCTTTCTATCCCAGAAGACAAATATTTTTATCTAAAGTTTCATGACCTTAATATTATTGTCTGAAACTTCTTTGAATTGGGAATAATTTTTGCTGTGTTGTAAGGGGTTTAAGAATATGAGGTGTAGAGGTGTTAATTTAATGATGCTCTCAAATGTGACACTCAAAATTGTGACCCCAGACCTTGCATTGACGGTTCGCAAGTTTCCACCAAAGAATCAATCTATCAATTAAATCATTCAATAAGTCGGAAGTATAGTTTGAGCTACGACATCGGTCGACAGTCTTGTTGAGCATTTTTGACGACATAAACGATGTTACTACAACTTACTCAAGTTGTAGTTACGATGTTTAGGTCACCAATCAACCATATCAGTTTTTGTTATATGTTGCTGACCATATTTGCAAACTAATGCCGTTTAATATGAAGATGAACTCTCTGCTAGAGGTCAGTGGGCGGGGCCAGGGATCTATAAATTACCAGCTTTGAAATATCTGACACTTAATAAGTCGGTTATTGATTTAATCAAGCCCTGACAATTTCGATAAATGTCAACACCATTTTGGTCAAGTTGTAACAAGCAATTTCTTCTTTTTCCATAATGTTTTCTCAAGTATAAAATCCCAGTTACATAAAACCCCTGGTTTGTACAGGAAAGGATTAAGCCCGCAAGTTGTTATTTGAAGGACTTGTGCAACAATGCGAATTCTGTGGTTTTCATGATTGAAGTTTTTACGCCTATTCGCCCGTAATATGAGTGTTTATTATAGCCAAATACGATTTATAAAAGAGCTCGGATTATCGTAAATTATTTTTCGCTTAGCTGGATTTCTTGCGTTTGATGTTTTCTAATTTAAACAAACTGTATGATGTGTGATGGTTATTTTGCTTTCCATGTTTTTATAACATGAAACAAATTTTGTTTAATACATTACAAGACTACAAAATTTTAGACAGGGCCAAATGCATAGAAGTTGCAAACACCAATTATTAGTAGTTGAAATTTTTAACTATTTTTGTATTTTAAGAGTGAAAACATTGTGAATAAAGGTAGAATTTATTGGAACAAACGATTTCTTTTTTGATCAACTATGTTTTCCAGAGCGTTTTTTCCTGGAAGCGTCAAAAAGCTTCACTGTGTGCGATTAGGTAAATCGGGTCTACGTAAATATACTAACGCGACAAACGTGCTAAACTTTTTATCGTCGGTACAGTTAGGTTAACAAAACAAATCATTCGTCCAAATGTGCAAACAAGGAACAAATAAGAGCATAGCAATTGGACGCCAATGCTCGGCTGTTAAATTGCTTGGTAATGTTAAAACATTTAAGTAGTTCAAAGTCGTTCAAAAATACGTTTAGAGTTAATCCTCTTGGTGGTATAGATTGCTCTTTTAATAGTGAATGTCATTTTTATTCCAATTTTGAAGTGGAATGTGTGAAGTAATACCGCAAGTGTTACAAAAACTCAGTTTTGAAATACATTGACGCAGATGAACATGCGGGCGAGGACACTTTAACCCATTCCAACACGATAAAATTTTAGACTGGTCCAAGTGCAAAGAAGTTGCAGACGATAATTAAAAGTTTATGGAATCTTTAAAATCTTCGTCTTCTCGGATAGAAAGCATTGTGGATAATGAAGAAATTGCTTGTTACAAGCAATTTCTTCATTATCTATAATGTTTTCTAAAGCCTTTTAATTTGGACGGGAGGGATTGTGTTGGAATGGGTGAAAGCAATTCCTCGTTTTTTTCCGGAAACAGCCGAACTAAATATTCAAACCAGATCAGCCTGGATAGTCTGATGAGTCTGACCTGTATCGATATTTTTTTTTTTCATTTTTAAGATTACCGGTTCTCGGGCTTTTGGTACACATTCCTTTTTTCTTGCTTTTCCAGCCTGTCCCGACCCTCCAATGGTATCACACGGGTTTGTTGATGATGGTACAAGACAAATAGGGAGTAAACGTACCTACGCATGTGAGGAGGGCTACCAACCTATGGGTAAACCAACTATAACGTGCTCAAAGGATGCAGTCTGGTCCCTTCTGGAATTTTCGTGTGAAGGTAGACAAGTCCTCCAAAGATAATGTACATGTTGTATAGCTTTTTTTTTTTTTTTTTTTTTTAAGTCTCTGCATTTCTAAAAAAAAGATTTAGAAAATAAAACTAGATGACAGATATAAGAAATGAAAGAATGCACAAATTTGCAAGGAAACAAATGATATGCGGATTACGTTTTATTGCAATCTATAAAGCATAAATACAACTTTTTCTTAGGCGTTCTCGCGAATGTCACATAAACATAAAAGTACGCTGTTCGTTATGATCATTCCAAATTTACGGGCGATTTGAAATAATAAACCACAGTTTACGATTTATTACGAGTTGTTACTACAAAATGATATGTACGTTTTGTTCCGAGTTAAACCCGCCACCAAACAACAACAACAATAAAGAAAAAACACACACACACACACAAAGGCTATTACGACGATTTGAATGATTTACTGTTGCTTTCGTTTGAGCATGAGTTGTCAATACGTAGAAACATTATGTCTACTATTTTCTATATTGTAAAACGTCAGTGTTAGGTTATTGTAAAATTGCTGGGCGAAGTTTGGCTATTTTTGAGTGTATGTTCATTTGTTTTCTATGAGCTTTTCACCGAGCTGACGTAAAATGTAACCCGTCAAGCAAAACAAACAAACACACAAACAAATAAACAAACAAAAGGAGATAACTCCTGAACTTTTCGAATATTCTAATCCAGCAGAGGTCAACAGCCATGGTTAAAAAAAATCTAATTTTTAGTTTCGTCTATCAAAACCGGTCTTTCTGATTGGTCTTAAAAAACAAATTTAAATCAAGGAACAATATTTTGAGCACGCAGCGATTTTGTATGCTTTCACACAAAGTAGTCCAAAACAAAAAGGTATCAAAATTTGGAAAGATTCTGCTTTTTTTACGCTTCGCGTATTCATATAGTGTGATTAGTTTTTACGGCTCATACCTCCATGGAAACAAAATATATTCTCTTCATCTTTTAAATGATTATTAAAAAAGGTGAAAATGCCATTCAGATTCATAAAAGTTAAAAAGAGAAAGAATTTTCAAACTTGGTCAGACCACGCAGTTAGGGAAGTCTGATCAGTGTCTATACTTCTTGCACGTCCAAGAAGATCACCATTTCTCCTGCAAAGTAACAATAAATCCCATTTGACAAGAATATAATTGACGAGTCGCCCTCTGACCCCACTGGCCACGCCCCTAACTTCATTGGCCACGCCCGCTAACTCAGACAGTAAGTTCAACTCCAATATTAAACGGCTTTATTTTGTAAAATGTATGGTCATTTACTTGTCATAAAAAGTAGAATGTTTGGTTGATGGCCAAAACGTCGTAAACTAAGCTTAAATAAGCTGTAATTACGATGTTTTAGTCGCAAAACCAACTAACATGTTTAACATAAAGTCGATATATGTCGAAATTGAAATTCAAGTTCCAATCTAAAAGAATGATTTGATTTACACACGTGATCAACCATTTGCTTTCTCTCCACATCTTTACGTGATATATTTCAAAGTTATTGATAGAAACTGGTCCATGAGTTATCTTCGATATGGTTTGGATGTCATTGGTTCGATCTCTGGCGGCGGCACACATTCTTTCCGACGTTTGTCTCGCACCATTGGATGGATAATCGTAAACATAGGTTGGATAGCAGCTGGAGGCGAGGAAAGGATTTAGTAGTAGTGCTGGTGCGAGATATATCAGAAATCTATTGTTAGGTGCTCCAGCCGCCGTGAAATGTTGTTAAACTCCATTTAAACAAACAAAATTTCTTCGATTGGCTGCTTTTGGGGTTATTTAAAAAAAACAATATCAACTGGACTTAATTTCTTTCAGCATGTCCCGAGCCACCAAAAGAGTACGGACACGCCTTTGTTACGAAGGGCCTACGACTGATCAACTCTGTGAGAGAATATAAATGCGCTCCTGGGTTCACGGCACCAAAACTTCCAATATCGGTATGTGTGGCGGGATCTAATGGCCCCTACTGGAAAGAACCGGATGGTGTTTGTACAGGTGAGCTATTACTGAGCTATTACTGGGACACTTCAACTAGGTAAAAGGATAGACTTAAGTTTTAGCAGGAAAGTCAAGATTTCGATATTAAGAGTGTAGGGTCAACCGTCCTAATTTGGACGGCAAGCCGCTTGGTTTATCGATGTGTTACTCTGGTACTAAATTGATATGAACACAATATGTGGTCAAGTTTAACAAATGATTTTGAAAACCATTGTTTTACTACATGTTTTTATTTCTTCTTAATCTTTTCATTGTCAACTGCAAAATTCCCGATATAATCTTATCACATGTTCTCCCTTTGATTTAATTGTTTCCTGTTCTTTGTATTGTAAATAAATGATAAGGTTTAGCTTTAGTCCTGATAAAACTAGACATTGTCGCAAAGGGGACTAATACCCCCCAACAGCGCTTGTCCATATACAAATGTTATTCGCCAAAAGGCCGTAACAAACAAAAATGGACTTTTTGATTAAAGGATCGTTAATCAGTTAAAAATAAATGAGCCACAACCAAAATAGGATATGCACATGCCTGACTATCTGTGAAATTCAATCCGTACAATGGTTGCTGAGAAATTGAGCGGACACGAGTTTTCACCAAAGGGCCATTACTCCGTCTAAATCAATGGACCGTAACCAAATAGAATATGCACATTTCTGCTTGATACTGATTATATCAGCGAAGAGTTTGAATCAAATCCGTCCAATGGTTGTCCAGAAATTGAGCTCAAACGAAAAAACTACAGACCGACGGACGGACGGACGAACGAACGAACGGACCGACAGATCGACCGACCGGCCGACCGACAAGGTGACTCCTATATTTCCCCCCCCAAAAAAAAAAACATAATGGGGGGGTATAAAGATCTAATGATTAGAATGTTAAAGATCTGATGCAAGACCATGTATCGGATACGTACGTAGTTTTGAATACTTCATGTAACCAAAGAGCTAGTGGAATATAAATTTCCAATGTATGCAAGGTTTTGTATCACTACTACAACCCATTTTAGTTATTGCATTTATCAAGTATCGACGAATTTTGATTATAAAGTTTAAAAACAAAAGGCTCACGGAATTCATCTAATATCAAGCCCCTTTTCTAAACCGAAATAGCGTTATTTTTAGAGTGGCGTCATTTCATCTGGAAAAGGACGTAATTAACCATATGGTATCAGTTCTGTACACGATGATAGCGACTTTTCTCAATTTCGAGTCCAATTTTGTCCGCGAACAATGAATGTACTGTATAAAATTTCGATTGGTATATACGAGTAGTAAAAAAGTATACTCAACAACCGGGATCTTATTTCGACAACGTCTTCTAAAACGTCCAACGTACGGAAATTATCAATGTTTTGAATCGCCAGCTTGCATGAAAAATAAGGTTATGTGTTTGTATACGTTTTCTTAATAATTTTGTCTCTATAATATCCGGATATTTAAAATCTTAAAAAAATCTTTTATGCACTCCACATTGTATGCTCAAATGTCTTGAAATTTGGTCCAAAGTTTGATCCCGATCACTTGAGGTTAAATACAGGGTATTTATGAAAAGCAAAATTTAAAGAGACACTGTATGCAATCTTAATGCTATACAATTATTTACTTGGTCGGAAGTTTTGCCTCTGTTATACCTTAGACAAGTAAAATTTTAGATCTCATTGAGTCGAAAAGTATATCAAGGGTTAAATGGGTGCTTTCTTGAGACTGCGATTTCTTAGCTTAGATGCTTAGACACGTTAAATATTTGGTCACAAGAAGTCAAAAAATAGGTAACTAGTCTAAATGTTATGCAACTCCTAGGATAGATAGTCCTTTGTTTCTTTATCAAAAATGGCTTGTTTATTTCAGTATTCTTATGCACCTGTATACTAATGTACATGTAACTCAATTTGTCAAAAAATGTGGGTAGGGTTAATAGATGCCGAAGTCATTGGTAATATGTTAAACATGTAATGAGCATTGATTTAGACATATTTGTGCAGGTGGGTGATATTTAAAACAAGCGTTATCTATGGTTATATTTTGACACATAGGAATGCAATCCATCAAATAAGTAGTATTTTTTACAGGTTTACTTCATTTTTTATTTCTATATTTTGAATAATTTTAGAACTCTGTTGGAACTTGAAACTTCAAGTTAATGATCAAATTGACCAACCGAGGCTTCCATCAAATAATCAGTCGACCAATGAAATCATTCAGAAGTGAGTTTTGAACTCAAAGATTTTCCGTCATTTTTGTTAAGCTTTTTTGTTGGTTTGGCGACTTAAACATCGTTCAAGCTGTAATTTCGGCGTTTATGTCGCAAACCAGCCATTTACTTTTTTGTTTGTCATGCTACTGGTCATAGATTTTGCAATATAAGGCCGTTTAATATCGATGCTGATTTTCTTGTTAGAGTCAGTGGGCGAGGCCAACGGAATTAATGGGCGGGGCCTGCGATTGTTCAATTGGACGTAAATAAGACCGAGTCTACAAAATCCTCGTTTATTTAGCTTGTGAATTTTGGCCTCAAACGACAGTATATACACTTTGAATAAATAAGGAAACAAAATCAATTAGTCTTTAAGAAATCAGTCCATAATTAAGATGTCGGAATGTAGAGGATTTTTATTTAGAAGCTTATTGACGAATCGCTGTTGACAATTAAAAAAAAAATCGAGATATAATAACCACAATACTCATTTAGGCCTGACGTGAATTTTAACTTCACCATTGACCGACATCTATAAGAATTTTGTCCAAGTACATTAACCCTTTCCCGTCTATCATTTAAATCTTAGACTGGAAATTGGAAGAAACTTGAAATGAAACCATCCTATGTGGTAGAAAATATGGTGGAAAAAGGGGAAATTGCTTGTCATAAGCAATTTCTTCTTTTTCCACAATGTTTTCTCAATTATAAAACCACAGGACGTACAAGAAATATGAAAGACCAGCAGTTGCTTTCGATGTAAATCGCCATTTTAAAATAATCGTGTCGTTTGCAGACCAAAATCACAGAGTCTAATTTCAGCTATAGAAAAGACATTTTTTTTCGTCCATCAACAATTATTAACCCATGCTCATACAAGCCCTCTTTTATACGCCCCTTCAAGAGAAGACCTTTTGAAAACATTGTGGGAAATGAAGAAATTGTTTGTTGCAAGCGATTTCTTCATTACCAACAATATTTTCTTCCCAAAAGAAACAGATTTTTAAAATTAAGTCAAATACAAATTGTGGCCTTCAAATTCTTTGAAATTGGACAGTCTTAATTTTGTCGTCTGGTAATGGATTAAATAAGTTTGACAAATCGGTAATGGTTTGACAAGTCATTCTTTTCACATTTACCTGTTAATTGCATTGTTTCCCATAACGAGGTAATAGATTAATTGTGACGGATTATCCCTTTACCAGTGATATCGCTTTAGGTTAGTCTTACCTTGTATTTCTTAGAATAAAAGGCGAATTTCTAATTTCGAAAATCAAGGCACTTAACCTTTTAATTCATCGAAAAAGAAATTCAACCATTCTCATTACAAAGTGAATGGCCACAGAAAAAATGTTATGCAGACATTTGACTCCTTCCAAATCGTAAAACCGCAGAATTTGGACCTATCGGGAGTAATCTGCTATACGGTACGACATTTACTTTTCCAGTACTTATGTTCAAGTAATTCGGTTAAGTTCAATTGGTAGAGAAGTAGACTTCAAATTTAAAGATGGTTTGTTCTAGCCCTGGACTCACCGGGCTATGGGGCTCAACCGAGGTCTCCTGCGACGGTGCCATAAATCGAGCTTGACAGAGAACAGATCAGAGCCCTCTGTATTTGTCCATGTGCGAACCCTCGTATCCAACATCCGATTTCTATTGGCAATTAACATATGGACAGCTGAGGCCATGATAAAAAAAGGGAAAAGACACGCCTACACCAACAGTATGATTAATGGATCGCGCATGTCAACCAAATCATCAATCGACAAGTCAACTCATTCATTGGACCGTTAGTGACCTTTAACTCCGACATTTTGCTGACATTTATGTGAAGGATTTTTCTTGGCTTTGCGACTTAAATGTCTTAACTGCAGGTTATTCAAGCTGTAGTTACGGCATTTATGTCGCAAACCAACCATTTCTTTCCTGTTTTGTTATATGTGTCTGGTCATAAATTTTGCAAAATGACACCGTTTTGATATATCTAAATCGAACGTCCTGTCGGAGCCGAGGAGGCGTGGCCAACGATTTGTAACTCTAACCTACATACACTCGCAAAATATTAATAAAAAATGAAATGAAATAGTTTTTCTTTATTGTCTGTTTCAGCTTGCCCTCTGCCCCCGCCCATGAATAATGGTTACCTAGACCTGTCTATCCCAGATACCTTAGTTGGTATCACCAGGCGCTATAATTGTGAGAAGGGCTTCATCCCAACAGGGCCTATAGAGTCAACATGTATTGATGATAAGGGATATCCTAAATGGACCAAACCTGCTCACGGATGCATAGGTTAGTCAAAGGACTTGCTCTCTATCGAAAGCAGTTTCTATTAAATACATATCAATTCATTCATTTAGACAGAAAGTCAACTTCAACTCCTGTGTTTGTGTCAAGCATTTTTGTTGGTATGGCAGCTTAAACGCCGTAACTGTAACTTATTCAAACTGTAGATACGATATTTAGGTAGCAAACTTACGACTTGGGTTCTTCTTGCATAATCAACTAACCATATTTATTTTCAAAATAACGCCCTTTTGCTATGATGGTCAAACTTTCTGATGGAAATGTAGGCGGTTGAGACAACCGATTCGTCAATTAACCCTTTCCTGTTTTTTTGAAATTTTAGACTGGTCCAAATTTAAAGAGGTTGCAAACAACAATGAATATTTGATAAAATTTCAAATGAAACCATCGCATGTGGTAGAAAATATTTTGGGAAAAGAAGAAATTGCTTGTTACGAGCAATTTTTCTTTTCCACAATGTTTTCTCAAGTATACAATTACAGCAACGTAAAATCCCGTGTTTGTACAGGAAAGAGTTAAAACAACATATGGCTCCTTCTATTTCTCTAATGTTTTTCAAAATTTTAGACTTGTACTGATTAATGAGGGTAGAAGAAAACATTATAAAGGCAAGGTAAGCAAAAAGTAACTACCCTATGTGGTAGAAAATGTAGAAAAAGAAAAAAATGCTCGGTACAAATAATTTATTATTTTTTCACAAAGTTGTTTTTGACGTTATCTCATAGACGTAAAAATCGGGGATTGTACGGTTAAAAAAATCAGGGACTAGCTTAGAATCAAACAAGCTCTAGGGATCTACGGAAATTAGATTAAAAGATGTTGCTTTTGTTGTTGAAAGAGACAGAAAACTCTTTTTGGATATACTAAACTAACGCAATCGAAGTTTGTAAGGTGACTGATGAATCATCGACATATTTTTTTGGTTTGCTTTTTTGTTTTTCTAATTTCAACATTTCAATTTTAACAATGAATTGATAATTATTTTATTGACATTTATGATAAGTTTCATTTATGAGGCAATGTGAAATATAATTAATCATTCAAATTCGGATAAAAATCTTAAAAGTGAAAGTTTTAAACTTTATATGGCGCCCAAAATCTGTGCATCTTCTAGGTTAAAAACAAATAAAGCAAAAAAAAAAAAAAAAAAAAATGTTTGATAAACTGATATAAATGTATTTGCTAATTGGACAAGAAATGGATTTGAAACACATTAACTGTGATACTATTTAACCCTTTACTATATTGCAAATTTTAGCCCTCTGAAAACTCAAGGGCTTTGCAGACCACAATTCAAAGTTGACTTTATTTGCAAAAAATCAGTACGGTGGAAGATATTGTGGAAAAAGTATGAACTGCATGAGACAAGCAAGTCCTCCTTTTTGCACAACATTTTCTCAAGTATAAAAAAGCAGACACGTAAAAGCTAGGGATTAATCAGGAAAGAGTTAAATGGTTTATTCGTAGTGACAACGTTATTTTCTTTTCATTTATTTTCCATGTAATACTACTTTTTTGCTTAGGCTAAAGAAATCTAAATTGCCTGTCTTCTGATGTAAAGCATACAACAAATAATTTTCATGATGCAACGTAAATGTAGTTGAAGATACAACGTAGCTTGTTCAGAAACGCATTAAATACACCTGATCCATCAAGTCAAATGAGACCTCCCGGTTGTTGAAGATAGTATTCAAAAATTAAATGTACTCGAATCCGTGCATCCTGTGCATTCCGCTCAGTTAGAACCAATCACGAGGTTTCTTTTGGCTTTAACGGGTCAGATTGAAGGGGGAAAATCATTACAATAATTTGGATAATTTTAAACCTATTCTTATTCATAGGTTACGAAATATTTACATTTTGTCTGAAATATTATTTCTCTAGGGGCTTTTCAAAAACATGAGCGTATGAAAGGTGAAGAAGGTCGAACTATTAAAAAGTTTAAAAAACATGTCTTCGGTGCACAGGCAAAATGTCGTAAAAACTTAGTTCTTTATCTTCAGAGCGAAACTGGATTGGAAACCTTGGATCAGAGAAATTAGGCCTGTTAACTTTAACTTACTTAACTTTTACTTAATAAATTATCTCCACGGAGTTAAGCTGGTTTAAATATAGCATCCCTAGATTTCAGAAACGCCAAACTAAAATTCGCATGGCGCTTATAACTATAAACCCATAACCAGAATACATCATTTTAAACTATCTATATTAGCCCTTGTCATGCTGAACCCGGAATATTCCGGTTTTGGCAGGAGGTGTAGACTAAGATCAGACTGCACTTATGTGCAGGCTAATCTTAGTCTATACCTCCTGCTTGTACTTTTATTGCCAGAGTTGCTTATGAAGTTGATTTCTAAAAAAAAAAAAAAAAAAAAATAAAAAAAATTGAATTTTGAACAACAAGTTCTATCAGTGCTGTCAGCCCTTTGATTTGACAGCAATTCAGTAAGGTAATTTATACAGCATGACAAGGGCTAAAGAGGTTTCAGACAACAAACTTTAGTTGAAGAAATATTTAAAAAAAAAACAACAACATTTTTTCTTATGGTACAAAACATAATTGGTAATGAAGAAACTGTTTCTAACAAGCGATTTCCTAATTTCACACCATGTTTTCAAATGCTTTTTTTCTTCGGGGGAGAGGGCGTCAAAAAGTGAGATTGTGTGGAATTTTGTTAAACATACGAAGTCGTAATTTGTTAGTGAGATAGTGTGGAATTTGGTTAAACATACGAAGTCGTAATTTGTTAGTGAGATAGTGTGGAATTTGGTTAAACATACGAAGTCGTAATTTGTTAGTGAGATAGTGTGGAATTTGGTTAAACATACGAAGTCGTAATTTGTTAGTGAGATAGTGTGGAATTTGGTTAAACATACGAAGTCGTAATTTGTTAGTGAGATAGTGTGGAATTTGGTTAAACATACGAAGTCGTAATTTGTTAGTGAGATAGTGTGGAATTTGGTTAAACATACGAAGTCGTAATTTGTTAGTGAGATAGTGTGGAATTTGGTTAAACATACGAAGTCGTAATTTGTTAGTGAGATAGTGTGGAATTTGGTTAAACATACGAAGTCGTAATTTGTTAGTGAGATAGTGTGGAATTTGGTTAAACATACGCAGTCGTAATTTGTTAGTGAGATAGTGTGGAATTTGGTTAAACATACGAAGTCGTAATTTGTTAGTGAGATAGTGTGGAATTTGGTTAAACATACGAAGTCGTAATTTGTTAGTGAGATAGTGTGGAATTTGGTTAAACATACGAAGTCGTAATTTGTTAGCTGAAGAGGATATGAATTCACATAAAGAATACCTGTTAAATGCAGATTTACATTGGCATTATTTTAAAGCCACCGAGAAGCCTTGCCCAATGAATGCTACTTTTTTGGTATTGTTTTGCTTTTTTAGACCGACGATAGGAAAGTATAATTGCGCGGAAAAAATGTATCCGACTCACGTGTAAACACCATTTGTTTTTTACTCTTTCCCACACAATGACGCTTTTTGACGCATCAAGGACAAAAAGCTCATTGTAAAAATTGTGGCAAACTGATGTTATTGCTTGTTAAAAACATTTGTTTCTTTTTCTTGCAATTTTTTCCAAAGCTTTATTTCTTCAGTGCGATAAACGCGAAATTAAGTTATAATGGGTTAAAAGCATGTACAATTTTCCAAACCCGAAAATGCTGCAAAAATAACAAATACTGATTTAACAGGTTATAATATCGGTGTGTAATTTTTCCGAGTTAATTATATTTTTTCTATTTAGCCTGTGGTCTTCCGCCAAAGATCGCATATGCTGTTGTGGACAATAAAGGAGGCACTTTGGTTGGTTCCGTTCGATATTACAAATGTTTGCCTGGGTACCACCCGTCAGGGGCATTAGAGGCTGTATGTATGGGAGAGAAGGGGGCAGCTTTCTGGCAAACCACGAAAAATGTATGTCAAAGTAAGTAAACATACATTATATTTGCTGTAGTTCTTTTTTAAAGTTTTCATTGGTTATTTTTTTTGTAGTTATTTTTTTTATTTTTCAAAGAATGACAAATTACCATACACACATTTATAACCCTTTAATAGTAAATTTGTGTGGATCAGCTTTTAAATAATTCTATCTGAAAAATCCATTGTTTGAAAAATAAACATCAATTGGCAGTTAGAAAGGAAAGGAATCGAAAGCGTTCAAGCGTCTTAGTAGATCAGTTTTAGTGCCAGGTCAAATATATCGGTAGCCTATGTTGTTCAGAAATTGTCCTTTTCAACCAATGATTTAAATTTACCTTGTTGTAGCATCGGCTATAGCACAGTGGAAGCGTGTCAGACTCTCAATAACTAGGTCCAGGATTCGATCCCCGGTCGCGGCAAATATCCTTTCCAACATTTGTCTCCCACCAATGGGTGGATAATTGTAAACCTAAGTGAGATGAGCATCTGGAGAGCCCTGTCTTTTTCAAATAGATAATTGCCTTATTGGTCGAAAAGAATATTTTCTGACCAATAAGTGTTTTTATTGCGGACATTTATCATTTTGTTCGGATTCAGAGGAAATGAGCCGGATACAAAAGTTTTTTAAATGAAAATACACAAAGGAGTGTTATCTTAACATGATTTCACCTACAAACCGAAGTAGACTGAATACATGTTCTGAAAACTGTTTTGACATTCGCCTTGCAGCAGGACAATCTGTAGAATATCTAGAAAAACGCTATCCACTGTTTTGTCTTGTTACAGGCAATTTCTTCTTTTTCCACAATGTTTTCTCAAGTATAAGATTACAGTGACGTAAAATCCTGGATTCGTACAGGAAAGGGTTAAACTTTTCGGCGAAAAAGAGAAAAGTAGACATTACTGATAAATGAGGCGTGAATTTTATTATTTCTAGTTCTGAGCCCGTCAAACAGCATGTCATTTATTATGTTGACAATCGATCAAACTCGTATATTTAAAAACCTTTCAATTACATGTATCTTCAACAAGGGACGTCGATTGTATCAACCTTTTCAATGAACCTTTCTTCAGATCAGTTTTTAGCTCAACTGAGCACTGAGTGCTCTGAAGATCTATTATGATCATTGGTTGACCGTCCTCCTTCCGTCCGTCAAATCTTTAAAAATCTCTCCTCCAAACTGCCAATCAGATTTCAATGAAATTTTACAGAAATGATCTTTTGGTGATGGCCTTCCATAATACTTCAAGGAATTGTAATTGGTTGATAACTAAGGAATTTCTTAAAAATCGACTGATGCTAAACTGTATTTTGTATGTAGAATCATCTACCAAAATACGGCAGGTCATAGCGATGTGATTCATTTAAGTCCTATACTGTAGATTCTTGGTTTTTACATAGAAATAAGATCAAATTATTGAAAATCCCCTCCTTAACGACCCATCAGATATCAATGAAATTTTACAAAAATGATCCATCGGTGATGGCCTTCCAAAATACCTCAAGGATTTGTAATCGGTTGATATCTCCGGTTGCCAAAGCAACCGGACGGCATATCAAATAAATACTTTAAAGGAATTCTCCTCTAGAACCATTAGGCCTGAGGCTTTCAAATTTTGCATAAAGTATTTCCTCTACCAGAATACTCCAGAACATGTTGTTTTTATTTATATAAACCTTTATCGTGGGTACTTGGAATATACATAGACTTACAGAAAAAAAAAAATAAAAAAATAAATAAATAAAAAAAATCTTCTGCTCCTGAACCAATTTTCAGATTTCAATGAAATTTACAGAAACGATCCTTGGGTGATGACCTTCCAAAATAGCTCGAGGTTGATAATCGGTTGATAACTCTAGTTGCTATGGTAACCGAAAGGAATTTCCAAGGTATTCTGAAAAATCGTCTAAATTGTAAGGTTCTAGCTTTCAAATTCGTATATGTAGCACCATCTCAAGGTCTTCTACTAAAAGACTTTAGGTTATGGTTATTAATTTATTTAAGCGCATGTGTTCTGGGTACACATAATTTACATTAGAATAAATTCGTTTAAAAATCATCACCTAGACTGATTTTCTGATTTCAATTGAACTTTACAAAAATGATTCTTGGATTATAATCTTTATAAAAAAAACTTAAAATAATAGGAATCATGGGATTACACTTGTTATTATATCAAATTTACGTGTAGCATTGCCTGGTTGGCATCTACCAAAATACTTGAGTTTAGGATGGTGTGATTATATTAGCCACTTGTTGTGAACATCTTTGTGGTTTTCAATGAAGATACTGACACAAGTTCTTTAAAAAAAGGTTGGTGTCCACTTGACCCAATTGCAGTCGAGAATTAAAGAGGGTTCAATGAAATCAGAAGGAAGTAAAGTTGAATAAAAGAAAGCAATAAGATCCGAAAAAATTGGGGAAAAAAATAAACATTGCTAAAAAGACGAGCTTTTGCAGTATCATGTGAGCGATCCAGGGCTATCATGGCCTACTTGTTTATATATGTATTTAACATTTAACTGTAATAAATTGTTTGTTTCATATAATATTACAAGGGCATTGCAAGCGAATGCCACCCTCGGTTGTTTAGGTGGTTGATAGTGGGTAAAACTTTTAAGTCGAAAAAGGGGTCATATTTCGTTAAACAACTTTTAGAGATATACCGGCTCGCAGGATAGATTGCTCTTTTGACACTGAACAAAACTTCCGAGTTTCAAGTGAATGTGTTCAGCAATACCAGGGATATGACAAATATCAAAGGTTTGGGACGGCTACGCTGACGCAGACGTGTACCCAGATGAGAAGGCAGACGACAACCTAGCCATAGCAATAACTTGTGTTTTCTCCGAAAACTTCCGAACTTAATGATGATCGATTGAGCGGTTTGATGTGTGACATATATGAATAACTGACCAATCGCGGCTTTCAAGCAAGTAATCAACCGACCAATCAAATCATTTATTCAGTCCAGACCTGATCTTTCAACTCCAACATAAGTCGCCAATTTTTGGTAGCCTTTTCTGTTGGTTTGGCGATTTAAACGTCGTAACTACAGTTTTTTCAAGGTGTAATTACTACTTTTAGGTTACCAAACAACTATCTTATTATTTAACATGCTTCTGGTTATAAATTTTGCAAAATAACGACTTAAAAATCGAAGCGGAACTTCCCGACGAAGTTGATAGGCGTTGGCAGCGGGGTAAGTGGGCGATACCACCGATTGGTCAATTCCTCGGGTTCCTCAATGCGAGGAAAACAATTCTAAAAAGGCAGAATCTTTCCGGTTATGCCATTCAAACCCTGTCAGGAATAGGTTCTTGAACGCGAATAGTTTCACAAAGTAGATCGGGGCTTCAAGGAACAAGGAATTTTCATAAGCTATAAGGACCATGCTATGAAATGAACATTTGTATGGTTTTTTATGCCCCCACAACTGAATGACGGCGGTGGGGGGCATATAGATTTGCCTTTGTCCGTCCGTCCGTACTTCCTTCCTTCCGTCCTTACGTCCGTCCCGAAATTGTCCGGGGCATATCTCTGAAAGTATAATAGCTATCAACGTGAAACTTCATAGATATATATACCTCATTGAGGAGAAGTGCAGTGCACAAGAACCACAACTCTTGCTTGCAAAATACTGGAGTTATTGCCCTTTGTTATTTTAAAGACTTACATTTTGTCCGAGGCATATCTCTGAAAGTATAATAGCTATCAATTTAGAACTTCACAGGTTGATAGACCTCATTGAGGAGAAATGCAGTGCATAAGAACCACAACTCTTGCTTGCAAAATTTAAGAGTTATTGCCCTTTGTTATTTTAGAGACTTACATTTTGTCCGGAGCATATCTCTGAAAGTATAATAGCTATCACCTTGAAAATTCATAGGTGGATAGACCTCATTGAGGAGAAGTGCAGTGCACAAGAACCACAACTCTTGCTTGCAAAATACTTGAGTTATTGCCCTTTGTTATTTTAAAGGCTTACATTTCGTCCGGGGCATATCTCTGAAAGTATAATAGCTATCAACTTGAAACTTCACAGGTGGATAGACCTGATTGAGGAGAAGTGCAGTGCACAAGAACCACAACTCTTGCTTGCATAATTTTGGATTTATTGCCCTTTGTTATTTAAATGACTTACATTTTGTCCGGAGCATATCTCTGAAAGTATAATAGCTATCAACTTGAAAATTGATAGCTTGATATACATCACTGAGGAGAAATGCAGTGCACAAGAACCACAACTCTTGCTTGCATAATTTTTTAGTAATTGCCCTTTGTTATTTTAAAGACTTTAATTTTGTCCAGGTCATATCTCTGAAAGTATAATAGCTATCACCTTGAAAATTGATAGGTGGATAGACCTCATTGAGGAGAAGTGCAGTGCACAAGAACCCTAACTCTTGCTTGCATTATTTTGGAGTTATTACCCTTTGTTATTATCAAAGCTACCGGTGGGGGCATCTGTGTCCTGTGGACAAAGCTCTTGTTCTGCTACAAACGGTTTCTTTCCAATTACTATGATGGAATGATAAATTACATAATCTGCGGTTTCTTTTTTCTTTCAGCTTGTAAGAGACCACCGCGTATTCCTGACGCCGATTTGCAGAAGGGCAGCGAAAACCTTGTCGGTTCGGTCCGAACATACTTATGTCGTAAAGGATTCCAACCTACTGGTCCTATTGAGTTGAAATGTATGGGAGAAGCAGGAATTGTCTACTGGGACGGCCCGGACCACAAGTGTGTGTGTAAGTAGCACCCATACATACACTCAAGCTTGACCGAGCGACCACCTCTATTCAGTGACCACTTGCATTAAGTGACCACAATTAAAATTCCCTTTCAAAATCCAAAGCTGACGAAAGGTAAGTGGTTTTATTATAAGCATATCATAAATAAATCCATTGTTGTTGAACCCAATGGAATCGTCTCATTGATACGATTCTAATTGGTTCCAACAACATAGGATTTAGCGAGAATTTTGTTATAGAAAGTGTCTGCAATCGAATCAGTTCTATATATATTCCTTTTAAGAAACAATTTTTTAAACGACCACCTTTTTGTCGTCAAATGAGTGGTAGCTTAATACAGGATTTAGTGTACTTACACTTTGAAAAATGAAGGACCGTTCGACACATCAACGCAGTTCGACTGAAATATCTATGATAATGTATATGCCAAATATGTTCATATTTGTGTATTTAGATGTATGTGCGTACATGTGTGTTTGTATATGTACGCATTAAATTTATACAATAAATATGATCATTTTTCATTCAGATCTGAATAAAATTCTTTTAATTCATAACTTACATATACCGATGAAATTATCATGTGAATTGTAAACCAATAGACGAGAGTCTAAAAGAAGTCTGTAACCGCCTTATTTTCTTTTATTTGATACAATACTTCTATTGTTTGTTTGACAAATTCTGTAAACTTTAATTTATTTTGAAAATTGAAAGTTTTACATATAAAATTTCATTAAAACATTAAAAGCATTCCGGGCCCCGTGAGCACTACAACAGTCAAATGATAACCAAAGAAAAAAACAAACATACTTTAGTCATATTGAAATTATCATGCAATAAAAAAGGGATAATCATAATTCTAAAATTAATCAATTTCCTATCATTGGTTTCACTTTTTGGTTGGAATAGGCAGCAATTCCAACTTAGATTTAACAAAACCGCAAAATGAACACAAGACAATTTCATTTCGGGTTTTTTGATAACACATATCACGTGATCTCTTAGATATGAATAAACCTCGGGTTACTTCTCCTCTCAACTTGCCACGGACAATCAGTTAGATGTAGCCGAAGACAATAATATGGCACATGTAAAGGATGATTAAAAATTCGTTTAGAGACTTCTAAACATGCTTTAATTTTCTTTAAATTATTGAAAAATAAGGTAATAATCAGCGCAGTAATTTTTTTTTGTGTGTGTGTGATTCGCCGTCACGTGTTTGGTAATCACGTGATCTCAAGTGACATGTGGTAGTCATGTGACCATAGATAGGCAATGTTTACAAATATGGCTCGGGTGGCAAATGCATTTTTACAATAATCACGCCACCCAATGCTTTAAAACATTCTAGAGCGATTATAGGGGGTCGTAGGCATCAAGCAAACGCGATCATTGTGGGATTTACAGCTTTTACTCAATAAAATCAAATAGATGCCAAATAAAAGTAGAAGATTTTGAAAATTAGAATGTAAACATATCAACTTCCAGTTTCTACTTTTTTACTAAATAATTACGCTTTATTATGTCGTTATGTACCAGTTTAATTCAATAATAAAACCTCAAACCTTCAACAACTATCATCTAGCTTTCAGCTTGGTCCTTTTGACTTAAGAATTCTTACTGTTCTAAAGCCGAATAACGAATAAGGAAATCGTGCGACTACTGGGCGCCGAAGATAATTTGATACTATCTTCATCATATTAAAGGAATTTTTAGGAAAAGGGAAAAACTATCATGTGCAAACAATACCGTAACAATAACGTTAACGTCTTTTTTTTTTTTTTTTTTTTTTGAATTTTACGCACAACGCTTTAAATAGTCTTTTTTCCTATTTCTAAACCGGTATTTCAAATCGATCACCCTGAAACAAGTTTCCGCGCATTTCCGCAAATATCCACGTATACTCATAAACTTGAAGTGAAAATCTACGTGAGTTTAGAATGATTGTTACAGAATTAGTCGAGTTGAGGGTCAAATAATCATCGAGGTCATTGGTTTCTTACTCTAGAAGCTGTTATTCCCTGATTTCAAGATTCTAAAAATAGTTTCCGTATTACAGTTGATCAAAAGGAGAATGTTATGCTTGAAAATTCTAATTTTGCTGTGCGTGACACGAGCTTATAAGCCATTCCAACACGATAAAATTTTAGACCAGTCCAAATTCAAAGAAGTAGCAGACACCAATTGTAAGTTGGTGAAATCTTTAAAAATCCTGGTCTTTTTGGATAGAAAACATTGTGGATAATGAAGAAATTACTTGTAAACGCAATTTCTTCATTTTCCACAATGTTTTCCAAAGGTTTCATAATAAGGGTCATTTAAAAGCGTAACTGTCTGGGAATGGGTTAAGACAATGCTAGTGTTTGTTTTCTGTATGTGAATTGATGTTTTTTAGCGTTATTCACGCACATATGTGCACGAATGGGAATGCTGGTTTAAGTTTAAAGGAGGGTGGCTTACTCGGAAAGTAATAAATGAATTTGAACCGAATTCCAGTTATGACCCTTTCAGCGCATATCAATTTTTCAGTACTTTCAGTCCTTTGATTTTCTTCAGTATTTATGTCCGCAAAATTGTGTTTTATTTACATTGCTACCTCATGGGTCTATGGCCTTCTGGTTGTAGATGAAAACAAAAAACAAAAAACAAAAACAAAAAAAAAAAAAAAAAAAAAAAAAAAAAAACAACAACAACAACAACAACAACAACAAAAAAAAACCACGATGTAATATGATTAGAGTATGAAAGGAGTAGCCAAATTTCTACAAAAAAGTATCTGAGATAATTAACGCTATGTACACAATAAGGGTGTAACTGAAAAATACATTTGTTCCTTCTGTATATTTGTAAATGGCACTCTATACCCGAAGCTTGGTATAATGCAGGATTATTTCTCTTTGTAACCTTGCAGAGGCCATAACGGAGTTCCAGAGGTTATATCAGAAGATAACAATGCCCATGATTCAATACTCATCTCTGATTAATTGAAATTTGTGAAAAGATCTTATCCCATTGTAAGACGAACACAATTTTAGCCTGGTCTATAGTGAAAAATGGTGCAGACGACAATTTTGGTTAATGAAATATTGAAATGATTTGCCTATTGGGATAGAAATAATTGGGGATAATAATAGAGTAATTGCTTCTATCAAACTCTTTCTTCATTTGTCACATTTTTTTTTTCAAACGCTTTTTCCTGAGGGGCGTCAAAAAGCGGGATTTTGTAGAAACTGGTTAAGGTATGCGAGAAAGGGTTTTTTTTATTTAAGACAAGCGTGTTGGTAAAATGATATATATGAATATTAGTAAAAAATCTTAATCTCAGTTTTATTGTAATTAACCGACTTTAGAAACTATTGTGGAAATTGAAGAAATTGCTTGTCTCAAAAAATAACATTTCCATCAACTTGAAATTTTTGTCTGCAGCTTTTTAAATTTTGACCAGTCTAAAATTTTGTAATGTGGGAATGAATTATGTAATCTTTATTGAAAACACACTAAAAAATTCAAGTCTATTACTACAATGTTGAAACCTCTTTTCGCTGTCTCTGTTTTTACTTTTGTTTGCTCATTTCAGCTTGCATTCCACCTCCTATATACCCTAATGCTATCCTAGATCCAGCCGGAGACACCCTAGTAGGAACAATTCGGAAATACAGGTGTATGGATGGATTTATTCCTTCCGGACCTCTAGAAGTAGGGTGTATAGAAGGACCTACTGGACCAATCTGGACCCCGCCACAATATAATTGTATTGGTAGGTAGTACCTAATGATTTACGTATATTTGAAGGCTTTCTTTTACAAAAAGAAAGATATCTGAAAATGGGAAAGAAAACAGGGTTGTCTGTTATGTTAATATAAGTCATAAACCTTTTTGTTGTTGTTGTTGTTGTTTTCAAAAGCAGAAAAGTACAAAAAAGAATGCTACACTCGAAGAACCCGAAAGCTTACATATAATCATACGCATTTATGTTCGTCAATTTTTAATTCTTTTGGAAACCTGCTTAAGGCAATATCTTGCTAGATATTTCTGGTGATTTTTTTTTCTGATATGACCTCAATTTGGAAGCAAGATATAAATACACCCCATTTACAACTCTATGTTCTAAAACCAAGCATGCGTATTAACATAAACATTCTAGATGTATAGTTGTTCCATATGCATACACACTATTCATTTCAGCCTGTGCACCACCACCACCAGTTCCATACGCGATCCTCGACCCAGCCGGGGACAATTTAGTCGGGACTGAACGATTCTACAAATGTATGCCGGGATATATCCCAACCAAACCAGGCCCGGTAGTAGTGAAATGTTTTGGTGAATATCATGAAGGACGAGGAAAAGTGTATTGGGGTGAACCATCTCATTACTGCAGAGGTAACAGTTTCCTATTGTGAATAGTATCACCCCATGTCAAATATATCTGTAATATGGTTATCCAACAAGGCGAGCGGACAATAACTCGTTACCATTTCCTATTCAATAAGCACACAAATGTGATGTTTACTAAATTCTGAACTGTTACCATATCGACGGCTTAGAGCAAAAACATAGTATGGCTCTATGTTTTTGCTCTTAGCCGTCGAAATGTCCAGGAAACAGGGTCTTTCTTATAGCCAAACATTGTGATTGAATTAGGTCAAATGAATTTGCCTTCGTAAAAGACATTATAAAACCAATGAATCACCTTTGGATTAGAATCAACCAGGTTTAAGTTACCAACGAGGCTGTCGGATTAGTAACATCTACATGCATTATTGATACTCTTATGCCTATTTAATCTACTAGACGTGAGATTATTATTATTTTGTATGCAATAGGTATGTTCCTATAATCCACCCCTATCTAATACAGAAAAATAGCTATTCATGTTGGAGCCTCCTAAAAGACTCTTAATAGTAACCCCGTGAGTGGGAAACAAATGGCGCCTTCAAAAAACAAAACAAAACAAACAAACAAACAAACAAAAAACCCTCCCCGATATAAATGGTTTGCTCGCTCATTACAAACTGAAAGCGCAGCCGCCCCTGGCACTGTTTCAAGATATACCAATAGTTCATGTATAGCATATATATATTCTTTATTGCATTAAGAATAACATTCTTTACAACAAAACATACAATTTGAACATAACAAGGAGCATTTTCTGAAGAGCACATGATGATAAAGTTCAAATTCAGTTACAAAAGATATCAATTGTATAGAAATATACAATCATTGTAATATTAAATTAAATTTATTCGATTACGCCAATGATTTTCTGATGATTAACGTACTGAAAAGCTTTCGAAATCCATATGAATAAAGAGCCATTAAGTTTAACTTTTTTCTTTTTTTTTTCTTTTTTACTTGTACTTGTACTTCGTGTGATGATAGTTATTGTCCAGCTATATGTTTGTTCATATGCGCTGGTCAAAAGCTATGATCTTAGTTTATTTGCAAAATAAATATATTTCGCGAAATTGAAGACTTTTATCAGAACTGCAAGTCATTAAATTAATTAATTTTTGATGTGACGGCCATGTATGATAGTATTTCTTAATGCATTTTTTTCTTAAATTTCTAAATCTCGATCAGATTAATAGGAAGTGGTATTCGTCCTCTTCTTGTACAGAGTTGCAATTTGTACATCTTCGTTCATTTCGCGTAATACCATCATGACGACCGCGTTCTATGTTTAAATCATGTAAAGATGAACGAAATTTTGTCAACGCGTTTCTAAATTTTTTTCTCGAATCATTTCTAAGTATCTTTCTTGTTCAAATGAGTGTTTAAATAGACTATATGTAATTAATTGATTTGAGTTGTTGATAGATCGTACTATTCTTGTTTGTAAATATCTAATATTCTTACTTTAATAATGTTATAATTAATTGGGATGTTAAACTGGTTGTCCCATATATTTCAATCCTATTCTATTTAAAGTTGATTTTATTTGATATGCCCAATTTGTTCCTTTATATGTGAAGTTGTTATCTGTGTCATTTTTGAGCATATAATATATTTTGAAAAAAATAGACTGTCTATTCATATTAATGATTTTTAACCAATATTTGAAGATAATACGATGACCAGGCTCTCCATACAATGCTTGGTGGTTTGTTGTGTTTTTAACACCGAGTAATCTTTTGCAAAATTTAGACAGAATCTTTTCAATATCAGGACAAGAAATATTTCCCCAAACGGCAGCCGAATAGTTAAGAATAGGTGATATAAGCGAATCAAATAAATTAAGCATATGAGGAATTGGAAGGTAAAGTTGGTTGAACAAGATAAAAAGGTTATGTAACGAGTACGAAGCGTGTTGTGCTATTATCTTTTGTGTGCGATTCCAAGACCCATTTTTATATAAATGTACTCCTAAGTACTTAAATGATGATACAATTTCAATTTTAGTATTGTACAAGGAAAAATCATTCGACGTCGGTCTACCTTTTTCGAATATCATTACTTTAGTTTTGTTTACGTTTAATGTTAATTTCCATATATTGCAATAATTTTATATATCATTAAGTATCGACTGAGGTGCTTTTGGGTCGGTAGCAAAAATAACCGCATCTTCCGCAAATAAGATGAGAAATAATTTTATATCTTCAAAACTTATGATTATGATTGTAAGGGCAATATCACTATTAATACCGTTCAGCATATTATTTAGGTAGAAAAAGCAAAGCATGCTACTACAAGGATCGCTTTGTTTAACACCAATCGTTGATGTAATATGCTCTGATTTCATTTTTTTATAATGCACAGAAGATCTTACACATTCATACATTGATTTGATAGCGTTTATTAATTTTGAGCTTATTTTTTCATTAAGTAGTTTTTGCCACAGCATAACCCTATTAATCTTATCAAACATTTTTTCCCCAATCCAAAAATGATGTGTTCAGTTTCTTTTTAATTGACAATGTTTTGGAAATTAATGCATGAAGAATAAATAGACAGTCTGTTGTTGATTTATTTTTTTGAAATCCATACTGGTTATCAATAAATTTGTTATTTGCTTCTTGTGTGCCACCTTTGAATATCGGGTTTATTATTCCTTCACACCAAGTTTCAGGAAATACTCCCTCATTAAATATCTTATTGTAAAATTGGATTAAGAAAGGTGATATAAGGTCATAAGTACTCTTAAAAATTTCAGAAATCAACTGGTCACTACCAGGGCTTTTTGAACTTTTCTGTGAAAAAACAGCTTCCTTTATTTCTTGATCCGAGAATTCTCTGTCTAAAATATCATAAAAAATTATATGATTCTGTTGATCAGAAGGCTGGGACATATTTTCAGTTAATTCTGTTGAACCATATATCGTGTTAAATGTGTGTACATTTCGTCTTTTGTAACATTTTGAGTTTCATGGCCTTTTTTAATCTGTATTGATCTTTTACTTTTTCGAAAAAGATTTTGGACAATATCTTGCTAAATTCGATACACGGATGCCTTCGTCATTTTTATATTGAGTCTTACATTTACGTTTTACAAGTGTATATGCTCGCTTTTTATCCAGCAGACTATTTCTATTTTCTTCATTTTTATTTTTTTGAAACTTAATTCTTACACGATGAAATTCCTCCCTAGCTTCTATACATTCTTTGATGAACCATTTTTTATTTCTACTTTTATTCTGATGCGTTTTTCTTCTCTTTTTTCCGAAAACTTTATATGAGTTTTCTTGAGTCGAACTTATTTTCAAACTATGATAATTTAATTTCTATTTTCGTCTATCAAAAACGGACGTTTTGATTGGTCGAAAACAAAAACAAACAAACAAAAAAAAAATCATACACCCATGAACAAAGTTTTAGCACCTAGCTAATTTGCATGCTTCCGCACAAAATTGTCCCACTCAAAAAAAGTATCGAAATTTGTTATGTTTTTCCTTTTTCGCTCGATGCTATTAGATTATAAGAAATAAAGAAAATATTTTTTTTGTTTTCATGGAGGTATGAACCGAAAAACCTTATTACACGTATGTATGAATCCGCTACATGTATTCATACAGTGTGATTAGTTTTTTCGGTTCATTTAAGAGATGAAGAGAATACTTTTTGTTTTCATTGAGGTATGAACCGAAAAACCTAATCACACTGTATGAATACGCGAAGCGGATTCATACATTGTGTGATTAGGTTTTTCGGTTCATACCTCCATGAAAACAAAAATTATTCTCTTCATTTCTTATAATTTAATAGCATCGAGTGAAAAATACAACAACTTTACATATTTTGATACCTTTTTGTATGGAACTATTTTGTGCGGAAGCATACAAAATGGCTGCGTGCTCAAAATTTTGTTCATGGAGGTAATAATTAAATTTTTCGACCAATCAGATCGCTCGTTTTTGATAGACGAAACTAACAATTAAATTATACCTCCATAAAAACAAAAGTATCCTCTTCATCTCTTAAATCCCCTTCTTAAATACGTTTATTCACAGCCTGTCCTCTGCCCCCGCCAGTTAAGTTCGCCGAAATAGAAAAAGGCGACTTACTAATTGGATCCCAAAGGAGGTATATTTGCAAGAATGGATTTTATGCCACAGGACCAATTCTTACTAAATGTACAATAAACGGGACGTGGACGCTTCCAGATCATTCGTGTACTGGTATGTACCTGAAAGTCAGTGTTACTTGATTTCGTAAGTTAAGCTGTAGTTACTAGATTTTGCACGCCAAACGACGATGTGTAAATGAAAGCGTAACTCAGTGTGTAAGGGCAATTCAAATCTTTAGATAATTTTCCTATCCAATGCTAACGATATTATTTCAATGTAAGTCTGGCCGAGAGGAAGTCGTCTTAGAAGTTAAGAAGAAGAAGAACAACAACAACAAAACAGTTTGTGAAAAGAAGACATAGGTTGTTCCAAAAAATATTTACATTTCTCGTATTAAGATCAATGGTGCTCTTAATCTAGTATTGATGACGGCGTCTGTTAGTGTTGAAGAAACTGCTGTATTCTCGATAAGTCTATGAGTATAACTTAAGGCATCTTATAAATTACCCCATTTTAGCCTGTGGACCTGTGCCGAGGGTTGACCACGCCGATATAGAAGACGGACTTCACCAACTTGGTACTATTCGTAGATACATCTGCCATAGAGGGTACGTGCCAACGGCCCCACCTGCAGTTAGATGTTTAAAAGATGCGAAATGGAGTCATCCTAACTTTACATGCGTCGGTAAGTAGCTTTGTTGGAGAAATTGCTTTAAGCCTTTTAAGAAATTTTATCATTTTCAAGTATATTTATTATACGAAAAGAAAAATAAAAAAGAAATTTCATAAATTTGATATAGTCGTCAGCAACTTCTTTCAAAACGGTCCAGTCTAAACTTGTGACATCTGGGAATGTGTTAAGAAACTGATACCCAATATTAAAATCAATCTGTTTTCAATACCATTTCAGGTAAGAAGTGCGTTCTATACATAGCTTATGAAAAGTTTCAGTTTACCAAATATAAGCGTGGCTACGCAAAATATTAATTCATCAAATAAAAATCCGCAAACGAGAAGAAAAAAAGAAGTAAAACATAAGAATAAGAAGACGAAACGGAGAAATATGTAGGCAAATTATTCAAATATTTATCTCTTTTAATACACAGCTTGTAAAGATCCTTATGGTATGGATCATGCAGTCCTAGAGCCGGGTAACAAGTTAGTTGGAGACGTTAGAAGATATACGTGTCTTCCTGGTTACCTAGCAACCGGTCCAATAACGTCAACATGTGCAGTGCCCCCTGGGAGAAATCTTCCTGATTGGTCAACTCCTGTACACTACTGTAAAGGTGAGTTATCAATAAAGATCTTCATTATTCTCAAATTTGGAAAAGAATAGCAATTCCCTAAACATGTAAATCGATCGAAATGAGATTTTGTGATCAGTTTAATTAATAACGAATAGACGTTGGGTGTGAAAATGTTGTAACTACAGCTTTTATTCAAGTTGTAGTTACATCATTTTGCACGACCAACGACGAAATAAGTTTCATAGATGAACGTTCAGCATTAATAACCCTTTTCTTACTTCTAAATTCTATTGAGAGATGAAGAGAATATTCTTTGTTTTCATGGAGGTATGAACCGAAAAACTTAATCACACCGTATGAATACGCGAAGCGGATTCATACATTGTGTGATTAGATTTTCGGTTCATACCTCCATGAAAACATAGAATATTCTCTTCATTTCTTATGATTTAATAACATCGAGCGAAAAAAAAGAAGAAGAAGAAAAAAAAAAAAAAAAAAAAAAAAAGAAAAGCTTTACAAATTTGTTATCCTTTTGTCGGGGACTATTTTGTGCGGAAGCATACAAAATCGCTGTGTGCTCAAAATTTTGTTCACGGGGTTATGAAAGAATTATTTCGACCAATCAGAACGCTCGTTTTTGATAGACGAAACTAAAAATTAAATTATAACTTGATAGATACGACGCCCTAAAGATTTACGGATCGTTGACCACTCCCTGTGAGCTCCAACGAGGCAGTTCGACTGTGATATCAAACAACGTTACTTCGCAAAAAAAGGCAAATAGCATAAAAGAAAGTCGACTCGTTGTTGACGACCCATACGTCGGGACCGGGGATGGACACTTGTACCTCATGATTGAGAATCCGACGCGTTATCAATTGCGCCATGGCCGCGGTCGCCCTGTTTACTTTGATTCTTTTGATTAAATTTTGTCCAATGCCTAGACTGTTTTTGGCGATAATAAGAAAGCACTTTAAACCATTTCCTATCTATGCCACCTTTTGGCTTCTCTCGAAAAAATATCGGAAATCAGTGTGCAGATTGAAGAAATTACTTTAGGCAAGCAATTTCTTCATTTTCAACATTTTTTTTTTGTACCCAGAGAATTGAAAAAAATCTGAAATTGAATAAACTTTAAATCATCGTCTGCAACTCCTTTCAATTTGGACCAGTCTAAGATTTTGCCATCTTGTAATGGTTTAGTTATTGAGCTTCGCAGTGATATAACTGAAAGATTTTTCAAAACAGACTTAAAACCCACACAAACATATTTTGTCAGATTTGAGTTGATAAAAATTCAAAATGAATTATTCCCATGAAAAGTATATTCCTTAGAATTTTATGATAGAACTGAGTAATAAGAGAAGAAAACACAACTTCACCCTTTCCTGGACAAACCCGGGATTTTACGTCACTGTGATTTTATACTTGAGAAAACATTGTGGAAAAAGGAGAAATTGCTTGTAACAAGCAATTTCTCCTTTTCCCACAATATTTTCTACTACATATGATGGTCAGATTTCAAATTGCATGCATTTTTCATTGTCGTCTGCAACCTCTTTCAAATTGGACCTGTCTAAAATTTCATAAAACAGGAAAGGGTTAACTCGTATTCAGGGCAGAGAAAACCAAGTTAACACTTTAACTCATTAACCAGGCGGCACATTTTTAGACTATTCCAAATCCAAAGGAGTTTCTGACGACAATCAAAGTGTATGAAGTTTTAGATTTTTTCACTTTTCTGGGTAGAAACATTGCGAAAAACGAAGAAATTGTTTGTTGCAATTTCTTCATTTTATACAATGTTTTCCTAATTGTTATTCTTGAGAGGCGTCCTAGAGCGCCATCGTTTGGGAATGGGTCAAACAATAATAGATAACAATAAAAGTATACCATGCAGAATATACGTCTATATGGGTGTTTTAGCCTAAAACAACAGATGAAAATCCCTAAACTCACTAAAGAACGATTTATGTTATTTCGATGAAACCATTCGACTTCGCCAATGCTTCTTGTTTAAGTCAATCCTGAATACGCCTAAATTCCTAAACAAGAATTCTTAGGATTCTTATTTAGCGGATTGCAAATCTTAATCTAAAGAACGCTTTATCTTAAAGATCTAATTAAGAGAACGCATCTCTATTTACCGGTATATGCTCTTATTGTTTTACTTTTAACTTGATAATTAAAATCAGAAATTATCTTTCATACATGATTCTTTTTTACACTCCCTATTTTTTTGATTATCTAATAATTATTTTATTTGCGCCATTATGATTCCGCTCATTATTTTTAGATTGTGGTGATCCATATCCAGTCGTGAATTCCATTGCTGTAAAAGGCCAAAAGACGATCGGGGCCGTTCAGCAATATATCTGTGAAAAAGGTTGGTAAATTCATTGTCTCTCTTTTTGTGTCTGTGGTGGATTTACAGTTGCTCGGAGGAGGTTTCGTTTGACCCCCACACTGTAGCCTCATTATTTCATTCAAAAGCAAAAGCTCTGAATATGTGAAGGCATTTGCTAAAAAAAGTAAAATTACAACTAAATCCTATGTTGTTGGAACTCATTAGAATCGTCTCAGTGAGACGGTTCTAATGAGTCCCAACAACATGGGGTTAAGCGGGATTTCTCTAATGATTTTTGTATGCAATCGAATCAATCCTTTATATCTTTGGCAAAAAAGTGTACTAAGGGACCAATCTTTAAAGCGACTACTTTTTTGTTGTCCCTTGAGCGGTCGCTTAATACAAGATTTATTGTAATATAAAAACGACCCTCTTTGTACGATTGAGCCCCCTTTGTATGTGCCATTGTATGTGTACTCGTTTGATATGTAACAGGAAAAATAAGAACAAGAACAGTCAGGGACAGATTATGCTCCCCGAATATAACCCTTTCAAAAAAAGTAAAAATTAAACGTCGAAAAGGGTTCAGACGGAATATATTCAACCATGGTTTTTGAACTTGATCTTGAAGCTGTCTGAAAAGTTATTTCAAATGGCCTATCTACGCATGATAGAGAACGATTCTGTAAAGTTATTTTGAAACCTTTCTATAATTTAGGATCTATGCTCCAGAATGCTTAATCTTAATGTTTGACCTAAGCAGTGACCTCAACCTTGGAGCTATCCGAATATTTCTTTCAAATGGTACATCTTCTTATGATAGAGAATAAATATGCCAAGTTAAAATTAAATCCATCTATAATTGCAAGAGCTATGCTCTGGAAAAGCTCAATCCTTATGTTTGACCTCGAACTCTGGCCTTGGAGCTATCCATATCCGGGCGAAATGCGTCGGCGCAATATCATACGGATTTCAAATCAAAATGGTTTAAGGGTTGTGGAGAAATCGAGGCGGGGGGCAGGTCGGACGGAATGACGTACGGAAAGACAAAGGGTCGGCTAAGCGGCGGGTAAGCGGCGGCTATACGCTCAATCTTCCGGAAGCACAATTAAAACTCTTTATACAACGGAACTCATAAATATGCCTTCTAAAAAGTGATTCTTATCTTGTCGAATTTATTTTATCAAACGAATGTTTATTCCACTGTTGCACTCAATTCTTCATAATTCTATCGCTTCCTTCGCGTCATGTTTGTGATCTTAACAGACTTCATATTGATACACAAAGTGAAGCCCTGTTTTTGAAAATACGTATAATTCATTCTATTATAAGTGTTATACAAATTTCTTATGTTTTGTCAATATAGGGTACGTTCCGTCAGCCCCTCCACTATCCCACTGTATGCCGAACGCCGAATGGACGCCTCCAGAATTCAAATGTATAGGTATGTTTCTCCCGTATATCCCTTTCCTGTTTGTCAAAATTTTAGACATGGTCAATTTCAAAGAAGTAACGGACGACACCTAAAAGTGAGTGCAATTTAAAAAGTAACAAAGAAAAACAAAACAACAATAACAACAACAAAAAATGGTACAGAAAATTGTGGGAAAAAAGACATTGCATGTTACAAGCAGTTTCTTCTTTTCCCACAATATTTTCTCATTTATAAAAGTATAGGGACGTGAAAACCAGGGATTGACCAGGAAAGGGTTATTTGCTTTTCCCTCTATCCCCTTTTTACGTTTTTTGAAAATATCTTTAAAGTATTTTTATGAGAATGGGAAATGTCAATAACTCATTGAATTTTTTTTTGGACGGATCGCTTCCATCAATCAAGCCTTTTTGGCGACTTAAACGTCCTCACTACAGCTTATTCAAGCTGTATTTACGACGTTTAGTTCTCCAACAAACAATTTGACTTTTAATTTAGGTCACTGACACTGCTTTACAAAAATAACGTCATGTATAAAATCAATTAAACAGCCCTGTTGGAGATAAAAGGGCGTGGCAAGCGATCCGTCAATGGCTGAATGTCCCTTATATTTAACTTTCCAATACAAATAAATAATTATAGTTTTCAAATTAAATCTACGTTTCGAACCGTAGTTAGGAAAGGGTGGACTTTTCTTTATGGAATCTGTCATTGTTCATAACTAGATTAGCTGTGACAAGAATTAGTTTCATATATTTTCTTTAACAACTTCATACAAACTAGCTTTAGATTTCACTGCACTGCTTGGTAGTTAGTTGTAGATTGGGTGTAGAACAGCACATGCACGGAAAATTTACATGTTGATATTAAAACTTTCTTTCTCCATAGAAAATGTTCTTTATCGACAGAACTTTGGGTTTTCTTAGTAACATTAATATAAAACATAATAAAAATAAAATACAAAAAATATACCATCATGGTAATAATCGACGATAATAGTAATACTTATGGTAACAATATTGTTATTCAAATATGTTATTCCCTTTAAGATATTCTTTATTATCCTTTATTTTGAATACGAAATAGATCATTTATACAAGTTCCCCTTAATTAACATATGTTATGTATCTTGAAAATTTATCCTTTTTGTGAAATTGTGGAGGATAAACAATGCGCATTTTGACGTGAAAAGAACTAAAACTAGTATCCAGGGTTTTAGATACCTTTCACCTCTTATGTTATTTAATAATCTAAAGTCTCTGAAAAATCCCTTTTACACAATTTCCATACTTATACTAATATGTCAAATGAAATGAATGCATTAGAAAGACAGGGTTAGATGGAAGTTTAAAGAACTTAAAATTGCATCCACAAAGTTGCGCTGAAAACTGGTTGTTACCTCGTATAGAAGGGATATTCTTTGTCATATTATACTTGAATATTGCGTCGAGAGTTTAGGTTTCTAGAGCGCCCATTTTATAATCAGTCTGCGGAACACCACCCTCATACGACAATGCTCTGATTGACACGGTGGGGAATGACTTAGTGGGTACCATACGATCGTACACATGTCAGAAGGGCTATGTGGCCACAGGACCGATGGAGATTGTCTGTGAAGCGAAACAAACTGATGGTTTCCCACCACCATACTGGAAGCAACTGTACAAAAATTATTGTAGAGGTACATTTTTTTTAAAAAATATTCAAAAGTTCTGTAATATGTTTTCGAAATTGAAATAACATATCACATAAATTGAACCATGACTGAAAATATTGCGGTGAAGTATTTGGCAAACAGTGTGATGATAATATTATTGCGGTGAAATATTTGGCAAACAGTGTGATGATAATATTATTGCGCAGAAATATTTGGCAAACAGTGTGGTGATAATATTATTGCAATATTTGACCAATCGCGGCTGTAAGTTTAAAAGACTAGTCGACCAATGAAATCATTCATTTAGCCCAGAAATGAGATATTAATTCCAACATTGTCCGCCGTTTTTTTTTAAACATTTTTGTTGGTTTGGCGACTAAACGTCGTGTCTACAGCTTATTCCAGCCACTATAGCTACTAGCCATGAATTTTGCAATATAACGTCGTTTAAAATCGATGTTGGACTTCCTGTTGGAGTCAGTGACTCGGGTCAACGGGGTAAGGGGGCGGAACCAGCGATTAATCAATTGTATAAGCAAAGATTAAGTAAATTCTGTCACTATAAATATAGTTATAAAGTGTAATACTTGGCGATCTAACACTTCCCTCGTTCACAGCTATATATAACAATGTTTTGCATTGAGCTTAATGCAACTTTGATCATTACTTATACTCGTAGTTCCTTTGTGTTTAAACCAATTTCCACTCAATGAAGCTTTTTGACGCCTTTGATTTCAAAGGCGAAAACAACGTAAAAAATGAAGAAATTGCTTGAACCAAGCAATTTCTTCATTTTATACAATATTTGCAAAACAGGAAGTGAACACATTCTAGCATTTGATAAACTTAAAATTGACATCTACAACTCCTTTCAATTTGAACCAGTCTAAAATTTTGCTGTCTGAAAATGGGTAAAACAAATCAAGATTTACAATTTTAAGCTCCACCGATACGCATTTGAAAATAACAAGGTAGAGGTCATGTGACAAAGACATGTTCACTTATCAAGGTCACATATTCAAAAAAAAGTCTGTTACGGGGATATGACGTTTGAATGACTCCTTTTCTTACTTAAATTGTTTCCTGTTGCGAATAAGTTGATAGTATTTTTTACTTTGAGTAATATAGTGAACGTTAATGAATAACCCTTTTTTGTGTGTGTTTATTAACAGATTGTGGTGTGCCACCAAACGTCACTTACGCATATTGGTTAGACGGCCCTAAAACAGTCGGATCTACTATCCTATATGTGTGTGAGACAGGGTATGTTGCGTCTGCACCCCCTGCTATCTTCTGTCTAAAGGATGGTTCATGGTCCAAGCCAAACTTTACATGTGCTGGTATGCTTCGATACTGTTCTTTGATTTCAATTTCAAAATAATGATAAGATTTTGTAGCATTTAGACTTCAACCGGAAGTCGTCATTTTTTATTTGTCTAAGGCTGCCTTGAACGATTTTCGATCAGTCATTTCTTCTAGCATTTTCCCACAAGTTCAACTTCGTTATCCTATCCGATTGACAGAATTGATTGAATTAGGTTTATCGCCATTTTTTATAGTATTTCAGCCATATCGCGGCGGCCGGAGCACTTTACAATGGATTCCTGGTATCCCATACAGGTAATACCACTAAATCACTCCCGAGCCCCAAGCTGTTCATCCTTCTTAGGTTAACGATTATCAACCACATGGTGGGGGACAAAAGTTGTAAAGGATATTTGCCGCGGCCGGGGATCTAACCTGGTACCCCTTGACTAGGAGTGCACTTCGCTACCACTGCGCTATGGCCGCAGCCACGATCATATCCGGGTCGTATGTTTTTCATTCTTCTGAAGCATAGTATTGTAATATAACGGTTGTTGATAGGTATTTTATTGATTCAAATTCTTCTCCACACTACAATTTCAAAACAGTTCATAGCTGCCCAAATCACATGTGAAGACTAAACTTTTCAATTATCCTTTTATTCACATGACCGTCAAACAAAACGAAAAGTGTTCAATTCTGCCTTCACAGAAAATATGTAACAACACTTTAGACTTGATCAAATGTGAAAAATATCACAAATGCAATATTTTCATTTATTTACTTGCTGCTCATATTTGAAATGAAATATAAATAAGCCATCATTCGGGATGCATGAATGTCATTTTTTTCTCTTTTTTCCTTATTTTAGAATAAAGTATTTTTTCTGATTCAAAAGAAATTAAAGGAAATGAAAATCTCTTTAAAACTGACATATTATGTACATTAACCCATTTACAGACGACACAATTTTAGTTGCACTATGCTTTTTGTTGTTGAAGAAATTGTTAAAAACATTGGAATTTTCAAACGTCATTGGTTAACATTATCAATGTAGGTTTTCCCGAATAACGGATAAAGTATTTTTAAATTTCGGTCATTTACAAAATGAGCGCATGCGTGACATTTCCAACCACTACACATGTGATCAGAGTCTGATCAGAGTCTTCACTCTGCGCTCTGTAGATAGATACTGACCAAAAGCTTCTTTAAACAATCAGCGAATATCATAATTGCCCCGAATGGCTTACAAGGGTGCTCAACGTGTGCGAGTCACGCACATGTGAAATAGTTGGAAATATCACGTATAGGCTCAAACATCTTATTCGTTTAAATTTACAGGTTGTATGGTGACGCCTGACGTGCTGCACGCCATCCCTGTATCTGGTGTAAAGACCACTATGTATCAGACAGGGTCCGTCATCACGTATGAATGTATCCCGGGCTATGTGGCAGTGGGGACACCAGAGCTTGTGTGTACCTCAGAAGCTGTTTGGTCACCGAAAAACTTCCGGTGTGTAAGAAGTAAGTAAGACAATGATAATACTCTCTTACATCAAATATCAGAGACGAAAATTTGTACTTATCCAAATTGAAAGAGGACGCAGATGACATGTATTCGTTGCATGATAAGGATGATAAATTCATGGAAAAGGATAAAACAAAAACAAAACAAAAAACAATGTAGCAAATAGAAAAAATGCTTGCTTCGAGCGTTTTATTATCTTCCCTATATTTCCCATGACATATTTAGAGGGGAAATTATGTTTATTAATTTTTAAATGTCAAAAGATATACTTAAGATAGTATGATACAATTGATGTCAAAACCGAACTTATGTGGTAATAGATTAACTGAATCATATCAATATGGTTCCTCCTTAAAGATTTTTTTCTTAGTCACAATGTAAGATTTTAGGTCATTGATGTGCATCTATACAATGTTTTATTCACGTCAAAGTTGTTACAAGAACGTATATATAACTAGTAGTTAGTGACATATTTTCTTTTTACTTCAGTTGCGTAATATAATTCTTTTCTTTTAATGGCGTTTCTGTTTAAAGTATGTGTTGAAATACAGGTGTTCATTCCAGAATTAGGATTTGTTGTAGTGAAACATGCTAGTTGTTTTTAAAGCAGAATAAAAGGTGTTATTTATCATTTAACATTCTTTGAAAATTATAGAAATGTTAAATCAATTCGATAGCAAGTATACTGATATGAGAGAGAGAAAAAAAAGGACGCACTATGAGGGAATGTGATAGTTAAGTTTTTCCATATTATAGCTTGTTACGAGCCTATTGTATACCCAAATACAGCGATTGTCAGTGTGGAAGGTTGGTTGCTTGATGACATTGTCGAATACCGGTGCATCGACGGGTACAAAACCGTGGGTGAACCACTGGTATCGTGTCTTACAACTGGAGAATGGTCTCCTAAAGTGTTTGATTGCGTCAGTGAGTATCTAAATATTTGTGAAATGACTCAATTTAGTTGCATTTCTTTTGCAAATTTGTTTCTTTTTCAGGAAAATAGTTTAATATGATTAATTAAATAGGAATATCTTTTTTTGCTAATTAAAAGACCGAGAACACAATTTGTTTTACAGTCATATTGGTAACTTCAATAAGATGTGGTCTTTTTTCACAGCACGGTAAGAGATTTACATAATTTATTAATGATTTTCAATACATTTTTAAACATATTACTTCGAAAGAGTAATTATTTCATTGTGCATCATACTACTGTCTAGTTTAAATCAGAATATATGTCTATACACTTTATTTAATTCCTTTTATCATTTTTTCAGAGTGTTCACCTGCTCCGGACTTAATGTACACATTACCAGCTACTGGCGAATCGTATATTGGCAGTGTAGTGACATATACATGTATAAATGGTTTCGTTTCTAACGGCCCAGTAACATCTATATGTCGATCAAATCTGACTTGGTCCGATCCGGATTTCTTTTGTTATGGTATGAATTCAATTGTATTTGATACATATCTTTTATCGTTTATGACTTAGGAAATATTGTTTGTTTTGTTTGAAATGAGTTTAACGCAGCTTTAATAAATTTTCAGTCATATCGCGGAGGTTGGTTCGCCTAACAACGGATTCAATTTTCAGCTTTAATAAAGGGAAAATTTTGAAAAAGCTTCATATAAACTAGCCAAAAGTCCTAACTGACCACCTCTAAATTTCGGATAAAAATCATATTTTGAAACATATTTATACAAATTTTGATATACAGTCGAATACCTTTACCCGGAACGACTTTTAGCTGAAGCTTATATTTCGATATAATCAAACCTTTTTAAGTAGGTTTCTTTAACAAAAATTAACAATACCGCGGATCAATTTGAAAACACAGACACCATTTTAGATGCATTTACACATTCATATGATGCACTTTATTTCAATAGGACAAAGTTTGTAATTAATAGCACTTTTTACGTGGTTATATGCAGCTTTATGTAACAGTATCGATTTTGTATGTGGTTGTGTTTCTTTGTTTGTCTCTCATGAAATTATATTGACAAAAGTTGACGAAATTCTCGTTTATGCAAAAAGGGTCGGAAAATAGCAGTCACCGTTACATTTGCTTCTTACAATGACAAGAGTGGCATCCGATACGGTTTTGCGTTGAAGAATTAGATGCGTAATACATACTCTTCTGTACATACATCGATCACAAGAATCCTTTTCAAACCCTTATAACTTCAGTTCCGATTCGTTCCTTTAAAAGATTAACCTACTTTAAGAAATTTTGCATATCTCTATCTATTTTGGAAATGTTTGTTTTCAAATGACAAATGATTGAATAAATAGATAAATAGGTAGGCGAAAAATAGATTTTATCTTAGTTTACCTTCAAAGTACTTACTGCTGCTTTGTTTACGTCCGGTATTTCATCACCAGCTTCGTTTTGACATAGGATTAGAAAATAATTTTGACACTATGCACGTAGAACTATCAATAAAACCAACTATCCCGAACATCGCAGTCGGGAGATTTCACTGTTTGGGGTAAAAATCACTTCTCCGGTCACATTTGATATCTCGCGAAAAAAATCAGCAAGGAATAAAACATAATCGATCGATATCAAAACGGTTGTCAACATCATGCGGTGAATGGCAACAGCATAAAGAGCATGTATTTTTGAAACGTACAGAAAGGTACTTGAAGACGAAAGATAAATTAATTGCCTACTTTCACGCCTAACGTTTAGTTTCATACTGCCAGATGTTCCATTGGTGTGATTCTACACAAATTTTAAACTTTTGGACACTTTGCTCGCTATTTTTTGGTATCAAGAATCGTTCGGCCAATACTGCCTCAGAACTTTGATTCATCCGTCTAGAACGTCTTAGATGTGATAGAAACCTTGGGACGTTGAAACAATTCCGAGAGACTTTGGCTTGGTAGATCACTAATGATACATGTCTTCCGTGGCTTGTAGTCAAAGGTTAGACTTTCAAGAATTGCTTAGAATTCCATGATTGATATCTTTTAAGTAAACGAAAAGGAATGTTTATATCGCGTTCTTAACAATCGGTTCACCTTTCTAACACCCTTCTTTCACACAACATGTTGTTGTATTCTGTTCATGACTTTTTTTTTACCTATACATTTCAGAAAGCGTATTTACTGACTTTCATTCTTTTTATGTCATTTGTATGGTTATTTCCCATATGGGGTTTTATATGAACAGGATGTGCTGGTATTCCAAAGGTAAATAATACGCAGCCTATAACTGGACAGGATGCTATGTATCCGATTGGTACGACTCTCTCATACGAATGCTTGCCAAACCACCTCAGTACCGCGACGCCTGTTTTAGAGTGTCTTGGTGATGGCTCGTGGTCAAAAGTTGCTTTCAGGTGTATACTTTGTGAGTATTGGTACTAGGATATTAAAACCATTTTCTCCATAATAGAAGCAAACGAGATTTAAAGTTAAGAAGAAAGGGATAGAATGTTTTGTTTTACTGTCTTCATTTCCATTTATACGTTTACAGTATCCTACTCATTTTGATTGATAAAAAGTATGCATATATAACTCAAAGTTAGATTCAGCAAATGAATCCCAATTTATGAAGGATTTTCTCTGGTAATTTCATTTTAGGCTTGAACGAAGGTGAAAAAAAAATTTGGATGAGTTTTTTCACTTGCAATTGTTCATTGCATTGGTGCTGCTAATTCTTTTTGAAACTTTGGTGAAGAATTTTTACTGTTTACTTATTCGTTTATTAACACATTTGTCATAATAGGACAAAAACCCTTACTACACCATATCAATTGATGGCTCGATAGCATAATTACAGTCTTACTTTATGGTAGCTATCTAAAATTTCCGAAAGCATAAAACGATAAAACTCGAAATTTTCATTTAGCCACATCAAAATCACGTGTAATTTCATATTATAGCTTGTGGCCAACCTACTGCATACACTGAGGCGGTCATTGCACCCGGCGACACATTCCTAGGGACCTCTAGACAGTATTCATGTATTGAAGGGTTAAAAACGATAGGAGATCCAAGAATCATCTGTCTGGAAACAGGAAAATGGTCACCGAGAAAGTTCAAATGTTCAAGTATGATTTTATTTCAATCTCTTATCCATAACATGAAAAATAATAAATAAATGATTTAGTTGCCACCTTCTTATTTTAAAATCCGAAATATCGTGCGTATGTCGAGGTATGCGTCTGCCAGTCCGATAACAATATACAAAGAAAATGAATTAGATGCCAGTGGTTGTAATATAGAGCCTCGGCTTCAAGAGAAAAAAGTCCAAAGCTCGATACCTGGTTTCGCTTTCGGGTCTTGGTCGGTATATTCGGCAAATGTACTAGCGTATTCTATTACTGTCTAATTGTGTCAAAACACATTTCGAGAAAAGGAACAATCGCTCGTTATGAGCAATTGCTCTTTTCCCCAAAGTTCTTCGTGGCCATATTTCTTCAAGTCGTCAGAAAGCGTCAATGTGAGCTAATGGAATACTATAGCATTTTCATGCTAATGGAATAACATAGCATTTTCATGCTAATGAAATAACATAGCATTTTCATGCTAATGAAATAACATAGCATTTTCATGCTAATGAAATAACGTAGCATTTTCAAGCAAATGTAATAACATAGCATTTTCATGCTAATGAAATAACTTAGCATTTTCATGCTAATGAAATAACATAGCATTTTCATGCTAATGAAATAACATAGCATATTCATGCTACACGTGTTGTTGTTTCATTAACTGTTCGTGGATTTTTTGTTGTTGTTGTCGTTTTAAATGTACTTTCTTTATACATTCTGTAACTGTTACATGCTTCAAGAAGTAATTGTACTTATTTAGTACTTATTACTTCTTGCAGCATATTAAAATAACTAACTCAATTTGGATATGATTGTTTTCTTCATGAACACTTATCGGCTGAAAGGCCTATTTCAATGTCATTACACGATGTCAATGTCATTTATCAATGTTAGTTTTAGAAAGTTTTTCATTTCCAAGTCATTTTGTCTTGGTTTTACTTTAACATTGCCAGGCGACAAAATTTTAGACAGGTCTAAATTGAAAGGATATTACAGACGACATTTAAAAGTTTTTGAAATTATTATTATTTTTTTTGACTTTCTGAGTAGAAACCTATGTTAAAATAAAGAAGTTGCTTGTTGCATGCAATTTCTTCATTATCCACAATGTTTTCTTCACAGGGAGCGCACCAAAAGCGTCGTCGTGGGTTAAGAAAATGGACCAAAAGAAATAAATACGAATATTTTTTTAACATGACCACATGTTTACACTTCGTTTTCTTCATATACAGTTCAAATATATATTTCGAAGTTTAAAAGAATCGCCTTAGATATTGCGACTACAATTATTATAGAGAAATAGGTAATATTATGTTGTGATAGAGATGTAACACCTTGTATTTGCTTTGAGCCGTGGAGAAAAATTATGGAACCGTTTTTGTCAAAGATGCGGATTTCTTCTGACTTGTCCGAATTTGTCTGTGTGGAATGCATGTATTTTACTAGAAATATTTATGGGTATATAATAATAGGTGATTATCTTTCTAGAATGCGATCCTGCTCCAGAGCTAGAATACGCAACACCTTTGGCTGGAGACAGCTTTATTGGAAATGCGGTCAGCTATCAGTGTAAAGAGGGCCTGTTATCTAAAGGTCCCGTTGTTTCTGTATGTCAAGTCGACCTTAAATGGTCTAAACCAGCTAATGTTTGTTACGGTAAGATGTCTTATCTACAGTCTAAATTCGAAAACAAACATATTTTGGGGGAATATATTCTTAAAGTATATATAATCAGTATGATAAAAACTAGTGTAATGTGTTAAAACTTCTTTGCAAGAATTGAGTTAAAATGAAGTCTTTAAAACTTTCTCTTTTCGAATCGTTACAACAAAGTATTGCAGCATATATTCTCAGTCGAATTACAACTTTTACAATAATTTTAGCTATCAAAGCGTCCGGTTTGATACCTTAGGTTAACTGACAAAATTTTGGATCTTTTCAGAATTCAATGATTGCAAACTTCTACTGGAGGCTTAACCACTGATTCTATTGAAAGATTACGCCTTAAAATGTAGTTCTTATGTATCTCAGGAATATTGCAAGCTCAGACTGCAAGTTAATCTCCTTTGGTATTTCTAGCTCACTTGAGTATTTGGAAAACATTGTGAACAATGAAAAAATTGCTTGTAACAAGAAATTTCTTCATTGTCCATTATGTTTTCTGACCTACAAGGCAAAGATTTTCTAAATTCCATCAACTTGAAATTATCGTCTGCACTTTCTTTCAATTTGAACCAGATTTTTTCATGTTGAAATGGGTTCACTCCTGGGTTGCTTTACTCTCTTTTATCTATCATTATAACCTTTGACAAAAAAAAAAAATAACTTAACAAAGCCATACTTTGCTAGCTTACAGTACTTTCAGTACTTTGATTTACACTTCTAAGCAGATTTACACTTCTAAACAAGATATCAATTATTAGAAACCAGGTGATATATTTCATTTTGAAGAATTGATAGCATGCTATGTTGGAATGTGTTTTCAGATTTAAAACATTCATACTCTAATGATAGATAACTTTAAGAACATTAAGTCGTCTCTTTGAGTCGTTACGTTTTGATTTTACTATCTCCATCTTAGCAACGTTATCATGAAGATTCTTATCGCCTTTTTTTCGATAGACAAATATTTCTTCCCTTGAAACAAAGATATTTTTTAGATTATTTTGGCATTATATGATCGCTTTTTTTATTTTTATCTCACAATTCGAGCAGTTTGGTAGGTCCGGGCGACGATAACTATCTATTTTTGTTGTCTCGGGCGAATGCTTCCAATGTATTTAAACGATCTGAGTGAGGTACGAAATACACATATTGATATTGTTGAACGATTAGTATTGTACGATTTCTCTCCTATTTACCAGATAGCAAAGCCGATAGTAATGAAGAGTGTTTTAAAAGAAGTGGCGAGTCAAAACGACGACATCATGTTCTCATATTTTATTGCAAATTTTGGCAGATATTTCAAGCACTACGTGCCATCTACGCAAACTAATGAAAACGATAAGTCTTTAAATGAACCCAAACTAATTTCACAACCATTGATATACAGTAAAACATTTCTTTACACAATACGAAATAAAAATGGTAAAAAAAAACCAAATCATAAAGTCTAAGTTAGAAACGAATGGATCATACCTATTAGAGAGAAAGAAAAAAACATAGATTTTGCAGATAAATCGAACTATGAAAATAAAAAAAATGCAATACTTTAACGTTTATTTAAAAATGTTTTGTTTCATTTGATAAAAAATAACAACTTTCAAAAAGGGATGTGTTCAGAGATAATTAGAAGATTCTAAAATTCTATTTCAATTTACTTTGTAACTTTCCCCGTATTAGTAACATTTAAACGCCTGCAATTTATTTGTTACAAATCTTTGATAATCTGGTTAACAGACAAATTTTCTGTTTTATATTTCCGATGACATACATTTGCAACATTACAAATGGTTATTACTGTAAGCTCCGGTTCGTTTTTGGAAAAGCTTATCTATCGGTATGAAAGGGTTCTTTTTACATGAATAATCCATTTAGTATGATATTTGCATATGTTAATTTATTGTGTGGTCATCTAAGTATCGTTAGAAGCGGGGGTTACTGCAATGGTTAATGAGTTGAGAAGGTGTTCATTTCGATTGAAATTTTGTTGTTAGGAAACGTGGACAGTTGTCCCTTTGAAAAGTGATTTTGATATACAAGACTAAAGAATTGATATGGCGGTTATCTATAGTTTAATTAAAATCAGTTAAAGTAGAACGTTATCGGACTTCTTTTTTTATTTATTTATTTTGTTTTTTGTTTGAAGGGATTTAACGTCGCTTTTAATGATATTTCAGTCAAATCGCGACGGCTGGAGCACCTTACAATGGATTTCTGGTATGACTCGCTCAAGTACTACCATTACATCCTATCCTAGCCCCTAGCTGTTATTTCACTTAGGTTAACGCTTATCCACTCATTTGTAACATATAAATGTCGGAAAGGATATGTGCCGCCGCCGCTACCAACTGCGCTATGACGGCGGCTTTATGTTTTTTTTTTTGTTTTTGTTTTTGATTATCAGTGAAAATAACGAATCAACGTTACCTATGACGGCTTAACATTAACGTTCATAGTAACATTAAGTCGGCAGTCGAAACTACTTGATTTTAAATTACTATTTAACACACGTTTCGGCATTAAATCGATTTCGGCAAAAGTGGAAAGATGTATAAGTGACCATAACATATTTTGGGACACGATAAATCACCATAAACACTGTGAACATGTCCATAGCCATACGTTTCTATAAAAGAAACCTTACGGGTCAATGTTCCTTTCCATTATTTATTTCGTTAACCTATATATCTTATATTTTGTCAGAAGGTATGTTTAAAAAGGATGATTATCAAGGATGAGACGTTCATTGAACGACGTTTACTACACATAGCATTTAATTTACGGACACGCCTTTCTGTATAAAAGTACACATGGGTAGACAGCTACTGTACATGGAATACACAGGATTTCATTCGTCACACTCAGTCCCTCATTAAACATGCTATTTTTGAACAATCTAATAAATAATATCATCGACTTCATATCTAATAAAGGTAAAACCCACAAAAGTAAACATATGTAGGTGTGCCTTTTCTTATATCTTTTAATTTCCATTTCATCATTAAAGATTATAAACGATATAATAAGAACATAAGTTTATTGCAGACTTTTATAGTCCAAAATATTATGTAACAAAACATACAATGGAAAAAAAACAGCCACATAAATAAACAATATTAACTATACCATGTTAATAACGAGAATGTCATGATGTAGTAGAGTAAACTGTACAAGTCATGGAACATCGTTTTCAGGCCCACATAAACAATGCAAACATAGCTTATATATAGCTGTTTTTACTGCCCTTTTGTCGTACAAAAAACCGTGCTTTGTATAAATGTGAATGTATTCATTCGGACTCGACCGAGTAAAAGTCTCTTCTCATCTGAGAGGCATTTACATAGAATTATGATAGTTTTATAAGTTCCTTTTCATTATCAGTATTCATGTATGTGGTAAATCTATACATATTAGGATTTTTAAGATATAATGTAGGGATATACTTACATCTTAACTCCTTATGATAGGGGCAAATCAAAGTGACATGAAATTCGTCTTCTATATCTTTAAGGATACATAATTCGCTTATTCGATAATTTCTGTTGATATTTTGGTGGCGACCTGTTTCGACTTTTAAATGCGAGGATAATCTAATCTTTGCTAATATATAACGATGTTTTCTATTTTCAAGGAGTATAATTTAATTTGACATTTCATAACTCAGTTTAAGGTACAAAACAAAACTAGGGAAGACGAAACATCCATTGATGATTGCCATTTACTATGTATATATCTTTGACTTTTTTTTAAAAAAATGGATTAAATTTTTCAATATGTACCGAACCAGGGTAAGACAAAACTTCGTTTTAAACTTCGGGGTCTTTTTCAATTTCTAACCTCTGGCTTTGAATTATTAATATTAGAATAAGGTAATTGTTCTTCTTTTTAATGTACAGTTTTAGCAAATATTTGATTATATACGAATGTCTTTTAGCTATAAGCGGGAACCTTCCTATTTCCGATAAGAGTGCAGGTTGATTCGCTGATGTTATGCGCTTAAAAAAATCCTATGAATTCTTTCAATATTTTCCGATTCGATGAAATCACAGACTTTACAATTATAATTACGAATTGTTGTAACGTAACTATCAAACAAATTCAATAAGATTTTTACAGGAATATTAAAACCTTAAATCAAATGAAACAGCGATCCCGTTGCTCTTAGTCCTTTCCCAGCTAAGCAGTTTGTAGCTTGTTGAAATGAGCTCCGTTTGTAAGACGATCCCTAAATAATAAAATTGTTAACTATTTCAACAGTTTATCCCGAATAAGTCCAATTGTACTCTGAAATCAATCGTCTCCCCCCTTTTCTAAAAATTATTAACTGTAAAATTCTTTTTAAACAGTATATTTCAAGTTTGTCTAATAAATCCTATCATCCTCCCCCAATAAAAGTACTGCGTCATCTGCAAATAACAGTATGTATATTATAATTTCTTTAAGCGCTATCATCTCCACCAAATTCATGAAAATGTAACTCTTAATCTTTTAAAAATAAGGAAAACATAATAGGCGACGTTGTCTCCCCTTGGAATAATCCGATATCGCTTTCAAATAGGTCCGTCAAATTGTTGAAAATTTTATACCAGAGGGCATTTCTATCTATGCAGTCATAGGCTTTTTTTTTAAAGTCAATAAAATATGGAAAAAAAATTACCACGGAGTTAACTGTTTTTCAATCAAAGCGTTTAAACAAACATAGCATCAACAGTGCTATAACCCGATTCAAAACCAAATTGTGCGTCTGTTATATAACGTCATATTGTTCTGACCAGGTCTCCAAATAACAGTACACAGCTTAGCGAAACAATACCACTATAATTATTTGGATCGAACTTATCTACTTTTTTGTGTCTTGGGATAATTAACCAATTAAACCACGAAGACGGGAAAACTTCCCTTTCTAAAATATGGTTAAAGACCGTACTTAAAGAATTTCCAGATATGTCACTGCTTTCTTTAAAGTACTCATAATTAATCTCGTCATTCGAACTTGGGATAATTAACCAATTACACCACGAAGACGGGAAACTCCCCTTTCTAAAATATGGTTAAAAATTGTCACTGCTTTCTTTATACTACTCATAATTTATCTCGTTATTCGAACTAGCTTTATTGTTACCGAATTGACTGCATGCCGATGAAATTTCATTTCTGGTAATGGGACAATCAAGTTCTTCGAAAGAAGGAAATTCGTTTTTTATTCGTGAAATCAAGATTTAAAAGTTCAGTTTTGTTTACATACACAATTCTGTCGACAGATTTTTAAAATGTTGGAAGAATTGGTCTACAGAAATTTCACGATTTTTTATTGGTTTTTTTTTGTTCTAAAAAGTTTCCAAAAACTCACGGGCGTTCCAACGCCGCATATCATTCATAGTTCTAGTTACATATTTATGATACTGAGATTTCTTTTGCCTACAACAGTATTTAAAATCTTTTCGCGTTGAGAAATTTTGCTTTAGGTTCGATTCGGATGGTAAACGGCTAAATTTATTCGATGCTGGTTTAAATGGTTCGTACTTGACTCTACACTCTTCCTCAAAGTATTGTTGTCTTGTCGTGTAATGGGAAAAAAAGGGTCCTTCGTACGTACAATCTTCGAAAAAAAATTGTTTCCTGGCGTGGTAAAATAATCTGTGCATAAGTTAACCAGATGATCAGGTTCACATTGTTAATTTATCATACATTCATTTTCATTTTCAAATAATGCAATGACATCGCGCAATTCCTGCAGAAATGATGTTTTATTGATAGAATTCCATTCAATTACCTTTTCAGTTAAAGGGTTATATAATCGCATTATCAACAATGATTAAAATTAAGGTATTTTCACACATTTAAATAAAACAAATTTTGACATTCAATTACCTAAAAAAGTTTAACTTTGTTTAACAATATAGCTGCATGCGAGCTTCTGATTTCATTAAATAGTTAGATAAACACCCCTTCGAACATTATGACAAGACTTTTGTACAAGTGACCACTATGTAATTGATAATCTATCATTTGTAATAGTAGTAATCCTATCTTTAATAATAATTCAGTATCACTGGCTCTATTTATTTATTTATTTGAATGGGGTTTTACGCCGCTTTTAACAATCTTTCAGTCATATTGCGGCGGCTGGAGCACCTAACAATGGATTCCTGGTATTTCTCACACCAGTACTACCATTACATCCTTTCCTAGCCTCCAGCTGCTGTCCCACATAGGTCTACGATTATCGACCCATTGGTGAGAGAAAAATAGTCGGAAAGGATGGGTGCCGCCGTCGGGAATCGAACCCGGGACCTCTAGAATGACAGTCCGACGCGCTACCAACTGCGCTTTGACGGCGGCTTCACTGGCTCTATGAAAAGATAGGTGTTACGAATACAAATATACTAATGGAAAAAAAAGTTTAGCATTTTTTTTCGACCTACATTATTTTTCATCGTATATGTATAAACCTTATAAAATCAGTCTCGTTTGTAATCGCTTCCTCAATAGCACTCGTATAGCCGGTTTGGTCCGAAATGCAACGGGAACACGGGTCTGTGCTCGTACTGTAAGAAACAGACTTCGTTCGGCACGTTTACGCGCACGTCGACCTTACGTTTGCATTCCTTTGACACGTGCACACAGACATGCAAGATTGAATTGGACAAGGGTACACCGTCGATTGCCAAGACGAATGCGGTGTCAGGTCCTATTCTCAGACGAATCCCGTTTTAATTTGATGTTTGCGGATGGCATGGTACGTGTTTGAAGGCGTGATGGCGAAAGAATGGATCCCGCCAACGGCATTCAACATGACCGTTTTGGAGGCGGCAGCGTCATGGTCTGGGGTGGTATATCATACCGTGGGAAGACTGACTTGGTAGCTATTCAGGAAAACTTAAATGCCGTTCGATACTGCACCGAAATTGTCCAGCCAGTGGTATTGCCGTTGTTGCGTCAAGGGCTTGGTACCATTTTTTGGCAAGATAATGCCCGCCCACATGTCGCTCGGCACCCGTTGGACCTTTGAAGACTAATGTTGATGTGTTGGATTGGCCAGCCAAATCACCGGATCTGTCTCCGACCGAACACCTTTGGTACCATCTGGGTAAGAGAGTAAGAGACGGGAATGACGTTAATAACGTTAGAAACCTGGAACGTGTTTTGCGTCAGGAATGGGGTCGTATCCCTATGGCCATTAATCGTAGGCTCATTTCCAGCATGAGAAGACGCTGTGATGCCGTTAATGGCGCAATCGGTGAAAACACAAGATATTAAATCTTTGCGATACTTTTACTTCCCTACCCCTACCATGTTTGAAACTGTACAACAAACACGTATGACCTTGAAATAATCTGATTTTTTTAAATACTGTGGCGAACACATAAAAGATCGATGTGTGAGAATATGGTTTGAATCCAAAGCTAGACACCGGAGAAATTGGCTGTAACGTACGAAATTGCTAATCTTTTTTCCCTCAGTATATTTATCGTATATCAAATAGATAATATGCTGAAAAAAGGATAGATTCCTATGCATCTGTAAGAGAAAAATGTTTTCTTTAAAACTAAAAATTGACACAATGCGCAAAATAAACACAAATGATTGGAAAAATTAACTTAAACTCGTATAAATGTTTCAATGAGAACAGAAAAAAAAAACAATTCTTAGAACTCTATAGCAAGATGGAATTCCTGAAAAACATTCTTTAATGTGCACATTTATACAAAGAAATTTTATCCTTTTTATTCAGAGTTTAAAAGATCTAGATCTTAGGTAAATGAATCAAAATGATACTTTAGAAATTTAGTGCGACAAAAGAAGAAGAAGAAATTATGAACTGAATATACTTCATTAAAGAGTCTGGCCATTTTGATTATAAAGAAGAACCTTCCATCATAATGTGGACACAACTCGCCGTTTTGGCTGATGATATTCTAAAAATCAAAAAGTAATATTTTTTGTCTTTCTGAATTACCTGTCAATCAAATAAACCGTCAACCGATTTACCCATTCATTTAAGCCGAAATTGAGATTTGAACTCTGACATTGGCTTCAATTTTTGTGAGACATTTTTATTTGTTTGGTGACTAAAACGTTCAAGCTGTTGTTAAGACGTTTAAACCGCCAAACAACTTTATTGCTTTTTTGTTTCATGCTACTAGCCATAAATTATGCAAAAATCGTCGTTTAAAATCGAAGCGGAAATTCCTGAGTCGATGTAAGGGGCCAAAGAATTATAAGTTGGTGGGGCTAGCGATTGGTCAATTAGCATTTTAATGAAGGGAGATAGCTTGGAGATATTCTAACGGAATTTCAAAACAAATGATAAATAATTTGGAAGAATCCAAGCGTATTCTAAATGTATCTTTGATTATAATTCTTTAATAATTAGAGCACTAAAATCTAGTGACTACTTTTGCCAACCTTAACCGAACAAATAGTTTTTATACAGGGAAGCAATCAATGCATCGCTATTTTTTCCTAAAATAGTTAAATATTGTTACTGTATCAGTCTTAACCTTAACATTGTACAATTCAAAAAGTTGCGTTCATGCTTATTGGTACAAATGAATACGCATAACTTTTATTCATTTCAATACGTCTTCAACAGGAACTTTCGCCATTTTCATTTTATTTTATTTTTGCATAAACTTGATTTGTTGTCCGGCCCGGAATATATCCTTTGAACTTTCATCGAAACCCACCATTACTCTTAAAGATCCAAACCTACAAAGCCAGTGAAAATTCCATGCAAATTCGTCAGTTAATGAAGAGTGAGATGTAGGTACGAACGGACCAACTACGGTACGGTCGGAGGGCCGCAAAGCCAGTGAAGATAATACCTATACACGACCCCCTTCGGCGTATGAAAAATCACAAATACGAACGGTCATATGGAAATCGGGCGGACGGACAGATGACTTCAGTATACACCCCAACTTCATAACTGGTCTGTAAAACATCTTTAGGCTAATAACTCTTTATTTTTGACAACTAAAGAATTTCTATTTATACTTACAGATTGTGGTAATCCGCCAGTAGTACCTCACGCCTATTTTGCTCTGGGACAGTCAACTATTGGTTCAGTGAGGCAGTATTCGTGTGAGGCAAACTATGATATGTCTGGAAGAAATAATACCGTTGTTTGTCTTCCAAGTGGAGTATGGTCCGAACCTCAGTTCACCTGCTATGGTAGGCATGTACAATTAACATTTAACATACTATCGACTTTATCACCAAGTCCTAACCTTTATCATAATAACAATTAGCGCTATGTATAGCTTTTGTCTTAACTTTTTATTTGTTTTTATAGATTGTAAATTGAACATCAAGAAGTTCGTAGTTTTAGATTGAGTTGTTCCTTCATATTCATGAATTAAGCGAGTAAAACTTTCACCTGTATGAAAAAATCAACCAAATATTATTATCAAATTTTATCATTTTAGATTCAGATACGAATTAAGTTCAGTAAGTCTGCACAGGCACATGTACAAGTGCAGATTTCTGAATATCCGTATAGATCAAGTCCCTGGGACAAGAGCATGATGTAACTATTGATTATTGTTTTGCAGTTCGAACCACTACCACAACGACAACCCCAGCTCCAAAAAAAGAGGATCCTTGTAAGATTTTTGTATTTCGTAATGGAATTATAAATTATGACAAGATAAAAGATCTAGCAGATGGTACATATGTGGATAAACCCAAATGTCGAAAGCAGGATTCTGTAACTAATTCAAAAGAATTCAAAGTCAAAGACTAATGCCATGCTCTTTTGCGAACAATAACTTGTTTTATTTTTAAATATCTAAATTTCGGTACCACACAAAGGTGTCTAAGATTTACGGAATAGGTCATTGAGTCACTCGACGTCACTTTTCTTTAAATAATCATACACGTAAATAACATGAATTTGATGCTTCAAATGCCGAATGACGCAAACTTTGTATAAATGCAATTTAAATTGCTCGTTACGCCAAATTTCTTTCTCAAGTATTTTAATCGACTGAATATGTAATAATATATTCATATATGTAATAGCCACTTATTACACTTTTGAGGTAATCATTTCAAGATAGTCATGTTCTATCTTTTCCAGTAATATATGTTGTGAATCGTGTTTTAAAGCGTCCCCAATCAGCTACATATTTTCAGTAGATCTAAAGTTACAAATTCTCATAATTATACAATTAGGAATATATAAAGCAGTTATAAATTGATACCCGTCTGTTGGATAAAGGTATTTTGAAAATTTTCTATCGACATGTATATCTCTTACAAGTGAAATCGATTTCAATCATGCATGGCTTAGTGTTCGTTTTAAAATACTAGATAGTATTCAAGAACAGCAATTCATAACAGAAGTAATAAAAATAGTTAAAAGTTAAGACTCTCTTTTAAAATCGCTTCTCTGTTTTCCAATAGCTGTATGTGACGGTTGTCGAATGATAAATGGTGTTGGTTATATGCGTCATCCACACAATTGCACCCACTACGTTCAGTGTTTTTATAGTGCATCAGGGGGTATTGAGGCTGTATATATGCCATGCCCATTCGGTCAATTCTGGGACCAAGAGGATCTGACTTGTAAACCATCAGATGATGTTGATTGTCCTATGGGTAGGTGGCATTTCCTCATTTATAAATTCCTTTATTTAGTGTTTGGTCAGTCTTAATTACAAAAAACACAGTGTAAGGTTCCCGCCCGTCGTCTATCTGTGAACTTTTCTTTCAAAGTCATCGACCGCGGTGATAGGACAGTTGGTGGCATGTCGGACTCTCGGTCCTGGTTCGCTTCCGGTCGCAGAAAATATCCTTTCCGATATTTGTCTCCCACGAATGGGAGTATAATCGTAAGAAGTAGAATGAGTAGCTTGAAAATATTTTTGTAACAAGTCATAAGGCATTTCGCGTGTAGCATTTCCAAATTTCTTTCTCTGATATTGCAAAGAAACTCACATACGGATATATTGTGTCTCTTTCTGGTCTCAAGGCTTTCGACACAAATAAGCTTAAAATCACTTTTACTGAAACGGGACATTTCTCAGGAATTCTCAGAGTTACCATATTCTGTTTAATTTAAAGGTCCTACATCACTGAACCCCAGCTGCTGACTAAAAGGTCAACCTCAAGTGACAAGATCAAGATCAGTCTTAAAATATTTCCCAGGAGTTTTCTGTTTTGGGGCAATAGATAATAAATTAACCAAATTAAGCCTAGATAAAAGCCTAAAAGGAATCGTTATTTTACTATGCTAGTGAGACTTTGCAGACAATTATGTCTTGCGAACTGAAATATGGCACAACTATGCCATGTTTCATACTTAACTAAAGCATAATGTATACATTAATCTAGGGTTAACTTAACATCTCTGACTATCATAGAAAAGTCCTCACAACAGAACAAACAAACAAACAAACAAAAAAAAAATACAAATAACGAACGAATGAGCGAAAGAACTTCATTGCTTCAATTCTATACTTACTTGTTACCCCTTTCGTACAAAAGGGAATGAATGGTTGCTGATCAATACAAGTTAATTTTTACTGTTTGACTGTTCAAAAGGGATAAATTGACCTTGCCCACATTAGAACACAAACTTATCACGACAGGTCTACGAGTCGAGAAAAACATGCTTTCAAGTAACTTTTTATTAACGCTTCATCTTTAAATAATAAAAAGAATTACAATTCTCAATATATGTGCGGCGAGAAATGTATCAATCAATTTTAAATTCGTAATGCTCCAGAATGACAACGGATATACAGTTAGAAAAACATGCAAATGAATAGAGCTAGCTTGTTTTATAACCCAGACTGAAACTATGAATATGAATATGGTACTTGGTTAAGATGTATGACTCTCTCCTTCTTCAGTTATCTCAACCAGTTCTTTAGGCAAGTATAGGATTTATTGACAAGAAGTAAAATTAATCCATTTGTCATATTATATCAACATGTATTTCACAGAGATTAAAAGTGATCTAAATATATTTAAATTTAAGCTGGGAGTAAACTTTATTCTCTAAAAAGGGTTAGATACAATCTTCTTTTTTGATGCACCATCAACATGCTTGTAGTAACCCTGACAATGAGCAAATAATGCAATCTCTTATATGATGCAATGTTCATTATGGTTATCGACAATTTTTTGGTTCAAAATGAATATGTTACTTGAATTTAAACCTGATAGCACTTTCTAAATCTTTCTCAGAACAATGTTTAGATCCCTATTTGACACACTATGCCCACACAGAAAGTGACCGGTGTTGTGCCTACTGGGTGTGTGTGAACGGCAAGTCTGTTGCCAAATGTTGTGGCAGTGGGTACAGATTCCACAAGGAGTTCGGGTGTATTGAGGACCCAGACTGTATGGATGAATGTCCGGATGATGATATTATTTACAGTGAGATTAAGTTTTACTCTGACATAATCCTTATTTATGAAAATATTTAAGAGCAAGTAATTTTTGACATGTTTGTGAGATTTGCTCTGTTTGGAGTTATAAAGTGATGGAATAATGAAATTAATACATTACATTCTTATTTTTCCCGAGAACATACAATCTTTATAGAGCTAAAGCTAAATCTATGTTCTAGGTCTAAGACAGATCTTAAAACCTAACGAGGAATACTGTTTGCATTTTGTAAAGTCACGATTTAAACAAGAAATAGCACAAACGCCCTCAAACCTGTATAGTTAACCATCTCAACCATGTCATCTTATATCATTTAAACACAGAATGTGATAAACGACCGCTGCTCGACACTACACGTTACGAACAGTACGTAGGCAACAACATGTGGATAAAGATGCCGTGTGCCCCGGGCACAAAATTCAGCAGTATAGATTGTGAATGCACAATCAGAACTGATGTTATCCCAGGATACGGTAGGTTTTGTTCCTAAATATCATAATTCGGCCACATAACATCCTATCAGGATTCTTTAACATTCGGCCGGTAGTAGCACAGTGGTTAGCATAATCGCCAGAACACGGCTGATATTGTTTACCCGTTCCCACACAATCCCTCCTTTTTACGCCCCTTAAGAAAATAATTTTGGAAAACATTGTGGACATCGAAGAAATTGCTTGAATCAAGCAATTTCTTCAATGTCCACAATGTTTGTCCTCAAAAAGACAAAGGATTTTAGAATTTTATCAACCTAAAATTGTCGTCTACATATTTTTTGAATTTGGACCATTCTTAAATATTCTCGTGTTGGAAGGGGTTAACTCATTTTAAGTGACAATTCGCTAGCCGACATGGTAACTGCATTTAATTGGAAGATTGATTGTAGGGTAAATCGACAGGATGCAGAAGTGTTTAAGTCTCTGATAGGTGGAAACTGAAACTTTAATTGTTCAAAATTACTCTTGTTCCATGAGTCGTTGTGCCGTCAAAAAGGACTTCATTTGTCGGTTGCAGATCGGATTGCTTGGTATCTCTCTGCTCCACACTTGCTACTTAACTATTTCAAAATTTTGCCGGTGGCAGAAAAGATACTGTGAGCTAGCCGGTATGCGACCGTCGGTGGTTGATAGATGGCAATATGGCCATCTAGTCAGCACAAAATAAACAGTTCAAGACCATCCAAACTAGCTGACATTAAATACCATATACCAACAACGTGAATAGAAATCTGGTATGCAAAATGAATGAAACAGCGAGAAAGACTTAAAGTTTAACGACAATGAAAAGTACGTCTGCTACCACAATCTTCTGTCTTTTTGCTAACGACCTGTCACTGTACCATTTCATAATATTCTTCCGCGAATTGCGGATATTGACAAGTAGTTACCAGTCACCTGTTAATATAGGTTTGGGATGCTGATCTGTCCATAGGTATCCCCTTTAAAGTAAGATATCACTCCTAGATTATCAACCATACAATAAGTTAACTTCTATACTCGTGTCACCAGACATGATAAGTATGCTTTTGTTTTTTCTTATTGGAAACAAGCTTTTATAGTATTGCATAGCAATACCAAGTTATCTACCTTTTTATATTTATCTTAAGAGAGTAACCTTATTTGGTGGTAAAGGGCCAACTTCAAAGTCTTACTGTTGTTTCTGACTTTAGGTGCATTTTTAAGAAAAAATCAACCCCCAGCTGGCGGGGGGATAGAAATCGCCGGCTGCCGTCCTGCAGAGTTGTAAGACCCCACCGAACGGGCCCACCTGTTTGCCGTGGGTGGTTGCTCGTGTCGTTTGATGAAGGGATCCTGGTGGTTGAGTGGTTTCGGGGTCAGGGATAGTACCTCGTCTCTGCAACACACCACTTTGGCCTGGAGTTGAACTAGACGTGCGGTCAGATAGGCCCTGTCTGATCAATCGGCTGGTCACGCCTTGCACTGAAATAGAACGCATAGGCTACGAAACACGTACATTTTTGTTTGTATATTTCAAGTAGTTTTACTACATTGTATCCATACTCTGTTCCAGAAAGCGGTGGCTTATGGGTTAATCGGGTAAACGAGGTGTTTGATCGACAGTTTTGTTTTCAGGTGTTTATTTCGTGCTTGGTTGATCTACTCATCGGGTTGAAATTGCTTGATCTAGCCCATTTGCACCGAGTATATCAGTTATACATCTTTGGCACCGCTCCCGAGATGGAATAAAACCCCGGTGATGTGCCCCCTTGTTGGACTCCGAGGTGGGTGAAGAGTATTTCTGATGAACTATTACAACTTAATCATGGCACAACAGAAAAAAGCCAAGCGTTACTTGTCCGATTCCGAAGATGAAAATATTAGTTTACCACCCTTTCCGAAATTTATTGTGATCGAAAGTGAAGACACAGAGCAACCGGTTGCAGAACTCTCACCATTTATCATTGAAAAGCAAGTCAGAGCTATTATTGGGACTCCAAAGTCAGTTAAAAATCTAAAAAAAGGAAATTTATTGATTGAAGTGTGTAAAAGGGCTCAGTCAGATAATTTATTGAAACTACAAAATTCTTTAACCAAAGAGTAAGAGTATATGGTCACAAAAAGCTAAATCAGTCAAAAGGTGTTATTCGTTGCAAGGAACTATCTACATGTTTAATTAGTGAAATTAAATCAAATCTAAGATCTCAAGGTTTCACTGAAGTTAAAAGAATTGAATTTCAAAAGGAAGAAAAGATCGTAAGAACAAATACCTATATTTTGACATTTAATGAACCAACCTCGCCATCAGAACTTAAAGTAGGATTTCAGATTGTTAAAGTTGATGTATATGTTCCCAATCCTCTGCGTTGTTATAACTGTCAGAGGTTTGGGCACCATGAAAATAATTGCAGAGCCACTAAAGTTTGCAGGAAATGTGCATTGTCTGGAGATTTGGATGAACATGATGAAGATAACTGCCAGAATGACTTTAAATGTTTTAACTGTGGAATGGATCATGCTGCTAGCTCAAAATTATGTCCAAAATTTAAGAGAGAAAAAGAAATTTTGACCATTAAATGTAGACAGTCAGTTTCCTACTTCGAAGCTAGAAAAATAATGGAATCAAGAGAAAATTCAAACACCTATGCGAATAAAGCTAAATCTGTACCTGAGCCAAACCAAAATTCTAAGCCAAAGGAATGCACCACGTGTGAACGCATGATTAAAATTCTGTCTGAAATGTTTCCTGAAGTTCGTGACAAAGTCAATGAAGTATTAGCTGGAGAAAAATCATCAGTTAAGGAGTCAAATGTGAAAGTATGCGAAAGTAAAGCTTCACCAGTAGAGGTTAAAACTCTAAAGCAAAATATTTCAAAGGATGCAACTAAAAACAAAACACGTCTAGTAATGGTAAATGTTCTGCAACCAATTCGGAGCCAAACACTCAAAGGCGAGCTCGTCTTCGCCTTCAATTGGAAAAGGTAAATCCTTCTCCAAAACCGACTTCCAATCGCTTTAGCGATTTTGATGATGGAGATGATGAGGGCATGGAGGATGAGCCTGAAGATTCGATTTCAGGTCCCCCTTCTCCACAAATCACAATCATGCACAACCCGATCCAATTAGGCAAGGTGCAAATAGAATTAATCTAAGTGGTGTAAAAAAATAATCACTTATTTCCATTCTCACGTGGTATACACTTTATAATAATCATTTTAATGGCGAATAATATTATTCAATGGAATTGCCGTAGCATCAAAGCCAATTTTGAGGAGCTTAATCTTTTAGTTTCTAAGAATAAACCAGTGGCAGTATGTTTACAGGAAACATTTCTTAAAGACGCAGATAAATGTTCACTGAAATATCATTCTTGCTATCTAAAAAACTTCACATGCAACGAAAAGGCATCTGGTGGCGTTGGTATACTTGTGAATAACAACATTCCACATCGAAATGTCTCTATAGACACCCCCTCTGCAGGCAGTAGCTGTCAGCATGTCTCTTCATAAAACGATTACATTATGTTCAATCTATCTTCCACCCAGTTCTCCTATAGACATTAGAAAACTAGACGATCTTGTCCACAAATTACCTAAACCTTTCATATTGATGGAAGATGTTAATTCTCATCATACCTTATGGGGGTGTAGCAACATCGACACCAAAGGCCGTACTGTTGAAGATTTCATTACCAATCATGATCTTGTTTTGTTGAATAACAAGTCTTCTACCTATCTTCATCCTGCCACTGGAAATTATTCTTCACTGGATTTGACTATTTGCAGCCCTGATATTTTTCGACATTTTACGTGGAAAGTTGATTCTGATCTTCATGGGAGCGACCACTTTCCGATTCATGTTTTTGAATCTGGATGGAAACTCAAAAAAGCTAATTGGGATCTTTTTAAAACTACCTGCGAGCAGTCAATAAATCCTGAAGCCTTTGATGACTGCGAAAACACTGCAGATCATTTTACATCTTTACTTTATTCTGCTGCAGAAAAAGCAATTCCTCGAACATCGCCTAATCCTAAAAATCCAAACAAGCCATGGTTTAATGACGACTGTAAAAAGGCTATAGCTGAGAGAAAATCTGCTCTCAGAGCATTCGGCCTTAGGCCTACGAAGGAAAATCTTTACAAGTTTAAAATTGCACGGGCGAAAGCTCGTAAAACTATCAAACAAAGTAAACGTTCGTCTTGGAGGCAGTATGTTTCAAGATTAAATTCAAAATCATCTGTCAAAAAGACTTCGGACATGATACGTAAAATCAGTGGGAAGAACACGTCCCTTAGTGTTGGTCATCTTAAAACAGATGATGATAGTACAGTGTCTTCCAAACATGACATTGCCAATGTATTGGCAGATACATTTGCCAAGAAGTCGTCCTCTTCTAATTATTCACCTACCTTTCAAAAATTTCAAGGTGAAAAAGAAAAGTCCAAGCTTAATTTTAGTTCCAGGAACCTTGAACACTACAATAGAGACTTTTCTGTGAAAGAGTTGAAGAAAGCTTTAAAGAAGTGTCATGACACTGCTGTCGGATCTGATAATATTCATTATCAGTTTCTTAAACGTTTACCATCTCGCTCCCTTCACTGTTTACTTGAAATTTATAATCAAGTTTGGAAAACGGGAATTATTCCAGCCTCTTGGCGGGAAGCTATTGTGATTCCTATACCTAAACCAGGTAAAGATTCTATAAACCCTTCAAACTATCGTCCTATAGCCTTAACAAGTTGTATTTGCAATGATTGTCTTGTTTGGTTTTTAGAAAAACATAAACTGATTATGTCAGTCCAAAGTGGCTTTCGTAAACAGAGAAGCACTCTTTATCATCTTGTCCGCTTCGAGACTTTTATTCGAGACGCTTTCATAAAGAAAGAACATGTTGTTTCTGTCTTTTTCGATCTTGAAAGTGCTTATGATAGCACTTGGAAGTATGGAATTATGAATGACCTCTTTGATTTCGGTATTCGAGGTCGCCTTGCCTATTTCATTTCTGCATTTTTAGACGAACGTCAGTTTAGAGTCAGGGTGGGAGATACTTTTTCAGATCCCCATGAACAAGAAATGGGAGTTCCCCAGGGAAGTATTTTGTCCGTGACACTATTTAGTGTCAAAATAAACAACATTGTTAAAACCGTTTGTCCTGGTGTGGAATGTTTTCTTTACGTTGATGACTTTTGTATCTGTTACAGATCAAAACATATGGATACAATTGAAAGGCAGTTGCAGCGAGTATTGAACAACCTTACCAAATGGTCAAACGAAAACGGCTTTAAATTTTCCAAGACAAAAACCAAATGTATGCACTTTTGTCAGTCAAGAAAACTGCACCCTGATCCCGAACTTAAACTTGACGGAGTGCCCATTGAAGTTATTCCAGAGTTCAAATTTTTAGGCCTTCTCTTTGACTCTAAACTCTCGTTTCGTCCACATATTGATTATTTGAGCAATAAGTGCCAAAAAAGCTATAAATATTTTACGTGTTGTGTCCCATATGGACTGGGGAGCCGATAAAAAAGTTCTATTGAAACTTTACAGGTCGCTTGTCAGATCTAAGTTAGACTATGGCTGTGCTGTTTACGGTTCAGCTCGCCCTTCATACCTTCGCAAACTTGATTCTATTCATAATCAAGGATTGCGTTTAGCGGTAGGCGCTTTTAGAACATCACCAGTAAATAGTCTGTACACTGAAGCCAATGAACCATCTTTAAATTTACGTCGAAAGAAACTCTCCATGCAATATTATCTTAAGTTAAAGTCTAACCCTGACAACCCCACTTACAAAGTTGTATTTGAACCTTACTACAGGGAGAAATTTGAAAAGAAAGCAAAAGCCATACCACCTTTTAGTTTACGTTGCGAAACAGATATAAATTCTCTAGATTTCGATCTAGAAGATGTTGCGGAATATACAGCTTCCGATGTTCCTTTATGGACATGCAAAAGTCCAACTTATCTTTATGACCTAGCTTCAAGCAAAAAGGGTACTACAGACCCTGTTGTCTTTAAACAAAATTTTTAGAGATTAAAGAAAGGTACATATTGCATGAAGAGATTTATACAGATGGTTCGAAGGACGGAGAGAAAGTTGCTTCGGCCACTGTTCAAGATGGCGAAAAATATCAGTTTCGTCTAGCAAACAACTCCTCCGTATTTTCAGCAGAACTTAAGGCGATTGATCTTGCACTCGATCACATGATCGAAGATGGTTATTGGCGTTATATTGTTTTCACTGATTCAATGTCCAGTATGCAAGCGCTTGAACACGAGAAAACAGACAATCCTCTTATAGTTAAATTACTGAATAAGATTTCAAATCTTGATAGTGATGTTGATCTTGTTTTCTGTTGGCTCCCTAGCCACATTGGTATTCGTGGTAATGAGGAGGCAGATAAGGCTGCCAAGGAGGCATTATCACTAGACATTTTACCCTTCGATGTTCCTTTTAGTGATTTTAAACCTTTAATACATCATTTTATTCAGGATGTCTGGCAGAATTGTTGGGACGATCCCGCAAACCAAGATAACAAACTTTATACTATTAAACAGAGTCTTGGTCAATGGCTACCTGGCTATAGATCAAATCGCCGAGAAGAAATCATTTTGGCCCGTTTGCGCATTGGTCACACTTGCTTGACGCATTCATTTCTCCTTAAAGGAGACGAACCTCCAATGTGTATTCCATGCGACGCTCCTCTTACTGTGAAACATATTTTTATAGATTGAATTGATTTTTCAATGTACAGAGATCAATATTTCAAGGCTGACAGTATGAGGCAGCTATTTGAAAGCGTCAGAATCGAGCTTATTTTTGATTTCCTGAAAGCCATCAATTTGTATAGCAAAATATGATTTTAGGCTCTTGTAAGCAATTTATAGACCTGTTCATGATTGTCTAGATTTTTATTGTTCGTATAGATCGGTTTTAGTAATTGATTGTTAGTTATATCTACCATTGTTATTTGATTCTACATTTTACTGTTTAAATCAATCTCCGATTTTACTCAAAGGCACCTTTTCATTTACTTTTCATGCGCCCAACATGACCTTAGTTGTCGACGGGCCATAAAACTCTATTCATTCATTCATTCATTCATTAAGAAAAAATCAAACTTGCTCAAGAACATGAGCTCGCATTATAAAAATAAGCCCAAAATCTGCCAGCTTTTAGAACAAAAAAGTCGAGAAAACTAAAATTTCCCAGTAATGCTTTTAAGTCCAACATTCATATCTTATCAAATATTCAAATGACCAGATCGAACCCGAACTTGTTCTGTATACATTAATGCGGACTCATATAAAAAAAACAACAACAAAAAAAAACTAAAGCTAAATATCTGCTAGCTTTTAAAATAAAGTCAGACAGATGTTATTTCTCAGTAGCTTCCTAAGTCCGGCATCCGTGTCTTCATCAAAATTCTATTGTTCGGTACAAAACTCGCACATAATCAGCTCAATACCTGCCAGCGTTTAGAAATAAAGTATAGAAAACTGATTTACCGTACTGACAAGTGACGAACACACGAACAAAGTGCTAACGTAAAGTTCCTTTAGCTTCGCCAATAGTAAACAAACCCTAAGCATTCTGTGTTAATTATTTCTTTCTTAGCTAAATGTAACCCTGCCGGGATTGAATGGTAGATGGAAGCTAGCTTACATATCGGTTGAATTCAAAATTAAATGGCTGCAAGCCAGTTTTCAAAACACGGCAATCAGCTGTATCGTTTTAGACACTGCACATTTGTCTATCTTTTGACGTTGCGCGAAACACATGACAATAAATTATTACTTCTCCGTCCGAATAGTAAAAATTGGGCGCTGGCAATCCTTTTACATTGATTGAGTACCAGCAGAGTCAGCTCTAGCATAAAGATACTTGTCTATATCGAGTGTGATAGACTTCAACAACATTTGGAGATCATTGTTTCATCAAATTGACAAATTGAAAGCTTAATATTTTAACGAGGTAATACGTTAATGTCAGATTCATATTGCAGCCTGCAGACCAGAACTCTTGCTTGATTTTGACGACGAAATCATAGAAGATGTATCTGGCAAGAACGTTTATGTATACAATGAGGGAGTTATGCCATTCCGAGGAGCAGCTTATTTCAATGGAAATTCTCGACTCATTATAAACCGGTTCTCTAATACCCCCTTCCATGGACATTTGGTCATCAAACTACGATATAAGGAACAATTGGTGGTAAGATAAAAGTATACATTATAACTGCACATAACAATAGTTCTTAAGCATGGAGAAAAATATCCATTATTCAAAATTGGAGTAGATGTAAACACAGTTAAGGATATAACATGAATCAGACCAAATGTACGTCACCAAATTGAAGTCAACAATTCAATCTCTTCCGGTTTGACGAATTCGTTAAATTTCGGATATAACCTCGTTAAATGGTATAATGTGGTCGCATTCTTTCCCGCAACTATTGATAAAATCCACTTGAAACTTGTTATGGAGGTTTAACTTGGTGCCCTATATGATTTTTTCAAGGGTATCAACTACCTTTTTTACGACTTGACTTACTTTCAGACATTGTCTGAGAGGTGTATACTCGGTGAATTTCTTGCTATTTTAATGTTTGAATGATGTGTATCAATGTTTATGATGCTACATATGAAATTTATGTTCGAAGTAAGTTTGAAGTTCTATCTTTCTTTGAAATATCGAGGATTTACTAGAAAATGCCAACGCGTCTAAGATGATTGAAAAGATGTAAAGTAAGTCTAAATTGGGATAAATTCACGCAAGAAATGACATGATTTTCTATCAAATAGGGTCCAACAGCCAACGCTCTTCAAGCACTTATTACTAACGGTGACTGTGGAGATGATCCAACTGTTATTGTCGCCAAAATGCCCGGATATGTTCTACTAGGCGCAAAAACCGATCGACCTAAATCATTCGCCCTTCCGACCATTGTAAGTAAAACTCATTTTTTGCCAGTAAGGTGTCACGTGTATTTTGGATAAGGCTTTGAAGCACCCGCATGAGCAAACATTTCTTTTAAAATTCAAGAATAATCATTTAGAACTGTTTTTGAAGTATAGATCTCATTTTTAAACCTAACTTTGTTCATAAACGAGTCACAATAGAATAAAGTGTAATTGTATTGTTTTACTCCGTCAAGGGTCCTTGTCAGAAAAAAGTAAGTAAACGCACACATTGAACCAAAATAGTTAAGTGTATTTAATGCTTAATATTCTATACGTTGTTTATTCTAGGAAAAAGAATGGAAGGAGGTTATATACATGCATGATGAACAAAAGCTAGAAGGAAAGGTGTGCGGCGCTTCTTATAATAAATGGTCTTGGGGTAAGTTGTCAACAATTTCAAAAGATTTCGTTTCATTTTCTATTAAATAACTTCTTCATTACATGTAACACATTTTTTGTCGTTGAAAAAAGGACAAAACTATTTCACAGACCTTAAAATTTTCAGATAGACAATGTTTCGAAATGCTTTAGCATATATAATAATTGCAGCGATTTTAAATGTTCATTGGTGATGTTTCATTATCTAAAGGTTCTTATATGTTCATTACCACATAAAGCTATACCGAAAGAAATTGAAATCATCTCTCCCGAACAAAAATACCCTAGATAACTGATTTCAATGTCAAAAGGTGCCCAAACTCTTTCAATGTCATCGACATCCGACAATAATATTAATTCAATACATATACATTGATCTGTCTTAAATATCAATGTCAATGATTAGACAATACCATATAATAACAAAATGATTGACAGTATGTTTTTGATTTAGAAAACTAATCGTCATGATGTAATGCGTCCTTCTTAAAGTTATCAAATAACTTAATCCCACAGATAATTATATGTTTCAAGTTGTAAATTATTTTACTAGATGCTCTTTGATTTTCCGAAATCATTTTGAATGATTAGTAATCACTTTGATTTTTTTTAAATTTTAGTAAACATAGCCGTCAACAGTATTTCAGATTCAAGGCGGCGGCTTGTGCATCTAACCGCGTTTTCACGGTCCAGCATTGAAAGCTTAGCGAGTTACCAAAGGAGAAAGCTTTGCTCGACAGAACTCTTGAGGTCATGATGTTAAACGCCCTTAATACATGTATACATCTTAATTATTGTTGATTTCAGGTCCTATTAAGTCGACTCACTGTGGGTTACAGATCGGGTATGGTACAAAGTTACCAAACTATGTCGGCCTTATTGACGATGTAAGAGTGTTTATTACCTACAGAATAAAACAATACAGCAATGCTCGAAATCCCAAGCGGATTAGAGATTCTGGTTTTTTAAAAAGAATATCCAGTCGTATTTATGGGAAGATAACTTTTTTTCATTCTCTTTTTTCACAAGGAAAATGTTCGAAATATGACAAAAACGCCCTGATATATTTTTATGAGTTCTTCTTTAAAAAGGTACATTTTGAATTATAACAAATATACACGTTATTCCGTTTTATGCTCCCGAAAATGAATTCGGATATGCATGTAGTTGCAATTCTGTTTGAACGTCAGACCGGCTTTACATCCATCCTTCCTTTGTCTGGCCGTTCATCCGAAGCTATTATTCCAAAACCAAGAGCTTATTTCAAAACCAAGACGTGATCGGATAAAACGTCATTTCTGAACTCCTTTGAATATTTCCGAAGTATTCTTCTACCTATGTACCTTTTACAGAAATACACAAAGGGGATTTAGTGTTGAATATGTTTGCTCATATCTTATTATTATTATTGGTTAGAATATGGCGAAGAATCAAATTTAACTAATTAATCGCTTGTCCCAGACCATGCACTATTTGTAATTAATTATAAGAAAATTATCTTATGAAAAAAGAGGGTTAACATGATATGGCTATACGCCTCCTTATGCCGGGCTGAATCCATAACTCTACAACCCATGGACCCACATGCCTTAAACTTCATATATTTACTCCTTGAAATATTTTCCAGATGATTTTGTTTTTCTCTATTCTGAAATGAAAACTGTTTCACATAAAAAGTACATGCCCATTTTTCAAAATTAATGTTAGAAAATTGATAGACATCCATAGTTAAGTCAGACGTAGACGCAAAGCCCCAGACCAAGCATTATCTGTAGTTCACTGCAAAACAATTGTGTGTAGAATAATGATGGCTTAACGTTTCATAACTCTACATCTCCTTTTTGTCAGTCAAACTGAAGCAACTTAATCAAATTTCTCAATTTACAAATACTTTATTCCCTTTCTTTATTTGATGTTCTGTCATTGAAAAAAGTATGGACTTTTTAATTAATGAAAGAAAAGTACACCGGGAAAAGGTGACTGAAAGACATTTTCTTACGTTTTTCGTGATTAAAACATTTTATGACAAGTACTTTTTACTTGAGCTAATCCGGGTATACCGGTTTTTGTTACATGATAAACTGTGAGATCTTTTTAAAATGCGAGTGAAAGAGTAAAAAGAAAAGATGAAAAGAGTAAAGGTTCCGTATTTATACACGACTGTATTCGATATAATTTTATTTAAAAAGCCTTGTTTACACATGATTTGTCTATACGAATAGTATAAAAATCTTTTCCATTTTCAGGTTACTCTATTCCAGTGTCGACCGGATGAGTCAATTTTGTCGGTGTATGGCGGACAAAGGGCAACTTTCCGCAACATGCCTCCACCAAAACTAAACGTTCACTAAGATATCAAACATATAAAAGATATACATCAGTTAATAAGGATCGTTGATGTGCCGCCCTAGTCGGAAATCTGAGGCTTGTTTTTGTTGTTCTTCCACCTTTTGTATATTTCTTTTTTTAATATTCCAAAATTAACAGCTTCAGAAAACAAGTTAAACCGAAGTTGTTTGTTTGTCGAAAACCACCAATATAATTGATAACATTATTACTTTATCAAAAGCATTTTTATTGTCGTTGCGATATAGTTATTTTATTGATATGCTAAATAGAAAACCCTTCTTTAGATGCATAGGTCCTAAGAAAGGCAAGGCGAAACTCCAGTTTCATACAGCCATTTAAATGCAAGTCCTTATTTTACAATATGCCATATTGTCCTAGAAGATGGCACGAGTCTGATATTTTATTATTTATTTTTTTGTTTTGCTCACCTGAGTACAACGTGCTCAAGGTGAGCTATTGTGATTGGTAATTGTCCGGCGTCCGTCTGTCAGTCTGCCCGTCTGACCGTCTATCCGTCCGTAAACAATTATTAAAAAATCTTAGCCTCCTAAACAATAAGGCCTACAGCTTTGAAATTTGGGAGATAACATCGCTTATTGACCCTCTACCAAAAATACTTCAAACATTTACTGTAATCTTAAAATTAACCCTTTTCTTAGCGATCCAAGATTTTACAAAGGAAATCTTAAAAAATCTTCTCCTCCTAAATCATAAGGCCAAGAGCTTTGATATTTGGTATGTATAAACCCTTTTCTGTGCGATCCCTGATTTAACAAAGGAATAAAGAAGGAAATCTGTGAAAAAATCTTCTTCTAAAAAATCAGTTAGGCCTAGAGCTTTGATATTTAATATGTATCATCACTTATTGACCCTCTCCCTAAATACTTCAGAGACTTACTGTATTCTGAAAATAAACCCTTTTCTGTGCGATCCAAGATTTTACAAAGGAAATCTTAAAAAGTCTTCTCCTCCTATTCCATAAGACCAAGAGCTTTGATATTTGGTATGTATCATCACCTATTGACCTTCTACCAAAATAACTTACAAGAATTACTGTATTCTGAAAATTAGCTCTTTTCTGTTCGATCCCAGATTTTACAAAGGAATAAAGAAGGAAATCTGTGAAAATCTTCTTCTCCCAAACCATAAGGCCGAGAGCTTAGATTCTCGGTAAGTATCATCACTTATTGACCCTCTACCAAAATACTTCAAAGAATTACCGTAATCTGAAAATTAGCCCTTACCTGTGTGATCCCTGATTTTACAAAGGAATAAAGAAGGAAATCTTTTGAAATCTTCTTCTCCCAAACCATTAGGCCTAGAGCTTTTATATTTGGTATGTATCATCAGCTACTGACTCTCTACCAAAGACTTACTATATTCTTAGAATTAGTCCTTTTCTGTGTGATCCCCAATTTTTGATTGGAATAAAGAATGATATATTTTAAAACCTTCTTCTCCTTAACCATTAGGCCTAGAGTTTTTATATTTGGTATGTATTGATGTCTATACTTCAAAGCATTGCCTCATTCAGGAAATTAGGGTTATCAATATAGGATCATCAATATACCTAGGATTAAAAGAGAAAATCCTTAAACATCTTCTCCAAAATAATTTGCTATTTTGAATATATCACAAATCAATGAACCATCATACTCAGGGGAGCGATTTAGGACCATCATGGTCCTCTTGTTTCGCATTATTAGGACCGATCAAGATGAGTAATACTTTTGCAAATCGATTGAAACCTACCGGTTAGACATTTCTATCGTGTTACCGCTTTTTAAAGGTAAGCGTTACTGTTTTTGGAGTGTGCAAGAAATCGATATTATATAAGTTGGATATCGGTGTGAGGTGAATAATGGAATATGTTTTTCCCAAAAACTCCAATGAAATTAGTGAAAAATATATTGATCGGCCCTCACTTGTGGTGTGAATATTCTGTTCATGCTTTATTAATTTATAGTCCTATTTTAACAATAGTTCAAATACCGTGTGACTTTTGATGAGCTCCTATCTAAAAGGTCAGGGTCAAAAGGGGATTAAGTGTCAAAGCAATGAAACAAACAGCCATCATTGGATTTCGCACGCGATTGTTTGTTATTATTATCAATAAGGATTTTTAAGGATTTGTATACATCTTTTATATACAAATAATCGAAAACGGCAACGTATCTCAATAAAGCATTCGAAAAAATTGTAGCCCGTCGGTTTATCATTTTCTTTTTATTTTTGACTGCGTCTGACAAGCACCGACGACTGGCGCCTTCGTCAACAATTAGATATAATCTATATTACCAGAATTTTGGATCATTCGTTCTAAAGCTTTTGGGAGATGTATCTCACGATGAAGATCTTTTTTAAATGCTGTTTGATTAATCGGGGTTTAACACCACTCTTAACAGTATTCCAGTCATATCGCGGCGGCTTGAGCACCTAACAATGGATTCCTGAGATTCTCACACCAGTACTACCACTTCATCCTTTCCTAGCCTCCAGCTGCTATCCCACTTAGAATTGTGATCATCAACCCATTGGTGAGGGACAAATATCGGAAAAGGCATGTGCCGCCGCCGGGGATCGAACCCATGACATCCCATGATTGAAGATTGGAAGTCCTAGGTGCTACCGACTGCGCTATGACGGCGGCTATTAAGTGTGGAAACATTTAGACAATATCAAAGGCAAGAGTGTCTTAATGATAAATTCCTGGTCACTCGAGGTTATGACGCGAGGGACAACAATCTTGGATCAATAATTCTTTAAGCTATATCTTCCTTCATTAGAAGGAAAAACAGTTTAAACAATCTGTCGTTTATTTGGTAACTAAAGCAAACAGAAGCCTTCTAAATATCGATATTCAAAAGGAGGGTGTGAGAAAAGTTCTATGGAAAGTGTATTTTTGTTATTGGTATCAATATAAACTTATGTTTGTTTATATTTGACCTCGAATCGAATGCTGCTGATTCATCACCGGATGTTTCCGCCTGTCTTTGGCGTTTACTATTACCCGCACAGATGATGATTCCGTTAATCTCGTTGACCGAGCAAGTTGTTTGAATGAATAGCGGTCATTAAAACTCATTACTGAATTGATGATTTTCAGTTAACAAATCTTAAATTGCCGTTATTTGCCGACGAAATGTCGTAACTACAGCTTTATTTCAGCTTAGTTGAGACAATTTTTCACCCAGAAACTAAGTTTCTAAGTTTGACTGATTAATAACAGTTTGAAACCTCTTTCTTCTCATACTTGACTCTTTATAGGATTGTTTTCATACCGAGTTTACAGATGTGTAAGATGAACCCTTTACAAGTGATAAAAGTGTAGGCTAGTCTTACCTTGTGAGAAGACGAAATAGAATACATGAAAATATAATTTTCAAATTCTTGGCATTTTATCTATTAATTTATTTTTCATAACTTAGATTGAATAAAATTGAATCCCTCTTCTGGCAACGAAATAACCGCAGAAAAAAAAAATACATAGAAATTTAACCCCTCCCCCTAGTTTTGGATAAAAGCGCTGAATTTTGACTCCGCAAAAAATAAATGATAATTTTTTTTTTGGCATATAAAATAAGAATATGGACCCCAATTTAGTTTTGCTTGTATCCTAATATTTAAACTCAGATGTCATATCCACCTAGATGTTAAGGTAAAATAACTCAATTTTTAGATCTGTTTTTTTTTTTTTTTTTTAAATTAGACATTGGTTCGTCTTACATTTTCTACACTTTTTAAAGCTCGAGTTAACACTTTGTCTCTCTCAGACAGAATTCGAAAGATAACAGGCTTCAAAAAGGTCGTATTTCGAAGTCTTATAGACAATATTAGTTAAAAGGTTTCAAGAGCTTTATTTTGAAATTTAGATAAGATTATATCATATAACCAACATAAAAAAGATTGATTGAATGGGGTTTAACGCCGCTTTTAACAGTATTTCAGTCATATCGCGGCGGCTGGAGCACCTAACAATGGATTCCTGGTATTTCTCACACCAGTACTACCACTACATCCTTTCCTAGCCTCCAGCTGCTATCCCACTTAGGTTTACGATTATCAACCCATTGGTGAGAGACAATTGTCGGAAAGAATATTTGCCGCCGCCGGGGATCGAACCCATGACACCCATGATTGAAAATTAGGAGTCTGGCGCGCTACCGACTGCGCTATGGCGGCGGCAACACAAAAAAGACAAATAGACATTACGTGTCCTTGTCAAACAATTAATCTGAAAGTTTCCTGAAACTGAATCTAACACTTAACCCTTTCCTGTTTTGCAAAATTTTAGCCCTGTCCAAATTCAAAGATTTTGCAGACGTAAATTTAAAGTGGATTTAATTCGAAAAATAACCATTCATTAAGGTAGAAAATATTGTGGAAAAAGAAGAAATTGCTTGTTACAAGCAATTTCTTCTTTTCCCACAATATTTTCTCAAGTATAAAATCACAGGTACGTAAAAACCAGGGATTGTACAGGAAAGGGTTAAAAAAATATATCATTTGGATGTATTAATTTTGCGTTGCCTCAGTGTTACTAGGAGTTTAACCAATTGCCGGACGTCAGAATTTTGGACTGGTCTAAATTGAAAGACAATACTTACCACAATTTCAAGTTGAATAGATTTTAGAATCTTTGTCTTTCTGGGTAAAAATATTTGTGGAAAACGAAGAGATATCTTGTTACATGCAATGTCTTCATTTTCCACATTTCTTTTCCAAGCTTCTTTTCTTTAGCAGTATCAAAAAGCGGGATGAAGTGGGAAATGGGTTAAAGACAAAGGTCTTCTAAAAAACAACAATCTAAATACATGTACTATTCCTCGTTAATCAACGGTAGGCAATTTAGTATATTCTAATGTTTTCTATTTAAGAGATGAAGAGAAACCAATCATATTGTATGAATTCGCGAAGCTGATTCATACATAAGTGTGATAAGGTTTTTCGGTTTATACCTCCATGAAATCAAATTATATTCACTTCACTTCTTATAATTTAAATGCACCGAGCGAAAAAAGCAAATATTTTACAAATTTGATACTTTTTTTGTATTGGGACTATTTTGTGTTGATGCATACAAAATAGCTGCGTGCTCAAAATTGTGTTCATGGAAATATGAAAAATTGTTTTCGACTAATAAGAACGCTCGTTTTTGATAGACGAAACTAAATATTAAATTATATAGATATTAACAACGCCTAGTAATTACTATGGTCTCCAGTGCATAGAAAAATCCATTCTATTATAAGGAAGACTTCCTAAGAGTTATCTGCATAATTGATGGATCACCACTGTCAATCTGAAGAATCGAACGACCAATTCTTTTTGGTGGTTTGTCGACCTAAACGTCGTAACTAAAGTTTATTCAGTTACGACGCTAATTATTCCAAACAACAATTTTACTTTTCTGTTGCAATCCCTACGGACCATAATTTTACAAAAAAGCGCCTTTCAATATCGAGGGTAATCTTCCTGTCGGAGATCAGTCGGCAGGGCCAGCAAGAGATCAGTGGGCGGACCAGCGATCTAAATTTTTCAAACAAGCCAACGATAGAACTAGGTACACAGTTTCATCCTATAGTAGGCCTAGAACAGTATAGTTTGGATTCCGCATCGCCTCGTGACAATCAATCAAATATCATAGATAATTGCACTAGTATAGACATGAGATCTGTGTTTTGGGCATCAAAATTTTACATAGAAATATTGGACAATCTTCTACCAAGCCGGTAGGCCTACATCACTTTAATCTGCATGAAGCATTGCCTCATTGTTGTCTATCAAACGTAGGCATAAGCCCTGTGTTGTGGGTAACCATATAGTGCAAAGAACTAAAGAAGGAAATCTTTAGAAAACCCACATCTTTAAAGCAGTGTACATAAAGCATTCTCATTCTGTATGAAGCTCCTTAATATAACATACAAAACACCGCAAGTCAATACCCTTGAGTCAATATAAGCCCAATTTTGTAGGTGTTGGATTTTTAACAGTCATGGAGAAGGAAATCTTTTACAGACTTCAAGTTTTGCATGGCCGATCTTGTTTATTGAACCCGACAATAAAATACTACTTCAAATTATTGCTCTATTCTGTTTTTTTTTTAAGTTTGTTTCTTAAAAAGTTTTTGAATTTATTTGAGCGATCGGTGGCCATCTCCTCCCTCTTACGTTAAAAATAAATAACCCTGAGAAGTGTTAATCGCTCTGCAGTATATCCTATGAGGCAGCAATCACGTTTGTCGATGCATTGCCTCTGGGGTTTTATTTTGGCTGTTAATGGGTCTTTTAACAAACATGATTCATATAAGAGGTACAATTTTTAATTTGTGCTAGTGAAATCTCGACTTTTTCAAGTAAGTTACTATAAAGGGATATGCGTTAGATGCCCTACCTACTTATACATGCTTATTTAACAACGACCTAACTCCATAAGCTCCACGAAGCTCGCCGTAATACTACACCATTCACAACAATGGTATCCATACATTTACTTAAGATATATATCTATAAGTGTTGTCATCCTTATCCTATGTGGTCGTTTCTCTAAGCGTGTGAATTTTCTTACACATTTAAACACTATATATTGAGCATAATTTGAGTATGTCAACACATTTATACACGTGAGTACACCTTCACATTTTTATCACGCTTATACACTTTCATACGGTACTAGGTAAACCTTGGCTGTCAGCATGAACGATGGCTCGTGTTCCTTACATTTTGGGAGAAAATATTGATTCTACAAAATTTTATAACGTATAATTTGCTCGTGTTTCGATTTTTATTTCAAAGAGTTTGCAAATATCGAAGTCCCATTTCATTTTGTCTCGAATATCAGCCGAATTTTACCAGTAAGCAACAAATGTCACAACAATCTCTTGGAATGTCACATATATGCACATTAGCTGCGATATCGTAGCCCTCTTTCTGATAATCTGCTGGCGAGGGCTACGACTCCCACCTTCTTTGCGCTTTGTTGCAAGTCCTAATATTGTATGCTTTGTGATAAGCGACACTCTTTGGATGAATTCCTTACGTACGTCAATATTATGGACAAATTCTATCAAAATAATAAGAATATCAATTGTATCAATCGTTTAATACCGGATTCTTTTGAGTTTATTAAATATTTCCTAAGTTTGGCGGCCATGACATTTGGTTGGTCATGTGATCTATTATTACGTCACATTGTTTACTATTGTCATGCTGTCAAAACAGGTGCTCGTAAAAAATCATAGTATCCGTTTTTACCTACCATTGATGAAATTTTATGTTCAAAGATACTGAATCTTCAATATCTTTATTTTATCTATCAAATTCAGTTAACTCTCGAATTACTTTCAAACAACTTTTTTCTTTTTTTCTATCAGAACTGTCCTGTTTTCAAAAAATACTATGTGTTCCAAATATGGCAACCTAAATTCTCATTCGCTGTCATTTTGGCGGGAAACCCGAGATCTCAAGAGATCTCGCTGTCAAACAGCAAAAATGGCTGACATTTGATTCAAAATGGCCGAAAAACTTTGAGTTTTCGATGGTGCAGCAAATTGAGACTTAAATGCATAAAATATCCGACTTTTTGTAGATTTACATTTATTTACCAGGATTGATAAATGATTAAGGTCAATTTTGGTATTAAACTTGTGTTTGTACTATTCACACAACTTACAATAATCGATCCCAAAGTGCCCGGAGTGAATCACTCCGGGCACTGCAACAAAGAGCAAAGAAGGAGGGTGTCGTAGCCCTCGCCAGCAGATTATCAGAAAGAGGGCTACGATATCGCAGCTAATATGCACATATGCTCCGACGTAGTGTAATGAGTTGTTACTGCTCTGCAATTCGAAAAAAATGTTTAACCGGCACATTAACTATTTAGATGTACATATATAATGTACGTTGTTTTAACACCTACTAGTTTGTCTTTCTATAATTTTTTTCAAGAATGTAAACCAAACAACAGCAACAAAAGCGACACAAAAGTTATTTTATTTCGCGAGAGGCACTTTAAATCCCGTATATTTCAATGGTTTTGTATATTTAAAGGTTTTACAATTTACTTTTATTCAGGATATGAATGAACTATAGTTGGATTATTTGAGAGAAAAACATATGTTTTAAAACATAACACAAACATAATTATTTTCATTATTATTCATAACCATGTACATTAGAAAGATATTCTCTTATAAAAAAGTATAGTATGTTAATTTTCGTCTTTCTGTCTATCGATCACTCTATCTTTCACATTTCTTATAGACAACGAGTTTATTCAAATATCTTCTATGTTATATTTTAGATCAAGAGGACAGATATACAGGACGATCAGCAGGGAGAAACAACAATCAAACAAGGATACGCATTCAAAACAGGAATGATTCACCTGGTTACTCTCTGCCAGAAACACGAGAATTTGAATTCAGAAGTCCTATTGATGCAAACTATCGGAGCCGTTCACCAATACGAGAAGAGACAGAGAGGGAGCCAGAAATTGAACAATCTGCTCCAACACCAGCTAGAAACCCGTCGGACCCTCGTTTCACTTTCATTTCCCATCATCCCCGTTACATCCAAAACTTCTTTTTTCCTTTCCCCCGTTCGAAATTCTTTCCTGTAACTATTCCTCCCGGTAATAGACCAGTAGACCCCCCTCTGCCACTAAGGGTCGACGGCTCTCCAAGTTTAGAACAACCAAATCTAATATCAACGCATCCTGGGCTCATTCCGGGACCAGATAATCTGAGACCTCCATTAGTTGCATTGCCAGGCTCCTTGCACAAATATTTCACGGTGCCTCCTCCGGCCCTAAGGTCACGAATAGATTTCCCAGAACCACAATCTCCACCCATTAAAGTTTTAAATGATCAAGGGGAAATCGATACGCCTTTACCAATTCCAACAACAGTTGGGAGTTTAAACGAAATCGTAGGAATATTACCCCCAGTACTCATTCCACCAAGACCGATCGGCGTAATTCCACCATTTTATCCAAAATCCGATTCATTTCTTACATATTCTGCGTCTTTGTTACCCACAATAATATCTCGGACAGGTGTACCGGGACCACCAGAGGCTGCTAGCTTAAATGAAAGAGGGAACCCAAATCATCATCTTTTACCCATTCCATGGTTTGCAAAGTATTTAATGATAAACAATTACAGATCAAATATTCATCCAAAATATCACGGTAATTTTGGTCACCCGATACCTTCAGTTTTAACACCAACAGATTTGCCCAGGGAACAACGTTCCATTGGATATTATCCAGAACTACGCTACCAAAAATATTTTCTGTCTCATTCCCCCAGTGATGGTCTAGAAAACGAGTTACTAGTAGGCGAACCTAATGAAGAACTTGATAGAACTAACAATCCAGTTCAAGTCGAAAAGTATTTCCGTAGTAAAAAGTATTTTCCAGAATCTAATCATTTACCAAAAGACCCTTCAGATCTCGATTCTGATCCTTTAGTGCAGAAAGAAGAGCTCTCAGAGAGTATCTACATAAACCCACAGAAGTACGCTGATAAATTCATTAAGCCAAAAATGCCAATTAAGTCTCCTTTTGGTCTTTCACCAAAAGCCAGAAAGACTAGGGACAAAATAAATATCGAGTTCAAAAAATATTCTAACAAATATTTAAACGGTCCATTTTATAAAAATATTAATTCTTTTTCAAGAATTCCTCACATAAATAAATATTTCAGGAAATATTATTAGATAAAGGTCGTGTTATCCCTACAAATTGCAGATTTTAAACATCATCTTTTAGTTGTTTAATTGATAGTATGTGTTTTACTTTGAATATAGTGAACATTCTAATTTTGTGACATGCGTTTAAATATATTTGCCTTAAATGTTTAATTATTTGTTTTGTACATATTTGCGAAGAATGATTGACAAGTCTGTGGGCTATGATTAAGAGAAGTGTCTTGACCTCTTTATTTTAATCCACTTTTCATCATGGTCTGTAAAGCTTACGCGCTTTGCTTAAAACTGTTGAAGCATTTGGATACATTCTATGTAGAGGGTAGCAGCTTGGGTATCATAAAATGTGGCAACAGCTTGTTTGAGTCGTCACCAGAGTGAAAATAGCGGCCGCTAAGTTTAGCTTTCCATTTTGCTAGAACATAAGGCAGGTTCCGCTATTGATGCTACAATGTCCTTGTGAATTTCATTAGACGATAAGCCTTCGATGCCAAAGTATTGTATAAACGCACGATGACCAATAGTGTCCATTATTTAGACAAAAGTGGATAGGTTTAAGAATCAAATAAAGTCAAACAACCGAGAGAGAAAAATTGTCACTACCAAGTCTTTATAATAGTTTATCTGCATAGACCGCAATTGGTATGTTAATAAGAGGTCCTCTGCGTTAGGTCACGGACTTTTTAATCGCTCCTCATACTATAACATTGAGCATTGCGTTACAATCACTTAATCAACTCTTCTCCGATTTATAACTTTGAATAATAGGTAATTATAATAAGTTAAGTGTCTTAAGACGTTGGGATTTCATTAGCCTGTATATATTATACTTAGTCTATGCAAGTTAAAGAAATCATTATGGTACCTATTTAGAATACCATCGCTTTCTCAAAAGTCGATAACGATATTTTAGGCTAAACGGGTGCTCTTGCTGGCTACCGTCACCATTATAATTGTTTCTTGAAAATGCTACGTATGTTCAGCCGATTTTAATTAGATTAAGATCTACATAGAGGGCATTAAATTTTCTGTAATAAGCGAAAAACTGGTTATTTTTTCTTTCTTTAATCCCTCTGCTGAGGAAAAATGGCAGAGAGCCGAATGTCTGAACCGTCCGATTCCACGACGTGTTATTAAAGAAAATGTACCCAAACAACAACAAAAACATATATATATTGTCCAAAATGCGCTGTTGGACGGATTGTAGATGATTGTGACATAATTTCAGGAGCACCAACACTACATATCTTATTTGAACACTAACCTATCTTGGTAGATTTAAACCATGCTAGTTGTCGACGATTTATCTCGGTGATACGACGTTCCTAAAATAGTATTTAAATGCTGTCGATTTCTTATTTTTTAACTCTTTTTTTCATGTAGAGTCGACAGTATATTTGAAGCTTAACCAGTTTGCTTAATGTGTTCTCTATGGGTTTTTTTCCGTAATACTTATTTGATGTGCATGTTAAGCATAGACTTGCTGTGCGGTGTACTAGTCAAATCGTCGGTGTTCCGCCAAAACCTCGAAACTACAGTTTACGAGGTTTTGTACCGTCAATGTTTTGTATGAGTTGTTACAAGCCTTGGGGCTAAATCTCGCCGTATTGGTTTTGGTGAAAAAGAAAAGAACGTATTTTCTTGTAGGCTTCAACGAAGGACAACATATGTTGAATAAGAATTCGGTCCATACGATTAAATTGTAATGAGTAAGAAATATTTAAGTCAATAAAACACAAAAGTATAGTCCATGCATCTCTGAAGGGTCTCGTAATAGATCTACCATACGTGCGAAGCACAAATACGAATGTTTAGTCAGCATGTCTCATTCATTCCTTTTTTCAGTTCAGATTTTATTCAAAAGCATCCGATTTCGGTTCTAAAGTCTACCAAAGGGTTGATAATCGTAAACTTACGTGGGATGAGGAGCTAGGGGCTCGGGAAGGATATAGTAGTGGTTCTGGTGCGAGAAATACTAGGAATCCATGGTTAAAAGCTCCAGCCGCCGCGATATGACTGAAATACTGTTAAAAGTAGTGTTTATCCCCATTCAAACAAACAAAACCAGTAGAACACGTTCGAACATATACACCAATTTTTTTATGAATATGGTGAAAATGTATATGGTGACGGGGTATGCATGCGGGCATTTCGATGTTTGTTTGTTTGTCTAGCTTACACAAGATAGCTTTGATGCACAATAAAGGCAAAAGGTATTTTGAAACTTAATTAGCATTTGTTTACTTCTGCTTAAAAAAGGGTATGAATGTTGTTAAAGAAAACTTTAAATTTACTAGGGCGTTTGATTCATAAGATTAATTAAGCAATTTTATAATTTATTAAAATCTGGCATACATTTTGAAAAATGTTAATCTTAAACTATAACGAGTATGCTATTGCTAACAATCATTCGTAATTTCACTTTCAGATAAAAAGAAACTTGGTGAATGTATGGACATTATCGGAGAAATGTACAAAATACAATTTGATACCAAAGACTATTGTGCCAAACCAATCTCGGAAAATAGACTTAATGGAAACCTGAAATATTAGAATTACAATTTAAAGGCTGTATCTATATTCTAAGAAATTTTGGTGCGAGATTCTAGAGTTTCTTCACGTTTAAAACTGGTTAGAAAGCTTTTAAGAGAGGTCAAAAGCCCCGAAAGCCATGAAAAGAAGATTTAAGTATCTGCTTGCGTTATCGTTAAGCTAACGACTGACTTCTAACGAAATCCAGGATTAATTAGAATGCCTCAGAATATAATCATAATGAACAGTTCTACTAGCGAAGTTCTACACCTTTCTAAAAATATTCTTCCGTTTCTTAATTCTGTTTTGTTATTCAAGTCTCAATTGAACTTCAGCGAAGTAAACCATTGCAATATTCCCTAGATTTAGTTTAGTTATGTGTTTACATACCCGTTGTCAGGACGCCAGTGAGGTCATATTTCTACCTTTCTCTGTATTCAAACTAGAGCAGCTTAATTTGGTTTAATCAGAAAACCCCTTTTTCCTTTATAACTCTCATAAACCTTTGATGTGAAATTCAATATGAAAATATTTAATATGGTATATATGTCCAGCTTAGTTTTAGCGTTGAGTGTTCCTTAAATTCGTGGACTATCGCAATAGCTCAAAGTACGATTAGCGAACGATGACATGAAGCAGTACTGGTGATCGTCATTTCAAATCTGCCATTCACCCTCAGATAATCAAACACATCAACAAAACTAATTTTTGTAATTATTGACAAACTGCTTACCCTCTATCTCGAAATGATTTAAAAGTCGTAACAAGTCTTGTGTGAACTATTTGAGGTGGGTGGGTGGGGGGCGGGTGAGGAGTTACAGAAAACGACAGATGCTTTACTTTGCAAATATAAGTGCCCACTATTTTTCGTGGTAGACTAGTGCTAAGCCATTATTTAGTAGTGCTCCACGTTGATTTCACAGTTCTATAGTCTCTTAAATGGGATCTTAATCCGGACCCGGTAAATGACCTTACCTGTTTAGCCAGGCGTCAAATCCTATACATTCTATTTCAAGTCTTTTTTAAGAATTCGATAAACAGGTGTTAACCCAATTTTAGGTGTTTAGAATTGTTATTACTCTCTAAAAAATCAGTACGTTTTCGATTCTATCTTTCATCGCAAATTTGATGCTCGTTTTCGATCAACTCTGGCAATCGTGTGAAATAGATCGATGCCGATTTCTACATTGATTGTGTCGTGTGAAAATAAGAGTTGTTATACAAGTAAGCGCTGTATAAGATCTCAATCTCTTTAAAAAATCATTTGTCAGCTTTATAATGATGCGCGACATGGCGTCACGATAACTCGACGTCATGTTTCATTTCGTCTTTATGAAACCAATATTGTTAACGGCACTGTACCCTAGCAAGGGAAAATATTACAACTATGAACATAATAAAGCAACAAAGCTGTAACAGCTACCGAAATGCAGTTTACTTCAATTGACTTCGGGAGTTTTAATTGAAGCCAAATGGACTCTATATATGAGCGAAGGTGTGCCGCCTCAAGCTAGATGTATGTGTATGGCAAAGTCGGTTGAAGGCGTTATGGGATGTAATGTCATAATTATGTTGTACATGAAGTCTTTTATAATTATTTGTCATCGTATACGAGTTTCAAGAACTTTTGATAAATAGTATTAGGGATATAAAGATAGTCCACGAATATGTAGAATTCCCTCATATAATGAGATATTTGTATCAAATCCCATTTTGATTTGAGTAATAATTGACTTTAAACTTCACTACTCAATACTGAACATTAATTCTTTTTTATTCGCAACAACTCTATAATTCAGCTTTGATTTCACGGGCACCTCTATCACTGTTCTGAAAGCTTCATATAGTGGAGGGTATTTCATTTATCTGCACGGTCACAGTTGTTTAACCGTAAGTGCAATTTAATTCAACCCTCGATAAACACGAGTCAAAATAAACAATTCGATTTCTGCAAATAAATATAATGTTTATTGTTTTTAGCTAGCAAAGCGTCAGCTTTGATAGCTTAAGGTAACAGACAAAATGTTGAGGTCTCCCCAGAGATCAATGAAAGTCTTCTTTTCTGAAACTATTCACAGGATTTGCAGGATTTTTTGCCGAAATACCTCTTGAAAATCTGTTCAGGCAATTTAATCGGATGGAATAAAAACAATTTACACATGAAAACGCCTGTTTCATTGGAAGGTTACTTCTAACGTTCTTTCGACCCTTCAAGAAATAATGATCGGTTTATAGACAAGGCTTTAATTACGGAATTTCTCAGCTTCATATCGAGCTCTTGAAAATATTGAGGGAGGAAAGATGTAAGCCCTTTGATTTTCAAATTTCTAACTGTAGTGATTTAAGACATTTGAAAGAAGTTGATTAAGCTGATTTACTAATGAAAATGGCGTTACAGAACATCGAAAAAAAGACAGAAAAGAGAAAAAGGAAAGGAGATTTATCGGTACGAGCCGCCAAATCGATCGATGAAGTATACCTCGAATGGAACCGGAATTCATCGGGTTAATAAGTTATCTGTCGATTGCATCAAAAATTGACTTATTACGTCATTTGCTTCCGCTTTCAATTCAGTCGTTATCGACGTTTCTCGAAGACTAACAATCTCAACGATAAAATCCGATGTTTTATAGTAGGACATAATGAATATGTTATATTTGTTTAATTCTTTGGTGGATTTAGTAGGTTTAACACGAAGAAAGAGCATTTATCGTGAATATCATATTTAATTATTTGAAAAGTACACAGCTTCCCTCATGACGTTTACACAAGAGCTGCCATGTGAAAGTATTCAAGTGAAATTAAATGTATAATGTTTAACAAGAATGTTCTTGGATGAATCTCCCTCAGATTTCTGCATGTGATCAACAAAGCTTATATTATTGGACTTCTTAGCGCCATATCAAACAATATAATCTTGTAAAATTATACTTTCACACAATCACAACCTTTCTTTTATTGGCAACGGGTATTAGCACTATATAACATAGAAACACAGGGTTTTCTTCATCTTCATCAATTTTATCCTTGCACAATATTGATCAATACAATTTAATGTTGATGAGTCTATGTTGGACCAGAGTATTGGTGTGACTATATTGTTCCTCTTCTTGTTTTTTGCAAATATATTCTTACTTAAGAGATGAAGACTATATTTTTTGTTTTTGTGGAGGTATGAAACGAAACTTCTAATCACACTGTATGAACACGCGAAGCAGATTCATACATAAGTGTGATTAGGGTTTCGTTTAATACCTCCATGAAAACAAAATATATTCTCTTCATTTTTTTTATAATTTAATGACATTGAGCGCAATGAAATAAATATTTCATAAATTTAGATACATTTCATTTATATGGATCTATTTTGTGGGCTCATAATTTTGTTCATGTAGATATGAATATTTTTTTTCGGCCAATAAGAACGCTCGTTTTTGATAGACGAAGCTGAAAATTAAATTAAACCCGCGTGTGCAGCGTCTCGGAGCGAAATAGTTGACATGATTAACGGTAGGCAAATACTTGATTTCGATTGACGGATCGCTGGCTATGCCCACTGAGCTCCGTAATGAAGTTTCGCTTCAAAGACCTACAACATTTATGGCCGTTACAATGTACCAAAAAATAAAGTGGTTGATTGGCTATTGAATAAGCTACAGTTAGGACGTTTTAGTCGCCGATCCAGCATAAATGCTTAACATAAATGTTTGGCAATGCACGAGTTTATATTACACTTTCGGTTAAAATGAATTATTTGATGGGTCGATTGATTCTTTGATAAACATCCACCTGAATGTATGTGCTTTGACGTCAAATGGTTTGCAAAAAAAAAAAACAAAAAAAAAAAAACTTCGTGCTTCGTCATTTACACTATTTTCAGAATCAAAGAACCCCGAGGTTGTGAATATTTAGCCACAGCGCAGTCGGTAGCGCATCAGACTCCTTATCTTCAAACATGGGATGTCATGAGTTCGATCTACGGCGGCGGCATATATTCCGATGGATGGATAATCCTAAACCTAAGCGGGATAGCAGCTGAGGCTAGGAAAGGATGTAGTGGTAGTACTGGTGTAAGAAATACCAGGAATCCGTTGTTAGGTGCTGTAGCCGCCGCGATATGACTGAAATACTGTTAAAAGTTGCGTTCAGCACCGTTCCACCGATCAATCAATCATGCTTTTACAATTGAAATCACACCACATAACTCGTTTCATCCTGGTTTCTCAATAGACTATATCTTAAAATCTTTGGGCGTCGCACGGTTGTATGTATTATTCAGTTCCATTAGATTCAATTCTTGAAAAAATAAGTTGTCATATTTGAATGCACATATGACGATTGTATGCACATGTTTACTAAGTAAGTACTGAGGAAGTCGGCAAAATTGGAAAACAGCGGACTCTTATACTAAGAGAAATGGGCATAGGGATATGTACTTAGCCAAGGCATTTAGAGACCCCGTATGTCACTGGTGATTCCAAGCAAGCTCGTGAATAATTGACCAATCGCGGCTGTCAATCAAATAACTAGTCGGTCAATGAAATTATTCATTCAGACTAGAAATTAGTTTTGATCTCCTACATTGGCCGCCATTCTGTTAAGTTTTTTTGTTGGTTTGGCGACTTACGTCGTAACTACAGCTTATTCAAGCTGTAGTTAGGATGTTTAGGTCGCCAACCAACTATTCACATTTTTGTTGCATGCTGCTTGCATAATAACACCTTTAAAAAAATCGAAGCCGGACTCCCTGATGGAGTCAGTGGGCGTGGTCAATTAAGTTAGTGGGTGGGGCCAGCGATTGGTCAATTAGACGCTGTGATATTACTGTAATTGTGTTCAAAACGGAGTAAAACCTTCTTTTAATCAATTATTCACACAGCATAATCACATTTGTACAATTTTTATAGACCCTCAAATAAACATGTTCAATGTATATTGAGTATTGACCAATCGATGGCCCCGCCCTCTTAGTACGTTTGTCCCTCTCATTGACTCCGACGGAAAGTGTCAATTCGATTTCAAACGGCGATATTTTTTTTAAATTTGATAGAATGGCTGGTTTGCGATATAAACGTCATAACTTTATCTCAAATAAGTTGTAGTTGCGATGTTTAAGTCGTAAAACCGACGAAACTGCTTCCAATTACTGTTGGCCAATAAAGGAGTTCAAACTTCACTTCCGATCAAATGAATGATTTGATTGGTCGGTTTTTATTTGGTTTACAGCTGCGATTGGTCACTTATCACTTACAATGCGCAAAGGCATTTTGGATTAAATCACGAAGTCGATTGGACTGACAAATCATTCGAGTAGACCGAAATTTTAAGCATTTTGCGTCTTAAACGTCATAATCACAGGTTATCCTGATTGTAATTACGACGTTCAGGATTTCACTCTCTGCCGTAATTTAAGAACTACTTTTTTTCCAACCCATTGACATTATAAAGAGTCCACCAAAAAGATTGGTTTCGATATTCTAATAAAAAATAAAAAAAAATAAGGTATATAATAAATAGAATAATCAACTGGTTATTCTACATATGAAAATTATTACACTCGGGTTCGTTGTTAGGCGTTAAAAAAAAAAACTCGTGCTGCGCACTCGTTATTTCAACGTCTAATAACGCATCCTCGTGAAATATTTTTTTTATATCTGCAATAACCAGTTGATTATCCTCTATTTATTACTTTAGTCAAATTGAAATGTCAGAGGTCAGTGGGCGTGGCCAGAGATTCGTCAATTAACGAACAAAGGGTCTTTCGTCATGTAAGAGTCGTGGAGTATCCAAGAATCAAAATGACCGTAAGGTAGGGTAGAATTTCCAGCACTCTTCTTAGAACGATAGAATGGTTAGCGTACTCTAACATGTGATAACTGTTATGAATCTTAGATTATCACTCTATAGTTCTAAGAAAAGTTCCACAACTAGTACACACAAAGAAATATTACGAAAATCTTGACCCAATCTGTAAACTGTAATCGGTGGTCTACTGGTTTGGTAATGGTGTTTTAGCTCATCTGCGATTTACCTATTCCTACACAAGCCCCCCCTTTTTCGCCCATCAAGAAAAAAGCTTTTTAAAACATTGTGGAAAATTAAGAAATTTCTTGTTTCAAGCAATTTCTTCATTATCAACAATGCTTTATACCCAAGAAGACGAAAAAAGATAAAATTCTATCAACTTGAAATTGTTGTCTGCAAGTTTTTTTTACAATTTGGACCAGTCTAAAATTTTGTTGAGCTGGAATGTGTTAAATTTCTCAACTTCGACTCTTAATGTCCATCTGATAATCTCTGTGTATCCCGTCGGAACATACAGGACAAATATAAGTCCTGCAAATGGATTTATGTCTATCCGTTTACATACTGCTTTTGCATCTCCGTAATTGGCAGCATGGTTTGTGAATCTTCAGGATGGACAAAAAGATATAGATAGCTGCAAAAACAGAAAAGGTGCGAAATTAAAGATTCAGACAGAAAAGAGTAAACACCATATCACGTTATTAATATAACTTGAGAAACAGACGTGTTTGGTGAAAAGCAGGAATTCAGGAAACGTCCGACAGCTAGTATGATTCATACTGTATCCGCCGATTCCGAACTTCTTTTAGACAAGTGACCAATCGCTGGCCCCATCAAGTTACTTCTTTGGCCACGCCTACTGACTCCAACAGGAAGTCTCGCTTCGAAAAGTAAATTGTTGAGTGGCGACTTAAACGTTGTAGCTACAGCTTTGATTTATGATTTTGTTAACGAAAAGAATGACGCCTATGTTTTGGAATTACCTTGCCCTTTTCAATACGTTTTGCAAGTGGCGTGCATTTGAAAAAAAAAGGATCACGGGTTTTAATTTAAGCCCGATTTCTTACCTGATTCTCGATAAACCCATCCCCACACAATGATGCTTTTAAACATTCCTCAAGAAAAAAGCTTTGGAAAACATTGAGGCAAATAAAGAAATTGCTTGTAACAAGCAATTTCTTCATTATCCACACCATTTTCTAACAGGAAAGATGAAATAAATCTGAAATTTCATAAAGTTTAGATTGTCGTCTGCAATGCCTTTCAATTTGGACCTGTGTAAAATTTTGTCGTCTGGTAATGGGTTGAACCAACCCATGCGACAGCTTGAGTTTTTTTCAAGAAGAAATCGACTCTATTTACGACGATAGTTACAGAACACTGAAAATAATTTTGGAATCATGGTTGTTGGTAGCCGTCAAGACACATAATGTTGACCAAACATATCAATCTTCATGACCGTACGTTTAAAACTGACTTCTTACATCTATGTATTTGTTGTTGTTGTTGTTGACGAATTCACCCATTACAAGTCTACAGAAATTTATACTGGTCCAAAATTGAAAGGAATCGCAGACGACGTTTAAAGTTTATTTCAATTTACTGGAAAGAAAACATAGTAGAAAATGAAGAAATTGCTTGTAGCAAGCAATTTCTTCATTTTCCACAATGTTTCCTCAATTATTTTACCATTACGGGCGTCAAAAACCGCCATCGTGTAGGAATGGTTTAAACAGTGTAACTAAAGCTCCTTAAAGCTTAAGTACGACGTTAACATTCTTTTCATTCCCCCGACCATACACTTTCAAAACCAATGTCGAGTAATATCCCAGAAAAACTGCTTTACCATAACCACACAATCCCGTATTTGTACGCACAAAAGAAATATAATGATGGCAAACATTTTGAGAAAAGAAGAAAAATTCATCAAGCAATGCCAAATAGGGTAGAAAACATTCAGGGGAAATGATTTATTGATTTTTGTTAGCGATTTCTCATTTTTCAACAGTGTTTCTCAGCCAGTAGTACTTCAGTGCGTTAGAATGTGGGATTATGTTGTATTGTGTTTAAAAGGTGAGGGTGAACCAGAGAGTCCCTGGGTGCTGAAGCTTTCGTCGATTTCGGAATTTCGGGCATATAGTTGTGGCATTCTTTAATGAAGAGTAAGCTATTACCTGATTCAAACATCCTTTAAAACTTTCAAATCCTTTACCCCAACCTATCTTTAGGCCACACATACTTTTAGATATTGAACCTGAAATATACATCAATAATTCGTTAACATTTATACTTTCTTTCATTTTCTATGCCTAGAAAACGAGTCATCAAATATATTTCAATTAAGAGATGAAGAGAAAACTTTTTGTTTTCATGGAGGTATGAACCGAAAAACCTAATCACATTGTATGAATACGCAGGATTATATCACACATAAACGTTAGTTACATTAATCAACTTTATTCAAATTGTAAAGAACTCCTTCAAAAACATGCTATTTAACCCATTCCCAATTAATTCCATTTTTAAGCAACTCGAGACAAAAATGTGGAAAACATCGTGGACAATGAAAAAAGGCTTGCAACAAGCAATTTCGTCAAAGTTCACAATGTTTTCTACCCTACAATGCAAAGATTTACTAAATTCCACAAACATGAAATTGTCGCCTGCAATTTCATTTAATTTGAACCAGTCTAAGAGTTTGTCACGTTGAAATAGGATAACTTATGGGTTACTTTTACCTCGTTTATTCATCATGAAAATCTTGCTTTGCTAGCTTACAGTACTATCAGTACTTTGATTATGTTTCGAGGTAGACTATTGAACCTGTCCCATCTAACGATCTTAGCCAACATTGAAGATACCCTAGCTGTCTGGGATTTTTAGTCTATCTGCCGAGGGATTATTCATATGTTTCGGGTTTTAATCGGTGATTTTGTTTTCAAAAAGCTAGAAAGTATTACGTAACGATAGAACGATTCGGCCAAAATAGCTAAGATATACAAGATGATCGGATTTGACGTTAGGAAGACATTGAACGGTAGCTTTACATATGAGTGGGGGCTATCGAATAAACGTAAATGTCTTAAAATAAAGAAAACCGTGTACCTTTAACTTTTTATCCTCTCCTGAACGTATTTACTTATTCACCTTTACGCTTAGCCTTTGGCTCATCTGGCCGATGGACATCGGAGCTATTGTCATGGCATTCCATTCGTTGTTCGTCGGTGCGTGCCTCCGTCTATGCATTCATAAACGTTTTCTTCTGACGTTTCTCTCCTAAAACTATTGTTCTCTTGTTGTTGTTGATAATGATGATGATGTTTTATTGAATATTAAACTTTTTATGTCGGCGGGACGGGGCCGTTCTGACATTCTCGTGACAAAAAGATAAACTCTTTAAAAGTCTTCTTTTCTGAAACAATTTATAGGATTTGCAGGATTTTTGCCGGAATACCTCTTGAAAATCTGTTGAAATTTGATCGGATGGCATAAAAAGCAATTTACCCATGAAACGCCTATTTCATTGGAATATTACTACTAACGCTCTTTCGACATTCAAGAAATAGTGATCGGTTTTTAAACACGGCTTTAATGTCGGGGTTTCTCTGCTTTATATCAAGCTCTTGAAAATATTAAGGGAGGAAAGATGTTAGCCCTTTGATTTTCAAATTTCAAACTGTAGTGATTTAAGACATTTGAAAGAAGTTGATTAAGCTGATTTACTAATGAAAATGGCGTTACAGAACATAAAAAAGACAGAAAAGAGAAAAAGAAAAAAATATTTAGCGGTACGAGCCGCCAAATCTATCGATGAAGTATACCTCTACTGGAACCGGCATTCATCGGGTAAATACGTTATCTGTCGATTGCACCAAAAATTGACGTATTACGTCATTTGCTTCCGCTTTAAATTCAGTCGTTATCGACGTTTCTCGAAGACTAACAATCTCAACGATAAAATCCGATGTTTCATAGTAGGATGTTATATTTGATTAATTATTTGGTGGATTTAGTAGTTTTCACACGAAGAAAGAGCATTATCGTGAATATCATATTTAATTATTGGAAAACTACACAGCTTCCCTCATGACGTTTACACAAGAGCCGCCATGTGAAAGTATTCAAGTGAAATTAAATGTATAATTTTTAACAAGAATGTTCTTGGATGAACCTCCCTCAGATTTCTGCATGTGATCAACAAAGCTTATATTATTGGACTTCTTAGCGCCATATTAAACAATATAATCTTGTAAAATTGTACTTTCACACAATCACAACCTTTCCTTTATTGGCAACGGGTATTAGCACTATATAACATAGAAACACAAGGTTTTCTTCATCTTCATCAATTTTATCCTTGCACAATATTTATCAATACAATTTAATGTTGATGATTCTATGTTGGACCAGAGTGCCAGTGTGACTATATCGTTCCTTTTCTTGTTTTTTGCAAAAAAATAAATGTCGGGCAATGCATGAGTTCGTATTTCGGTTTAAATGAATTATTGATTAGTCGATTGAATCCTTGATAAACATCCACCTGAATGTATGTGCTTTGACGTCAAATGGTTTGCAAAAAATCTTCATGCTTCGTCGTTTACACTATATTCAGAACCAAAGAACCCTGAGGTTGTGAGTATTTAGCCACAGCGCAGTCGGTAGCGCATCAGGCTCCTTATCTTCAAACATGGGATGTCATGGGTTCGATCTCCGGCGGCGGCACATATTTTTTCCGACATTTGTCTCTAACCAATGAGTGGATAATCCTAAACCTAAGCGGGGTAGCAGCTTGGGCTAGGAAAGGATGTAGTGGTAGTACTGGTGTAAGAAATACCGGGAACCAATTGTTAGGTGCTATAGCCGCCGCGATATGACTGAAATACTGTTAAAAGTTGCGATCAGCCCCATTCCACCTATCAATCAACCATGCTTGTTAATGATTGAAATCACACATCATAACTCGTTTCATTGGTTTCTCAATAGACTATATCTTAAAATCTTTGGGCGTCGCAAGATTGTATGTATTATTCCGTTCCATTAGATTCAATTCTTGAAAAAATAAGTTGTCATATTTGAATGCACATATGAAGATTGTATGCACCTATTTACTAGAGTAAGTACTGAGGTAGTCGGCAAAGTTGGAAAACAGCGGACTGTTATTCTAAGAGAAATGGGCATGGGGATATGTACTTAGACATGGCATTCAGAGCCCCCGTGTGGTACTGGTCATTCCAAGCAAGCTCGTGAATAATTCAGTTCCATTAGATTCAATTCTTGAAAAAGTAAGTTGTCATATTTGAATGCACATATGACGATTGTATGCACATATTTACTAGAGTAAGTACTGTGGTAGTCGGCAAAATTAGAAAACAACGGACTCTTATTCTAAGAGAAATGGACATGGGGATATGTACTTAGCCAAGGCATTTAGAGCTCCCGTGTGGCACTGGTGATTCCAAACAAGCTGGTGAATAATTGACCAATCGTGGCTGTCAATCAAATAACTAGTCGGCCAATGAAATTATTCATTCAGACTAGAAAGGAGTTTTGATCTCCGACATGGCCGCCATTCTGTTAAGCTTTTTTGTTGGTTTGGCGACTAAAACGTCGTTACTGCAGCTTATTCACGATGTTTAGGTCGCCATTTTTGTTGCATGCTACTTGCGATAAATTATGCATAACAACACATTTAAAAAATCGAAGCTGGACTTCCTCTTGGAGTCAGTGGGCGTGATCAATTAAGTTAGTGGGCGGGGCCAGCGATTGGTCAATTAGACGCTGTGATATACTGAAATTGTGATCAAAACGAAGTAAAACCTTCGTTTGATCAATTATTCTAACAGAGAATAATAATATTTGTACATTTTATAGACCCTCAAATAAGCATGTTTAATTGTAAATTTAGCCGCCGTCATAGCGCAGTCGGTAGCACGCCAGACTCCTAATCTTCAATCATGGGTGTCACGGGTTCGATCCCAGGCGGCGGAAAATATTCTTTCCGACAATTGTCTCTCACCAATTTGATAATCGTAAACCTAATTGTAAATTGAGTATTGACCAATCGATGGCCCCGCCCTCTTACTACGTTTGTCCCACCTATTGTTTCCGACAGAAAGTGCCACTTAAAAAAGAATAAAATGGTTGGTTTGCGATATAAACGTCATAACTACGCCTCGAATAAGTTGTAGTTGCGACGTTTAACCAACAAAACTGCTTCCAATTACTGTTGGCCAATATCGGAGTTCAAACTTCACTTCCGATCTAAATGGATGATTGATTGGTCGGTTGTTTATTTGGTTCACAGCTGTGATTGGTCACTAATCACTTACCATGCGCAAAGGCATTTGGGATTAAATCACAAAGTCGATTGAACTGTCAAATCATTCGAGTAGACCGAAATTTAAAGCATTTTGCGTCTTAAACATCATAATAACAGGTTATCAAGACTGTAATTACGACGTTCATGATGTCGTCAATAATTTGGTTTTATTTTATATTCCATCGTTTGTTTGTTTGTTTGTTTTGTTTTAACAAAATAATGTCGTTTGTTATATATCTATAAATGATATGAATTAAATTCTGGCTATCTAATACAACTCGTTAAACACGGGCTACTTTTTGCGTTTTGACGTTAGGTTTTTTTTCGGAAAGTTGGTTATTTCTTAATCATTTAAGATAATTGTCTTAATGTCATGTCCTAAAGGTATATGATAAAAGGAATATTACAACTGTGTGTTTTTCTATTTGTTGTTTTCGTGTTCTCGAATCGCGTGAAGGTATTTTTATTGGATTCGACCTTCGGTCTCATCCAATAAAAAATACCTACACACGATTCTCGAACACTATAACAACAAATAGAAAAAGACTCTGTTGTTATATTCCCTATATTACCTCAGTCGAATTGAAATGTCAGAGGTCAGTGGGCGTGGTCAGAGATTCGTCAATTAACGAACAAAGGGTCTTTCGTCAAGTAAGATTCGTGAAGTATCCAAGAATTAAAAAAAATCGCAAGGTAGGGTAGAATTTCCAGCACTCTTCTTAGAATGATAGAATGGTCATCGTACTCTAACATGTGACAACTTTTATGAATCCTAGATTACCACTCTATAGTTCTAAGAAAGGTTCCACAACTAGTACACAAAAAGAAATATTACGAAAATCTTTTCCCAATCTGTACACTGTAATCGGTGCTCTACTGGTTTGGTAATGGTGCTTTAGCTCATCTGCGAATTACCCATTCCTACACAAGCCCCCCTTTTTTGCCCCTCAAGAAAAAGGCTTTTTAAAACATTGTGAAAAATGAAGAAATTGCTTGTTTCAAGCAATTTCTTCATTATCAACAATGCTTTATACCCAAGACGACGAAAAAAAGATAAAATTATATCAACTTGAAATTGTTGTCCGCAGGTTTTTTTTTTCAATTTGGACCAGTCTAAAATTTTGTTGAGCTGGAATGTGTTAAATTTCTCAACTTCGACTCTTAATTTCCATCTAATAATCTCTGTGTGTATCCCGTCGGAACATACAAGACTAATATAGGTCCTGCAAATGGATTTTTGTCTATCCGTTTTCATACTGCTTTTGCATCTCCGTATGGCTTAAGAAACTTCAGGACGGACAAAAAGATATAGATAACTGCAAAAAGAGAAAAGGTGCGAAATTAAAGATTCAGACAGAAAAGAGTAAACACCATATCACGCAATTAATATAACTTGAGAAACAGAGGTGTTCGGTGAAAAGCAGGAATTCAGGAAACGTCCGACATTTAGTATGATTCATATTTTATCCGCCGATTCCGAACTTGTTTTAGACAAGTGACCAATCGTTGGCCCCATCAAGTTACTTCTTTGGCCACGCCTACTGACTCCAACAGGAAGTCTCTCTTCGAAAAGTAAAATGCTGTTCACGTTTAAGTCGCTAAACCAGCAAACATGCTTCTCTAAAAAGGCGGCCAATGTCGGCTTAGGTTCGGGTTGAATGAATAATTTGATTGGTCGAATGCTTCTTTGATTGACAGCCGCGATTGGTCAATTGGCAGTTCGATGGCCACGCCAACTGGCCTCCAAAAGGAAGTTAGACCTAGATATAAACGATTTTTTAAACATTAGCTAATAATTTAATTTCTGGTTTCGTCTATCAAAAACGAGCGTTCTGATTGGTCGAAAAAAATATTCATAACACCAGGAACAAAATTATGTGCACGCAGCGATTTTTTTCGCTTCCGCACAAAATAGTCCCATGCAAAACGGTATCAAAATTTGTAAAGCTTATTTTTTTTCGCTCGATGCTATTAAATTATAAGAAATGAATAGAATTTTTTGTTGTTTTTACGGAGGTTTGAACCGAAAAAAACAAATCACACAATGTATGAATCCGCTTCGCGTATTCACACAGTGTAATGAGGTTTTTCGGTTCATACCTTCATAAAAACAAAAAAAAAATATTCTCTTAAATGTAAAAAAAAAAAATGATTCGCTGGGTACCTAAATGTTTCAACTACAGCTTGAATAAACCAACTACAATACTTAACAGAAATACCGAAGTTCAAAGTTCATTTCCGGTCTAAATGAATGGTATGGTTGGCTAATCCATTTCTTGATTGACAGCAAAATCAGATTTAGATTCGCTCAGGCCGTTTATATTATTTTCTATAATTTGGCGTCTGCAAAAAGTTGGAATAATTTGACAAATTAGGAACTTAAAGGGCGACTACACAAAATAACGAGACAACGGGCCAATCGCTGTTCCCGCCCGTGTACTCCTTTGGCCGCGCCTATCGACTCCGACAGGAAGTCCCACTTCGATTTTAAACGGCGTTATTTTATAAAAGCTATGATAAAAAGCATGTAACAAAATAGTCGAATCGTTGGTTTGCGACCTATACGTAGTAACTACAGCTTGAATAAGCTGTAGTCTCGATGTCTAAATCGCCTAACAACAAAATGATTCGCACAAATGGAGGCCAATGTTGGAACTTAACCAATTCAAACTCAACACATTTTAAGACCTGTCCAAATTGGAAGAAGTTGCATACGACAATTTCAAAGTGATGAAATTTTATTATATATATATTTTTTTTTTTTTTTATTTTTCGTCTTTTCGGATAGAAAACATTGTGGATAATGAAAAAAAGTGTTAGATACAACCATTTTTTTCATTTTCCGCAATGTTTTCCAAAGTCTTTTTTTCTTGAGGGGCGTAAAAAGGAAGGATTGTGTGGGAATGGGTTAAATCTTAATTCCGGACTGAATGAAAGTTTGATTGGTCGATACATTCCTTGATTGACATACGCGATTGTTCTATTCGTTTGTAATCAGAAATATGACAGTAGAGATTAGGAAGTCGAAGAAATTTAGACTAGCACTAGCCATCTCTTAGAACAGCAGATTTTACATCTTGAATAAATCAACTACAGTGCCATTGTTTTTTCAAGCTGTAGTTACGAGGTTTAAGTCCCAAAACCAACAGAAAACTTTACATGAATATTGGCCGAAGACGAAGTTTAAAGTTCACTTCCTGTCAAAATTATTTTTTAGATTGGTGGCATTTTTATTGTCTGCCTTGATTCGTCAACTTAAACCTCAGAAATAAGTGATGATGTCTGCTATCGTATTTTCGTGTTCGATTTATCGTTTTCGCGTATTTCGCAACTAACATTTTATGATTTTGTTAACGAAAAGAATGACGCCTATGTTTTGGAATTACCTTGCCCTTTTCAATACGTTTTGCAAGCTGCATGCATTTGAAAAAAACAGGATCACATGTTTTAATTTAAGCCCATTTCTTACCTGATTCTCGATAAACCCATCCCCACACAATGATGCTTTTAAACATTCCTCAAGAAAAAAGCTTTGGAAAACACTGAGGCAAATAGAGAAATTGCTTGTAACAAGCAATTTCTTCATTATCCACACCATTTTCTAACAAGAAAGATGAAAAAATCTGAAATTTCATAAAGTTTAGATTGTCGTCTGCAATGCCTTTCAATTTGGACCAGTGTAAAATTTTGTCGTCTGGTAATGGGTTAAACCAACCCACGCGACAGCTTGAGATTTTTACAAGAGGAAATCGACTCTGCTTACGACGATAGTTACAGAACACCGAAAATAATTTTGGAATCATGGTTGTTGGTAGCCGTCACCACACATAATGTTGGCCAAACATTTCAATCTTTATAACTGTACGTTTAAAACTGACCTCTTACATCTGTGTATTTGTTGTTATTGTTGTTGTTGTTGTTGACGAATTCACCCATTGCAAGACTAAAGAAATTTAGACTGGTCCAAAATTGAAAGGAATTGCAGACGACGTTTAAAGTTTATTTCAATTTACTGGAAAGAAAACAGTAGAAAATGAAGAAATTGCTTGTAGCAAGCAATTTCTTCATTATCCACAATGTTTCCCCAATTATTTTACCATAACGGATGTCAAAAACCGCCATTGTGTAGGAATGGTCTAAACAGTGTAACTAAAGCTCCTTAAAGCTTAAGTACGACGTTAACATTATTTCATTCCCCCGACCATACACTTTCAAAACCAATCCCGCATTTGTACGCACAAAAGAAATATAATGATGGCAAACATTTTGAGAAAAGAAGAAAAATTCATCAAGCAATGCCAGATAGGGTAGAAAACAATAAGGGAAAATGATTAATTGCTTTTTGTTAGCGATTTCTCATTTTTCAACAGTGTTTCTCAGCCAGTAGTACTTCAGTGCGTTAGAATGTGGGATTACGTTGTTATGTGTTTAAAATGTGAGGGTGAACCAGAGAGTCCCTGGGTGCTGAAGCTATCGTCGATTTCGGAATTTCGGGCATATAGTTGTGGCATTCTTTAATGAAGAGTAAGCTATTACCTGATTCAAACATCCTTTAAAACTTTCAAATCCTTTACCCCAACCTATCTTTAGGCCACATATACTTTTAGATATTGAACCTGAAATATACATCAATAATTCGTTAACATTTATACTTTCTGTCATTTTCTATGCCTAGAAAACGAGTCATCAAACATATTTCAATTAAGAGATGAAGAGAATACTTTTTGTTTTCATGGAGGTATGAACCGAAAAACCTAATCACATTGTATGAATACGCGAAGCGGATTCATACATTGTGTGATTAGGTTTTTCGGTTCATACCTCCATGAAAACAAAAGATATTCTCTTCATTTCTTATAATTTAATAGCATCGAGCGAAAAATGCAACAACTTAACAAATTTTGATACCTTTTTGTATGGAACTATTTTGTTCGGAAGCATATAAAATGGCTGCGTGCTCAAAATTTTGTTCATGGAGGTATGAATTAAATTTTTCGACCAATCAGATCTCTCGTTTTTGATAGACGAAACTATCAATTAAATTATTTATCCATGAACTTATTCCTGGAGAATACACAAGTACGCAAGCAAAATGTCTAGTACAATAAAAGTTCAAAGAAAGCGTATTTCAATTACGAACAAACGAATTCGTAACCCATTCCAACTCAGTGACTGTTTTAGGCGCCTCCAAGACAAAAAAAAGCTTTGGAAAACATTGTGGAAAATTTAGAAATGCTTATAACAAGAAATTTCTTCATTTTCCACATTTTTGTAACCCACAAAGTTGAAAAAACAAAATGCCATAAACTTTAAATTGTTGGCTGCAGCTTCTTTCAATTTGGGTGAGTCTAAAATTTTGCCGTCTTGTAGTGGGTTAAAAGCAAAGCTGGCTATGTCTGCCCTGTCCAGCCCAGTCCTAACGAAGACGAGTCGCCGAGTTTAATCTTTATTTTTTTAAAAAGGGGTGTCAACCATGTGATTTGTCTTTCACCCGTGATTTTTTTATCCGTATAGTTTGGCAGCATATACTGATAAATCTGTTTACAAACATTCTTGCAGATTTACTAGTATTTTGCACACAGCAAATTTAGCAATGACCCGTCGAAACTGACATTTCATATGAGCCTATGCGTGACATTTCCAACCATTTTGCAGGTGCGTAACTCGCACACATTGAGCACCCTGGACAGCCATTCGGGGCAATTAGAATATTCGCTGATTGTTTAAAGAAGCTTTGGGTCAGTATCTATCTACAGAGCGCAGAGTGAAGACTCTGTTACTTTCATGTTTAACGGTGACATATAGGCCGATTCAGCCGGGTGTTATTTGGATGTATATTTTATAGAACTGTTGTTACATATGTCACTATGATAAGAACTTAACTTACTTATATGAACATTTATTTGTGATATACATTGGGCCCGTGAAAAGGGAAACCAACACGGCGCTTTAAAAGAAAGAAGAGAGTCTTATGGCCAATTCTATATTGCCTGAAATTTTCTTTCTTCGAAGACATTTGTTAACATTTTTTCTAACCAGAAATAAACTAGGAACTAGATGGACAGCTTACTATGTCAAGGAAACAGTGTAGTGGTAAAGATAGTATGTATTGATTATATGATCTAGTACTTTTGTAAAGTTATTAATCAACTGAAAATTTCTTACCAGAAAATCTGCTCTGTTTTCTGTATCCATTTTCTTCGAGTGTCATGATTTCATTTTCAAGGGAAAACTTTGTGTATTTCCAGCGATAATTCTGCAAGACAATTAATTGAAAAATAATATAAAATATTACTCTTTTTAGCGATACACTACTTGTATTTAGATTCCATTTGACGATAGGACATTATGTAAAACTTGCAAAATATGTGTCTTAAAATATGTACTGGTGTAAAATTAAAAACAGTAAGAAAACCAAATAAAGTAGTTGATAAAATGAATTATCAACCCTTGTCATGCTGTATAAATTACCCAACTGAAATGCTGTCAAATCAAAGGCTGAAAGCATTGATACAACTTGTTGTTCAACAATCAATATTTCTTGTAGAAATCAACTTCATGAACAACTCTGGCAGGAAAAGAAGTAGCAGGAGGTGAAGACTAAGATCAGTCTGCACATAAGTGTAGTCTGATCTTAGTCTACACCTCCTGCCAAAACCGGAATATTCCGGGTTCAGCATGACAAGGGTTAATCTTGCGAATATTCGCATAAAAAAACAACCTTTAATAAGTACCAAGGATTTGTATTACCTATGATATACACACCTTTTTCAGTGATTTAACCTCTATTACACTAGACTGGTTTAAATCATTTCGCAACCCAAACAGAGTCCGACTAGGCGTCACGGTGACTGATATTGAAGCATCTGGACCACAGTCACCATTATATACTAAAGCTTGCAGTCGGTCAGTTTTCTGTGAACTTGACAACTTCCGCATTTTGTATTTGATTCGTATTTCTAGACGTTTGCCGATGATAGCGTTTGAAAATCTTGGTATAACAAGAGCACTGTCGCCATAGAAACACGCATTTCCGTTTTCGTGGGTGACGTTAACAGCGGCAACATGGACTCGGTTTTCAATTGTGGTTGTGACACTTTCTGTGAAATTCATCTCTACTTCCTTGTTACAAGCTGAAATTGAAAGACAAGTCGTCAATGGACGAGCCAAATCTCGTAACTACATCTTGAATAAAGGTGCAGTATAAAGCTGTAGTTTTGAGATTTCAGTCGCAATCCGAAGACTTCACCATACTCAGACGAAAGACAACTTTAATTAATCAATAATTCTTTTAATCCATTCACACTATAAATGACCCTTTTTTGGCGCCCCCAAGAAAAAAGCCTTAGAAAACATGGTGGAAAATGAAGAAATTACTTGTGATGGGCAATTTCTACATTATCCACAATTTGTTCTACCCCAAAAGTAAAGAAAAATCCAAAATGTCATCAATTTGAAATTGTCTTCTGCAACTCCTTTCAACTTGGACCAGCCTAAAATTGTGCCGTCTTGTAACGAGGTTAAACGACAGTTCACCTGCCAGTAATACCCGAAAGGGGAGTTGGGCAGTATATATAGATAGATAGAATGTGAAGCGTTCAAAATTGTAAGCCAAACCACATAAGAAGTGCGTAGAGTATCGATTCCTGTCTGCCTGCTTAACCCATTCCCTCACAATCAAACTTTAGACTTGTCCAAATTGAAAGGAGTTGCAGATAACAATTAAAATTTCATGAAATTTTAGAAATCTTAATCTTTTGGGGTAGAATACATTGTGGATAATGAGGAAATTGCTTGTAACTAGCAATTTCTTCATTTTTCACAATGTTTTCGAAAGCTTTTTTTCTATAGGGGCGTTTAAAGGCGTTCTTGTGTCGGAATGAGTTAAACAGCGCAGGCTTATCCATATCCTCGAAAAAATTCGCAATTTATAGATTTTCTTAATCTCGATTCGTTACTCTACCTTAATGTGAGTTTTATTTTCAAAATACTATCCGCCTGACAGGAATGCAATTTCTAAATTTAACCCTATGCTGTTGGTATATATTAGAATTGCATGTGGGAGGCAATTTGAAAGAGTCCCAACAAAATTTGATTTAGTAAGATAATGCATGCAATTTACTTTCAAAATTATGGTAAATCTATCTTTTTTTTCAAAACAAACATGCATTTCTATGACTATCTCCTATCCCGGGTGGTTTTTGTAAGTGATTGATACGTTTTTTCAGAGTGAATGGTTTACATTTCCAAACTGATCAAGTGAATTTCTGTAGACCGTCTGTGAAGGTCAGTTCAATTGTGTTAGAATTCTTTCCCTTTGTTTTGTTGGCGTTTCTTATGGGGATGCAATTCATTTTGTTTATCGATTGTTTGTGTGCTTGTTTCTTGTTTTTGTTCTTCTTCTTTTGAATTGTTTGTTGTAATTTTGTGTGCTTGTTGATGTTATTGTTCTTATTTTTGACTACTTTTTGAATGAAAATGGAATAGAAAAATACAAACAAAATGTTTTGAAAACGTTTCAATAAACAATTCTATGAACATTTTTTTGGGCCTGAAACATCTTCAAATGGATATACCTGAAGACGGACAGATCGGTGGCTAAGTGCAAAAACATCATCAGTATCAATACAAAGTATAGACACTTATGATGTTTTTACACTAAGCTCTCGGTAGGAGCAACATGGATTGCACTTTTGAAAGAAAGAAGATACATTTATTTACCTACCTAGCTCTGATTTTGGCCTGTTGTCTGTCTCACACTCGCATAAAGTTTGGTTAAATATCGTACCAGCGGCGCATCTCATTGTCACGTAACCGTATCCATTAATCATTTGTTGAAACAGGAATGGTTGGTTACGAACGGGTATTTTGTCACATTTGTCTGTTAGGAAATTGAAATAAAACAATTGCTATTGAACATTCTAAACTGAAGCAACAATATATATGTGACGTATACGAAAGGGAACCTTTTGGCCTAAATATCTCGTAAAACAACGCTAAGGTTAACTGGATCTCTACATCCTGGAATTGACGCTCATCCTTTCAGTTGACTAATTTACCAATCGCTGGCCCCGCCCACTGACTCCTTTGGCCACGCTCATTGACTCCAACAGGAAGCTCCACTTCGATTCTTAACAACGTTATTTTGCAAAAATTTTATGGCTAATTGTATAATACATGTAAGTAGAATGGTTGGTTGTCGACCTAAAAGTCGTAGCTTCAGCTTGAGTAAGCTGTAGTTATGACGTTTTAGTTGCCAAACCAACAAAAATGATTTTCCAAAAATCGCTGCCAATATCGGAGTTCAAACTGAACTTCCAGTCTAAAAGAATAATTTCATTGATTGACTAATTATTTGATTGACAGCCAGTATTGCTAGACGAATCACAAATTTCTCTGTGGTGTTTGGCAAATAAATAATAAACTTTCGAAACGTGTAAGTACAGCTTACTCTGAAGATTATTTAGCTTAAATTTTGTTTGGAAAGAACCGAGTAAATCCAAACGCTTAAAGGACCCATTATATTCATTTTTCTATTATGTTCTCTCCTTTCCTACCAGATACTTGTATGCTTTAACCTATTCCAACACAGTGACGCTTTTGAACGCCCCTCAGGAAAAGCAATTGGGAAAACAGTGCGGAAAGTGAAGAAATAGCTTGTACACGTTGTCTTTTTCCCAGAAAGTTGAAAAAATCCAAAATTTCATGACTTTTGAATTGTCGTCAGCAACTCCTTTCAGTTTGGACCAGTCAAAAATTTTGCCGTCTGATAATGGTAAGGCATCAATAAAATGTACTAGAAAATCTTAAAAAAAAAAAAAAAAGAAATGTGCATTCCTTACCGACTTTCGTTGCCGTATGTCTACAAGGCGATATACAAGAGAAGTCCGGAACACACCCAACACCAGTTTTAAAGGCCTGACCCTTGGGACAACACTGACCAATAGACACGCCGTACCGACAGACCCAGTAACCCCTACAGTTACCCTCGTATGCATACATGTTCAATGTTCTGTTCAAAGCACATGGATCTGAAATTGGCGTAAAATTGCATGGGACCTATCTTATAGCTCCGTGAATTTAGTTGAAATCAAGGGGGGGGGGTAATAATTCTTCATAATATATATATATTATTTCTCAAAACTAAAATAGTCCCATAAAACAACAATTGTAACGTTTACTTTTTTATTTATTTTTTCTTAATCGACGCTTAATATAGTTAAACCCTTTAAACATACTCATACATAAAGTCAAAAGTTAGTTTCACTTCGAAAGCTTACACGAATCCTGAAGAGATGAAAGCATAAACTTTCCACCTACAAATTATGACTACTGTTGCTTTATTTTGACAACTCAATGAAAATAATCATAAGATCCCAACAAATTATAGTGTCAAAGGCTATGCAAGACCAACATTAGTTTCAAATGTCCGAGAAGTACTGTAAGCTAGCAAAGAATTGTTTTATTCAATAACTTTCTTTGTCAAACGTTATCATGATAAAGAAACAAAGTTAAAGTAACCAAAGAATTAACCCATTCCCATACAATTCATCCTATTTACACCCGTCAAGAAAATAGTTGTTGAAAACAATGTGTTGCAAGCACTTCTTCAATTTCCACATTGTTTTCTACATAAAGAGATAACTATTTATGAAGTTCAACAAATTGAAATTGTTGCCAGAAACTTCTTTGAAGATCGATGTGCTCAAGTGAGGTAAAATACTTAGGAGATGAACTTGCATGCAGAGTTTTCCATATTCCTGAAATACATAAGAACTACTTTTTATGACGTATGCATTTAACGGATTGAGTAATAAAGTCTCCAGTGGCAGTCTGCACTCGTTGAACTTTGAGACGACCTCAAATTTTTGTCTGTTAACTTAAGCTATCAAAGCAAACGCTTTGCTAGCTAAAAAGGTATTCAAATTCTAAGCTGAATTCCAGCTAGTTTTGATTTGTTTGAATGGGGTTTTCCGCCGCCTTCAACAATCTTTCAGTTATATCGCGGCGGCTGGAGCACCTAACAATGGAATCCTGGTATTTCTCACACCAGTACTACCATAACATCCTCTCCTAGCCTCCAGCTGCTGTCCCACATAGGTCTACGATTATCGACCCATTGGTGAGAGACAAATAGTCGGAAAGGATGAGTGCCGCCGTCGGGGATCGAACCCTGGACCTCTAGATTGACAGTCCGACGCGCTACCAACTGCGCTATGACGGCGGCTAGATATTTTTGAATTGGTAAAGATAATTTTCATGCAGCAAAACATCTAACTGTCACAAGAACTTTTTCCGTTGTAAGTGCAAAATGAAACGAGCATATTATTACCAATTTCACAGTACGCTTCCGTTGACCTAATACACGTCATCAGTTCTTGGTCCCAATATTCGCCTACGTCACACTGACGTATTACTCCTATCAATTTTGATCGGTTCTTTGCATCTGGGTAACAGATAATGTATTTGTCACATCTATTAAAATGTTCGTTATACCCGACTCCTCTGTCAAATCGACAACCGTCACACAGTCCTGAAATTCACGCAAGTACCAACATAAAACATAGAAAGAGAGCTTTTAATAACTAGAAAAAATAGATTCGACCCCTCATGCCAAATGTGACCTCTCGGAAAAGCCGTATATCAAATATTTGAAAAAAAAAGAGTAGATTATGCAGTTCAGCAATAGAACGACCGCGTTCGTCAATCAAAGAACCAATTGACCTAACAAATCATTCTTTCAGACCGAAAGAGAAATTTGAACTCCAAATTTGGCCGACATTAATGAGAGACACATTCGTTGGTTTGGCGACTTAACTTTGCAACTACAGCTTATTCAAGACGAGTCAGGAGATTTAAGTCGTCAACCAGTAGTTTTACATTTTTGTTCAATTTAACTGGCGACGAATTCTGCAGGCGCCGATTAACTATTTTTCAGAATTTTAGACTTGTCCAAATTCAAAGGGATTACAGAAGAAATTATAAAGTAAGTACAAATCGAATAGTAGCCATCCTATATGAAAGAAAATATTGTGGAAAAGAAAAAAATGCTTGTTACAAGTAATGTCTCTTTTTTTTCAACAAATTATTTTCTCAAGTAAAATATTATAGGGAGGTAGAAGTCAGGGAATATACGGGAAAGGGTTAGTATCGAAGTGAAACTTCCTATCGAAATAAATTGTCGTGGCCAGCAGAGTCAGTGGGCGGGGCCAGCGAACCACCAGCTAGATTTGGTATATCGAGACATAACATATACATGTAGTAAGACAGAACGTTAATTCACAAAACTTCGATGGTGAATATTTCGACCCTGTTCAGCCAGTGCGGTCTAAAGCAGTCTGATCATGGTGGCCGATTCAACTCGTACTTCCAAATTTACTAGGAAACGCTTAGTCATTTTTTTTTTTTTTAATTTTAATAGTAATGGCCAATTAAAGCCTCAAAGAGTGACCGAAGCCTGAAACCTTAATTCTGCCGATGACAATATTTCAACGTTTAGCATCCGTAGCAACCACTAAGAGAGTTAATTGTTTCATGTCCAATTTCCTGGTTTTTACGTCCCTGTGATTTTATAACTGTGATAACATTGTAGAAAAAGAAGAAATTGCTTGTAACAAGCAATTTCTTCTTTTTCCACAATATTTTCTTCCCTACAGAATGATTATTTTTTAATTAAATCTATTTTGAATTTTTGCCTGCAAAACCTTTGAATTTGGACAGGTCTAAAATTTTACACAACAGGAAAGTGTAAATAACCTTGATTTATATACTGTGCCGAGATTTACTGTGATGACTATTTCTAGAAAAATAGGTAGCAAAATTAATCATTTCGACACAATGACGCTCCTCAAGAAAAACATTTAGGAAAACATTGTGTAAAAAGAAGAAATTGCTTGTAACAAGAAATTTCCTCATTCTCCACAAAGTTTTCTGACCAAGTGTTAGAAAAAATCTAAAATGTCATAAACTTTACATTGTCGTCTGCAACTCCTTTGAATTTGGGTTTAAATTTTGCCATTTGGTTATGGGTTAAAAAAAGTAAAACAAAACTTCATATCATATGCAAAAGCACTGAAAGTTATAAAATTTAAGGAGAAGAAATTTCCAGGAATATAGGAATATATAAAAGTAAATTGAAAATTATGGCAAATTTTCCTATTATGACAAAAAAGGGATTGCTGCATAAATCCCTTTCCTGTTTTTTTTTTTTTTTTTTTTTTTGAAATTTTAGACTGATCCAAATTGAAAGAGGTTGCAGATAAAAAATGAAAATTAGCAAAAATTTCATGTAAAATTTTGTAAATTTGGCGAATGAACGTCGTGATAACAGCTTATTTCAAGCCGTAGTTACTACGTTTAGATCGCCAACCAATCATTTCATTGATGTATCTTTTCTATCATCATTCTACATGTCGATGATCATAAATCTATCAAAACTACACCATTTGATATCGAAGTCGAATTTCCTGTCGGAGGTTCATTAGCAGGTCCGAAAATCAGTCAATTGGAAAAGTAATTTCAGACTCGAGTCGTCTTGTTTACTTATCCTGCATGGTTCCTTCACATTTGAAGCTATATACTGCTTGTTAACAGATGGAGATATGAGACCCTTTCGTTTTAGATCTATTTATGGAAAATAGTTTTAATATATTCCTTTAACCCATTACCAGATGACATCATTTTAGACTGTTTCGAATTGAAAGAAAGTGCAGATTCAAATTGTGCTGTAATTGGGAGTGGGGTCGGTGGTAGGGTAGAAAACAATGTTAGAAGCTGCTTGTTGCAAGCAATTTCTGCTTTAACAAAGAAATTTTCTATAGTCGTATTTCTTAAGGGCGACAGAAAGCGTCATTTTTTAATCGGTTTAAAGGTACTTAGGTACTCGAACCAAACCTTTCTTTTCCTTTCTTTTGCGTATATCCACCTCACATTCGCAAGATTCTTTGCTGAAAATAGTTCCGGCAGGACAACGTCTATCAACCAACCCATGTCCAAGTACATCTTCTTTGTACTTGGTTGGATTTTCAGGATTCGGCATTTTCTTGCACCTTACTGAAATTGAAAATGTGAAATGACAATAAGCTGCGAAAAGCGCATATGTAAGATTCTACAGAATGTCACAAAATGAAACTAGTACAAACACGCTTTGTTGTAGATAATTCTATCCAGAAATGTCAATTATTGACACGAAACTGTATCGGCCACATCAATGACGTCATGGGTTCGTGCGTATACTGAGGCGATAGACTGTCACATTCCAGTGACTTCTGGATAAACTATCGACCGGAATAGACTACCTCGGTCGCAGTTTTTAGGGCGATCTTCTTGAGTTTTCAAAAAAACTAAAACTTTGCGTTATCGTGGAGATAAATTTGAGTTGCCGCTCCAATATATTTGTCTGAAAAAGTTCTAGTTACGACGTTGTGGTCGCCAGCCAATCTTTGTACATTTTGATACATATTGCTGGCTATAAACTTAGCAAAATAAGACCGTTTAATGTCGAAGTGGTACATCCTATCGTTGTCAGTGGGCGTGAAAAACGATCTCTTTTTATGAAGGCAGGCCATATTGGTAATAAACTACAACGAAAAGGTTTTAATTACTTGTTTCAATTTATATTATTTCAGAACTAAGGTACTGTTACTTTGTTCAGAGTTCCAAAATGCTAGATTGTGTGATAATGGTTGATTTATGAATGATTTAATCTTTAGTTTCGTCTATCAAAAACGAGCGTTCTGATTGGTCAAAAAAGTTTATTCATAACTCCATGAACAAAATTTTGAGCGCTCAGCGATTTTGTATTCTTCCGCACAAAATAGTCCGATACAAAAAGGTATCAAAAATTTGTAAAGCTTTTGTTTTTTTCGCTCGATGCTATTAAATTATAAGAAATGAAGAGAATATTTTTTGTTTTCGTGGAGGTATGAACTGAAAAACCTAATCACACAATGTATGAATCCGCTTCGCGTATTCATACAGTGTGATTAGGTCTTTCGGTTCATACCTCCATGAAAACAAAAAATAATCTCTTCATCTCTTAAATAATTGAAAGATGCGTTGATTTGAGAAATAACTAGCAGTTTCATTCTTATCGTTTAACTCCCCAACACATTAACCTTTGCTCATGAAACGGGAAAAAATAGCCTAAAAATGTCAATTTAAGTTCTCCCTCAGGTGGATTGAATAAAAGAGTAAACTTTGTTGACATTTTCAGCCCTTGGCTATCACGAATTTCGTGAATCATCGCCCCCTTTTTATAACATTACTCATATTGCCCAGATTCTGATGAAAAATAAGGTTTTGATTGTTCCTGTCTTATATCCTCGAAAGCTGGTGTTATCATGTATGTCGATCTTGTCGAACAAAATTATCGTCATTGGGCGTTCAAATTGTCGCAACTATAGTTTGAATAACGTTGAAGTTGTTACGACATTTTGCACGCCCAACAACGAATTGTAATTATTGTATTACAATGTATTACAGAACGAGTCTCTCCATATAACTTCCAAAATTTCACCTGATATGTATGGTGCACGAAACGGGTCATAGGTACACTTTAGGAAGTGCACACTAAAATAAACGGGTGTACGCGTAAATAATACAGGCGCACTCATAACACTTAAGCGTGTACGAATAATTACTGACCGTTCATTGGTATAAAATGTGTGCGTACGCCTAAATTACAAGTGCACGCGCAATATCGATATGTTTACTTTTTATGCGTGCACGCTCATATCATGAAAGTGCACGCGTTAAATAACGCGTGCACTTTTAAAATATAAGCGCGTTCGCTTAAATTAAAGTGATTTTAATGCACTATTCACGAGTGCATATGTTCTTTATGCAAAGAGGACTTAAAAGGGACCTTTGACGCAAACGGTACACCATAGTTATATGCGTAAATCGGAGACACTCAGAAGTCTTGAACACTAACACAGAAAACGATTTTCCATTGTAAATGTCTGAGGCCGCGCAGTGGTAGCACGTAGGACTCTTTATCAAGGGGTCACGGGTTCGATCTCTGGCGAATATCCTCTCAGATATTTGTGTCCCACCAATTGGTGGGTTAATCGCAAACCTAAGGGGGATGAGTAGCTGGAGGCTCGGAAATGATGTAGTGGTAGTACTGGTGTGAGAAATACTAGGATTCTGTGATTAGGTGCTCAAGCCGCCGCAATGCAACTGAAATACTGTCAAAGTTTGCGTTAAACCCCATTTCAATCAATCAATCAATCTATAAACGTTTGAGGCAGTATCTATCTATTGGGCACATAGTGATAATCCTGATCAGTTATGTCGTCGTTGGGCGTGCGAAATTTCGTAACTGCAGCTTTATTAAAAACCAACGACGATAAATTAAAATCTAAACAACAACGTCAGGGCAGTCCTATATTTTAGTGTACAAATGATTATAAGCAGATTCCTACTACATAATATCGTGAATGGTCTTGATTGACGGAAAATATACTACTCAAAGTTCGCTAAGCACCACTTATAAAATTGCGTACCTCAGAAAGAGAGGTACGAACATTTCTTCTGATTATGAAAATATTGTCATTTGGCAAAATGTTCGTGCTAAGAAGCGAAAGTGTTAGCAAACTATGGAAGCGGAACAGTGGTTTAAATTTAGTAGGGGTAATTATTGCGGATAACACGGAACGAGAGATGAAGAAGAATGTTCTGAAAAATCGAGGAAACTGATTTTATTTCGCTGCAAAAGTGCTGGCTTTATTAATCTAGGTTCATTTTAACCGAGGATCAGCCTCTCAGATATATAAAACAACTTCCGGGTGCTTTCAAGGGGGAATTCGAGTCGGCCCACCCATAGTTGTTTGCTGCACTTTTCAAATCGTGGTTGGCTTTACCATGTAGGCAAATATCGCAACCTGTTACATTTTCAAGACACCTGCAATCATATTGAGGTCTTTGGACTTTGGTATACAGACTTTATCCTCTTGAAATGTAGTCTATATGTACTCTTTGCTGTCCCCTGCCTTCTTGGGTCGGATATTTTAGTGCGCTTGATGTGTTTCATTGCACTCTTTTATATGCATCCTTGCCGTAACTGATCCCGTACCTACAGGTCATGGCAAATAATTAATACGGATACGGTAACTCTTTCTGATGTAAGCCAATGACCATACACGTCTAACTATGGCGTTATTGCAAGATCTGGGTTCTCCAGAAACCAGAAATGGACCACACTAATTCATTTCAAATCTTCGCCAAAAGCACAACTGTTTGAAACTTGCCTAGTTGTGATTTTCCTTAAATTGATTTGGAATTCTCATCGTCAGGTTGTCATAAGGGCTCTATATTTGCGGTTTCCAACTTGTTTCAAAGAAAAGTCTACTCCAATGACATTTGGCAAGGCATTTAGGGAATCAGGGGGACATCATCGTAAAAGTGTAGAAAGCAACTTGAAGAGTATTGACTGTCTACCAAAGTCAACAGACTTTAATTAATTAATTAACCGGCTGCAACAGATTGCTAGATTGCTTCCTGGTCAAGCCAACCACGGCTCTGCGGCTATAGCAGGCAACACTGAATCGGTCGGTTCAAATCCCATTTTGATACCATCGGAAGGCTTTTTTAAAGTCAGAGAAACCATTATTGATCTAAAATCCAACCAAATAGCATACGCAAGCAATTGGACATTTGAATTAATTCAGATTCCTTGATTGTTCCTAAAAGCTAGGTTAGTGTCCCACTCCGAATTACCCCGTATTGCTGCCCCTATACCAGGTTTAAAGCGCTGTTTCGCTTCAATGGCTCCTCAAATCGTTGTTGTTTTAGCACAAAATTATAGTCAAATGAACATATTTTCATAATCAAAACAAAAATTCTGATATTTCTTTCCGGAATAAAAAATACCCACCATATAAAAAGTGGTGCTTAGCAAACTTTGAGTAGTATATTTCTTAGTCTGCTTTTAGCTTTAAGTTCATTGTCTAAAACAATTAGACTTAATAAGAATAATGACATGGTCTAGCAGAATGTTAATATACATTTTTGTTTTTGTTTTTTAACATAAATGTATTCATACGGTAATGTGTAAATGTCCTTCCTTTCAATTTAGATAGAATAATTTAAATGGGGTTTGTACATGTATTAACCCGTTACCAGACGACTGGTCTAAAGTGAAAGAAGCTGCAGAAATGTTACTTGACAAATACTGTAATACAATTTGAACATTCTGTTTTTTCACCACACACACACACACACACACACAAAGAATAAATAGATAAAAAATGTTCGAGGACAAAAACCTCTAAGAACAGGTGCATATTGTTTGTATGGAATGACATTCCAATTACAAAAAATAGCTTAATCGCTTAGTATTTCTTATTTCTTATATCCAAAATCTACCTTTTTTATCTATTTATTTATTCATTTATCTATTCATCTAATTTTGATAGGTTTTAATTAAGACTAAAATGTTCCTGCTTTTGTTGTTGTTTCAGACAAAGATCGCTTTTGTTAATTTCGGGTAGCTGACATAAATGTAATTTCAATGTTTTCAAATATGTGTGATATCGTTTGTTAGAATGAATAATTCATCTTAATTCTTATTTGAATTTTTCCTCAAAACGTTGGAAAAACTGTACATCATCGTGCCCTATCTGCTCTACAAATTATGTTTTAATTACACATTACTCATTTTACACCAAATTAATCGCAGTTGGATAATAAACCATAACTCACGTGCCTGACCCCTCACCGAGCATGACGAATCTTTAATGAATCAACGCCTAACTTTTTACATGAACCAAAAAACCTGCAAAACTGGGGCAATTACTCACTTTCCCGAATGGACCTTTCGCGGGTGTCAATCAAACAACCGGTCCACTCAAGAAATCCTTCATAGAGACTAGAATTTAACTTTGAGCTCTAACATTTGCCACCATTTTACTAACCGTGTTTATTGGTTTGGCGACTTAAATGTCGTAACAACAGCTTATTCAAGCTGTACATACGATGTTTCGGACGCCAAACAACCATTCTATTTTTGGTAACATACCACTGGCCATTTATTTTGCAAAATTACACCGTTCAAAATCGATGCGGAACTCCCTACTGGAGTTAATCGGCGGGGGTCACATGTGCAAGTGGGCGGGGCAAGTAATTGGTAAATTTATATATAAAATAAAGTATATGATAAAAGGCTAATATGGCAAATAAAAGTTTATAAAAAAAAAGACTGACGGAAAAGATCCGAATGTCATCAGTCACAATATGTACTATAAGCAAACTATTTCACCACAGCCTGTATTGCTACCCAGTGCTAATGATAGAGAGTGTAATTTGTATTTAAGACTTAAATAGTTCACAATTATGAAAATCCTATATTGTGGGTACTCATTCGAATAGTCTCACCGAGACGATTCGAATAAGTACCCTCAACATAGGGGTTTTGATGAGAAATAAGGAATTTCAGAATGCTGTTTACCCCTCCTAATCTCTTGGTGAGTAAATGTTCAAACTATTCAAACAGAATTCCTTTTTTGTGCCAATCATCATCTGAGAAAGGCGATTAACTGAATATTTTCTTATGTTTAATTGAAAAGAGTACAATAAAATTGTTTAATGGGGTTTAACGCCACTTTAACAGTATTTCAGTCATATCGCGGCGGCTGGAGCACCTACTGCGCTGTAACGGCGGCCATAATAAGGATTTGTTTCTTTCATGCTTTCAGGTGGATTATTGAGATTTCTTGGTGGATTATCACTTGATAGTTTAACCTAAAAATCAGTGAAATTATCAAAATGACAACTCATTGTTTATGTAGATTCAGCTTGTTTTCAGTCACTGCGATATACTGAACTTCATTAGGCGGGGCAAATCAGGTTGTCATGTAATGGCGAGCTTTTTAAAAATCAAACTCCGAAAAGATCATGTTTTGTCTATGTTTGCATAAAAGAAAAAAAATAATCGTTTTTGGGTTTGTTGTTTTTCGTCAAAGATCAATTAATCTTTCATTTCGTAAACAACCTAAAGGTATCTTCACTCATGGCCCCGCCACTTGTAAAAATATAGCTTTCGTTGTATACCCAATGAAAGATAAAACGATCTTACACTGAAACAAACAATTATGTTCTATGAGGAATCCGGTAATTTCAAAGAAATGTCAGCAAATATAAGTTTTCTTCTTTAAATTTCTTAGCGATAATCTTAATTCAAAGGAACGCAGATCTTTTATTAACAGTATTATCTTTGGTGTGTGTGTGTGTGTATTTCCGTTTATTCATCGTCGCTACAGTAGCACGTGCCCATATGAGCCATGCCCCCATAAGACGGTTAGTTGTTACGGGGGATAGTGCAAGGATACAGGACGAAGCTACCGAGAGCTCCGCCTGGTTCTTTAACGTGCTCGATGGATAGCATCGTCAAACGAGGCCTAGGTTTAACATCTCATCCGAAAGATAATTAGTTGTGTTAGTTGATATGGTCAGCCCAGGGCTCGAACCTGTGATCTTGAGCTGTTCCAGTTCTCTTGTATTTATTGAGTTGTGAAAGTAAAATTGAACCACTTGACCCTATCAGTTGAAATATACACGTTGACAAATATGGGCGTACATAAATGAAAATGAACTTTCCCGTTTACAAGATAAAGCCGAACGTTGGTTGTTATCATTAAAACAATGCAACCAACGTTCGTCTCTATCTTGTAAACGGGAGACCAAGTCATTTGATGGAGTATTTTAATTAATTTCAAATTAATTTCAAATTAATACATCAAACTGTCATAATGAGGAATAAAATAATCAACTTAAGGAATATCTTACATTTCTCTCTAAGGAGCAATTCATCAAATGAACTGAGCCAAGAGACAAGTTTATCTAAAAAATGACAAAACTTGAAATTTTGAGACTTCTGGAATTTCAGGTCAATTATTCTACTTAAAGTTGATTCATTCTGTTAAGTTTGTGGAAGCTGTCATGAGGAGTTAACTTTTGAAAGATTTTCTTTTCATTTATCATATCTATATATTATAAGAAGAAGTAGTAGTATTTTCCATTTTTACAATTTTTACACTTATAAACAATATTGTACAATTTGTACACTAGTAAACTATATTGTACAATTTGTACACTTGTAAACTCTATTGTACAATTTGTACACTAGTAAAGTATATTGTACAATTTGTACACTTGTATACTATATTGTATACTAGTATACTATATTGTACAATTAGTACACTTGTATACTATATTGTACACTAGTATACTATGTTGTACAATTTGTACACTAGTAAATTAAATTTAACAATTTGTACACTTGTAAACTATACTACATTGTTTATATTTGTACACTCGTAAACTATTGAAGCGTTTTTTGGATTGGCTGGTGGCTTTACGTTCGTCTAATCAAGAACAAACAATAATAAATTTTGCTGATATTTGCAGTTACAAATATATCTTGTTGTAATGTAAGCGCAATGAAGTAGCTTATATTAACCAGATTCCAAGGAAAATCTATAACTTATGATGTTTTTAATCTAACTATCAAGTAATGCGAACAGGGTTATCGCAATTGTAAAAAATGAATAGGTAAACGTGGAGAATTCGCTATTATGACCAGTAGTGTGAGAACAAGTGCATTTAATCCTTAACTGTTTTCAAAATTTTAGATTAGTCCAAATTACACAAAAAAATCGACATTTAAAGTAATTTCAAGTTAAAAAGTAACAATCCTATATAATGGTTAAGTTTGTGGAAACAGAAGACATTGCTTGTTGTAAGAAATTTCTTCTTTTTCCTCAATTTTTTCTCGAGTATGATATCATATAGACGTAAAAATCAGGGATTGTACAGGAAAGGGTAAAATGAATGGCCATGATCGTAAATGATAAGCTATGAAATCCAGACTCCGCCCAGAGAGGAAATAGATTGTTTGTTTGAATGGGGTTTTAATGCCGCTTTTAACATTTTTTCCCAGTCATATCGCGGCGGCTGGAGCACCTAACAATGAATTTCTGGTATACCTCTCACTAGTACCACCATTACATCCTTTCCTAGCCTCCAGCTGCTATTCCACTTAATTTCACGATTATCGAACCATTAACGAGAGACAAATGTTGGAAGGGATATGTGCCGCCGCCGGGGTTCGAACCCATTACACCCCTATGACTGAAATTTGGGAGTCTGACGCGCTACCAACTAAGCTAAATAGAAGAAAAATATTCCACATTTTTGATAACAAAACCTCATAACCTGAGCATATCAGGAGCTGTAGGTTTGAATTTTTGATGGCAAAACGAAGATATTTACCATATGGGTAAGAAGTTGTTGTTGTTTCCCTCGTAGTTGTAGAAGTAGTGACAGTAGAACTAGTAGGTTCAAATGTTGTGAGTTTGGGTGTCGTTTGTTCTCTTGTTGTTGTTAGTGTTGTTGTTGTTGTTGTTGTGAGTGTTGTTGTTGGCGGTACTGTTCTTCTTTCTGTTGTTGTTGATAGTTTCATGGTTGAGGACGGTACTGATGATGAAGTTGATGCTGTTGATGTTGACGATAGATATGTTGTTGGTGTTTTTGGTGCAACAGTCTCCGGTATGTCAGGTAATATTGGAATAACTGGAACTCTATCTGGAATATATTTATGAAGAAATATTAGCCTAGCATCACTTTTACTATGGAACAATAGGCTTACCTAGCTAAATGTTCCGGGGCATTGGCGTTATAATCCTGTAGAGAAACCTTTTAAATGCGAGGGAGATGATTTTGAGATGATTCGAGCATAAAACGTAATTCATTCATTCTCAAAACTGACCTAGTCCCGCAGTAACGTTTTTACTATTCAAAAATACGGGTTAAATACGGACACGAAAATCAAACATGTACCTATTTTTTTTCTTTTGGAGGGGGGGGGGTATGTATGATTAACCACGAAGTAGTTTTCATTACTGCTATGATTTTAGACCCAGACAATGATGTCATTTTCCTTTTCAACCTGGCATCAACGCTACTTATTTATTGTTAACAGATCAAATTACGAGAAAATGAATCGTCTAAAACTTCGCAAAACAAGTATTACAACCCAACACAGGTTTAAACGAGTCTTACATAATAGTTTTGTATTAAACAAATGAAAAAAGAGAGGAAATTCACTGAAAGATCTGCATTTATTAAAGACTAATGTTTTATGCATCTTTAAAATTTGATATACCATAAATAGACGCAGAACAAATAAATCGTGATTTTTTCACAAGACACCGATTGATTCAAACGCGTCAAAAAAGTTCTATAGGCCAATAAAACTGTCATTAAAGTTACTTAAAGGAAGATGGGCTGTGACATTAATAACTGCTTACTTTCAATCAAAGTACTGAAAGTACTGTAAGCTAGCAAAGCATAGTTTTATTTAGTATTCCTCTTTGCTAAAGGTTATTATGATGAATCAACGAGGTTAACCCATTCCCACACAGTGACGCTTTTGGACCTCCCTGAAGAGAAACATTTGGGAAAACATTGTGTAAAATGAAGAAATTACTTGTTACTAGCAATTTCTTCATTTTCCACAATGTTTTCTACTAAGTAAGTGTAAAAACCTGAAATTCCATAAACTTTAAATTGTCGTCTGGAACTCCTTTCAATTTGGACCAGTCTAAAATTTTGCAGTCTGGGAATGGTTTAAAGTAACCCAGTAGTTAACCCATTACAACATGACAAATCCTACACTGGTGCAAACTAAAGAAGCTACAGACGACCATTTCAAGTTAGTTGAATTTAGAAATATTTCCCTTGTTGGGTAGAGAACATTGTGGACAATGATGAAATTGCCTGTAACAAGCAATTTCTTCATTGTCCACAAAGTTTTCCAAAGCTTTTTTTTTCTTAAAATGCTTAAAATGCGGAATTAATTGCGAAGGGTTAAATAGCATGCTTTTGAAATAGTTCTCTACAATTTGAATGGAGTTTGCATTATTCCTGAAATACATGAGAAATACTTTTATGAAGTATGCATTCAATGGATTTAGTGGTTAAGCCTGCAGTGGCAGTTTGCACTCGTTGAACTTCGAGAAGACCTCAAAATTTCGACTGTTAACTTAAGCTATAAAAGCTGACGCTTTGCTAGCTAAAAATGTAAATTTGATCAGTCAGGGTGCATTATGTACAGGCGTTTTATGAGTCCTTTGATCGACTCCATTTGCTAAAATTTGCATATAATTACATGTCAAAACCTGCCTTTATAGTCAACCAGCTGTATTCTTAGAAAGGGAGAAAGAAAAGCGGTGCTTTATGGCTGTGAAATATGCCATTCAATATAAAAGTCAAAGGGAAAATAAATAGAAAAGAAATGATAATACAAATGAATGAATAATAATAATAGTGATAATAAGAAAATAAAAAAATCCCTACAAGATCATGGAGGGAAATTAAATCTAGAATGCGTGAATTTCACATGGTTATTGAACAGAGGACAGGCGTTAATTTACGACGCTTTAAAAAATCTAAGTGGGGGAGGTATTTAATAAGATGACAGTAAAGCAAAAATAGGTGGATAAAGCCTGCTACAAACTGTTACACTACGACTAGAACTTCAGTTTACATACAGACAAACAGACTGACAGTATACGTAATCAACATTTAAAACATTTCAAGTCTCTCCCTTTAACCCATTACCACACAGTGACGCTTTTGGACGCCCTAAAGAAAAGGATTGGGAAAACATTGTATAAAATGAAGAAATTGCCTGTAACTTCTTCATTTTACACAATATTTTCTATCTAAAAGGTGAAAAAATCTAAAATTTCATGTACTTTAAATTGTCTTCTGCAACCCCTTCCAATTTGGACAAGTCTAAAATTTTGCCGTCTGGTAATGGATAAAGCTTCTTCTATTTCTTATTAGCCCAAGACACTTTCAGCCTGTCTGAGAGGAAAAGACGGATAGGTGAAATACAGATTAAAAAAAAAGCACACTTGCAGTAACAAATGTCTGTTTTATTTCTTAATAAAGGATGAATTCTATTTGTTCTATTTGTTTCTAAATGAGGTAAGAATGTTATCTCAACTGATTCCAATTAGTTAGTGTATACGCGAAACACCCAATACCTCTACCTCGAGGGTTAATCAGATGAAGAAGAATCGACCTGTGTTCCAATGTAAATGTACTGTTTGTTTGTTTTTCAAAACAATTTCATTCATATCACGGCGGCAGGAGTATCTAACAATAGATTCCTGGTACACTTGCACCACTACAACAATGACATCCTTTCCTATCCTCCAGCTGCTGACCCCCTTAGGTTGCGATTGTCCGCCCATTGGTGAAAGACAAAAACCGAAAAGGATATGTTCCGCCGCCGGGGTCGAATGTCTGTTTGCATTGTTAAGTAATCCTTAGCAAAAGTCAAGACAGAGTTTACTCTTTTATGGGCACAATGAATATATAAAGAAACAGGCGAACAGTCGTTCCGGTCTTTTCAAGATTGTTACCGCGGCCATATATAGTGCATTTGGTAGAGCGCCAGACTCTCAATCATATGGTCCCAGGTACGATACCCGGTCGCGGCAAAAATATCCTTTCTGATATTCGTCTCCCACTAATGGGACGATAATCGTAAACCTAGGTGGGATGAGCACCTGGAGGCTCATAAAGCATGTAGTGGTAGTACTAGTGTGAAAATTACCAATAATCCATTGTTAGGTGCTCCGGCCGCCGCGATATGACTGACATACTGTTAAAATCGGTGTTAAACCCCATTCAATCAAGGTTGTATCTCCCTTTTTACCTATTACCACACAATCACGCTCTTTGACACTTCAAAATAGTTGTAATTAAAACACAGTGGAAAATGAAGAAATCGCTTTATACAAGCAATGTTATCAGTATCCACAATGACTTCTATCACAAAAATTAAAACAATTTAACACGTTACCAGATGGCAATATTTGAGACTGGTCTAAAGTGAAAGGAGATACAGATGACTACTTTTTAGTTTTTTTTCAACATAATGGGAAGATAATCATGGTGTAAAATGAAGAAATTGCTAGAAACAAGCAATTTCTTCCTATTACTCAATGTTTTCCTAAATTATTTTTCTTGAAGGGCGTCAAAAAGCGCCATTGTGTGGGAAGGTGTTTAAATTTCATTAACTAAAAGTTGTCGACTGAAACATCTTTGAAATTGAAGCAGTCTAAAAGTTTGTTTATAAACTTTGTTTATAAGTTCAGCTTTTCACAAAACGTTTTTTACTTTGCGTTCAAGATGAAAGAAAAGAAACGACCATTGTTGTTTTTTTATGTTCTACCTTGCAAGACACACGTGTCACACGTATGTGAATATTAAAAAACGCCATAAATGGTTGTATAATATTACCAGGAAGCCTGAACACGCATCCGCATGCCTGTGTATCAAAAACGAAGAATTTATCACATTTAAAGAGCTGCCACTTTGTCCCTGTAAGCTCTACATAGTGTTCCGGATACCCGGTTATTCCAATCCTAGAACACGTGACTGGCTCTGGCTCTGAAATAGAGAATTTTTTTAATTGACATCCTCATGCACACAGGACGTATTGCTTATATTATCCCGTTACTAGACGGCAAAAAAATTAGACTGGCCCAAATTGAAAGGAATTGCAGACGACAATTTAAATTTTGTGAACTTCTAACTCTTTCAACTTTCTGAATAGAAAGCATTGTGGGAAATCAAAAAATTGTTTGTCATTTCACAATGTTTTGCCTATTGTTTTTCTTAAGGGGCTTCCAAAGCGTCACTTTGTGGAATGGGTTAAAGCCTCTCAAGACGGCTGATTTGATATAATTATTTTTTTAGAATGATCACGAAAGTCACGAATCATATTATCAAGCATGTAGGGAATCTGCTAAAAGTGGATGCAAAAACGAAATCTTAAGTTAAATTTTGCCCAATTATGGATAGATGTTTGAATAAAAACAGAGAACAGAAAAAATATTATTCCATACAACAAATTAACATGATAAAAAGCCAGGAAAACGCGTCACACATAGGAACCTAACCATACTTTTTAGACTGTAAAAATTATTCACCTCGACAAGGTTGGCTATTATGGCGTAATTGAACAACAAATATTCCTTATATAGGTATCTAAAACGTATTATTTTGGCTGATCATTTTGACCATGGCGAGAAAGTACGCTTTAATCACTCTGCAAATTCTATTGAATAAGGATACAGGGTTGACTCCTTACACTTATTCCATAGAAATTATAACTTCAAGAGAAATGCATCATCCTATTCCGACCTTTACATCGCCTTATTCATCATTATCTATTGCATACCTTCTATGGTTAGCTACATATCTTTGAACTTTTCCAAAGAAAATGACCGAATTTTCAGTTGTCATTTGTAACATAACGATGATAACGATTAAAAGGGACGGCAACTTCTGCCAAAATAACGCTACAAATACTTTATCAAGAAAGGGAAGTAATTTATGTATCAATAATTTTCATTAAAGTGTTATGTTTTTCAATTGTGTCATACTAACTTAACAAGTAAGAAAAAAGTTAAGCGTATAATTGAACATTTCTAAACAGTTCTCAGGCATTAAATTGACTCACAAAGCAAAGAGATTAAATGAAATTATTTCATTTTGAATTGCTTACCATGAACAGCGAAGATAATTTGCTGGTCATCAGAATCTCCAACCACATGCACATAGCAGAGACTTAATATCACTGAAAAGCATTCAAAGAGTCATTTGATCAAATACCAAACACATAGTATGTTCTCTACATATTATATACATGTATATAAAAAAACAACTAGAAATGCGTCACAGACACGGATGCCCCCACTTAAGTGCTTGTCACATGACCTTCGGTTTTGACCTTGAACTTGAGAGTATAAAACAGAACTTTACGCATGGTACAAGTAAGCAACAAGGGAACAACTATGTCATTATTTTGAAATCCATCAATTACATGGCCGAGGCATTCGAAGTATGTATTAGTCGAATATCAGGATGGACAACTCGTGTCCTTTAGAGACAGTTCGACCTTCGAGAAAGACAAACCGATATCAGATAAAGAAAATTGACTAATCGCTGGCCCCGTCCATTTAAATTGTTGGCCCCGCCAATTGACTCCAACAGGAAATCCCTTTCGATTTTGAACGGCGTTATATTTGGCAAACCAACACAATTGTTTCACGCAAATGGCGGCCGATGTTGGAGTTCAAATTTGAATTCCAGGCTGAATGAATGCTTTGATTGCTCGATAGATTCCTTGATTGACAGCCGCGATTGGTCCATTCAATGCTCGAAATATACTATATAATGTCAAAGTGCTTCTAGACCGTAAGTGCCTACACAATATATAAACATTTATGATCATAAATTCATCGAATCATTGTTTTGTTTTTAGTTCATTAATTAGCTTTAAAGATGTCTATGGTTTTATATGTGCTAAATAAATATTATTCCGGGAGTCCACGTACCAGTTTGCAAACCTAAATGTTATCAGTTAAATGACAGGAGTCTTTCAGAGACTACCGTATAACGTGTTTTTGAAAAAGAAATCATACAGGGTACAGTTGATTTACGGATTCCGGCTGTCAATCAAAGAATCAATTGACAAAATTATTCATTCAGACCGGGAGTGATCTTTGAACTCAAACATTGGTCGAAATATATGTTGGTTTGGTGACGTATACGTCGTAACTACAGCTTATGTAAAACTGTAGTTACGACATTCAGGTCGCCATCTAACCATTTAACGTTTATGTTGTGAATTACTGATAATAAATTTCGCACAAAAATACCACTGAATATTTAGGTTAAAATTCCTGTTGGAGCAGAATCGGCTGGGTCAGTGATCGATCAATTACAATTGGTATTCAACCCTTCCCCGTTTCTCGAAATTTTGAACTGGTCCAATTCGAAAGAAGTTTCAGACGACATTTAAAGATGGGTTAAATTTGAACAGTATCAAACCTACAAGTTAGAAAATATTGTGGAAAAAGAAGACATTGACTGTTATAAGCAATTTCGTCTTTTCCCATAATATAAAATCACAGGGACATAAAAATCAAGGGATCGAACAGGAAAGGGTTAAAAATATAGTACGATACATTTTGAATGTTTGATATTCTGGATATATGCTCAACTTGAAAGGTTCGACCCTTGTTTGTGTGTGTAATATATAGCGACTCTCAGGACTATCGGTTCTTTGATTTTAAGTTGAAGGGAACGTTTGTTCAAATTACAAAATGAATGGTCAGTAACATGTAACAAAAAAGTGGAATGGTTGGTTGGCGACCTAAATGTAGTAATTACAGCTTGAAAAAGCCATAGTGTATGTGTTTAAATCGCCTAACCCATCGATAATAACTCGCATAAATACGGACATTGCTGGAGTTCTAAATTTCCAAGGTCTAGAGGAATGGTTTGATTGGTCGATTGATTGACAGCTGAGACCCGTCAATTTTCATAACAATAAACATATGTATTCGAGCTTTCCAAATAACGTAATTGCGGCATTACTCAGCCCGGACCTGAGCTTATCAACTCCAACATTGGCCGCCATTTTGTTCACCTTTATTGTTGGTTTTGCGACTTAAATGTCGTTACTACAGCTTATTCAAGCTGTAGTTACGACGTTTAGGTCACCAACCAACCAATTTACTTTTTGTTATATCCTACTGGCCATACATTTTGCAAAATAACGCTATTAAATATCGAAGCGGAAGTTAATGGGCGGGGCTAGGTAGTCAGTGGGCGGGGCCAGTGATTGGTCAATTTTGCTAGCTTAACGAAGATGTAGAAATTTATGGATTATTATCCTAATAATAATTGTCGACGTTTAGTGCATCAACGTATGAGTGGCAACTAGTTGTAACACCCATTTGAAATTTGTCCAAAAAACATTGAATACAAAAACCAATTGTTTATGCAATTTATTCACGAATAACAAATGCAGGGGATATAAATTATGATAGTAATTTGAAACAGGTGTTTACCAAATATATAATTCAAACCGTTATCTCGTAAAGTACAAGTAAGATAACGCGGCCATTTAGCTAGCAAAACGTCATCTTTTATACTTTAAGTTAACAGACAAAAGTTTGAGGTGGTTTCAAAGTTCAAACTGCCACTGGAGGTTTTGCAACTAAATTCATAAAATGCCTACGCCACAGCAACTCGTGTATTTCAGCAATATTGCTAACTCTGTCTGCAAATTATTTTGTACATCTCCTATATCCTTAGCCTACCCGAGGACATCGTGTTCAAAGTAAGCTTTGTGATCATTGAATGCCCCTCGTACGTTGTTCGACGACAACGATTTAAGTGTTAACACTATAAGGGCGAGGAATTTGGCTCAATTTGGACGGTAGTTTGTCCCAATATTTTGTAAGATCATAAAGATGAAGAATATCGAAAGGTAGAACATTCCATTGCAACACTTGGGAGATGGGGTCTCAGTGATAATTCCTTTGTGTACACTCTATGGTCTACAAATATGTCTCAATTTGGATGAAACTTGGTCAGAAAGTTTTCCGGTCCTAAAGAGGAACCATATCGGAAATGATAATAATTCATATATCAATAAGGTAAAAGGGACATAAAAGATAATTCGTGTAAATACACTATAGGGGCTACATACTAGGCTTAATCTCGATATGAAATGGAAAACGCGGGAAAAGGGACCTCAATGTCGACTTTTTTTTATTTTTTCATATTTGTCTCATTCATAATGAAAATTTGCTAGAATGAGTTTAAGCCGATACAGATGGCTCCTTATAGGAAAAGTGAAAATGATTGGAAAAGATGGGAAAGAGGGCATTAATGACAACTTTCTTCTTTATATAGCATTGGCTATTTTTTTCATGAAACTTTGTTTAAATCTTTATCAGATTATAGCGACGAATCTTGTAGAAGTAGGGTACATTTCATATGAAAACACGAAAGGAGGAGGGGGAGGACTTAATGACAATTACTTTTTGTACACTCTAGGGGCCAGTATTTGTGGTCGATCTAAATGCTACCATGGTCCTTTCGTATATAGTAAAAAACACGAACAAAAAATTGCTTGTCAAATATACTAACTATATTCTTTATTTTTTTCAATTGAGAATGCGCTGTTCTATCAATTAAATATGTGTGCCAAGGAACGGTTTAGACTGATCTGTCTCTTTACTATGTAAACTGCTCTGTATTGGCACATAAATGAACTTTATTCATATTTCAAAAGGATACCTTTTAACTCATTCCCATGCAGTGATGCTTTTGGACGCCCCTCGGGGAAATACTTCAGAAAACATTGTGGAAAATGAGAAATTGCTTGTTACAAGCAATTTCGTCATTTTCCACAATTTTTCCTGTCCAGCAGTTAAAAAAAATCCAAATTTTTGTAAACCTTAAATTGTCGTCTGCAACTTATTTCAATTTGGGCCAGTCTAAAAGTTTGCCGTCTGGTAATGGGTTAAATCCACACTTGCTTTAACAGTTTATTTATCACGATAACCTGTGGCACAGAAGATTACTTAACAAATCAATGCTTTGATAGCTTATAGTAATTTCAGTACTTTGATTTCAGAATAAAAAGAGAGCACAACGCAAATGATGTTTTTAGTGTGGTGTCGAAATGTCCTCAGTTAAATGCGCGATATTTTTAGATAACATTAGTTTTCATTATGCGCATCTATGGAAAAGGGTTCACTAATTGGAAATGAAAACAAAACTACGTTGCCACTTCGAAAAAGATATTCTTTCATTTCTTTATTAAAGCCAAAAATCTTCTCATAAATTGTCGCCCATAAAAGGTGTAACTTCTTAAGAAGGAAGTATGCATTGTACAACTTCAACAGGAAATAAGGTGCAGAATTTGATCAACATATAATTCGCACCTGTCAACATTGTATAGCCTTACACAAGGTCAATTGAGTTATTCATAGATCAAATCTTGAGTCTACAATGGTTCATTTGTCCCGTATTTTTTTCTAGGACGACAAAGGGGGTACATTAAATCTCCCTGAGCTTCATTACCATATATCACTGTTACATTGGCTTACTGAAATTGATATGTTGATGTACATCTTCAAGAGAAATGATCTATGCTTGTCGAATTAGAATGCAATCATGTCTAGCGGAACACAAACTGTCATTAAACAATTAAACACGGTGACTTGGCTTTTCAAAGTTGGCAGATTTTAAATCAACCTTTCTTGATATATACATATACACTTCATTCGACCGACGCTATTCATGCAGCGCATTTGTGTAAAGATGACTTAACGTCGGATTCTTACGACGTTTTAACCCATTCCCACACAGTAACGCTTTTGGACGGCCCTAAAAAAACATTTTGGAAAACATTGTGTAAAATGAAGAAATTGCTTGTTACAAGCAATTTCTTCATTTTCCAAAATGTTTTCTACTAAGTAAGTGGAAAAATCTGAAATTCCATAAACTTTAAATTGTCGTCTGCAACTCCTTTCAATATTGACCAGTCTAAAACTTTGTCGTCTGGGAATGAGTTAATCGCAATAATTCTCGCAATAAATCTTCTTTTTTCGATCCCTCTTTTATAAATAAACCTTGAAAAAAAGAAAGAAAAAAAGATTCATGGAATCGCAATTTAAGATTACAATCGATCATGCTCGAGCGTCCACTTCTATTGAGCGATTACGTCAATTAAGCGACCATAATCCAGATACCTTTTCTAAAAGCAAAAGCTTTAAACAAGTGAAGGCGTATTGCAAAAAAGTAAACTCACTACTATATCCTATGTTGCTGGAACCCATTAGAATCGTCTCACAGAGACGATTCTAATGAGTCCCAACAACATAGGATTAAGCGAGAATTCTGTAATGAATTATGTTTGCCATCGAATACATCTTCCATATCTTTGGCAAAAAGTGTGCTAAGAGAATGTTCTCTTAAGCGGCCACTTTTTGTCGTACATTCAGTGGTCGTTTAATACATGATTTATCGTACCAGTTAAGTGCGTTTATAATATTTGTCGTACCATTTAAGTGCTACACTTGAGATTCCAGTACCAAATTATTGAAGTTTCATTGTGGAATGTGTAACAGCTTGTATTTTACTAGTTGTATGCACATGGTTCGGAATTATTACTCACAAAACAAGAAACAGTTCGCAAACCAAGAAAATTTATTTTTAGAAGGTATTGGTTTCATTTGTAATAAATCTAATTATTTTTAACATATATCGAATAAAATGAAACAGGAGAGAGCATCCTCTCTTTGACCTGTCCTTTTAAAATGGCATTGGCAAGCAGAATTATGTAATGAAACATCACATTTTATTTGAAGCATGCTACTTGAAAATAATCGACTCTTTTCGCCCCCATTCCTTATAAGTAACAAACAGCCAGTGTAGTAAGAATAGCGCTTGATTATTTTAACCCTTGTCATGCTGAACCCGGAATATTCTTGCTTGGACAGGAGGTATAGACAAAGATAAGGCTGCACATATGTGCAGACTGATCTTAGTCTACACCTCCTGTCTTTCCATTTCAAACAAGAATTTGTATGGAATTAATTGTCATAAGAAGTAATGATAATTGAACAACCTGTACTATTAGTACTTTCAGCTCTTTGATATAGACATTCCGAAAAAAATGTATTCAGCATGACAAGGGTTAAATTTGGCTATCGATGGTATGTAATCAATAAAAAAATGCAGTATGTTTCCGGTTGTAGGGCGAAATTATTGCCATGAATAGGCGGAAACGGTTCTGATATCGACAATGAGTGACATTTTAATGGAATCTTGCTATACAATATACATTTAATATAGAAGGTAAATTCTGTGTCGAACGTGTATATCGACCAATATGCGTGAGCATATTTCACCGTTTTCAAGTTTAAAATGAGCGCATGCGTGACATTTCCAACCATTACACATGTGCGCCAAGTAAAGACTCAGATCAGCCTGTGCATCCGCACAGTCTGATCAGAGTCTTCACTCTGCGCTCTGTAGATAGATACTGACCCAAAGATTCTCCAATAAAGAACAATAGATCATTTTCAACAAACAAATTTTACTATGCAGAACATTATAAAAACTATTTCATTTATTTAAATATTCAACCTGTCTCTATAAAACAATGTGGCAAAGATTAGTGTTTGGAAGAAGGAAAATTAGTTCGTAAAGCACAAAAAGAGCAATTACTAGTAAAAAGCAAGAGCCTCTTTCCTCAAAATATTTAAAAAAAAAACTTCAAAAATACCAGTCAACAGGGTTATGCTCAGATTACTGGTAAAGTGTTTTAACACAGTATCGGACGAAAAATGTGGAAAAAACCCACCAAACCAGTTAATCAACACGTCCTGTATTCATACGTAGTTAATGGTAAGAAAAACAAGATGACCAAGGTACTGACTGGTGAAGAGTTATAACATAGCGATGCTTCTGACCATCGGGGTTTGGACGGAGAGTTATATGCATTTCATTTCCGAACGAGAATTTCTATTTTCAGAATTATTCTTGCATAGGGTAGATCTTTCATATTCTTTGTACCAATTCATAACATTTATCAATTTAAAAAATCTAGTTATGTATGTTTATAACATTGAGAAATGAATATATTTAGAATAGAATATTTTCGCAACCGAAAATACCACAAATCCGACAATCCAATAAGCATTACATTTTCTTTCATAAAATGAATACGTGATCATATCATGATCATAAGCAACAGCGATGCGTAGAGGTTTATACGTTTAACTTCTTTTTGAATTTGGAATAGTTTTTCAGATTTTAATTAAAAAAAACCCACAGTAAAACCTTTTCACCATAAAGGATAATAACAAACCGGCGATCTGCTTGCTTTCAAACCGAATCACATACGGTGACATCAGAAAACATTTAAGAAATGAAGAGAATAGTTTTTGTTTTCATGGAGGTATGAACCGAAAAAACTAATCACACTGTATGAATACTCGAAGCGGATTCATACATAAGTGTGATTAGGTTTTTCGGTTCATACCTCCATGAAAACAATAATTATTCTCTTCGTTTCTTATAATTTAATAGCATCGAGCAAAAAAAAATAGCAAATATTATTCAAATTCTAACACCTTTTTGTATTGGACTATTTTGTGCGGAAGCATACAAAATCGCTGCGTGCTCAAAATTTTGTTCGTGGAGTTATGAATATTTTTTTTTCGACCAATCAGAACGCTCGTTTTTGATAGACGAAACTAGAAATTAAATTAATACAATTTATCGAACGCGGTTGTTGAAATTCAAAGGTAGTGAAAGGCGCAGCAAAGTAAATGTCAGGGATAAGTTCAGTGGAATCGAAACTTCGGTACTAAAAATGGCGGATAACGCCCCTTGCTAACAACAGCCAAATCAAGGTAATTCGAATCAAATATCTTCCCTCTTACACAAATTACCCGTACCATTCCCTTAGTTTTAACGAAATTCTTGATAATCGTTGCAAAAGCCGCAATAAAACCTAATTTGCATTTGATACGGACGTCGAAAGAGATCGTAGTCTGCGATATTTGACACCACATCGTCGAGATTGTGTGATGGTCTATTTGAAATGGAATTCTGAGGTGACCATATGGTGATTGTACGGATAATTAGATCATCGATAAACAGTGCGGATGTGCACTTTGTCCGCAAGATCTCCCTGTGGTTCCTATAGGAAGGTTGGGTTAAGTTATGTTACAAATACCTTTCAATGTCACCTTGCGATGCGAATACAGCCAACATATCGTCGTTTGACATGCAATATGTCGTACCTACAGCTTGAATTAATCTTGAGTTATGATAAGTTGCTCACCCAACGACGATATGATCCCTTTACGAAATGTCGATGCTTCAGACAGTCTTGATATCTTTTTAGAAAAAAAAAGTGAAAACTCTAGAATAAACCAATTACCACACAGTGACCCTTTAGGTGCCCCTTAAGAAAAAAACAGGGAAAAAAATGTGTAAGATACATAAATTGCTCGTTACAGGCAATTTCTTCATTTTAAACTATGTTTTCTACCAGAATAATTGAAAAAATATAAAAATCCATAAACTTTGAATTGTCGTCTGCAACTCCTTTCAATTTGGACCAGTCTTAAAATTGTTCACCTGGTAATGGGTAACGAAATTAGTTCACAAGGTTTACGCGCCCGTTAAACAGTTCGATAATCAAAGCCCTAAACGAACAGTGCACGATTTTAGAGTTACGGCATGAAATATAACGTACAAATTAATCCAATTTTCGTATAATATGGAGTATTTGTTTTTGCTGATCTTAACATGTTAAAATGATCGAAGCTATATGATTAGCAGGTCATATATAAAAGAAGATGCATTTTTTATATGTTCACATTCGATTTTAAGTGGAGTGTGGAGCACTTCCAACTCAAACGTTATGAAGACAGATTATAAATGACGTTAGATTTTGAAAAAGACATTTTACTAAATTTGATTTTTTTTATCAAATACACTGCAAATTTGAAACAAAAATATTACATAAAATTTTGTCAAGGTGTTTTTCAATGATAAGCGTAAAAGTAATACACTTGGCTTTTTAGCTAGCAAAGCGTCAGCTTTGATAGCTTAAGTTAACAGATAAATTTTGAAGTGTTCTCAAAGTTAGATGAGTGCAAACCGCCACTTGAGGCTTAACCACCAAATCTTTGGAATGCCTACGCCATAAAAAATAGTTCTTTTATATTCCAGGAATATTGTAAACTCTATTCAAATTGTAGAGAACTCTGTGAAAAGCATGTTATTTAACCCATCGTCACCCGACTCAACTTTTTAAGCATCTAAAGAAAAATACTTTGAAAAACATTGTGGACAATGAAGAAATTGCTTGTCACAAGCAATTTCTTCAATGTCCACAATGTTTTCTACCCAACAAGGGAAAGATTTCCTAAATTCAACCATGCTTTGCTAGATTACAGTACTTTCAGTACTTTGATTTTAGGATTGTGAGCACGGAGTGTAACTCGCTGTCTTCACGGAGAAAAACGACGAAAATTATTCCAGAACAATAGATATGACATCGATTTAGCTTGATTTTTAGTTCCGTCAACAAAAATGAACGTACTGATTGACCCCAAAAAATATCCTTACAGTCATGAACAAAATTTTGAGCACGTAGCTAGTTTGTGTGCATCCTCAAAAAAAAGTTCCATAAAATATGTATCAAAATTTGTAAAATATTGATGCATTTTTTTGGCTTGATGTCATTAGTTATAAGATATGAAGAGAATATTTTTGCTTGCGTAGAGGTCCACTAAGCGGATTCATAGATAAGTGTGATTAGCTTTTCCGTTTCATACCTCCATGAAAACAAAAATACATTCTCTTAATTATTTGCCTTTGATATGTAGTTAAAACATCGTCAAATTGAGAATGTCATAGGATTTGCAATGGAACTATATAGGAAAAGACGAGTTTTGAACTTCAGCAAAATTCAGAACCGACATAGATAGATGGTTATATAACAGGCGAAAATTGCGACTAATTTCGAAACTTTTCCCATCTAGTCCTCATTTCTATTGCATTTTCTCCAATACTCGGTTGACCATATCAAACCATGCATTTAAAACGGCGTTTGAATAGATTATGAAAGAAAAAATGGCTCTTCTAACAGTAATTCTTTCAGAAATTTGTAAGAAGGTGATTAAGACGACTCTGTAAAGAATATGACTGTTTATAACTTTAATAGATAAAGGCAGAAAAGAAAAAGAAATATGTGACGTCACGAGACGCCAAATAGGTCAGCAAAGTACAACCTGAACGGAAACGGAATTCATCGGCTTAGTACGTTATCTGTCGATTGCCCGGAAAAATTGCCTTATTCGTTGCTTCGATGGCGTACAAATTTACGTTACTGGCTTCAGCTAGCAATACAGTTTGAATCGACATCTAATAACCTCACCCGTTAAATTCCGATGTTTCAAAGTAGGCCATAGGGAATAAATCACATTAAATCTAAAGCGAATTCGGTAGTTTTAACTCGAAGAAAGAATATTTATCGCGAAAATGACATTAAAAAACTATTGGAAAAGCAGATAATTTTCCTTGAAAATCTGTTCAAGAACCGTTTTAAACCGTTAGGCCACTTGTGAAATCCGATATCTATTAGAAATAGTTTCGTTTGTAAACGACTATAGTAGCTAAAGCATATTACGAAGTTTAGGCGACCCAGAAATCAGTTTGCTTTTTGACCATATATTTAACAGAATTAGCAGTAGGTAGTGTTATGCTGCGTAAATTTTAAGGAAGCGAAGTATTACTACTTAATCGATCGGCTTAACCCTTTCCTGTACAAGCAGTGTTTTTTACGTCTAAGACCATTTATACTGTAGAAAACATTGTGGGAAAAGAAGAAATTGCTCGTACCAAGCAATATTTTCTTTTCCCTCAATATTTTCTACCCTGGAAATTGGTTACGTTTCGAATCTCACTCATTTTAATTGTCGTCTTTAACATCTTTCTAATTAGACAAGTTTACTATTTTGAAAACAGAAAAGGGTAAAAGTGGCGTTAAACCACATTCAAACAAAAGAAAATCCTTAGGTAAGAATATCAGTATATTATGTCACAGCATCTTCATTTTGAACCACATTTGAAAAATATGGCCATGGACAACCGAAAAGTTGCCTGCAGAAAGCTGTAGCTGCTTCGTTTTTCCTATCGACGATTGGTCACCCGGTGATGTGGTCCATTTCGATCGTGCAAAAAAAAGCTACCCTAGTAAGCCTGCAAGGCTTAGCAGGATAGAGAATATTGCTGTTTTCAGCTTCTGTTAGCATAATTTATTCCTACTTTAGATTATCTTTTGTAATACCAAACCTATCTTCACATCTATTATTTATTTATTTTATTTACGCCTCATCTTTGATTTACAATACAAACACATACATATAAAAATAACAACTAAAAGGTGACCAAAGCCATTCTCAAATAGAGTTATAAGAGACAGAGTAAAACAACTAGAGTCCATAAAAAAACATTAAATGCACTCATTTGGCTACGTTCAAACACACACACACACGCATGTACACACACACACACCTGCACGCATGACGGCACACACACATACGCATATCATAAATTTAACTAAAAAATCAATGCTTATTTACAGAGTAAAAAAGACCTTGAATTTAATATTTGAAAACAGGTTTTGGCACTTATTCTAATCATTTTGTTTTCGGATAAAATGAACGCTAATTTTTCAAAATTACTCATGGTGGAGAAACAAGGATTAAATGACAACGCCATTTCGAAAAGTTGCGCGCGAATAGAATCATATTTGCTACATTTTAGAAGCACGTGTGCTTCATTTTCAATTTCGTCACAAAAAGGGCACAGGCGTTCTATTGTCTCTCTTTCTTTGTCATGAATATTTCAAGATTCCCGGATTGTCATCCTGATTTATTTGTTTGTCAATATATTGTTACAAACAACCACATTCATTATAAATACTAATACTAATAAATATGTATATGGAATATCATGATACGATAGAAATACAACATCTAGTATACGTTTTGAGGTGCTGAGGAAAATAATGACATTTCACGAGGCCGAAGGTCGAGTGGCATATCAAATATTTCCACGCAGCGAGAAGCAAATACCAGATGTAGTATCGCAACCGTAGCGTAATATTCCATTTATTATATACCTATTTTTTGTTAAATGAATACGATGAAATAATAAAAAGATATGTATTTCTATAAGTATTTCCCTTCTCCTGTACCATTCTGATTAAATTCATTCGTATTATGACGTCATCTACAGAATGAAAATGACGTCATCTTAGACAGCCTTAACCCATTCCAACTCAATCCCTCCTTTTTACGCCCCTCGAGAAAAAAGCTTTTGAAAACATTGTGGAAAATGAAGAAATTGCTTGTATCAAGCAATTTCTTCATTATCCACAATGTTTTCTATCCAAAAAGATGAAAAAATTCAAAATTCCATCAACTTGAAATTGTTGTCTGCAGCTTCTTTCAATTTGGACCAGTCTAAAATTTTGCTGTGTTGGAAGGGGTTATAATGAAACTGTTTTATCCACTGTCAGATACGGATGTTTTCAGCTGCGCCTAACCTTTTTGACACCGTTTAAAAATCTACATATTAGAAAGGGAACGTTTACTAGCAAGGTGAACATTTATATGAAACGGGTCACTTGTTCGTTCAGAAAAATTTCTACGAAAAGGATCGATTTGCGCAGGATAATAAGGTAAACCATTAAAAAGACCCTGGCTTGTAATATCTTATCAAGCAAGCCATAACGGCACTGTATGGATGTCACAGTCTCAGCCCCATTATGGCCTAAATATTCAGGACTTAACTTGCATGTAGCTGAATTATTTTTTCACAAATCCGAGCTAATGATCAGGTTTAGATACATTTTTTGAATTTCAATCCTGGCTTTTCATCGGCTGAAGAATGAGGGCGATCGGTAATGTCGTTAATAAACTGTCAAAACTCCGTATCGGGGACCAGTGGACGTGGTCAAGTCTCACTCGAATGACATCTTGAATATTCAGGAATGTATATGTGACAAGTGTCCATGATCAGGCTGCACGGGCTGAACAGAGCTGAAGCTTTTCAATTTGGGTAGGTTTTCATAATTCTACACTATCCCAGATTTATTTCAAAATAGTGTTTCTATGTCTGTACTATCCCTATGATATATATTTGTTTTACGGAGGTCCGATTTTACCCAAGTGGCCACATGTGTTCATTTAAACCTTTACCAGAGGACAACGTTTAGACTGGTCCGAATTCAAAGACAACAAATTTGCAGACGATTTTTTGTTTATTATTTTTTTTAGAAAACATTGAGAATAATGGAGAAATTGTAACAAGCAATTTCTAAAATTTCCACAATGTTTTCCAAAGCTTTTTTTCTTAGGGGGCGTCATTGTGTAGGAGTGGGTTAAGCACTACGAATTTTATTTACTGCTCTCGAGTTGTTACCTTAGTAATAACTCTTACAATTTCTTTAATGGTATATATTGGCTTAAAAGTTGTGAAAGGTTCCATTTTTTTAAATGGCAAAGCTATCTTGCGAGGTATTTTTCTAGTATCCCCGTCAAGTCAAAAGGCGACTCCTGCAAACGAATTGGTTAAAATATATAACCAAATATTTGGTTCTTCCGGACATTTTTATCTTTACCTGACAATTATTTATTTTCGAAAAGCAGAAAAACTCTGATGGCCCCTTTTCTCTGTTTCATATATTTGTTTTACGAATGATTGATTTGTTCTTTTTGGAGTGATGAGGCGTAGCGTTTTTATTTTCGATGACACATCGTACCTTTATAGTGATGAAAATAAACTCAGCTTCCAAATTTGTAAATATAGAAAATGTGAAAGGGGACATCTACGACCTTTATGCTATAAATGTTATAATTTAAATTCTGTTTCATGTTTTTGATACATGATAAAATGGGCCCTCCTTGACTTTTGTAGAGTCTTTAATGTATAAAATATGTTGTAGTTTATCTATTTTGTCAAGTAGCGTAAAAACTTTTTTAGCTAGCAAAGCGTTACCTTTAGTAGCTTAAGTTAACAGACAAAATTCTGAGATCGTCTCAAAGTTCAACGAGTGCAAACTGCCACTAGAGGCTTAACCACTAAATCCGTTAAATGCATACGCAATATATAGTTCGTGTGTATTTCAGGAATATTGCAAACTCTATTCAAATTGTAGAGAACTCTGTCAAAAGTATGCTTTTTAACCCATTTTCACTCAATTCCGCTTTTTTAGGAACTAAAAACATTTTTGGAAAACATTGTGGACAATGAATAAATTGCTTGTAAGAAGCAATTTCTTCAATGTCCACAATGGTTTCTACCCATAAGGGAAAGACTTTCTAAATTCATCCATGCTTTGCTAGCTAACAGTAATGTCATTACTTTGATTAATCATTAAATTCTTCGATTTAAAGTCTAGAGATAGAAAAACTCGCTAGGTAAAATGCTCCATCTCTATTGAGAATGCCTTCCCTCTAAATACCGTAACGTAACATTTAGTTTCTTACAAACGCAATAGTAGAAACGTTTTCGTGTCGGCTTACTATCAAATTTCGTAACTGATATGTTTAGGTCTGTAGAGAACCACTTAAGAGATGAAGAGAATATTTTTTGTTTCCATGAAGGTATGAACCGAAAAATCTAATCACACTGTATGAATACGCGAAACGGATTCATACATAAGTGTGATTAGGTTTCTCGGTTCATACCTCCATGAAAACAAACGATATTCTCTTCATTTCTTATAATTTAATAGCATCGAGCGAAAAAGGCAAAAACTTTACATTTTTCTATGGATATATTTTGCGCGGATGTATACAAAATAGCTACGTGCTCAAAATTTGTTCATGGGGGTATGGATTTTTTATTCGACCAACTAGAACGCTCGTCTTTGATAGAACACACTGAAAATTGAATTATTGTTTAGACGATTACATACAACAGAAGTGTCGCAGGTAATAACTTCGGCTAGCGAATAAACGATCTAATTAAAAAAAAAATGAGAGAGAAAAAGGGCGGTACAAATAGGAATGATAAAAGTAACCACCAATGAATGAAGCAGATTGCTAATTTGATCCTTTATGATTCATGAGGTAAAGTGTAGACCTCTTGATACTCGTAAGGCAGGAATTGATGGTCTTTGATCGGGTCACAGTGTGTCCCTAAGCGAAAGGCGTTTCAGAGATAGTCTCAATACCTGGGTTGTACATAGATAGGTGTACTCGTCCTGACATAATTGATATGCAGTCCGATGCGGATTCGAATCCAACACAACGACTTCAATCTGTTAACTTTGCAAGTTTCGTGTGAAATATCATTGTTAATAACTATGCTTGCGCTTGAAAAACTCAAGTTAAGTTATACGAATATTTCTTTTTAAAAAATAAGGGTCGAAACGGGCCCGACGTCCGAATTATTTCTTCTGAATAATGATAATAATAATATCGTCGGTGCAAGACCCAAATATCGTAACTACAGCTTTAATAAAGCTGCAGTTACGACCTTCTGCCCGCTTACCGGGCAAACATAGATAATAATATCTTCGGTGCACGAGCGAAATGTCGTAACTACAGCTTCATCTAAGCTGCAGTTACGAAACTTTGCTGGTGCACCGACGATCTTATTCTTATCAAACAAAGCAGCATAAACAGTCAAAGTGGCATCGCTATTAAAGCTTTTTTCTTGTGAGTTCCATGTCATAATACTTTAACTTTGTTTGAAACTTTGAGGAAAAGTTCAAATACATAGCAATTGACAGTTCGCCGCTGTCAGTCGAAAATCAATTGACCAATCAAATTATTCATTTCGATTAGATGTGAAGATCAAACTCTTACATTAGTGTTAAACTTTTATTTTGGGGGATTGGCGAAAAAATGCCGTTACTACGACTTTTCAATCTGTAATTACGACGTTTTGGTCCCCATTCAAGTTTTTGTCTACCATTTCATGTTCCTGGCCACACCTTTTTTTCAAAAGAATGTCTTTTATCAGCCAAAGCCGAACTGCCATATCACATATATGTATATATGTATAGTACCAGTGACATGTAATAAAAAAAAGTGAAATAGAAGGTTGTGGACTTAAATTCATTACTACATAATAAATAAGCTGTAGTTACTACATATCAAACGCCAAACCAACAAAAAGCGTTTCACATGAATGACGACTAATGATTTAGTTTATTTAAGAGATGAAGAGAATATTTTTTGTTTTCATGGAGGTATGAACCGAAAAAACTAATCACACTGTATGAATACGCGAAGCGGATTCATACATGAGTGTGATTAGGTTTTTCGGTTCATACCTCCATGAAAACAAAAAATATTCTCTTCATTTCTTATAATTTAATAGCATTGAGCAAAGCATGCAACAACTTTACACCTTTTTGTATGGAACTTTTTTGTGCGGAAGCATATAAAATGGGTGCGTGCTCAAAATTTTGTTCAAGGAGGTATGAATTAAATTTTTCGACCAATCAGATCGTCCGATTTTGATAGACGAAACTAAATATTAAATTATAGTTCAATGGACTATTTGACTGGTCGATCGCTATACATAGACAAAGGCGATCTTTAATTTACCACTCGACACCACCTTTTCATGTTCTCAAAATTATATGAAGAAAACAATGTGACAAGCAATATCTCAAGTTTGCACAATGTTTTCTCCTTTATATATAATTATTTTTAAACTAAAATAGACTTTGGAATATCGGCTGCAGCCTCCCCAAATTAGAAAAGTCTACAAATTTGTCGTGTTGTACACAATATCACCGTATTGTGCAAAGATATGAGCCTATTATTTTAGTTCACTCTTGAGATCGAGGGGGGAACAATTGCAGTATCTCTTTCCATTATCAAATCTGTACTAACGACATTGATCGGATCGCGCACCGAAAGTGGTTGAGTTTGAAATAAGTTGCAGACGACAATTTAACACTCTCCAAATAAATCTCTGGTTTTTACGTCCCTGTGATTTTATAATTGAGAAATCATTGTTGAAAATAAAAAAAAATGCGTGTAACAAGCACTTTGTCTTTTTACCACATTTTTTCTATCCTACTAAATGGTTATTTTTCAAATTGAATCCATCTTTCGCCTGCAAAACCTTTGAATTTGGAAAGGTCTAAAATTTTGCAAAATACATGTATATCAAAACAATATCATGTACATTTCGAACAGTGATAAACTGCTTGTAAGTTTCATCCGAAAGAAATGAATTTAGCATTTTTTCAATTTATTTTTCATTTATTTGTTTTATTTTTTCCGTGCATGTAGACTTTTATTGTAATTAAACTTGCATTCTCTGAAACTCAACTTGAAAATAGACTATAAAATGCAATGATGACTAAAGATGAAGATAGTTGAATTAAAATAAATATGACGTTATGGTATAAAAATACTCCTGTCTGTAGAAACCACTAATAAATAAATCTTACCTATAATGAAAAACATGTTGTTTTTTCCTCGATGAGCTAGTATTCAGTATCCAATTAACCGCCTGAAATGCGCGTTATTACATAGAAGTCTAGTGAGCACATGCCTTAAAAGGAAATATTCCTGCAATACATTTTCCGAAGTCCCACGCTTACAAAGCAAGTCAAGTATAATTGTACCGTATCGAGCTATAAATAGATCACAGAGCAAAGGTTTGCTTATTAATATTTTGACAGCTACACTTGTAAATAAGTATGTTCGAACGGCTAGTCGACATAGTTAATAATGTCTCGTGAACAATAAAACAATGAAATTATTATTTCCGTCCAGCCCCAGAATTCTATTCTTACCAGTTTTAACTAAAGAATGGTCACTATTTTCTCCTACAGTATATTTACCGAGTTATTAAATGTTCAATTGTTTAATTTTTAGCTCACCTGAGCACAACGTGCTCATGGTGAGCTTTTGTGATCGTTGAATGTCTGTCGTGCGTCGTGCGTCATTTGGCGTCAACAATTGAAGTGTTTACACTCTAGAGGCCACAGTTTTGACCCAATCATCATGAAACTTGGTCAGAATAATTGTTAGGTCATAAGGATTAACCCTATTGATTATGGAATGGTTCTATCGGAGAACACAGGAAAGGGGACCTTAATGACAATTTCTTTGTTTAAAGTCTAGAGGCCACAATTTAGGCTCAATCTTCAGGAAACTTGGTCAGAATAATTATTAGGGCATGAGGATGAAGCCTATTGATCGTGGGGAGTTTCTTTTGGAAAACACAGGAAAGGGGCCTTAGTGACAATTTCTTTGTTTACACTCTATAGATCACAATTTTGGCTCAATTTTCATGAAAATTGGCCAGGATAATTGTTTAGTCACAAGGTGAGCCCTATTGATTATAGGAAGGTACTTTTGGAAAACACAGGAAAAGGGGAATAAATGACAATCTCATTGTTAATGCTCTAGAGGTCATCATTTTGGCTCAATTGTCATGTTACTTGGTCAGGATACTTGTAAGGTCATAAAGATGAACATTATAGATTATGGGAAGGTTCTATAGGATAACACAGGAAAAGGGGCCATAATGACAATTTCTTTGTTTACAATATAGAAGTCACAGTTTTGCCTCTATCTTCATGAAACTGTTTATAGTTATTAGTCTCCAATTGCATTTTAATAACAGCAGCCAGTTCAGGTGAGCGATCTAGGACCATCATGGTCCTCTTGTTTATTTCTTTTTTTCAAACTACACCAGTTACTAAAACGCGCGTGTGTGTGTTAGTGAATAGTAAAGTGCTACACTACAAGTGTGCGTGACCGCGATAGAATCGACGGATTGTTGGCCACGCTCACTGTCCTCAGACACGAAAGTAGACTTACATCTTAAATGGTGTTACTTTGAAAATGTGTAGCCAGTAAAATGTAACCAAAATGTTAAATGGTTGAAAGGCGACCTAAAAGTAGAAACTACAGCTTGAATAAACTGCAGTCACAATATTTTTGTCTCCAAATCAACAAAAAATGCTTCAGATAAATTTAGACCGATGTCAAAAATCGAAGTTCTCTTGCAGTCTTGATTAATTTTATTGGTTAATCAATGTTCTGATTGATAGGGCCGATCCAACCATTTCTATTATTTTGTTTGTTGCAAGAAAACACGTGGGTATACGAGTATGAGGTCCCAAACTTGGTTTTAAAGGTATTGACTCTTCACACGCTTGGTCTTAAAGCGGCTCTTATCCAGATTATGGAAGAAAAAGTTAGGCTCTCGATATTCAAATTTAAAACTGGAATGCTCTCCAACATTTTAAAGAAAGTGATGAAGCTGATTATGTAATGAAAATGACTGTTCATAACTTAAAAACGAAGGTTCGAACCTGCTACACGCTCCATTCCCTCCCTCTCACTCTCTCCCTCACTCTAGCTCCACTGGCTGAAAGCCAACGGGCTTTTGTCATGATGTGGTGTCGGTCGTCCGTCCGTCCGTCATCTTCTACTTTAAAATCTTCTTCACAGAAACTACCGAACACAATTCAACCAAAATTCACAGGAAGGATCCTTGGGTGGCCTATTTCAGATTCATTTAAAGCATTTCGTGAAAAATATGTAACGATTTGTAACCTGTTACTTATCGCTACAATACCTCAAAAGCGGGAAGAAAATTATTGTAGGCAGGTTGTGTCCCCTAGCGCACAAACTGGAAGATCTGCGCATAATCGACAGTAGATTTGGGTAGAAAGTGACACATCCGATAATCCGACCATCTGCCCAGGTTATATATCTCATGTATACATATCTCAGACTTTCAGCGCTTTCAGCGCTTTAATTTATTTTGGGTAGATTACAAACTTTGCCTGCACTGCTTTGTATGGCCACACGAATTAACTTGTTCAAATTGTAGACAGTTCCTTCAGAAACACGCTATTAAACACGTTCCCAATCAATCCCACTTTTAAGTATCCAAAAGAGAATAGCTTTTGAAAATATTGTGAACAATGAAGAAATTGTTACAAGCAACATCCTTACTGTCCACAATGTTTTCTACCTTATGAAGCAAAAACATTCTTAATTCCGACAACTTGTAATTGTCATCTGCAATTGCTTTCAATATTAACCAGTTTAAGATGTTATCATTTTGAAATAGGATAACTCCTGGGTTACTTAAACTTCGTTTATTTATCAAAACAACCTTTGACAAAGAAGATTACCTACAAAACCATACTTTGCTATCTTACAGTATTTTCAGTACTTTGTACTTTGTACTCAGGAAAGCGAAAGACCGCGCGACATTGTCCCAGTAACAGTATTTCTAAACATAGGAAAGAAGACATCCCAATCGGGTATTCAATATTTACATATGAAACGGATGTTGTCTTCATAATTTATCTGAAGAGAGCAAGTGTTTTTTTTTGTGATTTTTTTTTTTTTTTGTGGGTATCTAGCAAAGGTTTAGTGGAAACTATGAAATCACGCATTACTATTTTGGAAAACACGAAATTCGGGTGACGACACCGATTAATTTCACCTGCATCATCAAAGTTTACCAATCGCGGCTGTCAATCGAGGAATGTATCGACAAATCAGATTATTCAATCTGCCTGGAATTAAGGTTTTAAACTCCTGAGATTGTTCGCTATTTGTTTGAAACATTTTTGTTGGTTTGGCAACTTAAACGTCGTGAATAAGCTTATTCAAGCTGTAGTTACGACGTTGAGGGCGCCAACCGACGATTCAACTGTTACATGCTATATACTGACCATAGCTTTCGCAAAACAACGACGTTTAAATTCGAAGCGGGACTTCCTGTCAGAGTCGATGGGCGTGGCCAAAGGAGTAAGTGGGCGGGCCCAGCGATTGGTCATTTAAACGTACGAAAAGCGACACGGGCGACAACCAACATCATAAAATGCGTCACATCAAGGGATAGGGCTAAAATGTTGTTCGCCTTTGATACATATTTGAAATGAGCTTTTAAACTCGAAAATCATCTAGTGGGTACCTCTTCGTTCGTCGTGCGGCACCAACGAGTTATCAAACTCTTGTCAAGCTGAAAGCTTGAAGTGAACAGTTTGACGGACAACGAGACTATCCTACAATTCATTGCATATTTCGCGCGAAATCTTAACCCTTTCCTGTTTCAAAAAATTTTAGACATGTCCAAATTTAAGGGTCTTGCAGGCGAAAACTTAAAGTGGATTTAACTAAAAATTAACCATTCAGTAGGGTAGAAAATATTGGAGAAAAAAGGAGACATTAGTCGTTAAAAGATTTTTATTTCTTTTTACTACAATGGTTTCTGAATTATATATTCATAGGGACGTAAAAACCATGGATCGAACTGGAAGGGATTAATCAATTTAAATGTATACGTTTACCAGTTATGAGAATTACATAATTTTGACAATCGATGTCTGATTTGTACTTGAAAGATTATTGTAATCAGACAATAAATGCAAAGACACCCTTTAAAATCGATGCAATGATGTCATAAACTACATAGGACTAGAGACTTTCTGCCTGATGACGTCATGACATCAAATGGTGTAGTTTGTTTTAATTGTGTATTCGTTAACTTAGTGTACCATTTTCATCTTGTATTTGCCTTTTTTATCGTTGAAACATCTAGAGCGATAAGTCTGAACACGTTATAACCACGTTTCTTTTTAATTCTTCGCGATAGACCAGAAAATCCCTTCAATAGCGGAATTATGTTTAAAGACACGAACTCCGTTTCATAGAAAACCATAAAATCATTAGGCATATGCACTTTGCGCTTAATTCTAAAAAGGAATAAAGATGTAAGATGCTTTACAGATTAAAACAAATCAAAACTTATCTGACGTTTATAGATAGTTTGACTAAGAGCTTTTCGTGCTCATCTAATTCCCTTTTCATAACCAAAATAAAGAAAATTACCGTATTGATAGGTACAATATGGTAAGAAAGACTAGATATCAAACTGGACCTGGATAAAATAAACTAGAATGATTGAATAGAAGACATTTTTATGAAATGCTTCTAATGATTATGGGGAAAAAAAGAAAACTTCACAAAGTTTTAACAACTAGGTAGTTATTTCAACATTTGAAAGGAAAATCGACCTCTTAAAAAACATAGATCAATAACGATGAAAAATGTAATTACATGTTTGGACGTGTTACTAAGATTAACAAAATAAACTCGTTTAGAGACAACTAACTTTAAGACAGTAAAGCAGCTTTGAATTTAAGAGTTTATGATTTTACTATAAAACAATAATTTAAGGTTTTATGCAAATCCCATAAAAGGTATAATTAATTTGAAATAGTGAAAGCGCCATATGGTTTTGACAGATTATTGTGACATCATTTAAAAAGAAGCAAATTAAGATGACGTAACACGACAGCGAGATGGACATCGTGAGAATTAAATTGTCATGCAAAATACACCGTATGATTAATGTGACAGGACTCCCAAGTTTTGTAAGGAGAAATAATTTAGGTGCATCATTGCGCCAATTAATTATAAATTCAATAAGCAAATAATTCATTTTCAGATGTTATGCAATGCAAATTGTGTTTACTTGTTGAATAATTACCCACTTAAAGGTGGACTTGCCTTGTCTAAAGTGCAATAAATGTAAGATAAAATGCGAATTGTGAAATTCTTAATTTACCCTTTTGCACATTGTTTCTCACGCAAAACGCCTCAATCGTATACTATTGAAATTGAATATAATACAGATTAACTCTCAAAGATCTACGTGTCAAACTCATTCCCAAACAACAAATAGAGAATATTACAACAGTATGCTTTTCTATTTGTTGTTATCGTGTTCGCGAATCGTGTGTAGGTATTTTTATTGGATGAGACCGAAGGTCGAATCCATTAAAAGAATACCTACACACGATTCTCAAACACGATAACAACAAATAGAAGAACACACTGTTGTATTATTCCTTTTATTATATACCTTTAGGACATTAGGAAATTCACTTAAATCATTAAGAAATAACCAACTTTCCGGGAAAAACCCGAACGTCAATACACAAAAGAGTAGTTCGTGTTTAACTGTACTCGACGAATACGGTTTTTTAGTACACGCCGAATATTTAATTTTTTTTTCTGACTGAGTTGTATTAGATAGCCAGATTTTAATTCATATCATTTATAGGTACCAAAAATCAATTTCATCATTTTCCACAATCTTTTCAAAAACTAGTTTCTCGGGGGGCGTGAAAAGGAGGGATTGTGTGGGAATGACTTAAGATGGGCTCTCTCATATGATGGCGATAGCTGTTTTTGAGGCCCTTCTCTAGGACGCTGTCTCTTGGTGTGAATTTGTGACTCATTCATTTATATTAAACATTCGTCGCTGTCAATAACAAATCGATTGAGAAATCAAATCCTGTATCTAATTCACTATTGTTATTATTATAATGGTTGTAGAATTTACAGGTTCTTGAATAAAATTCCTCTGTGGGCACCCAAAATGCCATATAAATGCTGCTCACCCCACTAAGGTGTACGATTACATGCATACGCCCACTAGTGTGAGACAAACTTCGGAAAGTATAGAACCCTAGAAACTAAATTACTGTCTTCATATATAAAGCAAACATCACGAAAGGTGTAAACACAGCTTCAAACACATAACTTTTCGTCGTTTGGCGTGCAAAAATATCGTAACTACAGCGTGAATAAAGTGAAAGTGCGATATTTTACACGCCTAACGACGTTTTGTCACTCGTGAAATACATTTTGTTCAGGTAAGTCAAGTGCAATGTTTCTCTTTCTGAGATCGCAACGGTATAACGGAAAAACAGACGGATAAAAGGCACCACTCATAAAGCCGTTAGCTGTTTCACGAATATGAAATATACCTAATTCATCATCTGGCATTAATATTTACACTTTAAAACTACGCCAGTAAAATGAAAATTGTGTCATTTGAACAACGTCAGATGAAAAAGTGGTGTACCTGATGATTTTCTATATCTATCAGTAAATTGAATACAGAATTTAGACATTAGATTCTAGTTTATATGTACATGCAGTCGAAAACACAACAAACGCAAATATTGAAATATGAATTCACGTCAATTTTAAATAAGACCGACCATATATTTTAGCCTATTTATTAATTCCTCGTTAATTTCCTCATAACTGTAGCGTCGCTCTACAACCCTCAGTTCATGTTTTTTCACGCAATTAGAGAAAGATAGTAGATAAGCCAATTTACGCTCAATAACCCATTATTTTATGACCCTCAAGAAATTGTCATAAATGAGAAATAATATTTTTCTTCATTAGATAAAATAGTATCATTTTTAGCTAGTAAAGCGTCAGCTTTGATAGCTTAAGTTAACAGACAAAATTTTAAGGTCTTCTCAAAGTTCAACGAGTGCAAACCGCCACTGGAGGCTTAACCACTAAATCCGTTGAATGCCTACGCAATAAAAATAGTTCTTATGTATTTCAGGAATATTGCAAACTCTATTCAAATTCAACAGAATTCTGTCAAAAGCATACTTTTTAACCCAGTCCCACTCGATTCCGCTTTTAAGCATCTCAAAAAAAAGCTTTGGAAAACATTGTGGACAGTGAAGAAATTGCTTGTAACAAGCAATTTCTTCAATGTCCATAATGTTTTCTACCAAACAAGGGAAATATTTTCTAAATTCAATCCTGCTTTGCTAGCTTACAGTACTTTCAGTACTTTGATTTTAAATAAAACTTACCTCTACGGCTAAGGGTAATTCAGAAAGCTGAAATGTCAGTCAATATTCCGGAATTACCCAAGAATTGTTGATAAAAATATGGAAGGACAATCTTACCTTAATACAATGACATTTACAACATTGCTTTAACCCATTACCAGACGGCACAATTTTAGACTGGTTAAAATTGAAAGAAAGTTGCAGACGACAATTTTTACATGATGGAATTGAAATTCTCCGTCTCCTGAGGTAAAAAAATGTTGATAATGAGCAACAAACAATTCCTTCATTGTCCACAATGTTTTCAAAAGCTTTTTTTCTTTGAGGCGTCAAAAGGCGTCATTGTGATTGAATGGGTTAAAACCATCAGGTTAGATATATGCTGAACTCCATTCATACAAAGTTTGGAAAAATGTTCTCCGCTAAAAACTACTCGCTCAATTCTTCTTAAGCTTCTTACCATGAACACACTTCTTTAAGGTTTGGGCTCTAACTCGTGACATTCAGATCACCAGTCAATAAACCATAAGGGAAAGTGAGTTTATCTGTCTCATTATAATCTCTAACAAGGCGAACATACTGGTTTAATAATGATTCATTTCATTTAAGCCTTTGACAATTGACCAATTGCTTGCACCGCCCACTTGCTCCGTTTGCCCGTCAATTGACTCCTGCAGAAAGTAACCTCGATTTAAAATGGTGTTATTTTTTAGAAAAATATGGCCATTAACACGTAACAAAAATAGATTGGTAGGTTGGCGACGTAAACATCGTTACTACAGCTTTAATATCCTGTTGGAGTCAGTAGGCGTGACGAGCGGAGTCAGTAGGCGTTACGAGCGGAGTCAGTGGGCGGCGCCAGTGGTCCATCCAATGGGCAAATAAAGTTGTTTTTTGCGCAGAGTTAATATGTTGCATTTCCGACTTATGTCTGACTTTTTACTCCCCTAACCCATTACCAAACGACAAAATTTAGGCTGGTCCAAATTCTAACCATTACCACAAATGACGCTTTCTGACGCCCTGAAAAAATACAATCGTTGAAAACTTTGTGAAAAATGAGACATTGCTTGTTACAAGCAACTTGTACTTTTTTCACAAGGTTTTGTACACTATTTGACACTTATTTTCCGAATTAAAATTTTGTAAAATTCTATAAAGTAGGATTGGGTTGAAGAGACCATATGGTATGATTTAAGATGCGATAAGATCTTTTGTTGTATGTTACTCTCAATAAATTTTGCAAAGTAAGACCGCTAAATATCTAAGTCAATCTTTCTGTCGGAAGTCAGAGGGCGTGACTAGAGATCCGTCAATTGACCAATCGCGGCTGTCAATCAAGGAATAAACCGACCAATCAAATAATTTATTCATCCCGACCCTGAGCTTATCAACTTCAACATTGACCGCCATTTTGTTAACCTTTATTGTTGGTTTGGCGACTTAAATGTCTTAGTTATAGTTTATTCAAGATGTAGGACGTTTAGGTCACCAACCAACCAATTTACCTTTTTGTTGCATGCCTCTCGCCATGAATTATGCAAAATAACGCTGTTAAAAAAATCTAATCTGACTTTCTTTCGGAGAGAATTCCCGGAGCCTAGGTAGTCAGTGGGCGGGGCCAGCGATTGGTCAATTCAGTATTACTTGATGAGCCCTAAGTTACGGTTTTTGATCCATCCTTATCTATTTCTCTTTGATCAGTGGCCTTCCTTATAGTGTAAAGAGGAAATATAGAATGCACGCAGGTGCTCACAGTCTACCCAACAAAAAGAAAAACGTGGTCCCCAAACCCCAAAAAATATTCTTACGTCTTCACGAGGACTCGCTCCTAATCTGACTTACATTATTGGTTAGATATGAACATGTACGATTTTAGTCGAAAATCTTATATTCTCTAGCTTTTATCTCTCTGTTTTGCTGACCAGTTTCAAGTTGTTAGAAAAAAGGGGGTAATTTCAGTGAATGAAATGTACAGCATGAGTGATAAGCCTTAGTTAATTTTAAACCAACACTTACTGAAAGTCTGGGAAACAGGCTAGTCTTTACATTTTGGAATTTTATTGGACAGTGGGGGACCCTGACACGTGTAAAATGCTTAGAATCATATTTGAAAATACACGACCATTTTCTCATAAAAATTATACCATAAATTTACCATAAAATACATGGTATTCAAACAAGCTCAACAAATGCTCACTCCATGCAATTAGGTGCTACATTCGCAGGGATCTCAACTGGATGAGACAAAGTCAAAGGAATAGCAAAGATATTTATACGGGTCTTGCATTTCCGCCGAAAATACTTTCTAAGAGTTAGAAAGATGCCCAAGGAACGGTAACAAGAAGGTGTTAGTTACAAAAACAATTCTATTAGAAACCTATCATGCTAGTTTTGTAAAACAAAAACTGAAAAAGAGATTGGATTCAGTATAGGTCAACCGGACGGCTCATTCGAAATATATTTTTACAGTAAGGTAAATTGGTCATTCTAGATCCCAGAATCGCCACAGATCGAGTGGTTTCGACTGTGTTAGAGCCTGTGCAACTCATGCGGTATGACAAAGGTCAAATTTTTCGTAACCCCCAAAGGGTCCCTTTTCGCATGGCGGATGTTAAAATATAATGGCATTCCTTAGAACGCCGACGTTATGTCCTTCTATAAAATTTATTCACGACAAAATTTTAGGCTGGACCAAATTCAAAGTAGTTGCAGACGACATTTCAATTTAATTATTCGTAAAAAAATGTCTTTCGGGGAAGGAAAATCGTGGATAATGAGAAATTCCTTGTAACAACCAATTTGATCATTTTCCGCAATGTTTCCTAAAGATGTGTTCTTGATAGGCATAAGAAACCGGGATCGTCCCGAAGAAATACAATCACACACAAAAAAAAATCACAATGTTTTATATACCCCATTTGGCACTTATTCTGAATTTTAAACGCCGTCTGCTACTCTTTTCAATTTGGACTAGTCTAAAATTTTCTTGTCTGGTAATTGGAAATGAATAAACGAGGCAAATCGGAGGTACAGAACTACTGACTTCCTTTTCAAACCGCAGTATAGATATTATTCAAAGAAGATATACACCGCGCTAAAGGATCTAATTATACCTTCCGCCAAAAGAACGCGTGGGAGACCATTTGAAATAACTTATTGTCTGGTGTCAATTCTGACGTCATTCATGCCAATAAGATTTATGATCTTATAGCTTGAAAAGAATACGAACCGTCAATCGAAAAGTATCCTTAGTGGCTGTCCGGGTGATAGAGGTGTTGTGTTGATAATGTTAAGACTTTCCGAATCTTTAACGTATTTTACTTTCTTTCTTAACCCTTTCCTGGACAAACCCCGGATTTTGCGTCACTGTGATTTTATATTTGAGAAAATATTGTGGAAAAAGGAGAAATTGCTTGTAACAAGCAATTTCTCATTTTCCCACAATATTTTATACCACATAGGATGGTCAGATTTCAAATTGCATGCATATTTTATTGTCGTCTGCAACCTCTTTCAAATTGGACCAGTCTAAATTTAAAAAAAACAGGAAAGGTTTAAATATTTTCTTTCAGATTAGGGTCATATAAGAGGTTTATTTGAAATTTGTAACTTATCATCGTTGTCGTTCTAAAACGTCATAACTACAACTTGATTAAAGGTGTAGTTACAATGTTTTAGAATGACAACGAGGTTATGCAAAAATTTGGTTTCGTTTATTATGATTCAAGCGTTTTTATTGGTTGAATTTTTCTGTTCATACTTTATCAAAATGTTGAGCACGTAACTATTTGTTATGCTTATAGACAAAATAGGTGCTTATTTTTTATTTATTATAGTTTTATTTTTTATTTCATTTATTTATTATTTTTTATTAAAAATAGTAAAATATATGTAACGTTTTGCTTGGTGGCATCAAATTATTAGCAATGAGGAATGTATATATATAATTGTTTTGTTTTTGTTTTCATTGAGGCATAATTCAAAAACTTAATTAAGTCGGTGTTAAAACCTAACCGGAGCTTGTGTTATATTGTTATCATGTGCCTACTTTGTAAATGAAATTCACTTGAATTAAAGTAATGCATGAATTGGCTTCGCGTTTTTAAACAGTGATAAATATATTTACTTCATTTAAAAAAAAAGAACGATTTTGTTCGAGTAACAACCAAGAATCGAAATGACAAATCGATTTTTTTTTATAAATCGAATTCAAATCTATTGAGATCCTAACGTATGATTGATGAAACAAGGAATTTACTACTAGATCTCTAAGAGCAGCTGACCACAATGGGGTACAGTCTTAATTATTCTGTCTCCTTTTCACAGTGTTTTAACGTATTGACAAAAATTATGGACGAGTGATCCTCGTTTGGTTATGGCGACTACCCTCTTAGATCTTTCTCTACTAGATCTCTAAGAGCGCTCAGCTGGTCACAATCGGGCTACAGTCTTACTTGCTCTATCACCTTTTCACAGTGTTTTAACGTATTGACAAGAATAATAGCAAGTTATCCTCGTTTGGTTGTCGCGATCCCTTTTTTTGTTTACCTTTTTTGTTGGTATGGCGACTTAAACGATGTAAGTACAGATTATTCAAGCTGTTGTTACGTCGTTTAGGTCACCAATCAACCATTTTACTTTTTTGATCCCAATGTTGCAAACTAACGCCGTTAAAATCGAAGCAGAACTTCCTGTCGGATTTAATGGGCGGAGCCTACGGAGTCAGTGGGAGGGGCCAGTGATTTGTCAATTAGTGTGTTCAACTGATTTGAGCCCCGGGTCATTGTATGTTTCCGGTGTGACGTTAAAGAAACTTCGACACATGTCTGCTCTAGCACGTTTTTCATCGGGTATTACAAAGCTTTGTTAGCGTGCGGACATAACTATGGCTGTTCTTACTGGCTTGTTTGAACAAAGCCGCTTTTATGTTTGTTAAGTTCCTTTTAGGACCAGCATATTCCAAATTCTGTTTGTGTTTAATTGAATATTTCACAATTACTAGTGGAGCTATTTTATTGTTCAAAATTATTTACTTTTGTGACCAGCTGAACTCAAGTAACCGTGGAAAGTAAGAGCCTGAGAGCGCATTACCTCAATTATACTGTAAGAGCTGACGAGATATCAAATTATTGGAACGTCACAATGGTATCCGAAAAAAGGGTCGAAGTGCTTGCGCTACTTTAATTAATGTGGCCGAGACAAAATGTTTAAAAAAGGTATGCCGCGTATGAAAATGAAAGACTTATACATAAAAAGAGATCTGAGCAAGCAGAAATAAGTTATACTCAGAAAATTGTATGTTGTCTAAAGTAGTTAGTATATGTATGAAATAAGGTTGTAGAAACATAAAAGTATTTTCATTTTTTCATCTAGAGCCTTAATCAATGTGAAAATAAATTGACTTTTTCAAGGAATAAGATTGATTGATTGATTGGGGTTTAACGCCACTTGTAACAGTATTTCAGTCATATCGTGGCGGCTGGAATTCCTAACAATGGATTCCTGGTATTTCTCACACCAGTTCTACCGTTACATCCTTTCCTAGCCTCCAGCTGCCATCCCGCTGTGGCTTACGATTATCCATCCATTGGTGAGACAAAAATGTCGGAAAGGATATATGCCGCCGCCGGGGATCGAACATATGACATCCCATTATTGAAGATAAGGAGTCTGACGCGCTACCGACTGCGCTATGACGGTGGCTCGAGGAAAAAGAATGACGAATTTAAGTGGAATACGCAAAAAAAGGGTTGTCACTATAATCATAATACTTGTAAGTCTATTATACAATTGAACAATCTCCATTGGCCACGTCCATTGACTACGACAGTAGGTCCCGCCTCGATTGTAAACGGCATTATTTTGGATGCCAGTAGCATGTAACTAAAACAAGTAGAATAGTTCGTTGGTGACCTAAACATCGTAACTACAGCTTCAATAAGCTGTAGTTACGACGTTCAAGTCTCCAAACCAACCAAAAAGCTTTACATAAATGGCTACCAATATTGGAGTTCAAAACTCACTTCTGCCCGAAATGAAAGATTCCATTGGTTGACTGATTATTTGATTCACGACCGCGAGTGGTCAATTAAATCTCTCTGTATGATTTATTCAAAATGTTTATTCATGAAAAAGAAGCACAGTAAATACCATACAATCAATTTCAAGTAATATTATAGTATCTTAGAGAGAGTTGGTATACGTAAAGAATTATACTTTTGAGAGAACTGTCCCTATAGAGATAATCCCTTTATTTAGAAATCTCATTTGAAGTGAATTGCTGTTTGATCAGATCATTATCAGGAATAAACAAAAAGGTTTACAGTTCTAAGAGACCTTTTAATGCTTGAAATACACAGTTTTTTTCAATCAGTTTTAATGCTTCTTGTTTTATACATACTCAATGGAAGTCCCAGTTGTAATCTCCTCAAAGTTGTTTACATCTTTAGAAAAGTTTATCTTACACCATATAGCTCTCGCGATGTCTTAAAGTTAAAATAAGATAAAATATGAATAAACGCTGATCAATTGCTCATGAAATACTTGTACAATATTTGTTTCATTTATGCATAGCTTTAGTTTATAATAATTTAGTATAAACTAATGCATAGTTTTCTTTTTTATACATAAAATATACATAAATCAAAATGCTTATATGTAGATTTTTTTTTTTTTTGGGGAAAATTCTACTTGGTCAGGATAGACGCCGATTGGACAGCTTATACATATTGAACTATTATTTAGCTATGTTTACATATCTTTTATAGAGAGTAACGGCTTAAATTACCATAAACTTCAAGTCAATTAGACGAGTCAGCATATAGTGAGGTATTTTGCAAACCATTAAGTGAATTTTTTATAGGTCTTTGTTTTTAGTAAACAACAAAAAAAACAAAAAGTTAAAGTAAGCTAATGCCTTCGACATGGATGTGATTAGAGATTTAACACTTTAGCCGCCTTTTAGATAGCGTACTTAAAATGAAGCGAATGGGTTTCTGTATGGTTCAATATATCTCTAAGGTAATTAAAACCATTTCCTACATAAATTTTTGTTCTCTTTGACATGACCAAGTTTAACCCGTTTTGTTTAACCCGCTTCCGAACGACTAGTATTTACGTTTTCGTTATTTACATTAAGCCTAAAGTGAAAGATATACTCATGTTCGGAATAAAAATATTCTGTAGCTCTTCGTGTGATTTACCGAATATAGCCGAATCAGCGACAAACGACAACAAATTTAAACAAACATCTTCAATAATTAAAGTTCGAAAAAGGACACTCTCCTCATGAGAATTTGTTCCCCCTGTTTTCTACAAAAAAAAATCAGAGAATCTATTTCCGCTTTGAAGATATGATTTTATTTCACCACACATATTTTGAAAAAAACAAAAAATCAACAGCTTTTCCGTTGTTATGGTACATTTTGAACCTAAGGCGATTAATACCGTATCTAAAGCATTTTCTGAGGCCGATAAATACGCAGTATGGTCGTACATTTTTGTCCAGTACTTTTCTTAAAAAAATGTTTAAAAGAGAGCACAAATCGTAAAACATGTTTTTGAAAAACGGTCTGAGAATCTGAAACTGTGTTTATTTTCGTTACAAAACGAGTATGTCTGTAAGCAATTATCAGTTTGAAATTGCAGCATCTTTCCCAAAGCTGGGATAACGTCATTTGTTAAAATCGTACTTAATATGATGTACTATACGCTTACTTCCGCCTATAAGCCATAATGTAAAAGTATGGGCGAAGATCACGATAAATTGGAAGCCCGATACTGCAATCCAAGATCTTGTTTAGTTAAGGAATTCAAAGTTAAATTGTGTTTGAAAAGTTTCTTTAGAATTGCATAATTTAATGACGGCATGAAATGAATTCTTTTATAGCATCATAGAGTATCTAGATGGAACTAAATGCCTGGACTAGAGCAATGCTGTGCAGAACGTGTATCATCAATTCATCCTACAATTTCATTTGATAAAAAGCCATTTAACCTAAAAATGAAGAAGTGTACTTTTTCCTTATAAGTTATTTTCCTTCTTCAATATAACTACAGAACTGAAATCCGAATATTTTCGAACAAGTAAAAATGAAGCGGAAAAGGTGAGACCCTTTAAAAGGTTCAGTGTACTGGCATCTAAGACAATAAAATTTGTAATGAAAATATATGACTGTTTGCCTATACCAAAGGTATCAAGTAGTTCGAAATTAATACTTGAATAACTTATAAACTACAATATTCATTTAGTGAATTTACGTTTATGTAACTATGAATAAAAGATTATGTATCGGCATTTTCAGAATTATATTTACTACGTGGGATATCTTCGGTCTACGGGACACCGTATTTAAATAAAACGAATGTTAGAAGATCATGGGACATAAGTTAGATATCACTCATGAATCGAAATGATAAGGATATTGGGGTGTCTGGAGGAGTTTACATTTTTTAAGACTTTGTTTTAGAAACCAATGCAAATATCTGCGTGCATCAAACATGCTTATTTTTAATAACTGTTTGTAAACTTTTTTCATAATTGCCATGATAGATTCTATGTGTAGGTTGCTTCTCTATCTTAAATATTTTGATATTCAAAATGGGTTCTGATGACTCATCCATACTCTACTAATACTAATACCGCAAATAAAGATGATATGTAGATATTTGTGTTCACGGTCTTTAGCACAATAAGTTATTTATGAAGTTCGAACACATAACCACCTTTCCACATAGAGTAGCACCTGAAAGACGTTTTGTCTCATTTATAAAAACAAAGAGCCACCAGCTCATAAACATAATGGTAATCTAAATCATTATGCCTGTTTTTTTTTTTTTTTTTTTTTTATCATTTGTTTGCTAGAAGTAGGATGACGGAATCAGCAATTGGCTACTTAGAGCGTGTTTTGAAGACCGACGTATCATTTCTTTTAAAGCTATGGAACTAATCATTTATTTAAACAAACTTCATTGGAACTGGATTACAGCGCATTTTTAGCTAGCAAAGCGTCAGCTTAAGTCAACAGACAAAATTTTGAGGTCGTCCGTTAACTGCCTACGCCATAAAAGTAGTTCTAATTTATTTCAGGAATGTTGCCAACTGTATTCAAATTGTGGTGAACTTTTAAAAAGCATACTTTTTAACCCATTCCCACTCAATTTCGCTTTTAAGCATCCCCCCGAAGAAGCTCTGGAAAACATTTTGGGCAATAAAGAAATTGTGACAAGCAATTTCTTCATTGTCCACAATGTTTTCTAACCAACAAGGATTTTTTTCTAAATTCCACTGGCTTCTTCCAACTTCTTTCACTTTGAACCAGTCTAAGACTTTGCCAAATTGTAAAAGTTAACTCCTGTGTTACTTGAGCCTAGTTATTTATCATGATAACCTTTGGCAAATAAGATTACTTAACACAAATATGCTTTGTTAGCTTACAGTACTTTCAGTACTTTGATTAGATATAATATAGCGTATTGTTTGTCAAGGATTAGTTATAGTATATTCAACTGCGTACTGTATTCTTATCTAATATTTTTTTATCTTTTTTTATGTGATTAATTCTTTCTACCTTATAGATTGAGTGTTCCTCTATAGTTAAACTAATTTACAATTAACACTAAATTTGAATCATTTCTCAATCTTAAAGGGAGGTATCGATGTTTCCGAAGCCAAGATAAGAAAAAATGCCAATTAGCGAATAATACGCTCAAACGAACATTTGAGACTTAAATTTCAGTCAGAAGTTATCTGCGCGGCAATCTGATGGGCTTAAAGTGGCTTTTTGTGGTTATATAGGAAAGCTTCAGCGAAATTCTTAGTTATTTTAGATATCACGGAATTTGGTTGACGTCATCGCATGAACTTATTTGCATATGACCCAAAGTCACCTGAAGGCTACAAAGTGACAAGCGAAACAAACAACGTCCTTAATTATGTCACACCAAATGGTTATCGCAAAACTAGGGTAAGTATCTAACGGCAGGTTTGGACTAATATTTACATCATTGAAGTCCGGCTAGCGAACATAACTCCTGATGACGTAACGATGACGTTGGTATGAGCAAATTCAAACTAAATGCGGGATTCCAACGGTTATAAGCAACACGTGAATGACGCAATATTCATTGCAACTGTCTCGGCGTAATCTAAAAATAAACTAATAGCCTACGTAGACTACTAAGAAAATACCCCGGTTTATTCTGATTAACGACCTCTGATTTTCGCAAAACTACTTTTCAGATTTCTTATGAAAATAGAGTATGAAAATGAATAAGAATAATTAAAATCTGTAACTTTGAAAAACATCGATACCTCACTTTAATACATATACCTCCAAAGGCAGATAAAATATAGTTCTCCGCGTTCACTGTCATTTTTTTGTTCACCAATATTTTTGTTTTACAAATCATGCGTCGTTTTCCTGTGCCGTAACACCTTTTACGTAGGATAGCATCCTAGACAATGTTAGTTTCGTTAAGAATGATAGAACTGCCACTAGCTCATGAACTTAAATATTAGCTTTATCAGACTTACATCATATCTAGCAACCGAGATCAATTTTGATTTGACTGAACTTTTACAATCCTTTATAACTATAGTTTGTAAATAAAATTCATTCGTAGCGGAAGAATGGTAGATTGTTAGATTAAAAAGAATTGTATGAATTCCAAGGATGGGTATGTATGATTCGCTGCATTCACTTCTCTTGTTTATCAAAGAACTATTTGAATGAAATCATCTTGTAATCAAAATTCAGCTCTAGTGTAGTTGAAAGAGATTATTCTGGAAAATTTCTACATTTCCGTGCAAATGCCCTGTAAAGGGAGACAACATGTAGTTCGCTTTACCACAGTTCAACCTCGACCGCATGAACAAAAGTGCCGCTAGCTCTTAGACTCATGGCAAATGCATGGCATCTATGGATTAGCCCAAATATGATCAATGAAGATAAAATTTATTTTTATTCAGGAATTGGAATGATTTATTGCGCTTTAAGAATCTTTCGGCGTAGAATCGAGTGGTTTTTACTTTTTGAGGTAGGTGTATCTGAATTTAAGCGGACTGCAACGCTACAGTTTTTTCTAATTTTTTAATAACTTTGTCTGAAATGTCCGAAATAGAACATATCTAGGCATATTAACTCTTTTCCATAGCACGACTTTTTTCACAACTCAAAAAAGGAAATATATTTTTAAATAATTTATATATAGGATGTTAGAAACTGCTTGAATTTTCTGTCTACAATTTCCAGACACATATAGTCTACCAATGTTCTTAATTTTTAGTCACATACTCTCATTCAATTTTTGTCTATAAAGTCTTTCAATTTGGACAAATGAAAAGTTTTCCCGACTTGAAATGACTGGACCCTTTCCTGTTTAATTCCTGGGTTTACTTCCCTATAATTTCATAATTGAGAAATCATTGTAGAAAAAGAAGAAATTGCTTGTAAAAAACAATTAATTTCTTCTTTTTTTTTCTACAACGTTTTCTACCCTAATTAATATTTATTTTCAAATTTAATTCACTTAAATTTTTTGTCTGCAAAACCTAAAAACTTTGACAAGTCTAAAATTTTGGAAAACGAGTACGGGTAAATTTATTCATTGTAGTATTAGAATAAAAGTGTTTGACACCATCGACGAATGCGGGCATGACCAATGTTGCAATATCCTTCATCATCTTAACCCTTTCCTGGTTTTTGAAATTTTAGACTGGTCCAAATTGAAAGAGGATGCAGACGACAATAAAAATTGGATGCGATTCCAAATAAAACCACCCTATGTGGTAGAAAACACTGTGGGAAAAGGAGAAATTGCTTATTATAAGCAATTTCTCCTTTTTCCACAATGTTTTCTCAAGTATAAAATCACAGTGACGTAAAATCCCGGGTTTATCCAGGAAAGGGTTTAAGCGGTTCTCGCATAGATTACCAATGGAAAGAAATGCTCTATGTTTTCATTTTTTTACTGTAATGCTTTCGGAAATTTGGAAGAATTCAATTAAGCTGATTTTGTAATAAATTTTCAAAAAATGAAAGCAAAGAAACAAAAAGTTTTCTTGTAACGAGGCAAAGTCAATGAACTACCAACCGAGTTGAACCAAAATTCATCGGGTAAATACGTTATCTGTCGATTGCTCCAAACATTAGTTTATTTGTGATTTCAGAGTCGTATAGATTACATGATTTCCTTCCGGCTTTTCTGTTAATTCACAGTCAAAATCGTCGGTAAGCGGGCAAAATGTCGTAACTTCAGCTTCATTAAAGCTGTAGTTACGACATTGTTTCGCACACCGACGAAATGTTAACATTCTTAAATGATAATCTCACAAAACTATTTCCATCGTTTCCTAATAGCGCACTTTGGAATGACACCAACGGTAAATTTTGGATTAACCTTTTATCTAAATAAATTATCAGATATGTGTCTTATCTATGCTGATTCCGGAATATTCCTGCTAAGATAATAGTCTTGGCAGGTGTATAGACACAGATCAGCCTGCAAAGACGCACAGTCTGATCTTAGCCTACACTACCTACTTGTTGTTTTAGTATTGAGAAAAATATTTGAAAACAAAATCGATCTTTTATTGCCAATGTCAAAAAAATAGTGAAAATTGGATAAAATATTCAGCAGATCAGGGGATTAAAAATTTGTTTAATTATCATCATTGTTCTTTGAAAAAATAGAGTATGTAACGATGCATCATTCGTCCTAATTATCTCTTTTCCTTTACCGCTGTGAAGCACCCTTTGAATGTAGATCCAGAACTGTCGGCGAGACATCTGTAAGTGAAGTCTTTTCCAAATAAACCTCCACAACTTTCGCATATCTCTACAAAGGTGTGCAGAGAAAACCCGCTCGGAATATTTCTGAAATAAAAGCAACGATGGCATATAAATGTGTGATCTATAACGCGAAAAGTAAGCAAGGTCGAAGGTTTTTCGTTCTTGGCTTATTAGCGGTATTGTAGGACAAAACCGGTATTTCATATCGATCAACCGGAAACAAGTTTTCACGAATTTTCCACTCATTTCCACGCATGCTCATAAACTTGAAGTGAAAATATGTGTGGTCGCCTCCATCTTGTTTCATCGCTGATGAAGAAAATAACTTCTTGCTGAATGCCAACAGACTCCTTTTAGTCATGAATATAAAGGAAATTGGTCTAAAAATTCGACTTGATATATCCATATTAAATTGTTAAATGAACTGTCTAAATGAGAATAATAATCTCCCCGCGTTTCAAGATAGAATCTAGGTCAGTAGTTAGTGGGGTAGGCGAATACATGTAAACAGACTCCTAACCCTGTCTGTTAGTTTTGACCTGGCAGGACTGAGCAAATTTACACCCCGTGTTCGCAGTATGTGCTACAAGTTACAACCCTGTTATAGTCGTGATTCAAGCGGGTTTTTAACCCCACCGAATAAAACACCCTTTTACCTCTCGAATTCGACTATATCTTTGAAAGGAACATGTAGGACGTAATAATAATATGCTCAGAGCAAAAAGAATTGAATGTAAGCTTTGATTGCTTTACCTTTTATCATTTAACCTTTTACCACACAGCCACACATTTTTACGCACTGATGAAATGATATCAGAGAAAACGTTGTGATTAAATCAAAAAAGCGATTTCGGCAAACAGTAAAAGGGTCATGATTAATTGATTGGGGTTTTAACGCAACTTTTAATAGTATTTCAGTTATATCGGGCGGCTGGAGCTCCTAACCATGGATTCCCGGTAGTTCTCACACCAATATTACCACTACATCCTTATCGAGCATCCAGCTGTTCATCCCTCTTAGGTGTACGATTTATTTACTCATCTTGCGGATACATGTTTGCATTGTTGAGCGCGATTACTGATAAGCCAGTAAAACCGCTCTCAGGACTTTCAGTCCTTTGATATTTAGATTGTAGACAGTGTCGGATTAAAAGGTATTCGGGGATTCGTTTAAACCTTCAATCGAATAAATAATTGTGAACATAACATATAGACTTCCCGCAAGTAAAAAAGATGAAACTTACGAAGTGTAAAATATCAAACATCTAAAAGCAAGGGTTTTCATGTTATTTTTAGTCCCCTATAACGGCGAAGGAGGAAGCTACGGATGTTGCACTTAAAAATCACTGGGAAATTACAGTTTTTCGGATTTTTTTTTCTAAACGCTGACAGGTATTAGGCTGATCTTTGGCATGTGAGTCCGCATTTATTAAAAAAAAAGAGTTTTGTTTTGGTCCATTTATTTTTAGGTAGATACGGATATTGGACTTAAAAAATTTATCGGAAATGGCATTTTACCGGGCTTTGTTCTACGCTGGTAGGTCCCTATTGAGCTGCTTTATAGTATGTGAGTCCATTGAATTGAATAAGAGAAAAAATGAATTTTGTTTCGTTCAATTGACTTTTGAGGAAGATGCTAATGCTGGACTTAGAAAATTACTGGAAAATTTCAGTTTTGTGAGCCCGCATTAATGGGTACAAAAGAAATTTGAGTTTTGTTCTAGTCAATTGATTTTTGAGGACGATACAGATGTTGTACTTAGAAAATTACTGGAAAATTACAACAAGATTACTCCCACAATAAATACTTAACCCTTTCCCGTTTTTGGAAATTTTAGACTAGTCCAAATTCAAAGAGGTTGCAGACAACAATGAGAACTGGATACCATTTGAAATGAAACCATCCTATATGGTAGAAAATATTGTGGAAAAAGAAGAAATTGCTTGTTACAAGCAATTTCTTCTTTTTCCACAATGTTTTCTCGAGTATAAAATCACAGGGACGTAAAATCTCATATTTGAACAGGAAAGGGTTCATAATGAAATTGGCCTCACACTTGAAATGTCATGCACAACTTTTTTTCTTTTATCTCTGAACTTCTTTCAAGAGATAGCCAACCCCCTCTCTTTGAAAATTGCATTTAAAGTCAGAAAAAAAACAGTATGACTTTGAAAGGGCTCCTTTACCAACAAAAAGATATCCCTTTAGAGAGATATATTAAGCCGGGGGTGGGATTTTTATTTCCATGCAGAATGGTTGATTTATTTGTGTGTTTGTAGTTGTTTTGGGGGGGGGGGGGGGAGTTTTGTGTGAGTGTGTGCATGTAAGTATGTTTTTGTGTGTATGTGTTTCTTTTTTTTTTTTTGGTTGATCTAAACATAAATGAATTCACTGAATATTCTCTATGAAAAAAACGTGCTGTGTGAGTGTGTTTATGTTTTTGTGTGTATGTGTTCCTTTTTTCGGTTGATCTAAACATAAATGAATTCACCGAATACTCTCTAAGAAGAAAACGTGTATCCGCTGTACCATACACTTTTTACAATAAAAGTAAATCCCGCAATCACTCAGTTCTCTAGTTTAGAGTTATAATATGCCTGGTAGTGTCCGAGAAAATGGGAAGTTGGGGGATCATGGTTCTCAAGAAACTATTATTTATTTTTTGGCTTCGTCTATCAAAATGAGCGTTCTGGTTGGTCGAACAAATTTATTCATAAGTCCACGAACAAATTTTGTATGCTTCCGCACAAAATAGTCTCATACAAAAAGGCATCAAGATTTGATTTTTTTGTTTGCTTTTTTTTTGGCACGATGTTATTAAATTATATGAAATGAGGAGTATATATTTTGTTTTCATAGAGGATATGAACCGAAAAACCTAATCACACAATGTATGAATCCGCTTCGCGTATTCATACAGTGTGATTAGGTTTTTCGGTTCATACCTCCATGAAAACAAAATATATTCCCTTCATCTCTTAAATCAACTAATCGAATTATTCATTTAGATCAAATGTGAGCTTTGAATTCCAACATTGGCGTAGGTTTATCTGAAGTATTTTTGTGGGTTTGGCGACTTACACTTCGTAACTACAGCTTATTTAAACCATTCTTCCCCCCCCCCGTCCCCCTTAAAAAGTCTAAATGCATAAATGAAATATAACGATTGAAATTATAGGATCAAGACAATTCTACGGATTTATTCTTCATGACATCTCTCGCTGTATTGACCAATCTCGATTGTCAATCAAGGAATATATCGAACAATCAAATCATTCATTCAACTCGGAATCAAGATTTGAACTCCAACATTGGTTTCCATTTGTGTGAAACATTTTTGTTGACTTAAACGTCACAACTACAGCTTAATCAATCACTAGTTAGGACGTTTAGATCTCTTACCGTTGATTCTACATTTTTGTTACATTCTGATTGCCATTAATTTTGCAAAAAAAACTCCGTTTAAAATCGAAGCGAAGCGAGACAACCAAATGGAGTAAATGGACCAGCGATTGGTATGGTCTTCGATTCCCCTCGGTATTTGATCAGGTTTTCAATTCCCCTCTGTATCTGAACAGGTTTTTGATTCCCCTCGTTATTTGATCAAGTTTTCAATTCCCCTCTGTATCTGAACAGGTTTTTGATTCCCCTCGTTATTTAATCAGGTTAAGAACAGTGCTTAGTTTGTACGATCTCGGACTATAAAACCGATAACTTTAAAGCAATTTCTCCTTTTCCCACAATACTTTGTACCACACAGGATGGATTCATTTCGAATTGCATCTTATTTTCATTGGTATCTGTATCCTCTAAGACTAGTCTAATATTTCATAAGAAACAGGAAAGGGTTAACTAATACTAGCATTAAAATTCGTAGAGTAGACTTGTTTTTTGTTTGATTGGGGTTATATGCCGCTTTCAACAACCTTTCAGTTATATCGCGGCGGCTTGAGCACCTAACAATGGAATTCTGGTATTTCTCACACCAGTACTACCATTACATCCTTTCCTAGCCTCCAGCTGCTATCCCACATAGGTCTACGATTATCGACCCATTGGTGGGAGACAAATAGTCGGAAAGGATAAGTGCCGCCCTCGGGGATCGAATCCGGGACCTCTAGATTGACAGTCCGACGCGCTACCATAAAGTAGACCTGGTTTGTGGATGAGACATACAGCTTGAATTAATTAATTTCCTGGTAGTAAAGAAAGATTTAGATAGTTTGTAATATAATGCGGTGTTTAAACGTACTGCTTTCAGTCGAGAACGGTCGACACTTCAAGTCATGGATGGTAAGGGAATAGTCAAGCTATTAGTTCCATAACATCGAGTTCTTCACCACTTTTTCGAACGTCCGGTTTGGGTAATTAAATATCTCTTCTTTTTTTCAGGATTTGAATCGCTCTCTTACATACAAAAATGGTGCCCAACATTTAGGTAAAGTGCCGCCGCATAGACATTCATTTTAAACCCCATTTAATTTAACTTTTTCCTCTTCAAACACGGGATTTTACGTTGCTTTGATTTTATACTACAGAAAACATTGTGGAAAAAGAAGAAATTGCTTGTAACAAACAATTTCTTCTTTTTCCACAATATTTTCTCGTTATTTTGTCAAACCAGATCCATTTCTAATTGTCATATGCATACATTTTGAGTTTGGACAGCTCTAAAATTTTGTAAACAGGAAAGGCTTAATTCAAAGATAAGGTGGTAGAAAATTTACATGTACTAAGAAGAATATATTGATTTGTGCTCCTGAACACAAGGCTGGGTACAAGCAACCCTGACTCGACAGTTACCAAATAAAGGCTAACTTACCTTCTCACAAATTGTTCGAATCCCGGATATCCTTCACAATTGCTGGAAAGCAACACGATAACTAATACACATATCAAACACAATCTCTGGCTGCTCATCTGAAAAAAAAAGAAGAAAATGTAGTCATGACTTACGTAATGGTACGAAGTAATTTAGAGAAATGATTCGTTGTAACGATGAAACCCACATAAAAGGAGTTATATAAGTAATCAAAAAAATATTGTTTCTGGTCAAATTTCACTCTGGCTGACATATGTCAAAATAAAAGCTGATTATGGTTGATTACTTAGTACGCTAAGAATAGTCATTCTGTAATATTTGAGGCCGTGTTTCACATATCTTGTGCGACAGGTAAAAAGACAAATCAGTCTCTGCATCGGCACACTCTAATTATAGTCTTTAACCCATTCCACATCAATCCCGCATTTGACCCTCCCTCAAGAAAAAGATACATATGAAAAAATGAAAAAAATGACCAATCGCGCCTGTCATTCAAATAACTAGTCGATCAATGAAGTCATTCATTGCGACAAACAATGAGTTTTTAACTCCAACATTGGCCACCATTTTTAACATGTTTGTTGGTTTGGCGACTTAAACGTCCTAACTACAGCTTATTCAAGCTGTAGTTAGGACTTTAAGGTCGCCAACCAACGATTCAACTCTTATGTTACATGCTACTGGTAATAAAGTTTGCAAAATAACACTGTTGGGGCTGACGAAGTTAGTGGACGGGGCCTGCGATTGAGAGAATTCGAGGGTACGGGATTCATTAATTTTAGAATGGAATTGAGCTATAATCGACATATTTGTGTAGCAATTGTGTTAAATTATCAAACTGTTACGCCATAACATAATCTTATTTAAGCTGCAGTTACGTGGCATAATGGTCGCAAACCAACGATTTTTCTTCTATTTCAGCCCCTGGCTATATATCTAATTAGTCATTTATGGTCAGTGGGCGTAGTCAGCGATCCGTAAATTCATTCAGAGCGACACTACTAATACTGGTTATTTCCAGGAAGTAAATGTATAAATGAACTTGAGGAATTATTCAAAACGACGTTAACGAACTAATTCAAACAACGATTGTAAATTTCCTAGGATACAATTTAGCATGGCCAAGATTGATCTTTTTGCTCTTTACGATTATATGTTTTGGCTTTATACGTACAGATAACTGATGGATCGCTGGCCCCGCCCACTGACACCGTTGGTATCGCCAGCTTAACTCCGACAGGAAGTTCAACATCGATATTAAACAGCATTATTACGATGCAGCCTTTATGGTCAGTAGCATTTAGCAAAAGAAATATTAAATATATGAATAAAATAAAAGTGTTTGTTGGCAAATTCCACCCCATTGTTCGTTAGTTTGTTCCAAAATACTTTGATTTATTTTGATTTTATAACTTAATCATAGTTGTGTAAATCGCGATTGCTTCAATCTGATTTCCTTAAACAAATCTTTTCATACCACATTGAAAACAAGAGCAGCGCATGTATATTGCCAATGCCCGGCTATTCAAACGTTTAATAGCCGGTGAAACTTCTTAGCCGAAATAGGGTATATTTTTTTTAAAAATGTATTTAGACTTACCCCCCCCCTCCCCCTCTTGTTCGTTAGATTGTTCTTTTGATAATGAGCATAAAATCTGGAATCCAACTAATATGCTCACTTATACCAGATATTACAAAATGTCGAAGTCTTCTGACGACGACGACGCAGACGACGACCTTGGTGTAGCAATACATCGGGGTTTCTCCGAAAACAGCCGATCTAAAATGAGTACGGAACTATTTTGCATGCGTGTAAAAAAGTAGCTCCATAGAAACTGCCTCAAAGTGGACAAATCTCTACCTAATTGATCTCTTTCTTACATCATGTATGTTAAAGTAGACATGTGGGATATTACGTTACGATAGCGATACTTCGTTTTGTATTTGCTTTGAGTTGCGGAGGAAAATTTGATATTTCACGAGACAGAAGTGGAATATCATTTTTTCCCCGTAGTTTTAAGCAACTACAAGATGTTGTATTGCTTTCGTAACATGATATATCATTCATTATACACTATATTTACTACATAGTATCAATGAAATATTTGAAAAAAACAAAACACACAAAAAAAGTTATTTCTACAAGTATTTCCCTTCTCCTAGCATTCTGATAACGATTATTTGCACCATGACGTCATATACAAAAGATGACGTCATCTTAGACTTTTACGGATTATTTTTAATGCGTGCGATTTTGTCTATATTTCACTTGAACATTTATGGGTATATTGTAAGAAGGAAATATTATTTTGTTGCCATTGTTGTATTAAGCTTCGCAGCTTCATGCAGTGTCATTTAAACCTTCGTAAAAAAAAGTAAAAAAACAAAAAGAAAAAAACCACACATATATATTCTTCGTCTCTTAAATAATACAATCAGAGATTAACCTTCACAATATCGAAATAATTCTCTGAAGTTATCCGCTGGTTATTCTTTCTAAACCACTTCCAGTAAACTAAATACGAATATACGATTATAAAAGGGACGCTTTCAGTCGACACGTTTATTTTATACCGAGAATTCCTTAAGCAGAAGTAATTAATCGTGGTTTCTTTGAATTTACATTATATACGGTCTAAAGGAGGACTACTCCCCTTTCAGAAACCCTTTCCCCAATACACTTAACCCATCTCTACCGCATTCCGCCTTTTTTACGACCTTTATGAAGGGTGTTCGAGACAAAAACAATATGGAAAAATAAAGAAAATGCTCGTAACTAGCAATATCTTCATTTTCAACATTGTTTTCTACCGAGAAATAAAAAAAGAAAAGATAATAATAATGAATAAAAAAATCATCATTTTAAATGTGTTGAAACCTCTTTGAATTTGGGGAAAAGGCTTATTCTTGATTTTTTTACATGACATTACGTCACTGACTAATATCAATCAAACCAGTTATTTATCCTCCAAAATGATTTTTGTAGGGACGCATTTGAATTGTTGGATCACTAGACCCGCCCATTTGTGGTTAATACTTTTAATAACAGGTTCCTTGTGAAGTTAGCATTTTATCGAGTGGCGGACCAAGTTTATGGAAACCGATCAATTAACAGTTCGGTAGTATACAATTTATAGGAGAAATGAATCGCTATCTTTTCCGCTCCACGAGAATTCTAGCTGACAAACGACGAATGTCATTATACCCTACGTTAATCGACTACTTCCGGTGCTAATGGTCTAAATTTGAAAGAGGTCCAGAGTTAACAAAGCAGTCGATTTCCCTCTATAAGACGCCGAACCATGAAAGTCCAGTCATACAAGAGGCGCTTGAGCGTCTGATTCGCTCCATCGGCTCGAATTTACTTATTAAAGTAATTAATTCTTTTTAAACATAGGGGGTAACTCATTTAAAGACAGGATTAGTTTTTAGAAACTTACTTTAAGGAAGGCCACTTTCTTTTTTGCAACACATATTCTTATTCAAGCAATATCAACTTTTTACTTGTAGCATGGTTTTTAAAAAAGCACCACAACACTTATGTTTATTATTAGTTTGAACTTGACTTTGTAAATATGATTTGCTTGACTTTGCTTGACTGGAATTTGCAGGCGGCTGTGCAAAAGGGTGTCACTATATTGTCATCATACCACTGCATAATTGGTAAGTAAGCTTTAATCAATCAAGGTCATCCGTACAAGAGGAACAGCTAATAGGACAAGAGTTCGGTAGAAGGCATGTTCTTTAATCGAACATAAGTGATGCTGTTTTAACGCTTGTCATGCTGAACCCGGAATATTCCGTTTTTGGCAGAATGTGTAGACCAAGATCAGTCTGCACATAAGTGCATTCTGATCTTGGTCTACACCCCCTTCTTGTACCTTTCCTGCCAGAGTTGTTTATTAAATTGATTTCTAAAAGAAATATTGAATTTTGAACAACAAGTCCTATCAATGCTTTCAGCCCTTTGAATTAAAATTTAAGAGCAACTCAGTAAGGTAATTTATACAGCATGACAAGGGTTAAGAGTATCTCGCCAGTGGGGGAGTGCGAAGATAGAGGGGGGGGATGCAGATTTACTCTAACAATTCACAGCAGCTTCAAATCTAAACGCTTTGGCGCTAGAAAAAAGGGCCTAGTTTGTGCGAGTACGTACATGGTAGCAACTGGCAAAAACTAAAACATTTTCTAGCTGCCTTCGACTATAATGGAAGCAATAAAAGATACTGACATGTATTCTTATGTATTTAACGAATATTGCAAACTCTATCCGCGAGTTTATCTCCTAGGTATTTTTCGTTCAGTTGTGCATATCGTTTTAAATATGACTCTGATCTGAGTATTCAAAGAAGTTGCAGACGATAATTTCAAATTGTTGAAAACTCTAAAATATTGATCTCTCTAGGTAGAAAACAATGTGGAAAATGAAGAAATTGCTTGTAACAAGCAATTTCTTCATTTTCCGCATTGTTTTCCACAACTATTTTCTTAACCGCGTAAGAAGGAGGGATTGTGTAGGAATGAATTAACTCCTCGGTTACTTTAACCTCGTCTCTTTATCATGATAACCTTAGACTAAGAAGATTACTGAACAAAACAATGCTCTGCTAGCTTACAATACTTTTCAGTACTTTGATTTCAACAATCTTACTTCTAAATCTCCTATTATCTATTCTTTTGACAATTATGTATAAAACGAATTTTCGAGGTAACCGACCAATAGGTTATTCTTATTTGGGAATATAGTATGAATTTATGAAATCACATACAGAAGTTCCTAGACTTACTGTGTTTAGTATATTCTTTCTTTGCATGTGTTTCTATGTATGTTTGTATACTTTGTCAATACTTCGAGATCTTATACTACTTCCATCATAAAGGCATATCCATGTGTGCAATTTCAGATGGATCAACACGTTTGCTTCCTTACACTAATTTTGGAAAATAACTTTGTTATTCCATTAATCTGTCAAATATTGTCAAAAGTTTAAGAATTGACTATGAATGATAAAGGAAATTCATTGAGGGAAATGAAAAAATAAAACTTATGAACTTATAGAAATGAAGGCGTCCACTAAGGCTGTATTCATAATTCAAATGAATTCAACGAGTATCACTTAAGAACCATATACACAATCTACCAGTAAGGAAATTTATGTTCTCATAAAACTCCAATAAAACTTTTGTTATGCTAAAACCAAGGTCAAGGTTTCTAGCCCAACCCAGATAAAACTTCGTCAGAATCATTATTAGGAAAACCCTATTGAAAACGGAAGGGTTACATTTGATTACATAGAATATAAATTCTTTTTCTTTTTGAAACAGCCCTTTTTTTGGGGGGGGGTGATCCAGTTAGTGACAATGACCTTGATAGATAACCTTTACGTAACAACCAACTAATGCCCATCAATACAAGGAACGTATGTCCCAGAAAAGAGCCACGTATTCTCAACAGTTTAGAAAAACAGCAAAGCGTTAAGTTTCTGTGTCAAGTTGACCTTGATAAGTGACCTTGATCACGAAGCCAACTGATGCCTATTAATGCAAGGAACCTATGTGCCAAATATGTGCAAATTATGTTTGAATAACAGCACATTTTCGTGTTCTTGCGATGAATTATCTGCACGCAGACAGACGGCAAGACAGACATCCGTAAAAAGTGGTGGACGGACTGGCAAACAGGCAGACAAGCGATCAAAAGACCTTGGTAAATCACAACAACTTACCCTTAGCTCTTCGGGCTAAGGAGAAATGAACATTGCAAAATTCTTTTCGGTCGCACTACTTTATAGGAACGAATGATTCTATACCTTATTCACACTCATTAAACATTGCAATTAACAACAACTAGTCCATTTTAAAAACATCCATTCAATTAAAATATAAAACTTGCGAAACCTTTAACGTCTTATCAAACGGTCATTTATTTTTGTGTTGACATTACCCTTTCTTAATAAGAATTTCTGTGACATAGGTCTCGGTTTATATTCCAATGCTAATCCATGTATAACATTATGCTTACATAATTAGTACCTACATCTGAAACTTCTCCGCAAATGTTACACATAAAAGGTCTCTGGCTAGTGTGTGATGCCATGTGACTTAAAGTTAGAACGATCTTTGATACCCTTTTCGCAAATGTCTCATTTAATCTTTGCACACCTGTGTGTTTTAATTTGTGAGCTATTAAGAAAATACTATCTTTAAAACTCTCCAAACAAACTTCACATTTATATGTTGCCCCACTCACATATTTGACCCGGAGAGCTTTCAAGGACGCAAAGATTTTATACGTTTTTTGACAAACATTCCATTTAAATGGTTTCTCACCAGAATCGACGAATTTGCGTTTTCATAGGGCCGATTGGATGACGCCTGCACACATGACATTTATAGTGTTTCTCGCCAGCGTGGTTTCACGAACCTTTTGTTGGAAGGCTTAAAAAACTCTTTATTTATGCCGCTGGCTCTCCTGTTTAGTGTGATATGTCAATACGTGATCTGAAAACAAAAACTCTCCACATTCATCACATATTTACGTTTTTTCACCGGAGTGTGTTCCATGTTTTCATGTAACCGCATCCAGCTTTTGAAAGTTCGGTCACAAACACCAGATTATACCATATTTTACCAGCATGAACTCTCAAATGCCCACGCAGACCGGATGATCCGATGAACGATTTGTCACAAACACAACATTTAAATGTTTATCACCATTACATGTATGAATAATTTTATTTAGGATCATTCCTGAAGGATTGTTTGTTTATTTGAATGGGGTTTAACACCACTTGGAACAATCTTTTCAGACATATAGCGGCGGCTGGAGCACATAACTATCGATTTCTAGTATATCTCGCATCAGTACCACAAGTACATTTTTTTCCTAGCTTCCAGATGCTATCCCACTTGACTATCAACCCATTGGTGAGAGATAAATGTCGGAATGGCACACCATAATTGAAGATTGGGAGTTGGATGCGCTACCAACTGCGCTATGGTTCCTAAAGGACCCGCAAAGGCTTTTTCACAAATATTACCTCTATAAGGAATCCCCTCAGTATGTATACTTCAATGAGCTTTTAATTGGTAACAAGCCTTAAAACCATTCCACAAAACTCTCTCACCAATGGGTAGATAATCGTTAAACTAAGTGGGATAACAGTTGGGGGCTAGGATAGGATGTAGTGGTAGCACCGGTGTGAGAAATATCAGGAATCCACTGTAAGGTGCTCAAGCCGCCGCGATATGACTGATATACTGTTAAAAGAAGCATTCAGATTTATCTAATTTCTCACCAGTGTTACTTTTATATGACTTTCTAAACGGCGTACGTCGATAAAGCTTTTTCATAAATACATTTTTCCCCAACGTGCTTTCTTTTTATGTGTGAGTTCGAAAATTTAACTTGAAAATCTTTGCACAAATATCAATCTTAAAACAAAATTCCCAAATGTTTATCATACTAATATATCCTTTCTTGCCATACTTCATACTTTCCATATCCTTTTATATCTGTTGCATTTATAGGTTAAATGGATTTTGAAGAAAATCCTTCTTGTTAGAATGCATCATTTGTACATTTTCTCCCCTGGATTTTCAGTCGCGATATGACTTTTGAATGCGAAAGACGTTGTAAAATCTCTATCGCAAACCAGAAATGAGTTTAGAACTCTGCCATTTGCCACCATTTATGTTAACCTTTATGTTGACTTAGCGACTTAATCGCCGTAACTACAGCTTATTCAAGCTGAAATTCAGACGTCTAAGTCGCCAAAAATTTATTCTACTTTTTGTTGCATGCTACTGGCCATAAATGTTGCAAAATAACACCGTTTGATATCGAAGCGGGACGTCCTGTTGGAGTCAGTGGGCGTGGCAAACGAAGTAAATGGGGCCAGCGATTTGTCAATTATGTACCCTTTACATGGTAGATGGGGTATTTCCAATTCATTTCGTTTAACACATTTCTCTGTAAGTGAAACATACTCGATATCCCCCCTGACAAATTCAGCTTCCTCAACAGAAAAGATTTCCTACGTAACATCTTCAATACAAGCATTCTTAAGTATGCGAGTGAGAGAGAGAGAGAGAGAGAGAGAGAGAGAGAGAGAGAGAGAGAGAGAGAGAGAGAGAGAGAGAGAGAGAGAGAGAATGAGAGAGAGAGAGGTTTTTTTGGGGGGTGGGGTGGGTGATAAAAGAGCTCCCCAAAAGTCTTACAATTGTAACGGACTTTAGGTACAATTCTCTTAAAGAAAACTAAAAGCTGGCATTTAGAAAATTGTAATTTTCCAGTAATTTCTTAAGTCTGTATCTTCCTCATAATAAGTGGTTCGGAACAAAACTCAAACTTGTTCTGTAAATCATTAATGTTGACTCACAAACCAGAAATAAGCTCAACAACTACCAGCGTTTAGAAGGAAAAATTCCGGAAAACTATGATTTCCAAGTCATTGTTTAAGTCCATCATCCGTATTTTCCTCAAAAATCGACAGCCCGGAACAAAACTCGAACTTGGTCTGTACTTCATAAATTCCAACTCACATACCAGAAATATGCCCAATACCTGGCAGCGTTTAGAAAAAAAGCCGTAACTGTAATTTTCCAGTACTCTTCATCAAAATCAACGGACCTTTACAAAATCCAAACTCACCAATACGAACTCATATATCAAAAATCAGTTCATTACCTGCCAGCATGAGGAAAAAGTCCGGAAAACTGATTTACCGAACTAACAGACTGACGGACAGACGCACGGACGGAGTGCAACATAAATCGCCTTTGGCTGAGCACGTACGGGACTTATAATCCCCTGTCAAATTTATGTTGTACATATTGGAAAACTCTTTCAAACCTCGAGATACTTGCAATTAACAATATTAAGGTACTGACGAGACAAGCTTTTTTCAGAAACATGTATTTGATCTACAAATGCAGCGCTCAAACAATTCTCCATCTCATCTGTTCTTTAGCTAGTGGAGCTTTATATTACAAGAGGCCCATTGATAGGAAACAAATAAGCAATAATTTAAATGTGATTTTTAAGCATAATTAAATTTTCTACATTTGAAAAAAATATTTCAATCTTTTCGGTCTCTTTGCAACAAAAAAGCAAATTCCTTTTGAATCACCATGTAAATCATGTCCCCTGTAATTTTACGTGTACAGCTAAGAAATAATAATGATGATGATAGTATTACTAATAAAAGATCTTAAGGTATAATTTCCAACGTGAAGACTTCATTCTATTTCATCGATGGAATATAAATTGCTCGAAAGTTATTGTTATTTTAGAACCGTTTTGCTTGCACATAAGCAACACATTCAATATGTTAAACCCACATACATTTAGAAAACATAGCCTTGGTTATTTGTACAATTATTAAACTTTCTTTAATTATTTTTGTTGAATGGCCAAAGGTACCCTCCATTTAAACCCAGATTCACTGTGTGCCAATACAGCTCTGAGAGGAAATCAGTTAAATAATTGTTATAAAAGCAGAAGCATTTAGGAAATATAAGCAGAGATGATGTTTTGGGTCCGAGGATATTTTATGATATGTCAATTGATTGACTGATTTGGGTTTAACGCCCCTTTTAACAGCATTTCAGTCATATCGCGGCGGCTGGAGCAACTGAAAATGGATTTCTTGTATTTCTCACAATAGTACTACCACTACATCTTTTCCTAGCCTCCAGCTGCTATTCCACTTAGGCTTAAAATTATCCACCAATTGGTGAGAGACACATGTCGGAAAGGATATGTGCCGCCGCCGGGGATCGAACTAGGATATGACAAGGACACTGTCAAAAGGACTAAGATCTTGACGCTAGATGGGCCATCACATGATGAACGCCTTATTGAAGTATCGGCAACTTGGCATGAATAATGATAGAGTGGGATGCGGACACCAACAAAACAAGAACTTGAGAGGTACAAAAAAAAAGGTCTGCTCAGACTTGCACTTAAAGCTGAACCCATTACCTCACGAGATTTAAAGTAAGATATTCGAAGTCGATAAAAGGTCAAAATACAACTTAAATGAATGAATGAGTGATGACTTTTTGCCTATATAATTGAATTATGACCATTTATACATTTTATAGAAAAAGTTACTGAGATTTGATTCGTTGCACAGACCTTTATCTAAGCCTCTGAGTTGAAAAAGACCATAATTCCTATAAGATTACTTTCCGAGAAGCAAACCCTTGCCAACAGAGTAGGTAGACAATGCAGCGCGATATTCATTTAACTCTTTCGAAATTGAAAGTAAAAGTTGCAACGCTAATTTTCGTGAAATTGGCGGTTAGATTCCAAGACGTCACTTAAAGGCGACTTCATTTATAAGCTGAGGGGGACCAATTTCAAAAGGGACCGCAAAGTAAATCGGCGTTAAATACTTTTATTGTGTATGTGTGGTGCCTAGACAAACATAGAGTTAATGGGAGTTATTCAGAATTTTTCAGAATCATACACACACAAAAAGGGGGACCGTTTAGAAGGGTAACAAAAGATGGTTAATTGCCATCACATTTTCATATCTAAAGCTCTGGGATCCTTTAATTTAGAAACAACGTAACCACCGTTCGAATGAACCTAAGCTCAAATCAAGATGTTGTACCGCGGCATGACGAGAAAATCGGCGAAAGACAAGAAACTATTCAAAACCACTTGGAAATCTTCAACTATAGGTTTTAACCGCATCAAAACAGTGGTTCGTAGGAAACAACGCAACACTTTGTGGCATACACCAAAACGTTTTTAAGAAGTCTTCTACCATTTACTATGGAAAGCATGAAATTCGCCCACTGTTTAAATGATTCATTGAATGGGGTTTAACGCTATTTTAACAGTATTTCAATCATATCGCGGCGGCCCATTATTTACGGACTAATATAAAAAAAAAAAAAAAAAAAAATACACACAGTTATCATACGTTATGTCAGTTCGGTGCTCTTTTCACAGTCTCACACATACAGGTCTCAGAACATTTTGTCTTAAAGTTAGTCTTTACAGAGACGAAGACGATCGTGGTGCTGAATTTCTGATTGTTGTCGTCACTCCGGATCTTCTTCAAAATGCTATAACACCTCTCTTGATCTGCGTGGGAATATGGTATGAACAGGCATGGGCAGTTTGATGGGTTGATCAAATCTAGTTTTCTGAAGTAGTCTCCTAGTACCCGAAACAACTAACTAAAAGGATCTAGGATAGTTCCCTGCTCGTAGGTCGGTAGTGATGCATTTGTTCTGAAATCCTCACGAACTATGTCCGGGTTTATTACAAGCAATTTCTTAATTTTCCACAACGTTTTCCAGATCTTTTTTCTTTCGGGCCTCTTAAAGCGTCGTTGAATGGTACTGAGTTCATATTTATTAGTTACTTTCAAATCTACACTTACATTCTAGGAGACATGCTGTTATACGGTTCTGCACTTAATAATTCAAAATTTCAGACAGTAGGTCGAAGGTTAATTCTGAACATAATTCCACACAAACATTGAAGACCGATTTTCTTTGCTTGTTACATGACTTCCTGCTGTCATTTTTAATTTCTGAGTATTCAACATAACTTTACGCATAACATTAGTAGTCATCAAGGGGGAACAATTTTGCACGCCACGCACGCACGGAGGATACAACGCCATGACAATAGCTCGCTGGCTTTCAGCAAGTGGAGCAAGAGATCTAAGACAGGTTCATTAAAAACACCATCCCTTTGAAATTTGGTGGTTAAAAACCATTATCCAGTTTTCAAGAAATGTTCCCCCAAAACATATGTAGCTACACTAATACAAGTCCTGTTTTATAACCGAGCACAATTCTATGAAGAAATTTGATAAAGAGTCAACCAAGGATCATTCCTGTGAAATTTGGCTGAAATCTATCAGTAGGTTTCTGAAAAGAAGATTTACAAAGACCTTATATGGAAATAGCCCTGCAAATTAAAACCATGTGTTTCATCTGATCAACATATTTTTATAAGGGGTCAACAAAGGAACATTCCAGTGAAATCTGATGGAAAACCATCATTTGGTTTCAGTGAAAAAAAAAGAGTTTTAAAGTGTTCACTATATTAAATATATAGAAATAAGCCCTGTCCACGAGAGTTTTTCAATCGGTTATAAAAAGAAATATAATAAAGGGCTACCTAAGGGTCATTCCTGTGAAAATTTGTTGAAAAAATTCAACAAAAACTTTCAAAGTTTTAACCCTTGTCATGCTATATAGAATCTCTTTCGGAATTGCCATAAAATCAAAGGACTGAGAGCACTGAAAGTAATTGTTCAATAATCAATATTTCTTTTGAAAATCAATTTTATAACTTCTTTGACAGGAAAAGTACTAGTAGGAGGTGTAGACCAAGATCAGACTACACTTATGTGCAGGCTGATCTTTGTCTTTACCTCCTGCCCAAACCGGAATATCCCGGGTTCAGCATGACAAGGTTTAACATAATGTGGGAATAACCCCCGTACATATGAGCCATTTTTCACCCTTTCAAATTCTAATAACGGGTTATCAAAGGATCACGCTTGTGAAATTTTGTAGAAATTCATCAACTGGTTTATGACAAGTTTTTCAAATCTTTTGCCAGAAATGGAAAACAGCCCCGCCAATAAAAGCCATGTTTTTCATCCGAATATTTGCCGTATTTTATTCATTCTAAATAGTGAAAGGACAGAAATAAACATAAGAAACATCTAATCAATTAGCTATTCATACTGCAGAAGACCACTTGAAAGTCAAGAGACGTCAAAATTTGATGCCAAATCTCCAGTCAATATTGCTAGAATTAGTTAGATTCATCTAGATTATTTTAAATAGGGTTTTACAAAGGTCTTAAACTAGACTTAGCAAAACACATAAATCAAAGGGCTGAAAGTAAAGGACTGAAAGTACTGATAAGTTGGAATGCGCTGAAAGGGTCATAACTGTGGAATTCGGTTCAAATTCATTTATTACTTTCCGAGAAAGCCTCCCTCCTTTTAAATTATACCAGCATTCCCATTCGTATACATATGTTCGTGAATAACGCACAAAAACATAAATCCACATACAGAAATAAAAAACTAGCATAAAAAACTTAACCCATTCCCAGACAGTGACGCTTTTAAATGACCCTCAATATGAAAGCTTTGGAAAACATTGTGGGAAATGAAGAAATTGCTTGTTACAAGCAATTTCTTCATTTTCCACGTTTTCTGTCCAAAGAAATTACATTTGTCGTCTGCTACTTCTTTGAATTTGGAGTGGTCTAAAATTTTATCGTGTTGGAATGGGTTATAAGCTCGTGTCACGCACAGCAAAATTAGAATTTTCAAGCATAACATTCTCCTTTTGATCAACTGTAATACGTGAACTCCTTTTAGAATCTTGAAAACAGAGAATAACAGCTTCTAAAGTAAGAACATCAACGACCTCGATGATTATTTGACCCTCAACTCGGCCAATTCTGTAACGATCATACTAAACTCACGTAGATTTTCACTTCAAGTTTATAAGTATACGTGGAAATTTGCGGAAATGCGCGGAAACTTGTTTCAGGGTGATCGATTTGAAATACCAGTTAAGACTTAGGAAAAAAGAATATCTAAAGAGTTGTGAGTAAATTTCAAAAGAAAAAAAGACAACGTTATTGTAACGTTATTGTTTGCACATGGTAGTTTTGCCCATTTCCTAAAAAATCCTATAATATGATGAAGATAGTATCAAATTATCTACGGCGCCCTGTAGTCGCGCGATTTCCTTTTTCGTTATTCGGCTTTGGAACCGTAAAAAAATCTTTAGTAAAAAGGACCAAGCTGAAAGATAGATGACACCTGTTAAAGATTTGATGTGTTATTACTGATTTAAACTTGTAAGTAACGACATAATAAAGCGTAATTATTTAGTAAAGAAGTACAAACCGGAAATTGATGTGTTTACATTCCAATTTTCAAAATCTTCTACTTCCATTTTGCATCTATTTGATTTTTATTGAGTAAAAGCTGTAAATCCCACAACAATCGCGTTTGCTTGATGCCTACGATCTCCCTTAATCGCTCTAGAATGTTTTAAGGGCACTGGGCGGAGTGATTATTGTAGAAATGCATTTGCTACCTGAGCCATATTTGTAAACATTGCCTATCTATGGTCACATGACTACCACGTCATTTGAGATCACGTGATTACCAAACACGGGACGGCGAATCACCAAAGCATATTACTGCGCTAATTATTACCTTATTTTTCAATAATTTATTTTACGAATTTTTATATCATCCTTTACATGTGCCATATTATTGTCTTCGGCTACAACTAACTGATTGTCCGTGGCAAGTTGAGATGAGAAGTAACCCGAGGTGCATTCATACCTAAGAGATCACGTGATATGTGTTATAAAAACAAGAGGACCATGATGGTCCTAAATCGCTCCCCTGAGTATGATGGTTCATGGCTTTATGATATATACAAAATGGCAAAGCCCTCTGTCTAATTATTTTGGAGAAGATGTTTACAGATTTCTCTTTTTATCCTAGGTATATTGATGATCCCACCATATAGCACTAATTTCCTGAAAATGGTAATGCTTTGAAGTATAGACATCAATACATACCAAGTATAAAAGCTGTAAGCCTAATGGTTTAGGATAGGAAGGTTTTAAAAGATATCGTTATTTATTCCTAACTAAAATTAGGGAATGCACAGAAAAGGGCTGATTTTTTAAGTAATTTGGTAGAGGGTCAATGGCTGATGATGCGTACCAAATATCAAAGCTCTAGGCTTTATGGTTTGGGAGAAGATTTTCAAAGATTTCCTTCTTTATTCCTTTGTAAAATTAGGGATCATTAAGAAAAGGGCTAATTTTCAGAGTATGATAATTCTTTGAAGTATTTTGGTAGACGGTCAATATACAACGATATGTAAAAAACATCAAAGCTCTAGGCCTTATGGTTTGGGGAAGAAGATTTTTAAAGATTTGTTTCTTTATTTCTATGTAAAATCGGGATTGCCCAAGGGAGGGCTAATTTTCAGTATACGGTAATTTTTTGAAATATTTTGGTAGAGGGTCAAAAGATGATGATTTGTACTAAATATCAAAGCTCTAGGCCTTATGGTTTGGGAGAAGAAGATTTTAAAAGATTTCCTTCTTTATTTCTACGTAAAATCAGGGATCACAAAGAAAAGGGCTAAGATTCAGAGTACGGTAATTCTTAGAAGTATTTTGGTAGAGGGTCAATAGATGATGATTGTACTAAATATCAAAGCTCTAGGCCTTATGGTTTGGGAGAAGAAGATTTTAAAAGATTTCCTTCTTTATTTCTACGTAAAATCAGGGATCACAAAGAAAAGGGCTAAGATTCAAAGTACGGTAATTCTTTGAAGTATTTTGGTAGAGGGTCAATAGATGATGATTTGTACTAAATATCAAAGCTCTAGGCCTTATGATTTGGGAGAAGAAGATTTTTAAAGATTTCCTCCTTTATTTCTATGTAAAATCAGGGATCATTAAGAAAAGGGCTAAGATTCAGAGTACGGTAATTCTTTGAAGTATTTTGGTAGAGGGTCATAAGATGATGATGTATACCAGATATCAAAGCTCTAGGCCTTATGGTTTGGGACAAGAAGATTCTTAAAGATTTCCTTCTTTATTTCTATGTAAAATCGGGAATCGCCCAGAAAAGGGTTAATTTTCAGAATACGGTAATTCTTTGAAGTATTTTGGTAGAGGGTCAATAGATGATGATATATACCAAATATCAAAGCTCTAGGCCTTACCATTTGGGAGGAGAAGATTTTTTAAGTTTCTTCACTCCGTTGCCATGGCAACTAGTGTTCTTAATAGATTTCAATTCTTTGAAATATTTTGAAAGAGCATGGCCTAAGGATCATTTCTGTGAAGTTTTGTTGAAAATCCATGGTTAGTTTAGGAGGAGAAGATTTTTTATAATTGTGAACGGACGGACGGACAGACGGACGGACGATGACCGATCACAATAGCTCTCCCAGAGCACTTCGTGCTTAGGGGAGCTAAAAAACGTAATGAAATTGTCTTGTGTTCATTTTACGGTTTTGTTAAATGTAAGTTGGAATTGCTCTGCATTCCAACTTAAAAAGAAGTAGCTTACACTCAAATAGTTCTTTTTGAATTGACCCGGAATACGTTTGACAGACTTACTGTGATAGCTATATTCTTAAACTAAATTTAGATGATAAAAAGTTTTATTGCAAAAGAACCTTTGCTCAAAGATTAAGTAAAACAAGAATTGGTGTGAAAAATATGACGGACGAAAACATATTCCACAACTATAATTCCTGCTAGCCTACTCCGACTAGTGTCCACCAGCAGCAGCGTCAAACCTAAAGCAAGAGGCGTTCGAGCCCCAGTATCATTCTACTGGCCGTAATGTAGAGATTAATAAACAGAGAATACAAAAGTTTTTTCCTTAACAAGGGAAGCAACTCATACAAAACAGTCCGCAAAAGTTACCTTCCTTGTACTATCAAAGATAGGGTCCCATGCAGCAAAATTGTATCCCATAATTTCTAGATTTAATTTATCAAACTCAGAACCAATCATGTGGACAAAATATAAAACCTTTTTCACAGTCTGATATCAAAAAGCCTACAATGGAACAAAGTATGGTTGAAATAAAATCTGAAGTGTCTGAGGATAATATTTTCAGTGTCGCCATGTATTGAAACAAGTACCACCCACAAAGCAATGTTTTTTTCCAGTCCGCCCACAAAAGCTATGTTTTTTACAAACGATTCTTTTTTAAGGGCTCTTAAAAACGATCACCAAAGTACCATTCCTGTAAAATTTGGTTGCAGTTTCTGAGGAAAAGATAAATATAAAGGAAAAGTTTACAGACAGACGGACATACACAATGACTTATTCACAACAGACACGATGCCAAGAGAAAAGCCTTGTCCCAGTGAAATTTTAAACAGGCGTGACATCTGGTCCCGCCCGCAATGAACCATTTCCACCTCTGATGACCAGGTTTGTTTTTTTTACTTCATAACCCCCTACCAACTTTAATAAGAATGTACAACTAGAGGGGTTTGAGCTCCGCTGGCTTGAAGTTTCTTATTTTACAGGTGATTTATTTTCTATTACACAGGCAGCAACTTATTTTAGAAAGAATTACCTATTTATGCAATTTTCTTTAAGTGAGGTAACTATCTTTAATGCAACTATTATTTTCAGCCAAGCAGTATCAACTATTTTATCTCTGCCGGAGATGAGTTCAAACCTCAAAAATAATGTTACTAAACCTATCATTTTTTTCAAATGTCCTGAAGGGTCACGGTAAGATCAGTTTCCAATAAGAACATTTTCAGAGTAATTAAAGTTTTCAGTATATGCCATATAGGGATATATGCGTCGTCTCTTCAAGCCATGCTTTCATTCAATTAGAATTCTTTGGAAGAATCAGGCAAATCTGGTTGAAATCAATCAGCTTGTTTTTAAGGATAAGTTTTTTTTTAAGTTTTTAACAATCATTTATCCAATTCAACCTCAGCACTAAAGCTGTCAGTAGTGAGTAGGACTACTATTGGTTAGGTCTACAGATACCGCGATATGACTCAAGTTCATATTCCAAGGTATTTCAAACAAAAATTTAAAGTGAATTTATCTGAGACTGTGCGTGACATTTCCAACCATTTTGCATGTGCCCGACTCGCACACATTGGGCATCCTGGACAGCCATTCGGGGCAATTAGAACATTCGCTGATTGTTTAAAGAAGCTTTGGGTCAGTATCTATCTACAGAGCGTCGAGTGAAGACTCTGATCAGACTGTGCGGATGCACAGGCTGATCTGAGTCTTTACTTGGCTCACATGTGTAATGGTTGGAAATGTCACGCATGCGCTCATTTAGTAAGGTAGAAAATATAGTGGTAAAATAAGAAATTGCTTGTTGCTAGCTCTACAATATTTTTTTCAATTATAAATATACAGATACGTAAAAACTAGAGATTTAATAGGAAAGGCACAAAGAGAATACATTTTGTGAAAAAGGCAAAAGGGTAGTTACTTGATTTGTTATTTCTCTATTGACCAAAATGTTTCCTTTGCTATTCCAGTACGTGATTGGCTTCAGCTGAGATCTATAAGATGTAGTCCATATATCAATTTTGATAAGCATTTTTTTTCAGAACCATTCTTCGAGTATTTAGACGCCAGGATTGTTCCTCGAATGGGTTAACATAATGGCATAAAATTCACGACCAGATTTTTACATCAGTTGCAAGTATTTTCTCTCTGTGATTAAGATTATCCACCCATTGGTGGGAGACAAATGTAAGAAAGAATATTTGCAGCGACCAGGGATTGAAACTGGGATACCATGATTGTGAGTCCAACGCGCTACCAACTGCGCAATAGCCGTGGTCTTAGTAGAGAAGTATAGAAAATTGCTTGTGATAAACCATTCCCTCTTTTTTCTGGTTGTTTTCCTTCATGGCAGTTTTTCTTTGCTTTCCTTAAAATGCGAGATTTGATTGGTTGTCGGTGAATAGTCTAAAGATGATGAAAACAGTAAATTCTTTGTAGCTATTAAGATGAAATTGTGAACATCAACTAAGAAAATATTTTCTTTTCTTCACATTTTTATTGATCTTTTTTCTCATTTTCTAATCTAACAAATCTAGTAGATCTTGTAAAATAAAACAAATGAATTGTAATTGTAAGTGCCATAAAAAGCTGTAAATTAAAACTGAGATTCCATCCAAACTGCTTGATAATAAAGCCTAGAGGAAGACCTGCTACAGCTTGACCAACTGAAAAAAGATAAAGCACAGTTGTCTGTTTAACCCATTAACAGACGGCAAAATTTTAGACTGGTTCAAATTGAAAGGAGATGCATACGACAATTAAAAGCTTATGAAATTTTAGATTTTTTCAACTTTCTGGATAGAACACATTGTGCAAAATGAAGAAATTGCTTGATACAAGCAATTTCTTCATTTTCCACAATGTTTTCCAATTGCTTTTCTTGAGGGACATCCAAAAGCGTCACTGTGTGGGAATGGGTTAATTCTTTCCTGTATAATCAGTGGTTTTACGTCCGTGCAATTCCATACTCAAGAGAATATTGCGATAAAAGAAGAAATTGCTTGATACAAGCAATTTCTTCTTTTATCACAATATTCTCTATCACATAGAATGGCTTCATTTCAAATTGCACTCACTTTTCATTGCCTTTTGCACCATGTTTCAAATTGGGCTAGTCTAAAATTTCGAGAAATGGGAAAGGGTTTAAGTGCAAGATCAGTTTATATTTTAATGACCGATAACCACACAAGCTGGTCTATACTGAAAGGAGTTTTAGTGCAGACAACAATTATAAGTTTATGAAATTTAAGATTTTTTCAACTTTGTAAAAAAGCAATGAGGAAAATGAATTAATTGCTGGTAACAAGGGTTTTCTTAATTTTCCACTACATTTTCAAAACCTTTTATTCTTGGGACATCAAAGCGTTAGAATGTGATAAAGAGGACGGACAGTAGCTTCTGCTACAAGTCTTCTGCTATGGCCCTGATGTATTTTTTCATTGACACAGTCTTAAATTACAAACATGCAGATGACTTCACTCATGTAGTCTGGTTAAAACAACAATAACAAAAAACACTAGAGGACCATGACGGTCCTAAATAACTCGCCTGAATCATCTGCTGTTAAAAAAATGCAGATTACAGATGAAAAACTTTTGCTCTAAACTTCTAATTTTAATGCTTTTAGACATTTGAAAGAAGTTGATTATGCTGATTTTGAAATGAAAATTACTGTTCATAACTGTAAGCAAGAGCACCACATGCAGATGCAAACACATTGCTGTTGAGTGCTTGAAAGCAGGTTATCATTTTATATCGAAAAAGGGATATAATTCAATAATCAAAGGACTGATGGTCCTGAATGTTGCCATGTTCCAGATGGGTTTATGATTTCATGTTGAATCTAAAATATCACTAAGTAACATTCTCAGTTTTAGGGAATATAACGGTATCATGTTAATCTAGCCAGGTTTGAAGTTAAACAAAAGTATCACAGATCTTTTATAATGTACAATTACAGTAGACACTCATTATTTCGAAATTGGAAATCTTGAACTTTCAGATATGTCGAGCTAATATTAAAGACTCAACTTCATACGTTCTTTATTTCACATCCTTGATGTTAAAGATTGCTCTTTTGAAAGTGAAAGTATATTCCAAGTTTCATGTGAATATGTCCAATAATACAGGAGATAACACATTGACGCTAAGCAATACCTCAGGTTTTTCCGAAAACAGCTGAGCTATAAAAAGAGAGAGATGAAGCAAGTATACATGGAATCTGAATCAAACTGGAGGTCATAATACTGATCAATGTTCAATTTATACCTACCACTGACTAGTAGAGAACACAGGGAGAATGCCAGACCAGATAGATTGTTTGGAGCACATTCCATAGCTGCAACACCAAGAATGGACACTGGACCATATATTGTGAAACCAATTCCAAAGGCAGCCACTAAAATAACTGGCTGAAATATAAAAAACTTGTGCCTTTTATTCATGATTTTCATTTTCTTTTACGAATCATGTCAACCACATTTGTAAAGATGTCGAGATTTAACATATTTAACCAAAAGAAATAGAATTGACGCAAAGCTTACTCATACGCCCCAATGAGCACTTTGTCACCAAAGTAGCACAGTTTACATTTGACAAACATTAGCTAAAAAGGTCATCCGTGATCTTGACCTTTGACCTTTATGACCCCAAAACAATAGGGCACCTCTTTGGGTGATGGACAACAGGTGTATACTGTTTTAATGGCTTAAGAGTTCTGAAATTCAATTGTGACCTTGACCTTTGATGTACATGACCCTCAAACGATAGGGCATCTTCTTGGGTCATGGCAACATGTACATTAGGTTTCAAAGGCCTAAGTCAAATGGCTTATGAGTTAAACAATAGGACACTTCCTTGGGTCATTGGCATTCGAGGTTTTAGGTCAATTGGTTCTTGAGTGAGAGAACGGAAACTGTTTTCAACCAAAGTTGAATTGTGATCTTGACCTTTCACTTGCAAGACCCAAAAACAATAGGGCACTCCCTTGAGTCAATGGCAATGAAGTTGTATGAAGTTTCAAGTCTTAGGTCAGTTGGTTCTTGAGTTAGAGCATGGAAACAGTTTTCAACCAAAGTTCTATATAAAGAAGTCAATTGATTCATAGAATGAGGTATAATGCAACTTCTAACAGTATTTCAGTCATATTGCAGCGGCTAGAGTACCTATCAATAGATTTGAGCAAGCGTACATACCAATGGTGATTGAGCAGATAAAAACCAAGTGATATACAATAAGCATACAACAAGACCAGTTGTAAACCATGCCACAACATACTGCCGTACTAAACTGTTTGCTGTAGTAACATTCTGTAAAAAAATACAATAGGGCACTATGGAGCACCTAACCATTGGTTCTTGGTATATCATACACTGTTACTACTTTATTACTACAACATCCTTTCAAAAGCCTCCAGCTGCTCATCCCACTTAGGTTCACAATTATCCATCTTTTAGTGGGAGACAAATGTGAAAAAGGATATTTGCTGTGACCTAGATTGAACATGCAAGCCAATGATTTTTTCTTTTTCCACAATATTTTCACAAGTATAAAATCACAGTCCTAAGTGTTACCAACTTTGCTATGACTGCTTCAATCCTACAAAATATGTATTCTATGTATGGTATACTATGGTGAATGTTTGCTGCAAAAGTCATCAGGTGCAATATTGAAGGAATAGGGGTTTTCAAATACCAAAAGCATTTACAACAGGAGTCAGCCATCATTATGGTCCAAATGTGTATTGAATAATATAGTTCAATATAAGTAGATGTTTGAAAGTCCTCGTTAAACCTGCGAGTTGACAGTGTTTGTTGCAATCAATAATAGATAGTTAAACCCATATCATGCTGAACCCAGAATATTCCTATTTTGGCAGGAGGTATAGACAAAGATCAGACTGCACAAATCATTCTTCACCTCCTGATTATCCCTTTTAAGCCCGAATTATTTATAACATAAATTTTCAAAAGAATAATTAACCAACAATGATGCCATCCAGTACCCTTTGATATTAATGCAGATATAAAGAGGATTTTATTCAGCATGACAAGGATTAACATCTTATATCCATATATCCTTGATCATTGATACACATCATTTACAGTACTAATTAAGTTTGCTTAACACATTGGAAATTTAAATTCTTTATGATCTCAATCTCGATGTTATTAACCCTTGTCATGCTGATCCGGGAATATTCTGGTTTTGGCAGGAGGTGTAGACTAAGATCAGACTGCACTTATGTGCAGGCTGATCTTAGTCTACACCTCCTGCTTGTACTTTTCCTGTTAGTTAGAGTTGTTTATGAAGTTGATTTCTAAAAAGATATTGATTTTTGAACAACAAGTTCTATCAGTGCTTTCAGCCCTTTGATTTGACAGAAATTCAGTAAGGTAATTTATACAGCATGACAAGGGTTAGAATCATAATAGAACCAACATTTAACAGATTAACCCATTGCCTCACAATCACACATTTTTACACACACAGAAGAAATATGTATGGAAAATATTGTAAAAAAAGAATGAACTGCTTGTGACAAGCAATATCTTCTTTTCTAACAATGTTTCCTTCTCAAATTGTCCTTTTCTTAAATTCAAATAAATTTTGTTCTGTTGTCTGCAACCTTTTTCAATTTGGACCAGGGTGCAATTTTGATTTTTGAGAATAGGTTAAACACAATTAAACCAAAGCTGTTGTTTTGCAAAGCACGTTTTGGTGTTTCATTGATCAGTTTATTGTTCTTTAGTTTTAAGATATCTTAAAATGAAATTATGAACAAAATTTGCTTACAAAGTAACTTACTTCTTAGCTGTTGACTGATTGATTGAATGGGGTTTGACGTCATCTTAACCAGTATTTACGTCATATCGCGGCTGCTGGAGCACCTAACAATAGATTCCTGGTAGTTCTTACACCAGTAATACAACTACATCCAACTGCTCATCCAAATTAGGTTTATGATTTTCCACACATTGGTTGGAGACAAATGTTGGAAAAGATATTGCCTCAATTTGGGATCTAAACTTGAATCTCATGACCCATAGTCTGATAAGCAACCAACTGTGCTATGGTCCCTGTGCTACATATAAGCTGTAGCCTTTACTAGAGTAGTGTTAAAAACTATGAAATGATTACAAAAACTGCTACATGCATTTATTAAAGTCCCTCAAGGAACCCTTTTTTTCATGAATTCAATAAAGGTTTTGGACACAAGAATGGACTGATTAAAATTATTCTACATTCCAATCATATCTTGGCAGGAAAAAAACTTTTTGGCTTCAGATACTTACTTTAGACAATAAATAATCTGAATAATAACCAGCAATTAGAGATCCAATCATTCCTCCAACTTCAAAGGCACTGGTATAACTATTGCCTGAAATGGTGTAATACAACCTAACTATTACATAAAGTCTACATAGATACAGTGTATTGTTTTTGTATTTTTTCATCTGATCTTCAATAGCTCAAAATCAGGACCTATCATATGGTTAATAACGATACTAAATATCAAATACAAGCATTATTTCTTGGATGTTTTTTGATGGGTTATTAAGATACTTTATTGGATTATCATTTTCAGAACAAACCAGTGAAATTATAACAGTAAACTGAATGTCATCTCAACTAGGTCAAAATTGAAAGATGATCCAGACAACAGGTGGGTTTTAACCTATTCCCACACATGTACAGTGACACCTTTTGAAGCCTCTAAAAGAAAAAGCATCAGAAAAGCAATTTCTTCATTTCCCTCAATGCTTAATACAGAGACAGTTGAAAAAATCTAGAATTGCATAAACTTTAAATTTCGTCTGCAACCTCTTTGAATTAACACTAGTCTAAAATTTTGCTGCTTGGAAATGGGTATTAACTAAAAAAATAATTCCATATAGGGGAGTATATATTGAGAGCAATTTCTCCTCTTCCAGCATATTCCTCATGGAAGTCTTTGTGATACAGGAGACTAATCAATGATAATGTTTACTCAAATATTATTGCCAATTACTCTCTAAGGGTATGGACCACTTTAGTTTCTGTTTCTTTAATTTTAACAATTTTTTACACGACTGCCGATTTACCCATTCCCATACAACAAAATTTTAGACTGGACAAAATTGAAAGAGGCTGCAGATTCCATACAAAGTTGGTTTGAATTGAGAAATAAGGGCTGTATGAGGGGAAAACATTGTGGGAAAGAAGAAATTGCTTGTTACAGGCAATTTCTTCATTTCTCACAATGTTTTCAATACTTGTATTTCTTTGGTGCATTCGATGGGAATATGGGTTAAGGAAACAAGTTTTCGATTACAAAACTTACGAACAATTGATTGTGAGTATTAATGTAAATCAACTATTACTAAATGATTGATGATAACATGAGTAAAATCCTGTATGACTGCTTTCATCAATTAACAATAATTTCTCTTGAATTACAATACATGTATTACCTAGAGCTGATGAATATGATCCAAAAAATACAATTGTAGACATGCAAACAAGATGCAACAGGAACAGGGCTCAATGCAAGGTTAATTTACAACATCCAGATTATTTATTGCTTATGTCTATTTTTGTTCAGTACTGACAGATCACTGGCCTTCCCACTGAGCTTGGATAGGAAGCTGGACTTGATCATTAAATGGCTTATTTTGAAAAATTTATGGCCATTTAAATGTAACAAAAAGTAAAATGGTTGTTTATCAATCTGAAAATCATGTTTTAATCGCAAAACCAACAAAAAAAGCTTAACATGAATGTCTGAAATCAAAGTTCACTTCCAGGCTAAATCAATGATTTTTCATAGACTGAAGTTATCTGTTAATTTTCCTGTTTCCAATGCCACAATTATTCCATGCATCTTTGAAGAGAATCTGATAAAAACTGTTGATTTTATTGTGTTAACAAAGATATTTCAATCAAGTTCTCATAAATCCCTTTTCCCATGATACTTAACTGTTAGTTTAAACATTCTGTAAAAGTTTAAAGTGAATTTGATGAAATATGGAGACTTCCTTATGTTAACTAGAATATATAAAAATAAATTCATATGGTCCCTTTTTACATGATACTTGACATATTGTACCAAATTCTGAATAGAACCATCCTTGTATTGTATAATCATTCTGTGACATTTTGAAGAGAATTCACTGAAATCTAGGGACATCATTGTATTAACTAGAGTATTTAAAAAAGTTTTTCAAAAGGCCCTTTTTCATGTGATACTTGCTGTATCAGATCCACTTTCAAAATCAATTGTAACCATAAATCTCTTAATCTGTGGAAGTTATTGTATTAATGATAGTGAAATTTTCATAGGGCCCCTTTTCCCATGATACTTTACAGAACAACCCAAATTTCAAAAGGAACAATTCTAATGATGGTACAACTATTCTGTAAAGTTTAAGAGAATCAATGAAAACAGTGAACTGAATTGTGTCAAGAATTTTTTGTAATAAAATTTTCATAAGACCCCTTTTCTTGTAAAACTTAACAAATCAGACCCAATTTACAAAGGAACAATCCTAGTGATAGATAATTTGAAGAAAATATTAAAGACTGGGGACTGTATTATGATAATGACATTTTTGTAATAATTTTCACAAGGTCCCTTTTCTTGTGTCACCTAACTAATCAGACCCAATTTACAAAGGAACAATCCAAATGATGGTACAATCATTCTATTAAAGTTTGAAGAGATTCTCATAAAGACTGAGGACAATCTTGTGTTAATGAGGATTTGGTAATAATTTTTCATACAGCCCCTTTAGATGTGATATTAGACAGATCAGAACCAATTTGGAAAGAATCAATCTAATCCAGTACAAACATTCTCTGAAGGGTTTGAACAGAATCCAATGAAAATTGTAGACTTAATTAAGTTAATAAGGAATTTTTTAATGGAATTATTGTGATACCCCTTTTTTACATGATACTGATCAGACAGAATCAGTAAAGCAACAATCCTAATGATGGTACAATCATTGTGTGAACAATTGAAAAGAATCTGATTAAAACTGTTGACTTTATTGTTACAGTGATTTTAAAATGACATTTTCATTAGGCACCTTTTCCTGTGATGCTAGATAGATCAGGTCCTAATGTCAACATCAAGAATTGGTATTATTGTGCAATCACTCTGTGAAAGTTTGAAGAAAATCTGATGAAAGCTCTGAACAAGGATTTTTAAATGAAATTTTCATAAGGCCACTTTTCCCCTGTTTCTTAACAGTTCAGACCCCATTGGAAAGAATGATCCTTTTAACATTACAATCATTCTGTGAAAGTTTAAAGAAAATCTAATCAAAACTGTGGGAATTATTGCAAAAAATGAGGATTTTTAATTAAATTTTCATACAGCCCATGTTACTTGATGGATTAGACTCAATTTCGAAAGGAACTATCCTTGCAATAGTATAAGGGTTCTGTCAGAGTATGAAGACAATCTGGTGAAATCTGTGGACTTCATTTCATTAACTAAGATTTTTCTAATTAAAATTTTCATGAAACTGCTTTTCCTGTGTTTGATGGATAAGACCACATTTTGAAAGGAACAATCCTTATGATAGTACAATCATTCTGTGAAAGTTTGAAGGGAATCCAATGAATTCTGTAGACTCTAGCTTTAAACGAGGATTTATTAATTAAATTTTAATTAGGCCCCTTATCCTGTGTTTTATGAAGGATCTTACCCAATTTGGAAAGGAACAATCCTTATGATATTACAATCATCCTAAGAGAGTTTGAAGAGAATCTGATGAAAAATGTGGACTTTAGAGTGTAAACAAGGATTTTTAATAGATTTTTAATCAAATTTTCATACGGCCCTTTTTCCTGTGTTTCTTGATTGATCTGACCCAATTTCAAAAGGAACGATCCTAATGAAGGTACATTCATTCTGTGAAGTTTGAAGAGAATCCGATGAAAACTGCGGACTCTAGTGAGTAAACGAGGATTTATTAGGATTAAAAAATTTTAGACTTCTAGCATAATTATGTAGTATATTTTTTCATTCTCTTTTTTTTCATTGCTGATTACAACCTGTTACCAAAGTAAATAGGCAAAGTCTAAATCTAACAACTGTCGTTAAGACTATGTCCAAAGATTTACCTGTAAAAATTGAATGCCCTAAATCATTTACTAAGTATAAAGGTATCCACTGTATTGCACCAAACTGTATTATGCTGATAAGCCCATAGGAAAAACACACACTTCCATAACCAGGAAGTTTGAACAACTCTAGACGAGATATTGTTGTTATATTACCACTTTCTGAAATGCAAGAATAAAAGAGGAAATCAACCGAGTAGACATTCATTACAAAACATATCAACCTTTTTCTGTTTTGCAAAATTTTAGACCTGTCTAAATTCAAAAGACAAAAATTAAAAGTGGATTGTATTTGAAAAGTAACCATTCAGTAGGGTAGAAAATATTGTGGAAAAAGAAGAAATTGCTTGTTGCAAACAATTACTTCTTTTTCTAAAATGTTTTCTCAATTATAAATTCACAGGGACATATAAACCAGAGATTAAAAAGGATCCCTGAAAGTGTAAAACAAGTCATCTATTTAAAGATAAAAGCAAAGCTTGGCAGAATTATACTTGGTTTTATAAGACACATTTACACAAGAGCCCCACATTCAGATGCCAACACTCAGTTGCAGGCACTTTATAACTTGAAAAAAGATATAGGAATTTTCAAACTGTTTTGGATGAGATGTATTTGGCATACAACCTTGACAAACAGCCTTTATAAAAGCAGAAAGTTCTTATCACAAGTAATTGACATGTGACATATGAAATCTCTAAGTACTGATAGTAGAGATACAGGAACACATGAAAGATTTTGACGCTGATGCATACAACATCAGGGTTATAGCAGTTGGTTCGCAAGCTGGGAATTATTTTGACTTTAAGCAAACCCCAATACCACACAATGTGGCTTTCTGACACCCTAGAGATTTATGAACACAGTAAACTTATTGGAAAACGAGAAATTACTTGTGACAAGAGATTTCTCCCTTCATCACTGTTTTCTATTGTATTACACTTGTTGTCCTAATTCAGCGCGAAATGAAATGTCATGTGCAACTTATTTTACTTTGAACAACTCTAAAATTTTGTTTTCTTGTAATGGGTTATATATTCTCAAGACTGACAAATTGAGTAAAATAAACTTAGGCTATAATGCCCATATAAAAATCTGATCTTCAAGTGTGATCTTAATTTTTCACCTTCTTGAAAAATCTTTAAAAATCATGGTGGAGGACAAATTCAGTTTTATATTTTAGTCTATCCATAAATACTAGAATGATAGTCCAACCAATAAATTGACCTTCAGCTGTGACCGTGACTTTGGACCTACATGAAAAAATGTTTCCCAAGGAAAATCTTTTCATGATGGAGAATTATTGTGCTGTATCATTTTGAAAATCATACATGATTGCAGAAATAATGGTCTGGACAAATTAGATAATTTCAATGGAGTTAAAGCCACTTTTAACAGTATTTCTGTCATATGGCAGCTGCTGGAGCACCTAACAAAGGATTTCTGGTATTTCTCACACAAGTAATGCCACTACATCCTTTCCTAGCCTCCAGCTGCTATCCCAATTAGGTTTATGATTATCCACTCATTGTTCAGAGACAAATGTGGAAAAGGATATGTGCCACTGCCACTGGGGATCAAACCTATGATATCCCTTGATTGAAGATTGGGTGACTGATCCACTACCCACCTCGCCGTGACGGCGGCTTCTGGACAAATTATAATAGACAGATGGCCATATGCCTTAAATAAGAGGCCCAAGAGGGCTTTGGTCACTCCACTGGCTGAAACATGTTTTGTTTGCTTCTTTGAATTCATGTCTTGGTGGCTTCACAACCTAACCATTGATTCTGGAAATTTTCTCAAATATGTACTACAACTACATCCTTTCTGAGCCTCTAGCTGCTCATCCAACTCAGGTCTACATTTATCCTCCTATCAGTGGGAGACAAATGCTGGAAAGGATTTTACCGTATCCGAGGATCAAACCCTGGATCTAATTATTGACAGGATCATGTGCTGCCTATGTCAACCCATATTATGTAGTTCACTTTCCATGATGTTTTTATACCCATAAAGACAAAAAATTCAAAATTTCGTTCACTTGAATATGCTGTAACATTTTTCAATTTCAAGATTCTATGTCTATTGATGGCTTAAAAAAGCTCTCCCCAATTTCTTCCACATACCAAATTTTTTTTATCATTTTTGTAATTTGTATTTGCCAAACAAGAAAAGGTCAATTTACAGAGTAAAATTGAGGCCATTTTGAAACTGGTGGTCATTTTGAAAAAAGAAAAGTGTCATGCCCAACTAGAGGTGAATACTTAACATGTGTGTGAATTTTCATAAACCCTTCCCTGTTCGAATCGGGATTTTATGTCGAAAAGACTTTTTACTTGAGAAAAAAACAGGGAAAAGGAGTAATTGCTTGGACTAATTTTACCCTGGGGCCATGATTTATACAATCTTGATAGAGGTCCACCAGATGATGCTAAATACCAAATATCAAAGCACTAGGCCTTTTGATTTGGGAGCAATAGCTTTTTTCGAATTTTCACTATATAAGCCTATGTTAAATTTGTGACGTCTCAGAATGGGCTAATTTTGACCCTGGGGTTATAATCTATACATAGAGGTCAGCTAGATGATACCACATACCAAATATCAGAGCTGTAGGTCTTTTGGTTTGGTAGAAAAAGTTTTTCATTTTCAAAGGTAAGCTTATACTACCCCCCCTTTCCATCCCCCCCCCCCCTGGCAATTTGTTGACAGAATTTTTTCTTGTACAAATAAGATAGTTCATGCCCTAATTACTCTGAATACCAAATGTGAATCCAACCTGAGAGCCGGTTCATGACAAGAAGATTTTAAAAGATGTACCCTTTTTGACCTTCAAGGGGAGATAACTCCATAATGTGTACGAATTTGAAGTGCCTTTCTGTGGGGATGCTTCCTGTCAAGTTTTGTTGAAATCTGTCTAAGGGTTCTTAAGAAGAAGTAGAAAATGTAAAAAGTTAATGCAAATCACATGATAATGGACAAAACACAATCACAATAGATCACCATGACCTCAATAGGTCACCATGACCTTAGGTCAGGCGACCTAAAATTGGAAAAGGTTAAAATTGATCCAACGGTTACTGAGCATTTGTGAGACAAGAAGAAGTAGACAGACAGACAGACCGATGACAATGGACAAAACGATACCTCTACCACAGAATTTGGATACATAATCATAAGAAAGAAATATTTTTATATTTTGACCAGTCTAAGAACCTGTTGTCTTGTAAGGGTAAAATACCATTTTTTTTTTATCAACAATCAACTGAGCAAGTCAGTATAAAAAATATGTCTCAATTCCTATTAAGATGGATACAAAGAAGATAATCTTTATATTTGATTAATTTACAAAATGGTATGTGTTGTCTCCCCTAGACTATTGATTAGATGAAATATTAATGCTATATTTGGGAAATAACTAACTATCAAATGGTTAACAGTATTTCAGTCATATTACAGCAGCTAGAGCACCTAATCATGGATTCCTGGTATTTCTCACACCAGAACTACCACTACATCTTTCGTGATCCTCCAGCTGCTCATCCCAATTAGGTTTACGATTATCAACCCAATGCTGAGAGACTAATGTCTGAAAGGATATTTGTAGCGTCCGGGTTTCGAACCTGGAACCCCTTGACTAGGAGTCCTATAGCTACCACTTCAATATGGCCTCTCTGTCATAGAAAACTTGAGACAAATATTGTGGCTTTAGACTAAAAATAACATTTGACATGTCAATATCATGGTTCTAGGCACAAAAAAAGATCTGTGGTTTAAATATAGATTAGCTATAGTGTTTAACCCATTTCCTCACAACAAGATTTTAGACTGGTCCAAATTGAAAGAAGCTACACACGACTATTTCAAGTTCATGGGATTTTAAATGTTTTCGTCTTTTTTGATAAGAAACATTGTGGACAATGAAGAAATTGCTTTATACAAGCAATTTCTTCATTTTCCACAATGTTTTCCAAAGCTTTTTTCTTAAGGGGCGTAAAAAGGAGGGATTGTGTGGGAATGGGTTAATGAATTGTATTATGGATTAAAAGTCAAATATTTTACCTACCATCTGTTTTTTTATCTGTATTTTGTTTAGTATCAGGTAAATGTGCGTATTTGTATGTGCGATTTAAAAGAAAAAATACAACAGGTCCCATCAGGATAACCAAAATACCTGAAAATAAAATGACCACATTGATAATAGTTTCAGTAAAAAGCAAACATTCTTTATTCATAAAATACAAAATTTCCTTTTATCCATTTATTAGAGTAAATAAAATGGTAATGGATAATTTTAAATAGATAATCAACAGTTCAGCGCAAAACATGTATATAGGTTTATAGGCAGTTACAACTGTTTGCACAGAACCTTCAATATGACCCATTCTCCAGGAAAATCTGCTTATACAATGCTACTTGATGATGTTCGAAAATTCTGATGTTTTCTTAACATCACAATTGTTTGATTATTGCTTTTCAAAGCCACTTGTTGCTATCCATTTGGTCAAAAGTTATATATGTAAGTGTTTATCATAGGTTGGTAGGATTATCTAGTTTACTAAACATAAAATGGAGTAGTCCCATACACTTCAATCAATGCATCATAAATTGTTAACTCTAGATGGTTGTCCCAGGACAACTGCTGTCAAGCCCGCAAAGTTTTGACCATCAACTTGACCTTGACCATCAATTTAAGTCTTTGACCTTGACCTTAGACCTTGAACTTGAAGCTATCCAAAAAATACTGTCAAATGGCACATCTACTCATGATGGAGAATAAATGTGCCAATTTGTTTTGAAATCTATCCATAATTTTAGGAGTAATACTCTTGACAATCACAATTTTAGTGTTAAACCTTGAGCTGTGACCTCGACATTAGAACTATCAAAACTAGACATTGTCGCAAAGCGGACTTAAACCCCCAAACAAAGGGGGGTGTCCATATACAAGTGCTATCCACCAAAGGGCCCTAACAAAAACAGACTTTTTAATTAAAGGGCCATAACTCAGTCAAAAATCAATGGACAATTACCAAAATAGGATATGCACATGTCTGACTTATACAGAGTTCTTCTGTGAAATTTGAATCATATCCGTCCAATGGTTGCTGAGAAATTGAGCGGACACGATATATTACCAAAGGGGCATAACTCCGTCAAAAATCAACAGACCATAATCAGAATGGAATATGCACATCTCTGCTTGATACTGATTATATCAGTGAAGTTTGAATCAAATCCGTCCAATGATTACCGAGAAATATAGCGGATAAGAAAAAGTTATAGACAGACGGACCGACGACCAACTGACCGACAAGCTGATTCCTATATACCCCCAAAACATAGTTTTGGGGGGTATAAAATTTCTTTCAAATGGCACATCTACTCATGACGGAGAATAATTGTGCCAAAAATTATTTCAAAAAGCACATCTTCTCATGAATAATTGTGCCAAGTTATTTTGAAATCCATCAATAAATGAAGGAGTAATTGTCCGGACAAACACAATTTTTGTTGAGTTGACAATGTTTTCTCTTCTAAAAGTTAACAAAAATTCTAAATTCCATCAAGATGAAATTGTTATCAGATACTGCTTTCAAGTGAATGTGTTCATTGTCAACAATGTTTTCTATCCCAAAAGGAAAAGAATTTCTAAATTCCACCAACTTGAGATTGTTATCAGCAGCTGCTTTCAAGTGAATGCATTCAGTAATGCAAGAGATGCTACAAAATGTCAGTCTTAAAACAATAGTGAAGACACAGATAAAGACTACACCAGGAGTAAAGCAATACCTCGAGTTTTTTTTTTTAAAAAAAAATAACAGCCAGGCTGAATTTTTTTTTGTCATTTAGGCTGGTTTTTCGTTTCATTCATATTTACAATATGAAAATTATGAGCACTTTTTGAGTGTGTTTGCCATGCTACTATTGGGTGCTTCATAGCAAAAATCTATTTAATCCATGCCATGCTGAATAAAAGTTCCTACAGAATTACATTTAATTCAAAGGCCTGAAAAGACGGGAAGCACTAGTTATAGGTTAATATCTTTATTGAAAATTAATCATATACACAAATAAAGTCAAATAGGTGGTGAAGACTATGATCAGACTGAACAAATATGAAGGCTGATCTATGTCTCTACCTCCAACAAAGGGAATATTCCGGGTGCAGTATGACAAGGATTAAGCTTAACAAGAGCTGTCAGTGGCCAGCAACATTTGGTTATTCTTAGTGCTTGCTAGAATCACCAGTTTAATTTTGGTGTAAGGTAATGAGTAAATGCCTAAAGATTTTATATGACAATGAACTTGTGTGCAAAGTTTCATACCATTTGCCTGTGTAAGAACATAAATAAATGTTTCATGTAAAATTCTTACCAAGAATTTCATAGACATAAAAGACCTAAAAGAAATTCAACAATAAAAATACCACAGTAATGAATCTTTCAATTTAGATCTTAATTATAACCCTCAATCGTGTGTAAAATTTCAAAGCAAATGCTTTAGTAGTTACAAAGATAATGTTATTTGCACTTAACTCCACACTTAACTTTCGTCAGGAAATTTTAAAAGCAAAAGGGTCAAAATGTCACTAAAATGAATGTCAGAATGATGAATCTTCACATAGAGAGCTTCTTTATGGTGTAAAGTTTCAGAGCAAAAGTCTAAATAGTTAGAGACTGCATGTAAACTTTAACTAAATCTCTTATTTACAGATATTTGCCTAGGTGGTTTAATGTTGTTACAAAGGAATAAACATAATTTAACCCTTCCCCATTCAATCCCTGTTTTTTACATCCCTGTGTTTTTATACTTGAGAAAACATTGTCAAAAGAGAGCTTATAACAAGTAATTTCTTCTTTTCCACAATATTTTCTACCCTACTGAATGATTATTTTTCAAATAAAACTGTTTTTATATTGTTGTCCGCAAAACCTTTGAATTCAGATAGGTCTAAAATATTGCAAATTGGGAAAGGGTTAAGAGCAAAGGTATTAGTAGAAACAAAGAGGACATTTTCACATAATATTTTTACCTATTTCTAGCCCCAAAATAGTCTAGATAAAAATTATATATGGTAAATTATTTTAATTTTCAATATTTTCTAAAGACATACATTCGTTATCAAAGTTAAAGTTCTCCAAGAAGAAGGGAAAGTGATTTTGAAAGATTTTTTTGTCTCTAAAAATATTTTTAACTGTTTATAAAATATTTTCAACTGTCTTTCAGAATATTTTCAAACACCAAACAAGTTTGTTTATTTGAATGGGGTTTTACGCCACTTTCAACAATCTTTCAGTTGTATCGCGGCGGCTGGAGCACCTAACAATGGACTCCTGGTATTTCTCACACCAGTCAGCCATCACATCCTTTCCTAGCCTCCAGCTGCTATCCCACATAGGTCTACGATTATCGACCCATTGGTGGGAGACAAATAGTTGTAAAGGATGAGTGCCGCCATCGGGGATTGAACCCGGGAAACTCCAAGCAAGACTGCTGCTTTAAGATTTCTGATGCTCTACTTTTGGGAGCTGGATAGTTTCCAAAAATTTTAGTGTTTAAGGGGCAAAATAAAAAAAGAAAAATGTATCTGGAGTTATCCTTTTGTTGTTGAAGGTAAATTTGGGGTAAATACAGCTTTACTCAAGCTGCAGTCTCAACAATGATATATGTCATAGATTTTAGGTCATTATTAACAGTTATGCATTGCAAGGAAAGAAGAAATTCCATGTTAAAAGGAAATTCTCTTTTCTTCCCACATCAGGTTTCACCGCTTATTTTCTTCAGTGAGCCATTTTTATTTAACCTTTGTCATGCTGTATAAATTACCTCACTGATTTGCTGTAAAATCAAAGGGCTGAAAGCACTGATAGAACTTGCTGTTAAAAAATAGATATTTCTTTTAGAAGTCAATTTCATAAATAACTCTGGTAAAAAAGTACAAGCAGGAGGTGTAGACTAAGATCAGTCTGCACTTATGTGCAGGCTGATCTTGGTCTACACCTCCTGCCAAAACCGTTATATTCCAGATTCAGCATGACAAGGGTTAAGAATTGTTTGGTAGATATAATTGGTTAGTTTGATAAAAAGAATATACCCACCAGGCAGCGCTATGCTGGCTCTCCAACCAAATCTTGTGATTATATAGGCAGTAAGCAGGGGACCACCAGTTCCTGCCACATTCATAGATGTTGATAAAATACTCCAGTAAGTGCCCAGCTGGTCTTTTCTAAAAATCTGATTAAATAAATCAACATTTTTACTCCAATCAAAAAGGTGTAAAAAGTAGCTTGAAAATGAGAATAAATTTCAAAGGGCTAGGAAAATAAGACAATTGTCAAAACTTATAAAAATTCTAGGGGTGGCAGACAACCTTATAAAGTCAGTACAATTTGAATCCTACATAAAAGAAACAATTTCTTCTTTTAAACAATGTTATCTCAAGAATAATATCACAAAGACTTAAAAAAATTCATTGTACGAGAAAGGGCTAATATAGAGACAAAAAATATTTCCTTTTTCAGCAAAATCTGTTAAAGCCCTTATTTCACAGGTGTCAAGAAGTATAATCAATTTATCTTCAAAATGGTGAAGAGATATATATTGAGGAAACCTGGTTATTGAAGAAAATTTATCATTGAACCCTGAGCTTGTTTCATCAAACACAAATTTTTTTACCATTCAATAAAACATTTTGATAATTTTTGAATAAATATTGAGTTATCTTTGAGATATATGTTTTTTCATTGCAAGTTTTGCCCTGGTATTTGCTTGTCCCGGACAAGTGGCCTTGTTAAATGTACTTGTCTGCATGAAGAAAGCCCATGTCAGAAAAATTGGGCATGGAAATTCCACACCTTGTTTCATTGAAACAAACAATCATCCTCTTTTAGATTGTATTTATGCTTTGTTACCTAGAGCTCTCGTTTGTGTTATTAGGATGCATACCTGCCTCAGTATTTTGATAGAAGCTGGCCATCCTGTTCCAGCAGACAACCCATTCAGGAACCAAAACAACGTGAGCATCGTCACAGAACCCTTGATATCTGTAATCAGGAGAAAAGCAAGATAATTCAGGTCATTACCACACAAGAGATTTTTAGACTGGTCCAAATTGAAAGAAGTTGCAGACCACAATTTCAAATTAATGAAATTCTAAAAGTCTTTGTCGTATGGGACAGAAAACATTGTGGATAATGAAGAAATTGCTTGTTACAATCTATGAAATTTTGATTTTTTAAACGTTCTGGGTGGATTACATTCTTTAAAATGAAGAAATTGCCTTTTACAAGCAAATTTTTCATTTCACACAATATTTTCCAAATTGCTTTTCTCGGGGGCGTCCAAAAGTGTCATTGTGAGCGAATGGACTGTACTGTAGTGTGTTGTTGCTGAGTTTAGATGCGAGTGGACTCTTAAAGGTACTGTGGACATTTTTGTGAGCAGTAAATTAATCTATTGTTGCTACTGTCCACCAAGGTGTATAAATAAAACACTTCCACCAATTTTTTAACCAAATTGGCGACTATGCATGCTGCAATCATTCTTTGGAAGTGAACATACATATAGAGTATGGCTATCAACATACAATTCAATAATCAACTTGCAATTCAATGAATTGGAATTAAACCCTTTCCTGTTTGGCAAAATTTTAGACCCGTTCAAGTTCAAAGGTTTTGCAGACGAAAGTTTAAAGTTGATCTCATTTGAAAAATAATCATTTAGTAGGGTAGGAAAAGTTGTGGAAAAAGAAGAAATGGCTTGTTACAAGCCATTTCTTCTTTTTCCACAATGTTTTCTCAATTATAAAATCACGTAAAACCCAAGGATTAACCAGGAAAGGGTTAAGAGTGAAGTTGGTTGAATAAGTGAAAGGGTAGAAATATACTATAACCTCTTAGCTTTTCAAATTGCACTGCACTGTAGAAACGTAATGATTCTACAATTTTACATAGTCCTTTAACTCTTATCGTACTAAATAAAATCCCTTTTCAGAATAGCACTGATACCAAAGGACTGAAAACCCTAGTTGTCGGTCAATTTTTCTTTCAAAAATTAGTTGTAAAAACAACTCTCACTTGAAAGTGACAGGATGTGAAGACTTGGATCAGACTACACTTATGTCTATACCGCTTACAAAAAGGTATATTCTAGATTCAGTATGACAAGGATTACTTAAAGTACTTTGCAAAACTAAACAAACTAGTATCCTCCTGCAATATTTTTGAAAAGAAATGTACATTTTTCCAGCGATCAGAACTCAATAATCTTGGAAACATAAACACAAATCAGTTAAACAATTCTAAATTTTGTAGTAAGTCACTAATTAATGGAAATGCCAATCCACATCCAAGAAGAGAGTTTGAGTCCATAAATAACCTTTTTTTGTTAAAACTACTGGGTTCAGGCACATACAATAAAAGAAAAACTTTGGCTGGTGACTTAAACATCATAATACCCATTATGATATTCTACACATTCCTACACAATGACGCTTTTTGATGTAAAGCCTATAAAGTCCTTCAGGGGGCTTTATGGAATGAAATAAACAAAGCCGTTCTTACTTGCGAAAGCCACTGCAGTTGCTCCTTCAAGGATTAAACCTGTAGCCAAAGCTAGATTGGGACTTACAACATCCATTAGAACACCACAGACAAACTTACTTCCAGCATAAGCTATCAACTGGCTACTCAAGATTAAGCCTGAAAATATAGTGATTTATGCATAATTTAAATATCAAGTCATAGAAATTAAAAAAATGGTTTAAGAAAATTTTAGCCATTATGAAAATATTCATTCAAATTCATTTAAGTGAAGAAAAAGACAAATAGCTCATTGAGTTCTTATCAAACTATTACTGTCATAGTACACATTAACCTATTCCCAAAAAATTATGCTTTTTGAAGAAAAAAGCTTTGGAAAACATTGTGAAAAATGAAGAATTTGATTGTTGCCAGCAATTTCTTCATACCCACAATGTTTTCTACCAAAAAAGTAAAACTAGACTTACTTGAGCACCTTTATAGTTACACACGCTCAAGTCAATATTAAAAGAGGCAGCTAACAACTGCTCTTCCTGTGCTTTCATCCTCTGATTTAATGCAATTATGAAAGGGATTTTAACTAGCATGACAAAGGTTGAAACCTAATAACATGTGGAGAGAGCAGTTAGTGAATACAACATCTTGAAAATTTACTTTTCAGATCGATATCGATATTTTGATCTAGGAAAAGTATCATTTACTTTATGCATTCTTTTCACTAGCCACAGAGGTTGGCTTGTTAGAATATTTGACTTGGTGATGGATTGCAAACTTACACGTTTGGAGGCTCAGTTTCTGCCTTTCTTTTTTTTTTTTTGTTTGCTGTTTTTCAGACTTCAAAACTTATTCATTTTGACATGCAGACAATAAAAATTGTACAAAACATAAAGCTCGGAAGCTAACACTAAAATATGGGATATTGTTGCCAATATCTTGCGGGAGTTGATAAAGTGATCACAGACCTTTGTTTCTGGTATGGTCAGTGACCGATAACAATTTTTTCATCCTTAAAGAACATTTAGAAATGTTAATTGACTTTTTTGTATTTTAATAATTGATGAGTTAACAAATGACTACAGTAAACTGGACTTTATGGGTGTTTAGATCCTGGGAAATAATGTGGTATCTAAACTTCCTGTTTATGAAAAATGTAAACAAAATATGATCTAAAGGCAAAAGCATAAACCATGACATTCACCTTGAAGGTTAAGCATAATCATAATGCAAAAACAAACAAAAAACTAATGTCAAATGTTTTTCTGTTGATCTATTTCACTCACAAAAATATCAAGTTGCTGAAAAAATCACTCGCAATCTTTATCTTTAACTCTCAAATTGCGAGTATGTGAGCTGAAATTCTAGCCCTGAGTAGACAATTTACAAAGAATTTGACATAGAGGACCTTATTCCTGTTTTCCCAATGGTACTATCCTATTTTCAATAGAATTTGTACCAACAGTCATTCTGATCAAGTTTCATCAAATTGTAAAATTGTAAAAAAGCTGCCGTCATAGCGCAGTCGGTAGCCCACCAGACTCCTAATCTTCAATTATGGGATGTCATGGGTTCAATCCCCCGCAGCCGCACAAATCCTTTCAGACATTTGTCTCCTACCAAAGAGAGGATAATCATAAACCTAAGTGGGATAGCAGCTGAAGGCTAGTAAAGCATGTAGTGGTAGTACTGGTTTGAGAAATACCAGGGATCCATTGTCAAGTAAGACTGAAATACTGTTAAAGTGGTGTTAAAGCCTATTCAATAATTAATCAATCAAGTTGTGAAAAATCAGACCACTCAAAATTGAAAGGAGTTGCAGAAGACAATTTATAGCTTATGAAATTTCAATTTTTTTCAACTTTCTGGGTAAAAAACATTGTGTAGAATGAAGAAATTTCTTGTATTAGGCAATATCTTCATATTATTCAATAGTTTTCCAAATCATTTTTCTTTAGGGTGTCAAAAAGAGTCATTGTGTGGGAATGGGTTAAATTTTTGAGTTCAGGGGAAGGACAATGGATGTTCAGGGATCAAAAAAAGCTCACAATGAGCATGTTGTGCTTAAGTACTAAAGTGAGCTAAAAAAAGATTGCCAAATCAAATCAATTATTAAATTTATCAGTATTAACTCATTACCAAATTTAATGTTTAGTTTCGTCTATCAAAAATGAGCGTTTTGATTGGTTGAAAAAAATTACTCATAACTCCATGAACAAAATCTTGAGCATGCAGCGATTTTGTATGCTTCCGCACAATATAGTCCCATACAAAAATGTATCAAAATTTGTAAAGCTTTTGTTATTTTCGGTCGGTGCTATTAAATCATAAGAAATGAAGAGAATATTTTTTGGTTTCATGAAAGAATGAACCGAAAAACCTAATCACACAATGTATGAATCTGCTTCGCGTATTCATACAGTGTGATTAGGTTATTCGGTTCATACCTCCATGAAAACCAAAAATATTCTCTTCATTTTTAAAATGGCAAAATTTTAGAGTCCAAAGCAAATGGAGTTGCAGACAACAATTCAAAGCTCATGAAATTTTTGATTATTTTTACCTTAAGAGTTGAAAACTTTGGATAATGAAGAAATTGCTTGTAACAAGCAATTTCTTCATTTAACACAATGTTTTCCTAAGTTTTTTTTTCTAAGGGGCCTCTAAAGCGTCAGTGGGAATGGGTTTATATCGTGGGATTTGTTATGATTTAACCCATTACCAGATTGCACAATTTTAGACTGGTCCAAATTCAAAGGAGATGCTGATGATAATTTAATATTTATGAAATTTTAGATTTTTTCAACTTTCTGAGAAGAAAACAGTGGAAAATGAAGAAACTCTTGTTACAATCAATTTCTCCATTTAAAAAAATGTTTTCTATATTGTTTTTCTTGAGAGGCTTAGAAAGTGTCACTGTTTTTACAAATAATTCCTTTATTTTATAAAATGTTTTCTCAGCTGTTTTTCTCGAGAGGCTTCAAAAAGCGTCACTGTGTGTGGTGCTCTAGATTTAAAAGTTTTAGTACCAACAGACCTGTTCTTGTTAGTGTGGATGACTTACTTAAATCTCGTGAAAAGATATGAAGTTAACCCATTCCAACTCAAGCCCTCCTTTTTACGCCCCTCAATTAAAGAGCTTTTGAAAACATTGTGGAAAATGAAGAAATTGCTTATATCAAGCAATTTCTTCTGTATCCACGATGTTTTCTATCCAAAAAGACGAAAAAATTAAAAAATCCATCAATTTGAAATTGTCGTCTGCAGCTTCTTTCGATTTAGACCAGTCTAAAATTTTGCTGTGTTGGAATGGGTTAAAGGGAGGTATCATTTTTTCTTCATGTCACAGATTTTTATCATTTTTATTCTGTTTCAAACACTAATTGAATACAATAAGCTAAACAAGAGGGCCGTTGGCCCTGGGGCGCTCACCTGAGATAAAGGCTCTTTTTCTTTCAACAGTCTAATTTCATGTTAAGGTTAGGATTATGAAACAAGTGGGCCACAATTACATATAAAGACTATGTACCTGGGGATCCAAAAGTCTAAATTACAAATTCCAAGGCTTTAGTGCTGATTTGAAAGAAGGAAAAAACTTTTTCAATGGGTTATAATTTCAGAAATAAGAAAGAAGTCTGTGAACTGATGCTTCATGCCTATATCCCCCCCCCCCTGGGTCGGCCCCTGGAGACCCGAGGATCATGATTTTAGCTATTTTGTAAGAGATCAATATACTGATGCTTCATGCAAAATATATAGGCTCTACGCCTTCTGGGTCAGGAGGAAAAGTTTCTTAAAGATTATTTTGAAATTTCACTTTTGTTGCCATGGCAACCAGAGTTTAAAATGGATTTCAATTCTTTTAGCTAATTTATGGGGGACCATCTAAGGTACATTTCTGCTAAATTTGGTTCAAATTTGCCTAGTAGTTTGGGTGGAGTTGTCATTTAAAAAACGTTCCTTATTTCAATATAACACCCCCCTGGGGACCCGAGGATCATGATTTTAGCTATTTTGAAAGAAGTCAATATACTGATGCTTCATGCAAAATATCAAGGCTCTACGCCTTTTGGGTCAGGAGGATAAGATTTTTAAAGATTATTTTAAAATTTCACTTTTGTTGCCATGGCAACCAGAGTTTTTAACAGATTTCAATTCTTTTAGCTTTTTTTGAAGGGGACCACCTACGCAACATTTTTGCCAAATTTGGTTCAAATTGGCCCAATGGTTTGGGAGGAGATGACATTTAAAAAATCGTTCTTTATTTCTATATAAATCCCACCCCCCTGGGGCTCCGTCTCTGGGGACCCAAGGATCATGATTTTAGCTATTTTGAAAGAGGTCAATATACTGATACTTCATGCAAAATATCAAGGCTCTACGTCTTCTGGGTCAGGAGGAGAAGATTTTTAAAGATTATTTTAAATTTTACTTTTATTGCCATGGCAACCAGAGTTTTTAACAGATTTCAATTCTTTTAGCTATTTATAAAGGGGACCACCTAAGCAACATTTCTGCCAAATTTGGTTCAAATTGGCCCTGTGGTTTGGGAGGAGATGACATTTTAAAAAATCGTTCTTTATTTCTATATAAACCCCACCCCCCTGGGGCTCTGCCCCTGGGGACCCAAGGATCATGATTTTTACTATTATGAAAGAGGTCAATATACTGATGCTTCATGCAAAATATCAAGGCTCTACGCCTTTTGGGTCAGGAGGATAAGATTTTTAAAGATTATTTTAAAATTTCACTTTTGTTGCCATGGCAATCAGAGTTTTTAACGGATTTCAATTCTTTTAGCCATTTTTGAAGGGGACCACCTAAGCAACATTTCTGCCAAATTTGGTTCAAATTGGCCCAGTGGTTTGGGAGGATATGTCATTTAAAAAATCGTTCTTTATTTCTATATAAATCCCAACCCCCTCTGGCTCCGCCCCTGGGGACCCGAGGATCATGATTTTAGCTATTTTGAAAGAGGTCAATTTACTGATGCTTCATGCAAAATATCAAAGCTCTACGCCTTCTGGGTCAGGAGAAGAAGATTTTTAAAGATTATTTTAAAATTTCACTTTTGTTGCCATGGCAACCAGAGTTTTTAACGGATTTCAATTCTTTTAGCTATTTTTGAAGGGGACCACCTAAGGAACATTTTTGCCAAATTTGGGTCAAATTTGGCCCAGTGGTTTGGGAGGTGATGTCGTTTAAAGAAATTGTTGACGGACGACGCACGCCGGACGGACGCCGGACAAAAGGCGATCACAATAGCTCACCTGAGCACTACGTGCTCAGGTGAGCTAAAAATAGTTTTGCGGAAAATCAGAGGTTGTTAATCAAACTAAACTAGGATATTTCCCTAAATAGCCTATGTAAGCTTTTAATCTGTTTTAGATTCCGCCAAGACAGTCAAACCAACATCATTGTAACATCAACAGGAGTTATATTCACTAGGCTCAAACTTTCAATTCTGTAAAGAATAGTTCAAAACTGCTGCAAGAGTCAATATAAGTACAGACACCACAGTAACCATTTGATGTGACATAATTCAAGATGTTGGCTGATTCCCTTGTGACTTTATCTTCTGTTTAATTTAGATCAAATGCAAAGGAGGTCATGTGTTGTCGACAACCAAATGCTGTGATTTCTAAAAATAATGTGGAATTTTGCTGAACCTTACTTATATAACCACAAAAAGCCACTTTTACCCATTCCCACTCGACAAAATTTTAGACCAGACCATGTTTTGTTTTACATGTTTTCCTACATGTTTTTCTTTAGAGGCTTCGAAAAGTGTCATTGTGTGGGAATGGGTCAAGCCCATCAGATTATAGTGAAGGCCATATCAGACTCATATTCTAGTATACAATGTTTGTTTTAGTGTATTTTGGGGCAATTGGGAAAATTTTCTTATCTAGGTTACAGAAATATTGCTTCCTCCCTTTAACCTATAATTCATATAATTTTACATTTATAAGATCACTAAAAATTTGAGATTTCAAAGTACCCTTTATCTACAAATTAACCTTTTATTTTGAATCCCTTGAGAGAAATTCCTAAAGGTCAAAACAGACACCTTTGTCGTGGTATCAAGTTGGAAAGACAGCTAAAAAGATATGAAGATTCCATTCTACTCGTACACCTCCCTTATATCATTATTAATCCACACAACAAAATTTCAGACCGGTCCGAATTGAAAGAAGCTGCAGACAATTATTTAAACTTATGGGGGGATGGGTTAAACTCACCCATTTGGTTTTTGTCCAATCCCTCAGTCTTGGCAATGTCCGGAAGTGCGTAAGTTACAGACCTTTTCACTAGAACATTAAGGAAGTAGCTGATATAAATACAGCCAAACACTATCTTATGGTAGGATGACATCTTTTTGGCAGAAGATCCGTCTGAAAAACAAAAAAAATTTTGAGGTAAGATTTTAGAAAACAATATTCAATTTTATTTCTACTGATTGTATAATTCTGACCATCTGACTCTTTGATTTTATCCAAGCCCTTGATTTTGGAAATAACTAGACAGGTTCAGGCCACAGTATGGTAACCATCTTTAACCCTTTCCTGGTTAATCCCTGGTTTTTACGTCCCTGTAATTTTATAATTGAGAAAACATTGTGGAAAAAGAAGAAATTGCTTGTCACAAGCAATTTCCTCTTTTTCCACAATATTTCTACCCTACTTAATGGTTATTTTTCAAACAAAATCAACTTGAAATTTTCGTCTGCAAAACCTTTGAATATGGGCGGGTCTAAAATTTTGCAAAACAGGAAAGGGTTAACCCTTTTCCATGCTGAAGCCATAGTACAGCAGTAGCATGTAGGACTTGTAGACATTCTGTCCCTGGTTCCGATATTTGTCTCCAACCAATGGGTGGATAATTGTAAACCTTAACCCATTCCCACTTCAGAAAATTTTAGACCAGTCAAAATTCAAAGAAGTTACAGACGAAAATTCAAAAATGATGAAACCTTTAAAATCTTTGTCTTTTGGGGTACAAATCATTGTGAATAGTGAAGAAATTGCTTGTGACAAGCAATTTCTTCATTATCCAAAATGTTTTCCAAAGCTTTCATATTGAGGGGGCGTTTAAAAGCGTCATTGTGTGGGAAAGGGTTAATGGGATGAGCGGTTGGAGGCTCGGTAAAGTTGCATTGGTGTTACGGTACAGGTTAAGAAATACCAGGAATCCATGGTTAGATGTTCCAGCTGCTGCAAGATGACTGAAATAGACTTAAAAGTGGCACTCAACCCCTTTCAATCAATATTTAATGATTAATCCTTTCCAAAACTTGAGTAATCACTTTTCTTATTCAATTTACTTAATCTTTATAAAAGATGCATTTTAAATTTTCATCTTTAACTTGGTTTAGTTTGCATTGAAACATTTTGTCATAAAATAACTTAACCTGTCGCATGACTCACACATTTGATTGATCCATCTTGAAATATGCCGCAAAGAACAAATTATATGTGTTCTGAACAGTACAACTGACCAACGCTGGCTGTCAATCAAATAACCAGTCAACCAATAAAATCTTTCAATTAGACCAGAAATAAGATTTGATCTCTCACATTGGCTGTGATTTTTGTAAAGCTATTTTGTTGGTTTGGAGACTTAAACGTCGTAACAACAGCTGATCCAAGCTGTTGTTACGATGTTTAGGTTGCCAACCTACTATACTAGTTATTTGTTACATGCTACTGGCAAAAGTTTTTTTTCAAAATAACTCAATTTAAAATCTAAGCAGGAAGTGAGTGGACAGGGCCAGCAAATGGTCAATAAATTGGTTAAAAACTGTCCAAATATAAAAGCTAGCTGTGTTGCGTAATCCTTAGTCTAAACTTGCACATATAATATATGTAATAAAATGCATTAACAAGAGCTATGCTGACTAGGACATATTATACTTCTTAGAGGGCTTATCAGTGAAAAGCTAATGTAATCTAAACCCATTCCCACACAGCAAAATTTTAGACTGGTCCAAATTGTAAGGAGTTGCAGACAACAATTTGAAAGTTATGAAATTTTAGATTTTTTAAACTTTCTGAATTGAAAACAATGTGTAAAATGAAGAAATTGCTTGTAACAAACGATTTCTTCACTTTACACAATGTTTTCCAAATGTTTTTTCCTTGGGGCGGTCAAAAACGATACTGTGTGGGAATGGGTTTAGCTGTTTTGCTGAGTCAAGGGAACATAACTCCTGATACAAATTATATTTGTCAAATGTACAATAGGGTATCAAAGCAATTGAAATTATTGTGGTAATCTTTAGGTCTAAGAACTCTGCACACTGCAAGTTCAAGCTATTTCTAGGGGAGATAATTGGAATGACTTCAGGATCAAAATAACTTTTGTTCCACGAATACCTAGACATCATAGAGATTTGATAATTATGGTAAGTTTCAGTTCATTTGGATTGAAAATGTAGGAGGAGTTGCACACACAAATAACCCTACAATTTCAAATTATTTTGCAAAGTAAGGTGCAGTAACTTGAAGGATCAAATTAATTTTCTCTCATACACAAAAAGACCTCATAGGGATTCATGGTTATAAGTCTCTCTTCATTCTAATTGAAAATGTAAGAATGCGCAGAGAAATTTGCTAACAGACAGATGACAGGGAACTTTAACAACATTATACGACTCTTCAAGCGTGTAAAAATGGTAGATGATTCCTCAGAACAAACCGCTATTTTTTTTTTCTTTTCATTTTTGAAAGTTAAAATTCATGCTTACCAAATTTTATGACAGAATTATCCATGCTAACTTCCAAGTGAATAGATTCTTGAGTTTATGAACATGTTTTTCTTCTATATTTCAACAATTTAGAAATTGCAATATAACTCATTTGTTTGATCTCTGCCTAAATTTAGCCATTAACCCATTCCCAAACTACACATTTTCAGGAAAAATTCAAGTAAAGGGTCATCCATGGTACATTCATACCAAGATTCATTGAAATTAGTCCAATCGATAGGGAGGATAAGATTTTATAAGTTTTCAAAGTAAAAAATTGGCCACGCCTTGCCACGCCCATATTTATGGGTCATCATAACTCATTTAGGTGATAAATGTAAACCAAATTTATGGGCCCATCAAAATTCCATGAACAATTTGAGTAAAGGGTCACCTAGGGAATATTGATACCAAGTTTCATTAATTTGGTAAAATGAGTTGGAAGTAGAACTTTTTAGATTTAAGAGTAAAAAAAAGCCCCACCCTGCCATGCCCAAATTTAGGGTGCAATCAAAATTCCAAAGTAAAGGCTCACTAAAGGGACATTCATGCCAAGTATTGTTGAGATTGGTCTAATGCTTTGGGAGGCAAAGATTTTGAAAGATTTTAAAGTGAAAAAAAAGCCCTGCGCTGCCCTGCCACCCCATATTTGGAGGTCAAACAAATTTTTTTGAACAATTTAAGTAGAGGGTCACTCAAGGAACTTTCATGCCAAGTTCCAATGAAATTGGCCAAATTGTTTGAGAGGAAAAGATTTTTAAGATTTTAAAGTGAAAATAAGCCCCACACTGCCCTGCCACGCCCATATTTGGGGGTCAAATAATTTTTTTTTAACAATTTAAGTAGAAGGTCACTCAAGGAACATTCATGCAAAGTTTCAATGAAATTGGCCAAATGGTTTGAGAGGAGGATATTTTTAAAGATTTTGAAGTGAAAATAAGCTCAACCCTGCAACGCCCATATTTGGGGGTCAATCAAAACTTCTTTAACAATTTAAGTAGAGGATCACTCAAGGCACATCCATGCCAAGTTTTGTTGAGATTGGATAAATGGTTTGGGAGGAGAAGATTTTGAAATATTTCAAAGTGAAAATAAGCCCCGCCCTGCCACGCCCATATTTTGGGGTCAATCACAATTTTTTGAACAATTTAAGTAGAAGGTCTCTCATGGAACATCCATGCAAAGTTTAATTTAAATTGCCCAAATGGTTTGAGAGGAGAAGATTTTTAAAGATTTTAAAATGAAAATATGCAATGCCCTGCCACGCCCATATTTGGGGGTGAATCAAAATTTCTTTAACAATTTAAGAAGAGGGTGGCCCAAGGAACATTTCTGCCAAGTTTCATTAAAATCCGCCCATTGGTTTAGGACGAAAAGATGTTTAAAGAAAAGTCTATGCACACATGGACGCACGCACACACGACAGACAATGCCATGACAATAGCTCCCTGGCCTTCGGCCAGTGGAGCTAAAAAATGTACACCACTTTTTTTTTGGTGGATCTTTCTAAATCTTTGTCTTTTGGAATAGAAAACAAGCAATTTTTTCAATGTCCACAATGCTTTCCAAATCATTTTATCTTTTGAGTAATAAAGCAGAATTGTGTGGTCTTAAGCAGTAATCTGCAGAGATTTTGAAAGCAAGGTCTAGATAAGAGAAAGAAACAGCATTCTAAAATCCTTATGTTTCAACGAAATCCTATTATGTGGGCACTCATTTGAATCGTCTTGCCATTTCAAATGAGTACCTACAACATAAGGTTAATGGTAGTATTGGTGAAATAATTAAATCTAAAATACAAATTGTGCCCTCTATCTGTAGCTCTTATTATACAAACTTGACTAACACATGCAAATGCCAATGCTCTGTTGTTCTTAATAGTGGGTCAGATGTAAGTCAAATAACTACTGTCACTGGGTGTGTTCATGGGCACTTAAAAGCCAGCCCAAGTTTACCCAGCTGCAGAATAGGGTGCAAGTGCGTTTAGCCACTGCCTCTCTTTAACCCATTACCAGATAACAAAATTTTAGACTGGTCCAAATAGAAAGGAGTTTCAGACTACAATCTACAGTTGATGAAATTTTAGATTTTTTTCACTTTCTGAGTAGAAAGCATTGTGTAAAATTACGAAATTGCTTTTACACAATGTTTTCCTAATAGTTTTTCTTGAGGGGCGTCTAAAAGTGTCACTATGTGGGAATTGTTTAAGGGATGTGAAAACATCAGTATTGTGGGTTATGAGAGTGACTCTATAAGGTTAAAACTTTTGTTGCAATGGAACTAAAATAATTTGACCAAGTCAAATAAAAAGCATTTAGTTATCCCCCTCTGTCAGGTATACATCTTAATTTTTTGAGACTTACGTAACAAAACTTTTTGTTTTAATTCTTTGACTTCAAATACAAAGTTGTCAAAACTTGAGAGCAAATTTGACTATCTAACCATTTTTTACAAAATGTAAAAACATATTTGGGATTTTTGACCAAATAACAGCTTCATACTTTGCACCTCTCCATTCTGCCTCTTAAGGGAGCGATTGTTGTGATAGAGAAAAGTCGTTAAATTTTTCTTTAAAATTTGCGACCACAGACAGTCATGATCGCTGATTGATAACTAGAAATCCACAATTCTCAACCGACATCTTTTCTGACATCCTTTAACATCGAAAACACAAACTGTGTCCGAAAGGAACATTCAAAATTGCGAGACTAATCAATAACTAATCAAATGGTATTATCTACGATACGATTGCTGGTTGCCTAGTTGCAATCAAGAATTGACTTTATCTAAACTACGGATGATGTTTGCATACTGGTTTTTTGTTTGAATGGGGTTTGACGCCACTTTCAACAATCTTTCAGTTATATTGCGGCGGATGCAGCACCTAACAATGGAATCCTGGTTTTTCTCACACCAGCACTAACATTACATCCTTTCCTAGCCTCCAGATGCTATCCCACATAGGTCTACAATTATAGACCCAATGGTGAGAGACAAATAGACGGAAAGGATGAGTGCCACCATTGGGGATTGAACCCGAGAACTCTAGATTGTCGTTTGCATACTGAAAGTTCATTAATCCATTCCCACACAGTGACGCTTTTAAACGCCCCTCAATAAAAAAGCTTTAGAAAAAATTATGGAGAATGAAGAAATTGCTTGTTACAAGCAATTTCTATGTAGGAATTGCTTGTTACAAGCAATTTCTTCATTATCCACCATGTTTTCTACCCAAAAAGACAAAGAATCAACTTAAAATTATCGTCTGCAACTTCTTTGCATTTGGACTGGTCTAGAATTTCATCATGAGGGAATGGGTTAAATATTTTTACTTTCTAGAAAATAGTCAATACTCGATAGAGGTGATGAAAGGACTTCAATTATCCTTTTTTGTTTCATTCCTCATTTTATGTCTTGTGGTTGAATTTGATTTGTTCTTTGTGTTTTATGTTATACAATCCTGAATTTTTTCTTGTCCATTAACCCTTTCCTGTTTAATCACTGGTTTTTACATCCCTGCGTTTTTATACTTGAGAAAACATTGTGGAAAAAGAACGAATTTCTTTTAACAAGCAATTTCTTCTTTTCCCACAATATTTTCTACACCATATGATGGTTACGTTTCAAATTGCATCCAATTTCCATTGTCATCTTCAACCTCTTTCATTTTTGACCAGTCTAAAATTTCAGACAACGGGAAAGGATTAAATGACCACAGCTGTCGATGCGCCGTAAAACATCAATCAATTGTACTTAAGGCGAACATTACTGGGTGCGAATTAACAAACCCGTAATACCAAGCCGTCATATACGATAGACATTTGAACGTTCAACTTTAAACAACCAGTACAAGCTCACCTTTCCGTAATTTGTGTATCAGTTATAACTAGTTGACAAACTGGCATTCATGTTTGTTTAAGGACGTAATTTACGTCGTAAGAAGTGTAGAAATGGTGTAAACTGATTGCCGCTGTCTAGGGGCAGTAACCCAGTCAGGAAATGGTGTAGTATAGAAATGGTGTCACACAGGCTTTATATCGCCTGAGCTCTAGCAGTTGCTAGAGGTAGTAGAAGAGGGGTTATCTGTGTGCCCGGTGGGGACATTTTTCAAATACTGATAGTCAATCCTCGGAGAATTTGATTGATTTATTTAATGAGGTCAAATCGCGGCTGCTGGAGCACCTAACAATGGATTCCTGGTAGTTCTCGCACCAGTATACTACCGGCCACTACATACTTTCCTAGCCTCCCTCTGGATCCATGAGTAATAATTTCAGAAATAAGAGAGAAATCAATGAACTGATGCTTCATGCAAAATATCAAGGCACTAAACGTCCTAGGTCAGGAGGAGACGTTTTTTCAAGATTATTTTAAAATATCACTTTTGTTGCCATGGAAACCAGAGTTTTTAATAGATTTCGTTTTCTTTTTTTTTTTTTTTTTTTTTTTTTTTTATTCTCTAAGCTGTTTAAAAGGGGGCCACCTAAGGGACATTTCTGCAACCTTCAGGTTCAAATTGGCCAAGTAGTTTGAGAGAAGATGTCGTTTGAAAATCGTTCTTTATTTCTATATAAACTAACCCCTCTGGAGCTCCGCCCCTGGGAACCCGAGGTTCATGACTTAAGCTATTTTGAAGAGGGTCAATATACTGTTGCTTCAGACTGGAGTAGAAGATTTTTAAAGATTATTTTAAAATTCCACTTTTGTTGCCATGGCAACCAGAGCTGTTTACTGATTTCATTTCTTTCAGCTTTTCTAAAAGGGGGCCACCTAATGAACATTTCTGCCAAATTTGGTTCAAATTGGCCAGGTGGTTTGTGAGGAGATGTCGTTTAAAAATCATTCTTAATTTCTATATAAACCCTACCTTCTGGGGCTCCAACCCTGGGGACCCGAGGGTCATGAGATTAGCTATGTTGAAAGAAGTCAATATACTGATGCTTCTTGCAAAATATCAAGTATCTACGCCTTCTCGGTTAGGAAGAGATGGTTTTAAAAGATTATCTGTAAATTTTACTTTCGTTGCCATGGCAACCAGAGTTTTAAACGGATTTCAATTCTTTTAGCTGTTTTTGAAGTGGACTACCTATGGAAAATTTCTGCCAAATTTGGTTCATATATGACAAGTGCTTAGGGAGGAGATGTCGTGAAAAGAATTTGTTGACGGACGACGCACGACGAACGCCGGACGGACGCCGGACGGACGCCAGACAAAGAGTGGTCACAATAGCTCACATTGTGCTTAGGTGAGCTAAAAAGTAAATAAAACACATGCAGCTGCTCACCATAATGATGAATCATAAATAAGAGACAGGAAGCTTCAAAGTCAGGAACTTGTGCTTATTTTTCTTTATCACATTATCAGTTAATAACTTTTTAAAAGGCCTACTCTTCAACAAAATCAGTCAAGTTGCAAAATGAAACTAAGCTCATTTACTGATGATAATAATATTATCATAATTTATAATTTTATTTAACCCATTCTCACACAGTGACTCGTTTTGACACCCTCAATGAAAAACGTTTGAAAACATTGTGGAAAATGAAGAAATTGCTTGCCACAGGCAATTTCTTCACCTTATACACGATATTTTCTACCCCTAGAGACAATTTTTTTAAAGATTTTATCAACTTAGAATTTTTGTCTACAACATCTTTCATTTCTGACTGGTCTTAAATTGTTTTGTGTGGTAATAGGCAAAACACGATGTAAAATGTATAAAATTACTTTTTTTAACACGACAAGTCCCTGTCCGGCGCCAAGTTAAGGATGCATAGGTTGGATCGCCCTGTGTATGCAACTATGTTATGAAATTTTCATCAAGTTATTCCATCTTTTTTCCCATTAATGCACCATAACCATAATGTTTAAGTGTAATAGAGGTCAACAAAAACGAAGTACTAACGCTCGGTTGTTTTTAAAGATCAGGGTTTATTTAAAAATCGATGAAATCAGCCTGGAAAGAGAGAAAATATGATTTATTCAGGCTTACAAATTTACACATGAATTTTAGAGAAAAAAGAGACCGAGAAAAAAAGATTATGACTCATAATTTAAGAAGCAAGAGGACAATGACGGTCCTAAATCGCTCCCCTGAGTTTGATGGTTCATGGCTTTATGATATATACAAAATAGCAAAGCCCCCTGTCTAATTATTTTTGAGATGATGTTTAAGGATTTTCTCTGTTAATCCTGGGTATATTAATTATCCCGGAATATAACGTTAATTTCCTGAATACGGTAATTCTTTGAAGTTTGTTACAGGGCCAATAGACATCAATACATACCAAATATCAAAGCTGTAGGCCTAATGGTTAAGGAGGAGAAGGTTTTCAAAGATTTCCTTCTTTATTCCTATCTAAAATCAGGGATCGCACAGAAAAGGGCTAATTTTCAGAATACGGTAATGCTTTGAATTATTCTGATGGCGGGTCAATAGCTGATGATATGAACCAAATATTAAAGCTCTAGGCCTTATCATTTTGGAGATTTTCAAAGATTTCCTTCTTTAATATTTTGTAAAATCAGGGATGGCACAGAAAAGGGCTAAACTATTGATTTATTTTTTACTTATCTGAATATCTCATTAAAGATATAAATTCAGCTTTATTGTATTAAGTCGTCGATTTATTGCATATATGGAAGCCATTTTCGACGTGGCGAGGTCTTTTTCGCCCTATTTCTAGGTAAACAGTTAATTTCGAATTTTTGAAAAGTTTACATTAACGGACGACCTTTCTCTTAAAAGCAGAAGCCTATATAACTAAATTTACTCGGCAGGCATCTGATAACTCGACCGACTCAACACGGATCAATGTACAGTGTTTAGTACATGAGAGAGAGTAAGTTTGTTTCATTGCGTCATCAATGTAAACCAAGTTTTGGTGTGGAAGCCCATCATGTATGATACATTTTAAGGCTCCGTTTAGCGAGGATTGTACTTGATACGTTTAAACTATTGATTGGTAAAAGGGGTTAAACGCCATTTTAACAGTATTTCAGTCATATCGCGGCGGTTAGAACACCTAACTGAACGGTATTTCTCACACAAGAACTACCACTACACTCTTTCCAAACCTCCAGCTGCTCATCCTACTTAGGTTTACGATTATCCTGTTCTCCTTTTGAGGAAAACGAATGCGTCTATAAGTGTGACCAATACGCAATCGAGACAGAATAACTTTTTCGCGACAGTTAGATCTATAACCCGGTAGCCATCCATCAAGATCTGGTGAAATAGAAACAAGAGTTTATCACATTGATTAAAAGGATCCTTCCGACTATTCCTCCAGACATCCAGAATAAAACTATTAACTATGGATTTTTAAATCACTTGGAAGCCAACAGAAAACAAGATACACATCATCATTTAATTTTGAAATATTGCCAAGTAACTTCACCCTCAGGAGATTGTCTCTTTTCTCGTTCTCAAGTGCTTGCAAACTTGCCAGAGTCATTGGAAACAATATAACATAATGTAATAGTTTTGTGCTCACTACTACTGCTTGCAACGTAGTATCTATACAGACGTTGCGATGTGGAATGCAGTTATTCTAAAGTATACCAACACCACCAGTTACCCTTTCATTGCTTTATTTTTTTTTTTTTTTTTTTTTTTTTTTTTAATAGCAAGAATGATATTTCAGTGAAAACTTGTCCGTGCCTTTCTGAAAGGTTTCCCTTACAGATACTGCCATTGGTTGATTATTAGAAACAAAGCTGCTCTTCAAAATATGTCTCGATGCTGTGGCAATTTCACTGTATACTGGTTTTCGCATTATCATTACAGTGGCACTCATTGTTTGAAGTTTGTGATAATTCATTTTACGTTTGTTAGATTAATTTTGTTAGTACCTTACTTAATTTGGTCGGGGTTAAATGTGTTAAAGCTAGTAGTACGAGATAGGGATGAAATTCTCCGATTCATCCCCATATCATTGCCGAAGCGGTTGGATAACAAACCGTGTGAGGCTTTCCCTCCAATCGAATATGGGCCCGCCATTGACTGGCTGACTCCGAACGTGCTGTTAACGGTTTATGGGCTACAGATTTCCTGTCTTTACCAACCTGGACCTTTATCAGTTAAAACATCGTGCCTGTATCAGATTTAGTGAATATCGTGTTGCCAGAATCCTGGTCCTGAACCATAATTAATTCGCCAGCTGACTAATTATCATCATCTGACGTTGTTTGCATCAACACCTACTTGAGGGTAATAGACGTTCTTTGTCTCATAAATCTTACTGATTGCTTGTACTTTTTGTTGGGGTTTTTTCTCTCTTATCTAGCTAGGCTCATTTTAGAATTAGCAGCATCTTTGAAACACTTTAACTAGTTTTCACATGTACATTCTTCATGGAATTCTTTGTGCTTCTACACTTATCTTCTTGGTGCCCAAATCTGTGATGTTTATAACATCTCAGAGGATTTGGAGCATACACATCATCTCTCACGATTTGAAAACCTATTTTGATTTCTTTGAGTACTGCTTGGCGATCAAAAGTAAAATATACGTGTTTGTTTAAATTGGCAAACTATCTCTTTAAAATGTTACTCGAATCACGTCTGATACTCCTACGGAATGGATCTTGTTTTCAATTTAAATAAAAGAATGGCAGTTCGACAGCTCTATAATACGAATGATCCCTTTTGAGTTTTTCATGTGCATACACCTCAACTTTTGGATTACAAAACGGCAATAAAAGTTATTTTGAGTAGATTTTTGGTTTGATTTTTCTTGAATGTTTGAAGCAAAAGCGAATTATTCCTGAAGGTTTTTACTGACTATGGTGTTTCGATGATGCTACTCATTTGCTTTTCATGATAAATGGCGATACTTGTATTATTTCAGAGTTTTTAGATTCAACTATTATAAATCATGCAAAGGATACAGAATCTTCTGAGCCAGAGAGAAAAGAGAATAGAAAGAGAGAGCTGGCCTTTTGGGTTTGCCATGATGTTTTTAACCGATTCATTGGCAATGCTCTCCACCTATCCTCGGAGTGCTACAATTGGGCACACCACCGGGGAGCATCCATCTCGGGAGCGATGCAAGAAATACATCGCCTGTATATTCGGAGCAAATAGGCTAGGCCAAGCTAGTGATACTACTGATGAGTCTATCATCCAATCACGAAACAAATATCAGATAGTTAAACTATCGATTAAATACCACAATCGATGCGAAAGTAATTCATGTGTATACGCTATTGTCTACAGATATGTCTCAATTTTGATGAATTGTATTCAGAATGATTTTCAAATGCAAAAGACGAACCCTGTAGAAATGCGAACATTCAAATTGTAAACAAGGTAAGAAAAACTTTAATTAGAATTCCTTTGCATACGCTATAGGGACTACAATTTTGACTTCATTTTAATGAAACTTGGTCAGAATATTTGACAGGATATCCGACTGGAAAAGAAAATAATCTAACGGATAAGACAAAAAAGCCTTAGTGATAATTCTTTGTTTACATTCTAGTAGGTACACATTTGGTCCAATCGTGATGAAACTTAATCAAATGTTTGTTAAAACTTGGGCCGCTAAGGGCAATAAATTTACCATATTTTTTTAATACTTTGAAATTGGGAACAAATGGATGGAAAAGACGCGAAAGGGGGCATTGATGACAAAAAAGTTTAATTTTTGGCCAAATCCCTTTCAATGAAATTTACCAGAGGTTCTGTTATTCCAAGTCATGGAACATCTTGAGGTCCTTACATGAGGAAGTTGAGTCTATTTACGACGCTACTTTACTCATCTCAGAAAACATTTTTCGCAATAATTGGTGTTCTTTTTATCTGTAATATTTAAATTGAATATTGAATCTAAATTTTAAGATAGCTTTCAACAAGTTTAATGCACATCGTAATGGTTCTAAGTGACTGACCCTTTTTTTAATGAGATATATCAATCTAATCAATCAAAATTATAGGTGTCATATTTTTGAGCTTGGAACAAACATCACTTTTGAAAACTAACAGAGGACAATAACTTCAGAAATTGAGATATGGTTCTTGTGAACTTAATTTGTCTTTAATTTAATCTATCCATCTCTAAAGTTTCATGACTCTACCTTACTATTTGAGTAAATACAGTTTGAAATTCAACAAATGAAGTGCTGAGTTATGGTTCTTGTACATTGGGCCTTTCCTTCATGGATATATCCAACTGTATAGTCTTATTATTCTACCCTTGTATAGGATTTTAGTAATGCTCCATAAAAAAAGCAAGTTTGAAGATAAACAAAGGGCGAAAATTATGACACGAAGATATCAAGTTCTTTGATATTGCACTTCTCCTTGAGAACAAAGGTAAACAACTCAAGAAATATTAGGACTAGAGTTATGATTCTTAGGTACTTCACTTCTCCTTCATGGGTTCTATCCACCTGTAACTTTTCACGACTTTAGCTTTCATACTTTTTGAGTTATGTTCCGGAAAAAAATGAATGTGAAAATGAACAAGGGCATATTAAGTGTAGTCTTACAGTTATTGTGCATTGCACTTCTTCTTGGCGAGATTTCTGTGTCTTTGAAGTTTCGTGATTCTAGCCTCAATACTATTTTTTATGTTCCGGACAAAAAAGTGTACGGACCGACCGACCATTCGAGTGACCGACCGACCAACAGGTGGAAAGCAAAATACACTCTCTTCTTCGAAGGGATGCATGATTAAATGTTGGATAATACAGAACAAGAAAATTTGTACAAGAAACGTTCGTTTCCCAATAACGCATTTTGCCCCGCAAGAAGCTGAAGTTTGTGGAAACTGTTCTATCACTGTTATTTTGTAAAATCGTTTCTTATTCGGGAGATAATTATGCTATTAAAAGCATTCCTTCATTTTACACAATATTTTACCATTTACTTTTCTTGGGGGCGTCCAAAAGCGTCATTGTGTGGGAATGGGTTAAGACTTTTTCTATACATTGCGTCACATTTGGTCACATTGGGTGTCAAACGTTCATGTAGATGTAAGCTAGCATGATAAGATGAAATTGATCTAACCCATTACCGGACGACAAAATTTAGACTGGTCCAAATTCAAACAGGTTACGGGCGACAATTTTTAGTTGATCGAATCCTAATTTTTTGTTTTTTGGGGAAAAACATTTTGTAAAATGAAGAAACAGCCATCGTGTGGGAATAGGTTAGAGAGAAGTTAGTTTTGTTTCCACTGGAGCTTTTAGATTGACATCTCAATTGAAACAAAACGAACACAAACACACACACCCACCCACACACAATTCTACATCTCTTGAACAAATTACGCGCGACAGCTTTTGTTGTTTACGTCTGTATCCATGAATCAATACGCAAATGTTTATTTAAAATATGAAGATGATATTCGTCGTTTTAATGGAGGCATGATCCGAAGAAACCTTATCACACTGTAGGAATACGCGAAGCGGATTCATACACAAGTGTGATTAGGTTTTCGGCTCATACCTCCATGAAAGCAAGACACGTTCTCTTCATTTCTAACATTGAACGCCTCACCAAAAACGTTGAAACTTTAGTCCTTCCCTACCTCTTATTGAACCAAATAAACTTTCAGGTGAACATCAAACAGTGACTCTGAATTCATCCATTTATGGATCGCTGAGTGTGTCCACTAAAACCCAACATAATAATTTGACTGAGATAATTTAAGAGGTGAAAACAAAAAAAAAAAAGTTCTCTTCTTTATTGTGATTTGATAACCTAGAACGAAAAAAGCAGATATTTTACACATTTAGATACTTTTTGTATTGAACTATTTTGTGCGGAAGCATGCAAAATAGCTATGTGCTCAAAATTTTGTGGAGGTATGATTTTTTTCTCGGCCAATCACGCTCGTTTATGATAGACGAACCTAAAATTTGAATTATAAATGGCATTCTTTACAAAATGTTTTAAGGGGACTAGAGTCGATATCACGAATATCAATGAAAATTCAATCACCAATCAAACTCTTCATTTTTACCGGAATAGAATTTCAAATCCAACGTTTACGTGGGCATTTTTTAGAATGGCGTTTAGGTCGCCAACCAAAGATCTGACCTTTATTTCATGTAAAAGACAACACACTGTACAAATCAATGTCTTTTAGTATATACCTATAAATATTTCTAGTAAAGTATATACATTACACACAGAAAAATCTGACACGTCAAACACAAGATCCGTATCTGACATTGTCGAATACGGTCCCATATATGGCAGTCTAAGATGACGCCATTTTCATCCTATATATGACGTCATATTCAAAAATGTAATCAGAATGGTAAGGAGAGAGAAATACTTGTAACAATACATATTTTTTATTATTTCATCAACTTTATCTAATAAAAAAACAGTATGTAATTAATGTAATATTACTTTACGATCGCTAAACAACATCTTGTATTTGCTTCTTGCTGCGGAAGAAAATTATTCCCCGCAGCGAGAAGCAAATACAAGATGTTGTAACATACTATTCCCTATATATAAGCCGATCTGCCTTGTTTGATTTCAGTGGGTTGGACTATCAATCTGTTATTGTACGATACACTCCGCGAACAGAAGGAGAAGCGATACTGCTCCAAGTGTCTTTATAATGGATAGATACTTAGAACAGTATCGCAATTAACCCATAAATTTACATAAATAAACACAAGGATATTGGTCTATTCGATGACAAATAATATGAAAAAGTCTCGAGTGTTTTGTATGGTCTTCGCATTAATTGCTCTCATAAGTTTCTCGCGTTTATTGAGCATTTCTTATGGAAACCTGGTACCTCGTAAAAATTCGACTGTTCGGAAACAGCCGAACATTGTTCTAGTGGTAGCGGACGATTACGGTTGGAACGACATTGGCTATCATGGATCGGAGATTCGAACACCGACCTTGGATAAGTTGGCGTCAGAGGGAGTTAAACTTGAGAATTATTATGTACAGCCAATGTGTTCGCCTTCTCGAACTCAGCTCATGTCGGGGATGTATCAGGTAACATCTGTAATTGATAAGTCGTGCTTGTCAATCAAAAATCGGAATGGTCAATCAAATCGTTTATTCATGCCAGTAGCGATTTTTAAACTCTGGCTTTTAAGTTAAGCATTTTGTTGGTTTTGACTACAGCTTATTCAAGCCGTAGTTATGACGTTTCGGATCGGCTGGACTGTGTGCATAAATTGCTGCAGGATCTCACGTAGCCCTTTCTTAGTTGAAATCATTAGAATCGTTTCATGAAGCTACTGTCTAAAATTTTGAATTTTGACTTGCATGGCTGTATCATGTCAAATGATGGTTAAAAGGACAATGCCTTCCGTTGAGAGTCAAGCAATCATTTAATTTGCCATTGGGCCTACTTTATGATGTTTTGAATTATTGTGAGAATATCTGTTTATCTATAGAACACATTAAGCAGACTGTGATTATATTTTTTCTTCTTGCATTATGCTCAACCTTTGACCATTACCTTTGACCTACTTTTAAATTTGTTTCAGTAAGATAAAGATAGGAATATCATTTTGCTAACATAAACCTTACGGGTTCTTTAGCACTTTGTTTTATTGATATAATTTCAAAACTCTGTGAAAAAACAAACAAGGAGGAACTTACTCCAAATTAAACAGGCAAGAGTTTGATTATTTTATACAGAATTTCTCTTAGAAATATGTTTCGGTGAAGTTTAATTTTTCTAAAAATATCATACTTTTTTTTAAATTTGATACGGGCAGAAATCAATTATCAGAAAATCAAAGTTTAGCCCATTCCAACACAACAAAATCTTAGACTTGTCCAAATTGAAAAAGCTGCAGACGACAATTTCAAGTTGATGGAATTTTATTTTATTTTATTTTTTTTTTCATCTTTTTGGATAGAAAACATTGTGGATAATGAAGAAATTGCTTGATACAAGCAATTTCTTCATTTCCCACAATGTTTTCCAAAGCTTTTTTCTTTAGGGGCGTAAAAAGGAGGGATAAAGTTGGAATGGGTTAATACCTTAAAATGCAAGTCCGAGTAATGATTCAGTAACACTACATTTCTCCTCAGTGAGCACTACCCGCTGATAAGATGTCACGTTGATAGATTTGAACTTTCTTACCTTCGCTCTGAATAAACTTCAAGTAAAGAAAATCTTAAAAGGAATTACTTGTTTACAACAGCAGGTTCTTTTTTATCCATTGCACTTTGGTGGAACTCTGGTGGGAACAATATTTTGAATATGAACAGTTTATCATGACTTGTATATTTAATACATTACCACAGTTTGTTTCATCTGTCAAAGAAATATTATGAAAATCTGCATAATATAATATCTAATAAAAATCTTCACTGGGGTTTTCCTTTTTCAAAACATCTTCATTGCTTGGATGTTTTTGAAATCGGGAGGACATGCGTTAGCTTTAACTGTACTTCATGTTATGACAATACATATTCATATTATGACACGAGTTTATCATATTTGGTTAAGAACGTTTCTTTTCTTTCGTAATATTTGTTTTTTATGTATTATCCTTTGTAAATAGTTTAGAGGCTCACAGGGAAGACAGGATAAACCCAACTGTACTGCCTCGTTAAATAAAGTCTTAATTATTATTACTTTTTTCTAGTGCGTGTTAGCACACATTCAAGCAAGTTCATTCGTGTTGATGATTTTGAATGCGACGAAAAGACATACAGACGAAAATAACTCTAATATGAGCAAATCATTAATGGGCGGACGCGTCCTATTCTAAAACCAAAAGGGCATCTTGTTGAACCCTACATCAACGTGATGATCGATAGTCATGTGCCCTAACGGTTCTGGATAAGAATTATTCATCATAAATTCAACAAACACGTCACCCCGACTAGCTCAGTTTGGAGAGCACTCGATTTCAAATCTCAAGATCACGGGTTTGAGCCCTGGGCTGACCATATCAAATAACAAACTAATTTCTTTCGGGTGAGACATTAAACCAAGTTCCCGAGTGACGGTGCTATCCAACGAGTACGTAAAGAAACAAACGGAGCTCTCAGCAGTTTCGTCCTGTATCCTTGCACTATCCTCCTAAGAAATAATCGTTTTGTTGGGACGTCGCTCATACGGGCTTTTGGTACGGTAACGACGATAAATAAACAAAAATGCACTCATTCAATTAACATAACAAGCTTGAAGGGGAATCGCTGCCCAAAACACGGACCTTCTATACGTCATTTTGTGTTGCAAAGCCAGGTGGGTTTGCAAGATCTATCGTCATGGGCATTAACTAAACGGTAAACCGTCGGTTGGCGACCTAAACGTCGTAAATATACGAGTAAGGGATCAAGCGCTGGCCCCTCCCACTGACTCCTTTTGGCCCTGCCCATTGACTCCAACGGGTCCGCTTAACGGTGCTATTTTGTATACTATATGACCAATGGCGTGTTGCAAATAAGTAGAATGGTTTGTTTGCGACCTAAATATGAATAAGCTGTAGTCGCCAAACCAACAAAATTATTTACCAAAATGGCGGTCAATGACTGAGTTCAAACTGAATTTCTAGTCTAAATGAATTATATCCGTGGTCGACTGATTATTTGATTGACAGTCGCGATTGGTCAATTACAACTTGAATTATATGCCAACAAACCATTCTAATTTTTTATAAGTTACCGATCAATAACGTCGTTTGTAAGTGGAACTTCGTTGGCCTTTTTTTATATATTTTTAGCTAGCAAAGCGTCTGCTTTGATAGCTTAAGTTAACAGACAAAATTTTGAGGTCGTCTCAAAGTTCATCGAGTGCAAACTGCCACTTGAGACTTAACCACCAAATCCATTGAATGTCTACGCCATAAAATGTAGTTCTCATTTATTTCTGGAATAATGCAAACTCTATTCAATTGTAAGGAACTCTTTCAAAAGCATGCTATTTAACACTTCCCTATCAATTCCGCCTTTTCCAAGAAAAAAAGCTTTGCAAGGCACTGTGGGCAATGAAGAAAATGCTTGATACAAGCCATTTCCCCATTGTCCACAATGTTTTCTACCCAACAATGGAAATATTTCTTAATTCAACCAACTTGAAGTTGTCGTCTGCAATTTCTTTTAATTTGAACAAGTCTAAGATGTTGGCGTGTTGTAATGTGTTAACTCCTGGGTTACTTAACCTCGTTTATTTACCAAGATAACCTTTAGCCGAAGAAGAATACGTAACAAAACTATGCTTTGCCAGCTTGCAGTACTTTCAGTACTTTGATTGTTTAATTTTAGATACACACAGGTCTACAACACTTCGTCATTATGAATGGACAGCCAAGCGGACTGCCATTAGAGTTTCCAACGATGGCTGATAAGCTTAAAGAGGCTGGGTACTCCACTCATATGGTAGGGAAATGGCACGTAGGTTACTATACCAAGGCACACCTACCCACCAGTCGAGGGTTTGATACTTTTTACGGTAAGCAAAATCAATCACAAAATGTAATGTGTTCAATTTTACACTGTATAATAATCTAAAATGTGACCCACGGATCGGCGGTTAAATGAATCTTACCCATCAGTAAAAAGGCACACTTTGTTCCTATTACGCATGAATTAGGGTCAATAGGATGCCATGAACCACAGTTTTAACGCTTTCCCGTTTTTTTTCTTGGAATTTTAGACAGGTCCAAATTCTAAGATTTTGCAGATGACAATTTAAAGCATGAAAAATAATCATTAAATAGGGTGGAAAGTAAAGGAGAAAATTGCTTGTATCAAGCAATTTCTTCTTTTTCCACAACGTTTCCCAAGTATGAAAACACATGGACGTAAAAACCCGGGATTAAACAGGAAGGGATTAACCCATTAATAGATGGCAAAATTTTAGACTGCTCCAAATTGAAAGGATGTGCAGACAACATTTTCAAGTAGGTGAAATTTCAGATTTTTTTCAAATTTCTGTTTTGATAACATTGTGAAAATAAAGACATTGCTTGACTCAAGCAATTTCTTTATTTTACACAATGTTTTCTCAATTACTTTTCTTGAAAGGCGTCCGAAAGCGTCATTGTATGGGTATGGGTTTAGCTCACTAATGATTCTCTGAATCAAGAATGAACATACCACATTATTACATGTTTATTTAAAAAAATAAAAAATCGTCGTTGTCGTTCTTAACGTCGTAACTACAGCTTGATCCAAGGTGTAGTTACGACGTTGTAGAACGACGTTGTAGAACGACAACGACGAAATACCGTTTCTGATTGACCTCATCGTTTTAAGATGTTGTTAAATATCGGCCATTTTGTGTTATTTTGAGGGTAAGGCTTTCACAAAGGACAGTGTGGTAAAAAAGGCACAATTTTCGGCGCTAGTATGAAAATAAAGAACTCGGGTATTTCCAAAATATGAAAAGTTTTATGCACTTTGATAACGTGTGTGATATTCCCTTGCTTCACTTAACGCGTGGCAACGCCTCCTAATACTGCTGATAAGCCTCCTGAATTTACATTGTGGAAATTTACCCCATTCTTCAAGAGGAGGCTGTCTGAACTCCTGTACCGATTCTGTTTTCACGGTGCTTGACAGCCCTTTCCCCCTGAGCACTTATTCGCGCACAAACCATGGCTGAGCCCCCGCCAATGCGATCATGTTCTGCAACACAAACTGAATGAAAACGCTCATTCTCAGTACCTCAGCAAGTCTATCAACAGAGTCCATACAAAACCTGGACTTGACTGTAAAAGGACTGAAGGCCAGTCAATTTGAGTCCAAGTGACACGATCCTATGTCAATGTCAGCGCATTTGCACGTGATATCGGGTCAACGGAACCCGGATTGCAGGTAGTCTTGACCACAGGCCTGTATCATGAAACTGATTTCTGGTGGTTTGGGTACTTATTCGCACACCGGTAGCCTTCTGGAAGTCCCTGTGTAATGTTGTTGCGTTGTAAGATCGGTGACGCCGTGTCGGAATCACCAGAAAACCGGTTTTGAACCTCTTTGGTTTAGATTTCGTGCCCCAAAACAGACAGATGCTTAACATTTTTGGTCGTGAAAAACCGATTCCACATTCCGATTACAACACTATGGGATACACTAAGGACACTAGCAACATGCATTTGCTTTTTGTTTGTTTGAATGGGGTTTAACGCCGCTTTCAACAATCTTTCAGTTATATCGCGGCGGCTGGAGCACCTAACAATGGAATCCTGGTATTTCTCACACCAGTACTACCATTACATCCTTTCCTAGCCTCCAGCTGCTATCCCACATAGGTCTACGATTATCGACCCATTGGTGAGAGACAAATAGTCGGAAAAGATGAGTGCCGCTGTCGGGGATCGAACCCATGACCTCTAGATTGACAGTCCGACGCGCTACCAACTGCGCTATGACGGCGGCACATGCCTTTGCGATAACAAGAACGAAGCATCCCAATACCCCTATTCATCTGATCTTGACTCAGATGGCGTCTAAAACGTCTATCTGCCGTTTTGAAGTAGAAATCAGTCTAAAATTTGTGATAACTACATGTAAAAACGCGCGTGAAATTACAAGGCAAATGAAACACGCCGTAGGAGGTATATCTTTTCCCGAGATTCTTGTGTGTAGTATACAAGCCGAATCGACATTTTTGCTAAAGGGTCATAAAGTACGAATATAAACCCTTGTCATGCTGTATAAATTACCTTACTGAATTGCTGTCAAATCAAAGTGCTTGTTGTTAAAAAAATCAATATTTCTTTTAGAAACCAACCACATAAACAACTCGGAAAGGGAAAGTATGAGCAGGAGGTGTAAACTAAGATCAGCCTGCACAAACGTGCAGTCTGATCTTAGTCTACACCTCCTGCCAAAACCGGAATATTTTGGCTTCAGCATGTAAAGGGTTAACCAATCATTATAAATCTTTGTATTGAGCATTCAACCATTGTACGAAAAGGTGATCATTGGCAAATTTTGATTAGTATGTATAAAACATTAATTATCCCTTTCCCGTATAATTCCTGATGCTTATGTCCCTTTGACAGTATATTTGAGAATAATTTAATTTTTAGTTTCTTCTATCAAAAACAAGCGTTCTGATTGGTCGAAAAATATTATTCATAACTCAATGAACAAAATTTTGATCACACAGTGATTTTGTATGCTTCCGCACAAAATAGTCCCATACAAAAGGTATCAAAATTTGTAAAAATTTTGTTTTTTTCGCTCGATGCTATCAAATTATAAGAAATGAAGAGAATATATTTTTTTTTTTGTTTTCATGGAGGTATGAACCGAAAAACCTAGTCACACACTGTATGAATCCGCTTCGCGTATTCATACAGTGTGATTCGTTTTTTCGGTTCATACCTCCATGAAAACAAAAAATATTCTATTCATCTCTTAAAAGAAATATGGAAAAAGAAAAAAATTGCTGGTAAAAGTTGCGTTTTATGAATTCATAGCAAATCACTAGTATTAACACAATACTGAATATATTAGAAAAGTGATCTTTGCCAGAGAAAAAAACTTATTTTAGAGATGAAGAGAATATTTTATTGTTTCCTTGGAGTATGAACCGAAATAGCTAATCACACTGTATGAATACGCGAAGTGGATTCATACATAAGTGTGATTGGGGTTTTCGGTTCATACCTGTATGAAAAAAATAGAATATATCCTCTTCATTTCTTATATTTTAATAGCATCGAGCGAAAAAGAAAAAAAAAACTTTACACATTTTGATACTTTTTTGTATGGAACTGTTTTGGCAGAGAAAAACAAAATAGCTGCGTGCTCAAAATTTTGTTCATGGAGTTATGAATATTTTTTTCGACCTATCAGAACGACCATTTTTGATAGATGGAACTAAAGATTAAATTATAATATGAATAGATTAACAAACTCAGTTGATTTTGTATTTCGATACAATTAATCGGAGCTCATCTGATATATGTAAAGTAAAACATTCACACATGATAAACCTTGTCAAGTTGAACCCGTTATATGTGCAGTCTATTTGAAGTCTGATCTTAGCATACACGTTCTACTTATCTACACCATCTGAATATCCCTTTTATGCCAGAATTGTATTTATCACACAAATTTTCAAAAGAACTACATGTATTAACAAACATATATTACATCCAGTACTGTCAGCCCTTTGGTTGTAATGCAATTCTAAAGAAGATTTTATTCAGCATGACAAATGTTAAATTATTCATTTACTAATATCAGATTTGAGTGAACATATCGGTTCATAATCTTTCGAACAATATCATTATATTTTGACCTACACTGTCTGAATTCCAAGTAACTGCAACAACCCAATTTTCCGTCTCTCACCAAATGGTGAAGAACATGAGCGCTTATGCAATAGACGGATCGCCTCTGAATCATCAATGAAAAGTCGATTGACTAATATTAACCAATCGCTGGCTCCGCCCACTAACTCCTTTGGCCACGCCCAATGACTCTAGTAGGAAGTCCCGCTTCGATTTTAAACGGTGGTATTTAGAAAATTTATGGTCGGTAGCATGTTACAAATAAGTAGAGAGGTTAATTGGTGATCTAAACGTCGTAAGCACAGCTTAAATAAACTAAACTGCTTCACCCAAATGGCGGCAAATGGTGGAGTTTAAATCTCAATTCCGGGCTAAATAAATTATTTGATTGGTCACCATATTCATCGATTGACAGACGCGATTGGTCAATTAAATCATTCACCCAGACTGGAAGAAAACTCTAAACCCTTACATTTATCTCGGGCAAATGTGTTGGTATTGGTGACTTAAACATTGTACCTACAGCTTATTCAAACCGTAGTAATTCAAGTTGCAGCTTCGACTTCAAGTTGAAAGCGAGCTATATTCAGTGCGCGAGCAAAATGTCGTATTTACAGTTTTATCAAAGCACCAAAGACATGCTACCATCCATAAATTTTGTGAAATAAAGCCTTATATCGAACCTCCTGACTATGGGGAGTGGGCGTGGTCATCGATTCGTCAAATGTTGTGATTCGATAGTAAATTGTGATTGACGGGTCGGCGATGTCAATTAAAGAAACGATAAAGAAATCAAATAACAAAACATTTTTGTTTGTTCAATCAACAGGTCACCCAGTATGGATTTATCTTTTGCTTTATGTCCTGACCATATATATATTTTTTTTCAAAATAATTAAGAGATGAAGAGAATATCTTTTGTTTTTCATGGAGGTATGAGCCGAAACACCTAATCACACTGTATGAACACGCGAAGCGGATTCATACATTGTGTGATTAGGTCTTTCGTTTCATACCTCCATGAAAACAAAAATATTCTCTTCATTTCTTATAATTTAATAGCATCGAGCGAAAAAAAACACAAAAACAAAGCTGTACAAATTTTGATTCCTTTTTGTATGGGACTATTTTATGCGGAAGCATAAAAAATCGCTGCGTGCTCAAAATTGTGTTCATGGAGTTATGAATATTTTTTTTCGACCAATCAGATCGCCCGTTTTTGATAGACGAAACTAAATATTAAATTATTGTCGTTTGATAACTAACTGACCTGCCACGTCAGAGGTTAGTGGGGGTGGCCAGTGATCCGTCAGTTTAACATGCTCGGCGATGTAACTATACAACTGTTCAGGCTTGCCTAAAATCCAATACAATCGATTGTATTGAACAATTTCAGGTCACCTGAATGGCGGAGGGGGTTACTACAACCATAGTCAATGTCATTCTGGTATGTGTGGTATCGATCTTTGGGAAAACGAAAAGCCAAGAAACAATACAGAGGGAACATATTCTACATTCAGATTTGCCAACAGAGCTATCGACATTATAAACAAACACGATAATCGGAAGGTACATGTAAATACCTTTGTCGTAAAACAATTGACCAATCGCTGTCCCGGCACACATACTCATTTTGCCCCGCCCATTAACTCCGACGGAAAGTCCTGCTTCAACTTAAAACGGCGTTATTTTGTAAAATGTATATCCAGTAGCATGTAACGAAAAAGCAGAATGGGTTGGTGGGGAACTAAACATCGTAACAACAGCTTGAATAATCTGTTTAAGACACCAAAACAACAAAATTGCTTAACAAAAAAGGCGGCCAATGACCGGTTTCAAACTTCACTCCCGGGCTAAATAAATTATTTGATCGGTCGACTGTTTCTTTGATTTTCGAGTGCAAACTCTTTCAATGTGGATCATTCTAAAGTCAGTGGAGTTTCACCCTTTCCTTTTCAAACTATAAGGCACCACTGATAAATGGACATTTTTAACTGTTGCTTCCCCAAATAACAAATTGTTTAGCTTAATTGACGTTTTTCAGCTCCCCTGGCTAAAAGCCAGTGAGATATTGTCGTGGCGTTGTGTCCGTCATGCGTCCGTCCACGAGTCCGTCCTTCCGTAAACTATTACAGAAATGATCCTTAGATGACCCCTTATCAGTATCCTTCAAAGAATTTTCATCGGATGAAAAACATGGCTTTAATGGGCGGTGCTAATTTTCATACATGGTTAGAATTTCGATTTCTCTAAAACAACCTCTTCCTTTTCTGTGTCGCTTTTTAGTCATGATTTACACTTTCTCACGCATATTATATTTAACGAGGTTTAACCAAGTTCCAGTCGGCAAAATTTTAGACTGACCCAAATTGAAAGAAGTTGCAGACGACAATTTATAGTGAATTGAATTTTGGATTTTTTCCACTTTCTGGGTAGAAAACATTGAAGAAAATGAAGAAATTGCTTGTTTCTTCATTTTTTCACAATGTTTTCTTGATCCTTTTTCCTTTGGGGCGTCTAAAAGCGTCACTGAGTGGGAATGGGCTAACGCGGCTTTAAAAATCTTTCATTTTTAGCTATTTATGTGCTCTCTTGGTATCCCGAGTACTTGGCTTTTAAGAGTCTTTCCCAATGTCGGCAGGGTCACGACTACTTTAACATCACGACTCTGCAAACATAACCAATGAACCACACATCGTTGGTTCAGCGCGAAACAGATGTAACATATAGGCAGTTACAACTGTTTCGCGCTTAACCATTGACATAACCCTTCCGTTCGCCTGTGGCTTACGGTTATGAATCAAAGAACGTTGCTTGCTTGAACGCAGATACGTACCTATTAGTAGCCCATTTCAAGACTGTTACAGTTTCAGAAATGTTGCTGACCATAATTTTCAGTTGATGGATTTTTTGTCTTCTGAAATAAAAGACATTGTGGACAATGAAGAAATTGCTCGTGATAAGAATGTTTCTCCTTTTTTCAACAATGTTTCTAAACCTTTTTTTCTTAATTGCGTCAAAAAAGTTATTGCCTGAGAATGGGTTTATAGTCATTCGTAATTGTTAATTACGTATTCCAGGGCAACCCAAGAAAGAGAAGAGTTCTTGAATAAGCTGTAGCTACGACGTTTATGTCGCCAAAACTAATGAAAAACGTTTACAAACATGGCGGGCAATGTCGAAGTTCAAAACTCATTTCTGGTCTCTAAATGAATTATTTCTTTGGTCGACGGTTATTTGATTTTCAGCCAAAAGGAAAAAAAAAAAAAAAAAACATTTTGAAAACATTGTGGGAAATGAAGGAATTGCTTGTAAAAACCATTATTTTCATTTTCTACAATGTTTTCTACCCTAAATTGAAAAAAAGAAAAAAAAATAAATTTCACAGCTTAAATTTGTCGTCTGAAACATCTTTGAATTCTGATCAGTCTAGAATTTTGTCTTCTGGTAAAAGGTTAAAAAGCATTTAATATCGAAAATCGTCGTGAAGCGCCGCGTTCCGCCTACCAATAGGACGTATTAATAAATACTCAAAGTTAAGCGATCCGATCCGAACTACTTTTTTTGCGACAGAACATTGTTATAACTGCGTTGCATTTTTTATATTAAACTCTGTTTGGGTTTGAATTTACCGCCTGAACTTTGACTCAGGTTGTTTACGCAAACTGACAGAATTATCTTTGACAGCCGCTGTTCTTGTATCTGCCATTCCGAGCCGTTCATCGACCACTGGAAGTCCCTTATGAATATGAAGAACAATATTCAAATATCCAAGATGACAAAAGGCGTGTCTACGCAGGTAAGAGCCCTGTCACACTACACGGCGATTGCACCGCGATTGCACGGCGCTCTAGCATTTTTCAGTACATAAGTTTTTTTTTTCGAGAAGTTAACGAAATGACGCCATTTCCTGGACTTTAAAGCCCATTTCTGGCTTATTCTATCGATGTAGAATCAGGTGTAATACAGCGAAAAAATCTAGGTCATGTTTATGATAAGATGCTTTAGTATGTATTCGATTACTTTTGTCTAATTTCAAATTAAAGTCAGAATTTGACAAAAAAATGTTCCGCAAAAATTTTTCCGCATACCTCGTTGTATCGGAGCCATGAGTATTGTTTGGACAATAGCGCGTTGAATGATCTCAATTCTGGTGTCTTCTTGCCAAAGGAACGTTTTGGAAAGTTAAAATCAACGGGTTGATTAGCTTTAGACATGTTTACTTTCACTCGTAAGGAATGACATTTAGAAAGAAAAGAAGAAGATAGGTTTAATCTTTTAAAAGTTTAATAAAGAACATAATTGAACAAAATAATTATTCTATGATGAAAGTCATCCAAAAATCGCCGAATTTAATTTATTTGAATAACAAAAGCATATTTATGTAATTATTATTACAAAAAGTTCTGGATAACCAAAACGCAAACAAATTATCAGTTTGTCTTCGAGTAATAGGGCCTATTTAATAAACTAGCGTATTCAATCAATACGTAACAGAATTGTAACAGAAGCCTTACTTTGGCTGTAGTTGCAATGTTCTCGTCACGCTTGCATATATATTCTCCTTGTAAATCAATTTTACCTGTGCCAAGCTCATAATTGGCAACTAAAAACCAAGGGTCAAAGTAAATGAGATCGCTTAGAAAAAGCCGTTGACAATTTCTCCTGTACCACAAATGTTCAAAAAGGAAGAAGAGTGAAAAAGTAAACGGAAGGAGAAGAAAGGAAAGAAAAAGAAAAATGACATGCGAAACTACCGAATGTTTTTTTTTCTTTTCTTTTTTTTTTTTTTTTTTTATTATTATTTCTTCTATTTGTAACCAGACTATTTCTAGCAACAAAACCCATTCTGAAAATTAGCACTAGCGTTCGATAACTAAACCATGAATAAATTATTTACCTTTCTGTTTTGGCTCAAAGACCCTTACTATAACCTCGTCCTAATTCGATGAAAATATAAACAAACGTACCACCCATTCATAAGTTTCAAAATGTGTATTTACATAATTACACAGGGGCCCACCACGGGGTAAAATAAAATATATGTAAACATTGGTTTTCGTGAGCAAATAGTTGTAAGGATTACGGGTTGTGTTGCCAGTTACTACATTCTTGCATAAAGACAATATAACTGTCAAATAGGAAAACTCTTTACTTTCTTGATTTCGTACAAAAATTGTATTGTTTTATGCTTTTTCTCCTTTCCGCTCTTGCACCCTAGTAATGGATCAAAATCTCTTCACCCTTATCACTTTTTTTTTTTTTTTTTTTTTTTTTTTTTAAGAATTGATCTTTAACAGAAAAAATCACAAATAACATCATTCATGATCGATAACAATCATCAATGAATTCATAGTGATTTGTTCTTTCCCACACTTCTACCGTTAGACTGAAATAAAAACATAAAACTTACCCACGCTTTACAATCCACCGTCCATGCACGCCGTCCTAAATTTAGCTGCCACGTGACTACTGAAAGCGCGGGAAATCTATCCCTCTTTCCTCTTCCCATCTCCCCCCCCCCCCCTCTCTCTCTCTCCCTCCCCCCCTCTCTCTCCCTCTTCCGGAATTACATTATTTGTTTAATAGAAATATATTTTTGTCATTTGCCCATATTGTATAAATTGTATACTTGGGTGTAATAAAAGATATGTTATGTTATGTTATCAATTAGTAAGTTCAAGAAAAGTGAAGGGTTAATCGCAAAATTATTGTAAGTGCAATTTCCTTAAATTTCCTTAGAAACCGATAAGAATTGAAACAGACCGATTGCCTTTTCGCCGCCCCAGGCCTAACGACTAAATGCCTTTTTTTTGCCGAATTATTGGGGCGGCGGCCGCCGCCCCTGTCGCCCCGCACGCGACGCCACTGAATTGTATTCCTGTTATTTTTCACACCAGTACTACCACTACATCCTGTCCAAGCTTCCAGCTGATCATCCCACTTAGGTTTACGATATATACTCATTGGTTGGAGACGAATGACGTAAAGAATATGTGTCGCTACCGGGAATCGAACCCGGGACCTGATAGATAGGATGACGCGGTACCAACTGCGATATAGCCAAGGCCTTTAGTACATTTTAATTGTAGAAAAATCAAGTACTGAAAGTACTGTAAGCTAGCAGAGCCAAGGTTGAATTTAGAAAATCTTTCCCTTATTGGGTAGAAAACCTTGTGGACATTGAAAAAATTGCTTGTTACAAAAAATTTCTTCATTGTCTACAATGTTTTCCAAAGCTCCTTATTTTAGATGCTTCAAACGCGGAGTTAAGTGGGAATGGGTTTAATAGCATGCCATAGTTCTTTACAATTTGAATAGAGTTTGCAATATTCCTGAAATACAAAAAAAAAACATATTTGTTGTGGCGTACGCATTCCATGGATTTGGTGGTTAAGCCTCCAGTGGCAGTTTGCACTAGTTGAACTTTGAGAAGAACTCAAAATTTTGTTTGTTAACTTAAGCTATCAAAGCTGACACTTTGCTAGCTAATAAGGCTGTTAAAACCGGAGATATACTTGAACGGGGAGTAAAATGTTACTTGTCACTTGTTTTCAAATGAAAACCTGTAAATTACAACAATGGCGACTGCTTTCACCAATTCGCGTATGTGTTCTCTGTATAGAGTAGCGGTCGTCTATGACGTAAGCAATATAAGCGTTGCGCAAAACGTAATACACAAATATTTAAGAGATGAAGAGAATACTTTTTGTTTTCATTAAGGTATGAACCGAAAAACCTAATCACACTGTATGAATACGCGAAGCATCGAGGAAAAAATGCAACAACTTAACACATTTTGATACCTTTTTGTAGTGAACTATTTTGTGCGGAAGCATTCAAAATGGCTGCGTACTCAAAATTTTGTTCATGGAGGTATGAATTAAATTTTTCGACCAATCAGATCGCTCGTTTTTGATAGACGAAACTAACAATTAAATTATAAAAGGGTAGCACAAACAATATTATAGTTACTAGTAAAAATACATAGTCTGCTGGTAATAAATTCATCAAATAGTTTGACTAAGGGCTGTGTAATGTATGTTTGTATCTCCAAAGAGATAAAACTAAATGATTCAATATAAGCTATGTCGAAGGTTTTAACGTTTTGTCTCTCTTTGGGTGAGGATTTTTCTCAAGACCACACGCACGATCATTAACGTGATGAACGTGAACACAATCAATAGAAGCAAGCTGATTCCTCTTTTAATTCGGTTCGAATTTTGCCTTGCGCTTCCATATCTATCATACCAATCTTGTGATATCTGTGTTTGTCCTACGTTTTAGGAAGTTTGTTTGTTTGTTTGAATGGGGTTTTACGCCGCTTTCATCAATCTTTCAGTTGTATCGCGCCGGCTGGAGCACCTAACAATGGAATCCTGGTATTTCTCACACCAGTACTACCATTACATCCTTTCCTAGCCTCCAGCTTCTATCCCACATAGGTCTACGATTATCGACCCATTGGTGAGAGACAAATAGTCGGAAAGAATGAGTGCCGCCGTCGGGAATCGAACCCGGGACCTCTAGATTGACAGTCCGACGCGCTACCAACTGCGCTATGACGGCGGCAAAGATCGGTTCTAATTTTAGTATCAAATCTCTTAACCCTTTCCCACACAGCAAAATTTTAGACTGGTCCAAATTGAAAGGAGCTGCAGACGACAATTTAAAGATTATGAAATTTGGATTTTTTTTACTTTTGGGATAGAAAACATTGTGGATAATGAAGAAATTGCTTGTTACAAGCAATTTCTTCATTTTCCACAATGTTTTCTTAAGCTTATTTTTCTTGGAGGCGTCTAAAAGCGTCATGGTGTGGGAAAGGGTTAAACGATCGCTGCTACTGGCTATAAAACTGTCGTGTTTTTTTACCTGCATTATATATAGAACCAAAACCTGTACAAACCTGTTTTTTACGCCAAAGTGATTTTATACGTTGGAAAACATTTTAAAAAAGGAGAAATTACAATTTCTCTTTTGCCCCACAAACTTTTCTTCCAAATTGGATGGTTTCATTTTAAATTGCATGCCAATTTTCATTGTCGTCTGCAACATCTTTCATCAGGAGACACATTATCGCTGTTGGATTATATCATCAGCATAACTCAACTGTAATTTCAACTGTTTCACATAATACTTTCTAAAGCTTTCATCGGGATAGCATGAGAATGAACGAAGGCTTTATTAACAAGATTGAACCATTCCCACACGATCACGCTTTCTGACGCTCCAAAGAAGAAAAGGTTGAACTCATTGTAAATAATGAAGATATAACTTGTAAAAAGCAATTTCTTCATTATCTACCATTTTTTCTACGAAATTTTTTTTTTAAAACTTCCTCAACTAAAAATTGTCGTCTACGGCTTCTTAAAACTTAGACAAGTAAAAAATTTTATAATCTACTGATTGATAACGCTTTTTAGCTACCAAAGCATCAGCTTTGATAGGTTAAGTTAACAGACAAAATTTTGAGGTCTTGTCTGAGTTTAACGAGTACAAACAGCCACTTGAGGCTTAACAACTAAATCCACTGAATGTCTACGCCATAAAGAGTAATCCTTATGTATCTCAGGAATATTGCAAACTCTGCCTGCAAGTTCATCTCCTAAGTAATTTTAGCTCACTTGGGCATTTTGTTTTCAAAATGACTGGCTATATGAATTCACGTTTTTTCAAATTTTTCAAACATCTTCAACAGCATGCCATACGGCCGATTCCCATCCAAACCCAAGAAATGACTTTGGAAAACATTGTGGGCAATGATGAAATTGCTTGTAACAAGCAATTACTTCAGGGTCAACACTGTTTTCTATCCTACAAAAGATAGAGAAGATTAAGAAATTAAGAAAAACATGCTTTACTAGCTTACATTACCTTCAGTACTTTGATTTCCGAAGGCAAGGCATGCCCTAGTATATGTACTTAAACATTCAAAATGATTGAGAACGCATTTGATATGAAGTGTGTTTATACGTCTGTTTCTCACAGGAATGGTCACGTGCATGGATGAAGCAATAGGAAACGTCACGCACTCACTGAGGAAACATGGTCTTTGGGACAACACGGTTTTCGTTTTTACAACAGGTGGGTTGATGTGTCCTATACGAACACATGGTATTCTTAGACTACCATATATACAAGTTTTAAAAATATTCAGTTTTTCTTCCTTTTTCATCGTGACTTTAATCTTTTAAAGATGTAAATTTCTTGGATACCACAGAGCATTTTAATCTTATGGGTAATACTACGGTAGTGTGAATTCTGTGCATGTAACTTTTATAATATCTACTGATGCCTAATAAGCGACTGGCGATATTGCCATAGTATTAAGAACCAGTTTCTAGGTGTCAATCAATGGCAATTCGGTAACAGAGCAGCATTCGTTATATTTTACCTGAATTGTCGGATAACGTTAATTTAAACCTGCCACCGGCCGGCGATAGGATATCTCAAACTGCCACTGGTCAAAACACGCCCGATAATCTGATGGCCGCAGGCTGGTTAAAAAGAAGATATATTAACACAAATGTTGCTCTATCTATTCAGTTATTTGCAACACTCCCAATTGTCCTGGTACTATTAAAAATTCAATGACAATTATCTGCTTTTGGTTGATGGTTTCTGTTTTGTACTTAAAGGCTTAAGAGTGTACGCTCAACAGGCGATCTCTTTATCACCTTCACATACAAAACATCCACCTTTTATCTGCCTTGAAATATCCATCCTGTCCCAGTAGCTAGTCCTGAAGCATTTAGGCAGAAACCCCAAGTTCTGGTTCTAGAGAAAGGCAGTTAGTTCTGCCATTCGAAGCCGATAAATGCTGTTTAATTTGAATGTTTGATCGTAGGGTGTCCTTTCGTCATGGTCAATTTAGGACAAGTCAAACGCTGGCAAGTAAAATACACGTTGTACGTCTGAAGTAAAATGCCAACAAGCGTTATGGAGGATTGTAGCGAACTTTTATTAAGTAGATCATTGGATTTATTTAATTATTAGACATGAGATACCATAACCAAGGATACATATCCGATTGGTCATACTTTTGTAAGTCTCAAAGTATGAGAAGTATAACAAAACAAAACAAAAACTAGAAAAAAAAGAAATCTACGCATGCATATCACTGATTCCCGCCTCCCAAAGTGGTAAGTGCAAGTTTTATCTGAATCCATGCGGGAGAAGCCTATTGCTGCTTTGTGGTCTTAGGCATCAAAAGGCATATTGCAGGCCAACCTAAACAAAATATTCGTCATTTCGATTTGAGTGTTGGTAAAGCGAATGCAATACATCTCAATACGACAGCCCGCCATTCGAGGAGTAGTGAGCCGGACAGCAGCAATGAGTATTTCAAAGCATTATTTTTGTTAAACAAAACCTCAGATTTTGATAATCAATCCCCCCCCAAAAAAAGGTTTATGCATCCCCCTCTCCTTCAACGAAACGTCCACTTTCCGATTATCAGTTGCCAGTTTGAACACCGATGATGGCAGATAATGGATATATTTATCAATTGTGTCCTCGAGATGGTCGTAGGGTTAAATATTAAGCTTAACCCATTCCCACATAGTGACGCTTAAAAACACCCCTACATATGAAAGCTTTGGAAAACATCGTGGAAAATTAATAAATTGCTTGTTATCCACACTGTTTTCTGCCCTTAAAGACAAAGATTTAAAAGATTTCATGAATTGAAATTGTTGTCTACAGCTTCTTTGAATTTGGACCAGCCTAAAATTTCATTGTGTGGGAAAGGGTTAATTGTCATCACTCAATAGTAATGTCCCTTGAGAAACTGCAAGACACGGGCCGCTTTTTTCTGAAAGTGATATATATTATCTCATCTCAACGATTTGGAATTGCAATATGCGACTTAAAGAATTCCCCGTTGTTGTTTTTCGCCAGGCTGCAGGTTCTCGTTGTGACAGTAGAATTAAAATAAGGGCTTTAAAATCTTATTTTTAGTTTTGTGGTCCATACTTATTTCCAACAGCTGTTAACAGCTTTACGCCCTACTAAAGTGCTCGAATCCAATTCGATACGTAAACATGAAAAAAGTAATTGCATGAAACATGTTTGCAGCGTCTAGAACAAATAATGAAACAAACTAGAGGAAATAAACACATTGATAAAAGAATATATGAGCGCAAGCGTGACATTTCCAACCATTCCACATGTGCGCCAAGTAGAGACTCAGATCAGCCTGTGCATCCGCACAGTCTGATCAGAGTCATAACTCTGCGCTCTGTAGATAGATGCTGACACAAAGCTTCTTCTAACAATCAGCGAATGTTCTACTTGCCCCGAATGGCAGGGTGCTCAATATGTTCGAGTCACGCACATGCGAAATTGTTGGAAATGTCATGCACAGGCTCATATCATTTCCGTGGTCATAAGGAATTGACTAATCGCGGAGACCGCCTACTTACTCCTTTAACCACGCCCACTGACTCCGAGAGAGGTCCCTCTTCGATTTTAAACGGCGTTATCTTGCAAAATGTTTAGCCAGTAGCATGTAACAAAATGGTAGAATGGTTGGTTAGCTACCTAAACGTCGTAGCTAAAGTTTGAATAAGCCCTAGCTTCGACGTTTAATTCATAAAAAACAACAGAAATGCTTCACACAAATGACGGCTAATGTTGTAGTCTCCATTCCGAAAGTTCAAGTCTCCATTCCGGGCTGACTGAATGATTTTGTTGGTCGATGTAATCCTTGATTGACAGCCGCGATTGGTCAACTATCTACATGAAAATATGGAGAGAGGAAAAAAAAAAAAAAAAAAAACATCTGTCCATTTACGTGTGACAAATTGCGCTTCGGGCAACTGTTGAAAATATTGGCGGAGTCTAACTGACCAATCGCTGGATCCGTCCAGTAACTCCGTTTGCCCCTTCGACAGGAATTTCCACTTCGGTTTTAAACGGCGTTATTTTGACAAATATATAGCAAGTACCATGTAACAAGAAAATATTACAGTACCGAAGTACTGTAAGCTGGCAAAGCAAGGTTTTGTTAAGTAATCTTCTTCGTCAAAGGCTATCCTGGCGCTTTGCTAGCTAACATAGTTGGTTGGCGATCTAAATGTCGTCACTACAGCTGGAATAAATCGGAATTCAAAGTTAACTTTAAGTTTAAATTAATGGCTTCGTTGGTCGACTAATTATTTGATTAACAGCCGTGATTTGTCAATTAGGACCTGTTACACATACATCAAATTAGCTCAGTTGGTAGAGCACTTGACTTCAAACCTCAAGATCACGGGTTCGAGCTCTGGGCTGACCATATCTACTAACTCAACTAATTGTCTTTCGGATGAGACGTTAAACCGAGGCCCCGTGTGACGATGCTATGCAGGCGGAGCTCTCAGCAGTTTCGTCCTGTATCCTTGCATTATCCCCCGTAACAACTATCGGTCCTCTGGGGGCGTCGCTCATATGGGCATGTGCTACAGAAGCGTGATAAATAAACGGACATACACACCCTTTCCTGTATAATCACTTGTTTTTACGTTTTTATACTTTATAAACATTGTGGAAAAAAAATTACTTGTAAAAAGCGATTTCTTCCCTTTTCCGCATTTTTTCTGCCCTACTGAATGGTTATTTTTAAATAAAATTTATTTTGAATCATCGTCTGCAATACCTTTGAATTTGGACAGGTCTAAAATTTTGCGATACAGTAAAGGGTTAAACTCTATGCTCAGCGAGTTCTTAGTTCTATCTAAAACGAATCTAAGAAATATCGTTTGAAAACCTTCGGGAGAAATGAAGAAAAGCCAGTTTCGTCAGACTGGTGAATCAGTACTAATATTTCAAACATGTTTGCACAGTAACGATGCACGATGTAGCGATCGCTGGCCCCGCCCGGAAGATCGACTTATATATTAAATGAAGTTATTAATGACCCTTTACATGAAACCCAAAACAGAAAATAGTTGGTTGGTGATCTAAACGTCCTAACGACATGTTAAATACGCTTCTTGCTCTACATAATTAATATTATTTGCATTTGACGGACAGTTTGATTACGGAAAGGATCTTCCTGTACGAACGCAAAGCCCATTATCCAAATGTGTCCCTTTCTTCATAGGTCAGAGACATAAGTTATTTTTCAGACAATGGCGGTAGGCCTTCCTCAGGAGGAAACAACTGGCCATTACGTGGTGGTAAAACGGAGCTCTGGGAGGGCGGAATACGTGGTGTTGGATTCATAACAAGTCCTTTGTTAGAGCGGAAAGTGAAAGGAACAACTTCTAGGGCATTAATTCACGTTAGCGACTGGTATCCGACTCTTGTCAATCTAGCTACAGGGAATTTAGATAGTCCACAACCTTTAGACGGCATTGATCAGTGGAAAACGTTGAAGTAAGCTTTACATGTAATTCATATCAGGTCGAATATAAAACATCGATACCATTTTTCAGAATTCGTTTCCCCCAACACACACACACACATACACAAATCTACAAACAATTCATATAGTTTTTTCGTTATTTCGGTGGTTTCATCACATTTCTTTACAATCAGATTATAAACTATGCAAAATCGAAACACTGGTCTTCGACTTTACAAATTAGATAAATGAGCCCGTGCGTGACATTTTCAACCATTACACATGTGCGCCAGATAAAGACTCGGATCAGCCTGTGCATCCGCACAGTCTGATCAGAGTCTTCACTCTGCGCTCTGTAGATATATTGACCCAATGCTTCTTTAAGCAATCAGAGAATATACTAATTGCCCCGAATGGCTGCCAGGGTGCTCTATGTGTGCGAGTCACGCACATGCGAAATGGTTGGAAATGTCACGCATAGGCTCAAATAAACAAACACCCTGCGTTATCATTAGTATAAGAGAGAAAAAGTGGGGTGGGAGAACAAACAGCGAATCAGACGACAACAGGAAACTTGACAATTACAACATGATAAGCAAAGATGACAGCTGCACCTTAAAAAAAGTTGCAGTCCTTCAAATATATTCTATAAAGCTGAAATCTGATATGATGAGAACTATTCAAAATTTTCTTTTTCCTTATTGAATACTCTTGTATGTATTTAGGTATCATTTATAAAGCTTCCGAAAAAAAAATCAAATGAACTTGACATAAAATATTTTCACACATGTATATATAGATCTTCAGCAATCGGTTTTCTTTTTTTAATTCTTTATTATGCAGTGGTGGACCTCCTTGTCGCAGAGAAATTTTGCATAACATTGATCCGTTTTTAAAATCACATAGAAAAACAATCATAAAAAGCAACTTTACCATAACAATTACTGCTGCTTTGAGATATGGGGATTGGAAAATTTTGACCGGATTGCCGGGTAAGAACTAGCTTTTTTAATTCTAACAAACTAAGTCACTAATAAATGTAGAGAAAAATACATGATAGCGTCTAATAATGGAAAAAGAATTTGATTAGATTGGTTTCACAACTGGACGACGATTTGGAATTTTTATCAAAACCCTGGAAAAATCCAGGTATCAATTATTGATAAAATTTAAAAAAATCCAAATATGTTGTCGTCTTTAAAGAACTGTTTAAGAGTTTATTCTAAGAAACGTGCACTAGAACAATAGGGGTAAAAGCAGTTCCACAGGACAAAACGCTTCTCCAGAAAAAAACACAAAAAACTAGAAGCCAATATTACTTGTCTTGATGATATCACTGACTGTAAGGGCAAAGGTATGCGCTTATAGTGCGTCCTTCGATTTCAGCTAATGTGCACATAATCTACCTTTCCTTCGTAGTTCATGGCAAAACCGACTTATTCGTTAAAATATTCAACGGTACCACTATAAATGCGCTGAATCCTTTATGCGTTCGTTCTTTTTCTTTTAACATCCTCTCTCTCCCTCCGTTCGTATGCCAATCCGTTTGTTAATGGTCCATCTCAAATCTCATTCTCTGGAAAAAAACCCACAAAGGTGATCCCTCGGACATCGTCTTTCGAATTACTTGAAGAAATGTTTTACGGGCGAAACGTATTGGTGTAATATATGGTCATTCAGCCAAATTAGTTTCATAAATTGAAATATCAAAAGCCCATTTTCTACTTTGACACTTTTCTTTAGATGCGATTGACTCAAAGAACCAATGTTCACATGCTATATGCATAATACAAAACCTTATGTCTAACAGTTTGTCAGAAAATATCTACACATTTCTTTCCATGTTTTTAAGTAAAGTTGGGTGTGCTCAGACAAAGCGAAAATGATTCCTCAGGCCCAATCCTTTAAAAACTTTTGAAGAAGGCCAACAGATGATGCAGCATGCCAAATGTCAAGCCTCCATTTTTTATCATTGGTCAAAAATAGGGTTTTCAAGATTTCTATTATTGTCTCTGCGAATGAGGTTTATCTGGTCAGAGCAGAAATGGGACCTCTGAGGCGCCATTCTAATAACTATTGAAGAAGGAAATCGAGTAATGCTACGTGCAAATTATCAAACCTTTACGCCTTATCGTTTGCAAAAGATGGAGTCCCCAGATAGGGCCTAAATTGGACCCCTGAAATATTCTCTTGCCATCCTTTGAAGGTAGCCACCGCTCTTTGCCTTGTTGTTAGTCAGGAAAAGAATTTTAGAAAGTTTACTTGTTTGTTGATGTATTAAATAGCTTCAATGTATCTGTTGCTAAGGAACCGAAAGATTTTATGGAATTATTTTTTTAACAATGAGGGTGTGAATAGGTGGAGCAGAAAGGAAACCACGGCGGGGATATTTTACAAACCTACTTGTAATGGCTGACCAGGTCATGATACGTGCGAAAATACATTTTTTCATCATTGTTGGCAAGGTGAAGATATTCATAGATGTTCTTCTTCATTTGTGTGTGAAATAGGGTTATTCTAAGCGGAACCAAACGGAAACCAATGAGCATTATTCTATAAATTCTTATGAAAACAATTCTATGCCTTATTCTTTGTCAGGAGAATATTTTTTTAGAATTCTTTCCTCGTTTATTTATAAAATAGTTTCAGCCCATCTATTGGCATGACATCCAGAATGTTTCACGAAACTGAATTATATTAAAGCATGAAGGCCTACCTAAGCCACATCACTACTAATGTGACTGGGCAGTTAAATAGAGGAAATCTTTAGGAAATGGAGGTCTGATGGCGGAAGGACAAACGGACAGTCGACGGACACTGTGTGATCGTAATAGCTCCTGTTATGCTCTGATGAGCTGAAAAGACAAAATCAGATACAAAGGTTTTATTTGTATGGCACAACAGCACAATAAGAATAATAGAATATTTCTTTTATTCATTATGTTATTTACACAGCTTTTTTATAGCAGAATTGTATGGGCATTGAAGGCATATACAGACTAAAATCAAACTGATTGAAAACTAGCATCTGGAACAACCAATTTTATTCTTTGGCTTGACTATCTCAATGAAGCTATGTGGTCTTTCATCTGACATCTCGTAAAGCTTTTATTCCTAATTTGACATTAGGATTATTTTCTTAGAATTTGAATTATTCAGTCCTGGACTATATATGTTAAAAATATGTTGTTGTGATTCTACCATGTTGAACAGACTTAAACCCTGACCATAATCTTTGACCTGTGAAATATTGAGTGGTAACTTATATTCATTTTTTTCTGAATACATTCTTAATAATCGCTTTGGACATGTAAAATGTGTAGAAAAATCGACATTTTACATCGCATCATGCACAGATTTGTAACTTGAGCTTGATCACATTGAGTTATTAAGTCTAGGACTGTCAAAAGTAACCGTTGAAAGGACGTTGCATTTCACCTAGAATCTTGTTGAATTCTTTACCTGAATTTTGAAGGTTTAAATTGTAATTTTTACAACTATTTTATTATATTTTTACCACAGTCTTTACCTTTGAGACTTCTTACAGTTACCTTTCAAGCCGTCTGTGCTTGTCCAAACGCGCTGATTTTTTTTCATCAAACATGGATTCGAAAAATAAAGCTCGAATTGACATGAAAATTGTCAAACGCAAGTTTCAACAACAACAACAACAACAAAATGTGAAACATATTTTTGAAATCTATCAATGTTTGACAAAAAGGCCTTATGTGTCCTCTCATTATATACAAAGTTTTGGAACTTTTTGAAAATGGGTAGCATTGGAATATAAAACATGCCATGGATGAGTGTGGGTTTAAAAACAACAACTCATGTCAAACTTATGATTTGAATTTAGTCATAAACTTTCTATTTAAATAATATGACAGTATAATTAACAAGCATAAATAAGAAACAAAAGAAATTGTAAAAAAAGTAGTAGGACTTCAGAAAATATTGTGAAACTCTTTTCCCCAAAGTTTTATCCCGCAGACAAATACAAGACTGTCAAGAGATTTGTTGATTGTTCAGCCTGAGATTACGTAGCTATCTGAAGCTAAAGTTAACTCAATAAAACCCAATAACCTATACAGAGTTTAATTTAAAATCATCTTACGCAATAAACACAATCTTCTGCAATATGAAAAGTAGATCGGAACGTATTACATGACTGCGAGTAATAATTAATACGCCCGACTAAGGTAAGAAGGACGAGAGGGATATACGACTCATTGAAAGCCGGCGCTTGATGTACAGTACTTTCGCGTGAGTGTTCAAAAAATGATGAGTGATTGGACAGAAAGAGAGGAGATATATATTTGACAATTATTAATCATGTATAATCATATCATTTTGTTAAGAAAAAAATAAGGTGCTTGTTTTAATCCGAAATAATATTACTTGTTCTAGAGTAAAAGTATTAAAACGATCCATTTAGACGAAGTTGCTGTATAAAGCTGATAAGCGAAGCTGTGGGTTTTACGCACGATTTGAATGTTTTGGTTCACAAATTAATTGGTCATTCATAGGATCATTTCGCACTGTCTGCAAACAATTCGGTCGTGCTCGGATTTTGTGTAAATATATATTTATATTTTCTCCCCTTCTCCCAATAGCCATCTCTCTATCACTTACTCTAGCTCAGGGGCTTTTGTCATGATTTGGCGTCCGTCATCCGCCGTAAACTTTACTTCAAAATTTTCTTCACAGAAAGAACTAAACAGAATTCAACCAAACTTTTCAGGAAGGATGACTGGAAGGCCTTTATCAGATGTCTTCAAAGCATTTTGATTTAGTGAAAATGTGTAAGGATACATACATACATACACGTAAATGTATAGATATATCGTTCCGATACCCAAAAAGCGGGAATTGATTGAATGGGGTTAAGCGCCACTTTTAACAGTATTTCAGTCATATCGCGGCGGCTGGAGCACCTAACAATGGATTCCTGGTATTTCTCACACAAGTTCTACCACTACGTCCTTTCCTTGCTTTCAGCTGCTATCCCACCTAAGTTAATGATAAACTACCCACTGGTGCCCAACAGCGAAGAGATAATTATTTTGGGCATGTTGTGTCCCATAGTGCACAAATTGGCAGATCTGCGCATAATCAACAGTAGTTTTTTGGTACAAAGTGACACTCCGATAATCCGACCATCACACTATTTCTGTCCAGTTTATATATCTCCTGTATACATTTCTCTGGCTTTCAGTGGTTTCAGCGCTTTGATTATTCCTTGCAGCCTATTTTTACAAATAAGAGGTTTCTTTTCAATTAAGATATAAATCAGGGTTTTCATTTTTACCATGTGTCGGTCGGCAAAAAATATTCATTAAAAAAGGTTGTATAGATATATAAAGTTTAGAAATCTTAAAGTCCTTTACTAAAAGTGCCAAAATTTCTAAATCTAATATGCATTATTTTAATCATTATTCTCCTGCTAAATAGAGAATACCAGAGTCAACAGTTTCTACAGCTTTAAGTATGCAGGATTTATTTATTCATTTATTTGAGCCAATCACATTTATTTATTCAATTGTAGCTTTCCAAATTGTGCAGTATGATTATCCATTATTATTAAATAATGCTGTTAAATGATCCACATTGTTTGAGGGAAGGTAAATCAAAGTCCCAGACTGCTATTTGTACATGGCTAACTAAAGCTTAATTCTTAATGTATACTGTTCTTACAAACCTGTGTACAACATACTTGAATTATTAATATCAATGATGTCACATTATAATATCATCATCAAGGTGAGCACTGTTTTGCCTTCTGTTTTGTTTCGTTTGGCTGCACTTGCATCAGCAAATGCTTATTTACTTTTACTTTTTTTCTATTCGTTACCCATGAGTGTACCTGGAGTTTGTAGTCATTAAATAGGAAAGACAGCCCTAAATTTAAATCTATAAACTTATTGAACTGAGTTTATTGGGATCGACGTTAGGTTTTATGCGTTTTCACTGGACCAGCAGTTTGAACTCAGTTTATGGGTTCGCAGAATAATGACAGGTCAGACAGTACTTATTTTTCTCTGTGAATATTACTCGCTTAGCCTGTTCACCTCTTGTTTATGTAAATAACGTTTTATTATCAATATTTAGCCTAGTCCTATTTGCACACCATTTTAGATAGCCATTTTTCTTAGTGTGGTTTAATCATATAGTTTTGGACAAGGCACCCAATTGATATTTGACGGTTTGATATATGTCAATCCAAAGGCTTACATCGGGAAGACAAAACAGCCAGTTCTTAGTGACCCAGGTATTTGATTTTGCGATTTATTCATTTCTTATATGCTTCGATGATTGATTGATTGGATGGGGTTTAACGCCGCTTTTAACAGTCATAACGTGGTGGCTGGAGCACCTAACAATGAATTCCTGGTGTAACTACCACTACATCATTTCCTAGTCTCCAGCTGCTTTCCCACTTAGGTTAACGTTTATCCAGCCATTGTTGAGAGACAGATGTCGGAAAGAATATTTGCCGCCGCCGGGGATCGATCCCATGACATCCCATGATTGAAGATTAGGAGTCTGACGCGCTACCGACTGCGCTATGACGGCGGCTCTTAAAGGCTTCGATAAAGTGATTATAAGTCATACTTGTGTTATTTATTTACTATACCCTTTTGATACACCTGAAGGGGCCTGTCGATGCTGTGTGTTTAAGCTATTTTGCTTAGTCAAGTACATATGATTCCGAAACGACTTGATTGATATAGATATTGTTCGTCTCGAATTTAATTAGCCCTCTAAGAGATTCATTGCGACAGGTTTCAGTTCATTCCAATTGAGCCTGTAGGAGGAGTTGTGCACACAAATATTTTGCTTACGGACATACGGATGAACGGACGACCAATCCTAACTTTATTCGCCATATGGGCGGATAAGAAAATGAGAAAAAATCATTGATTAGAATATTTAAACATAAAAGTGTTAAAAAGAGATAATATTCCGCAAAATGTGTGGTTACCTTCCAACAGAATTTTATTCCAACAGTTTTGTTTTCATACGAGGATATGTATTTATGGTATACTAGTAATTAAAAACAACTATGCATAATTATGGAAAAAATCTAGAAAATGAGAGTTTGTGGCATCTTTGCATTAGGTTTGATTGATTGATTGAATGGGGTAAAGCGCCACTTTTAAGAGTATTTCAGTCATATCGTTGTGGCCGGAGCACCTGACAATGGATTCTTGGGATTTCTCGTACCAGTACTACCACTACATGTACATCATTTCATAGCCTCCAACTGCTTCGAATTCGGGTACCCAAATTTGGAAAAAATCAACTAAAACACATGAGTAGGAAAACATTTAAATATTACACCCGCCCTTCCCCAGGATAGAAGAATAACTGTATACAAAATTCGTGCTATTCCGTGCGTAAATTCTGTCAATACCTGATACCTTTCCTGTAGATAGCAACAGCTTGAGCCACACTAATGCGTCAACAGATTGTGTGGCGTCATCATTAGCGGCCGCTGATTATTTTTTTCATCTTAGGAAATAGTTGTGACTGTTCAAATAAGGATGGCAGGGATCATAGCGCAGTTTTTTGCGCGTCGGATTATGAGGTCTAGAGTTCGATACCCGTGCGTAAATTATGTCAGTACCTTATGTTCATTTCATATAGGTTAAAACCCCTCTTAGATACAAGTAGTTCGGGATATATAGTAGTAAATGCAAGGGTTGACTTAAAACTTTCGTGGCCTAAGACAGTAAGAAGTAGTTGATGCTTTGTATTTCATCGTAGTCATCTACTTTTCCAAAAGTGTTGAAGCATTTGGATACCTTTCCTGTAGATAGCAACACCTTGAGCCACACAAATGCGTCAACAGATTGTGTGGCGTCATCATAAGCGGCCGCTAATTATTTTTTTCATCTTAGGAAATAGTTGTGACTGTTCGAATAAGGATGGCAGGGATCATAGCGCAGTTTTTTGTGCGTCGGATTATGAGGTCTAGAGTTCGTTACCCGGTTGCGGCGAATATCCTTTCTGAATTTTTTCTCTCACCAATTGGTTGATAATCGTAAACTTGAGTGGGGTGAACTGCTGCAGGCTCGGATAAGATATATCAGTAGTACGGGTGTCAGATATACCAGGAGTTATGTTCTCCAGCCACCGCCATATAACTGAAATACTGATTAAACTGGAGTTGAACACCATAACATAAACATCCATCTGGTGAATAAAGTGGATGTTAAACGAGTTCGAGACCATATTCCAGAAAACCAGCCATGACATCAATGAATTTCGGATCTAGATCATTTTCATGGCGGATGAACTGCCCAGATGACAAATTTCCAAGCATTTTCTGCTTGATTTATTCACAAAATTACCTCATTAGTTTAGTACATACGTCAAAGTTATAGCTTGACTTTTTTCACTATATCTTTAAAATATGCACGCCTTTTGAATACCAGAAAACTGCCAATCACCTTTCAAGCGGATGTTATTGATTCTACCCTTTTTCGGGGGCAATGCTCCCGAGTGTATCAATTGTTTTGACTGTTGTTTTGTCTCAGGTTCGAAATGTTTTATCAACAGTTACAACTGCTGGAGAAATTTCTCTTATTCTAACTAAAACATGGCAAGCTTTTCCTTCGACATGTTACACCACTCAGAAGCTTTGACACCAAATCGGAAGAAATCTTTGTCATTTGCAAATCGTTATGGATAAATTTATTGACTCGTTCCTGTGAGTTGTCTGTGAGTTGTTTACCTGAACCGATGTGTATATTTTTGGAACACGTGGATTGTATTTATATTATCCTTTTAGATTACAGAAGATGGTCATATTACGCATTTAATCTAAGCGGCCCATTTTAACAATTCTATAACATGGGTCGTACCTCCCCAACGTTTGCTACCTTGGCCGCGTGAGTTTTCCCGTGTAATAAGCATTTGATGCCAAAGTACTGATTAACCACGCCTCATTACTCATAGTGTGTAGGTTCGAGAATCAGCTTTGGTCAAACAATGTAGGGAAAAATCTAACTGTCACTTCATACCGACAGTAGGAATTTATCTACATCAACATCGGCATCAATTGATGTGTTTATAAAGGTCTGTTTCTGTCTTAGAACTAGAAATTTTCAATCGCCCAATTGCCCCAGCAGGCCCCGCTGTTTGTGCTCCTCGCATCGATACCTTTTAGCCGTTCAGATCCTGCCCTATCTGATATCCCATTTGCAAGTTTGCCTGTAAGTTCACAAGAGAATTCAATATTTGAAATATCATATGTGTGGTATAGTAACCTCTATTTGCATAATAACACATTATACTGATTACCTTCGGCATTTCTTGGTTTATTCCGCTAGTAGACCAGAACAATCATATAAAAAATGTGTCAAATGCACAAGATTAACAAGTAAAAAATTGCTGTAATGTACAGCAAAGTGAATTGTGTCGCCCTTAAAAGTCAATATTTAAGTAGTGGATGAAATGGTATAATTTTGGAAAAAAATAAGTGAATAAAGCAATATTTGAAAACGTGATGTGAACAGTCTTCTCTTTTGAAATTGCTGAAGGTATATTATTTCAAATTGGGATCTTTTAACCAGGCTGATGTAGCATATAGACAGCGAAGACTGAGGTAAGCCTACATGTCTTTGCAGGCTGATCTAAGCTTTTACTGTCTTCCAAAGCTTTGTGTATAGCAAGAATCTTTCAATACCACGTTAAATTAAACTGTTGAACATTAAATGGCAGAACATACTGTGTCTTGCAAATGTTTGATCCTGTTGGGTTAAGGTCCGGCTTAAACGGTTTTTGTCCAATCAAATTTTTTAAATACTTCTTATAATCATAACAAAATTTATAGCTCGCAAGAAAGACGGACAGCGGTAACCATTATCCCTCCACGGGTCGATGCGTAAAAAAGAAGACGACCACATGCACTGACTAATTTACAATGGATACAGTTGCATGACATGAAAAGGAAAGGGCTAAAAAAGTTAATACATATGAAAATTGCCACTATGTAAACCGAAACGAGCATATTACTCTACTATGCAAATACGGACGTCCAGCACCCGTACTTTCAGTGCTTTGATTTAACTTATTTGCATTTACTTTTATTGTTAAAATATTTTTTTACAATTTGAACCAATATGAAATTTTATAAGAGGTGAATTTGGTAGAAGTTTAACATTTTTTATCGAAATATCTTGCGCAATTCATATAGCCGTTAAAAGCCCGCCCAAATTAACGGAATCGTAAAAATTATATTCTCGTGAAGAATATCTATTTAGTATGGATAAACATTACCAAATCTTAGCGGACTGTTTCTACGTGAATTGATTCACACGAAATTGAAATATAAAATCAGGATTATAACGGATATTTCCTATTTGATAATGTATTAGATGTAACATAATATACACAATACCACGTATCTGTACTTAGCATTTAATAAAAAAAATAGGCACAACGCAATATAGAATTTAGAAGAGTGTAACATAAAACATATATCGGCATAATCGGTTGGGGTTTAGACGTATCCGTTTATGGGCAAACCGGAAGTAGGGACTTTCAAGTAACTTGCAAAAAATAAAACAGATAAAACATTTGTTTTCGTTAAATTTCGGCTAGTTGTGAGATTAGATGAACTTCATAGAAGGGCTTATAGTACTGCTTTAAAAGTATATCTTGTAAACAATCGTTGTGTAGAATACAGTTGCGATTCTAAGGTACAATTAATGTTCCCTCATGACGTAATGTCTAAAATTAGAATGAGTGTACCACATGAGGCGACACAATAAACCGGATAAATCTACGCGTAGTCGCACTGCCCTTAGAGTCGAGTTCGAAGCGAGAGTGGTTTACCTTTTTTTTTGTTATGTTTTTTTCATTCCTCAAGTTTTCGGTCTTCTTTTTCAAAAAAAGGAAATAAGGATATGCTTATTTGGATATCAGTTGTGTTGTAAATATGCAAAAAACAGTGTCGGTGTTTCTTTCTCTCATTTTTTTCATAAAACCTTTATACTGCACTGGTGCTCGCCAATTTTGCTTAAATTTCATTTAAAGATACGATAAACGTTGTCACAGTTTATCGCGTAACATCATATCGAGCAGATACACTCTTCCTGTAACACGGCTATGATTGTGATGTTGATCTCAAGGAGAAGACCAGAAAGAAAACATGTGTTTTTTGGCGGTTTTCCAAATAAAAAGAAACTATGCACAGTTTCTTTTCCTTAGTAATGCACGAGTATAGGTTTGTGAGTTTAAAACATACATTTAGTTTAACTAATCAAATGAAAATGTTGAGAAAACAAAGCATTCACGGTGTTTTGGCGAATTTGAATCCGTGATATCTACTTCAGAATTAGGCGTATTAGAACACTAGGCCACGTAGTTATTGATTAATGTATTTGGCATACAAATATAAGCTCTATTTAACCTACAATGTAAGAACGAGAATACTCGGAATACACGGCTTTCCTTTATAACAGATTTATTGATTGGTAGTTTATTTATTGCCTTAAATTTTCAAGCTATGTGTTAAGAACGTCATATTTCATTACACGTGTCTTATGTAGGTACCAGTATAAGAAAGCTCGTCCTTTGAGACCAATTTTTAAGTTGGAATGCGGAGCAATACAAACTTAGATTTAACAAAACCGCAAAATGAACACAAGACAATTTCGGGTTTTATGATAACGCATATCACGTGATCTCTTAGATATGAATACACCTCGGGTTACTTCTCATTTCAACTTGCCAAGGAAGATCAGTTAGTTGTAGCCGAAGACAATAATATGGCACATGTAAAGGATGATATATAAATTCGTTTAGAGACTTCTAAAAAATGCTTTAGTTTGCTTTGAATTATTAAAAAATAAGGTAATAATCAGCGCAGTAATTTGTTTTTTGTGATTCGCCGTCCCGTATTTGGTAATCACGTGATCTCAAGTGACATGTGGTAGTCATGTGACAATGTTTACAAATATGGCTCAGGTCGTAAATGCATTTTTGACTCACCTGAGCACGTAGAGCTAAAGTGAGCTATTGTGATCCCCTTTTGTCCAGCGTCGGTCCGTCGTGCATCGTGCGTCGTCCGTCAATTTCTTTAAACGACATCTCCAACCAAACCACTTGTCCAATTTGAACCAATTTGGCAGAAATGTTCCTTAGGTGGTCCCCTTCGAAAAAAAGCTAAAAGAATTGAAACCCGTTAAAAACTCTGGTTGCCATGGCAACAAAAGAGATATTTTAAAATAATCTTTAAGAATCTTCTCCTTCTGACACAGAAGACGTAGAGCCTTAATATTTTGCATGAAGCATCATTATCTTGACCTCTTTCAAAATAGCTAAAATCGAGATCCTCGGGTCCCCAGGGGCGGAGCCCAAGGGGGTTGGATTTATATAGAAATAAATAACGAGTTTTTTAATGACTTCTCCTCCCAAACCACAAGGCCGATTTGAACCAAATTTGGCAGAAATGTTGCTAAGGTGGTCCCGTTCAAAAATGGCTAAAAAAATTGAAATCCGTTAGAAATTCTGGTTGCCATAGCAACAAAAGTGAAATTTTAAAATTATCTTTAAAAATCTTCTCCTCCTGACCGAAGGTGTAGTGCCTTGATATTTTACATGAAATATCAGTATATTGATCTATTACAAAATAGCTAAAATCATGATGCTCGGGTCACCAGGGGCAGACCCAAGGGGGAGGGGTTTATAAAGAAATAAAGAATGTTTTTTTTAAATGACATCTCCTCCCAAACCACTTGCCGATTTGAACAAAATTTGGCAGAAATGTTGCTTAGGTGGTCCCCTTCAAATAAGAGCTAAAAGAATTGAAATCCGTTAAAAACTCTGGTTGCCAAGGCAAAAAGGGGAAATTTTAAAAAAAATCTTTAAAAATCATCTCCTCCTGACTAAGAAGGTGTAGAGCCTTGATATTTTTATGGAGCATCAGAATATTGACCTCTTTCAAAATAGATAAATCATGATCCTCGGTCCTCAGGGGCGGAGCCCAAGGGGGAGGGGGTTAAATAAGGAACGATTTTTTAAATGACATCTCCTTCCAAACCACTGGGCCGATTTGAACCAAATTTGGCAGAAATGTTGCGTAGGTGGTCCCCCTTAAAAATAACTAAAAGAATTGAAATCCGTTAAAAACTCTGGTTTCCATGGCAACAAAAGTGAAATTTTAAAATAATCTTTAAGAATCTTCTCCTCCTGACACAGAAGGCGTAGAGCCTTAATATTCTACATGAAATATCAGTATATTGATCTATTACAAAATAGCTAAAATCATGATCCTAGGGTCTCCAGGGGCGGAGCCGGGGGAGGGGGGTATAGGAAGCATCAGTTCACAGACTTCTTTCTTATTTTTGAAATTATAACCCAGGGATCCAGAGGGAGGAAAAGGTTTTTCTTTCTTTCAAATCAGCACTAAAGCCTTGGAATTTGTAATTTAGACTTTTGGATCCCCAGGTGCAGAGTCTTTATATGTAAGTGTGGCCACCTTGTTTCATAATCCTAACCTTAACATGAAATTAGACTGTTGAAATAAAAAGAGCCTTTATCTCAGGTGAGCGCCCCAGGGCCAACGGCCCTCTTGTTACAATAATCACGCCGCCCAGTGCTTTAAAATATTCTAGAGCGATTAAGGGGATCCTAGGCATCAAGCAAACGCGATTATTGTGGGATTTACATCTTTTACTCAATAAAAAACAAATAGATGCAAAACGAAAGATTTTGCAAATTAGAATGTAAACATATCAACTACCGGTTTCTACTATATACTAAATAATTACGCTTTATTGTGTCGTTTTTTACAAGTTTAAATCAATAATAATACATCAAACCTTTAACAAGTGTCATCTAGCTTTCAGCTTGGTCCTTTTTACTTAAGATTTTTAACGGTTCTATAGTCGAATAAAGAATAAGGAAATCGCGCAACTACAGGGCGCCGAAGATAATTTGAAGATTAGGAATTTTAGGAAAAAGGCAAAACTACCATGTGCAAACAATAACGTTACAATAACGTTAACGTCTTTTTTTTTTCTTTTGAATTTTACCCACAACGCTTTAAAAATTCTTTTTTCCCAAGTCTAAACCGGTATTTCAAATCGATCAACCTGAAACAAGTTTCCGCGCATTTCCGCAAATGTCCGCGTATACTCAAAAACTTGAAGTGAAAATCTACGTGAGTTTAGTATGATCGTTACAGAATTGGCCGAGTTGAGGGTCAAAAAATCATCGAGGTCATTGATTTCTTACTGTAGAAGCTGTTATTCTCTTTTTTTTTTCAAGATTCTAAAAGGAGTTCACATTTTACAGTAAGTTGATGAAATCTTTAAAATCCTAGTCTTTTTTGACAGAAAACATTGTGGATAATTAAGAAATTGCTTGAAGCAAGCAATTTCTTTATTTTCCACAATGGTTTCCAAAGCATTCATAATGAGGGTTATTTAAAAGCATCACTGTCTGGGAATGGGTTAAGACAATTAATGCTAGTTTTTGATTTCTGTATGTGGATTTGTGTCTTTGTGCGTTATTCACGCACATATGTACACGAATGGGAATGCTGGTTTAAGTTTAAAGGAGGGAGGCTTACTCTGAAAGTAATAAATGAATTTGAACCGAACTCCATAGTTTTGACCTTTTCAGCCTATTCCAACTTCTCAGTACTTTTAGTCCTTTGATTAATATCAGTGTCAATTTTCTAAATTAATGCCGGTGGTAGAGGCATATCAAAACATACATCTAGTTCTTACACGTTGGCAACACAATCTATACATTTGTCGAGTTTCAAATATCTGCAATATTTCCAGAATTTTTTAACTTGTTTCATTTAAAGTATAAGTATTTCTGCTAAATTCGCATATTAAAGAAATGATATATATATCTCGTTTTCACCTTCTATTTACTAAGACTACAACGTAAATGGGTTCAAAATATAACCGATTTCTATATTTTCAAGAAGAAATTGCCTTTTCGAAAATGATCCATTTCGTTTACGCCCATTTGCAGGTAAAGGTGCATGGATTCCATCTCCAGTGAACAAATCATTAGTTCCAAGAGTACCCAAGAAGAAAGACCAAACAGTTTGGTTATTCAATATCACAACAGATCCTTTAGAAGAACACGATGTAGCCGAATATTATCCGCAAGTTGTTTATAAACTTCTTACAAAGCTAAAAGGCTATGAAGATTCGTCAGTTCCTTGTCGATTTCCACCTGCAGATAAAAAGGCGAACCCGAAATTAAGAGGTGGACATTGGGGACCCTGGTTATAGAGCTAGGCGGTCGCTCAAAGACGGTCATAAAATGGTCGATTAAGACAATTATTGCTATTGCACTTTTTGTGACATATATCACTGTGTAGGAGCTTCAGTGTACAGTGTGTTAATTAGAATTGTCTATTGCGGTTGTGAACAGTAGCAGTTTTGTCTCTTCATTGATTGATTGAATGGGTTATAATGCCGCTTCAACAGTATGTCAAACAGATCGTGGCGGCCGGAGTACCTAACCATGGATTTCTACTATTTCTCGCTCTAGTACTACTACGATATCCTTTCCGTGCCTCCAGCTTAGGTTTATGGTTATCAATCCATTGGTTGTAGACAAATTTCGGAAAGCTTATTTGCCGCTGTCGGTGATCGAAGTCGGGACCCTATGATAAGAGGTCCTACGCGCTATCAATTCCGCTATGGCCGAGACCTTCGTCACTTGAAGCAACCTCAATGTTGACACGGCGACTAAAGGTAACACACACGTGCCTATTTGAAACTTTTTAATGCCGGAATCGGTTGGCCCAGTCAGGTCAACCGCCGGTCTCTCCAAATTTGTAGATTTTTTTCATTAGACATTCTTAATAAAGCACGATTTATCATTTGGAATAGACGAAAAACTTTATTTGTTCCTATTTTTAATCAAACATGGTAATACTTGCTCATACTTCTCTATCTTATCTCTGTAAATATTTGGCTAAAATAAGTCATCGAGATTTGTTTGTACCGTCGCTTGAAAATCCGTTGTACAGACGCTTGACATTAACAATGTCTATTTTTTATCGTGACTTGATTTCTTCTCTGTTATGTAGCAATAAAGACTTGCTCACCTTTTCTTTCGGTTAACGTATTAAAAATGTTTTGCTTTGGGAAAGTGAATTTCGATTATAATTTTTCAATTTGAGTGGTCGCCTAATTGAGGTGGTCTCATTGGCAGGGATGACTATGCATTATTTGAAATTAAAGGCCTATTTGCTAAAATCAGTACGATATGTTTCGTTGCAAAGATCAAAACAGCAACAGTCTAAGTCGAGGAAGGAATAACAACATGAAATATTTTATTATTATCATAGAGAACTTTTGATATACCCTGCTTCTGGAAGCTATGAGAAAAAAAGTCTTTGCAACAGACGAGAGTATTATCAAGGACCTGCCTAAAAATGTTTTATTCATTCATTTATTTTATTTTATTTCATTTATGTATTTTATTCTATTTTATTTTGAAGCCAATGAATCTATTTGTGAGATTCAGACTGAATCAGTATGAGATAGGAATCAACAGAAATAGACGAACCCCAAGCCACCCCATCCTCGACAGGCACACCGGTATTGACGAATGACAGCTTTCAATAAAACTTCGATAAACCAATCAATTCATTCATATAGACGGAAGTCTGACATCATTGTTAAGAATTTTCTTGGTTTGGCGACTTTATCGTTATTCAAGCAATAGTTACAATATTTAGGTAGCCAAATGAACGATATTCCTTTTATTTTATGTCCCTGACATATTTTGAGAAATTAATGCCCTTTAATTGCTCAGTCGGACTGCCATTTCGAAAATCAGTGGGTATGGCCTGCGATCCGTCATTTCTCTTGTCACTGACGTCAAAACACAATAATGCAGATGACCCGATATTCAGCAAAATCTGCATAATAAACAACAAGAAATCTTAGAATTTTAGATTAGACCATCTCACTATTTCACAAAAAATTCCTAAAACCCTGACTAAGTTACATGATTTTTTGTACATTAATTAAGACAACAAATATTTTTGACTAATCCTTATCTAGATAGTCTTGAAATTTTCTTTTTTATGGGGGGATGATATTTCTATAATTTTATTTTAGGCAAAAAACATTGTGGATTATGAAGAAAGTGCTTGTAACGTGCAATTTATTCATTTCACACCGTTTTCCGAAACGTTTCTTTCCTTTAGAGGAGTACACAGTCGTGACGTCATCAAATGCCATGAGATAACGTCCATTAGGTTGGGTTTTCCTGGATAACGGATCAACTGTAATACAATGGACCAATCTCTGGCCCATCCAACTGATTTCCTAGGCTCCGAACATTAGCTCTGACAGAAGGTTCCGCTTCAATTTAAAACGAAACGATGCTGTCTTGAAATTTTAGGACCAGAAGCATGTAAGAAAAAAGTAAATTGGTTACGACGTTTATGTCGCAAAACCAACAATAAAAGGTAAACAAAATAGCGGCCAATGTTGGAGTTGAAAGCTCAGGTCCGGGCTGAATAAATAGTTTGACTGGTCGGTTGATTCCTTGATTTTTAGCCGCGAATGGTCAATTCTTTTATAACAGAAAATGGTAAAAGCTTCTGTCTCTCAGGCTGTCAAAAAGTGTTGGTTTGAAAGTAACATGCCAATCAAGCTTATACACATCATTCCTTGAAATTACCTCCCTTACGGATCACAAACTGACACTGTTCAGCAAAACAGAGATATAACAACTACAGAAAGGAAACTTTTCAACTTAAATTAAAAAATATTGAAAAATAGCTTATAAAAATATCCCTCCCTGTCGCACTGATATTTGTATTAGATATTTTTCAATATATTTCAATTTTAGTTGAAAAGTTTCCTTTCTGTAGTTGTAAAATCGCGAGAGTAGAAAACCAAAACACTCGGGTCTCAGCTCCAACGGACCTTATACCTCGTTTTGTTAGGGTTCAAGGCAGACGGTTTAATTTATATATACTGTCCATTAAGGTAAGTGCTGACACCTTGAATTATCGCCTCTACAAGATGGCGCTACTGCAATGATGAAATAAAAAAAATACACTAACACAAGATGCACAATTCGCATGTAAACGACTCCGAAAGATGTTTGTATATTGTGACATTGTATAATAGCTTCTATGTGACAATGAAAGTTAGTGTTCAAGTCTTTATGAATAAGAATTATGATACAAAAGATTGTGTCATAAGTTGGCGTCTCAGTGATGCAATAACAAAGTTTTTTATGACCGAAGACAAAATGGTTAAAAAAGTGACGAGGGATCCACCATGGCTCTGTAATTAGGGTGTTGGGCTCATGGCTCTAGAGAAGTGAAAGGTTGCGGGGTTAAATCTCAGCCGCGCCGCTGAGCTAGTTTGTATATGCCTAGGCAAGAAACTTCAGGGCCAAGAACGAGTGATAGAATGAAAGCACTTGAATAAGTGAACCTTATAGTGATATATCTGAAAAAACTGTTCAAAGTTAATTCAAACAAAAAAATGTTATATCGGTTATAACGGCATATTGGTTACTAACCGAAGTAGTCATTAATTGATAAATCGACATTTCATTTGCGAGATGTAGTCTGTCAATAATTTTTTGACATTAGATAATTACGATGTACATAGAGCAACTTAAATTGACTTTTTTCTCATTTTCTGGGTATACATGTATATAAATACCATACTGTTCATTCCTTTAATTTATCTACCATTAAGGAAAATAAATTTTCACCCTTCAAAACGACTTTTGTAAACCTGCAGTAACATTATGTCATTGCCGGGATATTTCTGTCGAAAATAAATTAGTATTTTTCAATTATTTTAGCTAATTAGAAGTTCGTAGATGAAATATTGATTACGACAGCGATTCGCGTAAAGTCCGATTTATACATTTCCATCAAAAAAGCTTCAAACAAAGCTGAATTGTTCATTCCCCAGGTCCAAAGATCATGATTATTCCAATTTAAGAGTTTTTTTTAAAAAAAAGACGAAGCTGTTATATCTATACCAAATGATTTAACAGGGTCGCCAATAAGAGATTGTTAATTGTAGTTTTAAAAAGACCACTGTCGTTCGATTGCATTGTGGTATTGTGTGGCATATAGAATAGAATCGAATCCTGTATTCGGAGACATCATGTTTTGATAATCTTAAACCCGCCAAAACAGCTTATTTCTAACTATTCTTTTTAATGATTAGGAAAAAAAGGATTTAGTTTATGGTCCTATCCTATCCATATGCATCTATTTCTCCATGGTTTTGCTTTGATCCACTAACCCTTATTGTTATCTTATGTCGTTCATAGAGACAATTTGTAAAAAGACTTATTCACGTCTTGTCACAACCACTACATTGAATTACCAAGGGTAAGATGAGATTCTTATTTACAAAAGCAGCCAAATTATTGAACAGAGCTTCTAATAAGCCAACTAAACCGCTCTCAGAAAGCCAACTAAACCGCTCGCAGAACTTTCAGTCCTTTGATTCTTAATTAACATACAAGGGACGGTCAGAAAATATCCAGATCTTTCATTCTCCTCTCTTTCCACGTGCACGACATTGAAAAACCCAGTTGTAGAAGGTTGAAAGTGATATACAATTATCAGACAATCTTTTTTAAGCCTCTGAAAGATGTGTCGGGTCTTTTTCACCTTCTGCAACCAGAAACTTAATTACAGAGCGTTATTCCTCTAACAAAGTGTCTATGATAGACGCAACACCTATCGTATATCAGAGTTAAAAAAGACTGTGTATTCACAACTATCAGTGAAACAAACTGACCAAGTTATTGGCGAATAAAGGTAGTTTTCACCAATATATAATGTGTATGAAGGCAGACCAAGTGTTTTTGACAGGCCTAGGACTGGATGGCCAGCTGAGGCGGTTACCCCAACAATGGTAGCAAATGTTAAAGCTTTTGTCAAAAAGAAATCGCCGAGTAACTTTTGAAAGGGTAGCCAACAAGTTTAGCCTCGGTAAGGTATCGGCGCACAAGATTTTATTCCAACACCTAGGCATGTGCAAGGTAAGTGCTTGGTGGAAGCCTAGGCAGCTGTCCACAGATCGAAAAACAACCAGAGTAACCGATGCAAAAGAACATCCAAGTCGTTTAAATCGTGAATGAACTGTTTTTGAACCGCATTATCACTGTAGATGAGATGTGGGTTCATTATTCCGAACTTGAGACAAAAGCCAAGTCAAACCAATAAAAACGAGCTGGTTTCAAACATCCTAAAAGTTTAAGCTGTCTCCCTCGGATGGCTAAGCCATGCTTGTGGCATTTTGAGATTCATGGGGAATGATACTTACTCATTTCATGCAAAAGGTAAAACTGTCGCTACCAAATACTATTCTACAGTAGTTCTGAAAATTCGCAGACCAAAGTTCAATGGAAAAGCAAATGCGTCCCAGCATAGCACAGAAAATGACCCCCTTCTTCACGATAACGCCCCCCGTCCAAACCGTTGCAAATACAGTGGATGGTATCAACTCTTACGAAAGGCAATTGTTGTCTCACCCTCCTTGTAGCCGAGATCTCGCCCCTTGTGACTTTTACGTGTTTCCTCAACTGACTAAAATGCCAAGGGCGGATTTGATATCTGCTTTTACGCAGTAATTGATTCAAAGGTCTACGTCGTGGTTCACAACGGGAATACAAAAGCTCCCTCAAAGATGGCAAAAGTGCGTAGGCGTGAGTGGTGAAAGAGTAGATTTTGGTAGGATGGTTGGTTGAATGAGGTTTAACGCCATGGGGATGCATTATCACGTAAAAATGAGAAAGAGAAATTGGTATTTGTTTCATCAAAAAATACAAGCACTAAATTTTCCGCTAGGAATGGGGGTAGGTATCCAATTTTACTAAATATATGATTAGAGTACACAAAAAATATTTAGGATAAAATCCAAAGCAACATCTTAAGTGTACAAGTAACCGGACATGAATTTAATTTGGATACGAAAGTAATAAATGGCCTCAAATTCAATTTAATGAAAAAGTGAACTCTGGGTAAATAGACATTGGAAATCAATTATAATTAACATGATATTGACAATCTACACGTCTAGAAGCTATCAAATTTATCCATTTTTTCATATTATTACAGTGTGCTGGACAGAGTTTAGGTTTTAATTTGACATCCATAACATGGGGTCTCGGTGACTCAACAATCTGTGTCATAATAATCCTTTGATTTTTGTCAATGAAAAAGAAATATTGAATTTTAGAAAATATCCCGAAAAAAGTCTAGAAAGGGTCTTGAATTTTTTAAGCAGAAAATTGTGGGAACACTGGGTGTCGTTGGTTTAATCTCTGCGGCAGCACAGATACTTTACCGCACTTTGTCTCCCCAATGGGTAGATGATCCTAAACCTAAATTGGATGGCAGCTGGAGGCTGGGAAAGGATGTAATGGTAATACTGGTGCGAGAAATACTTAAACCTAAATGGCTGGTTGATTCAGGCGAAAATACACTCCAAGAGACCTGTATTTACGGCTTGCGCAATCATTGAGTTGATTTTATTTTTCGGATACCGGTATTTACTGTAGCATTGTTCTGAAAGTGTTATAACTATCAATGTGATACTTCATAGAGGGACAGATCTCTGAAAACAAAGTGCATTGCCTAAGAAATGCAACTGACTTGCTTTACCCATACCCAAACAATCTATCTTCTTAACGCCCCTCAAGCAAAATGCTTTGAAAATCATTATGGAACACGAATAAATTGCTTGACACAAGCAATTCCTTTATTATCCACGATGTTTCTATCTCATAATACATGTTGTGTGGTTTCTTTTGTTTTGATTTTTTCTATATATTCTTTTATTTGTTTGTTTTTTGGTTTTTTAAAAAAAAAAGTCTCATCTTGAAATTGCATTCTGCATCGTCTTTAAATTCGGAACCAGTCTTAAATTTTGTTGTGTGGCAATGGGTTGAACTTTGAAATATTACCCATTGGTGATTTTAACTCGTTTATTTTGTACAGTGTAGATATATGTAAATATAAATGTTGTCAACCTGAAACTACATGGGTTGATAGATCTCACTAAGGAAATTTGAAGAAAACGGAAACTACATTACTTCCCTGCTTTCTAAATGAGTCATTCAGAAGAAATATATAGTGAATAGCAGTTGGGAACTGTAAACTTTGCAAGCTTAATTTCTTATTAATTCCAAGCTTAAGAGGTTGGCTACATAGTTATCTGGCTTCCGGTACCAATCTTACTAGACTCGCGAGAAAAATAAAGGAAGTTCATTAAATATTGCAAATTCGGACAAACTGCCAAAGCTTTATTGATTTAATGAATTATCGGAATGTACATTAAATTAGATTTGATCTCTTAATCACTATAACTGGATCTTTTACGATTACAATGTATCATAAATGGTTTATACTAGTGATGTTATCATATTTTGTAAGAGGACACATTAAGTGGTCAGAACATATACACACCCTTCACAATCTAATTCAATTTAATTACTTCTACACACAAATCTCTCAAAATATGAGAAAAGAGAGAGGTTTTTACTGAAAAAGTGCTTCTAAAAATATAAAAAAAGGAAACAATAAAAATTTAAAGGCAGTGGTTATGCATAACTGTAGGACATGGCTATTTACCATTACTGAAAATCCAAACGAACGTAGTTAATCATTACTAAATAAAGCCTCGGGGATTTCTTACATCATTCTTGTATTTGACTAATGTTCAGGCCAGGAAATGGTATCACATGAGAGGTATTTAGAAACATTAATTAACACCGAACTGCTTAAAAGACGACAGTGTGGTTATCTGCAATTCAAAGTTACTAAGTTTTTTCCTCTCGAATGAGAAATTGACTTTGAAACTGCAATACCTAAGTTTAAACATTTATGTTTGTCTTTTTGTGTAAATGCCTGATCATAGCTGCGGTTCAAGACTCGTGGGACGCTACTTTATGTCAATTCAAGACGACACCCGCATCCAAAGTTAATCTCCTGAACTGATTTTCATGAGAATTCGAAATAGGAAAATTATCAGTTTTCCCAATAGTTATTGGTAACAATTTCAAGATAAATACAAAATTCACTAGAAATTTAATTTAATGGAATATATTCCCTTTGCCCTACTTTGAAAGGCCGTAACGCGACATATTTTTGCGCTTTTCTCTCATTTTTCAAAAGTAATTTACAATCTTTTTTATTGCAAAATCAGCTCGATTGCCTTCTTACTAATGTTTGAACCATTACAGTTAGGAATTTGAAAATTGAAAGGCAAAAGTTTTCTTTCAAAACTATGGAAGAGTCGCTTTAAAAAGATGTCAACTTCTTCTACCATGCCCTTCTGCTACTTTAGTTCATTGATCCCACCATGCATTCTATCCTAACAGAGGTTGTCTACTAACCTAATCGGTATGGGTATGGTTAATTCCAATCGGTGGAGCATTGTTGCCCTGGCTGGCCTCGATGTTATTGTTGGTGGATGTCTCGATGACAACCTGTGTATAACGAAATAGGTTCTTACTATGGTCTTGGATAAGTAGAACCCTTTATCAATGCTTAAAGCTTCGTTTCCACAAACCAGAGATTTACTGTTAAAGGGCATATTGTGACAATTCAATATAGTTCATTCATTGCGTAAATCAAAATTTATAATTATAAATACCTAATTAAATCACATCGTATGGCGCTTCGGCCTTAAACAAAATATAATTTACCGGACGTTCGGAACGCTGCAGCTTGTTTCACTTCGCACATTTGATGATCAAGAACTTGTGATCGCTTGTGATTTATCGAGATCTACACTAGTCAAAATACACGCGTGAAAAATCACCAAAGGGAAATTTTTATCTTGAAATTCTCTCACGAGGATGCGTTTTTAGAGTAAACCCATATCCCCTTTGACGACTGTCCCTTTTCCCACCTCCCAAGGAATAAAGTCAATTTCGAAGGCCTACTAAAAATGCCCTTCCCTACTAGCACTTTATCTACCTCCAGAGATAACGAAAGAGTATTTCTCGACTTTCTTGAACATAATACGTTTGTACGTAAAACTCCGTGGCGCTAGCGTTGCAAGTACACACCTAATCAAACACCTCTACCACGCCTATTCAAAGACCTTGAACTATCATTTAAAAGCAATTTTATCCCATGCCTCTTTCGACACATGGATGAATTCCAACTTTATCTCGATATTATGCAAAAATGCATTTCTCTCGTAAATATCCATGTTACTTAGTCCGAGCTATCTAACATGATGCGACCCCAAAACGACACTAATACTGTAACGTTTAGAATAACAACAGTACTTTGTTCCAACTAAAACTAAATGGATGCAATTAATTTTTAGACTGAAACTGCGTGAGCAACCTAAGGCTAAAGTTGAAATGGTAAAATTCCAACCACATAGCGTTTAATGTGATTGATTGGGGTTTAACGCCAATTTTAACAGTATTCCAGTCACATCGCGGCAGCTGGAGCATCTAACAAAATATTTCTGGTATTTCTCATGTTAGTACTACCACTACATCCTTTCGTAGCCTCAAGCTGCTATGCGACTTAGGTTAACGATTATCCATCCATTGGTGAGAGGCGTTTAACCCATTCCCGGACAACCCCTCCTTTTTACGCCTCGGAAGAAAATAGCTCTGGGAAATAATGTGGAAAATATAAAAATTGCTTGTTACAAGCATTGTCTGCATCTTTCCACATTTTTAAAAAAATCAATACATGTAATTCTAAATTGTCGTCTGCGACTTCCTTCAATTTTACCAGTCTTAGATTTATCTGTGAGGGAATGGATTAATTTGAAAACAGAAACGCCATTAGTACTATCTTTTGCTGCAAGAAAAGTTGATCGGATCGGATTACACGACTTGGGGTAATTATTAATACGCTCGATTTGCATGCAAGCAATGATATCCGTTTTGAGAAGTGCAAATTATAATATAAACCTGGTAAATGACCACCCGGCCCGTCTATCTAGCTTACTCTTAATATCTCTCTCTCTTTATCCGGAGACTATATAGACTGGTGAACCTATCCCATCTGCGCTGCTTTCCGATATTTGGAACGTCAAATGAGGACAGGTTTTTCAGCCAAGAGAATATAAAGCGTACATTTACATGTACATGTATATGTCTGTGTTGTCGATCGAATACTCGCATCGCACGCGAGAGCCTCCTAATTCGAGTCTGGCTACACACTTCATCTCTCTCTGTCTCTGCCTCTGTCTCTGTCTGTCTGTCTGTCTCTCTCTCTCTCTCTCTCTCTGTCTCTCTGTAGAAAAAGCAATAACTTGAACATCGCAAAAAAGCTATACCAGAGCAATAATTAGCTCTTAAAACATTCGGCTTTAGGCCTGCAAAAGAAAATATTTACAAATTTTAATTTGTTCACGCGAAAGCTCGCCAAACTATGAAACAAAGTAAGCTTGCGTCTTAGAGACAGTATGCTTCTAGATTGAGTTCTAGATCATCAGTCCCGCCGCGATATAACTGAAAGATTGTTGAAAGCGGCGTAAAACCCCATTCAGACTAGATCATCTGTCACAAAGACATGGGATATGGTACGGAATATTATTGAGAAGAACTCGTCACTTACCGTCGGTCATCTTAAAACAGACGTTAAAAGTACCGTTTCTACGAAACATGACATCACCAATGTTTTAACAGATATATTTGCAAACAAATCATCCTCTGCAAATCATTCCCATACTTTTCAAAAAGTCTAAGATCAAAAGGAAAAGACTATTCTTAACTTAAAATCCAATAAGTTGGAACATTATAATAGAAACTTTTCTATTAAAGAATTGAAGAAGGCTTTAAAGAAGTGTCAGGACACTGCTATCAGATCTGCTTATGTTCATTTACAATTTCTAAAAGTTTTCCATCGCGAATCCTTTATAACTTATTTCAAATTCAGTCTGGGAAACAGGATTAATTCCAACCTCTTGGCGTGAAGTCATTATCATCCCAATACCAAAACCAGGTAAAAATTCTACTAATTATACCAACACTCGCCCTGTAGCATTGACAATGACGTTTGTGTTAAACCATGGTGAGAATGGTCAACTATCGTCTTGTTTGGTTCCTAGAAAAGAATTAACTTATCAACACAGTCCAAAGTGGATTCCGTAAACAGAGAAGCATCTAGTCCGCTTCGAAACATTTGCTCGAGAATCTTTTATAAAGAAAGAACATATTGCATCTATCTTTTCCGATCTCGAAGCGCTTATGATGCCACATTGTAGTATGGAATAATGAATGATCTCTTTGGTTTCGGTATTCGAGGTCGCCTTGCCTATTTCATTTCTGAATTCTTAAACAAACGTCAGTTTAGAGACAGGTTGGATATACTTCTCTGATCCACGTGAACAAGAAATGGGTGTTCCACGGGGAAATATTTTATCTGTGACATTATTTAGTGTAAAAATCAATAACATTGTCAAAACTGCTTGTCCTGGTGATTATAGCATATGTATACAATTGAAAGGCTGTCACGGCAAATCTTCAAAAACCTTAGTATATGGTTAGATGAAAACGGCTTTAAGTTATCAAAGTCGAAAAACAAATGTATGCACTTTTGTCAATCATCAAAAAATCACCCTGATGCTGAGCTAAATTTAGACGGAGTGCAAATAGAAGTTGTTCCAGAGTTCAAGTTTTGTTATTTCAAAGTTAGATTACGGCTGTACCGTTTATGGCTCAACGCACCCCTCCTTCCTTGAGGTAATCAATTTTGCGCCTAGCGTTAGGCGCTTTTACAGCATCACCAGTCAGTAGTCTTTATACCGATGTCAATGAACCATCTTTAAACTTACGCCGAAAGAAAATCACCATGCAATATTACCTTAAGTTAAAAACTAATCTAGACAACTCAACCCACAAAGTTGTGATTGAACAAAACTACGGAGAGGAGAAATCAAATATTTGACCACCTTTTAGCTTACCTTGCGAAGAAGATATGAACTCTCAGGGTTTCGATCAAGAAGATGTGGCCAAATATACAGTTTTAGACTTACCCTTATGGACATGTAAAAGCCCCTTATTTCTTTACGATCTCGCTTCTACTACAAAGGCTACTACAGACCCGATTGTCTCTAAAACAAAGTTTTTTAAAGATTAAGGAAAAGTACATATTGCTTGAAGAGATTTACACAGATGGTTCAAAGGACAAAGAGAAAATTGGTATTTTTCTAGATGGTGAAACAAGTCTTCCGTTTTCTAAGCAAGACTAAAAGCGATTGATCTTGCACTTGATAATATGATCAAAGATAATTACATGCGTTATATTGTTTTCATCGACTCTATGTCAAGTATGCAAGCGGTAGAGAACGAGAAAACGGGCAAGCCCCTTTTTGTAAAATTACTAGCAAAGATTTTTATATTTAAAAGGAAAAGTACATATTGTTTGAAGATATTTACGCATATGGTTCAAAGGACAAGGAGAAAATTGCTACTTTTCTAGATGGTGAAACAAGTCTTCCGTTTTCTAAACAAGACCCAAAGCGATTGATCTTGCACTTGATAATATGATCGAAGATAATTACAGGCGTTATATTGTTTTCATTGACTCTATGTCAAGTATGCAAGCGGAACTTGGGCTTAATTGAATACTCCCTGTACATAAGTCTTTAAGAAGAGTACATGTACTATGCCAATTTAGAGATGCGCCACTAGTGGTATAATCCATACGATATAATCAGCTGAACCTTGCATATCATGGTCGCACAATTGGACGTGTGTGTAAATGAAGTGCAGCCCGATTGAGACTATTCGCACGGCTGTCGTACAGATTATCAGCTTATCCCGCCAGCCAGAGCAGCCTGGACAACCTCACTGCATAATTTTCAAATCTCAAACAGGACATTGTGATCAGTGTGTGTCTGTTGTCTTTGTGTTTGTTCGGGTCTGCAAAAATTACATGATTCATTTTGCTTCAATTCTTTCACCTTATACGCACCTCACAGAAGTCCTAGTATTTAACATGCGCTGATCCAAAACCAAGAGGGGTCTGACGAAAAAAGTTAAAATTGCATAAAACAACAACAACGGAAAATTTTCATTTTCACTGCTGAAAAATTTACTGTATATTGTATATGCGTGTTTTCGTAATGGACTTTGATTATAAATGTTTAAAACATTGGCCCCAATGAGCAACAGTCACCCTCTTTCCTCGAGTATTGTCTTTTTTTATATAAATATATGACAAGTGTTGTCTCAGAGAATAAGATACACATCAAAAATAGAATTCTTAGTATACTTTCAGTGAACCTCAAACACAAGGGAATCACTGAGTAAAATTTTGTATAAACGGTGAATACGATATGCAAACACATGGAACATATTGCATCTAAACGTCTCCCATTTAAGAAATTTACAGTTTACAGTTCACTTAATGTGGCTATCTTTTTCGGAACTAATCGTACAGACTTTCTGAGCTAATCGCACAGACACGAAACATGCATAGGTAACTGTTCTTACAGTTGCTCTAGGCAGGGTGGTTCTTTTCGAGAGGGTATAATTTAAATTGTCAGGGCATTTTCACAAAACGGAGCTCGAGGTCTTCATTACTTAATACAATAATTTCATTTTACCAGTGGACTTCTTTGCAATCTGCGTCAGAACATACTTTACCGGAGAAAAATCATGCGCATCCTCGGACAAAAAAGTAAAACTCGCTGATTGTCTGAGATTAATTCCGATTTGCGGATAGAAGCACCGTTCCATAATAAAATGTAAAACAGACATGAGAATTGCGTTCATTTCGCAATTTATTATCGAAAATCGCGTTTAAATCCGTCTTGACCTCGATTGAGAAATTTCCACCTGTTAAACTGTTTAGTCTCACTAATGATGTATTTAGCGAACAGTCGGTGTCACTTCCGATTTGGCTCACTGTACGGTAATACACAGTGTTAAATTCTGTAATAATTAGTCAAAACTGTCGTAAGTGTTATTACGAATATAAACACCTTCCGTAGTTTAGCACTTACCATCGGATGTAATAAGATTTAGGACGTTGGTTGTTTCGCTAGTCAATTTATTATCTTCTGTTGACCCGGGTCATATGCAAATGATGTCACGCGATGTTGCAGCCGAATTCCGTGATATCTATCAATAACCCGGAATTTCGCTGAACCCACAAAAAGCCACTCTAAATTTATAACATTACCGCCAAGACTATATCTGACTCAAGTATATGGTGTTCGTTTGAGCGTATATTTCGACACTTGACATTTTTTAATGAAACATCGATACGCCGCGATTTTCCTCCGAAAAATGACAGACAATTCTTTGTAACGGTATGACCGATTTTGATGATGATCAGTATTTGCGCTAGTAGTCCATGACCTTTTTGTCATGCTTACCGACGTTTCAAAACAGCCGACATTTTAACCCATGTATCGAAATTTTCTTGTCCGGACAAGACTTAGTAATGGGCCGATTTTGATGAAACTACACACACTCCTTCAGTATCACATCTTGTGCATGATGCAGCCGATTTCAAAATTGCTGCTATCTACTTACATAGTGGAGAGACATATATCTTTGCTAAAACCATTCTAGTTTTTCGAATGTTTGTTTTATTCTAACAATTAAAAGGGGTTGGTGAATACGTACTAAAATCGATCTTGACTAAATTCGGAAATTAGCCGACTGAATTAATTTCGAATAAGTGCACGGATATCGATTAATGTGTTCGTATACATCGGAAATCAGAGATGTCCTCTTCGTTGGTCCTTTTACTATTCCTATCTGTATCACGATAGTTTTTTGTTTTACCACCAATCGATGTCATTTGCAATGAAAATATGGACAGTTACAATTTTATTCTTTGGCGTGATTTTTCTTACCGCCATCCATGTTTTAATATTCGATTCGTTTGAACATTTGATACTTCGTAAAAATCAATTTTTTACTTTTCCGAAGAAACAACCAAATATAATATTGGTTATAGCGGATGATTATGGTTGGAACGACATTGGCTATCACGGATCTGAGATTCGAACACCGACCTTGGATAAGTTGGCGTCTGAAGGAGTAAAACTTGAGAATTATTATGTACAGCCAGTTTGTACCCCTTCCAGAAGCCAACTTATGACAGGCAGATATCAGGTAATTACTCATTTATATTTAAGTCACAAACATTATTACCTGAATGCGGCGGTCAAGCGGTAAGAGATTTCCTCAAACGGTAAGAGATTTCCTGTACAATTTACGTCGCAGTGATTTTATACTTGGGAAACATTGTTGAGAAAGAAGACATTGCTTGTAACAAGCAATTTCTTCTTGTCCCAACATGTTCTATACCACTATATGTTTTAATTTCAAATGATATCCGATTTTCAGTGTCATCTGCAACCTATTCAATTTAGACCAGGCTAAATTTTGAACAAAAAAAAATGGGGAAAGGGTTAATCGAGTAAAGTAGCGATCTTGGCAGTCTATGCGGATGCGAAGCATGGCTAGCTGTAGACACTTTTTGCAATTTGATGGCTTTTCTGAGCTTAGAATATTCATACTATCTTTCAGTACCCTCCCTCGATGGTCTAGTGGTATAGGTACTTGGTTCGTTATCTGAAGGTCGCGGGTTCGAGACCAAACGTCACCTGGGTGTGTTCTTGAGCAAGACACTTTATAGCCAGCCCTAGTCTACCAAGTTGTAAGATAGGGTTTATGTAACAGTGGGTTTAAGCCAATACCTCTCTTTGGTCGGCTAGAAAAACATCTGGATTGCGAGTGTTTACAGCGACTTCCATAAGCTTCAAGCTTTCGTCGCAATCGAACTAATATAAATTCGTACAAACTAATACCCTCCGTCGGACCCCTATCTTTTTTAAAATGTTAACTTCACGGAGTCACCACCAAGATTATATTTCTCTTGACATATCACGTATCTTAGAACCAAGGTTGTGGTGATTTTTATTGAAATTTACCGATCGTGAGTGTCAATTAAAGAATCAATAGACAAATCAAATAATTCATTTAGCCCGGAAGTGAAGTTTGAACATTTGCCAACATTTATGTGAAACTTTTTTGTTGGTTTGGCTACTTAAATGTCGTAGCTACAGCCTATTCAAGCTGTCGTTACGATCTTTAGGTCACAAACCAACCATTTGATTTATGTGTAAAGTATAACTGGCCATAAACTTTTTAAACTGCAGAGTGCAAATATCTTCGCATTACCTATTCGTAGATAACAATTCATCCCGTTCAATACAACTATAGCTGCTCGCAATATGACAAAAGTCAAAGGCGAGGGTAAATAACCCCCTCCCCCAGCCCAGCTGAAGTGAAGGCCCGGATTCCGACCCGGGGGATAGCCGGGAAGGCCATCGGGTGAGAGGGGGAAAACCAGGTAGCCATAAACTTTCAAAATAACGCCCTATAATATCGAGTTGAACTTCCTGTCGGAGTTCTGCTGGCGTTGTTAACAGAGTAAGTGGGCGTGGCCAGGGGTCAATTTCATACTTCACTAATAGTCTAATAACTAATTCATTCTTAACCCTTGTCATGCTGAATAAAAATCCTCTACAGAAGTGCATTAATATCAAAGGGCTGACAGCACTGGATGCACTAAGTTAGGTTAAACACTCTGTCTTATAAGAGAGAAGCAGGTGGTGTAGACATATGTGCAGGCTGATCTCTTTCTCTACCTCCTGTCAAAATAGTAATATTCAGTGTTCAGCATGACAAGGGTTAAAGTAATTGTTTGTATATATCTTTTCTATCTATAATTATAAACTACATAAAGCTTGTGAAATGGGCTATTTAGCATATATTTTATACGCTTCTAATGACTTCACGCGTTAACATATACGCAAATCTTCTTATTTTCAAAACAATCTTTTCACCTTTGTATACCAATTTTAAATACATTAGAGAATAAAATCAAAGAGTTTTTTTAATGGACATGTTTATTCTCATCAGCTGTGACCATAATTTTAGTCAAGTTACAAACAAGTTTGTTTATTCATTGATCTGGTAACATCTGAAACGGTTACACATTATCAACTAGGATGGCTATTTTGATTTGTATTCTCCACAGAAGACTGGAACAAATTGTTTTCCGTCTCCTTTCGACTGCCAAATGTTATGTTCAAAGGATTGAAAGTACTGAGAAGTTGGAGTGCGCTGAAAGGGCCATAACTGTTGAATTCGGTTCAAATTCATTTATTACTTTTCGAGTAAGCCTCCCTCCTTTAAACTTAAACCAGCAAACCCATTCGTGTACATATCTGCGTGAATAACGCACAAAAACATAAATCCACATACAGAAATAAAAACTAGCTTTGTCTTAAACCATTCCAAGACAGTGACGCTTTTAAATGACCCTCATTAAGAAAGCTTTGGATAACATTGAGGAAAATGAAGAAATTGCTTGTTACAAGCAATTTCTTCATAATCCACAATGTTTTTTGTCCAAAAAGACCAGGATTTTAAAGATTACGTCAAATTACAATTGTCGTCTGTTACTTCTTTGAATTCGGACTGGTCTAAAATTTGATCGTGTTGGAATGGGTTATAAGCTCGTGTCACGCACGGCAAAATTAGAATTTTCAAACATAACATTCTCCTTTTGATCAACTGTAATACGTAACTCCTTTTAGAATCTTGAAAACAGAAAATAACAGCTTCTACAGTAAGAAATCAATGACCTCGATGATTATTTGACCCTCAACTCGGCCAACTCTGTAACGATCATACTAAACTCAGGTAGCTTTTCACTTCAAGTTTATGAGTATACGTGGAAATTTGCGGAAATGAACGGGAACTTGTTTCAGGGTGATCGATTTGAAATACCGGTTTATACTTAGGAAAAATGAATATTTAAAGCGTTGTGAGTAAAATTCAAAAGAAAAAAAAAAAGACATTAAAGTTATTGTAACGTTATTGTTTGCACATGGTAGTTTTGCCCTTTTCCTAAAAATTCCTATAATATTGTTATCTTTGATCTACGATTCTCCCAGTAATACAAAACTCCACAAATGATATGCTGTATACGCCAAAATCATACTCGACTTCTCAATTAAAAAATTGCGGTTTCCGACGCAATTTACCATATCGTAATGGATAAAATTTGATGACGCAACTAAAACGATTTTTACATTTAAAGTGACGTAATGAAAAGATCACGGGCTCCGCCCACTGACTTCGCTAGCCAAGTCCCAGAGGAATTTCCGCTTTGATATTCATATCCGTTATTTCGCCAGTAACATGTAACAAAAAGGTAAAGTGGTTAATTGGCGACCCAGCGCCCTTACACACCCTTACAAAATTTAAGTTACGACCACTGCGATTGGTCAATTGTTTATAAACCATTGTAAACTACGTCGCATTGCTCGCAAACCTTACTGAGCCCGTTACGTGATTACTTTTGTATGTCAATAGCAACGATCGTCTATGATGACGATGTGCACAAATGAGAAAAGGTTGGACAAAAATTACACATGTTTATAAACGCAATCTTGAAAAAAGCCTTTAGTTTGAAATTGATCAATAGAAGCCGTTGTCTGCGCATGTCATATTCTCCGAAAGACTGACCTGTCTTCGGAACCGTATCTTTTATCCAGATTGAGATAAAAATTACTACGTCGTACGCATAACTCCATATCATATCACAAAAATGTAGCAAAAGAAGAATTGTAATAAAAACTACATTTGTGGCGAATTCAAACTTAATTGCCGCCCAAATTAATTAGAAAACTAATTATTTTAGATTGCGAAAGTATAAATATGCCTTATCTATGCTCCTAGAAGAGGCATAAAGAATTTGAAGCGAATATTTCATGGGCGCTGACATCTGAATGTAGTTCGACGGAATCGACCGGGTTGTCACGAATGACACTACCCGGAATGTTCAAATTAGAAAGGTCAGTATTTGAAAAATGCAACTTATCGGAAAATAACGCAATAGAAGCGAGCTGCTTCCCTTTAATTCGGTTTTAAATGGTAGGACATTCTTTGTTCGTAGACGTGCTTGCGCAAAGATTGAAAATCTCTGAAACGATGGTTATGGAATAATTATCACACCGAGTGTTCATTCTAACTACTTTTATTTAACTGGTCATACTGAATGTAATCAAAACTCTGACAAAAGGCCTCGTTTTTTTTTTTTTTTTTTTTTTAGCTCACCTGAGCACAAAGTGCGAGCTGAGCTATTGTGACCGGTCATTGTCCGTCGTCCGTCCGCCTGTCCGTCCGTCAACAATGTCTTTAAAAATCTTCTCCTCCTAAACCAGTAGGCCAATCAAGCTGGAACTTTGCAGGAATGTTCCTTGGGTGAAGTTACGAAAGTTGTTAAAAGAATTTAATTTTGTCAAAAACTCTGGTTGCCGCGGCATTTGAAAATGGGAATCTTTAGTAAATCTTTAAAATTATTCTCCTCCTAAACCAGTAGGCCAATCAAGCTTAATTTCTGCAGGAGTGTTCCTTGGGTAAAGCTCATCAAAAGTTGTTAAAAGAATTTCATTCTGTGAAAAACTACAACATATGAAAATGGGAAATTTCAGAAAATCTTTGTTGACTTTTTTTTCACAGACTACAAGGCCAAAGGCATTTATATTTTATATAGAGCTTAATCATATGGTTCTCCACCAAATTTTTAAATATTTAATCTCTGGGGTCAAAAAAGGCCCCGCCCATGAGGTCCGAAGTTTTGAAAAATGCTTAATTGGAGCAATTTCAAAAGACTTCTCCTCTTTAACAATAAGGTGTAGGGTATTCATTTTTGGTATGTAGCATAACTAGATGGTTTTATTCTATATCACTAAAAGTTGTCTTCCTCGGGTCAAAAACTGCCCTGCACTAGGGTTCCAAAATTGGGAAAAACGCAAAATTTGAGTATGCTTAAAACTATCTTCAAAGAGGAGGGCATTCATATTTTGAGTGTAGCATAGCCTGGCTGTTATCTATCAGTTTTGATTAAATTATGCCTGTAGGTTAATAAACATCCCTTCCCTGGGTGTCCAAAGTTTGTAAAAAGGCTCAATTAGACCATGTTCAATAGTCTTTATCTCCCAATCTACAAAGTCTAAGGCACTCATATTTTGTATATTGCATATCCAGATGATTCTCTACCATGTTAGCAAAAATCTTAGCCCTGGGATAAAACATGGCACTGTCCCAGAGGTAAAAAATTTTGGAAAACACCCAATTAGAGCAACATTAAAAGTTTTCTTCTTCTGAAATATAAGGTGATGGGCATACATATTTGGTATGTATCATGACTAAATAATTTTGTACTATGTAACAGGAAAATATGCTCTTAGGATAAAAAATGTCTCTGCTCCTGGGGTCGAAAATTGCGTAAATCGCATTGAAAGAATTCTTCTTAAATATAGGTTCTGGAGCATTTACATTAAAAACATAGGATAACATTATTGTTATCTACCATGTTTATATATTCTTTTGACAAACATGGCCCTTCCCAAGGCATCCAAAGATATGAAAAATGCTCAATAAGGGCATGTTCAAATATCTTCCACCCCTCATGTATAAATTGTAATGCATTCATATTTTGATTTATGGTACATCCAGATTGTTCTCTACCAAGGTTGCTAAAATTACACCCATTGAAGTATCAGAGAGTAATTAGAGTTTGATTGAAATCTACTTACAAAGAATTTCAGGTAGAGAAATGGGTAAATTGCTTGTCACTCCCTTTCTCACTATGTTTATTTTTTTCAAACCTATTTTCCCTGAGGGTGACAAATTCTTTGATAGTTTGGTAATGGATTAAACTATAAAGCCAAAGGAATTCATTCTTATTGTTAAGTATTACTTCATTGTTTTGTACAAAGCCCAAAATCTTATATTTGTTTTATTTATTTTGCCCAAGTTGTGTCTTTTTTATACTATAAAGTACTGTAATTTGCAGATGCCTCAGGTGAGCGATTTAGGACCATCATGGTCCTCTTGTTTTTTAATCTTTTTTATCCTATAACTTAACTAAAGTGAACTTGTTTACGATTGAAGACGAATTTTATCTTAAAAACTGTCGACATAATTTGGTTTATATAGATGTGTAAACGAGACATCACTAATTTATTATTGTATAGGATATCACCTTAATGTTGTTAAAAGACAGGGCCGCCTTCCCGTAGTGTCTTTAGAAAGAAAGAAAGAAAGAAAGATAGATAGATAGATAGATAGATAGATAGATAGATAGATAGATAAGATAAGATAAGATAAGATAAGATAAGATAAGATAAGATAAGATTGATAGATAGATAGATAGATAGATAGATAGATAGATAGATAGATAAGATAGATAGATAGATAGATAGATAGATAGATAGATAGATAGATAGATAGATAGATAGATAGATAGATAGATAGATAGATAGATAGATAGATAGATAGATAGATAGATAGATAAGAAAGATAGATAAGATAGATAGATTTAAAGGCTCGATATATTAAACTAGCTGGAACGAAAAAATACAAAGCCAAGTCCTTTATCAGAAAACAAGATGTCGTAAATTTTCAAATCTGCCCTATCCAAACGTTGTAACACCATTAAAAGTCTTACTGAGCCTTACTGAGTCTACGTAGGCTATTAATCTATTTTTAGAATAATCCGAGACAGTTGCGAAGATTATCGGGCATTCGCGTGGCGCGAATAACCGTTGGAACCTTGCATTTAATTTAAATTACATCAAAACTACGTAATCGTTACGTCATCAGGGGTTATGTCCGCTAGCCGGTCTGTAAAGATCAGTCCAAAACAGTCGTTAGCGTTATTACGAATATAACCACTTACCGTAGTTTTGCGCTAAGCCTTTCATGTGACATGATTTAGGACGTTGGTTGTTTCGCTAGTAAATTTGTTACCTTCATTTGACTGGGTCATATGCAAATTAGGACATTCGATGTCGACAGCCGAATTCCGTTATATTTAAAAATAACCTGGAATTCCGCTGAACCTTTCCGATATAACCACAAAAAGCCACTTTAGGTCTATTAGATTACCACCAAGACAATACCTGACCTAACTTAAAGTATTAAATGTTCGTTTGTGCCTATTTTTCGGCACTTGGTAATTTTTTACTTATCTAGGTTTCAGAAACATCGATACCTCCCTTTTAAAAGGTTAATCCATTTGCATCTTTTACAAGTTTAACAGAGGCCGAGGTTGAAAAGCTAATAAATTAGCTACAAAATAAATCTAATAAACTGGACATTCTGTCAACTAGGGTATTAAAATCCTTTCTCGGAGACATTTTGCCAGTAATTACGGATCTTGTAAATTATTCTTTGACAGAAGGTGTATTTCCATCCAAATGGAAAGAAGCAATTATAAGACCACTAATAAAACAGTTTGATCTTGAGCTAACATATTCTACAGACCAGTCAGCAACCTTTCTCCTTTTCAAAACTGATTGAAAAAGCAGCCCTTTATCGCATAGACGATCACGTTAACGAGTTTGATCTTTTACCAAAGAATCAATCAGCTTATCGGCGATTCCACTCTTGTGAGCCTGCACTCCTAGGACTAGTCAATGATAATCTTGTTGGAATGGAACATCAAGAAGTTACCGCTCTCATAGCCCTAGATCTCATTGCCGCTTTTGATACACCATACTTTTTGATGTACTTGAAAGACAGTATGGAGTTTCAGGACCTGCACTGAAATGGATGGACTCGTATCTAAGACCGCATAGCTGAATAGTGAGTGTTAACTCTAATGTTTCCCCGGTACGGGAACTAGACTATAGCGTCCCACAAGGAAGCTGTCTAGGACCATGGCTTTACTTGACATACGCAGGTAGATGATTTAACATAGTACCTCCATCAAATTCAGTGTATATATTTGCTGGTGGTCACAAAGCAAATAGGAGTTTTAAACCATCGCCAAATGAGGGAGCCAGCGATATCAAAAAGGTTTAAGAGTGTGCTATTCTCATTACCGATTGGATGAACAGAAACAATCTAAAGATGAACAATTCAAAAATAGAATTCATTCTTTTCGGTGGTCCTTAACATCTCAAAAAGTGCAGTACAAAAGAAATCGATGTATGTGAAGACATTATCAAACATCAACAATATATAAGATATCCCGGTGCCTTTTTAGATGAGTCCCTAACCTTCAAAGATCATGTTTACATAAAATGTAAAACTGCCATTTTGAATTGCTTCAAGATTAAGAGCATCCGCAAATATCTGTCTAATGAAGCTGTTGAACTCTTGTCCTATCACTTGTGATACCCCACTTAGACTATTGAAAAATCATCATTGTATGTCATTTCACAAATAGAATTATCAAGACTTCAACGTATTCAGAATATGTGTGCTAAACTTTATTGTTCCAAGTACGACAGTGGAAAACATGCTTTGGCTTCCCATTAAAGCTCGAATTAAATTTGAGCCTGTGCGTGACATTTCGAACAATTTCGCATGTGCGTGACTTGCTCACATTTAGCACCCTGGACAGCCATTTGGGGCAATTAGAATATTCGCTGATTGTTTAAAGAAGCTTTGGGTCAGTATCTTTCTACAGAGCGCAGAGTGAAGACTCTGATCAGACTGTGCGGATGCACAGACTGATCTGAGTCTGTACTTGGCGCACATGTGTAATGGTTGGAAATGTCACGCACGCGCTCATTTATATTCTTACATATATGTACAACTGCTCTGTAGGAAAAACATCAGCTTATTTAACACAACTCCTGTCCTACAGAGAGCCAAAACGAGTATACAGATTATCTGTATTGTCTGTCGAGTGTTATAATGTACCAAATGTTTCAAATGTTTGCCCTTTTAACATGTGATCCAATAATTCTTTTGTTGTTATTTCAACATTTAACTTTTGCACTACGCCATTGAATACTTTCATACGTAGAAAAAGGCGTTTAATCAAGTTTCCAGTTTCAAGCAATTTTGTTTATGACAATTTAAACGTCTCAACTAATGCTTAACCAAACTGGGTTTACGACGTTTGTTTCGTCAACCTACCATTTTACTTTTTCGTTACATAAATCTGGCAAAGTGAAGTCGTTTGTATCAGTTGGCAGGGGCAGCGATATAAGAAATATGCTTAATTATTGATATTGGAGATGAAGGTTCTCTTTCAGTATAGATCAACTATTTGATTGGTCAATCCGGTTTCATTTTTATTATTTTTTTTTCCTCGCGATCCGCCAATTGTGGGGAGAGAAAGTTGTTTACCATGATATGAATTCTTCATATAATTATTCATTTTAACTTTATTGTTATCTTTTAGATACGCACGGGATTACAATACTATGTGATATCGCCCCTAGTACCAAACGGACTGCCATTAGAATTTCCAACTATTGCTGATAAGCTTAAACAGGTTGGGTATTCCACTCACATGATCGGAAAATGGCATTTAGGTTTTTATACCAAGGCTCACCTACCACACAATCGAGGATTTGATACTTTTTATGGTGGGTATATGCGTAAATGTAAAGATGTGCACGTTATAGTGAGTGATCAAAGGTCAATTTTGTCTATACAGGTCCCTCTCTATAAATTGTTCATCTATATAACTAACGTGCTGTTTACATTTCAAATTTGTCTGAATCCTATGAACAAAAACATTGACATTTATTCAAAGTTTTAACTACGTGTATGTAAATTGCTATTGACAAAAACCACCATCCACCACAACATCAAATAAAAACCTACTAATTAAAAGTGAATGAAAAGTTGAAACTACCTGTACGGGCGTATTATGTTGGTTATATGAATGCCCTTTATTTATTTGGTCAAATTATTAATAATGCTTTTTGTTTTCATTGAAGTCTGAAACTAAAATCCTATTTACAATGTATAATGAAGGAAAGCAGATTCGAATAGAATAGGTATCGATACTTCCATTAATGCAAAACAACTATTATCTTCATTTCTAAATAACTTACTAAAAAGATATAGAAAACAAACCTGTTCACAAGCCAGACACTGATTTTGTAAGTGACTAATTTATGCGTTTCGTCGGTGTCTGTTTATTGTTTTGTTCTGTGTTTATGTGTGTTTTATTTATTGTTGTTGTTTTTTGTTTTGATTTTTATTTGATGTAATTTTTGGCAAACCATAATGCGGAAATCTTCATAGACAAAAATAGATTAAACCCTTTCTTGTGATTTTGAAATATTAAACTGGTCCAAATCCAAAGAGATTGCAGATGACGATGAAAAGTGGTTGCCATTTTAAATTAAACCATCTTATGTGGTAGAAAATATTGTGGAAAAGGAGAAATAGCTTGAACAAGTAGAACATAACAGCAACGTAAAATACAGGTTTTGAAAAGGATTGATTGATTGAATGGGGTTTAACGTCACTTTTAAAAATAATTCAGTCATATCGTTGCGGGAGCATTTTTAAAAGAAAATTGTTAAATCATACCGGAAAAGTTAAAGTAGACAAGTACACAAATTAACAAAAGAACAAACGTATCTTTACAGGTCACTTATGTGGTAGAAGCGGTTATTACAATTTTAGCTTGTGTAATTGCGGTATGTGTGGTTACGACTTCTGGGAAAACGACAAACCTATTTATAACACAGAGGGAACATATTCTACGACTTTGTTAGCTTCAAGGGCTGTCGGCCTTATAGCAAAACACGACCGAAACAAGGTACGATATATGCGCTATTGCTATATTACTGTGATATAGAGGTGACACGTGCGTTTTGTTTTTTGTTGTTTTTTTTTTGTTTTTTTTTTGCTTGGGTTTTTTTTTTTTTTTAATCTATCTCGTAAAAAATATTTCGTTTTATAGTTGTTTGTTAAAGCGAAGTTGGGAAAGAGATAGTAATTCGTTTTTGTTTTTTAAAAAAAAAAACACGTTTTAAAGAACGGTAAGAATACGTTTTCTCTCTTTTTTGGTCATCTGACCGAAGGTCATGGTGACCTAATGCGATCATGTTTTGTCCGTCGTCTTGCGTCGTGCGTTAACTTAAATTTTTGACTTCTTTGCGAGAACCCTTGGATGGCTTTCAACCAAACTTGGCAGGAAACATCCTTATGGGAAGGCGCTTCAGATTTGTACACGCCATGAGGTTATCTCCCCTTGGGACCCCATAAGGGGTCAAAAAGGGGCCAAAAAGGATGTATCTTTAAAACTCTATTTTTCATGAACCGGCTGTCAGATTAGATTCACATTTGGTATGTAGAGATTTTAGGGCAAGGACTATCACGTTTGTGCAAGAAAAAAATCTGTCAAGAAAAGGCCGTGCTAGGAGGGGCAAAGGTCGGTCGGATTCACAAGCTTGCATAGTGACAACCTTGAAAATCTTTTTTTCCACCAAACCAAAAGACCCACAGCTCTGATATTTTGTATGCTGTATTATCCAGTGGATCTCTATCATTATTGTACAAATTATAACCCCTGGGTCAAAATTGACCCGTTCCCGGACGTCACAAGTTAAGCACAGGCTTATATAGTGAAAATTGCAAAAATCTTCTCCCAAACTAGAGGGCCTGGAGATTTTATATTTAGTATGTAGCATCATCTAGTGAATTCCTATCAAGATTTTATAAATCATGGCCCCATAGACAAGATTAGCCCATTCCTCGACATCACAAGCTTATATGGTGATTTTTTAAAAATATTCTTTTCCCAAACAGGAGGGCCTAGACTATTGATATTTTCGTATACAGCATCATCTGGTGGACCTCTATCAAGATTGTACAAATTATTGCCTCAGGGTTAAAATTAGCCAATTCCCGGATGTCACAAATTCAGCAAAGGCTTATATAGTGATTTTTTTAAAAATCTTTTTCGCCCGAACAGGAGGGCCTAGAACATAAAGCATTATCTGGTGGTCCTCTATCAAGATTGTACAAATTAAAGCCTCAGGATTAAAATTAGCACATTCCCGGATGTTACAAATTTAACATAGGCTTATATAGACAAATTTTTAAATATCTTCTTCTCGTGAACAGATAGGCCTAGAGCTTTGATATTTGGTATGTAGCATCATCTGGTGGATCTCAATATTTATGAATTATTGCCCTAGGGTCATAATTAGCCCATTCCCGGACGTGAACAATTTTACATATGGCTTATATAGTGAAAATATAAAAGTCTTCTTCTACCAAACAAGAGGTCCTAGAGATTCAATATTTTGTGTGTAGCATCACCTGGTGAATCTCCATCAAGATTGTATAAATCATGGCCCCAGGGTCAGAACTAGCCCGTTCCAAGATGTCCCAAGTTTTACATAGGCTTGTTTACTGCAAACTTTTAAAAACCTTCTTCTCCCAAACTAAAAGGCTTACAGCTTTGATATTTAGTATGTAGCATAATCTGGTAGACTTTTTTTGTTGTTGTGCTCTTTAGACTCAGGTGACCGATAAGGCCCTATGGGCCTCTTGTTTTGATATAAAAAAAAAAGAAAAGGAAAATGCTGTTTCGTGGGAACGGTTTGTTCGAATGGGATTCTTTCCGACATTAGTCTCCCACAAACGGGTTGATAATCGTAAAGCTAAATGGAATGAGCAGCTGGAGGCTCGGAAAGGATATTGAACTGGAGTGAAGATTCCAGGAATTCAGGGTTAGGTGCTGTGACTGAATTATACTGAGACAAAAAAGAAAGTACCCACCTTTAAAAACACAACAGATCTTATAATATGGCTTTATCTTAAATATGAATCAAAAGTATTGTGCATGTAATCGATTGAGCACCTGTTGACCTAAACTTTGTCAGTAGTAATCTATGCGCTTCGGCGAGAATTTCGGATAAGTGATTTTGCAAGTGCGCCTAGTGCGGCATAAGTGGATATCCGGTGGAAATATCTGACTGCACAGATTCACCCGTTTTAACCCCATCCTGCTTTGCAAAATTTTAGACCTGTCTAAATTCAAAGGTTTTGCAGACGTAAATTTAATTTGGATCTAATTTGAAATATAACCGCTCAGTGTTACAAGCAATTTTTTCTGTTTCTACAACGTTTTCTCGATTATAAAACCACAGGGACGTAAAACCCAGTAAATGTACAGGAAAGAATTAAAGAGAGGTATAGATGTTTCTGAAAAATTGATAAGAAAAAATTGCCAATCACCTAGAAAAACGCTTAAATGGGCGATTAATACTTAAATTTGAGTCAGATATTGTCTTCGCGGTAATCTGATAGGCTTGAAGTGGCTTTTTTTTTGGTTGTATAGAAAATGTGAAGCGGGATTCCAGGTTATTGTTAGATATCACAGAATTCGGTTTTTGACACCGCATGACTTCGTTTGCATATGACCCACAGTCAATAAATTGACAAGCGAAACAACCAATGTCCTAAATCATGTCGATCCAAATGTATAGCGCAAAACTACGGTAAATGTCTATATTCGTATTAACGCTTGTGGTATTTTGAACTGATCTTTACAGAATTGAAGACCGGCTAGCGGGTAGAACTCCTGATGACGTATTGATGAGGTTTGTTTGAGCAAATTCAAACTGAATATATGATTCCAGCGGTTATACGCACCGCTTGAATGACCCAATATTCTTCGCATCTGTCTCGGCTCAATCTAAAAATAGATTAACAGCCCACGTAGGCTATTAGGGAGATACCCTTGTTTATTCAGTTAAACGACCTCTGATTTTAGCAAAACTACTTTTCAGAACATTGTATTAAAATAGTAATGGGAGGGAATAAAAATAATCAAAATCTGTGTCATGAAAAAAACATCGATACCTACCTTTAAATCATATTTGAATAAAATCACGTAAAAAAAAGTAAAACAAAATTCCAAGATTATGAAATGATCAGTGGAATCAGGCAATCGGGATGCTGAATGCAGGGACGTCAGTAGCTGCAGTATCTAGGTTGTTTAATTGCACTCGGAAGACAATAGAGTCGTTGCGGGGCGGTTCCGATTTCTTGAAACGTCCGTGACAGCCCTAAGAGTGGTCGGCCACTTATGATGATCGTCACATCATCATCCTGCAACAGTAACTTCGAGACAGCAGGGTATTCACCCACAGACTGCCAGGAATCGGTTGCGCTAAATGTCCCACTGACTCGTGCGTATCGGCCGTAACTCGGCAATTTTCTCACACAACACTATCGGGTCGCAAGGCGCGACTGGTGCCGTCGACACTTGCGCTGGCGGTGTAATGACTGCAGAATGGTATAATTTTCCGACAAATTTCGATTTAATATAAGACATGCCGGCGGTCTTGAGAGAGTTTACCGACGTCGAGGAGAGTTTTTTTCCGACCCGTACGTCATTGAGAGGGACCATTTTTGAGGTGCATCGGTATAAATCTTGGGCGGAATAATTGGTGGGAACAAGACTCGCCTTAGGGTGGTGAATGGGAATACCAATGCTCAGACTTACACCAATGATATTCTTACAGGAGTAGCCGCCGTCATAGCGCAGTTGGTAGCGCGTCGGACTGTCAATCTAGACGTCCCGGGTTCGATCCCCGGCGGCGGCACTCATCCTTTCCGACTATTTGTCTCTCACCAATGGGTCGATAATCGTAGACCTATGTGGGATAGCAGCTGGAGGCTAGGAAAGGATGTGATGGCGGTACTGGTGTGAGAAATACCAGGAATCCATTGTTAGGTGCTCCAGCCGCCGCGATATAACTGAAAGATTGTTGAAAGCGGCGTAAAACCCCATTCAAACAAACAAACAAACAAATCTTACAGGAGTGGCTATCCCTTTTATTCCCGATTTTTGGCCGCTCATAATGTCGATGTCTTAGACTGGCCTACAAATAGCCCGGATCTTAATCCCATAGAATATATCTTGGACGAGCTAGGGCGTCGCGTTCGAACGAATCACGCAATCAACACAGTAAACGACTTGCAAGCAGCCTTACATGTTGAATGGAACAACTTGCCTGCTCCTTACATACGGCGTTATGTAAGCAGTATGTACCTTTGAATCACAATGTGCATTGGGGAAAATTGAAGTCACATGAGGTACTGACTCTGCATCCGATATTTACAGCAAGGTGTCATTTTTTAAATCAACCCCTAATCATTCTGCGCAATATATTTTAATGAAAGAAAGATTGGATTAAGTTCAAATTTCAAATAATAATATGGAGAAATTGTTCTTTAATATTTCTTCTGTGGCAGAGAATACTGCTAAAGTGGCTCTAAACCTCATTCAGCCAATCAATATCTTGTAATTTTGTGGCACATTTTGTCAGTATTAAAACATCAAAACGATTATATTCTCTTTTGATGGAAAACATATTGTACGGTGTACCATTGGCGAATAATTCGTTTTAACTGGGGCGAAATCATTTCACAACTGGCAATATTTATAGCCCTAGGTTTTCTCGAAATATTAAACATATATATATAATTTAATTGATAGTTTCGTCTATCCAAAACGAGCGATCTGATTGATCGAAAAATTTAATTCATACCTCCATGAACACAATTTTGAGCACGCAGCCATTTTGTATTCTTCCGCACAAAATAGTTCTAAACAAAAAGGTATCAAAATTTGTAAAGTTTTGCTTGTTTCGCTCAATACTATTAAATCATAAGAAATGAAAGGAATATTTTTTGTTTTCATGGAGGTATCAACCGAAAAACCTATTCACACTTATGTATGAATCCGCTTCGCGCATTCATACAGTGTGATTAGTTTTTTCGGTTCATACTTACATGAAAACAAAAATATTCTCTTCATCTCTTAAATAAAACAAATGATAGAGACGATAATAATGATCTTTTTTCTTTAACCCATTCCCACACAATCTTTCCTTTTCACGCCTATCAAGAAAATAGCTTTAGAAAATATTGTGGAAAATGAAGAAATTGCTTGTTACAAGCAATTTCTTCGTTTTCCACTATGTTTTCTACCACAAAAGACAATGATTTGTAAAATTTTACCAATTTAAAAGGGTCGTCTGCAAATTCTTTGAATTTAGACCAGTCTAAAAGTTTGCCATCTGGTAATGGGTTTATGAGGACAGATGTGGTAATTGACAGATCGTTACTCCCGCCAACTGACCTCGCGCAGAGACTAAGACTTTAAACGTAGTCATTTTGTTTATTCTGTAACAATTTAATTATTAGTTTCGTCTATCAAAAACGAGCGTTCTGATTGGTCGAAAATTTTAACTCATACCTCCTTGAACAAAATTTTGAGCACGCAGCCATTTTGAATGCTTCCACACAAAATAGTCTCATACAAAAGGTAACAAAATTTGTACAGCTTTGCTTTTTCGCTCGATGCTATTAAATTTTAAGAAATGGAGAGAATATTTTTTGTTTTCTATGGAGGTGTAAACCGAAAAACCTAATCACACAATGTATGAATCCGCTTCGCGTATTCATACAGTGTGATTAGTTTTTTTCGGTTCATACCTCCATGAAAACAAAAAATATTCTCTTCATCTCTTGAAAAAAAAAACTTATGGTGAGTAACATGTAACAAAAAAAGTGAACTGTTTGCTTGGCTGCCTAAACGTAGTAACTACAGCGGTAAATGTTCAAAACAACAAAATACTTTATATGAATGTAGACCAATGTCTGAGTTCAAAGCTCAATTCCGGTTATCCGAAAATGAATAATTTAATTCGTTTGTTGAATTTTGGTTGAAGAACGTGATGCGTCGATTGGAATTCAATCATTCATCCAAAATCTTGAATATTTCACATGTACACAAATACCGTTGCCAGCCACTGTTCCTGTACCTTCCATTCAGAGCCGTTCATGCTCCACTACAAGTGCCGAAAGAATACTTGAAACAATACAGACATATCAAAAATATATCCCGGCGTCTTTATGCGGGTGAGTAAAGTTTGTCAGCCAACACGAATAAGTTCTCTTTTTTTCCTGTCTAATTGGATGGAGTTTCCCAATGTCATTATGGAACCATGGGTAGTCATTTGTTCTCTTTAGAAAAACCTGCGAATCTACTGTTAGGAAATGATTGATTGATTAATGGGATTTAACGCCACTGGTAACTGTATTTCAGTCATATCGCGGCGGCTGGAGCACCTAACATTGGATTCCTAGTATTTCTCACACAAGTACTACCACTACATCCTGTCCTAGCCTCCAGCTGCTACCCCGCTTCGATTTACGATTATCCACCCATTGGTAGAGACAAATGTCGAAAAGGATATGCGCCGCCGCTGGGTATCGATACCATGACATCCCTTGGTTGTAGATCGGGAGTCTGATGCGCTACCGACTGCGTCAATGAATCCGAAGTAACGGCATATCCTTTTGCATCGATATCTCAAAATGGTCAGTGAGATATAGTCTAGTTGATCAATCTCTAAACCCCCCCCCCCACACACACACACACTTCGTTAGCCTCACTCAATGACTGCGACAGGAAGTCCCGCTTCAATTTCAAACGCCGTTATTTAAAAAAAAAATAATAATAAAATAAAATAAAACCAGTAGCATATAACAAAACTGTTGAATAGTTGGTTGGCGACCGAAACGTCGTAACTACAGCTTAAATAAGCCAAATCAACAAAAAGGTTAGCGGAAATGGCGGTTGGTGTTGGAGTTCAAAACTCATTTCCGGTCTCAATGACTGGTTTCATTGGTCGACTGGTTATTTGATTGACAGCCGCGATTGGTCGATTGTGATGATATCACAAACGGAAACGTTTCTGGCCAAAGTCAAACTGGACAAAATGCGTTTTCCCAAATTCCCATTACCCAATTTTTCTAATTCTTCTAAATGTGTTTTGATCTCCAGATTGGCCGTCTTTTTTTAAAGCCTTTTTTGGTAGGTTTGGATACTTAAACGTCGTAACTACAGCTTATTTAAGCTGTAGTTACGACGTTTAGGTCGCCAAAAATCTATAATTCCTTCTAGTTATTTGCTATTTGCCATGTTTTTTTTTGTGTGTGTGTGTGTTTTGTTTTTTTTTTTCAAAATAACACCGTAAAATCGAAGTGGAACATCCTGCTGGAGTTAATTGGCAGAGCTAACGAAGTAAGCGAGCCTGGCCAGTGATTGGTCAGTTACAATCTCAAACTCTGTGTACAGTTCAGAACATCGTGAAAATTGTCAAAGTGAATGCCTTCCCTAATTAGCAAAATGGGACCCATGTTGAGACCTATATGGGTCCAATATGGGCTACCCATCTGGGGCCAAGATAAAAAGCGCAACTGGGATTTATATCGGACCCACGTGCGTTTCTTCCTAACATGGGACCCATATTCCTATGCTCGCTTAGCTGAGTGATATTGGATTGGAATGGAAGTAGAAGAATAGACGAGCTGTGAACAAAATGAGCGATAGAATGAAATGAATTGTATGTAATTTACTAATGAAGGCTGCCAATCTCCATATATTTTTGAAAGTCACTCCTTTTAAAATCGAATTGAAAATTCCTATTAGAGTCAATAGGTGGGGCTTACGGAGTAAGTGGGTGGGGTCTTCGATTGGTCATTTTTTTCCTTTTTGAAATTTATGCATCGTTGAATAGATAGATAAATAGATTTGTTTATCAACAACAACCAACCAGCTTATTCCAGGCCTGCTTTTAAAATAGTAGGGACCTAAATGTTTTGAACAGTTTCATTGAATTATTTGAGTGTTATGAATGGAATGGTGAACTCACGGGTTTAAATAAAATTGTCTACCTTGAACGTCGGTATCATTATGTTATTAACAGTTATTGGAAGAAAAATGAAAAATTAAATCAGGTATTGTTGCTATGGTCTAAAATGTCTTTCGATACTCATTGAAAATTGACCAAACACTGGCCCCGCCAACTTACTCATTTGGCCACGTCCACTGACTCCAGCAGGAAGTCCCGCTTCGATTTAAATGGCGTTGTTTTGCAAAGTGTTTGGTCAGAGGCATGTAACAAAAAAGAAGAATCGTTGGTTGACGAACTAAACGTCGAAATTACAGCTTGAATAAGCTGTAGTTACGATGTTTAAGTCGCGGAACAACTGATATGTTTCATTCAAATGGCATCAAATGTTGGAGTTTAAATCTCAATTCTGGGCTGAATGAAATATTTGATTGGTCGATATATTCCTTGATCGAGAGCCGCGATTGGCCAATTGCTAGCAAACTTGTGCATGGGGAATGCAAGACTTGGAAAGTTAAGGAATATTCAATCAGTGTGTCTGAATATAGTTAGCCTATAGGAAAAAGTATTGAACCGTTGGGTTTTTTTGTTATGTTTTGATTTTGTTTGTTTGTTTGTTTTTTCTCTTCTGACACGGAAAGAAGGGGTGCATGCTAGTTTTTTCTTTGTAAAAACTCTTGCCTTTTTTGTAAGACTATGGTTGACACAATGATGCCACGTTGTTTACGGCTGTATCATTGAAAATTAGGGTTATTTTAGAAATCTAATGTTTATTCAATGCCTTTCTAAACCATTATCACAGACGGCAACATTTTCGACTGGTTCAAATTGAAAGGAATGTAGACGACACTTTAGAGTTTACGAATTATTAGATGTTTTTACCTTTCTGTGTAGAAAGCATTATGGACAATGAAGAAATTGCTTGTCACTAGCAATTTCTTCATTTGACACAATGTTTTCCAAATCGTTTACCTCGAGGCGTCATAAATGAGTTGATGTTAGGATTCGATTAAACAAAATTGTTTATTCAGAGAATATTGTATAGCTAATGAATTCATTTGAAAAAAAAATCGCTCGCGTTTTATTAGTCGTTCTAATAAGTGTTCCAAATGGCTCTGCCTCTGGTAAAGGGTAAAGTTTGTAGGGGGTATGTTAAGGATTTATTTCTCTATGAGCGCTATTTTAACTCATTGTCACATTGTGTTAAAGCTAAGGTGGAGTAAGGTAGAATGCCCATTCTAAGTTTAGAAAATATTTCATTGGCAAATAGTTTCGATCCGGTTAAATCAGCAGTATCTTCGGAAAAAAACCTGGTCAGTACTTCACGCAGTTGACCAATCTCTGGACACCCCCCCATTAACTCCGTTTGCAACGCCCATTGACTCCGATAGGAAGTCCCAATGCGATTTCAAACGGCGTTATATTGCAAAATTTATGGTAGGTAGGATGGAAAAAAGGTAGAATAATTGGTTGGCAACCTAAACGTCGAAACTCCATCTTGAAATCGCTGTAATTGCGACAGTTAAGTCGCCAAACCATCAAAAAAAGTTAACAAAAATGTCGCCAATGTCGGATTTAAAAACTCATTTCTGTTCTCAATGAATGATGTCATTGGTCGACTGGTTATTTGATTGACAATCGCGATTGATCATTTTCCACTGGGTCCTTTTAATGTACCTGATGGGGTTCTATCTCTTTTACAGGAATGGTCACCTGTATGGACGAAGCAATAAAGAATGTAACACGATCTTTGAGGAAACGAGGTTTATGGGAAAACACGGTTTTCATTTTTAATACAGGTCTTTTAACTGCGATGTTTTATATGCTTCTATGCTATATATATGGCAACCAAAATATCGTAAAAATTCAAGTTCATTTGTTTGAGTACGATATACAACTTATTCGTAAATATATAAAGTCGTTCTATGTTGACGACAGTTGGAACGCCTATATTTATCACGCGAAACGGACTCATAAATTAGCGTGATTTAGTTTTTAGGTTCATACCTACTTGGAAAATATTCTCTTCATGTTATACACTAAGTAAATATTACATTTATTTTGAGTGACGTTTTATTGATCATCTTTGTGCGCAAACATACCAAATAGATGTTTGCTCAAGTGTGTCCATGGAAGTATGGACAAATAAAAACAGCCTGTTAAAACTCTTGAATCTTGATAGTCGGAATTAAATGATTAGATATTGAATGAAACCAATTCCCCATTCAATATTATGATACACTGGACGTCTAGACGTCTTGATGAAGTAGACCACAATATTTCGACATTGTCAGAAATTCTTTCAAAATGGGTTGATTGAACAAGATGCTACCGATAGCTAACATTTCATCAACATATTCAAGATTAAAGTGCTCGATGAGTATTTTCAAAATGATACCACTCATTCAATTCATAAAAAGGACAGAAGCAACCAGTGATGGAAAACCGTTTCTTTAGACCGAAAAAATATATATTCGTTCAAAACACCAAGTTGTATGTACGGCATTTTGCTTGCTAAACGGCGATATGTTTTAATACAAACGATGTAATGCTTTACAATTAACCTATTCCCACACAATGATGCTTTTTTGACGTCCCTGTAAAAAGCTCGTGAAAACATTATGGACAATAAAGAAATTGCTTGTAACAAGCAATATCTTCAGTGTCCACAATATTTTCTACCCCCTACCCACCCCAAAATGTCTAAATCCACCAACTTCAAAATGTCGTATGCAACTTCTTCTATTATGGACCAGTTTAAAGTCTTATCATCAGGTAATGAGTTAACACTGTCTTTATAATCTAATTTTTTAGATTCGTCTATCAAAAACGAGCGTTCTGATTGGTCGAAAAAAATTATTCATAACTCCATGAACAAAATTTTGAGCACGCAGCGATTTTGTATGCTTCCGCACAAAATAGTCCCATACAAAAGGGTATCAAAATTTGTAAAGCTTTTGTTTTTTCTCTCTCGATGCTATTAAATTATAAGAAATGAAGAGAATATTTTTTGTTTTCATAAAGGTATGATCCGAAAAACCTACTCACACAATGTATGAATCCGCTTTGCGTATTCATACAGTGTGATAAGGTTTTTCGGTTCATACCTTCATGAAAACAAAAAATATTCTCTTCATCTCTTAAATGTTTATCTTGTTCCTAGAGTGTTTACTAATCTATCTTTACTACTTCTTTTAGACAATGGTGGTAGTCATAAACAGGGTGGAAACAACTGGCCATTACGTGGTGGGAAACATGACCTCTGGGAGGGTGGAGTACGGGGTATTGGGTTTATAACAAGTCCTTTGTTGAACCAGAAAGTGGTAGGAACTACTTCTAGAGCATTGTTTGACATTAGCGATTGGTATCCTACGATTGTCAATCTAGCAAAGGGGAATTTAGATGAACCCCATCCTTTAGATGGAGTGGATCAATGGGCAACCATTAAGTGAGTCAAATCACACAAACACAACCACACATGGGTACACAAACCATGCTAAAACAATAAGAAGCCAACTCAAAGTTTAGTACTGATACGTATTTAGAATCTAGTAACAATATGGTATGTAATGATAATGAAGAAATGAGGATCAAGTTATATTATATACATATGTTTTAACATGGCTTGTGGTCACAATTAGATAAAGCTATATTTATCAATAGAAAACGTTTAAAGTGAATACAATAATCGTCTATCATTCTATGTTCTGCAGAATAAACTATACTTCAATGTTTGAGTATAAGACTAAAATGAATCTGTCATCTAACAAAAATATAGAATTTCAAAGATATTGTTCTCGTCATAACATCGATTTGTGTGACACAAAACATATTTTATGCAAAACGTCTTTTGGAGACCAAAATATCGTAAATACGGATTGAGTAAAGCAAAGTTTTGGTCGACTAGTACAATAAGTAATGTTTTTAGCTAGCAAAGCGTCAGCTTTGTTAGCTTAAGTTAACAGAAAAAATTTTGAGGTCGTCTCAAAGTTCAACGAGTGCAAAATGCCACTGGAGGCTTAACCACTAAATCCATTGAATGCCTACGCCAATATAAGTAGTTCTTATGTAATTATGGAAACACTATTCAAATTTTAGAGAACTCTTTCAAAAGTATGCTTTTTATCCCATTCCTAATCAATTTCGCTTTTAAGCATCTCAAGAAAAAAGGTTTGGAAAACATTGTGGACAACGAAGAAATTGCTTGTGACAAGCAATTTCTTTAATGTCCACAATGTTTTCTTTCCAACAAGGGAAATATTTTATAAATCAAACAATGCTTTGCTAGCTTACAGTACTTTCAGTATTTTGATTTTACAGTGGTGGCCCAATATCACGTACGGAACTGTTACACAATATAGACCCTCTGGAAAAAAGAAAGGGAATGTCAAGGGAAAACAGCCCTTTTAACACTACAATAACGTCTGCATTGAGATATGGGGATTGGAAAATTCTCACAGGGAGGCCAGGTAAGATAGTAACACGTGTCCTGAGCTATTTTCGATGCCATATATTGTTTTTATTGTTGCAAGTTTGTGAATAACTTTGTTATGAGATTCATCTTTCTCAAAGCCGCCGTAATAGCGCAAATGGTAGCGCATCAGACTTCCGATCTTCAATCATGGGATGTCATGGGTCGATCCCCGGCGGCGGCACATACCGTTTCCGACATTTGTCTTTCTCCAATGGGTAGATAATCGTAAACCTAAGTGGGGTAGCAGCTGAATGCTAGGAAAGAATGTGTTGGAAGTAAGGGTGTGAGAAATACCAGGAATCCATTGTCAGGTGCTCCAGCCGCCGCGATATGACTGAAACATTGTTAAAAGCGGCGTTGAACCCAATTTAAACAAACACATCAAATCTTAAACATTATACCTTTATCTTATCAAATGCATGTTTTAAAAAGTATTATAGCTATAAACCTGTTTGATATTCATGGCTGGTATGACGGCATTTATAAGATCAAAGGGCAATTGACCAATCGCTTACCGCCAAATTACTTCCCTTGCCCCACCAAAGACTCGCTTCGATTTTAAACGGCGTTATTTTGCAAGATTCGTTACAACTGACATGTAGCAAAATTGTAGAAAAGTTGGTTAGCGGCCTAAAGGCCGTAACTACAGCTTGAAAAAGCTGTAGTTACGACGTTTAAGTCGCAAAACCAACATAAATGTTATCAAATGACGGAAAATGTCGGAGTTCAAGGCTCATTCCTGGCCGCAATTAATGATTTCATTGGCCGACTACTTATTTGATTGACAGCCGTGATTGGTCAATTATAATAATGATAAAAATGATAAAAGTAATCTGGGAACATAATCCGTTTCTCACGATTTTAAAGAACATTTATATTTTCCATCATTATTATTTTTATCATTATAACTTCTTTCAATTATCATCTCATTAGTAATGATAAAGTTGTATTTTGACAAGAGATATGACATAGAGATATTTTGTAAGTAGAGCTACATGCTCCGCATTTTTTATCTCTTGTTCTATATTTCAGGTATCGGCATGTGGATTCCGTCTCCCACTAACGAAGATTTAAAACCGGTAGTACCAGAGAAAACAGGCGACAATGTATGGTTATATAACATTACAGCAGATCCTTTAGAACATCACAATGTAGCCGAACATCACCCGCATGTAGTTGACAAACTTCTTAAAAAGTTAAAATGTTACGAAGATACAGCAGTTCCATGTCGATTTCCACCTATTGATAGAAGAGCGGACCCTAAGCTGAGAGGCGGATTTTGGGGTCCATGGCTATAGCATATGACATACTTTAACCCCTTCCCAGACAACGCCCATGAGAAAATAGCTCTAGTATATATTGTGAAAATGGTGAAACTTCCTGTGGATGGAAGTTTGCTTATTATCCACAATATGCTCTACCTAGAAAGACAAATGGTATCGAAATTTCATCCTCTAAAAATATTCGCCCACATGTTCTTTACATTTCAATAAGTCGTCGATTTTGTTGGCTTGTAATGGTTTAATACGAACCCAGGAAAACACAGCGATTTCTCGATCTTCGAAATGAAGGGTACTCTAAGGACTATATCAAGGTTTTCGATTTTCGACCCAACAGATCTTTACCATTTAAGGTAAAATATCCGTAATGCGTTTTCTTGAAATCGTTTAGTCGTCAGGATCTCTCGAGTGGCGTTGTAACATTGCAGTTTCTCAATGTTTTCTATAATGACGTATTTACGACGTCAATTTACACTCTTCCGCTAGTAAATCAAAAGAAACGAATTTACCCAAAGACTTCCGATGTTCCAAAATGGCGCATTACGGGTATTCTGCCTTAACCCTTTCCCGTTCAAATACGGGATTTTACGTTGCTGTGATTTTATACTGGGGAAAACATTGTGGAAAAAGAAGAAATTGCTTGTAACAAGCATTTTCTCCTTTTTCCACAATATTTTCTAACACATAGGATGGTTTCATTTCAAATGGCATCCAGTTTTCATTGTCGTCTGCAAACTCTTACAATTTGGACCCCCTAGTCTAAAATTTCCAAAAACGTGAAAAAACTCAATTAAAAAAAAACTAAAAACATTTAGAGACTAAGGGATATTATTACTATGAACTATAACAGGCAAACGAGGAAAATCGCTCGTTCTATTTCTCTATTAAATATTGAACACATATCATTGGTGTGCGATCCAAACCTCGTAACTACAGCTTATTCAAGCTGTAGTTACGAGGTTTTGATCGCCAACCGATGATATGATCCCTTGAGTTAGTACAGCACAGACATTTAGCAGCCCGGGCACCCACTCAATGTATTTGAAATATTCGCTGATCGCATTAACCGTTGTAATGCTAATCACGGTATATTACTATTTTGACAGGTTGTAAAGACGACGATCAGCCTGCACATATGTGCATTCTTATCTGGTTCTACCTCACCTGACTGATCCGTTTCAGTCAGCATTGCGTATAACATTAAATTCAAAAGAGATATTGATACGTAACTAGAGTTTATAGTGCTTTTAGTCCTTTTATTTCATTGCATTTCCAAACAGGATTTTACTCAGCATGGCAAGTGTTAGAAAGATTTGGATCAGTATCTATCCGTAGAGCGAATTGTCAAAACTCTGTTCAGACTGTGCAAATGCACAGGCTGATCAGAGTCTTAGCTTGGCGTACATATGTGATATGGTTTTAAATGGGTTTAACGCCGCGTTAAACAGTATTTCAGTCATATCGCGGCGGCTGGAGCATCTAACCATGGATTCCTGGTATTTCCCATAGATCGCGAGACTACAATCACGGGATGCCATGGGTTCGATCCCAGGCGACGGAACATATCCTTCCAATATTTCTCTCTCACCAAAAGGTGGATAATCCTAAACCTAAGTGGGATAGCAGCTGGAGGCTTTGAAAGGATGTAACCGTAAAACTTGTGTTGAAAATACCAGGAATTTATGTTTCGGTGCTCCAGCCGCCGCGAAATGACTGAAATACTGTTAAAAGTGGCGTTAAACTCCCTTTAATCAATTAATCAACCACTACATTCTTTCCGAGCAACCAGCTGCTCAGCCCACTTAGGTTTACGATTACCAAACTATTGGTGTGCGGGGGGGGGATATCGGAAAGGATAATTGCCTCGACCGGGGATCGAATCCGGGACCCCATAACTAAGAGTCCTTCGCTCTACCTTGAAATTGTTTGAAACGTCAGGCTAATGATTTTCTTCTGTAGCATTCGTCTACCCATCTGTACCCACGGAAGTTAGATTTGACACGAAAGTTTACTGAGTGACCGATCAAGCAAAAAGGGACCTCAAAGAAGTACCGTGAAACAAATACTCGAAAAAGAGATAGGATCCAGCAGAGGTCAACCAGAGGTCCCATTCTGAAAATGTAAATAAGCCTGTGCGTGACATTTCCAACAATTTCGCAGGTACGTGACTCGCACACATTGAGCACCCTGTACAGCCATTCGGGGCAATTAGAATATTCGCTGAATGTTAAAAGAAGGTTTGGGTCAGTATCTATCTACAGAGCGCAGAGTGAAGACTACGATCAGACTGTGCGGATGCACAGGCTGATCTGAGTCTTTACTTGGCGCACATGTGAAATGGTTGGAAATGTCGCGCACGCGCTCATATGCTGAAATTTGATTCGGAAAATTGTGAAAGATCGAAAAGCTGCGATCCTAGTTAGCCTGCTCAGTCTAACCTGAGTCGATACTCATCGCACTTCAATATTGTGTACCGTTTGGTCAAAAGCCCTTTATAAAGTCGAGTCACGCTGGCGTTGATATCGCAGGTACACCCGTAAGAAATGTGAACCCAAGCTCAGAATTTGAGCGCGCAATCTTAAAAAAAGAAAACACATTCAATTTTTGCGTATAATTCTAATTGGCCAAGCACATTTTTTGTATATGAAAACTAGGATTTTGAGAGGCACGCCTGAATTTATGGATCCTCTTATATTGTGTACGGGATTTAACGTTGACTTTTGACTCATTTATTGCGCCATACTTCCAGTGAGAAATCATTTTCGTGAACGGGTTACATTAGTTCGAAATAAGGGCCGCGGCAATACCGCAAATGATGGTATTGTGTAAAACTGTTTATCATAAGCTCCCGAATTCAATCCTTGGCCGCGTCAAATATCCTTTCTTACATATGTCTCCCGTCAATGGGTGGAAACACGTAAACCTAAATGGAATGAGCAGCTCGAGGCTCAGAAAGGATGTTCTGGAAGTAGTGGTTTGAGAAATTCCAGGAAACCATGGTTAGGTGCTCCAGCCACCACGATATGGTTGTAGTACTGTAAAGAGGACGCTTTAAACACCATTTAATTCATCAATCAATTATTCGAGATAATTACGAGCGTTCTTTTTACCAAGCACTGAAAATCTGGAATTAAGTCTAAACTAAGCATGCTATTACCATCGGATTTCCACAAATTTAAGACTTATTCTCAATGGATAAGATTAAAAGATGTCAAACAGTTGAATTGAAAGGATTGTGTTTTCTATAACATGTACTATTTTTGCGATAATACCAACGAAACTCGAACAAAATTGACCAATCTCTGGTCCCGCCCACTTACTTCGTTGGCCACACCCATCGACTCCGACTGGACGTCCCGCTTCGATTTTTTACGGCGTTGTTTTGAAAATATAATGGCAAGCAGCATGTAACAAAAAAGAGGATAGTTGGCCGGCGACCTAAACGTCGTAACTACAGCTTGAATAAGCTGTAGTTACGACGTTTAAGTCGCCAAACCATCAAAATAGGTTAGCAAAATGGGCGACCAATGTCGCAGATGAAAGCTCAGGTCCGGGCTAAATATATAATTTGATTGGTCACTTAATTGGTTCCTTGATTGACAGCCGTGATTTGTTTTAACATTACGACGTGACGTCGTTGAGTCTTAACGTTGTTCATGGAGGTATGAATTAAAGTTTTTTCGGTTCATACCTCCATGAAAATAATAAATATTCTCTTCATTTCTTATAATTTAATAGTATCGAGCGAAAAAAGCAAAAACCCTACATCTTTTGATACCTTTTTGTATGGGACTATTTTGTGCGGAAGCATACAAAATCACTGCGTGCTCAAAATTTTGTTCATGGAGGTATGAATTAAATTGTTCGACCAATCAGAACGCTCGTTTTTGATAGACGAAACTAACAATTAAATTATTTATTAATCAAAGAAATGTGTCGAATATCGATAATGCCTAATATTTAGCTAATAATCATACAAAATGGAGTGTTCTGTCTATCTATATCAGAATATCAAATAATGTCTAAATGTGTGCTTATTTCTACCCCTTTCGAGATAGCCATTATGCGAAACCTACGATTTTCTTAAAGAAATTTAAAACATGGCAAACACAAACACACATCATTTATCAGATTATTTCTGAATCTGTATGGAATTGCTAGCTAGTTCTCCGGACCTAAATTCAATAGAAAATGGTTGGGATATGTTATATACAGCTGTTTCATCACGCCCAGTGAAACCAGTATTCTGTCCAGGTGTCCTGACAGGCTCTTCTTGAATAATGGGATCAAATTCCAGATTTTAACCCTTGTCATGCTGTATAAATTACTTTACTAAATTTCTGTAAAATCAAAGGGCTGAAAGCACTGATAGAACTTGTTCAAAGATCAATGTTTCTTTTAGAAATCAATTTCATAAGCAACTCTGGCAGGAAAATTACAAGCAGGAGGTGTAGACCAAGATCAGACTGCACTTATGTGCAGACTGATCTTGGTCTATATCTCCTGCCAAAACCGGAATATTCCGGGTTCAGCATGACAAGGGTTAAGATCATGAGGCTTATTAGCAGTATACGGAGACGTCAGGCGATAATTGAAGTACGCGGACATCACATTACTTTAAAAGTGCATAAAACTTCTAATTTTTTAGAAATACTCGATTTCTTTCTTTCCATGGTAACACCGAAAATGTTGATTTTTTACCATTACATACTTCGTGTAAGCCTTACTTTCAAAGTAACAGCGAAATATTCGATTTCTGTAACAAAATCTCAAAACCTAAAACACTTAAATTGTAGAAAACACAAAAATACTTGCATATTTTCCTCAAGATTAAAAATTATTTAACTAGAAAGAAAGGATCCTTAGTAAATTCTGAATAGTATATTTCAATCAAATTTATGCAAAATGATGATGCTTATCCTCGAGTTAAGTTTGATACGAATTCATTTTTATTTAGTTAAAGAGAACTCACATAATGAACGTGACTAGATACAAAAGAAATAACGACGGGAGACAAATATTTAAAAAGCATTATAATTTTGTAAAGTAAGACAACCAAAGTCCATTGTAAACTTTGATTAATTATTGCTCAAAGACATTAGCCTGGCGATAGGATACTTTCGTTTTTGGATTTTTGTTCAAGGACGAATTAATGTGTAAGTCCACAGTCACATGGAAAACTTTTAGACAGGTCCAAATTGAAAGGATTCATCAATTTAAACCTTGTGAATTTTTAGAGTTTTTTTTTTCAATTTTACGGATAGAAAACATTGTGTAAAATGAAGAAATTGCTTGTCACAAGCAAATTCTTCTTTTTACACAATGTTTTCCTAATAGTTTTTCTTTTGGGGCGTCTAAAAGCGTCATTGTGTGGGTATTGGTTAACCCTTTCCTGTTCAAATCCGGGATTTTATGTTGCTATGATTTTATTCTTGAGAAAATATTGTGGAAAAAGGAGAAATTGCTTGTAACAAGCAATTTCTCCTTTTCTCAAAATGTTTTCTATCACGTAGGATGGTTTCTATTTAAATTGCATCCAATTTTCACTGTCCTCTGCAACTTCTTTCAATTTGGACCAGTCTAAAATTTGGAAAAACAGGAAAGGGTTAAAGCTTCACCCAAAAGTGGAACTTCCTGTTGGAGTCTGTGTTGGAGCCCAGCCATTTAATTCAGTGAGACAAGCGATTCGTCGATGGAGAGAGGTAAAGTAAAATGAAATCAATTTGAAATACAGAGAAAGGTTTCTCTGTAATCGAATGATCTATGGTTATTTTTATAGCGGTCATCCATTTTCGAACACCTACCTTCCTTTGATATCGGTACCGACTTGATAGGGTATCCACTTAACTTAAGATAAATAACATAAACGAATAAATCACGAGAATACGACACGGCGATCCATTTAAGATTCTATTGCTCTAAAATAACCCCTGTTTTGAATGCATTTCGCCATACAAGTCTAAATTATCTATATGATGAGAATGTTTTATTAGAAATGTAATTAACTGTCAGATTTTTGGGGTTGATTCTTTCGGTAAAGCTGTGGTACATGAGTGCAATGTGCTTCATTTCAAAATTTATAATACACCATCAGTGTATCGCGTCTATTTTAATCCATTTATATAACATTTAGTACATCAATGAAGTAAGTCAAAGTCCTGATTGTACTGAAGGACGCGAAGTTCTGAATTTTGTAAGATACGGGCCAACAGGAGTAGTAAAATTAGTTTCAACACAGCTAACTTTTCGAAAAGACGTATGATTACAAAAATTTAATGCCTTAACTCTTACTGTAAAATAAGGGGTTATTTTCGACGTTTGATTATTTTTAGATAAATGTAAACAGTGTTGAAAGGGGATACATGGCCGTATAAAAACTGCTATAATCAAAATAAGCTGCTTATTTCTTTTATCTTTTATCTATTCCTCATTTTATTTGTAGTCTAGAAATTCTTTTAAACTGGAACTCTCTACAATGTTTTCGTCTGGAACGGAATTACGCAGCTAATTTAGTCTATATTAGAATATATGTTGCGAAGGCTGAGAATTTCGCCAGGATGTTCGAGTTTGGAAAAAAAGCTATTATTTTCAACCTATCATTATTCCTCGAATAAATCCAATACAGGATAGCCTAATGGTCATATCTATTACGTTATTGTGAAAAGTCAGAACTTTCAAAAGAGAAGATTTACAAGTGAGATGGTGGTTGTGGGATTTTCTCAACTTTTAAAAAACATTCGCCTTGGTGTTTTGTCAGGACTCGGGAAAGCATTTGAAATTGACCATGGAATTTTAGAAGTCAAAACAGATACTAAATGGGTCAAAACAAAAATAAGGGTGAATCATGATAAAAAATGTGTAGGTTTAAATGCAAACTGATGTTTTCTTGTAAAGATGCGGTGTAAGCAATTTGTACAATTTTCAATAATATTTAAGATATATCATTGAAAAAGTATGGGATAAACCCTTGTTTTGATCCTCAGAAATTTCTCTCAAGGGGGTCAAAATGACATTTCGGGAACCGTAAGGCGATCATAGAAGACGCTTAACACGAAAAGGGGCCTTCAACTGCGTGTTTCTCGACGACGCCTTCGTCTGTTTCAAGTTCAGAAAATATCAGCCTTTTTCACCGAATATCTTCCGAAAAGAACAGATTAGACTAATCGATTATTAGGTCATTATGAAAGCTTTTGAAAACATTGTGGAAAATGAAGAAATTGATTGTTACAAGCAATTTCTTCATTATCTACAATGTTTTCTGTCCAAAAAAAATACCAGGATTTTAAAGATTTCATCAACTTAAAATTGTCGTCTGCTACTTCTTTGAATTTGGACTGGTTTAAAATTTTATCGTGTTGGATTGGGTTATAAGCTCGTGTCACGCAAAGCACAATTAGAATTTTCAAGCATAACATTCTCCTTTTGATCAACTGTAATACGTGAACTCCTTTTAGAATCTTGAAAAAAAAGAATAACAGCTTCTACAGTAAGAAATCAATGACCTCCATGATTATTTGACCCTCAACTCGGCAAATTCTGTAACGATCATAATAAACTCACGTAGATTTTAGCTTCAAGTTTTTGAGTATATGTGGAAATTTGCGGAAATGCGCTGTAACTTGAATCAGGGACCGGTTTAGACTTAGGAAAAACCGAATATTTAAAGCGTTGTGAGTAAAATTCAAAAGAAAAAAAGACGTTAACGTTATTGTAACGTTATTGTTTGCACATGGTAGTTTTACCTTTTCCTAAAAATTTCTTTATTATAATGAAGAAAGTATCAAATTATCTTCGGCGCCCTGTAGTCGCGCGATTTCCTTATTCGTTATTCGGCTTTAGAATCGTAAAAAATCTTAAGCAAAAAGGACAAAGCTGAAGGCTAGATGACACTTGTTAAAGGTTTGATGTGTTATTATTGATTTAAACTTGTAAATAACGACATAATAAAGCGTAATTATTTAGCAAATAAGTAGAAACCGGAAGTCGATATGTTTACATTCTAAATTTCAAAATCTTCTACTTTCGCTTTGCATCTATTTGATTTTTATTGAGTAAAAGCTGTAAATCCCACAATAATCGCGTTTGCTTGATGCCGACGACCCCCCTTAATCGCTCTAGAATGTTTTAAAGCACTGGGCGGCGTGATTATTGTGAAAATGCATTTGCGACCTGAGCCATATTTGTAAACATTGCCTTTCTATGGTCACATGACAATCACGTGTCACTTGAGATCACATGATTACCAAACACGGAACGGCGAATCACAAAAAACAAATCACTGCGCTGATTATTATCATATTTTTCAATAATTCAAAACTGTTTAGAAGTCTCTAAACGATTTTTATATCATCCTTTACAAGTGCCATATTATTGTCTTCGGCAACAACTAACTGATTTTCCGTGGCAAGTTGAGAAGAGAAGTAACCCGAGATGTATTCATATCTAAGATATCACGTGATATGTGTTATCAAGAAACCCGAAATGAAATTGTCTTGTGTTCATTTTTCGGTTTTGTTAAATATAAGTTCGAATTGCTCCTCATTCCACTTAACAAAATTATATAATAGATCGCACGTGTCAATCAAAAACGGATTGTTTGATCAAATACACGGTGCTTCTCAAGGAAAGCCCCACTCCGAGGAATTGACGGATAGTTGACAACGCTCATTGACTTCCAATAGGAACTAAGCTTTCGATATGATTGGTCAATCGATTCTTTGCTTAACAGCTGCGATCCGACACATCATGAGAAAATAATACACACTTTAAATTTAATCCACTCCCATAAAACGATGCCTCTTGACGTCCCTAACGGGGATAAAACGTGTTACGAGCAATATCTTCATTATTCACAATTTTTTCTACCCCAAAAGTAAATGAAAATATCAACTAAAATTTGCGTCTGCAACATTTTTTTTAATTTGGATCAGTCTAAAATTGTGTCTTCTGGTAATGGGTTAATGAGATAAACAAGAATGTTATCGCTGCCAAAGGCCAGAATTAATCGAAATGGGGCCATTTGACCCACGTAAGACCAGTATACAGATGGATAAAGGGGGGGAGGGTGTCGAATATAATGCTGAGTTCTTAGAATGTGCTATAATTAAAGAATGCTTATGTGAAGAATGTGACTTCTCTTGTCGGTGATAAAACCAATAACAACACTCAAGCCCTCCTTTTCATGCTCTTTAAGAAGAAAGCTTTTGAAGGCATTGTGGAAAATAAAGAAATTACTTGTACCAAGCAATTTCTTCATTATCAACAATGTTTTCTATCCAAGAAGGCGTATAAATCTAAAATTCGATCAACTTGAAATTGTCGTCTACAGCTTCTTTGAATATGGACCAGTCTGTTAAGTGGAAATGGGTTAAACCGTTAAGCCCCATCATCTTTCTTCGTAGACGTCCACTACTCGCTAAACTCCTAGCGCATTTTCTAGATCGTTGAGTTTTATGCAAATGATTTCATCCGGAATAATTTAATTATCAAAAACTGGCGTTCTAATTGGTCGAAAAAAAATCATATTTCCATGGACACAATTTTGATCACGTAGCTATTTTGTATGCTTCCGAACAAAATAGTTACATACAAAAAAAATGACAAAATTTGTAGAGTTTTTGCTTTTTTCACTCGTTTGTATTAAATAATTAGATTTATTTTCTTTGAACGATAACAGAAGTAATACAAAACTAAAGATAATTTGTATCAAGTAAAAATGCTGTAAACTATTATTAATATTTTATGGCTGCTTTCACTGTGTTTCTCCCGCTGGATTTACAGAAAATATCAAGACGACGACGATGGCAGGGGCAAAATGTTGGCAGTTTGTCGCTAGGCGATCAAAACATGCCGAATGTCGTTGTAGTTATGATGTTTCAATAGCAAAGAGTCTTTTTTTCTAATTTTCGGAGAATATATAAAAATACTTTAGTCCTCCTAAATTTGAGGAAATGAGTAAAAGATGGGAAAGAGAGCGTTTCGAAGACATGATTTATAATTGATAATCGCGAAAATCATTGATATCAAAGCATGCCCTTGTTTTGATATCGTGGTTTCCTCTCTCTGATATATATTATTTGAACCCCCAGTCTTCAAGAAAGGAGAACGAAACCAAATTTGACGAAATTATATTAGCCTATTCCAAAACTATTAAAATCACAGTCTGGTAAAAAATCATAGAGGTTGCAGATGACCAAACAAAGTTGGTTTAGATATACAATACGGGCCAAAAGTAAGGGCCAACTGGGGGTAGTGGGATTTGACCGTTAAGAAGAAGCTGAGTTTCAAGAGCAATTCCTCTTTTCTCACAATGTTTTTCGTGACTATTTGTCTCCACGGCAGAAAAATGCGGGATTGTGTTGGGATAGCTCGAGTTTAAAAAAAGCTCAAAATTTAACAGCAACGTAACGCATTGAAAGTTAATACTGATATTGTCATTGCAAAAAAGAATAAGTTCAAGTGATAAGTCAGCTTATAACCCTATTAGACATTTACCAAGTCCTGTAGTTTTTCTCACGACAGAATTGTCTGGAATGAATTGTGGTTTTAACCCTTGTCATGTTACCCCCGGAATATTCCAGCTTTGGCAATAGACATAGACAAAAATCTTAGTCTTCACCTGCTTGTCCTTTTCAAACCAGATACTTTCCATAAGATTAATTTCCAAACTAAATATTGACATTTCTTGTCAAGGATTTTATTCAGCATGACAAGAGTTAAAATTCTAGTCCCTCAATTGGGGACACGTGTGTTTCGAACAAGCGGATATTGCTTAAACTCTTCATCAAAAAGGAAACACTGTTTCAGATAAAACCTCCTGATTTATGTTCCAAACATAAATTACATAGATTGGGTACGAAGTTTTCGATTTATAAAGTAAATTCATAATTTTGTGTGTAGGACGGATTATAATATTCCATGTAGTTGATATTAAATATCAGGCAAATATCCACCTTTTTCAATTGGTTTAACATATTCTTTCAATGTTTCTTCTTCATTTTCCTCTCTCTTTTTTATACATTCACCCATTTTCAATTTGTCTGTTTATTAATTTAATCATTACTTACAATATTCCAAATAATTCTTAACTTCTTGTCATTTTGTATATGTTCTCCTCTTTGTAATTCTTTCTTTCTTTCTTTGCGTTTCCGCTTCATTTACTTTCCTATACAAACCCGGGATTTTACGACACTGTTATTTCATACTTTAGAAAACATTGTTGGGAAAGAAGAAATTGCTGGTAACAAATAATTTCTTCTTTTCCCACAATTTTTTTCTACCACATAGGATGGTTTCATTTCAAATTGCACCCAATCTTCTTTATCGTCTGCAACCTCTTTCTATCTGGACCAGTCTAAAATTAAAAAAAAAAAAAGAAAAGGATAACTTGTTATTGACTTTACCCCTATTATTAATTATTTTTCTTCTTTTTTATTGTTTATCATTGCTTTTAATTAGTATTGTGTACTATATTTTAATATCATGTTCGTCTATCAAAGTTTTTGCAACCGAATCATTTGAAAACATGCTTCACAGTTCACACAACCATGAAAAGGGATGTACCATACAACTTTGCATGCGTGGGTCCATAACCAACTTTCTTACTGATAAATTATTTGCTTTCAAAACGTAATTCAAAGTACCGTAAGCTTGCAAAGCATAGTTTTGTTAAGTATTATTATTATTATTATTTTTGCCAAAGCCTACCATGATAAATAAACGAGGTACAAGTAGCCCAGGAGTTAACCCGTTATAACTTGACAAAACTTACTGGTTCAAATTAAAAGAAGTTGCAGAAGACAATTTCAAGTTTGTTGAAAAAACATTGTGGACAATGAAGAAAATGCTTGTTACAAAGTAATTTCGTCATTGTCCACAAGGTTTTCCAACGCTTTTTATTTGAGGTGCTTTAAAAATGGAATTGAGTGGGAATGGGTTAAATAGCATGTTTTTAAAGAGTTCTCTATAATTTGAATAGAGATTGCTATATTTCTAATGTACATAAGAATTATTTTTCAAGGCGTAGGTATTCAATGGATCTAGTAGTTAAGCCTCCAGAGGCAGTTTGCACTCGTTGAACTATGAGAAGACCTCAAAATTTTGTATGCTAACTTAAGCTATCAAAGCTGACACTTTGCAAGCTTAAAAGCAAAGAATTTATCAGATAAGGACAGATCATAGTGGCACTATTTTGTATATCAAACAATTAAAAACAAATTATTTATCAGAGTGAACAGTGGTTTATACAAATATTTTATGCACACAATTCTTTTCTTTTTTATGTTTTGATACTTTTGTTTTCGTTGAGTTTTGACAAAAAATTCTGATCAAACTTCTATGTGAAACTGCTTCGCGGCTTAAATCAAAGTACTAAAAGTACTTTAAGCTATCAAAGTATTGTTTTGTTATGTGATCTTCTTTGCCTTTCATTGGGTAGAAAACATTGTAGACACTGAAGAAATTGCTTGTTACAAGCAATTTCTTCACTGTCCACAATGTTTTCCTAAGCCCTTTATCGGGGATTCACAAAAAGCGGAATTGAATTGGAATGGGTTGTATAGCATGCTTTTGAAGGTGTTCTCTACAATTTGAATAATGTTAACTCATATGGCCAGTCATTGTGAACACAATATACTCGAGTTTACAAAAAAAAATTACTTTTTTTGGCGTAATCATTCAGTGGATTTAGTGGTTAAGCCTCCAGTGTCTATTACATGTAATGCCCCTATCAGACTACGACACCGATTCCCACGAATTGTCACGAATTTATAAAATTTAGGATTCGTGGAGTTTCGGGAATTTTCTTGCCTCTACGTAATGAATTACGAATCTGTAACGACATAGATACGATAACGTTACGAATATTCGGCAGAATCGGCTGGAATCGCACGGATACTTGCAAGATTTCATTACGATTTCATTACGATTACACGAATGTATTGGGGGAATACGGCACGAAAGTTTGGGAATCAATTACGAATCAGTTAAGAATATGCCGACAGCATATACGAATAAAAGAAAATTCGTGATTGTTCTTGACAATTCTTGATATTTTCTGTCAAGATAGTTATAAAAAGCCATGTAACCCTGCTTGTCAGTCACTTTCAACATGAATGTTCATCGAAGTAGAGTCGTACTTTTGGCTTTGCAAATGGAGTATCACCATCAGCTGCTGATAGCTAGAAGGCGACTTCTCCAAAGAATGAGGAGAAGAGACCGTGGTTGGTGGATTCGTCCATGGTTGACACCAACTAGAAGAGTAGAATTTGGACACTATAGCAAACTAATGCAGGAGCTGAAGGTGGAAGATGAAAATGCTTTTGTGAACTATGTGCGAATGCCACCCCACCTATTTGACGAGTTATTGAACAGGATTAGCCCTGTCATTCAGAGAAGGGACACCCGCTTGAGACCAGCTTTGGACGCCGGCTTGAAATTGGCCCTCACTCTCAGACACCTGGCTACAGGAGACCGCTATCACACACTACAGTACGACTTTCGATGTGGCTACAGTTCAGTGGTATCGACTGTGCGAGAAGTGTGTCAGGCCATCGTTCAGGAGCTGAAGGATGAGGTCATGCCCCTGCCAAGGACTAAAGAGGACTGGAAGGCCATTGCTCAAAAGTTCCAAGACCGGTGGAATGTTCCTCATGCACTGGGAGCATTGGATGGCAAACATATAGCCATAAGGAAACCTCCAAACTCAGGCAGCGTCTTTTACAATTACAAAGGTTTCTTCTCTGTGGTGTTGTTGGCTCTGGTGGACGCAGAGTATAAGTTCATCTGGATTGACACTGGCGGAGAAGGTCACCAATCCGACGCACAACTATTTGGCGCATCAGACCTGAAAGCGTCCATTGATGACAATTCCATAAACTTCCCGGACAGCGAGCCTCTTCCAAATGACGACAGAGATACACCTTACTTCATCCTGGGAGATGATGCCTTTCCACTTAGGACTTTCCTTATGAAACCCTATTCGAAGAGGAATCTGGACAATGACACACTTGTAGCCAACTACAGATTTTCCAGGGGCAGACGTGTCGTTGAAAATGGTTTTGGAATACTGGCAAACCGATGGCGATGTTTCTTGGGCACCCTGGAACAACCTTGGACCTGATGTTGCGCGATTACTGGTAGAGACAGGAGTTATCCTCCATAACTTACTCAGGATCAGATTTCCATCTATTGGGAATGCAGATGCGGACAGGGAGGATGAAGATCACAACATCGTCCCCGGAGCCTGGAGGGCAAACATATACGTGGAGGAGATACCCCAGCCACAGGCACCAACCAGAGACAATCGCGAGGGCAAAGTAATGAGAGACTATCTTAAGGCCTACTTCAACAGTGACGCAGGTTCAGTCCCCTGGCAAGAGAGACTAGCAGGAGTAAACGCATAGTTGAATGTGGACTGGTTTATTTGTACCATACAACTGAAAGACATGGAACACCAAATTAAATGATTTGAGAAAAATTATTTGTTTGAGAAAATGCAAGTGTTTGCTTTTTACAAAATCATAGCGGTATGCAGGATTTTAATGTCGGAGGCATGGTATACGATGGATACCCTTGCAAATATGATATCAAGTCACAGTTTTTTACCATAGCAACTAAAATGCTTAGTTTTCTGTTCACTGATAACTCTCTTTGAGAGTTATCAGTGAACAGAAAACTGAGCATTTTGGTTGCTATGGTAGCAGAGCCATGGCATAATAACCTATTTGCAAGGGTATCCATCGTATACCATTCCCGAATTAGTTACGAATACCTACGAATGCATCCGAATCGAATAAGATTCAGTTACGATGTCTAGGAATGCACTACGACTTTGTTACGAATTAACTGCGAATTTTTGTTATCGGGAGTTCGTGACCAAAATTTTGAACAGTTCAAAATTTTTGCCACGAATTCCCGACTGACCCACGAACTGCAAGAACTTGCTACGAACCATAAGAATCAGTTAAGAACTTCACGAATCGATTACGTTTCAGCTACGAATCCAAAAAATTGTCAATTCGTGGCGATTCGTGGGATTCGGTGTCGTAGTGTGATAGGGGCATAACTAAAGCTATCAAAGCTATCTTTCAATCTCTTAGTTAGCAAGTCTCTTGGTTACTTTTTAATAGACTACTCACAGGATTAATCGTAGAAGATGTACCGCTGGGATATATTCTCCGCGGCCTGTAGCCTCGGTGCCCTTGTTTTAACTATCCTTGGAACCATTTTCCCTTACTGGTGGATTGTGAATGAACATGATTCGAACGGAGTGGAGTGGACTTTTCATTACGGCATTTGGGTCATAATTACCTGCGAGCAACATAGCTGTGTAACCGAACCATCTCAGATGAAAGGAGATCGAGGTAAAAAACTTAAACATAATTATCGCGCACTGAATGATACAGGTGTGCCCATAAATGAAGGCTACTTCGCATGAAATAGTGACGCTTGCTTTTTAACCCATTCCAACACAATGGAATTTTAGACCAGTCCAAATTGAAAGGAGCTGCAGACGACAATATCAAGTTGATGGAATTTTGAATTTTTTCGTCTTTTGGGATAGAAAACATTGTGGATTATGAAGAAATTGCTTGATACAAGCAATTTCTTCATTTTCCACAATGTTTTCCAAAGCTTTTTTGTTGAGGGGCGTAAAAAGGAGGGGTTGAGTGGGAATGGGTTAAGCGTGCGCACTCTTAATGGTTAAGCACGTAAATTAAAGTTGTTAGGTTTCAGCTGTATTACTTACGCGTGGCTGTCTTCTATTATTCTAAAATGACTTAAAGTTGACTATTGATCCAAATCGTACGCCCTAAAAAACATGTATATATCTTGGATTGGGTGGCCATTTCCAGCTCTTCGTAAATCGTACACCTTGTGGCTATTCATTTTAGTTGAAAAAAGGATTTTGATGATTCTAGCGTGTGCAATCCTTTTATCCCCTTTAAATACGATCTATTTTAGAATTCCATATTCATTTGAAGAAATATAAATTGTTAGTATAGCAGAACTGTTAAAGTATTTTTTGAATCGCTGATTAAGATTTTATGTTTTGTTGTTTTGCTGTTGTTGGTGGTTGTAATTCGTAAATATAATTCAAACCAACTGGTATATCTACGGCTTTTTTTCACAGTTTCTAATTCTATTTAATAGTAAAACAATAACGTTACCAATCCAAACACATGTTATTTTCTTATGCGCTCATTTGGCGAAAATGTTGAAAAACCCGAGAGAAGGAAAGTGCATTAACGCTACCCGAATGATCTTGTGTATTTTCCGCTGTAAGCAATACCCGTTTGGTGGATAAAGCATACCGATGTTCCGATTGTACTTATAAACAGATTAAAATTTCTTGGCTATTTGTCGCTGAAAATCTTACGTTGGACAGACCGCCTGTAACCACTTTATCATATGATGACCAATCGCGGCTGTCAATCAGGGAAGCAACTGGTCAATCACATCATTCATTCATCCCAGAGTTAAGCTTTGAACTCGGACATTGGCCGGCATTTTTGTTGTTTTGGCAACTTAAACGTTGTATTCAAGCTATAGTTACGATGTCCAGATCGCCCATAACCATTCCACTTTTTTGTTACATTCTGATGGCTATAAATTTTGTTAAATAATACCGCGAAATTTCAAAGCGGGACTTCCTGTTGGAGTCAATGGGCGTGGCAAACGGAGTAAATTGGCGGGGCAAGCGATTGGTTAATTACCATCACATGTGGCTTATTTACAGTGTAACTCGCAATTAATTAATTGACTCCGTCGGGATTTAAACCAGGGACCTCTCTGTCCTGAAACAATCGTTCTAATACATCGCTTTAAAAGCTAGCTTTAACGGTAAGGCAGTAAAAGCACCCCTTATTTACCAACCGGCTACTTGCCCCCTCATATAGTTAAAGAAAATGCACAAAACATATTTTTGTATGCGCTAACATTTTTGAAAGAAATGCAAGGAACAGTACAACTGTCATTATTATATCTATCTATCTATTTATACTGCCTAACTCCCCTTTCGGGTATTACTGGCAGGTGATACACTCACAATCCCGATGTTTTCACGTCCCTGAAAGAGAGGCAGTGGCTGAATCCCACTGCTACCCACTTTTACAGCTGGGTAGACTGGGGCTGGCTATTAAGTGTCTTGCCCGTGAACACACCCCGCTGACGTTAGAGCTCGAACCCGTGACCTTCAGATCACGAGTCAAGCGCCTATACCACTTGGCCATCGAGGCAATCATTGAAGTGGATTTGGAGATCTTCAATGCATACATAAGAAGTTAACTCTTGATCAGCAGGATTTCCATATTATAACCATTAATCTAATTCGTATTTAGCAGATACGTTTCCATTTAAACCATTTTTGAGCTATTATGTTCTCTTTACAATAATCTTAACATTTCTTAACATTTTTCATGAGGAGGTAATCACAAAAAACATGTGTTACCACGAGAAAGGGATGTGTAATGGAAGTGCGAAAACTATAGACCCCTGGAGACTGCGCAGACCGATCATACTGGTCGGGGTCGAACCTTTTGCATTTTACAGGTTTCTTGAATGTAGAACATTCTTAAGCATGGCCTTAACCCGTTTAATATTTTCGGTATTACATGTGTGATATCATACTAGTGTAATTTAACTATGGAAATGAAATGAGGTCTCTGATAATGCGGTTTTGTTACAGTGAAAATGTCGTCACGTAATGCATGTAATGACGTCATTTTGCAAACTTCGTTATATGTTTTGCGGTATATCCTAAATCGATGAAATGCGATAATTTTATCGATTTTTCTACAAATATTAATGCATATTGTTAACAGAGTATCGAGCCCGTTCTCGTGAAATACCGAATTTATTAACCCTTGTCATGCTGAACCCGGAATATCCCGGTTTTTAGCAGCAGGTGTAGACCAAGATCAGCCTGCACATAAGTGCAGTCTGATCCTGGTCTACACCTCCTGCTTGTACTTTTCCTGCCAGAGTTTTTTTTATGAACTTGATTTCTAAAAGAAATATAGATTTTATTACAACAAGTTCTATCAGTGCTTTCATCCCTTTGATTTTATAGCAATTCAGTTAGGTAATTAATACAGCATGACAAGGGTTAAACTTGTCAAAGCCTCGCTTCTATCTGTGTATTGATGACTCGTTTAATAAATTCGGTATTTCTTGACCTCGATTCAATATCATCTATGTAATTCTGCTTTTGATTGTTATTAGGACTTCTAATATTATCATTTGTGAAAATGTACCTCAGTTTGACCTGTGCTATCTGATCTTTTTTTTTTTTTTTTTTTTTCAAATATTTGTTTTTCAAAGTTCCCGGATCATCCCTTCAAGCTTAACTGGTCCTATATTCATTTGTTCTTCCTATATCAATTTTCGTCTGAATACAATTTCAGAAGGACAAAGTTCTCGGATACAAGAACCTAATTCTAAATCAGATCTTCGAATCATCAGTCAAATTTGCTTTGGATACAATATGGATACTTTAAAAAAAAAAAAAAAAAAAAAATACCATACCATAATCCTCTCCCACACAATCCCTCAGTTTTATTTCCTTGTGATACTATATTTGAGAAAAATATTGTAACAAGCAATTTCTTGTTTTCCCTCAAAATTTTCTGTCATATAGGAAAGTTACTTTACTTAACAATGTTGTCTGCTCATTCTTCGAATAAGGACAAGTCTAAAATTGCGAAAATCGGTAGAAGGTTAATATAGGAACAAAATATATCTCAAAGCATACGATCGCTGGCGATTAGCCCATTCCCACACAGCGATGCCTTTTGACGCCTCGGAAGATAAGCAAATTTGGAAACAGTGTGTACAATGAATAAATTGCCTGCAACAAGCAATTTATTCAGTTTACACGATGTTTTCTATCCAGAATGTAAAAAAATCGAAAATTTCGTTAACTTTAAATTGTCGTCTGGCACTCCTTTCAATTGGACCAGTCTAAAATTTTGTCATCTGGTAATAGGTTAAAAATCACTGTAGCTCGGAGGGGCTGTGTCCAAGACGTTTCGTCGAAAAATGATTATTGATCGAAAGGGGTTTAACGCCACTTTTAACAATAGTTCAGTCATATTGTGGCGGCTAGAACACCTTACCATGGATTCCTGGAATTTCTTATACCAGTACTACCACAACACCCTTTACGAGCCTCAATCTACTCATCCCACTTAGGTTTACGATTATCTAACAATTGGTGGGAGATAAATGTCAGAAAGGATATTCGCTGCGACCGGGGATTAAACCCGGGACCCCCTGACTAGGAGTCCTGCGTGCTACCAGTGCTCTATAGCCACAGCCTCGTCGACAAATAAAAGTGTACATTTTTTTCCCATACTACAGCTTGGTTACTCGGCCCGGCAGTGCTGATGGTGTTTGCTAACTCTGTACTTTTCCTGAGTACTCTGTGTAACCTGGTGTACCTTTTTACAGAGAAGTTCGAAAAGACTCTTAGACGACTGGCGATCGTTTTCTGTTGCGGGACAGGTAAACTCATCCCTTGTCAACTAAACGATATGATAAGGGCTGCCTAAGGCCCATTGAATTAACCCATTTCCGAACGGCATAATCTTAGAATGGTCCTTATCCAAAGATGTTGGTGAATTTTAGTGTGTGTGTGTTTTTTTTGGGGGGGGGGGAGTGCTTTTTGGGTACAATAAACATTGTTGAAAAGGAAGAAATTTGTAACAAGTAATTGCTTTATTTTCCGAAATGTTTTCCACTGCTTCAAAAAGCGTCATTGTGTGGGAATGGGTTAATTGAGTGCTTTTCTCTATGAAGATGAAAATTCATTGATTGACTTAATTGGGATTAACTCTACTTTCAACAGTGTTTTGTTAGTTAGCTTAATTTCATTTAAATCGCGGCGACTGGTGCCCTTAACAATGATATCCTCTCGTATATATCCCCAGTGAACCACAAACTTTTTATCGTAGCCTTCGGCTGCTAATCATTCGCCCTCTGATGTAAAACAAATGTCGCATTTAGCTATGACTTTTGTCAACTGTCGGAAACAGTGCTTGCAGAGTCGGGGGTCGAACTCCCAATGATTGAATTACCGACTGAGATAATCGGGCTCGGCTAATGATGATTCAACATTAATTCTACAATCGTTGTACAAAAATCAGGATGATTCCTATTTTGTAATGCATTCTATTTGAACACTTAAAAAAATATTTTTCGAGCAAAACCCGATACAGTTGCCAGCAAACAAATTACGATTGTATGATACCCGTGGAATTCACAAAATCTGTGCATTATCAAAATCATGATCAAAAATAATAAATAACGTGAATATATTTTTCAGGTGGAACTATAATTCTATCAGTACTGATATTTTACAAAAAGAAAGCTGGGCTTAGACCATCGGCTGCCCCGGAAACAACCGACGGCGATCCGGAGTGGGCTCTGCTTCTCGCAACATTCGGCGGCGTGCTTGCAGTCATTAACTCTTTCTTTATTGGAATGGGGTTCAAGCGGCGATCGGACGATCAGAAACGGGAAGATCGAGTTTTCGGAATGAAAAACGTGGCTGATTTCGAAATCGACGTGAATGCTCTGAGAAAAGGAGTTTTTATCCACGGAGCAAACATCACCAGGATAAATTCTGAAAAAGGAGAACTTAAATTAAAAGGTGAATCGACGGACATCGAGAAGGGTACGTTGACCACAAAACATTCAAAACCTGAGAGTTCGACCAAGAGCTTATTCCAGGGAACGCCAGCTCCGGTAAACAACAAAGTCTCCTTTCAAACAGAGACAGTGCATATCTGATTATGGAAAAACAGTGACGCCGATTCCGCGATTTAGAAGAATGACAATTCAGGGATATAATATGTGATTTCAATCAGCATCCCAATCATTTGAATTGACATATAGCGGGTGTCAATCAAAGAATCAATCGACCAATCAAATCACTCATTTAGACCGGAAGTGAAATCCGTCATTGACCGACATAGTAGTATTTTCGTTGGTTTGGCGACTAAAACGTCGTAATTACACTTTATTCAACCTGTAGATACGACGTTTAGGTCGCCAATCGACAGTAACATGAAACTTGCCATATTTTGCAAATAACGCCTTTAAATATCGGAGCTGAAATTTATGTTGGAGTCAGTGGGCGTGAACAGTGGAGTCAGTAGGCGTGAACAATGGAGTTAGTGGGAGTGGCAGCGGTCTGTCAATTATTAAAAAAACGTCACTGTAGAGAAAAGAACATAACTTTACAATTCAGAGCTCCTAACCGTTGAGATTCTCTAATTCAATGATTTACAAAAGCATACAGACATACATGTAGTACAAACCTGTTTAGTTACCGTGCACCTCGAACAGTATATCGATAAAAAGGAATCTCGAATCATTTGGTTAATTGTGTGTCCTTAGATCGGCTTTACTTATAAAATTAATGTTTACATCAAGATAAAGGTCCTTTATGCAAACTTATTAAAAAACGATAGGGTATTTTTCCGCTATGATTTTTACCGGTAAATATGGTCAAGAGTCCTTTTACAATACAGGATGCATTTTTCCGAATGAATACTCTTGGAAAAGTATGTTAACTGTAGCAACTCGAAAATACGCCGAAAAACAATATTTGCAATTAACGTATCGCTGTCCACGCTCAATGAGCGCCAACAGGAAGTTCCGCTTCGATATGAAACAGCGTTATTTTGCAAAATTCATGGTCATTTACATTTAAAAAAAAGTAATGTGTTTGGTTTTTCGACCTAAACGTCGTATCTACAGCTTGTATAATTCATAGTTGTAGCGCACTTAAGTCGCAAGAAAAAAGCTTCCCATAAATGTTGGACAATTTCAGAGTTCAAAGTTTACTTCCGGTCTAAATTAATGATTAGAATTATTTCTTTGATCGACCTTATCGATCCAGCAATGAATAGCAAGATTATTCTTAGGAAAGTATTTACCATGGTCAGTTTACTGGCTCCCAAAACGTGTTCTTTTCTGCTCTTCACACGAAAGATTAAGAGATCAAATATGAAATTAACTGTTAAAGATTAGCTTTACTCTCAAAACCAACTAAAGATCTAGCAGTTCACAAGCTGATTCGCTTTAAATCTCTAGGTTAAGGAGAAATTGCATACCAACAAATTTGTCTTAACCCTTTTTTCCAAAAAGTTTTCCTTAAGTTTTAGACTTGTCCAAATTCAAAGGTTTTGCAGACGAAAAATTAAAGTGGATGTAAATTGAAATATGAACGTTCAGTAGTGTTGAAAATATGGTGGATAAAGACGAAATTGCTTGTTACAAGCAATTTCTTCTTTTTCCACGATGTTTTCTCAATATTAAAGTCACAGGGACGTAAAAACTAGTGATTGAACAGGACAGGGTTAAAATTTCATCGTCTGACAGCAGGTCATACCTACGAAATCTTAATTACGATATTACGTTCTATATACAATCCTTTTGGGGAGTAAGAAATAAACACACATATACACAAACAACGAATTTGAAGAATAACGCAGTATTATTCATTAGATAAACAATAAGCATTGCTGTGAATTATTTACTTTTATTTTCGTTTCGTCAAGGTAAATAAGAAAATCTGTCTAATAGTTTATTGTTGATTATACTCCAAACAGTGAGAAAATATACAAAAACAATCGAATTGTGTGATGTGCATGTGAACGTATGGGTTTTTTAGCTCTACTGGCCGAAGGCCACTAGAGCTATTGCGATGGATTTTTCCCGTACGGCATCCGTGCGTCCGTCCGTTAAACTTTTCCTTGTTTACATTCTAGAGTCCACAGTTTTCGTCGTATTCCCTTCAAACTTTCACAGAATGATTGTACCATCATAAGGTTCGTTCCTTTCGAAATTGGGTCAGATCCGTCAAGAAACATGGGAAAAGGGGCCTAATGAAAATTTAATTAAAAATTCCTCGTTTACGCCAAAGAGTCCACAGTTTTCATCGGATTCTTTTCAAATTTTCACAGAATGATTGTACCATCATAAGGATCGTTCCTTTCGAAATTGGGTCAGATCCGTCAAGAAACATGGGAAAAAGGGCCTAAATAAAATTAAATTAAAAAATCCTCGTTTACGCCATAGAGTCCACCGTTTTTATCGGATTCTCTTCAAACTTTAATAGAATGATTGTACCATCATAAGGATCGTTCCTTTGGAAATTGGGTCAGATCCGTCAAGAAACACGGGAAAAGGGGCATAATGAAAATTTAATTAAAAATTCCATTAAAAATCCTCGTTTACACTCTAGAGTCCACAGTTTTCATCAGATTCTCTTCAAACTTTCTCAGAATGATTGTACCACATTAAAGATCGTATCTTTCGAAAACAGCCATTATCCGTCAAGAAACACGGGAAAAGGGGCTATAAATTTTTTTTATCAAAAATCCTCGTTTACACTCTAGAGTCCTCAGTTTTCATCAGATTAAATTCAAACTTTCACAGACTTTCGAAATAAGGATTGATCCATCTAGAAACATGGGAAAAGGGGCCTTATGAAAATTTGATAAAAAATTCCATTAAAAATCCTCGTTAACACTCTAGAGTCCACAGTTTTTATCGGATTCTCTTCAAACTTTCACAGAATGATTGTACCATCATAAGAATTGTTCCTTTCAAAATTTGATATGATCAGTCAAGGACCACGGGAAAAAGGGGTCCGATAAAAATTGGATTAAAAAAGTCCTCGTAAACACAATAGAGTCCACAGTTTTCAACAAATTCTCTTCAAACATTTAAAAAATGATAATACATTAAATGGATTGTTCCTTTCGGAAGTAGGTTTGATCCATCAAGTTTCATGGGAAAAGGGGCCCTATGATAATTTGATAAAAAAATCTTAGTTTACACATCATGGCCCTAGATTTCACCTGATCGGCTTCAAACTTTCACATAATGATTGTACCATCATAAGGATTGTTCCTTTCAAGTTGGGTCTGATCCATTAAGAAACATAGGAAAAGGGGCCTTAGGAAAATTCAATTAAAAAAATCTTAATTGATGCTTGTAAGTCCACAGAGATGGGTTTGTCTTTATACTCAAACAGAATAATTATACTTTCGTAAGTAGAGTACACTTTGGAATTGGTTCAGATCCATCAAGTAACATAGGAAAAGGGGCTATATGAAAATTAAATTAATCAAACCCTGTTAACACAATGAAGCCCACAGCTTTGATCAGATTTTGTTGAAACTTTCACAGAATGATTTGAAGTTCATAACGATCATTCTTTTCATAACAGGGTTTGAACTGTCAAGAAACACAGGAAAAGGGGCCTTATGAAAATTTCATTTATAAATCCTTATAACCAAGTCCAGAGCTTTCATCGGATTTTCTTCAAACATTCACAGAATAATTGTACAATAATAATGATTGTTGATGTTTGCATTAGACTTGATCTGTCAAGTATCACAGGCAAAGGAGCATTATGAAATTTAATTTTAAAATCCTTGTACCACAATAAAGTCAACAGTTTTCATCAGATTATGTTTAAGCTTTCACAGAATGATTATTCCATCATGAGGATTCTTTCTTTTCAAATTAGGCGTGATCTGTCTAGTATCATGGGAAAAGGGGCCTTTCGAGAATGTTATCTATAATCCTTGTAACCAAGTCCAGAGCTTTCATTCGATTTACTTCAAACCTTCAAAGAATCCTTTATACAATAATCACGATTGTTGATGCTGACATGAGACCTGATCCTTCAAGTATCACAGGAAAAGGAGCTTTATGAAAATTATATTTTAAAATCTTTACACCGAGATAAACTCTGCAGTTTTCATCGGATTCTGTTCAAACTTTCACAGAATGTTGTACCATCATTTGGACTGTTTCTCTCCAAATTGGGCCTGATCTGTCTAGTATCATAGGAAAAGGGGCTGTATGAAAAATTATTACCAAATCCTCATAAACACAAGAATGTCCCCAGTCTTTATCAGAATATCTTCACACTTTAATAGAATGATTGTACCATCATTTGGATTGTTCCTTTGTAAATTGGGTCTGATTGGTTAAGTGGCTCAAGAAAAGGGACCTTATAAAAATTTTATTACAAAACATCATTATTACAATAAAGTCCTCAGTCTTTATCATTTTCTTCAAACTATCATTAGGGTTGTTCCTTTGCACATTGGGTCTGATTGTTAAGTTTCACGGAAAAGGGGGCCTTATGATAATTTTGTAACAAAAATTCTTGACACAATTCAGTCCACTGTTTTCATTGATTCTCTTTAACTTTTAAAGAATGATTGAACCTTCATTAGAATTGTTCCTTTTGAAATTTGGTTTGTTCTGTGAAGTATCATGAGAAAAGGGGCCCGATTGAAATTTCACTATAAAATCATTAACATAATGAATTCCATAGATTACACAGATTGATTGTACCATCATTCCAATTGTTGATTTTGACAGTTGGTCTGATTATGGCAAGTGTCACATAAAAAGGGGCCTTATGACAAACTTTCTTTAATATTCTGGTTAACACAATGATGTCCCTTGATTTCACCGGATTTACTTAAAAATTTCACTGAATGATTGTACAAATACTTAAATGGTTCTTTTCAGAACTGGGTACAATCCATCAAGTATCATGTAAAAATGAGCCATATGATTTTTTTTTAAATATTCTAGTAAACATAATGAAGTCTAATAGTTCATCGGATTCACTTTTAAATTTCACAGAATGATAAAACCAACAGTAAAATATCACGGGAAAAGGGGCCTTATGAAAACTTTAATTTAATATCTTTGTTAACACAACAAAGTCAACAGTTTTATCGGATTCTCTTCAAAGATGCATGGAATAATTGTGGCATTCGAAACACAGGAAAAGGGGCCTTACAGATTATCATACAAAACATTCTTGTGTATGTGATGAAGATTACAATCATTATCAAATTGTCTTTTAAATTTCACAGGACAATTGTAGGTTTTTAAGGAAAGTTCCTTTTGGAATGAAATTGATCCCTCAGAAAACACAGGAAAAGGGGCCTTATTGATTTTCATTCAAAACAATCCTGTTTATGTGATAAAGTCCAAAATTCTTGTCAGATTCTGATGAAAATTTCATAGGATGATTGTAGGGTCATAAGGTAACATTCTTTTGATAATGGAGTGGATCCGTCACGAAACATGGGAAAAGGGGCCTTGAGGATTATTGCTTAAAATAATAAAGTGGATAAAGTCCTGTTTTTTTTTTGTTGTTGTTGTTGTTTTTTTTTCTTTATGCATTCTTCTTTGAGTAATTACCTTCCTTAAATATTAGATTTCTTTAACGGAAAACTTGATAACCAGTAGAGCGTCTCAGGCCCTCATGGGCCTCTTGTTTGTAAATGTTTGTCATTGATATGTGATTATATCATATGTTTGCGATAGTGTTTGTAATTATTTCCCTATACCTCTGTATGCATATAATCATGTACTCGTATGCAAATATGTACACTTATGTATGTACTCACATGCGTGTATATATGTGTGCCTTTATGTATCATTTTTGTATGTAAGCATATAGGTATGTACTTGTATATACTCGTATGTATGTATGTATGTATGTATGTATGTATGTATGTATGTATGTATGTATGTATGTATGTATGTATGTATGTATGTATGAAGGTTTGTATGTATGTATGTATGAAGGTTTGTATGTATGTATGTATGAATGTATATTTGTATGAAGGTTTGTATGTTTGTGTGTATGTATGTATGAAGGTATGTGTCTATGTATGCACATTGTATCTAGCTAGCTAGCTAGATGTCTTAGCCGTTGTATCGTATGGCGTAGATTTGATTCCAGTGTTAAAAAGTATTAGTACAAAAATCATTCGGTATCAAACCCTTCAGTTAAACAAAGCCAGTACAATGTTCTTGTTACTTACACCACGGTTCTGTGTGCTGTACGTTCATTACAGTTTGAAACACTTTTTTGTACCTTAATACTCTAAGCTGTACTAAAAAACACCAAAACGTCGTTCTTCGTTGAACCAAGTGTATGAAAATGTCCTTGATAGAGTTCTGCATATAAAGGCGTTGGTTTTATTTCTTAAATGCTTTTCGGTGAGTTTTTGAGATTTGTCGGTGGATTATCTGACTTGATGATTTCGCCAAAAACTCAGTGTAGTTATCAAAATGATAAACTCATTGTTTTAGAATTAGTCCAGCTTTCGCTGATTTCAAGACACTAAACGTATTCTTAACAGTTACTGAAGCTGCTATTTAATTCAGGAGCGTAAGAAAAACTCCATAAATTGTCTCTTTGTTGGCTTTGAAAAAAACAACAACAACAGAAGAAAAAAAAAAACCAAAACCCCACAGAATAAGCGTTTGCTTATCGTTTTTAAAATCGAACTATCTTTCATTTCTTGAACAAATAAAGCATATTTTCTTCGTGGTTCCGAAACATGTGAAATTAAAGCTTTTGTTGTTAACTCAAAAAAAAAAGATAAATCAATCTTCCACTGAAACAAACACTTATCCTCTATTTAATTCATATGTTTTGCTGCAGACAAAAAGCTTAGTTGTGAAAAATGTGCTTTTTGAGAAGAAGAAGAAGTAATGGTGTTGAACAATCAATACACTATTTTTAGGAGATATTTTGTATCAGTGGCTATCTGTAGAGTGCATACTGACGATTCTGATCAGACTGATCTTGGTCTTTACTTAGCGCACAGGTAAATTTGTTGGGAAAGCCACGTTCAGCAAGCATATAACTGAAAGATGTTGAGTGGATTGACAGTCGCGAACCGTCAATTGGTTATAATTCAATTGTTAGTTTCGTCTATCAAAAACGAGCCTTCTGATTGGTCGATAAATTTAATACATACCTCCATGAACATAATTTTGATCACGCAGCCATTTTGTATGCTTCCGCACAAAATAGTTCACAACAAAAAGGTATCAAAATTTGTTAAGTTTTTGCATTTTTTGCTCGATGCTATTAAATTATGATTATAAGATCGTGTATTCATACATTGTGATTAGGTTTTTCGGTTCATACCTCCATGAAAACAAAAAATATTATCGTCATCTCTTTAATGAACCGAAAAAACTAATCACAATGTATGAATACGCGAAGCGGATTCATACATTGTGTGATTAGGTTTTTCGGTTCATACCTCCATGAAAACAAAAAATATTATCTTCATTTCTTATAATTTAAAAGCATCGCGTATTCATACAGTGTGATTAGTTTTTTCGGTTCATACCTCCATGAAAACAAAAAATATTCTCTTCATCTCTTAAAAGAACAACGCTACATAAAAGAAAAACAACTATCAGACCTATCATAAAAACCATAAAAACAAATCTAAGAGAAACAGAGATTAAAAGTATATCGACTTGCATTTACAAGTATTTAAATTCCTTGATAATCACGGTCATTTTTATAGTCAAATGCCACTACGATCGAATCGCCATCCTACTTTCACGAATCATCAAATTCGGGCTTTTACAAAGAGCCAAAATCGTCAGCAATAGGACCGATCGTTTTAACTTCTTTTCTTTAAAAGTGCGTTCAGATTTAAGATCAACACACAGCTTCCACTGCAAGCTGAGTTAACCCATTCCCACTCAATCCCTCCTTTTTACACCCCTCAATGAAAAAGCTTTGGAAAACATTATGGAAAATGAAGAAATTGCTTGGACCAAGCAATTTCTTTATTATCCACAATGTTTTCTATCCAAAAAGAGGAAAAAATTAGAAATTCCATCAACGTGAAATTGTCGTCTGCAGCTCCTTTCAATTTGGACCGGTCTAAAATTCCACTGTGTTGGAATGGGTTAACCAATCGCTGGCCCCGCCCACTTATTTCGTTGGCCACACCCACCGACTCCAACAGGAAGTCCCGGATCGATTTTAAACGACGTTGTTTTGCAAAATTTATGACCAGTAGCATGCAGCAAAAAAGAGGAATAGCTGCTTGGGGCTTAAACGCCATACCTACACTGTAGTTTCGACGTTTAAATCGCCAAACCAACATAAAGGTTAACAAAAAAGGCGGATGATAAGCTCAAAACTCATTTCAGGTTTAAATGATTTAATCCATTGGTCTACTGGTAATTTGAATGACGGTCGCAAATAGGTCAATTTACTCGATAGGTATCTGAATTTTAAGCTTTTCTTTGAAAAGATCATTTATGAATATGCTGCTAAATGAAACCAATTCAACATCATACATAATACCTAAACAGTATTTCAGGCATTTCACTGCTTCGAATTTTTTTAAACAGATTTATATACTTCGATAATACTAGTCCCCCATCTCCTGGCTTTAATTCATGCCGAATACATTTTTTGATTAAGCTTCAAACCACATAATACCATTTAACCCTTGCCATGCTGAATTAATATCATACACTGAAATATTATTTCTCTGTTGTTTCATGAGTATGAATTGGTATAGTACATGATAAATTGATTCAATATAGGCTTCATTATAACTCATTAAAAGTTAATAATTTATCTTTTATTTACCGGACTACTTTTGTTATAGAAATCATTTAACTTGCTAAAGGAAAAATATCTCATATTCGTGCACTAGATTTTTAATTCAAATCAATTGTGCTATATGACGTCATAATGATGACGTATTGGCGGACTATTTACTGACCCCATTAATTTACAGAGGTGAATCTAGGATAAACCGGGCTGCAAGGGAGTGTCGTAACAGGTTAATTCAATTAGATAAAGATGCATCCATCGAAGAAGTTGAAGTATGAAATTTTACTTCCGTCTTCCATCCGTCCTGCAGTCTGTCCCCAACTCGTTTATCTGAGTACACGTTGTTTTATCACTTTATTGGTATTCATGAATCAAACACATCAATAACATGACATAACGGTTTGGAAAACATTGTAGAAAATGGAGATAGTGCACGCTTGTTGGGAGCAATTTTTGTATTGTCTACAATGTTTTCTAAACCAATATACCAGGATTTTTAGAATTGTGTTTACTATAAATTGTCGTCTACAACTCCTTGGGGTTTTTACCAGTCAAATTTGTTTCGTTTGGTAATTTGCGTTAAGGGCATTCGACACGATGTTGTCTATATAAATGAAAATAAGAACCGCCTCGCTATCTGTAGCAGTTCGCTTTTTTCAACGCTGTGAATATTCTTTGCTTTGTCAGTGAACTGAAAAGAGTTAAGCATTTACATATTATATAATGTTACTCAAAGCTTGACCAGTGTCAAGTCGGCTTACTAACTATTTCTGTTTTTTTTTTTTTTTGTTTTGTTTTTTATTATTATTTTATTTATTTATTTATTTATTTTAAATGAAATTACGCGGTTTTCTCCTAGGACATAAAAGCAGACACCGTTTTTTTTTTTGTTGATGTTTTTTTTTTTTTTTTTTTGAGATTCTGTAAACTTCCAGTCTATAAGTCGATTTAGTCTTTACCTATAATGTTCACGTACTTCCGGTTTAGTTACCGGCTAGATTGTTTACCTCGAAAATGACTGTAAATTTGTTAATTTTCACGCTAATAGCGTCATGCTACGGATTTGAGGTTGACTTGACCGTCGAAGTAGCTGCTGGAAGAATGGAATGCTTTTTCCAAACTATCAAGAAAGAAACCGGTGTCGAAATAGAATACCAAGTAAGTTCGCTCTGTTCTCCATTCCATGATACTTTCAGTTTCATAGATCAAACATGGCTAACCCATGATTGCCACATGACCTATACAACCCACCTGAATAATGTTAGAAAAGAATTTACAGTTATGATGATTTTTCTCATTTCACTCACTATTAATGACATGGTATAATTTTCCTTCTTTTTTTTAAACCATAGATTAACAAGGTATCTGGTCCGTTCGCCCTTTATATACTTCCCCCCCCCCTTCGAGGTCTGTTTGCCCTGGGTCCGTTCATCCCAAGAGTGGGTCTGTTGGCCCTTATTTTTTCTGTTCGTCTCCATTACAATATGTATGGCTCTGTACTTTTTAAATCAAAATATAATTGTAAACTGCAATATTATCATGTTACAATATGTTTTAAGTCTGGTCTAAAATAGTATTTATGTTCAAAGTAGATGGTATTCAGGACTTTTGCTGCTGACCGCCAATGGGGCCAAATGCGACAAAATAAAAATTCTGGCCCCAAAATAGGCGAATTGGCAATTTTACTGTTGACAACTTTGAAACAAGGCAAAGGGATGTTGAGTCCATTGAAATGATTACAGACGCGCACATTTATCATTCACACATCTGCTTATATGTTTGGGTGACACGCAACCATAAATATCCATTGCATATCCGTGTCAATCAAGACAGATTAATAAAGCATTTCTGACCTTATTGATTCCAACATCACTCGAGTTATTGGGGTGTTCCCAGCACCCCGCCGTGAACCATCATGTAAACCAAGATGGTAGATAGTCACAACGCTTGGGCTAAAAAATTGACGATCTTATTCCTTGATCACTTTTTGTAATTTTTTAGAGTGCTGAATAAAAAGCAAAGACAACATTTTGCGTATCTATTGGTGATTTAAGTAACAAAGTCACATGAATTTCTGAGAAATATCGGACATTAGTAATCAAAGTACTGCGTAGACTGGTACCACTGTCGACTTTAACAAAAAGCCAACAGGTATACACCGATTTTCGGTACATACACGGAAAGCCTCGCCTGTTAGGTTTTTTTCCTTACTAAATTCGAAAACGAGGCATACGCATGCATAGCTAATTTTGTTGAAAAATTTGGACATGCCACGGGATTCCATCTAGTACAATGAAAGATCCTTCTTTTGTAGTTTTCAAGCATTCAGTTTTAATGTTTAAACATCTTCACATGATCAATCGAATTTGTGTGCGAGAAAAACCTTGGAATGTTATCCTTTTCATGTACAATATATAAGGTACTCCAAGATCTGCTTCAGCCATATTGTTTACAAACAATCAACCAGCCAATCAGATTCGATGTTTGGGTATACGTCATTAAATGCCCATCAGGCAATGTCTATACGTAGTCGTTTGGGATCTATCTGTCAACTTTGTTAAAGTCGACAGCGGTACCGGTCTAAGTACTGCGGACATTAGTAATCAAAGTACTGTGGGTTACCAAATATTTGACATGTCATCCAGCATAGCTCTAGGTGTTCTTGGCATTTTATTTTCAAATGACGATTCTCTTGTTTTGCACCTTTTAACCCAATTCATTCAACATAATCTATATAGATAAAAGGTTATTTGTTTTCAACATAGTAGATTTCTTTCATTGACTTATTCATACTGTCTTCACTTTTGTCTCCAATTGGCACCAAGTGGCCCAAAATTTTTGCCATTGAATTTCATTGGCACAAGAATAAAATTTCCCAGGGGGAGCCCTGGGTATTTACTTATCAAAAATGTTCAACTGTCTGTTATGTATTAGTAAGAGATTACAGATAAGGATAGTTTGAATAGGTTCTATCACATCCTAAGTATTTTCAGAGACATAGCCCCAATTCTTCTCCTTTTCCAACAAAGATTTCTGTCCACATGTATTCTTTATTTTTATTCCCTAACTTGTTACTTTATTTTTAATTCATGCTCACTTTAAAGTGTCGACTAAATATTTTCTCTCTGAAGTTTCTCTTCTGTAAATGGGTTAAGAAGCGAAGAAAGACCATATTCGCCTTACAAAACTTGAAGACATCTAAGCGAATCGAAAAAGGTATACATTAGCTTAATTTTCAGTGCATCTATCTTATAATTAAAAATAGGCTGAACAGACCACGGGCAAACAAGAATTAGGCTGAACGGACCGGGGCGAACGGGAAGTAGGGCGAAAGGAAATTAGGGCTAATGTGTTTTAGGGCAAACGGACCTGGATTCAATTACCAACTAGCCTTTTTATTTTCAAATTTGCAAGCTATTTAGAAAAGAAAAGAAAATGTATTTAAATCTGATACTGTGTATGTTGGTATTTCAGGTAATAGATGGGGGTGATTTAGATATCAACTTTTTCATGCAAGATACAAACAGCCGGGTTCTAGTATCTGAACACAAACAGTCCGATAATGTACACAAGTAAGAATTCATGTATATAAATACACACACCCATGTGGATCTCCTTATGTGATAGATGTTAGATTAGCTTTTCAGGTAAAAAGGTTGAAACATATTAAAACAACCATTTATAGAAAGGGTCATTTGGAAAATATGTAAACTGTAGGAGAAATTGATCATGGATTGCTAGCCATTCTCACTGATCTCTGGATTGACATTTTTTCCAGAGGTATTAATTAGCATTGTTTCTTTGACATTAATTAGAATTATATGTGGTCTTTGACATTAATAAGAATTCAAGTTGATTATTGAATAAACTGTTTCGATGACATTTGAGTTTTCTAAACAAAAAAATAAATGTTGGAATGCAGAGTTCACTTCAGGTCTATATGATTGATTTGATTGGTTAGTGGTTATTTTGGTTTTTTGTATTGACAGTTGCAATCTGTTAATAGTGCCCTGGAGACACAAAAAAAGAGTTATTTTTAGACCCACTTTTTGGTTCCAGACATTGGTTTAAATCCATTCATACACAATCAGGCTTTTCGATGCCCCAAAAAAACAATCAGGAAACATTGTGTGAAGTGTCAAGATTGCTTACAAAAAGCAATTTCTTCATTTTCTACAATGTTTTCTACCAAGAAAGTTGAAAAAAATAAATTTCATAAAATTTGAATTAATGTCAGCAACTCCTTTTAATTTTGACCTTGTGTGGGAATAGGTTATTGTTAAATTTGACTGAGCTTAACATTCACTTGTGATCACTCCATCATCTGTCCAGCCATCTGTTCCAAAACTCCACCTAAATCAGTAGGCCAATCAGGCTGAAACTTTACAAATATATGAAAAGAATTCAATTCCAGCCATTGTTCTGTTAACAGTAGCAATGGAGAGACTATGGAAATCTTTAAACACCGTGTGACAAATCAGGATAACATTTACCCTCGTGTGGCATCAGCTGGTGACTCTCTTCCAAAGTTGTTCAAACCATTACTGGGTGACAAAATTATAGGCTGGTACAAACTCAAAGAAGTTTGAGACACAAAAAATAATTCATGACATTTGAAATAAACTCATTATAGGTTTAGGTTGAAAAGATTATGGATAATGAAGCAATTGCTTGTAACAATTCATTCTTCCATCCACTGTCCACAATTTTTTCCGAAACTTTTTTTCTCGGGGGGGGGGGGCTTCAACTGCTGTTGAAATGGATTAACCCGTAGGGAAAAGCAATTGGAAGATAAATTGTATAATATGACAAAATTGCTTGTAACAAGCAATTTTTTTTATTTTACACAATGTTTTCTACCCAGAAAGTTGAAAAAATCAAAAATTTCATAAACTTTAAATTGCTGTCTGCAACTCCTATCAATTTGGACCAGTCTAAAATTTTGTTGTGTGGTATATGGTTAAAATACCCCTTACCTCAGGCTCAAGTTGGGCCCTGCTAAAGTGCTCCCAACTCTTCACATAGGAAGAAATAGAAAAATTTAGAAAATCTTCTCATGATAACCTTAAGACTTAGAAGAACCGTGTTATGTAATGTAGCTCCCTACTTGGTTATATTTTGGTTTCGCTTGACTATGAGGCCTTCCCTATACTTTGAATCCAACATAGCCTGATATCTCAGTACTAAAGATGATAGAACAATGTCATTTATGTCCTGTTTAGACTCTTCCCAAGCCAATCTCAGGTTGTGCTTTTAATTTTATGAACTTGAATGAAGTTTGATCCTGATGTTTCTTAAAGTAAACTACATGTAATTCCAGAAAATTAATGGTAATCATGAAACATAGCTTTATGTGTTTTTGTTGGCTCACCTGAGCACAAAGTGAGACTTTAGCTATTGTGATTGGTTATTGTCTATTGTACATCCCTCTGTCTGTCTGTCAACAATTTCTGTAAAAATCTTCACCTCCAAAACCAGTCGGTCAATCAAGCTGAACTTTGCAGGGATGTTCCTTGGGTGAAGCTCTTCAAAAATTGTCCATGAAAAACTCTGGTTCCTGCAGTATTGGAACATTGGAAATTTTAGTAAATCTTTGGATTTCTTTTCATAAACTACAAGGCCAAGTGAATTATATTTCATACGTAGCTTAATCACATGGTTATCTACCAAGTTTTCAAAAGTTAAACCCTTGGGGTCAAAAATGGCCCTGCCCCTGGGGTCCAAAGTTGGAAAAAATGCAGATTTTAATGTTGGAATTTTTTGGCTCCAGTTGCTAATTTTTCAGGCCAAAATGTATTTTAACTAGCAAATGACTCAGGTGAGTGAATTAGGACCATCATGCTTGTCTTGTTTCACTAAACCCAATCCCACAGATTGCTGTTTTTGCTCACCCGAAAAAAGTTTGGGAAAAGATTGTTGAAAATGGGAAAAAATGCTTGTTTAAAGCCATTTCTTTATGATCCTCAATGTTTTCAACCCAAAAAGACAATGATTTTTTTTTTTAAATTCCAGCAAATAAAAATTATTTTCTGCACCTTCTTTGAAATTTGGACAAGTCTAAAAATCTGTTGTTTGGTAAGGGGTTGAGCATTTTATCATTCCTTACACAAAATGACCCCCATGATTGATAACTGTTGCCCCATCAGTTCCCTTGAATGCAAAGTGAGAATGAACACTGAAATGTGCTTCTATTTAACCCATTCCAACTCAAGCCCTCCTTTTTACGCCCCACATGAAAAAAGCTTTGGAAAACATTGTGGACAATGAAGAAATTGCTTGTAACAAGCAATTTCTTCATTATCCACAATGTTTTCTATCCAAAAAGATGAAAAAAATTAAAATTCCATCAACTTGAAATTGTCGTCTGCAGCTTCTTTCAATTTGGACCAGTCTAAAATTTTCTTGTGTTGGAATGGGTTAAAAGGAGTTTCAAGAAAGTGATTTATGATTTTAGCACCATCAGAGTCAAATATTTTTAACCAACCTTCTCATGATCTGAACCCTTGTCATGCTGTATAAATAACATTACTGAATTACTGTAAAATCAAAGGGCTGAAAGCACTGATAGAACTTGTTGTTCAAAAATCAATATTTCTTATATAAATCAATTTCATAAACAACTCTGGCAGGAAAAGTACATGCAGGAGGTGTAGACCGAGATCAGACTGCACTTATGTGCAGGCTGATCTTGGTCTACACCTCCTGCAAAAACCGGAATATTCCGGGTTCAGCATGACAATGGTTAAGGTTATGGAAACGTTGTAGACCTAAGGGCTTTACCCATTCCCACACAATGACGCTTTTTGGCGCTCCTCAAGAAAAGCAATAACAAAAACATTGTGAAAAATGAATAAACTGGTTGTAACAAGCAATTGCTTCATTGTGCACAATGTTTTCTACCCAGAAAGTTGAAAAAAGTCTTCAATTTCATCAACTTTAAATTGTCGTCTGCAATTCCTATCAACTTGGACCAGTCTAAAATTTTGATTTCTGGTAATGGGCTTACTGGGTTTTGTGAAATTAATAGGATTATTGTGGAAATGTCAAGCTTATATCAGTAGGACCATGCTGTCTTTTGAAAAAAAATCTTATGAAAAGAATGAATCATTTCTTAACTCATAGCCAGATAACAAAATTTTAGACTGGTCCAAAATCAGAGAAGATGCAGACAAAATCTTTTAATAAAAGAAATTTAAGAACCCGTATCTTTTGTGATAAAGAACATTGTGGATAATGAATCAATTGCTTGCTACAAACAATTTCTTTATTTTCAACTGTGATTTCCAAAGCTTTTCTTCTTTGAGGGAGTAAAAAAGCTTGATCCACTGGGAATGGCTAAAGAAAACTTTTCGAGAAAAAACTACTGGTGACTTGTATTTTCTCCTTTCCTATCAACAAAACTTTTACTGATTAGGTAGATTACTATACCTTCTGCAACCTTTTTACCCTTGTACCCACAAGATGGTATCAATGTCTCATTTTTAGGTCACCTGAGCGAATGGTCATGGTGACCTATTGCTATCATCGTTTGTCCGTCGTCGTGCGTCGTCCGTCGTCCATTAACTTTTAAATATTTTCATCTTCTTCTCAAGAACTACTGGGTGGATTTCAACCAAACTTGGTTGAAAGCATCATTGGGGGATGCCAATTCAAGTTTGTGAAAATAGGGGTTCTGGGGGTCATAGGGGCCCAAATAGGTGCCAAAAAGGGGTAATTTTTGGTACTTCTTTAAAAATCTTCTTCTAATAAACCGCTAATGCCAGAGCTTAAATATATTGTGTGCATGACAACTAGGACAGGTATATCATAAATTGTGAAATTCATGCCCCTGGGGTCATGTATGGGGCCACACCCAGAGGTCAAAGTTCATCATGTTAAAAAATTCACATTTTCATCTTCTTCTGATGAAGTACAAAGCCAATTTCAAACAAACTTGGTGAAAAGCATCATATGGTAATGGTTATTCGGATTTGTGAAAGTAAAAAGGCTGTGGGGTCAGGGGGCCCTAAAATGGGGACCAAAAGGGGGTAATTTTTGGTAACTTTTAAATATTTCATCTTCTTCTCAAGAACTACTGGGTGGATTTCAACCAAACTTGGTAGAAAGCATCATTGGGGGATGCCAATTCAAGTTTGTGAAAATAGGGGTTCTGGGGGTCATAGGGGCCCAAATAGGGGCCAAAAAGGGGTAATTTTTGGTACTTCTTTAAAAATCTTCTTCTAATAAACCGTTAATGCCAGAGCTTAAATATTTTGTGTGCATGACAACTAGGACAGGTATATTATAAATTGTGAAATTCATGTCCCTGGGGTCATGTATGGGGCCACACCCAGAGGTCAAAGTTCATCATGTTAAAAAATTCACATTTTCATCACCTTCTGATGAAGTACTAAGCCAATTTCAAACTAACTTGGTGAAAAGCATAATTGGGTACTGATTATACAGATTTGTGAAAATTAAAAGGCTGGAGGTCAGGGGTGCCTAAAATGGGGACCAAAAGGGGGTCATTTTTGGTAACTTTCAAACATTTTCATCTTCTTCTCAAGAACTACTGAGGGGATTTCAACCAAACCTTTTTCTAATTCTTTCAAACAAAATCACTTGTCTTGGTGCCCTTTTACTCAGGTGACCGTTAAGGCCCACTGGGCCTCTTGTGTTTCATGATTGGAGGGATGAAGGCTTGCGGTATTGTATTGTTTCAGATTTGACATACAACAGCCTGGTGATCTCAAGATTTGTTTTGATAACACATTTAGTCACTTTCAAAGTAAGCTAGTCTTTTTTGAGATGGTCTCAGATGAAAATGACGAGGAGGATTCACCAGCTTCCTGGGCAGGAGCAAGCGAAGAGTTACAACAAATTATGGACATGACACTAGACGAATTCAAGGTCAGTATTGTTAATACCTTTCCAAATAGCCATCTTTGATTAGCTTGGTTGATAGGTTGCTAAGTTGTAAGACTTCAGATGTTTTAATAGAAGAAATGATATGATTTCAAGGTGTAAAATTTCATTTTAACGTTTGTCAAGCTGAACCCGGAATATTCTGGTTTTGGAAGGAGGTGTAGACCAAGATCAGTCTGCACAAAAGTGCAGTCTGATCTTGATCTACACCTCCTGCTCGTACTTTTCCTACCGAGAAAAAAAAAGAAAAATTGATTATTGACAAGTTCTAACAGTACTTTCAGCCCTTTGATTTTACCGCAATTCAGTGAAGTAAATTTTACAGCATGACAAGGGTTAAATACAGTGAACAGTTTAACCCATTACGACACAACAAATTTTTCAGAGTGGTCCAAGCTGAAAGAAGTTTCAAAGGACAATAAAAAGTTGATATTTTTTCAACATTCTGGGTAGAAACATTGTCGAAAATGAAGAAATTGCTTGTTACAAAATGTCTTCAAATTGTTTTTTTCTTGAGGGGCATTTTAAAGGGTCATTGTGTTGGAATGGGTTAACTCATATCCACACCAAAATGCTTTTTAGCACCCCCAAGTTATGAGTTTGGGAAGAAGATTGTGAAAAATAAAAAAAAAATGCTTGTCAGAAGCAATTTCTTCATTTTACATAATATTTTCTAAATGTGGGTAGATCACCCCCTTTAACCCATACCCTCACAATCCCTCCTTTTTACACCACTCAAGTAAAAAGCTTTGGAAAACATTGTTCAAAATGAAGAAATTGCTTGAATCAAGCAATTTCTTCATTATCCACAATGTTTTCTATCCAAAAAGATGAAACAATTTTAAATCCTATCAACTTGAAATTGTCATCTGCAGCTTCTTTCAATTAAGAACAGTCTAAATTTTTGTTGTGTTGGAATGGGTTAATCATTTCAATGAGTCAATTGTAATGAGTACCGCTAAGGAGTACCAAGAATATAGGCTCTCAGGGTTTGGAAGAGAAATACTAGGTTCAGATTGTTATAACTCCCTTTTATCAATTTGACATCCAGCTTTGCTGAACAGGCATTTCTTAATCGATCTGTTATCAGACAACAAATTTTTAGACAAGTTTAGAGAGGTTGCTTACAAACTTTGTGAATATGTGGCGATGGGTGAAGTGACACGCCACTTAGACTTTTTCCCTTCAAAAAAGCAATTGATAATTTGCACTCTGTAAATGTCAGTATTGTGTGGATGTGTAAAGAATAACTAGAAATTGTGAGTAGGTATATCAGCTGTTGTGATAAAATTTTGCTTGAATACTATTCCTAATGATATTAAACCTTATATTTCTGTTTTGGCAGGAGGCATAGACAAAGGTCAGTCTGCACAATAATATGAAGTCTTATCTAAGTCTACATCATATGTTTTTCCCTTTAAGCTAAAGCTATGAATAAATATTAATTTTGACCCTCAATTTAGCCATCTGGTACTTTGATTCCTTTGATGTAGTCGTAGTTTTGGGAAAGATGTTATTCAGCATAATAAGGGTTAAACAGAATTCAACAAACCTTCCCCATTGTGTTGTTTTCAAAACTGGATTGTGAGAAAACAATAGCATTTTGTATTCAACATAACTAATGCTAGCTTAATTACACAAGTTGACATTGAAACATCTTCTGAAAAGCTCTGATTTCAAGTGGACTGGTCTTAACCTATACCCACGAAATCACTCCTTTTTAATCCCCTAAAGAAATATGCTGTAGTAAACATAGTGAAGAATGGAAAAATTGCTTGTTACAAGTAATTTCTCCCTTCTCCACAATGTTTTCCATTCAAAAGGTAAAGATTTTCCAAATTCCAACACCTTTAAATGTTCACTTGCAGCTTCTTTCAGTTTGGACTAGTCTAAAATTTTGTTGTAAGATAATGGGTTGAATATTTTCTAGAAATAGATTTAACTAATAAAAATAAGTCAACTGAAAAAATGAGGATACAGGTTTTTGTGGTTCAGTTAGTGTATTCAAGTAACTGCAATTAATTAATAGATAACTATCTGCCCTTTAGGCTATCATGTCTTCCAATTTATGTTTAGCTGAATGACCTTGTCTGAGTCTTGTTTAACCAACTCCCACACAATGATGCTTTTTGACGCTCCTCAAGAACGAACAAAAATTTGAAAACATTGTGCAACAAGCAATTTCTTCATTTTATACAATATTTTCTACCTAGAAAGTTGAAAAAAATGATATTTCATTAACTCTACATTGTCCTCTGCTACTTCTTGCAATTTGGACCAGTCTAAAAATTTGTCCGCTGGTGATGGGTTAAACTATTTGGAAGTTATGTTCATTCTATTTCATTAATTGATAGGTTTAACCTAATGAAATTTTCACTTCCATACACTACCACAGTTTTCATCAGATTCCCTTCAAACTTTCACAGGATGATTGTACCATCATTAGGATCATTCCTTTCGAAATTTGAGGTGTTCCGTCAAGAAACACAGGAAAAGGGGCCTTATGAAAATCTAATAAATACTTGTTAACACTCTACAGTCCACAGTTTTCATCAGATTCTATTCAATCTTTCACATAATGATTGGACCAGCATAAGGATTGTTCCTTTCGAAATTTGGTATGATCCATCAAAAAACATCGGAATAGGGGCCTTATGAAAATCTAATGAAAAAATCCATTAAAAATCCTTGTTACCACTCTAGAGTCAACAGTTTTCATTGGATCCTCTTCAAACTTTCTAAGAATAATTGTACCATCATAAGGATCGTTCCTTTCAAAATTTGGTATGATCTGTCAAAAAACATGGGAAAATGGACCTCATGAAAATCTAATTAAAAAATCCTTGTTAGTAGTCTAGAGTCCACTGTTTTCATTGGATTCTCTTCAAACTTTCACAGAATGATTGTACCATCATAAGGATTGTTCCTTTCGAAATCGCAAATGATCCATCAAGAAACCGGGAAAAGGGGCGTTTAATTTTAATGGAAAAATCTATCAAGAAATCCTTGTTAACACTCAGACTCCACAGTTTTCATCGAATTCTCTTCAAACTTTCACAGAATGATTGTACCATCATAAGGATTGTTCCTTTCGAAATCGCAAATGATCCATCAAGAAACCGGGAAAAGGGGCGTTTAATTTTAATGGAAAAATCTATCAAGAAATCCTTGTTAACACTCAGACTCCACAGTTTTCATCGAATTCTCTTCAAACTTTCACAGAATGATTGTACCATCATAAGGATTGTTCCTTTCGAAATCGCAAATGATCCATCAAGAAACCGGGAAAAGGGGCGTTTAATTTTAATGGAAAAATCTATCAAGAAATCCTTGTTAACACTCAGACTCCACAGTTTTCATCGAATTCTCTTCAAACTTTTACAGAATGATTGTACCATCATAAGGATTGTTCCTTTCGAAATCGCATATGATCCATCAAGAAACCGGGAAAAGGGGCGTTTAATTTTAATGGAAAATCTATTAAGAAATCCTTGTTAACACTCAGACTCCACAGTTTTCATCGAATTCTCTTCAAACTTTTACAGAATGATTGTACTATCATAAGGATTGTTCCTTTCAAAATTGGGTATGATCCGTCAAGAAACACAGTAAAAGGGGCCTCATGAAAATTTAATTAAAAAATCCTTGTTCACTCTAGAGTCGTTTAATTTTAATGGAAAAATCTATCAAGAAATCCTTGTTAACACTCTAGACTCCACAGTTTTCACCAAATTCTCTTCAAACTTTTACAGATTGATAATACTATCATAAGGATTGTTCCTTTCCAAATTGGGTATGATCCGTCATGAAACACAGGAAAAGGAAACTTTGGAAATTTCAATAAAAAATCCTCATTAATAATCTAGTCAACAGTTTTAATCAGATTCTCTTCAAACTTCCACAGAATGATTGTACCATCATAAGGACTGTTCCTTTCAAAATTGGGTATGATCAGTCAAGGACCATGGGAAAAAGGGGCCTTCATTTGATTAAAAAAATCCTCATAAACATAATAGAGTCCACAGTTTTCAACAAATTCTCTTCAAACATTCACAGAATGATTATCACATTAAATGGATAGTTCTTTTTGGAAGTGGATTTGATCCTTCAAGTTTCATGGGAAAAGGGGCCCTATGAAAATTTGATAAAAAAATCTTAGTTAAAATCTTTGTAAGTATATTTCACTTTGGAATTGGTTCAGTTTGATTGATTGATTGAATGGGGTTTAACGCCGCTTTTAACAGTATTTCAGTCATATTGCGGCGGCTGGAGCACCTAACAATGGATTCCTGGTATTTCTCACACCAGTACTACCACTACATCCTTTCCTTGCCTCCAGCTGCTATCCCACTTAGGTTTACGATTATCCACCCATTGGTGAGAGACAATTGTCGGAAAGAATATTTGCCGCCGCCGGGATCGAACCCATGACACCCATGATTGAAGATTAGGAGTCTGGCGCGCTACCGACTGCGCTATGGCGGCGGCCGGAATTGGTTCAGATCCATCAAGTAATATGGGAAAAGGGGCTATATCAAAATTCAATTAAAAAATCCTGTTAACACAATGAAGCCCACATCTTTTATCAGACTTTGTTGAAACTTTCACAGAATGATTGTAAGGTCATAACAATCATTCTTTTTATAACAGGGTTTGAACTGTCAAGAAACACAGGAAAAGGGGCCTTATAAAAAATCACTTATAAATCCTGTTACCAAGTCCAAAGCTTTCATTGGATTTTTTTCAAACCTTCACAGAACAATTGTACTATAATAATGATTGTTGATGTTGACATTAATCCTGATCTGTTAAGTATCACAGAAAAAGGAGCATTATGAAATTTAATTTTAAAATCCTTGTACCACAATTAAGTCAACAGTTATCATCAGATTCTATTTAAACTTTCACAGAATGATTGTTCCATCATGAGGATTCTTTCTTTTCAAATTAGGCCTGATCTTTCTAGTATCATGGGAAAAGGGGCCTTTTGAGAATTTTATCTATAATCCTTGTAACAAAAGTCCAGAGATTTCATTGGATTTTCTTCAAACCTTCACATAATCATTGTACAATAATTACAATTGTTGATGCTGACATGAGACCTGATCCTTCAAGTTTCACAGGAAAAGGAGCCTGATGAAAATTATATTTTAAATTCTTTACACCAAGATAAAGTCCGAAGTTTTAATCGGAGTTTGTCAAACTTTCACAAAATGTTTGTATCATCATTAGGATTGTTTCTTTCCAAATTGGCCTGATCTGTCTAGTATCATAGGAAAAGGGGCTGTATGAAAAATTATTACCAAATCTTCATTAACACAAGAATGTCCTCAGTCTATATCAGAATCTCTTCAAACTTTAATAGAATGATTGCACCATCATTTGGATTATTCCTTTGTAAATTGGGTCTGATTTGTTAAGTGACACAAGAAAAGGGGCCTTAAGAAAATTTTATTACAAAACATCTTTATCACAATTAAGCCCTCAGTTATCTATCATTAGGAATGTTCCTTTGTACATTGGGTCTGATTTGTTAAGTTTCACGAGAAAAGGGGCCCTATGAAAATTGTATTACAAAAAATCCTTGACACAATTCAGTCCAGTTTTCATTGATTCTCTTTAACATTTAAAGAATGGTTGTACCTTCATTAGAATTGTTCCTTTTGAAATTTGGTTTGTTCTGTAAAGTATCATGGGAAAAGGGGCCCTATGAAGATTTCACTATAAACTCATTAACACAATAAATTACACAGATTAAACAGATTGATTGTACCAATATTACATTGTTAATTTTGACAGTGGATCTGATTATGGCAAGTGTCACATAAAAAGGGGCCTTATGAAAAACTTTCTTTAATATTCTAGTTAACACAATGATGTCCCTTGATTTCACCAGATTCACTTTAAAATTTCACATAATGATTGTACAATCACTTAAATGTTGTTTTTTTTCAGAACTGGGTACAATCCATCAAGTATCATGTTAAAAGGGCGCATGTGAATTTTTTTTAAAATATTCCAGTAAACATAATTAAGTCCCCATATTTCATCATATTTGCTTTTTACTTTCACAGAATGATAAAACCAACAGTAAAATATCATGGGAAAAGGAGCCTTATGAGAACTTGATTTAATATCTTTGTTATCACAAAAGTCAACAGTTTATCAAGTTCTCTTCAAAGATGCAGGGAATAATTGTGGCATTCGAAACACAGGAAAAGGGGCCTTACAGATTATCATTCAAAACATTCTTGTGTATGTGATGAAGATCACAATCATTATCAAATTGTCTTGTAAATTTCACAGGACAATTGTAGGGTTGTGAGGAAAATTCCTTTTGGAATGAAATTGATCCATCAGAAAACACAGGAAAAGGGGCCTTATGGATTTTTCATTAAAAACAATCCTGTTTATGTGATAAAGTCCACAATTATTGTCAGATTCTGATGAAATTTCACAGGATGATTGTAGGGTCATAAGGTAACTTCCTTTTGGAAATGGAGTGGATCTGTCATGAAACACGAGAAAAGGGACCTTGAGGATTGTTGCTCAAAATAATAAAGGGGATAAAGTCCATTTTTTTTCCTTTATGCATTCTTCTTTAAGCAATGAACTTCCTTAAATATCAGATTTCTTTAGTGGAAAACTTGATAACCAGTAGAGCGTCTCAGGCCCCCATGGGCCGGTTGTTTTAATTTATGTTTGATTGTGACGAAAGCTGTAAACTTATAGAGTTGCTCTTGAACACTCACAATTCAGATGTTTTCATGTTTATGAAAGAAAGGCAGTGGTGACCTTAACCCACTGCTATCCAATTTTAAAGTGACTGTGGGACTGGAACCCGTGACCTTCAGAGCACCTATACCTCTCGGCCATCAAGGCAGTCAATTATTCTTATTTCTATTTCAGGCCACTATGGATAGAATCACCCAAAACCTTGACAAATCAAAAAACCTACAGACTGTTTTGAAAATGTACGAAGCTAGAGACAGAAATATAATGGAATCAAACTTTGATCGTGTAAATTTCTTGTCGCTAACCCAGTTGATAATAATGGTCAGTGTTGGCCTAGTTCAAGTGTTTCTTATTAGAAATTTATTTGAAGATAAGAGAAAAGTAAAAGGAGTTATGAAATCCCAGACCTAGTTAGGTAGTGTTACATATGAAGCTTTACCACTTATATCTAACATAAAGACTTGATGTGAAGTGCTGTAGCTTAGCAAGCAATTATCAAGGGCATTCCAGCACTAAAAATCCTCTTACGGCAAAGTCAAAGGGTACTTGGTTTGCTCTCTGTCCATCTGTATGTTTGGTCAATCAGTTACCCAGATTTTTTTTCTAAACCTTTGTAGATATTGAGATGATTTTATGTGTGAATCTGCAATCATTTATTACAGATCAATTATTGTTTCATTTCACTGAAGCTCCAATTTTCATTGACATTTTTTTGCAAGTTGGACTATTGTTTTTCAAGTCTAATGTGAGACTGCTTTTGATTTTTTCCAGTTCATTTTTTATACCCTCCATCTCTGAAAAAGGGGGTTATATTGGTTTCATTCTGTCTGTCTGGCTGTCCTTAGACTTTTTCATTTCAGTGCTCTACCTCAGGAACCAATAGACCTACTACCTTATAACCTTATAACCTCAGACAATTGTTTCTATTGACCCTAGAAAGTGCCCTATTGTTTTGGGGTCACTGATGTCAAAAGTCTAGGTCACAATTGACCTTTGATTGAAACCATTTCAAGATTCTAAATTGAGAACCAAATGACCTACTCCCTTAAAACCTCATACAATTGTTGTTAAAAAGTGCCCCATCTTTTTTGGGCAACAAAGGTCAAAGGTCAATGTCACAACTGTTTCTGGTCTCTAATTCAAAAACCAATAGACATACAACCATTTTACTTCTTACAATTGTTGCTAATGACCCAAGGAAGTGCCCCATTGATTTAAGGTCATGGAGGTCAAAGGCCATGTGACCTAGGGCCATGAAACTTTATACTCATTTTGTCCATCGATTTTGGGTCAAGTAGGTCAAAGGTCAAGGTTACAATTGAACTTTGAAAAACCTTTGTAGCTTGACTATTCGAAGAATAGGGGGGCTATTTTAGTCATCTAGGCGCTGGCGTAATGGATTGGTTAAACCTTACATGCAATTGTCATATCTTAATTTCTATTAATTCTATTGTTCTGAAACTATGCCTTTTGCAAGGTTTCACTACTCTGACATTCATTTTAGTGGAAATTTAACCCTTTTTGGACTTTGAAGTTCTTGGTTGAACCTTACGTGCAACTGTCATATGTTTTTAATAACTCTCGTTCTACTTATGCTATTGCTTTGAAACTTTGCACATCCTTTTGTGACCATCATATCATCTTCTAGGCTAAGATTCATTACAATTTCATTTATTATAATAGACTTAACCCATTACCAGTTGGCAACATTTTAGACTAGCCCAAATTGAAAGAAGTTGCAGAAGACAATTTAAAGTTTATGAAATTTTGGATTTTTCAACTTTCTGAGAAGAAAACAATGTGAAAAATGAAGAAATTTGTTTGTGACAAGCAATTTCCTCATTTTTCACAATATTTTCAAATCTTTTTTTCCATGGTGGCATCTAAAAGGGTCACTGAGTGGGAATGGGTTAACCCTTTTTGGACTTAGAAAGTCTTGTTAGACTGAAAACTTTATTTGAAAGTTTTTTAACTCTATTACTTAACTCTATTACTTCTTAGGTATTATGCAGACATTGAATTGCAGATACTATCCAGCTCTCTCAATACGTTGCTGTCCTCTGACGGCTCTTGTTTGTTTTTGGGTAATGATGGTCAATGGTCAACTATTCTACTTGACTATCATATATTTGGTGGGGTGTATTAGTCAGCTTTGCTACAGTTCTAATTTTTTTTCAAAAATATGGGTGGTAACTTATTCAGCCTAGACAGGTTCACTAAAAATAGATTCATGTGAAAAAAATGTTACGACAATTAGGGGTCTTAGTTTCTGCATGCAATGTTTCAAGATGCTTGTTTTCATCATCAAATTTATTTCCCTGTGAAACAACAAACATTTTGAAATACAGAAACATTTTCATACCATTTATATAGAATTAGTTTACATGATGTTCTCAACATCCACCAAGGATATTTACATAGGGATGTGGAATTGCCATGCCTGACTTATCTGGACATGGACTTTTCTACTTGCAGTCAAGTACTTTTTTCTAGGCCACTTGTAAATGGACAATGCAGATCTTGGAATCGTACAAAATAGATCACAAAGATAGCCTATTATATATTAGAAAATTATTATAATGTTTATATTGAAGGACAGAAAATATTGTTGTTGATGAAGGTAATGCTTTGTTCAAACCAAGCATTTTCTTCATTTACAACATTTCCTCAGAATTTATATCTTTTTTGCGGACAAATTCATTCCTGGAAAAGTAGAAGTTCATGGCATACTTGTTTGAGGACAAGTGGAGAAAATCTGTATTTCCACAGCGCTAAATTATGTACAATCCAATTAACCCATTCCCATGGAGGTAACGATTGTTGACGCCCCTCAAGAAAAACATTTTAGAAATCATTGTTTAACCCATTCCCACACAAGCCCTCCTTTTTACGCCCCTCAAGAAAAAAGCTTTGGAAAACATTGTTGAAAATGAAGAAATTGCATGTATCTAGTATCTATCCAAAAAGACAAAGAAAATTTAAATTCCACCAAATTGAAAATATCATCTGCAGCTTCTTTCAATTTGGACCAGTCTAAAATTTTGTTGAGTTGGAATGGGTTAAAATGAAGAAATTGCTTTTAACGAGCAAATTCTTGATTTTATATAATATTCTCTACCAAGAAAGTTGAAAAATATAAAATTCTATAAACATTTAACTGTCGTCTGCTACTCCTTTCAATTTGGACCAGTCTAAATTCTGTTGTCTGGTAATGGGTTAAAGTCCTTTTATAAATTAAGATTTACAATGATCTTCTTTCTTTCCTCCATTTCATGTTATGCCTTTATGTTATGTCACAAGGTACTTATAGCTCAACTTTTTTTTATACAAAATAAGTTGGGATTTTGTTATAACCATCGAGTGAAAGGTGTTTAAGACTATTAACCCTTTCCTGTTTTATGGGAATTTAAGACTTGTCCAAATTGAAACAGGTTGCAGACGATAATGGGAACTGGATGCCATTTGAAATGAAACCATCCTATGTGGAAGAAAATATTGTGGTAAAAGGAGAAATTGGTCGTTACAAGCAATTTCTTCTTTTTCCACAATGTTTTCTCAGGTATAAAATCATAGGAACGTAAAATCCCGTGTTTGAACAGGAAAGGGTTAATTGAAAAATGAGATTCTGTTTTGAAAATGGTAATTTTAAAATGAGATTTTCTCTTGAAAAATGGTAAATTGATGTTGAATAAAAAACCAATTACAAAACAACAAAATTTGGGACAGGTCCAAAATCAAAGAGGTTGAACATGGCAGTTTTAAGTGGGTAAAACCGTAAAAATCTTTGTCTTTTCAATAAGAAAATGTTGTGGATAACATCTTCTACTCAAAATGTGTAAGTCTTTTGAAATTTCACCAACAAAAAACTGTCCTCTTCAACTTCTTCCAATTTGTACCAGTCTAAAATTTTGTTCAGTGGGAATGGGTTAATGGAATTTTAAAAACCTCTTTTGAGGGGTAGAAAACATTGTGGATAATGATTAAATTGCAATTTCTTCATTTTCCACAATGTTTTTCAAAGCCTTTTTCTTGGGGGCGTCAAAAAGAGTCATTGTGTGGGAATGACTTAAGTGGATGTAGTCATATTGTTTTGAAGAATGAGATTTATATGGAAGAACAAAAGTTTGTACATACATTTACTATAATTATGATCAAATGTTTGTATACCTTCATCAGTCAGTTATTACAGTGGAACTCTCTTAAATATAACACCAATTTGTGCACAATTTTGTTGCAATTAAACAGAAGTTTCTATTGAAAGTACCTTTTCTTTAACCAATTTCCACACAATAATGCCTTTGGGTGTCTCTCACGAAAAAAAATTAGGAAAACATTGTGTAAAATGAAGAAATTGCTTGTAACAAGCAATTTCTTTATTTTACACAATGTTTTCTACTCAGAAAGTTGAAAAAATCTAAATTTTCATAATCATTAACCCTTGTCATGCTGAATAAAATCCTTTTCAGAATTGTATAAAAATCAAAAGACTGAAAGCACTGGTGGTACTTATTGTTCAGTTTCAATATTTCTTTTGAAAATTAATTTCATGAACATCTCTGGTTTCAAAAGGACAGACAGGAGGTGTCGACAAAGATCAGACTGCACTTCTGTGCAGTCTGATCTTTGTCTATACCTCCTGCTAAAACTGGAATATTTCGGGTTCAGCATGACAAGGGTTAAATTGTTGTCTGCAACTTTTTTTCATTTTGGACTAGTCTGAAATTTTGTTGTGTGGTATTGGGTTAGATATAATGTTTGTGCATAAAGTCAGTTGCAAATAAGTAGTGAGTTGCTTTTATCAGGGTTGCAATTAAGAGGATTCCACTGGACTATTTTTGTGTGTGTGTGTGTGTGTATTCTCAAAATTTGCTGGTTTAGATATGTTTGGCTAATACCGGCACAATTTCGCTCAATTACTCAAGACAAAATTTATAAAACAAGTGGGAACATGAATAAATTACTCATCCCATTTTTTCAAAAAAAGGTTTTAGACTTGTCCAAATTTAAAGAAGTTGCAGACAACATTTTTAAGTACCGGTAGATGAAATTTTGAAAATCTTTGTTTATCTTTGGTAGAAATTTAGTGGAAAAAGCAATTTATTCATTTTCCTTAAGGTTTTCTCAAGCTTATTCTTGTGGCATGTAAAAAGGCGGATTTATCGGGGAATGGGTTATAACAATTATTTTTTCATTTTCTCACAATATTTTCATTCCTGAAAGACGGAATATATAGAGAGTCTAAAAATAATTATTAGGTAATGGGTAACAATATAACAAATTTTTAGGCTTGTCCAAACAAAGCCGCCGTCATAGGGCAGTTGGTAGCAGGGCGGACTGTCAATCTAGAGGTCCCGGGTCGTATCCTCGACGGCGTCACTCATCCTTTCCGACTATTTGTCTCTCGCCAATGGTTTGATAATCATAGACTTATGTGGGATAGCAGGTGGAGGCTAGGAGAGGATGTTATAGTAGTACTGGTGTGAGAAATACCAGGATTCCATTGTTAGGTGCTCCAGCCGCCGCAATATAACTGAAAGATTGTTGAAAGCGGCGCAAAACCCCATTCAAACAAACAAATTGTCCAAGCAAGTTGCTTCCTAGAAACAATTTCTTCATTTTCCACATTATTTTTTCTGAACTCTTTTCGAAGAGGAGTACAAAAAAGGATTGATTGATAGATCATTAAAACCATCATCCACAAGCGTAGTCAGAAAGTATAGAAATTATGTAAAAATTTTAATCAGGTAGTTCTCAATTTTAACCCCTTACCAGACAAAAAAAATTAAGACTGGACAAAATTGAAAGAAGATACAGACGATAATTTTAAGATGCTGAAATTTTAGATTTTTCAACTTCATGGAAGAAAACATTGTGTAAATGAAGAAATTGCTTGGTTCAAGCAATTTCTTTATTTTACATAAAGTTCTCCTAATTGAATTAATCGAGAGGGTCCTAAAGGCATCATTGAGTGGAAATGGGTTAAGACAACTTGGAATCTGTATGAAATCTGAGGGTTTACTTTTTTTCCGAGCATTTTTTCTTGTCTTATGAATTTTGACAAGTAAGAAAGTCTTGGATACCTTAAACAGTTATGTTAAAGCTAAGGAAGGGAGACAATTAATGCATATTAAGTTAATTTATGGAATAAGGAGTTATGGTTTACTTTTACTTATGGTTTGTGAAAATCTTAGGTGCTGTAAAATCTATTTTACATACCCTTATTGGACGGCTGAAACAATGTTACAAATGGTTATTTACATTTTAAATACTTACAGGCAAATCTTATCAGTGTTGTAACCTGTGTTGTCTTGCTATGGTAAACTATTTCTGATATATAGTTTTAAAACTATGTATTAAGCCTTTTCTGTTCAATCCATAGTTTTTACGCCCCTGTAAGTTTATAATTGACAAAAAATTGTACAAAAAGAAGAAAATGCTTGTAACAAGCAACTTCTTCTTTTTCCACAACATTTTCTACCCTACTAAATGGTTATTTTTCAAATGAAATCTACTTTAAATTTTCATCTGCAAAACCTTTGAATTTGGACAAGTCTAAAATTTTGCAAAACAGGAAAGGGTTAATTGAAAATATTGATAGATATATCCATTATAGCCTTTTAGTAAAATGAACTTTTCATTGTTATCATTTACATGCATTTCTAGATAAAAACATTTCAGACAAGTCCTTATTTAGAAAGGAAGAAACTGTTTTGAAATTGAATATTCTTTCAATTTTTCCTGCATGAAAAAATGTAGACTGTATAAAGATGAATTTTCCTTTAATCTTTTTTTCAAAAATAAAAAAAGAGAAAGTCACCTTTAATTTACTAGGAATTGCAGCTTTTTGTCTTGTCAGTCTTTTCCATTAATCATTTTCACATATACTTTTTGTATGTTCTGTTGATGAAATCCATGTTTTGTATTGTTGTTGATATGTGCTTAAGATACTTGAAAACGAACAGATAATGCAGTTTAACCCTTGTGCTGCCAACAAAATTTAGTCTCACTTTATCTCATACTTTTGACACAATTTATTATGAATGAGTTGTGTATTGATTGAAAGGTCAATATATTAATGGTATGTTTCATATTATATACGTTTCAGTGTGGACAGTTTAATCAATTGAACAAATTTTACATGTATTTTGATGTTAATGTTCATTTATCTTGATAGTAGGGCTTTGATCAATATTCTTGTGTGCTCCTTCAAAAGATTATTTTCATTTTTTTTAATCATCCTATTGGTCTATTCAAAAGCTAGCCAGATAATTTGTATTTATGTGTATAAGTAACTTCAATTCCTATTTAGTTACAGTGCTATTATACTTCCAAGTTTAAGGTCACTATGGAAGGTCATGTGACAACTTGACCTTGTGAGGAGGGTATCTTCTAAATTTACAGAAGGTTTTCAAAATAACTTAGCAAAATTGTTTGTCTTGAAGAGCACTAGTGTTACGAGTTAGGTTTTGTTGCAATAGGTCATGACTTAAAGTCTAGTGTCAAATTGACCTTGTCATGATTATGTCTTCTACATTTCTGGATGGATTTCAGAATACCTTGGCATAGAATTTATCCTTGGTGAGCACTAGTGGCACTGTGCAAAGTTGTGTTTGATATCCCCAGGTTCAAGGTCACAAATGAAGGTCACATGATAAAATTGACCTTGTCCTGATCATATCTTCAACATTTATAGATGTATTTCAAAATAACCTGACACAATTCTTCCCTACGAAGGGTACTAGTGCAATGCATAAAGTTCTGTTGGATACTTCCAAGTTCAAGGTCACAGCTGAAGGTTGTGAACAATCACTTTGTTGGTGTCACATTTCTAGTGTTAAATATGATTTCAAATGGGACTTATTTTGAGAAAAAAAACATACTCTTCGAGAAGATGACCATGCTCCAAAAGATTGATGTTATTTCTCAGATCATTTCAATTGAAGCAAAAACACATGTTCAAGCTTCACGAAGGAAAATTCGATAAACGTTTTTTTTTTAGAAAATTTCTACCAAAACCTCTGGCCTAGTTTTTAAACATTTGTCTTTTTCTCTGTACATTTCTTAAGTGTTTACATAAAATGATTTTGTAAGACTATTGTAATAATCAGACACAAATAATTTAACTATTATCAAACAACAAAGTTTAACGCTTTCCTGTTTTTAGCTCACCTGAGCACGTAGTGATCCCCTTTTGTCCGGCGTCCGTGCGTCGTGCGTTGTCCGTCAACAATTTCTTTAAATGACATCACCTCCTAAACCACTGGGCCAATTTGAACCAAATTTGGCAGAAATGTTCCTTAGGTGGTCCCCTTCAAAAATAGCTAAAAGAATTGAAATCTGTTAAAAACTCTGGTTTCCATGGCAACAAAAGTGAAATTTTAAAATAATCTTTAAAAATCTTCACCTCCTGACCCAGAAGGTGTAGAGCCTTGATATTTTGCATGAAGCATCAGTATATTGACCTCTTTCAAAATAGCTAAAATCATGACCCTAGGGTCCCCAGGGGCGGAGCCCCAGGGGGGTGGGGTTTATATAGAAATAAAGAAAGATTTTTTAAATGACATCTCCTCTCAAACCACTGGGCCGATTTGAACCAAATTGTGCAGAAATGTTGTTTAGGTGGTCCCCTTCTGAAATAGCTAAAAGAATTGAAATCCGTTAAAAACTCTGGTTGCCATGGCAACAAAAGTGAAATTTTAAAATAATCTTTAAAAATCTTCTCCTCCTGACCCAGAAGGTGTAGAGCCTTGATATTTTGCATGAAGCATCAGTATATTGACCTCTTTCAAAATAGCTAATATCATGATCCTCGGGTCCCCAGGGGCGGAGCCCCAGGGGGGTGGGGTTTATATAGAAATAAAGAAAGATTTTTTAAATGACATCTTCTCTCAAACCACTGGGCCGATTTGAACCAAATTTGGCAGAAATGTTGCTTAGGTGGTCCCCTTCAAAAATAGCTAAAAGAATTGAAATCTGTTAAAAACTCTGGTTTCCATGGCAACAAAAGTGAAATTTTAAAATAATCTTTAAAAATCTTCTCCTCCTGACCCAGAAGGTGTAGAGCCTTGATATTTTGCATGAAGCATCAGTATATTGACCTCTTTCAAAATAGCTAATATCATGATCCTCGGGTCCCCAGGGGCGGAGCCCAAGGGGGGTGGGGTTTATATAGAAATAAAGAAAGATTTTTTAAATGACATCTTCTCTCAAACCACTGGGCCGATTTGAACCAAATTTGGCAGAAATGTTGCTTAGGTGGTCTCCTTCAAAAATAGCTAAAAGAATTGAAATCTGTTAAAAACTCTGGTTTCCATGGCAACAAAAGTGAAATTTTAAAATAATCTTTAAAAATCTTCTCCTCCTGACCCAGAAGGTGTAGAGCCTTGATATTTTGCATGAAGCATCAGTATATTGATCTCTTACAAAATAGCTAAAATCATGACCCTAGGGTTTCCAGGTGCAGACCCAGGGGGGGGGGGGGGTATAGGCATGAAGCATTAGTTCACAGACTTCTTTCATATTCCTGAAATTATAACCCATGGAAAAAGTTTTTTCCTTCTTTCAAATCAGCACTAAAGCCTTGGAATTTGTAATTTAGACTTTTGGATCCCCAGGTTCTTAGTCTTTATATTTAATTGTGGCCCACTTGTTTCATAATCCTAACCTTAACATGAAATTAGATTGTTGAAAGAAAAAGAGCCTTTATCTCAGGTGAGCGCCCAAGGGCAAACGGCCCACTTGTTAGAAATTTTAGACTAGTCCAAATTGAAAGTGGTTTAACCCATTACCACACAAGAAAAATTTAGACTGGTCCAAATCAAAAGGAGTTGCAGCCGACATTTTAAAGTTTATGCAATTTGAGATTTTTTCAAATTTCTGGGTAGAAAACATTGTATAAAATGAAGAAATTGCTTGTGACAAGCAATTTCTTCATTTGACACAAAGTTTTCTCAGTTGTTTTTCTTGAGGGGCATCCAAAAGCGTCACTGTGTGGGAATGTGTTAAGACGACAATGAAAATTGGATACGATTTGAAATGCAATAATCTTATCAGATAGAAAATATTGTGGAAAAAGAAGAAATTGCTTATTACAAGCAATTTCTTATTTTTCCACGATGTTTTCTCAAGTATAAAATCATAGTGACGTAAAATCCCAGGTTTATACAGAAAAGAGTTAAGTCACTTCTGAATTGAAAGAAGTTTTAGAAGACAATTTAAAATGAAATGTAAGTGCAATTTGAGGTTGAAAACCTTGTGAGAAATAGCAAAATTGTTTGTAGCAAACATTTGTCACTATTTTTGCAATGTTTTCCACAGCTTAATTTTCGGAGTGTGTAAAGATGTGTGATTAAGCTGCATTTGTTTATTGAAGTGCATAGATGATCAAAAAAATCTACTTGCCACTTTTATCACTGATAGAGGCCAATATTATCACTGATAGAGGCCAATATTATCCTAACTCGTCAAGTAAATATCGTTTTTCAAGAGTGCATAAAAGTGTGTTTCTCTGAAAGTTTTTTCAGAGAAGTCAACCTGACTTGTTATTGTGGTTTATATAGGCCGTAAATTTAAACAACTCTATTTGGCAAGTGTACAGCACTTTCCAGGCATTTTTTTTCCAATTGAGCAAAAAGAACCTCTTCACTTTGATTTGCCAGACTGCAAGGCCAGTAACTGCTTATTATTTTGTTGGGTTATTGTCTATAACTCAAATTGACAGATCACAGCTGTCATTCAAAAATGTATAGACAAATCAAATCATACATTTAGACTGGAAGCAAAGTTTGAACTCTGTGACATCAATAGACATTCACATGAAGCATTTGTGTTGGTTTGGTGACTTACAAAAATGAATTAGTTGTTTTGCCACCTAAATGTCTTAACCCATTACCACAAGACAAAATTTTAGACTTCTCCACATTCAAAGAATTTGCAGACGACAATTTTTAGTTGATGAAATTCTTAAAATCTGTCTCTTTTTGGGTAGAATACATTGTGGCCAATGAAGAAATTGCTTGTAGCAAGTAATTTATTCATTGTCCACAATGTTTTCCAAAGCTTTTATGTTAAGGGGCGTTTAAAGGTGTCATTGTGTAGGAATGGGTTAACTAGAGCTTGAATGAGCTGTAGTTAAGATGTTTATGTCAACAAGCTAACATTAATGCTTCCAATAGATGTCGGCCAATGTCTGAGTTCAAAGTTCACTTTCAACCTAAATGAATGATTTGACTGGTTGATTGATTCTTTAATTGGTAGACACCATTGGAAAATGTCAGACTGTGGGCTACACCCACTTTCCACCAATAATGCAGTTTGACTCCAATCTCAAACAAAATCAGTTTTGAAAAATATAGTCAGGGGCTTAAAAAAGGGTAAACTATTGAATGTGGCCTAACTTCAGTTTGAATTAGTTGTAGTTATGATGTTTGCCAAACAAACACAACCACTTTACATAAACTTTAGAGATCAAAATTCACTTCTTATCTAAATGAATGATCTGTTTGGTGAATGGATTATTTCAGATGACAGCAGAGATCTGTCAATGATAGAGAAGTAGCTGTAAACTTACTATTGGCAATGTTAGCAATTTTCCCTTAGGTTTTTACCCCATGTCATGCTGTATAAAATACCGTACTGGATTGATGTTAAAATCAAAGGACTGAAAGCACTGATAGAACGTGTTGAACAATCAACTTTTCTTTAGGAAATCAATTTCATAAACAACTTCGGCAGGAAAAGTACAAGCAGGAGATGTAGATCAAGATCAGACTGCACTTATGTGCAGGCTGATTTTGGTCTACACCTCCTGCCAAAACCGGAACATTCCGGGTTCAGCATGACAAGATAATGATTAAATACATAATAGTGCTAATCCTTTGTTGTGCTTACTGTCTAGAAAAGATTTAACTCTTTCCAATTCAATCAATTGTTTTGGTCACCCACAGATTTTATAGAGTAGAAAACAATGTAGGAAAATAACAAACTTCTTTTAACCCTAGTCATGCTGAATCCGAGATATTCCTGTTAAGGCAGGAGGTTTATACAAAGATCAGACTGTATACACCACCTGTTTATCCCTTACAAGCTAGAATTGTTTATAAAATAAATTGTCAGAAAAAAAAACATTGACCCACAATTCGAGCCTAATAGTGCTTTCAGTCCTTTGATTTTGATGTTATTCTAAAACAGATTTTACTCAGCATGACAAGGGTTAACAAGCACTTTCGTCTTTTCCTCCAATGTTTCTTTTAGAAACGATCCTCATCTCTCAATTTAAAGTCACTTAATATTTGTCATCTGTGACTGTTTGAGTTCTAAGTTTGTGTCATCTTGGAAAGAGCCCATGATAGAAGAAGACAAGATGAAATTGTTAATTAACTCATATGTGAACCCATATTATCTATGCAATATTTGCCTTTAAATTTGTTTAATTAAACATAAAAAATTATTCTTTGCGTTTCTTTTCCAATTCCAAAACCTTGTTTCACTGCATTGTAGTAGGTTGTTTGTTCTGTAGCCCAAAGAATTGTGTATGCATAAATATTTCATCTGTATATCTCTTTTTAACCCATTCCCACACATTGACGTATTTGGACGCCCCTCAAGGAAAACAATTGGGAAAACATTGAAAGCAATTTCTTCATTTTACACAATATTTTTTATCCAAAAAGTTGAACAATTAAAATTTCATAAATTTTTAATTTGTCATCGTCAAGTCCTTTCTATTTGGACCAGTCTAAAATTTTACTGTGTGGTAATGCGTTAAATAATGCTAAGACAGCACAGGGTATAGTAAAAAGTGGCATTCTATAGGTAGAAAACAATCTAGCAAGAGGTTTAGTTGCTTGCAATTTCTTCTTATACCATATTGTCTTTTGCGACAAATGTCACAATGTTGTATAAATATGTTAACTTCCGAAGAAAAAGCTTCCTATAGCTTCACAATCCATCAACTGGATTGATGAGATGTAGTAAGAAGATTTTGGTCACCCACCAACAAAATATTTTATATACCTATAAATGTTTCTATCGAGATATTTACATTATACACAGTCAAAATCGCGCACGTCAGAAAAATTCGTACGGTTCCATATAAGGTAGTCTAAGATTGCCTCATTTTCATTCTATTGATGACGTCATTATACGAATAAACGTGCGAATTTAAGAATGGTAAAGGAAAAAGGAATTACTTATAGAAATACAGATTTTTTTTATCAAATATATTTAATAAAATAGGTATATAATAAATGGAATATTACGTTATGATAGCGTTACAACATCTTGTATTTGCTTCTCGCTGCGGAGAAAACTTTAACATTCCTACTGTCTCGTGAAATATCAAAACTTTCCTCCGAAGTTGTATCTCTATCGTAGCATAATATTCCCTATAAATACACATATATTTTTAGAAAAAAATTAAGGCATAGTGTTATTGGTGTTGACAGCCTTGGTGTGTCCATTTGTATGACATGTGATTTTGCTCAATTTTAGTTATTACATAAGATATTTGTCTTGAAATTGGCATGTGTAATTGTTCACCCACTAAGCACATGAGTAATCCAATCCATTAATCCATTCCTAAACAATACTACTTATTGTGTCCTTCGAGGAAAGAGTTTTTGAGAGCATTGTGGAATTTGAAGAAATTGATTACTGAAAAACATCTTTGACTAAAAATTGTCGTCTTCAACTCTTTTGAAATTGTAACAGCCAAAAACAAATCTGGCAATGGGTTAAAGAAGATAATTTATTATTTAGCTTGGCTGTTTTAGAACAAACAACAGTGGGTGATTCAGGATTTCTATATAGGGGGTTCAGACCCTATAGATGGGGGTTCGTTTTTATATAATTAACTGATTTTCATAGAATTTTCCCACGAAATTGAAGTAATTTGGTTACAGATTGGTTCAAACCTCTTGAAGCTCCTCTAAATCCGCCACTTCAGAGTCATTTGTGTTTATAGTTGTTCAGGCATCGGTGTCGCATTGCTGGTGCGATATACGTTATCCTTGGTTATATCCCCGCTATTTTAAATATTGTTTTACGGTTGTCCGTTTGTCTCTCTGTCATTCAGTCTTTCCGTCTGTCGGTCTGTCTGTCTGCAAAACTGAACCAAAAAACGTAACATTGCCAATTATTACCAGCCCAATCAAGATACAATGCTCATGTTTGGCATGACGATACATCTCCACCAAGTCAACAACATTTTTCATAGTTAAGTCCTGTTGCGGGGGCATTGTGTTTCACAAACACATCTTGATGAAGATGTTTTCCTGAAACTTGGCATGTGTGTGTGTGCTACAAGTGCAATCAATACTGATAATGGTAATTCTATATGCATCTTCGTAAGAACCGTGGCCTCTTTTCGACTAAGAATTCTTGTCAAGCACATGCAGCCTAGTATGGTATCTGTATTGTGTCCGTTTTGTGAGTTTTATGATCTTGTTGTGTCCAGCATCAGATGTGCGTCGAGAGGCCACATCTTTAGCTCAAATATCTAGAGTTTCAGTCATGAAATTCCGTAAAATGTTCGATAATGGGTCACATGGGGTCAAAATCTAAGTCACTTTGTCAAATTCGAGAGAAACCTGTGCTCTCTCGAGGCCCCATTTTGAACTTAAGTATCTTACTTTTGGATCGGAATGTTTTTCTTCGTGAAATCTCGGTCAAGTCCGACATTGGGTCAAAAGCTAGGTCCCTAGGTCAAGTCTCAGAAAATCTTTGTGTAAACGCTAGGGGCCAAATTTTTAGTTTTTTTCTCAGATTCTTTTTTCTCCACAAGATCTTGGATCTTGGTCATGTTTATAATTGCATCATATGGCGTCAAAATTATATCACAACGTCAAATTTGGTTCAGATGTCTGATATTTGATCAGAATATTTGTTTTATGAAATCTTGGTTAAGTTCGACATCGGGTCATATAGAGTAAAAAACTGGGTCACAAGGTCAAATCCATAGTAAGAGTAGCTCTAGGGTAATGACATCATCGTAATAGCGAGTGTACCTTTTTCAAGAGGTGCTACTCTTATCACTTACTGTTGTCAAACTTTGTAAAGGGACATTACTCCAAATGACTGGACTATTTTACTAGAAAAGCAAACAATGGACAAGCCAATCAGATTCGATGTATGGGTATACGTCATTAAATGCCCATCAGCCAATCTCTATTTGGAGTCGTTTGGGATCTACCTGTCGGCTTTGTTAAAGTCGACGGCGGTGCCGGTCTATATGGTATATGTGGTATTTGATTCGTAGAAATGAATGAACAAATGTGCTTGGAATGTGCAAAATGTGAAAAGTGGCATCCGCATATAATGATAAAGATACTTGGTCCACTGAATAAAAACCCGTGAGCTAATGACATGTGCGAGAAAGTATTATTTCAAGGACCATCTTGTGTCTTTATCTAAAATCTAGTTCTTATTATTATTTCTTTTCTTATTTTATAGATATTTTGACCTTGCTTGGGTTTTCAATTTCCAAATGACAAAACTTTACACTGATCCAAATTAAAAAAAAACAACCCGCAGACGACAATTACAAGCGGGTGAATTTTAAAAGTGTTTGTCTTAACAGAAAGAAAACAAGGTAGGAAAAGAAAAATTAGCTTGTTACAAGCAATTATCTTCATTTTTTACGATGTTTTTTCTACGTTCTTTTCTGGAGCGGCATCAAAAAGTGAATTTGTGTATGTAGGAATGGGTTAGGTATATCTGTCACATGTAGGAAAGTCAACCAGTTTGCACAGTCAGAGTAGGTTTCATCCAAACTGCTAGCACCTGGCGGATCAATTGGGTATTAAAGATGAAATCGACCAATCATTATTCATTTGGAACGGCAGTGAACTTTGAACTCTTAACATCTGCCGACATTTATGTGAAGCTTTTTTTTTGGTTTGGCTTAAGGTCAGGAAGGCGAGATACCGCGTGATTTTAATGGCCCTAAATGGTGGTAGATTTAATGACCGCCACGAGTGGGAAGATTTTACATAGTAAATCTAATAGAGGTCTACTTATGTCAAATCCAAAATAGTTTACAAGACTTTTTAGTTAGTGACACTATGATGTCATCACGTCATATTGACGTCGTAAGTGACGTCATTCGTTTATAATTTAGTTTTTCCGACTTAAAGGACCATAAATTCCCTTTATTTTCCCCTTTTTAACGTGAAAGTATAGAAAAGATTAGGCTAAAATGTCAGATTATATCATGATTTTTTTACTTTATCAATCCTTGAAATTTATGGTCAGACCGAAATATTCCCCTTTAACAGCGGGATTTATTGTTTAAAGAAACGAGCTCTGTTGCATAATGGTGTGAAAAAAAAAACAAAAAAAAAACAACAAATTGTCTGCTTTATGTGAAAATAATCAGGGAATATGCTTAACATAAATAATACGACTTTTTCGCTTCTATCTAACACATGTGACAATAATCATATGAGAAAACAAAGAACAGATAAGAGTAAAACTTATTCCGCCAAGGTTCTATTTTCTATCATCAAAGCACCAATGGCGGTTTAAATGAAGAATGTTTTGGGATGTTTTTTCTCCCTCTTCCTTTTAATTCTTCTTCTCTCTGTCAATGGTCCCTGTGTGTGTCTCACCTCTCTCTCTCTCTCTCTCTCTCTCTCTCTCTTTCTCTCTCTCTCTCTCTCTCTTGTTTAGAAAGAGCAGTTTAGAAAGAGGACAAAATTGTCGAGAAATGCGAGAATATGTGGAGTGAAAGAGATTGAGAGGGATACGAGAATAGAGAGACAGAAAGGCAAAATGAAACATGGCAATATCGAAGAAAGAGGTACGGAGATAGGGAGTAATTTTTTTTTTTTTTTTTTTTTTTTACAGAAGAAAATTAGAGAGAGAAATAGCAGATCTCGCGAGGCTACGAGAATACTTGTACATCAGCTGCTTCTCGCATTGGAAGTTTCCGTAATTTATTTTGTCCGAGGGTAATTCTCCTTGCCAAAAATAGAAGACTGATATTCAAAGGAGAATATTCTATGCGCTCGAATGCTTGCAGAAGCTCGATGAAGAAGTTGATTGTTCACCAGTTCGTGCTAATTATGCAGATGTGAATACGATAACTTTATATATCACAAGTATGAGAAGCTGTGGTTATTTTAGCCATTTTCCGATTGTTTATATTACGGAATAATTAAACAGATGGTTCTTCTATCTTGTGGCTCTTCTACCGTTTCGTAAATCTTTGTGGCTCGAGTCTATACTTAACGCAAGGATAGAATTAATAAAAAAGGAAAATTCTCGTATCTGCAGCTACTTAAAGCCGTAGTTTCGAGGTTTGCTTGCCCTTTTGACGAAATCTTTTTAAAGACTAGAAATATAGATATCAAAATCACCGTCAAAGTTAATGCTATGCTTGTTAGCATTTAATATTGTTGTAATAAACAATACCTTCTTTGCTTAAAAAGGAGTTTAATCTAAATTATCCCTCCGATACAGATAATGAGGAAATCCGAATCTTTGAATGAAGGCATTAAGGCTTCAAAACTTACACAAAACCATATTGCCGAATCCATGAATTTATGAAGCAGCAAATTAGTTTGTCAAAGCTACCTGCAAAAATCAGCATTACTAACATGTAGAGAATAAACGAACAGAACTGAATTTAGGTAGATCTTCAATAACTAAGAAAATAGACATGTGATACGAGCAGGCGCTATCTTCCAATTTCTTGGCATCCATTTATGCTAGTACACACAGATCACACAGATGAATTTTTAACCCCTGTATAAATTACCTTACTGATTTGCTGCAAATTCAATGGTCTGAAAGCGCTGATAGACCTTGCTGTTAAAAAAAGCAACATTTCTTATAGAACTTAATTTCATAAACAAATCTGGCTGGAAAAGTATGAGCAGGATGTGTAGACCAAGATCAGGCTGCACTTATGTGCAGGCTGATCTTGGTCTTCACCTCCTACCAAAACCGGAATATTCCGGGTTCAACATAACAAGGGTTAAAAAAGTTGAATAGGTCTAAATCAAGACCGCGTTTAATTTAATACGCCGTTTGCACGCGCACTCCTTTCGAAATAAGCTTTGAAATAAAGGTACGCCAAACATAAAAATACTGCTTCCGAAATTGCTGAAGCAATGACAACATAATTAAAAGGTCTGTTTCACTTTCAATACTTTTCTCGTCCATAGGTTAAACCTATTATCATATTACAATCTAGAAATGATCTGGCGGTTAAATAGGTCAAAACACTAGTAAATCGAGCGGAGGGCGTGATCAGTTGAATTACATTTATATTGACAAGAGAAAGTAAATTACTTGATAGAGAGAAAAATATCGTTACAAGGACATAATAATACACTTATCTAATACAACATAGTGATTTGGAAGCCTTCATGAGAAAAAAATATATAATGAAAATACTTTTAACCCTCTAATCAAGGTTGGTGAGGTAAGGTGATGTACGAAAACTTTCCCTTATTTGCGTGGAAATGTACCCTGATTTTTTGCTTGTTGAAAGATAGGGGTAAGGTGAAAAAAATGAAAATAAGAAAAGTTCATTTGACGAATTTTCTGAAATTCAGAAATAATTCTTCTAAAATTCATGTAACTTGCTGCATTATTTAGCTTTGACTTAACATTATTCCATTCTGTGTTTAAGAAAATCCGTGTGGATTAATCATCTTGTGAGAAAATAAGTCTAGATTACGGCAAGGTACATTATTTAACACAATTTTCACGGAAAGACGTCGAAAAAAGCGTAAATCACATACACCCGTTTTCTCTGAAAGTAGTCAAGAAGTCAATAGCAAATAACTTTGGCCCAAAAACTAGGGTGAAAAGGTAACTTGAAATATTGTGTACAGCTCTGCGATATGTCATTCCGCAAAATATATTAAAAAGAAAATATAGTGATTTGGCAAAAGAATGGGAATGTGATGCACTAGTGACTTTAAATGTTGTAACTACAGATAATTGCAGCTGTATATGGCGTTGTGTCACCAATAGACCTTTTCACGGTCTCACAGCGCATGCGTCAAATCGAATCTCGTTAAAGGCGATATTTACCCGAGACTTTGTCACGTGATCGATTGTGGGGAGTCGATAATTTATCACTATATATTCCTATATAAATTGTCTATTTTGAACGAGCAAAAATAAAGGTTAAAAATCAAAATTTTGGTGCAAAAAGGGTTTCAATATGCGGGCAGATATATGCAGACTAGTTGTATGGAATAATATTGATGATATTATCGTGTATTAGTAACAAAATTAAGTTTAAAACGACCTGGTGTCTAGGCCATATGAAACATTACGTACCTCGAGTTTTGCGAAAATTACCCTTTCATACAATAATATCTCCTACGAAATAAGATATTTTGGACATATTTTTAACTCTCCCCCCCCCCTCTCACACACATACAAGGAAGGAAAAGTTAATAGTTCTAGTTTGACACTCGACGCAAACACTGAATGATTACGTTGATGAATGGAAAATCCCGCCTTGCAGTATACGGACAAGTGTCAAACATCTTGACAGATATAATATTGACTAAAATAACATTCCAATATTAATCCATTCCCAATGAATAAATTTTTTGACTGGTCCAAAAGAAGCTGCAGACGACATTTTAGAGCTAATGGAATTTAATTGTTTATTTATTTTCTTTTTTTCCTTATGGGACAGGAAAAATATTGTGGTTACTGAAGAAATTACTTTATCCAAGCAATTTCTTCATTTTCCACAATGTTTTCATATGCTCCTTCTCAAATTGACATTCGCAGCGTTCTGGTAATAGAAGTGTTGGAGGAAAGGAGAAAAAATATTCTTTGATTTATATAATCTGCTTTTCGTGTAGATATGCCATATACCGATTAAAACGTGTATATGGAAATTCAAAATTGAGAGCACTATATATTAACAAAAAAGGATTATTACAGAAATCATAATAGTATGATGACGATGTTAATAGTGCGAAGAAAAGAATGAAAAATAGAAATAATCACATGTAATGATTATAATGGAGTGCTGTTCGGTAAACAGTCTTGATGTAAAGGGTTCCCTTTGGTATATCACATCTATATGGTGTTATGTGTAGACGGCAACATGTCACCAAGCATCCAATAAACAACACCGCACACTCTTTATGTATATTAGTAAAATTTAGTAATTGATGAAACAAATTTGTCTTTTTATGTTACAACCGATATGCCGCCAAGCACTGGGCCCTGATCGACGAATCAAAGAATCCGACCAGACGTCGTTTTCAATCAGCACGGGAATATTATTGCATGGTGTTTATTTATTTATCATTATCATTTCAATCTTTTAGCAAAATAAAAATAAATTGAATACGCTTAACAACTTTGAGTGGATACTTTTTGCTGTGGGATATATATTATCCTTAAAGATGGGTGGAAATGACAATTGTTGCGGGGCAGATTGTAGATCGACAAGGCAAAACATAATATATCCTTCCATAGAATTCCGAAGAAACCGGAGTCTAGAAGAAAATTATGGATAAGGGCAACTGGAAGAGTCCTCCATGGAAGAAATAAATTTGCACCAACGAATAATTCTTTTTTTTTTTTGTGGTCGACATTTTGTGAATGGGAAGAGGAGTGATGATCCAACGTCTGTGGACTTTATACCGACAATGAATCTCCCGGTGACTTTGCCAGTATCATTGAGGCAAAGGATAGCTACTGTTTCCAGTATGAAATCGTCCAAATATGACGGAGCAGTAGAAACCCTTGTGAAAGAAAACTGTAGCGTATGTTACACCAAGAAACGCCTTTTGTTGCCAGAAATTGATCTTAGAAATGTGCAGGACGAAGTTCAGATGTCACATGAGCGGTCAGATGAAATGACTGAATGCGAAATGCTGCATTGCCAAATCCCCTGCGAGGTACGATTTCAATTAAAATCTAACGTAAGTTTGGTAGGATTTTTCCCTGGTATGAAACAAGGACACGGGAACTGATTAAATACAAGCTGGTATTTTCCTCAGTTTTTTCAATGTGACTGAGTCTCTGGACAAATCCATTTAAACGCCTTCAACGACTTGTAGGCCCGGACGCTTTCTTTGTCAAACGATTTGTCCCGCGATTCCACTAAATATTTTTTTTAATTTTGATATGACAAATGCCGGATTTTTTTTCTAACCATTTTCCCATCTATTGTTCGGATTTGTAAACACTGACTTCACAAAAAGAAACTTGTTTTCTGACATTTTAACACTGTTAAAGTTCGGGGTCGTATCGAGCCTTCTTATTTTCTATTGAGTTATTCAAACCGGAAGTAAAAACTCCCCGCAACGGGAAAATGTTGTTGTTGTTATTTTTTGAAAGCGTCTAACGGATGTAGACTTTTTAGTCATCTGGCGCTTTGCGTGAAAAGGTCTATTAACACTTTAACTTTAAAATACATGTGCCTGGTCATAATTTGGCAAAATGACGCCGTTTAATATCTAAGTGGAGGTTCTTCAATTCTAAACGGAGTTATTTTGCAAAAAAGATGGCTGTGGCATGTAACAAAAAAGTAGACTGGATAGTTTGTCGTAAACTACAGCTTGGATAAGCTGCAGATACGACTTTGATTCCCCAAAACCAACAAAATGCTTCACATGAATGGCGGTCATTGGCGGTTAACTTAAAATCTACGTTTACTGGTCATTTGATTGATAACCTCGACTGGTCAACTGTAATAGTCTGCATTTGATCATAAAATCTGGCATTCGTGTCGACAGGTAGAGCATCAGCACCTTGATCAAGAGGTACCGAGTTCGATTTCTTGGAGCGGCTATCAGTCTTAGTTCTTACATTTACTCAGACATTCGGCACGAATGTCGGTGTATTTTTCAGGAAGCAGATAGGAGAGGTGTAACTTGTTTTCCAGTCGATGTAAAATAAATAGGTTTAAACCAAACTTTAAATCTCACTTTATGGGTAGACGTTCGATAGCCGGGTGATTACACAATGTAACTACAGCGAAACTATGTCCAATGTTTTGATAATTAAAATGAATTTCTACTGGTACACGGCCTTAAAATCACAAAGAAGGGTTTTTTGATAACACGTCCTTTCCCGTGCAAAACCAATAAAACCGATTTTGAGTTCAGCGCTTGCCTGAGATTTCGGAGGAGTTTGACTGACTAGACGATATAACCAATATCAGTGTACACCAGTCTATGGAGGGGTCTAATCCAACTTTCCTCACCCAGTGCATAATTGCGTTGGCGCAGTTTACGTTTACGGGAATCGCGAGTCCCCCCCCCCACATATAAGATTGTAGAGTAAATATTTAATAAATGGAAAGAACTTAAACGGAATACTATCGTTTCATTATTTAGAAAAACTGTAATCTGCAATCTTGGTTTAACTCAATGATCAGTATTATTCGTATCATGGAAGTTGGAGCACCTAACCATGGGTCACTGGAATTTCTCAATACCGAGCATGCGATTCCAAGTTGAAATCGTACATTAATGAAAAATCAAATTGATATTTTTGGAAATATTTAATGCAAAGATTAAAAGGAATCAAAATGGTGAGACTTTGAACGAACTCGGATCTTGCAAAATAACGCAATTTAAATACGAAGCAGTACTTCCTGTCAGCGATTGGTCAATCGTCATCATATTTCGTATAGTTCTCATATGATTTGTTTGTTTGTTTGTTTGTTTCTATCAATTTTTTATGCATTTGCTGTATCAATGTGCAATGCATATGCATGCATATGCAATGTGAGGGGTACCCGTAGTAACTTAGGTTGGACATGGTCAAGAGGAAAAGACAGAAACTCACCTAGTCTGTTTGTGATTTTGGCTATACTTCTCATAACCTTACGTTCTTTTTAAAATCAAAAGAAAGTCGTGGATACGTCAGCTTTCTTCTCTGTCATATTTGACATGGTCGTTTGAAATGTCTAGGCGTAGAGTTTATTTCCAAGAAACTATTACTGAAATTTTATTTGCATGTTCTTAATGAGAGACCGATGTATACTATTTAGATTGTAGTATTCAAAATCGGTTTTCAAATGTGGAAAATAGTTCAAAAGCATTGGTATATAAAGAATTTAAATCAGCATTAAATCCAGAAAAATACATCGATTTCGATATTTCATATTCATACAAAAAATGTTATCCAATTTTAGATGTTCAAATCACGAATTAATGATCGAAAAGGGACGACATCTTGGAATTGACCGGGGATTTCGCTATTGCCCCCTATGCCAAAAGAAAAATATTCTAATTACTGAAGATGAATATCACCTATTCTTTATCTGTTATTTAAAAAAGGTTGGTTAAGTCATTGGAATAGACATAATTTTTTCACGATTATGGAAATCAAAGATCTACCAACAGCCAAAATTTGTGGCATAATATTTACTAGAAGCGTTCGAAATTAGAAAACAAAAGACTAGCCTTCAACTGTAAGGAATTTCTTTGACTTCGATTGTCTTGAATTGCAAAATGATATAATTACATGATCATTTTAATATTTGATCTAGCACAGAATACCTTACATTTCGTTTCAGTAAGGGTTTTGTGTTAAAAGTTGATATCCTTCCAGCAACATAGTACTGATCTTCTGTAGTTTGAAGGACAGTATTTTTTTGCGGGAATTCGAGTTAGTAAATTCTAAATATGTGAAATATTGGTTGAATCTATTACCCGAATCATCGCAACAGATTGCTTGTATTGAAATAACCAAATTGAATAAATATTTAGATATTAACTACAAATACATTTATTATAACTAATACTATATTGTTGAGACTCAAAAGAACTGTATCATTGAGCCGGTTATCTTGGGTACCAAAAGTGTGGGGAAAAGTTTAAAAAGTCAATTCATAGAGATTCCGACCCTTTTAATTTTGGTATTTAGATATAGCTCAATTATGGTTGCTTAAAAGATACCAATTATTTATATGTCGATTTGCTTCATTATGATTCTATATGTCACTTCTGTAGTTTGTTAGGGTAATTGTAATGATGTAGAAGGGCCGGAGGCCTATATACTACAATAAAATATTGTATTGTATTGTACTATTTTCAAAATAATTTTCTAAGGTTTCTTTGCTTCTTTGCTTTTACGAGAGCTATTCAAAATATCTGCAATACAGAACTTTTGAAATTAAAAGGCTTAAAGTAGAAAGCTGACGGTACCTTTCAAAAACACACACAAAAATGAAAATTTAACCCCACCCACCCACCCACCCTCAAAAATAGCATATATGTACTTATTTCTTTCCGACAATCAATTATTGTCAATGCACAGAAAAAACCAATCGCTGTCAATCGGAGACCTTTGAGAAACCGCCTGACACTGCCCGAGGTCAGTCGGGGTATTTTACTATCTTTTATTTAAGATAACCCTCTGCTATTTGGAAATAAAATAGATAGATCTATGATCTACATATTTGTTTGGCCAATATTTGTTTGGCCTCATAATTATCTAAATCTATCGAAAACAGTCTAACTGTAAGATATTCAAAGGGTTTACGCCTCATATATATAAATGCTTAAGAAAAATCAATATCAATTCATTGAGGTGTGAGCGGAAAAACGTAATCACACTAATGTATGAATACGCGAATACATAGAGATTACTTTTTTCGGTTCATACCTTGATGAAAACAACAACAAAACATTCTCTTCATATCTTATGATTTAATGTCACCACACAAAACCAATCAAATATACTGTTTTTGTGTAGAATATTATGGGTATACATGTACTTTGTGCGCAAGCATACAAAATAGACGCGTGCTCAAGATTTAGTTAATAAAAGTTTGAGAAAACACAGCTATTCAAAACGCTTGAGTCTTTATAGACGAATTTAAGTTGAATTATTGTAGGGCATAACTGAAAACATTGACATCAATTCGGCGAACTTCTTAACATATTTTCACTGACTTTTCTCTGGGCTTGTAACAATTCCATCTGTTTTGAGCTACTTATAGAACGTTTCATTTGCTTTCTCTGCTTGAACTACCTCGGATTGTATGTTAACGCAATAATAGTGTCATTTCACGATTTTCGATCGTTAACGTTTGCAGCGCCCACAAAATGTCCTAATGCTAAGCTTTAAACTATTTACTGTCTCTGCAAAGGTTAACGACCCAAAACGAAACGCGAATTGCCCCTATATCATAATTACCATAATTATTCAAATCACCGAGACTAGGTTTTGAGCGTGGTTAAGTTTGTAAAATAATCAAAGCACTGAAAGTACCCTAAGCTAGCAATGCATGGTTGAATTTAGAAAAAAAACGTTTCCTTGTTGGGTAGAAAACAGTGTGGACATTGAAGAAATTGCTTATACAAGCAATTTCTTCATTGTCCACGATGTTTTCCATAGCCTTTTTCCCCAAAGCGGAATTGATAGGGGATGGGTTACATAGCGTGCTTTTGAGAGAGTTCAATACAATTTGAATAGAGTTTGCAATATTCCTGAAATACATGAGAACTACTTTTAATGGCGTAGGCATTTAATGGATTTAGTGGTTTAGCCTCCAATGACAGTTTGCACTCGTTGAACTTTGAGACGACCTCAAAATTTCGTCTGTTATCTTAAGCTATCAAAGCTGTCGCTTTGCTAGCTAAAAAAGGACATGAATAGCACCACAAACAATCCTATGAATAATAGTCAAGGTTTAAGAGGATGACCCAAGAGACCGAGCTCTATGGTAGAAATCTGGCCAGCCGGTAACCTGTCTTACTCTAACACATTCCCAAACAATCCCACTGTATATTGTCCCCGAAGGAAAAGGATAAGAAAAAAACGGGAACTGCAGACGTAACTTCTTATTTTCGCACAATGTTTTTTTTTTTTTTTCTATCCGGAAACAACGATATTTTTACAATTCCATCACCTCAAAATTTTCGTCTTCAAATCCCTTGAAATTAGACGGGTCTCAAATTGACACCCGGTTAAAGCTGAAAGGATGATTGTCGTAAACTTCGGCTTGGCATTTTTTCGGAGATTATTTGCAGCCTTTCGTCGTACAAAGTTCAAGGCATGTCGTTGATGTGCGGATATATGGGAAATAAAACACAACTGTTGAGTTTGACATTACTTTAGGAGATAAACCGTAACGATGGGTTGAAAAGTAACAAATGCACGGCACTTTTTTAAATAGGTGGATTGTAACTAGATTGTTTCATTGAATTGGGTGTAACTCCACTTTAAACAGTGTTTCAGGCACATCGCGGCTACTTGAGCACCCTACAGTGGAAACCTGATATTTCTTACACACCTACCCTACCACTACATCCTTTCCTAGTCTCCAGCTGCCTTCCCACTTAGGAGTACCATTATCCATTGGTGAGAGACAAATGTCGGAAAGGATATGTGCCGCCGCCGGGGATCGAACCCATGACATCCCATGATCGAAGATTGTGAGTCTTATGCTCCACGGCCAGCGACGGCGGCCAAAATTGTAACTATAGGGGAAAAGGGAAAAGAACGATAGTTCTGTCCTTTGAACTTCGTATTGCTGCATGTCAGTGGCTCTTGTTCAAAACCGTTATAACTATGGTCTTAATAAAATAATTCTTGAGTTAAAATCGCGCGCCATTTTTGGGATTGTGTTTCTCTATCAATTCAGCTTACTGGCATGTTTCAAAGAGCTCTCTTTTCGATGCACCATAAACAGCGCTTTGTCTGCGGGTGGAAAAGGCTGGAGCTACCATCTTTTAATCCATACTAGACAACAAAACTAAAGTCAATCTTCAAAGAAATTGCAGAAGACAATTTTCAGTTGATGAAATTCTACAAGTCCTTTTCTTTTAGGGTAGAAAACATTGTGGATAATGAAGAAATGGCTTTTGTAAAAAGCCATTTCTTCATTTTCCACAATGATTTCCATGTTTTTCTCGGGGTGGGGTGTAAAAAAGCGGGTTAGTGTGGGAGTTGAATAATCGGTAACTAACGACGTTTTTCTTGATTTCAGCGAATATTCACTTGTCCTTTTTTCTAACCAAACGCGAATGTGGTTGTATTAGAGTATTTGAATGTCCTGATTTCGTGACTTCCTTCGTCACGTGTGAACAAATATCTCACATTTCTGTTACACTCGGATAATTTTCACATTTTGAATATACATTACCGGAGGCTGTTACGGGTTTTGTTTTGTCATAAGAGTACATATACCCTAGATAGCCACACCTTTTCATTACTCGATTTTTTTCTCAGGGTGGATTGAACGACCTTTCAGCTCACGTAAGTTAACTTTGATTTTATTGTGAGTGGGCACTTTAAAAAGTACTGCATCGAGAATATTAAAAGAACTGATATGATCAAACTCCCACAACCGAGTTTTAAAGCTTTTCGTTTGTGACCGTATTTCTTTGTTTATCGATATTATACTTTGACAGTAGTCGTATTTGACAACAAAAACAACGAAGACGATTTGGAAGTCGATTGTGCATCTATCTTAAAGGCTTCGTCTAAACGAGTTCCCGTTGTAATCCCCCATCTCTCTTTCCCTCTCTCATCCCCCCTCTCTCTCCCTCTCTCTCTCTCTCTCTCTCTCTCTCTCTCTCTCTCTCACTCATTCTCTCGCTCGCTCTCTCTCTCATTCGCTCTATCACTCTCTCTGGCATTCTCCCTTTCTCTCGCTCTCTCACTCCCCCTCTCTCTGTTTATTTACGGTTATCTGCCTGTCTTTCTAACCGTCGGACCTACACTTAAAACAATAGATACAAAAAAAATATCCGCGAAAATAACTTACACACCAACCTCAATACTACTTAGTGTAGAACGACCTACATTCTCTCTCATTTTCACTGATATTTATAATTCAGTTAAAAAGTTTCTTTTCTCTAACTGTTATCTCTATCTTTTACTGACCAGTCGGTTTGTGCGACGTAAGGGAGGTAATTTCAAAGAATGAAATGTATTTGCACGATTGATCTACCTTACTCACTTACAAACCCACACTTACTGACAGGCTAAGAGACAGGCTAATGATGACCACACATTCTAATAGCACAAAGCTCCCACTCATTGATAACATCTGTTTATTGACCAATCGCCGGCCCGCTGGCCCCTCCAATTGACTCCAAATAAGAGTCCGCTTCGATATTAAACGGCGTTATTTTGCAAAATTTATTGCCAGTAGCATATAAAAAATAGAATGGTTGGTAGGTGACCTGAGTCTGGTAACAACGGCTTGAATAAAGTATAATTACGATGTTTAAGTCGCCAAACAAACAAAGATATTTCCCATAAATAACGTTCAAAATTAACTTCTAGTCTAAATGACTGATTTTATTGGTCGACCGATTATTTTACAGCCGCGATAGGTCAACTCTTGTTCCATCTATTTTGTAGTTTCTTTGATAAGTATCCAGAAAACATTCTCGAATAAAATCAAGCAATTACATTCTTTATACTATGTGCTTTGCGAATTTTTTTATAATATTCTCGACAAAAAGCGCGATTGATCATTCTCTCTATTTTTGATCGTTTGATTCGTGAATTACAAATCGTCGTTGTCGTTCTAAACCGTCGTAACTACAGCTTTAATCAAGCTGTAGTTACGACAGTTTAGAACGACTACGACGAAATACTTCCTACTAGGATTCTGTATGCACATTTCTTAAAGACCTTGGTTGACGGATCACTGACTACGCCCACTGACTTAGGTGGTCACGCCCAATGACTCCGCTGACTACGCCCAATGACTCCGCTGACTACGCCCACTGACTAAGGTGGTCACGCCCAATGACTCCGCTGACTACGCCCAATGACTCCGCTGACTACGCCCACTGACTAAGGTGGTCACGCCCAATGACTCCGCTGACTACGCCCACTGACTTAGGTGGTCACGCCCAATGACTTAGGTGGTCACGCGCAATGACTCCGCTGACTACGCCCACTGTTTTAGGTGGTCACGCCCAATGACTCCGCTGAATACGCCCTCTGACTAAGGTTGTCACGCCCAATGACTCCGCTGACTATGCCCACTGACTAAGGTGGTCACGCCCAATGACTCCGTTGACTACGCCCACTGACTTAGGTGGTCACGTCCAATGACTCCGCTGACTACGCCCACTGACTCCGACAGGAAGTTAAACTTTGATATTAAACGACGTTATTTGGAAAAAATATAACTAGAAACATGTAACTAGAAAAATAAAAATGTTTGTTGACGATCTAAACGATCTAACTACAACTTGTAGTGACGACTTTAGGTCGACAAGCTTACAAAAATGCTGTACATAAATGAAGGTCAATTGATTCAATGGACATACGATATCGATCAAGTTCATTTTAGGCCTTAAAATACCCTGAGTTTCATTGACCTATAAAAAAGAAACTTGCCATAAGAACTACTATGATTGTTTTTAGAATATTCAGTCAGTAAGAAAAGTCTAAAATCGTACCAAGTATATGTCAATCAAATGAGAGAGGTGTGTTAAAGGGAGGTATCGATATTCTGGAACAAGAATCGCCCCGAATTATGACAAACTATACTAAACCCTTGCGACAGTTCGGCTAGTGAATATAACTCCCAGTGACGTCACGAATGGTTTGAGCGAGTTCAAACTTCAACGGTTAATGCTTCTCATGACTGTTCCAATATTATTTTCAAAAGTCCCGGGGAAATCTAAAAATCGATTAACAGCCTACGATGACTATTAAGGAAATACCCTAGTTTATTTTGATGAACGATCTCAGATTTTCGCAAAACTACTTTTCAGAATATTGTATTCAAACAATATATGAGAGAGAATGAAAAATATTTAAATCTGTGACACGAACAAAACATCGATACCTCTACAACGCGTGGTATCTACCCAAGGAGGATATCGTCGTTAGTCTAAATACACATAGAGTAACACTTTTTTTTCAATTTTAGTCTTGGCAAATTTGATAGAAGCTGCAGACGACAATTAAACGTGATTGCAATTTGAGAAGTAACCAACCAACAGGTATAGGAAATATTGTGCAGAAAAAAGAGTTTGCTGTTAACGGGCAAATTGTTCTTTTAGCGTGATTACTTCTCTAGTATATAATCACAGGAGCAGAAAACCAGGAAATTGTGAAGGAAAGGGTTTACTTGAATTTGCAACATTTTGGTCGCGGTCTAAAACAGAATTCTGGGTTTTGTTGAAACGCCTGTTCTCGTTGAAATTTGAAATGTCTTTAACAGACGGTAGAGCATGTCCGACTACTAAACTTTTCCTCGCCAGACTGTTAAATCTCTACACTCATTTGCTTGGCTATTAATCCTTTTCCACACGACAAAAATTTAGATTGGTCCAAATTCAAAGGAATTGCAGACGACAATTTAAAGTTTATGAAATTCTCGATTTTTCCACTATGTTTTCCCATGCTGTTTTTCTTTAGGGGAGTCAAAAGGTGTCAATGTGTGGGAATGTGTTAAGTTGGTTGTAAGCCCATCGCTTCTCCACTTATCCATTTATGATCTGATATTAATCGACACGAGAGGGGATTTTATTGCAGTCATGGTGTAATAAATTAGTCGTTTGACATTGAATTGTTTACTTTGACGACGGTACCATATATTCTCATGAGATAAGAAATCAATCAACGGTGAATGACTAAAACCGCGTAAAATGTTTTGAATAAGCTTTGGTGAAGATGGTATGTTCGCCATCTTGTCATACCAAGGGCGGCGAATGTTCTTCGTATTCTCCACTCGCGAGTATATTTGATCGCCTACTTTATTTTCAAGAATGAACTTGAATAATTTGAATCCGTACTGGTCGCACCAATATCTCAAAAATAAATAGCCGAAATTCGCAAAGGTCTGATTTAAAAAAATGGAATTGTCCACAATGATAATGTAACTAATGGTCATTTTAATTTTCCCTAAAAGCACAGACCAGAAATTGCCAAATTACTATAGCACTAGAGTATTCCCTTTTGAGAAAGTCCATAAATTGGTCCGCGTGCTAAGTGGTCGTAAGGTATAGGCTCTTACAGCCGTTTAACCGAATACCAATAACAAAACTTTAAACTGGTCCAAGTTCAATGATGATGCAGAAGACACATTTTAGTAAATACAAATTTTGATTTTTCTACTTTTCGGGTAGAAAGCATTGTTGAAAATGAAGGAATTGCTTCTTCTGAGAAGCAATTCCTTCATTTCCAACAATGTTTTTCAAAGCCTTTTTCATGTGGCCTTAAAAACGATCATTGTGTGGAAATGAGTCAAACGTTCGACAATCGAATTGTCAGCTCGCTGACCACGCCCACTGACCTTTCACAAGGCACTCCGACTGAGATATCAAACGATCTTAGTTTGTAAACTATACGGTAATAGACGTTTGAAAGAAAATGTTGCATGGGGATCTTAACTCTTGTCATGCTAAATAAAAATTCCTTATAGAACTGCACTAAAATCAAAAGGCTGACAACACGGTATACACTAATTTTAGGTTAATAATTATTTTGAAAAATCATTTAAAAGAACACTGGTCTGAATGAGAAAAGTAGGTGGTGTAGACTAAGATCAGACTGCACTGCACATATGTGCAGGCTGATCTTTTTCTATACCTTTTGCCCAAACTGCAATATTCCGGGTACAGCATTACAAGGGTTAAGGCCGAGGCCGTAGTTACGCCGTAAAAATCGTCAAACCGACAAGACGGCTTGATATAAATCTGAATAACCCTTTGCATCTCTACTCAGACATTCATTTACCGGAATTTGCGTTTTGTTAACAATGAATCGATGTCTCTATTCACATATTTCTTTAGCGGCTGTCATTCAAATAACCAGTCGACCAATGAAATTTTTTATTTCGACCAAACATGAGTTTTCAACTCCTACATTCACCGCCATTTTTAACCTTTTTTGTTTATTTGGCGACTTAAACGTCGTAACTACAGCTTATTCAAGAATCATTATTCAAAGCACCCCTGAAGGCTGTAGACCTTAAATCACAGCCACCTGCTTCAGAGAGCCGCCCATGATTAGTCCTCAGGATGACTGTCTAGAGTAGCTTTGGATCAGTATCTATAGATCACATGGTGGTTCTTGTACACAGGTTTTGATATATACTTATTTTATTTTATATTCCCCAAGAAAGTAGTGTCTGTTAGCTGAGTCAGTCAAATGCCGCTCTTGTAAAGGGTTTGATTCAATTTTGGTTCTGGTGGTTCTGTTGACTTGATAGGGTTTCCGTTTAGGTTCATTATCCATAGTAATTAACAACGGTGATGTGTTAACACTTTCCTATACAAATTCGGAATTTTACGTCGATGCGATTTTGTACTTGAAAAAACATTGTGGGAAAAAGGAGAAATTGCTTGTAACAAGCAATTTCTCCTTTTCCCCACAATATTTTCTACCACATAGGATGTTTTTATTCTAAATTACATTTAATTTGCATTATCGTATGCAACATTATTCTTATTGGACCATCTAAAATCAGTAAAGAGTTAAAGTGGTTTACGGTTATGCTCCTAACAGGTGTTTGGTTAAGTAAATTTATCAAAACTTCAATCTACAAGTGATAATTTTCAAGGCCGTATTTCTAATTTATTTCACTGCAGAAATTTATCGCCGGATATTAGTCTGTTATGTGAAAATATAAAATGTCATGCCTAAACGATTTGATTTGAATTACGATTTTACTTGAGCATGTCCATGTGACGTGTTATTTCATTCAGTGAAAATATGTTCTGACGCGGAACAAAATAGTTTTGAAACCAAAGGGAATATTTATAACCGGGTTTAGTCTCAATTGTTGGCCCAGACCACTTAATTCCTTGGCCCCATTCATTGACTCCGTACATTGGAATACTACTTCGATTTTAAACGGCGTTATTTTGCATGATTTATGGTCACTAGTATGTTACAAAAAGAAGAATAGCTGTTTGAGGACCTAATCGTCGCAACTATATCTTGAATATCTTATAACGCTTCACAAAATTGCCATCCAATATCGGAGGTCAAATTCCACTCCTGATAAAAAGGAAATATAATTCTCCGCGGCACACGGTATAGCGGAGAATTGCCGTCTCAATCCAATGCCAAAAACCGGTTACATAGGTTTAGTCAGCCAGTTCTATTTATAGACGAATAATGAATACGTGGTCACTTCTTGAGAGACCTCTCGACAGGCAACTTCAACTTCTGCTATGGTATCCAAAGAGTATCGGCTTTGTAAAGTTTAGCCTGTTTCATTTACTCCAATCGCATGTTTTGCATTTTGGCGTAAGATCCGCACGTCCGATTTTCTATGAACATGATACCCATACCAATCACCGGCCTCGGATCGTGCATGTTGCGGACTCACGTTTCCTCTAATAGAGGGGTTTTTCTTGGACGACCAGTGTCCTGTTATGAATATCAATGCAAACAGCTAATCCTTACAGTTTGGCTGAACCGGGATCTTTAGATTTTTTCATATATATTGTTATTCGTATTTGTCATATGTACATTTCATTGTCCCACGCTGCCAGTATTATACGCGTCTTGCATACGCAAAACAGAGGTGTTGTTTTGGTTTTGTGTGAGTAAGAATTGAGACCGTTTTCTTAGAATGTCCTCCACGATTCATTTTACCCCTGTGACCATTCTCTCGAACCTTTAGCCAAAATGGATTGCGCCCACTAAGCTTAATAAAGCACTGCGTTTTAACCCTTTCTTATTTTGCAAAATTTTAGACCTGTCCAAATTCAAAGGTTTTGCAGACTTGATTCTACTTGAAAAATAACCATTTGGTAGGGTAGAAAATATTGTGGAAGGAGAAGAAATTGCTTGTTACAAGCAATTTCTTCTTTTTCTATAATGATTTCTCAATTACAAAATCGCAGGGACGTTAAAATCAGTGATTAACCAGGAAAGGGTTAATCAAGGTCTGCGTTGCCAATTCATTGGTTTGCGAGTGCGATACCAGAGATATTTTTTCTCCCTATATTTTGCAATAGGCAACGTTGAACGTTATTTGGCTTTCATTCATACGAAAAAAAGAGATAGCCTACACCCTAGAAGAGTAAGCAGTTTTTGTTCAGATGGGTTGCCGTGTATTTGGAATAAGTAGACCAAATGTTAGTCACATTTCATCTTAGTTATCATTATTCTAAATCTAAAAAATAGCTTTTAACTCGCGTTTTCTCACATTAACTAAAGTATATTCGTGATTCAAATTTTACATTAAAGGTCGATTAAATCGAAATTTGTGCCAAAGAGCATTATTCAAATACATTTTGTTTCGCACGTGTGTAGCACAGTTTCACAATAACACGTCTACAAGCAAGTTTGAAACAGTATCGAGACAGTATGATACTTTTTGTGATACGATCGTGCTTCATTGTCATAATTTCAGTAATAAAATTTGTTAGACTGCATAATTTCGTCCTTGCTCGAATTATTCAAGGACGATCGTACACTAAAATCGTTTCATCTTTACCTTATTTGACCTTCACCCACAACAATCGCAAAATGTGAAGCATATTCTGTAAATAGCTACATTTTTTTTATTAACGTCAATACAATAAATCAACAAACCTAGAATGATGCGCTTTAATGATTTATGCAGAAACCCTTCGTTTGAAAACTCCTAATTTGAAAACAAGTATGCTGTATTTCATTTATGCTCCCAGTCTAAAGGTCGAAAGGTGAATATTTGAACGTTGTCTCTTTCTTTTGACCACGACAACGACTTTAATCATAGTTGAACAGGTGGGCTTGGAAATCTTTGCCCCGATCATGAATATGCCGCTGCATAATCACACGCTTGTTCAAGAGTTAAGTCTCTGTGACTTTTTACTTACTTCTATTATTGAGTGTCTTTATCTTTTTTCTTGTTTTCTTGTTTCCTGTATACAGTCCCTGTAACTTTTTTATTTGTTTCCTGTATAGAGTCCAAGTGACCTCTTTTCTTGCTTCCTACATTGAGTTATTGTGACTTTTTCTTGTTTGCTGTATAAAGTCCCAGTGATTTTTTCTTGTTCCCTGTCCTTTTGACTTGTTCAGAGTCCTTTTGACTTTTTCTTGTTTCCTGCAAAGATTTCCCGTGACTTTTTCTTGTTTTCTGTAAAGAGTCCCCTGTGATTATTTTCCTGCTTCTTACATTGAGTTATTGTGACTTTCTCTTGTTTACTGTACATGTTTAGAGTCCCGGTTTTTATTTTTGTTGCTGTTGTTGTTGTTTCCTGTATAGAGTCCCCTCGTTTTTTCTTGTTTCCTGTATAGAGTCCCTGCGATTTTTTCTTGTTTCCTGTATAGAATCCCTGTGACTTTTTCTTGTTTCCCGTATCGAGTCCCAGTGACTTTTCCCTGTATAGTGTCCCTGTATTTTTTTTTCTTGCCTCCTGTTTTGGGTTCTTGTGACTTTTTACTTGTTTCCTATAAATTGCCCCACCTTGACTTTTCATCATCTCCCATATTTGTAAGAAACAATATCCTGGACATCGATGTTCATCCGTCCCGTTACACATTCCCACAGAATCACACTTATACACACCTCAAGAAAAATGCTTTGAAAACATTGTTGAACATAGGGACATGCTTTGTAACAAGGGATCCCTTTCTTATCTACAAAGTTGAATAAAAAAATGCAATAAGTTATTTTTAGCTCCCCCGCAACAAATGTCTAGGAAGAAGCATTGTCCTCAAAATCTCTAATTCATATAGTGCTAGGTTGCGCAGAGTTCGGTATGCACTCTTTAGGAATGGGGCGTTCGTTTGAGAAAATGACTTTAACCTATGACCGTTAACTCTGTTATGAAAAGCACCAGAAGGGCGAGCTATGTTGTCCGTGGACAGCTCTTGTTTTACGCCAAGAGCCATCATATTTAAGAAATAATTTCAAGTGAATTTAAGTTTTTATCTTGATCTTTGACCTTCTTTTCAAAAACTTCAACCTTGCTTATGTATTATCAGAGACACTTTTATTTAAAGCCAAATAACCATGTCTGTATGACACAAAACTATGAATTACGTTCACATTTTTAACTGTTTCACATTTCCTGATGCTTTACACGTAAGACCGTCACATTTTAAACAGTCACTCTCCAAGTGATAGGCTTTGATTTCAGACCAAGCACGATGGTCCTTGACCCTAGACGTAATTTCGAAAAAAAAAATCGCTAATGTCCAGATTCTTTACGCAAAGGACAATCAAATTGTTATAAGCATATGCTTAATAAAAGATAGAAGACAAAATACCAACGTATTGTCTTTCTCAAACACTGGATACTTAAATGTTTGGATTAATAAACCGCTTTTTAAAATATTTTTTTAAACTTTTACCCTAGCGCTTTCGAAACTTATCGCTTCTTCGGCAGGGGTTCATTAACAACTGGTTATATAGTATATTCAAGAGATGAAGAGAATATGTTTTGTTGTTCATTAAATGAGTACGCGAAGCGGATTCATACATAAGTGTGATTAGGTTTTTCGGTTCATACCCCCCTGAAAACAAAAAGTATTCTTTTTATTTCTTATAATTCAATAGCATCGAGCGAAAAAAGCAAAAACTTTAAAAAATTTGATACCTTTTTATGTGGGACTATTTTGTGCGGAAGCATACAAAATTGCTCTGTGCTCAAAAGTTTGTCTATGGAGGTATGAATATATTTTTTTTTTCGACCAACCAGAACGCCCGTTTTGGGTAGACGAAACAAAAATTCAAATAAGACTTATCGTACAAATAAGTTATAGACTTTCATTTCTTTCCAATCACCATTCTTTCACCTTCAACTTTGCCAATATTTTCTGTTTACTTACATTAATGCCCACCAAATGTTTTAAATACACAAAGTAAGTGAAAGGCTTCCATTTGAAACAAGCGACAAGACTCCGCGACCTTGAATGTCTTCTCGAAAAACCACTGCTTTTAGTGGGTTATGATTTATATATTTCATGCAAATATAATTTATTTTTAGTCGCGTCTATCAAGATTCAAACCTTTTATCTGGCTGAAAATCTGTTCAGACGAGCAAAATTATGATGAGGCAACTCTTTTGTATTCTTGCCCACAAAGTAGATCCATAGAATTTTACTCAAAACAAGTAAATATTTGCTTGATGGCATTAAATTACAAGAAATGAAGAGAATACTTTATTTGTTTTCATTTGGGTATCAACCTAATTACATAAACACACTAATAAATGAATTCGCTTCGCATTATATTCATATGGTGTTATATAGTTTATGGGATTCGTTCTTCAATGAAATATATATAAATATATATATGTGTGTGTGTGTGTGTGTGTGTGTTCCTTTACCCATCACCAGACAGCAAAGTTTTAGACTGGTCAAAATTGAAAGGAGTTGCAGACGACAAATTAAAGTTGTTGAGAATTTAGATTTTTTTAAACTTTCTTAATAGAAAACATTGTAGACAATGAAGAAATTGTTTGAAACAAACAATTTCTTCATTTTCCTCAATGTTTTCCAAACTGTGTTTCTTGTGGGGATTCAAAAAGCGTCATTGTATGGTACTAGTACAGAACTTCCAGTGTGAGGGCGAGCTTTGCTGATCACAGTCACCTCTTGTTTAACTTTAATCGAGGTCACCGGAGTAATACAGCTTAAAATTTGATTTAACCCATTACAACCCAATCCCTCCTTTTTACGCCCCTCAAGAAAAAAGCTTTGTAAAACATTATGGAAAATGAAGAAATTGCTTGTATCAAGCAATTTCTTCATTATCCACAATGTTTTCTATCCAAAAAGACGAAAGAATTCAAAATTCCATCAACTTGAAATTATCGTCTGCAGCTTCTTTCAATTTGGACCAGTCTAAAATTTTGCTGTGTTGGAATGGGTTAAACTTTATGAAGTTACCACTCTAAGAACTGCACATATAAATTATTGTAGGATTCTCACTTTACCCCTTGCAGTTGGTAGCGTATCAGACTCCCAATCTTTATTCATTTGATGTCATGGGTTCGATACCCAGCGGCGGCACATATTTTTTCCGACATTTGCTCTCACAAATGAGTGAATTATCGTAAACCTAAGTGGGATAGCAGCTGAAAGCTAGGAAAAGATGTAGTGGTAGTACTGGTGTGAGAAATACCAGGAATCCATTATTAGGTGCTCCAGTCGGCGCGATATGACTAATACTGTTAAAGCGGCGTTAAACCCCATTCAATCAATCAGTTCATTGAAACGATTCTATTGAGATCAACTATCAAAGGATTAAGTTTTGATAATTTTATTAGCTTTGTGTTTTGAAAGAGAAATCTGATGCCTATTACTCAATCAACGCTTGATAAAGGTAGTTTGATTGTATAATCGATATTTGCTGTAGTACATTATTGTTGAGAATCGCGCGATATAGTATAAACTATATTTAATCCTTGTCGCTCTGAACCCGGAATATTCCTGTTTTGACAGGTTGTATAGCCAAAGATCAGGCTGCATGTACATGCAGTCTGATCTTTGTCAACACCTCCTGTTTGTCCATTCAAGCCAAAGTCAATTATAAGATTTACTGTGAAAAAAAAAGAGAGTTACTGGTCAATAGTTAGTAAATTTGGTGCTTAAAGCGCTTTGATTTTTATGCAATTTTGAGAAGGATTATATCCATAACAAGGGTTATAAATGCAATGAAATTGTAAATAGCCGCAAGACAAAAGATACGGATAATTTCATCTGCCTGCCACCACGTCTGAAAACGGCCACACATCGCCTTAGTTTATAAATCGATGGCTTAGAGCAAAAACATAGTATGGCTCTATTCAATGTATAGAGCCTTACTATATTTTTTGCTCTAAGCCTTCGAAATGCGTATAGTAGAATCAGAGAGAATTAGTAATTCCAATTCAGTTCAAATCTTTTTTAGCTTGCTATACTTTATTTTGTAAGTACTCATTTATAGGCTTATCAGTCAAGACGATTCAAACTAATAAGTTTAACTAAGGTAGATCTATCAAATAAGGATATTGGAAAGTGAATTTGCCTTTATTGTATCTACAGGTGCTATTTTTGATAAAATCATGGTTACCGGCAAACAATTTAAGCGTGACATACCCACTGCATAATTTAGTCGAACTATTTGTTATGAATCTAATATTACATTTATTGCTAAAAGACAGTGGTAGTTAATGGTTAACAACTCAATGTTTTCCGAACTCCATACACAAAACCATCATATGTTGCAAGTATGTCAATAATTGACGGATTTGTTGCCCCGACCTCTGAACTCCGACAGGAAGTTACTTCGATGTTAAAGGCTTTGCTTTTGAAAAGTACGTGGCCAGCAACATGTCACAAAAAAGTGAAACGGGGGGGGGGGGTTGGCACCTACAGCGCGAATATGTCGCCAAACCAACATAATGCCTCACGGAAATATCGGCAAATGTTAGAGTTTAAAATTCATTTCCATGCTAAATGAACAATTTAATTGGGTGATTATTATTTTACATTGACGACCCGTCGATTTAAAATGGTATATTTTTTTCAAAGTACGGAAAGTACTGTAAGCTAGCAAAGCATGGTTGAATTTAGAAAACGTTTCCTTGTTGGGAAGAAAACATTGTGGACATTGAAGAAATTGCTTGTACAAGCAATTTCTTCATTGTCCACAATGTTTTCCATAGCCTTTTTCCCAAAGCGGAATTGATTGGGAATTGGTTAGATAGCGTGCTTTTGACAGAGTTCAATACGATATGAATAGAGTTTGTAATATTCCTGAAATACACGAGAACTACTTTTAATGGCGTAGACATTTAATGGATTTAGTGGTTAAGCCTCCAATGGCAGTTTGCACTCGTTGAACTTTGAGACGACCTAAAAATTTCGTCTGTTATCTTAAGCTATCAAAGCTGTCGCTTTGCTAGCTAAAAAGTCTTGATGTCAAACAATCAGTTACCGTGAAAAGATTAGGGCCCAAATCACAGTCAAACCATACAGTGAGGGGTCATTTTTTAATGTCATCGACCACAAATATACATTACACGAATGACTATAAGCGTACATCGTTAGTATAAATTATCGATCGATTAGTCTTGTTCTAGAAAATGTGTTATAACCTGAAGTTTATGTTAGAATCCATGTGAATCGGATCACAATCAATACATCCTTTTTGTTTTAGTGCCTAATGAAGAGCTGTAAGTAACGTTACTTTACATATCATTTGTAAAAGATGCCGGTAGCTAGATTATTTTAGAATTGAAGAGGTTTTTACGCTTGAACTTAACCAATTTCAACTCAGTGACGCTTTTAGAAAATAAAAGCTTTGGAAAACATTGTGGAAAATGAAGAAATTGCTTGTTACAAGCAATTTCTTCAATATCCACAATGTTTTCTACCCCTTAAGTAAAAGAAAAAAATCCAAAATGTCATAAGTTTTAAATTACCGTCTGCAACTCCTTTCAATTGGGATCAGTCTAAAATTTTGCCGTCTGGTAATAGGTTAAAAACTTAATTGTACTGTATGAATGTGCCAAGCGGATTCATACATCGGTATAATTAAGTTTTTAGGTTCATACCTCAATATAAAAAAGAACTCTTTATTCATTACCATCAAGCAAAATAAAGCAAATGTTTTACTAGTTTTGACTAGATTTGCGTATGCAAACAAATAGATGAGAACTCGAAATTTTGTTCATAGAAGTTTGAAAAAAATAAGCAATTGAAAATGCTGGAATCTTGATTTGCGAAACTACTTAATTTGATTATTTGTCACTTCAAGTATATTTACAGTTTAACTTCTGTAAGTGTCACCAACTAGTAGTTTTGACCTAGATTCAGTTACACGCAATGTAACTACATGTTTTCTTTAGTGAATACTTGAAAATGTTTGCATTCGCAACTAAACACACTGTATGAATACGCGAAAATATTCTCTTCCTTTCGTATAACTCGTTGTCAACAGCAAAACAATTAGCCCGCAACCAAACAAAACAAAACAAAAAACACAACCCTCTCCCCAAAATTTCCAACCTATTACAAATTTAAATGCATTTTGTATGGAACTATGTTGAACTATTTTTTACTAAAATTATTTTTATACGGGAATTTGATTAGACAAAACGACGTTGTCAGTCTCGATTGGCTGAACATCTCTGTGAATTTATTAATGAGAAAAGATTGTAGAAAAAGAAGAAATTGCTAGTAAAAAGCAATTTCTTTTTTACACAATATTTGCTACCCTAAGAATGACTGTTTTTCGAATTTAATCCACTTTATATTTTCGTCTGCAATACCTTTGAATTTGGACAGATCTAAACGTTTGTAAAACAGGAAAGGGTTAACCAACAGAATCGCTGTGAAAACATCCATTTAAATAATCAGTTTGTTGACGTGATTTTTAGTCTCGAGTGACACTTGTACGTTGGAGTGGGAGTCGACGGCCATGGCAAATGAAAACAAAAACAAAACAACTAAAAACAAACAAACAGACAAACAACAACAATAAAATACTACATAAAAAGACACAGGAAAAGAAACTTTCCAAGCATATGCATTTTCTGTGCTGAAAACGTGAATGATTTTTTCCAAGCAAAAAGTGAGCCAATTTTCAGATTAATAGTTGGATTAGTCGCATCGATACTACGCGGTACGTATGAAACAGGACACCAGATATACATTTAAAATGTGCATACTATTGGCCTTTATAACTGATACTTCCGCGGGATGTGTGTGTGCGTGTTTATTTTTTGTTTTGTTTTGTTTTGTTGTTTTTCTAATTCGGACTAATATCACTGATTTACAGAGACGAGTTTCGCTTGTCTTTCTGTTTTCAAAAAATAATAAAGGCCTTTTATTGGACTATACATCTTCGCTAGCCAAGGGTTCTAACTCCTCCTTGTTCCTTACGAGGTGGAGTTAGAACCCTTGGCTAGCGAAGATGTGGACTATAATGCACGCTCATAAAATTCCAGGACATAGACAGGGAACGAATTCATTGCTAACTACCGATCTTTAAATACGCTCAAGATGGCGAAGCAATTGACTAATCGCGATTGTCGACCAATCAAATCATTCATTTAGCCTCGAAGTTAACTTTGAACTCAATAATTGACTGAAATTTATGTGAAGAATTTAAAACGCCACAAACGTCGTAACTACAGCATGTTTAACCTTAGGTTGCCAAACAACAATTTAAGATTTTTGTTTCGTGTCACTTTCATTGAATTTTGGAAATTAACGGCCTCATTCCCGGCGAATATTCTTTCTCCCAGCAATGGGTGGATAATCGTCAACCTAAGTGGGGTGATCATCTAGTACGAGAAATACTAAGAATCCGTGGTTAGATGCTCCAGTCGCCGCGACAGGGTAAAATAATGATACAAGTGGCGTTAAACCGCAACCAATAAACCAATTGCAAAATTACGGCATTTGATATCGAAGTGGAACTTCATGTTGGAGTAAGTGGGTGTGGCCAGCGAAGTCTGTGGGCGGGGCCAACGAGGACTGTTGGCGGGGCCAAAGGCCAGTCAGTAACCAACAGTAACCTGTAGAAGCTGTGAATATACGCGGGGAAACTACATTATTCTAAAAATATCGTTTTGGCTCACATAGCTGTCCATTGAAAAACTTATCTAAATTTGACACTTTCCTGTTTTACAAAATTTTAGACTTGCCCAAATTCATTTGCAGACGCAGATTGGAATTGATTTTAATTTTTAAAATAACCATTCAGTAGGGTAAAAAACATTGTGGAAAAAAAAGAAATTGCTTGTAACAAACAATTTCTTCTTTTTCTACAATGTTTTCTCATGTATAAAATTACTGGGGCGTAAATACCAGGGATTAATTTGGAAAAGGTTAAGGCGAATTATTATCCACCTACACTGGATATCACGTTGAATTAATTGATTGTAGTATAAGGGTAAAATCTATGGGCAGGTCGTGTTAGAGATTTGAGTATGCATTAATGACAGTAATTTATACGCAAAGTAATGTCTTTAGTCCATGTATACCAAGCTAAAATCTTTTCATAAATAGTGAATCTTAAACCTTGCCATGCTTGATATTATTTTTTGTTTAGAAGTGCATTACAATCAAAGGTCTAAAAGCACTGATAGGCCCTAACTGTTGGATCAACTAATCCAATATCTATTGCTTTTTCTTTATTTATATCTTAAAGCAATTTGTCAGTTCTCTGTGTCCCTTACAGGACTTGAAATCTCAGTGTATACTATCGTAAATCACACGAGTTGAGATGTTTTTAACATGTCCATAACGTCTGCTACATTATCCAAAGAAAACTGGACACTCGTGTGCCAGAAGAGCCGCCGTCACAGCGCAGTCGGTAGCGCGTCAGACCTAATCTTCAATCATGGGATGTCATGGGCTCGATTCCCGGCGGCGGCACTTATCCTTTCCGACATTTGTCTCTCACCAATGGGTGGATAATCGTAAACTTAAGTGGGATAGCAGCTGGAGGCCAGGAAAGGATGTAGTGATTACTGGTGTGAGAAATACCAGGAATCCATTGTAAGGTGCTCTAGCCGCAGCGATATGACTAACATATTGTTAAAAGTGGCGTTAAACCCCATCCAATCAATCAATAAATCGAGTGCCAGAATACAAGAAGGCATTCTTGACTACGAGACTTAATTCGAAGAGACTCTAGCTAAATATTTCCGGAGAATGAACCCGACGTTTTGCTATAACTAGTTCGTCATCTGCGTAGAAGTATGCGTCAGCATCGTCATCATCGGAAAACTTTGACATTTAAGAGTTTTCATGGAGGTATGAACCGAAAATTCTTATCACACTGTATTAATACGCGAAGCGGGTTCATACATAAGTATGAATAGGTTTTTCGGTTCATACCTCCATGAAAACAAAGAGTATTCTCTTCATTTCTTGTAATCTAATAGCATCGAGCGAAAAAAGCAAAAACTTTTTAAATTATGATACCTTTTTCTTGGGACTATTTTGTGCGGAAGTATACAAAATTGTTGCGTGCTCAAAATTTTGTTCATGAAGTTATGAATAATTTTTTCGATCAATCAGAACGCCCGTTTTGACAAACCTGAAAATTAAATTATTTTGTAGTATCTTTGGAATGAACTAACGCAGTCTCTTGAAACTAGGAATTATGTTCACTATCAAAAGAGCAATCCATTCCAACGAGGGAATTAGTCTAAATGCAATTTTGAACAAATATTGTTCCCTTTTCGACTTGGAAGTTGGCAATCTAATCGATTTACAAAAGTCCTCCTAGCAAACAGAAAACAGTCCGGTAGCACCTCTGAGTAAATGGGTCCTTGTGTCCGCGCAACTAAATTAAAAGATTATAGGGTGGCCCATATTCAAGGGGGTTTTTGAGGCTTATGATTGTACTTGTACTTGTTTTACTGGAGAGCAAAGCATCTATTACGGAAAAGGCACCTACCCAAAAATTGTAGGTCTTGAAACAATCAGCCTCCTCTATCATACATTATTCTTCGTTGTTGTAGAAAATCGAAATTGTTAGAGGAAAGATTAGCTCGTGTTTACGAATCATAATTTACGGCCTACTTGTTTTAACTTCTTCCGTTTATCATGTCATTATTTATTGTCGTGAAGTACTCTTACTTCCGATCAAGAACACTTCTTGAGTTGAAAGTTAATTAATGTCAAGAACATTACAATCTCTTGTCAAATTAATTATCCGTCATGCGCAAAGGTACCTTCTTGGATAAAGATGTATCGATTTATGAAACCTCTCTAGTGTTGAAACTTCTGGACTTGACATTTTTTTATGGTTTTTGTATGTGTGTGTTTGTGTGTGTGTGTTTTTTTTTTTGTTTGTTTGTTTGTTTTTGTTTTTGTTTTGTTTTGTGTGTGTGTGTGCGCGCCCGCGCGGAAATTACTATTCGGGCATGTTTCGAAATACCAATGCTACTTATCTTACTCTAGATCAGGTCGCATGTCGTCGGTGCCAAAGCGAAATGTCGTAACTATAACTTAAAGCTGCAGTTACGATACTTTGCTCGCACACCGACGATATGGTATTTATTCACGTGGTTTAACCCATTTTCAAACGACCACATTTCGACTGTTCTAAATCAACCAATCGCGACTGTCAATCATGGAAACAATCGACCAATATAACCAATGATTCAGCTCGGAATTGAGCTTTGAGCTCCGACGTTGGCCGCCATTTCGGTGATTTTTTTGTTGTTGTTGGTTTAAACGTCGTAATCACAGCTTTTTCAAATCGACAAACTGGTAGTGTGAGCAAAAATGGCATTAAGAAAATGTACTTTCTGGTATTTCATCATACTGTTTGCTCTCTCACAGATTTGTTGAACAATGATTATGCTTTAATATATACTAAATATAGCATCAAATGACTTACATTAACCCATTCCCGCATGATCACGCTTTTAGACGCCCCTCGAGGAAAAAGGTGGGAAAAAATTGTGGAAATGGAGAAAATGCTTTAAAAAATATCTTTTCCCGCAAAGTTTTTGCCCCAAAATATAAATATATATCATTTGTCATGAACTTAAAATTAGCGTCTTCAACTCTACAATTTTGCTCAGTGTAAAATTGTATTGAGTCGTAATTATTGAACTCGTTGTTTTTTCAGAGGAAACATTACAATGGAATATTTGTATGGTAATTATTGAACTCGTTGTCTTTCCAGAGGAAACATTACAATGGAGTATTTGTACTTTGCGACGGTTCTGGCTTTGAGTGGTTTAGTATCCGGGAACCCTAGCGGAGCTCCTGAAAGTGTCTGTGCTTCTATGACTCCGGGTCACGGGTTCACACCTCGATCCGATAGCTCCAACTACACCATTACACTGTCCTCGGCCACATACAGATGCGGGGGCTCAGTAACAGGTAGGTTCATTGACCCATCGCTTGACCCGCCCACTTACTTCGCTGACCCCGCCCATTGACTCCAACACAAAGTTTCACTTCGATTTTGAACGGCATTATTGTCCAAAGTTTATGGTCATTAACACGCAAAAAAATAGAATTGCACAAGGACAAATTACATTCGACAGAAAAAATATCCATTTTATACATGTGCTTAACTGTTACTATATAGTTAACCCTTGTCATGCTGTATAAAATCCTATAAAAAACAACATGAAAGCAGTATATGTAGTTTTATATATATATTTTTGAAATTAAATTCTATAATCAACCCTAGTATAAAAGGGACAATCGGGTGTTAAAGACAAAGATCAGACTGTCAAACAGGAATATTCCGGGTTCAGAATGCATGACAAGGGTAAAATGCCGTCATTATGCTCGGTAAAAATTACGTTACGCTAAGATTAACGTTAATATGATTAACGATAAATTTTGTTAGATTCTTCTTGATTGATATCTAGTCAAATTTCGTTGGTAAATCATGAATGGAATGCTACGATGTAGAAATGATACAAAACCTTGAATTTGATTCTGAACTTCAAACTACGTCATTGAAATTTATGTGAGCATTTTTGTTGTTTTGCCGAGTCATACGTCGTATATCGTCGTTGTCATTCTAAAACGTCGTAATCGTCGTTGTCGTTCTAAAACGTCGTAACTACAGCTTGAATCAAGCTGTAGTCACGACGTTTTAGAACGACGATATACCGCTTAATCAACGTTTAGCTCACCAACAAACGATTTACTACTTTGTTACATGTTACTGGCCAAAAATTTACACGATAATACCGTTTGATATCCAACTTCCTGTCGGAGTAAATTTTAGATTGGACAAGTCTTAGGTTTGGTAATGAGTCCTGGAATGGGTTAAAGAGAGATATATTTCATTGTTATTTGTTTTGTTTCTCCCCTCCTTTTCTTATTTTAAGTGAAGCACAAATAGTATACATGTAAGTTATCCACTCCTGCTCATTTATATTATGGTTAATTGTTATCCTTATAATTGGTCGTTATTACCAGAGAATATTTAAGATGAAGAGAATAACCAATCACACTGTATGAATACGCGAAGTGGATTCATACATTGTGTGATTAGGTTTTTCGGTTTCTTATAATTTAATAGCACTGAGCGAAAAAAAAAGCTTTACAAATTTTGATACCTTTTGTATGGGACTAATTTGTGCGGAAGCATACAAAATGCTTGAGTGCTCAAAATTTTGTTCGTGGAGTTTTTCGACCAATCAGAACGCCCGATTTGAGCTAAATATTAAATCATTTGATAATGATCAAAAGGGTACTATATGACATGAATGCTTGGATGATATATACCTACTAGATTATTTTCATTGTTGTTATTATCATTTGGATGTGTTTGTTTGCATGCTGTATGTTAATGGAAACAATCCTATTAATGGGTTTTTAACCTATCATCACTCAATAACGCTTTCAGACGCTCCTAAGAAAAAAGCTTCAGAATACATCGTGGAAAATGAAGAATTCGCTTGTTACAAGCAATTTCTTCATTATCCACAATGTTTCTACCCAGAAAGTTGAAAGAATCTAAAATTTCATTAGCTTTATATTATCGTCTCCAACTCCTTACAATTAGACCAGTCTAAACTTCTGTTGGGTAGAAATGGGTTAAACCAATAAGGGAATTTGAATTCACAGTGACCCTAGGGGGAGACCGGAATTTCAAAGGATTTTTCTGCCAGGCCCGAACAAGTACGGACAACAGTAGCACTAAAGTAGGGATGTTCGAGGTCGCGGACAGTGGAAATCAACAGCTTCGATGTGGCGTAAGATTGTTTGTTTCGGTCTTAAACAACTAGACAAATCTACAAGTTTTATCGAGGGATCGCTTTCGATGCCCTCAGAACTCCGACATGAGATTTCGAATGTGATATTAATCCAATACTTGGGGATTTTTTTAAGACTCGTCCCATTTGAAAGGATTTGCAGACGGAAATTTAAAGTTAAAGAAATTTTGAAAAACTTTGTCTGTTTAATGCGGATAATGAAGATATAGCTTTTACAGAACAATTTCTTCATTTTTCCAATGTTTTTCAAAACATTTTTCTTGTAGGCGTAAAAAAGGGGGATTATATGTAAACGGGTTAAACGAAGTTAGTTTGTAAAATAAATACGGGTAAAGTTAAAAAATGCATGACAAGGAAGTAAAATATATTAGCAAATCATCGGTACGCTACCCAAACATAGTAACTACAGTTTCAATAAGCTGTAGTTACGACGTTTAAGTCGCTAAACTAACAAGCATTTTCATTATAAATGTATGCATTCAAATTTCACATCTGTTCTATATGAACTGTTTGAGTTGCCAATGATTATTTAGCGTCGAGCCATAACCTGCCATTTCCAACCATTTTCTCATTGTTATATGCGCAAATACTGGACTTCTAATAGCCTTTGGTATAAACATATTTATTTTACACTGATTGGGAGACAAGTTCTTGCCCTACTTAGGTTAATCCCTCTCTATCCTGCAACCTGAAGAATGCACCAGGTCTCGCGCCGATTGTGTGGGCCACTGACTGAACCAAGATCGACAGCCACTCCCGGGAATCGAACTCGAACTCCTGGGTTCTCTTTATCGGGAAACCGACGCTCTACCTCTCGACCACGGACACCACGACAAGCCTTTCAAGGCGGATTACGTTAAAAAAGCGCTTTAATTCAGTATCTATGTGTAGAGCGGATTATAAAGATAAAGGGCTGATCTGAGTCTTTACTTGGCGCACACATTTGTAATTGACCAATAGCTGGCCCAGCCCACTGACTCCTAAGGCCCCGCCAAAAGACTCCGATAGGAAGTTCCGCTTCGAATTTAAACGGAGTCATTTTGCAAAATGTATGGCCAGTATCATCATACAAATAAAATAGTGGTTGGTTGGCGACCTAAACGTCGTAACTACAGCTTGATTAAACTGTAGTTACGACGTTTAGGTCGCCAAACCAACAAAAACGACTCACCAAAATGGCTGCCAATATCGGAGTTCAAACTGAACTTCCATTCTAATTGAATGATTTGATTGTTCGATTTATATTTTATTGATAGCCGCGATGGTCAATTATTTGAAACATTACATTAAAACTCAAAAGGCTATAATCTACCGATCGCCGGTGTCAACCAAAGAATCAATCGCTTAATCGGATGATCAATTCATAACGGAAGTGAACTTTGAACTCCGATATCAGTCGACATTAATTGTGAAGCATTACTGTTGATTTCGCGACAAAATCGTCATACCTATTAGCTTGGTTCTGGCCATAAATTTCGCAAAGTAACGCCGATTGTAATTGAAGCGGAACTTCCATTTGGAGTGAGTAAGTTGTGCCAGCGATCCGTCAATTCGAACCAAACGAGGCACATGTCTCGTTCCATTAGAATCCTCTTTATGAAATAATTTGTCCCTTATTTAGGCTCAGATATTTAATAACCCAACAGTGCAGTCGATCGAGACATCCGCTTGTGGTACTTGTGTTAGGTATTTGTGTCAACAGTTGTTCAAGCCCAGCCTGAATAGCTCAGTTGGTAACGCGTTGTGTTCTTAATCCAGGGATGTAAGGTTCGAAACCTGACTCGGACAACAATCTTTCTGACATTCGATAAGCGTCTTCGCGACTGCATCATTTATCTCTCACTAAATTGGCGAATGACAGGTAGTGTACCTAAGTGGGATGTACATCTGGTGGCTCGTAAAGAATGTTGTGGTTGTAGTGTGACAAATAACTAGAAACCATGGGTAAGTGCATCGGCTTCAGCAATGTAACTGATGTAAATGAAAAAGGACACCGTCTGGTAATTCCGCAATAAAAATGTTTTATGTCAGGCAGAAATGTTCCTTTGGCAGTGCGAAAGTGTCGACTCTTACTCTTACACAAGCTAACCGAGTGGTAGAGTCTTAGCCTTTTCTTAAAACACCAGTACTATTCCTCCGGTGTCCCGCTGTTTTACCACCCTTAGGCAAAAGTTTATTGAAAATATCGTGGAAAATGGATACATTTCTTGTAATAATTAAGATTGAGTTGAAATAAACATCTAGGCAAAACAAAGGGGAAAATTATCTGAGGCATGCACATTTTCCGTTCTTCTAACAATGTATTCTTTACTGATTTCTTTCAAAAACGCTTCAAAATGTTGTCTGCGACTTTATTCAGTCTGTATCATTCTAAATTTTAGATAATATAGAAATAACCTACTAGGCAAACTACTAGTTTATGTTCCCTTCTAGATGCAAGGCATTACCCATACAAACCGAAATCTAAAATCCACTACATCATTCACATGGAAACCAACCGAAAACCATGGAAACCTCTACATAGTGTAAGTATAGGACTAAATGTCATCATAACAGCTTTTCTTGGTGGTCCTAATTTTTGTTGTTGTTGTTTTGTTGTTTAATATGTTGTTTCATTTCGAAGTAAAGCAGTAACCCTGATGATTTCCTCGTTTGGCGAGCAAACTATCGTAAATAAAGCTTGAATACAGCTATATTTGCGATTTTTTTCTCGCCTAACGACGATCTGTAAATTTCTATCTGACGACGTAAGATCTGAATATGACTTCATCAGAAATACCGATAGTGAAATTTATTTGAGTTTTCAGATTTTAATATTAAATTCATGCTTAAAGGGTCTATAACTCTAGCAGGGAAGAAATTTCTGACAAAAGGAATTCTAAAATCTTCGATAAAATTGTTTATCGACCCCTCCATAGATACCTTCAGATGAGCTCACAAGCCCGCTATAGCATAGATAAACAGAAAACGAAAAAAATCAAAATCAGTTTATGTTGGTAACATAAAATAATTTTGAAATTTAATTTCGCTCTCTTTTCGACAAAGCATTCAATAGCGGGCTTGTGACTTTTTTTTTTTTTTTTTTTTTTTTTAATTATTGAAAGATTTGTATGTAAACAATTTTAACGAGGATCTCGGGATTCGTTTTGGTGAGAAACTTTGTCCCAACTAGAACTGAAGCGCTTTTAACCTTGTCGATTTTCATTTGTAGGGTCATAAATGGGTCCCCACAACGTAGGGTTTTGTTGAAAAATAACGATCAAGGCCTTGTTTTATTAATTGTAAGGTATATCTAATATTTACTCCTATTACGGTGATATAAAATCGAAGAAAAAAATTGGCAAAAGGACATTTTTTAATTTTCACTTTGGGTGACTTAATGGTACCGGAAAATGAATTTATTATATACATATAAATGATATGAATTGAAATCTGACTATCTAATACAACACGACAGAAAAAAATCTGTATTCGGCGTGTACCAAAATAAAAACGTATTCGACGTGTACCGTTAAACAAGGACTTAGTGTATTGACGTTCGAGTTTATTCGGAAAGTTGGTTATTTCTTAATCATTTAAGAAAATTTTCTTAATGTCGTATCCTAAAGGTATATGATAAAAGGAATATTACAACATTGTGTTTTTTCTAGTCGTTGTTATCGTTTTCTCGAAACGTGTGTAGGTATTTTTTTTAAAATACCTACACACTATTCTCGAACACGATAACAACAAATAGAAAAAGAAACTGTTGTGATATTCCTTATATAGTGACACATCTTCCCATAAAGTTTGGATTTTCTTTATAACAGATGCACGTGGGTTGAACAAACCACCACATACTGGGTCCGGCAACCATCTTCAATGGTAATGTATGAAGCAGGTGGTGAGTGCGGATCGAACGGAACCAGCCGAATGACGTCAGCATTTTTTGGAATTGTCATTTCTTGTTTGGCATTATTGTTCGCCTTGTAGACGTAAATCGTTTATGGGCTACCAGAATATCGTAGCTACAGTTTATCCTAGCTGTAGGTACGAAATTTTGTCATCAAACGATATACTTCTACATAGATTTTAACTTTTCGTTGTTCAAAATGTTTACATATATGTTGTTCAAGATAAGTGTACATATTTTATTTCTATGAAAACCATATGTAATCAGTGACTTGTTCATGTATAAATCGACAGATCGCTGACCACACCTACTGAGCTCCGACAGGAAGTTTCACTTCGATACTAAACGGCTTTATTTTACAAAATTTATGGCCAAGAACATGTGACAAAAAAGTTGGTCGATTGGCGACCAAAACGTCGTAACTACAGCTTGAATAAGCTGTAGTTACGACGTCTTAGTCACCAAACCAATAAATATTCTTCAGTTAAATATATGCCTATGTTTGAGTTCAAATCTCACCTCCGGTCTAAATAAATGATTTGGTTGGTCTATTGATTGACAGCCGTAAAATCGATAATAACATATATATCTTAACCCTTGTCATGCTGAATGAAATCTTAATTTAGAATTACATGAAAATCAAAAGACTGCTAGACATTTAAGGCTTTAATTGTGGGTCAATATTTCTTTTAACAACGAATTTATAATCAATTCTGACATAAATTGGACAAGTAGGTGGTGTATAGAATAATTCAGACTGCACATATGTGCAGTCTGATTTGTGTATATACATCCTGCTAAAACAGGAATATTCCGAGTTCAGTACAACAAGGGTTAAAAACTGTGTAACCCATAACAAGACAGCATAATTTCAGACAGGCCCATATTTAGCGATTTCGCAATTGCGATTTTAGGCTTTCAGAAATAAGAACTCGTCTTTACCATTTCGCATTATCATCCCTCCGGAGCATATAAAGAGGCTTCATTGTTAATGGGTTAAAAAACACATGGCAATTATATTTCACAAAAGTCAATCTAAACATAATTTAATTTTTGATTCAGCAAGATTCAGGCTCTTGACCAGATATTTTTTTCCAACTGCAATCAACGCAATCTTGAGCACGCTCCTTTTTTGTATGTTTGTGAACATTGTAGATCCCTAAAAATATAGTTGTTTTGCTTTGATCTGATGGCATTTAATAATATGACCTGGGGGATTCAATTGGTAGATTGTTGTTTCTTTGAATTACAGCTGCCATCCTTTAATTACTTATATAATATATCAAATTATAAACTAGGCGCCTGAAGCTGATGTATGTAACTCGAATTATTTATTCCCAAAAAGTATTTGCCCATATCTGGTCAGCGAATCCCGATGGTACTATTTTGCTCTTACTCTATACCGTTTTGTGTGTTTCATACGTATTTTCAATTTTAAGAATTAATAATAAAAACTTTTCTTTATATTACACGGATTTTGTTTGATTTTAAAATCCCTGTTTTGTTTTGTGTGCTTGTTTTTTTTTTTTTTTTTTTTTTGTTATGTTTGGGTTTTTTACGGGGGGCGGGGCGGGTTAACCACTTTCTAGTGGCTAAAAAGTCAATACGACGCTGAAACTCCGTAGACCGGCCGACAAGTCATACAACCCATTCCCAAACGACCTAATTTTAGACTGGTCAAAATTGAAAGAAGTTGTAGATGACGTTTAGTGGATAGAGTTTAAAAAATCTTTATCTTTTTGAGTAGAAAACATTCTGAATATGAAGAAATTGCTTGTAAGAAGCAATTTCTTCATTTTCCATAATGTTTTGCAAAGTTTTTTTCCTACTGGGCGTAAAAAGGAGAGGTAGTGTGGGAATGGGTTAAAATTACTAGCCCGAGATTGATGAGTGATCAAAATCCGTCTTAGAATCTCAATGAATCGAAGAGAATGGTTTCCGTACAAAACGACAATTGACCAATCGCTGACACCGATCAATGACTCCTTTGACCACGCCCACTGACTCTGATGGGAAGTGCTGCTTCAATTTTCACTGGCGATATTGTGCAAAATTCGTGGCCAGTAGCATGTTACAAATAATTAGAATTCCCGCAACGTTTTCACCAACTCTTTTGTTGAAGGCCGTAAAAAGTGAGATTGTATGGGAATGGATTAAATAAAATGTTCCAGGGCCACGAATTCGAAAGTCAGTAAATGTACGTTGTGTAGGTAATTATCGTCTTTTTCAATTAACCTATTCCATCATAATGACTCTTTTAGACACCCCTCATAAAATGACATTCGGAAAACATAGTGTAAAATGAAGAAATTGCTTGCAACAAGCAATTTCTTCATTTGACACAATGTTTTCTCCCCAGTAAGTTGAATAAAATCTAAAATTTCATTTACTTTAAATTGTCGCATGCAACTCCATAAGATTAAGATTGGTCTAAAATTTGTTATCTGGTAATTGGTTAATACATCTGTCGCAGGTCTCGTTCTAAAACATCGGGTCTCAAGAAATCAAACTCCGTATTACACACGTACATAGACGATGAACTACCAAATAGTCTTATCTACGGTATCAAATGGCAAAACTTACTACATTTGAGTATCCAATCGACGGCGCTCTGAAACCATGAAAAGTAAAACGTGTATTATCCCATTAAATTGCCTTATTTGTGGTTTCAATGACGAATCAGTTAGCTTTCGCTAGCAATACAGTCGTTTTCGACATCACCCGAAGACTAACGACCTAACCCGATAATATCCGATGTTTCAATGTCGGTCAAAGGGAATATATCACATCAAACTAAGTTTATAGATTTAACAAGAATAAAGAATATTAATCCTGCAACTATTGGAAAGCAGGTGACTTTCCTATATCATATTTTGATGAAAGTCTGGCCAAGTGCAACTTTTCGAAGCTTTATTCTTTGTGGTAGAAAACAGTATGGATAATTAAGAATTTCTTGTAACAAGCAATTTCTTCATTTTCTACAATGTCTTCGCAAGATTTTTTTCTTAGTGACGGGGGCGTCAAAAGGCATCTTTGTGTGGGAATCAGTTAACCAACCACTTACCGAACGACAACAAATGTCCATATGAGACGATTCTACATAGAAATTAGAAAAGATATTATTTATAGAAACAACGTCTACTGCTTTTGAAAAGGGAATATCTATTATGATCGCTAAATGGAAGTGGTTGTTTAATAGAGGTGGTCGCATGAGCAAGATTGACTGCCGTCATAGCGTGGTCGATAACGTTCCAGACTCCACATCTTCATTTATGGGATTTCATGGGTTCGATCCTCGGCGGCGGCAAATACATTTTCCGACATTTGTCTTCCACCAATTTTTGAATAATCGTACACCTAAGTGAGATAGCAGCTGGAGGCTAGGAAAGGATGTAGTGGTAGTACAGGTGTGAGAAATACCAGGAATCCATTGTTAGGTGCTCCAGCCGCCGCGATATGACTGAAATACTGTTAGAAATAGCGTTAAACCCAAATCAATCAAAACATCAAAGTTTGACTTATGCGTGACTCGGCTGTGTAGGAGATGGACTCATATACTGACATAAACCAAAAACTACGGGTTCGATTCCCGGTCGGGCCACGTGAGTTTGCCTGGGCATGACAGATCTGTCCCGGTAGCCTACTGGTGATACATAGGAAAATAATCGGGAAATTAGTTGTGTCAAAACTTAAGGCTGTTGGAAGCGTAATTAATCCTAAAGAAGATAAGCCGAACTTTAGCTATGTTCGGTGGCAAAGAACAAAGTTATATTGCACTTTTCGTATAATCAAATCTTTATCCTATTTTTTCGTTACAACATCTCGTGTGATCATAGGTAAAAATATGGAAAAATTAGGAACTACATCTCGTAAACATAGTTAGTCGGTCTGGTAATAACACATAAAGGAGCTAGACTTTCATCTCACATTGTTTTCTACCCTTTTTTTATCAATTTAATACCCTCTAAACTGTCGTTTTCATCTTCTTTCCATTTGGAACAGTCACGAATTTTGTCGTCTTGTAATGGGTTAGACCTTTCGAGTACAAGTATAGGATAGAAAACGAGTGCCGTGGTATATGGGAACTTGATACCGGCACGGGCGAGTGTACCAGGGCACTAGATTTTCTATCTGACTTAGACCACGTGACCACCAATGCTTTTTTGTCTTTTTGTCCCTTTTAAATGTGTCTTGATCCAGAAATATTGATAAATATTATGAAAAATATCTATCTTTTTGTCTTTCTTCTTTTTCTGTTTTTCGGTTTTGTTTTTGCATTTGTTTTTAATTCTTTGCACGTGTTTTCAGTATGACAGCATAAGTTTTGTTGTTAAAATAACTTCGAATTAAACAAAAATGTGTGCATACCATCGATTTACATAAAAAACGAATTTTGTATAATAACATACGACGTGTCTAAGTTGACATGGGAGAAATGTACCCGGTTCCCTTAAATCATTTCTGTTTAGGCCAATTTTATTTAAGATATGAAGAGAATACTTTTCTTTTTCGTGGAGGTATAAAACTAAAAAAAAAAAAAAATGATCACACTGTATGAATAAGCGAAGCGGATTCATACATAAGTGCGATTAGTTATTAGCTCACCTGAGCACGTAGTGCTCAAGTGAGCTATTGTGATCCCCTTTCGTCCGGCGTCCGTCGTGCGTCGTGCGTCGTCCGTCAACAATTTCTCCTCCAACACCACTGGGCCAATTTGAACCAAATTTGGCAGAAATGTTGCTTAGGTGGTCTCCTTCAAGAATAGATAAAAGAATTAAAATCCGTTAAAAACTCTGGTTGCCATGGCAACAAAAGTGAAATTCTAAAATAATCTTTAAAAATCTTCTCCTCCTGACCCAGAAGGCATAGAGCCTTGAAATTTTGCATGAAGCATCAGTATATTGACCTCTTTCAGAAGAGCTAAAATCATGATCCTCGTGTCCCCAGGGGCGGAGCCCCAGGGGCGTCGGGTTTATAGAGAAATAAAGAACTAATTTTTAAATGATATCTCCTCCAACACCACTGGGCCGATTTGAACCAAATTTGGCAGAAATGTTGCTTAGGTGGTCCCCTTCAAAAATAGCTAAAAGAATTGAAACCCGTTAAAAACTCTGATTGCCATGGCAACAAAAGTGAAATGTTAAAATAATCTTTAAAATCTTCTCCTTCTGACCCAGAAGGCATAGAGCCTTGATATTTTGCATGAAGCATCAGTATATTGACCTCTTTCAGAATAGCTAATATCATGATCCTCGTGTCCCCAGGGGCGGAGCCCACGGGGGTGGGGTTTATATATAAATAAAGAACGATTTTTTAAATGACATCTCCTCCCAAACCAATGGGCCGATTTGAACCAAATTTGGCAGAAATGTTGCTTAGGTGGCCCCCCTTTAAAATAGCTAAAAGAATTGAAATCCGTTAAAAACTCCTGCAATTATTATCCATTGATCCAGAGGGAGGGAAAAGTTTTTTCTTTCTTTCAAATCAGCACTAAAGCCTTGGAATTTGTAATTTAGACTTTTGGATCCCCAGGTTCATAGACTTTATATGTAAGTGTGGCCCACTTGTTTCATTATCCTAATCTTAACATGAAATTAGACTGTTGAAAGAAAAAGAGCCTTTATCTCAGGTGAGCGCCCAGGGCCAACGGCCCTCTTGTTTCGTGTCATACCCCCATGAAACGATCATCTACTATCAACCCATAATCGTCGTTAGGCGTGCATAATGCCGTAATTACAGCTATATTCAAACTGTAGTTACGATATTTTCATTACCGAATGACGAAATTTGTTTTTAAGGTATTCGAGATAAATCGAAAGTATATTCAACAACGAAAAAGGTTTTGAAATACAGGGACACTTTTTTAAGTTAGTAGAGTAACCAAGCGATTAAAATATTGCGCGATTTATTACACAGAACTTGTACAATCATTCCTCTCCCGTACAGTGTCTCGGCACGTTATGTGGAACACGAGATCTGCATGAGAGCTGCCCTTGGTATTTTCAACGGGTGGTTTGTACATAATAATAAAACTAAGCGTTCAATAGTAGCGATTTGTCTCTCACCTATGGGCGGATAATCGTAAACCTAAGTGGGACAACAGCTGGAGGCTAGGAAAGGATGCAGTGGTAGTCCTGGTGTGATAAATACCAGGAAACCATTATTAGGTGCTCCAGCCGCCGCGATATGACTGAAATACTGTTAAAGCGGCGTTAAACCCCATTCAATCAATCAATCAATAGTATCGATCATCTATGACGTAAGCAATATATGCGTTGCGCAAAGCGTAGTAGAAATGGCAAGACAAACAATACACATGTTAATACATTAACGCGATCTTGATTGATTGAATGGGGTTTAACGCCGCTTTTAACAGTATTTCAGTCATATCGCGGCGGCTGGAGCACCTAACAATGGATTCCTGGTATTTCTCACACCAGTACTACCACTACATCCTTTCCTAGCCTCCAGCTGCTATCCCAATTAGGTTTACGATTATCAACCCATTGGTGAGAGACAATTGTCGGAAAGAATATTTGCCGGCGCCGGGGATCGAACCCATGACACCTATGATTGAAAATTAGGAGTCTGGCACGCTACCGACTGCGCTATGACGGCGGCAACGCGATCTTGAAAACGACATTAGCTTGAAAATGATTAATAGAAGAGAGCTGATTCCCTTTTTTAATTCTGTTTTAAATGGAACTTCCATGCCTAACTATACTAATCACGTGGTAGGACAATCTTTGTTTGTCCTTCCTTCTGGGAAGAGAGACGCATGCGCAAAGATTGTTTCTAATCTTGGTGACAAATCTCTTAAACGATCTCTGCTATATAGATGGAAAATTTTCTGAACATAGGGTATGATGTAAAATTGGAGCACATCTAGGGTTTCCTCAAACAGAACTACATAGGGTTTGTTCGTTTGTTTGTTTGAATTGGGTTTTACGACGCTTTCAACAATCTTTCAATTATATCGCGGCGGCTAGGGCACCTAACAATGGATTCCTGGTTTTTCTCACACAAGTACCGTCATAACATCCTTTCCTAGCCTCCAGCTGCTATCCCACATAGGTCTACGATTATCGACCCATTGGTGGGAGACAAATTGTCGGAAAGGATGAGTGCCGCCGTCGGGGATCGAACCCGGGACCTCTAGAATGACAGTCCGACGCGTTACCAACTGCGCTATGACCGCGGCGAACTACATAGGGAATATTACAACAGTTTGTTTATCGTGTTCGAGAATTGTGTGTAGGTATCTTTTATTGGATTATACCGAAGGTCGAATCCAATTAAAAAATACATTCACACGATTCGAGAACACGATAACAACAAATAGAGAAAAACATTGTTGTAATATTCCTTTTATTATATACGTTTAAGGACATGACATTAAGAAAGTTCTCTTAAATAATTAATGATTAAGAAATAACCAACTTTCCGAAGAAACCCGAACGAGAATACACAAAAAAGTAGACCATGTTTAACGGTACTCAACGAATATGGTTTTTGGTACACGCCGAATACGGATTTTTTCTCTGTCGAGTTGTATTAGATAGCTAGATTTTAATCCAAATCTTTTATAGGTATAATAAATAGGGACTATTACAACAGTGTGTTTTTCTATTTGTTGTTATCGTGTTCGAGAATCGTGTGTAGGTATTTTTTATTGTATGAGACCGAAGGTCGAATCTAATAAGTAATACTTACACACGATTCGAGAATTTTATTTTATCTTTTTTTTATTTCATTTTCTTTTTCATAATAATAACAGCTTTATTTCATGAAGGTAGAACATTAAGACATTTTCAAATTAGAATACCTGAATAGTCTTTTTTACAATGTTGCTTTCGCAATTATGAAAATGATTACTGTAAATGATGAAATGATACAAACATGCGTATAGAGTTTGATTAACAACAACAACAAAAACATGGCGGGAAATGCTCAAAAGGATAGTAAATCTACGGACAGATACACCTTTAGGTTAATTACTAGGTATCTTCTGGTGAGACTTTAGAATTGTTTCAATAGCAAATATTGTTTAAACTGTTTTTTAAAACTGGATGAAGATGTTGCATCTCTAACTGAAAAAGGAATTCCGTTCCACACACTCATGCTGTTGTACGAAAATGAGTTTTTCTTGTACAATGTATTAAACTTTGAGTTAGTTATGTCATGATGAGTAATCGATCGTAAATTGTAGTAAGTGTTATTACTAAAAGAAATGACGTCTGCCATATACCATGGCAAAAGGTTATTTCTACATTTATATATTAAAAGACCTGTGTGATAATTACATCGGTTATCGAAAGTTAACCAATTAAGTGTAGAAAAAAGATCAATTGAACTTGTTCTTGCTGAAAGGCCTAGTATAACACGGGCTGCTCTTTTCTGAAGCACACACAGTTTAGAGATCCTACATTTAACACTTTTCCACCAAACTGTACAGCAAAAATCAAAAATAGGTAATATGTAAGAATTGTAAAACAATTGTTTCATTTCAAACGACAGATAAGCCGAAATTCTTTTTATAAGAGAGATTTTACTATTCATTATAGAACTAATTTTGTCAATATGCACATTCCATGACAGGTGTTTGTCAGCGTGAACACCCAAAATTTTATGGGACTCAACAATTTCAATACCAACGTCATTTATCTTTAAATCTTATTTTAACCTCTTTATTCTATGTTTAGGTCCAATAAGCACACACTTTGTTTTCTTCGCATTTACAAGCATATTGTTATTAGAAGACCATGTCAGTATTGAATTTAAGCTATTTTGTAAGTTGGCTTGTATTTCGTCATTGTTGATGCCAGATGTATAAAGTGTCGACTCATCCGCATACAGGTCTAAACTAGACGCTTTAACATGCAAACTCATGTCATTTAAGTAGATTAAAAACAGACGAGGCACTAAAATAGAGCCTTGTGGGACACCACTAGATATTATTTGCGGAAAAGAATAAATATCATTATATCTCATGTACTGTTTCCTGTTAGATAAATAAGATTCAAATAAAGCTAAGGCTTTTTCTGAGAAATTGTGTAACCTGAGCTTATATAATAAAATTTTATGATCTACCAAATCAAATGCCTTTTTTAAGTCGACGAAAATCGAACCGACAATCTTCCCGGAATCAATTTCTTTTAACTATTCATCGATTAGCCGAATTAGGGCTGTTTGACAAGAATGTTTTTCTCTAAAACCTGATTGATTTTTCGATAATATGTTGTTTTTATCTAGGAATGAAAATAGTTGCTTATATAAATGACGTTCAAGATTTTTTGAAATAGTTGGCAATATTGATATTGGGCGGTAGTTATTTGGATCTTCTTTTTCAGACCCCTTGTGTAGAGGTAGAACATGTGCTTCCTTTAATGCATTTGGAAATATACCTTTGGCAATACTGTTGTTAATGATAGAAGTTAATGGTAAAACTATGTGATCACCACACGATTTCAGAACTTTGGCGCTTATTCCGTCAATACCATCAGCTTTTTTATGTCAAGTTTATGTATCATTTGACAAACCTCTGAGGGTGTAATGTAATCTATGTCAAAAGATTGTCTTTCAATACATTGTTTAAATGTCTGTGCATGCAAGAAAATGTATTTTCGTTGAAATATGACTTTTTTACGATGTTTGCTATGTTGATAAAATGATCATTAAAATTACTGAGAATTTGATGTATTCCGCGGATATCTATCCATTCGGGAAGATGCTTACTTTTAATACGTTTACATTTTATTGGAGCATGGACGGATAAAACTTTGTGAATAATATTATAAAACAACGAAAGAGCCAATTCTGGGTCATGCTCAGTTTCAATTAAATGTATCTGTGAGGCAATTACATCTTTTTGAAATTCTGGTGTTTTGAAGTTCTTAAAATTTCTATACATCATAAGCGAATGGCTATTTCCTTTAAAGGGTTAAATTTTCATTTTTCGTGTCATGCAAATTGGAAAATGATCGCTCAGTGAAAGATGCGAAACAAATACTTCAGCCAACCTGTCATTTCGATTTGTATAGATATGATCAATAATTGAAGAAGACGTTTTAGATACTAGAGTTGGTTTATTGATCATTTGAGAAATTCCGTACTTTAAAGCAAAATTCGACCACGATTTATGCATAAAGTCTTTCTTACTTGGAACGTAATTGATATTAAAGTCACCAATTATGTGATACTCAGTGCAAATCCCGTCTACTTTCTTAACTTGCATATCAAAAGAAGATATCCATTCTTGATTAGATTGAGGTGGGCGATAAACAAAACACAGTAAAAAGGGTTTCGACTTTTTATAACATATTTCGATCCATATAGATTCGATTTCCTCTGATTCTAAATCTGATCTATGCTTGAAAGGGATATGATTCTTTAGATAAACCAAAACTCCCCCTCCCTTTTTTATACCTTGTAAAGATTGAAATTATCTAAGGAACCACTAAGATATGTTTCACAAAAGCCAAAAATGTCAATCGTATTCGAAGATAAAATATACTTGATGTCATCAAATTTTGGTAGAAAATGATGAACATTGAGATGAACAATATGCAAACCTTTGAAATTTTAAAGAGGACTCTATGGTGTTGTTTGATCTACAAACAAATTGATCATCTTTACTATTTCTTAATTTTGTGTTTGCAGGCGCTATTCGTTCTTCAATTTCCTTATATGAGAACTAGATTTAAGTTTAGAATTAGAATCTGATTTAGAATTTGGAATAAGAATTGAGTTTGAAATTGACGCAAAATCATTCATAAGCCTGCAAGAATATGGAAATGAGTGGCAGTTTGAACATATTGAATTCAAAGCATCATATATGTTATCAACGGGTATATGTGAATTTGTGTATCTGTCCGTGATTTCCTAATGTAAAAAAACACGTCTACAATCTGAGGTATAATGATTATTCATACCACAATTGAAACAGCGGCGGTAGAAAACATTGTAGTTATTGAATCTGTTTGATCTAAGTCTGTTTTGATTGTTTTCGACACAATCTTCAACACTGTGTCCTTTTTGTCCACAATTAAAACAAGATAGTCGAGAAAACCTTCTTTGTTTATAACCTCCTTGTTTAAGAATGGGAATGTATTCGTTGTAAGTTTTTAGTAAAACAGATGTCCCTTTATCAGACAAATGTATTTGGTCTTTCCAGTACAAATCCGTATTTAGCTCTAAACGCTGACTGGATGGAATGCAGCCTGCTCCATTATCCCGGCACAGAAAATTTATATACCCATTCATTTCTGTCACATCGGCATCTATTCTGGGAGTAATTTCGGATATGAATATCTTGGTCTTGGGTGATTTCAATTTTATACAGTTGATAACATTCAAGAAATCAGTTTCTAAAATTTCTTCGTCTCTTCCTGATGCTAGATCGTTCCCTCCGGCCTGGATTACAATTTCACTGTAGGGTGTAAGATCCATTGATTCCAATTTTCTCTTGTTGGTTGCAACATTTGCGCCCCGATTTGTTGAGACGTCGACATTGCGAGATAGCCCCCTCTTATTTATACGTTGTAATATCGAGCTCCCTATCAAGAGGACTTTATCTCCTATATCCAGTGTTCGTTTGTAGTCAAAAGGCTGGCTTAACCCTTTTCCTGCTGAACATTTCATATCTTTTGACATAACTTCATTCTCCTTTTCAGTTCGAGATCTATCTGTATGTCCTGGAATCGATTTAACCTTCGTTTCCTTTTCACTGTCCGTATCTATCTTTTGTTGAACAAGCGTAATGCGGTCTGTAATCGACTGTAATCGGGATTGTATTGTTGATGAAACATTAGACGCCTCTTTCTTTAGTATGGCCGTTGATTCAGTGACACTTTCGACTTTTACTCAACTGCTTGCGAGCGAACTTTACAGACATTCTTTATTCCCGTAATTTCGTCTCTGATAAATGAGAAAGCCTCGGATGTTGAATGCACATGATCAAGTAAAATATCTTTGATCTCACGTATTTCCTTGAATATTTTATCCAAGCAGATATTTGATTCAGAAGCCATATCATAGACTTCCGGTAAATCAGGTATGGTAGAATGAGACTTTGATTCCGTAACAAAAGAATTCGAGGTATGAAATGAGGTATGAAATGAAAAAAACTAATCATACTGTATGAAAACACGAAACGGATTCATAAGTGTGATAAGTTTTTTTCGTTTCATGAAAAACTAGTCCCTTCATTTCTTATTATTTAATTACATCAAGTGAAAAAAAATATTTTACCAATTTTGGTGCATTTTTTCATGGAACTATTTTGCGCCCAAGCATATAAAATAGCTGCGTAATCAAAATTTTGTTCGTGGAGGTATGATTTTTTTCGGCCAATCAGAACACTCGTTTATGATAGACGTAACCGACAATAAAATTATAGGTTTATACCTAAATATTCAACATCATATTAGACATTCTTTCGTTTGTTAAATTACTTTAAATGGCGAATCGCTATCGGTAAGATTGAAAACCCTCCTTATTGTACGACACGTTAAATGGCGCAGTTTTTACACCATCTTGTTTCGCATCGCTTCGATATTGTCATCATTTTGTAACAATGATTTGCAACTTTCCACTGTTGATTGTACACATCTCGATCAATTCCGACCATGACCTAATTTTAATGCGTAAAGTGCATATTGATATCGTTTAATATTGAAACGATTTTATTATAAATAGCGACAGTAGATAAGATGGAATATTTTCCCCGTCACCCCTTTCGCTAACTGATGCGACTGTCAGTCAAAGAATCGACCGACCATTTGAGCATATGCGTGACATTTCCAACCATTTCGCATGTGCGTAACTCGCACACATTGATCACCCTGGACAGCCATTCGGGGCAATTAGAATATTCACTGATTGTCTATAGAAGCTGTGGATTAGTATCTGTCTACCGAGCGCAGAGTGAAGACTCTGATCAGACTGTGCGGATGCACAGGCTGATCTGAGTCTTTATTTGGCGCACATGTGTAATGGTTGGAAATGTCACGCATGCGCTCATTTATACTTGAACCCAAACATTAGCCAATATTAGATTTGCTTTGGAGCCTTTAGGGTCGTGCATAAGGCTACCTTAAGCTACAATAACGTTGATTAGGTCACAAACGATTTTTCTTTTAACCCATTCCCGACCAACCAAATTTTACACGGGTTCAAATTGACGGAAGCTTAAGACGACTATTTGGCGTTGATGGAATTCAAATTCTTCGTCTCTGTAGATAGCAAACATTGAGGTTAATGAAGACATTGCTTTGATTTTTTTATGTTTTCTTTTTGCTCAATCTTTGTCAAAGCTTTTTTCTTGAGGTGCGTAAAAAGGAGGGCTTATGTGGGAATAGGTTAACCTAACCTGAGCACTTCTGTGAGCTATTGTGATCGGTCATCGTCTGGTGTCCGTCAATCCGCCCATCTGTCCGTCCGTTCACAATTACAAAGAAAATCTTCTCCTCCATAAGAAACAATTGAATTTCAACTTCACAGAAATGATCCTTGGGTCATGCTCTTTCCAAATACTTCAAAGAACTAGTAATCATGAAGCATTTCGGTTACCGCGGAAATGGAGTGAAAAAACTTTAAGAAATCTTCTCCGCCCAAACGATATGTCCTAGAACTTTGATATTTTGTATAATTTAAAATCTATTGACCATCTATCAAAATACCTCAAAGAATGACCGTATCTTAAAAATTTAGCCCTTTTCATCGCGATGCCTGATTTTACAAAGAAGTAAGAAGGAAATCTTAGAAAAACTTCTACTCCCAAACCATAGGCTTAGAAGTTAAATAGATTGTATAAATCATCATCTATTGACCATCTACCAAAATACTTCAAAGAAGTACCGTATCTTGAAAATTACCCCTTTTAATCGCGATCCCCGATTTTTATAGAAGTAAGAAGGAAATCTTTGAACATCTTCTTATCCCAAACCATAAGGCCTAGAACTTTGATATTGTGTATAACCCAAAATCTATTAACAATCTACCAAACTACCTCAAAGAATTACCGTATCTTGAAGTTTAGCCCTTTTCATTGCGATCCTTGATTTTACAAAGAGATAAAGAAGGGTATCTTTGAAAATCTTCGTCTACAAAATCATAAGGCCTAGAGCTTTGGTATTTAGTATAGATCATCACCTGTCGGTCCTCTACCAAAATACTTCAAAGAATTACAGTACTCTGAGAATTAGCCCTTTTCTGTGTGATCACTGATTTTACATAGAAATTAAGAAGGATTGATTTGAGAATCTTCCTCTTTCATACCACAAGGCCTAGAGCTTTATTTTTTTTTTATGTATCTACGTCTATTGACCCTTACCAAAATACTTCAGAGAATTACCCTACTCTGAAAAGTAGCCCGTTTCTGTTTGATCAATGATTTTACCTAGAAGACAGAAGGAAATCTTTGAAAATCTTCTTCTCCCAAACCATAAGGCCTAGAACTTTATTCAATGCCTATTGACCATCTAGCAAAAACCTCATAGAATTAACGGGTTCTTTATTATTTGGTTTGTATCAATACCTCATAGAATTACAGCACTCTGAAAATAAGCCCTTTTCTGTGTAATACCAGATTTTAAAAAGGAATAAAGAAGGACATCTTTGAAAACCTTCTTCTCCTTAACTATTAGGCCTAGGGCTTTGATATTTGGTGTGTATCAATGCCTATTGACCCTATACCAAAATATTCAAAGAATTACTCTGGACACTAGCTCCATATTGCAGGATCTTCAATATACCTAGGATTAAATGAGAAAAGCTTTTTAAAAACCCTCTCTAAAATAATTAGGTGTAGGGCTTTGATATTTTGTATATATCATAAAGCCTTGAGCCATCATACTCAGAGAAGCGATATAGGACCATCATTGTCCTCTTGTTTGTTACATGCTGCTAACAGTAGAGTTTGAAAAACAAAGTCATTGAATATAGAAGTGGAACTTTCTGCTGGAGACAGAGTACTTGACCATCTGAGCCAGTGGGCGAGGCCAGCGATCCATTAGTTATATAGCAACTTTCTACAATTGATAACACTAAGTCTAATATTGAATTAATTAATTGAATTAGTGATCATATCACCATTCAGACCGGAATTACAATGCTGACCCCATACAGTTATCATAGGTTAATCACTCTCGTTTCGGCAGTCACAGAAACGTCCTAGCTACCGTTAATGCAAGCCTTAGTTACGTCATTTAGGTCACCCTACAAAGGCTTGCTTTCTGTTTTATGTCTCTGACCATTCTTTTTTTTTTTATACCTCGGAGGTCACTTGGCGGGGCTAGCGATCTACAAATAATGTCGGTTTGGTAGCCTTTCTGTACATGAAAGTGTACGTTTGTTTACATATCGTCACATTTAACCTTATGAGCGCCGACTCTAGAATACGTTTAGGTGTTAACACTTGTCATGCTGAACCCGGAATATTCCGGTTTTGGCAGGAGGTGTAGAACAAGATCAGCCTGTACATAAGTACAGTCTGATCTTGGTCTACGCATCCTGTTTGTACTTTTCCAGCCAGAGTTGTTTATGAAATTGATTTCTAAAAGAAAAATTTTCTTAACAGCAAGTTCTATCAGTGCTGTCAGCCCTTTGATTTTACAGCAATTCATTAAGGTAATTTATACAACATGACAATGGTTAAGAAAGAAAGTGCAAGAATGCGGGTAGCCAAGCCTGGTACTGTCACTTGGTTGGTGCACAGCACCTTCACGCGGGCCTATTTTTAACGTCTTATCCCAAAAAAGAATTATTTTGTAAGTCAAGCCAGCCCAAACCTGTGAGGTTTAATGTTTGTCAATGCCGACTTACTGGGCTAATGGGGCTGACTACTATCGCTCGAATGGTTCGTATAGCCTTTTGTGAGGACCCGTTTGTTGTTTTTATTTTACTGTTACAGTTTGTATAACTGAAATTCTCCTAATGGATGCGCTTGTACGATGTTACAACACCCATAGACGCGGATCAGTAAGGCGATCAGAATGGCTAAACTGTTTCGAAGTTGTCGGAAGTTACCGTCACTCATATAGGACTCGTGTTTGACTGGTAAACCAATGCTTTTACCCTCAAGAAGCTGAAACTACAGTATGCCGTCTTAAATAACCCTTAGAGGGTTGATTTCACGTAAAGAGTCATATTGGGTCATTGAGATAAAATTCTATGGGTCTATACAGGGTATATTGGTTTCCCAAAATTTTAAGTGATTAATATACTACTGAAAATATTATATAAATTGATTGGTTACTTCATATTTCTATTAAAGGTATATACAACTAAATCAAAATAAACAAGAAAACTTAAATGTTCAAATTTAAAACACATGATTCACTCATTTAACTTTTCGACCGCTTGGAAATAAATTTTTACCCTTAGAATTTCACGGTCGAAGAGTCAAATACGAAGGCTATTACCAGCCTTAATCCCATAAATACAATTTGCACTTGTTCAAAATAAAAGGAGCTGCGGACGACAATTTCAAGCTGATGAATTTTTAGGTCACCTGACCGAATGGTCATGGTGACCTATTGCAATCATCGTTTGTCCGTCGTCGTGCGTCGTGCGTCGTCCGTCTTCCGTTAACTTTTAAACATTTTCATCATCTTCTAAAGAACTACTGGGCGGATTTCAACCAAACTTGGTAGAAAGCATCATTTGGGGATGCAAATTCAAGTTTGTGAAAATAGGGGTTCTGGGGGTCATAGGGGCCCCAATCGGGGGCAAAAAGGGGTAATTTTTAGTTCTTCTTTAAAAATCTTCTTCTAATAAACCGTTAATGCCAGAGCTTAAATATTTTGTGTGCATGACAACTAGGACAGGTATATTATAAATTGTGAAATTCATGCCCCTGGGGTCATGTATGGGGCCACACCCAGAGGTCAAATTCATCATGTTAAAAAATTCACATTTTCTTCTTCTTCTGATGAAGTACAAAGCCAATTTCAAACAAACTTGGTTAAAAGCATCATTTGGTAATGGTTATTCGGATTTGTGAAAATTAAAAGGCTGGGGGGGGGGGGGTCAGGGGGCCCTAAAATGGGGACCAAAAGGGGGTAACTTTTGGTAACTTTTAAATATTTCATCTTCTTCTCATGAACTACTGGGGGGATTTGAACCAAACTTGGTAGAAAGCATCATTGGGGGATGCCAATTCAAGTTGGTGAAAATAGGGGTTCTGTGGGTCAAAGGGACCCAAATAGGGGGCAAAAAGTGGTAATTATTGGTACTTTTTTAAAAATCTTCTTCTAATAAACCGTTAATGCCAGAGCTTAAATATTCTGTGTGCATGACAACTAGGACAGGTATATTATAAATTGTGAAATTCATGTCCCTGGGGTCATGTATCGGGCCACACCCAGAGGTCAAAGTTCATCATTTTTCAAAATTCACATTTTCATTTTATTCTGATGAAGTACTAAGCCAATTTCAAACTAACTTGGTGAAAAGGATCATTGGGTACTGATTATAAAGATTTTTGAAAATTAAAAGGCTGGAGGTCAGGGGGGCCTAAAATGGGGACCAAAAGGGGGTCATTTTTGGTAACTTTTAAACATTTTCATCTTCTTCACAAGAACTACTGAGGGGATTTCAACCAAACTTGGTCGGAAGCATCATTGGGGGATGCCAATTCCAGTTTGTGAAAAGAGGTTGGGGGGGCTTGGGGTAAAAGGGGCCCCAGTCGGGGGCAGAAAGGGGTAAATTTTTGTACTTCTTAAAAAATCTTTTTCTAATAAACCCTAAATGCAAGAGCTTAAATATTTTATGTGCATGACTGATAGGACAGGTATACTAAAGTTTGTGAAATTTATGTACCTGGGGTCATGTATCGGGCTACGCCCAGGGTTCAAAGTTCATTATGTTAAGAAATTAATATTTTTAGGTCACCACCGAATGGTCATGGTGACCTATTGCAATCATCGTTTGTCCGTCGTCCGTTAACTTTTAAACATTTTTTATCGTTTTCTCAAGACTCACTGGGCAGCTTGGCTTAGAGTTTTTATATTTTGTCCGTAGCAACCATCATCTAGAAGACTTCTAGCAAGATTTTTTAAAATTATGGTACAGGGCTCAAAAGTATGCCATCATTTGAAACTAACTCTGAAGATGATGGAGCTTTGATATTTCGTATGTAGTATCATCACATGGATGTCTTTCTAGACTTTTCAACTCATTGCCCATGAGTCAAATATGCTCATATCTCAGGAGCAAAAGCTTTACATGGGTCATATATTGAGAAATTTAAGATTTTCTTGTTGTTAAAAGGAACCTATAAAAAACCTATATTTTTCAAAAGGGTCACTAGGAGGCCTGCAAGTTTCACAAAGGCCTTATACAGTGAAATATGTTGAAAATCTTCTTCTCCCAAATAGGAGGGCTTATTTGGTATACAGCATCATCTCTATCAAGATTATAAAAATTATTGCTTCCAGATTAGAATTAGCTCATTCCAGGATGTCACAAATTTAACAAAGGCTTATATAGTGAAATTTGTAAAATTCTTCTTCTCCCAAACAGGAGGGCCTATAATTTTGATATTTGGTATACAGCATCATCTGGTTGACCTTTATCAAGATTGTACAAATTATTGCCGTAGGATTAAAATTAGCCCATTTCCGGATGTCAGAAATTTAACAAAGTCTTATATAGTGACATTTTTAAAAATCTACTTTTCCCAAACAGGAGGGCCTAGAATTTTGATATTTGGTATACAGCATAATCTGGTGGACCTCTATCAAGGTTTTAAAAATTATTGCCTCCAGATTAGAATAAGCCCATTCCTGGATGTCACAAATTTAACAAAGGCTTATATAGTGAAATTTGTAAAAATCTACATCTCCTAAACAGGAGGGCCTAGAACTTTGATATTTGGTATACAGCATCATCTGGTGGACATTTATCAAGATTTTAAGAATTATTGACTCAGGGTTAGAATAAGCCCATTCCCAGATGTCACAAATCTCACATAGGCTTATTAAGTGAAATCTTTAAAAATCTTCTTCTCTCAAACAGATAGACCTAGAGCTTTGATATTTGGTATGTAGCATCATCTGGTGGATCTCTATCAATATGGTATGAATTATGGCCAGATGTTCATAATTAGCCCATTCACGGACGTCACGGATTTTACATATGGCTTACATAATGAAAATTTAAAACTCTTCTTCTCCCAAACTAAAAGGCTTAAGGCTTTGATATTTAGTATGTAGCATAATTTAGTGGACTTTTATTTGTTTTTGGACTCAGGTGACCGACAAGGCCCTATGGGCCTCTTGTCTTTTCTTTCTTTATCGTTTTGGATTGAAACATTGTGTAGAATGAAGAAATTGCTTGATACAAGCAATTTCTTCATTTTCCACAATGTTTTCATAAGCTTTTTTCTAGAGGGTAGTAAAAAGGAGGTCTCGTGTTAAAATGGGTTAAACGGCACACTTCAAAAGTCGAATACTTTCCACTGTTGAATAACCTTCCATGCCCGGGCTCCGTGACTTTCTTTAGCACGTGTAACCGAGATTTTAGTTTTTTAGACTTCAGTGACTTTTATTTCTTGCATACTCTCTTGATTTGGCCACGTACCCAAGGTTGTCTGAGTAATTGCTATACATAAACCAACGCGTTACACCCGTTGTAGCGCCACATTGATTTCGAAACCGATTAAGAATAGACGCGTTAGAACGTTTGTACAATTTCGTAAGTAAGCTTTCCTATAAATTCGCCTCTTATGTTATACATTTATTTTTTATGCATTTTATCCATTTGCTTTTAATGATGAATTATGCTTTACACATTTTCTTCAACTGTTTATCTATTTATTTTTATTTATATGTTATTTATTTTATATGTTTATTTATTTCAATTTTAGTATGTGATTTAAATACTTACTTATTTCGCTATTCTATCGCTTAAACGTCTTTTCAAGTATACATTTTCCCAAAAATTCTGCTTAAAAACAGTATAATAACGTTGCCAATAGCATTTTTTTATATAGAAAGCTTAATCTAAAACCCCATCCGTGTAACCCCACCCCCCTAAAAGAATAAGAGATAATTTAGTACTTTATTTCCTTTTGTATTTATTGCTGAATGCCTCTAAATTCCGATTAAAGATTCTTATGAAAAGATATTATATAATTTAATTTTAGTTTAATTTTGTCTGTATTTAAGAGATGAAGTGAATGTTTTTGTTGGTGGTGTTAATGAACTTATTTGTTTGAGTGGGGTTTTACGAAAATTTTATCAGTCATATGAAATAAAACAGAAGAAACGGGTTTAGTTGTTTCGTTTGAGTGTTTTTATGAAATGAAAGTCAAGACATCGTATTCCGTTTTTATGTTGTTGTTGTTTGTTGCTGTTTTTTTGTTGTTGTTTTTTTTTTTTACTCTTTTTTAAATAAAATTAAACTAAGAAAAAACGTAATTATTTTTTGGATATGTATTCTGAATTCAAGAAATAGATTCCGTTTATCGCTTATTTTACGAAATTAAACAGAAGACAACAGATTTCGTTTTTGCGGTCTTTTATGAAATAAACCCTAGAAAAACGGATTTCGGTTTGTTTGGGTGTTTCTTTTTTTTGCGATTTTTTCAAAAGTGAAACTCAAGAATTCATATGTCGTTCTTTTCGATTTTTTTCTTTAAACAAAACTTCAAAACCCCAAAAGAATTGCATTTGTCATCCCTGGGTAACAGTATTTGAGGGATAAACTAGATTAAGCCTATTTTTCGGGTAGTTTTTTGGTTTTTTTTTTTTTTCCTACAAATTTTCTCCAATAGTATTGAAACTTTATATATATGATGATAACTTAGTAAACTTGTGCAATTTGAAATGATCATTCCGTCTGCAATAAGAATCATCTCCCATTGAACTTAGAAAAATATCCTTTAAATGTACATGTACATGTATAAATGCTATTATGAACTTGGGCAAAGCCTAGAGTTACGGCCGAAAGAACATTTGAGTGCATAACTAGTGAGCCCAAACTATATTTTATTTTGTGTCTATGTATATCTTACCTATAGTACTTTCTCATATGTTCCTCTTCAATTCTAAACACTAGAAAACATCTCTTTGCAGCGACAGTAAAGGTAATAAGAGAATACCCTTGTAACAGCAATATTTATATAATCACTTTTGGTGACGTTAATTTAGACTTTTTATGACATAATTATATGTTCGATATAAGTAATGAAACGAAATATAATGACTTATACAATTAAATATTGTACTTCCAATAGATGCTCGCTTTTTCTTGACGTTTTTGTTTAATGAGATGGTAGGCTCTAAAACACAAATTCGTTTATGCATTATAGCAGTGCAAACTTTTGGTTTAACTCTTATTTTTAGAAACGAGATATATAATATTATTCGTTGAAATTTATTCATTAACATTGTTTTTTTTATTAAATGCCACGTTGAACAATATTTAATTTATATCACCGCAAAATTCAGCGGATTCATACATTGAATGATTAGGTTTTCCGGTTCATACCTCAATGAAAACAAGATATTCTCTTCATTTCTTATAATTCAATAGTATCGAGCGAAAACAGCAAAGACTTTACAATATTTGATACCTTTTTGTATTGGACTATTATGCACGGAACCATATAAAATAGCTGCGTGCTCAAAATTTTATTCATGGAGATACGAACTTTTTTTTTCGACCAATCAGAACGCCCGATTTTGATAGACTAAATATTAAATTATTTCCTGATATTTCCAGGAATTACAATCGCCGAGGAAGACCGATTAATCCATTCATTCACAACAAAGTTTTAGACTAGGCCAAATTGAAGAAAGCTGCAATTCGAGGTGTCGATATTGAAAATGTTTTCGTCTTTTCGGATAGAAAACATCGTGGATAATGAAGAAATTTCTTCATTTTTTAACAGTGTTTTCCAAAGCTTTTTTTTCTTCTTGCGCATAAAAATGAAAGGTTGTGTGGGAATGGGTTAAAGTCAGGTTCAACTTGTCCAGCTGACACGTTGGACAGAAACTGGTAAAGCCATTTTCAAACTATGATTGCTAGATCGTAAAATGTATCAAAGAACGTATCTGAAATTTAAAAAAAATCTTGAGTTTTAGATATTAAGATAGCGTCAAATTATCCTTCTGGTATTCATTAAAACATTACTATAACCTCTCGTAATTGGATATCATGCACATCGAGAAATTAGATGTGAATTGTTCTTGAAACATCTTCATATAAATTTTAGTGTTTGCTCTTGTTTTTTGCAAAGAATTTATTATTCTGTCTTTCACTTTTTTAGTTTCTATCACCAAATTTCAATGCTGTAGTCATTAACTAATTTAGGTCAAACAAATCTACAAATATATTAATCATATACTGTTTATAAGACCTACTGCGTTACACATCCCAATTCTATTTATTAAGAATCCCTGTTTATATTAACCATTTCCTGTTTTAAACAAATTTAGACTCATCCAAATGCAAAGGTTTTTCAGATGACAACTGAAAGTTGATTTTATTTGAAAAATAATGATTCAACAGGGTAGGAAATATTGTGAAAAAAGAAGAAACTGCTTTAGACGGGATTCGGTAACACTGATGTCATCGATTTAAATCGGTATTTTCAAAGAACGTATTTCTTTTTTTTCATTTTTAAGTTTTTCCTCGGGGGTAGTGAAAAAGCGCGACTGTGAAAGAATAGTTAACGCCTCAATGATGTCGCAAGATTGCTGATTTGATAACTGAAGGAATTGGTAATTAACTCTTCGCGAAAGATTATCTAGTTTTACCCTTTCCTGTTCAAACCCTTGTTTTTACGTCCCTGCGATTTTATGACTGAGAACATATTGTTAGAAATATGAAGTTACTTGCAACAAGCGATTTCATCTTTTTCTACAATATTTGCTACACTACTGAATGCTTATTTTTCAAATTAAATCCACTTTCAAAAATCATCAGCAAAACCTTTGAGTTTGGACAGGTCTAAAATTTTGCAAAATGGGAAAGGGTTAAGATATAGAACTGATACTTGATTTATGCGATACATAAAGACGTGTTAAATTATCATCTTGGGCGATATTGGTGGAAAACATCATTATTAAATCGCCTCAGCGCATCTGTAACACCAATGGCAATAAAATGACTACGCAACTCCGAATGAAAAGGATGTGAGAGACATTATAAATTACTTATTGAGATCCTATCTAGTTATTTATTGTCGCAATTTATTCAAAGTACATCATAATATGCATTCTTCCTCGAACAAAATCTATTGCCTAACATAACTTTACTCTTAACCAATTCAAATTGGATGAAAATGCAGGCGATGATTTTTAGTTGATGTAATTTTTGTGTGTTAGGGTGTTGTTGTTGTTTTCTTTTGTTACTGTTGTTTTAGTGTGTGTCTGCTTTGACGTGAAAAACATTGCGAATAATGAGGAAATTCCTTTAAACAAGCAAATTCTTCACTGTCTACAATGTTTGTCAAAGCTCTTTTCTGGCGGGGGCGTCTAAAATCGTTATTGATTGGGAATAGATTAATCAAAAAGAGACTACTATTACTATAATTAAAGGGTGGTATCGATGTTTCTGAAACCTAGATACGAAAACATTACAAAGTGCCGAAAAATAGGCTCAAACGAACATTTGATACTTTAAGTTAGGTCAGGTATTGCCTTGGTGGTAATCTAAAAGACATAAAGTGTTTTTTTTTTTTTTTTTTTTTTGTGGTTATATCGGAAAGGTTCAGCGAAATTCCAGGTTATTTGTAGATATCACGGAATTCGGTTGTCGACATCGAATGACCTCATTTGCATATGACCCTAAGTCAAAAGAAGATAACAAATTTACTAGTGAAACAGCCAACGTCCTAAATCATCTCACATGAAAGGCTAAGCACAAAACAACGGTAAGTGTTTATATTCGTAATAACGCTTACGACAGTTTTGGACTGATCTTTTAAGACCGGCTAGCGAACATAACTTCTGATGACCTAACGATGACGTTGGTTTGATGTAATTTTAACTAAATGCTAGGTTCCAACGGTTATTTGCGCCACGTGAATGTCCTATATTCTTCGCAACTGTCTCGGATTAATCTAAAATAGATTAATAGCCTATGTAGGCAATTAGGGAAATACCCTGCTTTTTTCTGATAAGCGACCTCAGATTTTTGCAAAACTCCTTTGCGGCATATTGTATTCAAATAGTATATGAGAGGAAATAAAATTAACTAATATATGTGACATGAAAAAAAAACATCGGTACCTACCTTTAAGAGATGAAGAGAATATTTTTGTTGTTGTTTGTTTGTTTTCATGGAGGAATGAACCGAAAAACTAATCCAACTGTAAGAATACGCAAAGCGGATTCATATATGAGTGATAAGGTTTTTCGGTTCATACCACCATGAAAACAAAAAAAATCTCTTCATTTCTGATGATTTAATAGCATCGAGCGTAAAAAAGCAAAAACTTAACAAATTTTGATACTTTTTTGTGTGGGACTATTTTATGCGAAAACATACAAAAACGCTGCGTGCTAAAATTTTGATAATGGGGGTATGAATAATTTTTCGCCCGTTTTTGATAGACAAGACTAAGAATTAAATTAAATATTAATAAATGTAACTGCAGTTACATATTTTAGTAATTTATGTAGGGCATAGGACGCATGTTTCTTGAAGTGTTTTTGTGTTTGGTTTAAGGTACCATTTTTGAACAATTTAATTGTTAGTTTCCCATCAAAAATGGGCGTTCTGATTGGTCGAAAAAAATTATTCATACCTGTATGAACAAAATTTTGAGCACGCAGCTATTTTGAATGCTTGTGCACAAAATAGTTCCATACTAAAAGGTACCAAAATTTGTAAAGATTTTGCTATTTTGGCTCGTTGCTTTTGAATTATGAGAGATGAAGAGAATGTTTATTGTTTTCATGGAGGTATGAACCGAAAAACCTAATCACACATATGTATGAATCTGCTTCGCGTATTCATACAGTGTGATAAGTTTTTTCGGTTCATACCTCCATGAAAGCAAAAAATAATCTCTATATCTCTTAAAAAGATAAACCTCGAGATACATTATTCTATTTCTATTAGCGTATCATTCAAAAAGAAATCATACATGGTATGGCGGCCACGCTTAAATATAACTACTTTTGTTTTGTCAACATTTAGACGAAGTTTGTTGTTATTACTGTATAATTCTATATCATTTAATAGAGATTGTAAAGTTTTAGGGGTTAAAGCAAACAGCGTAGCACTATCAGCAAATGATAGAAGGAAAATTTACATATCTGTTGTGATCTATGATACCATTTAAGTTACATTTTATATTATTCAAGCTGTAGTTACGACGTTTAAGTCGCCGATCAAACAAAAATGTTTCACAAAAATGACTGCCAATATCGGAGTTCAAACCTCAACGACATGCTGAATGTTTGATTAGCTTGGTCGATTGATTCCTTGATTGACAGCCGCGATTGGTCCATTCTTACAGGTCCTCATCTGCAATCGTAGGTCCGAAAAATCTGTTATCACTTTATGCATACTAAAAGAACATATATCATGAAGTTAAATCTGATCTTGGACAGATTTTTATGAACATTTTATATGAGAAAATTGTCTGCTTTTCCAAAAGTTATTTTCACTTTGTAATTTTCACAATAGATATTCTTTCTTCGTGTTAGATTTCTAAATTACTAAAACCATCAATTTAACGTGATATATTCCCTATGCCCTACTTTGAAACATCGGTAGTTTTCGATAACGCTGAATTGCTTGCGTTGAATACCAGTGAATTACAGGGAAAGTGCAAAAAGCGGAAAAATGAAAGAGAGGAGATTTGTATGGATTTGAATAAGAAAAACGACATACCGAAAGGAACAGCAGCTATAAATCACAGGCCTCAGGCCCGTGGACTGGTGTTTGTGTCGACCCCAGGTTCTCTTTCTTCTTCGATTTTTAGTATTTTTGTTGTTGTTATTTGGTTTTGTTTCTGTTGTTGTTTGTCTGTTTGTTTCGATTTACAGAACAATATTTCAGTACACATATCCGAAACAGAACAAACCATCTACATGTAGCCTGTAGTTAAAATTAAGTACTTAATGTATTGCTAGCTAGCAAAGCATGGTTTTGTTAAGAAATCTTCTTTGTCAAAGGGCCGCCGTCATAGCGCAGTCGGTAGCGCATCAGACTCTTCAATAATTTGATGTTATGGGTTCGATCCCCGGCGGCGGCACATATTCTTTCCGACATTGGTCTCTAACCAATGGGTGGATAATCGTGCGATATCAGCTGGGGGCTAGAAAAGGAGGTAGTTTTAGTACTGGTGTGATAAATACGAGGAATCTATTGTTAGGTGCTCCAGCCGCCGCGATATAACTGAAATACTGTTAAAAGTGGCGTCAAACCCATTGAATCAATAAATTCTTTGTCAAGGTTACAATGATAAGTAAACGAGACTAAGTTAAGTCGCCAGACCAACAAAACACTCTGCATAAATGTCGGCCAGTCTCGGAGTTCAAAGTTCACTTCCGGTCTAATCAATGATTTGATTACTAGATTCTTTGACTGACAGCTGCAATTGGTCAATTCTTTTAGTCTCATGCAAACATGAGACGGTAAATGAAATTCAGAAAATTTAAAGACATAACTGATCATGCATGTTACGTAGTTTATTGAGTATAATGACCAGTACCGTTTGTCTCGTACAGTCAATTATTGTTGGAATCGATCAATCGCTCGACCCGCCAATTTTCTCCATCAGCTCCGACAGAAATGTTCGCTTCCATTTTAAAAGGCGTTATTTTTGCAGAATATATGGCTAGTAGAATGGAACAAAATAGTTGGAATAGTTGGTTTGCGACCTAAACGTCGTAACTACTGCTTAAAAAAGCTGTAGTTACTACTTTTAAGTCGCAAAACCAACACAAATGGGTAACAAAAATGGCGGCCGATTTTGGAGATCGAAACTTATTTCTGGTCGCATGAATGATTTCCTTGATCGACTGATAATTCTATCGACAACTGCGATTGGTCAATTACGAACTAAAGCCATATAAATCTAAACACCAAAAACGTGAGTCTATATATGTCATCTTCTAAAAGATATTACGCATTGAAACCATTAACACCCAATAAATATACTTCATTACTAATAGTCGGACTGTCAATCTAGAGGTCCCGGGTTCGATTCCCGACGGCGACACTCATCCTTTCCGACTATTTGTCTCTCACCAATGGGTCGATAATCGTAGACTTATGTGGGATAGCAGCTGGAGGCTAGGAAAGGTTGTAAAGGTAGTACTGGTGTGAGAAATACCAGGATTCCAGTGTTAGGTGCTCCAGCCGCCGCGATATAACTGAAAGATTGTTGAAAGCGACGTAAAACCCCATTGAAACAAACAAACAATAATTACTAATAATTTCTATCTGAGCCATCAACTGTATCCAGTATGGGCGAGAGTGCGAGAAAGAAGAAGGGCGAAAGGGGGGAAGAGAGCGTGAGAGTGATATGGTATGGATGAGACCGACATTGTAGTTACATTATGTATTGAATTTGTATGTGACTATGTACTATGTACTCGTCTAATAAAATGTTTGTTCTGTTCTGTTCTATTTTTTTGCTAATTTCGATAGCCTTAGTCAAGTGACGGATCTCTAGCCACGCCAACTTAGCTCCAATAGGAGGTTACATTTAGATAAAATACGGCGTTAATTCTCCCAAATGTATGATCTGTTACATGTTACTAACAAATGATTTGATTTATTGGTAAAAAAAAACTATTATAACGACATTTAAGTTACCAGACCAACAAAAATGCTTCACACTATTTGACAGCCAATATTGAAGTCTAAAGTTCTCCTCTGGTCCTAATGCATGATATTATTTGTCGGCCGGATTTTTGATTGACACCGTCCATTGGTACTGTGAATGTAAAAACCAAAGAACGCTTATGTCCCAAACAGAATTGACCACACGGGGCTTTCAACCAAGGAACCAACCAACCAATCGAATCATTTATAAAGCCAGGACCTGACCTTTGAACTCCAACATTTGCTGCCATTTTGTCAACCTTTTATGTTGGTTTTGCGACTGGAACGTCGTAACTACAGCTTGTTTAAGCTGTATTTACGACGTCTAGTTCGCCAACCAACCATTCTACTTTTTGTTACATGCTACTGGACATAAATTTTGCTAAATAATGTCGTTTGAAATAGTAGCGGGACTTCCCGGTGGAGTCGGTGGGCGTGACCAACGAAGTAAGTGGGCGGGGCCATTGATTGGTCAATTTCACAAACGATACGAGGCTCTCAATACTTCAAACCGTTATGTATTATCGACAAAATTAAACAAAATGGATCTAAAGTTTTAAATTTTAATTCAAAAACAAAAAATTGAAGAAAACAAAAGAAAAAAACTTGATCTATGACCGAATAACGATAATACAATAAAATTTCTGACTGCACCTTTAACTTCGATGTTGACAAACCTCGCTTTTAACTCACGACCATCGAGTTACAAGTCGGCTATGGATGCATACCACGTTGGCTCATAATCCCTCTTGTATGGTGTACCGTTCGGATCAAAAGCCCCCTTTAAGTCGTCTTAGGGTAAAGACCCGTTTAATTTGGGCGTGCGCGCTTATATTTTGAAAGTGCACGCATTATTTAACGCCTACATTTTGTGAGTGCGCCTGTATTATTTACGCATGCAACCGGGTTTTTTTTTTTTTTTGGGGGGGGGGGGGGGGGTAACTATCGAAAGTGGACATTTGACCCATCTAGTGCGTCACACTCATGTATACCAACCAATACACCTTTTTAGCTAGCAAAGCGACAGCTTTGATAGCTTAAGATAACAGACGAAATTTAGAGGTCGTCTCAAATTTCAACCAGTGCAAACTGTCATTGGAGGCTTAACCACTAAATCCATTAAATGTCTACGCCATTAAAAGTAGTTCTCATGTATTTCAGGAATATTGCAAACTCTATTCAAATTGTATTGAACTTTCTCAAAAGCACGCTATCGAACCCATTCCCTATCAATTCCGCTTTTGGAAAAAAGTTATGGAAAACATTGTGGACAATGAAGAAATTGCTTGTATAAGCAATTTCTTCAATGTTCTCAATGTTTTCTACCCAACAAGGAAACGTTATCTAAGTTCAACCATGCTTTGCTAGCTTAGAGTACTTTCAGTACTTTGATTGAAAGGAGTAACTGTGATATAGTGTAGAACAGAACAGATATTTGAATTGAAAACGCATGGTTCATCGTCAATAAAAAAGCACATAGTGAATAAATAGATAACATGCATGAGTATTGTAGAAAATTAACAGTGAGGTGTGAAAAATATTGTTTTCATAACAAAATGAAGTAAAAAGAGTCTTATTAGAGCACTTATTGTATATGTAATGAAATTGTGACTACTTACTCGTCGATTAAAATGTTTGATATGATCTGTTAATTTTTTGCTCAGCAATCCACTGTCACGGCGGCGGAATTAACCCTTTGCCGTTTTTCAAAATTTTAGACCAGTCCAATTTGAAAGCAGTTGCAGACAACAATCAAAAGTGGGTGCAATTTGAAAAGTAACAAACCTACGGGTTGGAAAATATTGTGGAAAAAGAAGAAATTGCTTGTGACAAGCAATTTCTTCTTTTCCCACAATGTTTTCTCAAGTATAAATTTACAGGGACGTAAAAACAAGGAATTGTACAGGAAAGGGTTAAACCACGGAACCCTCCGAGTCCGACCTCTGAATTTTACCACATGATCAAGGACTCGCTACATCTTTGCAAGCCAAGGGTTCTAACTCCGCCTTGTTCCTTAAGAACGTAAGGAACAAGGTGGAGTTAGAACCCTTGACTTGCGAAGATGGGTTGATAGATTGATTGAATGGGTTTTAACGCCGCTTTTAAAAGTATTTCAGTCATATCGTGGCGGCTTGAATACTTTATAATGGAATCCTGTCTCTTCTAACACCAGTGCTATCCCACGTAGGATTACAATTATCAACCCATTGGTGAGAGACAAATGTCGGAAGGGATATGTGGATCGAACCTGTGACATCCCATGTTTGAAGATTAGAGTCTGAAGCGCTACCGACTGCGCTATGACGGAGTCTCTGCGAAGATGGGACTCGATATAGTACCCAGGTTCTTTATGACTATATGTTCCTGTTTTCTATTTCACAAATCCATTTTCCATTTACAGAGCAAAAATCATGATGCCTTACATCTTCCTAGCGACTATTCTGTCAGTTTGCACGTTTGTATCCGGATACCCCGAGGGTACTCCTGATATTGCCTGCTACAGTATGTTTCCAATTGGCCATAAGTTACCGGCTCAAAACTCTACCTCCAATTATACTATTACCATATCCGCGGCAAACTACACGTGTGGGGAAAGTATAACAGGTAGGTCGTATAACGCATATTTGGTAGAGGGTTAAATTTTAGACTTGTTCAGATTAAAAGAGGATACTGGCTACCAAATAAATTCACTACCAGATGACAAAATTTTAGACCGGTCAAATTTGAATAAGATGCAGACAACAATTTCATGTAGATAGAATGAGAATTTTTTTAGGCTTTTGGGATGAGAGATATTTTGGACAATTAGGAAATTACACTCACAAGTCATTTCATCATTTCCATAATATTTTTATAAAATATTTTATTGGGGGGGGGGAGGTTAGTAAGTAAATAAGTAGAACGATTTTTTTTTTTATAAAACTGGGGTAAGACTAGATGAGATGAAAATACATTGTTTTTCTTGCTAGTATTAAGGGTACTGAGAATAAGTTATCTCGTTTTTCTCCCAAATTGTATTGTCATTTTGTGGTGCTTTTTGGCAGAATGTATTGTCAATTTCTGGTAACTATACTTTTCGGCATGTATCGTCAATTTCTGGTGCTTTTCGGCAGAATGTATTGTCAATTTCTGGTAACGTTACTTTTCGGCTAAATGTATTGTCGATTTCTGGTGATTTTCGGCAGAATGTATTGTCAATTTCTTGTAATGATACTTTTCGACAGATTGTATTGTCAATTTATCGTGCGTCTCGGCAGAATTTATGTCAATTTATCGTGCGTCTCTGTAGAATGTATTGTAAATTTATCGGGCGTCTCGGCAGAATGTTTTGTCAATTTCTGGTGATTTTCGGCTCTTTGATACACTCTCTTTTGATTTACAGTTCGCACGAATACGCATAAACCATTTCATCTTCAATCCCTGGTTTTTACGTCCCTGTGATTTAATAATTGAAGAAATGTCGTAGAAAAAGAAAAAATTGCTTATAACATGCAATTTCATGTTTTTCCACAATATATTTTACCCGACTGAATGGTTATTAGCTCTACTGGCCGAAGACCACTAGAGCTACTGCGATGGCTTTACCCCGTCCGGCGTCCGTGCGTCCGTCCGTCGTCCGTCCGTTAAACTTTTCCTTGTTAACACTCTAAATTCCACTGTTTTCATCGGATTCTCTTCAAAATATCTCAGGATGATTGTACCAAGAAACACGGGAAAAGGGGCCTTATGAAATTTTAATTAAAAAATCCTCGTCAACACTCTAGAGTCCACAGTTTTCATCAGAATCAATTCAAACTTTCACAGAATGATTGTACTATCATAAGGATCATTGCTTTCGATATTGGGTATGATCCGTCAAGAAACATGGGAAAAGGGGCCTTATGAAATTTAATTAAAAATTCAAGTAAAAAACCCTCGTTAACACTCTAGAGTACACAGTTTTCATCGGATTCTCTTCTAAATTTCTCCGGATGATTGTACCATCATAAGGATCGTTCCTTTCGAAATTGGGTCAGATCCACCAAGAAACACGGGAAAAGGGGCCTTATGAAATTTTAATTAAAAAATCCTCGTTAACACTCTAGAGTCCACAGTTTTCATCAGAATCAATTCAAACTTTCACAGAATGATTGTACTATCATAAGGATCATTCCTTTAGAAATTGGGTATGATCCGTCAAGAAACATGGGAAAAGGGGCCTTATGAAATTTAATTAAAAATTCAAGTAAAAAACCCTCGTTAACACTCTAGAGTACACAGTTTTCATCGGATTCTCTTCTAAATTTCTCCGGATGATTGTACCATCATAAGGATCGTTCCTTTCGAAATTGGGTCAGATCCACCAAGAAACACGGGAAAAGGGGCCTTATGAAATTTTAATTAAAAAATCCTCGTTAACACTCTAGAGTCCACAGTTTTCATCAGAATCAATTCAAACTTTCACAGAATGATTGTACTATCATAAGGATCATTCCTTTAGAAATTGGGTATTATCCGTCAAGAAACATGGGAAAAGGGGCCTTTTGGAAATTTAATTAAAAAGTCATCGTTTACACTCTAGAGTGCACAGTTTTCGTCAGATTCTATTCAAACTTTCACAGAATGATAAGGATTGTTCCTTTCGGAAGTGGATATGATCCTTTTAGAAACACGGGGAAAGGGGGCCTATTTAAAGTTTAATCGAAAAATCTATTAAGAAACCCTCGTTAACACTCTAGACTCCATAGTTTTCATCGGATTCTCTTCAAACTTTTTCAGAATGATTGTACCATCATATGGTTCGTTCTTTTTCGAAATTTTGTTTGATCCATCAAGTTTTATTGGAAAAGGGGCCCTATGAAAATTTATTTAGAAAAATCTTAGTTAACACACCATGGCCCTAGATTTCACCAGATCGACTTCAAACTTTCACGGTTGATTGACCCATCATAAGGATTGTTCCTTTCAAATTGGATATGATCCATCGAGAAACATAGGAAAGGGTGCCCTATGAAATTTCAATTAAAATCAATTAATGCTTTTAAGTCCACAGATTTCATAGGGTTGTCTTTATACTCAAACAGAATAAATATACTTTTGTCAGTATAGTTCCCTTTAGAATTGGTTCAGTTCCATCAAGTAACATGGGTAAAGGGGCTTTATGAAAATTCAAATAAAAAATCCCTGTTAGCACAGTGAAGCCGACAGCTTTGATCAGATTTCGTTGAAACTTTCACAGAATGATTGGAAGGTCATAACGATCATTCTTTTCATTACAGGGTTTGAACTGTCAAGAAACACAGGAAAGGGGGCCTTATGAAAATTTCATTTATAAATCCTTGTTACAAAGTCCAGAGCTTTCATTGGATTTTCTTCAAACATTCACAGAATAAATGTACAATAAAAAAGATTGTTGATGATGACATTAGACCTAATCTGTCAAGTGTCACAGAAAAAGGAGCATTATGAAATTTAATTTTAAAATCATTGTACCACAATAAAGTCAACAGTTTTCATCAGATTCTATTTAAACTTTCACAGAATGATTGTTCCATCATGAGGATTCTTTCTTTTCAAAGTAGGCCTGATCTGTCTATTATTATGGGAAAAGGGGCCTTTTGAGAATTGTATCTATAATCCTTGTAACCAAGTCCAGAACTTTCATTGGATTTTCTTCAAACCTTCACAGAATCATTGTACAATAATTATGGTTGTTGATGCTGACATGAGACCTGGTCCTTCAAGTATCACAGGAAAAGGAGCCTTATGAAAACTTTATTTTAAAATCTTTACACCAAGATAAAGTCCGCAGTTTTCATCGGATTCTGTTCAAACTTTCACAGAATGTTTGTACCATCATTAGTATTGTTTCTTTCCAAATTGGGTCTGATCTGTCTAGTATCTTAGGAAAAGGGGCTGTATGAAAAATTAGTACCAAATCATCATTAACACAAGAATGTCCTCAGTCTTTATCAGAATATCTTCAAACTTTAATAGAATGATTGAACCTTCATTAGAATTGTTCCTTTTGAAATTTGGTTTGTTCAGTAAAGTATCATGGGAAAAGGGGCCCTATGAAGTTTTTCACTATAAACTCATTAAGACAATAAATTCCACAGATTACACAGATTGATTGTACCATCATTACAATTGTTGATTTTGACAGTGGATCTGATTATGGCAAGTGTAACGTAAAAAGGGGCCTTATGATAAAGCTTCCTGAAATATTCTGGTTAACACAATGATGTCCCTTGATTTCACCGGAATCACTTCAAAATTTAACAGAATAATTGTACAATTAACTAATTGGTTCTTTTCAGAATTGAGTACAATCCATCAAGTATCATGTAAAAAGGGGCCTTATGAATTTTTTTTATAAATATTCTAGTAAACATAATGAAGTCCCCGTATTTCATCGGATTCATTTTTAACTTTCACAGAATGATAAAACCAACAGTAAAATATCACGGGAAAAGGGGCCTTATGAGAACTTGATTTAAATATCTTTGTTAACACTATAAAGTCAACAATTTTATCGGATTCTCTTCAAGGATGCATGGAATATTGAGGCATTCGAAACACAGGAAAAGGGGGCTTACAGATTATCATTCAAAACAGTCTTGTGTATGTGATGAAGATAACAATCATTATCAAATTGTCTTTTAAATTTCACAGGACGATTGTAGGCTTGTAAGGAAAGTTCCTTTTGGAATGAAATTGATCCATCAGAAAACACAGGTAAAGGGGCCTTATTGATTTTCATTCAAAACAATACTGTTTATGTGATAAAGTCCACAATTATTGTCAGATTCTGATGAAAATTTCACAGGATGATTTGGGGATCATAAGGTAACTTTCTTTTTGAAATGGAGTGGATCCGACATGAAACACGGGAAAAGGGTCCTTGAAGATTGTTGCTCAAAATAATAAAGGGGATAAAATCCTGGGGAGTTTTTTGTGTGTTCTTTTATTATTTTGTTTTTGTTGTTGTTGTTTGTTGTCTGGGTTTGTTTGTTTGGTTGGTTGGTTGGTTGGTTGGTTGGGGTTTTTGGGGTTTTTTTGGGTTTTTTTTTTTTTTTTTTTGTTTTGTTTTTTTTTTTCTTTATGCATTCTTCTTTGAGTAATTAGCTTTCTTAAAAATCAGATTTCTTTAACGGAAAACTTGATAACCAGTAGAGCGTCTCAGGTCCTCATGGGCCTCTTGTTTTTCAAATTCAATCCACTTTTGATTGTCCTCTGCAAAAGATTTTTCTATTTGGATAGTTCCAAATTTTTGCAAAAGGGTTAAATCGCGTTTGAAAAGAGAAGGATCAATGTGGGAAAAGAAACGAAAAAGTCAATCCGAAAACTCCTTGAAGAAATATTTAGAAAAATGATAGGATTAAGCAGAGGTCAATGGGAAATAGCTTTTGAAAATGACCGTGGAATACTATTGAAAAAACATGATAGATTCACACACAATCACGCTTTTTAACGCCCAAGAAAAAAAGGCTTAGAAATCATCGTGAAGAATGAAAAAAATGCTTGCAACAAGCAATATCTTCCTTATCCGAAATGTTTTCTATCTCCAAATACAATATTACGTCGAAAAAATAAAATTTGTCGTCTGCAACTTCTTCGAATTTTGACCAGTCTATGATTTTGTCGTCTGGCAAATTGTTAAAAGCTTCCAGGCTTCCTAGTGTCCCGTGCAGTCTGAGTTTAGGACGCTACTTTTCGCATTTCCATGGTTCACGGTTTCTTATCAAATTACCACACACCAAAATTTAAACTGGTCTAAATTTTATGAAGTTCAAACGACAATTTTTAGTTGTTGAAATTTTAGAAGATTCTTTCAGGGTAGAAAACATTGTGGCATATGAAGAAATTGCTTGTAACAAGCAATTTCTTTAATTTCCACGATGTTTTACAAAGCTATTTTTCTCAAGAAGCGTGAAAAAGCGGGTTTATGTGGAAATCAGTTACCCGGTAATGGTCAAGCGTAACTATTCGTCAAGTTGAAATCACAAAATCACCTTATATAACATGATCTACGGCGCGGGGTCGAAATAAACCCTCTGCAATATTTTGATATTATGACGGTGCTCTTTCACTATTGCAAAAGCTATGCAAATTAGCGAGGGCATACGGTTACGCCTTTTTTGTTACATAGAAGATGACGTCGTGTGATGCATGTCATGAAGTCATTTTACAAAGGGCATTTGATGTTTCGCAGAACATCTTTATATCGATAATTGTAGAAAATTCATCGATCTATCACAAATATTTTTGTAATATCAATAGAATAGCATATCTGGGCTCTTTATTAAACTCGTCATCTATAACAGATGAAAACTCGCCAAGGCCTCGGAAAACTCGCCAAGGCCTCGTTTTTTATCTGTCTACAGATGACTCGTTTAATCATTCGGTATTTCACGACATTTGACCAATCGCAGCAATTATTTAAAGTAACAATCTACCAGTCGAATTATTCAATTAGACCGGAAGTGGACTCCGATATTATGCGACATTTATGTGAATGATTTGTGTGGTTTGGAAAACTGAAACACTCTAACTGCAGCTTGATAAATCATTAAGGGCGCCAATCGCACTCTTTTTACTTTCTTGTAACATGTAACTAGCCATAGATTTTGCAAATAACGGCGTTTAATAAAGAAGTGGATCTTCCAGTCGAAGTCAGTTGGTAGGCCCGGCGATCCGTTAATCAATTGACCAACCCCTGGCCCCGCCCACTTACATCGTTGGCCACGGCAACCGACTCCAACAGGAAGTCCCGCTACGATTTTTAAGGCGTTATTTTGAAAAAAATATGGCCAGTATGATGTAACTGAAAAGTAAAATGGTTGGTTGGTGACCTAAACATCGTAACTACAGCTTGAATAAGCTGTAGTTACGAAGTTTAAGTCGCCAAACCAACAATAAAGGTAAACAAAAATGGCGCCAATGTTGGAGTTGATAAGCTCAGATCCGGGCTGAATAGATTATTTGATTGGTCGGTTTAAACCTTGATTGACTAACGCGATTGGTCAATTCAATGTCTATTTGTCTAACAGTGACACTTGGTGGAACCATGGCTTTCAAAGGATTCTTCTGTCAGGCCAGGACTGACGTAATGAACGGTACCTCAAGAGTTGGGATAATTGAACCTATAAATGCCAATATCAGTCAACCGCGATGCGACGTAAGTTTTGTTTTGTTTGAATTATTCATGGGAACAAATTTCAACGTCTAATATATGTTTCTGTTTGTTTTATTTTCCTTTCGATAATCATCCCTCGCGCCAAATATGTGGACTCCACAGAAGCACCAAGACTGGTTGCCGTTCCTTTGAATCGAGGAACGCAAAGCCGTGTTCCTTAAAATCACGTGAATGCCATTATGTCTTTAGCATCGATCGTCTATGGCGTAAGCAGTATATACGTTGCGCAAAACGTATTACGCATATCACAAACGGGAGGACAAATAATACACATGTTTATACATTAATGCGATCTTGTATAACGCGATTTAGCTTGAACATGATCAACAGAAGTGAGCTGATTCCCTTTTGAATTCTGTTTTACATGGAACTTCCATTCCTTATCCTACTTATCAATTGGTGGGACAATGCTTGTGTGTCCATCTATTTTGGAAGCAAGACGCAAATTCCTAAAGACTTTTTCTAATCCCAGTAGCAAATCTCTTAAACGGGTTGACTGGGTTACTTCCCTTGATCTATCGAGTCTCTCACAGACAGCGGACTACCAGTTTATAAAACTCAGACTCAACTCAAATAGACTTGAAACTTATTCCCTATTGAAGCACTCATCTAGTTCGAACCTTATCTCGATCTTATGTCAGATAAGAGATACCGATCATTGATAACAAAAATTAGAATTTCTTCGCACGACTTTGAAATTGGAAGAGTAAGACATTTAAAGATAACAAGAAATGAAAGAGTATGCAAATTTGTAACTACAACTTGGTAGAAAACGAATATCACGTTTTGCTTGTTTGCCCAAAATTTTCAGATTTAAGCAAAAAATATATTAAACGTTATTATTACACATGGTCGACTATTCAAAGTTCTTAAATCTTTTAAGCAATCAACCAAAACCTATTACAAGACGCTTTTAAACAGAAAATAGTACATCTGTTCGGACAATGTTCTGTTCTTCTGTTAATCTATGATGACTGTTTATTTTGTGTGGTGAACTAGAATTTTTCTCCGCTTTCAGCAATTATTTTGTTAGTTTATTTATTTGCTGTAAGCATCTTAAGATGTTTTATGCAATAAAATATATTGTATTATTGTATAAAAAGATCGCTGCCATAGTGACCATTTATCATTACTTTATCGTTATTTTATCTTTACTTTTACGTGTTTATTCTTAAAGTTATGTAAAACGAGGTTCTGACGAGTCTATTTTAAAATGACGAGTTAGATAAAATAAAGGTCACAAAAGTGATACGTTATATACCCTGAACCTTTAAGATGAAGGTTAAAACGAAAAAAAGAAATGAAATAAAGTTAAATAAATAAATGTAACAAGTAAAGATGCCGGATGAGACGTCCTTTCACTTTAGATGATATACAGTTACGTTACAAAACCATTAACACACAACGAAATTTTAGACCGACTTGCAAGGTATGACGTTTCAGACGACAATTAATTGGCGAGGAGATGCTTGTAACGAGCATTATTAACATTTTCCAAAATGTTAAACCAAGCATTTTTAATTGGCGTAAAAAGCGGGATGACATGGTCGAGAAGCTGCCTTTTTTACATCTGGACCATGGAAGTTTTAGTAATCAAACCAACAAAAATGATTCACATAATGTCGTCCTTTGTCGGAGTAGAAACTTCATTTCCGGTCTGAACGAATACTTTGATTGGTCAATCGATTTTTAACCCATTCCTACTCAATCCCTCCTTTTTACGCCCCTCAACAAAAAGCTTTGGAAAACATTGTGGAAAAGGAAGAAATTGCTTGGATCAAGCAATTTCTTCATTATCCACAATGTTTTCTATCTAAAGGCATGAAAAAAAAGTTAAAATTTCATCAACTTGAAATTGTCGTCTGCAGCTCCTCTCAATTTTGACCAGTCTAAAATTTCGTTGTGTTGGAATGGGTTAATTGAAAGCGATGATCCTTAAGTTAAATAAAAGCAATAAGTGCAGCTTCAATGCGTTTTCCAAAAAACGACACAATCTTTCCAAATAGAAAGGGAATGTTATGTTACGACAGAGATAAAACATCTTGTATTTGCTTTGAGCTGCGGAGAAAAATTTTGGAATTTCACGAGACCAAAGGCCGAGTATCGCTTTCGTAAAATAATATGAAGTTTATTATATACCTATTTTATCAAATCAATTTTGTTGGGAAAATTGTAAAAAAATCTGTAATTATACAAGTAATGCCACTTTCCTTTACCATTCTGTTCACGTTTGTTTGAGTTGTGACGTCCTCTATAGAATGAACATAACGCCATCTAGACTACCTTATTTGGAACTGTATTTGGATTTTTCTTCTGACACGCCCGGCTTTGTATCTGTGAAATTAATGTATTTTATTTACATTATTTAAAGGTATATAGTAAAATATTTTACCAATAGTTTTCCGTGGTTTCTCTCACTATAAGCTACCATACAGCAGACTCGGCTAGTCAACTTTCAGCGTACGGGCGTAAAAAGCATGATTGATTGATTATTTCCGTTTATTTATCGTCGCTACCGTAGCACATGCCCATATGAGCGACGCCCCCAGAAGACGGTTAGTTGTTACGGGGGATAGTGCAAGGATACAGGACGAACCTGCTGAGAGCTCCGCCTGGTTCTTTAACGTGCTCGATGGATAGCATCGTCACACGGGGCCTCGGTTTAACGTCTCATCCGAAAGACAATTAGTTTTGTTAGCTGATATGGTCAGCCCAAGGCTCGAACCCGTGATCTTGAGGTTTGAAGTCAAGTGCTCTACCAACTGAGCTAATCGGGCTGACATAAAAAGCATGAATATAGAAATAGTGTATTTGTATAATGAAATTCCAGGAAAAAGCGATAACCCATACTAGCAGTTTCGAAAAGAGTTCTATATCCTTTACTTGGACTCCAACAGCAAACTATGGAAACGTCAGAATCGTGTAAGTATTTCAATCACAATTGTATCAGCAATATAATCGCTCGCCACTGAAAAGTTGAGAATATGTTTTAGACCCACCTAGAATCGTGTAAGTATTTCAATCAAAATTGTATCAGCAATATAATCGCTCGCCGCTGAAAAATTGAGAAATGTTGCCGTGACTGTTGAATTACGTTGTACATTTCTCTAGAAAAGAAAATATCGTGAAGTTCTTCTCTATGAGTAAAATATGTTTTAGACCCACCTAGAATTTGTTCAAAACAATAGACATGTTTCTTATAGGCAATAATCCGAGAAATAACTTTTTAGAATAATGTGGATTTTGTGGGAAAAAAGTTTCACCAGAATTTGTAAAATTAATCTTTAACTATACAATAGACAATGCGTTGTGTTCAGCTCCTAAATTATCATTTCTGAAGACAATATTGATGTAAGTAAAGTAAGGTGGCATTCGAGGAGTCGAAAACCCATAATAATAGACCATCAGCCGGTACATACCTACATTCAAAATACATGTATGATGATAGTATCTTTGAGTAAAAATTGAATCATTTATGAGTTAAGTTTCAATAGACGGGCAAATGTTAAGTAATACGTCCCAATTTATCGAGATGGGTTGAGATATTTATATATACTGAACAATCATTATACTTGAATAACTGAATTACTATACACAGTCAGAAATTCATTATTTTACCTTGATATCCGCAGGTGGTTTACACACAAATCAGACTGCACTTATATACAGCCTGATTCGAGTCTAACTCAGCTGCTTTGGAACACTTTAAAGGAAAATAACATATATATTTTTTTAACAATACATGAGTAGACTTTATGAGAATCGACTAATCAACCTCTTTGAAAAAGCTATTTAAAAAAAAGAACACAATCGACGTTGTGGATCCAGAACATCGTAACTAAAGCTTTAATTAAGCTGTGGTTGCGGGGTTCGGGAGATACAACGTCGATATTATATTTTCTTACCCCATTGGTACCCCAAACATTAGATGTTTGTAAATATAGACAGGTCAAGGATTTACAAACGATTGGAATTTTAATTGACCACCTCCGTGACTTATAAAAACAAAACAACGGGATTGTGTTTACGACTTAGTACTAACTCATTAACAGACGACAAACAAATTTATACTGACCTTGGGAAAAATGATAATGATAATAATTGATGTTGTAATTGTTATAATTATCGCTGTAAATTTATTGATCATTCATAGTCTTTTCATTATGTTTGTCATAATGCTTTTTCTTATACCAGACTTGTCCTTAAATGTATTTTCATGTTTCCCCATATTCCAACCTTGTTTTTTCGTTTCGAACAGGGTCGAGAATGACGGGGATACAGCCATTATGGCACAACTTTGATGTGAATATATATATATATATATATATATATTTTTTTTTTTACTACTACCTAACAAAATTAAACATAATATAGCTGTTCGTAAGTAGGCATCCAAATATCGCAATTACAGCTTATTTAGGTTGTAATTGCCGCATTTGTTCTACTTCGAAACATTACTTTTGATTATTCCGCTAAATTTGTTAATGCAACGGTAATTTGACCAAATTACCACATCTGCCACCATATGTGCTCCATAAAAGGCTCAATCATTGACCGCATCTATCCCTCAGAATCTAAGATATGTCATCTCAACTATTTTCATCTATTTGTTTTACCGGAAGTATTTATTTATTCTATTTTCATAGATAATATTGTATATATGTCCTTATTGTACCTTGTTGTACCTGGACGAAATAAATGATATGTTCTGTTCTGTTCTGTTCTAATAAATCTGTAAAATCCTAATGATTTAAGAATGCAAACGTTCTAATTTATCGTATGATAAATGTGAATTTTTAATCCGTTTCGGAAGGTAATACACGCATCACTTTTCCACACGACAGGATTTTTAGAGTGGTTCAAATTCAAAGAAGCTGCAGACGATATTTTGGGATGAATTTAAATTGAAAAATAAGTAAAAATGGTGCAAAAACATCGCTAGAAAGGGAGACTTGTTACAAACAATTTCCCCTTTTCCATCAATGTTTTCTTCACCTGTAATCGTTAATACGTGAAAATTTATAATGATATGTTAAAAGGCAGCATCAAATCGTCTTAGATGATAAAGACACAAAAATAAGAGTCAATGTTCTTAAATATACGTAGAGATTTTTTATTTTTCTTCATGAAGGTATGAAACTGAACATTTTAAGACACAGAAATATGATCAGCTGTTTTGTTTTCTTTTGTTTAAATGATTTAATTTTGGCTTCGTTTATCAAGATTCAAGCGTTTTGATAAGCTGATTTTCTTCTCTTTTCATACTTTGATTAAGCACACTTTTGTGCACGGAACTATTTTATATGCTTGTGCGCTAAGTAGGCCAAAAACAATAACTAAAACTAGTAAAAAATTTGCTTTGTTTTTCTTAATAACATCTATATGTAATTAATAGAAATGGAGATAATATATATTTTTGTTTTCATTGAGGTAGGTGCCTAAAATACCTCACTAACTTCGCGTATTTATACAGGGTGATTAAATTTTAAGGTTGATACCTCAATGAGAGAAAATAATTTCCTTTTCATTTTTTCATTATGATTCAAAGAAAAAATAAGCAAAAATAACGACAATGCATGTATGAAACGAATTGACTGTTCACGTGTGTTAATCAAAGAACCTATAGACCAACCAAAGCATTAGTCGACATGCATTTGAAGCATTTTGTTTCATTTGCGATTTAACCGTTTCCTGATTTCAAATATTTTTAGACCTGTCCAAATTCAAAGGTATTGCAGACGAACATTTAGAGTGGGTTTAATTCGAAAAATACCTATTCAGGAGGGTGGAAAATATTGTGGAAAAACAAGAAATTGTTACAAGCAATTTCTTCTTTTTCCCACAATGTTTTCTCAAGTAAAAAAATCAAAAGGACGTAAAAACTAGTGATTGTACAGGAAAGGGTAAAACGTCGTAACTAAAGCTATTTCAATCTAAAATACGACGTTTAGGTCGTCAAAAACCCATTTCCCTTTTTTTATGTTACTAGCTATATATTTTGCAAAAATATCGACGTTTTGTAATTTAAGTTGTACCTTCTATCGGAGGTCAGTGGGCGTGGTCAGTGGAGTCGGTGGGTAGAATCAGCGATCCATCAAATCTTAAGCATATAAGAATGCACGAATTTTTGATAGACGAAATAAATAATTATCAAATTTCCTTCTAGCCTGTTTCCCAGGCTGTCAGGTAGTATGGGCTTGAAAGTACAAAACTCATGCAAAAACAGTTTATCCCCTGAAATACTTCCCTTACGTATCACAAACTGTCACTGACCAAAAACAGCTTAGGGATATAGAAACTTTTCAACTGAAACCGTACAAATCCGTCTAATAAATATCAGTGAGACTGAGAGCGAGTCTGATCCACCCCATCCTGCCCATAGGATCCTCAAACCAGGTCTGCCTCATATTATATTTAATAGATGAAGAGAATATCTTTTGTTTTCATGGAGGTATGAACCGAAAAAAACTAATCACAGTATATGAATACGCAAAGCGGATTCATACATAAGTGGGATTACGTTTTTCGGTTCATACCTCCACGAAAACAAAATCAAAGCACTGTGAGCCAGCAAAGCATGTTTGAATTTAGAATTGTTTTCCCTTGTTGAGTAGAAATCATTGTGGACATTGAAGAAATTGCTTGTCACAAGCAATATCTTCATTGTCCACAATTTTTTCCAAATCTTCTTTCTTAGGATGCCTTAAAGCTGATTTGAGTGTGGATTGGTTAAATAGCATGATTTTGACAGATTTCTCTACAATTTGAAGAGAGTCTGTAATATTTCTGAAATACATACGAACTATTTCTTTATGGCGTAGGCATTTAACTGATTTAGTGGTTAAGCCTCCAGTGGCAGTTTGTACTCGTTGAACTTTGAGACGACCTCAGAATGTTGTCTGTTAACTTAAGCTTTCAAAGCTGACGCTTTGCTAGCTAAAAATAGTCTCTTCATTTCTTATAATTTAATAGTATCGAGCGAAAAAGCAAAAACTTTACAATTTTTGATACCCTTTTGCATGGGACTATTTTGTGCGAAAGCATACAAAATCGCTGCGTGCTCAAACTTTTGTTCGTGGAGTTATGAATAATTTTTTTTCGATCAATCAGAACGCCCGATTTTGATAGACGCAACTAAAATTAATTTTTTATACATAACTCTTTATTTTTCTTCAACAGGTGCACATTTGTCAAAAAGTTCGACACCTATTGGGTACGGCAACCATCCATGGTGATGACGTATCAGTCTGGTGGGTTCTGTTCAGCCGGGTCTATGACGTCAGCGTTTGTTGGTGTAATCATATCTTGTCTAGCGTTATTTATGTTCATCTAACCCAATCCCAAACGAGAAAATATTATACTGGTCCAAATAGAAATAGGTAGCAGACGACAAAACAAAGTTTGTTGAAATTTAAAAATAAGAGCAAAATGGATAAGAAAATATTGCGAGAAAAGAAGAAATTGCTTGTTAGAAGCAATTTCTTCTTTTCTCAAAGTATTTTCCATAGATATTTTCTTTGGAGCGTAAAAATGCCGGATTGTGTGGTAATGAATTAACTCAACTTTATTTTCTAAATGTAGCCGTTCAAATTCATATACTTTTTATATTAATGGACAACTTAGCACAGTAATAAATGTATATCAATCATATATTTTGTGTGGTTAAATTGCTTATTAACCATTGTCGCGCTGATCCCGGAGCATTCATTTTGGTTTAACCCTTTCCCGTTTTTGGAAATTTTAGACTAGTCCAAATTGAAAGAGGTTGCAGACAACAATGAAAACTAGATGCAATGTTAAATGAAACCATCCTATGTGGTAGAAAATATTGTGGAAAAAGGAGAAATTGCTTGTGACAAGCAATTTCTTCTTTTTCCACAATGTTATCTCAACTAAAATCACAAGAACGTAAAATCCTGTTTGAACAGGAAAGGGTTAAGGTAAAGGAAAAGATCAGCCTGCACAAAACTGCAGTCTGATCTTGGTCTACACCACCTGTTTGTCTTTTTTTAAACCAGATAAAATCAGTTCCTAAATTAAATATTGACCCTGGAAACCAAAATTGCAATGTCATCAGCCCTATGATTTAAATGCATTTCTGATCAAGGATTATATTCAGCATGACAACGACCTTCCTTCCTTTCGGGCGAATAATCGCAAAATAGGAGCGGGGACTCTTTATTGTCAGTTGAGTGCTGAAGTGTGCTTTGCTAAAAACACATTTTCAACATATTTCGGCTTGTCTTATCTCTATTTCTGTTTTAATGTTATTTGTCTGAAATTTTGCACACACATTTATAACAATAATCAATACCATTCCCAAAGTAAAGATTTATCTCTCTGCCATTCTCTGCAGTGGAATCTTGACTGCCTATCGACATATTTTGTAAACAATTTGCCTTCAAGATGTCTCTGTAACTACTCAGGTTTTTGCATCCATTCCTGTTCATATATCAAGGGTCAAGATTAAACAATATTGGCGATGTAAATTACTTTAACATTATCATTATTATTAATATTTCAATATCGGCCAATTTACTGAAATATTCAAGGTAAAAGTTTCAATAGCATGTCTTTGTTTGAAATTCATCGAGCCATGGTTTTATTATATTAGGCTATTAAGGAAAATTACAAGTTGACACCCATTTTGACTATTTTCGACTTGGATATTCCAGCTGTTCAAGATTTTATGTTTCTTTAACTTCTCAAAGTACTGTCTTTTTACTTTGCTCATCTGTTTAGGGTCATAATCAACCTTTATGTGGAAATTGCTTGAGGAAAGTGAATATTTTGCCATTTATCAAGCTTTCAATGTGAAACTTTGCACATAGGCCTTATTGTAATTCAAAATTTCTTAGCAGAGATTCATTATTTTTGACATTCATTTTAGCGGATTTTTTGTTAAAGTTTATAGAAAATACTACATATTTATACTTTCACAATGAATTTGTTTCTAAAAACTTAACCCTTGTCATGCTGATTAATATCCTATTCTGAATTGCAGTAAGATCAAAGGGCTTAACCCTTTTCTGTACAATACCTTGTTTTTACGTCCCTGTGATTTTATACAAGCAATTTCTTCTTTTCCCACAATATTTTATTACCTGTAGGTTGGTTTCTTTTCTTTGCACCCAATTTTAATTGTCGTTTAATTGGACTAGTCTACAATTTTGAAATATGGAAAAGGGTTAAAGCACTATACATGAATGTTTAGGGTCATTATTTCTTTTATAAACAACTAAGGCTTGAAAGGAACCAGCAGGTGGTGTAGATTAAGATCAGGCTGCACTTACATGCAGGCTGATCTTTGTCTATACCTCCTGCCAAAACAGGAATATTCCGGATTCAGCATGACATTTACTCAATGACTAGCGAAACTATTCTAGATTATGGTCTAGACATTTTGCGAAGGAAGTCCTAAATCAGAGACGGACACCGAAAACGAATTAAATTCTGGGGCGGTACCAAAACAAACGATAGAAGAGAAACCGGTTTTAGCCAAAGTCGATGCCATGAATTGTTTGTTTAAATATTCGACTCATCTGTTTAAGAAGAACTTAGTCCAGTTATTAGTTTTGGTCTTACATTTACCTCCTTTCTCAAGGCGTTGCCTTCAAAGAATTTTATACTTTTGCATCTTGATGATCTCAGGTAAAACTAATGTAAAATTTGATATTACATATATTTCCTTACTCCCTGTAATTACCTAATACAACGTCATAACTCGACCGGTTTTGTTTTTGAAATGTTTGAATTAGGCTTCTTCATTAAAAATCAAAATCAAAAAGCAAAGCGTCAGCTTTGATAGCTTAAGTTAACAGACAAAATTTTGAGATCGTCTCAAAGTTCAACGAGTGCAAACCGCCGTTGGAGGCTTAACCACTAAATCCGTTATATGCCTACGCCAAAAAAGTAGCTATCTCTTCAAATTGTAGAGAACTCTTTCAACAGCATGCTATTTAACCCATTACCACTTAATCCCACCTTTTCAGCATCCCAAGAACAAAAATTAGGGAAACACTGTGGACAATGAAGAAATTGCTTGTAACAAGCAATTTCTTCAATGTCCACAATGTTTTCTCCCCAAAAAGGGAAATATTTTCTAAATTCAACCATGCTTTGCTAGCTTACAGTACTTTCAGTACTTTGATTTTAACTTGACGTAGGTTAACATGTCATTCGTTCTCATCGGGCTTATTGTATAAACAAAACTACTTTTTCGACAAGGAGTTTTGTCCACTATCCAGTACTGTACCTAGACACAGAGCTACGAAGCAACTCACATCCGGTAATCAAAAGTATACTCTGTTTCGAAGATAATTGCTTTTTTCATTTTTATTTCGTCAAATTACTTCTCTTGGTGGTAGTAATTTTTTAAGTGTGAACTCGGCTAAAGCGAGCGTTCGAGACTAGGACAACGAGGAGAAGAGGGTGCGATGAAAGGCCAAAAATGATCTATAACCAGAAGTCACGGAGTACCATGGGGATATTGGAGAAGTAATGATCAATAACTAGTGCTTTTAGTGCTTTCAGCATTTTGATTTTTATCAAATACAAGAACGGGTTTTAATTATCATGACAATGTTTAAACGGTGTTATTTGCACTTTTTCGCCAGTAAAACGGAGCAAAAATGTAAAATTGTTGGTTGTCGACCTATACGTCGTAACCATAGCTTGATAAGCTATAGTATAGATGTCAAAACCAAGAATAAAATGCTTCAATAATGTCTAAAGTTCGCTTCCGGTCTCAATGGATGACTTGATTATTTGATTAACAGGCTCGATCTGCCAATCTGTTATAGTACGTATAGAGTTCTTCAAATGAAACATTTACTTGCTTTTCTGGATGTGAAAGGCCTTTTGAATAGTGTATTTGTATGAGCCGAGATGTTTTACACTTATTAGACGCTATTTGTCAAATAATGTTATGAAATAGGGGATCGAAAACTTGCATTGTTCATTACAAAATGAATCAACTTTTGTTCATTCAATTGACCAATCGATAGACTCAATCAATAATCAATCAGCCAATGAAACCGTTCATTTTGACAAGGAGTGAGTTTTGACATCCAACACTGGCCGCCGTTTTGTTTAACTTTTTTGTTGGTTTGGCGACTTAACGTCGTAACTACAGCTGATTCAAGCTGTAGTTACGACTAATATGTCACAAACCAACCATTCCTCTGTTTTGTTAAATCCTACTTGCCATAAATTTTGCAAAATAACACCGTAAAAAATCGAACCAAGCCGCCGCGTTATCACTGAAATACTGTTAAAAGTGGCGTTAAATCGCATTCAATCTATCAATTAGTCAATAAAAACGAAGCGGACCTTCCTGTTGGAGTTAATGGACGGGGTCAACGGTTTATGTAGTAGGGGCCAGCGATTGGTCAATTTTGATGCTGTAAAAATATCTCAAGTCACATGTATAGATCGTATATAAACAGAAATAAATAGTGTATACATAATACTTATAGTTAAACTTGGAATTTAACAAGGCTGCGGTGTTTGTTGTTCATTTTTCTGTTGATGTTTATTCATTTGTTTTCCATCTTTCTGATGGCAGTGACTTTCAAAAATTTTGTAACAGCTTGATAGAGCTCAAGTTACGATGTTTCAGAAGAAAAAAGACAAAAATGACATTTTTTCTGACCAAACAGGATACGCATTTAAATAGAGTTCAACTATGAGCTTTATGACAGAACTAGTTATATGTATTAAATTTTCCTACAGACTTTTTACCAGGAAATCTCAAATTCCTATTCCCCTTTTACGAAAACCAGATAATCTTTTTTTAAATATATTCAAGTACTATTGCACGAATCCAGCGGGACTACTGTCCTGGTCTGTTTTCAACCAAGTGTCTTTTCGTACGTTTGTCAGTGTGTTTGGACGTTCTCTTTAACGTATTTTTAATACAAATCATTGGGCATTGTTTAGCTTTTAGCGGGATTGCTCTTTGGACGCACATGAGACTCTTTGAAGACATTTTCAGCGGTTGATAAACACTGATATTGCAGACAACAAAATTTAGTCGATGAAAATTTTGTCATTGTGTAGGAATTGGTTACGGGCTCTTTTTTTTTCAAGAGATATTTCGGCAGAAAAAAATCGTTATGTGGAATTCTAAATCTCTTAGATTCCTTAAAAATATCGACCTGTTTGTGAATATCAGTCTCTCTATGGGTTAACCCTTTTACAGCTTTTACTTGGCTGAGTTTTTACGATTCCTTAAATAAAAACTTTAGTTAACAACTAACAACAGTTTTTATATGATCAGAGCTTATCAACATTTTATGGCCTATGAGGGTTTACAAAATGTTCTCTGAAAATAATTCATTACCCTTTCTCAAATCCTCCCTTTTTACACACCCCACGAAGAAACTTGGGAAAAAATAGGGTCGAATATGAAGGAATTGCTTGTCACAAGCAATTTCTACATTTTCAATCATTTTTTCTATCCGAACAGACTGAGATACTCAAAATTCTCTTAACTTGAAATTGTCGTCTGCAGATTCTTTGAATTTCAACCAGTCTAAAATTTTGCTCTGTGGTAATAGGTTAAATGATTTTTCGCATGAATGTTCCTGTGCTGGTTTCCTCTCGGGTTCCGTAGAAAATAATTTAGTCGATAAACTTGGACGTTCAAAGCGCTTTACAGAAACAAAATGAAATGAAATATACTTTGTTAAGAGAGTACGAAACAAATGAAAAAAGGAAAACACACACACACAAACACACACAAAACATCTAGAAACACAAGGAGGAATTGGCTTGCTAAGAAACACAATAATATTCTTTGAATAGGATGTTAGTCGTAAAAAGGATCTATAAGGAACCATACGTTTTAATCTTCCTATAGGACTTATTACATAACATAAAAATACATAAGGCATACAAAACATCACATTGATACAAAATGTAACTAGAGTGACATGCATAATTCTTACAATATATATTAAATTTGCCGTACCTACTCACACAATCTAAAAAGAAAATTGAAAGGAAATTGACAAAAAGTGAGCAACGTCAAAAAGCCATCGGAAAGGTTTTGGTTGGACAGCCTATGACCGTTGTTGATAAATCAATGAAATGTCAAAGAAAGAGAATTTATTGGAGAACGTTTGTACACCAGACCGTGTCAGCTGCCGACCGGACGAGACCAAGGAGCGGTACGAATGTCGCTGCATCTGGTTGATTGAGAAATACGACCGTGACATCTCAGAAACAAATTAACCTCACCGACATCCACCAGTAGAGAGATGTTTGGTGGTAGGTTACATCCCAAACTGTTAGGAACTGTTTGCTAGCAGCTGGCAACATAATGGACCAATTCTTACACTTTATCACAGGCCTAGTAGGTAGGCAAGGGCAACACGGCATCTTCGGTTCTATTAACGACAATGGATCTGCGGAATGCTGTTTCCGCCATCCACTTTCCGCCCTTCGAAGAACTAAAAAAATAGAAATTAACGTTCTAACTTCCAATTTTCTTGAAAAGTGGAAACAATACGAGTCGAAAAATGGAAGTTTTGACATGGCAACTGTCAAAAAACTTTTACTTTTCCAGCCCAAATATTCCCGATAAAATGTATTAAGTTACAGGGAACTAATACAGTTTCCCGCCATCTGTCACATTTTGTCTAGGGATACTACGGTGATGTAAGTAAAAAGATCAAAGTGACCTCTGATTGGTCCATATAATATCAAGACGAAATCTAACGATTTGATCCGATAAATTGATACTCTGTTAATAACTTAGGAACGAAAAGGATAACATTTTAATGTAGTTCCCTGTAACCTAAATGCAATAGATTAGGTAGCTACGGTCGATCTACTTTTTGACCTTCAAATTATTTCTTCTTCCGGTTGATGTAATCTATCTTAACAAATTCTTTTTTAAATACCCAAGAAAAAAAAAGATAATTCAACGGGATGTCAAGCAAAAAGGGACCATTCGTCCCATAGTTACTGTCGATCAGCTGTTAAAAACACGCTAACGTCATAATTTTGTATTGTTTTGAAACCCTTTGCGTTCAAATTTTCGCCTTTCGGGACTCTCATTACTTCAAGTCAGGCAGAAAAAGTGTTTAATATAGAACAGAGACCTGAATAAAGCGAATAAGTCCAATTCTTAATATCACATGCGTCGTTCGGTAAGTATAGTGTACACGGACATGACTTTTACTAGGAACCGATGCAAAGGGTTATGTCCTTGTTTATAAAGGCTTATGGGTACAAATGCATCTAAATACTTTTATGTCGAAGAGTAAAATCTATTTACGTGAAATGAAATGATTTATTTAAGAAAATTTACGGATAAAAATGTGGCATTCAGTCTTAAAGAAATAAAAAAATAAGGCAAAACTGTAACAAGGATAAGGGTTTTTCGGGATATTTCTTTAATTTAATAATGTGAAAATAGATTTTGTGTATGAAATTCGGCAGCAGAATGTTCCATAGTAATAAGAGAGTCCCGTTCGGAGTAGAAAATGTTATTTTGTCAATTTCTTGGTGAAATCCGACAACGACGGACGGAATACATTAACATTTCCTCCGTTGCCCGGTGTGAAGCGTTAATCACTTTATTACCCAATATCCATTTCACAAAATTGCTTTAAAATTTAACTTGAAGTTTATGCATATCTAAGACGTGTTTCCATGCAAGAAAAATTATTTTTGTAATATCTTTTTTAATCAGATAGCATCATTTTATCAGAAAGAAATCGAAAAAAATCCTCAATTGTTTTAAAGATAAGGGTTATTTTACTCTTAAATTCATCTGTGTATAAGTCAAATAGTGAAATGTCCCAGTGGAATTTTCATTGTGTAAAGGAGAACACGATTCCGAGTAGAAAAACGTTGATTTCATTATTTCTATGTGACGTTCGGCAGCTTTCTAGTGCGGGAACCCCAATTTTGCGCCCTACGAGGGTAAAGGATTGGCGCTTATCTGTCAAAAATCTATTCAACCTAACGCTTTTAGAATCACCGGGAAAAGGTAAAAAAATAATTTTGTGTGAGAAAATGATACTTTAAAGGAACATTTCCGATAAAGATTGGACTATCAGTCTAAAAAGACGTAAGACAGGTACCCAAATTGTTTCAAAGATAAGGGTTATCTGCACTTTAGAATTCATTTGAAACTATTTCAATAGAAAGATACGACCTAAGAATGTTTATTACAGGCAGACAGACACAATCACGTGAACAAACCGCGGGTTTTAATAATACTTGGCTGCGTCGACCATGTTTATCGTGCGTACATGCATATTGCATCACCCGATCAGTGTGAAGGGTTCGGGCTTATCTGTGCCGAATCTATTCGACAAAACTCATTTAATTTTTATATGTGAATTGCCAATATATAAGTGTATAACTTTATACCTTATTTTAGAAATATTATTGGAAAACAAATGTACCGGAGGCTATTAAATGCCTGGAATTAGTGAAATTCTGTTAAAGATAAGGGTTATGTTTAAGAAAAATCATAAAAAATCGAAATACCGATTTCCTTGTAAATATCGATATCTAATCTGTTAAGAAGAAACTGAGAAACGATAATTTGTATCACAATAAATTCTAAACTGATTTTACATTGCACTTTTTGAACGCTAAATGCGTCTCTTCTGTTTTAGAAGAAATTTATATCTCAACACATTTCTGTTATGAATTTCCGTTCACTGAGTAAAGGGTTGTGGCCATATCTATCTCACTACACGTATTACGTAACCGACTGAAACTTGGGCATTTTTTCCGGAAAAGTGTATTTATACTATGATGTAATAAAATGCAATAATAAAAAAAATGTTTTATTACTTTTAGGTAACAGGGAACTAATACAGTTTCCCGCCATCTGTCACATTTTGTCTAGGGATATTACGGTGATGTAAACAAAGATCAAAATGACCTCTGATTGGTCCATATAATATCAAGACGAAATCTAACGATTTGATCCGATAAATTGATACTCTGTTAATAACTTAGGAACGAAAAGGATAACATTTTAATGTATTTCGCCTTTTGAGGGGCGGTTTCTATACCCTGGGGTATTTTTCGGAAAATGAAGTAAACTAGCTGCGCGAAGAGGGTTATCTTAAAAATGACGTCATAAGTCATTGATAAAAGGGATCATGCCATATCACAATTCAGTTATTTTGACGGATGAGTGATTGTTCTTGAATTTGATATATGGTTTGACTCCCTTGCAATTTTTGGGGATGAGCTATGTGCAATTTTCTTATAATGGTCGCCTATGGAAAACGGAATAGTTCCCTGTAACCTAAATGAAATAGATTAGGTAGCTACGGTCGATCTACTTTTTGACCTTCAAATTATTTCTTCTTCCGGTTGATGTAATCTATCTTAACAAATTCTTTTTTAAATACCCAAGAAAAAAAAAAGATAATTCAACGGGATGTCAAGCAAAAGGGACCATTCGTCCCATAGTTACTGTCGATCAGCTGTTAAAAACACGCTAACGTCATAATTTTGTATTGTTTTGAAACCCTTTGCGTTCAAATTTTCGCCTTTCGGGACTCTCATTACTTCAAGTCAGGCAGAAAAAGTGTTTAATATAGAACAGAGACCTGAATAAAGCGAATAAGTCCAATTCTTAATATCACATGCGTCGTTCGGTAAGTATAGTGTACACGGACATGACTTTTACTAGGAACCGATGCAAAGGGTTATGTCCTTGTTTATAAAGGCTTATGGGTACAAATGCATCTAAATACTTTTATGTCGAAGAGTAAAATCTATTTACGTGAAATGAAATGATTTATTTAAGAAAATTTACGGATAAAAATGTGGTATTCAGTCTTAAAGAAATAAAAAATGTGGCAAAACTGTAACAAGGATAAGGGTTTTTCGGGTTATTTCTTTAATTTAATAATGTGAAAATAGATTTTGTGTATGAAATTCGGCAGCAGAATGTTCCATAGTAATAAGAGAGTCCCGTTCGGAGTAGAAAATGTTATTTTGTCAATTTCTTGGTGAAATCCGACAACGACGGACGGAATACATTAACATTTCCTCCGTTGCCCGGTGTGAAGCGTTAATCACTTTATTACTCAATATCCATTTCAAAAAATTGCTTTAAAATTTAACTTGAAGTTTATGCATATCTAAGACGTGTTTCCATGCAAGAAAAATTATTTTTGTAACATCTTTTTTAATCAGATAGCATCATTTTATCAGAAAGAAATCGGAAAAAATCCTCAATTGTTTTAAAGATAAGGGTTATTTTACTCTTAAATTCATCTGTGTATAAGTCAAATAGTGAAATGTCCCAGTGGAATTTTCATTGTGTAAAGGAGAACACGATTCCGAGTAGAAAAACGTTGATTTCATTATTTCTATGTGACGTTCGGCAGCTTTCTAGTGCGGGAACCCCAATTTTGCGCCCTACGAGGGTAAAGGATTGGCGCTTATCTGTCAAAAATCTATTCAACCTAACGCTTTTAGAATCACCGGGAAAAGGTAAAAAATAATTTTGTGTGAGAAAATGATACTTTAAAGGAACATTTCCGATAAAAATTGGTCTATCTGTCAAAAAGACGTAAGACAGGTACCCAAATTGTTTCAAAGATAAGGGTTATCTGCACTTTAGAATTCATTTGAAACTATTTCAATAGAAAGATATGACCTAAGAATGTTTATTACAGGCAGACAGACACAATCACGTGAACAAACCGCGGGTTTTAATAATACTTGGCTGCGTCGACCATGTTTATCGTGCGTACATGCATATTGCATCACCCGACCAGTGTGAAGGGTTTGGGCTTATCTGAGCCGAAACTATATACCAAACTCATTTAATTTTTATATGTGAATTGCCAATATATAAGTGTATAACTTTATACCTTATTTAAGAAATATTATTGGAAAACAATTGTACCGGAGGCTATTAAATGCCTGGAATTAGTAAAATTCTGTTAAGGATAAGGGTTATGTTTAAGAAAAATCATAAAAAATCTAAATACCGATTTCCTTGTAAATGTCGATATCTTATCTGTTAAGAAGAAACTGATAAACGATAATTTGTATCACAATAAATTCTAAACTGATTTCACATTGCACTTTTTGAACGCTAAAGGCGTCTCTTCTGTTTAGGAAGAAATTTATATCTCAACACATTTCTGTTATGAATTTCCGTTCACTGAGTAAAGGGTTGTGGCCATATCTCACTACACGTATTACGTAACCGACTGAAACTTGGGCATTTTTTCCGGAATAAGTGTATTTATGCTATGATGTAATAAAATGCAATAATAAAAAAAATGTTTTTTAACTTTTAGGTTACAGGGAACTTATACAGTTTCCTGCGAAAGACCGGTGGTGACATCATGTATTCACAGTTCACACTTCAAACTTCATACATATTAATTCTGAAGTGGGAAGTGTGAAATGTGAATTATGAGACCCGTGGTGACTTCTTAAATTCACAGTACATAATCAAACCTAATTAAATATGAAGTATGAAGTGTGAAGTTGGAAGTTTGAAGTGTGAAGTTGGAAGTATGAAGTTGGAAGTTTGAAGTTTGAAGTGTGAAGTGTGAAGTGTGAAGTTGGAAGTATGAGGTGTGAAGTTGGTAGTTAGAAGTGTGAAGTTGGAAGTTTGAAGTGTGAAGTTGGAAGTTTGAAGTATGAAGTCGGAAGTTTGAAGTTGATAGTTGGAAGTATGAAGTGTGAAGTGTGAAGTTGGAAGTTTGAAGTGTGAATTGTGAAGTTGGAAGTTTGAAGTGTGAAGTGTGAAGTTGGAAGTTTGAAGTTTGAAGTGTGAAGTTAGAGTATGAAGTGTGAAGTTGGAAGTTGGAAGTGTGAAGTTGGAAGTATGAAGTGTGAAGTTGGAAGTTTGAAGTACGAAGTTTGAAGTGTGAAGTGTGAAGTTTGAAGTATGAAGTGTGAAGTTCGAAGTATGAAGTGTGAAGTTGGAAGTTTGAAGTGTGAAGTTAGAAGTTGAAGTGTGAAGTTAAAAATATGGAGTGTGAAGTGTGAAGTTGGAAGTATGAAGTGTGAAGTGTGAAGTTGGAAGTATGAAGTGTGAAGTGTGAAGTGTGAAGTTGGAAGTATGAAGTGTGAAGTTGGAAGTCGGAATTGTGAAGTTTGAAGTATGAAGTGAGAAGTGTGAAGTTTGAAGTATGAAGTGTGAAGTATGAAGTGAGAAGTTGGAAGTGTGAAGTTGGAAGGTCCAACTTCACACTTCATACTATCAAGTTCATACTTCAAACTTCCGACTTCAAACTTCCAACTTCACACTTCGTACTTCCAACTTCACACTTCAAACTTCCGATTTCATACTTCCAACTTCACACTTCATACTTCCAACTTCATACTTCCAACTTCACACTTCAAACTTCCGACTTCCAACTTCATACTTCCAACTTCACACTTCAAACCTCCGACTTCATTCTTCCAACTTTCACACTTCAAACTTCCAACTTCTCACTTCATACATCCAACTTCACACTTCATACTTCCAACTTCACACTTCACACTTCAAACTTCCATCTTCACAATTCAAACTTCCGACTTCATACTTCCAACTTCATACTTCCAACTTCACACTTCAAACCTCCAACTTCACACTTCAAACTTCCAACTTCACACTTCAAACTTCCTTCTTCATACAGCCATCTTCACACTTCAAACATCCGACTGCATACTTCCAACTTCATACTTCCAACTTCACACTTCAAACTTCCAACTTCACGCTTCATACTTCCAACTTCACACTTCAAACTTCCTACTTCAAACTTCCAACTTCACACTTCAAACGTCCTACTTCATACTTCTTACTTCACACTTCAAACTTCCGACTTTATACTTCCAACTTCATACTTCAAACTTCCGACTTCATACTTCCAACTTATCACTTCCAACTTCAAACTTCCGACTTCACACTTCAGAGTCACTATGTATGAAGTGTGAACTGTGAATTCTTGATGTCACAACCCGTCTTTCGTAATTTCCCGCCATCTCTCACATTTTGTCTAGGGATACTACGGTGATGTAAACAAAGATCAAAGTGACCTCTGATTGGTCCATATAATATCAAGACGAAATCTAACGATTTGATCCGATAAATTGATACTCTGTTAATAACTTAGGAACGAAAAGGATAACATTTTAATGTATTTCGCCTTTGAGGGGCGGTTTCTATACCCTGGGGTATTTTTCGGAGAATGAAGTAAAACTAGCTGCGCGAAGAGGGTTATCTTAAAAATGACGTCATAAGTCATTGATAAAAGGGATCATGCCATATCACAATTCAGTTATTTTGACGGATGAGTGATTGTTCTTGAATTTGATATATGGTTTGACTCCCTTGCAATTTTTGGGGATGAGCTATGTGCAATTTTCTTATAATGGTCGCCTATGGAAAACGGAATAGTTCCCTGTAACCATTAGCACAAATGATTATTTTAGAAGAAAAGTGACCTCACTGATTAACCTGTCCCATCTATGCTGCTCTTCGTATCGTAAAATTAGGACAGGCTCGCAAGTCAACGCTAGATTTAACTTCAGGGGGTCGTTATAGAGTAAAAGTAGTTTTGTTGTTGTTTATCTGTTTTTTACAAAAACTAGTCAGGTCAGAAAACAACATTTTTAGATCTACGTGCTCAATTTTTTTTTTTTTTTTTTTTTTTTTTCATGAGTTCTGCATTTATTAGCTAGCAAAGCGTCAGCTTTGATTGCTTAAGTTTACAGACAAAATTTGAGGTCGTCTCAAAGTTCAACGAGTGCAAACCGCCACTGGAGGCTTAACCACTAAGGCCGTTAAATGCCTACGCCATAAAAAATAGTTCTGATGTATTTAACGAACATTGTAAACTCTGTCTGCAAGTTCATCTCCTAGGCATTTTTCGCTCTCTTGAGCACATCGTGTTAAAAAAGACTCTGGTTAGAGTCCTTAAAGAAGTTGCAGACAACAATTCTAAATTGTTGAAAATTCCAAAATATTTATCTCTTTAGGTAGAAAACAATGAGGAAAATGAAGAAATTGCTTGTAAGCAATTCCTTCATTTTCCACATTGTTTTTCACAACTATTTTCTTTAGGGGCGTAAAAAAGGAGGGATTGTGTTGAAATACGTTTACTCCTTGGCTACTTTAACCTCTTTTCTTCCTCATGCTAACGTTTGACAAAGAAGATTACAAAACAATGCTTTGCTAGCCTACAGTACTTTCAGTACTTTGATTCTTTAGTGTTTTTGTGTTTTTTTCTTGGCTTAGACGTCTCGGTCCTTTACTTTCTATTCAATAGGACGACAAAAGGATGTCAGCTTACCTAAATTAACCGACCTTTTCATATGTGGAAAATTGACATTGTCTCAACTCTAGCTAGAAAGGCTAAAAGAAATCATCATTCATGACCTATGAACTTTGATCTCAAAAGAAGAAACAATGAATGCGGATGAAGGACTAGAGAGCTATGTCATATGTCAATGAATGTTGTGGAATATGCTACAGCATTATCAACATGTGTCATTTCATATCGAACAAAGAAGGCCGGAAATCCGATAGGGTTTGACCGGGACGTTATTGATTTTGTTGTTATGTATATGTAGAACAATAACGCGATTGATTTATTCCATGAACAATAATTCCTATCGTACAATTAGTCCTACCCAGAAGGAAATCCACTAATTCTGACTTTTCAACTATTTGGAGAGGTAGAAACGTTTAAGTTTTATGTTTAATTTTGAGTCTTATCCTGTTTACTAGATTTAAAAGTAAATGTTTTTGACAATTGCCAAGTGAATAACTTCCACTTTTCAACTTTTCGACCAGAAAGTTGAATGCGAAAGGTTGAAGTTAGTAGTTCCTATTTTCGACTTTTCTAGACAAACGTGATGTCTTAAAGTCGAACAATTTATGAAATTAGTCAGGTCAAACACTTTCACTTCTCGACTTTTGGCGGTAACATTATTACTTGATAAGTGGAAGTTAATGTGGTTTATTGCCACTTTTCGAGTTCATTGTAGGTCGAAAAATAGATGGCGGAAAGAGAATTCCGTAATGGAACTCAGTGTACTGACGTATCGTGATTCTCAATGCGGTTTGGTGTAGGAAGGGTACGTTTACAACGAGATCCGGCCCTGGTCTCACCTTTCAGCACTTTAATACTAGGCCATATACATTTCTAAAAAAAAAGGTTTTTCCGAGAATTGTCGGTATTGAAGTCTTAGAATGGCCTTCACGCTAACCTGACCTCGATCCGATTAAGAATATCCGATACGAGCTAGACCACCATGTCCGTCAGCACGTCAATCCACCTCATGCGTTAGGGGATCAAGAACGTAACATTGATAAACAATTATGACGTCTTACTATTGCAGTGTTTACAAATGATCTAAGATCCGAAAGTAGACGTTTTGTTACTTTTAAGTGATGAAGAGAATATTTTTTGTTTTCATGGAGGTATGAACCGAAAAACCTAATCACACAATGTATGAATCCGCGAATCTAATAACTAAATATCATCGAGCGAAAAAAACAGAAGCTTTACAAATTTTGATAACCTTTTTGTCTGGGACTATTTTGTGCGGAAGCATACAAAATCGTTGCGTGCTCAAAATTGTGTTCATGGAGTTATGAATAAATTTTTTCGGCCAATCAGAATGCTCGTTTTTGATAGACGAAACTAAAAATTAAATTATTTTGAGTTGCTAGAGGTGGACACAATCAGTATTGAAAACATAAGTGTTATATTTTGATTATCATAGGAATCTTACTTTGAAGGTACTAAGATGAAAAAATGCTCGCGAAAATTCGGAGTGTCAAGTTTTAATTTTTGCTCAGTATATATAAACCATATACACGAAGGAATTGTTTTGTTGAGATCTGTTTGAGAATCAAAGGGATGTAATTTCTTCCCCCCCCCCCCAACAAGCATAAGGCCGCTGATCTCGCCCACCTACCCCCGACAAAGCACTTCGCTTCAGATATCGAAAGATATGTATTAAGCTGTAAGAAATGCGTGTAACCCATTACAAGATGACAAAATTTGCACTGGTCCAGATTACAAGAAGTTGCCGAAGTCACAGATGACATTTTGAATTTTATGAAATTTCGGATTTTTTCAACTCTCTTGTGAGAAAATATTGTGAAAAATGAGGAAATTGCTTGTTGCAATCAATTTCTTCGTCTTACAAATTTTTTATCCAATTGTTTTTCTTGAAGGGCGTTAAAATGCTTCGATGTGTGATAATGGACTTAGTCAACCATCAACGAAAACGTATTAACCCTTTCCTGTTCAAATACGGGACTTTACGTTCCTGTGATTTTATACTTGAGAAAACATTGTGGAAAAAGGAGAAATTGCTTATAATAAGCAATTTCTCCTTTTCCCACAGTGTTTTCTACCACATAGGAAGGTTTTATTTTGAATTGCATCCAATTTTCATTGTCGTCTGCATCCTCTTTCAATTTGGACCAGTCTAAAATTTCAAAAACCAGGAAAGGGTTAAATAACTGTCGGAGGTCATCATTTTCATCCGGTCGAAACGAATTGTCTAATTGATTGATCAGTTGTAGAATGACAGTGGCGATCAAATAATTACAGAGTTGTTAATAGCAATACCTTCGTCTATCCGTATAAAGTTTTGTGCAGAAATTTTAACTGATCACGTTCTGTCAGACGTACTCTTTAATTATTAATTGGTATCGAACACATACGGACTCTTTCGCTATAATACGACAGAGACCTAAACTTATTGGTATACAGTTCTCTGTTTTGAAGGGAATGTAATCTCGTTGATTCGGAACGGATAAAACGCGTGACCTCCCTTTATTCTTACGCCCTTTATAATGAAATGTTGTTGTCAGCCCGATTAGCACAGTTGTTAGAGCAATTGACTTCAAACCTCAAGATCACGGGTTCGAGTCCTGGGCTGACCATATCATCTAACTAATTAATTGTCTTTTTGATGAGACGTTAAACCGAGGCCCCGCGTGACGATGCTATCCATCGAGCACGTTGAAGAATCAAGCGGGGCTCTCAGTAGTTTCGTCCTGTATCCTTGCACTATCCCTCGTATAAGAACTAACCGTCTTCTTTAGGCGTCGATCATATGGTCATGTGCTACGGTAGCGACGATAGATAAACGGAAAAACAAACAATCGAAAAGAGAAAAAAACATTTTAAACGGCCAGTAGCATGCAACAAAAAAGTAAAATAGTTGGTTTGCGACTTAAACGTCGTAACTACAGCTTGTATAAGCTGTAGTTACGACGTTTAATTCGCCAAACCAACACAAATGTTAACAACTATGGTGGCAAATGTCGGAGTTCAAATCTTAATTCCGGGCTGAACGAATGATTTGATTGGTAGATATATTCCTTGATTGGCAGCGCAATCAATCAAGTGTTAAGTGGTATCGTTCAAACGGACTTTTTCGCTATAATCCGACAGAAATCTTAACTTATTTGTCTGAGAATGGTAGTCAGTTCTGTGTTTTGAAGGGAATGTAATCTAATTGATTCGGAACGGATAAAACGCGTGACCTCCCTTTCCTCTTACGCCCTATATAATGAAATGTTTTAGTCGAAAAGAGAAAAAAATATAGCAATTGACAGGTCGCTAGCCACAATCGCTGACACCAACAGGAAGTTCCACTTCGATATTAACCCTTGTCATGCTGCATAAATCACCTTACGGAATCGCTGTAAAATCAAAGGGCTGAAAGCACTGGTAGATCTTGTCGATAAAAACCAATATTTCTTTTAGAAATCAATTTCGTACACAACTCTGACAGGAAAGGTATAAGCAGGAGGTGTAGACCAAGATCAGACTGCACTTATGTGCAGACTGATCTTTGTCTTCACCTCCTGCCAAAGCCAGAATATTCCGGGCTCAGCATGACAAGGGTTAAACGGCGTTATTTTAAAAAAGGCCTATGGCCAGTTACATGTTATAACAGTAAGATTGTTGGTATGGCGACTTAGACGTCGTAACTACAGCTTGAATAAGATGAAGATACGCTGTCTAAGTCGCAAAATCCAACAAAAATCCTTTACATTAATGTCGGCCAATGTTGGAGTTCAAAGTTCATTTCCTCTCTAAATGAATTATTTGATAGGTCGATTGATTCTTTGATTGATAGACGCGATCGGTCGATTCAATTGTTTAAGAAAATTAGTCTTTAAGACTGCCATTGGTGCAATTAGACTGAAATATGTGAATTCTTCTATTTGGCTCTTTCTGAGAGGTTCTTTATTTGTGGTTTTTGTTTTTGACTGTTACCCCGATTCAAATCTGACCATTTTTTATGCTCTCGGATAAACCTTGCTATCTGATAAATGACTGACATTTCCAATATGTCAGCATTTTTAACAAACTTGAAATGTCAACCGTGTTACATCAAAAAGTTTTTTTTTTTTTTTTGATAATGAAATATTTTAGGATGAGTTTGAGTCCTTATTCTGGGCCATGTAAAAAGACATGTTTCGCCTTCAATGGACTTGTGACCCGCCTACAATAAGGAGCATCTATGAATACTACACAATTCGGATCGAACCCTCACCAGTCGCCGCCCAAATGTCGAAAACATCGTGACGCGCCTTGACTCAGATTGCTATGTCTGTACAAGCTAACAATCATCAAAGGCTTCCACTGTGTTGCTATATGATTATCTCGCTTTTTATATGCTGAAGAATTGACGGGTCGCTGGTTCCACCAACAGACTCCGTTGGCCACGCCCACTAACTCAAACAGGAAGTTCAATTTCGATATAAGATATCGTTATTTTGTTCTGAGCAACAATATTATTGATTGATTGTATCGGGTTTAACGCCACTTTTAAAAGCATTTCAGTCATATCGCAACGGCTGGAGCACCTAACGATGGATTCCTGTAATTTCTTACACCAGTACTACCACTCCATCCATTCCTAGCCTCCAGCTGCTATCCCACTTATAGGCTTAAGATTATCCACCCATTGGTGAGAGACAAATGTTGGAAAGGATGTAGGCAACAATATTAAGTCTGGTTTATATTTGCTATGGTTGCCTCATGATATGATATGATACCGCATGAGGTGATAGGCTATGGGTTCTTTAATTTCTTTTAACCCGTTCCTGTGTTGTTGTTGTTTTTGTTGTTCTTGTTTTGTTTTAGACAGGTCCAAATTGAAAAAGGTTGCAGACGACAATGAAAATTTGATGCAATTTAAAAATGAAGCCATCCTATGTTGTAGAAAATATTGTGGAAAAAGGAGAAAAACCACAATATTTTCTCAAGAATAAAATCACAGCGAAGTAAAATCCCGGATTTATACAGAAAAGGTTAAACTTGCCTCAAAAGTCCTTGAAACGCTTGTACGATAAGTGGCCGAATCGAATTACCAATTAAATACATGTACAGATATTTTTGATGGTCGAGACGTAGTTATAACCTTCAGGTCTCCAACCAACCATTTTACTTTTTGTTCCATGTTTCTGACCACAAATTTTGCAGAATACTCGTAAAGGCGCACAATATCTCACTTTAACTTCTTGTTCCGATTCAATGGACGTGGTAAACGACGTATCAATCAAGGAACCAACCGACCAATCAAAGCATTTATTCAACCCGGACCGGAGCTTTCAACTCCGTTATTGTGCGCCATTTTTGTTAAGTTTTTTTTTTTTTGTTTGTTTGTTTGTTTGGCGACTTAAATGTTGTAACTACAGCTTATTCAATCTTTAGTTACGAAGTTGAGGTCGCCATCAAACTATTTTTTTTTTTTTTGGTTCATGCTACTGACCAGAGATTTTGCAAAATAACTCTGTTTAAAATCGAAGCGGGTAGGGAGTCAGTTGGCGGGTCAAACGATTTGTCGATTGCGACCCTAAAATAATTTGCGTTTTAGTTGCATGTGAACAATTCGTTTTCTTTACGAAGGCTTTGAGATAAGTAGTTAAAATTTTGTAACAACCCTACGACTATCAGACGGTCTAAGTACGGGCAACTATGCGAAACCCCTTGGGGGTATCTCGGTAAAAATTTTGGTACTAAACCTTCATAAAGGTAATCATATGATATCCGCTATGTCAACTTTTGTGGTCATTACGTCATTTGCACTTGCTGGAGACGCCATATTCATTGCGATTTTTGAGAATATTGTTAACTCTCTGTCTAAATAGATCGCAAGGTCTTCGTCTCCCGTACAAACTTTACGTTAATTGCAAGGACATCGGGTCTCCCGAACGAAGACCATAAAATTTTGAGCTTCTGCGTGCGTCCTCTAATGGCAAAATTTACACTTGTCTTAACCCTTGTCATGCTGAATTAAAATGCTATACTTAATTGTTGTAAAGTTAAAGGGTTAACAGCGCTGGAAAGTATTAAATGGAGGTGTCGATGTTTCTAAAACCTAGATAAGGCATCAGTCGCCAAAAAAATACGCTAAAAGGATGCTTAATTCATAAATTTGAGTCAGATATTGTCTTCGCTGTAATCTGATAGGCTTCAAGTGACATTTTTTTGGTTATAAAGGAAAGATTCAGCGGAATTCCAAGTTATTTTTAGATATCACGGAATTTGGTTGTGCAGGCTGATCTTTGTCTATACCTCCTGCCAAACAGGAATATTCGGGACTCAGCATGACAAGGATTAAAGCAATGTTCATCGATTTCGTTTCGTTATTTCATGCGTCTATCGTTGCGACCATGTGTCCCAGTGATTGCACGTTTTGAAAATCCAGTACGTTCTTACTGTGGCGTGGGAGTGCCCAAATAAGCTTAATCATCAATATTTAAACTTTGTTTACGCAAACCATACCTTACGTCAAAAAATATTGTATAAAAATATGTCCTTAACCCTTTCCTGTACAATCCTTTGTTTTTACTTCCCTGTGCTTTAATACTTGAGAAAACATTGTGAGAAAAAAAGAAATTGCTTGTAACAATTTATTCCCTGTTGGTTGTTTACTTTTCAAATTGATTTCACTCTTAATCGTCATCTGCAATATCTTTCGAATTGGACAAGACTGGAATTTTGAAAAACAGGAAAGGTTTAGTCACACTATATCTACCTTCGGCCTTGTACACAATACAAATTGAGTAATTTGCCGGCTGTTCGGGTCACTTCAGCTCACTTCGCATTAATCTTCTATACATTGAATTTTTTAAGCCGACAGTTTATAATTCCGGCGCATCCAAATACATATATTCCCTGACTAAATTCGTTCGTCGCGTCAACATAACGGTGCCATCTCCATGGGAGAGCGATACACATCAAACCTGGTATGTGCGTGCTTATTTCCACCATGTACTCGTCATAGTGTTCCTCGCTTTACAAAGAAAGCTATGGATAGCCGTTTACCTCTGTATGGAATGAATTGAAGGATCGCTGGTCACGCCCACTGAGCTTCGACAAGAAGTTTGACTGAGATATGGTCAGTAATATGTAGAAAAGTAAAATCGTTGGGTCCTAAACGTAAGATATGGTCAGTGATATGAAACAAAAAGTAAAATCTTTGGGTCCTAAACGTGAGATATGGTCAGTAATATGTAACAAAAGTAAAATCGTTGGGTCCTAAACGTTAGATATGGTCTGTAATATGTAACAAAAAATAAAATCGTTGGATCCTAAACGTTAGATATGGTCTGTAATATGTAACAAAAAGTAAAATCGTTGGGTCCTAAACGTTAGACATGGTCTGTCATATGTAACAAAAAGTAAAATCATTGGGTCCTAAGCGTTTGATATGGTCAGTAATATGTAACAAAAAGTAAAATCGTTGGGTCCTAAACGTTAGATATGGTCAGTAATATGTAACAAAAAGTAAAATTGTTTTGTCCTAAGCGTTAGATATGGTCTGTAATATGTAACAAAAAGTAAAATTGTTGGGTCCTAAACGTTAGATATGGTCTGTAATATGTAACAAAAGGTAAAATCGTTGGGTCCTAAACGTTAGATTTGGTCAGTAATATGTAACAAAAAGTAAAATTGTTGGGTCCTAAACGTTAGATATGGTCAGTAATATGTAACAAAAGGTAAAAACGTTGGGTCCTAAACCTTATAACTATGGTTTAATCATCAGTAGTTACAACGTTGAAGTCATAAGCTATCCAATTTTTTCTCATTTATGTCGACCAAGGTCAAAGTTCAGAGTTCACTTCCAGTCCAAGTGAATTATTTTATATGTCTATTGGTTTTTGATTTACGCCTGCGATCCGACGAAGGAATTTGACGGAGGTATAGACGACATTATTTAGTGAAATATATCGTCGTTGTCGTTCTAAAACGTCGTAACTACAGCTTGTGTCAAGCTGTAGTTACGACGTTTTAGAACGACAACGACGATATAGTCAGTGACATAAACTAACGAATAAGCTGTAGTTACTACAGTAAACTCATCAACAAACGAAACGGTTTGCAATAAATGTCGGAAATCAATTGGCACCTCCAGTTTAAACGTCATAGCGCAGGAAAGGATGTAGTGGTAGTACTGATGTGAGAAATACAAGGAATCCTTTTAGGTGCTCCAGCCGCCGTGATATGACAGAAATACTGTTAAAAGTGGTTTTAAATCCCTTTCAATCAATCAATCAACCGGTTTAAGCGGATTTTTGGCTGTTAGATCAGTACTGAAAGCGGCGGTCCGTCCATTTCATAATAAAATGATCGAAAGAGTTGTTGCTAAAACGGTAACTGACCAATCGCGGCTGCCACTCAAATAAACAGTTATCTATTGAAATCATTCATTAAGACTGGAAGTTCTCTTTGAACTCAAACATTGGTCGCCAATCGGGTGAAGATATTTTGTTGGTTTGGCCACTTAAACGTCGTAACTACAGCTTATTCAAGCTATACTTGCGACGTTTATGTCGCCAACCAATTACATGTATTTTATTTTTTGCTGGCCATAAGTTTTGCAAAAGGCTGCGTTGAATATCGAAGCGGAATTTCCTATCGGAGTCAATGGGGGGGACCAACGGAGTAAGGTGACGGGACGGCGATTGGTAAGTCAGCCTATCAAAAGATTAGGTTGATTTCGAAAACCTCATAACTATAGCCCTTGTTTATTAAAAGACAAGTAGTTTTAGAAGTACGCATTGATAAATACCCATAATATGAGCTCAAGATAATAGTTGGACGGGTCATTTAAATTATGCTAATAACTCAAACCCTGTGTTGTATGTACACATTCGAATGACCTTATTTAGAGGATAAACAGCATTGTTTAGAGTACTTTTACCTATGATAAAAGTTTACAATCTATTATCAAAATAACCCTCGCCCTTATCTGACGCTCTGTGGGACTATAGAAGTTAAGAACCGATATACAGAGCTACAGATAGAGGGCGAAACTCATGTTTTAGATTTAAATATTTAATAGATACTGTTATAACCCTATGTTGTAGGTACTCATTTGAATCGTCTCGGTGAGACGATTCAAATGAATACCCACAACATAGGATTTCGTAGAGAAATAAGGATTTTAGAATTCTGTTTCCCCCCTCTTATCTAGACCTCTGGATATAGATTTCCGCGTTCAATTATGCTTTAGGGACAACGAGAGACGTAAGCGAACAGTTTATGTTCAATAAGTTGGTGGGAACGAAATGTTCGCGCACACGGAAAGTTTCGTACCTGAATTATTAAAATATTCACCCTATACAGAGAAGATGGAATATATTTATTGCCAGTAGTCGGATATATTTATGATAACTGAATATAGATGGTTCTATGGTGAAAGATAGAAAACGGGGTTTAAACTTTTCAATAAATCCCGTCCAAGGTTACATTTATTGCCTATCCGAGTTTGCATGTATAAAAATTAAATAACTTTGCTATAACATGATATAAAAAGTACTGAGGTTAATTTGTTGTTTCGATCATTAATAACTAATCGATGTCGCTTATGCAGTTCATAAATTTGTTAGATTGCAGAAACTTGTCGACGATCGGTACAGATGGAAATTTGTTGATCTCATCGGAAAACGAACGGACATAGCGGTTATTTTCTACAAATATATGTATTATCATCTATCCTTGGGTTGATGTATCTTAAATTGGAATAAAAGAGTTCCAAAAGGTTAAAGGTCGAGTCTAGCAAACAGGAATACGAATTACTTTAGATCAAGCAATCTTACTGAAACTTGGACATCCGCGGAATTAAATATGGATGCCCTATCTATGCACTACTGTTTTCAACTAACAGAGGAACCAACTTCAAATCAAGGTAATATATTTTGAACTGTTTTTATTATGTTTTACTAACGTTTATTTTCATTATTGACCCTCAAACAAACGGGGTCGGAGAGACTTTCGGCCTGCGCATTCTGACCGAGTTCGAGTTTTTTCGCTTTTGCAAATTTTCTAAAAATTGAATGATGGTTCTACCTTACTATATACTTATATTCGAAATTTGACTTCCGCTTGACCCCTGCTGGACGGTTCACACAAACATATTCCAGCAAGTTTATGGGGGTTGGGGAAATCTATTACTAAGAGAGCCTGTACGTGACATTTCAAACCATTTCGCATGTGCGTGACCCGCACACATTGAGCACCCTGGACAGCCATTCGGGGCAATTAGAATATTCGCTGATTGTTTAAAGAAGCTTTGGGTCAGTATCTATCTGAAGAGCGCATAGTGAAGTCTCTGATCAGACTGTGCGGATGCACAGGCTGATCTGAGTCTTTACTTGGCGCACATGTGTACTGGTTGGAAATGTCACGCATGCGCTCCATTATTAGCTGAAATTTAGACAGGAAGTAAGTGGTGACTTTGTAGTATGCATTTTTATTGGTTCAACGAGATGAACGTCGTAGCTACAGCCTAATTGACCAGTAGTTTCGAAGTTTAGGTACCCAACCAACGGTTTTATTACTTGTTTAATGTCACTAATCATATATTTAGCGAAATAAGGTCATTTAAAAAAAAATTAGTCAAGCATCTTGTCGAAGGTCATTGGATAGCTCGGTGTTTCGCCAAGAGAAAAAGCAACAGCTCACACACGGTTTTACCGCATTAGATGTATTTTTGACCCCGGGCTAGTCCCTTTTAGCGAGACAAGTCACATTTACTGTGAATTTTCACGTGCACCGTCAACATTATGCACGTGTATTTTATTAGCCCATGCATAAACATCCCACTGCTTTGACGCCCCTAAAAAAAGCAAGCACACAAGCAATAACTTCATTATCCATTTTTTTTTCCAAATTGACAATTACAATTACTTTTTAAATTCAATAAACTAAAAATATTTTTTTCAAATAGGACCAGTCTAAAATTTTGTCGTCTGGTAACGAGTGGTTGGGAAAATGCTGATTATACTCCCTGGGTTCCGACATTATGTGCAAATTCGATTTAAGACGGCGATCTTTTGCTAAACTTATGGTCATACATAAGCATATAATACATAAAAAAAGTACAATGGTTGGTTGACGACATAAACGTTGTAACTACAGCTAGCTTTAATTAATTGTAGTTACGACATTTATCTCGCCAAACTAGCAAAATTGTTTCACTTGAATATCGGGAAATGTTTGGGCCAAATTTCAGATTGGTCCAAATTGAAAGATGTTTTCAGACAACACTTGAAAGTCTATGTGTTTTTTTTTTTTTTTTTTACCTTTCTTAGGGATAAACATTTATGAAAATAAAGAAATTGCTTATTCAAAGCAATCTTGTAATTTTACAAGATGTTTTCCCACAATTGTTTTTTTTTCTCTGGAAAGAGGGTCATTGTGTGGGAATGAGATAGGAAAGCTTGGGAAAGCATTGTGGAAAAAAATAAATTCCTTCATAAGCAATCAATTTTTTTTAATTCTCCGAATTGTTCTGTACTGAGAAAAACAACGATCTCTACAATGACATCAACTTGTTTTTGACGTCTTCGACTTCATCCAATTTGGACAAGTCTAAAATTGTATAATCGGGTAATTGGTTAACCACCAGTGGCCATTTTTGTTATTGTTGTTGTTGTTCAGCTGATCATTTTAAATAACATTCACTCATTATCTCGTTATTTTCTTTTCCTTATTCTAAAAATGGGGTTGGGGTTGAAAATATGCTCCAAGTAAAAAAGGGACAAAAATGTCGCAATCTTTAGTCTCTCAGGTCAACACGCATCCAGTTTGAGCAAAATGTTTAACCCATTACCACTTTCCTATTATTATTTCCAAGTTCTTAAAGAATAATTAGTTGACGTTTTGATATTTAAGACATTCCGACTATATAGTCAAACAGTCTATTTTTATTCTAATCTAATTTTAATTTCGTCTTACAGAATTTAGTTTTGGTCGGGTGAAAATTTCTTTTCATACTAAATTTTCCTCAAAACTAGTGAAATATTTACTTTTTTTGCTTGATGGCACAATAGTATAAGAAATGAAGAGAGCGTGGGTTTTTGTTTTCTTTTGTTTTGTTTTCATAGACGTATGAGCCTATAATTTAACCACATTAATGTATGTATCCTCTTCGCGTATTTATGCAGTATGAATAAGTTTTAGGTTCATACCTCAATGAAAACAAAAATATGTTTTTCGTGTTAAGAGATGAAGAGAATATTTTTTGTTTTCATGGAGGTATGAACCGAAAAACCCAATCATACTGTATGAATACGCGAAATTATTCTTATTTGAACCAGAAAATATCATTGGGATGCTTATCTTGGAACGATTCTATTCGTAGATGTATTTGAGAAAAAAAAAAGACAGTTACAGCGTATTCATGTTGTAGTTACAATATTTGGGTAACCTATCGATAATGTCTACTTTCCGTCACATGGGAAATTCAAACCAGACTCGTTGCAAGTTTCACAAAACGAAGTAACATGCACATGTATGATAATCCAGTCAAGTTATGGCAAATTTCTATCGGGGGTTGAACTATCTATAACAGAGGTTGTTTGGTTTTTGTTTTTGTTGTTGTTGTTGTTGTTTTATCTTCATAGTAACTTTGATATATCAGTAATAACATGTTAAAAATCGCCAATTATTCCACAACTGCACCAGAGGCTTTTGTTTCCAGTTGTTTTATATCATTAAGTATTTGTTCACTGTTTACTGAAAAACTAAATAACTGTTTTAGATAAATTGCCATTGTGTATGCAATAGATATTAGATCGAACACCACGCCCTCAGACCTCAGATATGGCGATTAGGCTGATATATCAAACGGCGCTAGTGGGTACAGTATATACCCAGGGACATAAAACAAAAAGTAAATTGTTGGTTTGAGACCTAAGCGTCGTAACTACGGCTTGCATGAGTTGTAGTTACGACGTTTACGTTGCTAAACAAACAAAAATTGTCAGATATCAACATTCACTTCCGATTTAAAAGAACGATTCGATATGTCAACCGACGTTTTATTTAAAGCGGCAATTCGTCAAAAAAAGACATTTTCTGTGAGTAAGTTTATCGACTTACATTTCCATTCGGAAGTTGCGAAGCAAGTCACTCTCAAACACTCACAATCAAGATGTTTTCACGTTCATGAAAGGGGGGCAGTTGCTTAAACCCTCTGCTACCCATTTTACAACTTGAAAGACTAAGGCTGGCTGTCTCTTACCGATGAAGACACCCCGGTGACTATGGGGTTCGACCATGTGACCTTCAGATCACGAGTCAAGCACCTATACCATGCAGCCATCGAGGAAGTAGATTGTCCAATCGGCCCTTATTGAAATATTACTTTTTAACCCTTTCCTGTATGAAACATTGTTTTTGCGTCCCGCTGATTTTATACTTGAGAAAATATCGTGAGGAAAGAGAAACTGCTTGTCACAAGCAATTTCTTCTTTTCTCACGACATTTTCTACCCTGAAGGTTAGCTACCTTTCAAATTGCACCAATCTTTAATTGTAGTCTGCATTTTTTTCGAATTGATAAGGCTGTGATTTAAAGAAAAAACAGGAAAGGGTTAACTAATTTTTCACGATATCTTTTAAATTCAATCGAAATTATATTAACTTAAAGAGAAAGGAATTGCAACAGTACTAGGAAATTTCTTAGAATATGCCTCCGAAATCGAAATCGCATTCACTTAGTTGTCGGCGGTAAGGTTTTTTGTTTTCCGCTCAAGAATGAAGACAAACGTTTGTTTTTATTTTCATTGAGACTTAACAAAACTGTATGAATGCGCTATGCGGACCAAAACATTATTGTGGTTATATATCTAGATTCATACTTGAATGAAAACAAAAAAGAAAAAACTCGTCATCGTTTATAACTTAATGCCATCAAAGATAACATGGCAAATATTTTACAAGTTTCTTATAAAATTTTATTGGTTTACCTTGTTTGTAAGCATACAAAATAGGTTGTTGCTCAAACTTGTCAATGGTAGTTAGAAAAGAAAAATTCAGCCAATCAAAACGAAGGAATCCTAATAAACGAAACTAAAGTTAAAGTATTTGCATGTAAAACGTTTTTACGAATTATCATTAGGCTTCTTCTAGACTGTTTATCTTGATAATGACAACCAACATTATCTCATAGCATAAGAAAGCATGTCGCTATAGATCACATATTCTGATATCACGTGCACTAGTATATACATAATTCGTTTTGGCAGGGTTGCAACATATTTGGCTATTCTTCAATTAGAACAAAATGATATCGGTATAACAAATTGAAAATAGCTACTCAAAAAATGTGTCTATTCAGTATCGAATTACAACTGGTATAATTTGTCTTTTAACCCTTTACTGTTTCTTAAAATTTTAGACATTATAAAGTGAGTATAATTCAAAAAGTAACATTTTGACGTGACAGAAAATATTGTGGGAAAAAGAAGAAATTACTTATCAAAAGCAATTTCTTCTTTTTCCATAATGTTTTCTAAAGTATAATATCACAGGGACGTTAAAATCAGGGAATGTACGGGAAAGGGTTAACCATTTAGCAGACAGCAAAAATTGTAGACTAGTCAAAATTCAAAGAGTTTGCAAACGATATTTGTACGTAAATGACATCTTCAAATTCTTTGTCTTGTAGAAAACATTGTGGATACTGAAGACATTTCTTGTTACAAGCATTTTCTTCATTCTCCACAATGTTTCCCAAAGCATGAGCTTTGTCGTGTGTCCCTTACTAATCTACGCCCGTTTCTTTGTACATACGGAATGGACACACGAAGAGGTCGACGTGTACTTTATAAATAGTCGCCAAATTTACGACAACAAGCCTATATACCACTACATTTTGAAGAAAAAAAAAACACCAGTAAATCAGGATATGGATTGCGAACTTCCGCCGCAATCCTATATATATATTTAAATGTTATTTTTCTCCGGAGTCGACATTTTTATCTCAGACACATATGTATTATATCAGACACCGACTCTTGTCGGTGGGCGACCAGAATGCACAAACTAAGTTTTTTAAGATGTAGTAAACATGTCTATCTTCCTTTCACCATCGATTACTCTTGACCCGTCAAGCAAAAAGGGACCTCCTGTAAAAAAGTGACCCAGCGGAAAATGGAAATTGGTGGTGAAGTAATATGGAGATGGGAAAAGCGAAATTGTGGAAACTCCTTCATGTGTTAAAGGAGATCGGATCAAACAACGAATATGCCGCTGTCATAGCTTAGTGGTGGTACGCAGTAACTTCTAATCATGGGCCCAGAGTTCAAACCCCGGCAGCGGCGAATATCTTTTCCGATATTTGTCTCTCGAAATGGGTGGATAATCGTAAACTTATGTGAGATGAGCAGCTGGTTATAACGAGCAATTTCTCCTTTTTCCACAATATTGTCTACCACATGGTTTCATTTCAAATTGCATCCAGTTTTCTTTGTCATCTTCAACCTCTTTCAATTTTGACCAGTCTGAATTTTTTTAAAAAAAGCGGTAAATGGTTAAGTGGTTAAATGCCTAAGATATCTGTTACACCTTTTACGTCTCTTTGTCTTTATACACGAGAAAACATTATAGGAAAAGAAGAAATTGCTTGTAATAAGCAATTTCTTCTTTTTACACAATATTTCCTACCCTTCTAAAGGATTATTTTTCAAATTAAATCAACTTCGAAATGTCGTCTGCATAATCTTTGAATTTGGACAGGACCAACATTTTGCAAAACAGGAAAGGGTTAACGTGCGTAAACAGAGAGTATTCCTGATATAGCTTCTGAATAAAATATCTATATTATATACCTATAAGAGATAATGAGTAAAACCTGGCTGTCAAATACAACTCGACAGAAAAAAAATCAAAATTCGGCGTGTAGCAAAAAACCGTATTCGTCGAGTACCGTTAAACATGTGTATTGAAGTTCCGGTTTTTCGGAAAGTTGGTTATTTCTTAGCCATTTAAGAGAATTTTCTTTATGTCATTTCCTAAAAGGTATATAATAAAAGGAATATTACAACAGTGTGTTTTTCTATTTGTTGTTATCGTGTTCTCGAATCGTGTGTAGGTATTTTTATTGGATTCGACCTTCGGTCTCATCCAATAAAAAAAATACCTCCACACGATTCTCGAACATGATAACAACGCATAGAAAAAGACACTGTGGTAATATTCCCTATATATAGAAAAAAAGGAATCGTCAGATCTAGCCCTAGTTGTATCATTGTTCTGGGTGGAAGCTTCTATTTTTTGAATTTCTGCAAATGGCGAAAGATTTCGACCCCTAAAAGTCTAAACGATTCGCACAGTCCTGTAATTTATCTATTCTGTTCGCATTCCAAGACCACAATCTTTTGCTTGTAACAACCCATTTGATTATTCAAACATGATGTCTCCGATTACACTCTGCAATTGACTAATCGCGTCTGTCAATCAAAGAGAAAAAGGCCGATCAAATCATTCAAATGCAATTTGAACTTCGGCAAATACCGACATATACATTTGAAGTATTTTTGTTGGTTTGGCGATTTAAACGTTATAACTACAGCCTATTAAAGCTGAAGTTACGACGTTTAGATCGCCAACCCATTTTTACACTTTTTGTTATATGTTTCTCCTATCAAAGGTTTGCGAATAAACGCAGCCTGAAATCGAAGTTGAACTACCCGTTGGAGTAAATGGGCGGGGCAAACGGAGTAAGCGGGCGGGGTCAGCGATTGGTCTATTGAGGAAAAAATTGTCCTCTTGGATATAAATGGTGTTGCCGGTGATCTGACATTTGTCGCCCACCGACGTCCCGGGTTCGATCCCCGACGGCGGCACTCATCGTTTCCGACTATTTGTCTCCCACCAATGGGTCGATAATCGTAGACCTATGTGGGATAGCAGCTGGAGGCTAGGAAAGGATGTGATGGTGGTACTGGTGTGAGAAATACCAGGAATCCATTGTTAGGTGCTCCAGCCGCCGCGATATAACTGAAAGATTGTTGAAAGCGGCGTAAAACCCCATTCAAACAAACAAACAAATCGCCCACCAACCTCCGAATTGGAAGTTCAAATGAGGTAATATACGACGTATTGTTATATAAATAAGGAATATTATCACAGTGTCTTTTTCTATGCGTTGTTATCGTGTTCGAGAATCGTGTGTAGGTATTTTTTATTGGATGAGACCGAAGGTCGAATCCAATGAAAAATACCTACACACGATTCGAGAACACATTAACAACAAATAGAAAAACACACTGTTGTAATATTCCTTTTATTATATACCTTTTAGACATGACATTAAAAAAAATCTTTAAATGATTAAGAAATAAGCCACTTCCCGAAAAAAACCGAGAGTCAATACCCAAAGAGGTAGTCCGTGTTTATCGGTATTCGGGTTTTTAGTACACGCCGAATATTGATTTTTTTCTGTCGAGTTGTATTAGATAGCCAGATTTTAATCCATATCTGTTATAGGTATATAATAAACTATGTTGTTAGAGACATCATGTTAAAGCGGCGACCTTCGTGCCGAATTTACAGCTTGGATAATCTGTAGATAAGCCGTTTAAGACGCCAAACCAAAAACAATGCTAAATATAAATGTCGAAGTTCGAAGTTCAAGTCTGGTCCATATGAATGATTTGATTGGTCAATGCGTCAGTTTTCTAGCGCTATCTTAAAATCGTTATAAGCTTTGTTAGAGGGGAGGAACGCTGAATACTCGCTCATTAAACAGTGTTTTTAATTGATTGAATGGGGTTTAACGCAACTTTGAATAGTATTTCAGTCATATTGCGGAGGCTGGAGCACCTAGCAATGGATTCCTGGTATTTCTCACACAAGTACTACCACTACATCCTTTCCTAGCCTCCAGCTGCTATCCCACTTAGGTTAACGATTATCCACCCATTGGTGGCAGACAAATGTCGGAAAGAATATGTGCCGCCGCCAGGGATCGAACCAATGACATCCTATTATTGAAATTAAGAATCTGGTGCGCTACCGAAAGCGCTATGACGGCGGCATACTGTACAGACTTCAAAAGAGCCTTATTAATCGCGATATTTATGAAAATGCGGTTCTATTGCAATATTTGGCTCAGGTAAAAAAACTCAGACAATTTACTAGGAAATTAGACGTTTTGTTCCACAATTACCCTCGACAAAGATCAATATGTAATTATGCCTCGTCCGTTCAGTCATTTATCGTCTTTAACGTGATTATACGAATTGAAAATGTTAATAAATTTCCGGTGAATTCCTCGTCGACAAGATGGATCCATACAATAGAGAGAACGAAGCCCAGCTTAAGATTAGTATGTAATATTTTGACACACTTATACTATGTGTCTTTTTATTATTACAATCATTATTACTTTTATTACAATTATTATAATTACTATTATTCATTCATCATTATTACTATCATTATCAAAACTACTCATTTATTGGTTATTAATTGGTTCATTATTGGTGGTCTTTCGCAAGACTCCTGTAGTTACCCTATTCCGGGGTCATCTTGGCATCTTTGTTTAATTACCTGTTGTGAAAGGCTTTTAATTAAATGGTTATGTTCGTGGACCAGCATCCGCCTTAAATCTTTTAACACATTCTCAAAGAGCAAACATTTTAATTGGTCCAAATTGAAAGAAGGTGTAGACAACAACTTCAGGTAGAGAGAATGTTGAGTGTTTTTGTCTTTTTGAGTTGAAAACACGGATGATAATAAAAAAAAAGCTTGCACCAAGCAATTTCTTCAATTTCAGCCTTGTTTCCTTCGAGTCTTAATAATTGATTTGATTGTTCGATTGATTCTTTGAATGACACCGCGATCAGTCAATTATACTGGGGAATAAACAAAGCAATTGAAAAGTACAGGCTGCAATGTCAGCGTCTAATTTGCATGTAATGTTTTGTAATAGCTGTAATAGGACTGCATTAACTCGATAGAAATCACATCCTTATCTTCAAGAGAAACGAGTGGAATCTAGAACCGGTTATGCTTACCGGAGGTATCGTGATCAAAACCATAGATGTAGTCGATTTGTTCCTCGTCTTTAACCATCACTTGAAAAGAACAGAATCGAGTTGAATATTTCTTGAAGTATGATTTGGATTTCAAATTTTCAGTATTAACCCATTCCAACACAACAAAATTTTAGACTGGTCCAAATTGAAAGAAGCTGCAGACGATATTTTCAAGTTGGTGGAATTTAAATTTTCTTAGTTGTTTTGGATAGAAAACATTGTTGATAATGAAGAAATTGCTTGATACAAGCAATTTCTTCATTATCCACAATGTTTTCCACAGCTTTTTTCTTGAGGGGCGTAAAAAGGAGGGCTTGTGTGGGAATGGGTTAAAATTCTAGGTCCTTGTAATCAAAAATAAGCGATAGACCGCACAGGAGCGTACACTTCACATCGCTTCCAAAGCTTTTAAGACGCTGATGTTCATTATATCCTATATTAGGAATAACGTTATGTAATCTCGACGTCCTTTCAAATAAAGTAAATCTTGTTTTTTGCGACTACCCTAATGGAATGCCAAAATGTAGTCGTCTAGGAGAATGGTCGCTAAATGTATTTTTGGTGACATTTATAAGGGATCAATTTGACTGCATACATATATTATTGTAATATTCTCACTTAATCCTTTGCTGCTTGAACTCATTAGAATCGTCTCATTGAGACGATTCTAATTGATTCCACCATTACAGGATTAGTTTAAGTTTTGATAAAATTTCATTTGCGAAAACCGTCCAATTCTTAAAAGTCCTGTGTTTTAGCTCGACTATTCGAAATATAGAGTGGCTATTCCAGTCAGTCGGGCCTAGGTGTCAACGTAATGCTTTGGTTAAATTATACTTGCATGTCTCATATCTACTCGTGTCCTTGATCTGAAACTGTGCACGTGTTTTGTGACCATCATTTTACCCCTTAGGGATACATTCATCAATCTTAGACTAATTTTAGTGTACCCTTGACCCTTTTCGACTTCGAAATTCTTGGTCAAAGTTTAAAGTGCAACTGCCATATCACTGTTTTATCTCTGTACCTACTAAAGCTAATGCTCTGAAACTTTCTGTGACCATCATCTCATGCCTTCGGCAAATATTTGTTACTCTGACATTTATTTTGGTGGAATTATGACACCATGTTTTACATTTGGTAAAAGATTTACGTGCATGTCTCATAGCCTTGTATCTACTTATAATTTAATTTTTAGTTTCGTCTATCAAAAAAGAGCGTTCTGATTGGTCGAAAAAAATTGTTCAAAAATCTTTGAACAAAATTTTGAGCACGCAGCGATTTTTTTGTATGCTTCAGCACAAAATAGTCCCATACAAAAACTTATCAAAATTTGAAAAGCTTTTTTTTTTCGCTCGATGCTATCAAATTATAAGAAATGAAGAGAATATTTTTGTTTTCACGGATGTATGAACCGAAAAACCTAATCACACAATGTATGAATCCGCTTCGCTTATTCATACAGTGTGATTAGGTTTTTCGGTTCATACCTCCTCGAAAACAAAAAATATTCTCTTCATCTCTTAAGTGGTTTTATTCTGAAATTTTGCACATGTTTTTGTGATCATATATCACACGCTAGGGAAACATTCATTACTCTGACACTGATCTTAAAACAATTTTGACCCCTTTCGACTTAGATATGCTGAGAAATACTTGGTAAAAGTGCAGCAGTCCAATTGTAACTGCCTAATTTCTGTTATGTCTCTGTTCCTACAATGGCCATTGCTCTGAAACTTTGCATATGCTTTTTTGCCATACTATCGACACCTTGGAAAAGATTAGTTTCTATGACATTCATTTAAGAGGCAATCTGGCCCTATTTCGACTTAGATCTTTTAAGTGGAACCGTATAATCACTGTGCCTAGTGAAACAGAGTTTAGTGAAAGTGGCCGCTTAATAGAGATTGTCGCTTGAGCAATATCAGATTTACTCGTACCGTGTATCAAATTATCTCGGGTGAATTTTCTTACATATCTCACCTTTATTTTTATAATCAGTGCGATACTGCTGTGCTTTTTTTAGGAAATGCTGACCCTGTCTCGTCCAGAAAAGAAAGGTCATTAACCCATTTCCACACAATATCGCTTTTGATTTCTCTAAAGAAAAAAACTTTAGAAATCATTGTGAAGATTACATGTCTTCAAAAGAAAAGTAATAAATGAATTTCATCAAACAATTATCGTCGTTTTCAACTTCTTTGAATTTGAACCAGTCTACAAGTTTGTCGTCTGGTAATGAGAAAATGTCCAAACGAATTTGAAAACAAATACTTCATAAATACTTTATAAAAACAACAATATACATTAATCATCGCGTAATTGCAAAACAATAACCTCTGCAAGGTTTGGTGCTCTTTCGTTTTTAGATATACAAATTCAGGCATTCGAAGTACAAAAGCGAGCTTTCGTGGAATATCTTTCTATCAACTACGTACATTTACACATTTTGAATCGGATAATTTTGACATTTATTTAAACCTGTTTGAAGTTTGTACAAATGTTTATTTCATTCTATGTGCATTATTCTTTCTAATTTTTAAGAGATGAAGAGATTATTTTTTTTTTATTTTTTGTTTACATGGAGGTATGGACAGAAAATCCTAATCACACTTACGTATGAATCCGCTTCGCGTAGGTAGGATTACGATTTTGGGTTCACACCTCCAAGGAAAAATCAAAGTACTGAAAGTACTGTAAGCTAGCAAAGCATGGTTTTGCTAAGTAATCTTCGTTGTTTTCTTTGTCTTTTGTAGGGTAGAAAACATTGTGGACACTGGAGAAATTGCTTGTTACAAGCAATTTCTTGATTGTCCACGATGTTTTCCAAAGCTCTTTCTTGAGAGTAATAAAAAGCGGGGTTTAGTGGGAGCGGGTTGTATAACATGCTTTTGAAGGAGTTCTCTACAATTTGAATAAAGTTAATTATGTGGCCAGTCATTTTGAACAAATATGCTGAGTTGAGCTAAAATTACCTAACTTATAGGCAGAGTTTGCGGTATACCCGAAATACACAAGAACTACTTTTTCCTGGCGTAGACATCCAATGGATTTAGTGGTTAAGCCTCCAGTGGCAGTTTGCACTCATTAAACTCTGAGAAGACCTCAAATTTTGTCTGTTAACTTAAGATATCAAAGCTGACGCTTTGCTTGCTAAATACTCGTATATTCCCTTTATTTCTTATAATTTAATAGCATCAAGCGGAAAAGGCAAAACTTTTCAATTTTTGAAATTCTTTTGTACGGGACTATTCTGTGTGGAAGCATACAAAATTACTACGTGCTCAAAACTTTGTTTATGGAGGTATGAATATTTTTTTTCGACCAATCAGAACCCCGGTTATTGATAGACGAATCTAAAAATCAAATTATTATGAAACAAAAAAAAAAGAAGTTTCTACTGGTCCTCGATTATCGAAATTTCTCGGGAATGGTCACTGTTATAGTCCTGTTTAATTTCTGTGATAAATAATGCACGCAATATAGATCAGTTCCCACATGCACTTAATTATTGGGAGTTTTTGTAGTCTTTTTTTCACAGGTGCATGCGGGCGAATTCTGTATGTTGCGATTGATAAGACTGGATCAAATAAGGAATGATACAAAAAATGAACAAACCTAAGTTTAAGATTTGTTAACAATCAATTATTGAACGTAATCACACTGTATGAATACGCGGAGCGGGTTCCTACATTTGTGTGAGTATGTGTTTAGGTCCATACCTCAATGAAAAAAGAAAAAAGAAAAAAGAAAAAAAAATCTTCATTTCTTATAATTAAAAGCCACCAAGCATACAAAGCAGTCAATTTACTAGTTTCAAGAAAAAATATGAACCTCCTTTATACGCAATTTTACGAAATAGGTGCGTGCTCAAGATTCTATTCATATAAATACGAAATGAAAAAAATCAGCCAATCAAAACACTTGAATATTGATACACGGAACTAAAATGAAATTGTGTATCTTGTTTGAGTGATGATTTCTAGAGTTTGAGTGAAAAAGAATGGTAACCGAAAAATTCTATCTCACAGTAAATTGTGTTTACAATCAAGAATGTCATATAACTGACCACTCGCGGCTGCCAATAAAATAACCAGTCGGCCAATGACATCATTTATTGAGACCAGAAATCAGTTTTAATCTCCGACATTGGCAGTCATTTTTGCTAACCATTTTTGTTGGTTTTAAAGACTTTAACGTCGTAACTACAGTCAAGCTGTAGTTACGACGTTCAGGTCTCCAACCAACTATTTTCATGTTTTTGTTACATGCTACTTACCATAAATATCGCAAAATAACGCCGTATGAAATCGAAGCGCGACTTCCTGTCGGAGTCGATGGGCCTGGCATATGGAGTAAGTTGGCGGGGCCAGCGATTGGTCAATTAGATCGCTGTTTCGTAGCTACATCAAAAATTGCTGTTACGACTTTTTACAGAGGAATCCTGTTAATTGCAACGCCAATTTGTGAAATATTTTGCTGCAATTAAACAGAAGTTGATATTAAAAGGAGCTATTTGTTCTATAAAACTAATGTTTGTGCAAAAAGTGAGTTGCAATTAAGCAGTGAATAGCTATTATAGGGTTGTGATTAAGATGATTCTATAGTAATAGCTAATGGCGGTAAACTTTCTACTCTACACCGTTTGTTTGACTAAAGACATATCATGTTTCTACAAGTTGGAACGTGAACAGAAAATAAAGTAACAAGCCTCAAGTATCATAAGCACTCTTTTGACATATCGTGATTGAGCGAACAAAATGTCGTAACTATAACTTTATTGAAGTTGTAGTTACGACATATTTTCTCGCCAACCTACGATATGTAAGATGGCAAGGCGTGTATTCATTTGGTTTCCAGCTGCTCTAGAAAGTTTGGCAGCATTTTTCGAATTGTACTTATATGCTCGCTCCCATGTCTAACTTAGTTTTTCGTGATTTCTACGAAATTTTATATCAATTCCAAAATAATATTTTACGATGTAAAACTCAAATAATTGATGAATCTATGTTAACTGCAATGACATCGCCTGAATCAGTAAGGTTCCATGATATACTAAGCAACTGACGGATTGTCTCGTTCAATCAATTCAATCAAAAAGTTGCTTAACCAATCAAATTAATCTTTCAGACTGGAAGTGATTCTTGAACTCCCGCATTTATTTTAAACATTTTGTTGGTTAGACGACTAAAACATCGGACCTACAGCTTATTTCAGTTATCAAGTTTATGGGTTTAGGCCTCAAATTAACGACTGACCCTTTTTATTCATTACCCTGGCCATGTTATTTTGCAAATCTACGCCATTTGATAACTCTGTCGACGTGTTATGTCGGAGGTCAGAGGATTTTGCCAGCGATCCGTCAAATTTTCCAGTATTTTCAAGGTCATGTCTTATCGAAGGCATATCATTGTTAGGTTGATATATCCCCCACATCGACAGATCAGATCAGGGTACACGTACAGAGGGATAACGCCAAATCATAGCGTCGGTGCGAGAGCAAAATGTCGTAGCTACAGCTTTATTGAAGCTGTAGTTACGACATTTTCCTCACGCACCGACGCTATGTTACGGGTAATCTAAACGAAATAAGTTCTCGAAACCTAGGGCTTGTGGAAGCGTTGCTGAAATGGTGGCGACCAAGACTATGTAATTAAAGCTTAAATTGGCCAGATCTACTTGGTTTTTCGTCGCCCAAAGACGATATTTTTCTCAGAGATTGATATAATTCCATTTCGTCTGCTCGGTTAGTACAGTACGTAGAAAGCTCCCCCGAACCATTTCCAACACTATGACAATTTTTGAGCCCCCCCCCCACTCCGACAAAAAAAATTTTGGAAAAAAATGTATAAAATGAAGAAATTGCTTGTTAGAACAAATTTCTTCATTTTACACGATGCTTGCCATCCAGGAAGTTGGAAAAAATATAAATTTTCATAAACTTTAAATCGTCGTCTAACGAGTCTAAAATATTGCCGTCAGAGGTAGTAGGTTAAAAATCTCGAGATCGCTGAGTCAAGCCCAAGGCTGGCCTAATCGTCATTCAGGAAAGACTTTAAACCGATGCTTTGATTGATGCCGAAGGTGTTAAAGGCCTTGCGGTTCTCCCAGTAGTTTTCTCTCGTATTTTGCACTTTTTCTAGTAACAACAAAGGGTCTGCAGGAACGTCGTTAATTTTCAAAGTGTATGGTCATTTAACGAAAAGTTAGAGTTGTTGGTTAACCACTGTAGTCACGACGTTAGAGTCACCAATTAATCAAAAGTATTTCACACAAATGTCGGCCAATATCACATTTCAAAGTTCACTTCCGTTCTAAATGAATAATTAGTTTATTATTTCTTTATTGACAACCGCGATCCATCATCAATCATTCTCTGAGACCTACAAACTCGTATTTCATATCTCAGCCAGCATGCGCTGTCGGCGTACCGTTTATGGTGGACTTGGTTGGCGATCCGTTAATCATTCTCTGAGACCTACAAACTCGTATTTCATATCTCAGCCAGCATGCGTTGTCGGCGTACCGTTTATGGTGGACTTGGTTGGCGATCCGTTAATCATTCTCTGAGATCTACAAACTCGTATTCCATATCTCAGCCAGCATGCGCTGTCGGTGTACCGTTTATGGTGGACTTGGTTGGCGATCCGTTAATCATTCTCTGAGATCTACAAACTCGTATTTCATATCTCAGCCAGCATGCGCTGTCGATGTACCATTTATGGTTGACTTGGTTGGCGATCCGTTAATCATTCTCTGAGATCTACAAACTCGTATTTCATATCTCAGCCAGCATGCGCTGTCGGTGTACCGTTTATGGTGGACTTGGTTGGCGATCCGTTAATCATTCTCTGAGATCTACAAACTCGTATTTCATATCTCAGCCAGCATGCGTTGTCGGCGTACCGTTTATGGTGGACTTGGTTGGCGATCCGTTAATCATTCTCTGAGATCTACAAACTCGTATTTCATATCTCAGCCAGCATGCGTTGTCGGCGTACCGTTTATGGTGGACTTGGTTGGCGATCCGTTAATCATTCTCTGAGATCTACAAACTCGTATTTCATATCTCAGCCAGCATGCGCTGTCGGTGTACCGTTTATGGTGGACTTGGTTGGCGATCCGTTAATCATTCTCTGAGACCTACAAACTCGTATTTCATATCTCAGCCAGCATGCGTTGTCGGCGTACCGTTTTTGGTGGGCTTGGTTGGCGATCCGTTAATCATTCTCTGAGATCTACAAACTCGTATTTCATATCTCAGCCAGCATGCGCTGTCGGTGTACCGTTTATGGTGGACTTGGTTGGCGATCCGTTAATCATTCTCTGAGATCTACAAACTCGTATTTCATATCTCAGCCAGCATGCGCTGTCGGTGTACCGTTTATGGTTGACTTGGTTGGCGATCCGTTAATCATTCTCTGAGATCTACAAACTCGTATTTCATATCTCAGCCAGCATGCGTTGTCGATGTACCGTTTATGGTGGACTTGGTTGGCGATCCGTTAATCATTCTCTGAGATCTACAAACTCGTATTTCATATCTCACCCAGCATGCGTTGTCGGTGTACCGTTTATGGTTGACTTGGTTGGCGATCCGTTAATCATTCTCTGAGATCTACAAACTCGTATTTCATATCTCAGCCAGCATGCGTTGTCGATGTACCGTTTATGATGGACTTGTTTGGCGATCCGTTAATAATTCTCTGAGATCTACAAACTCGTATTTCATATCTCAGCCAGCATGCGCTGTTGGCGTACCGTTTATGGTGGACTTGGTTGGCGATCCGTTAATCAGAAACCTATTCTAAAATCTTTGTGTTTGTATACTTGTCCGGTTTCAAGACGCGCTAAGGTGCATAACGTTACTGCAGTTTTCTGTCGAGAAAAATGGTGAAGTAATTATGTAAGAAGATCAATAGATAATTACGTCTAGTCTCTTACTTGACTCAATTACTTATTTTTTACCCTGTCATAGATTAGATAGGGGGGTAACACGAAATGGTAACTTACAGACAGAAAAAGTCAATCAAATAGAGCAAGAATAGAACACTTAACCCATTCCTACACAACAAAATTTAAGACTGGTCCAAATTGAAAGAAATTGCAGTCCACAATTTAAACTTGGAATTTTAGATTCTTATCAAATTTCCGACTAGAAAACATTGTGAATGTTTCCTCAATTTGCTTTTCTTAATGAGCCGTACAAAAGCATCACTGTGTGGGAATGGTTTAAGCCTAAGATAGCGTTTGATTGTTAGCCCTTTTCATGCTGATCTACAGCGAAATAGAATGACTGAAAGCACTGGATTACTTGATTGTTGGTCAATATTTCTTTTTAAAACTGATTTCTTTCAACAATTTTGGCTTCATTGGGATAGACAGGTGGTGTAGACTAAGAACAGCCTGCACATATGTGCAGGCTGATCTTTGTCTATACCTCCTGTCAAAACAGGAATATTTCGGCTTCATTATGACAAGGGGTAAGTGAATTTTAAATTTTCTTTTGGGGAGGGTAGAGGAGAGGGTTACACGAAATAAAATGCAAAATGTTTCAAGCACAGAGGTCGTTAACATATATCGGTCGAAAATTTATTCGGACCAGAAGAGAACGTTGCCCTCCAACATTTAAGCCAAGCATTGCTATTGGTTTGTCGACTATTTCGTAATTACGAAATAATTTGGATCATTTGAATATTAGAAAAAAGTCGTGAATGTCTCTTTAGGGGTTCCGCACTATCTCTTATTGAAGGGTTTTCATTTGATCCCAAACAAAAATGATTTAAAATATTTTTTTTCTTTTGGTGTTTATTCTGAACCTAAAAATAGCATTTCCATAATGTTTGAATTTACAAACCTAACCCACCTGTGCTTGACGCCATATCTTTTCTCAAATATTTGTTGAATGAGATTTCAAGATGGTCCTTTTTCGCGTGATTGATCCCAATTATATCACAGCGTAAATGATTTATAAATTGCAGATTTGCTGTCACTGTTGGAAACATTACCTGGTGAATTCCTGGAGACTGTTGGCACCGTGACAAATGTAGACACAAATAATGGCGACCGGCTTATATTGGCAACAGATACACACGGAAAGTGAGTAGAAAAAAAAGAAAGAAAGAAAGGAAGATGGATTTATAGATGGGTGGTTGTGTGGTTGTGTGGATAGATAGATAGATAGATAGATAGATAGATAGATAGAAAGAAAGAAAGAAAGATAGATAGATAGATAGATAGATAGATAGATAGATAGATAGATAGATAGATAGATAGATAGATAGATAGATAGATAGATAGATAGATAGATAGATAGATAGACAGACAGACAGACAGACAGACAGACAGACAGACAGACAGACAGACAGACAGACAGACAGACAGACAGACAGACAGACAGACAGACAGACAGACAGACAGACAGACAGACAGACAGACAGACAGACAGACAGACAGACAGACAGACAGACAGACAGACAGATAGATAGATAGATAGATAGATAGATAGATAGATAGATAGATAGATAGATAGATAGATAGATAGATAGATAGATAGATAGATAGATAGATAGATAGATAGATAGATAGATAGATAGATAGATAGATAGATAGATAGATAGATAGATAGATAGATAGATAGATAGATAGATAGATAGATAGATAGATAGATAGATAGATAGATAGATAGATAGATAGATAGATAGATAGATAGATAGATAGATAGATAGATAGATAGATAGATAGATAGATAGATAGATAGATAGATAGATAGATAGATAGATAGATAGATAGATAGATAGATAGATAGATAGATAGAAAGAAAGATTTCATCAACGAAAAATTGTCGCCTACAACTTCTGTCAAAGTAGACTACTCATAGATTTTGTAGTTTTGTAGATTAAATGGGTGAGTGCAATGATTACAAACAGGTTTCTGGTACATTGCGTTTGATCGAATTGAATTTAACATTTATCCTTCATAATATTTATTTATCAATACATAAGGAAAGATATCACTGTTTAACTAATAATAAATGCACCAATCAGCTTGTACGTATCTTTAAACACGTATGTTTTTTTTTGCATTAATTTCTTTTCCTACACCGAATTCTACTAAATCTTTGAATTTGCAATATTATTGGAAGCGACGCTAGTTTGTGTGTTTTCCGTTTATTTATCGTCTCTACCGTAGCTCATGCCCATATGAGCGACGCCCCCAGAAGACGGTTAGTTTTTACGGGGGATAGTGCAAGGCTACAGGAAGAAACTACTGAGAGCTCCGCCTGGTTCTTTACCATGCTCGGTGGATAGCACCGTCACAGGATGCCTCGGTTTAACGTCTCATCTGAAAGAGTATTAGTTTGTTAGTTGTTATGGTCAACCCAGGGCTCGAACCCGTGAACTTGAGGTTTGAAGTCAAGTGCTCTACCAACAGAGCTAATCAGGCTGACTCGACGCTAGTTAAATGTAAAGTTCTATTAAGAGAGTGGAACACTCGAAAAGATGTCAGTATAATTAATACGATAGCAATGAATAAATTATTCAATGTCCATCAATATTGCATGAATGGCAATATCACTGAAAGTTCAATATCAGGCAATATTTGAGAATTTCAATATCTATATCTAATGGTTATGTTAAAACCCTTGCAACCACGACTGTTGAGAAATGGAATTAACTTTTGTTGTTCGTTATAATAGCTTAAGTCAAACAATTCGACCCTATTAACCCTTTACTGTTTCATAAATTTGAGACCTATCCAATTTCAAAAGTTTTATAGACTACAATGTGAATTTGGTTTCATTTGTAAAGTAATAATTCATTAGGATAGAAAAAATGTGAAAAAAGAAGACATTGCTTGTACAAGCAATTTCTTCATTTTCCACAATGTTTTCTCAAGTATAAGAATACAGAGACGTCAAACCAGTGACTGAAAGGGAAATGGTTAATACGGTGCTACCTGACATGAAATCCATGTCTTATCTTTTTGAAGGTGTTTTCCCTCTGACATGCATCTTGATTGTATTTAAGCCACCTGTTGATACATATCTATAGAGGAGGCCTCGTCACCATAGATATTCAATATACTTCAACGAAACACAACGATCAGATCTCGAGACAACAATGCTCATTTGCGGTAAGATTTTTTTTTCCTTCATCTACTTCTACATTCTCACAATGTTTTCTTCATTTGTGGTAAGTCTCACGAAAAAGGTACTTTCTAGGAATTTTGAAGAGTATCGCCTCCGGTCAGGCTGCGACACAAGGCAGAAGTTGCATACAGACGAACCAGTTTCTCTGGTTCATACCAAGAAAGACAGAAATATTTACAATAATGTAAATCCTTTCCCATTTTACAGAATTTTGACCTATCCAAAATCAAAGATTTGACAACTGAAATTTAAATCAGATTTTAAAAAAAGTTCAAAGTCGATTTTATTTGAAAAAAAAATCGTTCGGTGGGATAGAAAATTTTGCGGAAAAAAGAAAAAATGCTTGTTTTTAGCACTTTCTTCTTCTTACATGTTTTCTTATATATGATCTCAGGGACATTAAATTTGGGCTGAACAGCAACGGGTTACCTTGAAATTGTTGTCTGTAACTTTTTAGGGCATTCGGACTGGTCTAATTGTTTGTCGTCTGGTTAGAGCCTACTCTGTTCGAACATTATATGTTCTCCTTCATGAGAAAAAGGAACTACCAGAAAGTCCGTACAAAAAATACAAGTTTTGGTAAATCGAAATTTCATATGTACTAAGGTATAATGGTCATCTACATCTAGGAAAGTGTACAAACGACGGAAAGTGTCTTCATTGATCAAGTTGCACAGTTGGGACAGTCTTACCAGTGTCTTTACTTTCCCATATCAAAGCTGGCCCTCTACGACTTCCAGGTAACATATGTGAGATTATAGATGTACAACTCAAAAAAGCTATGACCTTTTTCCACCTTGAAGCAGTGTAGTTTAAGGCTCAATGGCTTTCGCGCTGACTACAGCTCTCACCCCAAAAAAACACTCTGAAATCTTTACAGACCCCTCTATCAATAATTTCAGAATGCATCACAAGCGGGCTGGAATTATTGATAGAGGGGTCTGTACACAATTTTAATGAATATTTTAGGATTTCTTTCGATGGTTTTATCCTTACAAGAGCTAAAGAGCCTTACAAGAGTCGATTAGCTATATTCCCTTTTTTTCCTAGTAATTATATTTTGACTCATCGACACGACTTTTTTGAATACCAGCAAAAATTGTAGGAGAGTCTGTTTTGTTTTGTTTGCTTATTTGTTGTTGGTTTTATTGTTTGTTTGTTTGTTTGTTTGTTTGTTTTGTTGATATTTTCTTTTTGAAAGAGAAAATTTGATTCCTTGGTCTTTATAACCTTTTCTAGGTGGCTAAAGCTAAGGAAAACCGGATTAAAGAGATGTTTAAAGAAAAATGTGAATTTACCAGAAGGTTAGTAAGTTTTACTCATTTGAGGACAACAACTTACGGATTGCTGGCCACACCCACTGACTCTGCATGCCACACCCACTGACTCTGCATGCCACACCCACTGACTCTGCATGCCACACCCACTGACTCTGCTGGCCACACCCACCGAGTCTGCTGGCCTCACCCACTGTCTTTGCAGGCCAAACCTACTGACTCCGATAGGAAGTTCCAATCCGATATTATACGGAGTTATTTCGCAAACTATATGACCGGTAAATCTAATGCTAATTCAAGATGTAGTTACGTGGTTCTGGTCGCGAAACAAACTTAAATGCTTCACAAAATTATTGACAAATACCAGAGTTCAAAGCCCATTTCTGATCTAAAGAATAATTTGATTGGTCGATTGATTCTTTGGCAGCCGCGATTGGTCAATAATCCTATTTCAAGACGACACAATTTTAGATTGACCCAGATTAAATACATAATTGAGGCGAAAACTCAATAAAAAAATCGTTACTAAAGATGAATCAAAACCTATTAACGAGTTCTTTTCTAGTACCATCGATATCTTTCGCTATCTGTGCATCATTTCTTGACGGGCGAAAAAAAATGGATTGTGTTGGAATGGTTTAAATTGTGCTGTCTGTCTGTCTGTCACTCCGTACATTTGTCTTCGTCTGAAGCGTGCCAATTCTATATTTATTTCTATATTCCTTGAACATGATAGGACTGTGCACCATTACAAGACCATTTGACCGAATCAAACATCGGGTCTAAAAGATCAAAATCAATGCCAAACTTATAATATACAAAGTAAAGCGTGTGATTTAAAGATATTGTAATCATAGAAACTCTACTCAGTTAGAATAGATTCTAAAAAGGCTCAAGATTGTACTGGAAATATAATTAAATACAGCTTTAAAATATACTACCAGGCGGTAATATGAAATCGAAATGCAGTGGTCTCATTGCCAAAATTAACGTCAAACTCAGCAGTAGTTCGCATTTTATACGATCTTGATACAATAACGAGTTAATTTTGCATTAAACATATTTGAATAATACTAATTTCCCTCTGCCTTTTATTTTGATCTTTAAGTGCCACAAAAGCCAGGGTTGGTATAGTGATCACTTGCAGAAAAGTTGTTGATTTGCTAAAAACCTGAGCTTTAGTAGATCAAACAAAGTTATTGGTTGGAGATAACTAACCAATACTTTTATTTGATCTACTACAGCTCAAACTTTCAGCAAATCAACAACTACTTTTCACGTTTTTAGCCTACCAACGCCGATTCTCAGAGGAAAGGTGTGCCCATACTTCCACAGAGGAGAAGACAATTTATTTGAACACAAGGATATTGATCTTGTTTACGAAAAGGACTCGCAGTGGCAGAACATTAAAATATACAGATCCCCAAACTTCGGAGCCATGTTGTGTTTAGATGACGTGATCAGTTGGTATTTTTCCTTCTTTGTTTAGTCCGTCCAAGTATTTGGAGCCCTCAACGTGAATGATCCTCTTCTCTGTTCAAATTTTAACCCTTGTCATTCTTAACCCGGAATATTCCTGTTTTTGCAGAAGGTATAGACAAAGATCAACCTGCACATAAGTGAAGTCTGATCTTAGTCTAAACCTCCTGCTCGTCCTCTTTCAGTCAGAGTTGTTTATATAATCAATTTTCAAAAAAATATTGACCCTCGTTAAAGCCTTCCAGTACATTAAGTCGTTTGATTTTAAAACAATTCGGTATAGGATTTTTCATTCAGCATGACAAGGGTTAAATGAGCATGGGCTTTATATCTCCAAACCTTGACGGATCGCTGGCAAAGCCCACTGACCTCAAAACTACTAATTTGCACACTCTGTGGACAGGAACATAAAATTAAAGGCAAAGCGTTGGTTGACGGCCAAGTTTTTTGAATTGGATTAAACGCCACGTTAATATTATTTCAGTCATATCACGATGGCTTAAGCTTCTAACCATGTATTCCTGTTTTTTTACACCAGTACTTCCAAGACACCCGCTCCGAGCCTCCTACTGCTCATCCTACTTAGGTTTACTATTATCTACCCATCGGTGGGAGACAAATGTCCTAAAGGATATTTGCCAAGACCGGGGATCGAACCCTGTACCTCATGATTGAGGGTCCGACGCTACCAACAGTGCTATAGCCGCCGCCAAATGAGCATATATAGGGTTATATATAGGCGTTACATTAAAAAAATCGCTGGAAACGCCAACTAACCTCCGAAAGACAATATTATGTAAAGTCTGTGGCCAGGGACATAAAATAGAAGGCAAATTGTCAGTTGGTGACCTAATCATCTTAATTACAGCATGAATAATCCTTTGGTAGAACTTTCCGTCGCCAACCAAACATATTGCTTGAATTAATATTTGAGTTCAAAGTTCATTTCTGGTCTAAATGAATACATGTAGTTTGATTGGATAATCGATTTTATGACTGTCAACAGCGATCCGTCATATGTTCATGGATATCAAGCTGTCTAGATAGTCAAAAAGTACATCTAGAATATGTATTGATCATCCAAGGAATGTTTATATCACAGTTTTCTGAATATTGCTTAGAGGTGATTTTGGCATGACAGTGGTTGCAGAGTCTGATTCAAGTCGTTGCCTTGCTCACAAATGAAATAGTTGGAAATGTCAATCACAAGCTCTGTGGTCTCTTATACAATAAGATCTTATATGCATACTATAGGCTACAAAAAAACAACAGGATCAAGTTTTATTTGATTTGATTCACTCATTTTTATTGATCCTCATTTGTTTATTATGACCGTCTACATAATGGAATAAAAAGACAATTTGCAATGGTACTCATAATATTGATTAAAACAATTTATTTGAATGTTACTGACATTGTAATTCTGGAGAAATATATCTTCATGTGTAAGCTTCTAAATCTTTGGTCTTTACCTTTTTATCCTTGTCATGCTGAATAAATTCCTTTCAGCGTTGTATAAAAAAATCAGAGCACCCAAAGCAGTGAAAGGATCGGTTGTGGGTAAACATTTATTTGGAAGCCAATCTTATCTAGGATTGTTTAAAAAGGACGCATAGGTGGTATATACTAAGATCAGACTGCACATCTTTGTCTTTACCATCTTCAAAACAGTAATGTTCCGGGTTCAGCATGACAAGGGTTAATTCATTTAACAGTTAAGTATTTCATCAAAATGAGTATTGTTTTGAAAAACTTCCGTTTAATGCCAAGGAACTTAGAGCGATTATTTACGTAGTAATGAATGGCCATGAGATCGCTGATGCCAATCAAATTCGATTGACTAGTCAAATCGTTCATTTATATCGGATATCGTTGGCGCGCGATCACAACGTCGTAACTACAGCTCTAATAAAGCTGTAGTTACGACATTTAGCTGGCTCATCGAAGATATGAACTTTGAACACTGACATTTATGTTCAGCTTTTTGTAGGTTTGGCGACTTAAACGTCGTATCTACATTATATTCAAACTGTAGTTATGATGTTTAGTTCACCAAGCAATGATTTTCATTTATTACATATTCGTGACCACATATGTTACAAAATAATGTCATTTATTACTTCAGTTGAACTGGAATGCCGTGGGGATGGTGGGCGTGGCAAGCGATTTGTCAACGAGCCCATCGCTTACGAAGTATTGTTTGGGTTTTTTTTTGTGTGTGTAATGGTTGATACAATCTAATGAAGGGCCAGTTTTTGAACGAAATGGCAGCATGCAGATAAAAACTCTATAAATATAGACAGTAATGTTTACAATTACCTTATAAATCAAAGTATTGAGTTTCCCCTAGACCGTCTTACAAATATATTAAAGAAAAGTGGACAATTCTAGTTGTTGTTTTATATAAAGTTTGTGTTTTATTGAAAATGGTGAATGGAATATACATGTATTTAGAAATGAAAAATCCGTCTATGGCTTTGAGACTTTTACCTTTTTTTATGTCTCATTGTTTGGAAGATAACTAAAACTTCTTTAATATTCATTATATTTCAGTGCTAGCCGAGTCAGACGATGTCTACACACAGACCTTACTAGGTACAAATCCTCACAGGAACGAGTTTAAAGACAAAACCGTCCTTATACTTGGTGGTGGAGATGGAGGTTTATTGTGTGAACTGCTCAAACATTCCCCGAAATTTGTTCTTATGGTTGAAATATCCTTTATTTATTAAGATGAGATATGGATTTATATATACACAAACGTTCATAATTATATAGCACTTCAGTTCATTTATTTGCGCGGTCTTTATTTTGCTCGAAATTCGTGTCATTTGTAGAATTTTCTGTAATAAATATCTATGCAGGTATGAACAAAGAAATGAATGTGTTTTGTTCACTCCATAGTTTGATAACAAGATTTATTAATACATTGGTCTAACTATTTCTCTTGCAAAAGTTGTTCGAAAGGAACGTAGATACTTATTTTGAGTTTAAATCCCTTGAAATTCCTTGATGGGCCGTCCATATATATAATTGACCAATCGCTGGCCAGCCCACTTGATTCGTTAGCCATACCCGTTAACTCTGAGGGGAAGTCCGCTCCGATTTTTAACGCCGTTGTTTAGAAAAATTCATAGCCGGTAGCATGCAACAAAAAAGTAAAATGGTTGGTTGGTTGGCGACCTAAACGCCATAACTTCAGATTAAATAAGCTTTAGTTACGACGTTTGAGTCGCCAAGCCAATAAAATGTAAACAAAAAATAGCGTCTAATGTCGGAGTTGAAGGCTCGATTCCGGACGCTGAATAAATATTTTGATTTGTCGTTTGATTCATTGATTGACTGCCGCGATTGGTCAATTAAGAGAGAGAGATAGTATCCTTCATTGGTTCCTTGACTTTATAACATTGACATTGAAGTAATTGAGGCCTGTCGGACCTATATGAAGGGTGTATGTAATGACTGCATGGACCACCTTTCAGGCGACAACTACAAGGTTGGTACAATACAGTATACATGTCTAAAGAAAAAAGTAAAGAAGAAGGAATGGTCATTCTTGATACAGAAATTTGTCAAAGTGTGAAATATTTCGATCCTGGTCAACCTGTGCAAACCACGTAGTCTGACCTGGGTTAATAGATAATGGCACTTCCAAGAAGGTCATTTTTGTGCCTTATAGGTTTATATGTAATACATAGGGAATACAAAACTGTATAACATTACGATAGCGATTCAACATCTTGTATTGGCTTCGAGCTGCGAGGAAATATTTCATATTTCTCGAAACCGAAAACGGTTTTACTTATTTCATGCTATCATTTGAGGTGAAGATAGATGATTGTATGAAAGTAGTTCCTTATTTCATCTATATCTGAAGACACAACCAGGCGATTACATTAAAGTTCTTCAAATCATCTTACTCCTGGTGAAAAAATTGCCGAATGACTTAAAAGTAATTCACTTATATCATCTAATTTCTGATGATTCCTATTTTAAATTAATTAAGAATGCTTCCCATAAGTTATATTGATGTCAGATAAGAAAGATGGAACATAGGATTTCAAAGTCCTGGTATTCTATCTTTATCCAGAAGACTGATATGATATTAATTCTGAGTGCTTAACGTTTTCCATGATAAATTCGAACAGCGACAAGCATAGAGAATAGTGAATAAGTGGTTATCAAATTGCGGACTTATGAAACAAGTCATCTACAAACAAATAAAAACGAGGCTATGCCGAGTTTTTATCTGTTTTTTTTTATGACGAGTTTGATTATTCGAGATTCTATGAATACGAATTTGATATTCTATTTCATGATATGGTCTTTTTCTTCGCTATGAATAACAAAAAAATTAATAGAATCCATCGATATGTAATATTCCACGAAATATATGACGCCGATTGTAAAATGACGTCTTTACATGTTGTGTCGTTGTTTTGGTGGCAACTAAAATGTGTCCCGATAGGCTTCGAATTATTTAACTAGTGTAATATTACCCGTATGATATCAAAAGTATTGAAATGGTTTATTTCACTTGGACCGTAAGTCATATTATAAAATTATATCAATTGTACTTTTGTAGATACAGATAGACGATTGCTTGAATGTACTACGGGAGTGTTTGAAGAATAAGACCAAGTTTGATTACATTATTAATGATTTGTCGGAGTTTTTGATAAATACTGATATTGGTAGGTCCTATAACCTTTTAAGGGATTAGGTTGTCACTAACACATTTTTCTTGCTCACAAATACATCAACGCTAATATATTTCTTTCATGTATTCCCCCCCCCCAAGCATATCATTGTTTCATATAGCGAGCAGCAAATACGGATTAGATTGTTTTATTCATGGATAGAATCTTTCTGCATGATGACGGGGTATTTTCTAGTTTCGGGAATTTTGAATGTGGTAAAAAAAAATAATTATGTGAAGAAAAAATCTGTCACTCGATTTTCTCAGAGAAAAACCGCTCTTAATCTCGTCTAGTATTGTAAAGTAACTAACTAACCCACAAAGTTCTAGTAACCCATTACCAGACTGCAAAATTTTAGACTGGTCCAAATTTAGAGGAGTTGCAGACGATAATTTAATATTATAGAATTTTATATTTTTTCAACTTTCTGGAAAGAAAAAAATGTATAAAATGAGGAAATTGCTTGTTACAAGCAATTTCTTCATTTTACACAATGTTTTCCAAATTGTTTTCATTAGGGTGGTTCCAAACGCGAATCTTAGTGGGAAAGGGTTAAGATAAGCCTGCCATAAGACAAACACTACCCAAGTTCGTGCCTCCCTTTCATACCGTGAACATCTTGCTACGTTATACCAGCTTTTTTAGCCAAACTTAATGCATTCGATAGATATTGCCAGTATACAAATATCCACATAGTTGGACGACAACATCATTCTAGAAATTCTTTGAATTGATTGATTGGGGTTTAACGCCACTTTTAAAGTATTTCAGTCATATCGCGGCAGCTGAAGCACCTAACAATGGATTCCTGGTATTCCTCACACCAGTACCACCACAACATCCTTTCCTAGCCAGCTGATATCCCACTTAGCTTTACGATTATCCACCCATTGGTGAGAGACAAATGGCGGAAAGGATATGACCTGTCGCCGGGGATCGAACCCATGACATTCCATGATTGAAGATTGGGAGTCTGATGCGCTACCGACTGCGCTCTGACGGCGGCAGAAATTCTTTCAAATGACTCGAATCAATATATTTGTTTCTATAAGAATTTCAAAACAGTTGTGCTAGAGTAGAAGATACTCACAGTTCAGAGTTTAAATTCACGAGTGAAGTAAGGTAATTCTCAAATTATCTCTTTCAGGTTACGATTTAGACTTCGTTTCGTCGGCGAAAATTCTCGAAATTTCTATGGTATTGTTGGAACATGGCGGCAAATATCTTTCAAGGGTAATGAAACAGTGATGTTTTTTTTTAAACAAGTATAATAATTTAGAAAAAAGAAGTTCTGAATCCATTGCGAGATGGTACAAATATTTTGAAATATGAACAGTCGATTGAGTATTCCAGGCCCCTAGATACATACATTAAAGCAGTAGTTACGACATTTTGCTCGCGCACTGGCGATATATGATATTTAACAACATTTATATATTTTCTCTCTTCTCGATACAATGAAGGTTCCTTACTAGTGGGTCTATGTCCTTCACTTATTAGGAAGGAGGATGTGAAAAATGAAAATTATCATTTAACCCTTTCCTATCTTTCAAATTATTAGACTTGTCCAATTCGAAAGAAATTACAGACGACAACTCAAAGTAAGTGCAATTTGAAGAAAAAACATAAGGTGGGCATTATTGTGAAAAAAAAGAAAAAAATACTTAATACAAGCAACATCTTCTTTACCTAAAATGTTTTCTCGTGTATAAAACAACAGACATAAAACAGGGATTGAACAGGAAAGGGTTAAAGTAAACAAAATGTATGAAAGGTGAAAATGTTGAGGTTATGGCAGGATTTAAGCTAACGACACACACTAATGCAGTTTCACACTCCTAAAATTCGCTAAGTAGATATTTGATGGTATGTATTTTGAAGTCTCAAATACTCAGTTCATAATATTTCATTCTTGTTTTTACCATGGCAGGGAGACGATGCCTCCTGTGAGCGGGCCCTTCAAGCCTTTGAATCAGATATTACGAAGAATCATCTTGAATACAACAAATTTACAGTTGACGTTCCATCGTTTTGCGGAAAGTATCCTTCCATGTACTTTTAAAAACAGTCCATTTTAAGACGAACACTCGTAGAATATTTATCAATCTGCCAGAAAAAACGGTCTGTGTCCTATTAGTAAATCTTCTCTGAAAGCTCACTTTCAAAACTTCTGATCAATTCCTGTAAAAATATCCGCCAGCGCTTGGCTGTGTCTCCACTTAAAATAACGAGGCATGTCAAATTCCAGGCGGCGGCACATATCATTTCTGTCATTTGTCTCTCACCAATGGGTGGATAATCGTAAACCTAATTGGGATTGCAGCTGGAGGCTAGGACAGGATTTTCCAAATTAAGCAATCAGTTTGTAGCATATAGAGCGTCTTTTTATATAAGACTTAACAACGAATTTCCCTCTCTTTTTTGGCTCTTCGCGTAAGAGATATCAATGCGGAGAATCACGTGCTTAACACCCAACTGAAACTTTCGTCACTTCGAAAATATCCACATGGCGTTAAGAAAGGTAAAGGTGTTAGACAATAGCGTATATGGTAGGATAGGTGACTAGACTGAAAAACATCGTAGCTTGAATACATACCTCTATGAAGTTTGAAATTTGCCGATGAAGCGGTCAAAATGACGCCATTTTTTGTGCTCAACACCAATGTCGGTCACGTGATTCCCCGCATTGAATATATCAGCTTATCTTTAGAACTAATTATTTTATATTCATTACATATATTGTTTTCTAAATACTGATGCCTTTCATAACAGTTTCTATCACATTCAATCAAAAAGTGCACTTCGTCCTCCATTACGTTGTTGTTACACAGTGTACAAAGTCTCTCTTTAAATGATTCGTTTAAATAGTGTCCGGTTTCAACCCGTAATGATAGTATGTCACATCGTAATTGAGATAATTTAATTAGGTTCAGCTGTAGGTATTTTTCTGAGATAAATGAATTCATGAAGAGTCTATAAGTTCTCAGTTTATTCGTATTCTCGATCGGATCAGCACTATTTATATCAACACGTTCTTTATTATTACAGTAGTTTAACATATATAATCTTTCAAAAATCTGTTCTATGTCACTGCACCAGTTGTTTTTACATGTACGACAATCATGTTATAATAGTATATTTTTTAACTGTCAAGTCTAGAGTTATTTTTGCGCGAGTCAGCAATACGGAGCTGAGTTGCAGATCAACGGTTCGAATTTTCACTGATTTTAGAGGAAAATGGGACTGTTTGACTCTTAATGTTACACAGTAAACTAGTTTTACGGCCGATAGGGAACCTGGCGTCACTTTGCAATACCTTGACGGCTAGAAGGGGACATCGTAGTGCTACACAATATCCCACTATCAGAATGCTTGAATTCAATAGAATCATCTCGCTGACAGAGAGATCAATAGTGATCAATACATGAATGGCTGTTCTCTCTGTGAAAGAGAAATAATGAAAGAATACATTTGAAAGAAGAATTTGCGTTTCATGATCAATAATAGAAATGCTGCTATTTCGTTGAAGTGCACATAAAATGTCTTTAATTTCACCAATCATTTGAGAGATAGTCTTACATTTGCATATCTTAAATACTCTATTTAAAATACGACCTTTTTAAGTAGATTAAACTATCAAATGTTCGATTTAGGATATTCCACGTAAGATATAACTCCGTTTGTAAAATTACGCCACTATATGCATTGCATGATGTCATTTTCACAGCAACGAAAAATATGATACACTTCAGCATATTGGATAATATTACACTAGTGTACTATCCCCCATAGGTTATAAAAAATCAACGTTTCTTTTTTTTTTTCATTCTCAGTTCTAAGCCTCGATATTACAGCTTATATGCTGTAGGTACGAGGTTGTCGTAGAACACCGGCGATACAAACGGTGTTTTGTTGTTTTTGTGGGATTTTTTTGTTGTTGTTTATTTTTTTTTTCTACAGTCGACTTTGTAATAGTTACTGTTAGACAACCTTCATTGTAGTGGAGACTTGTTTAATTGAAGTATCACTTTTCTTATGCAATTGTTTAACCCATTCCCTCACAATCACGCTTTTGGACACCCTTAAGAATAACAATTGGGAAAACATTGTGTAAAAGGAAGAAATTTCTGCTAACAAACAATTTCTGCATTTTACACAGCGTGTTATACCCAGAAATGTAAGAAAAAAAATAAAATTTCATGATCTTCATGATCGTCTGCAGCTCGCGTCAATTTGGACCAGTCTAAACTTTTTTCGTCTGATAATAGGTTTATCTGAGCCGGAGCGTGGCATTTCGAACCATTTCAAATATGCGTGAAGCACAGACAGAGAGCAGCCTTAACAGACACTCATATGATGCCAACAGATAGGTCAACCATTACAAAGATCTAACCACTTCTTTCGTTTGCTTAAAACAAAAAAATGCTCTCCTCTCGATTTACTAATTACTACATTTCGACGCGCCATGGAAAAATATATGAAGATTAGATTTGAAATTCCCTATGAAAAGTTTGGTTTTGTTGTTGTTGTAGTTTGCATTGATTTCAAACAACATGGCGCTTTTATTTCAACACTTTGGATTGTTTGTTCGCTACCAATTAAGTTAATTCCAGTCTTAAACATTGCTGGTTAAAAATACTTTTATGTTTATTTCTCATGTCAGTGACAGTTTAATTACATATACAGAAATTGGTTAATTTCATTCTCGTTTATGTAACCGATATATTTGTGGCGTAATAGACGAAACGGAATCTCCTGAGTTTTTCTTAACCCATTACCGGATGACAAAATTTTAGACTGGTCCAACTTCGAATATGTTGCAGATGACAAATTGCAGTTGATGAAATTTGTTATTTTCCTCCCTTTGGGATAGAAAACATTGTGAACAGTATAGAAATTGCTTGTGACAAGCACTTTCTTCATTGCTCAATGTTTTCCAAAGCTTTTGTCCTTAGGGCGTCTAAAAGCGTCATTGTATAGGAATTTGTTCAAACAATACGTTTGAAATTTTATCCATCGGATTGCGATCCAAAAAAAATATAGAGTAAGGTAGGACGGTGATTCTAGATATAAAGAATAGTCATAGAAAGAAACGGTTTCGACTATGATCAAAAATGCGCATTTCACACAGTCTGACCACGGCGGACATTATTCGCATTTTACGGAAGGTCCTTTATCGCCTGACGGATATTTTCTTAAACTCATTCTCTATCATTCTATTTTGTTCTTAACTATTGCCAGATACTGTTTGTATGAGGTGTTGAAACCATCACAGACTAATGGAGTTGCATAAAGAACATTTGCTGTATCACCAAAATGGTTATCTACTCTATAGAACACAGTTCCCATTTCTTTTGCTACCGTCAGACTGTTATTAGAAACGCGAGTTACATTCCCAGCTCAGCTGAGCAATGCTTGTGATTCGCCTTTGTAACACTTGAATGTCCGTCGTTGTGCGTCATCGTGCCTCTATAATATTATCAAATTTGCAAATTTGATAAAATCTCCCCTAAACTTGCTAATATTATTTGTCTTGATAAGTCCTTGAAGCCTATTGAAAAAGGATGTGGTAATATCAAAAACTAGATCACTAGGTCAATTGACCAATCGCGGCTGTCAATCAAATTATCTGTCGACCAATTAAACCTTGTAGTTACGGCGTTTAGGTCACCATCCAACCATTCTACTTTTTGTTACATGCTATTGGCCATAAACATTGCAACATGTCGCCGTTTAAAATCGAATGGGGTCTTCCTGTTGGAGTCAATTGGCGTTGCCAACGGCGTAAGAGGGCGGAGCAAGCCATTGGCCAATGCTAAGAAGCACCTTTTTAAGCACTAGGGGCACATGTTTTCCCGCATCTTCTTTTTTTTCAAAATATTAGTTATGGTGATTTTATGAAATGGTGGCATAGGTCGACTAGTTCATTAGGTAATATCTTAGAAAAAAAATACGCGTTGTTGCAAACGTCATTAGAATGATGTATTCATGATCTTCTGGTCCCTCTAGAAAGTAGGTGTGGTCTATTCGAGAAGTAGGACACTAGGTCAGATCTGTGTTCGTACTAGGTCCCTGCTTTGGCTTTAGGGACCATATGTTGGCCAAATTTTCGTGATTATATTGACAGTATCTTTTTCCCTATTGTAAATGGATGTAGTCGCGTCAAAGAATACCGTTGTTTACGCATTAGGGTCCAAACTTGGACCCAAACTTCAATAAATGTCATCAGAATGATCATCTAGACCCTATAAAAATACCCATGGTTAGGTCAAAAAGTAGCTCAGTAGGTCAAATCTTAGAACTTTTTGTTTATAATTGTAGACTTTTTCTCTGTAGATATTTTTTTCTTTATTTTTATTAAATATATCAATTGACTGTCTGATACACTAAATATCCCAATGAAACTAGGACCAAATCTCAGGTGAGCGCATCAGGACTTCACGGTCCTCTTGTTCTTTTCTTGTGATATTGGATAGAAAGAGTTAAACGCAAGTAAAAAATAGAGCATTGGATATCTTCGTATCGTTGTCTTAAGGTACTCTATATGACCATTACTACACGATGGAATTTTAGACCAGTCAGAATTTAAAGAAGTTGCAGATATATGCTACTATATGTAGAACAAATCATATTTTAAGCCATTACAACACAAAAAATCTGATGCAAATTGAAAGAAGTGACAGCCGACAATTTTATGGTGGTGGGATATTTGTCATTTGGGGTAGACAAAATTGTGGATAATAAAGAAATTGCATGTAAAACAATCAATTTCTTCATTTTCAACTCTAATTTTTCTTAAAAAAGTGGATTGTGTGGGAATAGGTCAAGCCGTCCGATCGTTAGTTTATGACAATTCTGTTTAAATCAGTGCATTTATTAAATATCATTTATGCAATAGAACAAAAAGGAGGTTATGTCTTTCTTTTTTCTAGATTCACACGTTCTTTGATAAAACAACACATTTAAGATAAATAAAAAGATCATAATTAGTTCATCTGTTTTATACCATTACCATAGCTGACGAATCGACGTCATTCAAAAATTCGATTGGTCAGTCAAATCATTTATTCAGACCGGGCGTGAAACTATCGTTATTTTGACATCCGACGATTATCCAATACGTTGCAACTTTAAACGTCGAAACTACAGCTTTTTTCAAGCTATATTTACAACGTTTATGTCTAACTGTAGTTACGACGTTTAGGTCGCTCACAAACGATCTGTTTGTTGGTTTATATTTCTGACCATATGATTTGCAAAATAAACCCAATTGACAGTCAATCGAACTTATTAAACGAAGGTCAATGAGTATGGCTACTGATTCGTCAAATATCATCAACATCATTTTTTCTCAAGACAATGCAATACTACGTCCTAATCAGTAATATAGATTAGTTTTGCACTCAAATGTTACTCATCAGGCGATATATCTCCCCTTGGCACTTCGAAAAACAAATATTTTGAAAAGACGGTAGTATCAAGCAGAGGCCCTATGTCAATTAAAGAAAACGATTTTATCATAAGATAGCCAGTCTAGACTTAAAGGAGAAGTTTCGACTCTGCTCAGTCTGTACAGCCCTTGCAGTCTGAACACAGTCAATTCTTTTGTCATTTCTCAGATGGTTTCCTGTCGCGTGTCGGGTTTCATTTGTATATTTACCAGTCACTTGTGTATGAAATTCGACTTTTCTGTTTTCTATAGTTAACAATGGCAGGTATGTTTTAACCCTTGTCATGCTGAACCCGGAATATTCCGGTTTTGGCAGAAGCTGTAGACCAAGATCAGCCTGCACATAAGTGCGGTCTGATCTTGGTCTACACCTCACGCTTGTACTTTTGTTTATGAAATTGATTTCAAAAAGAAATATTGATTTTTTTAACAACAAGTTCTGCCAGTGCCTTCAGCTGTTTGGTTTTTACAGCAATTCAGTAAGGTAATTTATACAGCATGACAAGGGTTAATTAACTGAACGCTGACCCCGCCTACTGACCTCCGAAAGGAAGTCCGACTTGGATATTAAAAGGCAAATTTTCTTTTTGTTTGTTTTGTTTATTTTTTGTTGTTTTTATTTTGCAAAATGTATGGCTTAGACATTTAAAGGCGAATTTTCTTTTTGTTTGTTTTGTTCATTTGTTATTGTTTTTATTTGAAAAATGTATGGCTTGTAGTATGTAATAAAACGTAAAATGATTGATGGCGACCTAAACGTCTTAACCACAGTTTGAATAAGCTGTGGTTACGACGTATGAGTCGCTATACAAAAGGAAATGCTTCATATTAATGTCGACGATTGCCGGCGTTCACAGTTCATTTTCCTGTCTGAATAGATGATTTTGATTGGTAAATCACTTTTTTGATTGGCAGTGGCGATTAGTCAATTGTCGGATCGATCGTCCATTTCATTCCGACAAGGCACTTAGTCCTAGATGCCAATCAACGTAAGTTTCCGATAATTTAGGGTAGACATTTCATGGCGGACTAAAGATTCGAGGTGATGGGTTCGAATTCTGTCCTCACCAGTGGTCATGGGAGTATGTTCTAGGGAAAGACACGCAGAGCTGGTGATACCCATGAAACACATGAATAGGTAAACTTTACAGTAATAAACTAACTAACCAAAAGTGATATTAAATACAGAACATTCAGGGCACAACAACGAAAAAAAAACTTATGCAAACAAACTATGGAAAAAAACTCGTTTTGAGACATTACAATTGACAGAATCGCCGTGGTCAAAATTCAAAAGTTCTGTTGATCAATTAAAACATTAATTAAGACCGGATACGAACTTTGAATTCCAACATTAATATTTAGAATTTTTTCGTCGTTTGGGTTATTTAAAAGGCGCAACTACAGCTTATTTGAGTTGTAATACGTCGTTTAGTTCTCGCCTTCATTATGCCTCAATACAGAATTATGTCGTTTATTACCTCAATCGAACTACCATACCGGAGGTCAGATTTCGTAAAACGCGATCCACTAGTTTATTACTGTACAGTTCACCTATTCATTCGTTTCCTGGGTATTACCAATGCTTTGTTTGGACCCTGCATGTCTTTCCCTAGAACATACCAACGTCACCAGTGGTGCGGACAGATCTACAATCAAGGAATCAATCGTCTAATCAAATACATTTGTAATCAGTTTAGATCAGGGCCCGAGGCTATAAAACTTTTTTTGTACTCAATTGAGAATTTACTCAAATTTTGGGCTTAAATAAACATTGAGTTTCAATGTTAAATGATAAATTATGATTTACAAACGTTATTTTCATTTTAACGCATTTGGCGAAGTATTAAGCCAATTTACATCTTTAATTTCGAATCGAGTAAATTCTCCGTTGAATACGAAAATAGTTTTATAATCTCGGGCCCTGAAATTAACTTTGAACTTCACATTGGCCGACAATTACATGAAATACTTTTGTTAATTTGGCTGCTTTAAATTGACCGAACATTTTGCAAACAACGCAAACTGATATAGAAATGGAACTATCTTGTTGGAGGTCAGTGGGCTGGGCCAACAATCTGTCAAGTTACACATAGGTAAGAAGGTAACTGACTTTTTTAGTATAAAAAAAGTATATAACGAAATTCGAGAATAAGTTTGTTCTTTTAATGGCTAAAGGTTCTGATAAACTAGTTAGTAGAAGCCTTTGACTTTATAATACACATTCTATGAAAATATATATTATTGTTGTTCCAGATTGCTCATTGTTTTGTATATAGAATTGCAAGTTATAGCGAGTGATCAACGGTCAATTTTGTCTATATTGACCGTTGATTACTCAATATAACTTGTACATATTCCATATTACTCATTGCTTTTGTATATAGATGTGCAAGTTACAGTGAGTGATCAACGGTCAATTTTGTCATGTATAGACAAAATTGACCGTTGATCACTCACTATAACTTGTACATATTCCATATTACTCACTGCTTTTGTATATAGATGTGCAAGTTACAGTGAGTGATCAACGGTCATTTTTTTCTATACATGTATAGACAAACTTGACCGTTGATCACTCACTCTAACTTTTACATATTCCATATTACTCATTGCTTTTGTATATAGATGTGAAAGTTACAGTGAATGATCAACGGTCGATTTTGTCTATACACGAGTAGACAAAATTGACCGTTGATCACTCACTATAACTTATACATATTCCAGATAACTCATTACTTTCGTAAAAAGGTGTGCTAGGTACAATAAGTGATCAAAAGTCAATTTTGTCTATACATGTATAGTCAAAATTGACCGTTGATCACTCACTATAACTTGTACATATTCCAGATTGCTCATTATTTTTGTATATAGGTGTACAAATTATAGTGAGTAATCAAAAGTCAATTTTTACTGTACCTGGATAGACAAGATTGACCATATATCACTCACTATAACTTTTACATATTCCAGATTGCTCATTGTTTTTGTATATAGGTGTACAAATTATAGTAAATGATCAAAAGTCAATTTTGTCTACACCTGTATTGACAAAACTTACCCTTGATCACTCACTTTAACTTGTACAGATTCCAGATTGCCCATTATTTTTGTATATAGATGTATAAGTTATAGCGAGTTATCAAGGGTCAATTTTGTCTACACCTGTATTGACAAAACTTACCCTTGATCACTCACTATAACGTGTACCACTATATCCTCACGCACATTCCAATAGCGTATTATAAACACTTCAGTTCTACCCTGTTATTTGTTATTCAAAAATTCAATAAAGATATACTCATTAGTTATAAATGTTGAAAGTCTTGTGTTAATTTGTCCAAAACGCTGTTAGAGATGAGCCAGTGATTAAACCTTGTCATGATGAATCCAGAATATTTCTGTTTTGGCAGGAGGTATAGTCAAAGATCAGCCTGCACATATGTGCAGTCTGGTCTTAGTCTGGACCTCCTGCTTGTCCCTTTCAAGCCAGAGTTGCTTGTAAGATGAATCTTAAAAAAAGAATTATCTTCCCTTAATAATTGAATCCAGTATTGTCAGCCCTTTGATTGTAATGCAATTCTGAAGACGACTTTATTCATCGTGACAAAGGTTAAAATTGTGATAACCTTGTCACTATTTGATGCCCAAAGCCTTAGGCTCGCCTATCTGACTGTTTGGGGTGGAAACAGAACCAATGTCACATCGTCTTTGAGCGATTAACCCATTCCAACACGGCAAAATTTTAGACTAGTCCAAATTGAAAGAAGCTGCAGAAGACAATTTCAGGTTGATGGAATTTTAATTTTTTTTCATCTTTTTGGATATAAAACATTGTGGATAATGAAGAAATTGCTTGATACAAGCAATTTCTTCATTTTTCACAATGTTTTCCAAAGCTTTTTTCTTGAGGGGCGTAAAAAGGAGGGATTAAGTGGGAATGGGTTAAAGTGACAACAGCTTTCTATAGCTGTAGATTCGACATTTTGGAGAAGAATTTCGGATTCTTGTGATATGATTGACCAACTGTGGCTGTCAAATAAAGAATCAATCGACCAATCAAATTATTCATTTATAGAGGAAGTGAACTTTTCTGATATTGGTCGACATTTGTATGAAGCATTTTAATCGGTTTTGCGACTTAAACTTCGTAACACCAGCTTGAATACGCTGCATCTGCGACGTTTAGGTCACCAACCAAACGTTTTACTTTTTTACGTGATTCCGCCTAGATATTTTCGTTCAATATGGAAGCGGGACTTCCTGGTGGAGCTCAGTTAGCGTGACCAGAGGAGTCAGTAGTCGAGACGATCGATCCCTAAACTCAAAAGTGAGAAATAGTTAAAGACGAACCGACAAACCAGTGCCAAAATAGGTTTTTTTTCAGAAAACGGTCTGATAATGATACAAGAAAATTATTTGGGTCATTCATCCACTACCTCATAAGTAGTAGCATATACCATCAATTTGGTCAGTGTCGTAAAACAAGGAACGGATTGGGGTTGGGTTTTTTTCTATTTTTTTGGGGGGGGGGACTGGGTCTTGTTGTTGTTTCCAATGCAATTGACCTGAGCTAAATCCAGTTTGATCATAGATTAAAAGGTTGACCGCGAGTCATAATTTACAAAATAATCACGTTTATTTCCTCAGTCAAACTGCCACATAATAATTATTGATTCATTTGAAATACTTCTGTGACTAATGGACTCATCCGGTATAAAAAAAAGACAGATATGAAACCGTCAGGTTTGCTGGATTAGCTTAACCCATTTCCACACGACAGAATTTTAGTCTGGTCCAATTTGAAAGAGTTGCAGACGACAATTTAGAGCTGATAAAAGTTTAGATTTTTTCAACTTTCTGGGTAGAACACCTTTTTTAAAATGAAGAAATTGCTTGTTACAAGCAATTTTCACATTTTACACAATGTTTTTTTTCCCCAATTCTTTCTTTTGGGGGACATCCAAAAGCGTCACTGTATGGGAATGGGTTAACAGACCAAATATTAGGGTAGTTTCAAAGTTCAAGGAGTGGAAATTGCCTTTGCAGGCTATAAACCACTCAATCCATTGAATGTCTACACCATAAAAAGAAGTTCTTGTGTATTTCAGGAATATTCCGAACTCTGCCTACAACTTTATCTCCTATGTATTTTAGCTCACTTGAGCACATTGTCCTTAGACTGCTCATACTTGGCTTTGTCATCATTGAAAGTCCGACGTGAGTCGTTCCATTTTGAATAATATAATTGTTAGTTTCGTCTATCAAAAACGAGCGATCTGATTTGTCGAAAAATTTAATTCATACCTCCATGAACAAAATTTTGAGTACGCAGCCATTTTGAATGCTTCCGCACAAAATAGTTCACTACAAAAAGGTATCAAAATTTGTTAAGTTGTTGCATTTTTCGCTCGATGCTATTAAATTATAAGAAATGAAGAGAATATTTTTTGTTTTCATGGAGGTATGAACCGAAAAACCTAATCACAATGTATGAATATGCTTGAACCGAAAAACCTAATCATGCCGAATCCGTTCCATACAGTGTGATTAGGTTTTTCGGTTCATACCTCCATGAAAACAAAAAATATTCTCTTCATCTCTTAAGTGTTAAAATGGCGACAATTTGGACTCAACTTTGGTGTAACTTGGTCCGAATGTTTGTCAGGTCTTTATGGCGATCCCTTTCTTTGTTTACACTCTAGGGGCTACAAACGTAGTTCAATTTTGATGAAACTTGGTCCGGATGTTTGTCAGGTTATTATAGATGAAGCCAATTGAGAACATTTCATTGGAAATCACGGGAGAAGGGACCTTAATTAACGGTTTCTGTGTTTACACTCTAGCGGATACAATTACTTTGTATATCCTCTACATGTTACAAATTTAGTTCAATGTTTATGAAATCTGGTTAGTATGTTCGTCAGGGCATAAAAATGAAACCATTTGAAAGGTGAGAATATTCCAATGAAAACACTGGAAAATAGGTGTCTTAATGTCAAATTTCCAAATAGCCACAGTTTTTGGTGCAATCGTGATGAATCTTGGTAAAAATGTTTCTCGGGTCATAAAACGAATCCTGTTGAAATATGAGAACAGTATTTCCTATATATTGAAAAAAAGGAAAGGGGGCTATGTCTTTGAATGAATTTAGTGAAACTTTGCCGATTGTTTATCGGGCAAAAAAGGACAAAATCTTAAGACTTTGGTTAAATTTCACATTAACCCAGTCCCACTCAGTGACGCTTCCGGACGCCCCTCAAGAAAAAAACTTGGGAAAACATTGTATAAAATGAAGAAATTGCTTGTAATAAGCAATTTCTTCATTTTACACAATGTTTTCTATCAAGAAAGTTGAATAAATCTAAATATTTATCAACTTTACATTGTCGTCTGCAACTCCTTTCAATTTGGAACAGTCTAATATTTTGCCGTCTGGGATTAGGTTAAAACACGAGAAAGGGGACCTTGATGACAAGTCCTTTTTGTACACTTTGGTGAATCTGTCTGTGGTAAATCTTAATCATTCTTAGAACAATTACCAGAAGAGCGATTTAGGACCGTCATGGTCCTTTTGTATAAAGTAGAAAACATGAAAAAAGAAATTGCTTGTTATATACTAAATCTTAGTCCACTGCTTTTAATTTATAATGTACATTTCCAAATTTTTCACATGTTAGCAAAGTATCGACTTGGTATAATCATAGTCTCTACTATGCGCATGCTTTGAATGGCCACGAGAATGAACTGCATTCGAATTGCAGTGGACTTCTTCAAGCTCATCCTTTTTAACTCCTAAATTAATTTATATTAGTTTATTTATGACGATAACATTTAGCAAAGATTACCCAAATAGAAACATGCTGTGGTAGCTTACAGTACTTTCAGTATTTTGATTTATAATTTGTACGTAATATTCTATTTTGTCCATTAAAAAGGTCGTAAAACCAGTACCTACCTGATTGTCTATTGGGTGACTCTTGTATGTGAAGTTTGTGAATTTCGATTGGTGCATAAGTACATAAATCTTTGCACAGCAAGGCTGGACTGTTTATTCGCTCCGATTTTTAACATTAGTTTTTAAGAATATCGTATGTTTTCCATTACGAAGCATGCGATGTCGAATGGGAAAGGAATTTGCACAGCTTAAACTATCTATTAATCTCGAGTCATAAATGGACAATAAATGATACAAGTCGAAATGTATGGCCTTAATCTTTTAATAATGATTAATAACGAGGTAAGGATTGACGATATGAATAAAGCACGTCAAAGTGATATCCTCCGAGTTTAGTGACGAGTGTTGTGAAAAGTTCTCATAGAAAACATAATTTGGTATCACTTTGTTTGAAACTTTACACATAAACCCACCGTATTCATATGATTCCTACTTGTGCGATAATACGAATAGATCGCATATGTTTTACACTTTATTCAAGATTATTCAGAAACATAAATCCTGAAATCGTCATTAAGAATGACTTCTAAAGGCGCATTAAAGTCCCAGTAAAACACTTCGAAAGATACCCGGCTCTGAACGCTACATATTTTGCGTCTTATCGACAGCATTTAACCAGAATGATTCAAAAAGCTTTATTTGTTTATAAGACATTAAAAACGCCTGATCTATAGGAGAATGACAAACAAGCTATATGAGACGAACGTTGAACTCCAAAGGTTGATCAAATTGAAATCAAACTGAAAGAGGTGTGGCTTTCAAACGAATTATCATTATCAGACTACGTTTACTTGTTTATGTTTAGTTTTACTAAGAATTGCTTTGCCTTTTAAGTCTCATTTTACGTGTATAAAACAAATTTTGAATTGTGCATTTTTTCCTTTCTATTTTAATACAGATCGTTCATCCTTCCTTTCGTAGACTGTTATATTATTAACCCATTCCGACACAATCCCTTCTTTTTAGGCCTACCAAGAAAAAACTTTGGAAAACATTGTGGAAAATGAAAAATCGTCTGTATCAAGCAATTTCTTCATTATCCACAATGTTTTCTATCAAGAAAGGCGAAAAAAAATCCATCAACATGGAATTTTCGTCTGCAGCTTCTTTCAATATGGACAAGTCTAAAACTGCCTTTATAGGAATTAGTTAAAACTCCGAATCCATATTTTCGTTCCTAACGTTCAGAGAAATAGTATCCGGCTACTTGTGTTTCGTCATCACGAACGTTGACCGGAAATTTCTGGTAGCTTGCCAAGCCTACTGACCTTCGCATTGAACGTAAAATGAGATACAACAACTTTAAATAGAAGGAACCAGGGGGCAGATCGTTGTTGGCATTGTAAATACAGCTTGAATAAGCTGTAGAAACGACATTTAAGTTGCCAGTGGACGAACACTTTTTAAACAAATATAGGCATTTCACTTCCGGTCTAAACGTATGTTTGCATGGTTAATCGATTTTCTGATAGATAGCGGCAAATTTTGAGTTACCTCCAAGACATTTACACCGTTAATCGATTCCAACTCAATCCCTCCTTTTTACGCCCCTGGAGAAAAAAGCTTTGGAAAACATTGTGGAAAATGAAGAAATTGCTTGTATCAAGCAATTTCTTCATTATCCAAAATGTTTTCTATCCAAAAAGACGAAAAAAATTCAAAATTCCATCAACTTGAAATTGTCGTTTGCAGCTTCTTTCAATTTGGACCAGTCTTAAATTTTGCTGTGTTGGAATGGGTTAAAGCAATTGCCTGTTATCACCTACACGTTTAATAAAGTGCGTGTAAGATGCTCTAACTGTTTCAACTTACTTATTACTAAAGATCTACAGTCCTTTCTTTGAACCAAATGACTTTTTCCTCTTGCTTTATTTCAAACTTTTACAAGGAATTAAATGAAATTTATCAACTTATACGTTATCCTTGAAAGTTTAAAGCATTATAGGAATTTCGAAAAATTGCGCATTCATTGTAACATATTGTATTATTTTTTTATAAAGTTTCACGGGAAAATGGTTTGCAGTAAATTAGTCTTGGCCCCGTATCTTTCCCCCCGCATCCTTTCCCCATGAATTTTATTCGTTGCCTCCGAAACGAGTAGAAATTCCAAAATGATATTTTTCAAGAATGTCCAAACTTTAGCGAGCACTCCCTTTAAATATGAAAAAAGACTATATATGCGGGTAAAAATCTTTCTGAATTTTAACGAGGATTTTCATATTTACTTTGCAAATTATGAAGAAGTCAAGTTTAATATGATGTATCCCTCCACTGCCTTCTGTAATTATGCTACGACTTTGATTATGTCCATAGCATGCTGATAAGATAGTGGCTTAAAAGCAAGATCAAATTAGTTGAGTTACGACGTTTAAGTCGCCAAACCAACAAAAAAGCTTCACATAAATGTCGGCCAGTGTCGAATTTCAAAATTACTTCCGATCAAAATGCATTATTTGATTGGTCAATTGGTTCGTTGTTGATAGCCGCGATTTTTCAATTGTGTAAAACACCATGATGACCAAATGGGTTGTTGTTCAATATCTGTCGTATGTTCTGAGCCAGACTTTGCATTCTTCATTTTGGACATTATGTTTCATATTGCATCATAGCCGGATAGAAATATAGACTCCTTGTTTAACCAAGGTTGCATTCCCCTTTCATTTTTCTTACTTTTTTAACTTTCCTAATGCCATAAAGTCAAGACACAAATTCTTCATATATATTTTTCATTTTAGTATAAATATTATTCAAAATAGCAACACAATTTTTATCCATATAAAGAAGTACTCTGTTTACAAAAGACATAGTTTTGTATTGATTTATCCAATGAAGATATTGCTCAAACTTGATTTGCTGCTGTGAGGGATGTATCCAAACCTAGGGCATTTCCCTGTATCTTGGTCACATGCTCGTCAATTGTATCATGGATCTTTTGCAATATCCCAATCATTTAACTACTTTGCATTATCATTTAAAAAGTATTAGGAACAAACTTGACGTTCTACAGCAAGACTTTTTCAAATTTGGTGTTGTGTCATTTTCAGAGACGTGTTACTACAGTAATATTCCTTCAAATAACCTTCTTTTTCCTCTCGTTAATATTCCAGAGCGTAAGGATCTCAAAACCGAATCAAGCGGCGTGGTGATGGCTTATATTAAAAATAACTTATCATTCGTCAGAAGGCATTAGAATGTGTTAGTATAAATCAAGTCGTGCAAAACATAAATTCCTAGGCTACATAATTGTGTTTTTATAGACCACCTAATTCGCCATCTAAACACGATATTTCAAAGGGCTAAAATTCCTACGAAAGATGTTACTGATAGACCGTATAAACTTAATTGAACTCAAAATAAGACAAAGGAAAAGGTTGTTTAGTAAATGCTGAATCTAATAACGAATATCACTGAATCAGATTTAGAATACTACCGAACTCTACAATTTCTCTTGTTCGACAAAGGGAAGAACACTTTCAAAATCTTTCAGCTTAATCGAATTCTCGGTCGTTAACTTCTCGTTACTGACAGACTAATTGACATGTTTTTGAATCCGTCGAAAGGCTTAGAAATACCCCCACTCTTTGACAGTGTTGTGGATACATTGGTTACAGATGAAACCGAAAAGGCCAACTCAAATGTCGCCGACTGTCTTATTTACCATTTGTACAACGCCGCCTTTAACAGTATTTCAGTCATATCACTGCGGCTGGAGCACCTTACAATGGATTCCTGGTATTTCGCACACCAGTACTACCACTTCATCCTTTCCTAGCCCCCAGCTGCTATCCCACTTAGGTTTACGATTATCCACCCATTGGTGAGAGACAGATGTCGGAAAAAATATGTGCTGCCGCCGGGGATCGAACCCATGGCATCCAATGATTGAAGATTAGGAGTCTGGCGCTCTACCGACTGCGATATGACGGCGGCAACCTTTGAGAAATGAAGTTGAAAGTAGAAACAGATTGTTTCAAGAACTTTGCAAATATATACATTGCGTATTCACCTCTTTATATCAACATGTGGGACAAACGTTCGACTTATCTTGTTTCATTTGGTGCAAGTTCTAAAATATTTTTCGTTGAATAATTAAATCGGACTTATGCGTTTGTCGTCTAGGCCTTAAAATTTGGACAAGGGTTTTAAGGATTCGCTTAATTATCTCAATAAAGAATCTTGGTCCTAAAACATAAATATTCCCTCTACATACCGAAACTGTTCTAGACATTCCAAACTGTTCTAAAGCTTTCAAAGGCCTTTAATGTATAAATAATAGTGAATAACCGAAGAGCGGTCGTATGAAGGAACGGACAGACAGTCGACGGATGGTGGCCTATTACAAAAGCTAGTCTTGAGAGATTCAAGATCTGTGGTGTGTACTTTTCATCGAGATCCTTAAGATTCTTATTAATTTTTATTTAAGATAAATCGCTCCTTAGATTCTGGTTTTGATAAATAAGAATCTAGGAAAACCTGTCTAAGGGAAGATTTGGTGTTGGTTTATTTTGGTGTTTTTTTTCAGTATATACTTTCTTTCTGATTCAAAAAAACGAAAAATGTAAATATCTTAGAAACATAAGCTGTTAATACTGTTTTCGACTCATTGCTTAAGAACAAGTTTTAGTCAGAATTGGTTTGATTCGCATATCGGTATTCTGACAATTGGATTTGCCAAGTGTAGCTATATGGCCACACATGACCGCCTTGAGATTCTTAAGATGCAGGTTATAAAGTTCATCTTAGCTGCCAAGGAACCTCTATGTTAGCTTCTAATTTCCGTTTCTATCTTACTGCCCGTTTTGACCTGAGAGGTGATGATAAATGCATTAAGTCGCCACCGCAGGGGATAGTGAGTCCTTCTCAAGCGATAGGGGGTCTCAACCCCCTGAGGAAGGGGACGAAGTAAACATGGTTCTTTTGGTGGTCCTTGTCCATGGTTTCGGTATCCAAACCCGACTACCGTTTTTTAATAATTGCATCGTAATCAGGTGACTTTCTAATCATTGAAGTACTAAAGGTACTATACTCATTTTTTAGCATTAAATCTTGTATCAAAAATTCTGTTCTGTTAATGTGTGTGTGTGTGTGTGTATGTTTGTTTGTTTTTTGTTTGGATTTTTTTCATATCAGTGAGTTAAAAGAATTAAACAAATAGATGAAAGTTGTAACTGCATTCACTCTTCTTAGTTATGCTTTTACAAGGTTTCGACATTTTTTTTCTGAATGTCAGTGAATTTTTAGAAGTGCACATTGGCCCATGATATAGTTTTCTTGATTGAAACACACATTGGTTATGATGATACATTTTCAAAAGAAAAGTATCATTACTTTCAAGTATTCAGACCTATTTCCAGAAATAGTCGTTATTTCGGTGCTATTGCAATATTATCTAAGTCTGACATTAACAATGGTATAAAAAAAATACGTATTAGAAATACATGTTCTCTTTGATGTATGTAATGCTATCGTAGTGACCTAGTGCTCGTCTGCATCAACGTAACCGATTTTAGCCCTTACTGTCCGAGCTAGTCTGTCCTTAAAAATTGTCATCTGCAATTATAACTTATTTGTGTAGAGGGTCTTCTACTTAGATTTTAATACTGCAACTAGTATACCTATTGTCCAGGTCCAGATAAGCCAATTTCAGTCAATTTTATCAACACATGCTTTCTTGTATCAATGTAGGTGGCAATATTTGTTGTTGTTGCTGTAATGCATTATGGGTCGTTTAGCCTAAATACTTGAAGGTCGTCTGTCAAAAGTCATATACTAGACACAATTCTTCATCTCAAAGGATCGTTTTATGCTTGAATTCGTCATGCTTGAATTCAGGCATATATTTAACTTAGTCATGTAGCTTTATTATTTTTCTATTGTTTATATAAATATTCCAGCAACTCCCATTTGTTTTTTCTTGTAAAACTTGTCCGAAACGACATGAGATGGTTGCTTTTCACTTTTCCCTAACCGTCGGTAAGGTTTTCCCGATGCCGTCGGGACGATTCACGACAAGATAGAGCACTAGTCCGGCAATAGGGTTTCTGCTGGAATTTTTCCCGAATGATAGGGAATCGATATATAAAAGCTGCGGTTCCGGCAAACAAGTTCGGGGACTCCAAACTACGCTCGTTCATTTCCGTCTAGATATTTTATTTTGTTCTTTATTATCTACAGTTTCTGGTAAATAGAAAAGCTTGAAATGATAAAAAGCTTGAAATGATTATAAAATAATTAAATCAATGGATTTCTAAAGGACATCAGATTATTCCTTCGGTAATTGGCTTATATTTTATTTATTTTAGTAAACATTACAGTATGCATTCAGGTCAGACTGTTATCATGAGCAAAGGCTCTAAATCAGTATTTAGCTAAATAGTAAAACAAAGGGCTTAAAGGGAGGCATCGATGTTTCTGAAACCTAGATAAGAAAAAAAACCAAGTGCTGAAAAATACACTCAAACGAACATTCAATACTTTAAGTTGGGTCAGGTATTGTTTTTGTGGTAGTCTAATAGGCCTAAAGTGTCTTTTTATGGTTTTATCGGAAAGGTTTAGCCGAATTACAGGTTATTTTTAGATATCACGGAATTCGGCTGTTTACATTGAATGACCTAATTTGCATATGACCCAATGTCAACTGAAGATAACAAATTTACGAGCGAAACAGCCACCGTCCTGAATCATGTCACATGAAAGGGTTAGAGCAAAACTACGGTAAGTGTTAATATTCGTAATAACACTTACGACAGTTTTGAACTCATCTTTACAGATCCAAAGACCGGCTAGCGAACATAACTCCTGAAGACGTAACGATAACGTTTGTTTGCTGTAATTTAAACTAAATGTAAGGTTCCAACGGTTATTCGCACCACGTGAAAGATCCTATATTCTTTGCAACTGTCTCGGATAGATCTACAAGTAGTTTTATAGCCTACGTAGGCTATGAGGGAAATACCCTGTTTTTTTCTTATAAGCGCCCTCAGATTTTTGCAAAACTACTATTCGGAATATTGTATTGAAATAGTATTTGAGAGGAAATAAAAATAATTAAATCTGTGACATGAAAAAACATCGATACCTACCTTTAAATAGAGGTTGTCTACTGATTCCAAGTTTTATTCTTGGCCTGAAGGGTCTTACTTATGATTTGGCTTTGGTTTATTTAATTAGCAACCAATTCAATTAATCATTTACTTAATTTGATCCTAGAACTGTATTGTATTAAAAAAATAATCAAACTGTTATTCTTTTTAAATCTATTGCAACAAAACCTATTTGCGTATAAACTTAATCGGTGCATTTTAGTCTTTATTTTGAAACCCCTTGGATCTATGTGATCTAATAATGAGTTGAACCCCTTTCAATGAAACCTTTTGCTATTTTCGTGGAGACCATTTTTGTTTAACCCTTTGCCATATAACTATTTGAAACGGTGCCCGCCTAGAGCAACCCTGGTAAGCATTTATCCGTGGAACCGGTTCAAGAGTAGAGAGAATCAATCTTCCCTTTCACTCTGTGCCGAAAGTCGAGCCTTGAACCTGCGCAGAGCCAACCGATCACAAGCTCGCCACAGTATTTTCCTATGTACTATATACTACCCTACTATAAATTCTTCATATTTGTCCGAAGACCGTAATATTCTCCAATTAGATGAGAATTAATTGATTGGTTAATTATATTAATAGCGGATAATATTGATGGGAAATAAAGGCCAAACTTTGCATCTAAAAACATTTTGAGTTTGAACAGTATTTAACTACCATTAAATTTTTTACCAATAGGACATTGTTATCTTAATCGCCTATGCGTTCCCATGGACTGAAAATAGAAAGAGGAAGATTTTCAAACCACCTATCTGTATTAAAAACAGAGTGTGTGATGACTGACCAATCGAGTCAATCAAATAACCAGTCGATTAATGAAATCATTCTTTCTTTTTAAGGTTACAGGGAACTATTCCGTTTTCCATAGGCGACCATTATAAGAAAATAGCAAATAGCTCATCCCCAAAAATTGCAAGGGAGTCAAACCATATATCAAATTCAAGAACAATTATTCATCCGTCAAAATAACTGAATTGTGATATGGCATGATCCCTTTTATCCATGAGTTATGACGTCATTTTTAAGATAACCCTCTTCGCGCATCTAGTTTTACTTCATTTTTCGAAAACTACCCTAGGGTATAGAAACCGCCCCTCAAGGGCCGAAATACATTAAAATGTTATCCTTTTTGCTACAAAGTTATTAAAAGAGTATCAGTTGATCGGATCAAATCGTTAGATTTCGCCTTGATATTTTATGGACCAATCAGAGGTCACCCTGATCTTTGTTTACATGCCCGGACTTTCCCTATACAAAATGTGACAGATGGCGGGAAACTGTATTAGTTCCCTATAACCTTAAAGGGCGGTATAGACTGGTACCACTGTCGACTTTAACAAAGCCGACAGGTATACACCGATTTTCGATACATACACGGAAAGCCTGGCCCGTTAGGTTTTTCCTTACTAAAATCGAAAACGAGGCTTAGGCATGCGCAGCAAATTATGTTTAAAGATTTGGACACGCCGCGGGATTTCCATCAAATACGATAAAATCTTACTTTTATAGTTTTAAAGGAGTCAGTTTTAATGTTAAAACATTCATCACATCCAAGTCGAAATTGTGTGCAAGAAAAACCTTGGAATATATAAATATATAATGAACTCTGCGTCCCGCTACCGCCATATTGTTTACTAACAATCCCTCACACAATCAGATTCAATTTTTGGGTTTACGTCATTAAATGCCCATCAGCCAATCTCTTGATGAAGAGTTTTAGAATCTACCTGTCGGCTTTGTTAAAGTCGACGGCGGTACCGGTCTAGGGGCGGTATCGATGTTTCTGAAACCTAGATAAGAAAATTGCCAATTGCCAAAAATACGCTAAAACGGAGGCTTTATACTTAACTTTGAGTCAGAAATTGTTGTCGCGGTAATCTGATAGGCTTAAAGTGGCCTTTTTTGTTATATAGGAAAGGTTCAGCGGAATTCCAGATTATCGTTAGATACCACAGTATTTGGTTGTCGACGGCGCATAACTTCATTTGCATATGACCAAAAGTCAACGGAAGGTAACAAATTGACAAGCGAAACAATCAATGTCCTAAATTATGTCACACCAAATGGTTAGCACAAAACTATGGTAAGAGCCTATATTCGTAATAACGCCTATGACAGTTTTGGTCTGATCTCTACAGAATTGAGGACCGGCTAGCGAACATAACTCCTGATGACGTATTGATGATGTATTGATGACGTTGTTTGAGCAAATTCAAACCGAATACGGGATTCCAACGGTTATACGCACCGCGTGAATGACCCAAAATTCTTCGGAACTGTCTCGGCTAAATCTAAAAATAGATTAACAGCCTACGTAAGCTATTAGGGAAATGTCCTTGTTTATTCAGATAAACGACCTATGGTTGAAGCAAAACTACTTTTCAGAATATTGTATTAAAAAAGTATACGAGAGGGAATAAGAATAATCATAAACTGTGACATGAAAAAATCATCGATACCTACCTTTCACAGATTTTAATTATTTCGATTTCCTTTCATAAACTATTTGAATACAATATGCCGCAAATTAGTTTTGCAAAAATATGAGATCGCTTATCAGTAAAAAGCTGGGTATTTCCCTAATAGCCTACGTAGGCTATTAATCTATTTTTAGATTAATCCGAGACAGTTACGAAGATTATAGGGCATTCACGTGGTGCGAATGACCGTTAGAACCTTGTATCTAGTTCAAATTACATAAAACCAACGTCATCGTTACGTCATCAGGAGTAATGTTCGCTAGCCGGTCTGTAAAGATCAGTCCTTTCATGTGACATGATTTATGACGTTGGCTGTTTCGATAGTAAATTTGTTACCTTCATTTGACTGGGTCATATGCAAATGAGGTCATTCGATGTCGACAGCCAAATCCCGTGATATCTAAAAATAACCTGGAATTCCGCTGAAACTTTCCGATATAACCACAAAAAGCCACTTTAGGTCAATTAGATTACCATCAAGACAATACCTGACCTTACTTAAAGTATTAAATGTTCGTTTGAGTCTACTTTGTAATTTTTTCTTATCTAGGTTTCAGAAACATCGATACCTCCCTTTAAATGCTGCCTAAACTGCTTTCTAATTGAAACATTTCATTCTGCCTTGTTGCACTTCATGAGCTAAGAGAGTTGTTTACTTATAACATGTATTTTAGTCTATGTTTTGTCATATTTGATACTAGTTTTTGTAGTTGCCAATAATTGAAAAAGCTGGTGATGCTAACTTATCAACTATAATTATCATAGCTACATTAATACGACTGACCCAGTTAAGGACTATTATTGTATCTGTCCTTCTGGCAAGAGGACAATAGAAATGTGCGCACATGATGCCATTATTCTTTACTACCTCGGTTGCATGGCTTATGAACCATCGTTAGAGGCACTACCATATGCAAAAAGATTCAAGGCCTCTGTGGTATCATATAAAAAAGATATAGAGAATTGGCTTAATGAGAGTGAATAAAAGATAAAAATCATTAATAAGTAGTGCTAAATTATTTGTTTGCACTGAGTACTAGCAAACTCCTCAGAAGTCCGCATAGGAGCAGTTTTAATGGATAACAACGGATCTTTTTTCATTATCAGACTTTCAATTGAGTTTTGATATTGCTATTTTTGATTTTCTTTATGGTGTTCAACAAGGTGCTATTATTTCTGCAAAAACTCTTTTTGGTAAATAAAGCATTATCGTTTGATCGTATGCGAATAAACATGCGTAAATGAACAATAATAAAAACCCTAAAACAAAACTAAAAAAATATGAATTTTACAGTTTGAGAAAATTTGACCATTAAGACTAAAATTAAAAAAACAAACTATGTTACCAGTTTTATTTTTTCTTGATATTTTAGGATAAGAACAAGCATATTTGTGGTCAAATTCAATATCAATTTCATAGGTTGACAAGAACTGTAACATGGTGAAAATAACAAATCAATTTGTTCAAAATATTTTACAAATGTGAAATTTAGGGTTCACTTCAATAAAAAATTGATATGGTCAATTTTGTTCAATATAACAATATAAACGAAAGGCTCATACATGATTGGAGATTAATATGCATTAATTTAGGAACAAATTTGGTCAGCATATCAAAAATCAGAAGGACTGTGGGCTTCTTTAATTGAGGCACACCCATTTTTTTTCAAAAAATCTAAAAAAATCAAAAACTGTGGTAGATGGAAGAAATTCCTTTTTAGTATTGTACTCCTCGTGTAATACACTACCTTCACATAAATTTTCATAAAATTCTGGGCGTGAGCAGGTCCCTATGTAAATTTCAATTGGGTGAGACCCCCCCCCCCTCCCCCCTTTGTCTATTAACTTAAGCTATCAAAGCTGGCGTTTTGCTAGCTAAAAATAGTTTACCTTTTAAATAATCCACTTTTATTATTACTTTAACACAACATTTTCCCGTAATTATTAAATCGTTGTAAGCTCGTTTTCCTACTGAAATATCCCTTTCTCAAGCAATACGTTTTCGCTGTGCTCTTATATCACCCGGAATCATGAATCCCGTGCGAAATAAAAGCCCGCGTAAACGTATAAAAACATAAAACGGAGATGATGTAAACCAACACCGAGACGTTGGAGTAATGTTCAATTACGCTCTAAAACAGGAAACGGAGCATACGACTTCAAATCATAAATAAATCGAATTTGTGCCATTTTTACGAAAATGGAGACGAGATCAGACCGCATGTGCATGCAGACCGATCAACATCATTTTATAATTTATACTTGCGATATTCAAATTTCGCAACAGTCCGGCCAACAAAAAGTATTAATATAAAAACAATATCTACCAGCTACATATTTGAAATAAACAATACTGTCTGTCACAGATAATTAGTACTTATCAAATTCAAAATAATCCTGTTCGGCCCTTGAGTAAGAATGAATTATCTTTCCATCCTTTTCCACATATTTTCGAATAACAGTAACAGAGTATACCGTAGTTTTTCTTTTAAGGGTTTTATCATCCAAGTCAATAGCGGTATACCCTTCCTTAGAACCACTTTCTCCATCAACATCACTATTCCCACGTCAATCTCTAGTTGGGCACTGGTATCACTATAATAGTCTGTACATTATCCTTCTGCACTAGAAAGTGTTACATAATCTATGTCACCATTTCCATCTGAGATTGCCATCTGTGTCCAGCGCGGAACTACAATCATCATTGCTCAATTGATCATCTGCTTCCGACATAACGGTATAGTCTCCATACATGTCGGCATCATTTTCACCATCGTCATCATTTTCATCATCGTCAGCATCATTTTCGCCATCGTCAGCAATTTCATCGTTTGAGGTGGTACCTTCCATTTCATTTTATTTGAGTCCAAAAGATCAAGGTCAAACTCCTCCGCAAAGCTCTTTCAACTGTCTGGTCAACTGAAACGTCCTAGAGTATATACAAAATATCTTCATCGGAACTGACTTTATCGTACCGTTGATAATTTTCCTGCTCCGATTCTTTAATGGCGTTGAGGGCCAGAGCTTTTGCCTCATACTCTGGCAATTGATGAACGGACTCCGCATGTCTTGTGATATAACTCCGCCTAATGAAGTGTGCGTTACACTTAGGGCACAAATAATAATCCACATTTGTGTGCTTTTCCCGGTAGTGTCTTGTTAGGATTCTTTTGAACTTATATTGTTTGTCACAAACATCGCAAATGAATATTACTCTTTCAAACCTTTACTTCAATAATTCGATGTGAACCTCTCAATTAACAATATCTGACTGGGGCGTTTAAAACAGCAGAATTAGCTTTATTCAATAAGAGCACAGTTCGCACGTGCAAAGTAATGGATGAGGCGTCTCCGTCTTATGTACACACACTCCATCGACTATACACTAGGTGACACTTACACTGCCCTGTTTTTACAGACGCTTTACACTGGTGGGTTTTCACCCTTTTCGAATTGGCTTTGTTTTATTCTTTCGAAAACCCTTTCTTTCGCGCGTCTGATAGGGCGCTTATAAAAACTGTCTAACGGTTTATCATTGTTTGACAAAAGTTCTTTCTGTTTTTCTGTAGGCTCCGTCGAACATTCTATTGGAAACAAAAGTTTTAGGGGTCTATTAATGATGTTTCCTTTGACCAGTTTAACTTTGGCAGCTCTTATTTTACCACCCCGACTTAATATTAGTTCAATCAGCTTTGTCATTTTCCATGTCCCTCGTGTTGTTGACTCTTTAACTAACAGCACATCACCAATTGTAGGAGTATATTCAGACTGAATCCGGGATGTCTTTAGTTCGGTTTGTGTTCTTTCTCTCAAATTGGCAAGGTATTCTTCCCTCAAAATTCTCCAAAATTCGCTCAGCAATTTTTCCCTTTTTCCAAGTCTGCAATAATCTTTCTCTTGTACTTTCTCTAGTATTGAGCTCTGGATCATCTTCATCTACGTTAATTTCAGGGATACCAATATACGGATTCAGTGTCAAGAAATGACTCGGTGTTAATGGAAAGCACGAATAAATTTCATTGTCTATGTACAAAAGAGGTCTTGATTTCACTATTCCTTCTACTTCTTTTAGTATGGTTTGTAGTTGAACAAATGTAAGCATTCTTCGCCCAATTACCTTTCTAAGTGACCTTTTCACGACACCGACGTGTCTCTCATAAAATCCCCCAATCCATGGAGCTAATTCCACTATGAATTTCTATTTTGTACCTAATATAGCTGTGTAAGACTGCACGGTATCACTGTTTGCTGTCTTCCAAATCTGCCCCAGAACCTCACTAATTACCTTGAATTGACCAGCATTTTCGCTAACAATTTCATTCGGAACACCTCTTTGAGAAATAAATCGTCGAAATCCCATGAGAAATTCTCCAGTCGTCATATCTTGCAATAGTTCTAAATGAACTGCTCTTACCACCATACACGTAAATAAACATACCCATGTTTTCCTTGGTCCGTCTGATGATTTTATAGTTAGAGGGACGAAGTAATCGAGACCGGTCTTTGAAAATGGTGGTGCTTATTGAACCCTTGCAGAAGGTAACGGAGCTAACGGAGGCATTTTATATGGGCCCCCTTCATGACGTCGACACACGTTGCAAGTTCGTAGGACGGTTCGTATCACAGAGCGACCCTTAGGGATCCAAAATTTCATTCTTACTTAGGCAAGAGTCTGGGAAACGCCACAATGTAAACTCGATTTATGCACTCCGTCAACGATTAGAAATGTCTTACTTTTCCGTGCATCAGGATTGGATATCTTGCCCCTTGAATTAAATTTGAATGTTCCAATCTACCTCTACATCGGAGTAAACCTTTGTCATCTTTAAAGACCCCCAATTGTTCTGCGATATTAGTTCTATTTCTGGTGCGGCCTTTATCTAGAACATACGGGAAATGTTTTCCTGAGAAAACTTTATCCAGATGATCTCTGATTCTCCTATTTCTTCTGCCTTTAAACTACCAGTCTGTTTGCTTTTCTTCAATAACTTTTTCACGAAGCGTAAAATCTAGGCAGTCACTTTGAGTAATCGTGAAAATGACGAATACTTTGTGTGGTAAATATCAAATGGTGTAAAACCATTTTTATCGACGCTGCAATGTTCACACGCTTTTAACATTTCTGTATTAACTTTAGCCTCTTGTTCTCTTGTAGTTTCTGGATGCGAAACCTAAGGCCACCTGTTAACCGGCTCCATTAACCATTTGGATCCGAACCACCAAAGATGACTCCCACATAGATCCTTTTACTTGTACCTCTGGTTGCAAGATCAGCTGGATTTTCACCTGTTTTAACATTTGCAAACTTAATGTCATTTTGTTTATCTATCTCTATGACTCTATTTTTGATAAATACCGGTGGTGATTTTTCGGACTTCAACCAGCCGAGCACACAACAAGAATCAGTCCATAGATATGTTTCTTCGATTTCCAATTGTATCTGTTGTCTCAAGAATTTCAAACATCTTACACCTATTAGCACTGCCATCGGTTCAAGTTTTGGAATTGGATAAACGAGATTTGGCGAATAACAAATCTATTCTTTGGTCACCTTCCCTAGTTTGACGAAGATATACTGCAGTCGCATAAGAAACTGATGAGGCGCCACAAAAACACAGTAATTGGATTTGTACTTCTCTAGATCCACTCTTAACTATACATCTTGTAATATTATATAACAGGGTCTTCACGAAGTAGCTAGAGCGGACTGTTAGATTAAAGAGGGTTCTCGATGGACTGTTTTGGAGTTAGTAAAAATGCGGAATGAAGTTTATGGTTTTTATTCGTCTCAAATGTAACAATGGTCTCACATTCAACACTCTGAAATATACAATATAAGGCAATCTGTAGTAAAATCAAGAAAATACAATTACACAGTGTAGACCCAGTCACGGCTGCTCAGAAATCAATGCGAGTATTGATAAAAAGGGTTATCATGTCACTCGCTGGCATGATACTCCTTTTTCCTCAATACTCTTAACCAAATACAAAACTTACTTTACGACAATGCTTTCAAAAGAACAAATCTACCCTTTTTCAATAATGGCCCTTCTCTTAGCTCTCAACTCTTTACAGTGAAATGATACATTTCTACTATGATTAAACTATACAAACATAACTTATCATGGTTTACATGGCAAGACTTAGTTATCATGGGTATGTACAACGTAGGCGAAACTTATCAATTTAAGGAACTAAGTGTATCACACCTCTATCATTGACATCTGTAACCTCTTCACATCCCGTGACTTTTAGTGCTTAAAATATTAAGGTAAAAGTGCAAACTAGGGTAAAGGTAGGAATATGTTAATCGAAGGAGGCGAGCGCGGAAAGGGCTAAATGGAGGGAAGCAGAGTTCAACTCCTTTCATCAATCAAGCGATATAGACGAATCTAGCGAACAGCTACGAAATCACTAATCCTTATCTGTACAAGAAACATCATAAGAAAAAGAAAACCAAATTGAGAAAACTTACATCATAAGAAAATCTATCCTTTCCAACTAAATCATAAGAAGATATAGTGCATGTCCTACTCAAACAAATATTTTCCTCAGAATGCAAACTTCAAAAGTCACATGACCAAAATGGGGGAAATGACCAATGAACCAAGACCATGGGTGAATAATTGATCTTACAGACCGGTCAAGTCATACAAAAATACCCCTACTACCTGTAGAAAGACGTCTCGTCATTGTACCTGAAATCACAAAACACTTACAAATGTTGTGATGCAATATAATTTCAACATCAAAATTCAACATATTCTGGCGACATCATCTCTAATTGCGACATCATCTATAACTCCAAATCAATGTTTCTGAAACTTTGTAAAGCTAAGCAGTATTAACAACAACACATACAAAAAATCAAGTGAAAATGTGGCGTCTTCGCACTGAACTACAAGGTAAAAAAGTTTGGAAATAGATATCTGATACCCCGACCTGTGGGTCTGTAATGAATAAAGTATCTGATTCCAAGTTCCAGATGTGGCCAAGTACAGTAGACACTACAGCTTTCGCTCTGTCATGTTCAGGAATTGAGTTCATCACCTCTTGACTATTTGAAAACCACTCTCTCAAATCCATCGATGCCTCAGTTAATATCTTCTTTGTGTCTTTGTTAAGTACTTCTCCATCTGTAACAGAATTGACTCCTGTGATAACATTATCAACGTTTATGTCTTTTTTAATTCTTGTGGCAGTCTCTGTACCATATGCATCTAGATTGTGTTCCACCGTCGCGCCAAGAAGAAAGGGACTCGCAATAACTCCAAAAGGGGCTCGGCAGAAGCGGAACTCCTGTATGTTTTCCTTTTCTGTGGATATCTTCTCCAATGATTTTAGCCATAAAAATCGCGTCACATTTCTTTGGTCTTCTCTTAGTCCTATTTGAAAAAAAGCTTTCTCAATGTCCGCAATTATTGCAATTGAACCTAATCGGAATCGAAGGAGAATGTCACACAAGTTATGCAACATCACAGATCCTCTGTTCAAACATTCATTCAGACTTTTATTCTCTGCTCGTGATTTAGCAGAAGCGTTATGTACCACCCGTACCTTGGTTGTTGTCTTTTGAGGTGTAATGACAGCGTGCTGAGTGAGATAATGTACTTTTGCTTCTTTCATAGTGTCATTAACCTGCTCAATAACACCTTTATCCAGTTGATCCTGTATTGTTGAATTATATTTCTCTAACAGTTCCGGTCTATTTAACAGCTTCTTCACAAATGATTTCAATCGACCATATGCCATTTCTTTATTTGAAGGTAACTCTTCGAGATCTTCCTTCCAAGGCCAAGTCACTTCGTATCTCCCATCTTTGAATTTAACTGTTTCTCTAAACTTATCCATAGCTTGTTCGTCCTCAGTTGAATCATATTTATTCAACACTCCTATAGATTCAACGTTCCAAAAGTCCTCTAATTCAGGTTGTGTCGGTAGGGAGCTATCAATGTTTTGATAGATGTGAGTAGCTGAAACGTTTTTACCGTATGTCATGACAAACATGGAGACTTTATCATCATTTTCATCTTGCTCCTCTGATCTTTCAGTCAAAGTCCAACCAAGCTTTGAACTCAGAAGGTATAAACCGGGTTGGACCTCTATCTTTTGAGATAAAACAATGTTAAGGTAAAAACCATTCCCAATCAAAAGATCAACTATAGTTGTCACATTTTCTGAGGGATGGTATCTGCCAAGTAAACACAATAGAGTAAATGATCCAGGTTCTTCATTGTATTAACGTCCAAATGTCTTCATTGGATATTATCACTGATAACAGGTACATGACTTGCACTAAGCTTCATATGTTGACCGTTTTTAAACTTTAAAAAAGTGTTGTAGAGGACGTCTTTATGGATTTTGAATCTCGACTTCCAAACGTAGCGACTTTTATCTCTTCCTCAAATTCCTTTTTAATTCCATTTTATCAGCAAGCTTCCTTGTTATGTAGGTGCGCTGTGAACCACAGTCCAGTAACGCTCTTTGTCGGGAATCTTCACTTCCGCTTTAGCTGTTTAAAACAATTTCTCCGCAACACACACCATTACATTTTCTTCTGACACCATATTAGCCACATTGCCTCCGTCTACCTCCTTTTCTTAAACTTCTTTGGACAAAGACTTCAATGGTGAACGTTGAATTCCCCAAAGTATACACAGCTTTTATTTCCTTTACACTCTTTTGATATGTGACCTTCTTTAAGACACCTGTAACAGCTTCCCTTTATTCTGTTTTTTCTTTCTTCTATTGTTCTATAAGTCAAACACTCATCACTCCAATGTGATTGACCACAACAACGGCACAATCTCGAATATCGCTTTTGTCCTTTGGGTTTATCATTTGAGCTCACCAACAAAGACTCCGCTGAGCTTAGTGGCTCCGATGCAGTTGCTCCACCATAGAAATTTTCTCCTTTTTGTATCGGAGCTTGGTCGCTTTTTATAGTTTCTTTCTTTCGATTTTCATTGTTAACCTCAGCCTTTTCACATGCATGAATATATTCACGCAAATGGTCTCTTAGTATTGTAATATTCAAATCCTCCTGATTTCCCTTTTTTAATTCTAAATGCTTTAGGACTTCTTCGGGTAGCTTCGAACGTATGATTGATACACTTGCTGATCCACACTTTGATCTAGAACTTCCAAACTTCTCAAATGCTTTTCAATTTCTTTAACAAATGGTCGAAGACTTTGGGCCTTGATTGAAGCCGCAGGACTATTTAAGAGAGCTTTGTAATAAAGATCCACTATTTCTTGCTTATTTCCGAATCTTTCTTTCAGGTTATTAATTGCCAAATTATAGTTGTCGTTTGATAATGAAAGTCCCGAAATGGCAAGCTTTGCTTCATCACGTAATTTGCTTAAGAGATAGCTGAATTTTTCAATATTTGTTAGTTTCTGGTTTTTATGCACTGTACAATCAAAAGCATCCCAGAATTCTGTCCATTTCAGCTTATTTCCATTAAGTATACACAAATCCAATGTTGGTAGTTTAACCGATGTTGATTCTTTCCCTTTAGTTTCAAACCGATGGAAGAATTCCCTTTAGTCCTTCATCTGCATGAACATGAAATCTTGGACTTGGTCCTGTATTTTCCTTATATTATGGAAATCAGTTTAAACTTTAGGGACTTTCTTCTCGATATATTTTACTAAATTGTTTGGATATCGATCTAATTTGCATTCAGTTTCCCCTACAACTAAGATAAGCTCACAATCCTCTTCCAAAATATTTGTAACGACTTTGGAGTCACTGTCTTCTGTAAGACTCGCCATTTCTTTAGACACATTTTCTAACTTATCCTTGTATGCATTTAATTATTTCAAACACACTTGGCCAGTCTCTGTAACCTCGTCCACATTTTTATAAGTCTTGGCATCCTGTTCGAGAAATCTTTGTGATTTTTCACACTCTCTTGCCAGAGTGTTCCTATATCTTGTTCGCACACCTTTCACATATGGAATTTTTGACATTTTCAAGCAACGGGTTCCGGCGCCATTCAATATGGCCACTTATTGTTAGCCCTGGGTTTAAACTAAATGGACCACATCGATGAGAGAGGGAATAGAAGACTTTTAAATAAAAAGAGTTTACCTTTTAAATAATCCACTTTTATCATTACTTTAACACAACATTTTCCCATAATAATCAAATCGTTGTACGCTCGTTTTCCTACTGAAATATCCCTTTCTCAAGCAAAACGTTTTCGCTGAGCTTTTATATCACCCGGAATCATAAATCGAAATAAAGCCCGCGTAACGGATAAAAAAATAAAACGGATATGATGTAAACAAACGACGGAGACGTGGGAGTAATGTTCAATTACGCTCTAAGACGGGAAACGGAGCGTACGACTTCAAATTATTAATAAACCGAATTTGTGCCTTTTTTTACGAAAATGGAGACGGAGATCAGACCGCATGAACATGCAGACCGATCTACATCTACATCATTTTATAATTTATACTTGCGATATTCGAATTTCGCAACACAGCTTATTAAAGTTGCACTTACGACGCTTAGGTAAAAAAACATCTATTCTGCTTTATTGGTACATGCTAACTGCCTTAAATGTGCAAGTTAACGCCTTTTAATATCGAAGCGGGATTTTTTGTTGAGTTAATTGGCAACAACTTTTACTCTTTAAATGATAAGTCAAAATTTAGTTGGTTGTTAACTTATTGGATTATGATTGAACAATCGAATTTTCTTTCTGGGTCATTTTCTCTACATGCATAATAAAGATTAGTTCTGAGTTGAATTCTGGATTATTATGGTTCTCACACTGTTATTTGATTAGGGTATAGGGTAAGTATATTATTTTTTACGGGCAAAAGACCGTCTACAAGTTACACGTATATGTACAAGTCATATACCTATTATACAATGATCGGCCATTTTTTTCCTCCAAAAAAAGCTCTTATGTCAGTCTGGATCTCAACAACTACTTCCTCAAAAGAAAAATTATGCAGTAAAACTCGTTTACGAAAAAACAGTCACATTATCCTGTCTGGTTCTCAATAACTACTTCCTAAAAGGAAAAAAATATGCAGAAAAAATTGTATTCGAATAATACAGTCAACGAATAAGTAACAAACCGTAGCAGTTATTTTAAGCATCGATGATTCAATTTAACTTTATTCTTTTACACGTTTGGTTGCAGAAAATCCAGTTAAAATAATGTCAACATAAAACTTTATCGGTCAAACCTGTGACGTCATGGATTCGTTTGTAAATATCACGCATTACCGAGGTGGCAGTCCGTCCTATTCGAATGACTTCCGGTTATATACTAGAGATCATGAAACAGAGAGTTTTTTGCCCGCGATTTTTACACCATCGTCCAGGGGTTTCCCTTGCATTCTTAAAAAGGTAAATTTAAACAGTTTGGGGAAAAAAATGTCAGATTTTATTATTCAATTGTATTTGACAAAAAAATAGATAAAAAAGTTATCATGGTAGCAACCCAGTATTTTTGCATTCTAGAATACTCTATCTTCAAATATTTAACCCATTATCAGATAAAAATTTATCTAAAACTTGGCCAGATTTAAATTTTTGGCGGAAGACAAATTTTAAAAATTCTGATCACTCATTTTATTTTCTATTCATTTATTCATTCATTTGTCATTTTGTGGTAGAAAATATTGTGGATAATGAAGAAATTGTAACAAGGAATTTCTTAATTTTCTACAATGTTTTCCAAACCTTTTATCTTTACGGGGGTATCAAAATGCCTGGCTGTGTGGGAATTGGTCAAGTCATGATTCCTGGTGATCATTTTAAGTGATATAAACATAATGTACCCAAATTTAATTGGTATGTATACTTCTCACCAAATCAAGAGGGGGAATTGACTAGAACAGCTGGATTAACCCATTCTCACATGACCAAATCTTAGATTGGCCCAAATTCAAAGAAATTGCAATCGAGAATTTTTAGTTGATGAAAGGTTTGTCTTTTGTGGTAAACAATATTGTGGATAATGAAGAAATGGCTTATAACACACAATTGCTACATTTTCCCTGGTGTTTTTCAAAACATATTTCTTGTGGGGAAAATCATTTTAAATATAGATCGTTATTCTTTGCCCCTGTAGGCTATATGACAGGCTTTTACAAATTAACAAGCACCAACTCCTTAGGCGAAAGAACAAAGAATTACACTTGTTACATGTAATATTCTCTCTCTGTGTTGAAATTCACTCAAATGTATATTTGCGTACAGGTGTCTCGCTCATTACAAGTTGAAAACAAAATATGCCTTCACACTATGGTAGAATCAAATGTTATGAAACAAAGAGGATTGTATTATTTAAAAAAAGGTTGGTTAAGTCATAGGAATAGACATAATTTTTTCACGATTAACGAAATCAAAGATCTACCAACAGCCAAAATTGTTGCAAAATATTTACTAGAAGCGTTCGAAATTAGAAAACAAAAGACTAGCCTTCAACTGTAAGGAATTTCTTTGACTTCGATAGTCTTGAGTTGCAAAATGATATAATTTCATGATCATATTTAATATTTGATCTAACACAGAATACCTTACATTTCGTTTCAGTAAGGGTTTTGTGTTAAAAGTTGATATCCTTCCAGCAACATAGTACTGATCTTCTGTAGTTAGAAGGACAGTATTTTGTGGCGGGAATTCGAGTTAGTAAATTCTAAATATGTGAAATATTGGTTGAATCTATTACCCGAATCATCGCAACAGATTGCTTGTATTGAAATAATCTTTCGTGATACATTTTAAGAATACAAAATAACCAAAATGAATAAATATTTAGATATTAACCACAATTACATTTATTATAACTAATACTATATTGTTGAGACTCAAAATAACTGTATCATTGAGCCGGTTATCTTGGGTACCAAAAGTGTGCGGAAAAAGTTTACAAAGTCGATTCATAGAGATTCTGACCCTTTTTATTTTTGGTATTTAGATATAACTCAATTATGGTTGCTTAAAAGATACCCATTATTTATTTGTCGATTTGCTTCATTATGATTCTATATGTCACTCCTGTAGTTTGTTAGGGTAACTGTATTGGTGTAGAAGGGCCGGAGGCCTATATACTACAATAAACTATTGTATTGTATTGTATTGTAATCACTGGAAATTAAAAATTGTCCTAACACGTCAGCTTAGTGGATTTTCACCCTGTTCTTTGGGCAAACAAATAATATTTGTTTCTTGCAGAATTAAGACTGAAAAGTATATAAAATTTTATCGAAATTTGTAAAACTATATCAGATTTTGTTTGAAAATAAAAATATGAATAATGCGTCTCATGGAAAAATTGACCAAGGCAGATAGCACTGCCAAAACGTATCTCTCTGAGAGGACAACTTTTTATGAATATTAAACATATAGTCTGTCTATATATACAGCTTGGGTACTGGCAATCTGTATAAATAATATCTATAAATATCTTCAACTCTGATGACCCGTTTATTGTTTACAATATTGTAATTTTTCAATACAATTCAATCATGTATTAAAAGGGGTTATTTGTGATCGAATGATTTCTTTTATTTTTATTTTAAGTCTTTACACAGATACAGGATGCTATTCGGATTTTAGATTTAAATATTTCAACAAGAGTGATATTAACCCTATGTTGTAGGAGCTCATTTGAATCGTGTCATCAAGACTATTCAAGCAAGTATCCACGACATAGGATTTCGTTGAGAAATGAGAATTTTAGAATGCTGTTACCCCTTATTATCTAGATCTCTGTTTAAGTCAAGCAAAATGATTTTTCAAAGGATTTGTTATAAGAAAAAGTGTTGATATGTTTTATATCTCGGAATAACTTGCAGATGTGGATTCCTTCCCCTTTGGGCTCTCTCAAGACCGTCTGTATTGTCACTGGAGCTTCGTCACGGTAGTTGGAGATACCCCTTCTATTGATCATATAGTGATGCAGTACAGGTGCTAGTCACTTTTAATATAGTTATCTCAGCTTTACTATCAAACCTGTCTTTTGTTACATGTTGCAATCATGTTTATCATTCTACATAGCTATTGTTACCTCTGCAATATAGAGGGTATTTCTGGTATGAACATTGATTAGAATGAAATTATGGGATAAAGAATCACCTAAAGTAGGATGTGGATTTTGTACAGTAAAGTCACAAAATTAAAGCCTAAAACTCAAATCTATAGTCTGTGATTTCTTGTTGGTCTTTCTCCCGCAACCTAGGCTTTATCTAATTTCATATAATTTTTTCGTGTCTATCTTTGTAATCATACAATATTATTGTATGGAGATTATCGCCTTTGCGGTTTTGTCCTTCTTGGGCCCATAATTGGAATTAATCTATTGTCATTGTCATATCAATTTCGTTTCATTGTGTACCTTATTAAGGGTCAAAAAGTCCCAGTGTCAAAAAGGCCCGGTCCAAAAAGGCAAAGTCTAAAAACGCTCGCTTTCAAATCTGACCAGAATGACCAAGTCCAAATAGGCCTTCATATACATGTAAAAGAATAGGTAGTCAATGTGATTATATCTAACCCATTACTAGACGACAAAATTTTAGACTGGTCCAAAATGAAAAGAGTTGCAGACGAAGCTTATAGTTTATGAAATTTTAGATTTTTTAAACTTTCTGGGTGGAAAACATTGTGAAAAATGAAGAATTGGTTGTTACAAACAATTTCTTCATTTTAAACAATCTTTTCCAAAGTATTCTTCTTTGGGGCGCCCAAAAGCGTTAATGTGTGGGAATGGGTTAACTCAGTTGTTAGTAGAGAGAGAGAGAGAGAGAGAGGGGGGGAGAGAGAGAGAGAGAGAGAGAGGAGAGAGAGAGGGGGAGAGAGACAGAGGGAGAGAGAGAGAGAGAGAGAGAGAGAGAGAGAGAGAGAGAGAGAGAGAGAGAGAGAGAGAAGTACATACGTTTAATCATCTTGTCCTTCAAAGGGTGATGAGCGTTCTAACATTACGTACCTAACGATATTTGAGAAAAAGATGATCTCAATATCATTCACTCGTGAGGGTGATTTTTTTATGGACTCGCTTAAATGATCCTTTCCTAGACAACAATGATATATACTGTACAACATAGAAAAGAACTAACATATTTCAGCAACGCCTTGTTATCCAAAAACATTATTTCAATGACAGAAAACTATTTCGGAAAAAGGGGGAATGCTTTTCAGAAGCAACCCCACTTTATATTTTATTATACTTGGTTCTTTATGTCAACACCTTTGAATACACTTAACAAACAGGTTACCATTCAGGTGTCATTCTCTAATTGATTACTGAAAAGTGTTTGATTCTAAATTGATTAATTTTGAGTCAGTATAAAAATTAATCAAAAGGAATACATGTTGTCATAGGCAAAATAATGCCAAGTGTTTAAGATTGATTAAGGCCTTTTTGGTCAGATTTAATTGTGGGCCTTACTGATCTTGGCCTTTTTGGACGGGGCCTTTTTGTTCAATTTTAAGAGTGGACCTTTTTGAACCTGGCCTTTTGGAATCGGTCCTTTCTGACAATGGGCCTTTTTGACGTACGTATATCATTCGTAGAGTAAATTCCAGTCTAATCTCTACGCATGCGCGAGACTGAAGAAGCTTTGCATGCGGAAACTTGACCAAACGAATCTCAAACGACGAACTAGAACGGTAGTTTATTCTGATTCAACTTTATAGATTTGGCTTAATATTTTCCTTATGAGGTTTTTAATTTAATTATCGATGGAATATAAAACTTTTCAAGCATTAAATGACCATAGTACCACTTCTTCGACCACGCCTTCCTAACAACATCTGAGGTGCGTCGAGATGAAAAATACCGCTAGGCTAAACAAGATTTTTGAGACGTCTTAGCCGGAAAAATTATGAACTGGTCCAAACTCAAAGGAGTTGCAGATGATAAGTTTAAGCTGATGTTTTTTGGATTACTTCTACTTTTGGTGCAGAAAACATTGTTGGTAGATTGAAGAAATTGCTAGTAAGAAGTCATTTTTTCATTTTCCCAAATGTTTTCTAAAGTTAGAGGCATCTTTGTCACGTATCCGGGCTATTGATGAGCAACACGAGTTATACAATTATATGTTTAATGAAGTATTCTCATACAATGACTTGCTCTAAGTGGTTAAACAATACAAAGGTAGAATACTATATAGGGTACTGCAACAGTAGAATGTATATACCAGCTTATAAGACAATAGGTATTACTGAATACATCACATCCTTCCCTTTAAGTTAATTTTAAGAAATAAGAAAAATAAATTTTCAAAGTGAGTAAAGAGTTTATACTTGAATGAAATTTTTCACAGTTTAGTAAATGAATGAAATTGTAACTTGAGACATTATAGTGTCCAGAAAACTGTGTGTATAAACATCTGGAGAGCGTCACTGGTATTATCACTGGGTGTAGTCTTAATGTCTCACAATTATCATAGGTAAAGACAATGAACTCATTAATTTGATATCAGCCTTATTAGAATAACTAAATAATTAACTTATTATGACTGGAATAATTTGCTTGGAATGAAATAGAGATAAAAGATGAATATTTGGAATTCAAACAAATATTTCCCACGACCTGTAATTACCGTAAAGTATCATATAAAATAAAAGCACCTTTAAATCCAGCATAGTGAATATACATAATAAAACACATTCGAACTTTTTGAATTTACTTGCTTTACCCCATAGACTGATTTTAAATCCATTTCAACAATTTTTTACTTCTATGTAGATTACACACACACATATATATATATATATATATATATTGATTATACTAATAGCACTATTTCACAAAATCCCCATATTTCTGTGGTGGCTTCACTAAACGACCAGACCGAGTATGATAACCATTTCCTTCTTTTTCTATAATATTTGAAGGCGGATGTTGTTGAGTAACCTGTTGATTTTCAATTTTAAGTGGTTGATTTATTTCCATGTTAGTTGGTTTGATATGTTGTCTATTTCGTCGGTATTGAGCGCCAGAGTCAGATTCTACATTGTAAGATCGAGGAGATTCATGTTTGGATAAAATGTGTCCTGGAATCCAGTTATTATTATGTTTGAAAATGATTTTGTCCCCTTGGTTCATTGGTTTGAGTTCATTTCCTGAATGTTTATCATGATAGAGTTTTTGTTTCAATTTTCTGGTTTTCATTTTCTTCACAACATTTGATGAATTTTCCTGTGGCTTGAGAAAACTTGAAGTACATGGTAGATCTGTTTTTAATTTTCTCCCAAGAAATAATTCAGATGGCGATTTTCCAATTTTTTCAATTTCAGCATTTTTGTAGTCCAAAAGCGCCTTGTGTGGATTGTCAGCCTTCTTTAACAAATTTTTGACGGTTTGGACTGTTCTCTCTATCTGACCATTCGAACGTGGAAAATTTGGACTTGATGTTACATGAATAAAGTCATAATCTTGCACAAACTTTCGAAATTGATCACTAACAAAATTGGTGGCATTGTCAGTTATGAGTTTATCAGGTATACCATATCTTGAAAATTGTCCTTTGAGATAACTGACTGTTGTACCTGATCTCAAATTGGTAAGAAGTGATATTTCTGGCCATTTCGAGTAATGATCAACAGTTAATAAATAATGATTACCTTTCAGTTCAAAAACATCACTTGATATTATTGACCACGGTCTGTCCGGTGTTTCAGTTTCCAGCAATGGTTCGCGTGGGTTTGAACGCGAATACTTTGCACATTTTTCACATTTCGAAATCAGAGTTTCTATGTCTTTCGACATTCCTGGCCAAAAGACAGCATCGCGTGCAAGACTTTTGCATTTCACAATTCCTAAATGTGACTTATGAATTAGTTTCAATACGTATAAACGCATGTCTTGTGGAATAATAATTTTTTGTCCCTTGAATAGTATTCCATCAATGCAAGAAATCTCATCTCTAATGTTCCAATATGATTTAACGCTCGGTAAACATTGCGATTTCTTTTTTGGCCAACCTTCATTAATGATTCTTTTCAAATCTTGAAGATTTTGGTCTTTCTGAGTGCATGTCTTCAATTCAGCATATCTATTTGGGGTTATAGGTAGATATTCTATCAAATTGATTTCATTGACAGCTATGTCAGGTACCAGTTCCTCTTTTGTTTCATTCAAAAAGGACCTACTTAATGTATCTGCTACTACAAGAGTTTTTCCTGGCCTGTAAATCACATCAAGATCATAACATTGTAGAGAAAGCAATAACCTCTGTAATCTAGGCGGTGTTTGGTGTATTGGTTTTTTCCAAATACTTTGTAACGGCCTATGATCAGTTTCAACAGTAACCTTTCTCCCAAAAATATATTGATTGAACTTGTTTACACCAAAAGCGATTGCCAGGGCCTCTTTTTCGATTTGCGCATAGTTTTGTTGAGTTTGAGTCAAGGCTCTAGAGGCAAAAGCAATAAAGTTACCCTCTTGTTTTATAGCACACCCAAGACCTTTGCTTGAAGCATCTACGGTAAGCGTTAGTTCTTTTCCTGGATCATAGTAACTTAAAACTGGAGCATTTGTTACTAATGATTTCAATTCTCGGAAACTATTTTCTTGTTTTTGACCCCAATGCCATGAAACGTTTTTTTCTAGTAATGTTCTTAGAGGAGCACTTACTTCTGAAAGGTTCTTCAAAAATTTGCCAAGATATTGTATAAATCCAAGAAAACTTTGAAGTTCTTTGACATTTGTTGGCTGCGGCATTTCCAAAATAGCTCTCACCTTTTCTTTGTCAGGCTTTACTCCATTGCCACTTAATACATGTCCAACGTATGTAACTTCTGGTTTTCGAAATTCACATTTTTCTGCTTTTAGCTTCATATTATTTTTATGGAGGACATCAAGAACATTCTTCAGCCTAGCATCATGTTCCTCCTTGTTTCTTCCCCATACAATTATGTCATCTATAATTGCAGCACATCCTTGCATATTTGCAATTAAATCAGAAATTATCCTTTGATAGATTTCACTCGCAGTTACGATTCCAAACGGTAATCGCGTAAAAGAATATCTTCCGTATGGCGAATTGAACGTACACAATTTTGTGCTTTCTTCATCTAACTGAATCTGCCAAAATGAAGAAGTACAGTCTAGTTTAGTGAATATTGAAGCTTCTGGGATCTGTTCAATAACATCTTCTACCGTTTTTAAAGGATGATGTTCTCTCAAGATTGCTTTATTTAAGTCTCTCGGATCAATGCATATGCGGACTTGGCCTGACGGTTTTACAACAGAGACCATAGAATTCACCCAAGATGTCGGTTCTGTTTGTTTAACAATCACACCCAAACGTTCCATCCTATCTAATTCTTCTTTCACTTTGTGTCGAAGTGAAAGCGGAACTTTTCTTGGAGCATGTACCACTGGTATAGCCTTAGGATCAACCTTAATTTTGTGTTTTCCTGGTATGCATCCTATTCCCTCAAATAAATCTGGAAATTCTTTTTGTACGTCTTTTGGAACACTGTCTGCAACACTGTTCAATCTCTTGATTAGATTTAATTCTTCACAAGAGTCAACACCTAACAAAGGTTTTGATTTCATGTCAACAACATGGAAAGTTAAGACATAAAATTTATTTTTGTGTTCACAGTCCAACGTAACAATACCTTTAGAATCTAGTTTGTGACCTGAGTAAGATTTCAATGGAATGTTCAGGGTTTCCATTAGTTCCCAAAAGTCAAGAGTCATTGACCCTTGGGACAAAATTTCCAAGAGTCAAAATTGAAATTCCGAGTGTCCCCCCCCCGAGCAATTTAGAATGAACAAAAAAAAAAAAATTCTTTTTTGCAATGGTGCCTTAGAAGTGTTTTATTATTTATTTTTTTAAGCAAAGGTGCCTTAATAAAAAGTGTTTATTTATTTTTTTTTTTTAACCAATGGTGCCTTAGAATAAACTCTGTCTCAGATTGAAACATTTTTCCAATCTGACATTACTCCATTTTTCAATTCAAGGGGAATATTAGGGAAAGTTTAGTATTTATACATATATTATTAGTTTAAGTCAGTTTTAGAAAATCTCAAGAGTACTAAGAGGATCAAATTATTTTTATTTTTCATAAAAAGAAGTGCCGATTTTATGCACGAAAACCAATGACATTTCTTGGGCAACATTTTCTTTGGTTTCATTTTACTTCTTGATCATATTTTGTGAGCTTTTTAATGAAAAAAAGAAAGAAAAAAAAATAGCAAATAAGTAAATTTCAGTAGGATTAGAACTCTGAAAATGGGTTTCATCATGAATTTCACAGGTGTCAAGTATCTGTCAATTACGATCGTCGATGCATGTCCATCACTTGAGAGTGTTAATTACTAATCAAACTTGGTGTTATCCTTGATAGGGGTGTATATTTTCATAACCATTTTCCAATAATTTTGGCACACTTATGCTGACCCTTGACGCACGGCTGCAAATTTTCGAGAGTCAAAATGACGCACAGTGACAAATTTTCGAGCGTCAAAATTGCTTCATTTTGAATTTCTGTGCGTCAAAACCCGAGGTCTCGGGTATAACGAAAACCCTGATGTTACTCTTACGTAATTTCATATCAACACCCAACTTCTTTGCGAGATCTAAGTTGATCACATTGCACATTGCACCTGTATCCAACTGAAAATTAACCTTTTGGTTTTGCACAGTAATGTCCTGTGTCCACTCTTTGCGTACAGTATTCACAGCGGTATCAACTGAAGACATAAGCAATGATGTGTCAGAGGACTCTGTATCTGAGCTGTCGGAGTTGGTGTCACACATATTTACGTTTTTCTGCCTATCTGCTTTACAAACACGAGCAAAATGGTTTAACTTTTTACACTTATGGCATTTTTGACCTTTGGCTGGGCAAGTTCCATGAGACGAGTCTAATCCACAGCGAGAACAAGATGATTTAGATTTTTTCTTTTTCAAATTTCCTTTCTTTTTGGGCAGTTTCTGTTTTTTCACAAAGTCAATTTTTTCTGTGGACATTGATTTTGCTTGCATAGCTGATTGTTCATGTAATCTAGTGATGTCCAAACAGTTCTTCAAAGTTAAGTCTGATCCTTGATTTATTAACTTTTCTCTGATTTTAGCACTCTTAATCCCAAAGACAATTCTATCGCGGATCATTTCTTCCTTGTTCACGAAGTTACAGTCCTTTGCGAGAATTTGCAGATCAGCAAGAAATTGGTCAAAGCTTTCAACATCATTTTGCACCCTGGAATGAAATTTGTAACGGTTGTATATGACATTTGTACGTGGCTTGACATATTCTTCAAATTTGTCATAATGAGCTTGAAGAGATTTCTTTTCGTCATTCGTCAAACCCCAAGTTGAGTACAAACTTCTTCCTTTTTCGCCAGCCCACAACATTAAATACGAACATTTATCCTCCTCCGATTTAGATTTAAGCGGACCCGAAAACATAAATCCAATGTGTTCTCTGAAACTATTCCAGGTTCCTTCTAAATCATGACTGTCCCAGTCCATGCGAGGTGTTGTGCCAGAAATATTCATATTGTCCATATTTTCCTCTTCCAATAATGATTCAGTCCATCTATTGAAGATTCACTTCTGACACCATGTCACGTATCCGGGCTATTGATGAGCAACACGAGTTATACAATTATATGTTTAATGAAGTATTCTCATACAATGACTTGCTCTAAGTGGTTAAACAATACAAAGGTAGAATACTATATAGGGTACTGCAACAGTAGAATGTATATACCAGCTTATAAGACAATAGGTATTACTGAATACATCACAATCTTAAAGTCACCGATTGGGGATGGATTAAGGAACAAGTTTTGTTATTTTGAATGGAATTGTTTGATATCTTCAAGGCTAGGATGCAATGGTAATAAAGGTGCAAAAAATGTCAGGAATCCATTGTTAAACCAGTGTTTTCACAGTGTTTCTAAACTGGGGGTTTTTGTACCCCCCTACAACCCTCAATTTTGAAAATCTGGGGGTATTAAGGAAAAGTTGAGGGTACAACTTTTCAAAAAGGATTTCACAGTATTTAAAGACTTTTAATGTCTTTATTTACCTGTTAAGCAAAGGTTTTGGCAGCTGTGGGATTTTCAACATCCCAATGACAGTAGTTTGTGTTTTGGTAGCCAATTTAGTACAGATCGGGTTGTATTGCGTCATTTAGATTTTCCTGGATGATGTAGGACAGAATTATATGAATAATTTTTGCTATGGAAGTGGCCGAATGATTTATATTTAAGTACACATTATTTGTAATGGGAAAGTAATCAAATAACTTGACATGCTGTTGTTGGTTGTTTTTGAAATAAAGTGGTTATTTGCTTGCTAAACTATAATATTTGTATGGGTTTCTCTACGAATAAAACCCAAACAAACAAAAACGCCTCTACCGAGTAATTCCAAGGCAATGGCCTGGCAATTCTGTTGAACCGATGATGGTTCCCATTTGCATCCGAGGATAATATTATTGCTGAGTAATATTACAATTTCTAGCCAAAAATAGCTCACTACATTATGCGTTACTGGGGATTTCTCAATTTTTATTTGTTTGGATTACCACAGAATTCCAGTAAGGTAATAACCTTCGTCCTTTCAACTGCTTCAAGAAATATTTTCATTGCAGAAACGGATCTTTTTCATTTTTAGATACGGTCTGGCCACGTGATAGGCATGTATAGCTAAAAAATCTCTCGGAGTTGGTATGTGTCGGTTTAATGATTTAATTGACTCGCACAATATTTTTTATGTGAAACTCTGTAAATGCTCTGCAATAAGACTGAAAATTGTGGAAACAACTTAGTCAACTTTCATTGGACATTTGGCACAATCATTGTGACAAAGAGGGTTTTCAATAAGAAATGGGACAACAGATAGATCCATAATATGGAACCCAACAGATTTGCCGAGGGTCAAGGGGCCTGGCTGAAAAAGAATTAAGGAATTTATCAATTCATTTGGAGAGCTCTCTTTCGTGTTTGAAATTGCAGATTTTCTTACACTTTTTAACTAATTTGAATGGATTTTTGTAATAAAAAAAATATACTTATTTATATTTCATACTGCTTAGATCTTGTCAAGAAATTTCTCAAACTACAGGACATTAATGATTAAATAATTTTTTCAATATACCATTTACAAGTTAGTCTTTTTTATCGCATCGAAATGTGTAATAAAGTAAGAGACTCTAAAGTTTCAAGGCTGAAAATACCAAGTCTATAAGATGCTATTTTTGACCAAAATTACACTATAATGCAAAACTATACGCTTTAAAGTTCACAAATGGTTATATGTCAAAATAAACTTATTGAAATCAGTCTTTTTTTTTATTTTTTTAAAATTCAAGTACAGTTGTCTGCAGTCAATGTTCTTTTTCGTTCGGATTCATGTTTACCAACATGCTAAAACAATTTTGTATCATGGCATATGATTGAATGGCTTCAAGTAACCAATGATTTGCCTTGTAACATTGATACTCAAATTAGACTGGTTTCGAGGTAAATAATTCAAAGGTGCGGTGAAATCTCACAGGTGTCACAGTAAATCTTTTAAGGTTTTAAAACAACTGATATTTTTAATTCCGATGAAAACAAGCAATCAAAAGTCGATTTCAACCGATATTTTAGATCGGCAATCGGCTATTAATGAAAACTCTGGTATCAAGTACCTTTTTAGGGCCCTGCAGAGCGGGCGACTCAGGCGAAGAAGTCGCCTGGTTTCATAAAACTTCGCCTGAGTTGCTGATCAAAGCGAAGTCGAAGTCGTCTGGAAAATATGGGAAGTCGCCTTGTTATGAAAGGCGATCATCACATTTTGCCTAGAGGCTACCAAATCAGGGGACAGTAAATCAATTATACAACTGCTGATCAGAAGCCCTTTGATCGAATATCAAGCGTATATTGAGACGACATGCTCGTTTTATTTGCACCTCGGCTGATTGGATGGTTGCAAGCCCTTATGAACTGCCGGAATTTAGGAACTTTTAGATATCAAACCCTTTCTTTTCTGAAGATTGAATTATTTTAATGGCACATTATGTTTATCTTATCAATATACAAGATTTGTTTGGTACTTTCAATCAGTGAGAATAATGGGGGATTTTATTACGAAAGTCATGTCATTTGCCATATTTTAAAATTCATTGATAAAAGGAATAAAATCTTGGTGATAAAAACTGATTTGTCTGTAAAACTAAATAGAAAAAAAGTATTTTTAATGAAATCCTTGGAATCTAATTATCTACTTTGATTTAACAAATATAGAAAAACTAATACAAACAATCTACAGATTCTACGATCTTTTCATAAGTAACATTTTTAGGATTTTAACCAGAAATTAAACTTCACTTATCTTATTTTGGTAATTAATCCATTCAATGACATATGATCCAAAACACTAGAAGAAATGGTTCCGTGTTAACATAGTTTCAAATTTAAACCTTCTCTTCACAGTCTGTGATTTATGTAAAATTACTCAGCTGTTATCTTTAATACCCTTTACTTACAATAACTGCAACTCAGTCAAAATAAACTCTTTTTATACCCCCCACAACGAAGTTATGGGGGGGTATACTGGAATCAGGTTGTCCGTCCGTCCGTGGACATAATTTTGTGTCCTCTTCTCCTCCCACATTTTTTGACCAATTTTGCTGAAATTTTATCAGGTTAATTCCTATCATATGAAGTTGTGCACCTGCAATTTTCATCTTGATCCAGTCGTTAGTTTCAGAGTTATGCCATTTTGAACTTTTTAATGGGGGGGGGGGGAGTACTCAAAATTTAAAATTGCAAAACTCAGTAACCATAAGGGGAGTTACCAAATTTGGTAAGTAACATCATCTTGTTGACCTTTACAAAATATCGAAAGGTTTATTTCCTGAGGTCAAATTTGACCCCGCCCCTCCCGGAGGTCAAAAATTTAACATAGGCTCATATTGACTTTTCGTGGATATAATTTTGTGTCATCATCTCCTCACACAGTTTTTAGCTCACCTGAGCACAAAGTGCGAGGTGAGCTATTGTGATCGGTCGTTGTCCGTCGTCCGTCCGTCTGTCCGTCCGTCCACAATTTCTTTAAAAATATTCTCCTCCTAAACCAGTCAAGCCAATCAAGCTGAAACTTTGCAGGGATCTTCCTTGGGTGAAGTTCTTCAAAAGTTGTTAAAAGAATTTAATTCCGTCAAAAACTCTGGTTGCCGCGGCATTTGAAAATGGGAATCTTTAGTAATTCTTTAAATATCTTTAAAAATCTTCTTCTCCTAAACCAGTTGGCCAATCAAGCTGAAACTTTGCAGGGATGTTCATTGGGTGAAGCTCTTCAAAAGTAGTTTAAAGAATTGAATTTTGTCAAAAACTCTGGTTGCCGCGGCATATGAAAATGGGAATCTTTAGTAATTCTTTAAATATCTTTAAAAATCTTCTTCTCCTAAACCAGTAGGCCAATCAAGCTGAAACTTTGCAGGGATGTTCATTGGGTGAAGCTCTTCAAAAGGTGTTAAAAGAATTTAATTTTGTCAAAAACTCTGGTTGCCGCGGCATTTGAAAATGGGAATCTTTAGTAATTCTTTAAATATCTTTAAAAAATCTTCTTCTCCTAAACCAGTTGGCCATTCAAGCTGAAATTTTGCCTGGATGTTCCTTGGATGAAGCTCTTCAAAAGTTGTTAAAAGAATTTCTTTCCGCGAAAAACTCTGGTTGCTGCGGCATATGAAAATTGGAAATTTTAGTAAATCTTTGATGTGGTTTTTTTCATTGACTACAAGGCCAAAGGCCTTTATATTTTGTGAAGAGCTTAATCATATGGATCTCTATCAAGTTTTTAAATATCTAATCTCTGGGGTCAAAAATGGCCCTGCCCCTGAGGTCCGAAGTTTGGAAAAATTCTTAATAAGAGCAATTTAAAAAGGCTTCTCCTCTTAAACTATAAGGTTTAGGATATTCATATTTGGTATGTAGCAAAACTAGATGGTTTTGTACTATATCACAAAAAAGTTTTCATCCAAGGGTCAAAAACGGCCCTGAGTAGGGGTCCAAAAATTTGGAAAAACGCAAAATTTGAGTATGTTGGAAAAAATTCTTCATTTTAAGGTGAAGGGCTTTTATATTTTGAGTGTAGCATAGCCTGGCTGTTATCTATCAATTTTGATGAAATTATGCCTGTAGGTTAAAAAACACCCCTTCCCTGGGTGTCCAAAGTTCATAAAAATGCTCAATTAGACCATGTTCAACAGTTTTCTCCTCCTAATCTACAAAGTCTAAGGTATTCATATTTGATTTATAGCATAACCAGATGGTTCTCTACTATGTTAGCTAAAATCTTAGCCCTGGGATAAAACATGGCACTGCCCCAGAGGTCCAAAATTTTGGAAAACACCCAATAAGACAGGGCTCTGCAGAGTGGGCGACTCAGGCGAAAAAGTCGCCTGGTTTCATAAAACTTCGCCTGATTTGCTGATCAAAGCGAAGTCGAAGTCGCCTGGAATTTTCGGGAAGTCGCCTGGATACGATAGGTGATAACCAAAACTGGCCCAGTGGCTATAAAAGTAGGGGACAGTGTGCAATTATACAACTGCCGGTCGGAAGCCCTTTGATCGTAATTCAAGCGTGTATCGATAGTCGCGAGGCCAGCAGATTATCAGAAAGACGGGTATGTTCTGGCAGCTAATAGTCCACATGCTCGCTTCATTCACACACGCTGATTGGTTTCGGCAATGCTTTGTATCGGCACCAGAAATCTTTATTTAAAATCCTTTCCCTTCTTAAGTTTTAATTATTTCTGTAAATTAGATTATCATCAGTCTACGAGATTTGTTGCTTACTTTCACATAATGAGAATCAGGGTTAGCTCTGGCTTGAAAAAAGTTGTCGCCATCACTTTCGCCAAATTAAAAAAATTGGGGCCAAATGGAAAAAGTTGGGGCCAAATTGAGGAGTTGGGGCCAAGCTCGAGCATTTCTTAACTGCAATGTTATTTTCTTAACTTATATGCTGTTGAATAGATAATGTGCATATTAAACAGGTTTTTAATATGGCAATTCGTTTGTTGTTTTGTCTTTAATGAATGTAGCCAAGTCATACCCCCACATTGATTTTTACTCATCTTTAATCAGTGCTTTCAGTACTTTGATTAGAAAATCGAGACTTTGATGAGAAAAAAAGAGAGAAGGAAATAGTAATAAACCTAGAAAAATATGCTTGATTTAATAATAAAACAATGTAGACTTCTGTAATTAAAAAAAAACAGTTTAAGGTTGAATATTCTTGGGTACGAATGAACAAAAAAGAAATGGTTCGTCTACTTTTGGAACAGTATAACTTTTGAAATTTCTGTCAAATCTTGACAAACTACCACTGTTTCTATCAACAGTTCATCAGAATATCCTTCTAATGACCCATAAATGATGATTCAGTGTTTTAGCAAGGAATCGCGGTAGCGGTGCCGAGATTAGAAACTGAGTGAATCTGTCAGCAGAAATATACGAAAATATGCCCGAATTCGGCAATTGTATTCTTCAGGAAAAGGCAAATGGCGGCCTGTTTAACTTCACTTTTCTTATAGAAACCCTTTTTATGCGTGATAATTGAGGTCTTCTGATTGATTATGTGATAGTTTCATAGGCTCCTCCATAATACTAAGTCACGCCCACAAAAAAAAATCAATACGACTCACCGACCAATGAGCGCATTTTATTCATCTGATTGGCTGTCAATCAGAACTGTAATTAAATTTGGTGATGTGTTAGTCTTGTGTCAGACTGGATGACATAATTGACCCCATATACAAGCCCTCCAACAATTAGACACACTTGGCCCTCGGACTTAATTTCCGGAGTTTAGTCAAAGCAAAAGTATGTATAACAAAAACTTTTCTTTTTTTTGGAGCCACGAACTTTCGCCAAATGAAACAAACTTGCGCCAGAATTTTATTTTTGTCGCATCTGGCGACAATGGCGATCGGCAGCGCGAACCCTGAGAATAATGGCCGACATTTACGGACGCAGTGTCATTTGCCAGAAGTCAAAATTTTGTTAATTTGAAATCTTGATGAAAAATAATTCTGTCGAAAAAATCTAGGTAGAGTAAATTCATTTTTCATAAGAATCCTTCAATTTGAATTATCTGCTTTAATTGTAACAAGTGAAGAAAATTATGGCAAACAATTTAAAGGCTGCTACGATCTTTTCCTGGGTTTCTTGTTGTGATACATTCTTTCCAAAAACTAAATTTCACTTACTTGTGTTGGTAATAATTCCTTTAAATAACAAGTAATCCTATAAAATTGAGCAAATTATCCTGTGTTAACTTATAACCTCTGCATGTTTTGTGTACTCAGCAGTAACCCTTACTCTTTACACACTATAACTGACTTAATCACAGAGGACCATTTTTGACCAATTAATGACAATTTTTATCCATTTATTTGTTGTCAGGTAAAGTGGAGGGACTATAACTCATTACCACACAACCCCCATTTTGACATCTTGAAATATTTTTATGAGAAATTGTGGAAAAAGGAGGAAATGATTGCAGCAAGCAATTTATCCTTTCCCCACATGTTTCTAAGCTCTTTAGCACGTTTTTTCTCATTTAAGCTCTCTTTGAAATGTCTTTTTTAGCTTCTTTCAATTTGTACCAGTCTGAATTTTTCTTCTGGTAAAGGTTTGATCAAATACATGTTGTTACAATAAAATCTTTTCTCATTTTCTGCTTCAAATAGGAACACTACTCATTTCATTCAGACCGCCTATACACTATTTGCATTTTTTTTATAAGTTGACTCTTTTATCATATATGAATCTATTATGAAATATTAAAAGAAAAGAAGATTCAGAATCAAACTCTTGAATTCTCAAACCTAAAAAAAGAAAAATACAAAAGTATCACAGTATTTTCTATATTTATTGCATAATACATAATATAAAATGCAACTACTTGGTTGTAAAGCTATTTTATTTTCTGATAGAAATGAGGAATACAAGCAAAAACTTTATTTTTTACGCGCTCCACTTCTCCTGAAAGTCTCACCACTTCTCCCCATTTTGAAAAACTTCTCCCAATTCTCAGACTAGTGAGAAGTGACTTCTCCCCAAATTCTGAGAGTCTGCAGAGCCCTGATTAGAGCAACTTCAAAAGTCTTCTCCTTCTGAAATATAGATGAAGGGCATTCATATTTGGTATGTAGCATGACTAAATGATTTTGTACTATGTTACAGGAAAATATGCTCTTAGGATAAAAAATGTCTCTGCTCCTGGGATTGAAAATTACATAAATCGCATTGAAAGGATTCTTCTTATATAGAAATGGAGAAATTGCTTGCTTTTTCACAATGCTTTTTTAAACCTTTTCCCTGAGGGTGACAAATTCTGGGATAGTTTGGTAATCAATTAAACTATGAAGCCGAAGGCATTCATTTTCATTTTAAAGCATTACTGGATTGTTTTGTACAAAGCCCAAAATCTTATATTTGTTTTATTTATTTTGCTCAAGTTGTGTCTTTTTATACAAAAAAGTACTATAATTTGCAGATGCCTCAGGTGAGCGATTTAGGACCATCATGGTCCTCTTGTCTTTAACATAGGCTCATATTGACCAACCTTTCCTAATCAGTCAACTCTAGCAACAAACACAAAATCAGAAAGAGGTGGAGGGTTGGCAATGTTCATCCACCATGACATGCATGTGATTAAACAGCTTCAAATTCCACTCCTTCATAGAAAAGCCTTTTTAGCGGTGTGGGGGGTATTCTCGTCAGCCCTTGAGGGCGACAGCTCTAGTTAAATCTATTATGTAAAAGCTTTTATCCAATTATTGTTACATACAGGTGAAGTTGTCAGACTTTAACCCATTACTATAGAATCCTGCTTTTTTCATTTTTGAAGAATTTAAATGGAAAACTTGTGAGAAAAAGAGGAAGTGTTTGTAGCAAGCAATTTCTTCTTTTCCCACAGTATCTTTTACCTTATCTGGTACTTACTTTTTGTTTTGAGCATATTCTGATTTAAAATGTGGTATGCAATTTTTTTTTCAATTTGGACCAGTCTGGACATTTTGTCTTATAGTAATGAGTTAAATGAAATAGTAATGTTTTCTTATTTTCTGCCTCAAATTAAACTCTGATCATTTTAGTAAGTATACACTTTCCTTTCAAATTATTGATTATTTTTTACTTTTGATAATTGAGATTATAATACCATCTATATATAAGATATTCAAGCAGGGTTCTGCCCAGGCAGCACAATTGCACAATTGGCGCTAAAATTCAGCAGACGGCACAGAAAAATTCAAATAATGGGCCTGAGGGCACTGCTAATTCTTGGGATTTAAAAAAACGACGTTGGCGAAAATCCCACTTCCGCGACGACCTAGTAGCGCTTTAGCCTACTCCAAAATAAAATCAATATGGTACCCTGCGAAATTGGGTCAGATCCGTCAAGAAACACGGGAAAAGGGGCCTAATTAAAACTTAATTAAAAAATCTTCATTTACGCGATAAAGTCCACAGTTTTCATCGGATTCTCTTTAAACTTTCACAGAATGATTGTACCATCATAGGGATCGTTCCTTTCGAAAATGGGTATGATCCATCAAGAAACACGGGAAAAGGGGCCTTTTGAAAATTTAATTAAAAATTCAATTGAAAATCCTCGTTTACGCAATAAAGTTCACAGTTTTCATCGGATTCTCTTCAAACTTTCTCAGAATGATTGTACCATCATAAGGATTGTTCCTTTCGAAAATGGGTACGATCCGTCAAGAAACACGGGAAAAGGGGCCTTATGAAAATTTAATAAAGAAATACTCGTTTACACAATAAAGTTCACAGTTCTCATCAGATTCTCTTCAAACTTTCACAGAATAATTGTACCAACATAAGGATCGTTCCTTTGAAAATGGGTATGATCCGTCAAGAAACACGGGAAAAGGGGCCTTATGAAAATTCATTAAAAATTCAATTAAAAATCCTCGTTTACAAGATAAGAGTCCACAGTTTTCATCAGATTCTCTTCAAACTTTCACAGAATGATTGTACCAACATAAGGATCGTTCCTTTCGAAAATGGGTATGATCCGTCAAGAAACACAGGAAAAGGGGCCTTATGAAAATTTAATTAAAAAATCCTCGTTTACGCAATAGAGTCCACAGTTTTCATCAGATTCTCTTCAAACTTTCACAGAATGATTGTACCAACATAAGGATCGTTCCTTTCGAAAATGGGTATGATCCGTCAAGAAACACGGGAAAAGGGGCCTTATGAAAATTCATTAAAAATTCAATTAAAAATCCTTGTTTACGCTATAGAGTCCACAGTCTTCATTGGATTCTCTTCAGAATGATTGTACCAACATAAGGATCGTTCCTTTCGAAAATGGGTATGATCCATCAAGAAACATGGGAAAAGGGGCCTTATGAAAATTCAATTAAAACTCTATAAAAAATCCTCGTTTACACGATAGAGTCCACAGTTTTCATCGGATTCTCTTCAAACTTTCTCAGAATGATTGTACAAGCATAAGGATCATTCCTTTCGAAAATGGGTCTGATCTGTCATGAAACAGGGGAAAAGGGGCCTTTATTAAAATTTAATAAAAAAATTCTTGTTAACACTCTAGAGTCCACAGTTTTCATCAGATTGTATTTAAACTTTCACAGAATGATTGTACCATCATAAGGATTGTTCCTTTGGAAATTTGGTCAGATCCATCTGGAAACATGGGAAAAGGGGTCTTATGAAAATTTAATCGAAAAATCTTTTAAGAAATACTCTTTAACACTCTGGAGTCAATAGTTTTCATCGGATTCCCTTCAAACTTTCACAGAATGATTGTACTATCATAAGGATTATTCCTTTTGAAATTAGGTAAAAGGGGCCTTATGAAATGTTTAATAAAAAATTCTCATTAATAATTTAGAGCCAACAATTTACAACGGATTCTCTTCAAACTTTCACAGAATGATTGTACCATCATAAGGATTGTACCTTTTGGAATCGAATATGATTCCTCAAGAAACATAGGAAAAGGGGCCTTATTAGAATTTAATTCAAAGATCTTTGTTAACACTCTAGAGTCCACAGTTTTCATCTGATTGACTTCAAACTTTCACAATGATTGTACCATGATAAGAATTGTTCCTTTCAAAATTTGGTCAGTCAAGGACCACGGGAAAAGGGGCCCAATTAAAACTGGATTGAAAAAGTCCTCGTAAACACAATAGAGTCCATAGTTTTCAACAAATTCTCTTCAAACATTCCCAAAATGATTATTACATTATGTGGATTGTTCCTTTTGGAAGTAGGTTTGATCCATCAAGTTTCATGGGAAAAGGGGCCCCATGAAAATTTGATAAAAAAAATCTTAGTTAACACATAATAGCCCTAGATTTCACCTGATTGACTTCAAACTTTCACATAATGATTGTACCATCATAAGGATTGTTCCTTTCAAATTGGGTCTGATCCATTGAGAAACATAGGAAAAGGGGCCTTAGGAAAATTCAATTAAAAAAATCTTAATTAATGCTTGTAAGTCCACAGGTGAGATGGGGTTGTCTTTATACTCAAACAGAATAATTATACTTTTGTAAGAAGAGTTCCCTTTAGAATTGGTTCAGATCCATCAAGTAACATGGGAAAAGGGGCTATATGAAAATTCAATTAATAAAACCCTGTTAACACAATAAAGCCCACAGCTTTGATCAGATTTTGTTGAAACTTTCACAGAATGATTGGAAGGTCATAACTATCATTCTTTTCATAACAGGGTTTGAACTGTCAAGAAGCACAGGAAAAGGGGCCTTATGAAAATTTCATTTATAAATCCTTGTTACAAAGTCCAGAGCTTTCATCGGATTTTCTTCAAACATTCACAGAATAATTGTACAATAATAATGATTGTTGATGTTTGCATTAGACCTGATCCGTCAAGTATCACAGGAAAAGGAGCATTATGAAATTTAATTTTAAAATCATTGTACCACAATAAAGTCAACAGTTTTCATCAGATTCTGTTAAAACTTTCACAGAATGATTATTCCATCATGAGGATTCTTTCTTTTCAAATTAGGCGTGATCTGTCTAGTATCATGGGAAAAGGGGCCTTTAGAGAATTTTATCTATAATCCTTGTAACCAAGTCCAGAGCTTTCATTGGATTTTATTCAAACCTTCACAGAATCATTGTACAATAATCACGATTGTTGAGGCTGACATGAGACCTGATCCTTCAAGTATCACAGGAAAAGGAGCCTTATGAAAATTTGATTTTAAAAATTTTACACCAAGATAAAGTCTGCAGTTTTCATCAGATTCTGTTCAAACTTTCACAGAATGTTTGTACCATCATAAGGATTGTTTCTTTCCAAATTGGGCCTGATCTGTCTAGTATCATAGGAAAAGGGGCTGTATTAAAAAGTATTACCAAATCCTCATAAACACAACAATGCCCTCAGTCTTTATCAGAATCTATTCAAACTTTAATAGAATGATTGTACCATCATTTGGATTGTTCCTTTGTAAATTAGGTCTGATTGGTTAAGTGACACAAGAAAAGGGACCTTATAAAATTTTATTACAAAACATCATTATTACAATAAAGTCCTCAGTCTTTATCATTTTCTTCAAACTATCATTAGGATTGTTCCTTTGTACATTGGGTCTGATTTGTTAAGTTTCACGGGAAAAGGGGCCTTATGAAAATTTAGTTACAAAAATTCTTGACACAATTCAGTCCACTGTTTTCATTGATTCTCTTTAACTTTTAAAGAATGATTCTACCTTCATTAGAATTGTTCCTTTTGAAATTTGGTTTGTTCTGTAAAGTATCATGAGAAAAGGGGCCCTATGAATATTTCACTATAATTCATTAACACAATTAATTCCACAGATTAAACAGATTGATTGTACCATCATTCCAATTGTTGATTTTGACAGTGGATCTGACTATAGCAAGGGTCACATAAAAAGGGGCCTTATGAAAAACTCTCTTCAATATTCTGGTTAACACAATGATGTCCCTTGATTTCACCGGATTCACTTCAAAATTTCACAGAATGATTGTACAAATACTTAGATGGTTCTTTTCAGAACTGGGTACAGTCCATCAAGTATCATGTAAAAAGGGGACATATGATTTTTTTTTAAATATTCTAGTAAACATAATGAATTCCCAATATTTCATCGGATTCACTTTTAACTTTCATAGAATGATAAAACCAACAGTAAAATATCACGGGAAAAGGGGCCTTATGAGAACTTGAATTTAATATCTTTGTTAACACAATAAAGTCAACAGTTTTATTGGATTCTCTTCAAAGATGCATGGAATAATTGTGGCATTCGAAACACAGGAAAAGGGGCCTTACAGATTATCATTCAAAACATTCTTGTGTATGTGATGAAGATCACAATCATTATCAAGTTGTCTTTTAAATTTCACAGGACAATTGTCGGGTTGTAAGGAAAGTTCCTTTTGGAATGAAATTGATCCATCAGAAAACACAGGAAAAGGGGCCTTATTGATTTTCATTCAAAACAATCCTGTTTATGTGATTAAGTCCACAATTATTGTCAGATTCTGATGAAATATTCACAGAATGATTGTAGGGTCATAAGGTAACTTTCTTTTGGAAATCGAGTGGATCCGTCATGAAACATGGGAAAAGGGGCCTTGAGGATTGTTGCTTAAAATGATAAAGGGGATAAAGCCCCTTTTTTTTTTCTTTATGCATTCTTCTTTGAGCAATTAACTTCCTTAAATATCAGATTTCTTTAACGGAAAACTTGATAACCAGTAGAGCGTCTCAGGCCCTCATGGGCCTCTTGTATGTTTCTATGCGATGGATCGAACTAAAAGGCGAACTAAAAGGCGCACTAAGACCATTTTTTACTTTTTTACCAGGTCTTCGGCTAAAAAGACGAAAGTAAATGAAGAAGTAGGTTCCCCTGAGCCTGGCCCAAGTTTTCATGGCCCGAGTACGTCTTCGTTAATCTTAACGGTTGTGGAACCGCAGGAAATCGGTTCCGGTGAAATTTCTTCGGAGGAAGGCCAAGAAATACACGACTCGGCAGGGCTAAAAAGTAAAACAAAGCATAGTTTCAATACTAAATGGCTCTTGAAATGCAAAAAAATGTGACAGATAGTGAACAGCTTTAAATGATTGGTTTAACTATCTATACATCTTCAAATTTTAGGACTAGTGATTAGAAACTAACACGTATGAGTCTAGCAACAGTAGGCTTACTAACCCTTGAATAATGGCAACACTGGCTGGAAACCCTATGTTCATTGATTATATTGGAGATGTACTAGTAGGGCCCCACATTTTATGAAATGGCCCACTTTTTTCAAACCCAATGGGCCATTTGTCCCCTTGGATTTGATTTCTGGGCAGATCCCTGTTCAAGAAAATAATTTCAGAATCAGATTCCTGTATTCTCGAACGAAAGAAAGAAGACAAAAAAATTTGTTCACAGGAATAAGATCTCTGTAATAAGGACTGAAAGAAAGGATGAGAAATATTTTAGTATTAACTGCATACTATATAAAACAAAATATGCTGCTACAAGTTTGTAAAGTTTTTTTTATTTTCCTATAGAAATAAGGAATACAGGAAAAAAATTACTTTTTAATGTGATCCACTTCTCCTGAAAGTCTCATCACTTCTCCCTATTTTGAAAAACTTCTCCCAATTCTCAGACTAGGGAGAAGTCACTTCTCCCCAAATTCTAAGAGATTGCAGAGCCCTGAAAAGCTGTACATGTTTTCTGTTAATCCAACATGAATCACATACATTTCTACATGATCGGACAACCTGCATTTCTGAATCCAAATGCCTATGGTTTCTCTTAAACCATGATGGATAACAAAAACTTACTTTACAGCTGCTAAGGGACTAGGTATTGCTATGCAATTATTAAGAGTGTTTGTTACTTTCAGAAATGTCCAGACACCCGCAGGATCTAGACTGTAAAGTCTATTTGGGTGACCTGTCTAGAGAGACCAACGAAAAGGATGTTGAGCGAGCCTGCACTTACTATGGTCCATTGAAGAGTGTGTGGGTTGCCAGAAATCCAGCTGGATTCTCATTTGTAGAATTCGAAGACCCAAGAGATGCTGAAGATGCAGTCAATGGACTAGATGGATCGTAAGCTTGATTTAACTGTTAGATTTTGATCTATTCTAGATGACACATTATTTCTCCTAATAAACGCACCAATTGTGGTTGGTGCAAAAGGCTGTGGGGTTTCATTGCATATTTCTGTTTATTTATCGTCGCTACTGTAGTACTTGCCCATAGCACCATCACACGGGGCCTCCGTTTAACTCATCTGAAAGACAATTAGTTTGTAATTGGATATAGTCAGTCCAGGGCTCAAACCCGTGATCTTCAGGTTTGAAGTCAAGTGCTCTACCAACTGAGCTAATTAGGCTGACAAGGGTTCATTGACTTGAGATATGAACCTATCACCTTAATCTTACTATATGCAAAGGGGATTCATACATTATACATTCAAACCTCATGAAAACAAAAATTATCCTCTCCATTTCTTTTAATTCCATACAACCAGGTAAAACTAGGCAAATGGCCTTGATGCGCTAGAAATCATATACCGGGCCTTTTTGTGCTGAATTCCACTGAAGATCAACTTGGCCAACTCGGAGAGTCCTGGGGATGTCTGTTTATACATTATTTTGAACTCCAACCTTCTTTTGAATTAAAAAAAAGACCCATTTTATTCACCTACCTTCATAAATTATTGACTTATCATTTACCCATTCCCACACAATGACACTTTTTGACACCTATTAACCTATTACCACACAAAATTTTAGACTGGTCCAAATTGAAAGAGCTTGTAGACAACAATTTAAAGTATATATGAAATTTTACATTAATCCAACTTTTTGGGTAGAAAACTGTATAAAATGAAGAAATTGCTTGTCACACTGTTTTTCAGGTTTTTGCTCTTTAGGGAACATCCTTTAGGGTCATTGTGTGAGAATGGGTTAAGACAATCAGTTTGGTAAACACTGTGCAAGTTGAAGAAATTGCTAGAAACAAGTGATTTCTTCATTTTCCACAATGATTTCTAACCTTATAGTATGGGAAAAAAATAGAACTAACTAACTTTAAATTGTTGTCTGCAACTCCTTTAATTTGGACCAGCAGTGCTCTGGCATGGTAGAAAAAAGTATGGGATAAAAGTTTGGGACATTTTGAGAAAAACTAGGGACACAGTTTTAAAACTGATGTAGTAAATTTTTACTTGACTTTTGTTTGCAAATGACTGCTATACTGCTTCATTATTATATAATGGGCGTTGCTGTATAAAAAAATAAAAAATAAATCAACACATGAGTTCTTTTCTAAGAATTTGATGAAATAGTGCTGTGAAACTTTGAATTTTCAGAGACCAAACTTCTTAAATCACGGGGCATTGTACAGACAAAGTGATGACTAGGACAGGTAGAGGATTGAAATGTTTTTTACTGAGAGATAAACAAATTCTGCATATCTGACTTAGACTAATGTTGTAATTTTGAAATATTCATATTTTTTTCGTGAAAATGTGACTCTTATCATGCTTGATGCACAATTTACAGGTCATATGGGTGCCCTCGGTGTCATAACTAGCTACAGTCTCTCAACCATGAAATTTTCCTCGGGGGGATTTCCTTGACCCTCTCCTTCTTTGAATTTGGACCCCAATTTTCAGAAATGACCCCCAAAATAGCTAAACAGCCTTCTTTATCTTATTTGATAGGGGTCATAATGTGGCAAAATGACCCCCTGTTCTGAAAGTCGAGGGAAAACCCTGTTTCCTAATGCCTTTTTCGAGTCTTTGTTGAATCATGACAAAGCAAACAAATACTTTCATTAATGGGATTTTCCATCAACAACAGTCCAGGCCAAGGCAAATTTGTCTGGTCATTAATATTTACGGGATTGATTTAGCCTGGGGCTTCAGAACATTGTTGATCTAATTAAAAAAAAAATTAATATCAGTTATACTCTACTTTTGTTGTAATCACATTTTGAAAAATTGCATGGTGTACCGATTGGTGAAATGAATATCTGTTTCAAGGAACAATATAGTGGGCTAGCTTCGGTTTGCACGGAACAGTACATTATGCGATTTACCAAAACGTAATATCAAAAGCAGCATATAGATGCAAACTATTCATACATTATTGTGAACAGCATGCCCACTGGGTTATTATTTTGGGGGTACATATACCCCTTAGGTTTTGAAAAGGGGGTACAAAGAAAAATCTGGGGGTACAGTGTACCCTTTACTTTCAGAGATTAGGGTGCACCATACCAATCTGAACGCTTTACCAAATGACAATGTTTTGGTTATACACTTTGTTAATAATCAGTAAATAAGTGCTACACGTCATGTGCAAGTTTCAGATAAATTTTTAGAGACGAATAGCACCCTTACTTTGAAAAGCTGATTTATGACAATTCACTTTTTCTTAACTATTGGATTTTGCAAAGGTTGAATGGGATATGAGAGCGACGACTAAACAACTCCAACAAGTTAATTATGAGGGTGGCGCTGTCATTTTGAGCAGGCCATACCAGGCATGTCAGCTCATTGTTAGCTCAAACTCTGGTATTGGCACAGAAAATATTGTAGCGCGCTAGTGGTCAAATTGTCCGGTGTATTTAGCCAGGGGGCAACAATTCAGGATTATTGGGAGACGACACCAAGGTTACAGCAATGGGGAAGGGGCGGGAATTGGACTCCACGGATTTAAATAAGCGCAAAGATCTAACTCAAAATTAAATTTAACCAGGCTGATCAATTTACGAAGTAACAACCGGAATATAATTCAATCATTCATATTTATTCAACTTCTTTTACGGCATAGCAATGATGAATAACAAATTATACTTTAAATTTCCTAACAGCTCAGGTAAATAAATCAATTCAGTGAAACATTGTGGTAACGAGAGAAATTAAGCGTTGCTGCTATTAATAGATCAACCCTAATACATCTAAATATTAATCGCGGGTGGCAGTGATCTCAGGTAAAAATTAAATCAGTTTACAATTTTAGGCTAATAAGTGACAGAAATAATCAGAGTTCCAAAATTAACTCAAAGTCGAAAAATTCCTTTAAATCACCGGAATAGGCGAAACAAAAGCTTTTCGATAGTTCCTACTTGATTTTATACAACCAAAAATAACAATTTACATAAGTTTCCGAACTCAAATAATACGTTTTCCAATGATTGAAAATGAAATTTAAAGGAAACCTAAACGTAAGTTCTACCATAAGAAAATTTCGAGTGGAGTCCTTTAACTTACCGAGACATGAGCTTTTATACGCAACGGCTTCCGACAACAAAAACTCTGTCGGAAATTCCAACATCCGCTGGGACATAGGAATCCCACAAGCTTGTTTATGTTGGAAGTCGCTGCACGCGCTCCGACTAAGATTCGAGACGACGTAAATCGCATAGATTGGTGCTAAATCAGCTGTTTAACACTCCGATAAATTAAAGAATGATTAAATATGGCCATAATTACCTAAGATTAATAGTAGAAAGGGGTTTGTTTATAATTTCGAAACTAACGCTCGATAAAGATTCAAGGCCAAAAGGTCAAAATTGGATGACGTCATCAGGATGACTACGTCATGCAGTGCAGTCCAAACAAATATGGCTACCTTTAACAAGTGACAGCTGATAAAAAATACATTTAAATTGAAATGAATATGCGTTACAGAGTGCTATAAACATACTGAGGTGAGTGGGTAACGAGTACTCGATCAATCAATAATACTGCAAGTCGATGACAAAATGAAATAGACCGTCATGAATTGGTTAAAATGGAATGCTAAGCGGGTCAAAACTAGTAAATAATACTCGAAGGTCCGGCTCATTACAATATCAAATGGCCTTATTACTGTCCAAAAGTCACCATTTGTGGAGCAATAGAATAGGTTTTGTTATGACATTTTGCAGACAGCAAATTACGTAGCTAAATTAAAACAAAACTACAATGTTAAATAAAAGGCTCCATTTTGTCACGTCTGACTTACATGTACAACGGAACTTACGAGAGAAAAAAATTCTAAAGTATGAATTCATATTAGTTTCTCGTGAAAAATACGTAAATATCTTGTGTTTTGTTTGAAAAATAACACAACTTTGGACTTATTTCAAAACAAAATGGTGAGGCCATTAGGATCCTCATTATACGATTTTTTCAAACTGCTGGTTCCCCCATTCTCTAAATTGCCCTTTAATTAACTCCCTTGACTTGATTGGGTAGTTCCGGTTTAAATTTGCTATATAGAGTATATAAGGGCAGAGACTAAACGTTCATATTTTGCATAGAATCAGATATTTTTTCAGAATTTCATATAGAGGAATGTTGAGTACTCTCAAAATACTCTTAGAATATGGAATTGTTGTGGTAGTTTAAATTAGCGTTGACACGTTTTAATGGTTTTTCTCTCCCGACCTACGAACCAATTTCATTCTCATCCAGGTTTCATATTTTACTTCTCATTTTCAAAACCAAATTAGCAAAGGCGTCCTTTGTAGGAAAATTATTGCGTTTACTTCTTTGGCTAGAAAACACTTATCAAAACAAGGAAACCACACAACAACAACCAAGAATCATGGATGGCATTTTGGATATACACTGGATATATCTCATAATGATCGGCTATTTGCTTTGATTTTCACCCGATATCCCCTTATTACAAGTAACAAAGGAAGTTGTTTGCTCTAATTCTAAGGAATACACAAGTTTGTACATTTTAAAAAGGATTATAAATGCAAGAGGTAAGGGAAATCTATTTTAGAACTTTTCTCCTGTAGAAAAATCTGGAAAAAATGTTTAAGAAAGAAAAATCTGAAAAAACAAAACATGTTTAATATCACTTTTTTACAACAAAAAGATTTGAATTTTTAGTGAATATACAGTGAATCATATATGCCATTGCATAATATCTCTCAATATAGTACTTAATAAGAATTTGGTATCAACTAAACACGTTCAAAAAGATTGTCTTAGTTTGATCTTTTGTAACACTTCTTACAGTCACCTCTTTTATATTTCCACTTTTTCTCAAATACTTAAATACATGAAATGATTACAAAAAAAATGATTCGAAAAATTGAAGAAACATTTCTTCTGCGGGTGACATAAACTTCTAAGGTATAGCTTAAAAAGCTGTAGTTACGGGTTTGGGTAACAATCGGCGATTTTATAGTAAAGTAAACAGCGGTGCAGTAAGTCACATTCTGCATGGTGGCACCTTTTCAAATTATTACATTCTAAGTAATATGTTTTACAAAAATATGTAAATCTACAGTAAAAACTCTATTACAATTCCAAATAAGATCGACAAGTATGTACCCAGTCCATGTCAGTGCCAATATCATACAAACAGTTTGTACCTATATGGCATAAGCATTTATACAAACAAAAACATTACTAACTCTTTGGACTTATGAAATTTCTTAATGTTTTGGAATAAAGGTATTTGCAAGTGTAACTCTGAGGAAAGGGGTATATAGGCTTATTTCACGAACGAGGTGACAAAAGCCGGTCACACCTATCATGGCAACTTATGATAATTATGTCATCTTATGTGATTTAACTTTCAAATAAATTCCTAAACAAACTTTAACAATTACAAGAATGAGGTAGAAAAGTTTCAATAATTTTTATATGATGAAAAACATCGAATTTCAAAGGTATTCTGGTATCTTCCTATATAAACATAGTGTACAAATATAGACCGGAACTACCCAGAGAACTACCCTCATCAAATGGAGTAACTACATATATCCGTAGGGGCCCATTGGTAGATGTGCATGAAGTAAGGATTTTATGGATCATTGATTTTTGCCTCAGTTATGCCCCCTTAAAACTTAGTCTCAGGGGCTTATTGAAATTGCAGCCTTGTGAATGCAACTCCTCCTTAGTTTCTGGCTGGATCTAAATGAAACTTGGTGGATGTTATAACCTAAATTGGTAGATGTGCATGAAGTAAGAAATTTATGGTTCATTAATTTTTCCCTGAATTATGCCCCCTTAAAACTTATTATCTCTGGCTTATTGAAATTGCAGCCATTTGAACGCAACTCATCCTAACTTTATGTCTTGATTTAAATGAAACCTTGTCAATGTCATCACAATAATTTTGTAGGTGTACATGGATCAAGGATTTTATGGTTCATTAATTTCCCAGAATTATTCCCCCTTAAAACTTAGTATCTGGGGCTTAGTGAAATTGAAGCCTTGTGAACGCAACTCCTCCTAACTTTTTGTCTTGATTTAAATGAAATTTGGTCAATGTCATCACCATAATTTGTAGGTGTACATGGATCAAGGATATTATGGTTAATTGATTTTTGCAAGAGTGACTCCCCTTGACACTTAGTCTCTTGGCCCATTCAATCAGTCAAATATAACGAACAGTTTGAGCTTGACAATCTAAAAAGGTAGACTGCAAATGTTTTGAATTTGGTTCTGTCAAAATAAGTAGTATCTACAATTATATTCGTGAAACAGCAGCAAAGTGGCCATGTATATTGTGACTATGGCACTTGTTTCCAATTCTATTGCCTCGAATTTCTGTCACAAAAACACCATGTTCAGTCTAACATTAATACAAAAGGTACTATTTCATTTCAAAAAGGTTATAGTCATTAGTTCTGCAACCAAATGTCTTCAAGAGGATATCAAACTTCTTGTATGAAAATGCATATATTCAATAGTTTCTGACTAGAAATAAATGACACTGTGCGAACAAATCCTGTCTGCCATTTTGGAAGCACCAAACATTTTTGAAGTACAAAGATTCCACTCAGTGCTTACATACAGTATTAGTTTTGGAAAATCTTTGTTGAACCTTTGGATTTCAGGTACAATAAAAAATTATCAATGGCTGTTTCAACTTAAATTTAACCTCAAAATTTACACGGGGCAAAGGTAGCATCTGGGAAAGATTTTACGTGACATTCACTTTTTAACTCATTCCCACACAATAACACTTTGGACGCCCCTCAAGATAATCAATTTCCAAAAAACATTGTGTTACATGAAGGAATTGCTTGTGACCCTTAAACTTGAAAAAACTAAAATGTTATGAACTTTAAATTCTCATTGGCAACTTCTTTCAATTTGGACCTGTGTAAAATTTTGAAGTCTGGTAATGGGTTCAGCGAGATTGTCGCTGAACCACTTCCTCGCCAGAACACAGTTTGCTGTCAATCAGAATAAAACAAATTGGGTAATGTATTGGCCTTGTATCAGACTCGTTGACATATTTTACTAAATATACAACTTTGAGCAATTTTTGTCAAGGCCGCTTGTGGTGAGCAAGATATAGTTGTCACTATGTCAAAACGATGTATGTGCCTTAGTGTGTTAGTATGTTAGTCCATTAGTCCGTCCGTCAGAATTTGTACGGATAATTACTTCTATATTTATGGATGGATTTCAAAATAATTCGGCACAATTATTCTCCACCATGAGTAAATGTGCCATTTGAAAGAATTTTTGGGAAAGTTCTAATGTCAAGGTCACAACTCCAGGTCAAACACTGAAATTGTGCTTGTCCAGACAATTACTCCCACAATTATGAATGGATTTCAAAATAAATTGGCACAATTATTCTCCATCATGAGTAGATGTGCCCAGGGATGTGGAAATACGGATTTTCTCTACTTGTCCATGGACAAGTAAATTATGATTTTCTACTTGTCCGGGATCAAAAATGGACTTGCCCGTGTAAACATGAAGAATGGATAAATTTTGTGGAAATATTATTCTTAAAGAAGAAAATGCTGAAACTCAGCATTTTCTTCATTAAAAACAATATTTTCTAACCTTAGATACAAACAATACGCTCACAAATCTCTTCTATCTATTTGATTTGCCCTGATATTTACTTGTCCATGGACAAGTAGCCTCAAAAAATGTACTTGCCCGCAGGTAGAAAAGCCCGTGACGGACAAGTCGGGCATGGGAATTCCACACCCCTGGATGTGCCATTTGAAAGAATTTTTGGGATAGTTCTGTCAAGGTCACAGCTCAAGGTCAAACACTTAAAATTGGGTTTGTCCAGACAATACTCTTATAATTATGAATGGATTTCAAAATAAATTGGCACAATTATTCTCCATCGTGAGTAGATGTGCCATTTAAAAGAATATTTGAATATCTTCAAGTTCAAGGTCAAAGCTCAAGGTCAAACGTCAAGATCAAGTTGATGGTTAAAACTTTGCGGGCTTGTCAGCAGTTGTTCTGGAACAACCATTTAGTACATACTTGAACCTTGCATTCTTCAACAAGATTTCCTGAAACTTCCTCTGTTAATGGTAAAAACATGGATGCAGTGTTTATTCTAGGCAGGGGGATTTGGGGATTAAAAAATCCCCCATATTTAAAACATTGATAGGGGATATTTTTCTATAAATAAAGAGCATGAAACGTAAAACATTTCTCAATTGTGTCAATCTTGCGCTGAAATCCCCCAAATTTTTAGCTCAACTGGCTGAAAGCCAGCAAGCTATTGTCATGGTGTTATGTCTGTTGTGCGTGCAAGCGCCGGTCCGTAAACTTTTACATTAAAAATCTCCTCAGAAAGCACTGTACAGATTTCATCCAAATTTCACGGAAATAATCCTTGGGCTATCCTTTTTCGGATTCCTTCAAAGAATTTTGCTTAGATGAAAAAAAACAACCCTTATGGGTGGGGCTAATGTCCATATATGGTGAAACCTTTAAAAATCTTCTGATAAGAAAAAGATCGATAGATTTCAACCAGATTTTAAATGAATTATCCTTGGGTGACTTTTTATCAGATTCCTTCAAAGAATTTTTATCAGATGAAAACTTGGCTTTAAGTGGGGGGGGGCTGATTTCCATATATGGTGAAACCTTTAAAATTCTTCATCTCAGGAACCAATTGATGTATTTCAACCAAATTTTACATGAATGATCATTGGATGACCCTTTATCAGATTCCTTCAAAGAATTTTGATCGGATGTAAAACATAGCTTTAATGGACGGGCTTATTTCCATATATGGTTAAACCTTTAAAAATCTTCATCTTCAGAGACCAATTGTTGAATTTCAACCAAATTTTGCATGAATGATCATAGGGTGACCTTTTGTTAGATCCCTTCAAAGAATTGAGATTGAATGAAAAACATGGCTTTAATTGGCTTGGCTATTTTCCACATGGTGAAATAATCCTTTGGTTGACCCTTATTAAGTTGCTTAAAATAGAATTGATTGGCTGTAAACATTGCCTTTATGGATTGGGATAAACAGTGAAAACCTACAATCTTCTTAGATTTCAAACAATCTGTAAGTTTTCAACTAAATTTCACAAAATTATCCTTTGGTGAATCTGTGTCAAATTCTTTCATAGAATATGGTTCAAATAAAATTTTGGCTTTTATGGGAGGGCTTGTCTCCAAATATGAGATTTTGAAAATCTAATTCTTGCAAACTGCAGGATGGTTTTCAACCAAATTTCTCAGGAATGATAAGTAAATTCAGGCCGATGGAGTGAATCGGGCGCTCACGCGTCTCTAGTTGATCTTAAGAAGAGGACATTTTTTTTTAAGATTCAATCAGTAACTATATTTTCACAGAACCTTGAATGGAGTAAGAATAAGAGTGGAACACTCTACAGGTAAAATTCGTCCAAAACCTTGGTTGCGGGGCGGAAGAAGTGGTGGTGGTGGTGGTGGTGGACGGGGTGGACGACGACCTTTCAATCCTGATGACAAATGTTATCAATGTGGAGACAGGGGCCACTATGCTTATGATTGCCAAAGATACAGTAGAAGGGGTGACAGTCGGCGATACTCAAGGTATGTATTTAACTCGATGCCTTTGTTAATTAATAGAAGTTTATTCTGTTTTCTTTGTAATCTGTTTGATATGATTATAGATTTTCTGCAAAAACACAGGTAAATTTAAAAAGGAAAAAAATGCTGAAGGAAAGGGGTATTTCATGTTTATTGGTTTATTGAAGATTTTATACTTCTGAGATTGACATTGAAATACTAAGTTTTGACCATTTATGGCTCTTGATAAAAAGCAGACTGAAAAATTTTGTTTTGTACAGCACAGATATTTGGCAAAATTTGCCACTATCCAAATTTGAATATATCTGCAGTTGAAGTTGTGTATAAGTTCTAAGAAATATGCAACATTTTCAAAACAATCAAAATGCTTCAAAAAGGAAGACTTCATGGAAATGGTTCATTTTGGGTGATTAAATAGTAGCAATTGCATCCAATAATTTTTAAGCAAGTAAGAAAGCTTGAATTTGAATACATTCGTGAAATACCCTCTTCAGGCAATCAAAACTTTGGTATTCCTTTAGGATAAAAAGTTGTAATTTTACTTTTTATTGATGTAATACAAAAGTGGTTTGTACAGAAATCTGCAATATCCTGTGAAAAAAAATGAAATCTAACAAAAGTTGATTTCAAATTATTTGAAAGGAACATATAGATTTTATACCAGAAGAATTAATCTACAAGAGAAATAGACAGTTTTTGTTTATACTATCAATACCATTGACTCTCGACCTTTATTGTTTACCATTGACTACATCTAGATGGCTGTCCAAACATGACCTTCAAATTTACTTTTTCCAGTACAATTTTTTTATTATCTTGAAGAGTATAGGCATCTTTTGAATACATTTCTGCATTAGAAAATGTCAAGGTCATCTAACTAGGCCATACTTCTGAAAATTTGAAGTTACCAAATAACTAGTGTTTCACAATGATGTCCTAAGTTTTCTGAAAATTACGTGTTACATGAAATGAGTCATTGACAGTCTGTAGAAATAAAAATTTTGCAAGAAACATATTTTCACAGGATGTTCCGTAACATTTATGTTCTAATGTAATTTCTTTCAGGACTGCTGTCTTATGTGATGAACTTATTAACCAAATTTAAAACATTTTGCCTAATTTTTGCAGATTTCACTCTTATTTGAACCTCATCAAAGGAGAGATAGATATCTTCCTTCATCAAAATGATTTGACCGCAAGAACACCATGATATCCACAAACCATTCTTATTTAGATCCTCCTAAGAATGGGCAGATTCCCTTCTATGATCCTCCATACTTTGACATGCGGTTCCAATATATCAACCATCAGTCGGCAGCGATTTACAAAATTCAACTTAATGGAATTGAAAAGATTGCGCAACATACTTCAACTGAGTCAACATTATCTCGACTTCAAATGAATTCACTTCAAAGGGATTATCGTCAAATGTTTGTTGATAACAAGATCATCTCCTCAAGAAATAGAATGCTCAACTTGCCTACATCTGAATTTATTGTTACAACAACCTGGCCTTCTAGTTGTTTTGTAAAGATCACAACCTCTCTGATTTCAGCTTTTTTTGAGTGTGTAAGTGTATATGTTTGATCCTGAATAAGGATAGATGTCTTTAGTATTCAATTTTTTTGCTCACTATGGCACAAAGTGTTCAAGTTGAGCTTTTGTGATCGAATCATCCTCTGTTATGGGTCATTTTCCCATCACAATCTTAAATATCTTCTTGTCACTAAGCATATAGATAATCTGAGTGAAACTGCTGGAAGTTCATTTGATGATAATCTACATAAGTTCTTAGAAGTGTTGAATTCAATGAAAAATAGGAATTTTACTAGATCTTTAAACATCTTGTCCTAAACTATATGGTGTAGGGCAATTATATTTGGCAAATATAATTACTTGATGGTTCTCAAACTATTACATCTAGAGTATTTGAATTCATTGTGTAGCACTGAGCATTTTTCTGTGTGTAATAAGTGTAATATGCTCCTGGGATAATAAATCAGAAAGTGGGTGGGTCCAGTTTCAGAAAAAAGCATAATCAGAACAACAGGTTTTCTCCTTACAAACTTTCTCACCCAGTGCACTCATGTTAAGTAAGTAGCATATGAATCTCTTATAGGCATATAGGACAACTTTTATTTAGTTATCAATAATAAGTACCTTGATTAAATTGAAGCTTAAGACGAGTCATATGAAAAATAGGATAAATTCTGTTTTGTTATTACTCATTATTATCTTCACTGAATAATTGTTTTATTAATTCACACACAGTGACGCTTATGGACGCCCCTTTAAAACATTTGGTAAAACATTTTGTAAAATGAAGAAATTGCTTGTAACACAATGTTTTCTACCCAGAAAGCTGAAAAAAACTAAAATTTCATAAACTTTAAATTGTCCTCTGCAACTCATTTCAATTTAGACCAGTCTAAAATTTTGCCGTCTGGTAATGAATTAATGAAAGATATGGATGTGTTAGCTTTAAACCATTCCCACACAAGCCCTCCTTTTCATGCTCTTCAAGAAATTAACTTTGGAAATCATTGTGGAGAAATTTCTTTTATCAATCAATTTCTATAGTATAACAATGTTTTCTACCCAGAAAGATGAAAAAAGTAAATTTCATCATCTAGAAACTGTCGTCTGCAGCATCTTTCAATTTTGACAAGTCTAAAATTTGTTGTGTGGGAATTGGTTAAGGAAATATTTTCAGCAATACATTTTAACTGTTACTTTGATGATTGATAGATATAAATTCAAATGTACTTCTTATCTTAAAAAATAAGACATAGGATATTCATATGCAACTTCTGTCATAGTTCTTCAGAGTGCTCTTGAGTTTGAAATGACCCATTGGCAATTTACTCATTGAGTTAAGTTGAGAAATCTATAGAGTTTGATATCAGGTGAGCAGTCAAGGGCCAACAATCCTCTTGTTTCAATTTGATTTTGTATAATGTACAACTTGAATCAAAAGTAGTTCAACAAAGTAAGTGAACTGGTGAAAACTACCATATGAACCTGTTCATGACTTTCTGTCAAATTTTTACGTATATACATGACAGATACTTAGCAGCCTGCACATGCACACTGTGCAATAATTAACCTTTTTTGTGCTGAATAAAATCCTTTACAGAATTGGATTCAAATCAATGGGCTTACGGGGTACATTAATGAATTTACTAACACCTAATTTGATGATATTTCTATCTTATCATGGTTTACATTATCTAAGCTACTATGATCAAAGTAGAATATCCATTTGAACTTCATAATACTTTCATATTGTCTCAATCTAAACTCTTTCAAGAAACATTTTCTGATTTCTTATATATGAATGCATATAGGATATTTTGAAATAGTACGATTTAAGCTGCAGGAAGAATATCATTTATAAGCTCTTTCAAACTACTTTATCTTACAAACTTTCTTCTTCTTTATCTTTCAAAAGGTCCTTTGTTAGAAAGGTTTGATATATATTTGATGAATCAAATTTGTTACAAGTCATGTGAAAAAGGGACCATCTGAGAATTGCAAAGCCTATCCATCTACTCTAATAAAACTGCACTGTGACTAGGATAGAAAATTTCCATTTTTGTTGTCACCTTTGCCTTATCTGGATCTAGAATTGACCAATCGTGATTGTCAACCAAATAAGAAGTCAACCAATGAGATAATTCATTGAGACCAGAAAGTTGTTTTGATCTCCGACATAGGCCGCCATTTTTGTTAACTTTTTTTGTTGGTTTGGCGACTTAAACATCGTACCTGCAGCTAATTCAAGCTGTAGTTACAATGTTTAAGTCTCCAACCAGCTATAACAATTTTTGGTTGCACGCCACTGGCTGTAAATTTTCAAAATAGCGCTGTTTTAAATTAAAGCGGGACTTCCTGTAATAGTCAAAGGGCAGGTATAATTAAGCAAAGGGGGGGGGGTGTTGCAGCGATTGGTCAATTGACATCATCTTAGTATCAAAGTACAATCTATGCTTTACCTGTGCTACATCAAGTTTCTTTTTTCAATACAAGGTATGGTGAACACTTTGTCTTTATAGTTGAACACTTTCATCGCAATAACTAAGTCATATATCAGGTTCAAAAAATGATTTGGTTATTACAGTACAATTGTTCAACAGCAATATTATCAACAAAAGATCTGGCAAATAAGGCAGAATCTTGTCAGCAGAAATGGAACTTAATAATAATTCTTCAGAAAACAAATAATTGATAAAAACTCCTAATTAAGCACCATAATATTTAGTCTTGTAGAATTACAAACTTCTTATAATTCCTGAAAGCCAGCTTAACCCATTACCAGACGGAAAAATATTTGACTGGTCTATTTTGAAAGGAGTTGCAGACAACAACTTAGTTTGTGAACTTTTAGATATTTTAAATTTTCCAGTGAGGAAAGCATTGCGGAAAATGAAGAAATTGCTTGTTGCAATGAATTTCTTCATATTCCGCAATGTTTTCCAGATTGGTCTTCTTTAGGGGCATCAATAGATTAATGTGAAAAGTTTTGACCTTTGCTCTTTTGTGCATTTTTTGTTGTACTCGGGGATCAATACATTCCACAAGTTGTAGAATAATCATTTAGGTAGTGAGATTCCACAACTGTATTGAATTTGTTATTGAAATTTCATTGTTTTATGCAGATCAAGAAGTAGATCTCGTTCTCGAGGCAGAAGAAGCTACTCAAGAGGGCGAAAGAGTTACTCTAGGAGCAGAAGTAGGAGCAGGGACAGGAGAGGAAGTGGGTAAGTGAAACTAAATATAGCTAAGTTCTGCTATAATGTTAAAGTTTTTGACCCCATCAAGAGAAACTTTCGGGAAACCTGTGTACAAAATGAAGAAATTGCTTGTGAGAAGAATTTCTTCATTTTACACAATGTTTTCTACCCAGAAAATTGAAAAAATCTAAAATTTCATGAATTTTAAATTATCATCTGCAGATCTTTTCAATTTGGACCAGTCTTAAATTTTGCTGTTAAAGTGGCCTTGGTGAGCTTATTGACCTCTTTTACAGATGATGTTAAAGATCCACTTTTCTCTTATAAAATTGGGTAATAGATTATTGATCTGACATGAATAACAAATTTGTGCATTAAAGGATATATTGTGGTCAGGATAACTGTAAATGAGTTAAAGCTAAGAACAATTATACTCATCGCAACAAAAAATCTTTTTATGACTGCATGCAAAATAAAAGAAAATGAATATTACAAAACATGAAAATAGGTTTTTAAAAGATTAAGTACATTATGCAGTTTTAGTTCAGCTGTGCACTAAATGAGAGCTTTTTAGCTCACCTGAGCACGAAGTGCTCTGGTTGAATTATTGTGATCGGTCATAGTCCATACGTCTGTCCTTCCGCCCATCAATCCGTCTGTCTGTTCCCAATTACAAAGAAATCTTCTCCTCCTAAACTAACCATGGAAATTCAACAAATCTTCAGAGAAATGATCCTTAAGTGATGCTCTTTCAAAATACTTAAAAGAATTGAAATCCATCAAGAACTTTGGTTGCCATCACAATGGAGTGAAAAAACTTTAAAAAATCTTCTCCTCCCAAGCCGTAAGACCTAGAGCTTCGATATTTGGTATAAATCATCATCTCTTGACCATCTACCAAAATATTTCAAAGAATTACTGTATTCTGAAAATCTGCCCTTTTCTGTGTGATCCCTGATCATACATAGAAATAAAGAAGGAAAACTTTTAAAGATCTTCTTCTCCCTAACTATTAGGCCTAGAGCTTTGATATTTTGTAAAAATCATCTATTAACCCTCTACCTAAATACTTCAAAGAATAACAGTATCTGGAAAATTACCTCTTTTTGATGTGATCCCTGATTTTACATAGAATTCTTTTAAAAATCTTCTGCTCCAAAACCATAAGGCCTAGAGCTTGGATATTTTGTATAAATCATCATAAATTGACCCTGTACTAAAATACTTCATGAAATTACCTTTCTCTGAAAATTAACTCTTTTCTTTGTGATCCCTGATTTTACATAGAAATAAAGAAGGAAGTCTTAAAAATCTTCTTCTCCCAAACCAATAGGCAAAGGGCTTTAACATTTGGAGTGTAATAATACCTATTGACCCTGTACTCAAGTACTTCAAAGAATTTAATACTCTTGAAATTAGCTCAATACGATTGGATCTTCACTAAACCTAGGATTAAAGGAGAAAATCTTAAAAAAATCTTCTCAAAAATGATTAGGTGTAGGGCTTTGATATTTTGTATTTATCATAAAGCCTTGAGCCATCATACTCAGGGGAGCGGTATAGGACCATCATGGTCCTTTTGTTTGATACTTGAACTGCCTTCATGCGAGTTTTGTTAGCAGTCAAAAATTTAAAACGTTGGAAAGGGTTAAAGGGGGCTCTTAAGGGTATTTTTGTCTTGGCGATTAATTTAATGGTTTCATTCAATTCTTGTGAAATTTCTTATGATGTTTATGATGTTTGTTATTCTTTCATTCCCCCTGGTAGATAGCTATATACATATCTATCAGTGTGTATTTATAAATTTAAATGTTTTGTTACTTAATGCGAGGTTCATTATTATCTCTTTGTATTTTGATCCTGTAACATGCTCATATTATCTTTCCGTTCAATAGATCATTACCCAGTTTTCCGATGGCGACTAAAAATTACTATCAAATTATCTCTCTTATCATTTTTATTTCAGTATCTAAAATATCTGAATGCAGAGAGTTAGGGTGCAGATTGGGCTGCACTTTGCTCAACTGTTCTTTTATTTTCTGATATTTTACTGTTATGAGGAAGAACTACCATGCTTTTGAACATGGTTATATTCCATCAAAATACAAAGTTAAAAAGGGGAATTAGACAAAATCAGTGCTACAGCATTGGATTACTTTTTTGACTTTATACCTAAATTTTCTTAATGCTTATTAGAAACCCCTAAATCTAAAAACAGTAAATCTAGAAGATGAATTTGAACAAGAATTAGGGCAATCTTTGTCCTCTGGTAATGGATTAACCTATTCCTACTGTGATGCCTTTGGACGCCTGTCAAGAAAAAACATTGAGAAAACATTGTGTAAACAAAAACAAGTAATTTCTTTATTTTCCAAAATATTTTCTACCCAGAAAGTTGAAAAAATCTGTAATTTCATAAACATTATGTCGTCTGCAACACCTTTCGATTTGAACCAGTCTAAAATTTTGCTGTCTGGAAATGGGTTAAGTATTTTTGAAATGACAACACTTATTAGCAGAGAAAGAAAAACACTCAGGGAAATATCATTCTTTTAAAGATTCAAACCATACTCTTTCAAACAATTTAGAGAAATAAAAGTTTAAATCACTTTAGATTTTTAGCTCCTGTGGCTGAAAGCCAGAGAGCTATTGGCGTTGTGTTTGTCGTACTACCGTCCGTGCATGTGTGTGTGTGTGTCCGTAAACTTTTACTTTAAAAATCTTCTCCATAGAAAGTACTGAAAAGAATTCATCCAAATTTCACAGAAATGATCCTTGGGTGACCCTTTATCAGATTCTTTCACAGATTTTTAATTGGATGAAAAACATGGCTTAAATGGGCATGGCTCAGATTCCATAAATTTTTATTTTTATTTTATGAATTTTACATAACTTGACTTGAATTTTTAAAAACAATTAAAAGTTTGGAATGGTTCTCAAGAGCTATTTCAAAGATTTCAATGATTTAGATTTATTTTGATTATATTCAGTTTATTTCAAACTAATGACAAAATCAGTGCTACAGCATTGGATACTTTTTTGCCTTTATACTTAAATTTTTTTATAATTTGCTTAATCAGTACATTCATGTCTGTGGAGCAAAACAGGCGCACAAGCGCTTCTAGTAAAGCTTAGCCCATTCCCACACAGTGACACTTTTGAAGCCCCTTCAGAAAAGCAATTTTGGAAACAAATGTGTAAAATGTAGCAATTTCCTCATTTTTCACAATGTTTTTTACGTAGATAGTTGAAAAACAAATTTTAAATTATCATCTGTGACTCTTTTCAATTTGGACCAGTCTAAAAATTGGCCATCTGGTAATAGGTTAAAAACTCTAAAATCAAGGATGGTAAATCTAAATTCATTTTAATTGTAATTTTGTGACTTATTCATCTGAGGTTTATTACAAACCTTGATCCTTTAAAACATTGCAGCGCAGGTTTAGGTATCTGCATTCAAAATAAGTTATTAGAAAAACTATAAGATAGTTATTGCAATAGTACTCTCATATTTACATTTCAAACAACTGAATTAGCTCAACACTTCACGTCGAACCCTTTACTACACAACAAAATTTTAGACCATTCAAAATTCAAAAAAATTATTTCACATGGTGAATATGATTTGGTTTATAATGAATTCCTGAAAACATCATTAGCTTAATCAGTAAAATCAGGCCTGTGGAGCGATACATTTGCTCATGCGCCTCTAGTTACCATTGACTACAATACATCCTTAAAAACCATTCTTTGAATGACAGACTGCATTTTCATATGCTGAGAACTGACATCTTGAAAATGTCATACAAAGAGTGATTCTATACATGTATAAGATCAGAATGTTCATGTTGACTAGTGAAAAAAGGATAACTTTGTAGGAAAATGTGTTTATTTTACAGACATGATAGAAAGCGTCGAGACAGTAGAGATAGGCATAGCAGGGATAGATCAAGTAGAGACAGATATCCAAGGTTTGATTTTTGATAATTTTTGTACCAAATTTATGTGTGACCTAGCACATATTTTCAGTGTTTTGTGATTAAAAGGTTGTGTCATTCAAAAGAGAGAATTATTGTCAGAAGTTTTGTGTGTGCAACATTTGACTAAGCGCATACTGATTCAATGCTGCTTTACTCAAAATTTAGACTTGATGACAAAATTCTTATGTGAGCAACTTCTTCTACATATCATGACAGATTATGATAAAATTTTCTTCATGTTACCCCATTGCATATTATCAGCTTTTTAGCTAGCAAAGGGTCAGCTTTGATAGCTTAAGTTAACAGACAAATTTTGAGATTGTCTCAGAGTTCAGCAAGTGCAGACAGAGGGATGCAGAAAATCATCATATAGCGTTTTCGATTTTCCCATCAAAAGTCTTTAGGGATATCACTGCCAAAGGCAAAACTGTGCCAGCACTTTCTGAGATTCTGTGGTTCGTGAACATTTCCAGAAAAGAAGCCGCCATCATAGCGTAGTCTATAGCGCATCAGACTTGTAATCTTCAATCATTGGCTGTCATGAGTTCGATCCCTGGCGGCAGCATGTATCCTTTCCAACATTTATCTTTCACCAACAGGTGGATAATTGTAAATCTAAGTGGGATATCAGCTATATGCTTTGAAAGGATATAGTGGTAGTACTGGTGTGAGAAATACCAGGAATCCATTGTTAGGTGCTCCAGCCACTGCGATATGACTGAAATACTGTTAAAAGTGGTGTTAAACCCAAATCAATCCATCCAGAGAAGAAGAAATTTCATGTTACAAAAAATTCTATACACAATGTTCTAGTCTGTAAATTGCTTGTTCCTTAACCCATTCCCATGCAATTAAGCCCATGAGGAATAAAACTTGAGAAAAGATTGCAGAAAATAAAGAAAATTTATGTAACAAGCAATTTCTCCAAATTTTTAAATCCCATCTACTGAAAATTGTTGTCTGCAACTTCTTTGAATTTTGACACATTCGAAATCTTTTTGTCAGGTAATGGATTACAAGTTATTTGCCCTATTGAAACATTCTGCATCTTTTTTGAAATTAAGCTTTTCTAAAATTTTTAAATCTGCGTATAGCATTACCCATTCCCACCTAATCTCTCTTTAAGCCCCTTAACAATAAATTTTGGAATACATTGTGGACACAGAAGAAATTGCTTGATTCAAGCATATTCTTTAATGACCTCAATGTATTTCATCCCAGAAGACAAAGGATTTTAGAATTTCAGCATCCTAAAATTGTCGTCTTCATCTTCTTTGAAATGGAATAGTCTAAAATTTTCTGATTTTGGAATGAGTTGATTAGGTTCTAGTGAATAGCCATCATAAAACCGAATAGTCTTTTGTTAGTTCACTGCTATGATAATGTATTCTTTGTGTTTTACAGCCGCTCTCCACCTTCACGTTCCAGGAGCAGGTCAAGGTCACCACCTAGAAATGATGATTAGCACCAAAATGAACAAATTACTACAGGCCAGAGTGGATAAAGTTCTTTCATGACATTATTTTATATGAACACAAATCTTGTTTTTCTGACCATCTTTTAGTTATGTACAGAATGTTACTCTTGCAATGTTTTTTTATGCCACTACCATGTAATGGCAATCGGCATATATAGTTACCTCTGTGTGTGTTAGTAGCCGGGTTAGTTTGTTAGTATGTTTGTCTATATCTTCTCTGAAAAGGTTTCTTCTGCATCAGTTAATGGATTTCAAAATAACTTGGCACACTTGTTCCCATTGATGAGTATTACTTTCATGCGTAAAGTTCTGTTGAATAGTTATAGGTCACAGCTGAAGGTCATGTGACAAGCATTTAAACTTGAGCATCAGTGTCTGATACACATTTCTAGTTTATTGTTATGTTTTAAAAGATTGCATCATCTTAAAAAATGGCTTTATCTGTTTTTAACGATATTTGAACGAAAAGATAGGATAAAAAGAATTAAAGGAATTGTTTTTGAAATTCTGTTTTATTTATTGAATTTGGTGTATATGATTTCAATGTAAACCCTTGTCATGCTGAACCTGGAATATTCCGGTTTTGGCAGGAGGTATAGACCAAGATAAGCCTGCACATAAGTGCAGTCTGATCTAAGTCTACACCTCCTGCTTGTATTTTCCTGCCAGAGTTGTTAATGAGGCTGATTTCCAAAAGAAATATTGATTTTTGAACAACAAGATCTATCAGTGCATTCAGCTCTTTGATTTTACAGCAATTAAGTAAGATAATTTATACAGCATGACAAGTGTAAACAATAATCATTATCTTGGAAAATAGGGCTAAAGTTTGGAGACTTCTATCTCACATGAAGCTTTATGTACATTTCTCATTTTCTCATAACTCATGCATTATTTCATTTTGCCCCTGTCATGTAATGGCAACAGGCATATAGACTTATCTCTGTCTGGGAGTTTGTCGCTATGTTGTTAGTGTGTGCGTCCATTTATTGTCCGGAGCTATCTTCTATATTAATTGAACAAATTCAAAAAGGCACAGTTGTTCCTGTGGATGAGTATTAGTTTCATGTGTTAAGTTCTGCGGATACTTCCAAATTCAAGGTCACAGCAGAAGGTTGGGCATCAGTATGTGATACGCAATTTCAGTTATTTTCATTATATACAACTCAAGCACTGTAGTATGTTGTCTTTGGAAGTGTATTGCTTGAGTACTGGTACATTTATGATCGTACCATTTTGTTGGTATTGTACCAAACATATCTGTTCAAGCTGTCTATACCATGTTAAGGAAAACAATCCACAACTACTTAGTGTTTATTCTTCAACAACAAATCTACTTACCTCTGAATCATGGGCAAATTGACTGACTGCTGGCCATTCCCCCTTGCCACTTACTAGAAGTTCATTTTTAATGCTAAACAGTGTTATTTTGGCAAAATTTATTGTCAGAAACATGTGACATAAAAGTAACATGGTTGGTTAGCAAATAGCAAATATTCCTGTTTTGGCATGAGGCATAGACAAAGATCAGCCTGCACAAACATGCAGTCTGAACTTAATCTACACCACCTGCTTGTCCTTATTGAGCAGGCATTGTTCATAGAATAAATTGTCTTAAGAAATTTAAGTTCTCTGTAAGAGCTTCCAGTGCTTACATTCCTTTGATTTAAATGTATCTTTTTGAAACATATTTTATTCAGCATGAGAAGAATTAAAGTGATAACTTCAGTTTGAATAGAGTGTAGTTATGACATTTGAGTCACCAACCCAACAAAATGCTTAACATAAATGTTGACTGATATCTGAGTTTATATATCACTGCAGGTCTAAAAGTATGATTTGATTGGTCTATCTGACTTTTTGATTGACAGCTGCAATCTACAAATTTTTCTGCTGAAATGCCATTTTTAGAACATTTGGTTAGGTATCAATCATCCATCAATTTAATGTATCAATTATCGATCCTTTGAAATGTATGGAGTTGTAGTGGAGAAAGATGGTGCAAGACTAAAAACTTCAACATTTCATTTAACCCTTTCACGTACAAATACAGGATTTTACGTAGCTGTGATTTTATACTTGAGAAATATTGTGGAAAAAGAAGAAATTGCTTTTAACAAGCAATTTCTTCTTTTTCCTCAATATTTTCTACCACATAGGATGGTTTCATTTCAAATTGCATCCAATTTTCATTGTCATCTGCAACCTCTTTCAATTTGGACCAGTCTCTATTGTCAAAAAATAGGAAAGGGTTAACAGTCAGAAATTTTTATTTGAAATTACAAGCAAGTCAGGCATGTAATGTATCAATTTTCACTTGCCTGAATGAGAATTTCACAAGCCCATTCGAAATTATGTTAAATGTTTCATACAAGCTTGTAAATGTAAATAAAAGAGAAAAAAACTTCATAAAAACATCATAGGATCTATATTCATTTATTTGAAGTCATTGCTCCTGACTACTTTTTAGGTCACCTGGCCTAAGGTCAAGGTGACTATAGCAATTGTGTTTCGTCTGTCCTCATGTATTCACTTTTTAGCTCACCTGAGCACAAAGAATGAGGTCAGCTTTTGTGATCGATCGTTGTCTGTCCATTTGTCTCCGTCTGTCCACAATTTCTTCTCCCAAACCAGTAGGCCAATCGAACTGAAACTTTGCAAGGATGTTCCCTAGGTGCAGTTCTACAAAAGTTGTTTAAAGGATTTCATTCGGTGAAAAACTTTGGTTAATGCAGCAATTGAAAATGGGAAATTTTAATAAATCTTTAAAAATCTTCTCCTAAAACAGCTGGCCTATCAAGCTGAAACTTTACAGGGATGTTCCTTGGGAAAATCTCTACAAAAGTTGTTAAATAAATTACATTTCGTGAACTCTGGTTGCCGCGACATTTGAAAATGGAAAATTTTTGTAAATCTTTGATTTTGTTTTTCTCAGAAACTATAAGGCAAAGGCATTTAAATTTCATATGTAGCTTAATCACATGGTTCTTTACCAAGTTTTCAAAATAATTAATCTCTTGGGTCAAAAATGGCCCGCCCCTGAGGTCTGAAGTTTTGAAATATGCTTAATTAGAGCATGTTCAAAAGACATCTCTTAGTAAACTATAAGGTCTAGGACATTCTTATTTGGTATGTAGCATCACTAGATAGTTTTTGTCGAGCCTGCTTGCGGTGAGCGAGACATAGTTGTCACTATGACAAGTTGGTCCGTGTGCGTTAGTCCATTAGTCCGTCCAGACATCCGTCCGTCCATATTTTTCCGGACAATTACTCCTACATTTATGGCTGGATTTCAAAATATCTTGGCACAATTATTCTCCATCATGAGTAGATGGGCCATTTTAAAAGAATTCTTTTGATAGCTTTAAGTTCAAGGTCACAGCTCAAGATCAAACATTTAAATTGTGCTTTTCCGGAGCATTTCTCCTACAATTATGGATGGATTTCAAAATAACTTGGCACAATTATTCCCCATCATGGGTAGATGTGCCATTTGGAAGAATATTTTTGATAGCTTCAAGTTCAAGGTAAAAGCTCAAGGTCAAACACTTAAAATTGTGCTTGCCCACTGCATTTCTCCTACAACTATGGATGGATTTAAAAATAAATTGGCACAATTGTTCTCCATCATGAGTAGATGTGCCATTTGAAAAAAATCTTTTGATAGCTTCAAGTTCAAGGTCAAAGCTCAAGGTAAAACACTAAAATTGTGCTTATCTGGAGCATAACACCCACAAAACTCACAGCAGTTGTCCTGGGACAACCATCTAGTTTACTATATTACTTTAAATTGTTCTCTTAGAGTCAAAAAATGTTCCTGCACGAGGGGTCCAAAATAGGGAAAAACGCAAGATCTGGGCAAGTTGAAACAACAAAATTTGCCTTAACCCATTCCAACTCAAGCCCTCCTTTTTACGCCCCTCAAGAAAAATACTTTGGAAAACATTGTGGAAAATGAAGAAATTGCTTGTATCAAGCAATTTCTTCATTATCCACAATGTTTTCGATTCAAAAAGACAAAGAAATTCGAAATTCCATCAACCTTAAATTGTAGTCTGCAGCTTCTATCAATTTGGACCAGTCTAAAATTTTGTCGTGTGGGAATGGGTTAAAGCCGATGGCATTTATATTTGGAATGTATCATTGCTTGGCTGTTATCTAACAATTTTGATTAAATTATGCCTGTAGGTTAAAAAACATCCCTTCCCTGGGTGTCCAATGTTTGTAAAGATGCTCAATTAGACCATGTTCAAGTCTTCTCCTCCCAATCTACCAAGTCTGAGGCATTCATATTTAGAATAAAGCATAACCAAATGGTTCTCTACCACGTTAGCTAAAATCTTAGCCTTGGGATAAAACTGCCATGCCCCAGAGGTCCAAAGTTTGGGAAAATGCCCAATTAGAGAAACTTCAAAAGCCTTCACCTTCTAAAATATAAGGTGAAGAACATCCATATTTGGTGTGTTGCATTACTAAATAATTTTGTACTATGTTTCAGGAAAGTATGCTCTTAGAATCAAAAACCTCTCTGCTCCAGGGGTTGAAAATTCCATAAATTGCTCAATTTGAAAGAATTCTTCTTAAATATAGGGCCCAGAGCAATTATATTAAAACATAGCATAATGTTATTATCATCTACCATGTTTATATCCTTTGTACAAAAATCGCCCTTCCCAAGGCATCCAAAGTTATGAAATACGCTCAATTAGAGCATGTTGAAATATCTTCCCCTCCGAATGTAAAAGTTGTAATGCATTCATATTTAGTTTACAGTGCATCCAGATTGGTCTGTACCAAGGTTGCTAAAATTATACCCATTGAAGTTGCAGACAGTAATTAAAGTTTGAATGGAATCTAAATACAGAGAATTTCAGGGTTGAAACATTGTGAGAAATGGGAAAATTGCTTGTAACTCCCAAGTTCTCCCTTTCTCACAATTTTTATACTCCGCCAGAGGCGGTCGTTCTGGCGGTCATATATTGGAATCATCTTCTCCGTCTGTCTATCCGTCCATACGTACGCCCACTTTTCTCGTGAGGGCAACTCCTCCTTAGGCTTTATGAAACTTGGTCAATATTATCACCTTAACTGGTAGATGTGCATGAAGTACGGATTTTACGGTTCTTTGATTTTTGCCTCAGTTATGCCCCCTTACAACTTAGTCTCTTGGGCTTATTGAAATTGCAGCCTTGTGAATGCAACTCTAAGTTTCTGGCTGGATCTAAATGAAACTTGGTGGATGTTATCACCTTATTTGGTAGATGTGCATGAAGTATGGATTTTATGGTACATTGATTTTTGCCTCAGTTATGCCCCCTTAAAATTTAGTCTCTAGGGCTTAATGAAATTGCAGCCTTGTGAACGCAACTCCTCGTGATTCTGGCTGGATCTAAATGAAACTTGGTCAATATTATCATCTTAACTGGTAGATGTGCATGAAGTATGGATTTTATGGTTCATTGATTTTTGCCTCAGTTATGCCCCCTTAAAATTTAGTCTCTTAGGGCTTAATGAAATTGCAGCCTTGTGAACGCAACTCCTCGTGTTTCTGGCTGGATCTAAATGAAACTTGGTCAATATTATCATCTTAACTGGTAGATGTGCATGAAGTATGGATTTTATGGTTCATTGATTTTTGCCTCAGTTATGCCCCCTTAAAATTTAGTCTCTTAGGGCTTAATGAAATTGCAGCCTTGTGAACGCAACTCCTCCTAAGTTTCTTGCTGGATCTAAATGAAACTTGGTCAATGTGCATGAAGTATGGATTTTATGGTTCATTAATTTTTCCCCGGCTTATGCCCCGTTAAAACTTAGTCTCTGGGGCTAATTGAAATTGCAGCCTTGTGAGAGCAACTCCTCTAACTTTTTGTTTTGATTTAAATGAAATTTGGTCAATGTCATGACCATAATTTGTAGGTGTACATCGATCAAGGATTTTATGGTTCATTGATTTTTGCAAGAGTTATGCTCCTTGACACTTAGTCTCTGGGCATATTCAATCATAAACTGTTTGAACTTGACAATTTAAAAAGGTAGTCTGCAAATGTTTTGAATTTGGTTCTGTCAAAATAAGTAGTGTCTACAATTATTTTCGTGAAACAGCAGCAAAGTAGCGGCGTATATTGTGACTATGGCACTCTTGTTGAAACCTATTTCCCCTGAGGGCGACAAAAATTGGGATAGTTTGGCAATGGATTAAACTATAAAGCCATAGGCAATTAGGCATTCATTTTTTTGTAAAGCTTTACTGGATAGTTTTGTACTAAGCCCAAAATCTTATATTTGTTTTATTTATTTTGCTCAATTGTGTTTTTTCATACAAAAAAGTACTGTAATATGCTGATGCCTCAGGTGAGTGAATTAGGACCATCGTGGTCCTCTTGCTGGAGCACCTAACAATGGATTCCTGGTATTTCTAACACCATTACTACCACTACATCCTTTCCTAGCCTCCAGCTGCTATCCCACTTAGGTTTACGATTATCAACCCATTGGTGAGAGACAAATGTCGGAGAAAATATGTGTCGCTACCGGTGATCGAACACATCCTGTAATTGAAGATTAGGAGTCTGGTGCGCTACCGACTGCGCTATGACGGCGGCGTTATCGTCTTAACGTTTGACAAAGAAGATTACTAAATAAAACAATGCTTTCTTAGGTCACAGCACTTTTCAGTCCTTTGATTTTATATGTTACTTGCCATAAATGTTGCAAAAAAAAAAAAGATATCTATATTAAACATCGAAGTGAAGTTTCTTGTTTGGGTCATACGGCGGGACCAGTGATTCATAAGGTGAGCTATTTTAGAGCTAAGTGTTGCTCGAGTAAAGCTATTTTATTCCATTACCAGACGGTAAAATTATAGACTGGTTGAAAATGAAAGAAGTTGCAGACGACAATCTAAAGTTTGTGAAATTTGGAAAAAAATTTTTAAACTTTCTGTGCTGATTCAAACAATGTCTTCATTTTTATCAATGTTTCCCCTCAATTCATTTTGACGCCTCCATAAACAAAAAAAGCTTTAGGAAACATTGCGAAAAATGAAGAAATTGCTTGCTACAAGCAATTTCTTCATTATCCAAACTGTTTTCTTCCAGTATTTTTTTTAGAATTTCAAGAACTGAAACATTGTCGTTGGAAACATCTTTCAATTTGTGCCAGTTTAAAATTTTGTTGTCTGGTAATGGGTTAAATAGTAGATAATGTGAAATTTACCCCTTGCATTGCTGTATTAATTCCCTTACTGAATTGTTGTAAAACCAAAGGATTGAAACCACCGAGAGAACTAGTTGTTAAAAAATCAATATATCTTTTAGAAATCAATTTCATTGATAAACAACTCGGACAGGAGAAGTACGCGGCAGGGGGTATAGACAAAGATCAGACTGCACTTATGTGCAGGCTGGTCTTGGTCTACACCTCCTGCCCAAACCGGAACATTCCGGGTTCAGCTTGACAAGGGTTAAGACATAAAGAATAGGGTGTTGTAGAATAAATTATTGTACAACGTATATGATAACTAAAAATAAGAAAAAAAACAATGTTCGTTTTGAAAACACTGTTTTTGGGGAAAACCTCAGCATGATGATTTATTTTCCTGACATTTACAGAATGGGGCGGGGCATATCTCTCCATTCCCAGACGGTTCGCTCACATTTGGGTCGGTTAACAACACTTATATCGGAGAGCAGCGCAGATGGTACAGACTTACCAGTCTAACGAAGATGGTACAGATACTCCAGTCTTAGGCGGTGGACGCTTTTGGTTAGTAAACATAAAGTAAGGTTTAATGGGATTACTCGATTTCATTAACATCTAAAAAGTCTTTCTTCCTTTGAAATTTTGATTAATTTTTAATTCAAAATCATATATTTTTGCTTTTAAAAGCTTAATTTCAGGTTGAATTTTCGCAAAAACACAAATAAATTAATAAATACTGAAGAAGAATTCTGATGAATTTATTGAATAAAATACATGGATATTCCACGAACAAAGCAACCATAGACAACATGGACTCGAAGGAAATGTTGCACAAAAAACATTATAAAAAGTCTAACAAGATGCGAAGGGACGATGATCGGTATAAAAAATTTGTTGGAAATAGGACAGAAGGTAGATTTCTAAAATTATTGTCATCTTTCATGGCAAACCCGACCTTAATCACGAAGTTGTAGAGGCCTAATGCCGTTGACATAAGCCTTAGCTTTTATTTGCCAATTTGGTTTAGTTTCATTAATTAATAACAAGGCTATATTCCTCTGTGGTTCGTAAATTATAATCCTGGTTTTGGGTTTTTTTTTTTGAAAAGATAATTTTAAACAATTCACTTTTTCTAATTATTGAATTTTGGAAGGGTTGATGGGATATGAGAGCATTGGCTACACAACTCTAACAACTTAATTATGTGGGTGGGGGATGGCATTTTGGAGCAGGCAATACCAGGCATGTCAGCTTATTATTTGCTCAAACTCTATTAATGAAACGATTCTGGTACAGAAAATATCAAATGTCCTTAAAAATGTCAAAAGGTCACCATTTGTGGAGAAATTTGATAGAATAGGTTTTGTAACAACATTTTGCAGACAGCAAATTACGTAGCTAAAACAAAAGTACAATGTTAAATAAAAGGCTCTGTTTTGTCACGCCCAACTTACATGTACAATGGAACTCATGAGAGAAACTAATTTCAAAATCAAATCCTATAGTATGACTTTTTGTCACTTTCTTGCCAAAAAACACATAAGTATGTCAGGGCTCTGCAGACTCCCAGAATTTGGGGAGAAGTCACTTCTCACTAGTCTGAGAATTGGGAGAAGTTTTTCAAAATGGGGAGAAGTGGTGAGACTTTCAGGAGAAGTGGATCGCGTTAAAAATTAAGTTTTTGCGCATATTCCTCATTTCTATCAGAAAATAAAATAGCTTTACAACCAAGTAGTTGCTTTTTATATTATGTATTATGCAATAAACATAGAAAATACTGCTTATTCTTTCAGTCCTCAATAAAGATCTTATTCCTCTGAACAAATCCTTTATTTTACTTTTTTTAGGTTTGAGAATTCAAGAGTTTTTTTCTGATTTTTTAATATTTCATAATAGATTCATATATGATAAGAAAGTCAACTAATAAAAAAAAAATGGAAAAAGTGTATAGGCAGTCTGAATGAAATTAGTAGTGTTCCTATTTGAAGCAGAAAATGAGAAAAGATTTTATTGTAACAACATGTATTTAATCAAACCATTACCAGAAGAAAAAATTCAGACTGATACAAATTGAAAGAAGCTAAATAAGACATTTCAAACTGAGCTTAAATAAGAAAGAATGTGCCAAAGAGGGTATAAACATGTGGGGAAAGGATAAATTGCTTGCTGCAATAATTTCCTCCTTTTTCCACAGTTTCCCATAAAAACATTTCAAGATGTCAAAATTGGGGATTGTGTTAAAGACTGTCCACTTTACCTGATATCATATAGGGCCTAAAATTGTCAATAATTAGTCAAAAAAGGTCCTCTGTGATTAAGTCAGTTATAATGTGTAAAGGGTAAGGGTTACTGCTAAGTACAAAAAACCAGACTGTGTACATGCAGAGGTTTAAAGTTAACACAGGATAATTTGCTCCATTTTATAGGATTACATGTTATTTAAAGGAATTATTTACAACACAAGAAAGTAGAATTTAGTTTTGGGAAGAATGTATCATAACAAGAAACTCAGGAAAAGATCGTAGCAGCCTTTAAATTGTTTGCCATAATTTTCTTCACTTGTTACAATTAAAGTAGATAATTCAAATTGAAGGACTCTAATGAAAAATGAATTTAATCTACGTAGATTTTCGGCAGAATTATTTTTCATCAAGATTTCAAATTTTTTAACAAAATTTTGACTTCTGGTAAATGACACGGTGTCCGTAAATGTCGGCCATTATTCTCATTAGACATTATGTGAAAGTAAGCAAAAATCTCGTAGACTGATGATAAATTAATTTACAGAAATAATTAAAACTTAAGAAGGGAAAGGATTTTAAATAAAGATTTCTAGTGCCGATAGTATACAAAGCATTGCCGAAACCAATCAGCGTAGGTGTGAATAAAGCAAGCATGTTGACTATTAGCTGCCAGAACATAACCCTCTTTCTGATGATCTGCTGGCCTCGCGACTATCGATACACGCTTGAATTACGATCAAAGGGCTTCCGACTGACAGTTGTATAATTGCACACTGTCCCCTACTTTTATAGCCACTGGGCCAGATTTGGTTATCACCTATCGTATCCAGGCGACTTCCCGAAAATTCCGGGCGACTTCGACTTCGCTTTGATCAGCAAATCAGGCGAAGTTTTATGAAACCAGGCGACTTTTTCGCCTAAGTCTCCCACTCTGCAGAGCCCTGTATGTTGCAGTTTGGTTTGAAAAATAGCGCAACTTTGGACTTATTTCAAAACAAACTGGTATTGCCATCAGTATCTGCATTGTACGAACTTTTCCAACTGCTGGTTCTCCCATTCTCTATATAGATGAAAACCCACCAGAAAGTAGTGATGGTTCCTGTCGCATGAAAGGGATATCACATGCTCCCAATGCAATTTTTATCTACTTTGCTTGCATTTTTTCTTTTTTTAGATAAAAAATACGTACGTAGAGTTTCTTGTTTTATACGCTTATAATTTCAAATGCACACACATGTAACGGAATTTTTGTTTCTACATTCAGTAATTTTTTTTTGTATGTTCATGCACGTCTTGGTGTAAGAATTGTTTGTGAGCTGACACAATTGTATGTGAATTACATACTGCAGTATGTGAATGGGCGCCCTGATGGCAGAGGTGAAATCATCTAAGTAGAACAATGAACATGATTTCAACATGTTGCAAGAGATAGGTTTGAAAGTGATGCTGAGAGAATTATCTCAAAAGAGGCTCATGTACTGCATCATTATATGATCAATGGAAGTGGTCTCTCCAATTACAGTCACAAAGCTCAAGAAAGTTGTATTTCTTTGATATATTTCAAACGCTGACATTGATTAATGTTGATTTCTTACAATTTGCATATTGATTGTATTTCATGTATTAACTGCGAGTGCGCAGAAATGAAAACAATCGAATGCAGAAGACTGCTCGAGTATGGAAAACTTAAGTATACAGTCACCAAGCTCCAGTGATTATACAGAAAGGTCTTGAGAGAGTCCAAAGGGGGCGGAATCCATAAGTGCTAGTTATTCTGAGATGTAAAACAACATACTAATACTTTCCCTTTTTACAAATCTTTTCAGAATTTCATTTGCTTGATTTAAACAAAGATCTAAATAATAAAGGGAAACAGCATTCTAAAATCCTCCTTCTCAATGAAATCACATGTCGTGGGCATATATTTGAATAGTCTTGATTAAGCAATTCAAATGAGCTCCTACAACACAAGGTTTATAGCATCAAAGTTGAAATAATTAAATCTAAAATCTGAATTACACCCTGTATCTGTGTAAAGACTTAGAAAAAAAATAATGGAAATCAATTCAATTAAAAATTAACCCCTTTTTAATGATGAATGATTGAATTGTATTGAAAAAATTATGATATTGTTGAAACAATAAACTGGTCATTAATTCATCAGAGTTGGAGATATTCATAAATATTAGTTATATAGATTGCCAGTACCACAGACTCCAGAGTCCAGATGATTATAAATGTATTAATATTTACAGCTGTATATATAGACAGACTATATGTCTATTATTCATAAAAGTTGTCCTCTCAGAGATACGTTTTTGTAGTGCTATCTGTCTTGGTCCATTTTTCCATGAGTTGTTTTATTTTCATTTTATTTTCAAACAATATCTGATATAGTTTTACAGATTTTGATGAACGTTCACATACTTGTCAATCTTAGTTCTGCAAGAAACAAATATTATTTGTTTGCCCAAAGGATCTTATATACATATACCAAGGTCAATGATTTTTGTCTTGGTCAAACTTCTGCAAAACTTAACGACTAAAAACAAAAACATTTACATTTATTTTATGCCTATTCAAGATACAATACTCAGATAGGCATCTGCAGATATTAACCCATTCCAACACAATTCCTCCTTTTTACGCCCCTCAAGAAAAAAGGCTTGGAAAACATTGTGGAAAATGAAGAAATTGCTTGTATCAAGCAATTTCTTCATTAACCACAATGTTTTCTATCCAAAAAAATTAAAATTCCATCCACTTGAAATTGTCGTCTGCAGCTACTTTCAATTTGGACCAGTCTAAAATTTTGTTGTGTAGGAATGGGTTAAGGGTAGAGGTCATGTAACAAGGTAAAGATAATTTTTTAAGGTCATATTTCCAAAAAAAAAAGACTGTTTACTGGCACATGGTGTTTCACAAAGAAATTTTTCCACATTGTATTCTACCCAGAAAACAGACACAATTAGGATTCTACCAGCTTAGAATTGTCAACTTGTAGCTTTTTATTTCAATTTAAACCAGTGTAAGATGATTTTGTATGGAAACGTCTTAAATGTTCACGACTGAGTAGAACCAACTTTCAATTGAATTTCAGGGCAAGGGTTTGCAGATAAAAGAAAGAAAAAAATCAAGCATGAATATTTACGGATGTTATCTAAAGAAAAGAAGAAAGCATCTTCTTCCCAATATCGTTTAAATGACAACAGTGGTCTTAGACAAACCTATAATTATGAAAGAAAAGAGTCACCAAACAAGGGTGGTAAATCTAAGTCAAGCAGACAATTTAATGAAGACCCAGACATGTCGAGATTTGAAGAAACAGGTTTGGAACCAGAGGAGGAAGAGGGGGCAGTTGGTGAAATAAGGTTTAATAGACAAGCTCCAGGAAAATCTTTCATCAGGTCTCAAGACAGCAGAAAAGGATTCAGGTATAAAAAATATGTGCTGGCCATCTTAATTCTTTCTATGAAGACCAACTTATATGCTTGTTCAAATTTGATAGCACTACCTGACTGATGCTTTTTCTGAGCTTTCTGAGAAAGGGTGAAGATCAAGAAATTTTAATACATATTAAATACAATATTCATTTTGGGCAAAGAGCAATTGGACAAAGTTTCTGATTTAATGATAATGTATGTACTTTTTTCATCTAAATTCATTTCTTTGTATTCTTCTAGCTCCCTTGAGCACAAATAACTCAAGACGAGCAATTATGATGTAGCTGTGTCAAACATATGTGTACTCTGGAGGCGATTTTGCTCAGATGTCTTGAAACTTGGTCAGAATGTTTGTAATTATGACATCTCAGGCATGTTTGCTATTGAGTCATGACGAATCATTAGCCTGGTCACCAGCCTGATCAAATCTTGCAAAAAAAAGTGTGTGCCCTCTAGCTACTACACTTTGCACTCTTGTTACCAGTACTTCATTTTTCACTGAAATGTCTCAAAACTTGTGCAGAATGAATTATCAATAATCCTCATGACAAGTTGGACAAGTTCAAAATTTGATTGTGTTAGGTCAAAAACTAGGTCACTTGGTCAAACATGAGAAAAACATTATGAGCACACTTGAGGCCACATTATCTTTGATTTCTTCCTTTATTATATTAGGGTTTCCTCCAGATGATCAGGGATCCCTCCCCAATCCTGCCCTTTAAAACCATTCCCATATAATCTTGCTTTTTACCCTCTTAAATAAAAAGGCCTAGGAAAACATTGTATTCTTCCCAAATAGGGAAAGATTTTTAAAACATCATCATCTTAGAATTATCGTCTGCAACTTCTTTCAATTTGAATCAGTCTTAAATTTTGTCATGTGGTATTTGGTTAAGTCCCCCAAGAGTTGAAAAAAGTTTTTAAGAAATTGTGTAAAAAGAAGGAATTGCTTGTTACAAGCAATTTCTTCATTATCCACATTGTTTTCTATAAAAAAAAGTTAAACACTTTTAGAATTCCATTAACTTAGAAATTTTATCTGCAACTGCTTTGAATATGGACCACTCAAAGACTTTGTCGTCTTGTAATTGGTTATAGTACAAAGAAAGAAAAAGTTGAAATTTGCTGAAACATCTTCAGTGAATCAGGAGCATTAGTTGATACTTTATTGTACCTGATAAATATTGAAGGATCCAGACAGAATCCTTATCCTGGATTTTGCTAGGGTCCCTTGCAATTTTCTTTGATCTAGGGACACTGTTAGTGCTGATCCCTGACAAGTCATTCCTCAAAGACCCATAATGCGTGCAGCAATGTTATTTTCAAGTAGTGTCTGAACAAGGGATTATGTTGTAGTGAGTATCAAAGATGTGAAGTAAAGTTTGTTTTCTGCAGGAAACAACAATACAGAGACTATAACCAAGATAGCAGCAATATTTTCTCTAAGGCTGTGGATGAAGCAAAAACTAAGAGAAGAGAGGTTCAAAGACACAGAGAGGTAAGGAAATCCCTGAACACATGATGGGTATTGGTATATGCCCCTTGTAACTATAAAGGACACACCCACAAAATATTTCAGCCTAACAAGCAATGTCTTCATTTCCACATTGTTTCCAAGCCTTTTTCCTTAACCTACTCAATGAGGATTTTAGTTTAGTTTAGTTTACATTGATTGGGAAACAAGTTCTTCCAACTTTAGATAAATCCCTCTCGATTGTTGCCAATAATCCAAGGAAGAGCCCTATTGTGGATTATAGATGCCCAAAGTAAAAGAAAGCTTTTGGAAACATTGTGGAAAATGAAGAAATTGCTTGTTACAAGCAATTTCTTCATTATCCATAATGTTTTCTATCCCATAAGTAAAAGAAATCCAAATTTTCATAAGTTTTGAATTTTCATCTGCAATTCCTTTCAAATTTGACTGGTCTAAAAATTTGCCTCCTGGTAATGGGTGAAGGGGCATCAAAACGAGTCATTGGTTAGGAATGGGTTAAAGTACACTTGACATATCACAATCATGTTCATTAGTATAACCCCCAACTACAAGTAAGGGGGGTATATTGGTTTCACCATGTCTGTCTGTCTGCACATCCTTCTGTCCGCCTGTAGATTGTTTGGTTTGCAAGCTGATATTGGCAAAAACCAATTAACATACAACCATGAAACTTCATGGAAATGTTGCCAATAATTCAAGATAGAGCCATATTGTTTGGGGTCCAATAGGTCAAAGGTCAACTACTTGAGTGACAAAATGCTGGAGGCAGTAGCAAGTCTGCCAGGATGATTCTAGTTTCTGTAACTCTTATGTAACCTTTTAAATTGCTTGTAATACATGCTCACCAAATATATGTTTTACCACCTATCAGTAGTCTGTATGTCTGTGTTAGAATGTTTTTGTGTGCACAAGTCCTCCCACAGTTTCAACTTGAATTCACAATAAGACTCCATGATGTCTAAAGCATGATACAAAAGTTATTTTGATCCCTGAAGTTTTTTGGAAATATCTAACCTTGACTTAGCAAATCAGCTTGGAATTACTAGTTTTTTGTGTGCACAACTCCTCCTTGATTTTAAATTGGAATGAACCGAGTCTTGCCGCAATTTATCTCTCTGATGTCTAGATGTGCAGGAAACAAACCAGGGCTCTGCAGAGTGGGCGACTCAGGAGAAAAAGTCGCCTGGTTTCATAAAACTTTGCCTGATTTGCTGATCAAAGCGAAGTCGAAGTCGCCTGGAATTTTCGGGAAGTCGCCTGGATACGATAGGTGATAACCAAATCTGGCCCAGTTGCTATAAAAGTAGGGGACAGTGTGCAATTATACAACTGTCGGTCGGAAGCCCTTTGATCGTAAATCAAGCGTGTATCGATACTGTAGTCGCGAGGCCAGCAGATTATCAGAAATAGGGGTATCTTCTGGCAGCTAATAGTCAACATGCTTGCTTCATTCACACCTACGCTGATTGGTTTCGTCAATGCTGTAATACTCTCGGCACTAGAAATCTTTATTTAAAATCCTTTCCCTTCCTTAGTTTTAATTATTTCTGTAAATTAAGTTATCATCAGTCTACGAAATTTGTTGCTTACTTTCACATAATGAGAATAATGGCCGACATTTACGGACGCCGTGTCATTTTCCAGAAGTCATTTTTTTAAAAAAATTGAAATCTTGATGAAAAATAATTCTGCCGAAAATCTACGTAGAGTAAATTCATTTTTCATTAGAATCCTTCAATTTGAGTTATCTGCTTTAATTGTAACAAGTGAAGAAAATTATGGCAAACAATTTAAAGGCTCCTACGATCTTTTCCTGAGATTCTTGTTATGATACATTCTATCCAAAAACTAAATTTCACTTACTTGTGTTGGTAATAATTCCTTTAAATAACATGTAATCCTATAAAATTGAGCAAATTATCCTGTGTTAACTTTAAACCTCTGCATGTACAGAGTCTGGTTTTGTGTACTGAGCAGTAACCCTTACCCTTTACACACTATAACTGACTTAATCACAGAGGACCTTTTTTTACCAATTAATGACAATTTTTAGCCATTTATATGTTATCAGGTAAAGTGCACAGACTTTAACTCATTACCATACAATCCCCCATGTTGACATCTTGAAATGTTTTTTATGGGAAACTGTAGAAAAAGGAGGAAATTTTTGCAGCAAGCAATTTATCCTTTTCCCACATGTTTCTACCCTCTTTGGCACCTTCTTTCTTATTTAAGCTCACTGTGAAATGTCTTATTTACCTTCTTTCAATTTGTACCAGTCTGAACTTTTTCTTCTGGTAATAGTTTGATTAAATACATGTTGTTACAATAAAATCTTTTCTCATTTTCTGCTTCAAATAGAAACACTACTCATTTCATTCAGACTGCCTATACACTATTTGCATTTTTTTTTATTAGTTGACTTTTTTTATTATATTTGAATCTATTATGAAATATTAAAAAAAAAAAAAATACAGAATCAAACTCTTGAATTCTCAAACCTAAAGAAAGAAAAATACAAAAGTATTTGTTCACAGGAATAAGATCTTTATTGAGGACTGAAAGGATAAGCAGTATATTCTATGTTTATTGCATAATACATGATATAAAATGCAACTACATGTACTTGTTGTAAAGCTATTTTATTTTCTGATAGAAATGAGGAATACGCGCAAAAAATTAATCTTTAACGCGATCCACTTCTCCTGAAAGTCTCACCACTTCTCCCCATTTTGAAAAACTTCTCCCAATTCTCAGACTAGTGAGAAGTGACTTCTCCCAAAATTCTGGGAGTCTGCAGAGCCCTGCAAACACTCTTTTTTTTATCCCTCAAGTTGTTTTGGTATTATCTTCCCTTGACCCAGCAAAATAGCTTAACTCTTCGCTGTCTTACAAAAGTCAAAGGGGTAGCAGATGACGTTATAAAGTAAGTACAATGCAAAAAGTAACAATCCTTTATGATAGAAAATATTGGCAGAAAAGAAATTGGCTATTACAAGCAATTTCTTCTTTTCCACTCTTGTTCTCTCAAATATATCACAGGAACGTTAAAGTCAGGGATTGGATGGAAAAAAAGTTCAAATTGTAGTATTCTTTCACTGAAAAGCCACTTCAGGCATTTATGCCCAAATCAGGGGCGCTCGTGTTACAAAACTGGATAAAGTAAGATAAAAATAAATAATAATTGAGGACTCTTTTAACCCTATTCATGCTGAAATATTTATCATATACCTATAAAAGATATGGAGTAATACCTGGCTGTCAAATACAACTCGACAGAAAAAAATCAATATTCGGCGTGTAGCAAAAAACCGTATTCGTCGAGTACCGTTAAACACTGACTTCTTTTTTGTGTATTGACGTTCCGGTTTTTTCGGAAAGTTGGTTATTTCTTAGCCATTTAAGAGAATTTTCTTAATGTCATTTCCTAAAAGGTATATAATAAAAGGAATATTACAACAGTGTGTTTTTCTATTTGTTGTTATGGTGTTCTGAATCGTGTGTAGGTATTTTTATTGGATTCGACCTTCGGTCTCATCCAATAAAAAATACCTACACACGATTCTCCAACATGATAACAACGCATAGAAAAAGACACTGTGGTAATATTCCTTATATATCCTCTACAGATTTTCCTTAATATCAAAGAGCTAAAAGCACTGGAAGCTACGACTGTAGGTTAATATTTCTTTTGAAAATATGTCTTATAAACAATTCTGGTTTAAAAGAGATAAGCAGGCGGTGTAGACTAAGATCAGACTGCACATATGTGCAGGCTGATCTTTGTCTATACCTCCTGCCAAAACAGGAATACTTCAGGTTCAGCATGACAAGGGTTAATATCCTTTATCTATCTATCTATCTATATATACTGCCCAACTCCCCTTTCATGTATTACTAGCAGGTGTTATTGATCTGATTACAGCAAAAACAGAGAGAAAGGGAAGAGAGACAGAAAGCCCTTGAGCAGTACAGAAAAAAGAAGAAGGACAATTATTTTAAGTTTCATTGTAAAAAGACTCATAAGGGACAGCCAGTGATGAAATACCAGATGGAATTCTTATTGCAGAAAATTATGGATAGAAGAGAAAGAGATAAAAAATTATAATTGATTTTCAACTTGTTTTGTTCTTCATTGTGTGATATTTTAGGAGACTGTCAGGCCAATATAGCCTACTTATGTCATACCTACCCAATTACCAGATAGCAAAATTTTAGACTTGCTCAAATTCAATAAAGCTTCAGATAATAATATTTAGAAGGAATTTTTAAATTAATTCCCTTTTGGGACAGAAAACATCATGGTAAATGAAGAAATTGCTTGATAAAGCAATTTCTTCATTTTCCACAATGTTTCCAAAGTTTTCTTTTTAATAGGCATAAAAAAAGATTGTGTAGGAATGAGTTAAATAAGCTGAAGCTCCTCCCCTATCAATAAGATCAGATCACCTATTATGGCAAATTTTCTATTCCTTTGGCAATGAGTTTTACATACAGATTTCCATTCTTTCTAAATCAATGAAACAGCAGTATATTCTAAATCAATGAAATAGCAGTATAATGTTCAAATCCTTTCAATTTAATCACTTATTATGTCAATAACCCTGTGTGTGGTAAAAAAATTAAGCATGAAAATAAAAACTCTGCCCACACAGTGATGCTATCAGTGACAGAGGTTAGATTAGACTCATTCCATACTTTATGAGAGCTGTTGAAATGCTCACACTTTCACAGACCTAAAAATAGATGGTAACTGTAACGTTACATTGCCTTTTTATGGGAAAGATTGCTGTACACAGGACTGTTGTTTGAAAAGGCTTTTTCTTGTGATAATGTCATGTACTAGTAGATAACAAAATGATGGACTAAATTTCAGTGTATTTATGGTGTTTTATCATTGGATTGCCTGGCCATTAGATGGTCATTACAAGCATTTACAAAATTCTAAATTGTCCTAATTCCATAAGGGCATGTAATGAAACGCTACCTTTGGAAGCATTTCTTAAGGAACGTCCAATATGTTGTTTCAAACAAGTAGTCCGTGACTGAAACTATCATAAAGTCTCTGCTTGTAACTGACCCTGGGCATGCTGAGCACCAAATATTCATGATTTGGTCAGAAGTATAGACAAAGATCAGCCTGCACATATATGCAATGAGAGGTGTGTCCTTTTCGTTGAGTTGAAATATATTGCTAAATAATATTTTTGAGACATCTTAAAGAACAATCTTTAGCTCTACTGGCCGAAGGCCACTAGAGCTATAGCGATGGCTTTTTCCCGTCCGGCCGTCATCCGTCCGTTAAACTTTCCCTTGTTTACGCGATAGAGTCCACAGTTTTCACCGGATTGTCTTCAAACTTTCTCAGAAAGATTGTACCATCATAAGGATTGTTCCTTTCGAAAATGGTTCTGATCCGTCAAGAAACACGGGAAAAGGGGCCTAATTAAAACTTAATTAAAAAATCCTCGTTTACGTGATAGAGTCCACAATTTTCATCGTATTCCCTTCAAACTTTCTCAGAATGATTGTTCAATCATAAGGATCGTTCCTTTCAAAAATGGGTATGATCAGTCAAGAAACATGGGAAAAGGGCCCTTATGAAAATTTAATTAAAAAATCCTTGTTAACACTCTAGAGTCCACAGTTTTAATCAGATTGTATTTAAACTCTTACAGAATGATTGTACCAACATAAGGATCGTTCCTTTCGAAATTTTGTATGATCTGTCAAGAACCATGGGAAAAGGGTCCTTATGAAAATTTATTTAAAAATTCCATTAAAAATCCTCTTTAACACAATAGCGTCCACAGTTTTCATCAGATTCCCTTCAAACTTTCTCAGAATGATTGTACCATCATAAGGATCGTTCCTTTTGAAATTGGGTCAGATTCTTCAAGAAACAAGGGAAAAGGGGCCTCATGAAAATTTGATTAAAAAAATCCTCGTTTACACTCTAGAGTCCAGAGTTTACATCAGATTAAATTCAAACTTTCACAGAATGATTGTACCAACATAAGGATCGTTCCTTTCGAATTTGGTCAGATCTGTCAAGAAACATGGGAAAAGGGGCCTAATTAAAACTTAATTAAAAAATCCTTGTTTACGCGATAGAGTCCACAGTTTTCACCGGATTGTCTTCAAACTTTCTCAGAAAGATTGTACCATCATAAGGATTGTTCCTTTCGAAAATGGTTCTGATCTGTCAAGAAACACGGGAAAAGGGACCTTATGAAAATTTAATTAAAAAATCCTTGTAAACACTCTAAGGTCCGAAGTTTTCATCAGATCGTATTTAAACTTTCACAGAATGATTGAACCATCATAAGGATTGTTCCTTTGGGAATTTGTTCAGATCCATCCGGAATCAAGGGATAAAGGGGCCTTATGAAAATTTAATCGAAAATTCTTTTAAGAAATCCTTGTTTACACTCTAGAGTCCACAGTTTTCATCAGATTGACTTCAAACTTTCACAGAATGATTGTACCATCATAAGAATTGTTCCTTTCAAAATTTGGTATGATCAGTCAAGGACCACGGGAAAAAGGGGCTCGATAAAAACTGGATTGAAAAAGTCATCGTTAGCACAATAGAGTCCATAATTTCAACAAATTCTCTTCAAACATTCCCAGAATAATTATTACACTAAGTGGATTGTTCCTTTCGGAAGTAGGTTTGATCCATCATGTTTCATGGGAAAAGGGGCCCTATGAAAATTTAATAAAAAATTCTTAGTTAACACATCATGGCCCTAGTTTTCACCTGATTGACTTCAAACTTTCACATAATGATTGTACAGTCATAAGGATTGTTCCTTTCAAATTGGGTCTGATCCATTGAGAAACATAGGAAAAGGGGCCTTAGGAAAATTCAATTAAAAAAATCTTAATGCTTGTAAGACCACAGATGAGATGGGGTTGTCTTTATACTCAAACAGAATAATTATACTTTTGTAAGAAGAGTTCCCTTTGGAATTGGTTCAGATCCATCAAGTAACATGGGAAAAGGGGCTATATGAAAATTCAATTAATAAAACCCTGTTAACACAATGAAGCCCACAGCTTTGATTAGATTTTGTTGAAACTTTCACAGAATGATTGGAAGGTCATAACTATCATTCTTTTCATAACAGGGTTTGAACTGTCAAGAAACACAGGAAAAGGGGCCTTATGAAAATTTCATTTATAAATCCTTGTTACCAAGTCCAGAGCTTTCATCGGATTTTCTTCAAACATTCACATAATAATAACAATGATTGTTGATGTTTGCATTAGATCTGATCCCTCAAGTATCACAGGAAAAGGAGCATTATGAAATTTAATTTTAAAAATCATTGTACCACAATAATGTCAACAGTTTTCATCAGATTCTGTTAAAACTTTCACAGAATGATTATTCCATCATTAGGATTCTTTCTTTTCAAATTAGGCGTGATGTGTCTAGTATCATGGGAAAAGGGGCCTTTTGAGAATTTTATCTATAATCCTTTTAACCAAGTCCAGAGCTTTCATTGGATTTTATTCAAACCTTCACAGTATCATTGTACAATAATACGATTGTTGATGCTGCCATGAGACCTGATCCTTCAAGTACGTATCACAGGAAAAGGAGCCTTATGAAAATTTTATTTTAAAAGTTTTACACCAAGATAAAGTCTGCAGTTTTCATCAGATTCTGTTCAAACTTTCACAGAATGTTTGTACCTCCATAAGGATTGTTTCTTTCCAAATTGGGCCTGATCTGTCTAGTATCATAGGAAAAGGGGCTGTATGAAAAATTATTACCATATCCTCATAAACACAACAATGTCCTCAGTCTTTATCAGAATCTCTTCAAACTTTAATAGAATGATTGTACCATCATTTGGATTGTTCCTTTGTAAATTAGGTCTGATTGGTTAAGTGACACAAGAAAAGGGACCTTATAAAAATTTTATTACATAACATCATTATTACAATAAAGTCCTCAGTCTTTATCATTTTCTTCAAACTATCATTAAGATTGTTCCTTTGTACATTGGGTCTGATTTGTTAAGTTTTACGGAAAAAGGGGCTGTATGAAAATTTTGTTACAAAAATTCTTGACACAATTCAGTCCACTGTTTTCATTGATTCTCTTTAACTTTTAAAGAATGATTCTACCTTCATTAGAATTGTTCCTTTTGAAATTTGGTTTGATCTGTAAAGTATCATGAGAAAAGGGGCCCTATGAAGATTTCACTATAAACTCATTAACACAATAAATTCCACAGATTAAACAAATTGATTGTACCATCATTCCAATTGTTGATTTTGACAGTGGATCTGATTATGGCAAGTGTCATATAAAAAGGGGCCTTATGAAAAACTTTCTTAAATATTCTGGTTAGGACAATGATGTCCCTTGATTTCACAGGATTCACTTCAAAATTTCACAGAATGATTGTACAATTACTTAAATGGTTCTTTTCAGAACTGGATACTATCCATCAAGTATCATGTAAAAAGGGGCCATATGATTTTTTATATATTCTAGTAAACATAATGAATTCCCAATATTTCATTGGATTCACTTTTAACTTTCACAGAATGATAAAACCAATAGTAAAATATCACGGGAAAAGGGGCCTTATGAGAACTTGAATTTAATATCTTTGTTAACACAATAAAGTCAACAGTTTTATTAGATTCTCTTCAAAGATGCATGGAATGATTGTGGCATTCGATACACAGGAAAAGAGGCCTTACAGATTATCATTCAAAACATTCTTGTGTATGTGATAAAGATCACAATCATTATCAAATTGTCTTTTAAATTTCACAGGACAATTGTCGGGTTGTAAGGAAAGTTCCTTTTGGAATGAAATTGATCCATCAGAAAACACATGAAAAGGGGCCTTATTGATTTTCATTCAAAACAATCCTGTTTATGTGATAAAGTCCACAATTATTGTCAGATGCTGATGAAATATTCACAGAATGATTGTAGGGTCATAAGGTAACTTTCTTTTGGAAATGGAGTGGATCCGCCATGAAACATGGGAAAGGGGGAAGGATTGTTGCTTAAAAAATTCTTCTTTGAGCAATTAACTTCCTTAAATATCAGATTTCTTTAACGGAAAACTTGATAACCAGTAGAGCGCCTCAGGCCCTCATGGGCCTCTTGTTATTTTGAGTGAAAATATTGAAGTCATCAAGGCTATTCATTTAAGGCAATGCTCAGTATGTTTAAACTCCTCATTTAGAATTCTTAAGATTTTTAATAAATACTCTTAACTCTTTCCTAGCTCAACCTGGAATCTCCTGTTTGTGCAGGAGGTATAGACAAAGATCAGTCTGCACACACCTGCTTGTCCCTTCAGAGCCAGAGTTGTTTGAAAAATAAAATTTCAAAAGTTATCAACATGAAATTAGTTATTCCAGTCTTTTCAGCCCTTTGATTTTAATGCAATCCTAGAGAGAATTTTTATCCAGTATAACAACGGTTAATTGCTTAAAAATCTGAATCTAAAGAGTATTTTTCTCAAAAGTCTAAATTAGAATCTTAATAATCTTGACAAAAAGAATGCACCTCAGATCTTTACACCAGGTATTTGTCCCTTTCTGGCACTGTTTATGAAACTTATTTTTGAAGAAATATTGGACAACAGGAAGTTCCAGCAATGTTATCCTCTTGATTTTATTCAGCAAGACAAGGGCTACTTCCTGTTCAATTTTTACGTCCCTTTGATTTTATACTTGAGAAAAAGCAGAAATAGCTTTTAATTTCTTCTTTTTAACAATATCTTCTATCCTACTGAATGGTAATTTTTAAATTAAGCCTCCTTGAAATTTTCATCTGCAAAATCTTTAACTTTGGAAATGGTTTAATGATACAAATTAGTTCGAGCCAGAGCAGTTTGGTGTCTGCGTCTGAAGGACGGATCGCTGGCCACGCCAATTGAACTGAGAAAGACTTAAATTTTAAATGTTATTTTGCCAAATTTAAGGTCATAAAATATTAACAAAACAGTAAAATTGTTGATTAGTGACCTAAATGTTGTAACTACAGCTTTAGTCACCAAATCAACTAAGATACTTCACATGAATGTTGGCCAATGTCAAAGTTTACTCCCATCTCATAAGTGAATGATTGGTGAATTGATTCCATGATTGACAAGGGCTATCTGTCAATTTTTCTGATTGCTATAACAGACTTTTTTTATACGCTCGTCGAAGACAGAACATATGGGATCACCTGTGGCACCCACTGATTGATATCAGATGTCCGGGCAGTGTCCACTTCTTTTTTTATCATATATTTATATATGATCCGCTATCCAGAAAACCTGTCAAATGACAGAAAAACAAGATGTATTTGTGAAACATCATGCCTTATAACTGCCTTTTAAGCTTACCTAAATAAGTTTTTAAGGAGAGCTTTTGAGATTTACCTGTGTCTGGAGTCCATTGTCCGTTGTGTGTCAACATCTTGTGTGCACTCTAGAGACCACAATTTTACCTCTCGTGTCTTAAAACTTGGTCACAATGTTTGTCTCCATGAATACTTGGCCATTTTGATACTGGGTCATGTGGAGTCTAAAACAAGGTCACTAGGCCAAATCTGAGAAAAACCTAGAGGTTACATTTTTGCTTCAAATGTTAGAAACCATTTTATAGCTTTTGATAGATTAAGTCTAAATGACTCAGAACTAGACTTTATATAATTAGGTTAAATTTTAAAAAAAAAAGCATCAAGTGCACTCTAGAGGGCACATTTTTGCCTGAAATTAATTGATATTTTGTCAAATGATTGTTTTTATAGGATCTAGATCTTAGCTAAAATTTGGTCATACAGGGGCGATAAATAATTCACTGGGTCAAATCAGAAATACCATGTGTGCACTCTACAGGGCATTTTTTCCCTCAATTTTTAATATTTGGTCAGAACGTATGTCTTGAAATATCTTGGGTCAAGTTTGATATTGGGACATGTGGAGTCAAAAAGTAGGTCACTAGGTCAGATCCCAGAATGCTTTGTATGCACTTGAGAAGCTTTCCTTTAGGCTCAAATACCTTGATATTTGTTCAAATGTTTGTCTCTTGATATTTAGGACAAGCTCAAATTTTGGGTCAAAAAGTAGATCACTTGGTCAAACCTTTGAATAACTTTGCACAAGATCTGTGTACAAAAATTCAAACAATTTTGTACTGTGAACTCTTACTATTGTGATTTGAATATAATCAAATCTTATACATACATTGATTATATGCTGAAGTGTTGCAGTCTCAACTCTCTCTGATAGAAGAATGATCTTCCCTAGAACTAAGAAAAGTGTTCATGTTTTTGTGTGAAATTTCAAGTAATTTTGTATTGCAAACTCCTTTAATTTTGCTTTAAAGTTTTCAAATTCTATACATACGTTGATCATATGTTAAAGTTTTGCAAGACATCTTTTGAAGTCTCAACTTCCCCTGTAGAAGAATTATCTGCCATTTAGCTTAGACCCTTTTTCATATTTGACATGTAAAAATGAAAATCTTTTTGTTTTTCGAATCCCTACAATTTTTCTTCAAAATTAATGAAACTCTAAAGATACATTGATCACATGTTAAAATTTTGCAAGACTCAATTTTGAAGTCTCAATTCCCCCTGTTAGAATTTAGTGTTGTGATCTCCTCCTTCGATTTTGCTTCAGATGTAATAAGAATTTTATGAATGCATGGGTAACATGTCAAAGTTTAGTAATACACTTCATACAAATCTAAACTCCCCCATCAGAAGAATAATCTCCCTGTGAACTTCGACAATTTTGTATAAACAATGCCCTTTCAAGTAATTTTGTGTCAACTATGTATTGCTTCAAATGTAATAAAACTTTCATACATACATTGATCACATTTAAGTTTCGCTATAAGACTTTTTTTAAGTCTCAACATCTTCTGGCTGTAGACTTTTCTCTCCTTTGACTTCAGACACCTTTTTCATAAAAACGGCCGATTTAAGTAATCTTGTGTCGCAAACTTGCTACAATTTTGCTTCAAAAGAACTTTACACATACATTAATCACATTTTAAAGTTTTGCAAGACGCAATTTTGAAGTCTCAACTCCCTCTGGCAGAGAATTATCTCCCCTTGAAATCAAACACTTTTTCAAAAACAAAGCTCTGGCAGGGGTCTCAAGTCACCTCCTGAGATAAGTTCTAGTTTTCCTTGGATATTGGTCAGAATGTCATAGGGTTTTTCCATGGTGCCTGAAAAGAAGACACTATAAATAAGTCCCAACCATAGAAGCCATGTTTCTTATCCAATCAAATTTCTTTGAAGGAATCTGAGGTTGTGACCTTGACCTTGGAAGTATCAAACAACTCTATGTATGAAACTAGTACTCTTCAAGTATGCCAAGCTAATTGGCATACGTCTTAAAATGTAGAAAATTTGCTCTAGACTATTTTGTCACTTAACCTTCAATTCTCACCTTGACCTTTAGAGTATCCAACAGAACTTAATGAATGACTCTAGTACTCTTCAAGGGGGATCAATTTTGCATATGTGCCAAGTACAAAGGTAATTTTGAAAACCCTCCATGTATATAGAAGATATACTCCAGAATAGCCATTTCCCGTTCAAATACGGGATTTTACGTTCCAGTTATTTTATACTCGAGAAAACATTGTGGAAAAAAGAAGAAATTGCTTGTAACAAGCAATTCTGCTTTTTCCACAATATTTTCTACCACATAGGATGGTTTCATTTCAAATAGCATCCAGTTTTCATTGTCGTCTGCAACCTCTTTCAATTTGGACTAGTCTAAAATTTCCAGAAACGGGAAAGGGATAGGTCAATTTTGTCACATGACTTTCAATTATAACCTTTAGGTTTGGGGTATCTAACACAACTTTAGTGGTGTCCGTGGTTGAGAGGTAGAGCGTCGGCTTCCTGATTAAGAGGTCCTGATTTCGATTCCCGGAGCGCCTATTGATCTTGGTTCTGACATTGGCCCACACTTTTGGCACGAGTACTGGTGCACTTTCCAGGAAGCAGAATCGAGAGGGATTAATCTAAGTTGGAAGAACTTGTTTCCCAATCGATGTAAAATAAATAGGTTTAAACCAAACACAACTTTACACTTATTATACTAGTACCATTCAAGGGGATTAACTGTGCTGTTCTTTTGAAAACCATCAATAAATGTATATCGTCAAGACAAGGTCAATTATGTCACTTGATCTGTAGTCCTGACCATAATATTGGGAGTTTCCAAAGAGTTTTACACATGACTCTAGTACTCTTTGAAGGTGAACAATAGCTTGTCTCCCAGGATGTCAGTAAGTGTTGGTTTGAAAGTAACTAGGGTACATCAATCATGCAAAAACATTTCATTCCTTGACTAATATTGTACATATCTCTCACTAATTTATATCAGTGAGACTTGGAATGAGTCTAGGGGAACCACTGTTCTAATTTATTTGAAAACTATCCTTAAATGTAGAAGTTATGCTCCTAACAAGTTCATTTTTTACCTTTAATGACCTTGACCTGGAGAATATCCAACAGAACTTTACACATATCACTAGTTTTCTTCAGGGGGAACCACTGTCCAAAGTTAGTTTGAAATCTATACATAAATGAAGAAGATATACTTCGGTAAAGAAATATACACACACACTAACCCCCCCCCCCCAACACACACTTACAGAGGTAACTCTCTATGCCCATTGTCATTTCACAACAGGGGCGCTAAAATCAAAGAATTTCGATAGATGACCATAAGTCAATACAATAATCAAATTTAGCTCAATCCTTACACATGCTTGGGAGAAGATTCCCGGAGATTTCCTTGTCCCTATGTAAAATCTATAGGCCAAAAACATAGATGTAGTCCTACCAAAGATCTTCAAATAATTAGGAGACTAGGAGATCATTATACCCCCCCCCCCATTATAGAAGTCAACTTGTCGGTCTGTCTGTCTGTAGCTTTTTCGTGTCTGCTCAATTTCTCAGCAACTATTGGCTGGATTTTATTCAAACTTCACTGATATAATCAGTATCAAGCATATTCTATTCGGATGTGTTAAACTGTTCATTTCATGTATTTGTATGTATTTGTACATAATTGTACGTGGATGTAAATTAAAGTTCTGTTCTGTTCTGTTTCTGATTACGGTCCATTGATTTTTGAGGTAGTTATGGCCCTTTGGTGAAAAATTGTGTCCGCTCAATTTCTCAGCAACCATTGAACAGATTTGATTCAAATTTTACAGAAATAGTCAGAACAAGTCAGACATGTGCATATTATATTTTGGTTATGGTCTATTGATTTTGACTAAGTTATGGCCCTTTAATTAAAAAGTCCATTTTTTGTTACATTTCTATAGCTTTTTTTTCTGCTCACTTTCTCAACAACTTTTAGTCCGATTTTATTCAAACTTCACTGATATAATATGTATCAAGCAGATATGTGCATATCTTATTTTTGTTAAGGTCCATTGATGTTTGAGGGAGTTATGGCCCTTTGGTGAAAAATCGTGTCCGCTCAATTTCTTAGCAACCATTGGACTGATTTGATTCAAATTTCACAGAAACACTTGGTATAAATCAGACGTGCTTATCCTTATTTGATCATGGCCCATTAATTTATGACGGAGTTATGGCCCTTTAATAAAAAGTCTGGTTTTTGTTATGGCCCTTTGGCGGATAGCACTTGTATATGGACAAGCGCTGTTGGGGGTATAAGTCCGCTTTGTGACAATTTCTAGTTATTTTTGTGATTGTTAACAGGCGGATCGCAATAGCTCATCAAACTCTTTGTGCAAAGTTGACATTGAGGATAATAGGGTTTAATAAGTGTCGAGTTGAAAAAATAACATACTCCCAAAAAAGTTATCTCTTTGTTTTCTTCAATTTATCTTTCACAAATGAGGAATCATGTTTTGTAGCTTACATAATCCTTCTTGAACTTGCTACCTTGAGAATTAACTTATACCAGTGTAAAAATACCTATAAGTTGCTACTCTCTTGATTGACCAATCTCGACTGTCAATCAAATAATAAGTTGACCAATGAAACCATTCCTTTAGACTGGAAGCCAACTTTGTTCTGACATTGGCCACCATTCATATGAAGCATTTTTGTTGGTTTATCAACTAACTTTGTAACTACAGCTAATTGTAGCTGTAGTTATGATGTTTAGATCGCCAACCAACTATACTATAAGTTTGTAATAGTGGTTTTGGGTTAGAATGGAATCCTATTAATCCAAATTCCAATGCCTGAATATTTTTTGTAACAAATACTAGGAATTTTCAAATAATCCTCTCCTGTTCAGTCCCTGATTTTTTTACGGACGTTTGGTTTTTAAATTGAGAAAACATTGTTAAAAAAAAGAAGAAATTGCAATATTTTAACATATTTTTCACCTAACTGAAAGGTTATTTTTCGAATTAAATCCACTTAAATTTAGCCTGCAAATCCTTTGAATCTGGATCAGACTAACATTTTCAAAAACAGGAAAGGGTAAAAAGGAGCTGTTTTTTTACTGTTAATATTATATTTCTATGTAAAACTTGTAGCAATTAAGCAGTGGATTTCTATAATCAGAGTTGCAATTACTACGATTTCATTCTATCACAGACACAATCATTTACATAATAGATGGATTGTGGCCGTCAAGCTAAATTGGGTAGACCAATCAAATCATACAGTTAAACCTGAAGTGAACTTTGAACTCTGAAATTTGTCAACATTTTGTGGAATTTTTTCTTAGTTTGGCAACTTTGAACTATGGCATTCAAGCTATAGTTAGGATGTTTATTCTATTTTATCATTACATTTTACTGGCCATAAATTTTGCAAAATGATGCAGTTTAACCATTGTCATGCTGAACCTGGAATATTCTGGTTTTGGCAGGAGATTTACATCTCCTGTTTGTAATTTTCAATTCCAGAGAAGTTATGTAATTGATTTTCGAAAGAAATATTGATTATTGAACAATAAGTACTATCAGTGCTCTCAGCCCTTTGATTTTAATGCAATTCAGTCAGGTAATTTACACAGCATAAGAAGGGTTAATAACCAAATGATCTATCTCAGACATGAATCTCAACCCTTTCCCGCTTTTTGAGAATGTACACTAGTCCAAATTGAAAGAGGTTGCAGATAACAATGAAAACTTGATGCAATTTCAAATGGAATCCTACCATTTGGTAGAAAATATTGTGGGAAAAGGAAAAATATTTAGTTACAAGCAAATTCTTCTCCACAATGTTTTCTCTAGCATAAAATCATAGTGAGTAAAATTCTTTGTTTTTACAGGAAAGGGTTAAGAAACAAGCCATCTTAGTAAAACAGTAAGTCACAAAGTTGGCTGGTTTGTAAAGTAGTAGATATTATTTCAAGGTTGTTAAAGTAAATATGTTTTTGGAAAACTGCTATATTTTATATAAATACATGAATTAAAGATGAAGGATTGTGCATTAATGGTTTAACACATTTCCACAAAAGTCCACTTGCAAGCTCATCAAGGCAAAATGGCTTGGGATAATAAAGAAATTGCTTGTAAGCTACTTTCTTCATTTACACAATGCCTTCTTCCTCGAAAGACAAATTTTCTAGAATTTCACAAATTTAGAAATGTATTCTGCAACATCTATCGATTAAGACTAGTCTAAAATTCTAACTTGTGGGTTTAACCCTTGTCATGCTGAACCCTTGGTCCACACCTCCTGTTTGATTCCTTTGTCTCCTAGTTGTTTATAAAATAATTTTCAAAATTGATTTTGACCCTTACCAGTTCTACCAGTGCTTTCAGGCCTTTGATTTGAATTCTAAATCAGATATTACTTGGCATGACAAGGGTTAAAGTATTTAGGAGATTGTTCCTACTACAACTTATTTATACTCTCGTCTCTAATCTCGAACAATGCACAAATGTCACTAGTTCGCTCACATATCTGATATGCCGTCTCACCAAGACTATTTTTAATTGTTATATCACAGTCTTTATTCATGAGGAGTATTTCCAGACAGTTTCGACAATGTTCATACGAGGCCAGGTGAAGTGCCGTTTGGCCACTGTTAGTCTGTGCATTGATGTTTGATCCACACTGTAGTAGCAGTGACACAACATTTGATTGGTCCCATCTTGCTGCACTATGTAACGGCGTCCAACCATCAACTGTCAAAGCTGATATGTCAGCACCGTTCTCTATCAGATACTGCAAAATAAGTTTGTAACATTTTAGACAAGACTTGAAGTGCAAATTTAAAAGAGGTTTGTAATTATCATTCATAGTGAGTATATATTTTATTATATACCTATAAAAGATATGGGGTAAAACCTGGCTGTCAAATACAACTCGACAGAAAAAAAATCAATATTCGGCGTGTAGCATAAAACCGTATTCGTCGAGTACCGTTAAACACTGACTTCTTTTTGTGTATTGACGTTCCGGGTTTTTCGAAAAGTTGGTTATTTCTTAGCCATTTAAGAGAATTTTCTGAATGTCATTTCCTAAAAGGTATATAATAAAAGGAATATTACAACAGTGTGTTTTTCTATTTGTTGTTATCGTGTTCTCGAATCGTGTGTAGGTATTTTTATTGGATTCGACCTTCGGTCTCATCCAATAAAAGATACCTACACACGATTCTCGAACACGATAACAACGCATAGAAAAAGACACTGTTGTAATATTCCCTATATATTGGGAAATGAAGAACCTAAGGGTGAATTTGCATTTTATTTTTACAAGGATTAGGTATTGTCAAACTATTTCAAAATCTAGTTTAAAGTTATATACTTGCTTATAAAGAACTAAACGATGGCAAAATGAAGAAATACTTGATAATTTTAATGCAAACAAACTAAGACCAATGCTTCATGCAACAAGACAAAAAGGTTTAATTTCAAATTTTAAAGACCTGAATGGTAGAAAAGAATAAGCCTAAATGGGTAACAGAAGGGTAACAGAAGAAACTGTTTCAACTATTCAGGTAAGTTTTATTTAGTATTAAGTATATTGATAGTATTTATTCTAAATCATTTACCAGAAAACAAAATTCTAATTTCAACCAAAGTGAAAGAAGTTGTAAACAACTATTTAAAGTATCACGAAATATGAAATATGTACAAAGTAGGGTAGAAAAAAATGAGATGAATGAAAAATGTGTCACAGACATGAATAACCCCCCCTTTTATACTTGTCACATGGACTTTTAACTTGGGCGTATCCATAAGAACCTTATGCATGACACTAGTTATCTTCAAGGGGCACAACTGTGTCAAGTTATTTTGAAATCATTCAATTGATACAAGATATTTTCCCGAGAAGAAATGATTGTTTGTTTGAATGGGGTTTTACGCCTCTTTCAACAATATTTCAGTTATATCGCGGCAGCTGGAGCACCTAACAATGGAATCCTGGTATTTCTCACACCAGTACTACCATAACATCCTTTCCTAGCCTCCAGCTGCTATCCCACATAGGTCTACGATTATCGACCCATTGGTGAGAGACAAATAGTCGGAAAGGATGAGTGCCGCCGTCGGGAATCGAACCCGGGACCCGAGAAGAAATGAACATACGTATCCACAAACTCTCAAACAGAAAGAGAGAACTCTATATTCCTGTCTCTATTAACCCTTTCCTGTTTTGGAAAAATTTAGAATGGTCCAAATTCAAAAGTTTTGCATACGAAAATTTAAAGTGGGTTTAATTTAGAAAATAACCATGCAGTGGAGTAGAAAATATTGTGGAAAAAGCAATTTCTTCTTTTTCCACAATATTTACTCAATTATAAAATCACACGGACATGAAAACCAGGGATTGTACAGGAAAGAGTTAAAGGGCAAGGGCATAAAAAGAAGCAATCCCCTATTACAAGCAATGTTTTCTTTTCCCATACTGTTTTCCATTAAAAATGTGTGTCAAAATGTTGGACTGTCAAGTATTAGGTTAAGCCACATCATGGGAAATGGATTTAACCCTTTCCTGTACAAACCCGGGTTTTTACGTCCCTCTGATTTTATGCTTTGGAAAAAATTTTGGAAAAAGGAGAAATTGCTTGTTATAAGCAGTTTCTCCTTTTTCCACAATATTTTCTACCACATAGGATGGTTTCATTTCAAATTGCATCAACTTTTCATTGTCGTCTGCAACCTCTTTCAATTTGGACCAGTCTAAAATTTCAAAAAACAGGAAAAGGTTAATGTATACCCACCTTAGCAATATGACTATGGCCGTTATAGGAGGCCCTATGTAAAGCAGTATACCCATCTTCATCTGTACTTTTGATCAGATCTGGATCTTTCTCTAACAACTCTTTCACAATTTCAAGCTTGTCATTTTCTGCTGCCCATAGAATTTTCTTGTGAGGATTTTCTATGTGGATGATTGAAAAGATATGAATATTGTCCATTGTCAAATTGATAGATCGCTGGCCACATCAGTTTAAACAGCTTAAACAGCGAAAACAGCGTCATTTTGCATAACTTAAGACCATTTATTTTGTTTGCGACTTCAACTTTATAACTAGCCCTATAGTTACGATATTTGAGTTGCCAAACTAACAAAAGTGTTTCACATAAATGTCAGCTAATGTCACAGTGCAAAGTTCACTTCCGATCTAAATGATTACTACGACTGGTCATTAAATTCTTCGATCGACAGCCGTGATCAGCATGTAAAACACTGTTTAACCCTTTCCTGTACAAAACCAGTTATTTTGCATTGCTTTGATTTTACACTTGAGAAAATATTCCGGAAAAAGAATAAATTGCTTGAAACAAGCAATTTCTCCTTTTCCCATGGTATATTCTACCACATGGGATGGTTTCATTTGAAATTACATCCAATTTTCATCATTGTCGTCTGCAACCTAATTTAATTTGGACCAGTTTAAATTTCAAAAAACAGGAAAGAATTAACATAGTTCCGACAATCGACAGTTCACTGTTGTCAATCCAAAACTAAGTTCACAGAATATTAAGTTTATAGTGGAAGTGCTATATTGAATTCATCCATTCCCAACCAAAACAAGATCTGTTTGTGAAACACCATGCCCCCGAAACAGGAATTCTTTAGATTGGATGATTTTTACTGTTTTTTTCTTTGTTTTAGGGAAAAAGATTTAAAATTTTGACTTGACCTTGATGAAATGACCTTCTTCAGTTGCGCCTTGTTGAGACCTATCTACATACCAAATATTAACATTGTAACTTAATCTGGGTTGAAGTTATAGGAAAATGTTTCGTTGGCAGGTTAAAATTCTAAGACAGACAGACGCACAGACAGACAGACAGCCACCGGTAAACAATATGTCCCCGATCTTATCGATGCGGGGGCATAAAAATTTCATCAAAAAAGCCCGAATTGTCAGAAGTTGCTGACGGCATTTAAAATTGTGCTGAAATTTGAAAATAGGTGCCAGATTAGGTTGAAAATATTATGAGAAAAGGAGAAATTGCTTGTTACAAGCAATTCCTCCTTTTCCCACGATGTTTTTTCATGACTTTATTTCTTCGGTGTGTCAGAAAGCATCATTGTGTGGTAATTGGTTAAATGTCCTGACGGCAGGTTATCCTCGTGTCAAAGGTTTACGTATGTATAATACTACCAGGGTTTTCCCTCAACTTTCAAAACAGGGGGTCATTTTGCCACATTATGACCCTTGTCAAATAAGATAAAGAAGGCTGACTAGCTATTTTGGGGGTCATTTCTGAAAAATTGGGGTCCAAATTCAAAGAAGGAGAGGGTCAAGGAAAACCCTGTACTACCAGCGTTATCCAGTCTTTATTACCATAATTTAAATGTGTTAACCCTTTACCACATGACAGAATTTTAGACAGGTCTAAACTGGAAGAAGTTGCAGTCGACATTTAACCGATTTCCACACAATCCCACTTTCTGACACACATTATTCATAATGTTTTTTACTCAATTAGACATAGATTCTTCAAATCCCACCATATTAACATTTCTTTGAATTTGGACCAGTCTAAAATACTGTCATTGGGGAATGGGTTAAAGCTGCGCTAAAATTGGAAAGCCAATGCCTAACAGTACAGAAAACATTGAAATAAAAGGAGAAATTGCTTTTCTACACTCTACCCTATCAACATAAAAGCCGGTTGTAGCAAGGTTGTAGATGTAGTATTCAAACTTGTTACCCAAAAACAGTTACAAAACCCGGAGTTTTTTGTACACCTTATTCTATTCTAATGATGCTTAGAAGGTTTTAGTTAAATGAAAGCTTCCGTTTTGACATCTAAAATTGAGCAAAATAAATAAAACAAATATAAGATTTTGGGCTTTGTACAAAACAATCCAGTAATGCTTTACAATAAAAATGAATGCCTTTGGATTTATAGTTTAATCCATTACCAAACTTTCCCAGAATTTGTCACCCTCAGGGAAAATAGATTTAAAAAGGTGAGAAAGGGAGTGACAAGCAATTTCTCCATTTCTATCTAAGAAGAAGAATTCTTTCAGTGCAATTTAAGCAATTTTCGACCCCAGGAGCAGAGACGTTTTTTATCCTAAGAGCATATTTCCTGTAACATAGTACAAAATTATTTAATCATGCTACATACCAAATATGAATGCCCTTCACCTTATATTTCAGAAGGAGAAGACTTTTGAAGTTGCTCTAATTGGGTGTTTTCCAAAATTTTGGACCTCTGGGATAGTGCCATGTTTTATCCCAGGGCTAAAATTTTAGCTAACATGGTAGAGAACCATCTGGTTATGCTATATACAAAATATGAATGCCTTAGACTTTGTAGATTGGGAGGAGAAGTCTGTTGAACATAGTCTAATTGAGAATTTTTACAAACTTTTGACACCCAGGGAAGGGGTGTTTTTTAACCCACAGGCATAATTTAATCAAAATTGATAGATAACAGTCAGGGGATGCTACACTCAAAATATAAATGCCCCTGCCTTAAAATGAAGAATTATTTTTAACATACTAAAATTTTGTGTTTTTCCCAATTTTTGGACCCCTAGTGCAGAGCCTTTTTGACCTATGGAGGACAACTTTTAGTGATGTAGTACAAAACCAACTAGTTATGCTACATACCAAATATTAATATCCTAGACCTTTTAGTTAAATAGGAGAAGTCTTTTGAAATTGCTCTAATTAAACATTTTTCCGGACTTTAGACCTCAGAGGCCAATTTTGACCCCATAGATTAAATATTTAAAAACTTGGTAGAGAACCATATGGTTAAGCTTTACACAAAATATAAAGGCCTTTGGCCTTGTAGTCTATGGAAACAACAACAACAAAGATTTACTAAAATTTCCCATTTTCTTATGCCCCGTTTACAAGAGTTTTGATGGAATGAAATTCTTTTAACAACTTTTGAAGAGCTTCACCCAAGGAATATCCATCCCTGCAAAGTTTCAGATTGATTGGCCTACTGGTTTAAGAGGAGAAGAATTTTAAAGATATTTAAAGAATTACTAAAGATTCCCATTTTCAAATGCCGCGGCAACCAGTGTTTTTGACAGCATTAAATTCTTTTAACAACTTTTGTACAACTTCACCCAATGAACATCCCTGCAAAGTTTCAGCTTTATTGGCCTATTGGTTTAGGAGGAGAAGATTTTTAAAGATATTTAAAGAATTACTGAAGATTCCCATTTTCAAATGCAGCGGCAACCAGAGTTTGTGATGGAACTAAATTCTTTTAACAACTATAGTAGAACTTCACCCAAGGAATATCCCTGCAGAGTTTCAGCTTGATTAGCCTACTGGTTTAGGAGGAGAAGATTTTTAAAGAAATTGTGGACGGATGGACGATGGACAACGACCAATCACAATAGCTCACCTCGCACTTTATGCTCAAGTGAGCTAAAAAGGAAGGAAATGCTTGTCACAACTTCGCAAAATTCCTCTTTCCCACAAGGTTTTCCACACTAAATGGCTCTTATTTTTCACTTTCACTGCATTTTCAATTGTTACCAGCAACAAATTTCAAACAATCAAGTCTCGTAAGATATTTACTTTCTAATTCCTCCATGGATTCCTCTTCGACTCCCTCTTCGTCCATTTCCCACAAACTTTGAAACCTATTTGGATCACCAGTCTTGGCAGCAATGATCTGAAAAAAATTCTAGTAAAAGTGAGTTATATCAGATGGATCAATGGGTTTAACGCATTCCCACACAACAAAATTTTAGACTGATCCAAACTGAAAGAAGCTGTAGATGATAATTTCAAGTTAATGGAATTTTTAATTTATCTATTCATCTTTTTGGATGGAAAAAAATATGGATAATGAAGAAATTGCTTGAAACAAACAATTTCTTCATTACCAAAAGTCTTCCAACATTTTTTCTTGAGGGGTGTAAAAATGAGGGAATGTTAAACCATTCCCACACAATGACACTTTTAAACACCCCTCAATATAAAAGCTTTGAAAAACATTGTGTACAATGAAGAAATTTCTTGTTACAAGCAATTTCTTCATTATCCACAATGGTTTCTACCTGTAAAGACAAATATTTTACAAATTTCATCAACTTAAAATTCTCGTCTGCAATTTTTTTGAATTTAGATTGGTCTAGAATTTTGTCATCTGGAAATGGGTTAGGCAATCCATTGATTTCTGTCCACACCTACTGATCTCTTATATGAAAATTAATCTTAACTGAATTATCAACCCTTGTCATGCTGATCCCAGAATATTCCTGTTTTGGCAGGAGGCAAAGACAAAGATCAGCCTGCACATAAGTGCAGTCTGATCTTGGTCTACACCTCCTGTTTATCCCCTTTAATCCAGAAATGTTTCAAACAAAATAGTGACCTTCAGTAAGACTTTACAGTACTGTCAGTCCTTTGATTTTAAAGCAATTCTGAATAGGGTTTTAATTTGACATGACAAGGGCAAATCATCAATATTAATGATCATGTGTTTTTTTTGTTTTTTTGTTAATAAAAAGCAAGATAGTGTGAAGATAGGCTAATCGTATTTTATGTTGTATTTTAGTTGCATTATGACAGCTGGAGCATTTATGCTGTATTATGACAGCTGGAGCATCTAAGTAATTATATAGTATAACCACAATATTCAATATTATTATAACCCAATTCCTCTAAATGATGCTTTTTGACAACCTAAAGAAAAAAAAGACGAACAATATTGTGTAGAAAGAAGAAATTGCTTATTCATTATCCACAATTTTTTTTCTACACAAAAAGATATGTTTTTCAAATCCATCAACATTAAATTGTCATCTGCAACTTCTTTCACTTTGGAACCAGTCTGAAATTTTGTTGTTTGGGAATAGGATAACCTGCAAGTTGCTGCACATAGCCCTTTTTATGTCAGGGCAGATTGATAGTGGGTAGAACTTCCAAGTCAAAAAAGGGCAAATTTAGTTCAATAATACATTTAGAGTTATACCCCTTGTTGGTTTAGATTATTCTTTTGATAAAGAACTTATATCCTGAGTTTCAAGTTTACTTAATAATACCAGAGATATTACAAAATTTCAAAGTTTTTGGACGCTGACACAGACTCAGACAATGATCTGACCATAGAAATACCTTGGGTTTTCTCTGAAAAAAAAAACTTAAAATGTTATGTATTTGAAATTCCCAAAACATGATCTATTTCATTTTTAGCCCATAGTATTACCCATTGAATCATTACAAATTAGCAAATTCTTTTAGTGGTGTTAATTGAAAAAGGTTGCAGACAATTAAGAATGAGCTAGGAATGGTAACAAGAGGACCATGATGGTCCTATATTACTCCCGAGTATGATGGCTGAAGGCTTTATGATATATACAAAATATCAAAGCCCTACTGCTAATATATTTTACAGAAAAAGAGTTTTTAAGATTTTCTCCTTTAATCCTAGATACATTAAAGATCCCACCATATAGCGCTGATTCGCAGAGTACGGTAATTCTTTCTAGTATTTTAGTAGAGGGTCAATAGACATTAATAGGATACATACCAAATATCAAATCTCTAGGCATAATTGTTAAGGAGGATAAGATATTCAAAGATATCCTTCTTTATTCCTTTCTAAAACCAGGGATTGCACAGAAAAGGACTCATTTTCAGAATATTGTAAGTCTTTGAAGTATGTTGGTAGAGGGTCAATAGATGATGATTTATACCAAATATCAAAGCTCTGGGCCTTATGGTTTAGGAAGAGATTTCTAATTTGTTTCACTTCGTTGCCATGGAAGGCAAAGTTCTTCATCGATTTCAATCCTTTGAAGTATTTTGAAAGAGCATGAGCAAAGGATCATTAATTTTATGTGAAATTTGATTGAAATTGCATGGTTAGTTTAGGAGGGGAAGATTTCATGGATGGATGGACAGATGGATGGACACTGGATGATGACCATTCACAACAGCTCACCCAGAGCACTTTGTGCTCAGGTGAGCTAAAAAAGTAGAAATACAGTATGTCAATATATAAATACCATTCATTTTACATCTACCTTGTCAAGATGTCATGGATTCGATCCCCGGCGGCAGCACATATCCTTTCCAACATTGTCTCTCATCAATGAATGGATAATCGTTAACCTAAGTGGGATAGCAGGTGGAGGCTAGGAAAGGATGTAATGGTATTACTGGTGTTAAAAGTGGCATTAAACCCCATTCAATCAATCAATTACCTTGTCAAGATTCTTTTCTGAAGAATTATCCCAAATGATCTATGGAAACTTTTTTTTTTTTTTGAGATAGCATTTGATAAGCATAAGCATAAAAATCATGATACTGAGCTCATGATAGCATTTGAAATTGATGGGGTCATTGACTCAATGACCATGAAATTCTGTGGATCAAGACTGACTATCAATGGGCCAAAAACAACAAATAGAGTAAATCATGAGTATAGATCAACCAATTACCACCAGACAATTTTAGACTGGTCCAAATTCAAAGGAGTTGCAGACAACAATTTAAAGTTGATGAAAGTTTAGATTTTTCAACTTTCTGGTCAGAAAACATTGTGGAAAATGAAGAAATTGCTTGTGACAAGCAATTTCTTCATTTTCTGCAATGTATTCCAAAGCGTTTTTTCTTGGGGGTGTCTAAAAATGTCATTGAGTTGGAATGGATTAATTTGTATGATTTTCAAAAATACCTAAAGAATTGAGGGATAAAACCCTATTTTGACCATTTAAAATTTATCACAGGGAGATCAAAAATATCCCCCTATGAGAAATGTCTCAAAATAATAATAGAACAATTTTGATGGGGGTACCTGAGTATAGTGATTATTATACCCTCTTCTGTTACTGTTACCTGTCCTATTTGGAGCAGCAAAAGCCATTATGGCTTATAAGCTCCTCCTTGACAGTGGATTGTTATTTGTTGTCCGGTTCCAGTTACAAGAAAACAACAAGAAATTTTACACCAGTAGTCTAGTAGATAAACTTGACACATTTCTCAATCCAATGTTTGTCAAGTTTGGTTTTGAAAATTTTTACGCTATCACAATCAACAGTATCCTCTGGTAGATCATTTTAAGGAAAAGTGTTTTGCTGTGTCAAAGGCTTTTTAAACCCTTCAGCAGGGCTCTCGGAAACGACAGTACTGTCGTCTGAGACGACAACTTTCTGCAAGGGACGACAAAAAATCCTATCAAAGGATTCCGACGGACGACAAATTTTCAATGACAAGCGTCCGACGATAGAGGTCTTTATGTCAAAGTGACTCTGTAAAATCATCTGTCATGGTTTAAGGGTCATTAAAATAGTAGGTAGATTATTGGAAAATGTTAATTGATGATCCTAACATACACCACAATCATTGATAACACCCAGCTTGATTGACAATTACCACTCCACGGTGACCGGCATGCATGTCGGTCGTAAGTGACAGGTGTTAGGAACCTGTGAAACTTGGGTAAAATTATTTTACTAGCACTCTTATCTCACTGAAATCAAATTATTATTGAACAGTTTAGTGAAAAAGTAACCAAAACATAAAAAAGAAGTCAACTTATATTGCAAAATCAAATTGTCATGGGTTTTCGTGGGTACAACAGACAATTCAATTGAAAATGAAAATTATTAGATGAATTTTTTTGAGCTCTTAGACTTTTAAAGCTGGATATGAATCATAAATTAACTGTCATTTTTTTAGTTTAAAAAATTGTAAATTTGACTGTCAATATATGCCATTATTTTGTCCAAATTTCAAAAAAAAAGTTGACCCTTCTCAAGCTGAATAAAGATCATTGCAAAATTTCATCAATATCAAAGTGGTAAAAGAAGGGATTGACTGATTGTGAGTCGGTATTTATTTTGAAAATACAATTTTTGAAATGGTTCAATTTAAGAAGGAAAAATAGTGGTATAGACTAAGGTCACATCTTTGTCTTTACCACTTGCTAAAGGAGGAATATTACATTTTTAGTGTTACAAGGGTTAACTTAATTAGAATATGTGCTAAGAAAAAATAAGAAAAGAAAAATTACACATGTTGGGTAATTCTATCATTTGCTCTATTTTGACATTAATTCTTTACTTCTTAATTAGATTTACAAATAATCCTAATTAAGAGCATTTGCCGAAGATCAAATGAACATGGTCAGACATGTAAACAACATAATATGGGCTAAAAAATACAATAATTCTTAAAACCAAAATGTATCTCCCTTTTCCACACTATTTTTAACAAAGAAAGTGCTGTAAAAAAGGACTTTGTGGAAATCACATATAGTATGAAAATCCTCCCCGATCAGGCTTGAATCCAACTTTTCTGCTTGGAATCCAACTTTTTCCTTAATTGGATTCTGTGAATCCTACTTTCAAAATCCTAGTGAGAGCCCTGAAAGGTCATGCTGTATATAATCCTCTTCAGAATTGTATTAAAATCAAAGTACTGGCAGTACCGGATGCAAACATTGTGGATGAATAATTCTTTTGAAAATTTATCTCATAAACAACTCTGGCCTAAAAGGGACAAGCAGTAGGAGTAAACAAAAATCAGGCTGCACAGAACAGGATTATTCCGGGTTCAGCATGACAAGAGTTAATGTCCAAGTATATAGTGTTGATTTGTTTATTTTTTTCATAAGCATATGTCTAATCAAGAACAGTGAGTAGCTGTAAAACACATCTTCTTTGGTTTCGGAAACCAAACTGGGGTTCATTAACCCTTTCCTGTTTTTCAAAATCATAGACCTGTTTAAAAACAAAGATTTTACAGACGAAAATTTTAACTACATTGTTACAAGCAATTTCTTCTTTTTCCACAATGCTTTCTCAATTATAAAATGACAGGGACGTAAAAACCAGAGATTAGACAGGAAAGGATAAACAGGTTATTTGATGACATGTGATTCATAATACCTTTTCTCACTGCTTTCTCATGTATTTTACTGGATATTAAAGTCAGTGACACTGGTCTATAATTTGATGGGCCGGATTTATCACCTTTGTTTTAAAATATTGCAGTAACATTAGCTTCTTTCGATTCATCAGGGACATCACCAGTAGATAAAGACTTGTTCATCATGTCACTTAATGGACCACATAAAATACCAGCTGCCTCCTTTATATCTCTTGGATGACACATGTCAGGCCTCATAGATTTATGAATGTTTAACATACAGAGATTTTTATACACCCTTTCTTTATTTTCCTCAACTTCAGCAACTTGGCTGTCACTATAATGCTTTTAAAGGTTGGTAATGGCTGATTTGGCTCTTTAGTAAAGACTGGAGCAAAGAAATTATTCATAAGATCAGCTTTCCCTCTTTCAGTTGACATCAAATTATTATTTTCTTTATTTTTAAACTCATGAAAATACTTTAATACTTTATTTATAGTCATGAATGGTTTTAGTAGCCAAGCTCTCTGTTTTCTATTGATACTATTCTGAGAGTTGCTAATGATCCATTTCTGTTTACGTTTATTACTAAGGGTTTTCATTTGACCAGAGACCTCGGGTTTTGACGCACAGAAAATCAAAAGAAAGCAATTTTGCAGCCATGCATCAAGGAGCATCATAAGTGTGCCAACTTATTGGAAAATGGTTAAATGACTATGAAAATATACACCCTCATCATAATAACACCAAGCTTGATTGGTAATCAACACTCTTGACTGATGGACATGCATCAGGGTTCATAATTTTTAGGTACTTGACACCTGAAAAATTAGTGTTGAAACCCTTTTTCAGAGTTCTAATCCTACTCAAATTTTATAATTTGATAATACTTTTATCAAAAACCTCATAAAATATAATCAAGAAGTAAAATGAAATCAGAGAAAATATTGTCGATGTGTCATGAGTTTTCGTTGATAAAATCGGCAATTCTTACTATGAAAAATAAGAATAATATGATCCTCTTAGTACTCTTGAGATTTTCTAAAACTGATTCAAACTTATAATATATCCATGAATGCAAACCTTTCCCTAAATTTTATTTTGTATTGAAAATAGAATACTGTCAGATTGGAGAAATTTTCAAATCTGAGACAGAGTTTATTCTGAGGAACTATTGCCCAAAATAATTATCTATCTATTTATACTGCCTAACTCCCATTTCGGGTATTACTGGCAGGTGATACGCTCACAATCCAGATGTTTTCACGTCCCTGAAAGAGAGGCAGTGGCTGAATCCCACTGCTACCCACTTTTAGAGCTGGGTAGACTGGGGCTGGCTATTAAGTGTCTTGCCCCTGAACACACCCAGGTGACGTTGGGGCTCGAACCCGTGACCTTCAGATCACGAGTCAAGCACCTTTACCACTCAGCCAGCTATATGCCATAATTATGAACATTAAAAACACATTTTTTATCTACTATCATTTTTTCTAAATTACTACCTTTGAGGAGGGGGGGGGGGATGTCACAAATTGAATCTTTGAACTTAAATTTTAACTCTTGGAAATTTTGGCCCAAGGGTCAATGACTCATGACTTTTGGGTACTAGTGAAAACCCTGTTACTCCCAAGTACTCTAACTGGAACATGCTTTTCAATAGTGGTAGAAATATAACTTATCAACTCATTATAACTATTCTTTACAGACATATTCACAATTCTGTTCCAGTCAACAGCGTCCAGGTCTGTGCGAATTGTATCATAGTTCCCTTAAAAAATGTTTTTCATGTTAAAATTCTAACTGTCTTCAATATGTTTAAATTTAAATGTTACCAAAAAAGTTAAATAATCACTAGCTCCAAGATAGCACTTATTATATCAATGTTTTGGATAAAATCTGGTTTGTCAATGATGAGTAAATCTAGGATATTTGCAGTTTGGCCTTGTCTAAATCAAGTTTGTTCATTGATTACCATGTACAAAAAGTTGTCACAAAGACATTCAATGAATAAATACTTTGAATGGTCAGAATTAGGAGTTTTCGGCCAAACACTTAATTTTATATCTGGGTAGTTGAAATCTCCCAAGTATCAAAGTGTATGAGCATTATGAGAAACTGCAAATCAATAAGTTAACTTCTGCCCTTGATGGGCGTCTATAAAAGGCCCAAATTAAAATATTTTTACGTGAATCACAATTAATTTTACACCGGCAAAATCCTTCAATTGTTTACAGTCTTTAACAGAGAGATCAGTTCTGTAATCAGTAATAGATAGCCACACCTCTGCTCTTCTGGATTATTGGATATGGGTAAAATTAAACATAAAATATTCCTGAAAGAAATGCCCGATATTCCGATACCTGCTGGAGCAGATCTGGTGTAATTCCAAGATTCATAGGAGGAACAATATCAAGATCTTCTTCTTCCATTGTCTCTCTATGTTCCAGCGTAAATCGCAGTGGCTTGGTCTACGTTACAGCGTAAATCGCAGTGGCTTGGTCAGGAATAAACGTTAATTTTAAGTTGTTAAAACAATTTCTACCAGTCCACATGGTAAACCAAATTTCATTTTGATTTAAAGAATTGAAAAGGGGCCCTTAAAAAGTATAAATTTTATTTTACAATACACTGAAGCTTATTAGTATTTTTCACGAACAGCGTTTTTAATGTAATTCTGACAGAAAGCGGGAAAAACTGAAATATGTAAACAAACGAACGTCAGATTACACGAGAGGAATTTCGAAAGAATAAATGAAGTCGAACAAAATAATGGGTAAAGATGGACAATATTATGTATTTGCCGGTCGAATCCTTAACATTTAAAGGTACTTAGACAACACAACGATAAATAATTTTATGGAATGTCTGGATCGCCTGTATCTCCAATCTTAGTTTTCACAAGAACATGCAAGAATTGTCGACTTCACAAATCAAGGTGAAAAGAGACCCCCTAACATGATTAAAAAAGATTCTTCATTTTGACAAGCTTATGCTGTAGATAAATGGCAAACAAAGTTGGTTAAGTGGTACTTGCTTGCAATTTCTTCATTTCTCACATTTTATTAGCTTTGCTTTTTCGGAGAAAACCAGAGGTATTGTGATAGCCTCAGTGTTGTTGCTGTGGTTGTTGTCATCTTCGTGCGAGAACTTTGATTTTGTGATATATCTGAAGGCATTCACTTGAAACTTAGCACACATGTTCACTATCAAAAGAGGAACCAATACTATCAAGGGGATAACTCTAGATGCATTTTGTGTGAACTATGCCCCTCTTTCAACTTAGATTTTTTATGAAAACTTTGACATTTTGTGATATCTCTTGTTCTACTGAAGGCATTCACTTGAGACTTAGCACGCATCTTCACTATCAAAAGAGGAACCTATATTGTCAAGGGGGATAAATCTAGATGCATTTTGTGTGAATAATGCCCCTTTTTCGACTTAGATTTTTTACGAAAATTTTGACATTTTGTGATATCTTTTGTTCTACAGAAGGCGTTCACTTGAAACTTGGCACACATGTTCACCATCAAAAGAGGAACCTATACTATCAAGGGGGGTAACTCTTGATACATTGTGTGTAAATGATGCCCGTTTTTCTACTTAGACATTTATCTACTATCTAGCACCCAACAATTGAGCATAGGCACCCGTAGGGGTTGCTCCGATTTACAAATGCATTTGTTTATGAATTTAAATTCACTCAACAATCAAAATTTCTTCACGATACACAGTAAAAGCCTACTGACGACCATCCAAGAAATACGGCTGATTTTTGACAGAGCAGATGTTTTGTTTGTTATTTCAAAGGTTGCTAAACCCTCTAAAACAGGCACCCCACTATTCCAATTTAAGACCACTGAATTCAGCACCAATTTAAGCTGACACACTATTTTGAAATCCACTAAAACATCCAGTTACTATACACTTAGAGACCGATCAACACTTGATAAGGCCAACACTAATTGGATATGAATGCATTTTCAATACAATATTGGATTTTTGATTATCTGATATTGAACCCTTATTTTTTTTTATTAAAAAAGATTAAGTGGCTGATCAGAATTAGAAATGAAAGCTTCTAATTATTTGTATATTTTACCGGTTTTGTCTCAAGTTAAAAAGTAAAAAAGGAAAGAGTAATGGAATTGTAATGATTTGTTTGTTTACAGTGTTCTGAATAGTAAATTAGTAATTAAGTTTGATTTCAAATTATTTGATTCATATTAAAGAAGATATGATATCACCAGTTTGACACTTTGTATCGGTTCTTACGCATAAATGTTAAATAATCTGAGGTCAGACTTCCAAATCGGTGCCAGGGTTTTCCATGACCACCTGTTTCTTTAATTTGGACCCCCCTTTTAACCCTTTCCTGTTTTGCAAAATTTTAGACATGTCCAAATTCAAAGGTTTTTCAGACGAGAATTTAATGTTGGTTTTATTTGAAAAAATAACCATTGAGTAGGGTAGAAAATGTTGTAGAAAAAGAAGAAATTGCTTGAAACAAGCAATTTCCTCTTTTTCCACAATGTTTCCTCAATTACAAAATCACAGGGACGTAAAAACCAGGGATTAAATAGGAAAGGGTTAAGCTCCACTGGCTGAAAGCCAGAGAGTTATTGTTATGGTGTGGTGTCGGTCGTGTGTGCGTATTAGATTATGAAAAAGATTTTTGATTGGATGAAATATATTGCTTTAATGCCCAGGGCTAATTTCCACATATGGTATTTTCTGAAAACTTTGTAAATTTCTCAGAAACCAATAGATGGATTTCAACCTAACACATGAATGATTCTCAGATGACTATGTGTAGGGTTCCTTCACATAATTTTGATTGGTTGAAAAACATGGCTATTACGGTGGTGGGTTATGGTATACAGAGAGAATTTTAAGTAATGATTTTAACCCTTGTCATGCTGAACCCAGAATACTCCGGTTTTGGCAGGAGGTATAGACCAAGATCAGCCTGCACATAAGTGCAGTCTGATCTTAGTCTACACCTCCTGTTTTTACTTTCCCTGCCATAGCTGTTGATAAAAATCATTTCTAAAAGAAATGTTGATTTTTGAACAACAAGTTCTATCAGTGTTTTCAGCCCTTTTATTTCAAAGCAATTCATGAAGGTAATTTATACAGCATGACAAGGGTTAACATAACTTAACTTTTGTAAAAACAATGAAAAGTTTGAAATGGTTCTCTAGAACTATTTCAAAGATTTCAATGACTTAGATTTATTTTCCTTATATTCAATTTATATTGAATTCATGCAAAAAATTGGCTTAATCAGTTCATTCATGCCTATGGTGTAATACAGGTGCTCAAGCGCCTCTAGTTTAGAAATGACTTCCAAAGTTAATTTTGCGACCTTGTTTATTTTTTATGAAAAGGGTTATAATATGTCGAAATGACCCCTATTTTTGAAAGTTGAGGGAAAACCCTGAGATTCAAATGGAGTAGAGAGAAAGAACTTATGAAAGAAAAATAAGACATATTTTTATAGTTTTATTCTTTGTATGTATTACTTGACAACAGGCAAACAAACCACCAAACGTCAGTATTATGGCCATGCCGTTATTAAGACCTCTTTCAAAAAGTACAGATATTGGTCTTATTAGAGGGGTTTTACTGTATTGCATTTGTGACATTCTAAAATATAGCCATTGAATAGTCACCCAAGTGTCACAGTATGATGTATCTGGTCTATTTTACTTAAATATATGTTTACCATGTTTATTCTCCGAGGTTCTGTATCTATAAAGATTGGGTCTTTTTCCCTAATATTTAGGTTTGCCCCTTTATCAAAGACAGTTTCACCTGTTTGCAGAAATATACACTGCAAGTCTAATGGGGTTTTTTTTGGGGGGAGGAGTGTCCAAGAAATGAAACAGCAGAAGAAGTGGAGTTGTTTGCTACATAATGTTGTTCCCCAGCCTGCCGATCCCCCTTCCCTGTGATAACAGATAACAACAGTAGGAAGACACCATGTTATCATCACAACAATCTCAACTTATCCAATATGTAGACCTATGAATTTTACTTTCATTATCAATCGAGTAATGAAATAAAAAAGTCCATGTTTTACACTTTCCTTTATTTCTAGTTGTTGATATTAATTTTATTTAACCCATTGCCAGATGACAGAATTTTAGACTGGTCCAAATTGAAAGGAGTTACAAAACTCAATTTAAAGTTCTTCAAATTTTAGATTTTTTCAACTCTTTGTAGAAAACATTGTGGAAAATGAAAAAAAATCCTCAATGTTTTCCCAATTGTTTCTCTTTAGGGGCATCAAAAAGTGTCATAGTGTGGGAATGGGTTAAAGTCTAAAATCTGTGTACATATTTCCATCCATGAAGGAAGGGTATCAAATCTACCCTCCCCACCCCCCCTTTGGCAGACTATTTACTGAGCCCATTACAGTGGTGAATAGGGAATGAACTAGAGTGCGAGAGAACACTCCCTGTTCTGGCTGTACATATGAATTACTTCACTTTGAGAAATGCTCTGGAAAATATGGCTGCAGCATTTTTTGCTCCTTATTTAAATTTTTATGTGAGATCCACACATTTTATGTGATAATATCAATGCTTTGGCAGATCATCATGTCTATATTAATTAACCCATTCCAACTCAATCCCTCCTTTTTACGCCCCTCAACGAAAAAGCTTTGGTAAACATTGTGGAAAATGAAGAAATTGCTTGGATCAAGCAATTTCTTCATTATCCACAATGTTTTCTATCCAAAAAGATGAAAAATGTTAAAATTCCATCAACTTGAAATTGTCATCTGCAGCTCCTTTCAATTTGGACTGGTCTAAAATTCAACTGTGTTGGAATGGGTTAAATTAAATTCTTAACGTTCTTCAGTCTTGTTGAATATAATTCCTACTGTCACTATACATGTATTATTTAACTCTGACATAATTAGATGGATGTTGTGTTCAAAGATTTCTCTCATCACAAGAACAAGCAGTTAGTGTAGGTTAAGATCAGACTACGTGTCTGTGCAGGCTGGTGTTAGCCTATACGCCTGCCTAAATCATTGTCAAAGCAGGGAAATTCCAGGATCAGTATTACAAGAGTTAAGAAAGTTTCGAAATCAGCTGTACCAAATGAACTATCGCATACAACTCCAGGTGACGTCACAATGGCTTTGAGGTGTGAGCAAGTTATTAACTTATATAATAAGGCTTTTAAAACTGAAAGCATTCTAAGGTCAACCAATTGACCCTCAGAGCAGGGATGTGGAAATACAGATTTTCTCTACTTGTCCATGGACAAGTAAAATGTGATTTTCTACTTGTCCAGGATCAAAATGGACTTGCCCGTGAAAAGATGAAGAACAGATAGATTTTGAAAAAACATTATTTTTAAAGAAGAAAATACTGGAGCTCAGCAATTTCTTCATTAAAAACAATATTTTCTAGCCTTAGATACAACTTAGATACAAACATTGCGATCATAAATCTCTTCTATCTATTAAGTACCATTCCAAGATTTGCCCTGATATTTACTTGTCCACGGACAAGTAGCCTCGAAAAATGTACTTGCCCGCAAGTAGAAAAGCCCGTGTCGGACAAGTCGGGCAAGGTAATTCCACACCCCTGCTCAGAGTCTCTTTTTTCATTGTAGATTTGTATGATTGGTCAAAGAGTATAGATAAATGTAAGACAAATACTGTTACTGTCCTCACCTCACCAAGGAAGAATGGTATAAGGGAAATGAGTCTGCAAAAAAAAGAGAGTGGGAGTCTAGTCAAAGCCAATCAGCGAGATATTGCATTGTTTAGGTACAAACAGAAAGTTTTTGCTGTCAAGGAATTTTGTCCTCATGCAGGTAAGCAAATTTTTAATCCATTCCCACAGTCAGTTTTTTTCAAGGTGAGCTATTGTTATGGCCCAATGTACAGTGTTGTCGTCTTTCTTGTGTCTGTTAACATTTCTTGAAACATCTTGCCCCCCCTGATCCAGAAGGCAAATCTTGATGGAACTTGGCAGGAATGTCCCGTAGGTAAAGTTTCTTTAAAAATCATTTAAATCTTTTAAATATGCCCTTTACTCTGGTTGCCATGGCAACAAAAAGGGTAAAATTAATGAAATCCTCCTCTCTGAAACAAGAAGACTGAGAGCTTTGATATGTTGTTTGCAGCACCTTCTATAGGATATCTTTCAAGTCATTCAAATGATGCCCCTTGGGTCATATTTGGTCCCTGGCCTGGTTCACTCAAATTTGCATTGAAATGAAGAATGAAATTTCAAAAATCTTCTTCTTTAAAACCAGGCCGCCGTCATAATAGTGCATCAGACCCCTAATCTTCAATAATGGGATGTCATGGGTTCCATCCCTGGCAGAGGAACATATTCTTTCCAACATTTGTCTCTCACCAATGGGGGGATAATCGTAAACCTAAGTGGGATAGCATCTTGAGGAAAGGCTGTTGTGGTAGTACTGGTGTTCATTGTTAGGTGCTCCAGCCTCCGTGATATGACTGAAATACTGTTAATAGTGGCATTAAACTCCATTCAATCAATTAATCAATCTTTAAAACCAGACAGCCTAGATCATTGATATTTTGTATGCAGCATTTCAGACAGGACCTCTATCGAGTTTGTTCATATTATGGCCCTTGGGTCATATTTGGGCTTTGCCTGTAAGCATTCTATTTTAACATAGATTCAAAAAAGGATAACTTAACAAATCTTCCCTAAACAAGAAAGGCAAGAGCATTGTTATTTGTATGCAGAATCTCCCAATGAATCTGTACAAAGCTTGGTCATGTGATACCCTTTTGGTTTCCTACAGACACACCCTATTTTAACATACAAACAAACAAGGAACATTGTAGAATTCTTCTTCTCTGCAATTAGAAAGTCTGGAGCATTTAGGTTTGCAATGTAGAACCCCCTAGTGAACCTCCTCAAGGTTGTTCATGCAATGACTCTTGGCTCTGCCCAAGCACACCCTATTTAAAATACATTGTAGAAAATCTTAACCCCCCCCCCTCCTGGTACACCCTATTTTACATTGTATAGAAAGAAGGAAAACTTATTTTTTCCAGGTGCGTCAAGAGAACACATTAACTTAAATAGAATCAAAGAACAAAATGTCGTTCAGAATATTTTGACGATAAGTCACCAATCTTAAATGTTTCATATCTCAGGTGAGTGCTTTAGGGCCGATGGCCCTCTTGTTTAAAATGTTAAAGAAAATAGTTCTGAAAAATAATGTGGAAAATGAAATTAAGTGTTAAAAGCACAATTTGCATCGACAGATTGTTTTGTATCAGACTTGCCAGGAATTTTTCTTTGAACAGTGCTAAAGAGACTGATGAAAATCTTAATCTGTTTATTTTCCCAATTAGAGAATTATTTTAAATCGGGAGATTTCTGAGAGTCAAGAACCCTGAAGGATTGCATGCATTGTCATGGGTTCAAACCCTTGCGGCAGCACGTATCCTCTACGACATTTGTCTCTCTGTAATAGTAAACCTAAGTGGGATAGCAGCTTGAGGCTCGGAAAGGTTGTAATGGTAGTACTGGAGTGAGAAATACCAGGAATCCATTGTTAAGTGCTCCAGACGCCGCGATATGACTGAAAAAACCAAAAAGTGTTCAAACCAGATGTGTGGAAATACACATTTTCTCCACTTGTCCCCAGAAAAATACGTGTCCAGAATTGAAATGAACTTATCCACATAAATGTGAATGTATAGATTTGAGAAAACATTATTGTTAACAGAGAAAATGTTGGAACCCAGAATTTTCTTTATTAATAACAATGTTTCCTACCCTTCAACATTAGTACAAATAATCTTCAAGATCTATTTTAAACCATTCCAAGAATGCTCTGATATCTACTTGTCCTCGGACAAGTGACCTTGAAAAATGTACTTGTCTGTAAGTAGAAAAGTGCATGTCGAACAAGTCAGCCATGGGAATTCCACACTCCTGGATCAAACCTTGCATATATATGGTTATGTGAACTATTTATGGCCTTTTTCATTTTGACTCACTGTGTGTATATGGAGCTGTTGTACAAACTTTTCAAAGATTTTTGGCTACACAGGCTGACAGTAAGCTGGCAATTATCATGACATTGCATCCTGTGTCCATGCATCTGTCGATCTGTAGACTTCTACTGTAAAAATCTTCTCAAAAAGTACAGAATAATCAAAGGATGACCCTTTATCAGAGTTGTTAAAGGCTTTTTATAGGGGCATGGTGTTTCACAAAACTGGTTTTCTTTTTAGCTCACCTGAGCACAATGTGTTTGTGGTGAGCTTTGTGATCATTGAATGTCCATTGTGCAGTATGAACAAGTTTACAAGTTTTTACACTCTAGGTGCCACAGTTTTGATTCAACCTAAATGAAACTTGGCCAGAATAATTGTTAGGTCATAAGGAAGAACCCTTTGATTATGCAAAGGTTCTATAGGAAAAGACAGAAAAAGGAGCCTTAGTGACAATTTCTTTATTTACACTCAAGATTCCACAATTTTGGTTCAATCTTCATGAAACTTGGCCAGAATAATTGTTATGTCCTAAGTATGAATCCTATTATTTATGGGAAGGTTTTATTGGCAAAAATAGGAAAAGGGGCCTTTGTTTACACTCTAGAGGCCACAGTTTTGGCTAAATTTTCATGAAACATGGTCAGGATAATTTTTAGGTCACCTGACCGAATGGTCATGGTGACCTATTGCAATCATCGTTTTCCGTCGTCGTGCGTCGTCCGTCGTTTCACTTTTAAACATTTTCATCTTCTTCTCAAGAACTACTGGGCGGATTTCAACCAAACTTGGTAGAAAGCATCATTGGGGGATGCCAATTCAAGTTTGTGAAAATAGGGGTTCTGGGGGTCATAGGGGCCCAAAAAGGGGGCAAAAAGGGGTAATTTTTGGTTCTTCTTTAAAAATCTTCTTCTAATAAACCATTAATGCCAGAGCTTAAATATTTTGTGTGCATGACAACTAGGACAGGTATATTATAAATTGTGAAATTCATGCCCCTGGGGTCATGTATGGGGCCACATCCAGAGGTCAAAGTTCATCATGTTAAAAAATTCACATTTTCATCTTCTTCTGATGAAGTACTAAGCCAATTTCAAAGAAACTTGGTGAAAAGCATCATTTGGTACTGATTATACAGCTTTGTGAAAATTAAAAGGCTGGGGGGGTCAGGGGGCCCTAAAATGGGGAACAAAACAGGGTAATTTTTGGTAACTTTTAAACATTTTCATGTTCTTCTCAAGAACTACTGGGCGGATTTCAACCAAACTTTGTAGAAAGCATCATTGGGGGATGCCAATTCAAGTTTGTGAAAATAGGGGTTCTGGGGGTCATAGGGGCCCAAAAAGGGGGCAAAAAGGGGTAATTTTTGGTTCTTCTTTAAAAATCTTCTTCTAATAAACCGTTAATGCCAGAGCTTAAATATTCTGTGTGCATGACAACTAGGACAGGTATATTATAAATTGTGAAATTCATTGCGTGGGGTCATGTATGGGGCCACACCCAGAGGTCAAAGTTCATCATGTTAAAAAATTCACATTTTCATCTTCTTCTGATGAAGTACTAGGCCAATTTCAAACAAACTTGGTGAAAAGCATCATTGAGTACTTATTATACAGATTTGTGAAAATTATAAGGCTGGGGGGTCAGGGGGGCCTAAAATGGGGAACAAAATGGGGGTAATTTTTGGTAACTTTTAAACATTTTCATGTTCTTCTCAAGAACTACTGGGCGGATTTCAACCAAACTTGGTAGAAAGCATCATTGGGGGATGCCAATTCAAGTTTGTGAAAATAGGGGTTCTGGGGGTCAAAGGGGCCCAAAAAGGGGGCAAAAAGGGGTAATTTTTGGTTCTTCTTTAAAAATCTTCTTCTAATAAACCGTTTATGCCAGAGCTTAAATATTCTGTGTGCATGACAACTAGGACAGGTATATTATAAATTGTGAAATTCATTGCGTGGGGTCATGTATGGGGCCACACCCAGAGGTCAAAGTTCATCATGTTAAAAAATTCACATTTTCATCTTCTTCTGATGAAGTACTAAGCCAATTTCAAAGAAACTTGGTGAAAAGCATCATTGGGTACTGATTATACAGCTTTGTGAAAATTAAAAGGCTGGGGGGTCAGGGGGCCCTAAAATGGGGAACAAAACAGGGTAATTTTTGGTAACTTTTAAACATTTTCATGTTCTTCTCAAGAACTACTGGGCGGATTTCAACCAAACTTTGTAGAAAGCATCATTGGGGGATGCCAATTCAAGTTTGTGAAAATAGGGGTTCTAAGGGTCATAGGGGCCCAAAAAGGGGGCAAAAAGGGGTAATTTTTGGTTCTTCTTTAAAAATCTTCTTCTAATAAACCATAAGTGCCAGAGCTTAAATATTCTGTGTGCATGATAACTAGGACAGGTATATTATAAATTGTGAAATTCATGTCCCTGGGGTCATGTATGGGGCCACACCCAGAGGTCAAAGTTAAAAAATTCACATTTTCATCTTCTTCTGATGAAGTACTAAGCCAATTTCAAACTAACTTGGTGAAAAGCATCATTGGGTACTGATTATACAGATTTGTGAAAATTAAAAGGCTGGAGATACAGTTACAATTATTTTACAAATTCCTCAGGGAATGAATAACACTATGAAAAATAATCACTCAGTGTCTCAATATTTCGGCTTTGTGCCTTTTTCGTACAATATGGCGACGTGATACGTTTTTTAAAATGCTGTGATAGATTTAATGATTCAGAACTCTTGAAAAAAATATTGAGACTCTGAGTGATTAATTCTCATAGTACACTTAAAGTTAATTCTTGTTTACTCGATAAAGTCCGCATTTTTGGCCCAATTCTTTTAAAATTTTCTCAGAGTTTCTTTGACACGAAGGCGAGAAGGCTAACCAAAATGAACAAGTTCCATCAAGCAGTAATGGAAATGGAACCATATTGCATATTTCTCTTGTTTACACAATAAAGTCCACATTTCAGCTACACTAACCAAAGGCCAGCGGGGCTATTGTCATGGTCCAGTGTCCGTCGTGCATCTGTGCATGCGTAAACTTTTCTTTAAACAACTATATCTTGAAAAATACTGGGCCAATTTTTAACCAAACTTAACAGGGGTGTTCCTTGCACAATCCTCTTCCAAACTGCTAAAAATAATTTTGTTCCATGAACTCTGGTTGCCATGGAAACAAAATTAATTTCTAACAGAAATTTTGATTGCAAAATTCTTTAAAACTACCAGGTAGATTCTAATCAAATTTCACATGAATGTTCCTTTGGTGGACCTTTTTCTAATTCTTTCAAACGAAATCACTTGTCTTGATGCTGTTTTACTCAGGTGACCGTTACGGCCCACTGGGCCTCTTGTTGGGTCATAAGAATGAATCCTAATATTTATGGGAAGGTTCTATAGGAAAATACAGGAAAAGGGGCATTATTGACAATTTAATTTGTTTCACTCTTGAGGCCACTGCTTGGGATTGATCTTCATGAAACAGGTTATAATAATTTGGCTCCAGTTGCATTTTTAGCTCCACTGGCTGAAATAATTTTGATTGGATGAAAAACATGGCTTTAATTTTCATATTTGGTGAAAGCTTTGAAATTCTTCTTCTCAGTAACCAGTGAAATGATTTCTACCAAATTTCAAAAAAATGATACTTGGGTAACCCTTTATCAGATTCCTTCAAAGACCTTGTTTGATAAACATGGCTTGAATGGGTAAGGCTATATTCCATATATGGTGAAACCTTGAAATTTTTCTTCTCAGAAACCAGTTGGATGGATTTCTACCAAATATTACCAGATTGATACTTAGGTGACCCCTTATCAGATTATCAGATTGAGTTTTGATCACATGAAAAATATGGTTTTAATGGGCAGGGCTAATTTCCATATATGGTATGTACTTAAAGTTTCTCAGAAACCTTGATGGAATTCAACAAAATTTCACAGGAATTATCCTCAGAAGACTGTTTGTCAGATTTTATCATTTGATTTTGATTGGTTGAAAACATGGCTTTATGGTGGTTGCTTATGTCCATATTTGGTATACAGTGAAAATTTTGTAATTTTGTTTATACCTTTCATCTGACCTAGTAAATGAATTTTACATAACTTGACTTGACTTTTTTGAAAACAATGAAAAGTTTGAAATGCTTCTAGAACTATTTCAAAGATTTCAGTGACTTAGATTTATTTTCCTTATATTCATTTTAAATTAAATTCATGAAAAAATCTGCTTTATCAGCACATTCATGCCTGAGGGTTGGTACAGGCACTCAAGCGCCTCTAGTTTAACAGCAGATGAATCAAGTGAGCAAATTAGGATTATAATGGTCCTCTTGTAATGAAACTCCTCCAGAATAATTGTTTTATCTTAAGGATGAACCCTATTGATTGTGGGAAGGGTTCTGTTGGAAATCATGGGAAAGGGGCCTTAGTGACAATTTCTTTGTTTACACACTAGAACCTGCAGTCTTGGCTCAATCTTTTTGAATATATGCGAGAATAAATGTTATATCCAAAGGATGAAGCCTACTGATAATGAGACGGTTCAATCATTAAACACAAGAAATGGGGCCTTAGTGACAATTTAGTTTACACTCTAGATGCCAGAGTTTTTGGCTCAATTTGGTTATAATCATATGGCTCTAGTTGCATTTTTTTTACTGCAGATGATTCAGGTAAGCAATTTTGGACCATTATAGTCTTCTAAAAGTCGAATCAGTAGCTCTGGCTTGAATGGAACAAACAGAATGGGTTTGATTAACTCATATGGGCAGACTAATCTTTTATATATTCAGCATGACAAGGGTTTAAGTTTTCTTTCAATGGATGTAGGAAGATGTTAATATAGTTTTGGATTGCTATCATAAATTGGAAGAAATTCTTATAGAAATCTCATATTAAGTGATTTGTGATTTTGTAGGAATCTTTTTTCGACTGTAAAGATTAACCCAAATTAAGCAATTTCTTAATTATCCACAAAGTTTTTCCAAGCCCTTTTCATCAGTGGAGTAAAAAAGCAGGATGGAATGGGTTGAAGGTAAAGGTATTCAACTGTAGTTCAAAGCAATACTCTTGGATAAGAAATGTAAAAATGAGAATGTACATAGAGATCTTTAAATCAAACTTCTACAAATCAGTAGAGTCCACAGCTGTCATACTCTGGTTAGCAATATTTGAAATCATGGTCATCTTATTCTCAGCAGAGGCCATTGTGCAGTATTTGGTAGTGCGTTCTGCTCCTAATCATGGGGGCCCGGGTTTGACGCCCGTTTGTGGCAAATAACCTTTCCAACATTTACCTGGCACCAATGGGTATGAGCAGCTGGAGGCTCAAAAAGGATGTAGTGGTTTTACAGGTGTGAGAAATACCGGGAATCCATGGTAAGGCGCTCCTGCCACCATATGACTGAAATACTGTTTAAAGTGGTCTTGAAACCTATTCAAACAAAACCTCATCTTTTTCTCAATATTTCTACCTATTTGGCACTTATTTTCCAATTTTAATGCAATTTCAAATGTCGTCTTTCAATTTTGATAAGTATAAATTTTGTCATCTGGTAATGGGTTAACCATGTCTTTCTGTCTGTCTATATGTCTGTCTATGTAGATTTAGTTTCCATACTCTATGCAAAAAGGCATTTGACCTAGGGTCATGAAACTTTATACAGTTGTTGTTTAGATCAAGGAATAAAAGCCTTTAGTTTTGAGGTCATGTGAGTCAAAAATCAAGGTAATAATTGAACTTTTTTCTGTGAGTTTTCTAAGGTTCCTTTTTGTTTTGGGGATCAAGTTCAAGGTCACAAATGAACTAAACCCATTACTGCACAACAAAATATAAGGCTGGTCAAACTGAAAGAAGATGCAGACAACAATTTCATGTTGGTAGAATTTTAGAAAATTTTCTCCTTTGGGGTAGAAAACATTATGGACATTGAAGAAATTACTGGTTACAAGAAATTTTTTCCTTGTCCACAATTTTTTCCAAAGCCTATAGTTCTTAAGGGGTGTCAAAAAGCGTCATTGTATGGTATTGGTTAAATGTATTTGAGAAAGAATACCACTCTCTACAACCTCAAAAGTAATTGACAATTAATAAAAATGTTACCGATGACCAAAGAGATGTCCGTTTGTTTTGGGGTCATGTAAATCAAAGGTCATGGTCAGAAATTGATCATTGATGGGTAAACGTAAGTGCTTTAATTCAAAAGCCATTTGAACTCGGAATTTTCTGAAAGCACTTGTAGATTGGGGTATTTTCACACTTTTCAACTGTCTTAATTATTTTTCCAGATGGACCATTGCACCTTGGCGATATTGAAGATCTAGGCGATGACCTTCTCTGCGTAAAGTGTCCTTGGCATGGATGGAAAATTGACCTTCAAAGTGGAAAAGTAATTCACCCAAAAGGTCATGACCTTCACTATACCAAGGTTTATCCTGTGAAAGTCAAGGATAATGGTGCTATATATATTGGATTTACTGGTCTGGATTCAAGTTATTTTGACATGGAAGAATGTGAATTTTGAATCCTTTAATTTTAACTTTCATGAACATATCAAGCTCATTATAAGCTTAAGTATTCCTTGATTGTCTGTCATGTATCATACATGATAGCAATTCAGTGTCAACCACTATGCAGCAATGTTTTCTTAGACTCTCTCCAATATGCTGTTAATGTTTTTTGTGGGTCACAATGAAGATCCCCATCAAATTGTAGTGGTCAAAACTGATTTCAAAAGATCCAAACAAGAAAAATAGCAAGTCATCAGTGTAAATTTGAACATTTAATTGCCTACTGACCTTTACATGTAAAGGAGAAAGCAAATAATTTTTACAGAACAGAACAGACAATGTATTACAATTTGTACATAGAACATCATTTGTTACAAAATCAAAGAGAACACAATAAACAATGCGATACAAGATTACAATGCTGAGAAGAAAACAAGAACGTATAAAGAAAATTCTACATACATGTACATTTAATATTTTATGGATAGTGATTGCGTACTACAAGCTAAAATCACAACAATTCTAACCTAACTAATGAATGTTTTACATATAAAGCATTGCACTTATAAGTATTTTCATATTTGTCTCTCACCAATGGGTGGATAATCATAAAACTAAGTGGGATAGCTGATAATAGGTCATTTCAGGTAAAATAATTTACTTGGGCTTTTTTACCTCCAGACTAATTGACCCAGGTGAACACTTTTGGGCCAATAGCCCGTTGTAAATGAAAATATACCTTCAATCATTGAGCCACCACAAACCATGTTGAATGGTTCTATTATTCTTTCAATGAAGGGTGAATTGAATGGAAACTGATACAAAAGTACCCTCTCTTTAATTATATGTATTTATGAGAATTTAAACAGGAATGAAGGGCTTTTATCCTGCCTCGGTATATGACTAGTTTGTACAATTTATCATAAATATGTTAGTGTTTTTAGTAAATATGTAGTGATTTTAGTATTTTTTATTTCATTTTTAAGTGTATAAGAAAACATCTCAACAATTTAAAAGATTTATTTAAGTTTTTAATAAAAAATTATATGTATCATATGATATTTTCTAAAATCAGTATTGATGGTAATTTTAATTGAAGTTTGTATGTAATTGTAATTCATTTTGTAGAAAGATAACAATTACTGAGGTAATTTCCGATTTTTATGGTTCTAAGATGTGATATTAAGATCATTTAGTGAGAAGAAAGTGAAATTACTGTGTGCAGACAATTTCTTTCTTACCAAAATGTTTTATACCCTAGGGGAAGCTACAAGACTTTTGAGACTGGCTTGACAGATCATTGGCTATGACTCTATGTCATGATTTGTTTGTTTTCTTGTTTATTCTAATTATCGGAAACAAAAATTTTAGACTGGTCTTAATTGAAAAGAGTTGCAGGCGACAATTCAAAGTCTATGAAATTTTGGAATTTTTTAGCCTTTTGGGTATAAAACATTGTAGATAATAACAAGCAATTTCTTTATTTTCCACAATGTTTTCCAAAGCTATTTTTTTCTTGGGAGCGTCTAAAAGCATCATTGAGTGGGAATTGGTTAATATTGTGTATTATTTTGTCACTTTAGACAGAAAAGATTAGCAAATGATATGCTAAAGAAAGGAAGACAGTATGACCAAAATATACTCCTTTACCACAATCTGTTCTGTGTGTTCAAAATTCTGTTTCAGGCAATCAAGGTGTTATCTTCATCTTTCTGAACTTTTGATGTTTTCGATTTATTATTTGATTATCTTTAAAGTGGTTAACAGATTTTGAGCTCACCCAAATGCAACATGCATTTGGTGACCTTTAAAGCTCACCTGAGCACGTAGTGCTCAAGTGAGCTATTGTGATCCCCTTTTGTCCGGCGTCCGGCCGTCGTGCGTCGTCCGTCAACAATTTCTTTAAACGACATCTCCTCCTAAACCACTGGGCCCCTCAAAAATAGCTAAAAGAATTGAAATCAGTTAAAAACTCTGGTTGCCATGGCAACAAAAGTGAAATTTTAAAATAATCTTTATAAATCTTCTCCTCCTGACCCAGAAGGCATAGAGCCTTGATATTTTGCATGAAGCATCAGTATATTGACCTCTTTCAAAATAGCTAAAATCATGATCCTTGGGTCCCCAAGGGTGGAGCCCCAGGGTGGTCGGGTTTATATAGAAATAAAGAACTATTTTTTAAATAACATTTCCTCTCAAACCACTGGGCCAATTTGAACCAAATTTGGCAGAAATGTTGCTTAGGTGGTCCCCTTCAAAAAAAGCTAAAAGAATTGAAATACGTTAAAAACTCTGGTTGCCATGGCAACAAAAGTGAAATTTTAAAATAATCTTTAAAATCTTCTCCTCCTGACCCAGAAGGCATAGAGCCTTGATATTTTGCATGAAGCATCAGTATATTTATCTCTTACAAAATAGCTAAAATTATGATCCTCAGGCCCCGGGGGGGGGGGGGGTATATATAAATAAAGAACAATTTTTTAAATGACATCTCCTGTCAAACCACTGGGCCGATTTGAACCAAATTTTGCAGAATTGTTCCTTAGGTTGTCCCACTTAAAATTAGCTAAAAGAATTGAAATACGTTAAAAACTCTGGTTGCCATGGCAACAAAAGTGAAATTTCAAAATAATCTTTAAGAATCTTCTCCTCCTGACCCAGAAGGCGTAGAGCCTTGATATTTTGCATGAAGCATCATTATATTTATCTCTTACAAAATAGCTAAAATCATGATCCTAGGGTTTCCAGGGGCAGACCCGGAAGGGGGGGGGTAAAGGCATAAAGCATCAGTTCACAGACTGCTTTCTTATTTCTGAAATTATAACCCATGGAAAAAGTTTTTTCCTTCCTTCAAATCAGCACTAAAGCTTTGGAATTTGTAATTTAGACTTTTGGATCCCCAGGTTCATAGTCTTTATATGCAATTGTGGCCCACTTGTTTCATAATCCTAACCTTAACATGAAATTAGACTGTTGAAAGAAAAAGAGCCTTTATCTCAGGTGAGCGCCCCAGGGCCAACAGCCCTCTTGTTTGTTACTTGAATGTTTGTTGTGTGGCATGCAATGTCAACAAAGATAGTGATTACTCTCTAGAGTCCACAGTTTATCTCAATCCTGAGCACACTTGGTCAGAGTCATTGCTAAGTCATGAAGACGAACCCTATTGAAAAGTAGAATTCTCCATCAGAAAAGGCCTGAATAACAATTTCTTTGTTTACAATCTAGGGGCCAAACTTTTGCCCAAACTTGATGAAAATTGGTCTTATTGATTGCTGGGTCATCTGGATGAATGCTATTGAAAATGGGAAGGTTTCATTGAAAAACTCAGGAAAAGGGGCCTCTAGGGGCCACGATTTTGGCTTAATCTTGATGCAACTTGGTTATAATGATTGTTAGTTAATAAGGAAGAACTCTTTTGAAATTGGAAAGTTCCTGTGTAAAACATGAGAAATGGGCCTTCATGACTTTATCTTTATTTAATCTCTAGGAGCCAAACTTTTGTCCATCTTGATGAAACTTGCTCAGATTTATTTTTAGGTCATAAAGATGGACGATATTGAAAACGGGAAGATTCCATTGGTAAACATAGGAAAAGTTGTCTTATTGACAATTTCTTTGTGTATACTATAGAGGCCACCATTTTGGCCCAATCCTGCTGAAACTTTGTCCAAACGATTGAAAGTTAATAAGGATGAATTCTATTGAAAATGGGAAGGTTCTTCTGAAAAAGAGGAAACAAAATGTTTCTTTACACTTTAGGGGCAACAATTTGACCCAATCTTAATGAAACCTGGCTAGAATGATTCTAATATCACAAGGATGAACCTAATTGAAAATGTGATGGTTGCATCAGAAAGCGGGGGAAAAGGTCTTAATTAGAACTTAATTTATATAAACATTTTTACAAATCTCATGTACTGCTTTTCTCTTCACAAATAAGACCTGCTTGAATGTTTCAGTTTCACGTTTCTTTATTCAATAAAGAACTCAGGTGAGCAACTTAGGGCCATCTTTGCCCTCCTGTTTATCAAAAGTCCTTCCCAGTCATAAATTTTAAGGCAGAGCGATAATAGACAATTGTTTCTGAAAAGTTTAACCCATTATGAGAAAAACATTTTTAAACCTTGTCAAAATTCAAACAAGATGTAGGTGACAATATCAGGTTGATAAGAGTTTCAAAATGCAGAGATTGCTTGTAACGAGCTTTTTCAGCATTTTTCACATTGTTTTCGTGAACCTTTTCGAGAGGGAATGTATGAGAGGGGGATAATTAATTATTCTGTCAAAGAGGTCGAAAAACAGATGCAATAAACTCTGTCTTTCTATTCATCTGTATGTTCTATTTTTTTTTTAAACAAGTCCTACATCTAAGGATAGTTTTAGACAAATCTAATCAAAATGCTCCTTATCATTTAGTTTTCAAAATGTACTCATATACCCATTACCAGACGACAAGTTTTAGATTGGTCCAATTTGAAAGAAATTCGAGATGACAATTGAGAACTGGTTATTGCAATAAAAGATTGTACCTCTGGCTACATGTTTGTAATCACTGAAATTGTAAAAAAAATCTTTGATAGTCACCTTTACATTTTTAAAGGTCTCCCATCTTAAGCATGTCAATGGAAAGAGGTTTTTATGATGACAAAGGGCAAATAGAGTTATATCTCTTCGTGTGTGAATGTGTAGGCGGATGACAGCATTTATGTGTGTCCAATTCTTGTCGGGAGCATATTTTCTACATTAAGTAATAGATCTCAAAATTACCTCGCACAGACGTTCCTAATGACGAGTTCAACTGTCATGCGTAAAGGCAGCCATCGTATCGCAGTTGGTAGTGCATCAGACTCTCAATCATCAATCATGGGATGTCATGGGTTCGATCCCCAGCGGCGGCACATATCCTTTCCGACATTTGTCTCTTACCAGTGTGTGGATAATCGTAAACTTAAGTGGGATAGCAGCTGGAGGCTAGGAAAGGATGTAGTGGAAGTACTGATGCGAAATATACCAGGAATCCATTATTAGGCGCTCCAGCCGCCGTGATATATAACTGAACGAATGTTTAAACTCAATAAAAAAATCAAAAAGTCATGCGCAAAGTAATTTTAACACTTTCAATGTTACAACTGAAGGTCATTTGACAGGTAATAATACAAGGGCATCCATGTCTGTGACACATTTCTACTATTGAATATTCTAGCTATGTACTCAGTTTCTCTAATCTTTCATTGCAAAGCATAATTAATTTTTCACAAATCGATGGGTCAGCGCGAAACAGTTTTAATGTTTATAGGCAGTTACAATTGTTTCACGATGAACCGTCGAAATGCAGATTTAAATACTTTTCCATAAATCGTCATTAATCATTATGTCGCCTTTTTGTGTATGGATTTTTTGTGACTCTATGTTCAACCACACAAAAGAGGTTCTTTATGGGAAAGTTCTTGTGAACATATTCTTTGTTTTATAGATTTATAGTTTTACAAATATTTGTTTATCATGCTTGGTTTCGGATATTAAAGATATTGCAATCTGACTTGTCATTTCTATTTAGTGATATATCCCTTACACAAGATCGAATCTACGGACAGTTCAAAATTAACGATTTTCTGGCCACTCCCACAGGCCTCGGACAAGGCATATCAACATTCTTATACGGCAAAATTTTAGCCTTGTCCAAATTGAAAGAAGTTGCAAACGACAAAACACATTTTGTTAAAATTAAAAAAAAGTAAATGTAATATGTGGTAGAAGATGTGAAAAAAAGAAGAATTAGCTAAATACAAGCAATTTATTTTGTCACAGTGTTATCCGAAGCTTTATTTCTTTGACGAGTAAAATGGGGGATAGTATGGTAATGGGTTAAGGACGCAAGCTTTTATGATATATGTCAAGGAACATAAAATACAAATCGTTCATTGGTGACCTAAATGTGGTATCTACACTTTGAAGAAGGCGCCAAACCAATAAAAATGTTTTGAGTTAACCACTCATTTCCTGTCCAAGTTGGTCAATTGGTTTTTAGCTCCACTGGCTGAAAGCCAGATAGCTATTGTCATAGCATTGTGCCCGTCGTGCGCCCGTGTGTCCGTAAATATCTCCTTTGAAAATCTTCTTCTCAGAAAGTACTGAACAGATTTCAATCAAATTTAACAGAAATGATCCTTGGTGACCCTTTATCAGATTCCTTCAAATAATTATGATGGGATGAAAAATGGCTTAATTGGCGGGCTAATTTTCATATATGGTGAAAGCTTTGAAAATCTTCTTCTCAGAAACCGGTAGATGGATTTTAACCTTTAAAACCTTTACATTTTCCCAGAAAACATTAAAACGCCAAAATAGCCTGTAATTCTCACCAAAAAACTATACATTTGCTCTGACTTGTTGCCGTGCTTGTTCCCTTTACCAGAGAGTGACGATTTTGGGCGCCCCTCAAGAAAAATGGGTGGGAAAACATTGAGTAAAATGAAGAAATTGCTTGTATCAAGCAATTTCTTCATTTTGCTTTTTTTTCTACCTAGAAAGTTGAAAAAACTCTAAAATTTCATAAACTTTAAATTGTCGTCTACAACTTATTTCAATTTAGACCAGTCTAAAAGTTTGTCTTCTGGTAGTGGGTTAAAGGAAGTAATGGATTTTGTGCTGCATTTTCCCTTCAAAAACTCAAAAAATCTTCTCCTCCGAAGTGGTAAGGCCTAGAGCTTAGATATTTGGTACAAATCAACATCTATTGACCCTTTACCAAAATACTTCAAAGAAAAAACGTATTATGAAAATTAGCCATTTTCAGGGCGATCCCTGATTTTGCATAGAAATAAAGAAGGAAATCTTTAAAAATCTTCTTGTCCCCAACCATAAGGCTAAGAGCATTGATATTTGGTATACATCATCATCTATTGACCCTCTACCAAAATACTTCAAAGAATAACCGTATTCTGAAAATTAGCCCTTTTCTTTGTGATCCCTTATTTTACATAGGTATAATGAAGGAAATCTTTAAAAAATTCTTCTCCCAAACCATAAGGCCTAGAGCTTTGATATTTGGTACGAATCATCATCTATTGACCCTTTACCAAAATACTTCAAAGAATTACCGTATTCTGAAAATTAGCCCTCTTCTGGGCAATCCCTGATTTTACATAGAATAAAAGAAGGAACTTTTTAAAAAATGTTCTTGTCCCTAACCATAAGGCCTAGAGCTTTGATATTTGATATACATCATCATCTATTGACCCTCTACCAAAATATTTCAAAGAATTACCATATTCTGAAAAATAGCCCCTTTCTTTTTGATCCCTGATTTTACATAGAATAAAAGAAGGAAATCTTTGAAAATCTTCTTCTCCTAAACCATTAAGCTGAGAGCTTTGATATTTGGTACATATCATCTGCCATTGACCCTCTACCAAAATACTTAAAAAAAATAGCCCTTTTTAGTGCAATCCCTAATTTTAGTTAGGAAAAAATAATGATATCTTTGAAAACCTTCTTCTCCTTAACCATTAGGCCTAAAGCTTTTATACTTGGTATGTATTGATGTCTATACTTCAAAGCATTACCATATTCAGGAAATTAGTCCTATGTGGTGGGATCATCAATATACCTAGGAATAAAAGAGAAATCCTTAACCATCTTCTCCAAAATTATTAGACAGAGGGCTTGCTATTTTGTTTATATCATAAAGCCATAAACCATCATACTCAGGGGAGCGATTTAGGACCATCATGGTCCTCTTGTTTAATATTCTACTCTAAAAGGCCTTTATTTTCATACATTGAAGCCTTTATAAAAACCTTTTTTTTTCGACCTGCTAGGAGGCTTGAACATACGATTTCATGGGAAGACCAAGATAAATCGAAACATTCCGTAATCTTTACAGAATAAACGGGCTAGATTACCGGGATATCGAGTTTACAATAATATGTTTTCGAGTTGTAGTAGCGACGTTAACGTAGTCTAACAACTGGCGGATTGCTGACCCCGCCAACTGACTCCACTGATTACGTTCTCCGACTCTGACAGAAAGTTACACTTCGATATTAACCCATTAACAGACGGCAAATTTTAAGACTGATGCAAATTGAAAGGAGTTGCAGACAACAATATAAAGCTTATGGAGTATAAGATTTGTTCAACTTTCTAGGTAGAAAACATTATGTGAAATGAAGAAATTGCTTGTTACATGCAATTTCTTCATTTTATACAATGTTTTTCCATTTTTTTTTTCTTGCGTCATTATGTGGGAATGGGTTAAACAGCATAACTATGCAAAACTGATGGCCTGTAACATTCCTGTACATTGTGGGAAAAGAAAAATTTGCCTGTAACAAACAATTTCTTCTTTTTCCACAATATTTTCTTCTGAATGGTTATTTTTTAGATTTTATCCATTTTTATTTTTTCCGGCAAAACCTTAAAGTTTGGACTGGCCTAAAATTTTGCAAAACATGAAAGGGTTAACAAAAATGTAAAATAGTTGGTTGGTGACCTAAACATGGTTAATGAACCTCAATCTGAATAAGATGTAGTTACGACGTTAGAGTCGTCAAACCAACACAAAAGCTTTGGCCTAAAACTTTGCAAAACATGAAAGGGTTAACAAAAATGTAAAATAGTTGGTTGGTGACCTAGACATGGTTAATGAACCTCAATCTGAATAAGATGTAGTTACGACGTTAGAGTCGTCAAACCAACACAAAAGCTTTGAGCTTGAACTTTGCCTCCAACTTGAACCACTCCAAATTGAATTTTGGCCGAAACTACAACGGGAACCACTCAAGAATGACATGCGCCAACTTGAAATTGGACTCCATTCAAACGGCTCGGCCTAGGATGCCAATCGGAACTACTCGAAAAAGACTCGAGCTTAAAGCTGTACTCCAACTGGAGTCCCATCTTGAACTTTTGATCCAACTTGAACTCCAGCTGCAAGGACTATTCAAACTTGAGCTCCAGCTTCAAACTTGGCTCCAGCATGAAATTTGGTTATAACTTAAGTTCCAACTTGAGCTTGAACTTGAGGTTTGACTTGAATCCTGACTCGCACATGAAGCTGCGCTAGACCGCATAATGGAACTTTTTTCAGTGGTATCATCAAGTAGGAGCTCTGACCAGTGTTTGGACTTTCAAATCCTGTCTCGAAGTTTGATTTTCTTGCCCATGTAGATTCCCATTTATCTAATTCTGAATAATCCCAGGTACCAATATCGGTTCGAATAGAAGATGTTGGAATAAAATCATGAGAAGAGTCACTATTAGATGTAAAAAGGCGGTCAGAATCACCAGGACTGGAATGTTTAGAAATAGATAGGCTACCAGATTCATCTTAACTAGCCCCACCAAAAGTTATATTTTCAGCCTGATTCGCAAGTTCTGAATCAGACAAAACCTCACTGGACGAACCTTCCTCTGATGAATTTTTGAGAAGGGCTTTCTCTTCGTGAACTCGATGGAATTACTTTGGACGAGCTTTCATTAGATGAAGTTAAAAAAGAGCTTTCATTTGATGAACTCGACGAATAGCTTTCACTGGTTGAACTCGATGAAGAGCCTGCACCAGATGAGCTCAAAGTCAGCGAACTTTTGGACGAACTTTTACTTGCTGACAACGAGTAAAAAGAACTAGCCGGGCTTCCGTCGTCAATGTTAGCCGGTCCTTTCTTGACACAAAGGCCCCTGAATGCCACTGTTGAAAAAATGATCGGTATTAATGTGTAACCTGTTATTTTGTTTCAGAGATAGGTTAACCCATTCCCACTTGACAAAATTTTAGACTGGTCCAAATTGAAAGAAGATGCAGACGACAATTTCAAGTTGATGGAATTTTAATTTTTTTCACCTTTTTGGATAGAAAACATTGTGGATAATGAAGAAATTGCTTGATACAAGCAATTTCTTCATTTTCCATAATGTTTTCCAAAGCTTTTTTCTTGAAGATCGTAAAAAAGAGGGATTGAGTTGGATGGGTTAAGTAAACCGTCTTATTGTAACTATGAGGGTCAATATTTATTTGAGTAAGATTTCTATAATAGTTTATGTATGCAAGCGAATCTGTCTATGGTATTCATATCACAAAATGTATAAAACGACCATTCTCTTCAGCCACAACTTTCAGGCAGTCCCTAGTGTGTTCGCTAAATAAAAACAAGCGTGGCCTGCAATCTGTGATTTGGTTGTTTCGACTTTAATGACGTCTTTCAGTTTGGTTTTTTTTCTATGTTTTTTTTTTTTCATTATTAATAGCTATCAATATAATGTCTCATTGTGTCATCGACAAACGTTCCTCTCGAAATAGAGTCAGCGAATCTAAATAGTTGGCGACCTAAGCATCGTAACTACAGCATGGAATAAGCTGTAGTTACGATGCTTATGTCACCAAACCGTCAAAACGGCTCACATAAATGTTGGCCAGTGTCACCTCAGATCTAAATGCATGATTTCATTGGTAGATTGATTGACAAGCGAGATCCTTCCATTGTTGACTTTTTTTTTAACCCATTCCCTCTTAATCCCTCCTTTTACGCCCCTGAAGGAAATAGGTCTGGAAAACAATGTTGAAATTGAAGAAATTGATTGTTACAAGCAATTTCTGCAATTTCCACGTTGTTTTCTGTAAAGAGGGACAAAGATTATAGTAATTTCAATAATTTGAAAATGGCATCTGCAACTTCTTTCAATTTGAAAGAGTATAAAGTTTCACTGTGTTGTACTTAGTTAATACAATTCACCGTCAAAAGAACATCGTTTTCACCCATCATCTCTCCCTTTTGTCCATTTTCGTCCATCTCCACGTTGTAAACCGTTGCATTCGGGTCCAATCGTTTGTTTTCGGATAACTTCAACCTGATTGTTCCGCCATGTCGTCGTTTAACATCAATATATATGTACTCTCACAGTTCAGGAGGAATGGTACGCGGTAGCTTCCCAGTTTTGACACTTCTGATTCAATCTATTTCGGAATAACGATGAAATAATTCGTGTGTAGAACAAAAGGTTATTTCAACAGCACTCTTAGTTAGTGGAAATAGTATACGTATTTTGGATGTACGTATTTGCGACGTCTGACGCAAAAAAGGGCAAAATAGATATTTTGCAGGGTTTGGGCGGAAACAGGTTTTACGAGTCTGGGACTCGAGAGTATGAAGCAAGGACTTCCGGAATTGACCAATCGCGATGTCAATCAAAGGTAATAACAGCCAATAAAATCAGTTATTTTAATCGGAAATGCAATTTAAACTCAATTATTGGCCGTCATTTATGAGACGTATTTTTGCTAAGCTGTTGTTACGACGTTAAGGTCGCTAAATAACCATCCTAGTTTTTTATTTCATAGTGGCCATATATTTTGCAAAATAACGCCGTTTCAAGTGGAAGAGGAACTCCAATCGTAGTCGATGGGCGGGGCCGGAGGAGTAGAAGGGCGGGGCCAGCGACTGGTCAATTAATAATTTTAGGTTCCATAGACCTTCTATAGCTCCACTTCATTAAGGGACTATTTAAGTTGTCTTCAATTCTTCAAACCTCAAGATAACGGGTTCGAGCTCTGGGCTGACCATATCAACTAACATGACTAATTGTCTTTCGGATGAGACGTTAAACCGAGGTCCTGTATGACGATATGTTATCCATCGAGCACGTTAAAGACCCAGGCGGAGCTCTCAGCAGTTTCGTCTTTTATCCTTGCACTGTCCCCCGTAACAACTAACCGTCTTCTAGGGGCGTCGTTCATATTGGTATGTGCTGCAGTAGCGACGATAAATGAACGGAAATACAAACACAGTCTTCAAATCTTCTCTGGAACTGAGCCATAAAAAGTCACAGCTGTCCATCTTTTATTTACCTGTGTCTGTGACATAGCTTTACCCTTTCCTGTACAAGTCCTTGTCTTTGCGTCCCCTTGATTTAACTCGAGAAAACTTTGTGGGAAAAGAAGAAATTGCTTCTTTTCCCGCAATATTTCCCATCCTGTAGTTTGGTTACTTTTACAAATTGTACTCACTTGTAATTGTCGTCGACAACGTCTTTCAAATTGGACAAGACTAAAATTTTGGCAAGAGGAAAAGGATAAAAGTTACATAACAACTGGCGATTTAATTGGGCACTCTTAAACCTTTAGCAAGACCCTTTCTGGCACCAACTGTCGAGTCCATGGGTCTCAAATATGTTGAAATAGAACTAAATTATAGAGTTCGCACAGGAAACATTTTACAAAAGAGATGGTTTCGAGCACAGGTCATCCAGAGTGAGTGTTTTACAAATAAATAAAAAGCGGGATTTTTTACAGGTCTTCATAAAGCGAAAATGTTTTATCATTGTCAGCCAAGGCAATGCCTGATCGCGCGTGTCAATCAAATAATCAACCTACCAATTAAATCGTTCATTTAGACCGGAAATGAACTTTGAAGCTGGAAGCAGTTTTGCTGGTTTGGCGACTTAAAAGTCGTACGTTCTGCTTTCAAGCTGTAGTTACGACGTTTAAGTTGCCAACCAACCACTTTTCCTTTTTGTTTCATGTAACTGGCGTTTGATTTTGCAAAAGAGTATACTTCAATGACGAGGTCGAACTTTCTGTCCGGGGTCAGTGGGCGTGGCCAACAAACCGTTGATTTTCGCCTGTCTGACCAGATCTATTCTTTTCTCACTGCACAGAAAGTTCTTCCTGGGTGACGGGTCACGTATTTTCTCACTCAAAAGTTATTAAACTTTGGCGAAATGCACGTATAGAATATCGCCTTTCGAAGTATCATAACTACAGCATGTTACATCTGTTTGTACGATTGTTTGATCTCCCTAAAGTAATAACTAACTATGAGGTCTTGGATTTCGCTGGTTAAGGGGATTCGAATCCATGATATCACCTGCAGGGTGGGGAGAATTCGAACCAATCGTGAGTCCCGAGGTTTGGGGAAGATTCGAAATTAAAGTGTGACCTGCAGTGAGGGAAAAAAAACAACAACAACATTTCTCACTCCAATAAAGCCTTTTTTCGACATATCAAATAAATTGTGCACATCTTTCGTAATTAAGAAATAGTTTTTTTTGTTTTTTTTTTTTTAATAATTTGCATATCAAAAAAGTCTCAGATCTTATTTAAGGGGTTCCGTAATAATCACAAAATAATTTAGATCATTTGCATATTTACTCCTTTCCAATTCAATCCCTGATTTTTACGTCCTTGTGATTTTATGATTGAGAGAACATTGTAAAAAAAGAGAAGAAATTGCTTGAAACAAGCAATTTTTCTTTTTCGACAATACATACTCTACTGAATGATTATTTTTCAAATTCAATCCATTTTAAATTTTCATCTGCAAAACCTTTGAATCGGACAGGCCTAAAATTCTGCACAACAGGAAAGGGTTAAAAAAAGTATGGAATGTCACTTTGGGGGTTCTGTAGGTTTTGTATTAGGTTAGAAATTACTTTGAATTTATTCAAATTTTTGTTAATCGACCTGACCATGTTCTTTTTTTGTTGACGATAGGATAATAAACATTGCCATACTATTAATAATTCTCTAATTAATATGCTTTGGACTTTTCAAATTAACCTTTAAACTGGCGATAAAATTTTAGTCTGGCCACATTTGAAAAAAGTTGCGGACGACAGTCTAAAGTTTGTCATTTTTACCATTTTTGTGTCTTTTTGGGAAGATAAAAATGTTGGGTGTGAAGAAAGTGTTTGTTACAAGTAATTTCATCATTTTTTCGATGTTTTCCTAATCTTCTTTTTAAAAGCTGGTTTGTGTTGGAAAGAATTAAATAAGCATCTGCTTACACTCCCTAGTTTTTGTGTGTTTTTTTTTTGGGGGGGGGGGTCAAACTTTTTCCGCTGCTTTCATTATAAGTTTACATATTCTTTTTCGACTGCCTATATTGTAGTACACTATTACATTGATATCAAGGCATGATGTGAATTGAAGGATTGCACCGATATGATTCGTACGCCGCAGATTCGAACGTCGAATCGTCTTTCACGTCGCCAAATATAGACTAGACTCGCACGGTACTCATTTAATAAACTTGACGCTGCTGTAAAAACCATTTTTTCTATGTAAATCATTCATGTAGACTGAATAATTTCGACATTCATTTTAAGCATTTTTGTACAAGACGTAGTAACGACGTGAAAGTTGCCGACCAACCATACGGCCATTTCAATTTTGAGCTCCACTGGCTTAAAGCCAGTGAGCTATTGTCATGGCGTTGTGTCCGTCGAGCGTCCGTTCGTCCGTCCGTAAACTTTACTTTAAAAATCTTTTTCGTAGAAAGCATTGAACAGAATTCAACAAATATTCCCAGAAATTTTTCTTGCATGACCCTTTATCAGATTCCTTTAAAGAATTTTGATGGGATGACAAACATGGTTTAATGGACGGGGCCAATTCCCATGTATGGTGAAATCTAGAAAATTCTCTTCTTAGAAAAAAATGGGTGGATTTCAACCAAATTTTACAGGAATTATAATTGGGTTACCCTTTATCAGATTCCATTCAAAATGATCGGATTATAAACATGGTTTAAAGGGGCGGGCTATTTCCATATATCATGAAAGCTTTGAAAATCTTCTTTTCAGAAACCAGTTGATGGATTTCAACCAAATTTCACTGAAATGTTCCTCTGGTGACTCATTTTAGGATTCCATGAATTAATTTTGATTGGTTGAAAACATGACTTTTATGGCTTATGTCCGTATATGGTGTACAGTGATTTAAAATATTTATTCCATGTACCTTCTTCATATGACTTAGTAAATGAATTGACTTTGCTAAGGGATGAAAAGTTTGAAATATTAAAAGATTTCATTGACGAGATTTATTTGCCACACATGGTGAATAAGATTAGGTTTATATTGAATTCCTGGAAACACAATTGCTTAATGACTACAATCAGGTCTGTGGAGCGATACAGTGCCTCAAACGCCTCTAGTTGTTACGTGTCATCGATCATAAAAGCGCCGTTTAATATTAAAGTCTTACTCTATCTGAGGCCACTTTGTGTGGCCAACAATCCACAATTTTAACCCTCTCCTTTTTTTAGGGTTAAAAATATTTTGGGAAAAAGAAGAAATTGCTTTCTACAAGCAATTTCTTCTTTTCCCACAATGTTTTCTCATGTATATATTCACAGGGACGTAAAAATCAGGGATTGAACGGGAAAGGATTAAAGTGTATCCATTTATAATGTCCGCGGATACGAAATAATCCACAGAAATATAGCATGAAATGAAGTTTTGAAACACGTCACAGCCGGTTGAAGACACAACTTGGTTGTATTTTGATGCACCGAAGAAAGCGCATATCACAATCAATTTCTCCTATTTTTACAAAGTTTGACTTTGTGACGCGCCTGTTTTCTATTTACATGTTGTTGATAGGCTAAACAATATCATAGAAAAAGCTTGACAGTATATTTTGCACTCCCAACTGCAACTTTATTTAACCAGTCTACATGTTATCATATAGCAATTAGATTAACCCTGTCCAGTACAATCCCTGGTTTTTTACGTCCATGCAATTTTATATTTAAGAGAATATTGTGAAAAAAGAAGTAATTGCTTGTATCAAGCAATTTCTTCTTTTATCACAATTTTTTCTTCAACATAGAATGGGTTTGTTTCAAGTTGCACTCACTTTTCATTGTCGTCTGCAACATCTTTCAAATTGGGCCACTGTAAGATTTCAAGAAACAGGAAAGGGTTAAAATGTTTTAGACACCTCACTTCCGAAAAAAAGCTTTCTTCAGGCTTACATACCCTATGCCCTTACATTTTTATTGTTATTTGGCAAGGGTTAAAAAGGGTTAAAAACTGACCTGAAGGATTCACTTGTCAATTGACTTATGTAAAAGTGCAAACGACTTAACCAGTAGACGGTGTAATTACAAAACCGGTCTCATAAGGAAAATGTTGAAGATAATACTCTGAAGTCCTTTAACCCTACCCTATTATGCAAAACTTTTGACCTTTAGACCTGTTAGATTTGAATTAAAAAGTTTTGTAGACAAAAAATTCTAGTTGTTTTTATTTGAAAAAAAGTAACCATTCGGTAGGAAAGAAAATGTTGTAGTAAGACAAGATCTTGCTAACAAGCAATAATTAGAAAACATTGTAGAAAAAGAAGAAATTACTTGTAACAACAAGCAATTTCTTCTTCCTACAATTTTTTCTTAATTATAAATTCATAGAGACGCAAAAACCAGGCATTGATCCGTTATGGAAATGACAAAAGATATACAACTATTGTTTTTCTTTCTTCATTTGTTTTAAATTAGAATAAAGTATTACTAGAAGACACAATTTTAGACTTGTCTAAAGTTAAAGAAATTGCAGAAGGCAGTTTCTAGTTTATGACATTTTTTAAAAAGCTATATCGAACCAAAGCATTCATTCAGACCGGAACTTTAAATCTTATGCATTTTGTTGGCTCTGAGGTCTAAATGTCGTAACCATAGGTAATACAAGCCGTGATGGCGACATTTACGTCCCTGAATCATGATTTTACATATTGTTACATGTTACTGGCCATAAATTATGTAAAATTACACCGTTTTATATCAAAGCCTAACTTCCTGTTGGAGGTCAGTGGGCGTGGCCAGCGATCCGTCTTGTCATTGATAACCTTATAGTATTAACTGTGCTTAACCCTTTCCTGTTCAATTCCTGGTGTTTACGTCCTTATGATTTTGTAACGGTTCCAGGGGAGGTAATTTGCAGTGGTTATGCAAATAAGGGAACTGCTAGAAAGTCAAGTGACTATTTGGAGTTATATATCTACAAGGTCGACCTCAAGATCACGGGTTCGAGCCCTGGGCTGACCATATCAACTAACTCAACTAATTGTCTTTCGGATGAGACGTTAAACCGAGGCCTCGTGTGACGATGCTATCCATCGAGCACGTTAAAGAACCAGGCGGAGCTCTCAGCAGTTTCGTCCTGTATCCTTGCACTATCCCCCGTAACAACTAACCGTCTTCTGAGGGCGTCGCTCATATGGGCATGTGCTACGGTAGCGACGATAAATAAACGGAAATACACATTGGGTTGAGGATCCTTTTCTCTGAATGGATAGGCTTTGTCTATGAGCTCGGAACGTTACAATTTTAAAATTGAGAAAACATTGTAGAAAGGAAGAAGCAATTTCTTCTTTTTCTACAATGTTTTCTACCCTACTGAATGCTTATTTTCAAATTAAACCCCTTCAAATTTCTGTCTGCAAATCCTTTGAACTTGGACAGGTCTAAAATTTTACAAAACAGGAAAGGGTTAAAAGGTTGTAGAATTAGTGTCCGTGATTACATAAATCCATGTTACAATAACATACAATGAAGTTCGAATACACTTCACAGCCGGTCCTACGGAAATATGGAAAACAAAACTTCGTTGTTATTCCAGCTGCAAGATAAATGAACATTTATGTTTAATTTTTCGATTTAAACCTTTCCTGTTTTGCAAAATTTTAGACCGTTACAAATCCAAGGGTTTTGCAGACGAAAATTAAAAGTCGAAATAATTTTTAAAAAATAGTTATTTACTAGGGTAGATAATATTATGGAAAAAGATGAAATTGCTTGCTACAGGCAATTTCTTCTTTTTTCTGCAATGTTTTCTCAATTATAAAATCACAGGGAGGTAAAAACCGTGGATTGAACAAGAAAGTATTAAGGAAAGTTTGATTGGCTTTTTCACTCGGTGATTATTGAAAAAAACCCAACTTTTCTTGAAATGAGATTTTATTCACGGTGCTAACTGTCATGCGTGTTTATTTCCTTTCCAGAATTATTTGAAAATTCATCTATGCATCTTCAGCAGCTGGTTGCCTTTTCTCACTACCCTAGCAGAGTTATCGTTCTTTACATTCATCTTGAATGGGGAAAGAACCGGGGGATCCCAATCCCTAAAAATCCGATACTTTCATAATAAACTGTCAGGGGTCGTTTTTGATGGACTCCGTAGGCGTCCATCAGTGTTATCCAGTTTGGAAAATCCAGAAGGATGTTACTAGGTTAGAAAAGAAGTAGTTCCCAGTTAGGTTTGATTAATATTTTTTAAAACATGTCTCCCCAAAACAACTGTGAATTTTGAAAATATTGTAATACTGGGATTTTATGTAATTCATATAACGCCTAAAGACTCCTCTTAAATACAAAACGCCCACCATTAACCCGCTTAGCGAAGATTCGGTCATGGTTTCATAAAACGCGGAGTCTTTCAATTATATAGTGGGTAATTTGCCTTTTTTTTAAAAAAAATTTAGTTGATTTGACGACATAAACGTCGTAACTGCAGCACAGATGTACTTACGACGTTTATTTCGCCAATAGACCATTTTAATTTTCCGTTTCATGTTCCTGACCATCGATTTTGCAAAATACTGCCGTTAAATATCAAATTGACACTTCCTGGCAGAGTCATTTGGTGTGGCCAGTGAAGTCAGTGCACGTGTCCAGTAGAGTCAGTGGACGTGTCCAGAAGAGTCAGTGGGCGGGGCCAGTGGAATCAGTGGGTGTGGGCAGTGATCCGAAAATTAGATGTTTGCAGGCTACTTGTAACCACACTACCGTGCTGTGTGTCGTACTCTAAATTTACCTTCTGATGTAAGAGTAGCGCAGGTAGACCCGCAATTTACTATAGTCATCCCTGAGCCGTCTTTCAGATCTCTAAAACACACTAGTCCAAAGGCATCTGAAAAAGAAAGAAAAATAACAATAATGATAAACAAAAGGGTCACTGGCACTAGGGCGCTCACCTGAGATAAAGACTGAAAAGATTCTGGACTGGGAGAACATTATTTTAAAGGTTTTTTCTTCTTTTAATTTTGGGTTTTATCGCCATGAGTTCGAGCCCTTGTCTGACCAAACAAACAGACTAAATGTCTTTCGGATGGTCCTTTAAACCGAGGCCCTGTTAAAGAACCAGGCAGAACTCTCAGCAGTTTCGTCATGTATCTTTGCATTTTTCCAGTAAGAACCGACAGTATTCTTGGGGCGTCGCTCATATGGGCAAATGCTACGATGGCGAAGATAAAATAAACGTAAAAAAATTGTGGAAGATTAGGCTTATCTGTGTTTACAGTTGGCACATTTGCAATGGTTTAGAATGTCACGACCTGCCATAAGTGGGGCCGGAACTCGTAAAACCCGAGACATGGAATTAAGCACTGAGCAAACGGGACTCATTAACTCTTTCCTTCACAAAATCGATATTTATCGTCACTGTAATTTTATACACGAGAAAAACATTTTTGAGAAAGAAGAAATTGTTTATGACATGCAATTTCTCATTTTCCCACAATATTCCCTACCACGTAAGATGTTTTAACTTTGAAATGCATCTATTTTCATCGTCGTCTGCAAACTCTTTCAATTTGGACCAGTCTGACATTCAAGAAAATCAAACAAACAAACAAACAAACCAAAAAACGGGAGAGAGTTAAAAAGAAAATGAGCCGCTAAGGGAGAAGGTCAATCTTGGAGCTGCATTACAAACCCCTACACAATCTCCGCTTTTTACGCGGCTCAAGATTAAGGTTTTGGTAAATATTGTTGAAAGTGAAGAAAATTGCTAGTTTTAAGAAGGTACTTTAATATACAAAATATTTTCTACCCCAATAGACAAAGATATTTTTAAATTTGTCATATAAAAAATGTCGTCTGTATCTTCTTTGAATTTCAGCTAGTCTAACATTCCGTAGTGCTGTATTTACAGAGAGACATCTTACACGTGAATAACACGGAGAAATGTAATTAAAAAACAAACAAACAAAACAAAACAAATAAACTCACCATAGATAAGCAGAGATGTTATAAAGAAAATCACCACATTACAGTAACAACGCATCTCCATTTAAGTCAATTCCTCAAGTGTGGAGACAGAGCCTCTGTATAAACTCTGTGACAGGTGGCAGAATTTCAGACTCTTTCGAATTATGCAAGGCTTACCCTTTACCAGATATTCAGTTTTTGATTTGTATAAAGTCGTCTCGGACAAAAACTGAAAATGTATTTAACTTGTTCAAGCAAGTTAAGGAAACAAGAAAATCTGATTAAAACCCATTCCCTCACAATCCCGGTTTTTGACGCCTTAAAGAAACAGCTGTGAAAAATATTGTGGAAAATGAAGAAATTGTTTGTTACGAGCAATTTCTTCATTATCCGCAAAGGACCAAGACTTTTAAAACTTCATCAATTAAATAAAAGCATCTGCAATTTCTTTGGTTTCGGATAGGTATGAAACTTTGTCGTCCGGAAATAGGTTTAAGGAAATGAATACTTGCTTAAAGTCGTTATTTGTATCAATTTATTACGGTGGCAGACGAAATATCAAAATTGATTATACCGGGAAAAGGGGTTAAGTTGACATGCCAAAATTACATAATTTGAAATATAGCTCATTAAAAGGACAAGCACGTGAAAAGTATAAACTTTTTAGTTGTAATACTTTTCACACAATATACTCTTGAAATCGATTCAACAGTCTTGAATTGGTAAACAGCGTTTTTATTCGTATTTTTTCCTTTTCACACAGTATTATACTCGAAAACATTCTCACGGTCTTAAATTGATAAATAACGTTATGATTCGTACTTTTATTACTTTCCAAACAAATTATTATCAAGTGAAAGAATCTCATGTTCATAAGTTTCGTCTCAGTAATAATTACTGAGGTTTTGGTCTTGTGCGGGGGTTTTAAATTTCCACATATTCTCTACGAAAATTTGGCCCATTTTACATAGAGATGTAATAATGTATCAATCTCGTCGTTGGTCGTGCAAAACGTTGTGACCACAACTTTATTTAAGCCCAACGACGATCCAATTTACACCTCTCTCTCTCTCTCTCTCTCTCTCTCTCTGTCTCTGTCTCTCTGTCTCTCTCTGTCTCTGTCTGTCTGTCTCTCTCTCTCTCTCTCTCTCTCTCTCTCTCTCTCTCTCTCTCTGTCTCTCTTTCTCGCTCTGTGTGTGTGTATTTGTCTTTCTGTCCGTCTCCTCTTCCCCCTTTTTTCTGGTGGGATTTTGTTTTCGACTCTATGCGTTCCAAAATGATACCCTATTTTCAAAGAGATCCTCATATCTTTATGTGTATGTCTTTGTATCATTCATATTCATGTTTACTTGTTGTCCTTCTTTGTTTTGCTATTTTATGATAACAAATATGCGACATCGAAAGTTATTCTGTTTGAGCTCGGTCGTAATCAGTATGGGTGTTGCGCACACTGATGTGTGCCTACTCTAGCTACAGAACTTCAAATTGTCGCTTTGTCAGGGGTAAGGGTATTCATTCTTTTCTTTTCTTTGCTCTATTTCGATATATCTTTGTCTTTGGTGAGAAGTATGTGTTTGTGACTATGTGTGTGTTTTTGTGGAAGAGTGTATGTGTGAGGTTGTTTGTATGTGCGTCTGTGTGTGCGTTGTATTTCTTATACGTCAATGGTCTTCTACAGTAATGTTCTAGTCAGAACAGAACTTTTATTTACATCAGCGTACAATTATGTACAATATGGACAAATAAATACAAATACATGAAATAAACGGTTTAACACATTCGGTTTACCAAAACGTCTACTACATCTATACGGGAAAAATATGAGGGAAAGTTTGTTTTGTGCTATGGTGTATAGAACTGCCGGTTAGCGATCAAAAGACCGTGACCACAACTTTACTCAACTATGGTCACGTAAAGTTTTTGGTCGCTAACCGTTGATTTGGTTTTCGGAATAAGTGAAGTGGTGGAATGGATATGGGATAGTGCATGACACTAATCTAAAATTGGTTTTAATTTATTATTGTCGCCCAGCCTACGAAAAACAGCATCCACAGCTTGACACGGCCTGAAACAAGTCGTCCATAGAAGTTAAATGTTTGTTTTCTATATAGGTAAAGTTAATAGTTCATGTTATATCAATTCCTTTCTTGTAAAACTTCTCACCAAACTGGTGGGGAAATTAAATCAAACAAATAAACCGTGAACTCTGACCAGACGCATAAAATTCGAAACCTTTTCAAGGTACTCAAGAAGTGGCCTGTCTGAAATCCCGGGGTAATCAAAGTACTGAAAGTATTGTAAGCTAGCAAAGCATGGTTTTGTTAAGTAATCTTCTTTGTCAAAGGTTATCATGATAAACAATCGAGGTTAAAGTAAACAAGGACTTTATCCATTACAATAGGACTTGTTCAAATTGAAAGAAGTTGCAGACTACAAGTTGGTGGAATTTAGAAAACATTTGCCTTGTAGAGTAGAAAACATTGTGGACAATGTTTTTCAAATGCTCAAGTGAGCAAGAAATACCAAAGGGAGTGAACTTGCAGGCCGAGGTCGCAATATTCCAGAGATACATAAGAAAATACTTTTTATGGCGTAGGCTTTCAATGGATTTAGTGGTTAAGCCTCCAGTGGCAGTTTGCACTCGTTTTACTCCGAGAAGACCTCAAATTTTGTCTGTTAACTTAAACTATCAAAGCTGACGCTTTGCTAGCTAAAAATGTTTCAAAATGAGATAGGATCCCAAATTATCAAACAGTTCATGCACTGAAGAAATCGCACGTCACAATCAATTTCACTTTTTCTATACATATTTTCGCCCTTTTATGACTTGGCATTTTTTTCTGTTTATTTGTTGTCCGTGGACTTGAATAAAACTTTGTTTACATTTTGGTCGCCCAGTACGATGTATTTTGTATTCCCATCTGCAACTTTCTCAAACTGTGACCAATCTACAGTTTCCATATTGGATTACAAGGATTAAATTTGCAAGACAAACCTAGTCTGAAAAGGTTTCCTATAGGTTTGCATACCACGTGCTCTCGCGGTTTGTTGTTATATGAAAAGGGTTAAAAGTGCAGAACCTAGAGGGTTGTTTACTGACAAGATAAAAGCACTTGACAAAAGGGTTATGCAAGGATCAAATGACTTAACCCATTCTCAAACTACGAAATTTTAAACTGTTCCAAATTGAAAGAGGTTATAGACGACAAAACAATGTCGTTTTAAACTGCCAAATAATGGCCATGTGAGATAGCAAACAATTCGATTAAAGATGTAATTGCTTATTGCAATAATTTCTCCTTTTTTCACAATATTTTCCTTAAGTATTTACCTTCAACGTGTAAAAAGCTGCATTATGTAGATTTGTTTGAATGGGCTTTAACGCCAATTTCCTCAGGATTTTACTCATATCGCGGAGGCTGGAGCACCTAACCATGGATTCAATGTATTTCTCACACAAGTACCAACGCTTAATCCTTTTCGAACCTCCACCTGCTCATCCCACCTAGGTTTACGATAATTCACCAATTAATCGGAGACAAATGTCGGAAAGGATATGTGCTGCGACCGGGGATCGAACCCATAACTTGAGAGAGACATGTGACATGTGATCCTTTGTCTAGGAAAACCCGATTTTTAATTTTTTTTTTTTCAAATCCAAGATTGAGGTGTCGGAAGACACGACTCTAGACTTGTCTCAAGTTACAGAAGTTGCAGACGACAATTATTGGTTGGTCATATTTTAAATCTGCATTTTGGGTACTTTAACATATTGTGGATAATGAAGAATTTGCTTGTAAGAAGCGATTTTCATTTACACCCCCCCCCCCACACACACACAAAGAAGTGAAGGGTGTATACTTGAATCGCAATGTCTGTCCGTGGACTCAAGATTTTTCGAGCTTTTCTCCTGCATGTTTTAACGTACTACTCTTCAATTAGTACAAAGTGTTTGTGAACATGCGAAGTTGTGGAATTTCAATTTTCATACCAATACTATCATTGGTTGCAGAGTTATTTGTGAATTTTAATGAATTGTTGTAGCCACCAATAGGTGGATAATCGGTCACCTAACTGGGATAGCAGCTGGAGGCTAGGAAAGGATGTTGGTACTCGTGCGAGATATACTAGGAATCCATTGTTAGGTGGTCTAGTCGCCGTGATATGACTGACATTGTTACAGGCGGCGTTTAAGCCCGTTCAAACAAACAAAAAATCTCTCTTGGACTGGTAAATTGTACTAAAATAATGTTATCCAGAGCATTCATCATATCATGATTGGTTGCCGAATTATCTCCCATTTAACTTTTGATTTTACTCAATTATTCCTGTCTTGAGCGTTACACCTGGAGTTTTGCGTGAACTTAACGCAATTTAACAATCAATCCCGTTGTTATGCTTGTGACAATACTGTCACTGAGTTACGGAATTATCTCCCATAGAACGTGTGTAGATTTGTCTTAGTTATTGTTGCCCGGAAAAAAATTCCTATAGTTTCGGTTATACTAAAATCATCGTCGCCTGTAGCAATAGTCCATTAATTTTGCGTGTAGGAAAATAAATTTAAGCACGCTTCTATAATTAGGTTGGGGAGGGGTATAACCACCCCTTGAGATAGCTCTAGTGTTCGACAGCCCCTAATTCCAGAATAATTTCCAAAACTTTTTTTTCTTGGGTTGCGTAGAATTAATCATCGAATTGTGACGTCAACAAAACACTGAAAATTTCCAACATCATGAAGTTTCATCATTTAGAGAGTTTTTCTTTTTTATTTATTTTTATTGATTACGGATAACATGTACGACGATTTAAGATGGAAGTAATTTCTGGATTTTTACAAGCAATGGAGGTCTGTTTGGAAGCAGTTCAAGACTTGAGGGTGCGAGCTTACTTTGAATCTCTCAAGATTATGTTTGTGTGTGGGGGGGGGGGATAACAAACGATTAAGAAGGTTTTCCGAGTGGGTGTTTAAAAACCAAGTACAAAATAGTTTCTTATTTGTGCGTATGCGTGACATTCCCAACCATTACACATGTGCGCAAAGTAAAGACTCAGATCAGCCTGTGCATCCGCACAGTCTGATCAGAGTCTTCACTCTGCGCTCTGTAGATAGATACTGACCCAAAGCTTCTTTGAATAATCAGCGAATGTTCTAATTACCCCGAATGGCAGTCCAGGGTGCTCAATATTTGCGAGTCACGCACATTCGAAATGGTTGGAAATGTCATGCACTGGCTCATTTTCAATTCCCGTCAAAAAAAAAAATTATTTTTTTTTTTGGGGGGGGGGAAGCCTCCATACCCCCTTGTTCCCGTGAGCCTTAAATTCGTCTTTATCTTTTTCCACAAATCTTCTCCTTAACATTGTTTTTTTTCTGGTCGTCATGTCAAGCTGTTGTAAAGTAAAGGGCTGAAACTGAATTTTGTATCACGAGCTCGCCACCAGTTGCATATAGTGCATCCAAGACACGTGTTCATATACAATTTAACTTTGATCAAAGTTTAACACTTCAATATCTGTGTGATGTTGTCTAATTTAAACTTTGTCTATACTAGACTGAATTCCTGTTGTTCGGTAATACTTTGATATTTATATGGGAATTTGAAAGTATTTTCTGTTTATTTTGTTTTCGAAATAAAGCTAAAAATGAAATGAATAATGACAATAAGGCAATGCAGGATACTAAATACATCTGTTTATACGTGATTCTTTGAACACGATTTCGATATTTTATTTATAATACGACCTTAATTTTGCGTTAAATCGACGAAATAAGTTACACTTATATGTTTAGAAAAAAAAAAAAAAAAAAAACCCCAAAAAACCCCCCCCAAAAAAAAACACCAATCAAATTACGTCGACTGTAAAATGACGCCATTATAAGCATTATTACTTCATTTCCGCGAAAAGAACGGTTGTATTTTAGTCTGTACGATTTATAGTCAGTGTATATGAACTTGCTAGACATTATTTTTAGCCTGGAATAAATCACCATATACCCTGGCATGAAAATATCTAACGAATTTCTTCCGTCGGAAATAAATAAAAAGATTAATCCTTTCTTATACAAAACCGTGTTTTCACATCGCTCTAATTTTATACTTGAGACAATATTGTCGAAAAAGGAGAAATTGTCTCCTACAAGCGATTTCTCCTTTTTCCACAATATTTTCTAGGGATGGTTTCATATCAAATTGCATACAATTTTCATTGTCGTCTGCAATTTCACTCAATTTGGACCACAATTAACTTAAAACAAAACAAAAAATGAAAATAAAAGCACTGAAAGTTCTAGTGGTGGACGTGCTTATCAACCCTTGTCATGCTGACCCGGAATAATCCGGTTTTGGCAAGAGGTGTAGACCAAGATCAGCCTGCCCTCAAGTGCAGTCTGATCTTTGTCTACACCTTCTGCATGTACTTTTCCTTCCAGAGTATTTCATGAAATTAATTTCTAAAAGAAATATTAATTTTTCAACAACAAGTTCTATCAGTGCTTTCAGTCCTTTGATTTTACAGCAATTCGGTAAAGTAATTTATACAGCATGACAAGGGTTAAGTTGGTTGCGCAGCTTATGGCTCAAATCCAATGCGGCAGTTATACAGGTACATATCCTGATGTGAAAAATGACAGGAAGCCATTTTTTGGTTGGTGCATCTACCAACCGGGGGGGGGGGGGGAATTACTGAAGTACTACTGAAAATGATGTTAAACCAAATTTCCTTTTTCCCAGTCAAACTAGCTCTCAAGATGAATAGTTTTAACCTTTTCGAGGTGATCCTTCTCCAATGACAGCCAACAAAATTATACAGTCAAATCTGTGTTAGCGGCCAACTATGCACAGCGGCCAATCTGCCGACAGCGGCCACTCGAGTTCCCCCCGTGCAAAATCCTTCTATAATTGCACTGTGAATAGCGTGATCTCCTGAAATGCGGCCAGCGGTCACCTTATTTGGTCTATTGTCAACAGTATATCGCACCTAAACAACGGTCACCTAACAAAACACGGGACTAAATTAGTCGTGTTCGAAAAAATCGATAATCACTACCATAGTAACTGCCGAAGTCGCCTTATCGTAATGTACAAGACATAAACAATTAATTATCGACTTAATCCCGTGTAGTTGATTAATTGATGTGTAATTAGCCATTAATATTCATTTGGTCGATTTGATCTATTTGAGCGATGATTATTGATCAGAGGAGACAGAATTTTTTAAGTTGTCGGGTCTCTTTAAATAAATTGAACTTGAGCATTATAGGTTGTTTACACTTTTAGCAAACCGATTTCTTGAGGTCTTTAAAATGGATGAAAACTTGCTTTTGCTGTCAAATCTTGCTATCATATCGCTCTTCTAACGTAAGTTCCTCTCTCTAGAGGATCGTGTGGAAATGGTTCGAATGCTTGACTCTGGACGTTCTTCTAGGATTATTGCTAGTGAGTTTGGTGTAGTTCGTACCCAGGTCCAAAATGTTGCTAAACGTAAACGAGAATTTCTCAGGATATTTTCACTTCTGTCACAATATTTTCTATCTTGAATGGTACAAATGGTACAAAGTGCCTTTTCTTTTTTTTAAAAGACACTTGAAACGGAAGTTTAGAACTTCTTAGAATTTGGAGTAGTCTAAAGTTTTGTGATCTGTAAATGAGCTAACCCAAAATGGTATGACAAAATGGCCCCCCTATTTATACTGTGAACAGCAGCCAATCTGTGTACAGCAGCCAATTTGGCCCCCTCCCTTGACTGGCTGCTGTACACAGATTCGACTGTAATAACGTTTAAGAAACTCGTCTCTTATGCCAAAAACAACAAAGTATTTTCTTTAAATTGAAGCCGTGCAAACGAATATCATATATGTAGCTACAAGAAGAAATCAGCTGTAATTACCATGTGTTACTTGAACAACGACTATTTTTGTAACACACAGATCATTTTTTTTTTTTTTGGGGGGGGGGGATTACCTATTGTACGCGCTTTGGTAGGCACTATGAAAATCTATCTCATGGAAAATGAATATGTTCGCTTATTAAAATATGTTGAATAAATGATAAATCCTTCATTTAAACGTCTGACACGAACTTGCTTTAGGGGATAATTGCTTTAATCAAAGAAAGACAAGCCTAAAAATAAATATCCATAATGAAAAAGTAGCCTCGTATTGTTTCCAATTGTCATTCACTATTAGAAACCGACAAAAATTTGTGTGACAACAAAGCAGCTCGATTTTAATGACCGAACTTCTGTCGTTCTTATCGTTTAATTTTCATGCATTATTTTTTAGGAAAATTGGTGGCTACCGATATTTAATAGGAAGAATCGGTAGATGTGGAATTGGTCAAAATTCCGAAGAACAGCAAGGCCGGAAAAAAATAAATTGGGATGGAAGGGCGGATTTATAGACTTTAAACTGCTGTAATTTCTTTCCAGCCTTACAACGCATCTGAAATTTTCTAAATAATGGGTGTCAAGCTCGATCATCATCTACGCTCTCTTATTTATAGCCGTACAGAAGCATTTGTTTACAACTGTCGAGCCGCCGTCATAGAGCAGTCGGAAGCGCGTCAGACTCCGAATCTTCCATTATGGGTTGTCATGGGTTCGATTCCCGGCGGCGGCACATATTCTTTCCGACATTTGTCTCTCACCAATGGGTGGATAATCGTAAACCTAAGTGGGATAGCAGCTGGAGGCTAGGAAAGGATGTAGTGGTAGTACTGGTGTGAGAATATGACTGAAATACTGTTAAAAGTGGCGTCAAACGCCATTAATTCAATCAATCAATTACAACTGTCGAATCGGTTGACGGGCATTTGCCAAATATCTTCCACAGATTATCAGAAACCGCTCTCTCGATAACCTATCGCACGTTATGATTTGATTCACTTGCTAATATAACCCATCCTTCCACTTATACTGGTCGTTATTAGTCATTGAATTTACGCGTCGGTAATCTCGTCGATCTTGAGTTATCTATCGAACTAAGGCGACATTTAAAGGGTGGTCGCTAAGTTTAAGAGTATGGGTAGAATTAAAGCCATGTCTTCCCTCCCAGGAAGGAAAACTGTTTATACAATCCATCGTTTATTTGGTTACTAAATCAAACAAGAGCTTTCTTAATTCAATATGCAAATTGGGGTCTGGAACGAGAATTTCGTTTTTTTCTTATCAACTCGTGTTTGTTTACATTTTGAGATCCGATGTTCGCTAATCTTCGGCATTGACTGTTATATTCACAGGTACTGATGACTAAACCTTACGGACGATTTCGTTAATATTCTCGACCGAGATAGTTGTTTGAACGAATAGCGATATTTAAAAAGCCATCGCTGACGTCATGGTTTTATGTAAACACACCTTTAATTGTGGTAGGTTACATTTTAAAATATCGTAACTTCTTTCATGAATTGTAGGCTTATCGCGTAGAATTATCTTGATCTTATAATTTCAATCGTCATATTTATTGATGCGTCTGACCCTTGATAATGGTTTTCTTATTATTTTTTTTTTTTTTTTTGAATGTCTATGGGTGAGATATAGCTTTAAGGGATTATCATTTGAGCAGAGCGATTGCAAATATTACAGGGATCGCGCTTTGAGGACAGGGCGTCCTTCTGAAAGGGCCTAGCTGGATGTCATCCAAATTGAAAATTACTCTCTTCGTTCTTGAAAGATCGCACGTTATTGAACCTGTGACCTCATCTACGCTGCGCGGGATATTGACAGGTGTTTTCGTACGTAAAAGGAGCATTTGCGCTTTCTATCAATCATATAAATCCTGGTGTAAAGCCATTTTCAAAATGTACAGTTGTTTGGAGTGGAAAGGTTTTGAAAAATAATAAATCGAACCTAACTTGGAACTACTTCTCTTCTACCCTAGTAATATCCTACTGGATTTTCCAAACTTGTTGACGTCATTCGTCCACCAAAACCAGGAAAGAGGTAATTAACTGCTTCTTTACATATGAATTATCTCTCACGAGAATGCTTTGCTGCGCGTTAAATACAATGTGTCCTTCGGAATTCCTTAATCGTCTCGTAACAGCTTTTTTTAATACAGGGAAGACCGGGGCTTTCTTAATTTTTGATTTTCGCGATGACTAGTTATAATTTTTCTCCGAAATTATTGTATTTTAAGAAAAAAATATGCCTTTCTATCGTTGTCGTCCAGTTTTCCTTTCCGATTTTTTTTCACGTTAAAGATGTTGGGATACAATGGGCGAACTAGTCCCGTGTCGGGGCAAGTTACGCCACCCGAATGGGCAAGTTAGGCATAGAAGATTTTCTCCGTTCCGTCAATGTTTCGACTCTTTAAACTGCTTAACTATTTGACCATTTCCACACAATGACGCTTTTCGACTCCCCTTAATAAAAGTTATTAGGGAACATGCTGAAAAAATGAAGAAATTGCTTGTAACAAGCAAGTTCTTCATTTTCCACAATGTTTGCTACCAAGAAAGTTGAAAAAATCTAAAGTTTCATAAATCTTAAATTATTTTCTGCGAATCATTTCAATTTCAATAGTTTAATTGGTCTCTTCTAATATTTGCTTATCAGTAAACGAACTAGAAAAGGGAGAGATAAAATAACCCTTGTACAATATAGTTTACAAGAACTTTTTATTCATTCAAATTCACTTATTAAAATATCATGATATAACATGAAAGCAGAAAAATGTCGGATATTGGACGTTGGCCTAAATGCTGTTGTCCTTGTTATTCAAGCAATATGAACTATAATCTTTCGAATTGTGGAAATTATAAAACGAAATATTTTCCATTAAGGATTGCGCTTATATGCTGATTAAGGCATATTAAAGCGTGAACTTTGATTTGGTTTATGAAACAGAGTGTTTATTTAAACTATAATATTGAAAGTCAAAGATTAAACACATACATACACACACACACACACACACACACACACACACATACACATACACGCGCGAAGAACAAGAAGTTCAGTTATCTTTTACTTTTTTTTTTAATTTCGACTTGTCCAAATTTAGATGGGTAGCAAAAGACATTATCAAGTAAGTACCATTCAAAAAATTGCCATCCTATATGAAAAGAATTATTTTGAAAACAAAAATAGATTCTTGTAAAAATCAATTTATTCTTTTTCCACAATATATTCTCAAGTATAATATCACAAGGACGTAAAAATCAGGGGTTATACGTGAGAGACTCAAATGTATTATTGTCAGCCATTGACTTGATGTTAGATTAGTATCAAGACTCTGTTCTATTAAACTGAGCAGATATAAGAAAAGCAGCGTGCACGCAGAATCATTCGGTTGGAAGGGTGGGTTAGTGTTTACAGGGAGGCACCGATATTTCTTAAACATTGTTAAGAAAAAATATAATTTTTCTAGAAACACGCCCAAACGTTATATTATTATTATGCCGCCGTCATTGCGCAGTCGGTAGCGCGTCAGACTCCTTTTCTTCAATCATGGGATGTCATGGGTTCGATCCCCGGCGGCGGCACATATTCTATCCGACATTTGTCTCTCACAAATGGGTTGGATAATCGTAAACCTAAGTGGGATAGCAGCTGGAGGCTACGAAAGGATGCAGTGGTAGTACTGGTGTGAGAAATACCAGGAATCCATTGTTGGGTGCCCAAGCCGCCGCGATATGACTGAAATACTGTTAAAAGCGGCGTTAACCCCCATTCAATCTAGCAATAAAGAATATTGCAATCTCAATTCAAATTGTAGAGAACTCTTTCAAAAGCATGCTGTTTTACCCATTCCAACTCAATTCCGCATTTTAAGCACCTCAAGAGAAAAGCTTTGGAAAACATTGTGGACAATGAAGAAATTGCTCGTGACAAACAATGTTGATGACCACAATGTTTTCTATCCAACAAGGGAAAGATTTTATATCATGATAACCTTTAGTAAAGAAAATTACTTGACAAAACTGTGTTTTGCTAGCTTACAGAACTTTCAGTACTTTGATAGAAGTTTCTCACGTGAAGCTTTAAAATAATCCTACGATATACATCCGAGATTTATTCATAGAATTGAAAGAAGAGTTTCCGATTGATAAATTATTTCAGAAGAAAAAAACATTTACCAAACAACTTGGTATCTGTATTAATGAACTCCGCTTTCAAAAGTCACAATTTGTATCTTTGAGAGGAACTTCAAGATTTCTGTCAAAAGAAGTCTCGAAAACGGTTCGTATATCCAGCAACGTTAACGACAAAACAACAAAAACGACAATAATAAAACACTTGAAAATATACCCAATCAATGTTATTTTTGAAAACTGGAGTGCTGTCGAACTTTTGAAAATTAAACTATTTTCCTTTGCAATTTTCTGTAAAATTTCAATTCAGAGCATTCCCTAAATAAATTTACTTTTACAGTTTCAAAGAATATCTATTTCGAATACCAAATTTAATACTGTCTTATGTTAAGAAAATCAAAGTGGCCGTTTTGAAGGTGTAGTGTAATGAGCGACCAAAGGTCACTCGCTGTAACTTGTACATCCATACTTTATTGTTTAAAGTGTAATTAATTTATTTTCTAGTTTCGGCTAGCAGATATTAGCTTTCTGATCGACCGAAAAAAATTCATACCCCATACAAAATTTTGAGCACGCAACTATTTTGTATAGTTCAATAAAAAGGGACCAAAATTTGTAAACTATTTGCTTTTCTTGCTCGATGTCATTAAATTATAAGAAATGAAGATAATGTGTTGGTTTCTTTCATGGTGGTATGAAACGAAAACCTAATCACGCTTATATATCAATCCGCATCGCGTATTCATATATAGGTGTGATTATGGTTTTCGTTTCAAACCTTCGTGAAAACAAAAAGCATTTTCTTCATCTCTTGATGTCAGAATATACATTTCGAAATCAAAATCAGGTGAATTTGGGATCAGTAAGTGTAGACTAAGATCAGACTGAGATCAGACTGCACTTTTGTGCAGGCTGATCTTTGTCTATATCTCCTGCCAAATATGAATAATCCGGATTGAGCATGACAAGGGTTAATTTCTATTTCACTACTTGTTGATTTCTAGTTTGCATTACGTCAATTTAAAATTTAAAATTTAGTGCTTTTTCCGGAATTGTAAAAGATTTCTCCCCTCATTCGTTGATATCCATTTACATCATAGAGATTTAGAACGTCATCGCCAAGATCTCCATTATTCAGATGCTCGATTTCTGGAACCTTATTTTCGTCGACTTCGTTTGTACGTTGCTCATCTTCAAGGGATTCATTGACAAGATCGTCAATATCGGGTATTCCATTGTTTAGAAATTCATCATCGACATCTTCGTTTTCAGGAAAGCCTTTGTTGGTGCGTTCTTCTTTATTGTCAACAATGTCAACGTCATAATTTTCGGCGTCAGCCCAGTATTTGTTGCATAAACTTCTATCACAGAAATAATATGTATAGTCTCCGATTGCGTAAGACCCGGTTTTATGTTTGGACACGCAAGATGCAGTCTGAATGCCTGTTCGAGAGAAAAAAAATTGTCTGATCGCCGCTGTAAATTGACCCATTGCTGGCCCCGCCCACTTACTCTTTTGGCCCCGCCCATTGACTTCAACAGGATGTTCGGCTTCGATAATTCATGGCGGTTTTTTTGCATAATTTATAACCATCAGCATGTAACAAAAAAGTAAAGTGGTTGGTTGGTGATCTAAACGTCGTAGCTACAGCTTGAATAAGCTGTAGTTACGACGTTTAAGTCGCCAAACCAACAGAAATGTTAAACATAAATGGAGGCCATAGTTGGAGTTCAAAGCTTAAACCTAGGCTTAATGAATGATTTGATTGGTCGATTGATTCCTTGATTGGCAGTCGCGATTCATCAATAAGAAATGAATGACCAAACAAACAATTCGTTTAGACCGGAAATAAATTCTGTTTTAAGAATCTTTGTCGACTTTGCGACTTACAGCTAGTTTTAACCCATTCCAACACAGTGGGATTTTAGACCGGTCCAAATTGAAAGGAGCTGCAGACGACAATTTCAAGTTGATGGCATTTTAAATTTTTTCGTCTTTTTGGATAGAAACCATTGTGGATAATGAAGAAATTGCTTGATCCAAGCAATTTCTTTATTTTCCACAATGTTTTCCAAAGCTTTTTCATTGAGGGGCGTAAAAAAGGAGGGATTGAGTGGGAATGGGTTAACTGCAGGTTAGAAATTTGGGTCGCAACAAACCAGTTGCCCTTTATTTGTGTATACCTAACCATGTATTATGTAATTTAACCCAGGACTAGTCTACAAAACCGATCCAAATTCAAAGAAGTTGCAGATGAAAATTTCAAGTAGATGAAATTATAGTTTTGGTGATTTTGTTTTAATGGGATGAAAACTATATTCGAAAGGGCAGAAATTACTTGTAATAAGCAATTCTTAACTTTCCGGATCATTTTGTAAACTATTTCTTTTTGTTGGAATTGGTTAACCCATTCCTGTACAAACCAGAGATTTAACGTTACTGTGATTTTATACTCGAGAAAACATTGTGGAAAATGAAGAAATTACCTGTAACAAGCAACTTCTCCTTTTCCCACAATATTTTCTAACACATAGGATGGTTATATTTCAAATCGAATCCAATTTTCATTGTCGTCTGCAACCGCTTTCAATTTGGACCAGTCTAAAACTAAAAAAAAAAGAGGACTTGGTTCGATCTGACATGGCAGTAAGCGTGGCCAGCTATACGTTCATTTAATTTTAATGTGTCTACCAAGCGACCAATCGCGGCTTTCAATCAAAGAATCAATTGACCAATCAAATAATTCATTCAGTACAAAATTGAGCTTTCAACTCCAAAAAAAGGCTGCTACTGGTGTGCAACATTTTTGATGATTTTGAGACTTAAACATCGTAACTACAGCTTAGTTACGACGTTTAGGTCGCCAAACAACCATTCTACTTTTTGTTGCATGGTTGCAACGGGCATAATTCAAGAAAACATCAGGAGCGGAGCCAACGTAGTGAGGGGACGGAGCCGGCGATTGGTCAATAAATGAATTTTGATTGACTGAAAATATGGCAAGAGTCATATAAAAAGCCTTTGTTTGGAAACTTATACGCCCATTAGCTCAGTTGGTAGAGCACTTGACTTCAAACCTCAAGATCATGAGTTCGAGCCATGGGCTGACCATATCAACCAACAAAACTAACCATTTTTCGGATGATACGTTAAACCGAGGCCCCGTGTGACGATGCTATCTATCGAGCACGTTAAAGGAACCAGGCGGAGCTCTCAGCAGTTTCGTCCTGTATCCTTACACTATCCCCGTTACAACTAACCGTCTTCTGGGGTCGTCGCTCATATGGACATATACTACGGTAGCGACGATAAATATACGGAAATACACACACACTTAAACGCCGTGACTACAGCTATAATAAGCTGTGCTTGGACGATTCCCCTACACACAAATAAATGTATAGAACCATTGTCGGAAGTAAACATTTACGTCGGGTCTAAATCATTGATTTAATTAGTCAATCGATTTTGATTGGTAGCGATTATACGCCAGATAGAAAAGCTTTCGCTGTAAAACTTAAGATCAAGTATACCCTTAACCCTTTCCTGTTTTTCAAATTTTTAGACTCGTCCAAATTCAAAGATTTTGCAAACGAAAAGTAAATATAAATTTAATCTGAAAAAAAAATAACCATTCAGTAGGGTAGAAATTATTGTGGAAAGAAAAAGAAATAGCTTGTTACAAGCCATTTCTTCTTTTTCTACAATGTTTTTTGAATTACAAAATCACAAGGATTTAAAAACCAGGGATTGAAAGGGAAAGGGTTAAGCCTCGGTCTATCACAACCCAATGCTACTCTAAAGAATTACAATCTTTGGAATATACATGTACATATATTTGTTATGTGAGTAATACCAGAAATGTTTGACGGAAATGTTAAATACGAACAAATGTTGAGAATCTGATTAACTCATGCCCCCCCATTTAAAACGTGGTCCTAGTCCGCTGAAATCGAGAATTTTCAGACGACATATTGAAGTGCAGTGTTTACAGCGCAGAATAAGCGTTAATATAGGGTAAAATATTGTTGAAGATAGAGAAATTGTCCGTTTTAAGTATTTGCTTTTATTTGGACAACGTTTTTATCATCAGGCCATGCTTGCTTTAATCTACGATTGACTGCCTCTACGACCGATTGGTACAAGTCCTTGACTCGTGACCCCAAGGTAATACCTCAATGTCTTACCCCAAGGTCACCGGTTCGAGCACCATACTTAAAAATACTTCCTGTTGGAAGTAGGCGTGAAAAGCTATCCGTCAACTGCAACCGCGAATAAATCATATCATTTGAGCCTGTGCGTGACATTTCCAACAATTTCGCAAGTGCGTGACTCGCACTCATTGAGCACCCTGGACAGCTATTCGGGGCAATTACAATATTCGCTGAATGTTTGAAGAAGCTTTTGGGTCAATATCTATCTACAGAGCGCAGAGTGAAGACTCTGATCAGACTGTGCGGATGCACAGGCTGATCTGAGTCTTTACTTGGCGTACATGTGTAATGGTTGGAAATGTCACGCACGCGCTCATTTGATTTTGGCGCCACGTATCAAGTAAAAAGGGGTCTCTTGAGTATACGCAAGACAAAATATTTGGAAAAACCCATAGAATTCCAGTCGACGACAATTATAGAAACTGATTTTGAAATAGATATATAAGGCAGAATCACAATTCTAAATCTAATAAAAAGAGCGAGAGAAAAAAAAACCGGAGAGAAAAAAAGAAAGGTTCCGGTCCTTAGCAGCTAGCCTGTTCGCAAGTTGGCGGATCCGACGATAAGTCAATATTCTGATAATACTCACTTTTATAACCAATGACACTGCATGTCCCACCTGTACAGTTTACTATCTTGGGTGGTGTAAACATTCCAGTTGATTTCCAACAAAACAGCCCATCTGTTCCTGAATTCAAAAAGAAAAAAAAATCTAAGTATAGACCACTGGTAGACATGGTTTCGTCCGCCTCGCCACCCGCCTGGGTAGGGTTTTTGTAATGCCCAATGTCTTGCGAGCATTTTATGCCAAGTAAGCCCTCTAAGAGTGGTAGTTTTATTTTGTAACACACTGTTACCTACGTGACGCACAAAATCTGCACATTTGACAGGTAAGTTAAGCCTCCAGTGGTCGTTTGCACTCATTGAACTCTGAGAAGACCTCAAAAAAGTGTCTGATTACTTAACTTATCAATGCTGACGCTAGCTAAAAAGCTTCTTTTTTAAGTTGATTGATCATACAAATAAAACAACAAAAGTGGCTCTTGTTTCATTTTATAATTGGTAACATAACATAACATAACATATCCGGACTGGATAAGTGATTTAATTGGTCGATTGATTTCTTGATTGACAGCCGCGATTGGTCAAATACATCCAAGGTTCTTGAATACATAAATAAGAATCGTGTCCGTCATTTCCCATGAATAGAAGTTTTGAGTGTTCTTTGCTACTACCATAAATTCATTTCATTTTTCTGTCTAAGCTGTTAATGCTTACGCCCTACATGACAAAATTTGTCAGTCATACGTTTGCGAATACAAACGTTGTCTTCACAGACAAGAAACTTTAAAGCCAGTCCAGTCTATCGAGCTGCTAAAGCGCCCATTTAAAAGATATCCATGAAAATTTGAAAAAGGAAACCTTATCAATAGTTATTAATACCAATTTCATGCTTAATATTCCTTTGTCGTGTTAAATCTACTAAAATAGATAGCGAATGATGGCTTGTATTAAACCTTTCCTGTTTTTAAAAACTTTAGACTTTCCACAATATTGTCCTTTTTTTAGGTTTAAAATTCGGGATGTGTGGAAATGGGCAGATATCAGTTTGAAACAACAACAAATAATTTCTTGTCCTAACCAATCCCAAGAAGTCAAAACATTAAAATATGAAGTTGAATATGACAATTCGAAGTATATTTGAATTGAACAGTCATTTTTGAACTTTATCAAAAAGTGACTTTAGGAAAGAAAAAGTTACTTGTAATGATTTCTGTGCTATTTTCTCCGGAAAATTGGATGAAACTTGAAATGAAACCTATGTGGTAGAAAATATTGAAGAAAAAGGAGATATTTCCACAATGTTTTTTAATTATAAAATGACAGTGATTTTTTTTTTTTTTTTTTTATTTTTTATTGGTCACATTTCAAACATGTTTATATTTTAGCTGACGGACCTCTGCTCCACTGGCTTCGCTGGCCACAACTACTTACGTCGACATAAAGCTCGTCTTCCATAATAAACGATATTATTTTGTAAAATTTATAGCCATTAACATGCGTCAAAAAATAAAAAGGTCGATTGTCGAGCAAAATGTCGTATCTACGGCTGGAGTAGGCTGTAGCTACGACGGTTTAGTCGCCAAATCAACAAAAATGTTCAATGTTCAATGTGGGAGTTCAAGTTCACTTCCCGTCTAATAATAATTTGATTGGTGGATTGATTCCTTGATTGACAATCGGTAAATTATAGGGTTTAACAAGAATAATATAAAGAAAACAAAAGATAGTCATAACGATTATTATAATCAAAATGATAAAGATGATCATAATGTAAATAATAATAATAACGATAATACTATAAGCAACAGTAACGAAAAGAATGATGATAATAGTAAAGAGAAGAAAAAAAAAAAAAAAAAACAAAAACAATAACAAAAAAAAACCTCACCCGAAATGAGAACTACTGCCAACACAACAACCACACAACTTGCAAAAACTATCAGCTTCATGATTGTGGCCCCGAACTTCTCGAAGTGAATTCTAACTATACACGACCTGTGATTTCTTAAGACTACCGACGAAATGACGGAATTCAGAATAAACAGTGACATTAAAAGTAGACTGGGTCATTCAAACAAGAAAGAGAACGAGGGTTGGCAATAATGTTTTGTTGTGTGTGTGTGTGTGTGGTTTTTTTTTTTTTTTTTTTTTTGTTGTTGTTGTTTTTTGCTTGTTGTTGGGGGCTTTTGTGTGTGTGTGTGTTGTTTTTTACTTAAAGCGACATCTTCCCTAAAAATTCACAACTAAATTAATTGGAAAACTGTACTCTAGTTCCAAAAGCATAACTAGATTTGACGATTGACATTATAAAATCAAATCATTCCTAAGCCGTTTTCCTACAATCCATTAAAGAAGTTTCAATATTTTGAATTGTGACCCACCACAATTTAAACTTTGTTCACGTAATTTAATGACGTCAGTCATTACGTTTTCACATTCCAATTACTAGCATATAATTCCGCTTGATGATTGAGATTATCGAAACCGTCCGTAAGTTAAAGCCAAAAGCGCCTGTCGGTGTCGAAGATTAGCGAATAATTCCGGTGAAGAATCGGATACTTTCGACTCGCTCTCAAAATGTAAACAAACACGAGTTCAAACACAAAATACACTTTCACAAGCACTACACATATACCCCCTTATGCATTTTAATGCTAAGAAGGTCCTTGTTTAGATTAAGGAGCAAATAAACGATATATTGTTTTAACAGATTTTTTTACGGTTTTTAAAAGATTGTATGAAAATGCTAGTTAAGACACGTCACCAGATAGGCGATAAGGGATCTCTATGGCGTTCTTTGAAAAGAGTTATGGTCAAGCAGACGTCAATTACAGACATCATTGTGAAATAAATATAGTCCATCTTGCTCGGGCGACCACCTCTATTAAGCTGCCACTTCCAAAACGCCAAAAATCGAAATCTCCTTATAAAAATCAATTGCTCTACCAAGTTTTACCATAGCGAAGTCTCCTTAACCCATCACCGGGCCGCAAAAAATCAGATTGGTGCAAATCGAAAGGAGTTGGGGACGACAATTTAAAGTTTATGAAATTTTAGATTTTTTAACTCTCTGAGTAGAAAACATTGAGGAAAATGAATCATTTGCTTGTTCACTTGTAACAAAAAAGTAGAATAGTTAGTTGGCGACTAACTGTCGCTACGACGTTTAAGTCGTCAAACCAACAAAATATGTTAACAAAAATGGCCGACAATGTTAGGAGTTGAAAGCTCAGGTTCGAGCTGAATGTCTGATTTGATTGGTCGGTTGATTCCTTGATTAACAGCTGCGATTGGTCAATCCTCGACTGTGTCCGGATTACGAGGTCGTCGCCTTAACCAACGAACCACGCAGGTTACACTCACTAACCAGAAGACCACTTTTTCCGTGACGGGGTTCTTTTGGGTAGAATTCTAGTGTTTTCTTGGTACTGGTCCTGAAAATGAAAATCTATGATGATTTAAATAGAGGATATTTACCCTTGTCGTGCTGAACCCGGAATATTCCTGTTTCGGCAGGTGGTATATGAACATGAGTGCAGTCTGATCTTGGTCTATACCGCCTGTTTGTCCCCTTTAGGCTACAGCTGTTTTAAAAAATCGATTTTCAAAAGACACATTGACCCTCATTAAGGCCTTCCGGTGCTGTCAGTCCTTTAATTCTGTATAAGATTTTAATTAAGCATGACAAGGTTAAATGAGAGGTAATAAAATACAGAATTTATTAAACTAGTTACATATATCTACACACATAAAAACGATACACTGTTTGGTTTTCATCTATTTAAGATAACAGATTTAATAAATTCCGCGTTTAATTAACACTATTTAGACATTCTGTATAATATGACCTTAACTTATGTGATAAATCGATACAGTTCTCGAAATTTATCGACTTTTGATATTCCTCGAAACATATTACGCCGGTTATGAATGACGTCATAATCCGCGTTATGTGTCATCATTTCTAGAGTTCCAAACGCTCTAAATACCATAGCTTCAAGCTCACTTGCTACTTTTGACCAATAGCTCGCAAAGCCCACTTACTGCATTCGCCTCGTCCATTGACTCCAACAGGAAGTCTCACTTCGATTTAAAACCCTGTTAATTTGCAAGATTTGTGCCCAGTAGCATGTAACAAAAAGTTTTGGGTTGCGATCTAAACTTGAAAGAGCTTGAATAAAAATTTGAATAAGCTGTAGCTACGATGTTTAGGTCACAAAACGAAAATGGCGGCCAATGCCTGAGTTCAAAACTAATTTCTGGCCTTTATGAACGATGTCATTGGTCGCCCGGTAATTTGATTGACAGCCGCTATTGGTCAGTTATTTCACTAAGAGAATATATGTAACACCCATAATATCCAAAAATGTACAAAAGGTTTATTTCACCTTGGGGCTGTAGGCTGTATCTTAAACCTATGTTTACTTTATCTTATCAAGGTTTTACTCACAAACCAAACAGCTTTAAGTGAGAAAAGAAGCCCAAAAAACCTCATAGACCCTCCCTTAACTAATTGGAAACTTTTTGACTCGCCCTCAATGAATTAAGCCCGACTTGCACCGTCTTCATTGGATATACACAAACGCTTCTAAAACGACCTTCCGCAAGCCACTTAAGTGTAGTCATATTCCCCTCGACCAAAGGTAGAAAGTCAAGATTTAGACGATTCCCAAACAGAACTACATTGGAAAACCTTCTTGAAGTTCATGCCAGAGTAAAGTCCAAGTCATGATTACTTTGTAGTAAATGTCAAATGCACAGTTCCTTTTGCAAATTTGGTTTATTTGATGTTGTAGCGGCTAACACTTTCCTGTTTTGCAAAATTTCAGACTTGTTCAAATTCAAAGGTTTTTCAGACGAAAATTCAAAGCAGATTTAATTTGAAGAATAAACATTCAGTCGGATAGAAACTATTGTGGAATAAAGAAGGAATTGGTTGTTACAAACAATTTCTTCTTCTTCTACAATGCTTTCTCAATTATAAAATCACAGGGGCGTAAAAAAACAGGGAGTGGACAGGAAAGGGTTAACGCCGCTTCCGATAAACTCTAAGATATATGACAAGAAAGCCCACTGACGGACCATTCGCAGTTGTAAATTAAACAATCAGTCGGCCAATGAAATCTTTCATTTATACCAGAAATGAGTTTGGAACTCTCACGTTGGCTGGCCTATTTGTTAACCTTTTGTTGGCTTGTCAATTTAGTCGTCGGAACTGCTGCTTATTCACGTTTAAAATCGAAACTGGACATCCAGTTAGGGTCAGGGGCGTTGCTAACAGAGCAAGTGGGCGGGCCAAGCGGTTGGTCAATTGTATAGCCGATTAGCGATTACAAATATTTTCAGTTTTGTATCACACGTAAATAATTATATACTCAGCCAAAAAAGAAAGTACCTGCTTTAAAATCGCAACAGATCATATAATATAGCTTTATCACACATATGAATCATATATGCAATGTATCTGTAATCGATTGAGCAACTGACCGATTGACATATCAAGTCAATTATATATTCAAATGGAAAGTTATAGGTGAACGCCGAGATTTATATAAAGCAAATAAGTTTGATTGCCGACGTCGTAACCACAACCTATTCAACGATCTCTAGTGATTAATGTTTCAAATAAGATATTTGGAAATCTAACCTCATTTGCTATATCCGACCATGTGCCTTGTCGGAAGTTGGTTTATGTTGACAGCGATCAGTCAGTTGGTCTTTACTCTCGGGTGCCCTCTCTCTCACTCCCTTTCTCTATCCCTCTCTCCGTCTCCCCCCTCTCTCTCTCCCTGTGTCTCTGTTTCTGTCCTACTGATTGTCCGTCTGTTTTTGTCTATATATCCCTGTATAAATGTCTGTAGGTAATACATAGAGGATAATCAACTGGTTATTTTTTACATGAAAAATCTCTCACGAGAATGCGTTGTTAGGCGTTGAAAAAAAATTAACCAGTTGATTATTCTATTTATTATATTCGAAACAGTTTTATTTTTAAATAGTTGCTGATTTATTTCATTCACATTCGACATCATCTGCCCTAGAAACCGTGCGCATTAATATCAAAGGATTTTGTATATCAATAATTTATGTTCGTCATCTTGGATTTTCTTTCCAAGCGGGCTAGTTTTTCAAACGAATTTTTGAGGAATCCGTATTTTAAGACACTTAGAGATTTGCAGTGTCAGGCACAAAAAATAAGGTGGGCGAAACATATGCTGTATCTAAGGGCGACAATCTGATCGCCGATCTAAAGGCCCCGGGATATTTCGAACATCGATCGACGATTCATGACTTAGACTTGGACAGAATTATAGGATAGGCAGTCTGTGATAACTTAGTCTCCTGACTTGGGCGTACAAAACAAGCTCATGCGGGTTAGGTTTGAGTGTCTATCACTTTAACTGCGCGTATTCATACAGTGTGATTAGGTTTTTCGGTTCATACCTCCATGAAAACAAAAATATTCTCTTCACGTCTTAAATGAATAGTGAGATAGAATGGAAATGATCCACTACCACTGTAAATCAAAGAATAAATCAACCAATCGAAACATTTATTTAGACCGGGAACTTTGAACTCCAATATTGACCGACGTTGTTGAGAAATATTTTTCTCGGTTTGGCGACTTAAACGGCGTAACTACAGCTTTATAAGCTTTATGTTATATGTTACTGGTTATAAATTTTAACACCGTTTTAATAACGAATAGGAACTTCCTATCTGAGGTCAGTGGGCGTGGCCAGCGTAGTATTGACAACGATCTGTCAATTGAGAGCTATTAAAGAACTGAAAAAGATCAAGCTATATCTGACGCTTTCCATGTTTGTCGTCTTGGATGATACAAAAGCTCAAAAGTACTTTGAAACCCTTACGAACGTTATACATTTTTGGTAAGAGGTTCATTTCTTTTGTACACTTGAGTTGAATTAATATTTGAAAAGAATTTGCTGACTTTAGCTTGAGAAGGTTAGAAATAATATCATCGGAGAAAAATTAATATATCACCGTCATCGTCACGAGACATATTTCAGGGATAACTTTCACAGATCATCTTACCCCACCCACCTTGTAAAAAAATTAAAAGTTATTTCGTTACGCTTTCTTTTAATGAAAATATGGAGGTTAAAACATGTGATGCTGTTAAGTACCAGTATGTTAGATGTATTCAAAACTTTATTTACCGCTTTAGTGTTTCAGTAATTTGCTTTATTTTGTAAATAAAATGTAATTGGTTTAACCCTTTCCAACACGATGACGCCATTTGACGCCCCTCAAAAAAAATCTATAGAAAATATTGTGTAAAATAAAGAAATTGCTTTCTACAAACAATTTCTTTATATTCCACAGTATTTTCTACCTCAAAAGACAAAGATTTTCAAAGTTCCGTTGATTTAAAATTGTTGTCTGCAATTTCTATCAATTTGGACCAGTCTAAAAATTGTTGTGTGGCAATTGGTTTGATGATGTAAAAGACACATGCATCAGACCTGCTTAAAACGACGTTTACCACTTTCAAATTGGCACTTTGCAATAGTTTGTGAATATACGACCCTCAACCTTAATAACTCTTGATTTCTGTTTCAAAGCTAATTTATTTCTGAATCGTCTTGTCCCCTCGACGGCGGAACATATCTTTTCTGATATTTGTCTCTCACCAATTGGTGAATAATCGTATACCTAAGTGGGATAGCAGCTGGGGGCTAGGAAAGGATGTGATGGTAGTACTGGTGCGAGAAATACCAGAAATCCATTGTTAGGTGCTCCAGTCGCCGCGATATGACAGAACAATGTTAAAAACGGCCTTAAAAACCCCATTAGATAAACAAACGAACAAACTTGTTTAATTGTTAATCTTAATAGAATTGTATACATCTTTGTGTCCAAGAAAAGCAGTAGATTTCACGGTTTGTTGTACCCTTATTCGACAGAGTTTATATAGGATATTTTTCTAACTGATGAATTTAGTTACACGAACATTTTAAAAGATATTTGACAAAGAAAACTACATGCACTCAAATATTTCTTCCAAATTACTGAATTGAATAAACACAAATCGCTGACACCATTACTTACCATCCTACAAACATATGACGTCACTGATGACACCAATTGCATTGCCAAATACAAGATATCAGGAGTTACGACTGGTTTAAACTCAAAGTAGTTGTAGACGACAAGTTTAAGTTTGGGTTATTTTATATGTGCTTTTTCCCAAATCTTTAGGGACAGAAAAAAATGTGGATAATGAAGAAATTGCTTGTAACAAGCAATTTCTTCATTTTCCACATCTTCAAACTTTTTTTCGGGGGTCGAGGTTTATTAGCGGGACTACGTGGGAAAAGTTAAAGTCCTCAGCATTATTTAGGTCTGAATTTTCGTGTTGGTATAGAAATATCTTTACATACCAGAGTATTATGCGAAATATGGCGGATAACTTGTTTTTTGTTTTCCATTTTTTCCTGAGAAGTTTCCATGGTATGCCTTTTTAACACGTAATTTATGTTCGAAATGATGCGTTTTTAAAATGTTCACCCATAATGTCATATTTCGCCTATTTTGCATTACATTTACAGATTTATTGTTTGTTTTTCGCGTAAGATCGATTTATCTCTCATTTCGTGAACAACTAAGGCATATTTGCACTCGTGGCTCCGATACTCTTGAACATATAGCTTTTGTTGTTCATTACGTGAAAGATGAATCGATCTTGCACAGAAACGAACAATTTTCCTCCATATATTAAGATATCAGATATTGAATTAGCATGGATTTCGTGGTGTTGGTACCCTGGAATTGCCAATGCTTACAAGATAACTTTCTCCATAAAATGCGGATATATTGATAACTTTTCGTTATTGTTTTTTTTTTCCCAACAATACTTTCTACCACATACAATAATTTCATATTTTACACATTTTGATTCTTTTGTATGATACTATTTCGTGTGGAAGCATGCAAACAAAAGAGCTGCGTGCTCAAAATTTTGTTCACGGGGGTATTATCAACCAATCAGAAAGCTCGTTTTTGATACACGAATCTAAAAATTGAATTATTTAGCTAATGGTGGCAATTAAAGAGCACTTAATCTCGACAAAACTCACATTAACCCTTTCTTGTTAAATCCCGGTATTTTACGTCCCTGAGATTTTACACTTGAGATAACATTGTAGGAAAAGAAGAAATTGCTCGCAACAAGCAATTTATCCTTTCCCAAAAATACTTTCTACCACAAAGGATGATTTCTTGCAAATTGTTTCCAACTTTTATTCTCGTCTGCAGTCTCTTTCAATTTGGAACAGTCTAAAATGAGAGCTAGGTTCCCCCGTTTGAAAGTCTGCAGCTTTACAATATGAAATTTTCCTTAATATCAAGTGACCCGATACCTCCATGATTATACTGCAGTGACTGAAGCACCTAACTATGGGTTCCTGACCTTTCTAACAGCATGCTATAAGGAGAGAAAGTATTTGTTGCAAAAAAGTGTGAAGCTACCGATGTATCAACGTTTTATACTTTTTTAGCAAGCAAAGCGTTTTTGGGGTCTTTTAAAGTTCAACGAGTGCAAACTTCCACTGGAGGCTTAACCACTAAATCCGTTGAATGTCTACGCCATAAAAAGTAGTTCTTGTGTCCTTAAAGATTATTGCAAACTCTATTCAAATTTTAAAGAATTATTTCAAAAGCATGCTATTCAATCCACCAATTGCCGCTTTTTAAGCCTTTCAAGAAAATGCTTTGGAAAACACTGTGGACAGTGAAGAAATTGCTTGTAACAAGCAATTTCTTCATTGTCCGCAATGTTCTGTTCATAACAAGGAAAATATGTGCTACATTTAGAGAACCTGAAACTGTCGTCCGCAAATTCTTTGAATTTGAACCAGCCAAAGATGTTGTCCTATTTTACATGTAATGGGTTAACTGCTGGGTTACTTTAACCTCTTTTTTATCATTATAACCTTTGGAAAATAAGATTACTTAACAAAACTATGTTTGCTAGCTTACAGTACCATCAGTACTTTGATTACGAGTAGGTAGCAAAAATGTCATTCAGAAAGCATACATGGGATCAATGGATCGCTAGCCAAGCCCCATGGCCTTCAATAAGGCTATTTTGTTATATTTCATATACCGGTTCTGTGGAAAGAATATTGATGAGGACAGTAAACAAATGGCGAATTATAGGCATCGTAATACAGCTTATTCAAGCTGTAGTTGCGACATTTAGTCACCAACGAATAAAAGATAGTTCATTAGATGCTTGAGAGTGTCAGGGATGAATACTGCTCTTCAAATCGAAATGACTGATTTGATTGGTTAATCGGTTTCCCGCTTGACATCAATGATCCATCAATTACAGACTTTTCATAGTTTATCTTACCCTTTCCCGTACAAACCTGGGATTTCACTTCACTGTGATTTTATATTCAGGAAACATTGTGGAAAAAGAAGAAATTGCTTGCAACAAGCAATTTCTCCATTTCCCACAGTATTTTCTATAACATGCGATAGCCTCATTTCTAATTGCATCTAAATTTGATTGACGTATGCTATCTCTTTCAAATTGGAGCAGTCTAAAATTTAAAAAAAAAAAAAAACGGAAAAGGTTAACACACTTACACTCATCCTACGTTTTAAGAAATACCTACAAAAGTTGTGGAGGGTGTTATCGGAAAAGGAGGTACTGCCTTTAAAGCATCCTCTCCTTTTCTTCAAATTTAGTCCACTTTTTACTTCTATATTTTTCATTAGTATTAACATACAGTTCGAAAAGGATCTGCAAACTTTTTTTTCTGGTAGTGAGTATTTCAAATTCTTGGTGATAATCTATGGCAGGATTGTTTCATAAATTTGTTATTAGATGAACAAGGTCTCTAATAGATAAACCATATGGGACTATATCACAATTTGAATTTGTCATTTATTAGATAAATTGTTATCTTAGTACTTTACATATGATGTCGACCCTATCCTTGGATTTTAGACAAATAAATTATTTGTATTTGTATGCAAACTTTGGGCTGCTCGTCCAAATTGACAAATCGCCAGCCCCGCCGACTTACCCCGTTGGTCACGCCCACTGACTCCAACAGGAAGTCAAGCTTCGATTTTTAAAGGCGTTGTTTTGCGAAATCTTTGGCATTTAGCATGTACCAAAGATGAGAACAGTTGGTTGGTGACCTAAACGTCGTAACTACAGCTTGAATAAGGTCGCCAAACCAACAAAAAGGGTAAACAAAAAATGGGAGCCATTATCGGGGTTGGAAGCTCAGGTCCGGGCTGAATAAATAATTTGATTGGTCGATTGATTGTTTGATTGACAACTGCGATTAGTCAATTTTGGACACTTACGTTCGACAGGGACTACCATACGACAATACTGAAGGTATGCTAATAAAAACAACAACAACAACATCAAAAACATGCAAAATTCAAGTTAAGGCGAGTATAACTGGCTTTATAGATTGTATGTTGTGTTAGAACATTCCAAGAAAATGAGAATTTACAGAAAACAAGCAATTTTTTCTACAATATTTCTTATCCTGTAAGGTAATACGTGTCTATCTAAGTTAGAAAATGAAAGAATATTGAAAGAAGATTATGAGAATAATTCAAAGCTTGTGAGAGATCTTGCTCTGTGAAAGAGAAACATTATTTGGTAGGACCTTTGGTCATAAAAAGAGGAGCGACCGTCATAGCGCAGTCGATAGCGTGTCGGACTCCCAATCTTCAATCATGTCATAGGTTCGACCAAGCGGCGGCACATATCCTGTCCGACATTTGTCTCTCGCCGATGGGTGGATAATAGTAAACCTAAGTGGGGTAGTAGCTGGAGGCTAGGAAAAGAAGTACTGGTAGTGCTGGTGTGAGAAATACCAGAAAGCCATTGTTAGGTGCTCCAGCCGTCGCGCTATGACTGAAATACCTATTACTTATTAACCTCTGCTGTCCAACTATGTTTTCTGTTGAAGGTTCAAAGATTGCAGTAAGCAGTTGCCTTTATGACTGCCTGAATAATGTATAACGACTGATAATGATGATGCAATCGCTGAAAGCCACATGAACTCATTTGTACGTTATATATTTGAAGAAGCCAAAGGTTGATGTTATAGCACACGTGAGTTGAATAGCTAAGTAATACCTTGGTTTTGTTTGAATGGGGTTTAACGCCGCTTCTAACAATTTTTAAGCCATATCGCGGCAGCTGTAGCACCTAACAATGGGTTCCTGGTATATTTCGCACCAGTACTACTATAACATCCTTTCCTGGCCGCCATCAAGGATATGCTGTAACGGTGGTACTACATGGTGCGTGGCCTGAGGGTGATTAAATGACGTTATTCATTCTATATGGATGAGTATGGGACCATCCGGGATTCTATCAATCTCGGCTACCAATTAAATAATCTGTCGACCAATGAAATGATTCAATTAGACTTGAAGTAAACTTTGAACTTCGACATTGGATGCCATTTATGTGAAGCATTTTTGTTGGTTTGGCGACTCAAACGTCGTAACTACTGCTAATTCAAGCAACCATTCAACTTTTTTGCTACATGCTACATGCCACAAAATCTGCAATATAACACAAAATCTGCAATATAACGTAGTATAGAATCTAAGTGGAACTTTCTGTTAGAGTCAATGGGCGGGGCCAACGGAGAAAGTAGGCGGGGCCAGCGATTGGTCAATTCCAATATGAAACCCGTAAGTCGAAAGAGGGTTTTACGGATGTTCGGTAAAAAAAATGTGCTTGAAAAAAAAGAGAGAAAGAAATAGGTCGGATATAGAAGAGTTCAAATAGAGATTATTCATTGAAAACAAATAATTTAGTGCAACAAAAGAAACATTCTAGATTTATTAAAGTGTTAACCCTGGTCAGCTTACGCGATTACGGGTTGGGTAATTAAAATGGGTAAATTTGCCAGAACCGTATATTTCAATGGTGTTTTTATCAAACATAGCCAGTTTTTTAATCACTTTCAGTCAATCTCTACCCCTTTCAAATCTACGACTGAACAAATGTATATCTGTCATGTAAGGATGCCAGTACGCTTTTCAAGGCAATCAGGGATCTATAACTTCAGAAAGCTTGTTTTCTATCAATAATTTTTGAGATCACCAGTGAATAAACTTGGTTAGCCCTTTCCCATTCAAATACGGGATTTTACGTTCCTGTGATTTTATACTCAAGAAAACATTGTGGAAAAAGAAGAAATTGCTTATAACAAGCAATTTCTCCTTTTTCCACAAAATTTTCTACCACATAGGATGTTTCATTTCAAATGGCATCCAATTGTCATTGTCGTCTGCAACCTCTTTCAATTTGGACTAGTCTAAAATTTCCAAAAACAGGAAAGGGTTAAAGAAGATAAAAGATACATATTGAAGAAGTCAATGATTTAAATACTTCCCCTGTTGTTCATTCTAAACTTCGATGTTTAAGGTCTCTCCGGATTTATCCGTCTGTCCGGACTTCTACGATTTTCCTAATTTTCCTTTTTCTGTAGTCAGTCATTAGTTTATTGAAGTATATTTAAGGTATAATTTTGATGTGTCGCCTTCATAGCGCAGTTGATAGTGAATCTAACTCCCAATCTTCAATTATGTGGTTTCATGGGTTCGATCTCCGGCCGCGGTACATATCCTTTCCGTTATTTGTCTCTCATAAACGGGTGGATAATCATAAACCTAAATGGGATGGCAGCTAGAGGCTAGAAAAGCATGCAATGGTAGTACTGGTGCGAGATATGCCAGGAATTCATTGTTAGGTTCTCTAGCCGCTGCGACATGACTAAAAAAATGTTAAAAGGGGCACAAAACCCATTCAATCAAACGACAAGCTATGATGTTTCTCGCCCTTCATTCGTGCTCGGTTACACGTGAGTGCTGAGTGATATTTGAAAGACATAGGTAAATAGTCATGTTTTTAATAGTCATTAACAGTTACTTGGTGTACTAGTTAAAACTGAACTAAAGATTTAGTTTAGAGAACTGACCATTGGTAAATAATTCGGTCGAAACCTTCAACTCCTACAGTTACATATATTCTTTCCGCGGATGCTCTATCAAAACTGGACAATTCTGGTCGTTTTCGAAATGTTTGCTCTTTTTTATGTTAGATATTCCGTCATTCGTCTTTCAAAATGTCGTAACTACAGCTTTATTCAATGACGATATGTGATTCAACACGCTGAAAATGACCGTCTTGTGAAGAGCGAGAAGTATTGGCACTCGTCAGATTGCGCCTACTGCCCTGACTAACCCATTCCCAAACAATGATGCTTTTGGACGCCTCTCAAGGGAATCAATTGAGAAAACATTGTGTAAAATGAAGAAATTGCTTGTAACAAGCAATTTCTTCGTTTTACACAATGTTTTCTATCCAGAAAGTTGAAAAAATCTAAAATTTCAGATACATTATGTTATCGTTTGCAACTCCTTTCAATTTGGATCAGTCAAAAATTTTGCCGTCTGCTATGTGTTAATAGAGGGGGAGGTTAGACATACGTCACTCATGACGTGGCATCTCGGAATAGTGATACTCAAATATTCTTATTTTTCTCAGTGTAATAAATTTTGATAACGTCACTGGAGTGACGATAACACTTTCAGTTTCACTCTCTGCCGTAATTTGGGAACTTCTTTTTTTCCAACCCAGTGACATTATAAAGAGTCTATCAAAAAGATTGGTTTCGATATTTTAATAAAAAAATAAAATAATATGGTATATGATAAATAGAAAAATCAACTGGTTATTCAAAATATGAAAAAAAAATTCACTCGGATGCGTTGTTAGGCGTTAAAAAGAAACTCGTGCTGCGCAGTCGTTTTTCAACGCCTAACAACGCATCCTCGTGAAGTATCTTTTAATATCTGGAATAACCAGTTGCTTATCCTCTTAAGAGATGAAAAGAATATTTTTTGTTTTCATGGAGGTTTGAACCGAAAAACCTAATCACACTGTATGAAAACGCGAAGCGGATTCATACATTGTATGATTAGGGTTTTCGGTTCATACCTCCATGAAAACAAAAAATATTCTCTTCATTTCTTATAATTTAATAGCATCGAGCGAAAAAAAAAAATAAAATAAAAGTTTTACCAATTTTTATACCTTTTTGTATGGGACTTTTTTTTTTGCGGAAGTATACAAAATCGCTGCGTGCTCAGAATTTTATTCATAGAAGCATGAATTAATTTTTTCGACCAATCAGAACGCTCGTTTTTGATAGACGAAACTGAAAATTAAATTATTATATATTGTCTTCTGCAAAATCGATCTTGATTGACCTCAGTTTGGATTGATTCTCTTTTCTATTGATGGTTCGCCGCTGTCAATCAAAAAACCGATTAACTAACCAAATTATTCATTTATACCGATAGTGGACTTGGAACTCCGACATTGATGATTATCATTTCAGTTGGTTTAATTACTTAAATATCGTAACTATAGATTATATAAGTTGTATTATTATCATTTAGGTTTCCGACGAACATTTGTTTTCGTGTTTTATGTCAATATACTTGCAATATACCTGCAATATACTTCGCAAACCAATTAAGAGATGAAGAGAATATTTTTTGTTTTCATGGAGGTATGAACCGAAAAAACTAATCACACTGTATGAATACGCGAAGCGGATTCATACATTGTGTGATTAGTTTTTTCGGTTCATACTTCAATGAAAACAAAAAAACATTCTCTTCATTTCTTATAATTTAGTAACATCGAGGGAAAAAAACAAAAGCTGTACAAATTTCGATACCTTTTTGTTTGGAACTATTTTATGCGGAAGCATACAAAATGGTTGCGTGCTCAAAATTTTGTTCATGGAGGTATGAATTAAAATTTTCGACCAATCAGATCGCTCGTTTTTGATAGACGAAGCTATCAATTAAATTATTGACCTTTGATACTTCAGTCAACATTCTGTGTCTGATGTCAGTGATGGCCAGCGAAGGGTCAATCGTCTGTAGCTCATCGTGAGAAAGGGGATAAAACAGAAGTATGAATTATATTAAATCTCGTCACATTTCAAAGATTGCGCGGGTTGATTTGGGTCGATTTTTTGCGGTTATATCAGATATTTTCAGCATTTATAACGATCATTCTAGCTTGCTTTAGAAGTTAAGCAAGAGTTAGCGAAATGGCTTCATGGCCTTTTTCTGTGGCGTCTCTTTTACACATCAGTGATAAGCACCGCGTTTTCATACAGTGTGGTTCGTTTTACAGGTTCATACCACATTTAAAACAAAATATTTATGTATTCTATTCATGTATTAAATCGCCGGTGTAATTCTAAAACCTCGTAACTACAGCTTGATTCAAGCTGCAGTTTCGAGGTTTTAGAATTTTACCGACGAAATGATTTTTCAAGAGGGTCGATGATTTTGTCTTCTAAAATATCTTTCATGCAGCGAAGAAATGAAATGTACATGGCATAGTATATCTTACATCATGGTTACAAAATGGCTCTCTAGGAACACTGACTTAGATTTCGTCATTATTTTTCAATTTTCAACCCTGTTTAATCCCGTAAGTGTTTTTTTTTTTTTTTCGCATAACGTTTTGTTGCTCAACACCTGTGATGTAGTGTGAGCACACAGCCATTTTGTATGCCTCCGCACAAAACAGTTACATACAAACAAGTATCAGAATTTGTAACGCTCGATAACATTAAATTTTAAGAAATGAAAGGAATACATTATCTTTTCATTGAGGTATGATCCGACAAACCTAATAATACTTACATAATAATCCGTTCCGTGTATTCATACATAAGTGTGATTAGTTTTTTCGGTCCATACCTCCATGAAAACAGAAAAGTATTCTCATCATCTCTTAAATGAATAAGTGTTTTTTTTTTTTTTTTTTCTTTTTTTTTTTTTTTTTTTTTTTTTTTAATATCTAAAACATTTTACAGCTTGTCGGTCAGCTTATATAAATATGTTTTTCCATAAAAGGTAAGAAAAAATGATGAAATGGTGCATGCAATCTCTGTCGAAACACTCACAGGCTCGAGGCAACCATATTGAGTCCCAATGTGAACCCGTCTGCAGCAGAATTGACGTACCGTGAGTCGAAAATCTGCCTGTTCACAGTCTGGTATCTCACGAAAATTCATGCATGGATTTTGTGACGGGAAAAGGTTGCATTTGCTTTCTTTCAAATAATGGGCATATTTTCGATTTACACGTATCTTTTTAAGGGCTGCTCCAAAGTTCGTGCAATTGATTTTTAAAACAAGAGGACCATGATGGTCCTAAATCGCTCCCCTGAGTATGATGGTTCATGGCTCTATGATATAAACAAAATAGCAAAGCCCTCTGTCTTATAATTTTGGAGAAGATGTAATTTCCCTCTCCTAAGGATTTCTCTCTTAATCCTAGGTATATTGATGATCCCAATATATAGCACTTATTTCCCGAATATGGTAATGCTTTGAAGTATAGACATCAATACATACCAAGTATAAAAGCTCTAGGCCTAATGGTTTAGGAGAAGAAGGTTTTCAAAGATTACCATCCATTGAATATCGACGAGCTGATTTGAAAGGCGAATGCTAACTTTTGTATAAGTATAAAGTCTGGAAAAATCTTTTTTTTTTTTTTTTAGCAGCTAAAAAAAACTACATAGGAACCTCATTAAAACCTTTGAGTAACATTCAATGCTATTAATAAGAAATAACATTATACTCAACGCTTCATAGATATCTAGATCTCTCTTTCCTATAAGGTTTGAATGGCACTCTCCATGAAAAACTTGACCCATTACAGCACAATCCCGCATTTATACGCGCGGAAGAAATACAGCTATGAGAATCATTATGAGAAAAGAAGAAATTGCTTGTTCCAAGCAATTTCTTCTTTTCTCACTATGTTTCTGTCTCGTATGACCCATACCTTTCAATACATACCAACCTTCTTTTGTCGTCTGCAACCTCTTTCAATTTGACCAGTCTAAAACTTTGCCTTTGAGAATGGGTTAAGAGTCAGTTTAACATCTTTTCGAAAGACTACCAAAATTTTATCCGTCCTGTTACGTTACTGGCAGAAGCAGTTATACAGTTGAGGCTTTTATTCAAACGCATCATTAAGGGCAGACAATGACTAATGTTCCTGATGTCTAGCTTGGCAAGAAATTAAGGATTACACCCCTTGAATATGTACGCTGTTCCTTTTATTGGTGTAAACAAATTCCAATTGGTGGTTGATCGCTGGCTTGAATAAGCTGTAGTTAAGACTTTTAAGTCGCCAAACCAAAAATGTTAGCAAAAATGGCGACCAATGTTGTAGTTAGAAGGTAAGTTCATCTCGGCCATTATTCAATTCCAAGTTGATCGGATCTGGATTACGATGCTTTTAGATATATTATGCCTCGTTTCCGGATTAGACCTATCCATGCAGAGCATCGCAATTTCATAGTTACAACTATTGACTTCGTTTAGAAATCTTTTTCGGTACGATACAGAGGCGGTTGTCAAAATAAGCTTGTTGATTGATTGATTGATTGATTGATTGGGGTTTAATGCCACTTTTAACAGTATTCAGTCAGATAGCGACGGCTAACAATGGGTATTTCTCACACCAGTACTATCATTTATTCCTTTCCCATCTGCTATCTCACTTAGGTTTACGATTATCCAGCGATTGGGGAAAGACAAATGTCGGAAAGGATATGTATCGCCGCCGGGGATCGAACCAATGACATCCCACGATTGAAGATTAGGAGTCTCATGCGCTACCGACTGCTCTATCAAAATAAGCGTGTAAACAATTGTTAACTATACATACTGTAGAATACTAAAACACATATGATAATTACCGCAGATTTTTCAAATGTAGGCGGCAAAGAGACATAAATCAAGAGAGACATCAAAAGATAAAATATAGGAAGAGAGAAGTCAGAGATGTAGAGGTGGATTCTGAGTATCAAACACACGCACACACACACACACACTCGAGGAGGGAATATTTGCTATTATTGCTATTATATAAAAAGCTAAAGATGACCTAAAATGGTTGATCAATAAACCCTATCGCACAAGAACAATCACCTTGTCGCAAGTCAGTGGTTTTATTCGCTGATAATGGACGACTTTCGAAATAAGTGATATTAAATATCAGGAAGTCATGTATTTTACCGGGTTTTCGTGTACTTATGTAATCTCGTTAATGCTATTGGCACTTCCTATTCAAAAAGATCCTGTGAAAACAACATATACTGCTAGGGCTAAAGTGTATGTTGTTATTAATTTTTGTTTGTTTTCCGTCATTGAATAACAAACCTTTTTCGATATGACCTAACTTGTTGAGTTGGACGTAAAACCCATACATGAAATCAATGTTTTATAAACCTACAATCAGTTCACTATCGAAACCAACTTCAAGGAATTTACCCATCGCTAAACTTAAAATTTCTAATCTGTTTGTATAAGTTTTCAATTTTTTGAAATCCAAACAGTTTGATTGGTTGATTGGGGTTTAACACAACTTATAACAGTATTTCAGTCATATCGCGGCAGTTGGAGCACCTAACAATGGATTCCTGATATTTCTCACACCAGTACTACCACTACATCCTTTCCAAGCCTTCAGCTGCTATCCCACTTAGATTAAGAATTATCCACCCATTGGTTAGTGACAAATGTCGGACAGGATATGTGCCGCCGCCGGGGATTGAACCAATGACATTCCATAATTGAAGTTTAGGAGTCTGATGCGCTACTGACTACGCTATGACGGCGGTCCAAAATATTTGAATGAACTAATATGATTACTTTCATGTGAAGACATTTAAGAGAATTGAATGAATACTAGAAAAAATGAGATTCATATTAAAGGAACAATCGAAAAATGCCAATATATAGGCCAATAAATAGGATACATCTTGTTTTTGCCACAGCTGTTGATGGAAATCTTGATATTTCACGAGATCGAAGGTCGATTAGAATATCAAATTTACCTCCGCAACGAGAAGCAAATACAAGATGTTGTATCGTAATTCCATTCATTACATACCGAATATTTTTCGATTAAAGAAATTCGACCAAATAATAAGAAAAGTCTGTATTTCTACAGTGTTTTCTCTTCTCTTTTACCAATCTGATTACGTTTATTCGCATTTTGACGGCACCATAGTATGAAAATTACGCCATCTTAGACTACCTTAAATGGAAACGTATTTGACACTATCAGGTACGGATCTTTTCTATCCTCTTAGTCATTGGGTTCCGAGTTCGATCCCCGGTCGCGGCGATTTTCCTTTCTGTCGTTTGTCTCTCACCAACGGATATTCGTAAATCTAAGTAGGATGAGCAGCTGGAGGGGTAGTACTGGTTTGGCAAATACCGGGAATCCATGGTTAAGTGCTCCAGCCGCCGTGATATGACAAAAATACTGTTAAAATCGGCGTTAAACCCCATTCAGTTTATCTTTTTTTCTGTTGTGGCCGATTTTGTCTGTTTGGAATGTATATATTTTACTTAAACTATTAATGGGTGTATAAATAACCTCTTTATCAACGAATACGATGTGTATAGGTCTCAAACCTACACTTTCCCAACCGTTGAAATAATTTAGTGTTTACTTACTAATCAGAAGCGCTCTAACTGCGATACAAAATTTGCAGCGGAGATGATAAATTTCATATTTTCGGGAAACACATTTTCTCATGCGGGTTCCGAAGGCAGGTAGTCCAGGGAGTTGTTCAAATCAAAATTTATGGAAATGTCAGGGGTCATAACCATGTTAAATTTTATCCACTAAATACATCTACCTTCTTGTGTAAATTTTGTACTTAGTAGTCGAACATAGCTTTGAAATGTTCCAAGTATTCTACTGCTAACTTCAGAACAAAAGAATTCTGAAGGTAGTGCAACGGAGTAAAAGTCGCACTATTTGCGTACCATTAACCCTACCATCTTTTTATAGCCGTATGCATAAACATCTATCGGCATAAATTTCACGGCTCAGTAGGAAAACAGTCGACAACAGTTGAAGTACACCGCGGAACGATAATTGACCAATCAAGGCTGTCAATCAAGGAATGAACCGACCAATCAAATCTTTTATTCAGCCCGGACATGAGCTTTCAACTCCTACGATTGCCGTCATTTCTGTTAACAATTTTGTTGGTTTTGTGACTTAAACGTCGTAACTACAGCTTATTTAAGCTTTAGTTACGTCGTTTAGGTCGCCAAACCAACCGTTTTACTTTTTGTTACAAGCGACTGGCCAAAAATTTGCAAAATAACGCCGTTCAAAATCGAAACGGGATTTCTTGTAGGAGTTGGTGGGCGTAACCAACGACGTAAGTGGGCGATTGGTCAATTGTGAAACCAATTGTTTTAAAACGTGTGTGCTTTTACAGCAGATCAAATATAATATATCCAGACTGCTTATAGACCTGTCCAGTAACCCTAAGTACAATGAACTAGACCAACGGAGACACTGATATAATACTGTGGTATTGTCGTTTAGTTTAGTATTACAGAAGAATAAAAACCGTTAACACTGATTGGTTTATTTCGACTTCCTTGTTTTTAGCCAAATCAATCGAGGACCAGAAACTTTATGTCATGACTTTAACTTATTTAAAACATTCTGTTTTTCTTTCTTTCTTTTTTTTTTTTTTTTTTTTTTTTTTTTTTTAATAAGCGTTTATCCCTCACGGCGTTAAGTTATTCTTTAGGATTCTGCAACTGTGAAAATAGACATATCCATCAGTACAGTAAAAAGAACTCTAAGAAATATTGAATATTACAACAGTTTCTTTTTAGTTGTTTTTATTGTGTTCGAGAATGAAGGTCGAAGACAAAAAACAAAAATAAATACACACTATTCGAGATCAAGATCGCAACAATTAAAAAAGCACTGTTACAATATTACTTTTTTTACACATTTTCAAACTGAACATTAATCAGTGTTCGGGAAAATCCGAACGTCAGTACGCAACCAAAGTAATATATGTTTAAATCAACACGACGATTTGGCTTTTTGGTACACGCTAAATGCTGACTTTTTTCTGTCGAGTTGAATCGTAAAGCCAGGATTTTATTGAGATCATTTATTGGTGTTTACTATATAGGAAATATTACATTACGATAGATGATATGCAACATGTTGTATTTGTTTTGAGCTGCAGAGAAAAAGTTTGATATTTCACTAGACCGGAGATCGAGTGGAAATCAAATTTACCTACGAAGCGAAAAACAAATACAAGATATTGTATCGCATTCGTTATACAAAATACCAGTTTTTACACTCGATCAACTCGATGAAATGATAAAAAAATCTGTACTTCTACAAGATTTCCCTGCTCCTTTACAATTCCGATTACGTTTATTTGCTTTATGACGTTTTACATAATCCGGATGACGTCATCTGAGACTGCCTTATTTGGAGCCGTATTTGACACTGTCATGAAAGAATTTTCACTCTCAAGGATGTATGTATTTTACTAAAATGATTATAGGTGTATAATAATTCCGTTTACAATCCTTAGTAACTATTTACGAAATTTTTTGTTTGTCAACAAGCCAAAGGCAACATTACCTTTCGCTTTTTTGTGATCCATCACATGAAAACACAAGACAATTCTGTGCTTCCAGCATTTGGGTTTTCTCTATCAACTCCGACACGTTACTCGATCGATACCTGACGTATCCCGATCGCTTTACCTACAAGATCTTTACCAGAATATTGTTCCAAGCCTACCAAGCTAAATCATCCCCTGGCCGACTAAAGCAGACCGTTTCCCGATCTTTCAATCGTGTAAAATTGGTTGCTTTGGCACTACAAACATATTCGAAAAACCTGTCAATCGCAAAATGACCCTCTCAATATTTTAGTGGTTGTTTGACATTGATTTGGAGGGCACTGGTTCGAGCCCCACTCGCATTCAGATTCCCTTAAGGTAGGACACTTTATAGGTAGTCCAAATTAACATAACTTTAAAAGGGATTCTGGTGCGTTTAAGCTACTTCTTCAAAGATGTAAAACATCTAGCATCGTGTCAAAAGCGATTTATAAAATTAGATGTCGATAATAAACTCAAATGTATAACCTAAATGTTGAACCTTTCGATTCTGATCGAGTGTGACCACATTTTCTTGTTACTGCAAGAGGAGGCGGTCGTTATTCGCTTCATGTGTACGATATCGTCATGAGGCATTCAAAGGTCTTTATAGCTGATTTACGAGGTTTCGGTCACCCACCCACGATATGAAATGACTTCATTTCTCTGGCCCAATTCCAAACTAATATATCATATTCGAAGTGTAACCACTTTCACACAATAACCATTGTATAGGATATTAGAACAAAGTCCGGACCAAATGTTCGTTCATAAGAAAAACTATGAGAAACCGATAAAAAAAGTCTAAATTTATTTTTTCTTGTTCTTTAAACTCTCTTAAGTAATACAGAAATGAACGGATTTATGTTTTTTTGTTTGTTTGTTTGATTAATTGATTGCTCGATTGATTTTTTCATACTTTGTACGAATATTTTTCTAACCAAAATGCTTTGAGCTGTTTAGGAGCATAGACTTTTCTCTCTCATCAAAGTTCACAGTATGAATATTCCATAGAATGTTTAGAAAAACGTAGACCTGTGCCGCATTGAATCTTCAGTTCTTAAGACACGAAATAAAACAATCTTAAATTGACCAGAGTCTGTCGACTAATGTATGTACTTACTAAACGTAAAATGATAGACCCTATTTTTACTAAAAGATTGTTTCTCATCTTGATCTGTGTAAATGAAACTTTTGGAAGACTTATCTTGAACAATAATGGATATGAAGGACTTCAGATTGTTATTGCAGATAAAATAGAAGAAGATTCGAGTTTGATTGCAAAAATACAGGTAAATCTCGTTTTCAGTATTTTATGACGTCGTGCTGTATTCTTTACTAATCTTGATTTAATACCTCGGAAGTGCGCGAAAATTGGATTTGTGTATGGTCTTAGACCTGAACCATTTGGAACAAGACATTTACCTGAGTCCTTCCATTCCCGAAAAATATGTGAGTTCCTATCATCTCTTCTATGTCGGACGTCTTTTATGTTTTATATATTTCGATTTATCATTCTTCTAAATCTACTTATGCGTTTAATTTACTTCTACTGATGTAATTATGCGGTCCCGGTTGCCAAACTCAAAATTGTTTGCTCTAACCTTTTCGATTGTTTGATGGAATTTTGAACTCGGATAAAGTTGAATCTACATAAAATCTTATATCAGAACCAGATAGAAGATCCCAAAAAGCGGGTTAAACCGATGTAATCCTGAAACATTTGACACGCGGCTATGTTAAGTAAATATAACTTAAATAATGTTCGGCGACATTCACTGTCTTCCAGCAACTACTTGGGTGGTGGTGCAGGTCAATAATTTGAATAAGTATCAAATTTAGTATGCTAGCATTATGGCTGAAGATTCGCTTATGCTCACAAAATAATGTCTTGGTACCAGTGGTTCAGGGAATCGTTCTCAGATATTGGCATTAAAAGTGATGTTGACTGTGAAGACATTATTTCATTGGATAGTTCGTTCCTGAGGGAATCAGGGATGGAAACAAAGAACTAATTTTGCAAAGTATTCAATATATCAGTATTAATACTGACAGTTTATGTAAATATAAATGTATTTCGTGAAGTAGTCAGAGGTAATGCCACTGAAAAATGTTTTTATACACACTCGTTTCTGAAATCCTCGCCTTTCGTGAACGGTCAATTTCATTTTAAAGACTATTGAGGGATGTAGATCGGGTGATACCCGTTACTAGAAATGTCGATTCTTCTTCTCAATATTATTTTTTCTCTTTTTAATCTCTTCTTTTTAACGTCTCAAACATTCATCCCTAGCTATAGAAGAGTGTTTATTGTTCATTGCAATTTCCAAATCTTTATGTTTTTGAAAAGGCAGAAAATAGCTAGCCAGATAAATGGTTGAACACTTTTATTGATAAAGTCATAACTATTAGTTAGTTGATCAGTTCGTTAGGAAAGTTGAATACTGCGCTTTTCTTCAAAATAAGATCTAAGGTGTGTAAGTGGTTCTTTCTAGTAAAAAAGTTACAAGTCTTGCTAGCTATCTTCGCCATTACATTAAGAGTGAGAAGGTTCCGAGATTCTTTCCTCCTTGAAAACAAAAACCATCCCTATTCCTTTTGGTATGATATAGTCGAGTCATAAATCTTAAAAAAATACACCTGCAAAATAACAAAGATTGTATAAGTAAAAACATTTCTAGAAATTAATTTCTTTGTGCGAAATCGTACAAAATAATTCGGCCCTCACTTTTTCACGAAGGTATTAAACGAATACAGGAGATTTGATAGACGTAAACACAATTAAACTATGAATGAACTTTTTTTTTTACGATTCTATAAATTCATATCTATTTATTGTTTTCATCTCTGTGATATTTGCACAAAGAAATGTAAGGTAATTATTGAAATGAAATATTAGCGTGAAAACGAATTTGTGGTTGTTTTGAATGATAAGTTAAATCTAAATCCTGCTTATTTTCCCCCGCCGTTTCGGCGAAGATGAAAGAGTAATGGTCTCCGTCCGCCATTAAGCTTGTCCGGAGCATATCTGGTTACACTCCTGTCCGTTTTTGCCTCATTAAATAAAGAGCAAAAAGGGCCCACTTTCACAATCTGTAGCTCCTCCCAAAAGTTTCGTTGGGCCTTAAATCTTAGTCCGTCTTAAAGAGCAGTCTTTGATCTTGAATTACAGGCCAGGAAAATGGTATCATTAGGGATAAAGTTTTTCGCAAATCTTCATTCTGCACATCAACCCATGAAATTGTTTAGGCTCGGAAGTGAAAGTCTTGTAGGATACCACCTTCAAATGTCAGTTTCTACAAGGAAATAGTTCCCTGATTAAAGCTTTGAATCACATGCATGACATGCAGCAGTGATCTCTCACTCTGCAGAACCTAACATCAAGCAACTTGCTGTTGATTAAACGTTAAAGCAGCATGACAAAAGGAGGAGATCAAATTTTCTTAATGGACTACTTTAGGGTACAACCACCCGGAAGTAATTCCGGAGTGGAGTTGACCCTATATAAGACATTTTTTTCTTTTGATTTTGACAAAACTGCAATTAGTCTATGCATATGCTAATTGCAACAATCCCTATTTCTATTTTTTTCAAATATATGGCTTAGGAGTGAAATGACATAAGAATTAGTACAAGGCCCCTTTTGCTTAAATTATCCCAAAAATGGGACAGTTTTGGTCTTCTTCTTATGGTCAACAGAAATGGTCATAACTTTTGTAATAATGGATGAATTTTCATGAAATAAAAAGTGACCTATAGAAAAATGACACTCTCTTCAAATCTAACCCTTTACAAGATGACTTTGTCAAAAATTGCTTTTGAAATGTACAAAATTGACCAAAAAAATGCAATTTAAATTTTAAACCAAGTTAAATCATCTTTAAAAAAATTATCAAAAATACACACAAAATCTTTTAAATTGGTGTTGGTAACAAATTTGGAATGTTGACAATAAGTCTAAGTAAAAAAACACACAGAAAAAGGTAAATAGGCTTAACAGGACAGTGTTCAAAAAGGGTACCCCATACACTAAAATATCAGAAACGGCCTTGGCACCTTCAAATCAATATAGCTGCAGTGTATTTTTGTTAACCCATTACCAGGTGGCAAAATTTTAAACTGGTCCAAATTGAAAGGACTTACAGACGACAATTTAAAGCGTATGAAATTTTTTAAAAAAGTGAGTCTCTGGGTAGAAAACATTGTGGAAAGTGAAGAAATTGCTTGTGACAAGCAATTTCTTCATTTTCAACAATGTTTTTAAATTCATAAATCTAAAGCTCGTGAAATATTATATTTTTTCAACCTTCTAGGTCAAGAAAACATAGTGGAAAATAAAGAAATTGCTTGTTACAAGCAATTTCTTCATTTTCAACTACATGTATGTTTTCCAAATTGTTTCCCTTCGGGGCATCCGAAAGCGTCATTGTGCAGGAATGGGTTAAAGACATTAGATTTTCTGAAATGTTCACTCTTTTGCTTGTTGTTGTTGTTGTGATGATTTAAGTTAAGAAGTTGCTGAGTCCAACACTGGACCATTGATGATGAAACAATGAAAAGGGGCTCTTTACAGGGTATACCCAAATAGGGTTAGGGTTTAGAAGCTTATCAACTTAATTTCAAGAGTGTCATAGGCTGGCAGCCAATCCAATCAATGCCTTTCTGGTCATGTGACTGAGAGGGTGACATTGGCAGGGTAGGTATAAAAGAGGATGAAAATGCCTCTCTTGACCAAAAGTAGTTACTCATTCATTATCTGCACATTACAAGAAAATATTGAATTCACCCTGGTTAAACGGGAAAGACTTAGAAGAGTTTCAGCAAACTGCTTTTACAAAAAAGAGAATACATTTCAGCTACTGAAAAGAAGGAAGCACCCAGGACTTTCATAAGAAACGGATGAAAGGGCCAATATCATTTTTGCTGCAGACCACAATGTTTCGAAAGAAAATAGCTATAACCTATGACCACACGTATGGCGACACAAAGTCGCAGCTTGGAATGCGGGACTTTTACAACTCCCTCTCAAAGAATGGAATGCGACAAGACATGCCGACCCAAACCGTTTATCCGTTTGCCAAGAACCAAAAGTATGTAACATTCACTTCAGTGAAAGAATGTTTCCATTCAATACAAAGCGTTAGACGGACTGCACATGGGAAGATGTGATATGATATAAGAATGCAATGTAACACTGTCATTGTAGAAATGGCAAGAAGGGGGCAGGGTGATATATCCAAAACATTGAAGGACTTGCGCTTAATAAGAGCCTAAACCGTCGAATCTTACGCTGTAAATTGTAGTAACTGTGCCTCTAATTCTCTTCTATGTGATTGGAGTTTCTGCTTGGATGCCTATCCAAAATTGCTCAGCCCTGCCAACATAACATATCTCTGAATGACAGAGAATGATATAGGCATTGTTAGAGGTGATCTTGCAGATGAGACCCAGTGAAGGTGCAATTTACAGTGTGAGTTCCAGGGCATCCACACAAAAGTGTGAAGCATTTAACAGCGCAGCATCTGCTACTCTAAGCAAAAGAGTAAGCTTCAGCCGGACCTTCACAAGAAGGCTTTCGGCCCAAAATTTGCATTCAAACGACGCTTTCGACAAAGCGGTCAAAAGGAATATATGGAAAATAACAGGAACAGGGCTTGGAGTTTGGGTAAAAAGCATCTTAAACAGATTTCAGTACGCCAAATGAAGACCAAGAAATACAGAAAAACTGACTGGTACAGATAGAAGCGTCTTAGAAGAAGAGCTCTCATGGAATTTCAATACCATGAGGCTAGGAAAAACAGAAATGAAACAGGGTATATGGGCAATGATGACATACATAATTATGCACAGATTGTGAACTAGAGGCAAAAGGACAACAGATAGAGATTTAGTAAACAGAAAACAAGATGGGATGAGAGAAGACAGCAATTTCTGTCTGGTGGAAAGCAACACCACTGATGAGGCTTGATGCTAGCTGAAACAGAGTAAATACTGATGAAGCGCAATGTTAGCCCAAGGCTGGCCATCTAGTGGTGAATTGTTGTCATTTGAAGTACTATCCAGGGGTAACAAGAGGTGCAGACGAGCTTTTATGACAACATTGGCCAAAATTGATGCATTCTGGGGGATCAGAGTATTGCAAATAGGGTGAAAACTGAAATTTAAAAGTTTTTTCAAAAATTTAAATTAAAATTTCACTTACCATAAAAGAATTTTATTAAAATCCAATTCTACACTATCTATTCTATTAATGTTCAAAATTTGGAAAGAAAATTCACAAAAATACGGCCAATATCACCATTTTTGTATAATCCTCCCTGCTTCATATAGGTTACACTCCTGTCCGTTTTTGCCTCATTAAATAAAGAGCAAAAAGGGCCCACTTTCACAATCTGTAGCTCCTCCCAAAAGTTTCGTTGGGCCTTAAATCTTAGTCCGTCTTAAAGAGCAGTCTTTGATCTTGAATTACAGGCCAGGAAAATGGTATCATTAGGGATAAAGTTTTTCGCAAATCTTCATTCTGCACATCAACCCATGAAATTGTTTAGGCTCGGAAGTGAAAGTCTTGTAGGATACCACCTTCAAATGTCAGTTTCTACAAGGAAATAGTTCCCTGATTAAAGCTTTGAATCACATGCATGACATGCAGCAGTGATCTCTCACTCTGCAGAACCTAACATCAAGCAACTTGCTGTTGATTAAACGTTAAAACAGCATGACAAAAGGAGGAGATCAAATTTTCTTAATGGACTACTTTAGGGTACAACCACCCGGAAGTAATTCCGGAGTGGAGTTGACCCATCTCCTAAAGCATAAAAGCTATGAACTTGAAACTTCATTGGTGGATAGATCCCATTGAGGAGAATTGCAGTACACAAATCATGCTTGCATAATTTAGGGGTTATTGCCCTTTGTTGTTTAAAGACAAAGATTGTGTCCAGGCCATATCCTTGAAAGTATAATAGCTATTAACTTGAAACTTCAAAGGTGGATAGATCTCGCTGAGAAGAAGTACAGTGCACATGACCCACAACTCTTGCTTGCATAATTTTGAAGTTATTTCCCTTTGTTGTTTTTAAGACTAAGATTTTGTCAAGAGCATCTCTCTGATAGTAAAATAGCTTTTATCGGCACAAGAAGCCTTAATCTAACTGGCTTCAGTTTACTACCAAGATTTTACGGTGGGGGGGGGGGCGATGTCCTACATGACTCTTGTTTTCTATTGTTACCTCATTGTTTCTAGGAATTAAGCCAACAAATCAAGGAATATAGCTAATAAGTTACTCTAACAACCCCAAAAATTATCAGTTGATAATTTTGACCCCCCCTTTTTGTTGTAAAACGGTAAACTCATTTCAGACTTGAGGGGGCCTGTGAAAATGTGAACTCTTGGTTTATAGACATTGAAATTAATTATCATTATAATGACATTAACAATCTAGAAGCAATCAAATTTATCAATTTTTATATTATTGTAGTTTTCTGGACAGAATTCAGGGTTTTAGTTAAACATCAATCAAATGGGGTTTCGGGGACTCAACAATCCGTGTCATAATAATCCTTCGATTTTTGTCAATGAAAGGGAAATCTTGAATTTAGAAAATATCCTGGGAAAAGTTTGGAAAAGGTCTTGAATTTTGCAAGCAGAAAATTGTGGGAACCTTGGGTGCCGTGGGTTTGAATCTTGGCGGCAGCACATATCCTTTACCGTATTTTGTCTCCTCAATGAGTAGACGATCCTGAACCTAAATTGGATGGCAGCTGGAGGCTAGGGTAATACTGGCGCGACAAATACCATGAATCATTTGTTAAATGCTCCGCGATATAACTGAAAAAAATGTTAAAAACGACTTGATCAACTTTCATCGCACATTTGGCATAATCATTGTGACAAGAACCTTTTGCCTGCCAAAAATGGACATAATACAAGTGGTATGCGCAAGTGAGATGGACAACTAGTGAGAAACAACAACGGAACTCCAGTGTTGAGCAAACAGGACTACTTTTAAGATTATTATAACTTTCTTTTGTCAAGTCTACTTGTAGTGAGGAAGACAAAGTTGTGTAAACATTTGTGAGGACCATTTTTGGTTGGTAAAAATAAAATGTTACAATTAATCTCAATTGTGAGTAGATGTGCCATTTTGAAAGAAATTCTCAGATAATCTGAATGCCTAAGCTCAAGGTCAAGCATGCCTGTGTTCTTTCATTTTTTTAAATAACCTTAAATCAGTCAGGTGAGCGATTCTGGCCCTCTTGTAAATGTTTTAGCAGCAAATCTCCTACTGCCGACGCCGTATCGCATTTGATTTTGAAATATACCGCAATCATGGCTCACCGCTTTAGGCACTGGTCTGTCCAACTCTCCCCCCCCCCCGAGGCAATATGAGACTGATATAGGTTAAAAGTGGTGCTAAACCCTAAATAATGATCAAATTATTTTCGTAGTTTAATGAAATAGCCAGCGGCTTTCGTATGAAATAAAATACATGGTAAAACCTGACGATGCGTTTATCTCACGTGTGAATATAGTGACAGTGTTTGCTACACCGTTGTTAAATCTTTTAAGTATTTTCAAGTATTTCCCTCTTATCAAATACAGGAACTTTTCACCGAGGCATCAGCATATCTATTCCAAGCAACAAACAATAGAACATATTTTCGGCAGATAGACATCATCGTACCTAAATCTTGGACCACCATTTCTCATAACTCGACTACGACGTCAGTCGACACATCTTCTGAATACTTTCTAGTGGACAAACCTCAGAGCACTTTCAATAATACCCCATACACCCGTGGAAATTGGGAATGTGGAAAACCCTCCTGGTATACCCATCTAACGCCAGGCTTCGTGAAAGACGTCAACAATGCTTATGGAGAACCAGGTATTATTTTACTATTTGCAAGGTGTCAATTTCATATAATTCATTTTTGAGGACAATGCAAAAGTTAAACACTCGTTTAAGAAATGTGAAAGAAGGCGTGATTTTATGTAGAAAAGGCCGAAAGTTGATTATGACATCGGATCGGATATTCCTTGAAACAACGAATGGTGGTGTAATTATTTCATGGTGGTTAGGACTAAAAAATATTAATAGTGTATTTTTGTATCAATAGCAGGTCAGACAAATTATAAATATCTTCACAGACAAACCGATTAAAATAAGTAAGCTAAATAAGCGAGTGTAGCTCTATGAGTTAGTGAGTTTTAGAAGTTTTACAGTTCTCTTCTGATTTTAGTCAAAGTACCGTACTCTGGTTCATTTAATTACTTTGTACCAAAACGTATATATATCCTATAAATGCACTCAAAATTACGTACAAAAATATTCATCCATGACGAAGATATAAGTACTTTCGTGAAGATATGGATATAGGAATATCAGTAACAATTCACTATCTTTATTTACAGCAATTGCAAATTAGCACCAATTTCTAGACAGGAGGGCCGTGGTGGTCCTAAATCGCTCCCCTGAGTATGATGGTTCATGGCTTTATGATATAAACAAAATAGCAAAGCCCTCTGTCTAATAATTTTGGAGAAGACGTTTGAGGATTTCTCTTTTAATCCTAGGTATATTGATGATCCCACCATATAGCACTAATTTCCTGAATATGGTAATGCTTTGAAGTATAGATATCAATACATAGCAAGTATAAAAGCTCTACGCCTAATGGTTTAGGAGAAGGAGGTTTTCTAATGTATCATTATTTATTTCTTACTAAAGTTAAGGATCGCACAGAAAATGGCTAATTTTCAGAATATGGTAATTCTTTGAAGTGTTTTGGTAGAAGGTCAATAGTTGATGATATGTTCCAAATATCAATGCTCTAGGCCTAATCGTTTGGAAGATGAAGACTTTAAAAGATTCCTTCTTTAGACCTTTGTAAAATCAGGGATCGCACAGAAAAGGACTAATGTTCAGAATACAGTTATTATTTGAAGTATTTTAGTAGAGGGTCAATGGCTAATGATATGTACCAAATATCAAAGCTCCAGGCCTTATGGTTTAGGAGAAGAAGATTTTCAAAGATTTCCTTCTTTATTCCTTTGTAAAATCAGGGATCGCACAGAAAAGGGCTAATTTTCAGAATGCGGTATTTCTTTGAAGTATTTTGGTAGAGGGTCAATAGATGATAGTATGTACCAAATATCAAAGCTCTGGGACTTATGATTTGGGAGAAGAAAATTTTCAAAGATTTCCTTCATTATTCCTTGGTGAAATCAGAGATCGCACAGAAAAGGGCAATTTTCCAGAATACATTTATTCTTTGAAGTATTTTAGTAGAGGGTCAATGACTGATGATATGTACCAAATATCACAGCTCTATGCCTTATGGTTTGGGAGAAGATAATTTTCAAAGATTTCCTTCTTTATATCTTTGTGAAATCAGGGATCGCACAGAAAAGGGCTAATTTTCAGAGTTCGATAATTGTTTGAAGTATTTTGGTAGAGGGTCAATAGGTGATGATATGTACCAAATACCAAAGCTCTTTTAGGAGGAGAAGATTTTTAAAGATTTCCTTTGTAAAATCAGGAATCGCACAAAAGGGTTACTTTTAAGAGTTTAGTAAATCTTTGAAGTATTCCAGTAGAGGGTCAATAGGTGATGATATGTACCAAATATCAAAGCCTTAGGCCTTATGGTTTAGGAGGAGAAGATTTTTTAATAATTGTTTTCGGACGGACAGACGCACATTTTCCGATCACAATAGCTCACCTTGTGCTCGTTGTGCTCAGGTGAGCTAAAAAATAAGAACATCTTTTTATTTATTCTATTTACTTCCTTAAAGTCGACACACGGACTATTTCTGTACAATTTAGTTCTCTGAAGTTCATACATTAAAAAAGGACCTGTTCAACATTATTTCATTGGCTGTAATTCTGCGATTTTGTCAGGATTATTGACCAGTACTTTCTTCTCTCTGTTTTTCTTTCGATATTCGCAATATCATAAAAATTAAAAAGATCAATCACTCGCCTCGATATTGGTAAAAACAATTTTTTTAAATTCCTTAACAACATGGAAGAATAACACGACTATTTGTTCAATATAACGAACGTTCACTCGCTTCAGCACCTTTATTGAGTACAACAATTGGTCAATGTTTTGGCTTCGAAGAGATCAACCAGTGATATAAACAGTTGTTTTAATTAATATTTTAGTCCTTCACAACATGACAGAATTACACTATCATTGGTCGTATCGGGGAAACGTCTATCAGATATCGAAGATACCTTGCAGTGTCCGCGCTCCACGTTATCCATCGTGTTCATTGGCATTTCGATTTCAGAACGCAGGAAGTAATTTCTCTTATAATTCTAATATGTTATTTTGTTGTTGTTGTGGAATCGATTTAAGCTGTATGTAATGCATAATGCAAACATGTGCTGTTGCTCTTCGATCTTTATTATGCATTCTGTAATTATTTCAGTCTATTATATACTGCATATCAGGTTCATTTGTACGAATAACTTTTGAAAAATTGCAAGCAAGCTTTTTAGTATGAATCTTTATACGATTGGCCCAATAAACCCCTGTAATTACAATTACAGGCAGAGTTATCGTTCATGAATGGGGCCACTTACACTATGGTCTCTTCGACGAATATCCATCAATTTTGAACAAGCAAGTAAAGAACAAAAAGATCTACAAACACTTCTATCAAAAAGACGAACAGAATCAGGGAGTCAGGTTACTTGAGCTTTTTTATTGATATATAAAGTCGAGTCGTGAATATATTTACTTCTGAAAATCTACTTTGTAATAAGTTGTTTACCTATAACATATTTGTTAGAAAAACTGAATAATAGCAATGAAACATAACAAAAAATATGACAAACTCGGATGTGACTGAAATATAGAAAGTATCAACTATAAGGACTATATGCCATAACTCTTCCAACATTACGCAAATTATTGATCAAACTGAACTCGTACAATAAAACTAGGTCCACTTATTTACTAATCAGGGAGTCTTTTATTTTTTGCAAATTCCATCAACATCAAATGAATTTAGATGTAATTTCATTTCTATTTTTAGATGCTCTAAACATATCCAAGGTGTAGCAACCAAAGACAACATAATTGATCCCGTCGCATGTAATCTAAACCTAATTCCCATGGACTTCGAATGCAAGTTTGTTCCATACATAAATCAAACAGCAAGGGCATCTATAATGAGTCATCAGTGGATTCCCTCGGTACAACATTGTTTTGAAATTCCTAAAAGCACTAGTTTATCCGAATTGAAAACCTAGGTTATTCAATGAAAGGGATTTAATGGTTCGTAGGAATTTATAGCTACAATAATTTAAAATCGCATTGGTAAGCTATACTTGGAGAACCAACAAGAGCTTTCATTCAAAATTACTCGTTTAGGTGTAGGTCATTCATTTTTATACGCCGCCGGAGGCAGTGGTATATTGACGTCATCTTCTCTATCTGTCTGCCCGTCCGTCCGTAGAAACGTACGCACGTCCACTTTTCTCGTGAGCACAACTCCTCCAAAGTTTCTGGATGGATCTTTTTGAAACTTGGTAAATGTTATCACCTTTATTGGTAGACGTCCATGAAGTAAGGATTTAAAGGTTCATTGATTTTGCCTGAGTTATTCCCCCTTTAAACTTAGTCTCTTAGGCTTATTGAAACAACAGCCTTGTGAATGCAACTCCTCCTAAGTTTCTGGCTGGATCTAAATGAAGCTTAGTGGATGTTATCACCTTAATTGGTAGATGTGCATGAAGTAAGGATTTTATGGTTCATTGATTTTCCCTGACTTATTCCTCCTTAAAACTAAGTATCTGGGGCTTATTGAAATTGCAGCCTTGTGAACGCAACTCCTACTAACTTTTTGTCTTGATTTAAATGAAACTTTGCTAAAGTCAACACCATAATTTGTAGGTATGTATGGATCATGGATCTTATGGTTCATTGATTTTTGCATGAGTTATGCACCTTGAAACTTAGTCTCTGGGCCCATTCAATCTATCAATCTTAACAAACAGTTTGAACATGACAATTTAAAAAGGTAGTCTGCAAATGTTTTGAATTTGGTTCTGTCAAAAAAAGTGTCAACAATTATGTTCGTGAAACAGCAACAAAGTGGCGGCGTATATTGTGACTATGGCAATCTTGTTTAAATTTATTTCGAATAACATTTTGTCATATCTTATACATCATGACATACGATATTTTCGAATTTGGCATTCAGCAGTCTGGTTACTAGATATTGCATGATACATGTGATTGAATATAACAACTATCCTCTGCATCTGCTATTCAAAGTGAACAAGGGCGTCACTATACCATCGAATACGCGCTTATATACACAACACGTGAAATAAACTAAAAATCATTTACATTTTAAATATTCACTCGAATCTTACCTTATCTAATTAGGCTACGAACGTTACATACATTTGCAAAAGCAGCATATTCCTGAAAATATAGTTGTTTGGTTGCTTATCAGACGAGCCTTTATATTTATGGCTAAGGTTGTAAATGGGATGCATATGTCCAATCAAAAATACTGTAACTAAATTATTTTTACAGACTTTGCAGAATCAATGATGGAATCAAGGTTTAACTCATCATGTCGGCTATATTTTGTCAATTCACAACCTTTTCTGCCACTTGTTAGCATTAGCTATGAAATTCAATAAAAGTGTCCATATTAGAATGTGTATGTATATAATATATATTTACACTCTTGATTTAGAAAATTCCAATGTCATTTATAATTTCAGATTACTGGCTTTTGTGATAGGGATGACGAAAATGACGCCAGTGTACCTGATGATTTACGACATAATAGTGACGCCGACAACTTACAAAACCGCCTATGTGATGGGAAAAGTAGCTGGGAGATTCTTCGGGAGCTCGACGACTTTAAAGGCGGTAAAATTAACTTAAATTTACGGAGAATGATTAATGATCCCGAAAACTTCTATTGCTTTTGACTACGACGAGAAAATCGTCATATAATGCTTCTTTGGCGTAATACTTATCTATGTATCTGGCTGTCCGGCTATTTATCTACTTTGTTATCAACTTCAATCAATCCAACAATCAATGGATCTTCCTATTTGTCTAGCGACCAATATTTCAAAAAGGGTAACTCAAATTGAATTACACGTGAATGTGGAATCTAATGTTGTGTTTTAGGTAACAATCCACCGAGTTCGTACATCACCAATACTTCTCCTGTGTTCAATGTAGTCCGAAAGTCAGGCAAAGTTCGGGTTTTGGTCTTGGACGTTTCTGGAAGTATGCGTGACCAGAGTTCTTTGGTATGTTTAACTTGGCCTCGGATCAAAAAAAAATTCTATATTGGAAAGTCTGAACAGAAATGGTGTACTTAAATTTCAGATTTTGTATCTTAGGCTCATGATCATTAGTTATTGATAAGCTGTAAGTCGTTTCTATAAACTAGATGGTTGTCTCAGGAAAACTGCTGTCGAGCCCGCATGGTTTTGTATGCATCATGCTCCGGACAAGCACAAATTAAGTGTTTGACCTCGAGCTTTGACCTTGAACTTGAAGCTATCGAAAAAATCTTTTCTAATGGCACATCTACTCATGATAGAGAACAATTGTGCAAATATATTTTGAAATCTTTCCATAATTTTAGGAGAAATGCTCTTGACAATCACAATTTTAGTGTTTGACCTTGAGCTGTGACCTTGACATTAGAAGTATCCAAAAAGTTCTTTCAAATGTCACGTTTATTCATGATGGAGAATAATTGTGCCAAGTAAATTTGAAATATATCCATAAATGTGGGAGTAATTGTCCAGACGAATTCGGACGGACAGACAGACTAACGCACTAGCGCACAAACACCGACTTGTCATAGTGTCAACTATGTCTCGCTCACCGCAAGCGGGCTCGACAAAAATGAAATTAATGGTCCAAATGGAACTGTTTTGTGTCCTTGCAAAGAAATCGCCAATTACAAATCGACAGGTCCAAACTGAAAGAAAAATTTGACTAAAACTCAAGGTGTGAAAAATTAAAGATAGATAGATAGTTCATTCAGGAATAAAGGCAATATTGCCTATCAAACCACATAAATATTCAAATATTTACAGTGTCAATGGTGGTTAAAGTACATGCAGATATCAGTTTTTGTACCTTTAGATATTTTTAGATATGCTGCTGGCGAGAGAAGGTTAGGTGTTATCAATTCATATAGTGTGCAAATGACCTCGACTTTGTTTAGGTGAAAGGAATAATAATATTGCCATCTTCATGTAAGCGAAATACCGTTGTGCGTGTTGCCGGCTACCACAACCGTATCTCGCTATGGTTTTTTACAATGTTTAGTGTAAGGGGGGCAACAAGTATTCGAATCTTCAAAGCTGCAGGCATTGTTATGTCCCTTGTATCATGCACAGGTTTTTGTTTCTTTGATTAAAAAGAAAACCCGCAACTACAACTTAACTAAAGCTGTACTTACGGCGCTTCTGAATCAATGAATTTATAATTAATGTTATCATATGTTGGAAAACTGACTATGATAATTGAAAATTGCTTGTCTTAAGCATTTTTTCTTTTCTAAAACTGTTTTTTCAAATCATTTTTCTTGAGCGCTTTAAATGTGTGATTGAGCGGAAAGGGGTTTTAACGCCGCTTTAAACAGTTTTTCAGTCATATTGCGGCAGCTGGAGCACCTAACAATTGATTCCTATCATATCTCGCACTAGGACTCATTACATCATTTCCTAGCCTCCAGCTGCTATCCCACTTCGGTTTACGATTATCCATCCATTGGTGAGAGGCTAATGGCAGCAAGGATATGTGCCTCCGCCGAGGTCAGCGGGATTGAAGATGATACATTTATGTGAAACGAATGGAATTTACCGTTTCAGGGTACAGCAAAAATACTCGAACAAGCAAAGGCGGCAGATTTTGTAATAGATAACGTAATAGAAATTGGAACGTACCTTGCAATTGTACCATTTAATTCTTTGGCATACACATCGGTCGATCTTACAGAGATTGTCAATCAACAATCGAAAACAACTCTTAAAAATCACGTACCACGCTCTGCTGGAGGAGGGACGCAAATATACAACGGTCTAAACAAGGCAATGGAGGTAGGTAAAATTCATAGTAGTAGCAGTATGATTTAAAATCTATATATTTGATCTTTGATAAATGGGTCATCGATTTATCGGATAACAAGTTTGATGTTGGTACTATTTTCGCAGTTATTTTTAAATATAAAGATGCCACCTCATTTGTTAGAAACAAGTATGTGTAAAAGAGTTGAAAAAGAATTAACATATCGAGCGCCGTAAGAATAGTTCAGAATCAAACTAATAAATGTTCTTTATCAGGTTTTAACAAGCGGAGATATTTCGACGGATGGTGCAGAGATAATTCTTCTTTCTGACGGAATGAGCAACAGTCCATACCTGCATATATTGCCAAAAATAATAAGCCATGGCGTTAAGGTCCATACTATCGCGATAACAAACTCTGCCGATCCTGACATGGTTACACTCGCAAGCCAGACAGGAGGGAAAAGTTTTACCTACTTACAGACAACGCAAATCTCTTTTGCTGATGTTCTTGCACAATCTATAAAGAGTAATATTGATGCGGGCGAAACAACTTCACAACAGGTATCAACAACTAAGTTTCAATCTCATCCTAATATCCTAGCTGTTGATAAAACTAGGTGTCTCGCTATTCAGAGAAAGGCAAAATTTGAACGGGTTCAATAATACATGAGGGAACACGTGTAAAGATATACCGACTTAACAGGGAAAACGTTCTATAAATAATGGAATCCACATAATGATGTGCTGAATGTGGCTGTTCAGAGAGTCCTTCATAAATATTTAGAATTCAAACGATCGAAGAAATAGTTTGAATGTTGATAGAAAAAGAAATTTTGTTTTGAAAGATATCCCTAGTTGAGGTCATTAATAAAATCTGGTGGTAACAACGCATTTCGATCTGAGGCAATATCAAGAAATGGTATTGTATCAGCTCATGATTCTGACTTGCTATGTCTATTCTGTCGCTATTCAAGACTTGCCAATAAAATAGAGAATTATCCTATAACCCCACACGATTACATATTATCTTTGACTCCAACCTTTCCAAAATATTTGACTGGTTTTGTAAATTATCCGAATGTTTTCTTTTCGTGTTAAAGATTGATAAACATTTTAACCTTTTATTAACTCGGCTGTTTGCGGAGAAAACTGTAGGTATTGCTTTGGTCAGTCCTTCGTCTGTGTCCGCGTATACATCAGCGTCGTCTGATTACTTCGACATTTTGAATTTCTGGCAGTACTGAGCACATTTGCTTGAAACTCGGAATTTGTTTTCACTATCAAAAGGGGCAATCTATACCAACAAATGGGTTATAGCTAAATGTATTGTTTTGATATCGTTTTATTTTGACCAATAGGTGTTCAGTAATATATACCAATTGTCGACGGGCAATAGTCAGGTTGGAGGGAGTTTCAGGATTGACGATGGATTGGGTAACGATACTTCAATAGCAGTTGTACTACCAACAAGTCAGAAAGTTAACATGGAAGTAGTGGGTCCGGATGGCACAATCTTTAACATAACTGGGTCAGGAGATACTGTTTCACTACCCGTTAGCTCAGACGCACAATCACAAGTGAGTTATTTGTTTTATACTGTAGCTACTTAAGAACCGTCAATTGGCGGATAGCATGTCCTCGAGTTATATATTTAAATACCTTATTTGACAAAATTAATGGCCAGTAGCTGGTAATAAAAGTAAAAAGGTCTGTAGGCGACCTAGACCTGTAAACTACAATTTGAATAAGCTGAAGTTACGGCGTTTGAGTCGAAAAACCAACAGTCACAGTTTCTGTAAATCATAAACCTCCAAAACCTTATTTTTCATGTTTCTGTATGGAAACAATGTCCTGCAATGTTTATTAATTTGCTGAATTTTATAGACACATAACATATACGTGAAATACTTTTTATAAGAAAATTATGTATGAACAGTCGTTTTGATTTCTTACTATAGAAAATGATCATTTCCAAATATTGTGGTTGACTCCAACTTTAAATATAACTGTGTATAGATAATAAATTTCCTGTGGTCGATTTGATAGTATTTTGCTACGTTGCAAACTCCCGAGCTCGGACACAAATTATATTTTGGAGGTACTTATTTATTTCAAACGATTTATTCTGTTGAATGAGAACATGTTTTTGCACAAAATCAAATTGATGTCAAGAGCTTTACAGTGAACATAAATATAATTGCACCCAAAAATTGCATTATTGAACAATTCCTGTGTACGATCCAAAATCTAACAAATACAGACTTTAAGAATCAAGGGTAGGATGCGCAAAATAAGTCACAACCCAAAATCACCTCGTGTATATTCCTGACATGTATAATTAAACAGTCTCTTATTCTCACTTGTTTAGTGGGATAGCAGCTGGTGGCTAGGAAAGGATGTGATGGCGGTACTGTTGTGAGAAATACCAGGAATCCATTGTTAGGTGCTCCAGCCGCCGCGATATAACTGAAAAATTGTTGAAAGCCCCGTAAATCCCATTCAAGAAAACAAACTCCCTTGTTTAAATCTATCTATCTATATACTGCTCAACTCCCCTTTCTGGTATTACTGGCAGGTAATCAATTATAAAATTTGTGTATTCTCAATACAATTCTTTTTGAGGTTAATCAGACAAAGAAGAGATAGAATTATGGAAAATTATCTCCACGCGAGTCAGGATAGAAATTAATACCTTGATCTGTAAGAGAACATCTGACGCTCTCATTGGGTACGGGCAATCTTGCTCGCGCGACCACCTCTTTTAGGTGAATACTTCAATTAGGCAAACAAAATCGAAATTCCTTTTCAAAATCAAAAGCTCCAATAAAGAATTGACCGTGTTTACTAAAACATATCATATCTAAATAAAATGTTGAAACTCATTAAAATCATATCAGTCAGACGAATGTGATGAATTTCAACAAGATAGGATTTCGCCTAAAGCTTACTTTTCCTTAATCCAGTATAGTTGGAACCTATTAGAGTTGTCTTAGTAGGGCGATTCTAGTGAATCCCAATAACTGGATTTAGCTGAAAATATATGATACCTAAATCAAATATTGTTCGTGCGTAATAGAATTGAGACGATTCTAATGAATACCAAAAATATGATTTAGATAAAAAGATATCGTACCTATTGTTGAAACTCGTTAGGATCGTTTCCGAGTTTCAACATCGTAGGATTTAGATTCTGTAACAAAATATGTATTAAATCGAATTGATCCTTTATTTATTTCACCAAAAGGTGCTTTAAGCGACAATTTTCTTAAGCGACCATTTTTACGCCATACCATAAGTAGTCGCTTAATACAAAATATTTACTGTATTTTATATTACTAAACGCACAGGGAAAATATAATACAGTGGGATGTGTTTCTGAGCGATACCATTGATATTTACCTAGTAGTATTTACTTGCGGAAGTCATAACTGAATTTGCCTCTGATAGGGCGCCACATTGTTGTAACAGGTATCGGAAAGACCCACCTTATCGCTGTAAGGAGGCTTTAACGTAGTTCTCGGGCATAAGATCTGTATTAAGGCAAGTGATGGAAAAAAATAAATATGAATAGCTAAAATACATGATTTGAGGGAGAAAATTGGGGCTTGGGGCGTTACTGTCGTCAGGAGTTATATCTATATACACACAAAATGTAATTTTGCTTCAACGGAATTATTCTGTTAACCCAAACAGCTGCATGTGTGAAATGTTGAAATAGAAAAAAATATCACATTTAAAAACTAGATCGATCATAAGAAAAGTTTGTTTCCTTAATTCTTAGGAAACCGATCTGTTAAACTAATAAACACAATGTCGTCGATGTCGTCGAATAATATTTGCTGTGCGGGAAAGTGTCATTATGAATTCAGAGATCATGTGAAATTTCATGCTGACAGTTAGATATCTTTTGTTTTCAGACAGGAGATTACAGTTTCACGATCAATTTACCGTCTGGGTTTATTGGAACAGCGGAAGTTCATGTGTCGTCTTCGCCAGTTTCCGTGGATGCCGAGGTCATTGAAGTTAGTGGGCGTTTATCACAGACGACTATTATTTATGGTGGTGATCCAATTATAGTATATGTTTCCGTAGAAAAGGGGAAAACACCCATCATGAATGTAAATGCAACTCTCATTCTGGCTGCTGATTCATCTTTCACACCTGTTGTTCTGTCTCTATTGGATAATGGAGCAGGTATGCTTAAAAACATGACAAGAAAATCAGATTAGCTATAAAATTCATACTTGAATATGATGCGATGTCATATGTCAGCGTCTGACCCAAAATATATTCTATCGAACATTAAGTAGGCGAAACCATAGAATTTGTCCATTTACGCCTAAAGTCAAATGAGTAGAAGGTCTTCAATGAATTCATTTAAACCTTTTTACGACCGGTCAATCGCGATTAAAGCTTCAAGATTGGTCCAAAAATGTAACGTGCTTTGGGAAGAAGATGGTAAGAGTTTTAAAGATATAAAAATAAGACCTTCTCCCTTCCTACACTCTTGAATGTTCGTTTACTTTAATTCTCTCGAGCTATACTGGTCAGACATTAATTCACGGTAGGGAGGAAAGTGAAGCTCATTCGAGAGTTCAATGCGGGTTTATGCCTTGTTTTGTGTACTGTTAATTTTGACTTGTCACGGTGCTCTCCGATTTCTTAGTTTGGTTTTTGCACCAATTTTGGATTACTTACAACACTTGATTTAATGATATTTTGATGAAGCACGTTGGGTCTGATCGGAATTACACTTACGTCTCATTCAACCAAAAGACTGACAACTGAGTGAAGGTTGACTATTCCACAAGGCAGTACGACCGAGATATCAACGAAGTTATTTTGACTTTTAGAACGGTTCAAATATTGGTTTGCGAGAAAGCCGTCGTAGCAACTTGTACATGCTGTAGCTTCGACATATAATTCACCCATTCAAAAATAATTGACATAATGTTGATGGAGAAAATCATGTCATGTCTAAATTATAATTCAATATGTCATTCTATTTTTCAATCGATAATGTCAAAGAATTTTTTGATTGACAATAGCTTTCTGTATTTATTTCGGATAACACCAACAAAATATTTGCCTTAATGGTCTGATACTCATATGGTCGCACATTATGAAGGAATTTGGTCGAAAGCATTTTCGATCGGAAGGCTAATGATTTAACGATGGCTGACTGTCGATATATGATTGGTGATTTAGTGCATGAAATGTCGAAGAAAAAAATCAGATGGGTAATAAACAATAACTGATAGGTACAAACGAGCCACTCAAGACTGAAAGCCACGTGTCAGTTTTGTCCATAGAGGTATAGACAGAATTGAGCTTTGCTCACTCACTAAAACTTGTACATTTGTGGCCACTGTCAGTCTCAGTCAGATGAACTATTGTGTGATCGCAAGGTTTCTGTAAATGTCATCGACCGTTCGTCAACTTCGTTACAGGAGCTGATCCCATTGCTGAAGATGGTGTCTATTCCGTATACCTTATGTACACTTACTTTTCCGTGAACAGTAATTACAACATTAAAATTTACGTATCGGGCGATGGTACTGCGTACTATTACAGGAACGGTGGCTCAACAAGTATGGCAGCACCTGTCTCGGGTAAATTGTTATAATAGTTTAGACTCGCTTTCATCAACTATACATGTTCCACATGTACGGCAATGTGTACTTTTTAATTCCCTCCTGGGCCGAACACCTGATGTATACATTCGGTTCCCAAAAGAAACTGTGCGCCCCTTTTTTAGCTCTACTGGCCGAAGGCCACTAGAACTTTTGCGATGCCTTTTTCCCGTCCGGCGTCCGTGCGTCCGTCCTTTACACCTTTCCATGTTAACACTCTAGACTCAATAGTTTTCGTCGGATTCTCTTCAAACTTTCACAGAATGATAGTACCATCATAAGGGTCGTTCCTTTCGAAATTTAGTCAGATCCGTCATGAAACACGGGAAAAGGGGCCTAATGAAAATTTAATTAAAAAATCCATTAAAAATCCTCGTTAAAACTCTAGAGTCCACAGTTTTCATCAGATTCTCTTCGAACTTCCTCCGAATGATTGTACCATCATATGGATCGTTCTTTCGCAATTGGGTCAGATCCACCAAGAAACGTTCCTTTCGCAATTAGGTCAGATCCGCCAAGAAACACGGGAAAAGGGGCCTGGTGAAAATTTAATTGAAACAATCTTCGTAAATACGCTAGAGTCCACAATTTTCATCGGATTCTATTCAAACTTTCAAGGAATAATTTTACCAACATAAGGATCGTTCCTTTCGAAATTGGGTATGATCCCTTTAGAAACATGGGAAAATGGGCCTTTTGAAAATTTAATTAAAAATTCCATAAAAAAATCCTCGTCAACACTGTAGAGACTATAATTTTCATCGGATTCTCTTCAAACTTTCACAGAATGATTGTACCATCATAAGGATCGTTCCTTTCGAAATTGGTTATGATCCGCCAAGAAACATTTGAAAATGTCGTATGAAAATTCAATTTAAAATTCCATTAAAAATCCTCGTTAACACCCTAAAGTCCACAGTTTTCATCGGATTCTCTTTAAACTTTCTCAGAATGATTGTACAATCATAAGGATCTTTCCATTCAAAATTGGATGCGATCCGTCATGAAACATGGGAAAAGGGGCCTTATGAATTTTTTTTAAAAAAAAATATTGTTAACACTATAGAGTCCTTAGTTTTCATCAGATTCTATTCAAACAATCACAGAAAGATTTAAACATTATAAGGATTGTTCCTTTGGGAATCGGATATGATCCGTCAAGAAACACGAGAAAGGGGGCCTAATGAAAAGTTAATTAAAAAATCATTTAAAATCCTCGTTAAAACTCTAGAGTCCACAGTTTTCATAGGATTCTTTTCAAACTTTCCCAGAATGATTGTTCTATCACAAGGATTGTTCCTTTGGAAATTTGGTTTGATCCGTCAAGAAACACAGGAAAAGGAGACTTTGAAATTTAATTAAAAATTCCATTTAAATCCTCGTTAACACTGAAGAGACTACAATTTTCATCGGATTCTCTTCAAACTTGCACAGAATGATTGTACCATCATAAGGATCGTTCCTTTCGAAATTGATTATGATCCGTCAAGAAACATTGGAAAATGGCCTTATGAAAATTTAATTTAAAATTCCATTAAAAATCCTCGTTAACACTCTAAAGTCAACAGTTTTCATCGGATTCTCTTTAAACTTTCTCTGAATGGTTGTAAGGATCGTTCCTTTCAAAATTGGGTATGATCCGTCAAGAAACATTGGAAAAGGGGCCTTATGAATTTTTTTAAAAAATCATTGTTAACACTCTAGAGTCCTAAGTTTTCATCAGATTCTATTCAAACATTCACAGAAAGATTGAACCATCATGAGGATTATTCCTTTCTAATTCGGATATGATCCGTCAATAAACACGGGAAAAGGGCCCTTTTTAAATTTTTATCGAAAAATCTATTTGGAATTCCTCGTTATACTATTCATCGGATTCTCTTCAATTTTTCACAGAATGATTGGACCATCATAAGGATTGTTCTTTTCATAATTGGATATGATCAGTCAAGGACCACAGGAATAAGGGGCCTTGTGAGAATATGATTAAAACAATCCTCGTAAACACAAGAGAGTCCACAGTTTTCAACAAATTATCTTCAAACATTCACAGAATGATTATTACATTAAATGGATTGTTCCTTTCGTGAGTAGGTTTGATTCATCAAGTTTCACGGGAAAAGGGGCCCTATGAATATTTAATAATAAAATCTTAGTTAACACATCATGGCCCTAGATTTCACCTAATCGACTTCAATCTTTCACAGAATAATTGTACCATCATAATAATTGTTTCTTTCAAATTGGGTATGATCCATCGAGAAACATAGGAAAAGGGGCATTAAGAAAATTAAATTTAAAAAACTTAATTAATGCTTTTAAGTCCACAGATTTCATATGGTTGACTTTATACTCAAACAGAATAAATATACTTTTGTAAGTATAGTTCCCCTTGGATTTTGCTCAGGTCCATCAAGTAACATGGGAAAAGGGGCTATATGAAAATTCAATTAAAAAATCCCTGTTAACGCAATGAAGCCCACGGCTTTGACCAGGTTTTGTTGAAACTTTCACATAATGATTTTTCCGGTCATAACGATAATTCTTTTCATAACAGGCTTTGAACTGTCAAGAAACACGGGAAAAGGGGCTTTATGAACATTTCATTTAGAAATCCTTCTTAAACAAGTCAAGAGCTTTCATTGCATTTTCTTCAAATAGTCACAGAATAATTGTACAATAAAAATGATTGCTGATGGTGACATTAGACCTAATCTGTCAAGTATCACAGAAAAAGGAGCATTATGAGATTTAATTTTAAAATCCGTGTACCACAATAAAGTCAACAGTTTTCATCAGATTCTGTTTAAACTTTCACAGAATGATTGTTCCATCATGAGCATTTTTTCTTTTCAAATTAGGCCTGATCTGTCTATTATCATAGGTAAAGGGGCCTTTTGAGAATTTTATCTGTATTCCTTGTAACCAAGTCTAGAGCTTTCATTGGATTTTCTTCAAACCTTCACAAAATCATTGTACAATAATTATGATTGTTGATGCTGACATGAGACCTGATCCTTCAAGTATCACAGGAAAATTAGCCTTATGAAAATTTTATTTTAAAATTTCTACACCAAGATAAAGTCCGTAGTTTTCATCGGATTCTGTTCAAACTTTCACAGAATGTTTGTACCATCATTAGGATTGTTTCTTTCCAAATTGGGTCTGATCTGTGTAGTATCATAGGAAAAGGGGCTGTATGAAAAATAATAACCAAATCCTCTTTAACACAAGAATGTCCTCAGTCTTTATCAGAATCTCTTCAAACTTTAATAGAATGATTGTACTATCATTTGGATTGTTTCTTTGTTAATTGGGTCTGTTCGGTTAAGTGACACAAGAAATGGGACCTTATGAAATTTTTATTACACATCATTATCCTCAGACTTTATCATTTTCTTAAAACTATTATTAGGATTGTTCCTTTGTACATTGGGTCTAATTTTTTTAAGTTTCATGTGAAAAGGGGGCTTTATGAAAATTGTATTATAAACAAATCTTGACACAATTCAGTCCACTGTTTTCATTGATTCTCTTTAACTTTTAAAGAATGATTATACCTTCATTAGAATGGTTCCTTTTGAAATTTGGTTTGATCTTTAAATATCATGGGAAAAGGGGTCCTATGAAGATTTCACCATAAATTCATTAACACAATAAATTCCACAGATTACACAGATTGGTTGTACCATCATTACAATTGTTGATTTTGATAGTGGATCTGATTATGGCAAGTGTCACATAAAAAGGGGCCTTATGAAAAATTTTCTTAAATATTCTAGTTAACACAATGATGTCCCTTGACTTCACCGGATTCACTTCCAAATTTTACAGAATAATTGAACAATCATTCAAATGGTTCTTTTCAGAACAGGGTACAATCCATCAAGTATCATATTAAAAGGGGCCTTATGATTTTTTTTAAATATTCTAGTAAACATAATGAAGTCCCCATATTTCATCGGATTCACTTTTAACTTTCATAGAATGATAAAACTAACAGTAAAATATCACAGGAAAGGGGGCCTTATGAGAACTTGATTTTGATATCTCTGTTAACACAATAAAGTCAACAGTTTTATCGGATTCTCTTCAAAGATGCATTGAATAATTGTGGCATTCGAAACACAGGAAAAGGGGCCTTACAGATAATCATTCAAAACATTATTGTGTATATGATGAAGATCACAATCTTTATCAAATTGTCATTTAAATTTCACTGGACAATTGTAGGGTTATAAGGAAAGTTCCTTTTGGAATGAAATTGATCAATCAGAAAACACAGTAAAAGGGGCCTTATGTATTTTCATTCAAAACAATCCTGTATATGTTATAAAGTCAACACAAGTCTTTTGTTGAACAAAGATGTTAGTTAAACGCTATGGCCCAAAGTAAGTCAATACAAGGTATATGCAATAATGGACCTTAATTTATGCCCACAGACTCCCGCTTTTTACGCACTTATTTAAAACAAGCATTATGAAGTATTGCATGGCAATACCAAGTCCCCTACCGGTTTTATATATTTCCCTAGAGCGGTATATATTTTGGCTGGTTAAGGGATTACTACCCCGCAAAAATATTACAGTTGTATCAGTTTTTATGAGCATTTCTTAAACACACACACATACACACAAACATAAAAAAAGGCGTCTCTTTTTGTTGTTAGCTAAATTTTACTTCATAAAGTCATCTGTTCCAAGAGAATTAAGAATTAAGACCCTAAAGCCCAAGTAAACTTTGAACAAAAGCTTTCAAAAATCTGTCTAGGATTGTGAACGCTTTTCGGTTATCAATATTGACTCACATAACATAAATCACCTTCATATCACAAAGGGTTTAGAAAAAAATCCGAAAAACTGAAATTTCCTTGTAATTTTTTAAGTCCAGCATCCGTATCTTCCTCAAAAATCAATTGACCATAACCAAACTCAAACTTGTTCTGTAAATCGCTGACGCAGACTCACATACCAAACATCAGCTCAATATCTCTGAGGGTTTAGAAAAAATGTCCGGAAACTGAAATTTCTTGGTAATTTCTAAGTCCAGCATCCGTATCTTCCACAAAAATCTATGAACCAGAACCAAACTTACACTTGTTCTGTAACTAATTGATACGGACTCACATACCAAAAATCAGCTCAATTTCCTGAGGGTTAAGAAAATAAGTCGTGAAAACTGAAATTTCCTGGTATTTTTCTAAGTCGTGAATCTGTATCTTCCTCAAAAATCAATGGACCGGAACCAAACTCAAACGTATTCTGTATCTCATTAATACGGATTCACATACCAAAAATCAGCTCGATATCTCTAAGGATTAAGAAAAAAGTTCGGAAAACTGAAATTTTCTGGTAATTTTCTAAGCATCTGTATCTTCCTCAAAAATCAATGGACTGTAACCAAACTCGAACTTCTTCTGTAACTCATTAATGCGGACTCACATACCAAAAATCAGCTCAATATCTGTGGGGGGTTAAGAAAAAAAGTCCGGAAAACTGAAATTTCATGGTAAATTAAGTCCTGCATCCGTATCTTCCACAAAAATCAATGGACCGGAACCCAACTCGAACTTGTTCTGTAACTCATTGATGCGGACTCACATATTAAAAATCAGCTCAAAATCTCCTTTGATTAAGAAAAAAAGTCCGGAAAACTGAAATGTCCGGACTGACAGACGGACGGACGGACAGACGGAAGGAGCGCAAACCTATAGTCCCCTTTGGCTTTCGCCGGTAGGGGACTAAAAAGCTTTGAAAGACACTTTGGATAAAGAAGGCTTTGTTTGTATCAAGTAATTTCTTCATTTTCCACAATGTTTTCAACCCCAATACACAAATATATTTGTATAAATATATTATGCCCATAATAATAGGACCTTAATCTTTGCCAAACAATCCCTCTTTTATACGCACCTCTTGAAAAAACTTTGAAAAACATTGTAGAAAATGAAGAAATTGGTTGTATCAAACATTTTCTTAATTATCCCGATACTTTCAATCTCAATAGACAATTATATTCCTTCAACTTGAAATTGTTGTCTACAACATCTTTCAAATCTGACTGGTCTTAAAACTTGTTGTGTAGTAATGGGTTAAACTTGTAATCCGCAGGTGCACATATAAAACTTACCTATATACCAGACATGATCAAAGTATCATTGAGTAATTTTGAAAGTGTCTATGAGCCTGTAAAGTAATACACACATTATGAGGGCCTTTCTTAGTCTGAAATACCCAAAGCTAAACTTGCTGATTGATAAATACGAAAGTTATCGATTCTTTTTCGTAATAAACGATACCTTATCTATCTTGCTGAAATTGTACTGCAGACTAAAAATCCGTAGTTGCGAGATTATAGGTAAATCAGGGCCGAAATTTGGGTTTTACGTTTTGCATTTAGCAAAAAGTTAACTGATTTAATGTACATATTTTTAGAAGAAATAAAATAAAAAGAGAGAGAAAAAAGAATAAGAGAGAAATGGAGAGCGAGAAAGGTAGAGAGAGGGCGTTGAGAGACATACACAGAGACAGATGGAGAGAGGGGGGGGGGATGCGTTACGAACATGTTTTGAATCCCCTGTATTTCCACTATAATTTAAGCCGCATTAATTTTAAGCAAAAAATAGAAGTCGTTAAATTCTGCTTGGATTCATTAGTCAAAACAGTAGAGGAGCTTCTGGTTATAATTGGCCACTAGCATGATGCACCGATTTCTTACATAATACTCCGTCCAAGATGTTCAAAGTTCACGAACAGCTACTGTGAGTTACGCGTATTACAGTAGATCATCCAATCAAAGTGCCGTCATAGTTAGCTTATAACGGGTTTTCCAAACTCATGACACTCCGTTTTCCTTTTACTCTACATTGGAAATATCTTAACTTGTAATTCTACTTATTCAACGTAACTTTAAAGGAATTAAGTGTTTAAAGCTTTATGGCATCATTGGAAAAAGATATTCCAGACTCAACATTCAAAGAAATTCAGATGATCCTTTATTGACAGCTATTAGAACTGCTTATTACCAAAAATGCACAGTATTGTATGCGTCCAGTTGAGTTTAAGGAACATTTGGAAAAAAGGGTCAACTATTTAATTTAGCTACACTGATCTTGCGTCTAGGTGTTCTTCCAAGTGTTAGTCTTACAGCTCCGCCATACAGGTGTATCAGTTCATCTCAAAGTACGCGGACTGACATCACCCACAAGATGCTTAACAAGGTGCCAAATTGTCACAAGTTACGCCCGTCACACTGCTTAATATTAACTGGGGGTTTGAAAAGAGTTGAGGTTATTTTGAATGAATATTTTTTGTCAAACAAAGTATGAAAAACAACAGTGGACACTAACTCAAAATATACGCTAGGTAGAGTTATGGTTCTTGTACACTGCACTCCCACTTGGTGAGCTCTATCCATCCATGAAGTTCCATGATTCTAGCTATCATACTTTTAGAGATATACTCCGCACAAGATTCAAGTATGAAAAACAACAAAGGGCAATAACTCAAAAAATAGGCTAGGTAGAGTTATGGTTCTTGTACACTGCACTCCAACTTGGTGAGCTCTATCCATCCGTGAAATTTCACGATTCTAGTAATTATACTTTTAGAGATATACTCCGGACAAGATTCAAGTACGAAAAACAACAAAGAGCAATAACTCAAAAATAGGCCAGGTACAGTTATGGTTCTTGTGTACTTCTCTTCCCCTTGGTGAGCTCTATCCATCCGTGAAATTTCATGATTCTAGTAATTATACTTTTAGAGATATACTCCGGACAAGATTCAAGTATGAAAAACAACAAAGGGCAATAACTCAAAAAATAGTCTAGATAGAGTTATGGTTCTTGTACACTGCACTCCCACTTGGTGAGCTCTATCCTTCCATGAAATTTCATTATTCCAGCTATTTTACTTTTAGAGATATATTTCCGGACAAGATTCAAGTATGAAACACAACAAAGGGCAATAACTCAAAAAAGGCCAGGTACAGTTATGGTTCTTGTACACTACACTCCCCCTTGGTGAGCTCTATCCATCCATGAAATTTCATGAATCTAGCTATTATACTTTTAGATATATATTCCGGATAAGATTCAAGTATGAAAAACAACAAAGGGCAATAACTCAAAAAATAGGCCAGGTAGAGTTATGGTTCTTGTGCACTGCACTCCCCTTTGTGAGATCTATACACCCAAAAAGTTTTAAAGGTTTTAAATAGAAAACAACGGTTATAACTGAATAATAACTTGTCATAATATAGTATAAGCAATATTTGTTTTAAGAGATGAAGAGAATATTTTTCTTTTCATGGAGGTATGAACCGAAAAAACTAATCACACTGTATGAATTCGCGAAGCGGATTCATACATTGTCTGATTAGGTTTTCGGTTAATACCTCCAAAAATATTCTCTTCATTTCTTATCATTTAAAAGTATCGAGCGAAAAAAGCAAAAACCCTATACCTTATGATACCTTTTAGTATGGGACTTTTTTGTGCGGAAGCATACAAAATAGCTGCGTGCTCAAAATTTTGTTCATGGAGTTATGAATATTTTTTTTTTAAATTCAGAACGCCCGATTTCGATAGACGAAACTAAATTTTGAATTATTTGTGGATACAGTGAAGTTCTGCCAAAGATTTTGAATAAAATGTGGAGGATATTATTACGTTTACGCTTCCTTATATTAATGCAAGTACGTTTTGAGGATTGCATTTTAAATCAATTTTCGGCGCAAAAAAGAAACCAAATAGCATATGAATTGTTTGATTTCAATGGAAATAGATTACTTGAAATGACGAAGTCAAAAGAAACACAATGTTTGCAATGTCACATAACGCGCCATTCATGCGCACTTTTGATCTGCAGCTTGGACTGTAAACCAAGAGTATTTTGAATGCCATGCTCATAAATTTAATATTCAACACATGAAAAAGTTACCAAAATGGTCGCACTGACTTATTAAAGTCAAATTATTTTCAAGAAATCCTTATGGGTAGCATCATTATCTATTTAAACTTTATTCATAACGTCATTTATGTTTTCACGTTTCTTATTCTTTATTGAATAAACCAACCCTTTCCTAATGTCTTTGTCTATAAATGAAATCGTATTACAAATCACAATTGATTGATGTAACAAAACTGCCAAAATTTAGGGCACTAAGCATATGAATACTTCATATTTTAAGCTTACAAATCCTAAATGTTAATGCTGATGTTTTTCGCATCTTTCTTTATTTTGAAATAAGGATATGTAAGTGCCTGACATTTCCAGCAATTCAATCTCTACTCCAAGAAAAGTATGTCTGATCAGTGTCTTCGCCGTGCACTTAGGTAGGTATTTACTGACGTCGAGCGTTTATTCTATATGCGTTATATGGATGCGCTTATCGCTAAGTTTTAATCTATATTTACATTAGATTGTGCCTGACAACACCAAAGTTTAGATATGGATGCCAAGTAAAGACTAACACCAGAGTCTTCACAGTGCTCTCTGTAGATAAATACTGATTCAAAGCTTCTTAAGGAGAGGTATCGATGTTTCTGAAACCTAGATAAGAAAAATACCAAGTGCCGAAAATAGACTCAAAACAACATTTAATACTTTAAGTTAGGTCAGGTTTTGTCTTGGTCTAACAGACCTAAATTGGTTTTTTGTGGTTATATCGGAAGGTTCGGTGGAATTCCAGGTTATTTTTAGATATCACGGAATTCGGCTTTCGACATCGATTGACCTCATTTGCATATGACCCAGAGTCAAATGAAGGTTACAAATTTACTAGTGAAACAGCCAACGTCCTATATCATGTCACATGAAAGGCTAAGCGCAAAACTACGGAAAGTATTCATATCCGTAATAACACTTACGACAGTTTTGGACTGACCTTTACAGACCGGCTAGCGAACATAACTCCTGATGACGTAACGATGACGTTTTTTTGATGTAATTTAAACTAAATGCAAGGTTCCAACGGTTATTCGCGCCACGTGAATAACCTATATTCTTCGTAACTGTCTCGAATTAATCTATAAATAGATTAATAGGCTATGAGGGAAATACCCTGCTTTTTCTGATAAGCGACCTCAGATTTTTGCAAAACTACTTTGCGGCATATTTTATTCAAATAGTATGTGAGATGAAATAAAAATAATTAAAATCTGTGACATGAGAAAAACATCGATACCTACCTTTAAACCATGAAATGGTTGGAAATGTCATGCAAGGGCTCACACGTGAACTCGCTAGTCATATTGAGGATAATTAAGTGTCTATACATTGTATATACATATAGAACAGTATCAAAATTAACTCTCGATATAATGCTGATACTCGAATCTGCATCGCCCTTCTACCCTCTAACTTTATTAACAGGTACGGACGAGGGTGATACAACAATACAAACGATTGGAGCCTTCGATAGAACAATGGTAATGGAAGAAATAACCGTGAATAACTTCCACACAACTGTAACTGATACTATCGCCCCTGCTAAGATTACTGATCTGGAATACCAAAGTGTTACAATGGATACATCATCTACACCAAATTCCATGACATATGAGTTTGTATGGACAGCACCGGGAGCAGACCTTGACGTAGGCCAAGGTATATGAGAAATAAGTCATTCATCGTCGTTAGGCGACCAAAATCGCCAGACTACAGCTTGCGATAAGCTGAAGTTACAAGGTCTTTGTCTCCAATATAACCTATCTTTGCTTCTACAAAGAGGCGAACTCATTCTACCTTGAACGTGTATATTTTTGCTTCCCCAATGCTTCACCAATGTCATGCGAGTTTGTATGGATTGAACAAAGACTAGATGTCCACGTTAATCAATATATGAAAAATAACTTATACATCGTCGTTAGATGACCAAAATCTCGAGTTTATAATAAGCTGCCGCTACGAGGTTTTTGTCTCCCAATATAACCTATCTTTTTTTTACACACACAAAAAAAAACCCGAAATCATTCCGCCTTGAATGTGTTCAGTTTTGCATTAACAAATACCGTGACGGACGAGTTTGTATGAGCTGCACCGGGAGCAGATCTTGACGTAGGTAAGGTATATGAATCATAAGTTATATATCGTCGTTGGGAGACTAAAATGTCGTCAGTACAGCTTATCTAAATCCCGAGCTCCATTTCGAACATGAAGTTCCATTTCCATCCTGCAATATAACAGGTGTGCCACCAAAAGACAATGATCAGCCTGAGAATCTGCAATGCCTGATAAAAATCTTTCCATATACTCTGATGCATAGTTACTGACTCAAGGCTTTTGTTTCTTAACTGCCCAGGAAATATTAATATCGTGGGAAATCAGGTAATTGCTTGTTACAAACAGTGTCTTCATTATCCACAATGTTTTCTACCCAAAAAGATAAAGAACATTTCATGAAGATCAGATACATATAATCGTCTGCAGCTTCTTCAATTTGGACCTCACCAAACATTGTCGTCTGCTAATAGGTTAAACTTTTGTAAAACTTCACGAAATGTGAAATTGTTGTAAATACAAGGTGCAGGGTCAGATTTGATTAGTCTTTGCTAGATACCTCTCTCCGTTAAATCTTAATCGGATTTTCCGAATTATTCTACTCACATGGAATGTCACAATATTATATACAGTTGTAAGTCTAAAAAAGAATAATTCGTCGTTGGGCGAGCAAAATGTCGCTACTACAGCTTGATCGAAGCTGTCGTTACGACATTTTGCACTCGCAAAGACACAATTTTGCTGTGCTAGCAAGGAACAGAAGGCGGAATGAATTTAACAAGAGGACCATGATGGTCCTATATCGTTCCTTGTCAAATTTTGGTCCTTTTAGAATATATACCTTGTTTTTTGACTTACTTTATTTTTCCTACAAAAAGTGGTAAAAAGTGCTAACTTCTCGTCGTTTTTCCCCATTAATAATAAATCACGGTCATCGCCTTTTTTCTCAATATGAATCACAAAAACTTGAAACTTTTCTCTTACTAATAAGTAATTGATAAGTAGTGGGGCTGTGGGATGGTGACTGATGGCTAGGGTTGCCCAAGTGATAGATATAATTTAACTAACTCGATAGGATACAGTAAATTAGTTGCATTATTCAGATCACCATGACCTTTTGCGATCCTGTTTTTTCCGTCGTCGTTTGTACATTTTCACTTCTTTGGTGGATTTCAACCAAATTTGACAGGAAGCATCCCCATGAGATGGCTTTCCAGATTTGTACACGTTATGGGGTTATCTCACCTTGGGTTGGACCTAAATAGGGGAAAAATATGGCACACGTTAAAATTCTTCTAGTCATTAACCAACAGTTGTATTGGATTCACATATTTGACATTAAGAGTCTTTAGGGTTAGGACTACAGAGTTTGTACAAGAAAAAAAATCTATTGCAAAAGGGCCGCGCTGGGGAGGGGGGCATCGGGGTGCATAAGCGTACGTAGTGACAACTTTGAACAACTTTCTGCAGCTCTGAAATCTGGTATGTGGCATCAGCAAGTATACCTTTGCCAAGACTTTCAGAATAGACGCGTCCTCGGACGGCACAAGTATGATATTTGGTATTCAGCAACACATGATAGGCCTTTACCAATATTTTTTAAATTATGGCCCCAGGGTCAAAAATAGCCTGTTCCTGTACTTCACAGTTTGCACAGGTTTATAAAGTGAAAACGTCCTTCTTCCTAAACGAAAGGAATAGAGCTTTAATAACTGGTAGCCTCATCAAGTTGACCTCTGTCAAGATTGTATAAATTATGGCCCCAAAAGTCAAAATTTGCCCATCCCCTTGGGTCACAAGTTTAACGAAGGCTTATATTGTAAAAACTTCAAAAGTTTTCTCCCATACAGAGCAGCTCAGAGCTTTATTGTTGAATATAGAGTGCGCCTTAGGCCCCCCCAAAATGGTAATGGCTCAACAGAAATTGTAATCCAGGTCCAGGGGAGAACAGGATTTAAATTAGCAAATCCTAGAAGATCTACACGAGCTGCTGCAATTGCTCAATGCCATGTTTTTCAGAATAATGGTTTTTTAGTTTTCCTGAACTTTGCTAAATGTTATGATCGTATTCTGTCGTCAATTATTCTTTTTTATTTCCATCCTTCAATATACTCACGGGGCGTAATTAGTATATGCCTTATTTATATATCCATGAGTGTTGTGCTCTTTGTAATCAGGTTACCGATAAGGCTCTATCATAGCCACTTGTTCTATTTATTTTTCTAAATCTTCAAACAACCTGAAATTCGCTATTGTAAATCAATCGTGGACCTACATTGCATTTACCGAATTGAAATCTGACCAGTATCAACTTTCTGTTTTATGACTAACTTGATAATCATCCAAAATAGTGTAAATTACTATTTTGGTCTCTCCTTTTTCTGGCATCTTTGAATCACAGGAACTTGTAATCTAAATTGACACATTAAGGGGGTGAATTTAGACTCGCAACATCCTTGTCTATTCAACTAGTAGAGCTTACGTAAATTAAATTTGACAAAAATGGATAAAAAAGAACATTTTTCGACTTCAATGCATTTCATTATTACATTACTAAAAAATGTTTTTCGTGCCGCATGAAAAAAGCATAAAGGGCTTACCTATGTTTCCTTATTTGCACACAGAAATGTGAGCAAGTTCATTCTGTTTCTATTACAGCAACCTCCTATGAGATGCGATATGGTACAATCAGGAATAATCTTCGAAACAATTTCACCACGCAACAAAATGTTCCTGCAACATTACCAAAACCGCAGATTTCTGGCTCAACAGAATCACTGAACATTTCCATTTCCTCCAATCACTGTAATGGCACTTGTTACGTTGCTATAGTTGCCACAGATGAAAACGGTTTAACGGGTACTGTGTCTAATATTGTAACCCTTGATGTAAGTTTCACATACATAACGCCAAATGATGTCACTTCGTCTACTGAAAATACTACTCCAATAACGTCTACAACTTCAAACGATTTTTCCTCAGTTTCAACAAGTACTATAGATAACTCTTCAACTGGTTCAATTGGCGTTTATACTGATAAAAAAAGAAGTAGAACAAGCACAGTCGTCATTATTGTTGTACCAGTCATTACAGGCTTGATACTCATATTTACAGCTGTTGTTATCTTCATCTGGTGTAAATACTATAAAGGAAAAGATGAAGTTACAAATATAAATGAGTGCCAGTTTGATGAGGAAGACCCCAAACCTCATTCCCCGCCTTCAAGTCCTAGAGAGCGTCACCCATGGGGGTATCTAAACTCTGCAGGGCGAATGGTTGTTGATATATATCCATTCTTCTCTTACAATGGAGTCGAACCCTGGGTGATGCCAAGAGCAACATCATCCGGAGATATTGTGATCAATGATATAGATGTTTGAACGCATGATTGTTTTGAAGAATGTATGAATGATTTAATTTTCTCGTATGATTGTTTTGAAGAATGTATGAATGATTCAATTGTCTATGTGGATAACAGGTATACACATGAAATTGTCAATGAAAAAATGCAAACAAATGAAATTAACAAATTGTTAAGTCGTAGGTATCATTTTTAGATGTGTTCTTGGTTTTATTCTATTCTGTTGTCTTTACTTTTATTATCGCATACTAAAAATTGACTCTCCAGGACAAAAGACACAATGATATGATTCGTTAAAGTTATTGGCGGACAATAATATTAAATGCTTTTTATTAAGTTAACTGTGTTTCCGTTTATCTATCGTCGCTACAGTAGCGCATGCCCATATGATCAACTGCCATAGAAGTCGTTTTAATATCGTCTACAACGTAGGCAATTGCTTTGCGTAAAACGTAGAAAAAAATTTTAAAAGGTAGGACAAACAATTAAGCATATCTTGTTTTGGAAATAACTTTAACTTGAGCATAATCAAAAGAAGCAAGTTGACCCCCTGTCATATTGGTTTAATCTATATCCTTTGAAATGATAATATAGTAGGACATTCTTTGTCTTTAAAGCGGCACTGGCATGCGCAAGGGTTGTTTCTAATATTAGTAACAAATCTCCGTAATAACCACTGCTATAGCCTTACTTTTAGGTTAACTTTTGAGTAACACACTATTTTATAGCGACAATCTCCAGGTTATCATTAAAAACTATGGCAGTAAAGCCTTGCAATTCGACATTTTGACACACTATTAATTTCCATAACTGTTTCTTGAGCCCATATTAAACTGTATTCGGATATCAAAAATACAACTAAAATGTAGCCTAACAAGTAAAAAAGTTTCTTTTATTGTTGTAATTGTTAAAGTGATATCTTTGTCTTAAAGGTTTCATTGTGACTTTATTCATATGTTAAAGAACATGTTTAGTTATCGAGAATTGATCAATCGCTAGCCCCGCATACATACTCCTTTAGCCATGCCCACTAACTCCGACTGGAAGTCCGGCTTCTATTTTAAACGACGCTATTTTGCAAAATTCATAGCCAGTAGCATGTAATAAAATAATGCAATGGTTGGTCGGCAACCTAAACGTCGTAACTACAGTTTGCATAAGCTTCAGTTAAGACGTTTAAGCTTAGCAAATATGGCGGCAAATGTTGGAGTTGTAAGCTCAAGTCCGGGCTGAAAGAATTATTTGATTGGTCGGTTGATGCCTTAGGTGACAGCTGCGATTGATCAATGGTTAAATGACCAGAATTCAAATGATTGTATGTCGGACAAAAACTTATTCTGAGAAACCAATTACAAGTGTTGTTTATCCGTCACTTTGGGCTGTTCTTAAATAAGCTAACTAGAACGACTAGCCAGAAATGATGTTGTCTATGTGACAATCTAAACGAATTTCGTCATTTTTTTTCAAGATTAAACAAATAACGGATTGATTAGCCAGTGCACCGAACTCCTAATAGTATTCCAACTTAGTTTATGGACGATGTTGTTTGTAGTTTTGTAAACAGGGACACAAAATAAAACACAAATAGTAAGTTGGCGGGGCTAGCATTTGGTGAATTGTAACTTGCAAAAGTCGTGTACAAGGCTAATTCAATAAGAGAAAAGGTAAACATAAATAGGTTGATTATGTCCATGTAGAGTACGCTTAGCAATATTTCCTCATTTGCAATTGTCGCTATAACGTACTTTTCCTGAAACCACCGCATCGCTCTCCCCTTCGAGAATTCTAATCCCTAGTCTTGATGTAGGAGATCCTTGGGAAAGGCAACTTCGGTTTGGCATATGTCATCATTCCAACGCTGCCACAAAATGTAACATACAGAGCTCGTAGGCAAAGCTAATCCACAACAGGGAAAATTATCCTTAACCCTATGTTATCAATAAGCCATATATCTCTTTGAAGGTTTTTCATTCGCATATCTCGCTACAAATTACCTCCCCTGAAATCTTCACAGAATATACGATGATCTTCTAAAACATCTTTTGATCGGAATCTACATTTAAATCGCCGAACGGGGGCTCTAATGAGACTTGTGCACGTACGTTGATAATTTGTACATGAAAGAAGGTTGGTAAAAGTATTTCTGACAACTGTACAAATATAAAACTCATCTGCAAATAATTTGATTTTCAGTTACGTCTTTCATAATCGGGCGTTTTGATTGGTCGAAAAAAATAATCCATTATTCCATGAACAAAATTTTTAGCACACAGCGATTTTGAATGCTTCCGCGCAAGATAGTTCTATACAAAAAGGTATCAAAACTTATAAAGTTTTTGCTTTTCTCGCTCCAAATATACCAACAGTAATTTTTGAAGGGGCAAGTTAAGACATTTCTTCTTGAAATAAAGTTAAGAGATGAGGAAAACATTTATTGCTTTCATGGAGGTATGAACATAAAAAACTTAACAGCACTTATGTACGAATCCGCTTCGCGTATTCATACAGTGTGCTTAGTTTTTTCGTATAAACATTTTTCAATAAACGCGAAAAAAACAAATTACCTAACATGTTCTTCCGAATGAAAGCTTTTCAATGAAGGATCGGAAAAAAATCAAATAAGGCTTTAGCAACGAGAGCATTTTTATTATTATTCTGAAGAGTGTGTAGCTCTCAATTCAGACAACTCAAAGTGCCTGACAATGCCATTGGAAATTCACTTCACTGCAAAAGTCAGAGCTTTAGACCGGCCATTACACATATTTGAAAAAATCAAGTTAGAACCTAATCAATATGTGTCAAATACTGTAGTCTAAGGCGGCGTTATTTTAATTCTATAGATGGCGTAATTATACGAATAAAAGTAAACAGAATGGTAAAAGAGATGGGAAATGCTCATACAAATACATATTTGTATTATCATTTCGTCTAATTTATTCAATAAAAAGTGGGCATATAAAAAATGGAATATTACGATACGAAAATTTTCCTTCGCACCTAGAAGCAAGTTCAAGATGTTGTATCTCCATCGTAACAACCACTACCCAATCATTCCAAGCTGTATCGTATGACTTCCTGAGGTCTATAAAACATGCCAACAAGATCACACTTTCTGTAGCTTTGAGAATATTTTCATCAATAATGTTCTAATTACAAAAACATAATCTACTTTTGGTCCTCTTGGTTACTGAAAGTCGGTTTTCCAATTCATTAAGATGAGTTCGTTTATTATGTGGAAAAACAATTATCCTTAACAATTTGTTGGTCGAATACACCTAATATGAAAAAGAAAAAGCCTTTCAACGATCAAACTACGAAATTTTAAAAGGTAAAATGTTCTTAAATATGTTGGTGAATGCGAACTATAGTCTATCCTAAGAATAGTAATAACCTTACAATTTAGCCTAATCCAAATTCTAAAATTTAGAAAAATTTGGAAAACAACGGTCCTGATATTATAAATCGAGGTTGTACTTAAAAGAAATTCTGTTAACGGGAAATCATTTTTTTTATATTTCTTCAACCTTTTGAAGACGTTAATGGGTCCGAGGGGTAACAAATAATGATGGGTGTCAATAGATTAAAGTTTGGGTAAAGGTTTACGTAACTAGGCGTTTTCCTATTGCCCTAAAAATTATCTAACCCTATAACAACTGATTATTCTTCCTTACTCTTGGAGCTCTATTGGTAATTCAATGTACCTCATTTCGACAACTTTGTCAAAATGCTTTTAGATGTCTAAATACAGATTAATTTGACGCGCTTTCCCAGTTTATTACTTCTTTCGAGAAATAGCTTTTGAAGGATAAGCGTTTCTGTGATTTAGGAAATATTAAGCAATATAACATCGGCAAATGCAAGATATTGTTACGAGCTACTAGTCGCCAATATCTACTAGGTAGAGAGGGCGCTTAGGTGGAAGTTAAATTGGCAGATGGACTGTAGACAATCCTAACGAAAACAATATTGTTCTAGTACCTTGAAGTCATATCTGCCCCCCCAGAGGGTTGAAATAATCTATCGTTTATTTGGTTACAAAAGCAAACAAAGGCCTTCGTAATATCGATATGCAAAAACAGGGTTTGAGTGACCTTCTCTATAAAGAGTATTTTGTGTATTATTGTCGATTTCAATTTGTGTTTGTTTACATTTTGAAATCGAGACGATTCCATCCGATTCTTCACCGAAAACATTCGTAAATGTTCGGAATTTACTGTTATATGCACAATTGCTGACGACTTAACTTTACGGACGATTTCGTTAGTCTTCGTGACCTAGCTATTTGGCTGAATGTCTAGTAAAAGTTAAAACGTCATCACTGACCTAATAGTTTTATTAAAACAGACATTAAATTGTGGTGGGTCATTCTTTCATGCATTATAGGCCTACTGCGTAGTATTATGTTGATCTTCTAATTTCAAACGTCATATCTATTTATGCTTATGAGCCTGGGGTATAGCTTTCTTATTTTATAGTGTGTTTTAGGGGAAGATGTGGCTTTGATGTTGGAGTTAAATATACATTTCTATTTGGAAGATTTTACACAGATGACTATGTTCCTAACTTGACGGTTTATTGATTGGGGTTTACTGCCTCTTTTATCAGTATTTCAGTCATATCTCGGTGGCCGGAACACCTAACAATGGATCCCTGGTATGTCCCACACCAGTACTACCACTACATCCTTTCCTAGCCTCCAGCTGCTACCCCACTTAGGTTTAACGATTATCTACCCATTGGTGAGAGACAAAAGTCGGAAAGAATATGTGCCGACGCCGGGAATCGAACCCATGACACCCCGTGATTGAAGATTGGGAGTCTGATGCCTTATCGACTGCGCAACTTCCGGATTAATTTGTTTCCCTATTGAATTAGGCCATAAATAGAATTATATCGTAAAATTAATAAAAATGTGGCCAAAAGCTTGATATGAAAATAAATAATCAATTCCTAAATAATTTATGTGATCTAATGCAACAACCCAAAAACAAGATGGCGAGAATGGCCCTAAAATCGATCACCTGCCTGATTTAAGATGATTGAAAAATAACTTGAAAGAACACAGGCATGCTTGGCTTTGAACTTTTACATTGAGATTATCTGAGAATTGCTTTCATCTACTCACGATTTAGATTGTGACATTTTATATTTTGCAACCAAAATGGTCATCACAAATATGGACTAAGGCACATGCAACGACTTTTCATAGAGACAACTTTGCCTTGCTCACGACAAGTATAGGCCTGACGAAAAGAAAGTACATGTAATCATAATCTCAAAAATCGTCCTGTTTGATCTGGAGATCAGTTGTTGTTTCTCACTAGATACCAATCTCACTTACGCATACCACTTGTTTTTTGCCTACTGGTGGCAGACAAAAGGTACTTGTCACAATGATTGTGCCAAATGTCCGATGAAAGTTGACCAAGTCGTTTTTAACTTTTTTTCACCTATATTGCGGAGTATTTAACAATTGATTCCTGGTATTTCTCGCATTTTACCATTGCTTCCTTTCCTAGACTCTAGCTGCAATCCCATTTAGGTTTAGGATCATCTACCCATTGGGGAGACCAAATGCAATAAATGAGTCCCCGAGACCTCATTTCATTGATGTCTTACTAAAACCCTTAACTCTGTCTAGAAAAAATGCAATAATATAAAATGAATAAATTTGATTGCTTCTAGACATTTAGATTGTCAAAATCATGCTAATGATTATAGTTTAAATGTCTTTTTACCCAGAGTTCAATTTTTCTTGAATTGAATTGGAAGCCATTTGTTACTTTCGTATCAAATTTCAATTAATGTCCGGTTACTGGTACACTTAAGATGTTGCTTTGGATTTTCTCCTAAATATTAATTTGATGTACTCTAATCATATTATTAATAAAATGGACACCTACTTCCCATCCTAGCAGAAAATTAAGTACCATGCTTGTATTTTTGGTGTTATAAATACCAATTTCTCCATCTCGGCAGACATTGTGACATGATAAAGCATCCCCATTTAATTTACACTGTGATAAAACCTTAGGCGGGGGGGATACTTGTCAACTGTCAACATGTACTTTTTTTGGGTCCTGCGTCTTTCATCAAATTGGTTTGTCTTTATCCTAGGTTTTTCCCCGGTTTTTTTTACACATATAAATATCACAAAACCAAGACTTTTTGCCGTTTTCCCGGTAACCTGCGAACCCTGGACACCCCATGATTGATGATTGGGTGTCTTAGGCATTCCTAACTACGCTATGGGGGCAGCCCTGATGTCCTCACAGACATAACAGCATAGTTATAGCCCCATTTGCCATAAAAGCCAGATTCTTGCCAAGTTTGATTGAAATTAGCCCAATGGTTACTGAGAAAAAGATTTTAAAGTAAAAATCTGCTACGCCGTTATTTGGACGTCATTCAAATTTCGCAAAATGTTTTTGAAAAGGATCACCAAAGGAATATTCATGCCAAGTTGGGTTGAAATTGGCCCAATGATTACTGAGAAGATGTTTAAAGATTTGCCAAAAAAATGTCCTGCCCTGCCACGCCTATAATAGAGCATCAATCAAATTTCGCAAGCAACTTTTGAAAAGGGTCATCCAAGGAATACTCATGCCAAGTTGGGTTGAAATTGGCCCAAAGGTTACTGAGGAGAAGATGTTAAAAGATTTCAAAGTAAAAAAAAATGCCCCTACCTGCCACGCCCATATTTGAGAGTCAATCAGAATTTCGCCAACAACTTTCGAAAAAGATCTCCCAAAGAACACTACTGTCGAGTTTGGTTGAAATTTGCCCAATGGTTACTGAGAAGAAAATGTTTAAAGATTTCAAAGTGAAAACTGGTACGCCAATACTTGGGTGTCAATCAAAATTCTGCGAGCAACTTTTTAGAAAGGTCACCCAAGGAACATTCCTGCCAAGTTTGGCTAACATCCACTCAGTGGCTACTGAGGAGATGTTTAAAGAATTGTTGATGCCTTCCGACGGACGACGGACAAAATGTGATCACAAACGCTAACCCTGATCACGCTGTGCTCAGGTGAGCTAAATATGACAGGAGTGAATCCGACAGGTGTGACGCTTATCGATGTAAAAAGAAAATAAATAAATCATCAATGGAATTTAGTACAGGACATCAATACCGGAGTTCAAGAAGTGTCGGAACACAGCTTTTTTATGTACCATTCGAACATTTTTCTGTTGGATTTCCGACAGGAAAAACTCGTAGGAAAATCTTCAAAAAGAAAGTTAGTTAGAGAAGAATTCATGCGCAAGATGCTTTAGGTACACGAAGTCTTATGTAGAAGTGACCATGGATAAGCCAAATCGTATGCAATAGACAAAATGATATGAGCGCAAGTCATTTTTACTTAAGAATTTGATTAAAATTGCAGTTTTGATGTATTGACTATTTTTAATATGGCGCTTTATTTCGAGAGGGGTAAAATTGTTATGTCAGTTGACGAGGTCATCAATTTTATCCCACAATGCATCTGGACGATGAAACAAAAATGGCTGAAAGATGGAAATCAAAGTCAAATGTCAATAAATAAACTATCACGCAGTAATGAAAGATCGTTAAACGAAATGAATAACCAAAGGTTAAAGAATAAATCCAACGAGTGAGAAAGTGAATGTCAAACTGATTTTAGGTAAAAGAACGCCATAAAGGGGGAACAATGTTACACGAGCGGTCACGGTAGTGGATAGACCTCAGCACACTTCATCTACCCTGCTCAAAAGCTAAAGCATCGACTTACATAAAGAAATTGCCATAAATGCTGTTATAATTGAAATTTAATTATGGAAGAACTGAAGGAAATTAACTTAAATGAACTTTGTTGATTCGACGTAACACATAAAATTTTAATAATTAACAGAAAGGTCCTAGATTTTGGTCTAAATTCATCTTTTGAATTGTCTTTCTCATCTGTTTCCTGAATGGCTCCTTCGCCGGTGCTTCTCACTTGTTCTGTTTCTGTACTATCTCTTGTTTTTCCACTCTCTGCTATGTTCTGTTTTCCTTTCCGTTCTACCCTTTACATCGTTCGTCTCGTTGTATGTCTGTCATGTGATTGTTCTGTTTTGCATGTCTACCTCTATTCTCATGTTCGATGTTCTCATCTAACCTCCTTTTCTGTTGTTTGTCTAATTTCTTATTCTCTGCCTCTACAGCCATTATCTCAACCTGCTTTGTTGCCTTCGCAACCGCCGTCTGGCACTAGCCACTCTTAGGGTAGACCCTTCAAGTGACTGTAGGACCCTCGTGTTTCTCTGTATTACTTCCTTTATGGCCCTTTATTCTTTTACCAACTCCCTCTTCATCTCGTTCGTCTTATCCTCATCGTCCGAACTTTCTGAAGCCTACTATTATGTAGCCGCCGTCATAGCGCAGTTGGTAGCGCGTCGGACTATCATTCAAAGGGTCCCGGGTTCGATCCCCGACGGCGGCAATACTCTTTCCGACATTTGTCTACCACCAATGGGCAGATAATCGTAAGCCTATATGGGATAGCAGCTGGAGGCTAGGAAAGGGTGTAGTGGTAGTACTGGTGAGAGAAATACCAGGAATCCATTGTTAGGTGCTCCAGCCGCCGCGATATAACTGAAAGATTGTTAAAAGCGGCGTTAAACCCCATTCAAAAAAAAAGCTACTACTATGTATTCTCTGACAAACTTGATGGTGACCCTGACCTCATTATCTTGTTTCGGATGATGACCCCAGCTCTCTTCCTCCTAGGCGTCATTGCATGGTCCTCCTGAGGAAGGAGCTGATTCATCGGGTTTTCTTCTGTTGTTTATTCCTCCTTTCCTGCATCCTTCTTGGCAAAAGACTCCTTCTCCTGTGTCGTCTTTCCTCTAGATTCATCTGTCATCTCGACTCTTTGCAGTTCCTCCACTACCACTCCCATCCTGACCGCCTATTCATGAACTTGATCCCCCAGCGAGTTCTGTAGGGTCTGCTGATCCACCACCAAAGAAAGCTTATCAAGGAGTTGATTGAGTGTTGCCTTCAATAACTTCTCCATCATGGATTGCATCAGCCTGTGGTGTCGGTCTACTGGTTACTTGGGTAAGGGCTTCTATTCATACTGATAGTCAAGGTACGCGATGCCTCCAGAAAAAATCTCGTTGACTGCCTTGGTCAGGGGATCCTGGGCCTCTATTCTACTCCCCTGTGTCTCTTTCCAATGCTGGAAGGATGAATCCCAGTAGAGAACTGAGAAGGCCTTCTCATCAATCACATATGGAGTTGCGTTTGACTTCAGGCATGTAGCATCGCCAAGACCCACTCCAGCATGCTGGGCCAGCAAACGGTGTCAACGATACTTAACCACTTGATCCTCAATCTCCTCATTCCGAAGGCACCTAAATTGACCGAGGGAGCAGTAATGGGGTACCTCATACCGTCTGAGATGGTCTCGTAGAATGTGAGCCTCATCTCGACACTTCAATAAAGATCTTCCTCTCGTGGTGGTAAAACTTCAGGCACCTGTAGGCTCTGCCGCGCTTCCTTGGTTATTTTATATGCTTTCTGTGCTACTCCAGGAGTCATACCATAAGTTTCCACTGCTGACTGTAGATTAGAGCTCCTAAGAAGTAGAATTATAATGTTTCTGCGGAATACCATAATACTCTGAAAGGACTTCAGTCATAGATAGATACTTTATACATGCTTTATGCCCTCTCTGTACAGTGTTGCATCTTTATTTAGCTCACATGAGCACGAAGTGCTCATGGTGAGGTATTTTGATCGTCCTCTGTGCGAATGTGCGTCGGGCGTCGTCCGTCATGTGTCAACAATCTTAAAATGCCATCTCCTCCCAAACCACTGGCAGGATTTCAACCAAAGTTGGCAGGAAGGTTCCTTGGGTGATGCACTTTAAAAGATTTGAAATCCGTTAAAAGATCTGGTTGCCATGGCAACATAACTGAAATATTTTGTTAAAAACTTTAAAAATGATCTCCTCCCGACCCATAAAGGTTAGAGACTTGATATTTGGCATGAAGCATCAGTACAATGACATCTTTCAGAAATGCTAAAATTAGGGGTAAAGCATCAGGGGGAGTTGGGCTTATATAGAAAAAAGAAGGATTTTTAGAACGACATCTCCTCCCAAACCATTTTCAGGATTTCAACCAAACTTGGCAGAAATTTGTTTTGGGCGGTGCCCTATGAAAATAAATAAAAGAATTTAAATCCGTTAAAAACCCTGGTTACCACGGTAACAAACTAAATTTTTGATGAAAACTTTAAAAATTATTTCCTCCTGACCCAGAAGACGTAGAGCATTGATATTTGGCATGAAGCATCAGTACAAGACGTCTTTCAGAATTGTTAAAATTGTCAACCCCGGGTCCCCAGGGCCAGAGCCCCGATTGGGGGAGGGGGGCTTATTTAGACATAAAGAAGGGTTTTTGAAATGACATCTCCTCTCAAACTACTTCACGGATTTCAACCAAATTTGGCAGAAATGTTCCTTGGGTGGTGCCCTTTCAAAATAGCTAAAATAATTGAAATCGGATAAAATCTCTGGTTGCCATGGTAACTGAAATTTTAATAGAATCTTAAGAAATTATATCATTCATACCCAGAGGGTTTAGAGTCTTGATATTTTCAAGCAGCATCTATAAATTGACCTCTTTCAAAATTCCTAAAATCATCAACCTCGGAATCCCCAGGGGCGGGGCTTTCATTGAAATAAAGATCTTTTTTTAAAACGATATCTCCTCCCAAACCACTGGGCTGCTTTCAACCCAAGAAATCTAATCAGTTCAAAACTGGTTGCTATGACAACAATACTTAAACTGAAAAAAAAATTCCCTTCTGACCCAGAAGATGAAAAATCTTTAATTTTGCATGAAGCATCAGTACATTGGCCTCTTTCAGAATTGATAAAATTTCAGAGCCTCAAAGTGATTAGGCTTAAATAGAAATAAAGAAGGCAACCATTTCAAAAATTTTTTTGCCGATTTAAACCTTATTTTGCAGAAATACGTTAGAACGTTAATTATTACTAAAATATTTTAAATCTGTTGAATGCATTGGGTTGGCATCGTGACATAAGTTGAGTTTAGTTAATGTTAAAGGAGGTCTTCTTCCGACCCAGTTTGTATAAGGCCTTGACGAAAAAGAAAAGCCTTATCTCAGGTGAGTGCCAGGGCCACTGGACCTCTTGTTTACAAATTTTTAATTAAAGGTAGGTAACGATGTTTTTTCTATGTCACAGATTTTAATTATTCTTGTTACCTTTCATACACTATTTGAATACAAAAGTAGTTTTGCGAAAAAAAAAAGCGATCGCTTACCAGAGAAAAACAGTGTATTTCCCTAATAGACTACGTAGGCTATTAATCTATTTTGAGATTATCCCGTGACAGTTGAAGGTTCATTCATGTGATGGGATAAGTAACGTCAACTCAACGTCATCGTCACGTCATCAGGAGTTATATTCGCTAGCCGGTCGTTAGATCTATTAAGATCAGTCCAAAAACTGTCATAACCGTTATTATGAATATGAACACTTACCTTAGTTTAGCGCTAACTATTTCGGTAGTCAATTGGCTATCTAACGTTGACTTTGAGACATATGCAAATGGGTTCATGCGATGACGGCAACCCAATTCCGCGATATCTATAAATAACCCTGGAATTCTGTTGAATCCTACCTGTATAACCACAAAGGTCACTTTAAACCAATTAGATTATCAACAAGACAATATCTGACTCAAATGTAAGTATTAAATGTTAGTTTGGTCGTATTTTTTTTTATCTACGTTTGAGAAACATTGATAACTCCCTTTAACGCTGGAACTGGTTCGGACCATTTCATATCCAACTGTGATCTTATTTCTGACTGTGATAATTAAAAAAATCAATAAACACCTCTGTGACCTTGATTCATTTCAAGCGTTTACCTCTTGAGGGACATTAGCCTTTTAATCATTTTAGCCTCTTAATCATTTTTGTTTATTCCATATTTCAGACATGCCAGCTGACTGGATTTTACACTTTGTTAAGCTATTTGATCGGGCAAGAAAATTGTTCAAGACTTGCCTGCTCATTCTCCTGCTGTCAAATCTCTGATCGGTATGACCTAAACTTACTTTGTGAAAAAAAATCTGTCAAAACAGGATGTGGCGCTAATCTCTGCGGTAAGAGGTGACGGCCCTATGAAGTAAGTTGCTAGAACGTCCAACCTTAATATGACCAGGCTGGTTGTATCATTCACGTTAGTAATTGCATCACCTGGTGGTTCATATTCACAATTACTGGGAAATCTGAATAGAAACACTTTTTCAATTCTATATAATGTTTTACCAAGTTTTTGCTGAGATGATTTGTCATTGCTGGTTGCTAGTTGAATGCACCTTTGCTCGGATTTCATGTCTGTCGTTGTTTTGGTATCAGCATGTTGGTCATTTCTACTGCTTAAGTTTGTACAGGTTGTTTTGCATGGGCAGGTATCTCCCTTTGTTGCATTTGTTGAACGTTTTGGACTTTTTTATGGTAATAGCAGTTCTTGAATCTGAACCTCTAAGTATCTTTGGGCTGCACTCTACAGATATGGGACACAAAGACATCATTTCGCGGTATTTATCAACGAGCATCATGTCTTTGGCCTTTTTTGACGCACTTGGTGCATGGTCCACATTTCAGTTGTTCACTCATATCTACCTGTGGCAGCAACAATCTTGCGGGTGTTTAACACCGGGATAATGCGTCGCAGTGTCCTTGTTTTTTCCAGGGCGATACCGTATGGCAAAGTCATACTTAGACAGGATCTCTAGGAATTTTTAGCCTAAAAGGTACTGCCTGAAATACTCAATTAAATACCTGGCTGCTAGCAATTCTTTCTCAGTTATACAGTTGTTGCGCTCAGCTTTGTCCATGCACCTACTGGCATCGGCCATGAATCGCTCTCTGCCATCTTACAACTTCCAATAAAACTGAACCATTTTCCACGTCTGATGAATTGGTGTCTAAGATAAACTCGCCATCAATATTCAGAGGATAACCCATTATTTCTGGACTGATTTAAAAAAGTTTTAGACTGTCAAAGTTTTATTGACAACTATTATTTCAAACAAGCTTCTGTCCCTTCTTTGATACGTCTACCACCGTTCGTGCTTTTTCTGGCAAAATCGGAAATATGAATATATAGCAACAAATTGCTAAACTTGTTTGTGGGATATAGGGACTAGCCGCTCTACTATTTTTGGAATATTTGTTAGGTCATCTGCGGATACAACATGTCCAAGAAATGTGAGTTCTTTCTGTTGCATTTCAGATTTAGCCCTCTGGTTTAAGCTTTAGACCAGTCTGTTTCAGCCAAATAAAGACCTCTTCAACCCTGCTGAGATGTTCAATGAGCAAAAATGATCATATCGTCTATATAGATAACGTAAGTCCACCATTGTAGGTTTTATAGGGCAAGCTCCGTGGTCCTTTAGGAATGTTCTAGCAGAATTGGGCCAATGGCATTTTCGTCATTTCAAAGTCAAATTTGCACACAAATGCTGTTTTGGATATGTCTTCTTCTCTAACTGGAATCTGAAAGTAGGCACTAGTTTGGTCAAATATACTGAAAAAACTTGATCCTGAGACTGCGTCTGGGCAATCCTGTATTCGTGGCAGCGGAAATGCGTCTGGTGTTACTAGCTTATTTAGCCCTCGGTCTTAGTGCACCTATTTCCTTTTTATTAGTATTTTTTTACAAGTACTAAAGGGGATGACCAGAGTGATGACCTCTTCCTTACCATACTCTGCCGTAGTAAATTTTCTACTGCTTTTCGTTAATCATCTGCAAAGGCCATCGCCACTTTTCTTGGAGGCTATTTTATTGGCGGTGCATCACCTGTATCTATCGAATATTCATTAAGGTGTTTGCAGACAAGGTCCCATTCATCTTTTGAGAAGACGTCATGATATTTCCCGAGAAGAGCGGCAATGGTTATCTTGTCTTTGCGTCATTATTCCTCGTAGTTTTCTCGAAAAGTTCTTTAAGATGTTCTGGTATATTCGACTCTATGGTTTCTTTGATATTTCTTGGAAGGAGTTCTCCAGGTTCTGCCTTCTGTAACTTGATTCTGCGAATGTTTGTGTTATCATGGCTCCACAAGTATGGCTTCAGCCTGAACCTCTATTGAGTCCTGTCTGAACTTCATCTTGTCTTGGAACGGATTCAGATTGTGAATCTTTCTGTTCACATTGATTGTCTACTAGGGCAGCTGCAATCTGTAGTCTGTAGGTACCTTTGAAGCTTTCAGTTGACGTAATGATGAACTCACTCAGATTGAGTATTTTCGCTCTGAGGACATCTATAAGTATCTCACTATGTCCTCGTATTGTGTAGTTATCCGCCAAAGCTTCTTTCCTGCTACCTTCTCTGGTGTAAGTTCTTTTACATGGTACTTTAGTGTCTCTAAGCTTTTTAATCCCTTCGCTCATCATTTTATCTGCTGGATTGCTCTCACCATTCTGTATGATTTCCATTCCTAGTAAGATCTCGTTTACGTTTGTGAGACAATGATTTCTGTACACTTTGTCCGATATCTGTTTTGGTCGCGGCAGTATCTTTAGTAAAGAACATTGGTTAGCCCTCTATGAGTCCTTTTATATATATACTTTTGTTTCCTGGTCACTGTCGTCTGCTACATTAAAATGTGTTGATGTTCTCCTTGTTGACATTGGAATGTTAAGCCTCGCCTCGACCACTAGGTTCGGCCTCTAGTAGTAGAAATGGTTTTGGTTCGACTTGATTGACTTACAGGCTTGACTCCTTTCATTTCAAGTTTCATGAATTTTCTTCTGTTTGTTTCTTTAGTTAGGGCAGTCTCTAATAAAATGTCCTAAACTACCGCACGCAAAGCAGGTATTCTCCTTTTTCTTTTTCTTTCTATCTTGTTAAGTTTTGAACTCACATCGAGTAGGACTGTGTAGATGGGACTGGATATATCAACATTCGCTTGGTCATCTTTCGCTTGTTTTTTAAGATCTGTTTATTTCTGCATGTCCTGACGTCTGTATTTTCCGTTGTGTCGTAGTCTGAATCGAATTTGTTTCGGTTTGGCTGTCCTAAAATACCTGTTTTGTGAATCGTTTCATTTTCTTCTCGTTGTAGAGGTCTCTCTCTAGTGCCTCTCGCATGAATGAATCACACTACATAAAACACAGCTTCGCCAATAGTTTTCGACCCCTATTATACTCGACTTTAAATCTGGCCTCGTGGTTTTTTCAGCCCGTCTATGAAACGTCTTACCAAATCTTCTTGTCTAATTTGGTTTCAGCCTTTGGGTTAAGTCTTTTAAGTTAGATGTCACATTCTTCGGTCGTCTCCCCATTCTTCTTGTAACGCCTTATATATATTTCAGCATACGACTGCTGTGTTTCTTTTACTCTGAATTGGTTTGGTAGTTCGGACGTTAATTCCCCATAGCCAAAAAGTTTCCTCATAGGGAGCTGTGTATAGACAAATTCGCCTGCGGGACCCTGCAGTCTGGGAAGTAACTGATCAATCATTCCATCTTCATTCCATCTGTTTCTTTCAGTTGTTACCCCGAAGCGGTTTATCCATACAGACCAGTCCTCCTTTCCTGTAAACGGTGGTATCTTGATATCGCTGTAGCTTCCATGTTTTGGGGTCCTCAGTTGTCGGTAGCCTTGTTGACTTTGCTGGCTGTAATAAGCTGTGGAGGCTTGCGTCACACCTGTCCCTTTGGAATCTGGCTATTAAAACCATGTCCCTGTGGAAGTAGCGTTCTATCCAAATTATGTCTCTGCCTTTGATAAACACCACTATGTATATTTTCCTGCACCAAGTGACTGTGTTGGTCATATCTTGGTGGGTCGAATAAGCCTACATTATCAGCTCTATACCCCCTTTCTTGTCTTCATAGTGGCCTGTCATAATTTCTTTCTAAGTGACATAGGTCGGTACTAGTCTGCAGACTGCTGTCTTCTTGTGGGTAGCTCAGAAAGGGCTTGTCTGCTTGTCTGTATTGTGGGTTTTCCGATTGTACAGGTCATTTGCATGTGTAGCCATAAGGTGGTGCCTTTGTGGTAATTCCGGAAATCAGGGTCTATTACTGTTATAATGCTCTTCGAGTAAAGATTTGCTTGGCAGCTTGTCTCCCCTACGGTTTCTGCGGGAGCTGTCGGTTGGACCTAAAATCAATAGTGCTCAAGTCTGCTAGTCGGCGGCCGTCTTCTATTGAGTTAACTTCCAGCTGTATGTAGTCTGTATTATTTTCATCATCATCGGCGGTGTATGGCATCTAACTTCGACAGGCTCCATCATTTGACTGTAGCTCTTCGGTTATTTTTCGCCTTTTCTTCTACCCATTACTGATTGCTTCCAGGTTGCAAGTTCGAATCTCTGGATTCACTGAAATGTAGCTGTGAATCCTTTATTGACCCAAAGGAACATGTAGCGAGCTGCTGGTCGCCAATGTCTTCTATGTAGAGAGGCGCTTAGGTGGGAGTATAAGGGGCAGGTGGACTGCAGATAAAAATGATATTTTCGTGGGAGATTAATTAAATGACAAATGACAGGATTTCAATCAATCAGTTATAATTGAAAATGAATATGAGCATGTTTTAATAAATGACAGTGTACATATATTTTTAATGAGATAACCTTAACAAAAGCAAGATTGGTCTAAAACCTTAACCTATTCTCACACAACAAAATGTTAGACTGGTCCAAATTGAAAGAGGCTGCAGACAACAATTCCAAGTTGACGGAATTCTCTATTTTTTTTTTTTTTTTTTTTTTTTTTTTTTCGTCTTTTTTGATAGAAAACATTGTGGGTAATGAAGAAATTGCTTGAAATAAGAAGTTTCTTCATTATCCACAATGTTTTCCAAAGTCTTTTTCTTGGGAGCGTAAAAAGGAGGGATTGTGATGTTATGGGTTAATGTTGGTCTATATATTGAATTTTTGACAAAGATGACTGTGTTCCTGAATCGAATTTGGCCGAAAAAATAAATAGAATTATATGATAAGATAATGAAAATGTGGCCAAAGGCTTAATATTAAAATAGATAATTCATTCCTAAATAATTTATATGATCTAATGTAACATCTCGAAGAAATGACAGGAGTGAAGCAGTAAGTGGACAGGTGTGACGCCTATCGATGTAAAAAGAAAATAAATAAACCATCAATGGAATTTAGTTTTAATAAAAAAAATCAAATTCTTAAAAAAATGAATTTAGGCCGAAATTTAATAAGGATAATCGAACGAAACCAATATCGGAGTCCAAGAAGTGTCGGAACAAGGCTTTTTATACGGACCATTTCAACAATGTTTCTGGTTGGATTTTCGTCGGAAAAACTTAAAGCTGGAGAATTCATACACAAGATGTTGTAGGTAATCTAAGTCTTATGTAGAAGCGACCGTGAATAAGCGAGATCGTATGCAATAGACCGATAAATGTGAACGCAAGTCACCTTTACCTAAGAAAGGGATTAAAATTGAAGTTTTGATGTATTGACATTTTTTGAATATGGCGCTATATTACGAGATGGGGTAGAATTGATATGTCAGAAGTCAGGTTAGAGTACTTTATATGGCACTGTCAGATACAGGTGTATATATTTTTCTAGGAATACTTATAGGTATATAATACAGTATTCCATAATTTTCCGAATATGATTCGTAACGATCAGAAATATCCATACAATTATATTAAGACGGAAGGTCAATGAAATTATCAGGGAAAATATTTGATACTGTTACTCTTAACTGATATCCTACGGTTACGAAATGAAGTAAAGTTTACTGTACAAGCCATCTATTTTCATAAGACATCTGCTAGTATTAATTATTTAATTATTATTAAATATCTAGTTGGTATCAACTATTTCGTTTCTGCAAATCTTTAATATGGAAACTTTTAGTACGTATGGGTCAAAATAACAAAAATGCAGGGTGGAAGGTGAGAGATAGAAAGCACAACACGAATACGAGAGCACGACCGTACGAAGGTGGGATCGACAGAGATCGATCAGAAAACGACAGTACGACATGAAGATCTCGTGTTCTGATTGTCGTGATTATGTTGGTCCGTCGTGTTTTGTTGTGTTGTTTTAATATGAAAGCTAATATGCGCGACAGTTCGGCAATAAATTAACGGAAGGTAATGTATAAGATCACGAGATTATGACATCACGAGAATACAGGAGCACTATGCTGACAGCAAGTGATAACCTAGTTTTAGCTGTCGTGTTCTTGTCGTGGTGTCATACGCTCGTGTAACACTCGCGTTGTCGTACTCTAATGTTCTCACCGCCGTATTTACGCTCTCGTTATTGTATCCCTGTAGCCGTTGAAGTACTCTCGAGTTCATCATTGCGTTTTATAACCATCTTTTTTCAACAATGTTTTTTCTCAAAAATATAAATTTAGGAGCTGACAAAATAAATTGGCATGTGTATATTCAAAGATCAATTGGACAAGTTCTAATACAATAAACTGTTCATACGAAAATACGTATTATTTATAGAAAAAGTTCTGATTTGCAGAACTATTGTTTACTAGAATGATTTGATTTCAAGATTCGTCTTTCAAAAACCAGCGTTCTGGTTGGTCGAAAAAAAGTATACCACCACGAACAAAATTTTGAACACGCTGATATTTTTTCCGCAAAAAAATGGTCCTATAAAAAGTGTATCATATTTTAATTTTTTTTGCTTCTTTTGCTCGATTCTATTAAATTATAAGAATTCGCGGTTGCATACAGTGTGATTAGGTTTTTCGGTTCATACATCCATGAAAACAAAAATATCCTCTCAATCTCTTAAAGAGTTTTGAAAAAAATTCAAATGACTTACAATGAATGGTACCTACAGAATCTTCGGGGGGAAACGCTATTCAATAGCTACCGCAACAATATTGCTTAATCAAATCAATTTCTTCTTTTTCATCAATATTTTCTACCATACTTAATGACTATTTTTCAAATTAAATCCACTGTCACTTTTCGTCTGCTTATTCTTTGAATTTGAACAGGTCTTAAAATGTTCAAAACAGGAAAGAAATAATCTGTGAAAGGAATTGCGATGCATATATATTATTAAGCCCGTCAAGCGATATGGGCGAGTTTTAACCGTTGTCATGCTGAATGTATATATATTTCTTTTTTCATAATTGCATTAAAAAGCATTAGTAGCGCTTGTTGTAGCGCTTGTTGTCCAATAAGTAATATTTCTTTTGAAAATTAATTCCATAAACAACTCTGGTTTGAAAAGGACAGGTAGGCGGTGTAGACTAAGATCAGACTGCACTTATGTGCAGGCTGATCTTCGTCCATACCTCCTGCAAAACCCGGAATATTCCGGTTTCAGCATGACAAGGGTTAAATATGTGATCAGGGACATATAACAAAATACAAGTCGTTTGTTGGCGACCGTACTGTTGTAGCTGCAGCTAGAATAACATGTTTAAGTCGCAAAACAAAATTAATAACTGAACATAAATGGCGGATTCCAGCGTTTACTTCTGATATAAAATGAATTGTTGAATGTGTCTTATCAGTTTTGATTGATTGCGATACCTGGTTGTCAGTTTGAACCTCTGCTAATTTGTATTGGAATTTAAGGATAACTCATTTTGGTATTCAAAAATAGTCCTGTCGATAAGTGAAAATAAGCGAAATTTGTCTCCCACCAATGGATTGATAATCGTAAACCTAAGTGGAGTGAACAGCTAGGGGCTCGGGTAGGATAAAATGGTAGTTTTAGTGTAAGAAATACCATGACTCCATGGTAAAGAGCTCCATCTACCGCGATATGACTGAAATACATTTCAAAGTGGCGTTAAGCCCGATTCAATCGATACATCAATCAATATATATAAAAAAGTGCTTACCAAGTGAGCTTTGGTGAAATAAGCAGCTGCTAGATCGGTTTGCGTGTTGTGTTTTTACTGATAAAAGATAATATCAAATCAACCCCTTACCAATTAATCCCCCTTTTTACGCCCCAAGAAAAAATAAATTTGGAAAACATTTTGGAAAAAGAAGAAATTGCTTGTATCAAGCAATTTCTTCATAATCCATATTGTTCTCTATCCAAAAAGACAAAATGACATAAACTTCTTTCAACTTGAATTCGTCTTCTGCAGCTTCTTTCAAATTGGACCAGATTAACATTTCATTGTGTGGGAATGGGTTAACTAGCTGCTCCGAGTACGAAACAACTTATATACTGTTAGATACGGTGTTTAACCTTCAACAACACACAATCAAATTCTTTCCTTCCCGGGTTGTAGAAAGTCGGTACGTATGCACTTTATACAGGTATAGTGGATGCAATATAACCTGATCTAAACACCAGTCATTTAGCTCGCGTGCGCGTATAGTGTGTTTGTGTATCAAACGAAATCGAATCAAATATAAATGGGTGTTGTTATTTTAGCGAGTGTTGTAGGTGCTTGAATCGTGATCTGAAGGTCACGGGTTCGAGCCCCACCGTCACCGAGGTGTGTTCATGGGCAAGACACTTAATAGCCAGCCCCAGTCTACCCAGCTGTAGTATTAGGTAGAAGTGGGTTTAGCCACTGCCTCTCTTTCAGGGACGTGAAAACTTCTGGTTTGTGTGTTCGAGAGCGACTCTATAAGCTTAAAGCTTTCGTCGCAATCGAACTAATATAAATTAGTATAAACTATAAACTAAACATGTCGTCCTTAACTTAAAACCAAAACGCATGAGTTATCATGACGATTAAATTGAAAAAAGTCCTATATTATTTATGGATCGGCTCTTTGCATAATTCATGATCATAACAATGAAAAGATTAAAGTGAACCGTTAGTAAGAGACATAGAAAACGCACCTTCAGCTTAAACAAATTAAAGCTACGACGTTTGTTACATTAAAGCACTTTAACTGTTCGAACTAAACGTAGGAGCGATTGGCCTAAAGATTGTTGATCCCATTCCTAGACAATGACGCTTTTTGACGCCCCTCCAAAGTAACAATTGAGAAAACATTGTGTTAATTATAACATTTGCTTACAACAAGCAATTTCTAATTTTTACGCTATGTTTTCTTCGAGAAAGTTGAAAAAAAATCTAAAATTTCACATGCTTTAAATTGTCGTCTGCAACGCCTTTCAATTTGGACCATTCCAAATGCTTTCGTCATGTATTTGGTTAACTGACCAATCACGGCTGTAAATCAGGGAATAATCCGACCAATCAAATAAATTATTCAGCCCGGAGCTTTCCAACTCCAACATTTGCCGCCAATTTTGTTAACCTCTATTGTCGGTATGGCGACTTAAACGTCGTAGCTACAGCTTATTCAAGCTGTAGTTACGACGTTTAGGTCACCAACCAACCATTTAACTTTTTTATTACATGCAACATGTCATAAATTTTTCAAAATAACGCCGTTAAAATTGAAGCGGAACTTCCTGTCGGAGTTAATGGGCGGGACCTAGGGAGTCAGCGGACTGGGCCAGCGATCCGTCAATTGACTGAAGCGATCTGTAAGTTATGTTTAATGAAGTAGATTTCAAACCTAAACGTGTTGCTTAGATCTCTCTGTATCGTTAAAATGAAACTGAAATTATTTGAAAGCTAACTCAAACTTTCAAGTAAAAATCTAAACATAGCTATAACGAGAGAAATTTAAAAATATCATGAACCATTTTTAGCTGTAGGACAAAACCGGTATCTCAAATCGATCAACCGGAAACAAGTTTTTACATATTTCCGCTCATTTTCAAGCATGCTCATGACTTTGAAGTGAAAATCTATGTCATCGCGTCCATCTAGCTTCATCGCTGGTGAAGAAAATTACTTACTTGCTGAATGCCAAGAGCCTCCTTTTAGTCACGAAAATCATGAAAAATGGTTTAAAACATCCATGGTAAATTGTTTAATGAATTGTCTAAACGAGAGAAATGATTTCCTCGCGTCTCAAGATAGAATTTAGGTCAGTGGTAAGTGGAGTTAGCGAATACATGTTAACAAACTCCTAATCCTGTTTGTTGGTGTTTTGACCTTGCAGGGATGAGCACCCGTATACACAGTATATGTTCAAGTTACAACCCTGTTAAAGGCGCGTTTAACCTCACCGAATAAAACACCTTTTACCTTGAATTCGACTATATCTTCGAAACGGACATGTAGTACTTCAATTGTAATAATAATATGCTCCACGCCAACAGAATTGAATGTTAGCTTTGATTTCTTTACCTTTTAATAGCTCACCTGAGCTCGAAGTGCTCTGGGGGAGCTATTGTGATCGGTCATCGTCCGTCCGTCTGTCCGTCCGTCCGTTCACAATTGCAAAAAAAATCTTCTCCTCCTAAACTAACCATGGAATTTCAACAAAACTTCACAGAAATGATCCTTAGGTCATGCTCTTTCAAAATACTTCAAAGAATTGACTCTGGTTGCCATGGCAACGGAGTGAAAAAACTTCTTCTCCTCCCAAGCAGTAAGGCCTAGAGCTTAGATATTTGGTATGCATCATCATCTATTGACCCTTTACCAAAATACTTCAAAGATTTACCGTATTAAGAAAAGTAGCCCTAGAAATCTTTTAAAATCTTCTTGTCCAAAACCATAAGGCCTAAAGCTTTGATATTTGGTACAAATCATCATTTATTGACCCTCTACCAAAATACATCAAAGATTTACCATATTTTGAAAATTAGCCCTTTTCTTTGTGATCCCTGATTTTACATAGAAATAAAGAAGGAAAACTTTAAAAATCTTCTTCTCCCAAACCATAAGACCAAGAACTTTGCTATTTGGTACATATCATCATATATTGACCCTCTACCAGAATACATCAAAGAATTATCATACTCTGAAAATTAGCATTTTTCTGTGCGATCTCTGATTTTACAAAGGAAATAAAAAGGAAATCTTGTAATATCTTCTTCTCCCAAACCATAAAGCCTAGTGCTTTGATATTTGGTACTTATCACCAGCCATTGACCCTCTACCAAATTACTTAAAAACATTAGCCCTTTTCTGTGATATCCCTTATTTTAGTAAGGAATAAATAATGATATCTTTGAAAACCTTCTTCTCCTAAACCATTAGGCCTAGAGCTTTTATACTTGGTATGTATTGATGTCTATACTTCAAAGCATTGCCATATTCAGGAAATTAGTGCTATATGGTGGGATCATCAATATACCTAGGATTAAAAGAGAAATCCTTAAACATCTTCTCCAAAATAATTAGACAGAGGGTTTTGCTTTTTTCTTTAATTATAAAGCCATGAACCATCATACTCAGGGGAGCGACGTAGGACCATAATAGTCCTCTTGTCATTTAACTTTTTACCACATAACCACAAATTTACACACACTGATGAAAAATTAGAAAAAAGAAAACGTTGTAGTTGAATCAAAAATAGCGATTTCGGAATTATTTTTGAAATCTATCACAGCCAACGGATAATATCATCATTTCTATGTGGTATGAAACTCTGGACGTTTTGGGAAAATGCATAATAGGTTAATAGGAGATCAAATTGTTCGCGAGGTGCACTGTTTTTCTTACATTTCTTGTTCAGTTCCGGTCCTTGGCTCCATATCGGAAGTATCATTGTCTCCTTTTTGTACTGTTCTCAAACAAGAGATGGAGTCCGAGATTATCGGGCGTGCCCTGAGACTCCACCCCTGGGACCTGAGGGTCTTGATTTAAGCATTTCTGAAAGAGGTAACTGTACTGATGCTTCATGCAAAATACCAAGGCTCTATGCCTTCTTAATCATTAGGAGACTTTTTTTTAAAATTTTCTTTAAATTTCACCTTCCTCGCAAAGGCAACAAGACTTTTAAATGATTTCAATTCTTTTAGCAAATTTTAAAGTTGAAATGGGCCGAGAAGTTTTTGAGGAGATAATATTCTAGAAATCCTTAATATTATATAATCCCAATCACCATGGGAACCCGCAATTTATCATTTTAGCATTTCTGAAAGAGGTCAACGTACTGACGCCTCATGCAAAATATAAAAAATCAACGCTATCTGGATCAGGAGGAGACCATCTTTAATTCCTTTTTTTTTCAAATCATCATTTGTTGCCATGGCAACCAGAGTAGTTAGGGTTTTCAATTCTCTTGGTCATTTATTTATGGGCCACCACGTATATAAGCCAAGTCGGTTTAATTTGGACATAAAGTTATCGTTTAACTTATCGCTTATCGTAAAATGGGAAAAAGTTATTTCCTATACTTAAACAGTACAATTAAACCCATCTCCCCTAAAATTATTTAGAAAATCATTAAGCTAAAATGAATATGACGAACGAAGTGGTATCCTCAAAATAATTCTACATTGTAAGCCTATAATTCATGAAAGAAAATTCGATATTTTAGATGCGACCCACACCATACATAAAACTCTGACGTCATTGATGACGTTTTCACTTTCGATAGTCAATAAAAAAATAGCGTTCCTCTCTGTGAAATATCTGCGCCATACAACACTCAACGTCAAAGATTAGAGAACATCCGGCTAAGAATCGGACCCATTGTTTCGATCGAATACGAGTTGAACTCGAAAATAGAACCTCAATACACGCCTTCCGAAGAACTTCCGAAGAACTTCCGAAGAACTTCCGAAGAACTTCACTCATACCCCCATTTTGCTTATTCTGTTGTTAGCTGTAGTGACCGAATAACGATAGATCTTTTAAAACTGATTTTCCTTCCTCTGAAGATTTGGCTGTTAGAAATGAAGTGTGGTTTTTTTTTTGTTTTGTTTTGTTTTTGTTTGTTTGTTTGTTATCATTGAGGTATAAACCTAAAAGCTTAACCACAACGTATAAATAGGTAATGCGGTTTCATCGATTTGTCTGATTAATTTTTAAGGAGCACACCTCATTAAAAAGGAAATCAAAGCACTGAAAGTACTGGTGATTCACGTCCGAGTTGACATAGTAGGGTGATATGCCCATTTTGGTGTAAAGAATGGCATTTTTCCTATAGTTAATCTCATTTTACTCTTTCCTGTATAAACTCTAGATTTGACTTCATTATGATTCTATACACCAAAAGATCTAAAACCTCTTACAATTCGGATCAGTCGAACATTTATATTCTAGAGTCCTGAACACGATCACAAGTTCTGAAAAATGCCCATGTTACACACGTCATTTATCTTTCACCATGTAATATGACAAGTAATTTGGCTGAGCAGCTACACGTGAAATGGCCCAAATTTATTTTTGCAGTTGTACATATTACTGGTGTGAAAAATGACAGGACGTTATGGTTTGGTGCACTGCGGTTTTACTGAAAAACTACTGAAAGTCACGTTAAACCAAATTCAATTTTTATTTCTCCGAGATTATCCTTTTCCGAAGATATATAACAAATAATCAAGATATTATTTAAGTAACTTGGACAATATTAGATCTGCAATAGTCATTGAGAATTATTACATGTGAGAAACAATGAGAGATTTTATATATCATTTAAACCTTCCTTGATCAAACAGAAGCTTAACCTTACCATACAATCACGCTTTTTACGCCCTTTTGGAATTGCATTAAAGAAAATGAGAATTTGCTTGTTTCATAATGTTTCTACCCTATCTGGGTCTTAGTTTTCAATCTTATAGCGATTTGAATTTTCGTCAGTAACTAGTCCAAAATTTTGTCACTCGTTAATGGATTGAAAAAGCTAATTCAAATTAATGATAAACATCTTCAAATATACGTTACCTTATAGCTTATCTATCCCGCAGTATACAGCTGGTATGCCAAGTTCTCAAAGTCAAAAGCAAATTACTCGCGATATGATTAAAAGATTCCGCGTTTTTAGCTAAATTAACAGACAAAATTTTGGGCTGATCTCTAAGTTCAACTAGTGCAAGCTGCCACTGAATGTTTAACCACTAATCAGTTGAATGCATACACCCTAAAAAGTAGTTCTGGTGTCTTTTAAGAATATTACTAACTTTATTCAAATTGTAGTGCACTCTTTTAAAAGCATGCTATCTAACCCATTACCACTCAATTCCGTTTTTTAAGCATCTCAAGAAAAATGGTTTGGAAAACAATTTCTTCAATGTCCACATTGTTTTCTTCCAAATTCCATTATCTTTAACTCCTGGGTTACTTAAACTTAGTTTATTTATCATGATAACCTTTGACAATTTGGATTACTTAACAAAACCATGCTTTGCTAACCTTCAGTACATTCAGTGCTTTGATTTGAAACCGTGGCCGCATCTAAGCGGTTTATTGGTAGGTGTTTTCGAATTTAAGAAAAGTCTTTACGAGTTCTATGAATTATATATAATCCTCGTTTCACGCATATTTTCAAAATGTACAGTTATTTGGGAGTAACAGGTTTTGAAAAATAATAAATCGAACCTAACTGGGCATTAATTCTCTTCTAACATTGTAGTAACATCCTACTAGATTTTCCAAACTGGGTAACGCTGATGGACGCTTACGTAACAGGAAAGGGTTAAAGGAATGTGGAAAAGTATTCGATAGCATACAGCCGAAAGTTTACTTTTGAATGTGTATCGACATTCTCCGGTCTGATCAAAAATGCTTTCTTCAGAGGTTTAGCCTTGCCTAAGAACATACTTAAGATACTTTTACAATTCTTTAATACATTGTATCTTGGGTGATTGATTGACCGTTATTCGTCTTAAAGTAGAGCAAAAATGTGGTTTGGTTTGGTTTAAAATAACAAATATACCTCGAAGGTATCTTTGACACTTAATTGTTATTTAATGGAACATGTTTTCTTCTGGAACATTTTTGAATATCGATTACTCTATTGATGTTATTTTGGCACAAAAATGTTGGGGTAAGGATAAACACAATGATGTTTCAAAACCGATGTCGTCAATGTGCGGTTGAAAACGAAACATGTCGTCCTAAATTTAAAACTAAAACGGATGAGTTATCATGACGATTAAATTGAAAAAAAGTCCTATATTATTTTGGACCGGTTCTTTCTAAAATTCATGATCATAAAAGGAAAAGATTAAAGTGAACCGTTGGTAGGAGACATAGAAAACGCATCTACAGCTGAAATAAATTATAACTACGACTTTTAATACATCAAAAGCACTTTAACTGTACGAACTAAACGTAGGAGCAATTGGCCTAAAGATTGTTTATCCCATTCCTAGACAACGACGATTTTTGACGCCCCTCCAAAGTAACAATTGAGAAAACACTGTGTAAAATATAACATTTGCTTACAACAAGCAATTTCAAAATTTTACACAATGTTTTCTTCGAGATAGTTGAAAAAATCTAAAATTTAACATGCTTTTAGTTGTCGTCTGCAACGCCTTTCAATTTGGAAATTTTGGACCAGTCCATTTTTTTCGTCATGTATGGGGTTAATTGACAAATCGCGGCTGTCAATAAAGGAATAAACCGACCAATCAAATAAATTATTCAGCCCGGAGCTTTCCAACTCCAACATTTGCCGCCATTTTTGTTAACCTTTATTGTCGGTTTTGCGACTTAAACTTATTCAAGCTGTAATTACGACGTTTAGGTCACCAACCAACCATTTAACTTTTTTATTACATGCAACATGCCATAAATTTTTCAAAATAACGCCGTTAAAATTGAAGCGGAACTTCCTGTCGTAGTTGATGGGCGGGACCTAGGGAGTCAGCGGGCTGGGCCAGCGATCCGTCAATTGACTGAAGCGATCTGTAAATTATGCTTAATGAAGTAGATTTCAAACCTAAACGTGTTGCTAAGATCTCTCTGTATCGTTAAAATGAAACTGAAATTATTTGAAAGCTAACTCAAACTTTCAAGTAAAAATCTAAACATAGCTATAACGCGAGAAATTTAAAAATATCATGAACCATTTTTAGCGGTTTTGTAGGACAAAACCGGTATCTCAAATCGATCAACCGGAAACAAGTTTTTACATATTTCCGCTCATTTTCAAGCATGCTCATGACTTTGAAGTGAAAATCTATGTCATCGCGTCCATCTAGCTTCATCGCTGGTGAAGAAAATTACTTACTTGCTGAATGCCAAGAGCCTCCTTTTAGTCACGAAAATCAAGAAAAATGGTTTAAAACATCCATGGTAAATTGTTTAATGAATTGTCTAAACGAGAGAAATGATTTCCTCGCGTCTCAAGATAGAATCTAGGTCAGTGGTAAGTGGAGTTAGCGAATACATGTTAACAAACTCCTAATCCTGTTTGTTGGTGTTTTGACCTGGCAGGGATGAGCACCCGTATACACAGTTTATGTTCAAGTTACAACCCTGTTAAAGTCGCGTTTAACCTCACCGAATAAAACACCTTTTACCTTGAATTCTACTATATCTTCGAAACGGACATGTAGTACTTCAATTGTAATAATAATATCCTCCACGCCAACAGAATTGAATGTTAGCTTTGATTTCTTTACCTTTTAATAGCTCACCTGAGCTCGAAGTGCTCTGGGGGAGCTATTGTGATCGGTCATCGTCCGTCCGTCTGTCCGTCCGTCCGTTCACAATTGCAAAAAAAAATCTTCTCCTCCTAAACTAACCATGGTATTTCAACAAAACTTCACAGAAATGATCCTTACGTCATGCTCTTTCAAAACACTTCAAAGAATTGACTCTGGTTGCCATGGCAACGGAGTGTAAAAACTTCTTCTCCTCCCAAGCAGTAAGGCCCAGAGCTTAGATATTTGGTATGCTTCATCATCTATTGACCCTTTACCAAAATACTTCAAAGATTTACCGTATTATGAAAATTAGCCCTAGAAATCTTTTAAATTCTTCTTGTCCAAAACCATAAGGCCTAAAGCTTTGATATTTGGTACAAATCATCATCTATTGACCCTCTACCAAAATACATCAAAGATTTACCATATTTTGAAAATTAGCCCTTTTCTTTGTGATCCCTGATTTTACATAGAAATAAAGAAGGAAAACTTTAAAAATCTTCTTCTCCCAAACCATAAGACCCAGAGCTTTGCTATTTGGTACATATCATCATATATTGACCCTCTACCAGAATACATCAAAGAATTATCATACTCTGAAAATTAGCCTTTTTCTGTGCGATCTCTGATTTTACAAAGGAAATAAAAGGGAAATCTTTGAAAATCTTCTTCTCCCAAACCATAATGCCTAGTGCTTTGATATTTGGTACTTATCATCAGCCATTGACCCTCTACTAAATTACTTAAAAACATTAGCCCTTTTCTGTGATATCCCTTATTTTAGTAAGGAATAAATAATGATATCTTTGAAAACCTTCTTCTCCTAAACCATTAGGCCTAGAGCTTTTATACTTGGTATGTATTGATGTCTATACTTCAAAGCATTGCCATATTCAGGAAATTAGTGCTATATGGTGGGATCATCAATATACCTAGGATTAAAAGAGAAATCCTTAAACATCTTCTCCAAAATAATTAGACAGAGGGCTTTGCTTTTTTGTTTATATTATAAAGCCATGAACCATCATACTCAGGGGAGCGACGTAGGACCATAATAGTCCTCTTGTCATTTAACTTTTTACCACATAACCACAAATTTACACACACTGATGAAAAATTAGAAAAAAGAAAACGTTGTAGTTGAATCAAAAATAGCGATTTCCGAATTATTTTTGAAATCTATCACAGCCAACGGATAATATCATCATTTCTATGTGGTATGAAACTCTGGACGTTTTGGGAAAATGCATAATAGGTTAATAGGAGATCAAATTGTACGTGAGGTGCACTGTTTTTCTTACCTTTCTTGTTCAGTTCCGGTCCTTGGCTCCATATCGGAAGTATCATTGTCTCCTTTTTGTACTGTTCTCAAACAAGAGATGGAGTCCGAGATTACCGGGCGTGCCCTGAGACTCCACCCCTGGGACCTGAGGGTCTTGATTTAAGCATTTCTGAAAGAGGTAACTGTACTGATGCTTCATGCAAAATACCAAGGCTCTATGCCTTCTTAAACATTAGGAGACTTTTTTTTTTAAATTTTCTTTAAATTTCACCTTCCTCGCAAAGGCAACAAGTCTTTTAAATGATTTCAATTCTTTTAGCAAATTTTAAAGGCACCAACTTAGGAGCATTTCTGCCAATTTTTGTTGAAATGGGCCGAGAAGTTTTTGAGGAGATAATATTCTAGAAATCCTTAATATTATATCATCCCAATCCCAATGGGAACCCGCAAGTTATCATTTTAGCATTTCTGAAAGAGGTCAACGTACTGACGCCTCATGCAAAATATAAAAAATCAACGCTATCTGGATCTGGAGGAGACCATCTTTAATTCCTTTTTTTTCAAATCATCATTTGTTGCCATGGCAACCAGAGTAGTTAGGGTTTTCAATTCTCTTGGTCATTTATTTATGGGACACCACGTATATAAGCCAAGTCGGTTTAATTTGGACATAAATTTATCGTTTAACTAATCGCTTATCGTAAAATGGGAAAAAGTTATTTCTTATACTTAAACAGTACAATTAAACCCATCTCCCCTAAAAATATTTAGAAAACCATTAAGCTAAAATGAATATGACGAACGAAGTGGTATCCTCAAAATAATTCTACATTGTAAGCCTATAATTCATGAAAGAAAATTCGATATTTTAGATGCGACCCACACCATACATAAAACTCTGACGTCATTGATGACGTTTTCACTTTCGATAGTCAATAAAAAAATAGCGTTCCTCTCTGTGAAATATCTGCGCCATACAACAGTCAACGTCAAAGATTAGAGAACATCCGGCTAAGAATAAGACCCATTGTTTCGATCGAATACGAGTTGAACTCGAAAATAGAAACCACAATACACGCCTTCCGAAGAACCTCCGAAGAACTTCACTCATAACCCCATTTTGCTTATTCTGTTGTTAGCTGTAGTGACCGAATAACGATAGATCTTTTTAAATCTGGTTTTCCTTCCTCTAAAGAAATGAAATGATTTATTTGTTTTGTTTGTGTTTGTTTGTTTGTTTGTTTCATTGAGGTATAAACCTAAATACTTAATCACAACGTATAAATAGGTAAAGCGGTTTCATCGATTTGTCTGATTAATTTTTAGGAGCACACCTCATTAAAAAGAAAATCAAAGCACTGAAAGTACTGGTGATTCACGTCCGAGTTGGCATAGTAGGGTGATATGCCCATTTTGGTGTAAAGAATGGCATTTTTCCTATAGTTAATCTCATTTTACTCTTTCCTGTACAAACTCTAGATTTGACTTCATTATGATTCTATACACCAAAAGATCTAAAACCTCTTACAATTCGGATCAGTCGAACTTTTCTATTCTAGAGTCCGTAACACGATCACAAGTTCGGAAAAAATGCCCATGTTACACACGTCATTTATCTTTCACCATGTAATATGACAAGTAATTTGGCTGAGCAGCTACACGTGAAATGGCCCAAATTTATTTTTGCAGTTGTACATATTACTGGTGTGAAAAATGACAGGACGTTATGGTTTGGTGCACTGCGGTTTTACTGAAAAACTACTGAAAGTCACGTCAAACCAAAAACAATTTTTATTTCTCCGAGATTATCCTTTTCCGAAGATATTCAACAAATAATCAAGATATCATTTAAGTAACTTGGACAATATTTAGACCTTCCTTGATCAAACAGAAGCTTAACCATACCGTACAATCACGCTTTTTACGCCCTTTTGGAATTGCATTAAAGAAAATATTGTGTGAAAATGAGAATTTGCTTGTTTCATAATGTTTCTACCCTATCTGGGTCTTAGTTTTCAATCTTATAGCGATTTGAATTTTCGTCAGTAACTAGTCCAAAATTTTGTCACTGGGTAATAGATTGAAAAAGCTAATTCAAATTAATGATAAACATCTTCAAATATACGTTACCTTATAGCTTATCAATCCCGCAATATACAGCTGGTATGCCAAGTTCTCAAAGTAAAAAGCAAATTACTCGCTATATGATTAAAAGATTCCGCGTTTTTAGCTAAATTAACAGACAAAATTTTGGGCTGATCTCTAAGTTCAACTAGTGCAAGCTGCCACTGAATGTTTAACCACTAATCAGTTGAATGCATACACCCTAAAAAGTAGTTCTGGTGTCTTTTAAGAATATTACTAACTCTATTCAAATTGTAGTGCACTCTTTTAAAAGCATGCTATCTAACCCATTACCACTCAATTCCGTTTTTTAAGCATCTCAAAAAAAATGGTTTGGAAAACAATTTCTTCAATGTCCACATTGTTTTCTTCCAAATTCCATTATCTTTAACTCCTGGGTTACTTAAACTTAGTTTATTTATCATGATAACCTTTGACAATTTGGATTACTTAACAAAACCATGCTTTGCTAACCTTCAGTACATTCAGTGCTTTGATTTGAAACCGTGGCCGCATCTAAGCGGTTTATTGGTAGGTGTTTTCGAATTTAAGAAAAGTCTTTACGAGTTCTATGAATTATATATAATCCTCGTTTCACGCATATTTTCAAAATGTACAGTTATTTGGGAGTAACAGGTTTTGAAAAATAATAAATCGAACCTAACTGGGCATTAATTCTCTTCTAACATTGTAGTAACATCCTACTAGATTTTCCGAACTGGGTAACGCTGATGGACGCTTACGTAGTCGATCAAAAAATTCTAATGAGTTGGTGCTGTTAAGCAAAACAAGGCAAATTCTTTACCGATTTTGAGTAAAATTTTTAGTCTACTTTGTACTCAAACGTGATAAATAGATGCACGATCAAAATGTTTGTTCATGGCAATGTGAAATAATTCAGCCCATTAAAACGCTTAAATCTTGATAGGCGTTTTTAATGAAATCGTTAGCATGTCAAAAAACATTTTTGCATTAGTACGTCTATCATTTATAGAAAGTATAATGTATTTTACAAAGTACTTGTAATAAGCCGCCGTTCAATTCTTTGAATTTGAACCAGTCCAAAAGCTTATCGTCTGGTAAGTCTTATTGCACGGATAAAGATTTGACAATCTTTTTGTGTTAAAACCTTTAACTCATTCCAACACAATCCCACTTTTTGACGCCAATCATTAAAAAAAACAACTCGTGAAACATTGTGGAAAATAAAGAAATAGCTTATGACAAGCAATTTCTTCATTTCCCACAATATCTTTTTGCCAAGAAAGACAAAGTTATTTCAAGTTTCAACAAGCTGAAATTGTCTTGTGCAACAACTTTAAGTTAGGGCTAAGTAAGGGCTTTCGGTTATTTTCAATAAATCAAACTGCTTTCAGCAATTTGATTGAAGTTAATTTTGGCGATTTTAGCCTTTCTCGTACAACCCCTGATTTTTAAGTCGATGTAAGCGTATAATTGAGATAACATAGTGGGGAAAAGAAGACATTACTGGTCACAGGCAATAAATAATCAATTTTCTAAAAGAAATAATGATCCATTTTAAGACCTTCTAGTGCTGTCAGTCCTTTGGTTTTAAAAGCAATTCTGAAAAGGATTTTTAATGTAGCAAGACTAGGTTAAAGTCATTATAAATCCGGAATGTTTATTCCACTTCATTTCTTGAAAAAATAATAAAACGAAGTGGGTTTTATGAAACCGCTTGCAAATCACATAAATCTCAGAAATTATTATTTGTTGGCAAGTTCTTTTCCCCTTAAATGCATTTTGTTGTTGTTGTGTTGGGGTTGTGTTTTTTTTTTGTGTGTGTGTGTGTGTGTGTTTTTACAAAAGAGATTTATCAGCTTATTTCAAAGTGGTAAAATTCAAATTGAATATCCTAATGCATGTTTGAACATTTGCAACCGGTCATGCAAAAAGGAGCCTTAAAGGAAATTGGGGTTTAGACAGTCTACCCATAGTATATTGAAAATATTTGGTTAATTACGTACATTTTGATTTGTTATCAAGAGATAGAGAATTGTCGTAATAAAAACGTTATTTTAGTACTTTTAGTGCAACCGAAATGTTAGGACGTCAACCTAGGAATCATGGCGTCGTACCGATCCCAAAATATTGCATTACGGGTAGAATAAATTTCAATTAAGCGGCTCTTTAACCCATTCCCGGTTTTTTGGGGTTTTTTCTATAATTTTATACTGGTCTAATTTGAAATAAGTTATAGACGACATTAAAAATGGATGCAGTTTGAAATGAAACATCCTGTATAGAAGAAAATATTGTAGAAAAAGGGAGAAATTGCTTGTCACAAGAAAATCCTTCTTTTTCCAAAATGTTTCCCAAGTATAAAATCACAGTGACGTAAAATCAAGGGATTGTACAGGAAAGGGTTAATATATCTTAATAAGAATTTGATCAAGGAAAAGTATCATTTATTGTTGTTTGTTTGTTTGTTTGTTTGTTTTTGTTTTCCAAACGTATATTTTTCTTATTGTTAAATCTACTGCATTCACTGCGAATTGAAATTTAATGTAGTGCACTCCAGAGCCTCATTCCTTGAAACTTCGAAATTCATCGAGTAAGGTCGTAAGTCTTCGGGTGAAGGGTCCGTGACGTACTGAGAACCATTACTGTGTTATCTTCCCTTTGTCTTGTTACCATTAAATCAGAGATGTGCCAAATTGTATATTGTTCTTTTACTTCATTACCTTTATTATTATCCTTGTTCAGTATGGAGAAGTTGCGATTTTCTATTTGCTTTTACCAGTTTGATTATAAAAACAAATCTATGGAAGGTGTTAGTTTATGGTTCATAAATAACATAGAAATATATTTACAAGATGAAACGAACATTTCGAGCTCTAAAGTTTACAGTATAAAGATGACCTTAAAACTAGACAGTGCCAAGGATAAAGCCCAAGTAAAACACTGATAGGGACCAATATATTTCTGGAGAGTATTCAAGAGAGTTAACCCAAGAATGTCCCTCATTGAAACGTCATTGAAAACAGAAATAAGGCAATGTTTGGTGAGGTCGGAAGATGAAGTATGTACTAGATAGACAATAGATGGTTGGTGTCTTGATTACGAAAAGTTTATCGGGCAAAGCTTAGGAATTCATCCGGTGAGCCGAAGGCGAACCGGATAAATTCCGGAGCCGAGACCGATGATCTTTTCCATATCAAGACACCAACCATCTATTCTGTTTATCCTGTTACCGTCTTTAAAAATGAATTTGACTGATTAATTTCCTTGATAAGTAAATGAAAGGTAACCTCTCTCCGCTGAACATGATGATTTGACCCAGCTGAGGTGAGGGCATCGGGGTCGACATTTGAAAGAACTCGCACAATTTAATTTAGAATAGACATAATAATAACTTAAACCTTAAACAACATAGCTTGATCATCGAAAATAATTAACCTAGATTTGACGATCTTGTCGATCACTCAACTAACGTGTCGAAAATTTTCTGACGGTTCGTTGTTAAAGGCAGGTATTGATGTTTTTTTTCATATCACAGATTTAGATTTTTCTTATTCCCTCTCATTTACTATTTTAATACAATATTCTGAAAAAGAGGTTTTGCTTATATGTTATTCTATTTTTAGATTAAGCCGAGACAGTTGCAAAGAATATTGAGTCATTCAACCGGTGCGTATAACCGTTTGAATCCCATATTCAGTTTGAATTACATCAAACCAACGTCATCAATACGTCATCAGGAGCTATGTTCGCTAGCCGATCTTCAATTCTGTAAAGATCAGTTCAAAACTACCAAAAGCATTAATACGAATATAGAAACTTATCGTAGTTTTGCGCTAACCGTATTGTGTGAAATAATTTAGGACATTGGTTGTTTCGCTAGTCAATTTGTTGACTTTAGGTCATATGCAAATGAAGTCATGCAGTGTCGACAACCGAGTTCCGTGATATCTAAAAATAACCTGGAATTCCGCTAAACCTTTTCTACACAACCCAAATAAGCCACTTTAAGCCTATCAGATTACCACGAAGACATTATCTGACACAAATCCGTTTTAGCGTATTTTTTAGACGATTGGCGAATTTTTCTTGTCCATGTTTCAGAAACATCGATACCTCCCTTTAAGCAGCAAAAACCAAACTCAAAGTAAGTGCCACCCTGAAAGAATATCACAGGATGGGCAAAGCTTTGGATTAGATTCCTAGTCGCGACTTACAAAAGTATTCTCACTCAAATAATATCCATGTTTATTTATGTTTTAAAATCCTGCTTTCTGAAGATCTGTATACGTATGCTTCCATGAAATTAACAATGCCTGCGTCATGTATAGGGTCATCTTACGTCATCGATGTATAATTCGACCGATGAAAGTTGAGAGTCGAGTATGATGTTTTTTATTTGGCCATAACTTTATGCCGAAGATTTAAACATTTATTGCTTAAAAGTAAGCTTTAGAAAGCACCCCTACTAGTGCAAATAAAGTCCCGGTCGGTCACGTGATCAAGTGACACGATAAAGCCTATCACGTGACAATGTGACCTTGTATCAAAAAGTTTATCACACCCCCTTTATCAGGCTGTATTGATAGCAGGTGACAGGATAAATTTCGGTTCCATTAGGGTTATACTATAAAACTTTTCTAACTCGAAATACTTCTGCTCCTTTTTTCTTTCTTTAAGTTATGAACAGCTATCTTCTTTACAAAATTGACCAATCAGAACCTTCGTTTAGTCAGGGAAAAGAACATTGAAATTAGGCATTTACGGACATTTGTGCGTGGCGTTTTTGTTGGTTCGGCGACGTCAATCTCGTAACTTTAGCTAAATGAAGCTCTGGTTACGACGTTAAGGTCGCAAAAACAACCATTTTAATTTTTGTTACATTAAACAAGCCAAAAATTTGGCAAAATTATGCAGTGTGATATCAAAGTGAAACTTTTTGTCGGAGTTTAGTCGGCGTGGCAAGCGATCTGATAATTGAACAAGGTGGCAAATTGTCACAAAATACGCCCGTAACACTTTTGGTTGTTGACAGGGGAAGGGGATTAAAATTTAAGTCTAATTTCAAGAAAGAGTAACAATTCACAATGATAACTTATGATTCTGGTGTTTTTCTTGCTATCATGAGGTTTTTAAAACCAGAGACTGTCACACTATAAATGATTTGAAACAAAATCAAATGTGAAAAACAACAAAGGGGAATAAAAAAAGCCAGGTAGGGTTATGGTTCTTGTGACCTGCATTTCTCCTTGGTGATATCTGCCCACTTTCATGATATTATCCAGTACAAGTATGCACAAAGTCTGAAAAACAGCAAAGGGCAATAACTCTCAAAATATGCTAGGAACAGTTATAGTTCTTGTACACTGCACTTCTCCTTGATGAGATCTATCTACCTATTAAGTTTCAAAATAATAACTTATATACTTTCAGATATATGCTCTGGAAATGATCCAAGTATGAAAAACAACAAAGGGAAATGACTAAAAAATAGCACAGGTAGAGTTATGGTTCTTGTGCACTGCACTTCCGCTTGATGAGATTCATCTACCTATGAAGTTTCATGATCATAGCTTATACACTTTAAGAGATATGCTCCCGAAAAAATCCAAGTATGAAAAAAAGGGAACTTACTCATAAAATAAGCCAGGTAGAGTTATGGTTCTTGTAAACTGCACTTCCCCTTGATGAGATCTCTTTACCAAAAAAGATTCATAATAATTTCTTGAATGCTTTTAGAGATATGCTCCGGACAAGATCCATATATGAAAAAACAAAGGGAAATAACTAAAAAAATAAGCCAGGTAGAGTTATGGTTCTTGTGCACTGCACTTTCCCTTGATGAGATCTATCTACCCATAAAGATTCATAATTATTGCTTGAATACTTTTAAAGATATGCTCCGGACAAGATCAAAGTATTTAAAAAAAAACAAAGGGTAATTACTCGAAGAAAAAGCCAGGTAGACTTATGGTTCGTGTGCACTGAACTTCCCCTTGATTAAATCTATCTACCCATGAAGTTTCATGATCATGGCTTATACACTTTCAGAAATATGCTCCGGACATGATCCAGGTATGAAAAAAGCAAAGGACAATAACTCAAAAAATAAGCCAGGTTGAGTTATGATTCTTGTGCACTGCACTTCCCCTTTATGAGATCTGTCTACCCATGATCATAGCTTATATACTTTTAGAGATATGCTCCGGACAAAAGTGCACGCCGCTCGCTCGCTGGACGCCCGGACATCCGGACGCCCGGAAACTACGGTGATCCCACAATACGTCCCGTTTTTCAACGGGCGTATAAAAATTGGTTTGATCCAGCGGGGATCGACCAGTGTTCGCATTTAGCCTCTATGTTAAGACGGTCTTTAACGCTGTCATATCGCGGCGATTAAAGTACCTAACAACGGATTCCTGCAGGTCGCGTTTTGTAAATAGTGCAAATTAAAAAAAAACATCAATCGAGAAAAGTTTCGACCTCGGCAAGTCTTGTCAGTCGACTTCCGGGAGGCCCATTTTCACGTGATAATACATGATTGAATTTACATTGCGTTTCGCATGACTTGGTTACGAAAATAGTGATCATCGTTAGAAAACATGTAAACGAGCCCTTCTTAGTTATTGATTTTAAAAGCCGATATATTTATATAGGTATAAATAGAGGATATTGCAGAGTTGTTACTCATACTTTTAGTACATCTGCCTTCATATATGTGTACGGTACTAAAGCAACAGTTCAAACAGGCTTATGAAAGTTGACGCTATCCCGTTTTTTGTAGACCAGTCCAAATTTAAAGAGGTTGCAGACTACAATGAAAAAGGGGATTCAAATTTAAATGAAACCATTCAATGTGGTAGAAAATATTGTGGAAAAGGGGGGAAAATTGCTTGTTACAAGTACTTGCTCCTTTTTGCACAATGTTTTCATGAGTCAAAAATCACAGTGACTTAAAAGTCCCGTCGTATGTGAACAAGTGCGATTTTGTTTTCAGAGAAGTACTGATGTACGCTTTTTTTGTCATTTTCTCTAACAAACAAAACATATCCATACATATATATGTTGTAAAAGATACGTATCGAAAAATATTGAGACGAAGGAACGAAGACTTTTCGACCAAAGTTCCTCTTTCCCTTAGTCATATTGTCATAACAGAAAGAGGTATTTGTCTATCACCTCTTATCTTCGAGTGATGAACAGTCTCAATTATTATGGAGCAGCCTTACGCTTTTAGATAGAGCAAATGTCAATTTGGGGGTCTTTTTTTAAGAAATGAAGATAATATTTTTTTCATAGAGGTATGATAAAAAAGAACTTTTTAACTGGTTAAACTAAGGTATTCGTTGGTGTCAGATATTCAGTTATTGATTTTTTGTCCTCTTCTAATTCGAGAATAAATCGGTCAAAATGACAAAGTGCACACCGGTAGGCAAAAATACCAGAGCGTGACAACAAGAACAGCAGAGTGCGACAGCAAGAGCTCTAAAGCACGACGGGAAAGTCGCAAGGCATCAACTAGAAAACGACAGTACTACGGCAATACTTATTGACGTACTACCATTAGCGCTTTTGCTTTCTTCCCTAGCCCATTCGCTAGCCCCGCCAACTTACTCTATTGGTCAGGCCCATAGACTCCAACAGAAAGTTCTACTTCAATGTTTAACGGTCTTATTTTGCAAAATTCGTGGCCAGTAGCACGTAACAAGAAAGTGAAATGGATGTTTGGTGAACTAAACATCGTTACTTGAATAAGCTGTTATTACGACGTTTAGGCCACCAAAACAACAGAAAAGGTCAACAAAATGGCGGAAAATGTTGGAGTCGAAAGCTAATGTTTGGGCTGAATAAATGACTTGATTAGTCAATTGGAAAGAGAATCTCGAAAGTACTACAGCGACATCACAAGACTACGACGGTGAGATCACGAGATTACTACAACGATAACACGAAATTGTGACAACGAATATACGAGAACAAAATGGTGAAGTAACGGGACGATCTTAAATGTTAGTGGCGTGTTATCTTCGTTGAAGTTTCAAACTTTCGCGTTTTTTGTTATCGTTCTCTCGTATTATTTGCGAGGTCGTACTCTATTTGTCGTTTTTATTTGATCTATGCGACGTAATCTCGGGATGTCGTTGTCAAACGCTTCGTGTTCTAAACTCCGCTCTTTCGTGTTCTTATTTTCGTGTTCTCGCTGGCTCAACGTCGTACGTTCGTGTTCGTAACATCGTATTCTCGCTTTCACACCTATGTGTTTGGTAGTCTCGTTCTCGATTTCCATTAATTTACCACGGTAAATATCCAGGGCTAAAGAAACACTGTCGTAAGTGCAAATATGAATATACTAACTAACGACAGTTTTGAACTAACCCATTGATATATCCTAGAATTCTCGTTCTTATTCTGTCGGATTCTCACCATCGTGCCGTCGTGTTCTATTTAGCTTGGGTATTGACGGATCTCTGACCCCGCCCACCGAGCTCCAACTGAAAGTCCCACTTAGATATGAAACGGTCTTAGTTTGCAAAATTTGTGTCCAGTAACTCGAAACAAAATTATAAAAATAGACGGGTGACGACCTAAACGTCGTAACTACAACTTGAATATGCTGTAGTTACAGCATTTATGCTGCCTAACCAGCACATAAATGTAAGCCAGTGTTGGAGTTCAATGTTCACTCCTGCTATAAATGGATGATTAAATTGGTCTATTTACTTTGACTGACAGCAGCTGTCCGTTTATTCTCGACTTTCCAAGTTCGTGCGTTTGCGACGATAAAAAGAACACTTAAAGTATATTAACTAGAATTCGTTCCAAGAACACGAGACTTCGGTGTCAAGTGCGTCAACTAGATTTGTTTGAATGGAGTTTTACGCCGCTTTCAACAATCTTTCAGTTATATCGCTGAGGCTGGAGCACCTAACAATGGATTACTGGTATTTCTCACACCGGTACCGCCACCACATCCTTTCCTAGCCTCCAGCTGCTATCCCACAAAGGTCCTCGATTATCGACCCATTGGTGGGAGACAAATAGTCGGAAAGAATGAGTGCCGCCGTCGGGGATCGAACCCGGGACCTCTAGATTGACAGTCCGACGGGCTAGCGTCAAATAGAACGAAAGCACGATATTTTTTTTTTATTAGCACCACCATATTCGAGATTCTCTTTATCGTACCTTAGTGCTCATATTATCATGTTACGATTGTCGATCCTTCGTGTTCTTGTCATCATATAGTGTCGAGCCTCGCGTTCCAAAACGCGATGGATTAAAAGGTTTTCCGTATTGAAATTATGTCTGCAGCTGTCGGTTTAGTATTTTGTTGTGATAAATAGATAGAGTATAGTTGATACTTAGCCCATTCCCACACAATGATGCTTTTGACGTTCCCAAAGAGAAAGAATTGGGAAAACATTGTAGGTAATGACGAAATCGCTTGCATTAAGCGACTCTTCATTTTCCACAATACTTCCTACCCAGAAAGTTGGAAAAATCTTATACTTCATCCACTAATTGTCGTCTGCAGCTCCTTTAAATTTGTACCAGTCTATAATTTTCCCAGTCTTTCAATGGGTAAAAACTTCACAGTATCTATGGTATAGGATTTGTGCCGCGTTAAACTGTGAAATAAACGGATAAACGATATAATCCTTTTTTAAACTATTTGTAAGTATTTCCGATGTTCATGTATACTTTATGGAATTTCGATTTCAATTTCATTCATTTTAATTTTTCATGCAAAACGGGATTTTCTGGATATAAACCTCTTGCAAAATGTCTGAACACTGCTATTAACCCTCGTCATGCTGAACCTGGAATATTCCTGCTTTGGCAGGAGGTATAGACAAAGATCAGCCTGCACTTATGTGGAGTCTGATCTTTGTTTTTACAACCTGCTTGAACTTTCAAGTCACATTTATTTGTAGGATACATTTTCAAAACAATATGATCCAACAAATAGTGATTCTTGTAATTTTAGCCGTTTGATATTACGATATTCTGTAAAGAATTTCATTTAGCATGACCAGCAGGGATGTGAAATTCCCATGCCCGACTTGTCCAACACGGGCTTTTCTACCTGCGAGCAAGTACATTTTTCGAGGCTACTTGTCCGTGGACAAGTAAATATCAGGACAATTCTTGGAATGGTACTAAATAGATAGAGAGATTTAGGAGCGTAATGTTTGTAAATATTGTTTTTTAATGAAGAAAATGCTCTGTTCCAGCATTTTCGTTCGTTAAAAATAATGTTTTCTCAAAAATTGTCTGTTCTTCATCTTTCCACGGGCAAGTCCATTTTGATCCTGGACAAGCAGAAAATCACATTTTACTTGTCCATGGACAAGTAGAGAAAATCCGTATTTCCACATCCCTGACCAGGGTTAATAAAATATGTTAGACTAATTATATCATTCGTTTTGGCCGAAAGTGAGCTATGTCTAGTATTTTGTAATGGTATGGAGACTTTACACGCCGTATCTCCAGCTTATATAACTGTAGCTACGATGTTTAGATCGCATCCAGCAAATTTCCTTTATTCTTGACCGAAGATTATGAACAAATTAACGTTGTTTGTTATTTCAATCGTACAGCCTTGTCAGCGGTCAGTGAGCGTGGCTAGGTATCCGCCAATCTGTGTATGTATGTGACCGTTACCATCCAATAGAAAGGATCGTCATAAAAGGTTATAAATAAAAAACACAAAGACAATAACGTGGTTTTTGTTATGGAAGAGTTTCTTAATCCTTTTTTATTCAAAATCGTTCAATAAAAACAAATCCTCATTCAATCTACATAATGATACTTCGAACACTGACAATATTATATATATAGAGAGAGTCTTGACCAATCCTCTACTGTTCAACCAACAGAGACTGACACCGACGAAAGCTTGTGGTCACATATATTAAAGCATCACCTGCCCTCAGAAGAAGAAAAAATAGTTTAAACAACCTATCGCTAATTTTGTCGCCAAAGTAAACATGGGCCTTCTTAATATCAATATACAAAAGGAGGGGATGAATGAAGTTCTCTGGAAAGAGTTTTTTTGTTTTTTCTTGTCGATTTCAATTCGCGTTTGTTAACATTGTGTGAATTTAGGCAATGTTGGTTAGAAAAATAGGTCATTTGGTCGAATTTTATATATAAAAAAAATAATAATAAACTCGTGTGCATCCTTAAGTTGTTTTTTTCTGCTCAAATGCCCCCAAACATGTTAAGAATGCATTGCTCGATATTAAAATGATGAATAAAGTTTTGGGCTGAAATCATTAAAGTGACTCTTTGACAGATTTTCCAGAAATTTCGACTTACGGAAATGATCTGCTTTTAAGTTATCATTGTCAGTTTCACCAATACTAATCTTTCATCGTGTCAAAGCTTCCAATTTCACTTTAAAATAAATGTGATATATCCCCAATGCTCAACTTTGGAAGATCGGAATTTATTGGTTAAGGTCGTTAGTCTTCGGGTGATGACGATAGCTGTTGATTGGGTATATGATGTGTCATGGAAACTACAAACAAGGTACTTTTCGGTGCAATCGACAGATAACGAAATTGCCAGATGAAATCTAGTTATATCTGGGTTGTACTGGACTTTTTGCCTCTTTTCTTTCATTTTCTAAAGTTATGAACAGTCATTTTCATACAAAATCATCTTAAGCAATTTCTTTCAAATATCTGAATGTATTGGGTTTAGAAATTGAAAATTTGGGAGCTACGTTTTCCTTCATAACCTGTGAAAAAGCCGCTTTAAAGCAAAGGAGCGGTAACTGCGTCGTGCAGAATGTCTTAAATACAGCTTTGTTCAATCTGCGTGTGTGTGTGTGAGAGTATTATTGTTTACTTATCGTCGCTACTGTAGCACAGCTACGCCCAAAGAAGACGGTTAGTTGTAACGGGGGGAGGGTTAGTAAGGAAACAGTGCGAAACTGCTGAGAGCTCCGTCTGCTTCTTCAACTTGCTCGATGAATAGCATCGTCACTTGGGGCCTCGGTTTATTTGTTAGTTGATATGGTTAGCGCAGAGCTCGAACCCGTGATCTTGAGGTTTGAAGTAAAGTACTCTACTAACTGATCTAGTCGGGCTGCCATTTGTTCAAGCTGTAGTTATAACATAATGCACGCCCATAGACGACTTACTTTCGCACGTTTTAATTCTTTAGGCATCGTCAAAACAGAGGGATAGTATTGTGCTAAGTTCAGTTACGAAAACAAGCATAGCACTGAAAGTACTGATTATGGACATCAGTATTTGCATGGAAGAGTGATGTGCCCGTTTTGGTGTAAAAAATACACACGTTATATGTCTTTCACCGATGAAAATATGATAAGTAATTTGCCTGTTAACATTACTGAGCAGCTACACATGTAATGGCTCAAATTCATTGCTGTAGTTGTACATGTTACGGTGTCAAATTTGACAGGAAGCCATGGTTGGGTTCACCTGCCAACCGCGGTTTTACAGAAATACTACTGAAAGTCGTTTAAAATTAATTCACTTGATCGCAGTCTAACTAGCTTTCAAGATCAATACTTTTTTTACTTTTTCTAAATTATCGTTTCACAAGACATTCCAGTAATAAATAGGGTATCATTTAAGAAACTTGGATAATATTAGATTAGCAATATTAATGAGAATTGTTACCAGAAAGAAACAAATGGGAGATTTTTGTATATCGGTACACAGCTGGTAATCTGGGTTCTAAAGATAGAAAGCAAATTACTCTCTATATAAGTGAAAGACTCCGCGTTGTTGAAACCATCACCGCATATACGCTGAGCGGGATTCTTGTAGGTGTTTTCGTATTTAAGAGGAGTCTTTGCGTGTTCTAATGAATTATAAAGAATCCTCGTATTACGCCGTTTTCAAAATGTTCAGTTGTTTTAGGGAGACAGGTTTTTAGCTAGCAAAGCGTCAGCTTTGATAGCTTAAGTTAACAGACGAAATTTTTGGTCTTCTCAAAGTTCAACGAGTGCAAACTGCCACTGGAGGCTTAACTACTAAATCCATTGAATGCCTACGCCATAAAAAGTAGTTCTCGTGTATTACAGGAATATTTACAAACTCTTTTTAAACTGTAGGGTATTCTTTCAAAAGCATGCTATTTAACCCATCCCCTTCAATTCCGCTTTATAAGCATATCAAGAAAAAAGCTTTGGAAAACATTGTGGACAATGAAGATATTGATTGTCACATTCAATTTCTTCATTATCCACAATGTTTTCTACACAACAGGAGAATGATTTTCTAAATTCAAACCAACCTGAAATTGTTGTCTGCAACTTCTTTCGATTTGAACTAGTCTGGGATTTTGTCATGTTATTACGGATGAAATCATGGCTTACTTTAACCTCGTTTATTTATCATGGCTCTTTGAAAAAGAAGACTACGCTTTGCTAGCTTACAATACTTTCAGTACTTTGATTTAAAAATAATGAATCGAACCTATCTGAGCATTACTTCTCTTCTAAGATATTAACATCCTACTGCGTTTTCCAAACTTGGTAACACTGATGGACGCCTACGGAGTCCATCAAAAATAGCAAGCAGAAGTTGGTCTATTTTTTCATAAACTGATTAACCTAATGGCAAGATACTCCACTTAACCTCAAAATAAATAAGCATAATCAGTGCTGTTAGGTCACACATGTTATACAATGTTAAGTAACTACAGCGGTATTTGATCTACATTTACAACCTTTAGCGAAATGACCTTTTACCTAGAGAAACACAAAACAGTGTAACATAGTGACCTTAGTAATAACTAATCAGTAATAATGTCAATAGGTAATCAGATTAATTGGGTGATAAAGATTGGTCCCTATCAACCTTCATACTCTGTCGCAATAAAAGACTCTTTCTAAAAGGGTCACTAAAATGTATTAAAAAGTGCATGTTTTAGAGAGAGCTGGGAGAGCGGTTTTGCAGTGTAAGATGGGTTTTTAAGCAATAAACTTTTAAATGTTGAGTTGACTTTATTTTACACAACGCAAATTACTACGCCACATCAGACAAACGATTTTGCTATAGGCAAGTGTATGTTTTCAAATTAATCATTAAACGCACCGCGGTATTACATGGTTGTATTATGGTCGTTATTCGAAATTATGCTAGCCGAAAATATTTTCGCAAAGGAAAGGAAGTGAACATGCCTCCCAACTGACCAATCGCGGATGTCTATCAAGAAATCATTTGACTAATCAAATCATTCATATAGGCCGTAATCAATTGGTCGCCATTTTTGTAAAAACGTTTTTATGGGTTAAATGTCGGAACTACGTATTATTCAAGCTTATTATTGGATGGGGCCAAAGTAGTTAGTTTGCGGGGCCAGCGATTATTCAATTCTGAAACAAAATACTGAGGAATATAGTAAAGGTTATTCAAATTTAATGTCCTGATTTATTAAGCCAGAATCGAGCAATAAATGTTGATAGTGCGTGAATGAGGGAGTACGCTGCTGATAAAAAGAGAGCAAAACGGCGAAAGTACGATGACGAAAACACATGAGTACCATATACGAGGAGGAGATCGCGAGAAAGAATTGCGATCTTACCATCGCACTACTGCAATACTTTTGCCGTATTTTGATACTCTTACTCTAACCCATTCCAAAATAATTCTTGAAAACAGTGTGGAAAATGTAGAAATCGCTTGTTACAAGAAATTTCTGCATTTCCACATTGTTTTCTACATAGAGAGTCAAAGATTTTAAATATTTCAACAATTTGAAATTGACGTCAGAAACTTCTTTCAACATTGGACCGGTCTAAAATTTCACTGTGTGGGAATGGGTTACTCTTGATATGGAGACACCGTTAGGGTACTCTCATGAGTACTGTCGGGACATCGCGATTACACTATCGAGCAATTGCCATCGTACAATCGCTTTATAGCCAAAATACTATTGCGCTATCATTATCGTATTATTAAATCATCGCAATCGTATTTTCGTGACATCGCCACCTTGCTTTCACACTGTTATCATCTAACTTTTGCGTTATCGAAATTATGGTATCACGATAAATTCATCATTATATAATACACTCGCATTCCGTATGGCCGACAGCATACCTGTAACCGTATTGTAATTAATTTATCGTGATATGAGCATATACTTTTTTAGTTTCTTCTACCACTATTCAGACGCTTTGATTGGCTGACCTTTTTTCATACTTCCATTAACAAAATCTTGAGCACACAACTGTTTTGTATTGTTGTGCACAAAATCAATCCATTAACCTATTCCAACTCAATCCCTCCTTTTTACGCCCCTCAAGAAAATGGCTTTTGAAAACATTGTGGAGAATGGAGAAATTGCTTGTATCAAGCAATTTCTTCATTATCCACAATGTTTTCTGTCCAAAGCGACGAAAAGGTTCAAAATTCCATCAACTTGAAATTGTCGTCTGCAGCTTCTTTCAATTTGGACCAGTCTAAAATTTTGCTGTGTTGGAATGGGTTAAATTGCACTAAAAGTTAGAAAAGTATTTGCTTTGTTTTACTTGGTGGCATTAAATTAGAACACATGAAGAGATCATTTTGTTGTTGTTGTTGTTGTTGTTGTTGTTGTTGTTGTTTTTCATTGGTGGAAGCCGCCGTCATAGCGCAGTTGGTAGCGCATCAGACTCCTTATCTTCAATCATGGCATGTCATGAGTTCGATCCCCGGCGGCGGCACATATCCTTTCCGACATTTGTCTCCCAACAATGGTTGGATAATAGTAACCCTAAGTCGGATAGCAGCTTGAGTGTAGGAAATGACATAATGGTAGTACTGGTGTAAGAAATACCAGGAATCCATTGTAGGTGCTCAAGCAGCCGCGATATGACTGAAATACTGAAAATAGTGGCGTAAGTCAATCAATCAATTTCTTTGGTGGATGAACCTAAAATCTTCATTCTACTGTTTAAACCAAGAAGCTGTTTAAATCCTTTGATTTTTAATTACTAGCTGTCAAGTTATTTAGTATTTTCCATTTTTATCATTGCGATCGTCGTAAAGCGTTTCTACTTACTGCAAAGAAACGCCCATTTTTTCCATTTATGTTACCACTTAGGTTTACGCACAGGGAGCTGTTACGTATGCTATATCATCTAAAATAACCCAAAAGTCGAACTAGGTCTTTTAGAAATACTTTGTATAGACAAGGGATACAGCAAAAAATTCCTCAGATCCGACCCCTGCACGTTTTAAACGCCTCTAAAGGTACACTTCTTTTTTACACATTTTACAGTTGTGCATATTCATCACACATATAATCATTTGTAACCTTGACCCATCTTTTCCACGAAAACTATACGGCTTTAGGAGTACCGACACATTTCTTACAGAAATTCACCTCAATTTTGCTCGTTGAGCGAGAAGTAGCACCTTCACTTTTCATCCGTAAATAGCAAATCTCAGATAAGCGACTCATTTCTATTATGCATAGAGCAATGGTAAATTATAATTTAAAAATATTTTTTACCTTTTATCAGTTAATTCTGATGAACTCTATTGTAACACCCTTTCCAAAAGTCAAGATGCAGCTATTTTGTAATTATACTGAAATATCTTTAAAACTAAAAAAGATACAAAATGGGGGGGGTGCAAGTGGGGACGCAAGTTGAAATAAGGCCAACAAATGAAATATAGAGTAGCTAAACTGACAATTTCTCATTTGTAACTCATAAGCATATGATACGAAAATTGAATGAATGAATAATATGTCCAGCTTGTATCAATGTCTCTCCAACCTGAAAGAAGACATCTAATTTCTAAAGGGAATATAATCTGAAGTCTGTTCAAGTGCCAAAATACGTACTTTTTGTGAGAAAATCCACAAAGATAAAGATAAAGTTTTTGAAAATCTCCCTTTCATTTATACCTTTTAATGAAAATAGGAATTCCACATGGATTTTTCAGCAAAAGCGAAAAAATACGTGTTTCGACAGAACTAGAAAAATGATAAGAGCAATAAGAAAAAAATATTTATTCAATTAATATTGAAATAAGATCAAAACAGTCTGCTTTTGGTGGTAAGACATACATGGTTTAACCCAAGAATTCTGAGGGGTATTGATTCAGAGACTGCATAGATAGTTATGCTAATTGCATTCACTTTTCTCCTTTTTAAATTTCCCTATTTTTAGATGATGCAAATTGTATGTGCAAATTTTAATTAGAATCATAGTTAAAGTATAATCCGTTAGGAATGCAAAATAAATGATAACAACCATTGGTGTTCAACGGCAGATTTACAACATCTACAGGTTATACTTCATCTTACACAGAAACATTTAAAAAAAAATAAAATTGCTAATAAATTCATGTACATATCAAAATATTTCCAAATAAAATTTAACAATGTACTCAGTTTCTGGTGTAATTTAATCATTATGGGTAGGCCTTCTTTTGCATTAAATCGTAATTGATGACTACAAATTATATCGAAAAATAACGCAACTTTCTTTGAATTTTATACAAATAAGCATGTTTGAACTACTAAGATAACTACTGCAGGTGTCGTCTATTGCAATTAAACTTGAAACTAGCGGCTGTAGAAAAGTCCACTGTGTAAAAGAAATCATGTAAGCATTTTTTTCTGAAACAAACAAACCAACAAATAGCATACCACATATTAACTTCTGCATATTGAAAGTTATGTTTTCATTCTATTTCAAGGACAGTTATTATACTATTCATCTCAATGCTTTTAATCCTAATGTTGAACCCTCAATTGGCTAAGAGAATGGAAAGATTCCATTAATATATGAGAAAGAGTTTTGCCTAGTGTAAAAAATAAATGTATAACTAATTATATTTAATTATAGCTTTGTAGTCATTAAAGTCAACAACCTAAACTTTGCTTACAAAATGCAGTGAGCTCTTATCTGGCGTTCCACAGCGATAAATCTTCGGTACTATCGTGTTGCTCCTCTTTGAAACAAGTAAACAGGTGTTTAAAGTCTTAACCAATTGTAGCACGAAAAATCCCATTCTTTTGCATTTTTTTAATATAACTAATGCTTTTAACTTTCTCTCAAATACATGCAGCTCAATATCTCGCGGTCTAGTAAATGATTAGAAAGCCATTGATAAATAATGAATGTTTTGGTTAAATTAATTATGGTGTTTCGAGTGCATTAATTCTCATCTAGTCTATGATGATATCCATCTGTATGTCTTTGATGGCTATTTACCCCCCCCCCCCCACATGTGCCTTTTCGCGCCTTTTATCCCTATTTGCTCATTTTTGCATCCGTTTTTGCTTTAAGGAATTGTTTTACAAAAAACAACATGGCTGCCCATTGACTCATAGAAAGGATGAAACACTTCATAGGCTTAGGAGAGCTCTGAAATAATCATAACTAACTACTGAAAGGTAAAATGTACATAAAAGATAATTTACCATTGCTTTATGCATCGCTTATCTGAGATTTGCTATTTACGGATGAAAAAAGAAGGTGCTACTTCTCGACAAACGAGCAAAATTGATTTGTATTTCTGTGAGAAATGTGTCGGTACTCCCTAAGCCGTATACTTTTCGTAGAATAGATAGGTCAAGGTTACAAATGATTATATGCGTGATGAATGTGCACGTCTGTAAAATGCGTAAACAAAGAAGTGTCCTTTTTGGAGGCGTTTTAAAACATGCAGGGGTCGGATCTGAGGAATTCTGGGTTGTGTCCCCTGTCTATATATAGTATTTCTAAAAGGCCTGGTTTGACTTTTGGGTCATTTAAGATGATATATAGCATACGTAACTGCTCCCTGCGGTTTTACGACTATCCACCAATTTGTTGGAGGCTAATGTCGGAAAGAATGATAACTATGTTCACATGATTAAGAATCCGACGCGCGACCATCTGCGCTGTGATCTTAACTCCTATTAAAAAATTACAATAATGTATATCTAGATTTTAGATGTTTTCGACTGATTTGAGGATGACTAGTTCTAGTAAGCTTTAGTAATTCATATTTCCAATTTTTCACGCTATACGTTCAGCTATTTTTTAGATAAAATTAAATGCTATCTTAGGGAAATTAGTAAACCTATTTAATTTCTTGTAATTAAATGACATCAAGTTAAACATTTAAAAGAAATGTCTCAAATTTCGGTACATTTTACATGAAAATATCTTGTACAAGCATACAAAGTAGCTGCGTGCTGAGTATTGATTTTTTCCCCCGACCAACCAAAACGCTCGTTTTTTGACAGAAGAAACTAATCAAATTACTGAAAGGTCTAAAAGTTAGCAAAACATAGTTTTGTTAAGTTATCTATTTTGCCAAAGGTTATCATAATGAATCAACGAAGTGAAAGTAACCAAAGAGTTAACCCATTACAACTTTATAAAATCTGAGACTGGCTCTAATTGAAGAAGTTGCAGACGACATTTTCAAGTTTGTTGAATTAAGAAAATCCCTATCTTGTTTGGTAGAAAAAGAAGAAGTTGCTTGTTACAAGCAATTTCTTCATTTTCTACAATGTTTTCTCAAGGTTTTTATTTTTTATTTTTTTCTTGAGATGCTTAAAAAGTTATCTACCATTTGAAAAGAGTTTGCATTATTCCTTAAATACATAAGAACTACTTTTTATGGCGTAGGCATTCAATGGATTTAGTGGTTAAGCCTCCAGTGGAAAGTTGCACTCGTATAACTTTGAAAAGAGACCAGAATTTCGTCTGTCAACATAAGCTATCAAAGCTTACACTTTGCTAGCTAAAAATTGAATTACATATGAAAGTCTTGCATAGTTAACATTTACAACATAGGGCAAAGCCAGTGTTTACATGTACTTCTCCTTTTTTTCTTTCCTTCTTTTTTCCCCCAAATTTCGATAGTCGTGGGTCATATTGTTTTTCGGCGTCCGACTGTTCACTGCCTATCCCTGTGTCTATTGAAAAATTCTATTAAATTTACAATGCTTATATTCGGTATTCAGATATCTTTCGACAATATCCATTTAATCATATCATCATTACTAGTGTCAAAATTATAAGCCTCATCCTCGAAACTTTACAAACCCATGTCCTGCTGAATATTTATCCTCTTTTCACTATTTGTATAACATTGACATTAATAGATCGATGTTGTTTTCAAAGATTTTTCGTATCGCAACAAGAATAAGCAGGTAGTGTCCACTCAGATCAGACTGCGCGTCTAGTGCGCTACCGACTGCAATATGACTGCGGCTATTCTTTCATAGACCAAAATGGTGTTAGCTCTCAATAATTTACCCCTGCTGACACCCCTGCTGATACCAAGTTCAAAAAAACATGACAATTGCAAGGTCTTTTATCAAAGTTAAAGTACTGTTACGGGGGCATTGGTGTTTCACAAACACATCTAGTTACTTTTGTCAACTACATTTAGTCCAGATTTCTATGAATAATTTTTAAACGTACTCACTTTGTGATGAACGTACTACAGGTTAGTTTCTGTCAAAATTGAGAAATTTTCTGCGAGGAAACAAGGGGGGAAAAGGCTTTTGTAAGATAAGATTAAAACATATTTACCACCGCATCGTAGTTGGTCGTTTCAATGGTTCTTTTCTAAACTAGTCGCCGTCAAAGCGCAGTCGGTAGCGCATAAGACTCCTAATCTTTGTGATGAACGTACTACAGGTTAGTTTCTGTCAAAATTGAGAAATTTTCTGCGAGGAAACATGGGGGGCGAAGGCTTTTGTAAGATAAGATTAAAACATATTTACCACCGCATCGTAGTTGGTCGTTTCAACGGATCTTTTCTAAACTAGTCGCCGTCAAAGCGCAGTCGGTAGCGCATAAGACTCCTAATCTTCAATCATGGGATGTCATGGGTTCGATCCCCGGCGACGACACATTTTCTTTCCAGCATTTGTCTCTCATAAATGGGTGGATAATCGTAAACCGTGGATGTATAGCAGTTTGAGGATAGGAAATGATGTAGTGGTAGTACTGAAGTGAGAAATGCCTGAAATCCATTGCTAGGTGCTCCAGCCGCGGCGGTATGACTAAAATAACGTTTAAAGTTGCGTTAAACCCGATTCAATCAATAAACTTTTCTAAATTTTTACGGATCAATGATAGCATCAAAGGTTAATTTGAAACTAGACCTATTCGATACCCTGACTGAAATACTATTAAAAGTGATGTTAAACCCATTTCAAACTAGACCGAATTAACACTATAAGGCAGGAAACGTGGTCTTTGTGTTTTTTTTTTTTTTTTTGTTTTCACTATTTCTTACACAGTTTTCTTAAGATTTCTCTGTAATGTTCATAAAATACTGTACTATCATACTGATGGCTGATAAAGGTAAAGTGGTTTTAAGAAAATCGATGAGACAGTGGATAGAGAGTGGATAAAGTAGTTCATAGGAGTGCTTTGCCTTAGCCTTCGTTCTAGTCCCTTTAATTAACTGACAGGTAATTCTAATTACATTTTCTTCATTACTAACAACCTTTTTAAATCTTCAGTATAAGCATTTGTCAAATACACCTTTGAGTACTATTTTGTACCATTTCAAGATCTGTCCTAATATTAATTGTCCGCGGACAAGTGATCTTGAAAAATATTCTTGCTGCAAGTAGAACAACCCTTGTCGGACAAGCCGGGTTTCCTCACCCGTTGGCTTCATTATCCATGTTGAAATTAATTAGAAACGGACATATTTCGAGGGGTCAGTGTAAAACATGTATAGGCACTTAAATAGTTTTTACTGACTCCGCGTTTTCCTTTAAATTAGTTCTTAGTAATTGCTCTTAAATATGAAAATTAATGCGTTTGTCAAAGACTGCATATACCCCTTACGGTAACTTGTGAATCATTGGCCCATTTTAGCACTACTGGCCGCAGACCAGAATAGCTATAGCGATGGAATATTTCCAGTCCGGCGCCCGTCCGTTAACTTTTTCCAATCTAGAGGCCACAGTTTTAATTGCAATATCATTAAACTATCAGAGACTGATTGTACCGCAATTAGGATCGTTCCTTTCGAAATTGGATCCGACCCTCCAGAATTTCGGGAAACGGGGCAATATGAAAAATTAATAGATAAAGATCACGTTAACACAATAAACTCAGTTTTTATCAAATCTTCTTCAAACTCTAACAGAATGATTGTACTATAATTAAGATCGTTCTTTTCGAAATTGATTCCACTATGTCAAGAAACACGGGCAAGGGTGCCTTATGAAAATTTGATTGAACCTCACCTGAGTCGATGACTATAGAAGTAAAATAGCACATGTGATCTTATTTCAGCCCAAAGTGACCCGTTATTAAATCTTGTCTAAGAAAGCAAGAACAAAGATTCTTACCAAGTGTCAAGGTATTTGTGCCAGAAAAATTGCAAGTTAATTGAAAAAAAGAAGCTTTTTTTTACCAGGCCTTAAGACCTATGTGACATTATATCAAACATGGCAAAGATTTTTATTGAGACAAACATCTGAATAAACATCCAGACAATTGAGTTAAAATACGGCCTCTAGAGTATAAACAAGGTTTTTCTCAGATTTAACCTACTGTTTGACCCCAAAGACCCAAATTTGGAGATGGTTGAGATAATTTGAAAACAGACATTCTGACCAAATATCAAACAAACTAGGCCAAAAATGAAGCTGCTGGAGTGAAAAGGTATTTATTCCATTTGGCATAGTGACCTAGTTTTTGACCCCATGTCACCCCAACTCTTACTTTGCCAAAATATTGTGGACGCGAACAAACTGGCCAAAAATCAATTCAGTCGAGCCAAAACATGGGATCTCCAGACAAAAAAATAATTTCTAAGATTTGACCAAGTGATCTAGTTTTTAACCCTTGTGACCTAGATTTGAATTCGGCTGACATATTATCGACACAAGCATTCTTAACAAATATCAAGACATTTCAGGCAAAATGTGACCTCTAGATTTCACGCAGGGTATTTCTAAGATTTGACCTAGTGACCTATTTTTGACCAAATTAGACCAAAAATGAACATTGTTGAGATATCATTGACAGGAACATTCTGACCAAATATCTTTTGATTTGAGCCTAAAATATAGTCTCTAGACTGTACACAAGATCATTTCTAGGATTTAGCCACTTGACCTAGTTTTTGACTCCACATAATCAAATATTAAATTTGATGTAGATATGATATAAACAAACATTCTGTCCAAATATCAAATCAATTGAGCCGATTATATGGCCTCTGGAGTGCACACAAGGTATTTCTAAGATTTGACCTAGTGACCTAGTTTTTTGACCCAATGGAACCATAATTTGAACTTGGCTTAGATAACATGGAGAGAAATATTCTAATGATTTGAATATTAAATGTGTAATCTAAATTGTACGCAAGATTATTTCTAGAATATAACCAAGTGACCTAGTTTTTCACCTCGAATTACCGAATATTGAATTTGACAAAGATATTATGCTGACAACCATTCGGATTAAATATCAAGACATTTGAGGCATAAATGGGGACACAAGGAATTTTAAGAATTGCCCTAGTAACCTTGTCTTTTACCCTATGAGATCCAATATCTTACTTCATTCTAATTGACCCTGAAATGTGGTCTCTAGAGTGCACATATATTATTTCTAGGATTTGACCTAGCGGCCTGGTTTTAGACCCCACATAACCCAAAATCAAATTGGACGTTGATAGGCTGACAAATATTCTGAGCAAACATCAATTAAATTGAACAGAAAGTATTTCTTCTGGAGTGAACACATGTATTTCTAAGATTTGACCTTGTGACCTAGTTTTTGACTCTATGTGAACCAAATTTGTACTTGGATGAGATATTATGGAGACAAACATTCATACCAAATATAATTAGATTTCAGCCTTAATAAGGGTACTTATAAAAAATTCATTTAAAAATTCTCATTAAGACAATAATGTCCACAGTTTCGATCGGATCGGATTACTTTAAACTTTCAAAGAATGGTATCATTATTCTAATTTTTCATTTATGACCAGTGAAAAACGGTATTTAATTGATAAATATTGTCAGTTCAAATTAAAATCGTTAAATAAAAAAAATGTGCCAGAATGGACATGGATTTCAAGTTCACCATCATTGTTTAACATGAAACCATTTAATTTTAAATGGGATGGAATACTCCAAACAATATATTCAAGATTTGCTAAGATAGAACGAAAAATATAACAATATTATATACGTCAAGGATATCAAGGTGTCCCGGTTTACAATAATGGTGACCGAAAGTCAAAACTGCCCAAACTTGTTTTAACAAATGGCCCTAAATCAGAAATTTTTCATAAAAATGTATTTAGAATTATTTTCAAAAGCTACTATTTGAAAATTTTCATTTAGTTCGTTTTGGTCAAGTTAAATATTTTTGTGCTATTTCGTAAAAAATACGGGCCGTTTCGATCTTTTGTCGTTTTGACTTCGGGCCGTTTTGGTCTGCAACCAGTGTCCCGGGGTAAAGAGTAAAACAGCTGAAAACTACGCGGATATTTCTATCAACTCTGCGAAATTATAAACAGAAAGGTTTACATATTAATTACCAATTGAAACTGCTTTTTAACATTTTATTTTATTTTAAAATGAAAAAAAAGCATCATGAAGTCATGCAACATGCATCGGGAAGTAGGATCATTTTAAAAGAATTGCCGAATTGTTTTTGTATGTACTATGGCTTTTTACGCTTTTAAAACTAAAACGATGACAAAGTTTACGATATAATATTTAGTCTTCTTAGTCTTCTTTATCTTAAATGTTATCATTTTTACAATCATTATACAATGATAGATGTAAAATATTGGCAATCATGGATGGAAATCGGCTCAGATCATTGGTAAAGAAAGATCTTGCAATAGCATGAGTCGCCTCAGTTTTCGGCGACTTATTTCGACTTCTCGGAGATATGGAAAAGTTTAAGTTTTTATCTTTAATTGTGAGAGTTATCCTGTTTACTAGATCGAAAAGTAAAAATCTATATAACCATTGTCAAGAGAAAAACTTCGACTTTTCTACTTTTTGACCAGCGTAAAGTTAAAATTAGTAGTTCCACTTTACTAGACATGCGTAAGGTCGAAAAGTCAAGCGTTTTATGATAAATGTCAGGCCACTTCAGCTTTACGATTTCTCTTGGTAGACTTGAAAAGTGATGGCCAGTGCGCCTAGTTTCCACTTTTCAAGTTCCTCGTAGGTCCAAAGTTGGATGGCGGAAACAGTATTCCGTAAATGATGGCAGCCATTTAATTTGTCATTTTCAGACAAAGTCAGATGACCGCTCGCCATTCTGACGATTATGTCGCCAACTAATGATTGGCTTTTTACTTTACGTTCCTAGCTTACAAATTAACGTCGTCTGAAATCTTAGTCAGATTGTCCCTTTTCGTAGTTCAGTTGGCGCGAGCATCGATCCGAAAGAATTGGTTTTTATGGTGTTTCGACAGCTGAGGGCATTTATCTAGTTAGGGACAAGCAAAAGGCCCATGAGGCCCAAGTGTTCCGTTAATTAATCTGATGTTTAAGGAGGGTAATTGCTTAAAAAAGAATGCATAAAAAAAATAACAAATCTATTTTTATCCCCTTCATTATTTTGAGGAACAATCCTTATTGCTCTATTTCCATGACGGATCCACTCTTTTCACTAATACTGTAAATTTTCAACTGAATCCGATAATAATTGTGGGCCATATCACGTAATCAAGATTGTTTATAGTGAAAATCTATAAGGCCCCTTTTCCTGATGGATCTCATTAATTTCTGAAAGGAACTTTCCTTACGACTTTACAGTAGCCATTCGAAATTTTAAAGATTTATTGACTGAATGGGTTTAACGCCGCTTTTAACAGTATTTCAGTCATATCGCGGAGGTTGGAACACCTAACAATGGATTCCTGTACACCAGTACTACCACTACACCCTTTTCTAGCCTCCAGCTGCTATCCCTCTTAGGTTCACGATTATCAACCCATTGGTGAGAGACAACTGTCGGAAAGAAAATGTCGTCGCCGGGGATCGAACCCATGACATGATTGAACATTAGGAGTCTGACTTGCTACCGACTGTGCAATGACGGCGGCTGAATTTTTAAAGACAATCTGATTATAATTGCGAACTTCATCAAGTAGAATAGAATGTTTTGAACGATAATCTGTAAGGCCCCTTTTCCTTTCTTTCTAATGCCACAAATATATCATGCATCTGTGAGGGATTCCTATAAAAACTGCGGACTTTATTGTGTTATCGAAGATATTTCAATCAGGTTCCCATAATGTCCCCTTTCCCGTGATACTTTATTGTTGGTTTAATCGTTTTGCAAAAGTTTAAAGTAAATCTGATAACGTATGGAGGACTTCATTTTGTTAACTAGAATGTTAAAAAAATACATGATGCTTGGCGGATTGTACCCAATTCTGGCAAGAATCATCCTTATGATTGTACAATTATTCTGTGAAAGATTATTGTACAATCATTCTGTTTAAGAGTATTAGTGAAAACAGTGGACTGAATTGTGTCAAGGATGTTTTGTAATGGAAATTTCATAAGGTCCCTCTTCTCATGAAACTTGACAAATCAGACCCAACTTACAAAGGAACTATCCTAATGATGGATAGTTTGAAGAAAATCATAAAAACTGAGGACTTTATTGTGATAATGATATTTTTCACAAGGTCCCTTTTCTTTTGCCACTTAACCGATGAGACCCAATTTACAACGGAACAATCCAAATGATAGTACTATTCTTCTATTAAAGTGTGAAGAGATTCTGATAAAGACTGAGGACATTCTTGTATAAAGAGTAGAACGTTTTCATACAGCCACCACCCCTTTTCTGTGATATTAGACAGATCAGACATAATTTTGAAAGAAATAATCGAAATGATGGTACAGACATTATCAGAAAGTTTGAATAGAATCTGATGGAAACGGTAGACTTAATTATGTTAACGAGTTTTTTTTTTTTTTTTTTTTTTTTTCTTTCTTTTTTTAATGAATTATTGTAAGACCCTTTTTTACATGATACCTGACTGATCAGACAGGATTTGTAAAGGAACAGTCCTTATCATGGTACAATCATTCTGTGAACAATCAAAAAAAAATCTGATGAAAACTGTTGACTTTATTGTGGTACTAGGATTTTAAGATGAAATTTTCATTAGGCACCTTTGCCTACGATACTTGACGGATCAGGTCTAATGTCAACATCAACGATCGTTATCATTGTACAATCATTCTGTGAAAGGTTGAAGAAATCCGATGAAAGCTCTGGAATTGGCAACAATGGTTTTTAGATGAAGTTTTCATAGGGCCCATTTTCCGTGTATCTGGACAGTTCAGACCCTATTTCGAATGAATGACCCTTTTCAAATATACATGAATTCAACAAAATTCTGCTCAAAGCTGTAGGATTTTTTTTTTCCTTCTTCATAAATGAGGATTGTTTAATTAAACTTTCATACAGCCACTTTTCCCATGCTACTTAATTGGTAAGAGCCTATTTCAAAAGGTTAAAGTACAATGATTCTGTGAGAGTATGGAGGAAATCCGATGAAATCTGTGGACATATAAAAAAATTGATTAAATGTTCATTGGGCCCATTTTTCTGCATTTCTCGACGGGTCAATCCTTATGACGCTGCAATAATTCTGTAAACGTTTGAAGAGAATTTTCTAAAAGCTGTGAACTCTAGAGTTTTAACTAAATTAAATCTTCATAAGGCCCTTTATCCCGTGATATTTGATGTATCAGACCCACCTTCGAAAGGATCAATCCTGATAATGGTACAAACATTCTATGAAAGTTTAAAGGGAATATGATGAAGACTTTCTACTCTAGAGTGTAAACAAACATTTATAAGGTCCCTTTTCACGTGTTTCTTGACGGATCAGACCCAATTTCAACAGGAAAGATCCTTATGATAGTACACTAATTCTGTGAAAGTTTTAAGTGAGTCCGATAAAGACTGTTGACTCTAGAATGTAACGACGATTTTTAATAGATTTTTTTTTTCATAGGGCCCCTTTTCCCGTGTTTTTGACGAATCTGAATCCTTATTATGGTACAATTATTCTGAGAAGGTTTGGAGAAAACCGATGTAAACTGTTGACTCTAGAGTTTTAACAAGGAAAAGTTAACGGACGGACGGACACCGGACGGGAAAAGGCCCTCGCCATAGCTCTCCTGGCATTTGGCTAGTATAGAGCTAAAAAAGAAATTCTATCTTACATAAATTCGTAACAATAAAAATATATTGGCTAATAACGATGTGCCAAAGATAAAACGAAACCACAAAAGACTGTTTATATACGTTTTATACGTTTGTATATTGTAAAACCATTGGAGCAATGATAAATGAAGTATAAGATAATTGCTATGGACAAATTTTAGAAGCCGAAAATAATTCAATTTGAGCACGAAGGTTCATAAGACAGCAAGCTACACGTCAACTCACATTGGGACGGCGCACTTGCACTGAAGCCGCGGCCATGGCACAATTGGTATCGCGTCGGAATTTTATTCATAAAGTCCAGGGTTCGATCCCCGATCGTAGTAAATGTATTTTCCTACATTTATCACACGCCTTCTTGCAATCATTGAAGGAACTAGAAATGCCTTCCTCCTATTAAGGAACAAGTCTATGAGGTATTTGAAATTTACCCTTACCACACGACAAAATCTTAGACTAGTCCATTTTGAAAGGAGTTCAGACAACATTTTAAAGTTTAATAAATTTTAGATTTTTTTACCTTTTTGTGAAGAAAATATTGTGTAAAATGTTGAAATTGCTTGATACAAGCAATTTCTTCATTTTACATTTTTTCCCCCAGTTGTTTTTCTTCGGGGGCGTCCAAAAGCGTCATTGTGTTGGAATGGATTAAAAATTACGATCTGTTGTTCCATATTTCTAACGAAAACCAGCCTGTTCTTCATGTCTTTTAAGTGATTATAATTCCCCCACAGGTTCTCGGTTCGGGGACTCTAAGATTGTTCGATTCCGCCCGACCGTCGGTCACATTTTTATCCGGAACATATCTCCTAAACCATTAGAAATAGCAACATCAAACTTTATACATTTATAGATCACAATGCGGAGAAGTGCCAAGTACAAGAACCGTTGCTCTGTCATAACCACTTTTTGAGTTACTGCCTTTTGATAGATCGGGGGCATATTGTTCTATCGGTGTCCGTCTGTATGTCTGTCTGTCCGTCTGTCTGTCTGCAAAACTTAACCTGCCAAATAAACATTTTCCTATAACATCAACCCTGATTAAGTTACAATGCTAATATTTGGTATGTAGATAGGTCTCAACAAGGCGCAACTGGAGAAGGTTATTTCATCAAGGTCAAGGTCAAAATTTTAACCCTTTTCCCTAAAACTTTACTCAAAAATTTAACCTGCCAACTAAACATTTTCCTACAACTTCAACCCTGATTAAGTTACAATGCTAATATTTGGTATGTAGATAGGTCTCAACATGGCGCAATTGCGGAAGGTTTTAACCCTTTTCTCTAAAACGTTACTCAAAAACTTAACCATTTCTAGAGAATTCCTGTTTCGGGGGCATAGTATTTCACAAATACATCTTGTTACCTTTACATTTTTGTCCGGAATATATCTCCTAAACCAAAAGTGCTTGCAACTTCAAACTAAATACGTATACGTCATTAACAAGAACCAGTACTGTGCCACACCCGTTTTTTTTTTTTTTTTTTTTTTTAGTTATTGTCCTATTGTCAACATATTGATCATAATATTGAGAAGTGTCATGTTCAAGAACAGTAACTCTGCCACTCCCGCTATTTCAGTTATTGCCCTTTGTTATTTTCACCTTATAGTCTTCTTAATCCTGTCTACCTTTTTTACGTCAAAATTTGGTTAACCATTTCCAAAACGGCAAAAAACTAGACCAGGCCAAATTAATGTCTGCTGCAGACGAATGTTATTAAATAAAGAAATAATTAACATTATAGTACAGAAAATATTGAGGAAAAGGGAGAAAATGTTAATCAACGGCATTTTCTTCCTTTCCCTTAATGGTTTCCTAAGCTAACTGATATGGGTGTCAAAACCAGATCTTGTTTTGCAAAATATTTACTGTAAAAATACTTTTTTGATCCGATGGGGGACTCCTGTATTTTCAGATCTGAGTATTATGAATTTCATCCATTTCATAATTTCAAGGAATACTCACATTCTAATTGATATTTTACGTGGCACTAAAACACTATTTTTAAACTCATATATGTCAATAGTACTAGACTGAAACAAACTTGGATCATTGACATAATTAAAACTATGATGACCATTAAAGGGGGGTATCAATGTTACTGAAACTTGATAAAAGAAAAGTCCTAATGCTCCAAGTTACACTCAAGTGAGCATTTAATTCTTAATCCTTATCTGAATTTGCATTAAAATCAAAGGCTTTAAAGCACTGAAAGCACTGGTTAAAGGTCAAAATTGTTTTTAGAATTAATTTAATTAACAACTCTATGTTGAATGAGACAAACAGGAGGTGTAGATTAAGATCAGGGGGAAGATTTCATGGACTCTCGAATCAAAAAGTAAATACTGTATTCATGTATCTTATATGTTATCTGTAGACCCCCCCCCCCCCATTTCTTCTGTAAAATCTACTGCTCTTTCTGTACTCACTTTTTTTCTCTCTCTCCCTCTGTGTTTGTTCCTTTTACTATATTATGTACTTATGAGTTTGTAGGCATCAGTTCCTGTGTTCGTTGTCACATGATTATCCATTTCTAGATCACATGAGATCGTCCTTCAGCCAATCCGTTCACAATTAAAATAAAAAAAAAACTTATCCTGATAAACTAACCATAGAATTCAACCAAACTTCACAGAAATGACCCTTATGTCATGCTCTTTCAAACAACCTCAAAGAATTTATTTCAATCGAAGAACTTTGGTTGCCGTGGCAACTGAGTGAAAAAAAACTTTACAAAAATCTTCTCTTCCGAAACCATAAGGCTTTGAGCTTTGATGTTTGCTAGAAATAATCATCTATTGACCTTCTACTAAATTACTTCAAAGAATTATCGTTCACTGAAAATTATCCTTTTTATGTGCCATCCCTGATTTAACATAGGAATAAAGAAAAAAAATCTTCATCTCCCAAGCAATACGGTCTAGAGCTTAGCAAGTTGGTACATGTATGTATCAATAACCATTGACCCTCTACTTAAATACTTCGAAGAATCACCGTACTCTGATAAGTAGCTTTTTGTGAACAGTTCCTCCGAAACCATTAGGCTCAGCACTTTGATATTGGTATATACCAATGTATATTGATCCTCTACCAAATACTTCAAAGAAGTACCTTACTCTTGAAACAAGCGCTCTATTATAGGATCTTCGATATAGCTTTGATATTTTGTATATATCATGAAGCCTTGAGCCATTATACTTAGGGGAGCAAAATAGGACCATCATGGTTCTCTTATTTTATATCAATCTTCAAATTTGAGGAAAAAGTAATAAAGAACATGATAAGACTCGCATTGAAAAATAAGCGCCACATAAGGTAGAAAGCAATCTCTTCTTTTTCTCACGATTTCCCAAACTGTATATCTTTAGCATGAAAGTTGGGGACTGTGTGGTAATGGATTAAAAAATATTGAACACATCAATTGAATCCACCGTGTGTGTTTTTCGTGAAAATGGTAATAGTAGTATTTTACGTTTTGTGTATATAACCCTTAATTTTGTGTTCAACCTTTACATTAAACGGATGTACACCGCAAATTCATTGAATCAAAGGTAAGTTTAGTTGTTCGTGTTTTCCTATACCTATCGCTGATATTGGTTTCCTTCGTTTAGAAAGAATATTAACCCTTGTCATACTGAACCCAGAATATTCCTGTATTGAAAGAAGGTATAGACAAAGATCAGTTTACACTACCTGATCTTAACTTTAATTTATTTGTTTGTTTGTTTGAATGGGGATTTACGCCGCTTTCAGCAATCTTTCAGTTATATCGCTGCGGCTGGAGCACCTAACACTGGATTCCTGGTATTTCTCACACCAGTACCGTCATCACATCCTTTCCTAGCCTCCAGCTGCTATCCCACATAGGTCTACGATTATCGACCCATTGGTGGGAGACAAATAGTCGGAAAGGATGGGTGCCGCCGTCGGGGATCGAACCCGGGAATTTTCACTTTAAAGCAACAGTTGTTTATGAATTAAAATTTAAAAATAATCATCGACCTACAATAAGTGGATATAATGCTGTCAGTCCTTTTGATTTAATGCAGATTTTTAAAGGATTTTATTCAGCACGTGAAAGGTTAAATCTTACTATATTTTTATGCTATCAACTAACTTCAGCCTTCAATTAAGAGATGAAGAGAACATTTTGTTTTCATGGAGGTATGAACCGAAAAGCCTAATCACACCCGCGTATTCATACATTGTGTGAATAGGTTTCTCGGTTCATACACCCATGAAAACAAAAAATATTATCTTCTTTTCTTATAATTTTATAGCATCGAGCAAAAAAAAAAACAGAAGCGTTACATTTTTTTTTTTTTTTATCGGACTATTTTGCGCGGAAGCATACAAAATTGCTGCGCGCTCAGATTTATGAATATTTTTTTCGACCAATCAGAACGCTCGTTTTTGATAGACGGAACAAAAATTTAAATTATTTTCTAGTTAAAGTGACCAATTACGTATCTGATATCGACCAAGTTAACAGCATTTTGACAAGCTAATCTGGACAGAAAAAGTTTTGTATCTAAGACATCATAAGTGAAAAGGTGTGACGATGAATGTTTTTGTAAGAGGAAAGGTGTAAAAGAAAATCTTTCAATCAATTGCCTTAAACCAAATCCCATTTCCAGCCCCCTCCTGTGGAGTATGTTGGGGGGGGGGGGGCTAGTGGAGTTAAACCCATCGCCGCTAGCAGGAAGTTCAACTTCGATGTTTAGCAGCGGTATGTTGCAAAATTTAAGGCTAGTGACGTGTAACAAAAAGTTCAATTGTTGGTTGTCGACCTAAACGTCGTTATTACAGCTTTAATAAAGCTGAAGTCACGACATTTAAGTCGCCAAACCAACAAAAATACTACTTATAAGTGTTAGCCTGTGTTTGAGTTCAAAATATATTCCCGATCTTAAATGGATTATTCTTTTCATGGTCGCTAAATTCATCATTCTTAGGCCAAATAAACAGCAGGGTAGACTAGGGCTGGCTATCAATTATTCTGTCCACGATTATTTGATCAGAAAGGAACATTATATATCGATATTTTGAGAATTAGCCTAGTATGCATATGCCAATCTTTTTTAAACATTGTTTTTGGTAGTTAAAATATTACATGTTTGTGTTGTTGTTATTTTCTCAATAACTCACTTTCATAACAGATTAATACTGCACTATAGATAATTATAAATAATCAAAGTACTGAAAGTACTGTAATCTAGCAAAGCAAGGTTGAACTCGGAAAATATTCCCCTTGTTGGGAAAAAAACATTGTCGATATTGAAGAAATTTCTTGTTACAAGCAATTTCTTGATTGTCCACAATGTTTGCAAAAAGCTTTTTTCCTGGGGTGCTAAAAAGAGGAATTAATTGAGAATGGGTTTAATAACATGCTTTTGACAGAGTTCTCTACCATTTGAATAGAGTTTAAAATAGTCCTGAAATACATCAGAACTATTTTTTATGGCGTAGGCATTTAACGGATTTAGTGGTTAAGCCTCCAGTGGCAGCTTTCACTCGTTGAACTTTGAGATAACCTCAAAGTTTTGTCTGTAGACTAAAAAACGAAAGACATTTGTGACACTGTTACCGAGCCCGATCTATACTGTAAAATTAGTCATAACATCATAATAACTTCATTTTATCAACCTAACCATCAGTGGGCATATCCCGGGTGTCAATCGAAGAAACGACCGACAAATTAAAATCATTTCCAACGAAAGTGATCTTTGAATTCGGGCGTTTGCAGAAATTAATTTGAAGCATTTTATTGTTTAGGCGACTTAAACGTTGTTACCAAAGCGTATTCATGATAAAGTTACAACATACAGGTCGCCTACCAGCCGTTTCATTTTTGTTGCATGTTACTAACTATTGTTTTGCAAAACAACGCTGTTAAATACCGAAGTGGAACTTCCTGTCGGAGCTCAATCGGGTTTGCCAGCAAACCGTCAATGGGACACTTTAATAAAGATTTTTAATTTCTGACTATCATAAAAAGTGACAAGATATTGCCGCAAGTTTTCCTCTCGTGTAAATAGGCGTAATAATGTAGATGAAAAAGCAATAAAATATCATGTCATTCGAACCCATTATGTAAAATAGTTGTTTATTGAATAGCTCACAGTTTCACTTACATGCAAGATGTAACATGGATAAATCACAAGAAATATTCAAATATAGACGAAATGCATCTTAACCCTTTCTGAACAACGAGTGGTTTTTAATCTTTTAAACATGTCACTAAAGAATATAGCTGTAACTGATGACTTGCGACAAGTACTTTTTGTGCTCTCTAAGGGCGAGCGTAAAGTCGCCACTTCGTCTGTCCGTCCGTCAAATGGGAGTATTTTCCAAACAGCCATTGAGCGACATTTAATGAAACAGCATGCGTGAATTTCTCATGACGTAATTTTTTCGGTTTTTTTTTTTTTTTTTTTTTTTTTTTTTTTAAGGCATTGTCGCGGAAAAAAGGGGACTTAGTTAGAATTTGAATGTTAAATAATATCTCCCCATATGAATTGCCAAAAATTCTCGAAAGAACACAAATATTGTGTTTATCAAAAGCTTAATATGTTGCTGTATGTCTTTTATATTTGGACATTGAAGTGAAACATTTTCTGCAAGACATTTTTGCTGCAAGACATTTTGAGTTAATTTTTATTTTTACATATTTCAATTAGATTTGATATCGCGTAAGGTATTAATCCTTTTTTAAAGGTATATATTTTAATCATTCTTCTTTCCTTTCATTCACCTTTTTAATAAAATATCCTGAAAAGAAGTTTGCTAAAATTTGAGGTCGTTTATTAGAATAAATCGGGTTATAAATTGGGCTGTTAATCTATCTTTAGATTAAGCCGAACAGTTTCAATGTAAAGATCGGTTCAAAATTGTCGTAAGCGTTAGAACGAATATAGATACTTGCCCATCGTTTAGCGCTAACCATGGCAGTTGATGTTAAATAATTTATGGCGTTAGATGTTTTGCTTGTCAATTTGATTCCTTCCATTGACTTTTGGTCATATGACAATGAGGTCATGCGGTGTCGACAATCGAATGCCGTGATAACCACAAAAAGCAAGTTTAAGCTCATCATATAACCGCGATCATAACACCTGGCTAAAATTTAAGTATTAAATATTCGTTTTGGCGTACTTTTCGGCAATTGTCAAATTTCTTGGTTTCAGAAACATCGATACCTTTCTTTAAATTTGCAGCCTCGTTATTGGAAAGGATCGCGTGTTCTCACGAAATATCATTATCGTCTGTTCTAAAATGTCCTTCAAGTCCTTAATTACATTATACATTTATAGCCCTAAACATTTGAAATAGATGAAGCTGTGATTAATTCATCTTTATGTATTCCACTCCAAATTTAGACATTTTCATGACTTTTTAAAACAAGTTATAACTCGTTGCTAGTTATGAATTTGTCTCTTTTAGCGTGAGCAGATCTCAGTGAGGAGAAGCACTGTACGAAAGAGCCATAACTGTAATTGAAATAGGAGTATAATATACCTCATTCTTATTATAATCAATCCCATCCTTATTTCCTCATTCACTTTCAATCATATCTTTATCGGGGAGTATAATCCGTCTCTGCTGGCGGTGTTTATTTTCATTATTTTCTGGCAAAAACAATGCCAAGTTTAAATATGAACTTAACTTCTTTGTTTATGATAGGTATGCAAGTTATTCGCCTGTAACTCCTTTTTACTCACCTGATCACAAAGTTCTCTCCTCCCAAAACCACCGGGCCCATCAACCAAATTTGGCAGAAATATTTCTTATATGACCCTCTTCCACAATTATAGCCACCGACACTCAGGTACTATGTAATGCTTATTAAAATCGTCTGTCTAAATTCCTAATGTTGACCAAATCTATGCTTGGTTAAATTGTAGGTAGCATAAAATATTAAAGCTTTCCTCAAGTAAACATCACAGTAATTTGTCAAAGTGTATAAAAATCCCATTTTTCAAACAATGCTTGTTACTTCCACAACAAATTTATGGTTAAAAATACTCCTTCCAAAAGGTTATAAAATGCACTAGATATATCTATACCTGTGTGAGCCTTCGCATCGCTTTTTTAACAATTAAATATGTGCACCAAGTACAGACTCGGAAAACCTGGGCATCAAGTCGCCACTGTGCGCTCTGACGATAGATTTATATCCTAAGCTTCTTTAGGCAATCAGCATCATTCTCAATACACTGAGTGGTTGTCTGCTCAATATCTGTAATTCACGCGCAAATAACAATGATGAAAATAATAAGACGACAAAATTTAATTTCCAAAGCTAAATTGAATTATTAATAAAGCGTTGAAGACGACGAACTTTAATTCATCTTCCGAAGATTTCAAGCTAAAATAATTAAAATTTTAGTTCCGTCTATCAAAAATAAGCGTTCGATTGGTCGAAAAATTATTCATGCGAACATAAATAGAAATTAAGCACATAGCTATTTTGTATACTTCCGCAAAAAATAGTCTCATACAAAAATGTATCAAAAATTTGAAAAGTTTTTACTTTTTTCGCTCGATGCTATTAATTCGCTAATTCATACAGTGTGATTAGTTTTTTCCGGTTCATACCTCCATGAAAACAAAAAGTATTTTCTTCGTATATTAAATGAATTAATAATACGGCGTCGAAAGCCGGTAACCCTTAATTTGACTAACCCTTCAAAACCATTACGGTTTTGAGCCAATACCAGTTAGTTAGCTCAGTCTCTGAATCCTGGGGACGTCGGATCGAGCCTTGGCCAAAATTTTATCCGATATCTGACAAAGGTCAATGATATAAGGGTCATTTGTCTCACACCAATGGCGATTGATTCGTCTTAGAGGTATGAGCTTCTGGGGTCCCATGTACAATTTTGTTGTTGTGGTAAGATGCACCAGTCGCTACGATATGACTCAAAGTTGAATGATACGATAGGCTACTTGATGCAATCTGTAAGCGATTAATACAATGCTCTGAGCATGCAAATGAGATGATATGGTAAAAACAGGATAGCTTTCTATGCATTTTTGGGGTCGAAATGCAGTTTTTGAAAATATGATTTTCCCGCAAATTGGTATAAAAATGACCAAAAATGTTGAATCGATAGTAAAATGTAGTTAAACTGTGTACACACGAATATAGATTTCAGAGAACAAAAAAGTATTTCATACAGCACACTATGAAAAGTCAGGGAATACCGTTCTTAAAAAAGGGATTTTTCATACAAAGAACCCCATCTTAAGTTTCAGATCGTAAGGGATAGGCATCTACTTTAAAGAAAGATTTAATTACTTCTTAAAGAAGAAGTAGAAACTATATTCAGTTCCATAAATAAGTGTGCATTTAACTTTGTTTTATTCCTTTTATCATATCTCACTGAAAAATAAAAGGTTTGACATCAAATGAAGTGTAAAGTTTCAAGATGATATCCGGCTAATCAGATTTTGACAAAAAGAGAGTTTAGAGTGTTTTTGCTAAATTTAAGTAGATTTGGTATGAAAATCAATGTTGCAAAAGTACACACAAACTTATTTAGTTTTGTTTAACTTAAGCTCCTTGAAGTGTTAACTCAATAACTTATATGTCCACCTCTGCGTCTGATGCAGGCGACTATAGACCTCAAATAAGGCAATATCATTGCAGCTGGAATCTTATTCAATTTCTGAGTTATAGCATTGGCCAAATCTTGGAGATTATTGACGTTTCGAGGCGATAGAACATTTCTCCCTATATAATCTCACCCATGCATGGCTAGGGAAGAACATCAACATTGTTTGTGTTAAGAAACTGCTGCCTGACTCGTGCCAAATGGGGTCGTGAGTTTTCGTGCACGAGGGTAGCAGGTCCATGTCTTCGTAAAAAGGGGACTACTCAAGGCCACAAAACTTGGTCTATGTACCCTTAGGCATTGAGCTTGTCTCTTACGATAAGACGGTTTGTCTTCTGTCTACCCATGATCCCTCGCCAAAACCATTACATTCCCGCCCCTAAATCTGACTGAGATAAAATCTCGACTCGCCAGAAATCACCCTGAACCTCTGTTGTCAAATCCAACGCAAATAATGCCTAGCCTGTAACCGAGAAGCCCGATGACCTACGGTTAATACCGGTCCAACATACGTTCTCCTTGGTAAAATTGGGTCACTGGCTTGCCTTTAACGACGCGACACAGTTTGTCTTGCGGTGTGAAAGGCCGGTTCGGAATCGACTATGAAAGTGCGTAATGGTGGTTAACCTATCAACTCGACTAGTAGATGATCTCGATCGACCGGGTGTACAGCGATCGGCTACACAACCTGTGTGTTGAAACCGATTTCTTAGACGTATAAATGTGTTTCTGTGACAGCCTAAAGCTCTATCCATGTTTATTACGCTATCACCATGAGGAAGCATCATCAACGCTTGGATGCGCTGATTTTCACTTAATCTAGGCATGTTTAATCTTAAACGAAATAAAAGGTAAATGTTACTTTTCGTTATGCGAGGCAACAAAGATTTCAACAATACAAGTTTTGCGCTGCATATATACTAAGCAAGTGCTACCCGCGCGAAATGTGTAAAATCACACTTTTCCGACTGTACTTTTCATAACATGCGAAAATTTTTACAAATCATCGATGGTGAATCAAAATTTTATATAATTCCTTATATGTACGTTATCTGTATGCTGAAATAGTCCAAGTTTAAAAGTGCACACTTTCTTTTGGAGCTGAGTATAAATTATTAGCTATAAGCATGCACAAAATTATGAATTGTAAAAATCATATAAGCCTTGCCGACCTGAATTTGATACTCACGAAAGGCTTTAGGGATTTTGATTAGATGGGCGTATTTATGACGCTCTATAAATGTAATTGATTTTTATTTTAGGCATTGTTAGCCGAAATTGCAAGATCTACTGTCGTGTTGTTTTGTTAGGACGCGGTAATACGCCATAAGGACTACATTTCACTCCACCTAAAACGGCATCGCTTTCTCAGATAAATCATTTATTATGAATATGATTGGCTGTTATTACAAGATTAGGCATCGGATTTAACCGTATTAGGATAAAACGATATATTTGCCGTTGCTGTTATTAATAGATTCAATAGGATTAAATGCCACTTTTACAGTATTTCAGTCATATCGCGCGGCTGGAGCATCTAAAAATGGATTCCTGGTATTTCTCACACCAGTACTTCCACTACATTCTTTCCTAGCCTCCAGCTGCTCTCTTAGTTAGGTTTACGATCGTTGTTGTTATAAAATTAATGTAATTTACTGCAGGTTGTAGTAACAAGGCTTAACCCATTCCAACACAGTCCCGCCTTTTTACGCTCCTCTAGAAAAATCTTTGGAAAACTTTGTGGAGAATGAAGAAATTGCTTGTTACAATAAACGTCTTCATTACCTACAATGTTCTCCACCTCAATAGAAAAATACTTTCAAAGTACTATCATTTTTAAATGTTGCCTGTAACTTCATTGAATTGGGACCAGTCTAAAATTGTACTATCTGGTTAAGGTTAAAAGGGTTGAATGATTTTCTGCTTTTATCACTACTAACTGCTCACGCGTACTCTAAAATTACAACGTCGTAAACATGAAACAGGTATTTTAGTAAACAGAACTTCGTCCGCTATTTCAAGGAATTGACTGGCGAGCTTCCTTAATCTTAATATCGGAGAGGACCGTAGATGGGTTAGGTTAACCTGTCTAATTCGAGGAAATATTTGCGTGTAACAAAGTTTGGAATCTTGTCATTTCATTAAGAGAATAAGAGAATATCTGTTGTTTTCAAGGAATTATGAAAGAAAAAACTAACCACACTGTATTAATGACATCAACCGGAACGAAGACGAATATTCTAATAATTTTAAGACAGTATTATTGAACTTATTAGTGCGCAAACATACAAAAATAGCTGCGTACACAAATTTGTTTATATTTTGGGTGAGAAAAACTTTTTTTTTTTTTTTCAATTAATCAGAACGTTCGTTTTTGATAGACGAAACAAAAATTTAAATGATTTGTGTTTTTTATTTAACACAAGCACAAGAAAGTTTTCAGATGATGTTTTACAGTCATAAATGTCATCAATTACATAATTTACCTTCTGAGTAAGCTTTACACAAAGTTTTCGTTCTGTCGTAAGTTTGATAACACACAATTCATTGTGTCGCCTCATAGGCGACACTAGTTGTGGTATACTCATTCTAAATTTAGATATTACGTCATGAGGGGAAATTAATTCTACCCGAGAATCGCAACTATATTCTAATAACGATTGTTTACAAGATAAATTTTTAAAGTAGTACTATAAACCCTACAATGAAGTTCATCTAATCTTGCAACACGCCGAAATTTCATGAAAGCAATGTTTTCATTGTTTTATTTTGTACGATTCCGTCATTTTTAGCGGGCTTTTGAGGTTAATTTGTTTTAAGCTCACCTGAGCTTCTCCCAAACTATAAGGCCTAGAGCTTTTATATTTGGTATATATCATCACCTATTGACCCCCTACAAAAATACTTTAATACTGTACTCTTACAGTTAACCCTTTTCTGTGCGAACCCCGGTTTTAAAAAGGAAATCTTTAAAAATCTTCTCCTCTTAGACTATCAGGCCAAGAGCTTTGGTATTTGGTACATATCATCACCTATTGACCCTCTGCCAAATTATTTCAAATAATCATCGTACTCTGAAAATTAGCCCTTTTCTGTGCGATTCCTGATTTTACAAAGGAATAATAAGGAAATCTTTAAAAAGCTTCTCCCAAACCATAAGGCCTAGAGCTTGATATTTGGTACATATCATCACCTATTGACCATCTACAAAATACTTCAAAGAATTACTGTACTATAAAATTTACCATTTCCTGTGCGATCCCTGATTTTACAAAGAAAATCTTAAAAAAAAACTCTCTTCCTAAACATTAAGGCAAAGAACTTTAAAATTTGGTACATATCACCACATATTGACCCTCTACCAAAATACTTCAAAGAATTACCGTACTTCTAATTTTAAACCTTTTCTGTGCGATCCTTGATTTAACAAAAGAAATCTTTAAAAATCTTCTCCTCCCAAACTATAAGGCCTAGAGCTTTGGTATTTTGTACATATCCTCATCTATTGACCCTCTGCCAAAATACTTCAAAGATTTACTGTATTCTGAATTTTAGCCCTTTTCTGTACGATCTCTTATTTTACAAAGGAATAAAGAAGAAAACCTTTCAAAGTCTTCCTCTCCCAAACAATAAGACCTAGAGCTTTGATATTTGGTATATTTCATCAGCTATTGACCCTTTACCAAAATACATCAAAGAATTCTGAAAATTAGCCCTTTTCTGTGCGAACCCTAATTTTAGATAGGAATTAGGAATGCTATCTTTGAAAATCTTTTTCTCCTAAACCGTTAGGCCTAGAGCTTTTATATCTGGTATGTATTGATGTCTATACTTCAAACCATATTCAGGGAATTAGCGCTATATGGTGGGATCATCAATATACTAGAATTAAAAGAGAAGATAATTAAACATATTCTCCAAAATAATTAGACAGAGGGCTTTGCTACTTTGTATATATCACAAAGACTTTAACAATCATACTCAGGGGAGCGATTTAGGACGAGTATGGTCGTCTTGTTTTTTTTTTTTTTTTTTTTTTTTTTTTTTTTTGTTTGTTTGTTTTGTTGTGTTTTGGTTTGGTTTTTTTGCGTGGTTGTGGTTTAACTTCAACGTAATTCTCTCAGTGAGCTATTGTGATCAGTCATTGTGCAGCATCTGTCAGTCTGTCTGTCTATCTGTCCTTCCATCCGTCTATTCACCAGTGCATCCATTCTCATTAAGAAAATCTTCTTCCTCTCCTATACTAACCATAAAATTTGCACCAAATTTCACAGAAATTATCCTTAGGTCATGCTCTTTCAAAATACTCTAAAAAATTTAAATCCATGAAGAACTCTGGTTCCCATGCCAACCGAGTAAATACAATTAAACAATCTTCTCCTTCAACCCATGAGGCCTAGAGCTTTGATATTTGGTATATATTATCATCTATTGACCCTCTACTAAAATGTTTTAAACAATAATCATTCTCTGAAAATTAGCCCTTTTCTGTGGAATCCCTGTTTTACATAGGAATAAAGATGGAAATCTTCAAAAATCTTCTCCGCCCAACCCATAAGGCATAGAACCTTGATATTCAATATGTATCATCATCTATTGATCCTCTGCCTTAATCCTTTCATGAGTTACTGAACACTTAAAATTAGTCCATTTCTGTGTGATCCCTGTATTGCGTAGGAATAAATGAGATTACTCAAAAAAGATCTTCTTCTTACAAAAACCATATGGCAAAGAGCTTTGATATTCGGTATATATCATCATCTTTTAACCCTCTACCAAAATTCTTCAAAAATCACATTCTCTGAAAATTGGCCCTTTTATTGTCAGAATTTTGATATACACAGGATTAAACAAGAAAAATTTATTCTCAAAAACAGTTTGGTATAGTGTTTTGATATTTTATATACATATCATATGAAGCCCTGGTAATCAATATAATGTAGTAGATCTAGAAATTGTAATAGCTTTATCGATGCCATTGTCTATTGTTACCTAAAAATGAGATATTTTGATCAACCTTAAACCCATTACCAGAGAACAAAATTTTAGAGCAGTTTATATTGAATCGAGTTGCAGGCTACAATTACTGTTTCATAAACTTTTTTTGGAGAAACAGAACATTTTAAAATATTGGTAAAATTGTCTGCAAACGGGTTAATATTATTGAACTTAATCAATCCATCATATTCAATCATTATCAATACATTTAGCTCTGCGTGGTTAGTAATGCTATCTTGTATCATAAGTTTTCAGTGCCAAATGAAGATAAAAAGCCAAGGATATACCTGGCATAATCAGTGGTCTTTAAATAGAATAGAAAAGAAAGATTGGCTCTTAACTTTCAGACTGGTTGAATTCAGACTATGTAATGCATGAAAGCATTGAGACACATACCTCATTCACTATAAATTTTCATTACTGGAATATTTACTTTTTAGCTAGGCTGTTGTCAAACAAAATTGCAGGTATTGCAGTAAGCTCGGTGTTGTTGTCGTCAGTAAAAACACTTTAGCAGCACTGAGACTTGGATTATATATGTAACCTATTAAAAGATCAACCTGTACTAGCATCAAGGAATTAAAGATGTGTCATTTTAGTAAAAGCATGCCTTTTTCCCTACTCATATCTTTTAACCACTATCCAGCAATCAACAGCCGAGCATTGGCACTTTTGTTTGAATTCATTCACACATACCATCTAAAGCAGTTTGAAAACACATTCCTAAACTTGCAAATACCTTTCAAACTTGCAACCAATGTCAAATTTTAATTGTTTCTGTAACTTGTTTGTACATTCCAGTCACATTGTTGTCTTTTTTTGAAAATACATAACTGATTTATAACAATCAAAAATAGGACTCTACCTATGAAAATTCGCAGAGTTTGCAGTATTTATGTTGTGCCCAATCTTGAGAATATGCCCATTCTTAAGAACGGGCAGACACATTTTGCCCATTCCTAAGAATGGTTGCCCATTCTTAAGAATGGTCAATGCGGTTTGTATGTGTTATCGGAAGCGTTTTTTCGATCAATATCGACCAATATATTAATGAATCGACCAACCAGTAGTCAGTCAATTGCTAGATTAACCAATCAATAAATAAATGGTATATTTAACCGTGCGGGTTGACATATACAAAGCGAAGAGCTTTCACTTCATCAGAACGCAATTTTGTCGCACTTCTCTACCACATTCGGAGCAGCTCGCACCCCGAGATGAATTAACAGGTTTAATTTTTTAACTTTTACAAGTCTCTGTTCCAAACTGGACTCTAAATACTTTAAATAGTCAAGATTTATCACCTTGTGATAGATAACGCAATGTACTCATGATCCGTTATGTCGTACCTGAACTATTTCGTACCGTTTATGTTGGGTGGACGTATTGTATCTATCGCTAGATTTGTACTCGTTGTTTTATACTTTAACCCTTTCCTTTAGTGTACAATCCTAGTTTTTTACGTTCCTGTGAACAAGGAGTGCTCTATTAACTGGGTCCAAGGTCATAGGTCAATTGCTGATAAAATACTGGTCTGCTTTGCAACAATTCTAGTTTTAATTACTACAAAGAATTTTCATGCTTCTAAACTGTATTCAGTTGGTTGAGTTTGGTTGATCTATGCTGAATGATGGTCCATCTCATTTACATGATTTGATTTTAGCTCACCTGAACAGGAAGTGCTCAAGGTGAGGTATTTTGGTAAATTTCTGTCTGTCATCTGTCTGACTGTCAGTCTGCTCACAATTTCAAAGAAATCTTCTACTCCTAAACTAACCATCAGATTTTAAGCAAACTTCACAGAAAGGATCCCAAGGTCATGCTCATTCATCAAACGTCAAAGAATTGGAATCAATGAAAGTCTTTGGTTGCTATAGCAACTGGGAGAAAAAATATTTTATGCTACCAAACCATTAGGTCTGAAGCTTTCATATTTTGCATATGACATTGTATTATGATACTGTGTCACGAGATCAGCTTCAGCTCTAAGATATTAGTTCTCAGATTGTACATAGAGATAATGAAAGAAATCTCTAAAAAATCTCCTCCTGCAAACCCATAAGGCCTAAAGCTTTCAAAAAAAAAAATTCAAATTGTTATTCTGAGATCAAAATAAGTCCTTCATTGTTAGATCCTGGATTTTACCTATAGATAAAGAAGGTCTCTAAGGCCAATAGATTTCAATTTCTGTATGTAACATTGTCCAATGCTCTATTAAAATAGATAAAATCATTACTCTGAGAACAATTTAAGCCCTGTATTGTGGGTTTCTGTATTTTGCCTAGATATGGAGGGAAATATTTAAATATCTTCTACCAAACATTAAGGCTTCGAGTTTCCAAATTTTGCATGTGATATCCCCTTGTAATACTCTACCAACATACTTCAAATTGTAATTCCAAGATCACAGTAAGCCCTATGTTTTGGGTTCCCTGGATTTTTCAAAGAGATAATTGAGGAAATCTTCGGAAATCTTCTCCTCCAAATATGTAAGGCCAAAGGCTTTAAAATTTAGCATTTATCATCTCAATATGATTCACTACCAAATACTTTAAATTATTACTATGAGAGCAAAGGAAGCCCTATATGGTGGGTTGCCATAGTTTACCTAGAATTCTTGAAAATTCTTCTCATCCCTTGCAAATTTTGTATATAGAATCAATCCATGGTAGCCTATGAAAAAGCTACCATATATTTCTGCAATGTACTTAACCCTTTCCTGTTCAATCCCTGCTTTTTACGTCCCTGAGTTTTTATACTTGAGAAAAAAATTGTGGAAAAAGAAGAAACTGTATCTAACAAGCAATTTCTTCCTTTTCCATAATTTTTTCTACCCGAAAGAATGATTATTTTTCAAATAAAATCAAATTTGAATTGAAGTCTGCAAACCCTTTGAATTTGGACAGGTCTAAAATTTTGAAAAACAGGAAAGGGTTAAGCCCTTTGTTGTGTTTTCCTAGATGTTTCCTAAAAATAAGATAAAGAAATCTTTAAACATCTTCCCTCTATTAAACCACGAGATCTAGAGCTTTCAGATTTTACATGCAGAATCACCTTACGTTACTCAATCAAAAAATTCTGATTTTTGGTCTTTGATCAACATATAAGCCCTATTTTGTGAGCTCATGTTTTACATGGAATAGCTAGACAGGATAACTTCTCTATCATTAACAAATGACATATGAGCTTTCAGTTTGTTCATGCAGAATCATCTAAATGTTATTGTGCCTAACTCTCTCAAATTATTACTTGTAGCTAAACACGAGCCTTTTGTTTTGGGTTCCTAATTTTTTCATAGCAATAAGAAAATCTCTAAAAAATCATGGCCTAAATCTTTCAAATTTTGCATGCAGAAACTTGGCCTAAAAACTTCAATGTCAAAGTTGTTGAACATAAGCTCTATATTGTCCATTCCAATCTTACATGGATTGATTAACCTATTACAAGACAACAAAATTTTAGCTACACAATAACACTTTTGGATGCCCCTCAAGAAAAACAATTGGGGAAACATTGTAAAAAATGAAGAACTTGCTTGTTGCAAGCAATTTCTTCATTTTTTTCATTATGATTTCTACCCAGAAATTTTAAAAGAAATCTCAAATTTCTCAGATTTTAATTTTTTGTCTGCAACTCATTTCAATTTGGGCCAGTCTTAAATCTTGGCATCTGGTAATGGGTTAAATACAAATTTATATTCCTCATGGATTTGATACATTTGCATTTAGCCTGTAAACATAGCTTATTTTATATTCACTTGCCAACTATATAATTACTATCTTTCTCTTTTATTTGTTTGCTATTTTCAACTGTATCACAGTTATATCAGGGCAACTGATGCACCTAACCATGGCTTCCTGTTGTTTTCCATACCAGAACATCAACATTCAAGGAGCTACCATATTATGGCAATGAAGAGTACTTTTCATTTGGCCATTGGTGAGAGACAAATTAATAACACATGCAATGACACATGTTGAAAATGAATATAGCTTTTCTGTGATTCAAACTCATGACCTTTGGATTCAGGATCAATTTTGGTGCAACCCTACTCAAATATGCTGGATTTTTTTTATTGTACTGTTAATGATTTCAAATTTTATGTTGACATTCCATCCAATATCAAGGGGGGGAAATTTAATAATGACCATGTCAAGGCTACCGCTCTTCCCTTGCAGTTTGAGATAAATCTTTCTAAAACATACTGAAAATGTTTGTATTGTCATGGGGATGATCTCCATTTACCCATTACCAGATGGCAAAATTTAAGACTGGTCAATATTGAAAGGAGTTGCAGACAACAATTTAAAGTTTATGAAATTTTAGATTTTTTAACCCTCTGGGCAGGAAACATTGTGTAAAATGAAGAAATTGCTTGTAACAAGCAATTTCTTCATTTTACACGATGTTTTTCCAGTTAGTGTCATGGGTTAAATTATCATGGTTCCATTCTGCCTATACCAGGGAAAAGCCAACTTCATTTTTCCACTTAACATATCACTCTTTTGGCTCAAGCCTGCTGAAAATGTATGATTGATGCCTATGAAACATGGTAACATTCCATCCATTGTCGCTGGAAAAGGGGCTTTAGTGACTAATTCATTGGTACTGCACTATAGATCATAATTTTCAGCTCAACTGGCTAAAAGCCATGGGGTTATTGACATGGCTTGGTGTCTGTTGTGCATCCAGTAATCTCTCTGTCTGTAAGTTTTACTGTAAAGATCCTCTCACCAGAGTACTGATCTAAATTCAACCAAATTCACAGAAATGATAATTGGGTGACATTTTATTAGATTCCTTCAAAGAATTTTGATCAGAAGGAGAACATGACTTAAATGGGTGGAAACATTGTATGTTGAAAAGTTTAAGAAAAACACTCAGAAACCAGTTGATAGATTTCGACCAAATTTTGCAGGAGGGATCCTTGTGTGACCCTGAATCAGATTCCTTCAAACAAATTTGATCAGATGAAAATCATGTCTTTAACCCATTCCCACACGATGACACTCTCTGTCACCCCTCAAGAAAGACAATTGAGAAAACATTGTGTAAAATGAAGCAATTTGCTTGAACCAAGCTATTTCTGCATTTTCCACAATGTTTTCAAAAAAATTGAAAAATTCACAGGATACAATTTGTTTGCTGCAACTCTTTTCAATTTGCACTGGTCTAAAACTTTGTCATATGGTTAAGGGTTAATGGGCAAGGCTAATTTCCAAATATGTTGAAAACTTTGAAGAAACTTTTTCTCACAAACCAGTTGATTGATTTCATTCTTATTTCACAGGGATGAGCCTTTGTTGACTTTCATCAGATTAATTAAAAGAATACTGATCGGTTTAAAAATGTGGGTTACATGTGCGGGTCTTATTACCAAAAATGGTAGACAGTGAAAACTTTTATTTCTCAGATACAAGTCGACTTATTTCAACCAAATTTCACAGGAATTATCATTTGGAGACCCTTTAAAGGGAGGTATCGATGTTTCAGAAACTCGGATAAGAAAAATTACCAAGTGCCGAAAAATACACTCAAACGAACATTTAATACTTTAAGTTGGGTCAGGTATTGTCTTGGTGGTTGTCTAATAGACCTAAAGTGGCTTTTTCTGGTTATATCGGAAAGGTTCAGCGGAATTCCAGGTTATTTTTAGATATCACGGAATTCGGCTGTCGACATCGGATGACCTCATTTGCATATGACCCAGTCAAATGAAGGTAACAAATTTACTAGCGAAACAGCCAACGTCCTAAATCATGTCACATGAAAGGACTGATCTTTACAGACCGGCTAGCGAACATACCTCCTGATGACGTAACGATGACGTTGGTTTGATTTAATTTAAACTAGATGCAAGGTTCTAACGGTTATTCGCGCCACGTGAATGCCCTATAATCTTCGTAACTGTCTCGGATTAATCTCAAAATAGATAAATAGCCTACGTAGGCTATTAAGGAAATACCCTGATTTTTTCTGATAAGCGACCTCAAATTTTTGCAAAACTACTTTTCGGCACATTGTTTTCAAATAGTTTATGAGAGGAAATAAAAATAATTAAAATCTGTGACATGAAAAAAACATCGATACCTACCTTTAAGTTAGGTCAGGTATTGTCTTGGTGGTTATCTAATAGACATAAAGTTGCTTTTTCTGGTTATATCGGAAAGGTTAAGCGGAATTCCAGGCTATTTTTAGATATCACGGAATTCGGCTGTCGACATCGGATGGCCTCATTTGCATATGACCCAGTCAAATGAAGGTAACAAATTTACTAGCGGAACAGCCAACATCCTAAGTCATGTCACATGAAAGGACTGATCTTTACATTTCTCCTGATGACGTAACGATGACGTTGGTCTGATGTAATTTGAACTAGATGCAAGGTTCTAACGGTTATTCGCGCCACGTGAATGCCCCAAAATCTTCGTAACTTCTCGGATTAATTTAAAAATAGATTAATAGCCTACGTAGGCTATTAGGGAAATACCCTGCTTTTTTCTGATAAGCGACCTCTTATTTTTGCAAAACTACTTTTCGGCATATTGTTTTCAAGTAGTTTATGAGAGGCAATAAAAATTATTAGAATCTGTGACATGAAAAAAACATCGATACCTACCTTTAACAGATTTCTTCAATGAATATGATTGTAGGAAAAGCATGGCTTTTTCCTGGTGGGGGGCTAATTTCCATATGTTAAATATATTCTGAAAACTTTAAAATCTCCACAGAATCCTGTGGGTGGGGATTTTTAACCAAATTTCACAGGAATGACCCTCAGAATGACTCTTTGTCAGATACCTTCATATAACCTTGGTCAGTTGAAAAACATGGCTTTTATGTCCATGGCATAGAAAGGATATTTTGAAGATTTTGTAAATACCTTTTCATTTGAATGAATTTTACATACCTTAACTTGACTATTGTAAAAAAGTGAACATTTTTAAATGCTTCTGTAGAACTATTTCAAAGAATTCATTGCCCAGATTTATTTGCCAGATATGGCAAAGATAATTCAGTTTATATTGAATTCTGTGGCCACGACAATATTGCTTTTGGTAGCATGTCAGACTCTTAATCAGCTAGGGTGTTCCAGGTTCGGTCCTGGGTTTGCGGCAAATGTGCTTTCCGACATTTGTTGAGGCTCGGAAAGGATGTAGTTATTGTGTGCTTGTGAGAAATACTAGGACTCCATGGTTAGATATATATGAAGTATTGTGTTGTCTTAGAGGCAATGTAATTGTAACTACTCTAATCACCCTTTTTGTCCATTATACTTATGAAACATGCTTAAATGTTTGTGTAGCCACCAAAATGGCCCCTCTATAAAGGGATGGATTTCTTTAGTAGAATAGATGACACGAGATGGAAGTGATTTAGCATTACATTGTTACGCTTGTTTGTAACCGATTACCACATAATTTCACTTACCTCACTGAAGAAATATGATTAAGGAAAATTTGAAGCAAAACGAGCAAATGGCTTGTAACAAGCGATTACGCCTTCTTGCCAAATATTTCCTACCTTATTTGGTGCTTATTTCCAATTTGAGTAGACTTTGCAAATTTTTTTGCAGCTTAATTCTTTCAGTTTTAACATTATCTAACATTTGTCTGGTAATTGGTTAACACATTCCCACGCAAGAAAATTTTACAATGGTCCAAAAATTGAAAGAAGTTGCAGATGATAATTTAAACTCAATGAAATTTTAGATATTTCATATTCCTGGTTATAAAACATTGTGGAAAATGAAGAAATTGCTTGTTACAAGCAATTTCTTTACTTAACACAAATGTTTTCCAATTGTTTTTTTTAGTGGTGTCAAAAAGCGCCATTCTGTGGGATTGGGTTAAAAGGTTTTTTTCCTTTACGATGCTGTCCGGTGATCTTGCGCATCTAAGATAACTTCCATAGTGCGCAAGATCACCGGACGCGCAAGATCACCGGACACGACTGTATCAAGGTGCTACCATTTTTACTGAGGCGTAAAACCTCTAATTGTCACGGTTACAATTCGTTGAATATCTTCACACACTTAATAATGTCATATATGCATTATTTGTAATCAAAAGACGGGTTTACAGGCTGACAGAATACGGTAGAAACTGTCATAGTGACATCGTCATTTCTTAAGGATTGACTGCGTTCCGTCTTCGTGTTTTCTAAGATGGAAGATTGGTGTAGCTTTAAGAATAAGATTACGTAATATTAGATCTTATTGATCTTACAAAAACAATATGATCATGATATTTTATTTTGCCATGGGACGACCTTTTAAAAAGATTATTGGTTCACCGGAAGTTATATCGAACGACTGTAGTGAAGCCGTATCGGAGTTTTTATGGGTTTTTTTATAATAACGTTTTATTATGGTATATATTACGGTTCACATACAAAGTAAATGTTCCAAAATTAATATTTCTTACAGTATTACCAACGAATAGGCCTGTTTTCGTATTAAAATCGACGTTTTGCCCTTTCTTAAGAATGGGCAAAGCCTTGATTTTACCATTTGCCCATTCTTTAGAATGGGCATTCTCAAGAATGGGCACGACATTTACACTCTGTCATTTTCGTACTTTTAGACTCAATCACTTGATTTCTCAACACAGTTCTTTTTATGCCCCCTGCATCACTAACATCTGGGGCCTATTGTTTTACCATTGTCCATTCATCTGTCTGTCTGCAAAGCTTAACTAAAATACTTAAAATTGCTAATTACTGAAAGCTTATTCAGCTTGCAATGCTAATATTTGGCAAGATAGTAGATTTCAAAGATACACATCTGCAGATTCCAAAGTTATAGTCATGAAACAAGGCAAAGGTCATCTGTCAAGGCCGAACTTTTGAAAAAAATTGCTGTTTTGGAGGCATTTGTGTTTCATGAACACTTCTTGCTTATTCACTCATTTCTTTCGATCAATGTAGTAGACAAGTTTAATACCTCATTATACTTATATCCAACTGCTCAGATGCTTTCTTTACCAATAAAAAATTAAAGAATCCTCAGATTTTCAATCGAAAAATACCACACCACAGTGTAGAATTCCATCTCAGTTTGCAATATATTTCAACAAAAATATTAAGATTCGTAAAAGTTCATCCAAAATTCACTTCTGGTTAAAACGAATTTTAACCCTCTATTTTTTTATAAAAGTTGATATTGATTCAAAATGTAAAAATTATGTAAACAATAATAGTAAGAGCAAATAATTTAAAACAAACTAGCATTTGTTCTTTCAAATATTGTCGGTAAAGATGAAGAAATTTCTTCTTTTCCCCCACGATTGTCCATCTTCCTGCCTGTCTATCTGCAAAACTTAACCAAAAAAACTAATCATTGCTCATTACTTCAAGCCTAATCAAGATACAATGTTCATATTTGGCATAATAATAGATCTTCATGATACACATTTGCTGGTATCAAGGTCATGAGACAAGGTCATGGTCGTCTGTAAAAGTCAAACTTCTGAAAAATTTGTCGTTTCAGAGGCATTTGTGTTTAACAAACACATCTTGTTCTCTTTGTCTATTTTATACTTTCATTTAATTTGTAGATCCACTGGACAAACGCCACTGGGGTCATTGTCATAGTGTTGTGTTCATTGTGCATCCATTCTTCCATGTCTTCAACCATTAAATTTCCTTTAAACTATTTCCTTTTGTACTATAATGCATGTACAAGTTAAGGTTAGTAATGAAAACTCAAGTTTGTCCATACTTGTTATGGTAAGTAATAAAAACTCATTTTTTTCACATTTCAATACTCTCTACAGCTTGTGCATCTATGCATCAATTTCAACATAATTCCACATATACATTACTCACCTAGCTTTTTTCCCAAATTTCTCAAAGATTTCAAATTTCATAAATGTCATGGCTTCAATGAGCTTAATTAATTCTCCAAATGCCTACCCGGTTAGGTCAGCCAGTAATACATGACTCTCAATCCTTTGGTCGTAGGATTAATCCTCATCTCAGCAAACTCTGGTGTGACATTTGCAAAGTTATTGTTGCATGCTTCATTTATCTTCAACCAAATCATAACAAGTACATGTAAGCCTAAATTGGATGGGCCGCAGGTAGCTCAGATAAAATGTTTGTCGTACTGTACTGTGTAAGAAAAAACAGAAAGCCATTTCTAGCTGCACCAGCCACCAAACTATAACTGAATACTGTTGGAAATCACACTTAATTTCATTCAATCAAAAAACACATTTCACAATAATAATTTTTCACTCATGCAAATAGAAATATGTAAACAAATTTATTCCATTTTGTCCCAAATGTATGGTAAGTGTAAAGCAAGAAATATTACACAAGTAACATATTTAAAAAAAAAAACCTTTTTTTTTTCAGTGAAAGTGTCAATTTCCCTTCCTTTTTAAAAAATAATTACAATTCCATTATATTCCCATGGTAAAATTCAGGCAAGTATAGTGAATCAAACTTATGTACCTCTAAAATTCATACATGTCAAACAACAGTATTAGCAACTTTTTTTAGCTCACCTGATCTAAATAAGATAATGACAGGTATTTCTTTTAAACATTGCCTTTGTGAATTTTTAGTTTTGCTGCTACTCATAGGAGAGTACTCTAACTTTTGTTAATTTCATTTTATTATATTCTTATAGATACCATTGGCATTCTCATTTTTGTCCAGCCCACGTTCGGTGAGCGAGACATAGTGGTCACAATGACAACTCGGTGTGGGTGCATTTGAGCAACTGTTGGTCAGTCAGTTAGTCCGTCCGGTTTTGTCTGGACAATTACACCTACATTTATGGATGAATTTCGAAATAACTCGGAACTCTAGAAGAATTTTACTCCCCCATTGAAAATTAGTCAGTGCATGTAACAGAACATTTTTACGCCCCACCCGCATCAGTCCTTTCACGGATAATAGTTACCACTGTCCGTCTGTCTCAAGATATTGATTTTGTAAGGGCGACACAATTCACTTTGCTGTACATTACAGCAATTTTTTACTTGTGTCGAACTGTAAGAGCAAGCTCTAAATGCGTTTGAAGTTGTATCGTCTATTTGAAATATCCAACATTCGACAGTGCCGGCGTCAGTCAGAGAGACGGGGGAGGAAAAGGGGGTTGATCTTAAGTGGGTCCTAGGCTAGAGGAGTTAGAAATTTGCTAAGGAAACCTGAAGTCTGTTTGGTTGATATTCCCCGTGTTTCTTGCACGCATTCATAAGCAAGAACCCACTGCAATAACGATATTTTTTTTTGTTTGATTGTTTTGAGTGAGTGTGCCTGCGTGCACGTGTGGGTAGTTGCGTGCGTGTGTGTATACGCGCGAGTGCGGGTGTATTTTCTAAATAACATTTTCACAACAGCGTATTTTGTAGACCTACGATACCACGAAGGTTTGAAATAACTTCTTCGAAGGTTGACGAGTCTAAAATTTTGTCATTTGGAAATGGGTCATTTAAGATTAAAATCTGTCATACAGCATTATGTTCACAATACATTTTTTTCTAAAATGTTCCCCCAATCAGCGTTTTATAGAGTTTTGCTGAGGTTGCAGTAGTTACTGTTGTTGATCGGAGTTGGATATTTCATCATTGAAAGACAGCCAGTTTAAGGGTGAAATGAACACGTTTTCTCCTTTAGCCATACAGGTATACGAAATGACTATGGATACAGGATACGCCTGGGTTGTCATGGTGGCGAATTTTGGTGCAGTTGTCGTAAACAGCGGTCTCCTATTAACGACAGGAATTGTGATGACGACACTTCAAGAGAAATTTCAAGATGATGTCACAAAAACAGCCCTCGTGACGTCACTGTATACTGCGTTATCATCGCTAGCAGGTAAGTCTTCAAAACACTTCTTTTACTTCGGAAGAAAAGGGGGTTCTATACTAAAAAAACTTCATTGCCCAGTGAGAACAGGATGACCAGAGTTTGGCAAATTTTAGTTTGACAGTCAAAGTACTTTCTAGACATTATACAATCAAAGTACTGAAAAGTGCTGTAAGCTAGAAAAGCATTTTTTTTTTTTAATAATCTTCTTTGTCAAATGTTATCATGATGAAGAAACGAGTACAAAGTAACCAAGGAGTTAACCCATTCCCACACTTTCCCTCCTTTTACGCCCCTCAAACAATGTTTGTGGAAAACAGTGTGGAAAATGAAGAAATTGCTTGTTTCAAGCATTTTTTTTTTCATTTTCCGCATTGATTTCTACTTAACGAGATAAATATTTTAGAACTTTCTACAATTTAAATTTGTCGTCTGCATCTTCTTTGGAGACTCTGATCAGAGTCATTTGAACACGATGTGCTCAAGTGAGCTGAAAATACCGAGGCGATGAACTTGCATGCAGAGTTGGCAATATTCCTGAAATATATAAGAACTACTTTTTATGGCGTAGGCATTTAACCGATTAAGTGGTAAAACTGCCCTCAATGGCAGTTTGCACACGTTGAACTTTGAGACGACCTCAAAATTTTGTCTGTTAACTTAAGCTATCAAAGCTTAGGTTTAGCTAGCTAAAAAAGAGATAATTAAGGAATATCGCCTTAAAGAATTGATCCGACAAATTGTAGTAGATAAAAGGTAGAATCAATTTTGACTTTCACATGACCGAAAATCGCACTTTTCTACGCATCGCATCTTCTTTTATTTCTAAATAGGATATCATTTTAGAATGAAAATGACTTCATCTAACTCTTCCGTACATGGTACCGTATTTGAAATTCTCTGATACGGATATTTATGTAGTCTATTGCAGCGAGTGTATCGATGTTTGTCAATATCGTAGATGTTGTACAAAATACCATTTTACCCCGTGTCATGCTTAGTATAATCCTGTTTAGAATTGCATTAAGTAAAAGCACCGAAATCTCCGGGGAACTAGCTGCAGGTTAATATTCTGTTGAAAATTGATTTTATAGACAATTCTTATTTGAAAGGGGCAAGCAGGTGGTGTAGACTAAGACCCGACTGCACATGTTTGTTGGCTGATGGTTGTCTATACCTCCTGTCCAAATAGGAATATTCCGGGATCGGCATGACAAGGGTTGTAATGAGGATTTGCAAAAATCAGTATGAAATATGGTATACTTTTTCAGTTAATCTATTTTGAAGATGTCGCTTGGTTTTTGCAATGGTTTTTGGAATAGCCACTAGGTGCGTCACGCGTTTATTTTTAAAGAGTTTGATTACGCGGATAGGCCTCTCAACAGATATCGAGACGTCACTCGGAGTTATAATCGATTTTGCAAAGCTTCAAAACCATTGCAAGAGCTCATACAGGGATGGCAGTCTAGGTTTTTAAGCAGCACTATTTGATTGTCATCATTATTAGCGCTACATGTGACAAAATTACACTCTTTATTGAAATGTCTACTTCATCTAGCAATGGCAAAACATTTGCTCTACTGGTGTATACTAAATGGCAAAAGCAGTGGAACTATCTAACAAAAATATAAATAACATTGACGGAGAAAGTTTTCCAGTACCAGACGAGTTTGTTTGGATGTGTATTCGTTGTTGTGTTGAGATAGTTCTTTGGCAACATTTATGCTCAAGCTGAAAAACTTGACTTGCAATTTGAATGTAGACATTTTTATTAAATGCGCTAGCCCCTTGGTCTTGCTAAATTCGAATGATCCATTTAATTGTTCGTTTGCAGATGTCACTTTCTTTCCTTCTTTTGAATTAGGGTCATATACAAATAAGGTCACGCGGTGTCGATATCTAATTCTATAAATAACGTCTTGGTCCGCTAGACATCTTTTAGATAACGACAAATAGCCAAATTGTTGGGCCTTGTTTCTTAGGAACTAGTACTAAGTTGAATGTACGGCTTCCATCAATCTGTTGCTAGACCCGACCAAAATTAATCCCTCTGTGGCCCCGCCCACTTACTTCATTGCCCCCATTCATTGACTCAAACAGGAAGTCCTGCTTCGATTTCAAGCGGCGTTATTTTGAAATAATTAAAGCCAGTAGCACTTAACAAAAAAGTAGAAGAGTTGGTTGGCGACCTAAACGTCGTAACTACAGTTTGAATAAGCTGTAGTTACGACATTTAAGTCGTCAAACCAATAAACAAGTTGATCCAAAATAGCAGCAAATGTTGGAGATCAAAACTCATATCTAGTCTCAATGAGTGATTTTATTGTCCGACTGTTATTTGATTGACAGCCGCGATTGGTCAATTCTAAATGGAATTTTTCATTAACACGTAAATTCAGATTCTTTCAAATCTACGAAAGTCATTTAAAAGCAGAATAGTTTTTTTTTTTTTTTTTTTTTTTCAGATTTAAATATAAACACAGATGTTTGAACAATTTGATCGGGTATTAATGAAAAGTTGAACGATTAATTCTGAATAAAATAGACGAAAATGGGCGTCAATTTTATAGTCTTCTTACTTGTAGCAGTTCGATAGAAGTGGCATCCTAGTGATCAATATAGCTGTTTTCTTTGTCTCTACCATTGATATCAGAACAAAACAAGTACAGTCATCTAATCGATTTTTTATCATGTATCTTATCAGAATTCAAATGAAAATTGTCAAAAACACAGAAAATGCCACGTAACCTAATACTGTATAAAGGCGCACGTGTGTATGTGTGTGGTTTTTTTCCCTCCAGATATAAGTAGGAAACAAGAACAAAAAATGTAAATTTACATTACCTGAACTAAAGTGATATATTCTTCAGGAAACACAAATGTATCTATTTGTACTCTTTCAACACCAACGGCAAGTTACATTTTGTATTGTTCTGAACACGTTTATTGTACTAATACCGTCTATTACAGGTCCCATTGGTTCGCTTATTGTATCCCGTGTTAGTTGTCGAGTTGCTGTAGCAACTGGCTCTATGTTGATGACGTCAGGATATCTTATTACGGCATTTTCTGAAAGTCTTAACATCTGCATATTCTCATGCGGATTTATGGCAGGTAAAATGATATTTCGTCAATCGAACAGGTTAGAAATTCAAGCCATTTTATCATAGATTTTTCAACTATAAATATTATCGAATTTACCTTGAAACTTGATCATTATTATTTAATCATTCGAAATCATAATTACTCTAAATGAAATCTAGAAACATATCGAACAATTCTTATTACTTATTTACTCGTTGAGGATTTATATCATTTATAATTGATTTGAATTATAACGACATAACGAGGATTGACGTGTTTCGATACTATTGCTTCTAAACGCAGCTATTCTTGATAATCCCAGATTATCAAGATCATAACACTTTGAATAAATCGTTGTTTAAACCAAGAAAAAACAAACAAAACAAAACCAACAGATGAAAACAAAATCACTAAAACAATGAAATATGTATATACAATCAGTGGCGAGAAATCAACGACTTGTCTCTCTTTTTTTGAGATTTTTTTTATATAAAAGATGATGATAATAGTTTGTATTTTGATGGAGGTATGAACCGAAAAAAATTAATCACACTGAAACATCGAAAAAAGCAAAGATTTTATAAATTTTATACTTTTTTGTATGTGACTTTTTAGTGCGGAAGCATACAAATGGCTGCGTGCTCAAAATTTTGTTCATGGAGGTATGAATCTTTTTTCCCTGGCCAATTATAACGCCCCATTCTGATAAACGAAAGTAAAAAGAAATTATCATATTTGTTGAAAGTTCTTATTTAGCATGAATTACTGACTACAGAAGTGATTACCGATCGTCCTAATGTTCAGCCAATGAAAAGCAATGATTTCTTTCAAAATTCAAAGAATATTTGTTGTGGAAGTTGACAATTCGTTCGGTAATGTGAAAAAATAAAATAGAGTTATATGTCGAAAAAAGCCCGCTTGTTTAGATCATAATGGAGCGGAGACTGCGAAAACCAGACAGTGGCGTTATAAGTGATCTGTAGACATGGGCTTTTAAACGTCTTTTTTTCAAATATAACTTGTTGTTTAACTTGTTGGTTCTATTTTTGGTGTTGTCCATGCACAAGAAGTAGATCTAAAAATATGTAAAATGTATAAAAAGGATAATGACGTTCAGCCAAGAGCGGTAAATTAAACCCTTGTCAATTTGCACAAATCTAGCCTATACGTACATTTTTTCATCGTTTTCATCATGTTTTTTTGAGGCCTCTTTGCATTTATGTGTAGGTATAATAGGAGCAGGCAGAGCTAAAGGGATATGAAATTACTTACTGTAATCAAATAGGGATCTTATGAGAGAAAGATGAAATTCAAATGCAATTAATCCTCATCGGTGAGAAGTGCAATGCTTCGTTCTCAAGAGGACTAGTTTTTTGTACGATCCAACAAACACAGGAAATGAAGCGTGGCCAAGCGTACTTTTGGACGGTCCTCGATGACTTCAGATCCTACGGTATACTATACGTACGTTATTTAACAGGAAAGCCTCAAAAAGTTAATAGCCATGAAATTTTAGTTCCAGTGGTATAAATTCGAGGTTTTGTCGTGATGTATTGAACGATTAAAATTACGACAGATGATTAAACTCCCTCCTCCCTCTTCTAATTTCGTTGATTTGATTGTACGACGTGTGATGCAATAAAAAGGACCGGTATCGTGATTGAGGTGTAAGTCACGTTATTGGATAAAAAATAGGTCGATCGGTCAAATAGTTTTTGTTCATAGGCTGACAAAACCGTGCTATATGCTGTAGTTGTAACTTCGTGATAGCAGACAAACTCGCCTGTATGCAATTTTTAATCCTTTTCGTTTATTTATTGTTACGCAAACCAAAAAAATGTAATAGCAAAATAATCGTGTTATAAAACATTGACTAATTTGTTGTTTATTCCCTCAATCGATCACTTTTGATGAATCAGCGATAACAGTAGTTTATCTCTAGTTTTCTTTAGTAGGTGCGAGTAAACAAATTACACGACAGCATTGTGCATCTGTGATAAATAAAGCAATATAACTTAAGCTTTAGAAGATAGATTAGTACTGAAAATATATCGATCTTTGGCGTAAGCGAATCGCTTCACGTTAAAAGATTATGCATTGGTATGAACAATAATGTGTAAGAGACAGTTTAGTTCTTTTTTTAAAGGATGCTACATACGATGCTTACTTACTTATTTACATTTTCATTAATATGATGTGCTTGAATCAAACGATAATAACGATTAATAGTGTAAATGCCTTTATCATTTTTTCCAGGTATGGGTTCCGGGATCTCGTATACAGTTTTGTTTATCGTGAATGGTTTTCATTTCGAAAAGAGGCTCAATTTAGCGACTGGAATTTCTTTTTCTGGGGGAGGTGTTGGTTTATTCGTGCTAGCTCCTCTTTTAGAGAAGACGAAAGAAATTTACGGCTATCCTGGTTTATTCATAATGGCGGCCGGAACCAGTCTTCAATTATTGGTTTTCGCGTCACTTATGAGACCTTCGCGGTTGGAAATTGAGGTTAAATCAAACAGAAGATCGCCAATAGCAGAACAAATCGCCGATAGTCAAGGACGAATGTACCTTAGATTGTTTTGTGACAAAGCAACTATGTTTTTGATAGTTTCATATGGATTTTTCAGTGGTGGTGTGTATACGGCGTTTATGTATTGGCCTAGCTTATGCCAAGAAAACTCATTTAGTCCCTTACAAACGTCTTTTTTCCTTTCTGTCTCAGGAATATCGGCTATAATTGGACGTTTGGTCATCGGCATTTTATCTTCGCAAGAGTGTGTCGATACATTTTATATATATGGTTTTTCTCTAATCGGTCTGTGTATACCGTGCATTAATTTCAGGTTCTACGCGTCCTCGACCATTGGACAACTTATTAATGCGACTTTGTTAGGGACATTTAGTGGAGCACCGCTTGTGGTGTTTGCTGCGATAACTATAACCTGTGTAGGTGTTAAGTACTTGTCTTCAGCAGGCGGTCTTCAGCTATTGTCTGGTGGAATAGGGAGTATCGTAACCCCTTTAATATCGGGTGAGTAAACTCAGTCTTCCTTGAGCGCCCACCTCTGTTGCTCGACCATTTTATCAAACAAACAGCGTTAGATGCCTTTTCTCACGACTCCTTACAAAGGAATACATCAGCATTAAAAAATATGTGTCGGTACTAATAAGGATTGTTAGTAAATGTGTTTGAATGGAGTTAAACGCCGCTATTAAAGACAAAAATCAGTCAAATTGCGGCGGCTGGAGCACCTAGCAATGGATTCCTGGTTTATCTCGCACCAGTGCCACCATTACATCCTTTCCTATCTTTCAGCTGCTATCCCATTTTGGTTTAGGATCATCCGTCAATTGGTGAGAGGCAAATGGTGAAAAGGATATTTGCCGCCGACAGGGATCGAACCCATGACACCCTATGATTGAAGATTTGGATTCTAATGTGCTACAAACAGCGCTATGACGGCGGCTGTAATAAGAATCGTGTCATTGAACGTAGGATACAAAATGTAAATGTCAACGTTTCGAGTATGCAAATAATAGCGTTTCCGTGCAAATACCATTTCCTGCAGTCGAATCAAGTGACAAATCATCGGTAAGCGACGGAAATTTTGAAAACGTTGCTTTAATCCCCTGTGGATTTACGATATGGTGGCCGTTCATCGACTGAATGTACAATGAACGATTGATAAGTTTGTGGTCTAAGGCAGAAATTGGCGTCTTATAAACATACCAATTGACCAATCGCTGAACCCGCCCACCTACTCTATTGGTTTAGCCCATTGACTCCGACAGAAAATTCCGCTTCGATATCTTTTACGTTAATTTTCAAAATTTATGGTCAGTAGCATGTAACAAAATAGTAGAATGGTTTGTTGGTGACATTTACGTCAAAACTTTAGCTTGAATAACCTGTAGTTACGACGCTTAAGTCATTAAACAAACAAAGAAATGGCCTTCATTGTCGGAGATGAAATGAATAGGTCTTTGCTGAATAAATTATTTGATTGATCGGTTGATTCCTTGATTGACAGCCGCGATTGGTTAATTGTCACAAAAGCGCGGTACCATTTAAAACTAAAGCGAGCATATGTCGTCTTAAACGTAGCGGTGAACAGAAGTGATCCCAAATGGTACTTTCGAGACAAACTTATCCAGAGTCATAATATATAAGTAAGAATCAATACACAAAAATATGAGTCAAAATACAAAAGTAAGAGGCAACACACAACAATTGGAGTGAAAATACAATATTTAGAGTCAAAATACCGCAGTAGGACGTAGGACTTCTAGTCTTGGGGTCCCGGGATCGATCCCCGGCCTCGACGAATGACCTTCCCGATGGGTTAATAAAGGTAGACCTAAGAGGAATATGCAGCTGGAGGCTCGGAAAGGGTGTAGCGGTAGTACTTGTGTGAGAAATACCAGGAATCTATGACTAGGTGCTTCATCCGTCGAGATATGACTGAAATACTGTAAAATGGCGTTAAACTCCAGTCGATCAATAATTCCATAGTAATCGAGACATGGTGCGTCAAATGAATAAATGAAGTCCTCCTTACTGAATCAATCTCAACATTTTATATCTTTTATTGTTTTATTTCTAGGTTATGTTGTTTCCAGCGGAGGTAACTACTCGGACGTTTTACTTATATGCGGTACGTGTGGTTAGTTCGATATTAATTAATTCATTATTTATTTTTATTGACTAAGTATAGTATTTGCGTGTGCTAAGGTCACATTTTCTCTGCCTGTCGATCTGTCTGTCTGTTCATCACTCGTCCGCTCTCCCCTCCCTCTCTCCCCCTCTCTCTCTCTCTCTCTCTCTTTCTCTCTTTCTCTAGCTCTCTCTCTCTTTCTCTAGCTCTCTCTCTCTCTCTCTCTCTCTCTCTCTCTAGCTCTCTCTCTAGCTCTCTCTCTCTATCTATCTATCTAACTATCTATCTATCTATCTATCTATCTATCTATCTATCTATCTATCTATCTATCTATCTATCTATCTATCTATCTATCTATCTATCTATCTATCTATCTATCTATCTATCTATCTAACAATCTATTTCGTCTTTAAATATCACACTTCGACTTATCTCAGAATTCATGGACACTGTCCTTACGAATATTCCTCTGCTAGAAGATATCTCTGGTGAAAAGTGCAATAAGTAAGAACGACAATTCATGAGCTATTTTAATGAAATACTCCGTTGTCGATTTGTCCGGACCTAATCAAAGAAAAAACATTTGCTGACAATCATCAACTAAAATGTTAATTTAGATAGATGCTTTGCAAACTACCTACAACTTTGCATTTCTCTTTGTAATCTTATTTTATTCTTTGTTCTCATTATTTAGAAACTTGGTCAAATGTTATTCTATACAAAAATATTTTTCTATCACTTTAACATTTAATTTCATTTTTTTTGTTTATCCCATCTACTCTATCGTGAATCAAAAATATAAACATTGTACCTTTGTTTATTTTCGTTAAATAGAATGTAATATTTTACAGTAAACTTCTAAATTAATGATTATAGTGCCTCTTCCGACCTTAATTTTTTTTCTAAATTTTAGTTGTTGTCAAGGTCGTGGTCTGTTGCATTGAATTTAAAACTAGCTTGTCATGCTACATTTGGAGGTAATAAAAACTAAATGTCAGGCGACCCTTGGGACTCTCAGACCTTTGATTAGGTAGTGTGATTGAAAATAAATCTACTCGATTGATAGATCCCTGGTCACACCCACTTACTCCTCTAGCAACGCCCACTTACTTCGACAGGAAGTTCCACATGGATATTAACGTCGTTGTTTTGAAAATTAATGGATAGTCAAGCGTAACAAAAAACATAGCGGTTTATTGGCGAATTAAACGTCGTAAATGCAGCTTAAATAAACTGTAGCTATGACGTATTAGTCGCCAAATCAACACAAACACATCACATAAATGCTGGCCAATGTTCGTATTTGAGCCTATGCGTGACTTTTCCGACCATTTCACATGTGCGTGACTCGCACACATTGAGCACCCTGGACAGCCATTCGGGGTAATTAGAACATTCGCTGATTGTTTAAAGAAGCTTTGGGTCAGTTTCTATCTACAGAGCGCAGAGTGAAGACTCTGATCAGACTGTGCGGATGCACAGGCTGATCTGAGTCTTTACCTGGCGCACATGTGTAATGGTTGGAAATGTCACGCATGCGCTCATTTCAAACTTCAATTCCGTTCTATATAAATCATTTCATTGGTCGATTGATCCTGAGATTGATAGCTGCGATTGGTCCAATATATTCACATATCTTATTTCAGGTTGCAGTTTGTTCATTGCAGCTATACTTATTCTAGTCACGAAATTTACCAGGAAAACTCTTGTTGAAGAAGAAACAAAGCAGCTCCAAAATTTTGAAATGCTTATCACAGAAAAAGGGTCGGCATAGTATCCTGATTTGAGTTCAAGGGGTTTCACTTTAAACATATATAACAATTTGAGTAATAAAGGAAGCCTAGTGACGTACTAAAAGAGATTCTTCTCATCAGGCGACTGTTCAGCCAAGATTAATGTACATGTATTTTTATCATGATACGACTCGAGAATAAAAAAGTTTGATACTTTTGACATTAAATGGATTAAGTAACGCTGGTGAAATAACTATATAAATGAACAGAATCTTATAGTAACGCGTTTTTGCGACCGTAAAAATGACGACACGTTATGTATATATTGACGTCTATTTACTAGCGGCGTTATATATTTCGCGGACTATCTTAAATCGACAAAGTACAAAATTTTATTCGATTTTCTCGAACTATTTACGTTATATGATAAATAGAATATAAAATTCGTCTTCATAAAATACCGAAATTTTTCAACACGTCGTTTAAAAAAAACAAAATATATTTATAGCCGCCGTCATAGCGCAGTTGGTAGCGCATCAGACTGTCAATCCAGAGGTCCCGGGTACGATCCCCGACGGCGGCTCTCATCCTTTCCGACTATTTGTCTCTAACCAAAGGGTCGATAATCGTAGACCTATGTGGGATAGCAACTGAAGGCTAGGAAGGGATGTAATGGTAGTACTGATGTGAGAAATACCAGGATTCCATTGTTAGGTGCTCCAGCCGCCGATTGTTGAAAGCGGCGTAAACCCCATTCAAACAAACTATATTAATACTATAACCAAATAATAATAAAGGATCGCTGGCCACGCCCACTTACCTCATACAATGCAGCTCGACTGAGATATCAAACGACGTTAGTTGTGTAATAAAGGAAAACCTATTGACCAATAGCGCCAGTCGACTAATAGTATCAACCCATTCCAACTCAACAAAATTTTAGACTGGTCCAAATTGAAAGGAGTTGCAGACGACAATTTCAAGTTGATGGAATTTAAATTTTCTTTGTCTTTTCGGATAGAAAACATTGTGGATAATGAAGAAATTGCTTGATACAAGCAATTTCTTCATTTTCCACAATGTTTTCCAAAGCTTTTTTCTTGAGGGGCGTAAAAAGGAGGGCTTGAGTGGGAATGGGTTAATCATTTAGACCAGAAAATAGTTTTTTGAAGTTTTAAGTGTTTGGACTTCGATAATGGCCGCCATTTTTGTTAACCTTTTTTTTATGGTTTGTCGACTTAAGCTTCGTAGCTAGATTAAATTCAAACGGTAGTTACGAAGATTAGATCGCCAACCAACAACTCTACTTATCGTTACATGCTGCTTGTTACAAGTTGCAAAATAACACCGAAGTGGGACTTCCTGTCGAAGGTAGTGGGCGTGGCCAACTGAATAGATGGGCCGGGTCAGCGATTGGTCATTTAGAATTGCACATAATTGCAAAAGTCCGCTGGCTTTCAACCAGTTGGTCTGAAGAGAGAAAGAAAGAGAGAGGGGGTGAGAGGAATAGAGCGTGTAGGGTTCGAACTAGGAGGCTCTCGTGTGCAATGCGAGTATTCTACCACACAGACCAATTTCGTTATGTAACTATGCCATGGTCATGAGTTTCTGACCTGCAAGTAGATGGCTTTGAACATTTTGTTTTAAACAGATCAGAAAATAAGTCTTCTAGCAAAATATCTTCATGTGGTATTATAATATATATTAAAAACAATTAAGTAAATGAGAATACTCTTGTTCTTAAAAGTTCCGAGTATGTCATTTGTATAAAAATTTGAAAAATCTATTATGTTTGGACGATGACTTGTATATATGCTTATGTTATGTGATTCCTGAATATAGCAGTAGGCAAGCTCTATATGCCACCCATACTTTTGATAGATTACTGGATTTTATAGTTGATCTAAATTCCAAATGCGATGATTTGAATTTGATTTTATGTGGGGATTTAAAATCTCATACCTCAGACCTATCCGATTTTGTCCCCGATGACAACTGCTCAAGTAATATTTTTTTACCAGACGATTATTGCTGCGATTTAAATATCAAACGTAGCTTGATGGATAAAGGGAGGTTAGACATCAAAGCAATCAGGGTAACAATTATGCAATTAACAGATCAGTTGTAAGTAGCTGGCCAGGCCTTATGATTAATATTGAAAGGAAATCAAAGCAATCAGGGTAACAATTATGCAATTAACAGATCAGTTGTGCTTAATCTCCATTAAGTAGGTTGCAAGGCCTTATGATTAATATTCAAAAAGATCAAAGCCATCAGGATAATCAACCTGACTTACAGTGAAATCAAAACAGTTAAATATAATTTTTTAGTGAACTTCTATTTCAAAAAAGGGAGGTTAGCTAGTAGAGGATATAGCGTGGTTGATCTTGCTATAACAACACTAAACCTTTTTCTTCAATTAATAATTTTGATGTACATGAGCAAAACATTCTATCTGATCACTGTTTGATTGATTTTTTATTTGATTTACAGAGAAAAAACACTCTATTAAACACTCATAAAGAACCATACGGCGAAATCGATTTTAAATATGTATGGAATATTGACAAAACCAAACTATACCAAGATCAATTATCATCACCACAAATAAAAATCTTTTGGATTCATTTGTAAGTACTGTATCTTTATGCAATGATAATGCAGAAATAGACACTTATGTCGAAGACTTTGGAAATTTGATCGATAAAGTAACATCCTCGCTGTTTAAACGAAAATAAAACATGTAATGAATAACATTGCCAAAACACGCAAAATTGATACAACCCTGAATGTAATGATAAACGCTAGTTATTTTACAAAAGTTTTTACACCTTTAGAAAGGATAAATCTGGCGAGAATAATAGAATAATGATAAAGAATAGATCAGAATATAAAATGTCTACCAGAAAAACAAAGTTCGAATTCGGCAAAGGGGAAACAAATAACTAACTAAATGCTAAAACAAAAAATGAGTTTACTGGAAATGCTTAAGCAAACATGTGGAATAAATTGTTCAAATATATCAATGGATAATTTTGAAACGTATATTAAGTCAGTCAATAACCCAGAGAGCGAGTTTTATACAGCTTATGAGGACGTTTTAGATTACATAGAAAGTTATGAAAAAGATGAATTTAATGTTATGTTTAGTGAATTAAATATACCTATTACTCAAGCTGAATTCTTTTCAGCAATTAAACAATTATGTGCAAATAAATCTTCTGGTCCAGATATGTTTATTAATCGATTTTTTATCCATGGAAATAGAAAGTCCAGCTCTTTCTATTTAAGCTCTTTTTAACAAAATATTTGAATCTGGATATTTCCCGAAATCATGTTCTGAAGGTTTGGTTATACCGTTACACAAAAAAGGAAGCATAAACGATGTAAATAGTTTTCGATGTATTACTCTTCTCAGCACATTAGGAAAACTTTTCACTCGAATTAAAATATGCAATTGGGCAGAATTATGCAGCGTTTATATATAGGCAAAAACTGGGTTTAGTAAGAATATGGGTACTACAGATAATATTTGTGTATTACACGGCGTAATTAATCACTTGATCAATAACGGTAAAAAGCTATTCTGCTCCTTTATAGACTTTAGTAAGGCTTTTGAGTACATCAATAGGGACAACCTTTAAATGAAATTGATTCGGTTAGGCTTAGGGAGAAATGATAAATATTATCAAATCTATGTGTAGTAATGTCAAATCAAGAGTTAAATATTTGAAAAAAAAGCGACCGTTTTGACTGCACAGTTTGAGTCAGACAAGGTGAGTGTCTGTCCCCTTTTCTCTTTTCTATGTTTCTGAATGATATTGAAGATATGTACTACAAAAGTGGTAATGTTGGGGTAGAAATGTATAAGTTTAAAATGTTTTTAATACTTTATGCGGATGATATTGTAATTTTCGAAAGTAGTGCATATGAACTACAATGTAAGCTTAACATGTTGCATGGCTATTGTCGCAGATGTGCAGATGTAGCATATTAGTGAATCCCTTAAAGATAAAAGTTGTTATCTTTAGAAAAAGTGGAAGATTGCCTAGAAACATATCATTCAGCTAAAATGGAGAAAGTATTGAAATTGTAGCGAAAAATATTTATTTAGGAATAGTATTTTCTTCTGGTGGATCTTTTTCAAATGCTCAAAGTACCTTTACGGGTCAAGCATTAAAAGCAATATCTAAATTAAATGAATATTTACATAAATTTATTAACATAACGGTACGGCAAAGATTAGAACTCTTTGATATACTAGTTCTACCAATTCTTAATTAAGTACAATCTTTAGAAAAAGGTCATGTACAATATTGTAAAGGAACACTTTGGATGAAGAAAATTGCCAGAATGATTTTGTATATGATGAATTAGGTAGAACACCTCTTCAAAATTTCAGGTATTATTCTAGCATAAAATTTTGGACTAAAATGATTCTATCTGAAGACAAAAAAATATATATTTAACATACAAAACTCTTTATCAAGACGTGCTTGAAAAACCAAACTGTAATAATTGGTGTTCTCTGTGTAGAGATTTACTGAACGATTTAAGATTTTCAGATGCTTGGTATTTTCAAATAGTTGGAGACGTTCAAGGTTTTCTATCATTAGCTAGACAACGAATTCACGATCAATTCTAACAGCCGCCGTCATAGCGCAGTTGGTAGCGCGTCGGACTTTCAATCTAGAGGTCACGGGTTCGATTCCCGACGGCGGCACTCATCCTTTCCGACTACTTGTCTCTCACCAATGGGTCGATAATTGTAGACCTATGTGGGATAGCAGCTGGAGGCGAGGAAAGGATGTAATGGTAGTACTGGTGTGAGAAATACCAGGAATCCATTGTTAGGTGCTCCAGCCGCCGCGATATGACTGAAAGATTGTTAAAAGCGGCGTAAAACCCCATTCAAACAAACAAACAAATCAATTCCATCAAATTGGTCAGATCGTTTGAATAATTCTTCTAATATTTCCGACCTTAAATTTCAACGATACTTAGACGCAATAAATGTTGAAAAAGTAAGAAAGTCTTTGTCCCAGCTTCGAGTTTCATCACACAGATTATGTGTTGAGACAAGAAGATGGAACAAACCTGTCAGTATACCATTTAATGATAGAAAATGTACCTTTTGTGATAACCTTGAAGACGAATACCACTTCGTCATTCAATGTCAACTATTTATTGAACTTCGAAAAAAAATGTCTTCCAAGATATTTCTGGAAAAATCCAAATATGCAGAAACTTCTAGAGCTCATAAATACAGATAATTGGAACCTTATCAAAAGACTAGGCAACTATGTAAGTAAAGCTTTCAGTCTACGATATGAAATACTATATAAATGAGTCAAACATTGCTTAGAATGTTATTTTTATAAAATCGAAATTAATCAAGTAGACCGAAAATATTAATTATCACAATAGAAAAAGAATAATTTCCTTTCAAGTGTCCAATGATAAAAAATGAGCGAAAATGTCGTCTGTCTCAAAATTTATTGTCTGCTTGGCAATTTTCTAGCTATGTTGTTATATATATTTATATGAGTGCGTATATCGATCGATATATGTGCGTGTGTGTATGTATATGTATACATGATTGTATATGTATTTTGTATGTACTTCACGATAGATTTTATAAGCTAACTAACTTTAGAATTATATACGATCAGAAAGTCGTAAACACATCTTTCTTTGTTTGCGATGCTCTGGTCGCCTATCCGCATACTTAAGTACATATGATACAATGCTTTTTCATATTAAAACCTTTGCAATGTATTCGGATCAATTTTTAAAAAGAGGCCAATGAGGGCCTGAGACGCTCTACTGGTTATCAAGTTTTACGTAAAAGAAATCTGATATTGAAGGAAGTTGATTACTCAAAGAAGAATGCATAAAGAAAAAAATGGCTTTATCCCCTTTATTATTTTAAGCAACAATCCTCAATGCCTCTTTTCCCGTGTTTCATGACGGATCCACTCCATTTCCAAAAGAAATTTACCTTATGACCCAACAATAATTCTGTGAAATTTTCATCAGAATCTGACAATAATTGTGGACTTTATCACATAAACAGGATTGTTTTGAATGAAAATCAATAAGGCCCCTTTTCCTGTGTTTTTTGATGGATCAATTTCATTCAAAAAGGAACTTTCCTTACAACCCCACAATTGTCCTGTGAAATTTAAAAGACAATTTCATCTTCATCACATACACAAGAATGTTTTGAATGATAATCTGTAAGGCCCCTTTTCCTGTGATTCGAATGCCACAATTATTCCATGCATCGTTGAAGAGAATCCGATAAAACTGTTGACTTTATTGTGTTAACAAAGATATTAAAATCAAATTCTCATAAGGCCCTTTTTCCCGTGATATTTTACTGTTGGTTTTACCATTCTGTTAAAGTTAAAATTGAATCCGATGAAATATTGGGACTTCATTATGTTTACTAGAATATTTGAAAAGAAAAAAATCATATGGCCCCTTTTTACATGATACTTGATGGATTGTACCCAGTTCTGAAAAGAACCCTTTAAGTGATTGTACAATCATTCTGTAAAATTGTGAAGTAAATCCGGTGAAATCAAGGGACATCATTGTGTTAACCAGAATATTTAAGAAAGTTTTTCATTGGGCCTTTTTATGTGACACTTGCCATAATCAGATCCACTGTCAAAATCAACAAGTGGAATGATGGCAATCAATCTGTGTAATCTGTGGAGTTTATTGTGTTAAAGAGTTTATAATGAAATCTTCATAGGGCCCCTTTTCTCATGATACTTTACAGAACAAACCAAATTTCAAAAGGAAAATTATAATGAAGGTACAATCATTCTTTATAAGTTAACGAGAATCAATGAAAACAGTGGACTGAATTGTGTCGAGAATTTTTGTAACAAAATTTTCATAAGGCCCCCTTTTCCGTGAAACTTAACAAATCAGACCCAATGTACAAAGGAACAATCTTAATGATAGTTTGAAGAAAATGATAAAGACTGAGGACTTTATTGTAATAATGATGTTTTGTAATAAAATTTTATAAGGTCCCTTTTCTTGTGTCACTTAACAAATCAGAACTAATTTACAAAGGAACAATCAAATGATGGCACAATCATTCTATTAAAGTCTGAAGAGATTCTGATAAAGACTGAGGACATTGTTGTGTTTATGAGGATTTGGTAATAATTTTTCATACAGCCCCTTTTCCTATGATACTAGACAGACCAGGCCCAATTTGGAGAGAAACAATCCTAATGATTGTATAAACATTCTGTGAAAGTTTCAACAGAATCTGATGAAAACTGCAGACTTTATCTTGGTGTAAAATTTTTAAAATAAAATTTTCATAAGGCTCCTTTTCCTGTGATACTTGAAGGATCAAGTCTCAAGTCAGCACCAACAATCGTGATTATTGTAAAACGATTCTGTGAAGGTTTGTAGAAAAACCAATGAAAGCTCTGGACTTGGTTACAAGGATTATAGATAAAATTCTCAAAAGGCCCCTTTTCCCATGATACTAGACAGATCACGCATAATTTGAAAAGAAAGAATCCTCATGATAGAATAATCATTCTGTGAAAGTTTAAACAGAATCTGATGAAAACTGTTGACTTTATTGTGGTACAAGGATTTTAAACTTAAATTTCATAATGCTCCTTTTCCTGTGATACTTGACGGATCAGGTCTAATGCAAACATCATCAATCATTATTATAGTACAATTATTTTGAGAATGTTTGTAGAAAATCCGATGAAAGCTCTGGACTAGGTAACAAGGATTTATAAATGAAATTTACATAAGGCCCCTTTTCCTGTGTTTCTTGACAGTTTAAACCCTGTTATGAAAAGAATGAAAGTTATGACCTTCTAATCAATCTGTGAAAGTTTCAACAAAATCTGATCAAAGCTGTGGGCTTCATTGTGTTAACAGGGTTTTATTAATTGAATTTTCATATAGCCCCTTTTCCCATGTTACTTGATGGATCTGAACCAATTCCAGAGGGAACTCTACTTACAAAAGTATAATTATTCTGTTTGGGTATATATAAAGACAACCCCATCTCATCTGTGGACATACAAGCATTAATTAAGATTTTTTTAATTGAATTTTCTTATGGCCCCTTTTCCTATGTTTCTGAATGGATCAGACCGAATTTGAAAGGAACAATCCTTATGATGGTATAATCATTATGTGAAAGTTTGAAGTCGATCAGGTGAAATCTGGGGCCATGATATGTTAACTAAGATTTGTTTTTCCTTTCCTATGAAACTTGATGGATCCAACCTTCTTCCGAAAGGAACAATCCATTTAATGTAATAATCATTCTTGGAATGTTTGAAGAGAATTTGTTGAAAACTATGAACTCTTTTGTGTTTACGAGGACTTTTCAATCCAATTTTTATCGGGCCCCTTTTCCCCGTGGTCCTTGACTGATCATACCAAATTTTGAAAGAAACAATTCTTATGATGGTAGAATCATTCTGGGAAAGTTTGAAGTCAATCAGATGAAAACTGTGGACTCTAGAGTGTTAACAAATATCTTTGAATTAAATTTCAATGAGGCCCCTTTTCCTATGTTTCTTTAGGAATCATATCCCTTCCGAAAGGAACAATCCTTATGATGGTACAATCATTCTGTGAAATTTTGCAGAGAATCCGTTGAAAATTGTTGGCTCTAGATTATTAATGAGGATTTTTTATTAAAATTTTCATAAGGCCCCTTTTCCTGTGTTTCTTGACGGATCTTACCCAATTTCGAAAGGAACAATCCTTATGATAGTACAATCATTCTGTGAAAGTTTGAAGGGAATATGAAAACTGTTGACTCCAGAGAGTTAACGAGGATTTCTTAAAAGATTTTTTGATGAAATTTTCATAAGGCCCCTTTTCCCGTGTTTCCTGATGGATCTGACCCATTTCCCAAAGAAAAAAATCATTATAATGGTACAATCATTCTGTGAACGTTAAAATACAATCTGATGAAAACCGTGAACTCTAGAGTGTTAACGAGTATTTTTTAATTAAATTATCATAAGGCCCCTTTTCCGTGTTTTTTGACGGATCATACCCATTTTTCGAAAGGAACGATCCTTTTGATGGTACAATCATTCTGAGAAAGTTTGAAGAGAATCCGATGAAAACTGTGGACTCAATCGCGTAAACGAAGATTTTTAATGGAATTTTTAATTAAATTTTCAAAAGGCCCCTTTTCCCGTGTTTCTTGACTGATCATACCCATTTTCGAAAGGAACCTTTCTTATGATGGTACAATCATTCTATGAAAGTTTGAAAGAAAATCCGATAAAAACTGTGGACTCTATCGCGTAAACAAGGAAAAGTTTAACGGACGGACGACGGTCGCCGGACGGGAAAAAAACATCGCTTTAGCTCTAGTGGCCTTCGGCCAGTAGAGCTAAAAATGATTCGAAGCATGTTTTGCATATAATATGTTTATTGAATCGGCTATTTACTATATGTTTTGCTGTTAATGATTAGAGTTCTTATTGTTACTACCCAATTTCTCCAAGATTCAAAATTGCTTTATCTGCTAAAGCGTCCCTGTCTAAAATATGTCTGCAATGACTTATTAATCCTTAAAAGGGGAAAAGGTAGAATTCAAAAACGTGATTGCAAAAGATCGAAAGGTTTTATTTCATAAATTACATTCACTGTCGGTTTTAAATAGCTACAATTTACATGTATAATAATACGATAATTGATCTCTCAACTACCCATATGTCCGCTTTGTCCTTTCGTTTCGAACAAGGCGACGAAAATGGATTGATAGGATATTCATTAAATAATGGGTTGATAGAATTGTGATTCACTAAGGCTTAAGTAACCATTTAATTTCTCATAAGTATGTTCGCCATTCTGTTATTGTATGTACGTTTTGTACTTCATGGGTCTATGACCTTCTGGTTTTGAAATGAACTATACCCTATATATAGACAAAAATCTGAGCACCACAGTTTGTCTATATGATCTTATGAATGGCTAATCAATTTGTTTAAAAAAAAAAAACATTCCAATCGTGCGTAAGAATGACAGATCGCTAATCAGCCTTATACAGCAACTTCGTCTAACTGGACTGTTTTTAGAATAACCAATATTATTTCGGATTATAACACGATGGCGTAAAACGCATACATAAACAAAGAAGGAATTATATAGAACTTGATTCGCGATAAACGTTCTATGCCGCGTGTAAAGAAAATGTTCGTGAAAAGCTCCGCTCCAATACAAACATGCATATTAATGAGGAAATACATATGTACACATTCTGCTTTCGAATACAACGTCGAAAGCTTGTAAATGAGGGCCAAGGATGTGACATACATGTTATCCTATTTCCGGTCAATGGTGGGCAGTGGTCAGAAATTTTGACCAGATAAAATGAATATGAAAAAGAGTATTTTAAGTAGGATCAAACGAAGAATAATGGCTGTAATGGTTGAATGGGATCAGTCAAGTGGTATGGAGACAGATCGGACAGAAAAGTGGGATAGCGATGGAGATGGCGATGCCTTTGAATCGTTTAGTGACGGGGACAAAGGATTTTATAGGCGGGAAGAGAACAATGAAAGTGGGTGGGGTACCCAACCTCTTAAGAAACGTAAGAAGAAAAGTACTGAGAGCATAGAGAGCATAAATCCAGATAAATTTACTGACTTGAATATTGATGAGAAATTAGATCGTATCTACATGCAGATCTATATGAACTTTGATAAATATAGTTGATCGAACGCAATCAACGGAAACCGGAAATCAGTTACAAAAGGTGAACAAAGAAATGGAAATACTAACAAACAAAGTCGACTGCATTGAAAATGAATCTCAAATCCAAAATGAACATATTATAAAGCTTATGTACCATAGTGTAGACATAGAAGCTCGAAGCAGACGAAATAATCTTATATTCTATGGTATAATCGAGAATATGAGTAAAAGTGACAAAGAGGTCATCCTAGAGTTTATAGACATGGAGCTTGATATAGATACAAGAGAGATTGTAATAGAAAGGGCATATAGACTTGGAAGGGTGAAAAGTCAGGATAGATTAGTAGAGATCGACTCAAATGACCAATCATAGTAAAGTTCATAGATTGCGTTGATAGAGAAAAAGTTATGAGTAAAGCTTTCATGTTAAAAAATTCCAGGTTTGGAGTAGATAGAGACTATCCGAAAGGGAAATCCGAGGCGAGGAAGACACTTCATATGTGCGAAGACGCAAGAAGGGCTAGATACCATCGACAGAAAGTACAGATAAGATACCCTGCTCGGCTGTTAATTGAAGGTAAACTGATAGAAGATAAATTCCCCTAATGCTTCAAAATCTTGAGTATTAAACGTGTTGGCCAATCACAAAATATGAATAATGTATCGAGACTAAGAGAAAACACGCCGTATTCAACTGAAACGGTGAAAGATGAGACATTGTTTACAAACTGTAAATCAGCTGATGAAAATAAGGGAAATTTCCAATATGTCACATGACAATTCTTAACACAGATCCAGGTCACACTCTAAAAACAGAACTAGAAATAACTTACCCGAAGTGCAACAGAGTCAAAGCCTACTGTCCCGTCCAAAACAAAGATCACGTTCTAAACACAAACCGAAAAAGACTTATTTTCAAATAGATCAAAAGTCTTTTTCAGAATCACCGGTACAGAAAACGACACGTATTAAAAGGAAGAACACCGAAAGGAAAAATCCTAGGAGGTTAGGGTGTGTCGCAAACTGACCAATCAACGAACAGAAATCCAGAGAGAGAAACCGGAAACAATGATCAAGGTCAAGGACAGCAAAACCATTTAATTGACTTTCTCCAGCGTAATCCCTGCCTTTACTCAAAGAGGCTTGCAGGGTATAAAGATACTGCTGCGAAAGACAGATTATGGTCGGAGCAGGCGAAAAAAATGAATCGTACGCCAAACGAATTGAAGACGTGGTACGACAGCATGAGCACCAAACTTGGCAAACTAAAGAAGGCCGTAACAAAGTTTGGTCAAGCTGCAGATCGCCTTACCGCCACAGAACTGTAAGTCTTTTGTTACAACTGTACCTGGATTTGTCACAATACATCGTGTCTCTTGTATCTTTTAATGACACATATTATAATAAATCCATTTAATATGTTTAATTATAATTTTACACCATTAGTTGAATTTATTCCTCAAGAAGAAAAGAGAATCGAAGTTCTGATCTTAATTGAGAATTGTACCACTCACCCTTCGGAATCAAACTTTGAAACAAACGACGTGTCTCTAGCATTCTCTGTTTTACATTGTACCCCCCACCCCCCCAAATGCAGCTTGAAGCAAGTTACGATTATCTGAACTCGCTTAGTTCAGTACAAATTTATAACAAATAACAACTCGTGTAAGCTGCTCTTTCTCTCTCTCTCTCTCTCTCTCTCTCTCTCTCTCTCTCTCCACACACACACACACACACACACATACACATATATATATATGCAAAGAATTGCACACCAAAATACCACATAATGCCAATATACAAAATGAGTGAATTAAACGCTTTAAAACGAAAGAAGAAAGAATCCTTATTAATAAACCTTTTAAAACCAGAATTAAATTCAAAATAGATAACATCTAAGAGTAACGTCCCCTGACATTAACGACGTCACATGACATTACGGACGACGTAACGACGTAACGACGTTACTAAGCACTTCTGAAGAACCGCTAAGCGGGGAAACGCGTTAAGTGTACTACCTTTCTATATGTGATTATTTATATAGTAATTAAATTATGTAAAACTTCAAACGGGCATCTCCTTATCTTTTTCCGTATATAATTATCCGTATTGTATTTTCAATACTTTGGATATATATATATATATATATATATATATATATATATATATATATATATATATATATATATATATATATATATATATATATATATATATATATATATATTTATTTATATATATATATATATATGTAGGAGCAGATATTTGGATGAAATATGTAACTTTTAATTTCTTTTTTAATAAGGTGGATTTGGCAGCACTTCTAATTCCTATCAGAACACATCGCTCAGATGCCCAGAAGGACTGTGGCGAGCTTCACTGCCCGACTCCAGCCTACTGCAGGTGGTGGAACACCATCTGCTGCACTTGTTCCTGAAGGACTTGAAGAGTCGTGAAGAGTCGCCATCTGTTAATGAGCCTCCACATCTTACCCAACCTGCCGACAATTCAGCTTCTTCATACACGTCGTCTACAACGGGCACCAACCCTGATGCCTTGATGGGTCTCTTGGAAACGTTCTTGGCCAAGCGGCAGAGTCCGGAGCACCCAGTCAATGCCTTTGGTTCCTATATTTGTGGAAGTCTGCGAAGCCTTCCACCTGGAATCAGACGTAGAGCAGAATCCAGGATAATGGGAGTGCTGCATGAGTGCCAGAATGAAGCAGACCAACAGCAGTTCCAGTCAGAAGAACCACTGCAGCCAGCCCAACATGATCGACAGCTATCACGGACCTCGTATGGACAGCGTCCAGCCCGTCTTCTAGGAACTCATCACCTCCGTCAGTGGCAACCTCCCCCCTCCCAGTGGCCTGTTGAGGTGACTTACTCGCCAGATCTCTGGCATTCGATGGATCGGACATGGATGCAGCAACAGTTACCTGAAATGATTATCGCTTGTCCACCATCCAACTCTGGAATTCAGCCGCAACCACAACCATCATCGTCAACTCAGTCACCGTCGACGTCAGCAGCTGGAGTTCAAGATATTTCTTACTGCCAGATGCTCGCCTCAGACTCCTACTCCTGGATGCCCAGCAACCTGTCTAACTCAAATCCTACAAGATCAAACATGACAAGCCCAAACTTGACTACTCTCAACCAAGAGCGAAGCAGCACTAGCGCTTCAGTCAAGGAGAAGCCACAGGATAACCAAACTGCACCAGACCAGTGAACGTTTTGCTAAATTTTGTTTTTCATCTCTTAGAAAATGAGAGCAATTCATGTCCTTTTTTTAATACCATAAGGTAAAATTATGGACAAAATTCTAGATAATTAAGTTCCGAACATTATGATTAAACCACAACTTGGATAGTTTTCTATGGAGAGCACGGTTAGTGTCAGTGATAGTGAAACTGAGACGAGTTTAATTTATATAATCAGCACTGATTTGTGATAGATTACTTTATTTATGCATGATGAAAGCATGTGCAGGAAGACATTTTTTATTCCTTTATTGATGCCAAGGTTTTGCATTCATTAAGTGCATCTACACGGGTTTCGTATATTGCCAAGAAATTTATTATTGTTTCTGTTTGTTTTGCTTGATCGTTCTATTAATAAAGTAATATCCAATAGAAAAAATTTTCTCCCTCTCTGCATGATTGAAAGCATAGGAGCGGTTGGTGATTGAATAAATTAGCTTTCTGTCCTTAATTTATGACGCGTATATCAGTATAACTTGACCAATCAAGAAATAAAGAAAAAACAACGGAATTTCTGAACACACAAAGTGAATAATACACACAAAAATACAAAATTAAGAAAAAAAAACACTCTGTGTTACAATTAAGTTTACCTTGTCTTCACCGATACCATCTACTAAATTAAGTATAAAACAACTCCATATGCAAAACTGTTTATACTATATGTAGCTAGTTGCCTCTAGAGAAATTTCTATAACTGAAAATTAGATTACAATCGAAACACGGTATACTTTTAGTACATTGTGCAAAGTTGACCTTTTACTCAAGGAGTTAATACTTAAAGCAAAATAACATGTATCTGATCGTTCTTTTCTCTTTGAAGCCCAATCTTTCAAAATCGCCTTAAAACACAAACTAATAATTGAAATATCTCTATAAAATTAATTTTGTTCCATTTGGTAATCCATAATAATATGATGGTTTGTGTGCATGTACATGTAAGTATGATGCACAGGCACGATGTTTGATGGAGGTCACACAGAGCAAGATCGCCAAACTAAGACAAGTAAACACGCAACAAAATTAACTCGAAAATAATCATGGTTTGTCAATTTAGTAACCTTGTGATAAGTTCTGTCCCTGTCATGACCTGTGAATTGCCTTTCACTGTGAAGCGATAATTCTGTCCTGCCACTCTACAGCACCTGCAGGTGAGTTAAAGTACATTGTAAGGTACTCTCGTTGTTGCTTTGCATCAAGAGTGTCTCTATTCCTTCCTTCTGGTGGTGGGTCAACGTCCCGCCATTGGACCTCATCTCTCCAGTTACCAGGGATAAGATTGTGTTCATCGTCCTCATGGTCCACCTCATGTACGGGGATGACTGGGACCCTTCTTCTCAGCAGGTTGTAAAGCACGACGGCAGCCTCAATGATGTCTCGCACTGCAACAAAATTGACAAGTATTTATCGGATATGCAGAGAATGTCCGTATGGAATACAATACGGATTATAAACATTAAACAATTTCTTTTCACATAAAAATAATTATAATACAAGATGTGTTTGTGGTAAGAGCAAAAGTCGAACAGTAGGTCAAAGGTCACGGTTAAGGTCATGCGAAAAAATAATATACTATTGGAAAGGTTTTGTCATAAAGAACACACGCGCCAAATATGAAAGCCCCATTTCGTATAGTGTGCAATTTATGGCCAAGGTTACAACTGACAACAGACAGACAAACAGACAGACAGACAGACAGGACAAAAACAATATGCCTCCGATCTACTGATCCCGGGTACATAAAATTAATGTACCAAAAAATTTTACAAGACAATCACTGGTACAGTAGCATGAAACTGACCCGTATCTGGCCCCTGTTCCAACGTTCCAAGGAAGCATCTGAATCGCTTCGCCAGGATCCCAAAGGCATTTTCCACCACACGTCTTCCACGGGAGATCCGGTAATTAAAGATGAGTTTTCTTGCGGCATCGCTCTTCTCCCGAACGGTTTCATCAGATAACTCCTTAAAGCAAAAGCATCGTCTCCCAAAATGAAGTAAGGTATGCATCGTTCGGCAGAGGGCATGGTGTTGGCAACCCTACCCGACCTTCTTCGAGGAGTTCACTTAGTTCCGAGTCATTATAAATTTGGGCGTCAGACATTTGCCCTACTCCACCAACTTCAATCCAAATGAATCGGTACTCCGCATCCACCAAGGCAAGAAGCGGAATACTAAAAAAACCCTCATAGTTGTGATACACAGAGCCTGTGTTAGGGGGCTTGCTGATGGCGATGTGCTTCCCATCCAGAGCTCCAACAGCATGTAGCACATTCCACTTGTCTTCAAATCCCTTGGACAATGTTCTCCACTCATCAGGCGTCACCGGAAGGGCGAATACTTCTTCCTTGTAGGCTTCAACAATTGCTTTGCATACTTCTGGAATCATGTGGCATATAGATGATTTACTGCACCGAAACGCATAGGATAATGAAAAATAATTGTCTCCGGTTGCCAAGTGTCTGAGTGTTAGTGACAGCTTTAGACCAGCTGGTAGAGCAGATCGGTACTTTGTGTCTTTTCGCTCTATAACTGGAGTCACTCTCTCAAGAATCTCATCAAAGAGCTCTGGAGGCATCCTCAGGTAGTTTTGAAAGGCTTTAACGTCTTCGGTACGAAAGTCTTTGATTATAAATGTTGTATAGTGGCCAAGTTGTTGTCGCCTGTATTCTGACAACCATCTGCGCACCCATTTGGTTCTTGGTCTTCTTGTCCGCCTTCTTCCTGACTGCTGCACTGTTGTCTCGCCTCTCTGCAACTTCTGCTGGACAGACTTGATATATGCGCCTAGCAAACATACAAATACAAAGTCCTCTTTGTCTGAAATATCCATGGTTTTATCAGTCTTCGGAATGCAATGATTGCTACTGCTTTTGGGGGTATTTATACCGTGGCAACAAACGCGATACAAAACTTCCCAGCTTCCACGTTTGTCCGTAGAAAGCCTTGACAGACCGTGAAATAACGTAACAGACCTTGCTCCAAACGTGGGAATCGTGAGGGAACTTAACTGAACGTGGTATGCCGTAACGGAACGTACTGGCATCCGTCGTAGACCCTGGACTAAACCGTGGACTAAACCGTAGTGTGCCTTGGAGCCTCGGTGCAGTCACGGTCGGTTACGGAAACCGTGACGAGTCGAAGGTAAACTTAACAAGACGTAACAAAACGTAAAAACGGAGACAAAAATAACCAAACTCTCACGGCGCGCTACTTTTCGGACAAACGGGGCTGCCGTGAACATGGTGTAAACGTAGCATTAAACACATTCTCAATTTATGCTATAGTTTATGCTAAAATGTAGCACAACGTGGTTTGAAATTGTTTGAATTTCAGATAGATTTTGTATTCGTGTGATTGCGTAAGAAATCACGCTCGCTTTGGCGGATCGCCACTTTAAATAGAAGAATCAATCGACCAATCAAATCATACATTTAGACCGGAAATGAACTTTGAACTACAACATTGGCCCATTATCACGTTTGTTGATATGGCGACTTAAATGTAGGTCCCATAAACTGATCACACCATATCTTCCCCTAAAATACACAACAAAATTAATCAGAAAACTATACTCCAAACCAAAAAGTAAAAATTAATATGACTATAAAAATTATAAGATCAACATAATTCTACGTGGTACGCCTACATTTCTTGAAAAAAGTATCGATATTCTAACACAATTTAAGGTTTGTTTAGATAAATTTATGACGTCAGTGATGACGTTTTAACTTTCGCTACCTACTCTGTCACCACGATGAACGAAATCGTCCGTAAATTTCACTAATCAGCGCCTTTTCATATAACAGTCATTTCCGAAGAGAAGCGAACATTTCCGGTGAAGAATCAAGTGCATTCGTCTATACCCCAAAATATAATCAATCATGAGTGAAAAACACAAAATACCCTTTCCAGAGAACTTCACTCATACTCGCCGTTCGAATTTTGATATTAAACAATGCTTTTGTTTTCTTTCGTGACCAAATAAACGATAGATTATTCAAACAGTTTTCCCTTCATTGGAGGGAATCGAATAATCAATCGACAAATTTTGAACCGAACCAACAAAAGAGTTATCAAAAAAGGCGGCTAATGTCGGAGTTCAAAGCTCAGGTCCAGGCTGGATGATTGATTTGGTTGATCTGTTGATTCAGCGATTGGTCCCTAACTCCAACAGGCGTCGTTATTGTGCAACCTTTATGAGGTCCGGGCTGAATAAATCGTTTGATTTGTCGCTTGATTTCTTGATTGATATCCGCGATTGGTTATTTTGTGGAACGATGTGCGCCCACTGTGCGCCGATAGGAAGCTTCACTCAGATATTAAGATTAGGTTAATTTGAAATATTTTTGGCAAGCAATACAAAAAACACGGTTGGTTGGAGGTCTAAAGGTGCTTGATACAGCTTAAGTAGGCTATAGTTGCGACATTTGGGTCACTAATTAAACAAGATTGTTTGGCGTAAGTGTTGGAGTTTAAAGGTTACTTCCGTTCTAAACGAATAATGAGTTTGTCGATTTTTTGTGATTGACAACCACAATCTATCTGTTGACGGACCGCTGACTATAACCATGGAGCTCCAAAAGGAAGTTCCATTCCGACATTAAATGGCGTTATATGGCAAACTTTATGGTCAGTAATATGTAGCAAATGACAAAACTGGTTTGTTGGCGATCTTGGCATCGTGGCTTCACCGTGGATAGCCTGTGGTTGCGACTTTTAGGTCTCTTTTATGTATGACTGATCGCATTATCGGTGGATTGGCGGAGCTTCGTAGCTATAGCTAAATGGGCTGTGGTTGCGAGGTTTTGGTCTCTCACAAATAATGTATTTCTATTTACGGTCGGAAATGCGGGAGACCATATGACTTTGCCGGAAGAAGTAAATGTAAGACGCCCATTTTTCGAACGAGAGAACTTTTCCCGACGCCACCATTTATTCTACATTTTGGCCGGTAAGGCATAGAAAAAATTCGGGTAAAATGTCAGATTACATTATGATTATATTTCTTCTTAAATCCTCGCGTAAATTTATCGATGGTTTGTTTGTTTAAATGGGGTTTTACGCCGCTTTCAACAATCTTTCAGTTATATCGCGGCGGCTGGAGCACCTAACAATGGAATCCTGGTATTTCTCACACCAGTACTACCATTACATCCTTTCCTAGCCTCCAGCTGCTATCCCATATAGGTCTACGATTATCGACCCATTGGTGAGAGACAAATAGTTGGAAGGGATGAGTGCCGCCGTCGGGGATCGAACCCGGGACCTCTTGATTGACAGTCCGACGCGCTACCAACTGCGCTATGACGGCGGTCCAAAATTTATCGATGGACCGAAATATTTCCCTTAATAAGCACTATATTGTTTAAAGAAATGAGCTCTGTTCGTTGAGGATGTAACAAGAGCCATGTCGGACATGGCCATCTCTCGCCGTAAAAGCTTGATAGAAAACAGAAGCCAGTTAGATTTAGGCTTCTTGTGCACTGCATTTCTTGTCAATGAGTTTGATAATAGCCATTATACTTTCAGAGATATGCTATGGACAAAATCTATGTCTTAGAAACAACAAAGGGCAAAAACTCCGAAATTATGCAAGCTAGAGTTGCGGGTCTTGTGCACGGCACCTCTCCCCAACAAGATCTATATGGGATCGACCCCTGGTGGCGACACATATTCTTTCCGACATTTGTCTCTCAATGTGTGAAGATGCGTCTAAACATATTGAACATAACGAAAAAACGGCCTTAGTAATGTAAATCCCGTATATTCGTTTCTGCTGAAAATAGCGTATATCAGTCAAGGGCAAATAACTCTGACCCAAAACTAGTTTGGAAAGAAAACTTGAAAATTTGTCTATAACTCTACGATATAGCTTGAACAGGAAAGTCATTGGGGGGATAATGGGCCTGTGGTCAACTAGTGACATTAAATATTTAGTCTGCAAAATAGAAAAACCTGGATTGTCAGAAAGTCAGTGGAAAATATGACTAATGTTTTGAAATAGACTTATTTAGGATAATTTTTTTCAGTCTCGCAAGGGTCTACCCAGTAGTTCCAGAAAGTAAACGTAGCACTGATGTTCACCAAACGAATGGCTGAAACAGTAGCTCCACTGGGCTTATTGCTTAGTCCTCTGTAAAAGAAGGTTGAAAGCCCTTAAATGAATAACTGTAAACGATTCTGTATATATAGATGGGCTTTAGTGCATCACTCATTGATATAACTTAAAGTATGCAATTAGGATTTCAAATCATTACAAGAAGTTGAACAATCGCGGCTGTTAATCTGAATCAAGTTGAAGTAACGATATTAAGGACGCCAACCAACTATTTTGAACAAGATCTTGTCGAAATCAAATATTTTTTCGTCGAATACAACTCATTCAATATGAAAACATAAGCATATTCAAATAAGGGCGAATAATGTTTACATATATCTGGTGGGTACATTACTGTACAAATTCGATTTAATGGTGTTCTTCTTTTGTTTCTTTCACTTTTCTTAGTTCTGCCTTTGTGAGTTTTAGCGATCTAGAAATACCATTATCTATAAGAGAAATCGGATATTTATGGGCAATTAAGAATTTTTTCAATTCGCTAAGTCGTATTTCAAGTGTTTCTTTATCTGAAGTTATTGTACATAGACGCCTTGCCAAAGAAAAGGGAATGTTTTGCTTCGTGTGTTTAGGGTGGCAAGACGTAAAAAGTAAATACTGTTTACTATCTGTAGGTTTGTAAAAGATGTCCGTATCAATATTTAAATTGTTAAGTTTCACAAGGACATCTAAGAATGGTATTTCTTTTTCATTGTGTTGTAGAGTAAATTTCAAGTCTTCATGAATCGAGTTTAAAAAACCTTTAAAATCTTTATTTTCCCAAAGAAAAATTTTAAAACACCAAAATAGCCTCTAATTCTCACTCAAAACCTTTAAATTTGCTCTGACTGGTTGCCGTGCTAGCTTAACCCTTTTCCATACAATCACTGATTTTTACTTCCCTGTGATATTATATTTGAGAAAACATTGTGGAAAGAGATAAAATTGCTTGTAAAAATCAATGTCTTCTTTACCAACAGCATTTTGAACAAAGGTGATGTAGATCCTACACTATAAAACAGGAGCTATGTAAGATATGAATAATGCAGAGAAAATAGTATACCGGCAGCGTTCGACACTAACGGGAGTCCGGGAGTCCGAGACTCCTAAAAACGGCCCGGACTCGTAGAATTTCTGACCAGGCAGTCCGACGGACTCCTTCAAAATTCACCAGTAACCTTGTGAAAGTGGTAGCCCATATCGTTTGACAAAAATCCTTACAATCATTCTTACTCGTCACGTTTTTCGGCGATCGGAAATTATTTCCGTATTTCAAATTTTCCAGTCAAAAAATCTACCGGTGTCAACGTAAAATCACTTTAACAAATTAAATGTCGCTCAAAATTAATAAGAAAGGTAATTATTTTAAATTGCAAAAGCATTCACGTCTTAAATTTGCTCAAAGGCGAGGCATCAAGAATTCGAGGCGTGCATTGAATGGGCGCTGACATTTTGAATGTAGATCGACGGAATCGTCCGAGTTGTCACGAATGACACTACCCAGAATGCTCAAATTAGATAAAAATGCTACCCATCGGAAGATAACGAGTGCCCGGAGTGAATCACTCCGGGCACTTCGAGGTCGATTATTGGAAGTTGTGTAAATAGTACAAACACAAATTTAATATCAAAATGAACCTTAATCATTTATCTATCCATCTAAAGAAATGTTAATCTGCAAAAAGTTGGATATTTTATGCATTTTAGTCTCTTTGTCACGCCATCGGAAACTCACAGTTTTCGGCCATTTTGAATCAAATGACAGCCATTTTTGCTGTTTGACAGCGAGATCCAATAGCAACCCCTCTTCAATTCTAGAAGATCTCGGGCTTCCCGCCAAAACGATAGCAAATGAAAATCTAGGTCACCATATTTGGAAGACATAGTATGTTTTGAAAATAGGACAGTTCTGATAGTAAATAAGAAAAAAAAGTATGAAAATAATTCACGAGTTTATTGAAAATAATATTATCATGGTGGGTTAAAAAGGATACTTTGATTTATTAAGAACAGCTGACATCAGTAAACAACGTGATGCAATAATAGATCTCATGGCCAACCAAATGTCATGGCCGCCAAACATAGGAAATATTTTATGAACTGAAAAGAAACCGGTATTAAATGCTTGATACAATTGATACTATTATTTTGATATAATTTGTTCATAATATTAACGTATGTAAGGAATTGGTCCGCAGAGAGTCCCTTATCACAAAACATACAATATAAGGACTTGCAACAAAGCGCAAAGAAGGTGGTAGTCGTAGTCCTCGCCAGCAGATTATCAGATAGAGGACTACGATATCGCAGCTAGCAGGGATCGTACACCTGTCTTATGTATGACGGCGAGAAAAATGAAATGTAATTTTTGTACTAAGTATGAGAACTTTGGTAGTTTTGTAACAGGTTGCAGCAATTTTAGAGTTCATGCAGTGAAGAGGCACAATACCTTCCAGAGTCACAATGTAACTAAAGAGAATGCTAAACAACACACAAAGCTCAACCAATCGACTGCTGGTCGTTCATTACTCCAACTAAATAAATCTATTTTTGAAAAACTTCCAAAGCCTGGCAAGTTATTAAATTCTAGTGCATTGATTGAGTATTCTCATCACTGTCTCTTAAAAAGTGGTTATTTTGATCAATATCCATGTACAAAGATAAGATTTTTCTAGTGTACATTTTCAAATTAGCATTTTACATTTTTATTAGGATATGGAGATAAGCAGTATCCAATGATCATATACCAGTTTTGATGATGAATAATTAATACATGTTAATAAAACAAATTAATTTAAAGACAATTTTCAGAATTTTATTCGGACTCCTTGATTTTCCTCCGGACTCCCTGACTTCTTAAGTTAGGAGTCCGGTGGACTCCTTGCTTGGAGAAGTTAGTGTCTAACGCTGTTACACATTAAATGAGGTATGAGTCAAACAGTATCTAACATTGAAGGGAGGTATCGATGTTTCGTACGCAAATTAGGTCATGCTATGTTGACAACTGAAACCCTTAAAATCTTTAGACACTTGGCAATGTTTTCTTGTGGGGGTTTCGAAAACATCGATACCTCCCTTTAAATTTGAGTCAGATATAGTCTTGGCAGTAATGTTAGAGTTTTGGTGGTTATATAAGTACGGGTCAGCGGAATTCCAGGTAATTTATAGATATCACGGAATTCAGTTGTCAACATACGTGACCTCATTTGCGTACGACCTGAAGTCAACATAAGATAACAAATTTACTAGCGAAACGACCAACGTCCAAAATCTTGTCACATCAAATGGTTAGCGCTAAACTACGGTAAGTGTTTATATTCGTAATAACGCTTACGACAGTTTTGAACTCATCTTTACAGAATTAAAGACCGGCTAGCAAACAAAACTCCATAACCACGATGTTTGTATGACGTAATTCAAAACTAAACGCGATATTCGAACAGTTATTCGCACCACGTGAAAAACCCTTTATAGCTGCGACATCGTAGCCCCCTTTCTAAAAATCTGCTGCCCCCAGCTGGGCGGGGGAATAGAAATTGTCGGCTGCCGTCCATGTAGTAAATGGTAAGACCCCTAACAAATGGATGCCCCCAGCCGGCGGGGGGATAGAAATCGCTGGCTGCCGTCCTGTAGAGTGGTAAGACCCCACCGAATGGGCCCGCCTGTTTGCCGTGGGTGGAGACTCGTAAAGCCGGAAAAGAGGGTCCTGGTGGTTGAGAGAAGCCCAGGGATCTCCAGCTTCTCAACACGCTGCTTTGGCCTCGGCTTCGGTAAAACGGGAGCCTGGATGGGCCCGGTCTAGGCAATCGGCTGGTCGTTTTAGACTAGGGTATTGACTACTATTATAATATGATATTTAGCTATCAATGTATTTATAGTTAATTTTGTGTTTTAACGCATCTATCTTTACTAAGTTAAAGTATAACTGATAGTATTGCAAACGCTATGTCATGCATTGTACCCTTCTGTTGTACAAGTGTTAATTTGCCCATGTCATACCATTTTTCGTATTTTAATTGTATTTTATTTCTAGTCTATATAGGCTTATGGGCTAATTTGGTGGTTCGGGTTTTTGGTCGGGTACGGGTTTGCATGGCGTGACTCTCATTTGGGGAAGTGTCCATGTTCTCCTTTATCGGGCCTTGGAACTTGGACTGCCCGAGTATATCATCTGGGTAGCCTTGGCTTAGGGAGCTGGATCGCCGTTCCTGTTTAGCCCCCTTGTAGGACTCCATGGAGGGTGGGGCCCACAGATGACGAAAAATTTAAAACTATAATATGGATCCCCTAAACAAAAAACGAAAAGGCGATGCTCAAATGGACTCCGATATTGGCGAAGGATTTGTTAGCTCTTCTGGACATTTCAATAAATTTCTGGTGATAAAATCAAAAGAACCAAATTTTCCAATTTCAAAACTTTCTCCGTTTGTTATTGAAAAGCAATTAAAATCAATCCTGGGTACTCCTAAATCAGTGAAAAGTTTAAAAGATGGCAATTTATTGATAGAAGTTAATTTACATGCTCAGGCCGAAAATCTGTTAAAAACTGAATTATTTTTTGGACATGAAGTCAAGGTTTATGCTCATGAGACCCTGAATAAATCTAGGGGAATCATCCGTTGTAGAGAGCTAGCTGGTTGCTCTGAAGCCGAGATTGTTGAAGGTCTGGAAAGTCAAGGAGTAACTGAAGTTAAACGTATCTCTGTGACTAGAAATGGAAAGAAGATTAGCACAAACACTTTCATTTTGACATTTGGTGTTCCCATTTTGCCTCGACGAATAAAAGTCGGGTTTAATGTGGTAAACGTTGATGTATATGTTCCAAATCCTCTGAGATGCTATTTTTGTCAGAGGTTTGGACATCATGAAGACAAATGCAACAATGATCTGGTTTGTGTTAAATGTGGTGATGTAAACCCAAACCATTTCGATCATTCCTGTCAGAACGAACTTAAATGTGCTAACTGTGGAAAAGGTCACCCAGCAAATTCAAAGGACTGTGAATTCTGGAAAAAGGGAGAAAGAAATTCAGAGACTTAAATGCATAGAAAATGTATCCTTTTTTGAAGCCCGTAAAATTTTTGAATTAAGAACAAAAGCCAATCTGCCCTCAAGTTACTCCAATATTACAAAAAGCAATATGGAATGTCAAAACTGTAAAACTTTACACGAAAAACTCAGCATTCTTTTCCCTGATAAGAAGCATGAGATTGACAAATTATTCCCTAAATCCACAGTAGCCTTAACTTCTAGTACTTCAAATCAAATTAAGAAAACACAGTCTCTTTCCCTCCAAACAAACAAAACTCCTGAAACTATATTGGAATCAAACACTGTTAATCTATCTTCCTCTTCTGAAAATCCGCCTTCAGCCTCGAAAGATCCTTCCAGCAATAAAACTTCATCTGTATCTACCGCTTCAAAGTCTAAACATCAAGACACAAAAACTACATCTCTTTCTGAAATGGATAGAATAGAACTCTTAGATAAAGTCGAGATGGTAAAACGTAAGAAGGCCCAAATGCAGCAAGAGAAATTAAATCATCCAGCTAGCAAAGTATCCGAGGATAATGATAAAAGCTCGTTTGTCAAACCCCCTAGGAGCAGAACTTCGTCTCCTAGGGCGACATCATCTAATCGCCAGCCAAAGGGATCTGAGGATCCTGTTAAACAATACAACCGCTACCACTGTCTTGAAGAAGACATGGTAACGGAAGACACAGAGGATGCAGATTCTTCCAAAGAGAATAAGCGAGGCAAAAATATGATAGATCTTTCACACATAAACAAATAATTTTCATACTTCCAATACTAATTTCAGTTTCGTCTAGCAAACAACTCCTCCGTATTTTCAGCAGAACTTAAGGCGATTGATCTTGCGCTCGATCACATAATCGAAGATGGTTTTTGGCGCTATATTGTTTTCACTGATTCAATTTCTAGTATGCAAGCGCTCGAACACGAGAAAACAGACAATCCTCTTATAGTTAAATTACTGAATAAGATTTCAAATCTTGATAGTGATGTTGATCTTGTTTTCTGTTGGCTCCCTAGCCACATTGGTATTCGTGGTAATGAGGAGGCAGATAAGGCTGCCAAGGAGGCATTATCACTGGACATTTTACCCTTCGATGTTCCTTTTAGTGATTTTAAACCTTTAATACATCATTTTATTCAGGATGTCTGGCAGAATTGTTGGGACGATCCCGCAAACCAAGATAACAAACTTTATACTAAAAAACAGAGTCTTGGTGAATGGCTACCTGGCTATAGATCAAATCGCCGAGAAGAAATCATTTTGGCCCGTTTACGCATTGGTCACACTTACTTGACGCATTCATTTCTTCTTAAAGGAGACGAACCTCCAATGTGTATTCCATGCGACGCTCCTCTTACTGTCAAACATATTTTTATAGATTGTATTGATTTTTCTATATACAGAGATCAATATTTCAAGGCTGACAGTTTGAGGCAGCTATTTGAAAGCGTCAGAATCGAACTTATTTTTGGTTTCCTGAAAGCCATCAATTTGTACAACAAAATATGATTTTAGGTTCTTGTAATCAATCTATAGACCTGTTCTTGATTGTCTAGGTTTTTATTGTTCGTATAAATCGGTTTTAGTAATTGATTGTTAATTATATCTACCATTGTTATGTGATTCTACTTTTTACTGTTTAAATCCATCTCCGTTTTTACTCAAAGGCATTTTTTCATTTACTTGTTATGCGCCCAACATGACCTTAGTTGTCGACGGGCCATAAAACTCTATTCATTCATTCATTCATTCCAATACTAATTAGTATATTTCTCCCCCTTAATTTAACTATGGCGAACAAAATCATTCAATGGAATTGTCGCAGCATCAAAGCTAATTTTGAAGAAATGAATCTATTAGTTTCTAATGGAAAGCCAGTTGCAATCTGTTTGCAAGAGACCTTTTTAAAAGATACTGACAAATTCTCTTTAAAGTATCACTCTTGCTATTTTAAAAATTTTGAAGGTATTGAGAAAGCTTCGGGCGGTGTCGGAATCATTGTTAACAACTGTGTTCCTCACCGCACTATTCCTCTTAGTACTACGCTACAAGCTGTTGCCGTTAGCGTATCTGTTAATAAAACAGTAACACTGTGTTCAATCTATCTTCCACCTAGTTCTCCTATCAGTCGTAGGAAACTAGACGATCTTGTCGAACAATTACCCAAGCCTTATATATTAATGGGAGATTTCAATTCTCACCATACGCTTTGGGGATGTTCCCATACAGACAACAAAGGTCGTATTATTGAAGATTTCATATCAAAGCATGATCTTATTTTATTAAATGATAAATCTTCCACTTATCATCATCCAGCAACTGGTTCATATTCTTCACTGGATTTAACTATTTGCACTCCAGACATTTTCCCGGCTTTTAGCTGGAAAGTGGACTCTGATCTTCATGGTAGTGACCATTTTCCTATTCATATATCTGAATTAGGACCATCTGTCCAGGAGCGCCCTAGGCGTTGGAAACTCCATAAAGCTAATTGGGAACTTTTTAAAACCACATGTGAGCAGTCAATAAATCCAGAAGCCTTTGATGAATGTGAAAACTCTGCAGAACTATTTATATCTTTACTTTATTCTGCTGCAGAAAAAGCCATTCCACAAACATCGCCTGATCCTAAAAACCCAAACAAGCCATGGTTTAATGACGATTGTAAAAATGCTATAGCTGATAGAAAATCTGCCCTAAGAGCATTTGGCCTTAGGCCGACGAAGGAAAATCTTTACAAGTTTAAAATTGCACGTGCGAAAGCTCGTAGAACTATCAAACAAAGTAAACGTTCGTCTTGGAGGCAGTATGTTTCTAGATTGAATTCAAGATCATCTGTCAAAAAGACTTGGGATATGGTACGGAAAATCAGTGGGAAGAACACATCACTTAGTATTGGTCACCTTAAAACGGATGACAATAAATCAGTTTCTTCCAAACATGACATTGCAAATGTACTAGCAGACACATTTGCCAAGAAGTCCTCCTCTTTTAATTATTCACACACCTTTCAAAGATTTCAAGGTGAAAAAGAAAAGTCCAAGCTTAATTTTAGTTCCAGGAACCTGGAACACTACAATAGAGATTTTTCCATCAAGAGTTGAAGAAAGCTTTTAAAAAGTGTCATGATACTGCTGTTGGTTCTGATAATATTCATTATCAGTTCCTCAAACGTTTACCATCTCGCTCCCTTCACTGTTTACTTGAAATTTATAATCAGGTTTGGAAAACTGGAATAATCCCAGCCTCTTGGCGGGAAGCTATTGTGATTCCTATACCTAAACCAGGTAAAGATTCTACAAACCCTTCAAACTATCGCCCTATAGCCTTAACAAGTTGTATTTGCAAAACCATGGAAAGAATGGTAAATGATCGTCTTGTTTGGTTTTTAGAAAAAAATAAACTGATTACGTCAGTCCAAAGTGGCTTTCGTAAACAGAGAAGCACTCTTGATCATCTTGTCCGCTTCGAGACTTTTATTCGAGAAGCTTTTATACAGAAAGAACATGTTGTTTCTGTCTTTTTCGATCTTGAAAGTGCTTATGATACCACTTGGAAGTATGGAATAATGAATGACCTCTTTGATTTCGGTATTCGAGGTCGCCTTGCTTATTTCATTTCTGCATTTTTAGACGAACGTCGGTTTAGAGTCAGGGTGGGAGATACTTTTTCAGATCCCCATGAACAAGAAATGGGAGTTCCCCAGGGAAGTATTTTATCTGTGACATTATTTAGTGTCAAAATTAATAACATTGTAAAAACTGTTTGTCCTGGCGTGGAATGTTTTCTTTACGTTGATGACTTTTGTATCTGTTACAGATCAAAACATATGAATACAATTGAAAGGCAGTTGCAGCAAATCTTGAACAACCTTACCAAATGGTCAAACGAAAACGGCTTTACGTTTTCCAAGACTAAAACCAAATGTATGCACTTTTGTCAGTCAAGAAAACTGCACCCTGATCCCGAACTTAAACTTGACGGAGTACCCATTGAAGTCGTTCCAGAGTTCAAAATTATAGGGCTTCTCTTTGACTCTAAACTCTCGTTTCGTCCTCATATTGATTATTTGAGCAATAAATGCCAAAAAGCTCTAAATCTTTTACGTGTTGTGTCCCATATGGACTGGGGAGCCGATAAAAAAGTTCTATTGCGACTTTACAGGTCGCTTGTCAGATCTAAGTTAGATTATGGCTGTGCTGTTTACGGCTCAGCGCGCCCGTCAGACCTTCGCAAACTTGATTCTATTCATAATCAAGGCTTGCGCTTAGCGTTAGGCGCTTTTAGAACATCACCAGTAAATAGTCTGTACACTGAAGCCAATGAACCATCTTTAAACTTACGTCGAAAGAAACTCTCCATGCAATATTATCTTAAGTTAAAGTCTAATCCTGACAACCCCACGTACAAAGTTGTATTTGAACCTAAGTACAGGGAGGAATTTGAAAAAAAAGCAAAAGCTATACCACCTTTTAGTTTCCGTTGCGAAACAGATATAAATTCTCTAGATTTCGACCTAGAAGATGTTGCCGAATATACAGTTTCCGATATTCCTTTATGGACATGCAAAAGTCCCACTTATCTTTATGATCTTGCTTCCAGCAAAAAGGGTACTACAGACCCTGTTGTCTTTAAAACAAAGTTCTTAGAGATAAAAGAAAGATACATATTGCATGAGGAGATTTATACAGATGGTTCGAAGGATGGAGAAAAAGTTGCTTCAGCCACTATTCTAGATGGCGAAAAATATCAGTTTCGTCTACCGAACAACTCCTCCGTATTTTCAGCATAACTTAAGGCGATTGATCTTGCGCTCGATCACATGATCGAAGATGGTTATTGGCGATATATCGTTTTCACTGATTCAATGTCAAGTATGCAAGCGCTTGAACACGAGAAAACAGACAACCCTCTTATAATCAAATTACTAAATAAGATTTCAAATCTTGATAGTGATGTTGACCTTGTTTTCTGTTGGCTCCCTAGCCACATTGGTATTCGTGGTAATGAAGAGGCAGATAAAGCTGCCAAGGAGGCATTATCACTAGATATTTTACCTTTTGAACTTCCTTTTAGTGATTTTAAACCGTTGATAAATAGTTTTATTCATAATGTATGGCAGAATTGTTGGGACGATCCTGCAAACCAAGATAACAAACTTTACAGAATTAAACATGATCTAGGTGAGTGGCTACCCGGCTACAGATCAAATCGCCGCGAAGAAATTATTTTGGCCCGTTTACGCATAGGCCATACGCATCTGACGCATTCATTTCTTCTAAAAGGAGACGAACCTCCAATGTGTATACCATGCGACGCTCCTCTTACTGTCAAACATATTTTTATAGATTGTATTGATTTTTCTATGTACAGAGATCAATATTTCAAGGCTGACAGTATGAGGCAGCTATTTGAAAGCGTCAGAATCGAACTTATTTTTGATTTCCTGAAAGCCATCAATTTGTACAGTAAAATATAATTTTAGGTTCTTCTAAACAATTATAGACCTGTTCATGATTTTCTAGATTTTTATTGTTCGTATAGATCGGTTTTAGTAATTGACTGTTAGTTATAACTCTTATATTGTTATTTGATTCTACATTTTACTATTTAAATCCACCTCCGTTTTTACTCAAAAGCACCCTTTTATTTACTTGTTATGCGCCCAACATGACCTTAGTTGTCGACGGGCCATAAAACTCTATTCATTCATTCTAAAAATCTGCTGACGAGGGCTACGACACCCCCCCCCTTTCATTGCTCTTTGTTGCAGTGCTAGGAGTGAAACACTCCGGGCACTCTTAGGTCTTTTATAGGAAGTTGTGTAAATAGATCAAACACAAGTTTAATACCAAAATGAACCTTTAACATTTATCTATCCATCTAAATAAATGTGAGTCTGCAAAAAGTCGAATATTTTATGCATTTAAGTCTCTATTTGTTACACCATCGGAAACTCCATGTTTTTCAGCCATTTTAAATCAAAGATCAGCCATTTTTGCTGTTTGACAGCGATATCCCACGAGATCTTTGGTTCCCGCCAAAACGATAGCAAATGAAAACTTAGGTCAACGTATATGGCAGACATAGTATTTTCCAAAACAGGACAGTTCTGATAGAAAAAAACATCGATACCTACCTTTTAAGTGCCTGTAACAGGAAAACCCTCTTATCTTACATAGTTTGGTAACGTTTACCGTAGTATGGAATTTATTTGTAACCTTAACACATTTCAGTTATAGTCTTCAATCGTTTTTAATCTAATCAAGAGAGGTTTCTATTTAGAAAACAATCGTGCAGGTAAGTCTTAAACGAAACGACAAAAAACTTCTTTCATTTAAAAAAGAAACTTCGAAGGAAAATCTATCGAATGAAACAAGGACTAGGTACGTTTTCGGCGGTTTTTGGTCCATATGCTATATAAAAAAAAGAATATTTGACGTTCACCATGTTGATATTTTATCAATACTAAGTGATCTATTGTTTAAAATACGGACGTTTTGTACATCGACTCGTCGTCAAAGTGACGTTGCAAGGAACAACAAATGTTCCTAAAAGCGCGAAATCGGATTGTTTTCCTATATTTTTATAAATAATTGCAATGTTTGAAACACGTTAACCAAAAAATATTTTTACCAACAGAAGGATAATTTCGTTATCTTTCATTTTGTACCATTTTTACTTTGGTTAATTGCTGCACACATAAAGAATTATAACTATATGTGTGTTTTGGGGTGACGTTTTTAAGCCTACGTTTCAAATGGCACATGTAACAATTGGTATAAATATGTTTGCCATGATCCCGCTTGATAAAAAAAGCCTAAATTTGGAAAACTTAATCCTTCCTCAATACCGACATCCAATCGCTTTAGCGATTTAGATGATGGGGACGATGAGGACATGGAGGACGAATCTGAAGATCCTCTCCCTTCTACCACAAACCACAACAATGCAAAGCCCGAACCAATTAGGCAAGGTGCAAACAAGATAAACCTAAGTGGTATTAAAGAATAATACTAATTTCCATTCTTACGTGGTATACAATTTACAAGTATTTTCCTCAATGTCGAATAATATTATTCAATGTAATTGTCGAACCATCAAAGCCAATTTTCAGGGGCTTAATCTTTTAGTTTCTAAGAATAAACCAGTGGCAGTATGTTTACAGGAAACATTTCTAAAAGACACATATACGTTTTCACTGAAGTATCATTCTTCTTATTTGAGAAGGCATCTTGTGGTGTTTGTTTACTTGTTAATAACAACATTCCATATCGAGATGTCTGTATAGACACTACTTTACATGCAGTGGCTGTCAGCCTTTCTCTTCATAAAACCATTACATTATGTTCCATCTATGTCCCTCCTAGTTCTTCTATCGACATTAAAAAACAAGACGATCTAGACGACCTTGCGTCAAATTACCTTAACCTTTCATATTGATTGGAGATTTTAATTCTCATCATACCTAACACTTAACATAATAACACTGACGCCTAAGACCGTACTGTTGAAGATTTTATTACCAATCATGATCTTCTTTTATTGAATAACAAGTCTAACATCTTCATCCTCTCACTGGAAATTACTCGTCACTGGATTAGACTATTTGCAGCCCTTATATTTTTCCTGATTATACGTGGAAAGTTAATTCATATGAGTGACCACTTTCCGATTCATTTCTCTGAGTTCGGACCATCAGTCCAGGGAACTACCTAGACGATGGAAACCCCATAAAGCTAATTGGGATCTTTGTAAAACTACCTGCGAGCAGTCGATATATCCTGTAGCAGTGTCGAGACACTTTTTAAAGCCCTCTTTCATTCTTTGATAGAAAAGTCTCTATTGTAGTGTTACAGGTTCCTGGAACTAAAATTAAACTTAGACTTTTCTCTTTCGCCATGAAATTTTTGAAAGGGGGATGAAAGAATAAGAAGAAGAGGACTTTTTGGCAAATCTATCTGCCAGTACATTTGCAATGCTATGTTTGGAAGAAATTGTTTTATTGCCATCCGTTTTAAGGTGATCTCAAATTTCATATAGAAACATATTGTCTCTAAGACGAACGTTTACTTTCATTTTACAACTCTACGAGCTTTCGCACATGCAATTAAAACGTGTAAAGATTTTCCTTCGTATGCCTAAGGCCAAATATTCTGAGAGCGGGTTTCCATTCAGCTTTAGCCTTTTTACAATCGCCATTATACCATGGCTTGTTTGGATTTTTAATATCAGGCGATGTGAGAGGAATTGCTTTTTTGCAAGATGTAAAAAGATCTGCAGATTGATCGCAGTAATCAAAGCTGCTACTGTATCGGATAATATTTATTATCAATTCCTCATACGTTTACCATCTCGATCCCTTCATTGCTTACTGGAAATATATAATCAGGTTTGGAAAACGGGAAGCATCCCAGCATCTTGGCGGGAAGCTATCCTTATTCCAATACCTTAACCAGGTGAAGATTCTACTAATCCTTCCAACTATCGCCCTATAGAATTGCCAAATTGAATTTTTAAAAACCATGGGAAGAATCATGAATGATCGTCTTGTTTGGTTCTTAGAGAAAAAAAGACTAAACAGAGAAGCACTCTTGACTATCTTGTTCGCTTCGATTTGTCCACTATTATTTGAGAAGCTTTTATAAAGAAAAAACATATTGTTTCTGTCTTTTTCGATCTTGTAAATGCTTATGATACCACACGGAAGTATGGAATGTACGAATGACCTCTTTCATTTCGTATTCGAGGTCGCCTTTGCTTTTTTCATTTCTGTATTTTTAGAAGAACGTCAGTTTAGAGTACGGGTTAAAGACACGTTTTTTCAGATCCCCGTGAAGAAGAAATGGAAGTTCCCCAGTGGAGTATTTTGTCCGTGACACTGTTAAAACTGTTTGTCCTGCCAATAGAAGTTGTTCAAGAGCTCAAGTTTTTAGGACATCTCAATTCTCGTTTCGTACATGTAATAAGTGCAGAAAAGCTTTAAACCTTTTACGTGTCGTGTCCAGTATGGACTGGGGAGCAGATTAAAAAGTTTTATTGCGATTTTACAAGTCGCTTGTTAGATTTAAGTTGGATTATGGCTGTGCTGTTTATGACTTAGCACGTCATCGTTACGTCATCAGGAGTAGCTGGTCTGTAAAGATCAGTCCAAAACTGTCATAAGCGTTATTACGAATATGAACACTTACCGTAGTTTTGCGCTAAGCCTTTCATGTGACATTATTTAGGACGTTTGCTGTTTCGCTAGTAAATTTGTTACCTTCATTTGACTTTGGGTCATATGCAAATGAGGTCAACCGATGTCGACAGCCGAATTCCGTGATATCTAAAAATAACCTGGAATTCCGCTGAACCTTTCCGATTTAACCACAAAAAGCCACTTTAGGTCTATTAGATTACCACCAAGACAATACCTGACCTAACTTAACGTATTAAATGTTCGTTTGAGACTTTTTTTCGGCACTTGGTATTTTTTTCTTATCTAGGTTTCAGAAACATCGATACCTCCCTTTAAAGAGAAATTCGAATCGTACGAAGAAATTTACACGGATGGTTCCAAGAACGTTGAAAAAATTGCCTCAGCCGCTATATTAGAAGGTGAAAAGTACCAATTCCGTTTACCAAATAACTCTTCTGTTTATTTCAGCCGGTTTTAAGGCGATTGATCTCGCACTCGATCATATTATCGCAAAGCGCTTCTCTCGTTACATTTTTTTTCACTGACACTGTCAAGTATGCATGCGATTGAACATGAGAAAACTGACAATCCCGTTATATGTAGACTACTAGATAAAATGTCTCAGCTTTATGATGTTGATCTCGAGTTTTGGTGGCTCTCTAGCCACAGTGGTATTCGTGGTAATGAAGAGGCAGATAATGCTGCTAAGGTGATTATCACTCGATGTCTTACTGTTTGAAGTTCCTTTTAGTGATTTTAAGCCGTTGATAAATAGATTATTCGGGATGTCTGGCAGAATTGTTAGGACGAGCCTGGAAACCAAGATAACAAACTTTATACTATCAAACAGGATCTCGGTGAATGGTTACCTAGCTATTGATCTTACCGCCATGAAGAAATTATTCTAGCCCGTTTACGCATAGGTCAGACACATCTAACGCATTCTTTTCTACTTAAAGGAGAATAACTCCAATCTGTATTCCATTTATCTTACTGTCAAACATATCTTTGTAGACTGTATTGATTTTCATAATACCAGAGAAAGATTTTTCAATGTTGACAGTATGAGGCAGCTATTCGAAAATGTTAGAATGGAACTAATTTTTGAATTCCTGAAAGCCATATATTTGTACAGCAAAATTTAATTTTAGGTTCTTATGGGAAATTTTTAGCCATTAATTTGTACAGCAAAATGTAATCTTTGGTTCTTCTAGGCAATTTTAGCACTGTTCGTGATTTTCTAGATATAAATTGTTCGTATACACCAGTTTTATTACATAACTGTTAAAGTAGACAATTCTAGTATTGTTATTTCATTATAGGTTTTACCGTTTAAAACCATCTCAGTTTTTTAGAAATGTACCTTTTAAATTTATTGTAATGCACCAAACATGTCGATGGGGCCTTAAAACAACATTCATTCATTTAAAAACGAAAACTTCGTACAAGACTATACATCAAAAAAAATCGTCATGGCATGTCAAACTCTGCTGGTTATTGCAGTTTTTAGCTAGCAAAGTGTTAGCTTTGATAGCTTGAGATAACAGACAACATTTTGAGGTCTTTTCGGAGTTCAGTGTGTGCAAACTGCCACTTGAGGCTTAACCACTAAATCCGTTGAATGCCTACGCCACAAAAAGTAGTTCTTATTTCAAGAATATTGCAATCTCTGTCAATGCTTTTTTTTGGGGGGGGGGCACCGTGAATTAACTTAATTCAAATCGTAGACATCTCCATCAAAAGCATGTCATCTAACCAAATCCCATGCATCACGTTTTTGAATCATCTCAAGAAGAAAAGCTTTCGAAACATTGTGGGCAATGAAGAAATTGCTTGTTACAGCAATTTCTTAACTATCAACACTGTTTTCTGCCCTACAAGGCAAATGTTTTCAAATTCTACTAATCATGGTAACCTTTGAAAAAGAAAATTACTAAATAAAATCATGCTTTGCAAATGATCCACATTATTTCGTCATTACGAAATACTCTTCAAATTATATCTTTTTACGAAATAGTTTTTCGTAATTAAGAAATAGTATTTCGTAATAATGAAATAACGTTTCTTGATAACGAAATACCCTCGGTATTATTTAAAATTACTAGATGGTATTTCGAAATAACATTTTGTAATTACGAAATAATCTTTCAAAGCATTTCGTAATTACGAAATAGTATTTTGTGATTACGAAATGTTATTTCGTTATTACGAAATGATTAAAATAGTTAGAATAAGCTGTAGTTACGACGTTTAAGTCACCAAACCAACAACAATGCTTTACATAAATTCTATTCAGGAGGAGGCAATGTAGCGGTTTGGATAGTGTTCAAGGCTGTGTGTCAAATGATCACACTTTTCCGGCTGATGCAACAGACCGCATTCACACTGTGCAAACACTTTCATTCATGTTTTATTTTAAAAAAAAGTACCATTGCATCCGTTTTCATGTGAGAAAGGGGGAATCCTATGTGTTGTGAAGTGATTTTCAAACTTACGAATGAAAGTGACATATTCCGATACTGTTCAAATCTAAATGAAAAATATATATCTCTGTAGTCAGTTTGTTCAATAAAACGCATGAGCTTTGTTCTGAAAAAAAACAAAAAAAAAATAAGAGAGATATTGCGGTCGAAAAATTTTTGACCAGGTATCGCTGGTAAACCTTTTCTTTTTACATGGATAAACAACAATTTTCATCAAATGTTCTTAAATTTAGCAGACACCAATCGGATCAAACAAATGAATAAATCAAACCTTGTACATTACACGTAATAGGAGCATTAAGATTTTGAATCAAAACATAACCCTTAATACGATGACGATCACAGCTTTCATAAAGTTCTGTTAAACTTTCACCGGCGAAAACTAATTCTTGGTTTTTATGATGCTGTTTCTTTACGAAGAATTGTAAGTAAAAATTTAGATTCATTGCACAATTGCATTACAATGACCGTCTTTCTAAGAATATTATGACATCAGGCTGGGGGATGGAATACGCACCTTAGTTTTCGTTTAAACATTATAATTTACGATACTTAACAGTGCCATGTAAAAAGGATAAGCACAAGTGCACAGAAAGTTCTTCTCCGTGATGATGTCTCAGGATAAATACATATAAATCTTACTTTTATCAACAGTCAACTGCGGAGCCCCGTAGGCGACATTCTGTACACATTTTTTAAAATTCGTTTTCACGAAATATTAATTCGTTGAAACGAAATAGTATTTCGATAAAACAAAATACTTATTCGTTTTTACGAAATATTAATTCGTTAAAACGAAATATTAATTCGTTATTAAGAAAAATCAATTTGTTTTAACGAAATATTAATTCATTAGAACAAAATACTTATTCGTTAAAGCGAAATACTAATTCATTTTATCGAAATACTTATTCGTTTTATCGAAATACTAATTCGTTATGACGAAATACTAATTCGTTAAACCTAAATACTAATTCGTTTTAAAGAAGTACAAATTCGTTTAAGCAAAATTTTAATTCGTTAAAGCGAAATAGTATTTCGATAAAACGAAATACTAATTCGTTAAAAGAAATACTAATACGTTAAAACGAAATACAAATTTGTTATGATAAAATACTAATTCGCTTTAACAAAATACTAATTCGTTAAATCGAAATACTTATTGGTTAAAACGAAATATTATTTTGTTAAAACGAAATACTAGTTGGTTTTAACAAATTGTCGATTTAGGTTTCTCACCCCTTTTCTTGTGACTTGGGCAGCTGGGTCGGTTTCGAGTTGGCCCAGTGAATATTGCATCATTTACTGTATAATAATTGTTCATGATTATTATAATCATCATTTTTATTTCTATTATTTATTTATCTATTTTTGTATATTTTCAAAATCGCACTAACATGTATAATGCAATGTTATGCCTAATGCCGATCCGATCTACTCGATCAACTCGATCGCCTGATTTCCCTATGTGGGAACATAGCATTAGATAAAAGACATTCTTTTCTTCCATTGTTTACAAATGAAATCTCTTTTATCAGATACAATTAATACATATACCCCTTCGAGCAAGCTGCACAACCATTTAAGTTTTAAACTATGTGCCAGAAGCATAGTGTATTTGTTGTAGGTGTGTATTCCCTAGACAATATTAAAGTATTAATGATTACTGATCCCTTGTAATGTCAAGAGTATACAACATATGCCAACACACAATTACCTTTGACTGATTTTATTGATAGAAGTGCTAATTGGTCATTATGCAAATGTATATCCCACTTCGCCTGACAGGTCATTTGTGAAGAAATTACCGATAGATAAGGCTACCGAGAAGAAAGAAGAAAATTTCGATAATCCACCGGAAAGCATTAAATAATAAGTGATAATCTACCGAAAGTTCTCGATATTTTACCGGAAAGCACCAGAGAATATAAAGTTCTGCAACCGTTTAAATTCATGTAAATATACTGAGGGAAGAAAGTTAAGCAATTTTTTCGACCTACATTATTTTTCAACGTAAATGTATAAACCTTATAAAATCAGTCTCGTTTTCAATTTTTAAAAAGCTAGCTAACTGATTATTCATTAGGAGCACGTTTTCCTCGCTTCTAAAGGCTGTCTGACGCAAACGTTCTGCACGTGCTTCCACATGTACGTGAAGTCTATATTCACAATATCTACCCCAGTTTATTGGTTAGCATCAATAACAAGATTACTCATTAAACATTTAAAAAAATTCAAATGGGACGTCGCCCAGGGCTTAACTTTGACCAACGAAACGTAGCCATCGGTATGCTTGCTGGTGGTATGATGGTCAAAAAGGTGGCTCAACATTTTGGCGTGAGCCAAAGTTCCATTTCAAGAACTAAGTATCGTCAATAAGGCACCGTCAAAGACAGGCCGCGTTCAGGTAAGCCACGTAAGACTACCCAACGTGAGGACAATTACATCGTGACGTGTTCACGGCAAAATCGCTTCCTCAATAGGACTCGTATAGCCGGTTTGGTCCGAAATGCAACGGGAACACGAGTCTGTGCTCGTACTGTAAGAAACAGACTTCGTTCGGCACGTTACGCGCACGTCGACCTTACGTTGGCATTCCTTTGACACGTGCACACAGACCTGCAAGATTGAATGGACAGGGGTACACCGTCGATGGCCAAGACGAATGTGGAATCAGGTCCTATTCACAGACGAATTCCGTTTTAATTTGATGTTTGCGGATGGCAGGGTACATGTTTGGAGGCGTGATGGCGAAAGGATGGATCCTGCAAACGTCATTCAACATGACCGTTTGGAGGCGGTAGCGTCATGGTCTGGGGTGGTATATCATACCGTGGCAAGACTGACTTGGTAGCTATTCAGGGAAACTTAAATGCCGTTCGATACTGCACCGAAATTGTCCAGCCAGTGGTATTGCCGTTCTTGCGTCAAGGGCTTGCTACCATTTTTCAGTAATACAATGCCCGCCCATATGTCGCTCGGCACACGTTGGGCCTTTTACACACTAATAATGTTGATGTGTTGGATTGGCCAGCCAAATCACCGGATCTGTCTCCGATCGAACACCTTTGGGGACCATCTGGGTAGGAGAGTAAGAGACAGGAATGACGTTAATAACGTTAGAGACCTGGAATGTGTTCTGCGTCAGGAATGGGGTCGTATCCCTATGAACATTAATCGTAGGCTCATTTCCAGCATGAGAAGACGCTGTGATGCCGTTATTGACGCAAACGGTGGACACACAAGATATTAAATCTTTGTGTTACCTTTACTTCCCTACCCCTACCATGTTTGACGCTGTACAACAAACACGTATGACCTTGAAATCATCTGATTTTTTCAAATACTGTGGCTAACACATAAAAGATCGATGTGTGAAAATATGGTTTGAATCCAAAGCTAGACACCTAAGAAATTGGCTGTAACGTATGAAATTGCTAAACTTTTTTCCCTCAGCATAGTTTTCATTAAGACGGGTGTTCCGAAAGTTTTGATAACGAAACCTATTTCAGTATTAAGCAGAATATCTCTTACGGTTAAATAGCTGATGAAAAAGTTTGGTGGAGATCATATCATTACAAAATTGCTCGACTAAAAAAATGTTATCCGAGCGCTAGTCGAGCGCAAACACTATATAATCTTCTACTTTGCATAATCTTTGGTACTGGTACTGATTTTTGCGGGTTGAGAAGGGCTCTGCCTCATGATGACGTCAAGAAGTCAACTTTACGTGCTCTAACCCCCTTTTGATTACGTAAGTGTTAATGCCCACACTTCAAAGATGAATCTCAGCAATCATTGTATGGTTTAAAAAACATGACAATTTGACTATATCATGTGACCGCAGTTACCTTAAATCACTGTGACGTTTATATTAAGTTCTTGATCTTAGCGTTAATTAACGTCATAAATACATGCCTAAGCCTCTTGCGCCTTCTATAAGGCTGTCTACTGAATGTCACCAAAATTTATGTATAGACCTAACGCACAACTTTTGAAGCCCCGGCTGCAGTTATAAATCCATTAAAAATATTTGTCCTTAAATATTTAATTAACCTGTCGGGAACGGTCAGCTACGATAAAAATATAACGATGTGATGAGAATCCGTCATAATTAATGGTGACAGTTAGCTATCAGAAATTTGACGAGTAACAGCAGCTTACTAAACGCAGGGGTTCTTTACTGTGTTATTATAAGCATATATGTGCATTTATGTTTTGGGTTTTTGCAGCCAGGGGGACGGCTCAAGCTGTTCACGTGTAACCCTTTCGGTTTCTCTTACCCCTTAACTTTGTTAAATCTTATTTCGTAAAAACGAAATAGTACTTCGTTAAAACGAATTGCTAAATCGTTTTAACTAGATATTAATTCGTTTAAGCGAAAAACTAATTCTTAAAAGGAAATACTGATTCGTTAAATCGATATTGTATGTTTCGGAAGATTCGGTTGTTACCCTCGAACACATAAAAACATTTGAATTGATAATTCGTTAAAACGATTTAGTATTTCGATTTCAGGTTTTAATATTTCATTAAAACGATTTAGTATTTCAATTAAACGATTTAATATTTCGTTAAAACAAATAAGTATATCGTTTATCTAAATACTATTTCGTTTCAATGACTTAATTTCCGCTAAAATGAATTGTTTTATCGTAATAATGAATCAATATATCGATTTAACAATTTGATATTTCGTTAAAACGATTTTGTATTTAGATTTAACGATTAAATATTTTGTTAAAACGAATCATTATATCCAAGAAACTAATTAATATTTCGTTTTATTGAAATACTATTTCGTTTTTACGATTTAATATTTCGTAATAACGAATTAATATTTCGTTATAACGAATAAATATTTCGTTAAAACTAATTAAAAAAATATATAGAATGTCACCTACGGGGCTTCGTAGTCAACAATTGTAGTAAAGAGGATATTTTATTGCAAGGAAGAGAAAATGGTTTTCATTTAGTGATTTAAATAGAGTGTGTATAAATTGGGAGATAAGATTTTAGATCATTTTGTCAAAGGTGTCATTTGGCTGTCTTTTTAACGTTTTCGAATGCATGAATGTGACAAACTCTTAAAGAGAAAAGAACAACAACTACAAAACAAAAAAATAAATTACTTTATCGTTATTTAATAAAGCCAAAAATCGTTTACTATCTCTAATATAACATTGGATTTCTAAGAATGTTATTGAATTTTGTTTAAATGTAATATTCACCGGGAAGCTTTTCAATATCAATATTGCCTAAAACCAATCATGTTTCTGATAATATGTTTCTTATCGTGTCGTAGTTATTACATTAAAAAAAAGAATTGTTACCTAGTCTCAAAACCCCAACAAAAGCAGAGAGGTATTTGGCATGTTTTTATATACAAATAGTGTATATTAGAGCTACATTTGTTCCTCATCGAGTATGACTGATTTGAATCTTCTCATGTCCAAAAACGATTTAGGTGATTTTTAATATGATCATTAATCTTGAAATCGATTTCCAATTGGTATTTAGTTCCAGTCCTGAATTACTGTAGGAGAAACGCCCTTTAATAAAGTTCAGTTCTGTAGACAGGAAATCCATGGTTACGAGATCCACACAGGCTGTACGAGGACGTTTTTCTGATAGTTTCAGGAGCTAATGAGCTTCTTTTTAAGAACTTATTCCGTTTGACATTTTGAGGCATAAGATTTTTTTTATATATATTTTTTTTTCACGCTCAGCAAGGGATACAAATTTGACGCTTCTGTTTGGATTATGTTGATTTTCACTTTCAAACTTTGTACAGTTATTCTACTGCATCTGCATATTCAATTAAAGGATGAATATATTGAAAATAGTGTTTTAGAGGGACTTCCTTCCAAAAGGTGTTTAAGGCTACGAATAATGCTATTTCTTTTCCAATATAGTGTTTTAAATGACAATCAAAAGACCCAAGAGTCATCTGCTGATATAAATATACCTAGTCAGGATGATGAAGTTTACTAGCTCAACTGAGCACAAAGTGCTCAAGGTGAGCTTTTGTGATCGTTGAACGTCTATCGTCCGTCGTGCGGCGTCAACAATTGAAGTGTTTACACTCTAGAGGCCAAAGTTTTTACCTAATCTTCATGAAACTTGGTCAGAAAAATTGTTATGTCATGAGAATAGACCCTATTTTGTTTGGGAAGGTTCTATTTGAAAACACAGGAAAAGGGGCCTTAATGACAATTTCTTTGTTTACACTCTAGAGGCCACAAATAGGGCTCTATCTTCTTGAAACTTTGCCAGAATAATTATTAGGTCATACAGATGAAGCCTATTGATTATAAGAAGGATCTTTCCGAAAACACAGGAAAAGGGGCCTTAATGACAATTTCTTAGTTTACACTCTAGAGGCCACAATTTTTGCTTAATCTTCATGAAACTTGGTCAGAAAAAGTGTTTGATCATGAGAATGAACCCTATCGATTATGGGAGCATTCTATTGGAAAACACAGGAAAAGGGGCCTTAATGAAAATTTCTTTGTTTTCACTCTAGAGACCACAATTTTGGCTCAATATTCATGAAACTTTGTCAGAATAATTGTTAGGTCACAAGGACGAACCCTATTGAATACTGAAATGTTCTATCGGAAAACACAGGAAAAGGGCCCTTAATGACAGTTTCTTTGTTTAGAGTCTAGAGGCCACAATTTAGGCTCAATCTGCATGAAACTAGGCCAGAATAATTAATAGGGCAAAAGGATGACCCCTATTGATTATGGAAAGGTTCTTCTGGAAAACACAGGAAAATGGGCCATAATGACAATTTCTTTGTTAACGCCTTAGAGACCACAATTTTGGCTCAATAATAATATTCTGGCCAGAATAATTATTAGGGCACAAGGATGAACCCTTTTGATTAAAAGAAGGTACTTTTGGAAAACACAGGAAAAGGGGCCTTAATGACAATTTCTTTGTTAACAATATAGAAGCCACAGTTTTGCCTAAATCTTCATGAAACTGGTTATAGATATTTGTCTCAAGTCGCATTTTTTTAACAGCGGACAATTCAGGTGAGCGATCTAGGACCATCATGGCCCTCTTGTTATCTTACGAATGATTATTAATGATTAAGATTTCAACAATCCATTTATTTGCCCAGTCATAATCTTATTTATATCTAACTATGCAATGGTTCCACACGAATAAGGATCATCTTTATCTTGTGCAATAATCTAATGTCATCATTTAAAAAAGGTAAATACTAGATTTCGGAGTTTCGACTACGTTGTTAATTTAAACTAAAAAAGAAATAGAAGACATAGTACCGACCTACTATTAATACACAGAGTTCAGAAAAACTACCGTTAAGGGCCACCATTTGATACCTACTTGGTGGGTAATCAGTAAACCATTCTAACAGCCGCCCCTCTATTCTACCAAATTTTTTTTCACAAGATGCAACTAGACATAAAGGTCGTCTTTTTTAGGGAAGGGGGGGGGGGTAATCAAAGTGTGGAAAGGGCTATAAGCGCAAAGATGACATGGACTATTACAATATGATATAATGCTTTTTTACACTATCAGTTAATACAATGTTATATATAGAAAGATCAAAATATTTTAATGCAGCATTGTGTTGCAAAAGTACGGAAGAAAACTTAATTATTAGAATATGTTCCAAATATTAGAATAACGAAACTGTAAATAGTCAAATATTGGACCGTTTTAGTAACATGCAAATAAATGATTTTTCGATGATGAATTTAAAAATGGCTGAAAGTAGCTTTTCGTTAATGTAGCAAACATTTATCAAACTTCATTGGTACATAAGTAAATCTACGACAGCTAAAAATGAAACAAGAAGTACCATTTGGACATTGAAAATACCGAATAGTAAAAACAGATAATACAATATATGCTCAGTATCAAAAACATTATTCCTTTGGCTGAATAATCTAAAAGTACTCTATAGGATCTTCCTTCTTCTACACCTAAAATTCAGATACTAATTAGAATTTCCCAATATTTAATTTAAGTGATAAGCCACACAATGGGATCTACTTAACAAATTATTTACCTGGTGGATTGATTTATTGGTGTTTTACGGCGCAGAGACAGCTGTGGTAAAATACCGTGAAAGAAAACTCAAGGATAGTACACGATAAAACATACAGAACAATACCAAAATAACTACCAAACATTCAAAACGATAGATGAGGAATGAAAGAAATAATGATAAATGAAGACCCTTTAGTCACATCTTACATCCAGATTAAACATATAAGCTTTGGAATAAAAATCTCCAACCAGAAGTTACGAGGAAAGCAGTAGAAAATTTCTGATTTTAGTCACCTATGACAGACTAAGATACAGGCCGAGGTACTATTCTGAAACGGCACACCAGGGTTTTGATATCAGATTTACCTCGTTTATCTAGAGCTCTAAATTACATCTGTAGAGTGTCTCACTTTGTGTAATAATTGCATGTAATGTAAACGCACTCTTTACATATTATCGGATTTAACCAGTCTTAAAATAACATCGGCTTCCGAGGTAAGATATTAGTATAAACTTATTCGAGGATGTATTTAAGCAGCCTATATGACCAGTAACTCTTTTTGATTTGCATACTTGAAAGACTTAGCATAAAAACACTAAATAGGGGTGTTTAATTGGTAAATGTATAATAGGTCCAATTGCTGTTTAGTTTGAAATATTCCTCAGCAGAGACTTGATCGATCTGCATGTGTAAACAAAATTGATCAATCAATAATTATACTCCTCTTGTGGCTTAGATGAAAGTATTAGATAGGGCAAGACACTCATCATACAGCTTCGCCGAAAAAATCATTGAACTATGAAACCTCAAATATGATTGATTGAATGGTGTTTAACACCACTTTTAAAAGTATTTCAGTCATATCGCGGAGGCTGGAGTACCTAATAATGTATTCCTTGTAATTCTCACACCAATATTACCACTACATTCTTTCCTAGCCTCAAGCCGCTATCCCACATAGGTTTACGATTATCCACCCATTGGTGAGAGACAAATGTCGGAAAGGATATGTGCCGCCGCCGGGGATCGAAACCATGACATCCCATGATTGAAGATTGGGAGTCTGATGCGCTATCGACGGCACTATGACGGCGGCTCCTCTCAAACATGAACAACATCGACTGTCAGGTAAGCATTTTATTCGTTACCACAAATATCTTTTGCCACGCATTGCTGGTGAAACTATGTCGGAAGAAAATATTTTGACCGATCGATGTCTCTCAACTCATTAGGTTTCACCTGGCTTAATTTAGAATATTAGCACCAAACGTTCACAAGTTGTTACCTATTTCTTTGAATTTGGAGCAGTATAAAGTATGTTCGTCTGGTAACGCATTTTAACCGTACTTTAAGACGTGCGAAAAAGCATATGAATTAATGTAGGCTACGCGGGCGAAGTATCTGACCTACTTTCAAATACTAGGTCATGAGTAATAACAGGAATGAACTGGCAAGGACAATTGGTATACATACGACTAGGGTAAAGGTTGTTTTCAATTGGGTTTAACGCCACTTCAAACAGTTTTTCAGTCATAAAGCGTCGGCTTAAGCACCAAAACCATGGACAACAGGTATTTCTCACGCCAGTACTACCACTACATCCTTTCCGAGCCTGAAGCTGCTCATCCCACTTGGGTTTACGATTATCTACCCATTGATGAGAGACAAACAAGCGATTTACTAGTACTTTTAATTCAAACCACGCACGTTCGTGCTTTCGTGCTTGCAACGTGAGTGCAAAGGGAATGTTACTGAATTAAACTTAAGTAAATAGCTATCTTCACACGAAGTGGTCTGAATATTTATAGTCAACTCTCATTACAACAGACGGGTTTGTTAAAAGCAAAAATGTCGATGTATAGCAGCGATTGTTTAATAGATTTGTTATTAGTTAAGAATATTAGAAACAACCTTGCACTTGCATTGCTCGCTTTGAAAAAAAGTAGGACAATCAAAGAATATCCTACCATATGATTACCTGAAAAGATATGAAACTCAAGTAAAAATCGATTTAGATCATAATTAAAAAGGGAACCAATTTCCTTCTTTTGAATATGTTCAAGCAAAAGTTATTCCCAAGAAAAGATATGCTGAATTGTTTGTCCTGCCTTATGAGATTTTTGTACTGCATTTTACCCAACGCATATAACGCCTAGGTCAAAGACGATCGCTGTTAATGAAATCAATCAATAGACTTTGAATATAACATTTATTGCCATAGTACGCTCTTTAATACAACAATAGTAACCCTTTGCTTAAAATTACCTCCAATTGTGGATCCACCAACTTTCGTGTTCCATTCATGTATAAGATTTGAATGAGAAGCATTTTCAATCAAAATTTGTATGAGTCTGCCTAACCCATTACCACACAACCAAATTTAATACTGGCCCAAGTTGAAAGAAGTTGCCAAAGACAAGAACAAGATGATGAAATTTTATGCCTTTTGGAATAGAAAGCACAGTGGATAATGAAGAAACTGTTTGTTACAGCCGTTTTCTTCATTATGCACTATGTTTTCCAAATTATCTTTCGGGGGGCGTCAAAAAGCGTCATTTTGTTAGAATTGTTAAAAAGTAGTTAGGTTCGTCGATTAACTGGTGGGTCCTCCAGATTTTATTCGCGCTAAACTGGAGATCAACGATCGCTATAAGAACAGGTTGTTTGATTTACAATAGAATAAATACAGAGACAATACCTACATAAAGCTACTTCAATAATGGTGTATATCGTCGACTTTCATGATCTGTGTTTTTCGAATAGTGACGACAGTATGACACCAAATCTGTACAAGCTAATAGACTTTTCGTATAGTGTTAACGATACAATAATATATAATAGTAAAGGGTTATCACCTATATGCACTTTTTGCACCCGATTGCAAATGTGCATTACAGTAAACGCGATAAACACCTTATCCCAGGTGCTTAAAATAGCCTCACGACATTTGTTCAATACAGCGTCAAGGTACTGAGTAAATAATAATAATTGATTCTGCACTTCCGTTGACTTTCACGAACGAGTTGTATCGGCGCCGGAAAGCAATGTCGGGAAACGCTAATTCCGTTAGAACGAAGGAAAATCCGTTTCCAGCATACTAATTGCGGCTGGCAACCAAGGAATAAATTGATCAATCTAATCATTAATTTAGACTGGAACTGAATTTGAACTCCAACGTTTGCCAGTGTATATGTGAAGCATTATTGCTGGTTTGACGACTTAACACCGTATCTATAGCTTATTTTACTTTTTTAAACAAGTAACTGGTCATGAATATTGGAGAAAAAAAACCGTTTAACAAGAGGACCATTATGGTCCTATATCGCTTCCCTGAGTATGATTGCTCAAGGCTTTATGATATAATATTCAAAATATCAAAGCGCTTCACCTAATCATTTTGGAGAAAAGATTTTTTAAAGATGTTCTCCTTTAATCCTAGGTATATAGTGAAAACCCAACCATGTTGAGCTAATATCAAGAGTACGGTAATTTCTTTGAAGTAATAAAGTAGAGGGTCAATAGGAATGAATACATACAAAATATCAAAGCTCTAGGCCTAATGGTTTAGAAGGAGATTATTTTCTTTAATATCTTTCTTTATTCCTTTCTTGGATTGCACAGAAAAAGTCTTATTTTCCGAATACAGTAATTCTATATAGTATTTTAGTACTTGGTCAACAGGTATTATTACACACCAAATATCAAAGCTCTCGACCCTATGGTTTGGGAGAAGATCTTTTAAGTTTTCCTTCTTTAAATCTATGTAAAATCAGGGATCGCACAGAAAAGGGCTAATTTTCAGAATACAGTTTTCTTTTGAGGTATTTTGGTAGAGGGTCAATAGATGATGCTTGTACCAAATATCAAAGCCCTAGGCCTTTCGGCTCGGGAGGAGATGAATTTTAAGTTTTCACTCCGTTGCCATGGCAACCAGACTTCTTTATGGATTTCAATTCTTTGAAGTATTTTGAAGGACCATTCCCTAAGGACTTTTTCTGTGAAGTTTAAATGAAATTCTATTGTGAGTTTAGGAGGAGAAGATTTTTTTTGTAATTGTGAACGGACGAACGGACGCCGGACGATGACCGATCACAATAGCTCAACCAGAGCACTTCGTGCTCAGGTGAGCTAACAAAAAGTGGAGATTCCTGTTGGAGTCAATTGGCGTGGAAGAGGATTCATTGGGCGGGGACAGCACTCCGTCAATTATTGTCGGTAAGTGAAAATGATGACGTGTCGGACATCGATTAAACTGATCACTGTATATGAAAATCTACTTTTACTGTCAATCATTGACATAGAAAAAAAAATTTAAAACATATCAAATTTTAATATTATAATCTCTTTCTATACCTATCGTTTTTCGCGAGTAAAATGTCGCAACGACAGCTTTAATTAAGCTGTAGCTACGATATGTAGCACGCTCAACGACGATATAAATCACGAAACAGACTTGCGCTTGATTTGACAAAATGGCGTGCCAAACGCGAGGAGCTTTTCTCCAGCCAAAAGATGTTACTTTTCCTAATTGCAAATATCTCTAAGAGCAAATTGGAGAGATGTGATTTATTGAAACAAACTGTATTCTTTTCTTCTGCTTTTTTATTTTTGTTATATTGTCAATATGGTACTTCAGGAAATCAAATGTATGACTTTATTTATAATGTAGCAATAGCATACACATAGCCTACGTCATCGGCCTCATATTGTGGCTAGACTATTTTCATCTTGAAACTGAAAGTAAAGTTTTGCAGCTCTTACATACATAAAAGAATAGTCCAACTTGTACCAAAGACCTATCTAGTGTAGATAATAGTTGACCTTGCAAATAACACAGCACAATTTTCGAAGCGGTTGACACAACCGAGATCTAAGAACTGCAATAGTTAAAATGACCGTTATAAAAAAAAGCGTCGAATTGTTTATGCTCCAACGCTGTGTGTGTACACCAGAAGAGCAAATTTATTTATGAAGTAGACATTGATCAATGAATAGTGCAATTTTGTCATATAAATACTACTATAATGGCGTATTTCCAACATCCCTACGTAATGACGTAGAATGTCACTGGAATCACTTGAATTACTTGCACAATGTTATTTCTTTCTTTTACTCCGTGCAGTGGGCGTTTCTAACCTCCAGTTATAAGCATAGTTATTATACTTGTCAATCGACGGTTCGCCATCGCAGTCCAAAAATTGAGATACTTGCCATTGGTTTCTAGTTCACCTGAGAACATTGTACTCATGGTGAGCTTTTATGGTCCTTAAATGTATGTCGTATGACGCCAACAGTTAAAATATTTACATTGTAGATGCCACCTTTTTGGTTCAATCTTCATGAAACTTTTTCAGTATAATTGTTTTGTCATAAGACTGAATCCCGTTGAAAATAGGAAGTTTCAAACAAGAAACGCGGGAAAGGGGACCTTGATGACAATTCCTTTGTTTATACTCTCTAGGAACCATATTAGGGACTTAATCTTTTTGAAACCTGGCCATGAAAAATATAGGAAAAGGGGTCTTAGTGAAATGTCCTTCCTGACACTCTGAAGGTCACACATTTTCCCAACCTTCCTGAAACTTGTTATGATTATTTGGCATCAGTTACGGGGTTTTTTGTATATATATATAAAGTACTTTGATTATAAGATGACTTAGCCGACCTATTTGGACCATCATGGTCCTCTTGTTAATATTCGGGAAGTCGCGGAGGTCTTTAACAGTGAAACAAGGTATTATGAGTGTTTCAGACAGTAAATACTTTTTTCAGGCAACTATGAGGCAACTTCTCTATTTCAAAATCAAAGCACTGAAAGTGTTGAGAAGTTGGAATGCCATGAAAGGATCATGGAATTTGGTTCAAATTAATCGATTAATTTCCGAAAAAAAACCGATATCTAAAGTTTTAATTATATAACATATATATGAAAAATCTTCGCCCATTTAAGGCATTTTTCATCCAATCATTATCATTATTTACAGTATTAGTCATGTTTTTCATCCAGTCTAAATTTCTTAAACAAATCTAGGAGAGTCACCAAAGGATCTTTTATGTGAAATTTGGTTGAAAGTCAACTGGTAGTAGTAAGGAAAAGCTGTTTAAGGGACTGGCTCATGAGGGACACAGCAGCATGACAGTAGCCCAGCGGCCTTCGACCAGAGCAGATAAAAATCACTAATCGTAAAATTAATCTACAATTGCGGTTTTGTTGAATATAAGTTGGAGTGCGCATCCCAACTTAAAATTGATGTCTGTTGATTATCTGCTTTATTCTAAATAGTCATTTCACACATGAATTAGACATCAGCCCTTTTCTAAATAAAGGTTTTATATTATTCATTCGACTTCTACTCTATATTGACCAAATAGTTTGTCTTTTTATGGTTATTAACCCTATCTACAAATAAGTATTCCCTGTGACAATGCTGTACCTACTATTTATCTAAAGAATATTAAACAATCTGGTAGGACACATATGATATTTCCCAATAAATATTTCGAATGAAACTTTGACTACTGATCTATTTCACAAGTAATAATTTGTCGTGTATAATCAGGACATCTGCTATATTTGAAATATTCATTTCAAATTATGATTAGACACTTGATCTATTACTAAGTTCAGTGGACACCTGGTCCTTTTTAAGAAAAATAAGTGACATGTAATTCTACTGCTTATATCTAATTATTCCTAGTGTTTATCTGACAATTGCGATATTTCCTTTTTATAAGCACATGTACAAGTATTACTTAACTTATCCATGTCAAAAAATAGTTCCAAATATCTAATGGACATTTTTACTTTATCAAACAATTAAGCGACACCGACCCTATTTTCAAGTGTTTATTGCAGATTTTTGTTCAACTACTCTTCTACTTTTTTCCAAATAATACTTCACGTATTTACAGTTATTCCATACGTTCATGGGGTACCTCCTATATTTATATAGGACCTGTTTAAATGCCAATCGAATAGTAATTGTTTAACGTATCCGTTGGAAAACTGTTCTTTTTTCCATATATAATTTGACATGCTTATTAGATATTGGCTTTATTTCTTGATATTGATTGCGTAGGAAGACTTACTGAATTTTTCAGAACGTTGAAGCATTACATTCGTATCTAATGAAATTTTACAGGTTCAAAACAACGCTGATCTAATTCATGCACCGAAAGTCTTTTCCTTTTGCTTTCATCATATCATTTCAGAACTGAGAAAGACAGAAGAACGACATTCCAATTAATAGTGGAACAAGAACGACGACTCTGTATATAAGCATTTTATTGTCGAGAGAAAAAACCAAATGAACCTTCAACGACAGAGAAATTAAGAACAACATTAACGCTATCGCTTCTAATCAGTTGAAAATGGCTGTGGATAAAGGGTATGCGTGGATAGTAATGGTAGCTAATTTCGGTGCCATGGTCGTTAACAATGGGCTCCTATTAACCACAGGCATAGTGTTAGTGACGCTACATGAAAGATTTCAGGAAGATGTCATGAAAACCGCCCTTGTGACGTCACTTTATACTTCATTGTCTTCGCTAGCAGGTAAGACTTACAAATAATAGAGTACATTGTTACCTTTTCACCACATCAGTTGAGCAACGACGGAGAGTAACATGTATACATGTTCTCGTTTTTAGTAAAATCTCTAGTGAGAAGATATCTCAATATTATGTATGATTAGTTTAAAGTGTATATCTTTTTTCTGGTATTCTTCTTTATTTCTTTTGCAACACTATTGCTTCTGTTCTGATATTGCAAAATAACTGAAATCAGTTCTTGCACAGATTATAATAGAAATATTTTGCATCTCAATTTTCAAATTTCTAACTTTAATGAAAAATGTAAAAGAATGTGATTAAGATGATTTTGTCAGAAAAATGTCTGTTCATAACTTATAAAAAAGACAGAAAAGAAGCAAAAATATTTCAAGTTACGAATGCTAAATAAGTCAACCAAGTAAAGCCCTATTGGAACCGGAATTCATCCGGTAAATAAATGTATGTTATCTGTCGATTGCACCTAAAATTTCTTTATTTGTGGTTTCCATGACTTATGGATTACGTTATTTGCTTTGGCTAGCAATTTAGTCAATCTCTCAAAGACTAACGACATCACTAGAAAAATTCCGATGTTTGAAAGTAGAAAATTAGGAATATATCACATTAAATGAGATTTACAGCGAATTGACCAATTTCCAGAATGAAAATTTTTAGACTGGTCCAGGTTGAAAGAAGTTGCAGATAGCAATTAAAAGTTCATACAATTTTAGATTTGTTCAACATTTTTTCTTGAAAGAAGACATTTTGCCAAATGAAGAAAAGTAACAAGCAATTTCTTCATTTTTCACTATGTTTTCCAAAGGGTTTTTTTTTTTTTTGTGGGCATCTAAAAGCGTCATTTAGTGGGAAAGGGCTAAGTAAATTTAGCACGGAGACAGAACATTTATCGTGAAAATGACATTATTATCTATTTGAAAAGGCAGATAATTTTCTTACATCAATTGTTCACGAACATCTTTACAAGGGCCGCTTTAAACATTCGGCAAAGAGCTACAGGTACTTCCCTAACCCATTACAAGTTTAGACTAGTCAAAATTCAAGGGAGTTGCAGGCGAGTTGCAAAAACTAATCACACTGTATGTTACGCGAAACAGTTTCATACATTAGTGTGATTAGGTTTTGCGGTCCATACCTCAATGAAAGCAAAAAGCATTCTCTTCATTTCTTATAATTCAAAGGCATAGAGCCAAAAAATACACACTTACAAATGTTGATACATTTGAATGGGACTATTTTTTGTGGAGGCATACAAAATGGCTGCGTGCACATTTTTTTTTTTTTTTTTTGTTTTTTTTTGTTTTTGTTTTTGTTTTTGTTTTTTTGTTGTTGTTTTTGTTTTTTTGTTTTTTCATTGAAAATGTTGGGGTTTTGTGACCGATAAGAACGCCTGTTTTTGATAAACGAAATTAAAAATTAAATTATTGTAGTATGGACGAGATTACAAATCGAACGTAGAGGATTACCCACGCCATCCATGTAAACACTAACAACACTAACGTCATAACGCAGTTTGTAGCGCATCAGAATCCATTTTTAGGTATTCCAGCCGCCGCGTTATGACTGAAAAACTGTAAAAACGGCGCTAAACCCCATTTAAACAAACATACAAATACTTTTACCACTGTTACATGAAGCAGTTTAATTAGATGATTACGTTCTTGGCACATCGGTATCTTATGGGGACTAATTAATGGGTGGCCTTCATTGCTTGGTTCTTATAGTTCGCAAGCAATATCAGTTATTGTTGTTGCTGTTGTTTGATATTTCACCAAATAAAACTCAAGAAAAAACAAAATATTCGCAATAAGTTAAGCTGGAGAAACGCTAGCCGGGCTATAGCTAAGTGATGCGTTCATCGTATACGTGAGTGTCCGTAAGTTTTATCTTCTAAATAATTGCGCAATTTTGGACCATTTAGTTTTCTTGGTTGGCCCTTCTCAAAAACCGTCATAGCGCAGTTGGTAGCGCGTCGGACTGTCAATCTAGAGGTCCTGGGTTCGAAACCCGAGACCTGGGCAAAATCAAAACTTGTTCATAAAACTTTGAGCGGCCATTTGACATAGACTTAGCGGGATGTTTTTTTTTTTTTTTTTTTTTTTTTCACTTAGAATTATCTAGGATTCCTTTTAACACTTGTAATGCTGAGCCCGGAATATTCCTGCGTTGGCACGAGGTGAAGACTAAGACCAGGCTGCACATATTTACACTCTGATCTTAGTCTAAACCACCAGTTAGAGGGAGATATCGCTGTTTCCGAAACCTAGATAACAAAAAATTACAAAGTGCCGAAATATACACTCAAACGAACATTTAATATTTAAGTTGAGTCAGGCATTGTCTTGGTAGTAATCTAATAGGCCAAAAGTGACCTTTTGTGGTTATATCGGAAAGGTTCAGCGGAAATTCAGGTTATTCTTGGATATCACGGAATTCGGCTGAGGACATCGAATAACTTCATTTGCATATGACCCAAAGTCAAATAAGGGTAACAATTTTACTAGCGAAACATTCTACATTCTAAATCATGAATATGAATGGGTTGGCGCTAAACTACGGTAAGTGTTTATATTCGTAATAACTCTTACGACAGTTTTGGACTGATCTTTACATAATTAAAGACTGGCTAGCGAACATAACTCCCGATGACGTAACAATGACGTTGGTTTGACGTATTTTGAACTGAATGCAAGGTTCCAAAGGTTATTCGCACCACGTGAATGACCCTATATTCTTTGCACCTGTCTCGGGTAAATCTAAAAATAGATTAATAGCCTACGTAGGCTATTGGGGGAAATACACTGTTTTTTCTTATAAGCGATCTCAGATTTTGCAAAACTACTTTTAGCAATATTGTATTCAAATAGTTTATGAGAGGAAATAAAAATAATTAAAATCTGTGACATGAAAACACCGATACCTACCTTTAAGTCTAAACTACCTGTTTGACATTTTGAGTCAGAATCGTATATAGAATTAAAGGACAAAAATATTGGTTTGCAATACCAAAGCCTTTCGGTGCTTTCAGCCCTTTGATTTTTATGCAGATCTGAAGAAGGGTTATATTTAGCATGACTATGGTTAACAAAGCTCTGTGCAAATCCAAATGTTGAAGGGCTCACTTCTATTCGAAACTGTTCGGGAACTCTTCACAAACACTGCATTGTATAACAACTTGCATAAGTCAGAGACAGATAAATCCATTACCGCCGGAGGGACCAAATGTTAAATTGGGGTATCGGTACCTTTAAACAAAGGAGAGAACATCGTTCTAAATACCAAAAGAAATATACGAACACAAATTTAATACTCAACTATAAATCAATTTAGTTTTGTCTCACAAGATTCAAGCGTTTTGATTTTTTTGTGTGCGTGTGTGTTGTCTGTGTAGTTTTTGTTGTTTTTCTGTTTTGTTTGGGGAGGGGATGATATTGTGTCTATATTTTGTTTTGTTAGTTTGTTTATAATTCCTTTAACAGAATTTGAAGCACGCAACTGTTTTGTAGGCTTGTGCACATAATGGATTCATATTTTTTTACCTAAAACTATACCTAAAACTATTTAGATATTTTCTTCGTTTTGCTTGATTGCATTTATTCGTAAAAACAATGAAGACAATATTATTGGCTCACCTGAGCATGATGTGCTCAAGGTGAGCTAATGTGATCGTCCAATGTTCGGCGTCCGGTGTTTTTGATCTGCGTTTGTCAACAATTTCTTTTAATATCTTCTCCTCCTGAACCAGAAAGCCAATCTTGATGAAACTCGGTAGGGAAGTGCCTTGGGTGATGCTCTTCCAAAATTGTACAAATAATTGAAATCCACTCTTAACTCTTGTCGCCATGGCACCAAATATGGAAGATACGGAAATCTTTAAAAGAAAAAAGCTCTTCTCTGAAAACAGAAGACTGGGAGCTTTGATATTTGGTATGCAGCACCTCCTAGGGCACATCTATCAAGTTTGTTCAAATGATACCCCCTGAGTCATATTTGGGCTCCGCCCGCGTAGAACCAATTTTACTTTGAAAAAAAGAAAGAAAACTTTAAAAAACTTCTTCTCTGAAACCATAAAGCCTAGAGCATTGATATTTAGAATGCAGCAACTTATAGGGATGTGTTCATGTGATTCCCCTTGGATCATATTTGGGTTCCGCCCGGGTACACCCTAATTTACGTTGAAACAAAGAAAGAACCTCTTAAATGTTATTCATGTGTTTACCCAGTGGACATTTGGGCTCTGGAACACTAATTTTTTTACGTGGAAATATTCTAGAAAATTTTACAAACCCCGACCAACCCTACACCCTATTTTGTCGCAATTCACGTTCAGTAACTCAAATTTTCCTTGCAATGTACATGGTAACAGTTGACTTTTGGCCGAAATTAGCACTTTGATTACTTCTGCAGCCATCGACTCAGGTGAGCGCTTTAGGACCGATGGCCCTCTTGTATTTGTTCTCGTTGCGGCACAAAACTAGAATCTTAATCAAGCTGATATATCACATCGCGTATATATACAATGTGATAAAGTTTATAGGTTCATATCCAATTGAAAACAAGAAATATTGTCTTCAGTTCTCAAATAAACAAGTTTTTTTAAGCTTTGTTTGGTTTTGGGGGTGTTTTTTTTGTTGTTGTTGTTTTGTTTTGTTTTTTTTGTGTGTGTTTTGTTTTTGTTTTGTTGGGGGGTATCTGCGAAAGTGTCTTGTTCAATGGTATCTAAAATGGGTTCTTTTATAACACGCATTTTTATTTTCGGATGTCGATACCGCAAAAACTTTGTATATGAACCACATTCAACCGACCATAACAAATTGACAATAGTTACATACAACAAATATCATGAAATAAGTCACATCAAGCGGTTTTGGCAAAATTGTTGTAATTTTCTACATATTTGTACAAGATCTTAAGACAGCTTTGAACCGAGTAAGAATCGAAAACCGGCTACTGAATATAACTCCTGGTAACTTCATGGTGGCCTTGGTTTTGAGGCGCGAGCGAGTTATCAAACACTTTTCAAACTAAAAGTCAATCTCCAAGTAGAGCAATAACAAGATGCTTGTCAAACCATGGAATATTCAGACTTTTTTTCTGCTGCTGCTGCGAGGAACAAATAATTTGGGGCATAATAAATTTCATATAAGTTACATTTTAATTAATAAAATTTACCTTTAAATCACCGAGCTACTGCATTTTGAAACCGTTTGTATTGGTAGCGGGAAACATCTTATATTCATACGCTAATCAGTTGCGATATACGACGTCATAAGAAGAAATGATGACACACTGAAGAACTATTTTCTTAGCCTATTACATAGTAGAATAGGATATAAACCGAAGTGTAAGAGAGTGCCTTAAAACATGAGGTCAGCCCTTTGACACACAATGTGTAATCTTTATATATATGAATCGAATTTGTAGCCACTTGAGAAAATACCATATGTCATTTTGATAATTGATCACTTCATTTTGTAAATGCACGAGTCAGAATATGTTGTTCAAACAATATATGAGATTGAATAAAAACAATCTTAAATCTCTGACATGTAAGAAATATCGATACCCCACTTTGAAGATCTCCTGCAGAAGTACACATCATGGAGGATCATTGATGCAAATTCCTAATAATTTCGACCATACTATAGGATTTATACATAGAAAATTTTGTAACTGAATCTCTGATCATTCTTTTGCAAGACAATGGCGGATCACAAAATTACTGGACGAAAGATTGTCTTACGCCAAAAAGACAGCATATAGATTCGTTGTAGTTTCAAATAATGCTGCTCTAAATTGTATGCCCAGTTGCTGTAGTTATAGTAATTTTTTTTAAGTCTAAGACAGGTAATTTCGAAACCATTTGAGGGATGAAAATATTGATGTTCTTATACACAACTTAATATCATATGGATTAATTGTTTGTTATATGCTAGAATCATCCCAATCATAGAGTATGAAAACAATGTGAGTAGAAATCAGGAGGCATAAAATTTACTTTTACAGGCCCTCTTGGTTCTTTTATTATACACAAGGCTAGTTGTCGAGTTGCTGTTGTGATTGGCTCTCTATTGATGACATCTGGATTCATCATAACTGCGTTTTCTCAAAACCTCAACGGCTGTATATTTTCTTATGGAATCTTGGCAGGTAACGTTTAAACTAATTATAGATTACTCATACTATTTAATAGCTAAACTAAAGGCATTGCTCTTAAAGTTTCGTTTACATTCGAAACAGAACTGCAAAATACCAATAATGAACAGGCTTATCTTCAAAAATCCCGCATCTTAATGAGTCTTAAGCAAAATATGAAAATATCCACTTCCTGTGTGAAAAGTGAGTCTTTAAGTCGAGACGCAAAGCCTACGAAAATAATCCAAAACAAAATTTGGAAGCCTCGTTTTGATCGGGCAGTATAGCACTGATTGACCCGAGGTGTATTCATAGCTAAGAGATCACATGATATGTGTTATCAAGAAACCCGAAATGTTATTGTCTTGTGTTCATTTTGCGGTTTTGTTAAATCTAAGTTGGAATTGCTCCGCATGCCAACTTAAAAACAACAATAGCGTCAATTGTTTTAGCGTAAGAGTTTTACCAATCAATTGTATGTTTCTCCTTTCGGCATGGTGTTTTCGAGCTTTAGATAGAGTTCTTTAATCCTGTTCTGCACAATGGCAGACCGCTGCTTCGTTGTATCCATGTGTTCTAAAGGATTTCTGTCGGGACTTTTGTCTGTTTTGTCATTGTCTTAGCATGAATTTCAAGACAAATTAACGCTCTTTCAAATGAACTCGGATTTGAATCCCGAAGAAACTTGTGAAAAGAGATATACGAGGAACGTTCAGAAAACAGCCAGACTTTTCATGCTCTTCTCTTTCCACGTGCAATTATATACACACACTAAATATTGGTGGAAAAATCATTCATTCGCAATTTACGTGGCAGGTTTAATCTAAATGATAGTTGTGTTTACACAGTATTTTGCACTCTGATATATGATAGGTGTTTCATCTTTGGAAACAACAAGCTGTAATCAAGTTTCTGGTTGCAGAAGGTGATAAGCCCTGTCACATCTTTCTGAGGCTAAAAAAGGGTTTTCTGATAAATATATGTGGCGTTCAACTTTCTACAACAGGGTTTCTCAGTTTCTTGATGTCTGAACAATTGTTTGTAACAGGCATAGGACTGGGCGGCCAGCTCAGGCGGTGACCCCAACAATGGTAGCAAATGTTAAAGCTTTTGTCAACAAATACCGTGAAGTAATTTTTGAGGAGGTAGCCAACAAGTTTTCATCGTTAAGGCATCTTCACACAAGAATTTACCCGAAAACCTAGGCATGAGCAAGTAAATGCCAGATGGTTCCTAGACAGCTATCCGCAGATCAAACGGCAACCAGAGTAACCAATGCAAAAGAACATTTAAGTTGTTTAAATCGTGAATGAGATAAGTTTTTAAATCGCAAAATCACTGGAGATGAGATGTGGGTTCATTTTTCCGACCCTGAGACAAAAGCTAAGTTAAAGCAGTGGGAACGAGCTGGTGCCCCACCTCCTAAAAAGTTTTTCTGTCTCATTCGACTGGCAAAGTTATGCGTGTTGCCTTTAAGGTTTCACGATACTTACTCATTTCATGACAAAGGGTCAAATTGTCACTGTCAAATACTAATCAAAAGTCCGGATATTTTCTGACCGTACCTCGTACACTGTCAAAATGGACCCTTTTAACCTTTTTTTAAATAAGTGAAAAACGGTCTGGGGCGTAACCTTTATTTAAATTCTTTATTATCCGAAAGTATAGGAAGCACATCCTCTTACAGCCTGCGCGGGTCACGAAATCATAGAATTCCTAGATGCCGAACAGAGCTATTCAAAAGATCCTTTCTTCCATCAGTCATAGAAGACTGGAATGAATTGCCCATTGAAATAAGGGAACAGAATTCACTATCAATCTTCAAGAATCATCTTGATACTAACAAGCCTATTCCTAACAAGTTGTTCTTTATTCGAGAAAGGAAGCTTCAGGTCACCCATGCGCGAATCAGAAATAAATGTAGCTCTCTAAACCATCATTTGTTCATAAAAAATGTTGTTGACTCCCACCTTTGTATTTGTGGTGGAACTTAAACGACAGAACATTATTTTTTTAATGTGCTAATTATATTATGATTAGAAATAGGCTTCTGAACGCTCTCTTGAGGTTTGGCAATATTGATACTGACATATTACTAAATGGAAAAACGAGCTAACATATCAAGAAAATGCAGTTATTTTTCACGAGGTTCAATGTTACATTGAGGACGGCAAACGCTTTCATATTTAATTACCTCTAATCCTGACTTTGCTAGCTTTATTTAGTACTCCTTGGTCTGATTTTTATACTCATAGATATATAGATTTAGAGGTACTAACTTTTTTTTAACACAAATATATAGTAAGAGCACCTTTCATCCAAAAATTCAATATCCATCATTGACTATCATTTTATATCATAACATAAAGCGAACGATTTTGGAAGTAAGCACTCTCAACCTTTTAAATGATATTCCTATTTACTTCCTATTAATTGGTTAGTAAAATTGAATACATTTGTACACGTCTTGAATAAACTACAAGGAGAAGAACTTTATAAGCTATGCTTCCGTTCTAAAGCCTTTTGCATGATTTCTATTGAAAATGAACATGTACATGTCTGATATATGCAAATAAAATATGTTTAAACTAACCTTTAAGGTCCGGTGATACATTAATTTTCCACCCCACAACGGTTAAGATGTGCTAAGAAAGAAACTTTCCTCGAAAATTTTACAGGTAAAAATTTCGATTTTACAACTTTTCGACTTGAAGCAGAGGCAAAAAAATGATTTTTTTTTTCATGTTTTCTTTTGAGTCTTATTCTATATGCTAGATCGAACGGTCGACAGTTTATGACAATTGTCAAGTGAAAAACTTCCTACATTGAATGCGAACAAACTTTAATTTGTGGTATTCATCAATTCAAAATAACAATGTTTCTGTCATGGATTGTAGGCGAATCGCGTAGAATTATTTTGATGTCTTTATACTTATTCATACTTTTGGACTTTCTGGACTGTTTTGAAATTTTTTATATCTATAAATTCTGTTGTAATTGGGTGGAAGATATGGATTTAAAGTCTAGTATTCTTAAATTTATTAAAATAAACATTTGAATTCCAACCGTACATCAATAATGAAAATCTACGTCATAGTTTACATATTTTTGCCAGCCAATTTACATCTAGAAAGTGAAATCTTTCAGCTCTTGAAGACCTATCCGAAAAACTAGCTCCCTCTTTCTCCATTGGTGTGAATTAAACTTTAGATTAATTACTAGTATTACATTTACTTTGCAATTAACCTAACACAATCGAGATCTCAGAACTGCTACAGTTAAAATGGCCGCTATAAAAATTGTGTCGAATTTTTCAGAATTCCAACGCCGTTGAAGGTCATTTGCGTATACACCAGTGGAGCAAATATATATTTACCTTTACTAGATGAGGTAGACTTTTCTCAATGAAGTGTGTAATAAATTAAATGTATTTCGTAATTTTGTTACATAAACCGCTCAAAATAGCGACTATCCAAAAGATCTTCTTAACGACAAAGGTTTTCAACCCTCATTTATCTATGAATAGCTCTCTACGGTGTAAATAATCACTCCGCAGAGTATCGAGTTGATACATGTCTAGTGATTTAAATGTGAAACATTTCCTAGTCTTATAATAAAAGCAGGATGAAAAGGTATTTCCAGCATCATTTACAGCTATCTAATCTATTCCAAACGGCTTTTTGGCGGTATCCGTACTAAAAAGGTCACTTGGCCTTTTTTGCTTTTGTCCTATCTTCCGGATGTATACAATCATGGAGACACCTTGCATATGCATGCAGTAGCGAGCTAGTTAACCATATTCAAATAAGCTCCATTTGCGGAAAATAAGCCGCATAACTATTATTGAGTTCTATCCATCTTAGGAACATGCTTTACGCCTACAAGCATATTCTTTTTACCTCCAAAGAAACAACTACTAGTAGTGTATTATACCACCACCCCACCCCAGCCCCCACAAAAGAAAACTCTGATCGGGTCGCCGTATAGGAGTAAGCTTATCCGCCCATTTAAAAGAAATAAAAACAAAATAAGAAAAACTTTGACGGTTTTGTACACGATATCACTAAATTTTAATGAGGATAATTTTATATACCGAGAATGTAAAATCGTTACACATTATACCTTCATCGGTCAAACTAAAAAACTTCAGTGCTTTCGTGACTTTGAGCTTCGGGGAAATGAACAAATTATAATCCATCTTGCTTTGTATGGTATATCAAATTCCAAAAAAGTAAGTTGCATATTAAGGGGCTTTTCTTAGGGTTGGTAAATCTTTGACCATGTATTGGTCCTTCTTTTCTGTCTATCAAACTTTCTGAAAATGTAGTTCCTTAATTTCTTTGAAATGAAGCAATAAGTACCTAACTTATCTGCTATTATTCTAATCAACTGAATGTGAATAATTATATTCGTTATCGTTACATGAAACCATATGGAGAATGTAAACCAAACCAGTATTTAGCGCCCTTGATTCCTTTTCATGTATTTACTTTTATCTATTTGCTTTACACTCTTTTTCAGGGCTAGGCTCTGGCATCACATATTCCGTTTTGTTCACCATCAATGGCTTTCATTTCAAGAAGAAACTTAATATAGCCAACGGTGTCTCTTTCTCTGGTGCAGGAGTTGGGTTGTTCGCGCTGGCTCCTTTGCTTGAGATGTCTCAAGATTTATACGGATATCAGGGCGTGTTCATGGTATCAGCTTCAGCAAGTCTTCAATTACTAGTTTTCGGAGGGCTAATGAGACCCTCTCGTTTAGAATTAGATGCAAAACTAGTCAAAAAGGGGGAACATTCGGATCAAACATGGAAAGGGGATAAACGTATATCTAAAGTGTTATGTGACAAAGCTACATTATTACTCATTATTTCGTTCGGATGTTTTCTTGGAGGAAAGGATACAGCATTTATGTACTGGCCAAGTTTGTTGAAAGAAACTTTGTTTACGCCTTCACAAACATCTTTATTCCTCTCGATCTCTGGAATATCTGCAATAATTGGCCGTTTGTTTATCGGCTGTTTATCATCACGTGCTTGTGTTGATGTATTCTACCTATACTGCTTTTCATTGGTAGCTTCGGGGATTCTGTGTATAAATTATAAGTTTTATGCGTCATCAGTAGTAGGGCAAATCATCAACGCTGTTCTCATCGGAACCTTTAGTGGTGTACCGTTGGTCGTATTTGCTGCAATTACCATAAAATGTGTTGGTGTAAAGTATTTGTCCTCTGTAGGAGGACTGCAGTTGCTGTCCGGAGGGATAGGGACTATTGCAACACCTTTGGTTTGTGGTAAGTAGAGCCCTCCTTTTAGTCAACATAAAGGTAATGAATTTTAGGCCGACAACTTTAAAACGTCATGATAATTGCTGTAGGTACATATTTATTAGATGCAGTGTTTAAATGAACTTTAAATTGTACTATATTGTCAGGAATGATTTCATTGTAGATCTTTTTAGACATGTATTTATGAAACGAAATCAAAATGATATTTTGATATTCAGTTGTGATTTTCAACACATTAATTAGATTTGTTGAACTGTTTGTGTTGAAGGTATCTAATACGATTCGCAATCTCAATCTACTGATCTTTTTCAGGGGACACCAAAGTATGTGAATAAAGTGACCGGTATTTCACTTTCATGCCCATTTCTTTTAGGTCATTAATCGGGATAAGAGGTTTAGGTACGAGGTCCGTTTTCGCCTAGCACATGCGCTCAATGTGTATTGTGATGTTGCCCGTCTGTCCTTCCGTCATTCCGTCCTCCATTTCTCCACAACCCTTGGGCAAAATTCGATGAAACTGCACATGTGCTTTCCTTATGGTATTGCATCGGTTTTGGGGGATTTCTTCTAGGTCAAGGTTGCAGTCAAAGCTCAACCTGTTAAATTTATTTTGTCCAGAGCATAGCCCCTTTAGTTAGAGATGGATTTCAGTGTAACTTAGTACAATTTCTCAATCAATTGTAGATGTACCATTTGAAGGAAAACTTCAGATTGTTCCGAGGCCCAGGTCACACTTCAAGGTCAAATATTAAATCAAGCATGTTAGGAGTAAAGCTGCTGAAATTATAGATGGTTTTGAAACATTAATCGCATGTGTTCTCTACTATGTCTATATGTGCCATTTGAAAAAAATCACATAGTTTGAAGTTCAAGGTCATAGCTCAAGGTGAAACGTTATTATTAAGCATGTATAGAGCATAGCTCCTTATTTTACGAATAGATTCAAATATAAGTTCGCACAATTGTTCTCTATCAAGAGTAAATTTACCTATTGACAGGAATTTCAGATAGGCCAAAGGTCAAGGAAACAACTTAAGGTCCGACGTTAAAATAACGCGTTCCGGAGCATGGGTCCTATAATAAAGGAAGGATTTCGAAATGAATTTGCACAGTTGTTCATGAGAAGATGTGTCATTTGAAACAAATTTTCTGACAGTTCCAATGTCAATGTCACGTCTAAAGGTTTTTGCGTTTAAAATAAGTAAAGCATTTCTGGAGAAAAGCGAGCATATAGATGCTGTTTTGGTTCTCCTCAACCTTTCCCGCGTGCAAATTATACTTTTCGTGATATGGCTATATTCAGGGAGCATAATCCGTCTCCGCCTAAAACTGTTTGAAATCTATCAAAAAAGCAAAAAATGATAAAAAGATCGATTGAATTTTGATTTTTTTTTTAATATTATGGATACTGAGTATTCAGTGTTTGCCTTAATGCACCAGTGCCATAGCCCAGTGGTAGCATGTTCCGGGTTCGATCCCAAGCCACGGCGAATATCTTTTCCAACATTTGTCTCCCATCAATGGGTGGATAATCGTAAACCTATATGTTGGATGAAGAGCTAGGACATAATGTTGTAGGACTGGGTGAGAAATACCAGGAATCTATGGTTAGGTGCTTTAGCCGCGATATGGCTGAAAACTGTTAAATTTAGTTCTTAACCGCATTCATCCAATCAACTAAATGCACCAGTGATGTCAACGGTATTTCAATGAGTGAATCATAAACTCGGTAAATGGTAAACGATATGATGACGGACTCAAAAGTGAATGGCCTCCACAGTACGCCAGAGGTAAGCAAGTGGCGATGTCATCTTGAGTGAAGCCGTCTGTAAAACTTAATCACAAACCGAATTTCCAGACTGTCTTTTGACATCGTCTTTAACGTTCCAAGTTCTTATTATTCTATTTAGAAGCGAGTTGTTTAACCTTTTCCATAACAACAAAATTTTAGACTGGTGCAAATTGAAAGAAGCTGTAGAAGACAATTTCGTGTTGACCGAATTTAAAATATTCTTGTCTTTTTGGATAGAAAACATTGTGGGCAATGAGGAAATTGCTTGATACAAGCAATTTCTTCATTTTCCACAAAGTTTTCTATAGCTTTTTTCTTGAGGGGCGTAAAAAGGCGAGATTGTATGGGAATGGGTTAAGATTTCAGTGGACATAGTACTACAATGTTATTAATCTAGCACTTTGGTATTTTCACAGTTACAGGTCAGGCGTTATATTTTCTTACATGATGCATTCAATGCACGCGGACAAAGTCAGACTCGACACAAAAATCGATTTGTTTGTTTGTTTGTTTGTTTACAACGATTACCACAATCTTTCAGTTATATCGCGGCGGCTGGAGCACCTAACAATCGAACCCTGGTGTGAGAATCCTGACTTTGTCCGCGTGCATTGAATGCATCATGTAAGGTAATGTTACTCGATGTAAGTGGCAACCAACTATCAACTGATAACGCTAACTGTCAGAAGCGAAAGTTATTGTACCGGACACGGCCAATATTCGAACATTAACACGTAAATTAATAATTAATTACAGGAACTGCTTCCGAAAACGGGATGTAAAATGATTAAATAAGGATATTTGAAACAATCCTCGTGTTTCATAAACTAATGAGTGTATACATATACACAGACCCATTATTCTTATGAATAGACTAGAACATCATTTACTTATCAAATCCGATTATTTCAGGATTTATAGTTTCAAAGGGTTTGAAGTATGCAGACGCTTTGATGATATGCGGTATGTATGACCTCTAAACACGTATTGACGGTTCATTTTAGTGGGCTGCTGTCATTGCGTTGTGTCCGTCGTACTTCTATATTTGCATGATTCCTTAGTTCTTTTACATTTTAAATATTTGCATATATTTCAACCAAGTCCTTGAGTGATCCATTATAAGGTTCCTTCAAATAAATTTTGATCGGATGAAACATGGCTTTTGTGAGCTGTGCTAATTTTTATATTTGGAGTATTGTAAATCTTTTTTACATTCTTCTCCTCAGAAGCTAGTTCAAGGATTTCAACCAAATTTCACAGGAATGGTCCTTAACCTTGGGTTACTCTATATCAGATTCGTTCAAATACTTTTGATCTGTGTAAAACGTAGCTTAAATAGGCGGGTATGTATGGCTTTTTGTTAAAACTGTGAAAACCTTCTTAGAAACTAGCGATGGGTTTCAAAGAAATTTGACAGGATTTATCCTTGTGTGACTCTTAAATATATTCCTGTAACAACATTGATCAGAAAACAAAGCAGCGTTTTAATGGTCGGTTCTAAATTCCTTATATGGTGCACAGTGAAAACTTCGAAAATATCCTTAGAAAATAAATTATGTGTTTCAAGCAAATTTCGATACTCCATCAGATTCCTTCATAGTGTATTTTGTTCGGTGAATGTTTAGGGCTTTAATTGGTAGGGTTTTGTTTCTATGTATGGTGTATACATGTACAGCGAAACTTTAGAAAGATTCTTATCGGAAGATGGATTTCAACCAAATTTCACAGAATTATCTATTGCTGACCCTTAATCAGATATCCTGAAATTTTAACAGGTTTTGCTAATATCAGATTGTGATACAAGGGAAATAATTGCTTGACTGAGAATTTTTGTGGTATAAAAGAGCAATTTCTCCTTAACCCAGTACCAGACGGCAAAATTTTAGACTCGTCAAAATTGAAAAGTGTTGTAGATGACAATTTAAAGCTTGTGATTTTTTTTATTGTTATTATTATTAACTTTGGGATAGAAAACTTTGTGGATAATGAAGAAATTGCTTATTAGAAGCAATTTCTCCATTTCCTGCAGTGTTTTCCAATGCTTGTTTGGGGATGTCTAAAAGCGTCATCGGCTTTGAATGAATTAAAGCAAACTGTAAAAATTCTGTCTTAAATGAACTCCCTTATAAATTATTTGTATAGTAAGTAAATTCAGACCGATGGTGCGAATCATGCGCTCAAGCACCTCTTATATAAGATAGTGAGAGATAACTTTGAAGCTATATCATGTGGTTGGCAAAAGAGATCCATGCATCTAGTTGACTCTCTGCTGGCTATAGAAGCTGAATGTAGCATAGTATTATCCTCGTTTGTGTTCTGATGTTGACAATTTTTGAATTGGTTGAAGAAAAAGAATTCGTAGATTCATCAGAATTAAAAGAAAAGATTATACTCATTTTGAAAAATTCCATTAATAGTATTTTAGAGACTATATTGCTAAACATCATTCCCACACTATCCTCAGAAAGAAAAGGCTTGCAAAATATTGTGGAAATGGAGACATTGCAAAAAAGCAATTTCAACATTGCCTATACTATTTTCTTTCCAGTAAGTGAACGATCCTAAACTTATATAAACTTTAAAAAGTTGGCCTACATTCAAATCCATGTCGGTAATGGGTTGATAATTAGCCTTATTTCATATGTAAGGGAGTTAACTCAGTGAACTTTCTAGCAGACATTTTGTATCGTCTCCCTTCAACCATAAAGAATATTCAGAATATGCTGCAGATCTATTTTTAGAATAACAAGAAAACTGGTTCGATTTCAATGTAATTCATGGAACCACTGTATCACCGTATCGACCGAAGAAGCAAAATTGTATTCTGTATAACGACATTCTTAAATCTAGAGAATCCCCCGGAGTAGTTAAAAAATCGTTTTGCCGACACCAAACTACAAACGAGTTTGGTGACATAGGAGAGCTATATCAATGCACAAGGAGAATATGGAATATGTCACAAGGGAAAATGTCACTACCTGAAATTGATCCCCCTTTAAATATCGACAATATGTCGAAAATACAGCTTTATTCCAGTTTAGTTTAGTTTATGTTTCCTACTTGTTCTTCTTCCTACATAATTAGTTGTTTACTTTTACTCACTACAAGTGTAAAAATATGCTTATTTCGGAATGTGTCCAGGCTTCTTATCATAATAATGCGTCGTAATAATTAGTGATGGCGATGATTTTTGTTGTTGTTATCCCCCGCTGTTTTGGCGAAGGGGATATAGCAATGGTCTCCGTCCGTCATTCCGTCATTCCGTCACTAAACTTGTCCGGCGCATATCTCTGAAAGTATAATTGCCATCAACTTGAAACTTCATAGGTCAATAGATCTCATTGAGGAGAAATGCAGTGCACAAGAACCACAACTCTTGCTTGCACAATTTTGGAGTTATTGTCCTTTGTTGTTTTAAAGACTAAGATTTTGTCCGGGGCATAGCTCTGAAAGTATAATATCTATTAACTTGAAACTTCATAGGTGGATAGATCTCGTCGAGGAGAATTGCAGTACACAAGAACCACAACTCTTGCTTGCATAATTATGGGGTTATTGCCCTTTGTTGTTTTAAAGACTTATATTTTGTCCTGAGCATATCTCTGAAAGTATAATGGCTATTATCGAACTCATTGGGAAGAAATGCAGTGCACAAGAAGCCTAAATCTAACTGGCTTCAGTTTACTATCAAGCTTCGGGGGATGGCCATGTCCTACATGGCTCTTGTTGTTGATACTGTTTCATATTTTTGTATGCAATAAAATATGTAAACATACTTTCATATTATTTTACCCATTATCCAACATTTTATGGCCCTTATTTTATCAATTTCGCAAGAAAAAATGCATTTTTTATAAACTGTATTTTTCTCTGAATTTATGCATTTAAAAAGAAAGTCATGATTATTCATTCGGTGTATTATCTCATTGGTAAATTTAAAGAAAATAGCATTAACCAATGTGTTGCCTTATTAAAAACCTATACAGAATTGGTTTAGAATCAAAGGATTGACGCAAAAAGCACTGGAAAGGCTTTGTGAGGGTCAATATTTCTTTTGAAAATTGATTATTTAACCATTTTGGCTTAAAGGGGACAGGAGGGGTAGGTCTAGATCAGACTGCGTTTATGTGCAGGCCGATCTTTGTCTATACCTCCTGCCAAAACAGGAACATTCCGGGATCAGCATGACAAGGGGTGATTTCAACCAAGGGCCGATTGCAACAAGTGCTCAACTGTGCCAGACTACCTTTGTCAGGCAATTTTTCCTGTTTGGAAAAAAATGACAGGATTGACCCGTCCAAATTAAAAGCTTTTGCAGATGAAAATTTAAAGTGTATTTAATTTGAAAAATAACTATTCAGTAGGGTAGAGAATATTGTAGAAGTATTTTTTTCAAACAATTTCGTCATTTTCTATAATGTTTTCTCAATTATGCACCAGGAAAGGGTTAAAAGGTTTCACCAAGACTTTACAAATCCTTCTGTCGCTTTTTCAAAGAGAGCATATGGGTTTGTTTGCCCTTTAACGAGAAAAGTACCTATTTTCTATTTTGCGAACCGGGAGTGGCTTTTATTTACAGCTAAAGATTTACTTTGATATCAAACGAAGTCTGCTGGGTTTCATTACTCTTGATGTTCAGGCATTCTAAACGTTCGTACTTCAAACATGTTTCTTTTTTAACCCAAACCTTATATATTCTTCGTTCAGTCGGGCTAGTTGGGAATTTGATAACTGGTGGATAAATACGTTTGTCCAAAATCTGATATAAGGCACCTATATGGTGAATATCGTCGTTAGGCGATCAAAACCTCTTAACTACCGAAGATATATGAAAAGTTCCAACAACCATTCTAGTTCAGAAAATCCATAAAGCGGGGACAAATTCGAACTTGCCCAGCCCGCGCAGTGTGCCTACTCTGACCACGGTCGACACTTTTCGAATATCTCAGGTCATAAGTGTTGTATACTAACTGTTAGATGACGGCATTATTAATTTTTTTCAGGATCCTGTTTGTTAATATCAGCGGTGTTTATCATCATCACGAGATTTACCAAAAAGAGACTAGCAGAAACGGACAATTTATCCTCTCTTCGCAAACTATCTCTATTACAGGCAGATTACTAAGGAAAAAATTGTTTATGAAGATGATTCCTAAAACTGTTGTTTATTTTGTTTGCTTTTTATTGGTGCAAAGAAATATTTTTACCATATGCTTTACGTTGTTTGTTTGAATGGTTTTTAATACCGCTTTCAACAATTTCAGTCATATCTGGGCGACTGAGGCGCCTAACAATGGGTTCCTAGTATATCTCGCCCTATTACCACCATTACATCCTTTCCGAGCCTCAAGCTGCTAATCCACTTAGCTTTGTGATTATCCACCCATTAGTGAGAGACAAATGTCGGAAAGAATTATGCCGCCACCGGGTATCGAACACATGACGTCCCATGATTCAATAAAGGGAGTCTCATACGCTACCAACTTCGCTATGACGGTGGCTTACGGGAAAACAATGTATTGCAAGAACTCAACAAAATGATAAAAGCAATTGTAGACGACAATTTCAAGTTGGTGGAATTCAGAAAATTTTGCTTCATAGGGTAGAAAACATTGCAGACATTGAAGACATTACTGGTAACAAGCAATTTGTTCCATGTCAACAATGTTTTCAATGGCTTTTTTTCTTTGATCCTTAAAATGTTGGATTGAGTTGGAACGAGTTAATTAACATGCTTTTGAAGGAGTTCTCTACAATTTGAACAAAGTTAATTCATATGGCCAACAAACCAGTGCAGGCAGAGTTTGCAATATTCCCGAAAAACATAATAACTACTTTCTATGGCGTAGGCTTTCAATGGATTTAGTGGTTAAGCCGCCAGTGGCAGTCTACACTCTTTGAACTTTGAGAAGACTTAAATTTTGTTATCAAAGCTGACGCTTTGCTATCTTAAAAACAGAAGAAAAGTGCTCAATATATTTTCTTGCGGGGAAGCATATCATTCACGAAGACCTTGTAGAAAGTTCAAATTGACGGATCGCTGGTCAAGCCCACTCACCTCCGACTAGAGGCTCGATTGGGATATAAGAAAGAGTCATTTTGCAAATATATGGTCCGTAACATGTATCAAAAACATTTTTGTTGGCGACCTATACTTGGGAACTTCAGCTTGAATAAGTTGCAGTTACGACATGTACGTTGCTAAACCATTTAAATGCTTCACATAAATGTTCGAGTTCAACCTTTTCTTCCAATCTTAATGTGGGATTTGATTGGTCAGTCGATGTTTTATGATGTCCTCGCGATAAGTTTATTACCGATGTAAGAATACCCAACAAACAATCAACTGTTCATTTGATTTAACCAATTCCCACACAAGAAAATTTTAGACTGGTCAGAATTCAAAGAAGTTTCAGATGACAGTTTAAAGTTTATGATTTTTTCAACTTTCTGGTTAGAAACATTGTAGAAAAAAGAAGAAATTGCTTGTTTCAATGTTTCTCCAATTGCTTTTCTTTGCAAAAAGCGTCAATATGTGGGAAGGGTTAAGGTGTAATTGTGATGTCAAATCACTCGCTATCCCGTTTCGTGGCACTATATCTGTATATCTGCCGTTTTCTGTTCTTTAACATCCCCTTTCTATAGAAAAAATTGCAATATATTACTTGAATACAAAACCGGTTTTTATATTCAACCAACTTCCAAACGACAGCATTTAAGACTGATCTACATTCATACAAGTTACGAAAAACAATCTTAAGTTGATTATTTATTTGTCTCTCTTTTTAATATGGACATTGGAGATATTACTTGGTATAAACATTTTCTGAGTTGTCCACATTTTTTTCCAAGCCTTAATCCCTTGTAGCGTAAATGCGCGGGATTGTGTGGGAATAGACCAATCGCGGCTGCCAATCTAATAATTAGTCGACTGATGAAATCATTCATTTAGACTGGAAGTTAGTCTGAACGCCGACATTGGCCGCCACTTTGGTGAATCATTTATGTTAGATTGGCGACTTAAACGGTGTAACTAGAGCTTATTCAAGCTGTGTTTATGACATTTAGGTCGCCAACCAAACATTCTACTTATTTGTAACATGATACTGGTTATAAAATTTGCAAAATAACGCTAGTAAAATCAAAGCGGAACTTCCTGTCGGAGTCAATAGGCGGAGCCAAAGGAGTCAATGAGCGGGGTCAGCGATTGGTCAATTGGTTAAGGACGTGCGCTACAGTGTCACTATTCAGATCTTCACGAAAAGCTGTCTAGATTTTGTTCACAATATGCCCTACAAGATTTTATTCTTTCTTTCTTCTTTTAAATAGGGTTCATCAGTTTTAGGGAAAAAAATTCAAGTCCACGCTATTTTCAAACCATCCAATTTCATGAAAGGATATGAATAAGCTATAAAGTATGCGTATTTCTCAGAAACAAATACCACTATTAATGGAAAGATACCGTTGTGTACATACAATCGATCTTGTTCGAACAACCACCTCGATTAAGCGACCACTTTCATTAAGTGGCCATAATCAATACACTCCTTTCGAAATCAAAAACTCTCCTAAAGAAGTGGTCGTATTTACCAAAAACATATACCCAAATCCAATGATGTTGGAACTCATTACAATCGTCTTAGTTCCATTAACAAAGGATTCAGCGATACTGCTGTAATAATTTATGCAATCGAATCAATCTTACATTTGTTCACACTGAATGTGCCATCCCAAGATTGGTCGCTTAACACAATGTTTACTGTAAAAAAGTACAAACCAAGTAATTTGAAATATTGTCGTTGGACGTTGAATAAAGCTGTAGTTACGAAATTTTGCACGTCAAACGACGATTTCTTGTTTATATTATAATATTCAGATTTTTCTCTTTCATTTCTTCAATTAGTAATAGGCGGGCAATAAAGTTTAAGAATGATTTTTGAAAAACAATGGTCATCAGATTTATTTTTCTACAAAACGAATTTTAAATTATTAGGCGAGGCACTTTACTCAAAGCACGATTTTAAAGTATTTTTAAGACAGGTTTTACCATTCGGGTGTTCAATTTTTGGAGAAAAAAAATACAATAAAAAACAATACAAAACAATACAATTCTTTATATTTTCAAGCAAATACTGATATATTTGAATGATACGCTCAGAAAAGACTGTTCCATGTTACGTTCTAGTAATGGTTGCAAAGAAGCTCCCATAAGACGTAGGGTCAAAGCAAAACTTTTCATAGAGGAAAGTTCATCCGCGAGAGCATTGCCGAGGATAGACCTTACCTCCCTGAAGAATTCAGCTCGAAAACTCTCCGTTTTTTTTATACTCGGACAACAGATGTACAATTGGTTCAATATGTATGTTATTGCAAAATCCACATACGTTGTTATTAAGACGGACTTTCCTCACCCAAAGTTTAGCGACGACATTCTGAATAGTTCTAAAAGAGCTTGAGTTTGAAACCTTATATACTATGCTGGGACTGATCACCGGATGTAAAACTTGGAAAAATATAAAATCGTCGTTAGTGGCTAAGCGCTTTGCCCACAACGCTTCTTCTTTGTCATGTATTGCACTGTGAACAGTGCGCTTCCACATATCTTAACTTTGTAGGGTGTGATCGCTGAAATAATTGTTTATAAGAAAAAACAAATTGTATTTGTTTAAGATTCGACATACATCTGGTATAAAACCGAGTCGCATTGATTACTTATTTGATATGTACATTATATATTTGCATGTAAATATTTCTTTCGTAATACAAGACTCTGGGAGGCTCAAAATCTTAAAAAGAAACATTAACTTAACCTTGTCGACTTCACTGACTATTCGAAATAGCCCTAGCATTGACTCAGCCATGTCAGATCTGGTTCGTTTTGAGAAACCCTGCACTTTTTTGGCTACAAAATGTTAGAAGAATGTCAAGTTGTTTTTTTTATCTTTTGAAGAAATATTATTCCAAAGTTCTGCTATAATAAGGTACTCGAGAGCTAGGAAAATACTTATACATATTTATACCAGGTTTTGTTCCCCAACAAAATGAAATTAAGATTTATAAGTTGGTCACTTTATAATGTATAAACGATGTTTTTGACAAATCCGTTTCATATAAAGTATACATGTACTTAAATTCTAATTCAATTCAGTACATTCTTAGCAAATACTAAATTACCTTAATTTGAATCAGCAAATATGTATTTTTTATTTCCTTGAGGATAATACGATAAAGAGACGACCTCTTATTTCCATTGTTGTCCTAATTACATCTCTAGGTAGAGAGAGACAGTCGATGTTAACCAGTGCTACCAGCTTTTGCAGCCGGATGTTCTAAGGTTCTGTCTGTAAAGTGTATTACCCAAATGTACTACCCGCCTCCTGTGGGACTCGAATACCCAACCATCGAATCCAATTACGACTCGTGCACACTAACCATTCGGCCAACAACACTGGGTGGAAACGGATCCCGGATATTGCTCGTCAAAATGGCCGCAATGTCAAAATATTAAGTAACCAGTTTAAGAATTTGTTTATTTTCCATTATTAAGTTATGTACTCACGCTAATTAAGTCTAGCCTTAAAGACAGTATGTGTCTTAAATTAAGTCCACATATTCATTACGTCCTGTACTCGAAGGATTGTCGTCAAAACACCACATGAACCACGTGTTTACCACGAAGAGCCTTACCCCACTTGCATTTATTCAACCAAGATACAAAATAAGGAATATCATTTAAAAAATTGAATCGAGCGATCGATTTAAATACAATCCACGAAACAATGTTGAAAAAATAGGCCACTAATATTAAAATTTGACAAAGATATGGCCATTTTTCGGTGGACTGTAGCAATTCTTTCGGGTACTGGGAATTGATATCTTAGCTGTTTTGGCATACTGGGAATTGCTTAAAAGGGTACTGAGAATTGCAAGGTAAATTTTCTTAGTTTTGGCCAATTTTGTATGTTTAAGACTGAATAATGTATATTTCCTTTTGCCGGACAGATACATGGAAAATACGTTATGCAATCTGGAAAGATGATTAGCTTTTGTACGTTTTTAGCTCCTTCAAACTAAATCGTAAAATAGGACGTCTGTTTGGCAGGGGATACGGTACCAGAGCTCATGTCGAAAAAAACACGTCTTTATAGAATAACAACAATATTATAACTCACAAAATTAGAGGGCGATTGGTATCTTTATTGAAAAAATTGTTTACAAATAGTAAATGATTTTACATTCTATCCGAACCCTTAAGGATGAATCTCGATAATTTTACACTAAGACTACTATATCAATAGGCTTAAACTAATTCTACAAAATGATGTTTCACCGAACGCTAGATTTCAGAGTGCTTTGTGGATTTTCAAAGAAGCTAGCAAAGCCCACTTGTAATATATTTGACGATTCGTTTCAATTGTGATTCTAAAATGTACTGAGCAAAAATGAAAAATTTACGTTTAATTTCGGGACCTAGTGCTTTATGTCAACGTGGCTCTTTGTTGGTATAAGCGCTTTGTAATTTTACCATTTAGATGTTTCTTGATGACTTATACAAACTATATTGGAGCCAAAGTTAAGCATAATTACTGATTTTTGAAAATATCGATTCTTGTTGCTCCAAAATGTGAATCATCTCAGTCCAAATTTAACTAATATTCCACGACTAAATGTTGTTAGATGAGACATGAAAGATACCAATAAAATGAACAGTACCGCTTTATTGAAGTTAGTTAACTATCTTGTTCGTTTTTTTTGTCGGGTCATCTGTTCTTTAAAGCTTCAAAACAAGTTTAAAGTTTTTGAATGATTGTCAATTCCCAGTACCCAAATATTTTGAAAAATGCAATCCACAGTATACTTTTTTCAATTCCCAGTATCCCTACTCTTAAGTTCGAGACCGCACGTTTACGACCATATCTCTTTCAATTTTGGAAGATGGGGGCTGAAAATTTCAAGATGTGTACTTGAATGATAAAAGTTGAAAATGTTCGCTTCAGATTTTTTTAAAACCATTATTTTATTGCTCATAGATGAAAAATGATAGAGGAATGTATCAACTTTTGTGTGAACATGCCCTACAAACAATCGTTTTTAAAGGGAGCGTGGCATTTAAGTAACTATTACACACATTGAATGTAAAGTATGGATATTGTGTCTCTTGTAATTGGTCCAATTAGCGCTAAAGAATAACAGAATAAAAGAAATTAGGCATTCACTTACCAGTGTCGATAAGTCTGTAGATAAAAAATGGCGGATTTCGGTTAAATTCTTAGCAATATCCGGGACCCGTTTCCACCCAGTGAACAAGTCAATAAAGGGAGTTACATGTACTTATCCTTGTCTTTGCCATACCACTTCAAAAATAGAAACGATCGCACGTAAGGGAGCTAACCCCTCAATGTTTAAATCATCTAATACCATCGTAGTTATGTACTATGGAAATTCAAGGTCGGGCATTTATGGGTTTTTACCAACATAAGACAAGGAGTGTTCGGGTGTGCAGGTCGAATTGACAGGTAACCTGGATTATGCTGTTAAATAGTTTGAGTTTTGTATGGAAGTAGGATTTGCACAATTCGTAAGTAATGTTGTTACTACGTTCTCCTTTTTTAATCGAAATTTTATAGTTAAAATAAAACATTTTGAATGGAAGTGCATTTGAACTTTGTCATCATGATTATGTATGCATATTTTCGTAATTCACTTAACCTTTCCTGTTTTTTTTGTTTTTTTTTTTTTTTTTTTTGTTTGTTTGTTTTTTTTCAAAATTTTTGACTGATTTTATTTGAAAGAAGTTGCTGAAAACAAATAAAAAGTGGGTGCAATTTGAAAGTAACCAACCTATAGGTTAAAAAATGTTGCAGGAAAAGAAGAAATTGATTTGAACAAGCATTTTCTTCTTTTCCCACGATGTTATCTCAAGTATCAAAATCACGGGGACGTAACAATAATGGATTTTGCGGGAAAAAAGGCGTTGTACCTTTGTATCTGCACTTTGGATGCAGCGTTTAACCTAAGACAAGACGACAAAATTTTAGACTCGTCCAAATTCAAAGAAGTTGCAGACGAAAATTTTAAGTTGATGACATTTTAAGATTTTTTTTTCTTTTGGGGTAGAAAACATTGTGTATAATAAAGAAATTATTTTAACAAGAAATTTGCTCATTTTCCATATTTTCCATAGCTTCTTTCTTATGGGCGTCTAAAAGCGGGAATGTGTGAAAATGAGATAAAATGTCGGCTCTATTCTCCATAACTAGATTGCACAACCCAGCAAAACTAGCTGTAGGAATATGACCGTTCATGGGAAAAGGTTGTGTGTAGGAATTTTGTACAGCAGATATTTAAACTATTACCAGACAACAAAATGAGACCTGTCCAAATTTAGAGAGGTTACAGACATTTCACAGTGCATTTAAATTTAAACCACCCATAAACAATCACGCTTCCCAACGTCTTCGCGAAAATAAAGGTTAGGAAAACATTGTGGAAAATGAAGATATTACTTGTAACAAGTAATTTCTTCATTATCCTAAATGTCTCTACCTAATAATAAAAAATATAGTATTTCCATCTACTAAAAAATATTTTCTGCAATGTCTTTCAATATGGCCAGTCTCATTGTTTGTCGTCTGGGAATGAGTTAAAGGTAAGACATATTTCATAGAAACCATTGTAGGAAAAAGAAAATTTGCTTGAGTCGAGCAATTCATCTTTTCCTCATAAATTTTTCTACAGTTATTTTTCTGAAATGTGTCAAAATGCTGGATTGTGTGATTTTGAGTTAAAATGTCAAAAAACAGACTGGTTAGACAGTAAAATGTTTGAAAAGTTAATTGACCGTTCTAAATGTAGAAAATCTAACAAGCAATCTGACAAGATTGATGCTTGTACAGGAAAGGGTTAAATAAAAGTGTTAGAAATAAGTCGTGTTTTTTCGAAGCACGGATTTCCCTGTAACTGCCAAATTCTTTTGAACTATTCATTTGACCTTGACATTGTTTTGTTGAAACATGTATCTGCTAGTTTTCGATTGATAAACGTACAGACAGAAAAGCGGTAAGACTGTTTTTGTTGTTAAACAATATGGTTGTTCCGATCTTTAGATTCATGAAATGTGGGGCAGATGTTTAAACTTCTAAATTGCTCGTAAAAAAATACTTAAGATAGCTCACATCTTTCATCCAAGAGCAGACGACACAACTTTATTTTTAAAGGTCCTTATTGAAAGAGATAACATGCGACAATTTTGGGGTTCTTTCGTTTTTGGTTGTTGTTGATGTGGTTAATGATGATTTTTTTAAGGGCATTGTGTACGAATGGGTTAAATCAATTTTATTCAAGAGTAGAACGCATTAAAAGGAATTCGGAAATTGCTTGTCATTAGCTCTTTCTTCCTTTTTCAATGACGTTTCTCAATAGTCATGAATATAAGCTTTGGGGACACAGGGTTTTACCCATTCCCAAACGACAAAACTTTAGACTGGTTCAAATTCAAAGAAGCTGCAGACGGCAAATTCAAATTGATTAAATTTAAAAAATATGTCCCTTTCAAGGTAGACAACATGGTACATTGAAGAAGTTGCTTATAACAAGTAATTTCTACTTTGTCCACAATGTTTTCTAAAACATTTTACTGAAATGTGACGTTGAGAAGTAGAACATTTTGTTGTTAGTCAGAAGCATTTTGTTCTAAACCCATGTTTAAAGGATTTTGCTCCCTTTTTCTACCCTTTTCCCACACGATCCCTCCTTTTTATGTCCCCCAAGAGAATAGCTTTGAAAAACAATGTGGAAAATGAAGAAAATGCTCGTATCAAGCAATTTCTTCATTGTCGACAATGTTTTCTATCTAAAAGGGTAAAAAAAATCCGTCATCTTTAAATTGTCGTCTAAAGCTTCTTTCAATTTGGACCAGTCGTAATTTTTGTTGTTTGGGAATGGGTTATTTGTTTTTGTTGTTGGTGAAGTTGTTGTTCTTCTTCTTCTTCATTTTTGAGATTTTCAAACTGGCCCGCTAGTAGGTAACTGTAACTAAAAAAAATGATATTTTATTGTATCTAAAAATAACTGTTTTTTTTTTTTTTTTGTTTTTGTTTTTTGTAATCTTTGTTAGAAAGGGCCCAAAAGTCTAGGGTTTCGATACTCTTTAGGCTTGTTTTCATACAGTTGATCAAGTATTTATACGCAGTTTGAAAACAATTTTAGTTCACAAAACGTACTTTAAAAATAGCAATAATGTCGTATTGTAACTCTTTTATGAAAACCATATGTAAGGCACCTTTAAACGCAATCAATTACTTTCGTAGGGTCGTTGCTTGGTAGCTGTTCAAGGTTAACTAATGTGTGTACTTTTATAAAATTGCACAAAACATAACCTATTATCAATACTGTAATCAATCTATCATTTATTGAATATCTTTGTACCCTTTTTTAGAAACGTTGACTTTTTTTCAGAACATACTAATATTACGATGATTTCCTTCATAATTTAGCTCAACTGAGCATATTGTGCTCATGCTGAGCTGTAGTAATCCTCAAACTTCCGTCGCCGTGGCTGTAGCGCAGTGGAAGCGCGTAAGACTCCTAGCCTTGCGATCCCGGGTTCGATCCCCGGCAACGGCCAATATCTTATCTGACATTGCTCCCACCAACGGGTGGTTTATATAAAACCAAAGTTGGATGCGCAGCGTCAGGCTTGGAAAGGACGTAGTTGTAGAACCGGTGTGAAAAATACCAGAATTCCATGGTTAGGTTCTTTAGCCGCCGCGATATGACTGGAATACTTGAAACAAGCAATTTCTTCTTTTCTCATAGTGTTTTTTACCTCACTTAACCCTCTTTTCATATTTAGACACAGTTTGTTTTTGTGTTCGTAACTTCTTTCAATTTGGACCAGACTAAATTTTGTCCTATGAGACACAATTAATCAGAAATTCCGTTAAATTATAGAACTTGGGCCTATTGAAAATAGGGAGGTCCAATTTGAAAATACAGAAATTTAGGCCTTAATGAAAATGCATTGACATCCCCCAATAGGCCAATATTTTGCCTTAGTGAAAGTTTGATCATGAAAATAAACTGTATTGAAAACAGGAATATTCTAACGAAAACGCGGGAAGAAAAGAATCTTTAACACATTTTCCTTTTTAGCTCAATTTCAATTTTGACTTTGTCTGAATGATTTGTGTAGGTCAAAAGATTTAAGCCTATAGAAAAAGAGAATGTTCTGTTTGAAATTATGAAAAAACTGGCCTTAATCACTTTCTCGATGTTTAGTCTCTGAGGGTCACAATCAAAGCTAAAACTAGCTGAAACCCGATCCGCTTTTTTGTCAGTTCATATGAATATAATTTAATTGTTAGTTTCGTCTATCAAAAAGGAGCGATCTGATTGGTCGAAAAATTTAATTCATGTCTCAATGAACAAAATTTTGAGCACGCAGCGATTTTGTTTGCTTCCGCACAAAATAGTTCCATACAAAGAGGTATCAAAATTTGTAAAGTTGTTGTATTTGTTGCTCGATGCTATTAAATTATAAGAAATGAAGAGAATATTTTTTGTTTTCATGGAGATATGAACCGAAAAACTAAATCACACAATGTATGAATCCGCTTCGCGTATTCATACAGTGTGATTAGGTTTTTCGGTTCATACCTCCATGAAAACAAAAAATATTCTCTTCATCTCTTAAGAAACCTCTGAAGGCATCAATTTTGGCCCAATCGTGATTCTACTTGGTAAGTATGTTTGTCAAAATATAACGATGAATCCGCTTGAAGAATGGTCTTGATGACAATTTCACTGCTTAGCTCTAGGCGCCTCAATTCTGGATTAGTTTTGATGAAACTTGGTTTAAATGGTGCTGTTTCATTGGAAACAACAATAAACCGGGTCTTACATGTAATAACAATTTCACTGTTCCATGATGTTCTTGATGAAAACTTGGTCAGATTGTTGGTGTATATTGGCTGTCAGGTCATATTTGATGTCACCTATTATGACTTGATTGGTCGCTGGCTGTGCCTAACTGACTCCAACAGGAAGTTCCACTTTGATGTTAACTCTCTCCCGTACACTGACTGATTTGTGCGTCCAAGTAATGTTATTCTTGAGAAAAGATTGTGGGCAAAAAAGACATTGTTTGTAACAAGCAATTTCTTCTTTTCACATTATATTTTCTATCGTGCAGGATGTTTGTCGTCTGCTACTCCTTTGAATTTGGAAAAGTAAAAAAATAAAACAGTAAGGGATTAAACGACATTATTTGGAGAAAATAAAATTAGTAACATGTAACAAAAAATCAAAGCTGTTTGTTTGCGCCTTAGACGTCGTAAAGCTGCAGTTTCGACGTTTAAGCCACCAAATCAACAGAAATGCTTCACTTAAGTATCACCAATGTTGGAGTTCAAAATTATCTTCCGGTCTAAATGATTTTTTTGATTGGTCAATTGATTCTTCGATAGACAGCCAAGATTCTTTAATTTGGCTACACAAGTGGAAATAAAAAAATGCAGATTGATCAATATCAACTATTTCTGTTTACTGCTTGTTCTCTCTTAACCATTACCAGACGGCAAAATTTTAGACCAGTCCTAATTCAAAGAAGTTGCAGACGATAATTTTAAATTGATGAAATTTTAGATTTTTCCAACTTTCTTGATAGAAAATATTGTGTAAAATGGAAAAAAAAATGCTTGTTACAAGCAATTTCTTCATTTTGCACGATTCTTTTCCCAATTGATTTTCTTGATGGGCGCCCAAAAGCGTCAATGTGTGGGAATGTGGCGGCACATATTCTTTCCGACATTTGTCTCTCAGTAATGGGGGATAATCGTAAACGTATGTGGGATAGCAACTGGAGGCTAAGAAAGGATGTATTGGTATTGCTGGTGTGAGAAATTCCTTGAATCCATTGTAAGGTGCTCAAAGCGCCACGATATGACTGAAATACTGTTAAAAGCGGCGTTAAACCCCATTTAATCAATCAAACTATCTTTCTTTCTTCTGGGTCTTCTTGTAAACGGAGGTGGTGGTGATGATGTTGTCTTGCTTGGGGGTTGTTGTTGTTTGTTCGTTTACATGTTTGTTTGTTTGTGTAACTCACTTAAGAACCTTGGTGAGCGATCCTGGGATATCTTGGGCCTAGATTGTTTCTTATCCATATTCCAGACGTGAAACTTTACCCAGTGGTCAAAAATGAAACACGTTGTAGACGACAATTCTAAGTTTGTGAAACTAAAACAGATCTGTTATGGGAGAAAATCTTTTGACTATGAAGGAAATTACTATTTACCAGACATTCACTCATTATTGACATTTCTTTGTAACTTTTATTCTTAACGGCAATGAAAAGACGTATCGAAGGAATGGGCTAAATGTATTCTGTGTCCAAGGCATCGGTATTCATCGCCATACTAAATATCGTAGTTGGCAAACAAATATTTCCCTATTACACTATTGATAGTAAAATTCACACGACCGTGTTTATTGACAACGCAAATTATTTGGGCCAAGTTTAAATTTCGAGGCTTTAGCTTTGAAAATCTTTTTCTTTCCCGAAACCGCCTCTAAAAAATACATTTCATTTAACCTAATACCAGAGGGCAATTTTTTAGACGGATAGCTTTTCCTGGGGTGGAAAAGTGCCATCGCGTAAGAAAGGGTTGAAGAAAAACTAAATTTGTATCACATAAACACTCTCTTAAAAGCGGCTGCCCACTCTTCTTGGTCTTTGAATAATCTGAATAATAAAAATCCAACTCATATTTTTGTTACATATTAATCAAAGCACCCAGCTTGTACGGGGCCTTACGGATAGAGGGCTGAACTATCTTATCGTCGGTGCGCGAGCAAAATGTCGTAACTACAGCTTTAATTTAAGCTGTAGTTACGAGATTTTGCTCGCGCATCGACTGTAGTTACGACATTTTGCTCGCTCACCTACGCTATGACCTATATTTACGCAAGAAGCCGAGTACATGATAACGTACTTAACATATTGATAAAGAGGGTCCTATTACAGTGTAGGTCATTAAAGTTTTTCAATTTATCTTATCGATTGGCTTTTCAATACAATGGGCTAGAATCATCCCTTACCCAAACGACAATATTTCAGGCTAAATCTTAAAATTTTAGACTGGTCCAAACTGAAAGAGGTTGCAGACAACAATGAAAACTGGATTCAATTTTAAATAAAACCATCCTAAGTGGTAGAAAATATTGTGGTAAAAGAAGAAATTGCTTGTTACAAGCAATTTCTTCTTTTATCACAATGATTTTTCTCGAGTAAAAAATCACAGCCACGTACAATTACGGGTTTGTACAGGAAAGGGTTAAGGTAGCTGCAGATAAAAATCGAAATTGGTGGAATGTTTTTTTTTGTGTTTTTTTTAATAAGTGTTTTATTATGGTGACATGTGTAAATACCAAATTGAATACAGTTCTATAGAATATACATCTAAATAACACCTGGGCCAATGGGCCTATATGTAACTGTTAAACATGAAATTAACTGTTCTAAATATATGTAAGAAATATCTGTTTCGGCGGGTCATTGCTAATTTGGCTATGGTGTTTTTGTGGGTATTTTAAAAGCCCTCTTTCGGATGCATAACTTTGTGTAAGAAATAGAATTTTTTCGCAGTGGGAATTTTCATTCCACAATAATTTTATCATAACATATAGTTTAATCACTTAAATGACTTTACCAATAATGCTCATCATCATTACATAGTATTTTAAACAAGTACATAATAACACATACTATCAACAATGACAAATAGAAAGAAGAAAATGAAATTAAATATGTTGTTGTATTTCTTCGAAATTTGGGGAAATCACGATTTTTATTCAGTCTTGGTGTTTTAGGTTTTGATAGTAAGTTTGTTTACAAATTTGAGAAATGAGTACTACAAATATATCGAGCCATATTTTAGACGGCATTTCAGTTCCTATTATTAATAACATAAACAAATCAATAATTGAGCGCGTGTGAGACATTTCCAACCATTACACATGTGCGCCAAGTAAAGACTCAAATCAGTCTGTGTATCCGCACAGTCTGATCAAAGTCTTCACTCTGCGCTCTGTAGATCGATACTGGCCCAAAGCTTCTTTAAGCATTCAGCGAATATTCTAATTTCCCTGAATGGCTGTTCAGGGTGCTCAATGTATGCGAGACACGCACCTGCTAAATTATTGGAAATGTCACGAACAGGCTCAATAATTTAAAAGAAACTATTTTGTTTCGAGAACTGTTTTCGTAAAAGCGAGGAAGGAATGTCTTTAATTCGCGATGTCCCAAACCGTTCGAGTTTTTGTAGGTATCTAATAACAATAAAAAGAAGAAGAAGAATCTATCAATAAATTAATCATTTTCATCGGTTGGCCCCCGAAGCCCCATAGACACAGTAAAGTCAAAGACGGAATGTTAGGAAAACATAGTGGAAAATGAAGTCATTGCTTGTAACGGGCAATATCTTCATTTACCACATTATTTTCCACAAATACAAAAAGTGTAAATTTTCACCTGCATTTTCTTTGAATTTGGACGAGACTATAATGTTATTGTGTGGTTAATGAAGTGAAGGATCGCTAGTCACGCCATGAGGGCAAATAAACGCTCTAAAAACACTAGATAACGTTATAAATAATCACCCATTGGTTGTTGCATGCACTTCAAGGGTTATACTGATGCAACTTCTTAAAAAATGAAAAAAATTGGTAAAGGTATGCTTTTGATTACCATGGAAAAAGATAGAGAGCTAAAATAAAAAAAGGGGGGGAAATGTAGTTAATTTGCTTTTTTGTTTGAATGGGGTTTCACGCCACCTGTAACAATTTTCAGCCATAAAGCGCGGCTGGAGCACCTAACAGTGAATTCACGGTATTCCTCACACTAGTACTACCGCTACATCCTTTCCTAGCCTCCAGCTGTTATCCCACTTAGGCTCACAATTATCCACCAATTGGTGAGATTCAAATGTTGGAGAGTAAAAGTGTAGTCATCGGGGATCGAACCAATGACATCCCATGAGTGAAGATTGAGCGCACCTTTTTTTGGATGGGTTTTGTTGTTGTTGTTGTTGTTGTTGTTGTCGTTGTTTGTTTTTTGTTGTTGTTTATTGAAGGCTCTGGTCAGATGGAACGGATGCACAGGCTGATCCGAGTCTTTACAGGGCTCTCATACGAAATAGTTGTGAATAATTAGCCGTCGGTTATTGCGAAAAGGCTCATTTAAACTATGATATTCAGACTAACTTTAAGGCTCTTTTTACCTGATAAGATATAACATGTAAAGAAAATCTAAGGACTGAAAGCACTGAAAAGCCTATTTGTTGACCTCTATTTCCTTTTGTAATTGAAATATTGAACTATTCTAGTTAAACCACTTACCGTACAACTCCGCTTTTTAACGCGTTGGAAAAGACCGTGTAAAATGAATAAATTGCTTGTAAAAAACATTTTTCTTCATTACCCACCATGTTTTCTTTCCCATAAGACAAAGAGTTTAAAATTTCACCATAAAAAAAAGATTCTAAATTTTCTTTTTATTTGAGACAGTCCGAAAATATTGTCGCCTGGTAAGGGGTTGAAAGGGACAAACAGATGGTGTAGACTAATTTCAAATAGCACATCGATTGTTCAGCGCGAAACAGTTGTAACTGCCTATATGTTTATAGGCAGTTACAACTGTTTCGCGCTGAACCATCGACATATTTGCCTCCCTCTAAAACAACCATAATTATTCCTTGTTCAACATGACATAGATTAGAATAGTCTACATCAACGCTGTTAGATACCAGTAATGTACTGTAATGAGTATAGACAACTGATTTACCATTTAATTATTTCCCGTACAATCCCTGATTTTTACGTCCCTGTTATTTGATACTTGAAAAAGCTTTGTGGAAAAAAGAATAAATTGCTTGTTAAAAGCAATATCTCTTTTTCAACAATATTTTCTACCTTATACGGTGATTACTTTTATAGTTTGTATTTACTTAATAGTGTCGTCTGATACCCCTTTGAATTTGTACAAGTCAGAAATTTAACAAGAAATAAACAGTAAAGGCTATACAAGTAAACCGAGTTTAAATATATTGCGTTTTATTTTATCTAAGAATGTCACCTTTAATGTTCTGTTTCGTCACGCGACTCGTTTAATCAATCAAATCGCCTCTTTCACAGTCGGTAGCGCATCAGACTCCCAATCTTCAACAACGGGCTGTCATTGGTTCGATCCCCGACGGCGACACATATCCTATCCGACATTTGTCTCTCACCAATGAGTGGATAATCGTAAACCTAAGTGGGATAGCAGCTGAAAGCTAGGAAAGGATGTAGTGGCAGTACTGGTGTGAGAAAAAACAGGAATCCATTGTTAGGTACTCGAGCCGCCGCTATATGACTGAAATACCGTTAAGAATTAAACCCCATTCAATCAATCAATCAATCATTCCCAAAAATTGAAGTGAAGGAATTCATATGACGTGACCGACGAACTTTTGATTTTGTGCGAACGTCTTATAATGACGTCAGATGGTTAATGCCCGCTTTAGGAAAATTGCTACGGTTTGCCATGCTAGTGTCAAACCCTAAAACTCCGTAATCTTCAGATTTTGGGATAATCCAGTCGGTGTTTGTAAGTTAATATCCCACGTCGCCAGACGCAATGTGATCGTTTCGTGATCGAAGTCGTGTGCAGTATAACAAAACGATCATGGGCAATCCAACAGAGTCCCTCCTTTTTACGCCCCTCAAGAAAACAGGCTTTGAAAAACATTGTTAATAATGAAGAATTGCTTGTCACAAGCAATTTCTTCATTATCAACAATGTTTTCTGCCCCAAACAACAAATTTGAAATTTTCGTCTACAACTTCTTTCAATATGGACCAGTCTAAATTTTTGTTGTCTGTTAATCGGTTATTTCTAAAGACTTTCTGTCTATGGGGTCGAATTTGAATTTGGTCAATATCAATTTCTATGCAAAATACACAGTAGAAACCACATTCATGTTTTGAAACGTGACAAAGAATATGTTTTGAAGGTTTTAGGTGCATTAAGTATATCGAGTTTTATCTGTTTGGTGGTCCATAAAATCTAAATTTTAGTTTCTTATTAACAAGTATGTAAGGCGGTGTATAGTGATAGGCTATTGATGTAACAATCTTAAATTTTCTTCAAAATTTTGTAAAGTTGAAGTATGTAAAACTCTTTTTCAGTGAATATGAATTAACCCATTCCCACTCAATCCCTCCTTTTTACGCATCCCAAGAATAAAGCCTTGGAAATTATTGTGGAAAATGAAGAAATTGCTTGTATCAAGCAATTTCTTCATTATCCACAATGTTTTCTATCCAAAAAGATGAAAAGAATTCAGATTTCATCAACTTGAAATTGTCGTCTGCAGCTTCTTTCAATTTGGACCAGTCTAAAACTTTGCTGTGTGGGAATGGGTTAATAGTGGACCTTTTCCAAAAGACAAGGGCATTTCTTACAAAAGTTTTATTTAGAATACGAAATGTAATTGACGAGGCGCTGTGTTAATCAAAGTATCAATCGTCTAAACAAACCATTCATTTAGACCTGAGGTGAACTTTAACCCCTTCCTGTTTTTTGAAAATTTAGACTAGTCCAAATCGAAAGAGGTTGCAGACGACAATGAAAATTGAATGCGATTCGAAATAAAACCATCCAATGTGGTAGAAAATATTGTGGGAAAAGAAGAAATTGCTTTTGTCAAGCAATTTCTTCTTTTTCCACAATGTTTTCTCAAGTATAAAATCACAGTAACGTAAAATCCCGTGTTTAAACAGGAAAGGGTTAAACTCCATTATTGGCCGATATTTTAGAGACAGTTTTGTTATGATTATGATCTTTATGTCTTAGATCTGAAGTAAGGCAGTGTTATTTCTTTATAAGCATATGTTATCTATCAACGCAACATAACCTCTATTACATCTTATTATGAAACGTATGCAGTATATAAAATGATAAAAAATAGTGTTGTTGTTGCTTTCATTCTTTTAACCTAGTGAAGCTTTAGATCGCCCCCAAAGAAAAATAATTAGGAAAACACTGTGTTCAATGAAGATAATCCTTGTAACAGGCAAGTTCTTTATTTTACAATAGGTTTTCAACCCAGAAAGTTGAAAAAATATGAAAATTCGTAAACTTTGAATTGTCATCTGCAACTCATTTCAATTTGGACCAATCTATAATTTCTGCCATCTGGTGATGGGTTAATTTTGACATCTTGAGTCAAATTGATAGGCTAGCCTTTGAATACTAAGATATGGAATCATGAAGTTTGATAACACCGTTAAATATTGATAATGACAGAATCATAGGTATTCAGTTTCAGCAATCAACGAATACTTTTTTGTACATATTTCAAATTTACTTGCCAAGCGCAAACCATAGTATTTCCGTTTATCGAGAATGTATAGAGAGATTATATGATGTAATATGTATGTATTCGCAGCTTGGTAAGGTCGTTATCATGGGAGATTTTAATGCCCATTTAAACGGTAATATCTACCTGAAAAAATTGGACTCTAGAGGCATCAATATACGCGACTTTTCCTCAATGTTTAATATGAGTGTTATAACAACATTACCCCTTTGTACTGGTGCTAGTACGACTTATGTTTCATACGATGGTAAGCATCAAACATTGATCGACCATGTACTGGTCAATAACGATCAAGTTAACTCTGTCAAAAAAAGTTGTATACTTGATGACAATTGTTTAAATGTTTCTTCACATCGCCCTATTGTATTTAATCTAGAAATTGATATTAACATGTACAAGTACAATTTTTCGAATTCTTCGATACAGTGGCAAAGAGCTTCTATTGAGCAGTTGTCGGGCTATGCACGATTACTTGATAACATTTTGCAAAAAAATGCTGGTGAGATTCCCACTGATGATATTCATCATTACATTGATTGCTTGTATGAATGCATTGTGTCGAGTATTTCAGCGGCCAGTTCGGGTTACCTCCCTTACTCATCATTTAAATCTTACCTTAAACCATACTGGTCGGACAGTCTTAGGCAGCACCATGCGTTTATGAGGAGTAAGCGCAGGGTGTGGGTTGAGGCTGGCAGACCAAGAGACCCTATAAATATATCGTATATAGAATATAAGGATGCCAAGCGATTGTTTAGGAAAATGCATAGATATCAATCTACCCTATACATGCAAAAATTGAACGCTGACATAGATTCGGCTTGTGAGTTAGACAGTCATTCATTTTGGCGACTTTTCAATAGGAGGAGGCAACCGAACAATGCAAACGCTACGAGCGAGCTTAAATTTGGTAACAATATTTATCGTGATCCAGAGCAGATATGTAAGGCCTGGGGTATTCATTTTGCATCATTATATTCTGATATAGATAATGGCGAGTATGATCCGCACCATTTTGATAGGGTGTCTAAAAGGGTTAAATTGCTGAAAGAGTCAGCGATCGTTGCAGATGGCGACCATATTTCTCAAAATGAAGTTACAACTGCATTAAACTCTTTAAAATCTGGCAAAGCCTGTGGTTACGATCGTATTACTAACGAACATTTAGTTTACGGAGGTCTTGTTTTAAAGCATTATTTAACGTTTTTCTTTGACCTTATGTTCTGCCATGCCTATGTTCCTTCTTCCTTAAAGCTTGGCACCATCATCACCCTTTATAAGGGCGGAGGGAAACCAAAGAATGATCCGAATAATTATAGAGCTATAACGCTTTCGTCGTCTGTGTTAAAGTTATACGAAAAGGTTTTACTTGTCCGACTTCAGTCATCTTTAAATACGCCTGTTCACGCTCTGCAGGGTGGCTTTCAGACCCAAATGAGTAGTGTTATGACTTCTTTTATTTTGAGAGAGGGTGCGAATTTCTGTAATGAGACGAATTCTAAATTGTTTGCATGCTTTTTGGATGCACGACAAGCGTTTGATCGCGTTTGGCACAATGGCTTATTTTTTAAACTTAATGAGCTTGACGTACCGCTGAAATTACTTCATACTGTAATTGCTATGCACACTGATATGTATAGCTGTGTAATCTACTCTTGTTTTCAATCCCAATGGTTTCCAGTTTTGCAAGGAACCAGACAAGGTGGGGTCTGGTCCCCGTTCTTGTATCTCGTGTATATTAACTCACTTATTGAAAAACTGTCTTCAAGTAAATTAGGTTTGCAAATAGAAGGTATAGATTTTTGTGCACCGTCATTTGCAGACGACATGACTCTCCTTGCTCTTTCGCGTAAATCGCTTCAAGACATGATTGACATTTGTTATGAGTATGCTTGCAAATGGCGTTATCAATATAACTCACAGAAAACAGTGATAGTTACGTTTAACGAGTCTAAAAATTCGTTTAATAATCGTTGTAAGACCTGGTCTTTGGGACATACACCTATTACGGAAAAAGAAGAATATAACCACCTGGGTATTTTGTGTTTGAAACGGAACAGATCGTCTGATAATATCAAATGTTTAGATCGTAAGCTTAGAGGCACTTTTTTTGGGCTTGTCAAAGACGGAATACACAGGAACGGCCTAAACCCTCTCACAAGCCATCATATATACAAATCCATTGTACTTCCTCGGGCGCTTTTCGGGTCTGAACTATATAATTCATTTTCAGAAAGCGATTTACTTGTACTTGAAAGATCGCACAGGCTCTGTCTTAAGCACATTCAAGGCCTACATATACGATCTCGGACCGATATTGTGCTTGGAATGTTAGGAACTTATCCTATTGCCGCCGAGATAGACCAGAGAAAATTGTTGTTCTTTGGACAACTCTGTCGCTTAAACACACTTTGTTCTGTAAAACAACTCTTTTTGTTACGACTCTTCTCATATATTAATGGTATTTCACGTATAGGCTTTATTCCGGATATTGTAGCCTTGTTACATAAGTACAACTTGTATAACTTTCTTGATCGTTTCGTTAATACTGGTACTTTTCCCAAAAAAAGTTTTTGGAAAAAAACTAGTTCGTTAGCTTTGGCCAATCATTTCATTAGAGAATGGGATTTAAGAACTTCAAATTACCAATTTATCTTATATCGTGAGATACATAAAGGGTTTTGGGATTTTCCTCTTTGGCACTTTGCTGCGCGGAACCCACATATGCTATATGCCTGTTATTCTACGGCTCAGTTAATAGCCTATCTCTCTAACTTTAATTCTGTATGTAATAGATGTGGCAAAGACAACATACAAGTTAGCCTTACGCAACATATTCTGATTGATTGCCCTGTAGTATATAGTAGTTCTCTTAATTTCTTCAGAAGTATACATGACAAATATGGGCTGTCAATTCTTAATGCATTATATTCAATGGACGATATGCAGTATCTGCGAGCTCTGTTTGGTATTAATGTATTATTTGATAATCTATTGATTTATAATAGCTGTAAAGAGAATTTTTATTGCTCAGCTCTACAATTCTTCCATGTAATATGGTCATTCTATCACAAGCCGTTTAAAGAGGCATAAATTTTGCAGCCTCAAGTGTTTCTTTCTACCTTATACATGTTTTCTGTTTCGTTTCGTGAAAGCATATATGTGTGGTATAAGGAAATGTGAACATATTAAATAAGTGGTTACAGATTTCAGAGAGCTATTGGCGCGAAATGTGCATTCGCAGGGTTCTGTATTCAAAACAGCACCCGTTTACCTAACTTTTGTCCTCCGAAATTAATTTTCATATATATGTTTGTTGATTGTGTACTTGTACATTTCCTATGTTTATTGTTCATCTACATGTTGTAAAAATAAATCTTCACTAATGGAGGAATTAAAAAAAAAAAAAAAAAAAAAAAAAAAAAACTTTGATATTGACTTAAATATACCACATGCGTCAAAGAAATTATGGGAAATTTCGCGAACTGTAACCTTATTGTATAATCAAAGCTCAACATGGCTTATAAGACGTTTTGTTATAGATACAATAAAGCGATAGCGGCTATAGACCAAAGAATCAATTGGTCAATCAAATTATTCATTTAGATCCGAAGCGAACTTTGAACTCCGAGATTGGCCGACATTGGCCCGGGGAGTAGAAACCGTAAGTCGAGTGTACTACCAACTGAGCCAATGGCGATGAATGATTGTATCGAATAAATTGCATTTTTATGCCCCCGCATCGATAAGATCGGGGGCATATTGTTTTACCGGTATCTGTCTGTTTGTCTGTCTGTCCGTCTGTCTATCTGTCTGTCTGCAAAACTTAACCTGCCAACTAAACATTTTCCTATAACTTCAACCCTGATTAAGTTAAAATGCTTATATTTGGTATGTAGATTGGTCTCAACAAGGCGCAACTGGGGAAGGTCATTTCATCAAGGTCAAGTTCAAAATTTTAACCCTTTACCCATTTCTAAAGAATTGCCGTTTCGGGGGCATAGTGTTTCACAAAAACATCTTGTTTTCAAGTAGAGTCTTTGTTTTAATTAACAATGGTTGATCCTATGATTTTAAACAAATAGCAAGGTCACATATATAAACATTTAAAGGTTTGATTGAATTGGGATTAACGCAACTTTTACCAACATTTAACTCATATCATGGCGGCTGGAGCACCTTACCACAGCTTACTGGTATTTATCGCACCGGTACTACCACTATATCATTTCCTAGCCTTCAGCCGCTCATTACACAAAGGTTTACGATAAGCCACCCATTGGTGGGAGACAGATGTCGGAAAGGATATTCACCAAAGCTGGGAAACGAACCCGGGACCTCATGACAACGAGTCCTACGCGCTACCTCTGCGCTATGACTGCGGCTCATAAACATACGTTTTTTCCAGCGATATTAAATCAAAGTTTGCTAAATAGTCTAAAACGAACACAATACAAGTAATTTGTTATTTACATGCATGTGTGTATAAAGTTATAAAATATACGACTCATAAAAGTGTGAAACCTTAAAGTCACATTCTTATATTTGTCAGATTCAGAATGATACCTCTATGGCTCCAACCAAAAATGCGTTTAGGTAAAAGGAACTACTAACATTGTAACAAAGACATATAGCTCGAAAATGTAATAAGTATTAAATTAGTAATATAGGCCTTTCGCACGGAGCGAGAGCTTGTAGTATCGTGTGGCAACGGTGACACAAGTACGGGATAGAATTACTCACCTAGATGCTATTTGACAACAGGAAAATGTCCGTCCCCTTGCCGCAAGACTGATCCAAAACTTCTTCATCAAACATAGGATATTCCGACATTACCAAGGGCCGGCTTTATCACCCAGCCTGGTCTCAATCGAGAATGTATGGGATAGCATGAAACGTTATCATGATCAGATCACAGAACTTAAACAACGTCTAGCAATAGAGGCGGACGATTGACCAATCGCTGGTCACGTCCAATTTCTTCGTTAGCTCCGCCCATAGACTCCGACAGGAAGTCCCGCTTCGAATTTAAACGGCGTTATTTTGATAAATAAGTTATGGCCAGCAGCATGTAAAAAGTAGTATAGTTGGTTGGCGACCTAAGCGTCGTAACTACAGCTTGAAACCAACAAAAAAGGTTTACAACAATGGCATCCAATTGTTGAGATCAAAACTAATTTCTGGTATCAATGGATTTTTTTATCGGTGGACTGGTTATTTGATTGACGCTCGCGATTGGTCAATCATTTACGGAAGGAAATACATGTCAGAATTTTTACACTTGCTCGTTGGCTCCATGTGCCCGAAAGGGCGCTGCCATCATAAGGGTAAATTGGGATCGTTCTCATTACTGATTTTTTGTATAGAATAATGATTTAAGTTTAACTTTCGTCTGTCGAAAACGAGCGTTCTGATTGGCCGAAAAGTATTATTTACACCTGCATGAACAAAATTTTGAGCTCGCAGCTTTTTTGAATGCTAACGCAAAAAATAGTTCCAAACAAAAAAGTATCATAATTTGTAAAATATTTGCTTTTTTCGCTCGATGTCATTAAATTCGCTTACTAATCATATCAATTTTTTGTTGCACGTTACCGACCATGAATTTTGCAAAAAAACGCCGTGAAATATGGAATCAGAACTTCTTGTTGGAGTCAGTAGGTGTGGCCAGCGGAGCCGTCGGGCTGAGCGTATTCATACAGTGCGACTAGTTTTTTTTTTTTTTTTTTTTTTCAGTCCATACCTCCATGAAAACAAAAAAATATTCTCGTCATGTTCTTAAAAGATTTCTGATCTTGACAGCAGTGATTGGTTAGTTCGAAGTGTCCTTTTTTCCAAGTTTCATATTAAAAAAAAATAATAGTAATTCAAGCGTTTTGATGGCTTGAAATTTTCTTTACGTTCTTCAATGAACAAAGTTTTGAGTGTCAAACTATGATGCATGCTGCTCACAAAGTAGATGCATAAAATTTGACTCAAAAACTATTCAAATATATTTTGTTGGTGGTGGTTGATTTCATTGAAATATTAGAAATGAAGAGGCTTTATTTTGATTCATTGAGATATGAACTTAAAGACTTACGCTATTGGGCCCGCTTATTGACCCCAACAGGAAGTTGATTTCGATATGAAACTGCGATATTTTGCAAAATTAATCGTCAAACCAACAAAAATACTTGGCCAATGTTGGAGCTCAAAATTAATTTTCAGCCTTAATGAATGTTTTTATTGGGTTATTATCGAAAATTGCCGAACAAAAGTGGGTTTTACCCACTGGAAATTCCCACATCTATCCGACATTACACGTCGCATTGGGGGCAGTTGTACCAAGTCACGGTCAAAGAGTTAAGATAAAATATCTTATGATGATGTATCTTATTTTGTATTCATACAGTACACTTTAACCAGTTACCAGATAGCAAATATTTAGACTGGTCCAAACTCAAAGAAGTTGCAGACTAAAATTCTGATTTGGTGAAATTAAAAAAAATCTTATTATGGGAATGGGTTAATCGAAACGGAAGCATGGTATTTAAGAAATTAACTAATAACCACATATGTAAAAGGGCCTATTCGCATTTTTTACAACTGTGGACTTGCAAATATATCTTTCGATTTTGTTGCACGCCTGCCTAACCCATTAACAGGCGTCTTAATTTTGAACTAGTCTAAAACTACATATGTTTCAGATGACAATTCGAAATATGTTGACATTGAAAAAAAATTGTACAGTTGAGGTTTTTATATTTCGACATACCAAGTGCACACAGATTGTATAAATATTTACCACATTTTAACGTAGCCAGCAATGTACTCTATCATCTAATAATTATGTTTTGCGGTTGCACTTATTTTTACACAAACAGTCCCGCATTTAGTCTATATAAGAGAAGTAACTGAGAAAACCATAATGAAAAAGGAGAACTTGCTTGTAAAAACCTATTTACCGAGTGTCATATCAATACATATTTGGTCAATTTTTAACAGAATCCAGCTATGCATTTTTTAACTTTATTTGATCCGAATCTCTCAGTGTTTAATCATATTGGCGGTGGTTCGTGTTGTCGTTTTTAGCTAATAAAGCATAAGCTTTGATAGATTTAGTTAACAGACAACATTTTGAGGTCTTCTCAAAGTTAAACGAATGCAAACTGCCACTGGAGGCTTTACCACTAAATCCATTGAATGCCTACGCCATACAAAGTAGTTCTTGTGTATTTCAGGAATAATGTAAAATCTATTCAAATTGAAGAGAACTCTTTCAAAAGCATGCTATTTAAACCATTCCCTCTCAATTACGCTTTTAAAGAATCTCAAGAAAAAAATGGAAAACATGTGGACAATGAAGAAATTGATTGTAACCAGTCTAAGAGTGTGTCATGTTGTAATGGGTTAAGTCATGGGGGATACTTTAACCTCGTTTATTTATCATGATAATCTCTGGCTAGCTTACAGAACTTTCAGTACTTTGATTGTAATTCGTGTCTGTATCTGTGGTGTTTGAATTAGCCTCCTAACTATGGTAATCCCCCAATCTTCACCTTGGGATATGAGTCGTGCGTTGTGCACCATTTCTTATACTAAGCTAAAGCGCTCACCTTGATTGAACTTGGCATGAATGCTCCTTCTTGATATCTATCGTAAATGTCAAATATTTAATATTCAGCCTTAACTCTGGCTGCGACAGCAAGAAACAAAGTTATGAAAATGATGAAACCTTTAAAAACCTTTGAAACATGAAGAGATTTTTTTCATTGAGGTTTGAAAACTTAAAAACACTATATCTGCGGGTCTCGTTTAAATAAAATGATCAATCCTTACATTGGGGACAGAACAAGACCGAGTCCGATTCCGAGTATCTCTAACAGCCGACTACTTACTCTCTTTTTTGTTCGTACTACGCTTATTTCGTATAAATTTCCTCGGTCTCTTGCACTACGAACTACCGATGGTTTACTCTATTTTACTTGTTTTAAGTAAAATTTTATTGACCTTCGTTTTGTGCAAGCATACAAAATAGTTGCGCGCTAAAATTTTTGTTTATGGAAATATGAAAAAAATCAAAATGCTTGGATCTTGATAGCCGAAACTAAAATAAAATCATTCTACATGTACTTTGAAAGTATATAATACAGTCATGAATCATCTAATTATCTTCAGATTATCTTTACGAAGTTTACTCATCTATCGATTATGAGGACATACACAGGCCGCACCTGGCTGTACCTCATCCAACATAGAAATAATCAAAGTACTGAAAGTACTCTAAGCTAGCAAAGCATGGGATTCTAAATTTAGAATCCTTGTTCGGTAGAAAACATTGTGGACATTGTCGCTTTGCTAGCTAAAAGAAACAATCTTTAAAATTATCTCAGGGCGTATGCTAGCGTTTGGAAATGAGGAATCATTGACTCGTTGACCATGAAGGTCTGGGAGTCAAGACTAATTATGAAGACTTCAAAACACAAAAATAGCGAATCATAGATAGAAATTTGAAAGTTGAAGTGCTAACTGTCCTTTACTTATGAAGATGAGAAGTAAGCGGCTAATTTGTCTAATTTTCTATGGTATATATGATACATATTGATGAAGAGGCGAGAGTTTAAACCCATTTTGACCCTTAGAAATTTCTCTTAAGGGGGTCATATTGACCCCCTTGAGAGAAATTCCTAAGAGTCAAAATAGGATGTTTTCGGGTTTTGTGGAACCAAACCCCGGATTACGAGTCAAACACGAACCTTGCTTCTTTTTCGGAATTCAGAAGGCCTACAACATTGAAGTCTTCGTTGTTGCACCTCAAAGTTCCTCAATGTCTATTTGATGTCCATAGGATCATATGTGGGCTACAACTCGCGTGTCCCATTTTGCAAAGAAAGAATTCTTTGGCAACGCTTCTTCTCTGAAACCATAATGCCTACAGACTTTTTAGCTAGCAAAGCGCCAGCTGAATTATATGGCCCATGACATTCATATTTGGTCTGTAACATTACTGGAAAATTTTGAAAAATTTAATCTAAAATTATGTCCCTGGGGTCCAAATGGCCCCGCCAAGTTTGAAAAACACTCAGTTAGAACAGGTTGAAAAGTCTTCTCCTGCTGAACTATATGGCCTGGGACATTCATATTTGGCATTTAGCATAACTGGATGGTTTTGAAGTATGTTATTGAAAAATTGTGCCCCTAGGGTTCAAAATGGCCCCGCCCCTGAGTTCAAAAGTTTGGAGAAAACTCTCAGTTAGAGCAAGTTTAAAAAAAACTTCCTCCTAACCATAAGATCTGATGCATTCATATTTCGAATGTAACATAACCTAATAGTTATCTATTATGTTTTATGGGGTTTATTCCCCTTAGGTAAAAAATAGCCTTGTCCCTGGGGTCCAAAGTTTGGAAAAACGCTCAATTGCAGTATGTTGAAATATCTGTTCCTCCCGATGTTTAGTGTTATAATGCATTATTAATTCAATTACAAGATTTCAACATGGTTCTCTACTACGTTCTCCGACATTATTCTTCTGGGGTAAAAAAATAGCCCCACCCAAGAGATAAAAAAATGGAAAGACACCCATTCAAACTTGGTATGTAGTATTTCTCGATGGATTTGTACTATGTCAGAAATCTTCTACCTGTTATATCTATTTTGTCCCAGTTGGGTCTTTTTTTTTATACAATAAAAGTACTTTAATTAGAAGATGGCACAGGTGAGCGATTTAGGACTACCATGGTCCTCTGTTTTTATATGGCATATATCCTTGGTGCCCCCTAATATGAGCATTTGATACACCTTCGGACATATTTTGGACTTCGTGAAACACAAGTTTACATAAAACAAAGAATAAGATCTTTCTAAAATTATAAGGCCTAGAGTATTGATCAGAAACAAACAGAATTCCCCGCCCAAGTAAACACTGATTTATCGAAACAAAATCTGGGAAATCTTTACAAAATCCTCTTCACTGAAACTTTAATGCAAGAGCTTCTATATTTTGATGTGGGACTTCCTAGTTGACCGCTATCAAGGTTGAACATATCGATGGGTCATCGCGAAACAGTTGTATCTGCCTATAAACATATAGGCAGTTACAACTGTTTCATGCTGACCCATCGATATGTTGTCATGTTTTCACACTCTGCTCATTTAGAATCATATGAGAAATACATGTACTACGAAAATCTTCTCCTAGTGGAAATTTCACAGGGCTTTGAAAATTGGTATGTACGTTGTGTATGCAAATTAAGCTACGCTGAATTTGTTTGTATGATATTTTGCTCTGACCAGGATGCTGAGTTTTTTAATATGGAATAAATAAAGAAAATATTCTGAATTTCTTCTTTGAATCTAGAATACCTAGAGCAATGATATTTGGTAGGAAAAACGATAGTTCATGTGATGTTCGTTGGGCAATATTTGGATCTGCCAGGGCACAGGCTAATTATTATGAAAACAAAAACGGAAATCTTAAAAAACGAAAGACTGTGAGCTTTGTCATACTAAAAAACTCTGTCAAGTTCGTTCATATGGTGCTCCTAGGACCATATTTGGACACCACCTTAATCCGCCTTGTGGATCCGATTGTATTTAGAAAGAAAGCATTGGCATTTCTTAACTTATGTAGCATCTCCTATTGAATCCTACATATTTCTTCATTTGATGTTCCTTTAGTCAAGGAGACTCGGGTGAACGATATAGCATGTCCTCTGCTATTGTTGATGTTGATTGAATAAGACACCGATAATGCTAACAATGAAACGGTAGGAACACCTTAGCTTATTTTTAACCATGGTGCATGGTAACCTAAGTAACTTAGCATACGGAAATTATTTCGATACAGCCGGTTAGATAACAAAAAATCTCGTGTATGATAAACATAAAATACCCTCCTTAAACTCGCTATTTTATTGATTTGACTGGTAAAGAGACAAAGATTCGTAGCACCGGCAAACTTTTTTTTTGGGGGGGGGGGTCGAAATAGTGTTAAAAGTTTTGCGACCAATGTGTTATATTTTAATTTTTAGATTCATCTATAAAATAGGGGTTCTGATTGGTCAAAAAATTATTCATACCTCAATAATGAAAGCTATTTTGTATGCTTCTATACAAAATAGTTCCTTACAAAATAGTATCAAAATTGATGCTATTAGATTTTAAGATATGAAGAGAATAGCTTTTTTTCATGCAAATATGAAACAAAAAAACTACTCACACTTATGTATGAACCCGCTTCGCGTAAACAAAAACTATTCTCTTCATCTCTTAAGTATCTTTGTAACTACTCATACTGCTGTGTCGAAACTTGGCACAATGCTATGATTAAACTCTCCAGTAAAGATTAATTGAAGTGAAAAAAGTCATATATACAATGTAACAAAAAGCTGTACAGAATAAATTACTAGGGAATTACTTTTCATTTTTTCTCTCGATATATGCTATCGGACTATTAAAGAGCAGAAAGAGGAATCAACTTTCCAATTTACCCGTATAGGTTGGTTTATTTGAATGGGTTTAACGCTACTTTTAACAGTATTTTAGTCGTATTGCGGCAGTTCCTGTTTTTTTTCTTGTTTGTTTGTTTTGTTTTGTTTTGTTTTGTTTTGTTTTCACACCACTACTACCACTACATCCTTTCCGAGCCTCCAGCATCCCTCAGGTGTCACGATTATCGACCCATTGGTGGCAGAAAAATGTAAGAAAGGTATACCTTAGACCTCATCTTCACCAGTAAAGGAGACGTCCTTAGATTATTTGACTGAGTTTGCTTGAAATCAAGAGCCATGCAGACCGCTAATTCAACCTGACGATAATACAGTCTAAAACTGGTCATTGTGGACATTATGCTGGGATATCATCACTCTTACATTACTGAAAACTAAGGGCATTATTGACCAATAGCGGGTCCCGCCCACTGACTCCTTTGGCCCCGCCCATTGACTCCGACAGGAAGTTTCGCTTCGATTTCAACGGCGTTAGTTTGCAAAATGTATGGTATTATATTTATTTGTAACATGATACTGACCATACATTTTGCAAACTAACGCCGTTAGTTTGCAAAATGTATGGTCAGTAGCATGTTACAAATAAATATAATAGTTGTTTGGCGACCTAGATGTCGGAACTACAGCTTGAATAAGTTGTAGTTACGATGTTTAAGTCGCTACACCAACAAAAATGGTTCACAAAAATGGTTCACCAAAATGGCGGCCAATGTTGGAATCCAAACTGAACTTCAGGTCGGAATCAATGATTTCATTGGTCGACTGACTAATAGATTGACAGACGCGATTGGTCGATACGAAAATTAAGCAAACTAGGATAGAAAACACTTTGCCCAATAGTCTAACAAATGTTGCCCGTCAGATGAAAAGGGACCTTCTTGAAAATGAAAAATATCGACACTGATCAGACTAGACATTCCGCGCAGGACGATCATGGTTCAGATGTTCGGTTTTAGTAATTCTTCTGAATCTAGAATAGTTAATTCTACACTAAACCATTACCAGATGATAAAATTTTCGAGTGGTTCTAATTGAAAGAAGTTGCAGGTGTAATTTGACAAATAATGATTGAAAATGGTTACAAGCCAGTTCTCCTGTTCCCTTTTATCCCCTTCTTATTATGTTACAGAGGCGTCGAGATGTGATACAGACTGGTAACGGGTTAAATATATATTTATATTTTCACAATACTATCTCTGATTGACCTCTGCTCAATCATTTCTCTTTTTCAAATATTAGTTCTTCCCTGTTTGCGAAAGGACTTCTTATGCCTGACGGGTTAATTATCGACTAATAATGATCAATCTCCTACCATTGCATAAGAACACAAAGTACAGCCTTAGATTAGCATCCGAACAATCTAGTCAGGGCCTTCACTCAGATTATTACTGACTCTTAACCAACAAAACCTCGTAACTACCGCTTAGAATAAGCTGTATTTACGAGGTTTTGCTCGAACACCGACGAAATTTTTATATGCGAGGTGTGACAGTCCAGGCTGTCCAATGCGTGCGTTTTATAAACATTTGACACATTGATTGAATGGAATTTAACGCAAGTTTTAACAGTATTTCAGCTATGTTGCGCCGACTTGAGCACCTAAAAATGGATTCCTGGTATTTCTCACGCCGGTACTACCATTACATCCTTCTCTAGCCTCCAGCTTTTATCCCACTTGGGTTTATGGTTATCCACCCATTGGTGAGACACAAATGATCGGAAATGATATGTGCAGCTGCCGGGGATCAAACCCATGACGTCCCATGTCATTAACATTTGAAACGGTTGGAAATGTTACTCATAGGCTTGTGGTAGTAGGCAATAGTTCGGATTGTTTGTTGTTGTTAGTGGTGGTGGTGGAGTTTGTTGAAAGGTCAAACATACACTGCCTAAAAAAATGTTGATTATATTTTGTCTTTATGTAAACCTCCAGAAGGTTCCCTTTAGGTGAATGCGGATATAAAAATAAATAACCTTAGCTTTAGGCAGAAAGTGTTTTGCGAAAAGAAAAAAATAACCCATGACATGAAATACATTCCCCTACTTTCTAAAACAATTTCTTAGTGTTGCTAAAATTAATTCTTAACCCATTCAAATACAATGACGATTTTTGATGCCCCCTATAAAAATAGGATTTGGAAAACATTGTGGAAAATGAAGGAATTTCTTATTTCAATCATACACGATGACGCCCCAAATGAATAAAGGACTTGAAAATCATTGCAGAAAATGAAGGAATAGATTGTTACAATCATACACAATAACGATTTTGATGCATTCGATGAATAAAGGTTTTGGAAACATTGTGAAAATGAAGAAAATGCTTGTTACAATCAATTTCTTTTGTTATCCACAATATTTTCTACCCTAAGATTAAAAAAAATCGAAACGTTCACCAACTTCAACATATCTTCTGCATCACCTTTGAATTTCGACCAGTATAAATTTTTTGTCGTTTAATAATGGATTAATATGGATGATTCATCAAGTGTTATATTGAGTTGTAAAATTTTGTTCGTGTCTGCTTAAAATAAAAACAGGCTCTAGTTTCGATTCTACCAGTGCATTTATTTTCCTCGTTTAACTTACTTTATTGTTTAACTCTTTCCTAATCAAAACAATTCCCACCTTTGATATCGAGGGCTTAGAGCAAAAACATAGTATGGCTCTATACATTATATAGAGCCATACTATGTTTTTGCTCTAAGCCCTCGATATATAAACAGGGAATATTGAGAAAAGGGTCTAAGACACGCGGATTAGACTTTTCAAAAAACGTTTTTGTTAAAAATAAAGATAGAAATTATTTGAAAATTTTCGCTCGTTTCAAACGTTATAGAATTGAAAAAGTACTATTCCAACAATAGTGCTGAAATGCTATAGAACTACCCTATAATACGGTGTATTTCATTGAAAATACAAGAACATGCTTTTTAGATAGGTTAGGTTTTTTTTAAAACTTTTTTATTTTACATTTGGCAAAGGTAGAGATTTTTTTGTCGTCGAAATCCGGGTCAATCAGATTAGATTGTTCACAATTTTTTGTTTAAAAGGACTTTCGGTCTGAATTATTTCTTATGCACAAATAATTTGTCCATTTATTCATCTATTGTGTACATTATAAATGCAATCCTTTACATAGCATGAATACTAACTGTATAGTCCGCAGATCATTATTCACAAAAAGTAGAAAATCATCGAAAATAATAAACAGTTGAGCTTATTGTAAGCTTCGCTCATTTTCCCACAATATTTTCATTAACTCGTTACAATGTTGTTTTGACTTTCTCTAAGAGAGACGATGTTAAGGAAACCATTTCGGTATGGAAGAATGACTTTAAATAAACGATTTCTCATTTTCACGGTATTTCCGGTCACTTATTTAGCTTTCTTTTTGAAGTTCTGTCAAAAAAAGTGTATTCTGATTATAGATTTTCATTTAAGAATTGAATAGAATATTTTTGTTTTCATTGAGATATGAACCTAAAATCTTAATCACACTGTATTATTAACCCATTCCAACTCAATCCCTCCTTTTTACGCCCTTCAAGATAAAAGCTTTGGAAAACATTGTGGAAAATGAAGAAATTGCTTGTTTCAAGCAATTTCTTCATTATCCACAATGTTTTCTATCCAAAAAGGTGAAAAATTTAAAATTCCATCAACTTGAAATTGTCGTCTGAATCTTCTTTCAATTTGGACCATTCTAAAATTTTGTCAAGTGGGAATGGGATAAGCGAAGCGGCCTCACACATAAGCATATTTTTAGTGTAATAGTATGTTTATCCGTTGATAACCAAAATCTCGTAAGTACAGCTTCAATGATCTGTAGGGACGGGCTTGGGACTGTCCACTGACGTAGTATTCATTTATGAAAATGTCGAGGAAAGAAAGACTGATGCTATTAGTGAAATGGCATTTCCACACGACGCTTTTTGACACCCCTCAAGAAAAGAATTGGGAAAACATTTTGTAAAATGAAGAAATTGCTTGAACCAAGCAATTTCTTTATTTTCCACAATGTTTTCTAACGTGACAGTGGAAAAACTGTAAAAAAATTATATACATAAAATTATCGTCAGAAACTTCTTTCAATTTGGATCCGTCTCAAATTATGTGTAATTGGTTAAGAACGACACAAACAAAACTGTTAAGTTACGTTCACAAGAAATAAATTGTGGCACTGATTCAACAAAAATAAGTTACAGAGCAAGAATGAGTTTGGTCCATTGGTATTGAGCGAGATACAGATGCTGCACTCAGAAAATTACTGGGAAATTACAATAAGATTTCCATTCCAAATGCTTAATTATCCCCCGCCTTTTCGGCGAAGGGAATATAGTAATGGTCTCTGTCCGTCGTTCCGCCATTCTGTCACTAAGCTTGTCCGGAGCATATCCTAAAGTATAAATGCTGTCAACTTGGAACTTCTTAGATCTCATTGAGGAGAAGTGCAGTGCACAAGAACTACAACTCTTGCTTGCATGATTTTGGAGCCATTCCGTTTGTTGTTTTAAGGTCTATGATTTTTTCCGGAGCATATCTCTGAAAGTATAATAGCTATTAACTTGAAACTTCATAGGTGGATCGATCTTGTTGAGGAGAAGTGCAGTGTACAAGACCCACAACTCTTGCTTGCATAAGTTTGGAGTTATTGTCCTTTGTTGTTTTTAAGACTTAGATTTTGTCCAGAGCATATCTCTGAACGTATAATAGCTATTATCGAACTCATTGAGAAGAAATGCAGTGCACAAGAAGCCTAAATCTAGCTGGCTTCAGTTAACTTTCATGTTTTTACGGCGGGGATGGCCATGCCTCTTGTTCTGAAATTGGCTTCACACTTGAAATGTCATGCACAACTTTTTTTTCTTTCATATTCGCACTCTTTTCTAATGAAGTATAATTCACAAACATCAAAAAGAGATACCTGTTATTAAAAGATAAAACGAATTCCAACTTAAGTCAGATACAATAGTTAAACCTTGAAGGAGTTCCTGTACAAAGATATCTTTCTAGAGGTATATTTGTAAAGACGGTAGAGGACTTGGTATTGTTATGCACTACTTCAGGGTGCTTGTTTTTGTGCCATTAATGCTGATCATCAATATTTTCTTATAACAAACATAAACTTTTTTACCCAGTCTAAAATACTCCATGCAACCTCTGATTGCATGATCGTAATATAGACAATTAAATTGACCAATCGCGGCTGTCAGTCAAGGATTATATCGACCAAACAAATCCTTCATTCAGCCCGAAATTGAAATTTGATCTCCGACATTTGCCACCATTTATGTGATATATTGTTGGTTTGGTGACTTAAACGTCGTTACTACAGCTTATTCATTCTGTTACTTGCTGTTCCATGCTACTGGTCCTAATCTTTGCTAAATAAGGTTGTTTAAAATCGAAGTTTGACTTCTTGTTGGAGTCAATGGACGTGGCCAAAGGAGTAAGTGGGCGGGGCCAGCGATTTGTCAATTATCCCTCTTCCTTTATTCTAGATGTGACCAAGCATGGCATCTTCAAGTCCTCACAACGTTCTCTATCCATTGGAGTACTTACCTTTCCAAGCAATGAAACACATCGCTATTATTATCGATGCTGATCCTGGTGCTTTCTATACCCTCGCAGAGTACCTTCACTTTGATTTTGTCCAGTCAAGGGCGTTTTGGGTATGTAGTTGACTTTTTATTTCTTCGATGTTTAACCCATTACCGCATTATGACACTCTATGACGCCCTGAAGAAATACAATCTTTGAAAACTGTGGGAAAGGGAAAACTTGCTTGATACAAGCAATTTCTCCCTTTTCACAATGTTTTATATCGTATTTGGCAATTTTTACCCAATTCTAACGCAATTTGATGTCGTCTGCAACTTTTTTCCATTTCGACCGGTTTAACTGGTATTGGGTTGATTTCGCTTTGAACAGTATTTAAGACTTTGAAGTGATAGTGTTCTCCTATTTCTGACGACATTTATTCACTTATTATTCGTTTAACCCTTTACCGTTTATTCCCTGGTTTTTACGTCCCTGTGATTTTATAATTGAGAAATCATTGTAGAAAGAGAAGAAAATGCTTTAAACAAGCAATTTCTTCTTTTTCCACAATATTTTCTACCTTACTGAATGGTCATTTCTAAAATAAAATCCACTTTAAATTTTCGTCTCCAAAACCTTTGAATTTGGAATGGTCTAAAATTTTGCAAAACAGGAAAGGGTAATTCAGATATAATCGCCGTCACACTTTTAAGCAGAGCCAAAACTCTCAAAGATTTAAAACGCCACTGCAAAAGGTGTTATTATTATTTCAAACAGCACCGTGGCTTCGTAGGCCCTCAGAACAGCGCCACCATGTGTCTACTACGAGAGTACCAACAAAGTGGGGGAACAGTGCAGTACCTTCTTTGGGCATTTACGCAAATGAGGAGCTCTGCAGCCAACGTCATCATGGAGTATATGCCAGGTAAAGAATCACATAGCAAAATAGTCAAAGTTAACCCATTCACACACAGCGCGCCTTTGGACGCCCCTCCAAGAAAAACAAGCAATTTCTTCATTTTTCACAATGTTTACTATCAAGAAAGTTGAAATAATCTATGATTTCATAAACTTTAAATGCCGTTTGCAGCTCCTTTCAATTAGGACCAGTCTAACTACTCACTGGCCACGCCCACTGACCTCTGAAATAACAGTTTGAATCAAGTTTAACGACATTGTTTGTAAAGAATACTGTCAGGGACGAAAACGCAAATCGTTGGCTGGTGATTTAAACTAGGTAGTTATAGCTGAATCAAGCTGTAGTTACGCCGTCTGAATCCGAAACCAACAGTGCAATTGATATAAATGAAGTTCGAAAACGTATTTGGGCGCATGTCTAATCGGAGGTCAAATATCGTTTTCGGTTGTTAAAAATTAAAACCATATCTGCCCTCCGAGAAAGAAAAAAAATGATATAATCTATCGCAAATATGGTCACTAAAGAAAACAAGGGTCCTTCTTAATATCGATATGCAAAATCGGAGTATGAGTGATGTTCGCCAGAAAGAGTATTTTGTGTCTTTCTTGTCGATTTCAATTTGTGTTTGTTTACATTTTGAAATCAACACGAATGAACCCGATTCTTCACCGGTCTTCTTCGTTAATCTTCGGCATTGACTGTTATATGCACGGGTGCTGATGACTTAACTTTTCGGACGATTTCTTTAATCTTAGTGACCTAGCTAGTTGTTTGAATAACTAGCGAATGTTAAACATCATCACTGACGTAAACAAACCTTAAATCGAGTTGTACATAACTCATTCAATAACATATTCACCTGGGTCCGTTATAGAATTAACAAGAAAACCGATATTTTAAAACGCGACCCACCACAATTGGACAAGATTTGATAACGGGCCAATTTTGGGCAAAGTAAGATACTTGAGCATTTTTACATCTGCAGAAATCGATTCAGGTGAGCGCTTTGAGACCTATAGCACTCTTGTTTAAAAATAGGTATATCTCTTTTTTTTATTTTAGACCAACCCACATGGGAAAATTGGATGCAATTTAAAATTAAACTATCCCATGTGGTAGAAAATATTGTAGAAAGAGGAAAAATCGCTTGTTACTAGCAATTACTTCTTTTTTCCACAATTTTTTCTCGAGTATAAAATCACAGTGATCTAAAATCCCGGATTTGTAAGGTAAGGGTAAAATCACTGAAACATTCATTTGTTATCATTTTCCCCCAAAATTTAATATAATCTATCTTATTCATTCACAAAAAAGGAATAAAATGCTAATTTCTTTAAAACAGACACAGATAGAATTATTTATGCACATGAACCCATATCCAGATGACGTTTTGATTTGACTGATCCAAGTTTAAAGAAGAAGCAGACCACCATGATAGTTTTTTTTTTTTTTTTTTTCAATCTTTATTTTAGGGATAGAAAACAGCGTGGATAATAGAGAAACTATTTATAAGAAGTTATTTCATCATTTTCTACAATGTTTTTCAATTTTAAAGTGCGTTGTAAAAATTAGACAATTTTGATTTTATCAAAACATTGAAATTTTTCAAATTTAAAGCGCGTAGTAAAAATTAGACAATTTTGATTTTATCAAAACATTGAAATTTTTCAAATTTAAAGCGCGTAGTGAAAATTAGACAATTTTGATTTTATCAAAACACTGAAATTTTCCAACGCCATAAGTAACATCAGTGATGAGCCATGCTTTCCATTATAGTTGTTGCCATGGAATACCAGCGAAGAATACAAGCTCGACTCAATCCGGGTGTTGGACACGAGAACTCCTGTAACCTTCAGTGTTGTCGACCTCCACTAAATCACTCCTTTAGCAACCCAGAACAGACATTGCCAAAACAATCTAGACAAGCGAGAAGACAATCCAGCCAACCCGGGGACTATCACACATACAGCCAACAATTGCAATCAGATATTAACAGCCACGAGTCTGCAAGAAATCGTCGTGAGAACAGAGAAAGTAGCTCGACGTCTGAGAATGAAGTTCAAGGAGGTGCAACATATAGAAGATGTCAGTGTGAACAGTGTCGATTAAGTTCTGATCCACATGAAACTCAGCTATTGACACCATATAATGAGGAAAAAAGTCCCTGTGTGATATCGCAGATTGAAAATATGAATTTCAATTCTCACGGTAGTGTACAAAGAGATGGCATTGATACCAAGTCTAAACCTCGAAATAACGACGAACAAAAAACTAAAAAAGTTTGTTCAAACTCTAGACAGGGAGTTCACGATATAGGAGAGAGGGTCGAAGAGTGTGGTGTTTGTTCTCTTTTTAAAACTGGCCGAAAATCGTGGAACGGAAAAGATTCTCCGATTGAAAGAAAACGAAACAGTCGCTCGGACAGCTCGCTAAGTTGTCCGGAATCATCCGAAGTGATTTATCGCCGCCAGAATTTCGATAGTTTGAGACCAATGAATGCAAGCAGGAACGATTTAAATGGACAACAAAACATTCCAATTAGTCAGTCGATGAATGCTTCGGGAACAAACAACACGGCGGTAACAGACGATCAGATTCATTCTGCCGATAGCGGTGCTTCACATGCGAAGGACGAAGAGAACGATGAACCACCACAACATGGTTCTGTTAATGAAGATGGAAGACCTATAGTATTCATGACATACTCCAATCATGATCCACGACATCTGAATGAAATCAGAGAACTGGTAAACAGTTTAACAGCAGCTGGCATCCGAGTTAAGATTGACATGAATCCTGAATGTTTTGAAGACATTGGTGTTAATAGAAATGAATGGTTGGATCAGTCAGTTGATAGGGTAAGTTTACACTCATAAGAACGAACGTCGTAGTCACGTTATCCATATTTTGTTCGCTAGCTACTGTTTGAGTTAACTCATTCTGATAATTGTCAAAACTTAGATAAAGAGGAGCTTCCCCGTGATTGGTATAAATGGCTCATTTAAGAGATGAATAGAATATTTTTTGTTTTCATGGAGGTATGAACCGAAAAACCTAATCACACTGTATGAATACGCGAAGCGGATTCATACATTGTGTGATTAGGTTTTTTCGGTTCATACCTCCATGAAAACAAAAAATATTATCTTCATTTCTTATAATTTAATAGCATCGAGCGAAAAATGCAACAACTTAACAAATTTTGATACCTTTTTGTAGTGAACTATTTTGTGCGGAAGCATTCAAAATGGCTGCGTACTCAAAATTTTGTTCATGGAGGTATGAATTCAATTTTTCGACCAATCAGAACGCTTGTTTTTGATAGACAAAACTAACAATTAAATCATTTCATAGTGAACATACATTCCGATCTTTACATGAATGTGTTTAGTAATACCAAAGATATTACGAAATGGCGAAGTTTTCGGACGACGCAGACGCGGACGAAGACTACCACCCGGCCATAGCAATACCTCGGGTTATTTCTGAGCTAACAGTCGGGCTAACAAATGACAACCGGTCATATTCCACAGAATTTTGATTTTTGGTCGAATCTTTATTGCAAACTGACGATTCCTAGTTGACGCTACAGATTATTAGAATTCCTCAAGTCTATTTTTCAAAGTTAGATAATCTTTGTATCATTTTCAAACAATAACTAACTGTATTGAAGGATCGTTTGCCACGCCCACTGACTCCGCTTGCCACGCCCAATGACTCCGCTTGCCACGCCCACTGACTCCACCAGGAAACTCCTCTTCGATATTAACCCTTTCCTTTTTTGAAAATTTAGACTGGTCCAAATTGAAAGAGGTTGCAGAGAACAATGAGAAGTTGATGCAATTCGAAATAAAACCATCTAATGTGGTAGAAGATATTGTGGGAAAAGAAGAAATTGCTTGAAACAAGCAATTTCTTCTTTTTCTACCATGTTTTCTCAAGTATAAAATCACAGTAACGTAAGATCCCGTGGGAAAGGTTTAAATATTGAATATAATTTTGAAAAACTTATGAACATTAACATGGGGGAAAAAGTTGCTTGGCGACCTAAACCTCATAACTACAGCTTCAATAGGCTGTAGATGTACCGTTTAAGTAGTTATACCAACAAAAAATATTCACATAAATGTCGGTCAATGTCGGAGCTCAAGGTTACCTTCCGGTCTAAATGCACAATTTGGTCGGTCAATGATACATTGATTGTCAGCCGTGATTCATGAATATCCAGGGTAGATAGGATTGGACTCTGTTTGTAAGATATCCTGTCTATTACACGTACCGATTGGATTCGAACCCGCGACCACCCGATTATGATACGAACACGTGAACCACTCGACCAAGATGACCGGCCGTAAACAAACATGAATTGAATGAATGGGGAATTAATGTAAGTTGACAAAAATCTAAAATTTCATCAACTTTAAATTGTCGTCTGCAACTTCTTTCAGTTTGGACCAGTCTAAAATTTTGCTGTTGGGTAATGGGTTAAGCAGAATGAATGAATGAGGGACACGATCATTAGCTCTAGGTATAAATCAAAAATTTGATTCGTCACTTTTTCTATTTACATCGGCGATTCGTCGATTTGTCAAAGATCGACTAAAAGTCAACTTTAATCAAGTAGTTTACGACCTTCTAGTTTTCGAGCTTTTAATGACCTACCAATGTTATATCTTATTAAACCATTGCCAAACAACAAAATCTTAGACTTGTCAAAGAATTTGCAGACAGCAATTCTAAGTAAATGAATTTAAAAAATGGTGTCTTTCTGGTTATAGAACGCAATGTGGGAAATGAAGAAATTGCTCGTTACAAGCAAATCCTTCACTATCCGCAACGTTTTCTCAAGCTTGAATGAGGGCCTTCAAAATGTGGGAATGTTTGTTTGAAAGGTGTGACCTCTTATAAGAATTTAGACAAAAAGTCTAAACCAAGCCTCCTTTTTGTTATTTTTTAGGCCAGATACGTAATAATTTGCATTAGCCCTACCTACAAAGAAGATGTGCAGGGTGAACAAAATCCAAATGACCCATCGCCGCAGATCAGCCAGCTAAACGCCAGATATATCTACGATAGACTCCGCACAGAATACATTCACAATCAATCCCAGAATCGACGAATGATCCCAGTTCTGTTTCCACATTCAAGAGCAGAGTACGAGCCCCATGTGCCACAAATGATGCAAGCGACACTCGTGTACACTTTTCCAGCGCATGCGCAGATGATTATTGACAGAATTATAGGGCTCGACAGACAATTGCCTTACGATTAGCTTACATGCAGTTGTTACAATCAGCAAACATAAAAGGCCATTGATCAATAAATAAAAATTGAATTGCCTCTGCCACCCTCCCATACCCCGGAAAAAGTGTTGGTGGCATTGACGAGCGAAAATGTTCTATTTTCTGAAGAACGTTAAGTTTTCATTGCAGCTTCGTTGAGCTAGTGGCAGTCTCAAAATGTTGTCGTCTGGTTACGGGTTAGTAAATTGGATGTCTTTTTTATGTTCCTATGACAGTACTGACAGACGATAGATTGTGCCATTTGATCTCGAAACAGTTTCATGAGCTCAACAGAGATTTAATAATAAGTAATGTATCTTGCTTTTATACACTAAACACGGTGACGCGAAATTCAGACAGGGTCATCTGGAAGACTCATCTCATAATCCCTATCATGCTGAACCCTGAATATTCAAGTCTTGGCAGGGAGTATAGACAAAGACCAGCCTGCACAAATGTGCAGTATGACCTTAGTCGACACCTCCTGCCTGTCCTCTTGATACAAAACGTGCTTATAGAACTGGTTTTCAAAATAAATAATGACCCACAGTCAGTACTTGCAAAGCATTTAGTTCTGCGATTTAATTACAATTCTGAAATATGATTTTTTCAGCATGATAAGGGTTAAGATATAAGGCGTTTAAGTAAATTGCTGGTCAATTCTGGGCTTGATCTTAACCCTTGTCATGGTGAATCCGAAATATGCCTGTTTAGGCAGGAGGTGTAGACTAAGATCAGACTGCAATTATGTGCAAGCTAATCTTAGTCTATACCTCCTGCTTGTACTTTTCCTGCCAGAGTTGCTTATGAAGTTGATTTCTAAAAAAAATATTGATTTTTGAACAAGTTCTATTGATGCTTTCAGTCCTTTGATTTGACAGCAATTCAGTAAGGTATTTTATAATTCTGATCCAAGTCTACACCTCCTGATTATTCTTTTCAATCTTGATGAGATGTTTATGATAAAAATAAAGATGGTTATAATAATAAATACTACATCCACAACTTCTGCTTTAAGAGTTTTTTAATGAAAATCTTAGATAATTTTTACAAGATAAGGGCATGGAAAACTTACTCTTTCCAACACAAACACGTTTGTGTGCCCTTAACCCATTCCAACACAGCAAAATTTTAGACTAGTCCAAATTAAAAGAAACTGCAGACGACAATTCAAAGTTGATGGAATTTTATTTTTTTTTTGTCTTTTGGGATAGAAAACAATGTGAAAAATGAAGAAATTGCTTGATACAAGCAATTTCTTCATTTTCCACAATGTTTTCTAAAGCTTTTTTTCTTTAGGGGCGTAAAAAGGAGGGATTGTGCGGGAATGGGTTAAATAGATAAGATTAAGTACACAAAGTAGATGACAAATAATTTCTTCACTGTCCACAGTAATTTTCTACACTTAAAGACAAAGGTTTTAAAAGAAAATATCAACGACCAAGAAATTACATCTGAAAGTTGTGGCAGTTGTAATTAAGCAATAAATTGCTATTATCAGGATTGCATTGGAGTTTATTCCACTGTTCTTCAACAAGAGATTGGACCTCGAAGAAGTCGAACAGAGGTCGTATTCCAAATATGATTGCATACTGTATATCGTCGGAGGGCGAGCAAAATGTTGTAAATACAGCTTTAATAAAGCTGTATTTACGACGTTTTGCTCGCCCACCGTTCAGTAGAATGATCATTCTAGATTCAGAAAATTGTCACCGAGGGAAAAGTTTCGGCCTTTCAATCTGAACAACGTGACCCTGGTCGAAACTTGGCGCATTTTCCTGTAGGTCCCCTTTTGCTTGACAGGTATAAATCATATATATTCAGAAAAAGAATAACGCTTCTAACAATTGCTTGTTTTGAAATAGTAATGTTTTATTTTAACTCATTCCTTGACGATTGACAATTGACTGGTCCAAATGGAAAGATGTTGCAGATTTCTTTTCAAGATCGGAAAATGAGTGAAAAATGTAGAAAAGTGGCGAGGAAAATAGAGAGATCGCTTGCTACAAACAATTCCTTCATTTCTCAAAAAGTTTTCTTTAAAATAAGTATTCAAAGCGTCAAAAAGTGGGACTATTTTGTTATGGGTTTATATATTTAAATCTCATTATCATTAAACTTTTTATATGTATATATATTATTCTTTCCGTTTACTTCCTTTGATTTCCCCTGTTTCCCTCGTTTACTAGTGGTTACTGCATTGTAGTCCTAGTTTCTAACTTAAGGGTTCTAGGTTCGAGTCGCTCCGACAGATGTTAGCCTATTTGGAAACAGTCGGAATTTACCGGCAAAGTGTGCAAAGTGGACCATCTGTTACGGAAAAGCTCTTCGAAAAGGGAGAAATTGTTTGCAAAAATGATTCTTTTCGATTTTAGATGTTTTTCCTTTAGTTTGCCTTGAACCAATTCCTACACAATTCTTCCTTTTTACTCACCTCAAGAAAAAAAGCTTTCGAAAACATTGTGGAAAATGAAGTAATTGCCTCATACAAGCAATGTCTTCATTATCCACTATGTTTACTTTCCACGAAGACGAAAAAATAAAATCCGATCATCTTGAAATCGTCGCCTGCAGCTTCGTTCAATTAGTTTTCAACTAGTTTTCAGATAGTGCCAGGGTCGAGGCCACGGCTTCGCGTATTCATACAGTGTGATTCCTTTTTTGGTTCACACCTCCATGAAAACAAAAAATATTATTTTCATCTATTAACCGACCTGCAGAAAGGAGCAGTAATTCTTGTTATAAGCTTTTTCCCCGAACATCCGGCGTCATAGCGCAGTAACTTGCGGATCAGACTCCAAATCTCCAAACATGGGATGTCATGGGTTCGATCCCCGACAGCGGCACATATCCTTTTCGATATTTGTCACTCACCAATTGATGGGATAATCGTAAACCTATGATGGATAGCATCTTTAGGCTAGGAAAAGATGTAGTGGTAGTACTGGTGTGAGAAATACCAGGAATCCATTGTTAGGTGCTCCAGCCGCCGCGATATGACTGAAATACTGTTAAAATAGGGCGTCAAACCCTATTCAATCAATCAATCAATCAACTTTCCCCGAACAATGTTTTTTTATCCAAACGCTTTTTTTCCGAAATATCACTTTGATGTAAACATCTGCAGCTACTTTCTTTTAAAACACCAGTAACTCTTTAATATTCAAAGGCTCTATTGCTCTTGCAAGGACAAAATTTCTCAACAGAAAGGAATCCTGAAGTCTTCGGTAAAATTGTTAAAAGACCCCTTTATCAACATGTTGCCAAAAGTTGCCGGCAGGTAATTATCGACGTGACTTTGTAAAATTATGTGATCAAAGACACAAAACAAAACGCAAATCGTTAATTCGCGAACCATCTGTCGTAAGTAAAGCCTGAATAAGCTGTAGTTTCGACGTTAATTCGGAAATTAAAATGTCCTAATCACAATTGTCGTAGTTCAAATGCAATTTCGGTGTAAATGAATGGTTTGAACAGACATTTTTTCAATTGTGTTTTTGATTGACACGATTCTTTTTTAATTTTAGACAGGTCCAGATTAAAAGAAAGTGCAGACGACAAGTTTAGTCATACTTAGATTAGTTAAAATATGCTTGTTTTGATTGAATCGTCACTTTATATTGTACGCCCTACTAGTTCAGAAGAATTCACCATTATTGGTGCAGAACTAATCACGTCAAAAAAATTGAAATGTTAAGAAATAAGATAACATGCCGACCGCATTACACCTTGGGGTATTTCGCAACTGAATAAAGTGGTGAATTTAACCTCTAACCGTTACTTGTTTTACAAAATTTTAGACCTATCCAAATTCAAAGGTTTTGCAGACGAAACTTTTAAGTGGATTTAATTTTAACAAATTTTGATAACAACTCGGTAGGGAAGGAAATATCGTTGAAAAAGAAGAAATTGCTTGTTACAAGCAATTTCTTCTTTCTTTTCTTTTTACTATGTTTTCTCAAATCTAAAATCATAGGGACGTGAAAACCAGGTATTGAACAGGAAAGGATCAAAAGCTCTGCTATTCGTTGGTCTTATGCCTCTTTCAGCAATATCAGCAATATTACAATTTGTCATTATGACTAAATTGGAGCCCTGAGATGTTTATCCGAAAGACATACATTCACCGATGTATCCTCTTATCGAATCATTTACAGTAGAGTTTGTTTTAACCCTTTCCTGTTTTGCAAAATTTTAGACCTGTCCAAATTCAAAAGTTTTGCAGAAGAACATTTAAAGCGAATTCACTTTGAAAAATTACCATTCTGTAGGGTAGAAAATATTGTGGAAAAAGAAGAAATTGCTTGATACAAGCAATTTCTTCCTTTTCTACAATTTTTCTCAATTAAGAAATCGCAGGGACGTAAAAATCAGAGATTAAACAGGAAAGGGTTAAGGGACCACTCAAGCGAAGATAAAAAGATGGTAGCTTAACTCTTTATTGTTTTACAAAATTTTGGACCTGTCCAAATTCAAAGGTTTGGCAGACAACAATTCAAAATTTATTCTCTTTGAAAAATAATTGTTCAGTGTGGTAGAAAAAAAATGTGGAAAAAAAGAGGAAATTACTTGAAGTAATTTTGTTTTCTGCACATTTTTTTCTCAGGTATAAAACACAGGGTCGTAAGACCAGGGGTTAAACAGGAAAGGGTTAAGAGAATAATCGATTAGAACACTTTCTTGCTAAAAGGATTGATTCGGTTGCATTCAAAAAATATTACAGAATTATTGCCTAATTTTATGTTGTTTGATCTCATTGAGACGATTCTAATGCGTTCCTTAAACACAGGATATAGTTGTGATTTTTCTCTTTAGCAAAATGCAAGAGCTTTTGCTTTTAACCATTGTCATGCTGATCCCGGAATATTCCTGCTTTGAAAATGGCTGTGGCAGGTTTATAGACTAAGATCAGCCTGCACAGACGTGCAGTCTGATCTAAGCCTACACTACCTGCTTATCGTTGCTGTTTTGAGAGAAATCTTTGAAACACAAAATCTACCTAACTTTGTCAAAGCTTTCAAATATAGTGAAAAGATGAAAAATATTCAGCAGGACAAGGGTTAAAAAAGAATTTCGATTATGATCACTTCACCCTTGTCATGCTGTATAAATTACCTTACTGACTTGCTGTCAAATCAAAGTGCTGAAAGTACTGATAGAACTTGTTGTTCAAAAATCAATATTTCTTTTAGGAATCAACTTTATGAGAAACTCTCGCAAGATAAGTACAAGCAGAAAATATAGACTAAGATCAGCCTGCACATAAGTGCAGTCTGATCTTAGTCTGCACCTCCTGTCAAAACCAGAATATTCCGGGTTCAGCATGACAAGGGTTAATGGATGTGATCGCTTAGTAGAGGAGTTCGCTCTAACAAGATCTTCTGTAAACCTTTCAAGTAAGAAGTGTGCATCGCGGGACCCAAATCTACGAATCACGACTGTTAATCAAAAGATTAGCTGTAGTTACGACATTTTGCACCACATACGGTGTTATTTAATTCAGTATCAAATGATGGGAAATAGAAACAAGTTGAATATGGATAGTGAATTTACGCTGTTTTTCTGCTTGGGTCGCATCCATTTTTCGTTGCCCAAATCTACAAATCAAGACTAACGATCAAAAAACGAATCGTGACTTTCGATCAAAAAACGAATCACGACTTCGATCGAAAAACGAATTACGACTGACGATCAAAAAACGAATCACGACTAACGATCAAAAAAAGAATCACGACTGTCGATCAAAAACGAATCACGACTTCGATCAAAAAACGAATCACGACTAACGATCAAAAAAAGAATCACGACTGTCGATCATAAACGAATCACGACTAACGATCAAAAAACGAATCAAGACTGTCGATCATAAACGAATCACGACTGTCGATCAAAAAACGAATCACGACTTCGATCGAAAAACGAATCACGACTAACGATCAAAAAACGAATCACGACTGTCGATCATAAACGAATCAAGACGGTTAATCAAAAAACGAATCACGACTGTCGATCAAAAAACGAATCACGACTTTCGATCATAAACGAATCAAGACTGTCGATCATAAACGAATCACGACTGTTAATCAAAAAACGAACCACGACTAACGATCAAAAAACGAATCTCGACTGTCGATCGAAAAACGAATCCCGATTGTCTATCAAAAAACGAATCACGACTGTCGATCTAAAAACGAATCACGACTGTTAATCAAAAATCGACAGATCGAGCAAATCATACATTTAGCTAGGAAAATGAATTTTGAACTCGAACATTTATGTTAAGCATTTTTGTTTGCCGACTTAAATGTGATGACTACAGCTTATTAAAGCTGTAGGTGCGACGTTTGGGTCACGAGCCAACCAATTTACTATACTTTTAATTCATATGATCATAAATTTACAGAATAACGCCGTTTGATATCTTAGTCGAACTTCATTTTGGAGGTCATAAGGGTTAGCCATCGATCAAGGTCAATTGACCTATCGCGTCTTTCACTCAAGGAATAAACCGACCAATCAAATACTTTATTTAGCCCGGACGTTAGCTTATCAATTCCGACATTGGCCGCCATTTCGTTTACGTTTAATGTTGGTTTGTCGACTTAAACGTCGTAACTACAGCTTATTCAACTTGAGTAAGATGGGTTGTTATGGACTTATATTCAATTGACGGATCTGCAAGGCTCCTTATATGTATGCTTCCTGTGTATCAGCAGTCCAAGTTTGGGGCTTGACATTCCCACTAGACCAGTGGCACGACCGGGATTCGAACCCTTCATTTTCAAGAGTCTACTTACTTAGCGACAAAGCAACTTAGGACCAATAAGGAAATAATAATAAACCTTTTAGTAAGAAACGTGTTTTATACCAAAACTCATTTTGAGGATAGTTTGCATCTTGTCGTTGGGTGCGCAAAATGTCGTAACTACAGCTTTATTCAAGCTGTACTTACGACATTTTTCACACCAAACGGTGTTATTTATTTCAGTATCAAATGATGGGAAATAGAAAAAAAGATAAATAAATATAGAGACTTTACGCTGTTTTTCTGCATAGGATGCATTCATTTTTCGTCGCCATTCAACCGAATGACGTTTCAGAATAGCGGACATTTTAATCATAATAATCATGATAATAACGAAAATTGCTGATTCATTGGCTTCATGCTGTGTTTTGCAATGAAACAGAAGATCAAGCATTATGATCAGTCACGCGAGGAAGAGGGCAGCTCGACTAGTGGTTCGTTGCATGCTATAAGGTTCGGGGTTCGTCTCTCGAACGCGGCAGGATTTACAGTACACTGCCCTAAGATATCAATAGGTAGTTTCGAAAGTATCTGTGCTTCAGACTCGGGGTGTCAAAGGGGGTATCGAGGCGTTTCTGAAGGAAAGAACATTCCAAATGCCCTAAAATATGATCAAACGACCATTTAATATTAAACCCTTAACTGTTTTGTAATTTTTTAGACGTCTTCAGTTTTGCGGACGACAAGTCTAAGTTGATTGTGTTGGGAAAATTAATAATTAAGTATGGTAGAAAACATTATGGAAGAAGAAGAAATTGCTTATTATAAGCAATATCTTCCTTTTCCATTTTTTTTCGGTATAAAAACACCGGTGCGTAAAACCAGGGATAGGACATGAAAGGTTTAAATATGTTCCAAATCTTGTCTTGATGGTAATCTGGTAAGAGCAAATGTTCGGCGAAATCACATAATTCATGACATTCGGTTGTGGCATCCGCATGATCTTATTTGTATATGACCCAATTTGAAAGTGACATCTGATCTTGACTTATGTCACATTAAATTGTTAGCACTAAACTACAGTGAATGTCCATATTTAAAATAACTCTTTCTTATTTTCCCGGTTAAACCCCTTCATTTGAAATGCAAATAAACAATTATTTTTCATGAATTATCGAATAAAAGCCGGTTGGAAGTGCTTACAAGATATCAAGTATACAAAGGAATCGGTAAAGAGACGAAGAGAATATTTTTTTATTTTCATAGGGGTATGAACCGAAAAAACTAATCACACTGTATGAATACGCGAAGCATACAAAATCGCTGCGTGCTCAAAATTTTGTTCATGGAGTTTTGAGTAGTTTTTTGATAGACGAAACTAAAAATTAAATTATGTCGAAATGATTCAAACTGAACGCGTTTCGAAGATTATGGAGAAATGCCGTTTCCAACCTTATCGTGAAAAGTACAAGAGCTATAACACGACAAAATTAACGATAACATAATTGTCGATTATCTTGACGAAACCAATGTTATCTGGTAAGGGGTTGCAGCTCGAGAGTACAAGTATGACAAAATTCTCGTTGAAATGGTTATCCGATATCTTGACATAATAAGAGCCTTAGGTCTCTCGTAGGGGAAAAATTATGCCAAATAACAATCCTGAAATCTTCAGTAAAATTGACCAATCACGGCTGTCAATCAAGGAGTCAACCGACCAATCAGATAATTTATTCAGCCCGGGCCTGAGCTTTCAACTCCAACATTAGCTGCCATTTTGTTCACCTTTTGTGTTGGTTTGGCGACTTAGACGTCGTAACTACAGCTTATTCAAGCTGTAGTTACGACGTTTAGGTCGCCAACCTTCCATTTTACTTATTTGTAACATGCTATACTTGCCATCAACTTTGCAAAAATAACGCCGTTAAAAATCAAATCGGAACTTCCTGTAGGTGTCAATGAGTGGGGCCAAAGGAGAAAGTGGGCGGGGCCAGCGGTTGGTCAATTGTCACAAATTGGCTTTAGTCACACTGACAGTGGATTAGTCTTACTGATAGAATAACTACTGATACTCTCTGCGCCTTCTTTCTTTTCTTCATATTACTTTTTTTTCAATTTGACCATTTTCTACATAGTTCTACATAGTTCTTTAAGATTTGATGAAAAATATAGTCAGCACATATAATTCCATAACTAGGACAAAATTTTCTGTTGTAACCACATCTTTATACAAGCTGTGGTTGTGATGATTCGGAGGCTCACCGTCGTCTCGATTAGAGGACTTTCAAAAGAGTAGAGAATGGCCTAATCTAAGTTGGAGAACTTGTGGCCAGACCCTTTTGCCTTTTGAAGATTTGTAATGATTAAGTATAATGTAAAAATGGAAATAAAATATGTTCAAACTTGACAAAACTATGCTTTGCTAGCTAACAGTACTTTCAGTACTTTAATATATGTATAAATATATATTGCTATAAGTGTATGCATTTACATAACTATTCGATCTAACTTTAATGCCTCTTAAGAGACTCAGAATACACCATGTCATTTGTTTAATGTTATTGTTATTATCATTACCAAATGAATTGTTATCGAAGGAAAAGAAACATTTGTGCAGTTACAGCATTTACCAAATATTGGCGACGTCCCAGTAGGCTGATGGTTGTTGTTGTGGACAGGCTGGGACCTCTATCTATTTGTTTAGCGTGCTCGGAATATGGCACCGTCACGTGAGGTCTCGGCTTAACCCACCCACCCACACAATGACGCTTCCTGACTCCCCTCAAAAAAGAAATTGGCAACCATTGTTTAAAATAAAGAAATTGCTTGTAACAAGCAACTTCTTTATTTTGCACAATGTTTTCTATCCAGAAAAAGGAAGAAATCTAAAATTTGAGTATCAATGCACATGTTCATGGAATTTTGAAAATTTGAATTATGTTACCCCTATGGATTTGCCCTTTAAATTATCGACTATAATTCCTTTAAATTTGGACTAGTCTATTTTTTCCGTCTGGTAATGGGTTAAAGTCTCATCTGAGAGACAACTGGACAATTGCTGGCCCCGCCAACTTACTCCTTGTGCCCATTTAGTCCAACAGGAAGTTTCGCTTCGATTTTTAACCAAAGAAAAATTGTTGGTTTGCGACCTTAACGTCGTTACTACAGATTGAATAAGTTGTAGTTACGACGTATAAGTCGCCAAACCAACTAAAAAGGTAAAAAAAAATCGCGGCCAATTTTGGAGTTGAAATCTCAATTCAGGACTGAATAACCAATTTGATTGGTCGATTGATTCCTTGATTGACCGCCGCGATTAGTCAATTTGTTCGTTAGTTGGATTAGCCCGAGGCTCAACCTGCGATATCCAGGTTTGTTACAGGCCATTTATTCATTATCTACAAAGTTTTCAATTACTGTTATGCCTGTTATGCCATAGTGTCGGAAGGATACTGAAAATTCCGGTTTTGGCAGGAGGAGTAGACAAGACCAGCCTGCACATAAGTGCAGTCTGATCTTAGTCAACATCTCCTGTTTGGACTTTATCTGCCAAAGTTGTTTATGAAATTAATTTTCAAAAGAAATTTTGATTTTTTAACAACAAGTACTACAAGTGCTTTCAGCCCTTTGATGTTAATGCATTTTATATAGCATGAAGGGTTAAAAACCAAATTATTACAATAACGACAAACTTCTTCACCCATTCTCACACAAGCCCTCTTTTAAATGTCCCTCGAGAAAAAAGCTTTTGAAATCATTATGGATAATGAAGAAATTGCTTGTATCAAGAAATTTCTTCATTATCCAGAATGTTTTTTTATCCCAAAAGACGAAAATAATCAAAATACCATCAACTTGAAATTTTCGTCTGTAACTTCTTTGGACCAGTCTAAAATGTTGCTGTGTTGGAATTGGTTAATGTCACCATATTAATATTTGTCAGACTATTTGTAAGACAAAACTCTGTATATAACAAATAAATAACAGATTATTAACTCATTACCAGACGCCAAATTATAGACTGGTCCAAATTGAAAGAAGTGGACAATTTCAATTGGGTGTAATTTTAGAATTTTCAGCTTTTTGGGTTGAAAGCATTGTGAAAAAATGAAGAAATCGCTTGTTGTAAACAATTTAATAATGTTTTCTCAATCAGTTGTTTTTCTTGAAGGATGTCAAATAGCATCACTAAGTGGGAATGGTTAAAAGAGACTTGCTTGTCTTCTTGTTACTAGTAAATTTCCATGACAAATAAAAATGGACAAATAGCAAAGCGTCAGCTCTAATAGCTTAAGTTAACAGACAGAATATGGGGTCTTCTCAGAGTTCAGTGAGTGCAAACTGCCACTGGAGACTTTACCACAAACTCCAACGAATGTCTACGCCAAAAAAGTAGTTCTGTTGTACTTCAGGAATATTTCAAACTCTGCCTGCAAGTTCATCCCCTTGGTATTTTAGCTCACTTCGGCATGTTGTGTTCGAAATGACAGGCCACATGAATAAACATTATTCAAATTGTAGAGAACTCCTTCAAAAGTATGCTTTACAACCCATTCCCACTCAATCCCGCTTTTTAAGAATTTCAAGTTAAGGCTTTTGAAAACATTGTGAACAATGAAGAAAATGCCAGTAACAAGTAATTTCTTCTGTGTCCACAATGTTTTCTACCCTAAAAAAGACAAAGAGATTATTAACAAAACCATGCTTTGCTAGCTGATAGTACTCTCAGTGCTTTGATTCTATCTAGGGTCCTTAAAATAACATTTTATCAAAATGTGAACAGTAACTGAATGAAAATATTGAATCAGGAATACTAACACGTGTAAGACAAATTTCTGTATGTAACAGATTAATGAAGATATAAGTTTGTCTTTTTGTTACTAGCAAATTTCTATGACAATAGAAACGGTATTCATTTGCAATCAAGCCCTTATAATTACATTTTATCAAAGTCCGAACAGTAACATAGTAAAACTTTTACCTTTGTTATACTAAATCCAGAATGCTCCTGCTTTTGCACGAGGTATAGACAAAGATAAGCATGCAAAAACGTCCATTTTGATCGCCAATCGACGATATTCATCTCCAAAATATCAGTTCCAATTGACATGTGTTGCGTCCTATTTTTCAAATGACATGTATTTATTACCTTCTAGGTGACAAAGGTCATGCAGGGAACAGTACAAAACAAGATATTCGAAAAAGAGATAGGTTCCAGCAGAGGTTGATAAGAGGTGGTATTTTGAAAATCTACATAAAGTAAGGTAGAATGACAATTCTAGATACAGAAATTCAGTAAAGCGAGAAGCTTTATTATCCCAGTCAGTCTGCAACCCGTGCTAAATGTTTTTGTGAATGGTAATTTAACCCTTTCCTGTACAATCACTGGTTTTTACGGCCATGCTATTTCATGATTAAGAAAATATTGTGAAAAAAAAAGAAGAAATTGCTTGAATCAAGCAATTTCTTCTTTTATCACAATATTTTCTTCCATATAGAAAGGTTTCATTTCAAGTTGCACTCACTTTTCATTTTCGTCTGCAACATCTTTCAAATTGGACCAGTCTAGAAGCAGGAAAGGGTTAAATTCTTTAGGTTTAGTAAGGGCCGAAACCTACTTGAAGTGCATACACCAGATCATATTTCAAAATTGCACAAATAAGATTACAAATCCCGGCCCGTTCCTACACCTGAAGATTTCATTTCATTCACCTGTTCAGTTATAGATCTGTCGCTATTGTGGTATTTAATAAATATAAACTCATTAGTCATCAAGAAATGAAATCGGATATCGGCGGTGAGCGAGCAAAATGCCGTAATTACGGCTTTATAAAGCTATAGTTACGACTTTTTTTCCTTCCCTACGGACGATATGTTCACGACCCCGTTTATCTAGAAAAAACAATGAGGGAGATAAGTAAGTTCTCCTCTTCATCTCATTTTTCCTTAAATGGATGTTCAATTTTAAATTCCCGAGTACTTTTTTTTTCAATGCCGTCTACAAAGTCTGTCAAAATTCCTACAACACTTGTCTTCAAGTCGCATCGAAACAAGGAGACATGCCGATAAAAGTAACATATAGCTGTACAAGTTATAGTGAGTGTTTAGAAGTCAATTTTGATTGTACAGGTATAGACAAAATTGACATTTGATCATTCACTATAACTTGTGCATCTATACCATAACTTCCATAACAATTAAAAACCAAGCATATCGTCCCGACAGGCGAAAGAGGTCAGCTAGAGGCGGCATTCCGATGATAATTATAGTAAGGTACAATGGTCATTCTAAATTCAGAAAGTCGTCGAAGAGCGAAAAGCTTCTACCCTGGTTAGACTGTTCAGTTACAAGAGTAAAATTAGCTTAAATTGAATAATACATTAAATTGTTTATTCCTGGCTGGATTCAAAATAATTTGGCATTATTCTTCCAGGGTAGGATATTTGAAATATGTATTGGGGTATTGCAATTCATTGGGAATGTAATTCATTAACTTTCGTAATTTTTTTATTGAAAAATTAAGATTTCTTTCACTAAAGCCATTTGCGTATAGCTATGGTATTTCGTATGCAAGACCTGCAAAGTCAGTTCAAGCCCCAGGATTCAGCACGAAACATATACTAGTTGTAAGAAAAGGCAAAACCGCTTATAGGTTACACGTCTAACAGACTCGGACTACCATTAGACTTTTCGGCGGCCATTTTTCTGCCCACAGGTCAACTTTAGACGGGTACTAAACATCTACTTCCTCTAAAGCTTAATTACGCATGAAAACTCGACTTAAGAAAACAGTCAACTTACCCGGATGATAAAGGATAAACAAATACAATTCCGTAGTTATTTTTCCATTATAACTGTACACAAAGTTTATTCTTTTGCTATTTAGACGACAGAAAAATCCAGTTGAAAAGATGTCAACATAAAACTTTTTCAGTCAAAATCCTGACGTCATGGAGTCACGCGATGCTATGGAGGCAGTCCGTCGTATTTCGGTGACTTCCGGTTCGACAAATGTTAAACTAGAATACCTACCTAACTCAATAGTGATCGTAGAATTCTCAAAAATGCACAACCTTGATGTTTTTACGAGGGATTCTTGGCACTTAAGAGAGAAAGACGGGTAAACAAAACCAAACAAAGATCTAGCATTACCATATCTGATACTGACTTATTATGGTTGCATCCCAGCATTTCTTTATTCTAAATGACTGTCTTTTAAATTTTCAAACTTGCTTGAAAAAAGAATAGAAAACAATTAGATAAGGAACGATTGGGTATATTAACCATTAAAAGGCAGATGCTAGCCGCAACAATGGGATGGAGTGGGGTGGGCTAATAGCCAGAATTAAAATAAACCATGATAGCTTTGAACCTACATTCAATATACTATTTTTTTTTCTTATCAATAGTAGGATTTGAATATAAAATCTCCTATTTATAGATGAAGTGGTGCTATCCCTCTTATATATATGTACTATCCTTATGAAAAATATGTGCGAAAAGTATCGTGTTTGAAGGTTAAATTACTTTTTCGAAGTAGTTTCACCTTTTGTTATACGGTGTTTTTACCCTATATGATTTTTATTTCATTTTGATCAAAATGCAGTTACAAATTCAAAATGCACTTATAAAGACAACTGCAAATATATTTCAATTTCATTTGCTGTCTTTAACTGGGTAAAGCTATTTGAAAACTACTGAACTAAAATCTCCATCTCTAGTCCTCATCTAATAACAGCTGTGACCATGGGTTTACATTCATACTATGTTGCTATTTTTAATGGCTTTTCTTTGGATAAAACGTTTCGGTTACTTAGCAGAACACTGGCTTATAGATTGGAAACATATGCAAGTTAACTTTAAAGTGATATACATGTACTAGTAACTGGCACGTTGTTCAAAGTAAAAATTAAAAGTATACAAACTTTGAATATTATTATCTATCTCCTGTCTCAAAATAAGGGTTCAATCAAATTTTTCTCTTCTGTTGCTTATACAAATGTGTACTGTGTGTCTATGAATCTCTAGTCATCTTAAAAAGAAAACAAGAGCAACTACTTAAACCTTTAACAGAAATATAGTCTTTATTTGTTTATGACATTATATCTTGTTACATTGCTTACACCAGACGTATTTTATGTAGTATAGAGTCTGTTTTAATGTTTTAATGTCATCAAAATGATTATCTTAATACTGTTCTTTTGCCATCCGCTTACTGCTGCTGTAAAAAGAATTAATCTGATGTTAGAAAAAGAATATGTAGATAGGATAATTTGTTTGTTTTTAAGGAGTTTAATGTCTCTTTGGTCAATCTTTCGGTTATATCACGACAGAATTCATTTATTCATGTGTTGACTGGGTATACCAAGTACTATGCAGGTGCTCTGAAATGTGTTGCCAAATGACATGTCTATGTGACTTGCGTCACGACTTGGATTCAAACCCACAACCCTCGATTTCTCTCTGATTAAGTGCCTTAGTGCCACAGGACCTGGACATAGGATAAAGTACTGGAGAACATGCTGTTCAGACATAAAGTAAAATATCTGAAAACTATATTATAATTATGATGTGATGTTCAATTCTTTTGTTTTATCAAAGTTGTTTGTTTTCAGAGCTTTTTTGTTTGTTTGTTTTGGGGGGGGGGTTGCCCGTTTTCTAGGCTTTGTCTAATTTCTTATTATATGCTATTAGTTACAGGCGGTGTGAAAAACATGCTTATTATGGTAAGACAGACGACAGTTGAATGAAAGAATGAAGGAGCCTCTTCGGGATGTCCGTTTGAGACATGAAAAAGCAATCAATTTCCATTTCAGAATGGAAAACCACATGTATACAGATTTAAGGTTCACTGATTTAAAAAAGATGTACCTTGTAGACAGAAAAGAGCGACGGATTCATGAATCAGCGTGGTTAAATTTCAGACGGTACAGCCATTTGGTTGCAACGTAAAGGACGCACAATTCCATTCAAAGTTGCTTGAAGTCTGATTAGAATCGTAGAAAGAAAAAAAAAAGTGATACAGTATGTAAACAAATCAAAGCACTGAAAGCCTGATATATGTATACGCGTGATATAGAACCTGCGCAGAAAATGGTTGATGTTGTGATTATTGGAGATGTCACTTTCTACCCAAATCTACGGTCGATTATGCTTAGATCTGCCAATTCGTTAACTAACTGACATAACATGCCCATAAAATGTCGAGTTTTCGACCCGTTTTGAAGGTATTGAAACGATATAAATACATGTACTTGGAATATAGTTACTGAAATCTGATAAAAGGCCGCCTAAGGATAATTCCTGTGATTTTTGGTTGAATTCTGTTTAGTCATAACAAAAGCCTGCTGTGGAGAGAGAGAGAGAGGGGGGAGAGAGAGAGAGAGAGAGAGAGAGACAGAGAGAGAGAGAGAAATAGGAGGCTCTTGCGTGCGATGCGGGAATTCTACCACACATACCAATTAAAAAGCGAGGTGGGGGGGGGGGAGAGAGAAGGGGGGGGGGGGGGGGGGCGGACGGTTATTTACCAGGTTTACACTATAATATGCACATCTCAAAATCGATATGCAGACGTCGCTAATATATCCTTTGGGTAGATATATACAGACAAAAATGAGCACGACCCAATTGTTTGCAAACCGTCATTGCGAATATGCCCCATGAATGATAAACTATTTTGATAAACATAATTTGACAATCGTGCGTAAAACCGACATTTTAGCTTATCAGCTAACCAGACCATTTTAATACTGTAACTCTAGAATGAGTAATGTTATATTGGAATAAAAACAAACACCTTATTTTTTTCATAACATTATGATATGATTATTGCATGATTAATAATTGTACAATATATCACATATCTTCTTTCTTTCTGTCCGGTCACTCATTAATTTTTAATAATTTTGCCAAATTCAGAACACTCAGATATAGAAAATTCATATGCATGCATTGTATTTGAGTCAGATCTCGCCGTGGTCTTTCTTGCCAAGTTGAATCGGGCGTATTCAATAATTGTTCGAAGTCGTGTAATCAGGTTGTTTTCACATTAACCCTTTCCTGTACAATCCCTTGATTTTACTTCCCTATGATTTTATACTTGAGAAAACATTGTGAGAAAAGAAAAAATTGCTTGTAACAAGCAATTTCTTCTTTTCTCACAATATTTTCTAACCTTTGGATTGGTCACTTTTCAAATTACATCCACTTTTTATTGTTGTCAGCAACTTCTTTCAAATTGGACCAGTCTAAAATTTAAAAAAAAAACAGGAAAGGATTAAACTCTGCATGGGTTGGCATTTTACGGTGGTAACTTTAGCCTCAGATTGCTACGCAATCTCAGCCTAAAATGGGAGTGTCGAATCGGGAAAAATCTAACTGTTGCTGAACAAGGGTTCATCACTTCGCACTAGAGACAAAACAAGCAATTTTTTTCGAGTGATTGTGACTTTAAAGCAACACCAAATCCCTAAAAAATCTATCATATGATCGAAGGGTATATCTGCGGCCTTGACTTGATTAGTATAGCTATTATTTATTGTACTACTGCATGTAATGTCGCTGTGGATGACCTGCTCTGTAAAGGATTGTGTAAATGTACTGAACCCATTACCGTAACATTTAAGACTAGTCCAAATTCAAAGTTGAATACAATTGTTTCAAGTTGATCTCTAAATAGAATTTAAATCTGTCTTTCTGGGTAGAAAACAATGTGGAAAATGCAGGTTTAGATTGTAACTCTTTTTCTTGAGGGGCGTAAAAAGCGGGACTGTAAGAATGGGTAAAATTTTAAATCTACAGCCAACTCAACTGCATATATTTTAATCGTGGCTTATATTTCATGTAATAAAGGGCTGATTTGGGTTGAGTTGAGGAACATGTTGTTCACGGTCAAGGTCTACAAGATATTTAAAAAATTTCAGCTAATTTTCAATGGCTTGTGTACCTATCTATTTCTTCCAAGTACTTATATTGGTGAAATCTTTACCCAAAAGCTGCAAGTCGAAGTGTGGTAATGTATGAAAACTTGTAAAGTTTGCTTATACACGGACCGGTTTGCACGTTAGAAACATTATTTATAAAGTTGCAATTTCTGGTATTTTTTGGCACCTTCTTCTTTTATATATTTTTTTCTCTCTAGTCGTTCAGACTTTGGGGGGGGGGGCTAACTTCGTAACAAACGTTTAACATGTTCCCACTAAATCCCAATTTAGAAAGAAATTATAGGTATAGAAAACATGGTGAGAAAAGAAGAAATTGCTTGTCACAAGCAATTTCTTCTTTTTCCACAATATTTTCCACGACGTATGGCCCATATTTTCAAATTCAAAACAACCCTGTTTTGTCGCGTGCAACCTCTTTCAATTTGAACCAATCTAAAATTCTGCATTTTGGGAAAGAGTAAATAAAGTTGCAATCACAATATTATGATAACCAAGAGGCGATATTTAACTGCCTTTTCAATAAAGACTAAGATTGTCTCTGTAACTTCTCTCAATTTGGACGATTCCAATATGTGTCGTCTGGTACATAGATCGAAATCGGTCAGGTGAGCATATCCAAGTCTGTAAAGTGAAAGTATTCGAAAGTGTCCTAAATTGTAATACCTGAACTAGTTATCATTTCTAAACTTAGATTTTTAAATACATGTATCTCTTCCACGAAAATGAAACTAAAAATAGACTTTAGTTCGGTTTCCACTTTAAAAAAAGATCAAAAGAAATAATCCAGCTGTTTAAGACGTTTGTGATTGCAGTAAGATTTTGTCTGAACAACTGCAAAGCCGATCTTAAATTTTAATTAAAAAAAAAACGAGCCCGTTTTTATGACTTATTTATGAAATGGTCATACATACATCGGGCATTAACACAAGGGACATAACTGTGTATCTTTGACTAAATAGACTAGACAAATTACTTCCCTTTTCACAAACTGAGAACTAAGAACTTTCAGTTTGTTTGAATGGGGTTTTACGCCGCTTTCAACAATATTTCAGTTATATCGCGGCGGCCGGAGCACCTAACAATGGAATCCTGGTATTTCTCACATCAGTACTACCATTACTTCCCTTCCTAGCCTCCAGCTGCTATCCTACATAGGTCTACGATTATCGACCCATTGGTGAGAGACAAATAGTCGGAAAGGATGAGTGCCGCCGTCGGGGATCGAACCCGGGACCTCTATATTGACAGTCCGACGCGCTACCAATTGCGCTATGACGGCGGCTGAGAACTTTCAGAATCGATATTAAAACTCTTTGGTGTCTATACCACTCATTTGCTTTTGTTCTAAGCGTTTACATCTTTACCAGACGACAAAAATATAGACTGGTCCAAATTCAAATATTATATACGACAATCTATAATTGTTGGAGTTTTAAATTTTTGTGTCTTTTGAGAAGAAAACTTTATGGACAAAGAAAATATTGCATGTCGCAAGCAATTTTCAATATCGGAACACGAGCGGAGATGTTTGAAACTTTGAACGAGAATATTCTGTCACACATGGACATCGATGGAACAGCTGACGAGATATGCAACACTGTGGAATATACATTGCAACTGGAGATAGAGCTGCGTCACTTATGAGCGTTCCGAAGTCAACGTAGAAATCCTGAGATTCAGAGAGAATCATTCGAGCACAGCTCAACACTAAGAGACCGAGGAAATTCACGAGATCAGCAGCTCAACAACAATAATGGTTTGAATTCCGACGCCCCACCGTTCCTGTCCAGCAGATCTGTAAGTAACGATTTACATACAAACCATTCTCAAAACTCGACTCTATTCTACAGGCTACCCAAAATCTCTCTCCCAAGTTTCAGTGGCGATGTTCTACAATGGCTGTCTTTCTGGGATGCATACGAGTCTACGATTCACTCTATCGGTAGTTTATCTGAAGTGCAGAAGTCAAGTTCACATATCGGAAATCCCAACTCGAAGGTAGCACAGCGCAAGTTATCGAAGGGTTCGCCAAGACACATGCTAATTATGAAAGAGTCGTCGATCTTTCGGAAATCAGAGAAAGATCGCACGTGCCGCCACGCAAGCTTTGCTGAAATTACCAGCCCCGTCTATAAAAGTGTCCAGTCTGAGAAATTACCACGATAAAATCGAGACGTTTATTGGTAGTCTAGAAACCATGGGTCAGACTCAAGATTCGTACGGGAGTATGTTAGTTCCTGTTGTGTCGATGATTACGATGCTACTGTGTCATTTCTCACAGGGACTCGTTCTAGGAGAAACCCACGAGATATCAAACCGAAGACCGTAAATTCGGGATGATTCAGTGTGCATATTGTGATGGTTAACATAAGACAATCGAGTGTAACGTACATAGTGACAATAAATCAAGGCTTGATATCGTTAAACAGAAATGTTTGTGCTGCAACTTTGTCTCGGTAAACATCCAGTTTCTAAGTGTACTTCAAACAGACGATGACAGAATCGTAAGCGGAACATCACACGTCTTTATCTAGCAGCCGATCGGAAGCAGATCTGAGGACGAGTTCAGACTAGTATTCGTATACGGACTTGCCAGAAAAGGCGTGTTACTGAAGACCGCAATAGCGAACGTATCGCCCAGTAGTAATACTCAGATTGAAGCTAACATTCTATTCGACAAAGGTGCCCAGAAATCATTTATCTCAGAGAAATCGGCGGACGATCTAGAGTTAACGAGAGAAGACACAGAAGCGATATACTTATCTTTATTTTGCAGCACCAGTAACAAAAGATAACAAGTTGAAGTCGCGACTGTCTACGTAATTACTGATCGAAGCCAGAAAATCCAAGTTCGAGTCCTTATTGTGCCTACAAGTTCAACCCCAATGAACAACAAACTACAACGTTCAGTATCTACGGTAATCTACGTGGTCTTAAACTGGCTCATCCTGTACGGGACGACTGTAGTTTCGACATTTCATTGCTACTTGGTGCAGACTATTATAGGGACATTATAGAAGATTATATAGTGAGAGGCGATGGACTGACCGCTGTGAAGTCAAAACTTGGTTACCTCTTATCAGGACCAGTGCACGTGAAGACATCTAACACCGCAGCCACGTGTTTAATGTAATGACGAGTTCAATGTCCACAGATGTCGTCGAACGATTCTGGAACTTAGAGAGTATGGGTATTTCACAAAACCCCGACGACAGATTATTTTCGAGAGTACCAGCAATCTTCTATTGAGTACAAAGACGGATGCTATTCAGCCAAGTTACCGTGGAAATTGGATCACCCACCTCTACCTAGTAACTACAACATTGCTAAGAGAAGGCTTAAAATATTGGAGATTGGAGAGAGAACCTCATCTATTGAAGAAGTACGACGAAATAATCGCCGACCAAGAGCTTAGAGGTTTTATAGAGAAAGTAGACCAAAATACCCCAAATGCAAGGCAAGTCGAGTATGTTCCAAACCAACCAGCTAAAAAGGATCCTACGACAACGCCCATTCGTATTGTTTATGACTGTAGCTGTCGGATGTCACAAGAACTACCAAGTCTAAACGACTGCCTAGAAAATACCCCGCCCCAGTTAAACGACCTTACCAGTATCCTTTTAAGATTCCGTTGCCATAGATACACAGCAACTACAAACATCGAAAAGGCATATCTTCACGTAGGTCTTGCCGAAGAAGACCGAGACGCCACTCGATTTCTATGGATAAGTGACACTACGCACCAAGAGAAAGAAGATTTTATTACCTACCGTTTCAAGTCAGTATTATTCGGTGCTACTTCTTCGCCATTCATGCTTAGTGCCACGATCTTGAAACATCTTGACCTTAACAAGCACGTATCTGCAGCTGACGTCATTGAACGTTATATTTATGTCGACAACGTACTTTCGAGGTTCGAGACGGAAGAAGAACTACTTACGTATTTCAGCGAGTCAAGAAGTCTGATGTCCAGCGCAGGCATGAATCTTCGATCCTGGAATGCTAACAGTGAATCCCCACGAACATTGGCTAGAACGGAAAAAGTTCTCGATAGTGACGAAATTGTGAAGATTCTTGGAATGAGATGGGACCCAGAAAAAGATCAGATTTCATTTGCAGAAAGAACGATACCGATTCAAGACGTTGTGACGAAGAGAGTCGTACTAAAATATTCGTCGCAGATCTACGATCCTCTCGGTTTGTTAAGTCCAGTGACAGTCAGTTATTGTTTCTTGCACTTTGGAAATCTAAAATCGAATGGGACACGCCGTTACCTGCCAACTATCGAGAGACATGGAACCAGATTGCCAGAGACTTGATTAGAGTTATCGCGAAAAATTTTACGAGACAACTACTCCACGGAAACAGTACAGAAACTACAACCAGACTACACATTTTTGTCGACGTAAGCACTAAATCATACGGAGCAGCTGCGTACATCTAAAACCAGTCCTAGGCATGTCTCGCTATGGCGAAAAATCGGGTTGCACCTCTAAAGACATTAACCTACTACAACTCGAGCTTATGTCAGCTTTGATTGGAGCAAAACTAGTATATCATCTGCGAGACTCGGTACCGACAGATCAAATGACATTCTGGTCGGACAGCCAGATAGTACTTCATTGGCTAACTACAACCAAGACCTTGAAACGATTCGTGCGAAACCTTGTAGACGAGATCCACGCTCTTACAGATCGGTCGTCATGGAGATACTGTCCTACAAACGAGAACCTGCTGACTTACTTACCAGAGGCATTTCAGTAGACCTACCTAGATAGCAAGTTGTGGTTTACGGAACCTGCATGGCTGTCCAATACAGATAAATGGTCAACCTGGAAATTCAACCAAACGACAGTGACAGAAGCAGACGACAGTGATCAGAAGACGACAACCGTAGTCAGTATACAACAAACTGTACAGTTCATCATTGACTTAACCAAACACAGTACTTACCTTAAACTTTTAAGAGTTACAGCGTCCGTTCGTCGTTAATTGTCGTAGGGAAAGAGGGAATAGAAACTTACGCAGTTCAACATCAAGTGAGTTCAAAGAAGCAGAGAAGTTATGACTGGTGTCCTGTCAAGCTAAATATTACCGCGAGGAGATAGAGCACTTGAAAGCAAGAAACTCCGCCCACCAATTGTGAGACAGCTGAGATTGTTTATCGGAGAAGATGGAATTCTACGGTGCTGAGGGCGTATTCATAATGCCCCTGTTTCGTATGACACAAAATTCCCTTACTTGTTACCGAAGAAAAGATGTACTTACAAGGTTAATCATTTTTGATGCCCACGAAAAGCAACTACACTCTGGTGTATACGCAACCATCATTCAGCTAAAGCAAAGATACTGGATACCTTCTATACGCCAACGTGTAAGAGCATTGCTACGTACATGTGTGACATGTACGCCATCGCATCTACTTTACGGACGTAGAGTGACGACATGCACTTCCGCACCCTGATATTTGTTCAGAAGATGTAACGTCAGTCCAAAGTAACCTGGCCTTATTGACCGGTCGCGCCAGATTTCATAGTGAAATAATAAAACAGTTTTGGACACATTGGAGATCCGAGTACCTCACAGCCTTTCGAGAGTACCATAAAAACTCCGGCTATGTACGGATATACGACGAAGGACCTCGTAACTGCTCGAAACTAGCCACACTCCAGGAGACGATCACCGGGAACTATATAGATCCGTGCGAGCAGCGAAAATCAAGACCAAGAACTGAGTTACCACCAGATCGATCGTAAAACTAAACCCATTAGAGACTACTACCACCAGTGCATAAAAAAGAGACTATTATCGCGTCGGTATGTAGAACTAAAATACTGTGAACGCGTATAAGTTTACAAATAGACATTCAATTATTCGAAGATTTGATTTTTATAGAGACTTTAATAGAGTCTATTAATAACTATATTAATTGTGCATAATTATCTAGAACTTTCAAAGAGCTTTCGGTGACATTCATTAGAAACTTTTTAAGTGATCCTTAAATTATTATGAACTTTATAGAACATTTCGCGGCCCCAAGAATGTTGGAAATAATGCAAGTCGACGTGCCGCCATATTTACCGCCACCGCGATAACATCACGTCGTAGAAGTTACGTCAACGCCATTTTTTTTTTGTGTGTGTGTGTGTGTGTGTGTGTGTGTGTGTGTGTGAATTGTTTTGTAATTGAAGGGAACGTTGGTAAATAGGTCGAACCCTAAACACAACGCATAAGTTTATTCAATCTTATCCACTATACGCGATTTCGATAGTAGTGGTTGTGTTCCGCTTAACTATCATTACCATTTTTTCGTGAAAATTAAATGATTCGGATACTGGGGGGATTCAAATGAACCAGATTCAGGGGGAAAATGATTAACTCAATACCAGTTGGCAAAACTCTAGACTGATCCAAATCGAAGGAGTTTTACAAAGTTTAGATTGTTTCTACTTTCTGAATAGAAATCTTTGTTGAAACAAAAGAAATTGCTTGATGCAAGCTTCCCCCCCCCTTTTTACACATTCATTCCCCAATTGTTTTTCTTGGGGGCGTGAAAAAGCGTCATTGTGTGGAAAATGGGTTAAGGAATCCAGTATAATCTGAATCATCTTTGCCATATCAGTAAAAATCTTTAGTCAGTGAAATCCTTGAAATAACGCATGTGAATATTTCTTCGAACATTTCTTTATTTCAAAATAGTTAGGTTTATTAACTAAATCCGACCAAATGTATTAAAAGTACTTATTACATCTGTAGTGTTTTTTTAACATCATCATAGGTGAATGAAACAATAGAGATGTGTTAAGTTTTTGACAGGTTTTGTTTTTGTTGTCGGTTTTTCTTAAAGTTTGAAGGGAGACAATCCTGCCAGTATCTAACAAATGTTCCAGCTGCACGACATAGACGTGAAAAACAGGGATTGGCCAGGAAAGGGTTAAGTTATCCTTCTTTAAATATATTTTAAAACGGGTCCAAATATGAACCTAGGGACATTATATGAACAAACTTGATAGAGGTCCTATGTGAAATGCTGCATACTAAATATCAACGCTTTAGGCTGTCTGGTTTCAGGGAAGATGATTTTCAAAGTTTTCATTCTTTGTTTCTGTGTAAAATGGGTTGCGCCCGGGCGGAGCCCAAACATTTGAACATATCTGACAGATATTCCGTGGGAGGTGCTGCATTCAAATTATCAAAGCTTCTCGTCTTATGGTTTCACAGAAGTTTAAAGATTTCTTTAATCTCACCCTTTTTGTTGCCATGAGTCGGGGTTAAGGGCGGTTTAGTATTATTCGAACAATTCTAAAAAGCTTCACAACAAGGAACATTCCTGCCAAGTTTCATCAAGATAAGTTTACTGGTTCAAGAGGTTATGTTCAAAGAAATCGTTGACAGAAGCACAACGACGACATCGGACATTTGGCGATAAGAATAGCTCGCCTTTTCGTACTCAAGTGAGACGATATTTCTTTTAAAATTTGACCGTATATGTAGGAGGAAATGTTTTAAGAAGAAATCGGGCGGACGTCGGGAAGGACAGAGGGAGAACATGATACCAAAATATCCCCAACTTCGGCGGCGTACAAGAAACTACCCAAGGCACATTCCGGCCAAGTTTGGTCCAAATTAGCCATATGGTTTGGAGGGAATAAAGAATGGACAATTTGTGATCCTAAAAGCTCTGTCTGAGCATGCTGCCCTCAGGTGAGCTAAAAATGCAACAAGAGGCCCATAGGGCCTTATCGGTCACCTGAGTCCAAAGAGCACAAAAACAAATAAGAGTCCACCAGATTATGCTACATACTAAATATCAAAGCTCTAAGCCTTTTAGTTTGGGAGAAGAAGAGTTTCAAATTTCGTTATATAAGTTATATGTAAAATTCGTGAAGTTCGGGAATGGGCTTATTATGACCCTAGGGCAATAATTTATACCATATTGATAGAGATCCACCAGATGATGCTACATACCAAATATCAAAGCTCTAGGCCTATCTGTTTGAGAGAAGAAGATTTTTAAAGTTTTCACTATATAAGCCTATGTTAAATTTGTGACATCCGGGAATGGGCTAATCTTAATCCTAAGGCAATAATTTGTACAATCTTGACAGAGGTCCATAAGACGATGCTGTATACCGAATACCAAAGCTCTAGGTCCTCTAGTTTGGGAGAAGAAGGTTTTTGAAATTCTCACTATATAAGACTATGTTAAACTTGTGACGTCCGGGAACGGGCTAATTTTGACCCTGGGGTTATAATTTATACCATATTGATAGAGGTCCACTAGATGATGCCACATACCACATTTCAGAGCTGTAGGTCTTTTGGTTTGGTAGAAAAAGATTTCCTAAGTTGTCATTATTTATGCTTATATACCCCCCCCCCCCCCCCCCCCCCCCCCACCTTTGCCCCCCCCTACCTTGCACGGCCATTTCTCGACAGACTTTTTTTTCTTGTACAAACTTGATAGTCCTTGCTCTAAAGCCTCTAAATACCAAATGTGAATTTAATCTGACAGCCGGTTCATGACAAGAAGATTTTTAAAGATGTACTCTGTTTGACCCCTTATGGAGCCCCAAGGGGAGATAATTCCATGACGTGTACAAATCTGAAACGCAATCCCATCAGGATGCTTCCTGCCAAGTTTGGTTGAAATTCATCCAAGGGTTCTTAAGAAGAAGTCGAAAATTTAAAAAGTTAACGCACGACGCACAACGCACGACGACGGACAAAACACGATCGCAATAGGTCACCATGACCTTCGGTCAGGTGACCTAAAAATCTTATTGGCTACAAACAAGTGCACTCATTCCAAGTATTCACCAATTTCCAGACGGCAGAATTTTAGACTGGTCCAAATTCAAAGGAGATGCAGCCGACAATTGGAAGTCAATGAAGTTTTAAATTTTTTCAACTTTTTGGATAGAGAACAGTGTGGAAATTGAACAAGAGGACCATGATGGTCCTAATTCGCTCCCTTGAGTATGATGGTTCATGATTTATGATATATACAAAAATAGCAAAGCCCTCTGTCTAATTGTTTTGGAGAAGTATTTCACTTTTAATCCTAGGTATATTGATGATCCCACCATATAACCCTAATTTCCTGAATAAGGCAATGCTTTGAAGTATAAGACATCAATACATACCAAATATAAAAACTCTAGGCCTAATGGTTTAGGAGAAGAAGGTTTTCAGATGTGTCATTCTTTATTCCTATCAAAAATAAGGGATCGCACAGAAAAGGGCTAATTTCAGAATACAATAATTCTTTGAAGTATTTTTGTAGAGGGTCAATAGGTGATGATACATACCAAATGTAAAAGCTCTAGGCCTTATGGTTTGGGAGAAGAAGATTTTTTAAGATTTCCTTCTTTATTTCTATGTAAAATCAGGGATCACAAAGAAAGGGCTAGTTTTCATAATACGGTAATGCTTTGAAGTATCTTGGTAGAGGGTCAATAGCTGATGATATGTACCAAATATCAGAGCTCTAGGCCCTATGGTTTGGGAGAGTAAGAGTTCAAAGATTTCCTCCTCTATTGCTTTGTAAAATCAGGGATCACACAGAAGGGGCTAATTTTTAGAAGACGGTAATTCTTTGAAGTATTTTTATAGGGGGTCATAGGTGATAATACATACCAAATACCAAAGCTCTTTGCCTTTTGGTTTAGGAGGAGAAGATTTTTTAAGATTTCTTTTGTAATATCTGGGATCGCACAGAAAAGGGTTAATTTTAAGAGTACAGTGATTCTTTGAATAATTTTGGTAGAGGGTCAATTGGTGATGATACATACCAAATATCAAATCTCTAGGCCTTACTGTTTGGGAGAAGAAGATTCTCAAAGATTTCCTTCTTTATCAAAAATCAGGGATTGCACAGAAAAGGACTAATTTTCAGAATACGGTAATTCTTTGAAGTATTTTGGTAGAGGTTCAAAAGGTAATGATACATACCAAATATCAAAGCTCTTGGTCTTATAGTTTAGGAGGAGAAGATCTTTTAAGATTTCCTTTATAAAATCTGGGATCGCACAGAAAATGTTTAATTTTAAGAGTACAGTAATACTTTGAAGTATTTTGGTAGAGGGTTACTAGGTGATTATACATGCCAAATACCAAAGCTCTAGGACTTATGATTTGGGAGAAGAGGATTTTCAAAGATTTCCTTCTTTAATCCTTTATAAAATCAGCAATCGCAGAGAAAAGGGCCAATTTTCAGAATACTGTAATTCTTTAAAATTTTGGTAGAGGGTCAATAGGTGAAGTTACATACCAAATATCAAAGCTCTAGGCCTTATGGTTTAGGAGGAGAAGATTTTTTTAAGATTTCCTTTGTAGAATCTTGGATCGCACAGAAAAGGATTAATTTTAAGAGTACAGTAATTCTTTGAAGTATTTTGGTAGAGGGTCAATAGGTGATGATATGTACCAAATATCAAAGCTCTAGGCCTTATGGTTTAGGAGAAGATTTTCTAATAATTGTTTATGGTCGAACAGACGGACGCCGGACAATTACCGATCACAATAGCTCACCTTGCGCACAACGTGCTCAAGGTGAGCTAATAAACTGATTGCTACAAGCAATTTCTGTATTTTCCACAGTGTTTTCCAAATCATTTTTCATAAGGGGAGTCAAAAACGAGTCATTGTGTGGGAATGGGTTGAGTGATTGCCTTTAGTAACAGGGATTTACAAACTTTCTAGTTTTTGCACGACGATCACAATGCAGACATCAGTCTTATATATTTCCTCATGTTTTCTCCAAAACTAATAATGTGTCACAGACAGGGATGCCCCTCTCACTGAGTGCTTGTCACATGACCTTCATCTGTGACCTTGAACTTTGAAGTATCGAACAGAACTAATTGCACGGCACTAGTACTCATCAAGGTAAACAACATTTTGAAATCAATTAATGTTGTTTGGTTGAATGGGGTTTAACCCCACTTTTTCAGTCATATCACGGCGGCTGGAGCACCTAACAATGGATTCCTGGTATTTCTCACACCAGTACCACTACTACATCCTTTCCTAGCCTCCAGCTGCTATCCCACTTGGGTAAAGATTAGGACAGGCTCGCTAGACGATAATTCTGTTTCCCATCGCCATCGTATGGAGGGGGCATAATAAAATCATCGGAGCTAAATAGGTTCTTGTAAAGAGACAAAAACACCTTATTACTTTTTTTTAATATCATACTTTAATCATAATATTAGTAATAATCTCTATAATCATCAAATCTTTGGGAATAAAATAAACAATAACATCATCATACAGCTTCAGATTTAGAACACACAGTAATGATAGCCTGTATATGTATAATTTCACATGGTAAATTTTTTTACCAAATCCAAATTGAAAGGAGTTGCATACAACATTCTAAAATTTATGAAATTCTAGATTTTTTCTACTTTTTGGATAGAAAACCTTGTGTAAAATGAAGAAATTGTTTGTTACAAGCAATTTGTTCATTTTACACAATGTTTTTGCCAATCATTTTTCTTGAAGGGCGTCCAAAACCATCACTGTGTTAAACACCCATACTATTTCAACCCAATTTCCATACAAGCAACAAGTAATTTCCTCAATGTCTACAATGTATCCTACCCTAAATAGCAAAGTTTTTTTTTTTAATTTTCATCAACATCTTTGAATATGGACTAGTTTAACTTTTTTTGAGTGGCAAGTAGTTCACTCATTACAAAGGACAACATTTCAGACGTCAGCTGTCCAAATTGAAAGGAGTTAAAAACAACATTTCAAAAAATAATATAACTTGGATATATGAATGAAAAAAAGGAAGGAAACATTGTGAGAAAGATTGAAATTTTTTTTTTACAAGCAATTTCTCATTCTCCGATGAAGTTTTCCATAACAAATATTCTTCAGTGAGTTAATAAGTAGAAATGTGTGGTAACAGGTTAAATTATTTCATAAAATTACGATTGAGAAAATATTATGTAAAATGAAGAAATTGCTGAAATTGTCTAAAATTTTCCATCTGGGTTAAGAGGTTATCATAACATTCTTAAATAGATATTTTCAATCTCAACTTGAACTTCAACATTTTCATTCACCAATTACCAGATGGTAATATTTTAGACTGGACCAAATTGAAAGGAGTTACAGACAACAATTATTTTTTTTTTCAATTTTCTGAGTAGAAAATATTGTGAAAAATAAAGAAATTGCTTGTTGCAAGCAATTTCTTTTTTTTTCACAATGTTTTCCTTTTGTTTTTTCTTGAGGGATGTCAAAAAGTGTCATTGTCTGGGAATGGGTTTGGTACAAACATTAACCTATTTGAGAAATACCCATAAGTTTGTTTTTTTTTGTATCAATTATATAAGTTGAAAGTCAAATGTCGTAGGTTAAATTATGATTCAAATATGGTTATTGAAATTTTGTAAGAAGAGGAGATATTGCTTGTAAAGAGCTATTTCTCCTTTTTATGCCCCCGCATCGATAAGATCGGGGGCATATTGTTTTACCGGTGTCCGTCTGTCATTCTGTCTGTCTGTCTGTCTGCAAAACTTAACCTGCCAACTAAACATTTTCCTATAACTTCAACCCTGATTAAGTTACAGTGCTAATATTTGGTATGTAGATAGGTCTCAACAAGGCGCAACTGGGGAAGGTCATTTCATCAAGGTCAAGGTCAAAATTTTAACCCTTTACCCGTTCCTAAAGAATTCCCGTTTCGGGGGCATAGTGTTTCACAAACACATCTTGTTTTTATTATATTTTCTACCTTATTTGGCACTTATTGTACAGCTATTTAAAATGTCACCTGCAACTTCTGACCAGTCTAGAATTTTTGTGTGCAGTAATGGGTTAAAATCACAAAAGTCTCCCTAATCCAGATGATAATAGAATTTCTAAAAAATATTCAATTGATTGATTGAATGGGGTTTGACGCCATTGGTAAGAAACATATTATCTGAAAGGATATTTGCCGCGACTGTGGATCAAACTGATACCCTAAAATATTCACAATCCCATCATTCTGTCTTTATAAATCTGAAGTCTTAAATAAAAGCAATAGCATAGAAGGTAGTGTAAAACCAATTTGTGTACAAAAGCATCAATATTTTGTTCACAGATCCATTCCCATACAATGCCATTTTTTGATGACCCTCAAGTAAATAGCATTGGAAAACATGGTGGAAAATGAAGAAATTGCATGCAACAAGCATTTTCTTCATTTTTCACTTGTTTTCTACCAAGAGAGACAGATAAACTGATAATTGTTGTCTGTAAATTCTATGAATTTGGATCAGTCTAAAATTGTGCTGTCTGGTAATGGGTTAAACTATACTTTAAGTAGACAGAACATACACATTAATACATACATAGCACAAATACAAGATATTTATGATCTGACCATGAAATCCCATTATATATATCACAATACAAGCAACTCAAAATCATTTAATCTTGCCTTTTATGCACTGGAGGAATAAAACTTTGGAGCTGTGAGAAAAGGTGAAAATTACTTGTCTCTCATAATGTTTACCCTAAGTTATATCCTTCAGTGCATAGAAAAGGCCTGTGGTGGAATAGGTTAACCTCTAACTTTTTTACATACCCAAGAAAAATAGCTGGTGAAAACAAGCAAAATATTGCTTGTCACAAGCAAATTTCTCCTTTTCTCACAATATTTTCTACCCTATGGGCATTTACTTTTGCAACTTACATCCATTTTGATTTCTCTTCTCTATCTTTTTTTCAGTTTGGATAAGAAAAAAATTTGGTTGTCTGGTTTTTGAAATATCAAAAGTAATGTATGCAGATGCCCTATTCTAGACTGTGGGGTACATAATGAAAAAATTCTAAGTTAAAAAAGGGGGAAAAACTATCAAAAATTGCTTTTAGAGTTATCATCTTAGATGGTTTGAGTTTCATGGTCATGTGTCATGGAGACAGATGCCCCCACGTAATTGCTTTCACATGACCTTCAGTTGTGACCTTGAACTACATTCAACAGAACTTTACACATGACACTATTATTCTTCCATGGGAACAACTATGGAAAGTTATTTTGAAATTCATTGATTAACCCATTACCACTTGACAAAATTTAAACTGAAGATTACAATTTAAAGTAAATGGAATTTTATTTTTTTAATTTCTTTTTGGATAGAAAACATTGTGCCATTTCTGCATAATTTGGTTCAAAATGGACCAGTGGTTTGGGAGGAGATGTTTAAAAATCATTCTTTATTTATCTATAACCGCACCCCCCTGGGGACCCGAGGATCATGATTTTAGCTATTTTGAAAGAGGTCAATATACTGATGATTTTTAAAGATTATTTCAAAATTTTACTTTTGTTGCCATTGAAACCAGAGTTTTAAACAGATTTCAATTCTTTTAGCAATGACCTAAGAAACATTTCTGCCAAATTTGGTTCAATTTGGCCCAGTGGTGTGGGAGGAGTTGTCATTTAAAGAAATTGTTGATGGATGGCGCACGGCAGTAGGACGCTGGACAAAAGCTGATCACAATAACTCACTTGAGCACTTCGTGCACAGGTGAGCTAAAATCTACCGAAATCCTTCCTCCGAAATCGAAAAAGAAAGGAAAATGGATGTTACGAATAAGTTTAAGATATATCTTAACCCTTTCCCGCTTTTGGAAATTTTAGACTAGTCCAATTTGAAAGACGTTGCAGACAACAATGAAACCTAGATGCCATTTGAAATGAAACCATCCTATGTGGTAGAAAATATTGTGGAAAAAGGAGAAATTGCTTGTAACCCGCAATTTCTTCTTTTCCCACAATGTTTTCTCAAGTATAAAATCACAGGAACGTAAAATCCTGTGTTTGAACAGGAAAGGGTTAATAGTGGGCAAAGGTGTTAAGTTCATACATTAAATTAATCCATTACCAGACAATAAAATTAAGACTGACCAAAGTTAACCCTTGTCATGATGACCCCATGATATTCTTATTTTGGCAAGAGGTATGGACAAAGATCAGCCTGCACATATGATTTCTGACTTCACAAAAGGTTCCATTAGTTACATCTTGCAAACCAACTCCACAAGAACACCTTTGAAACCACGTTTGGTTCATTACATAAACATTCCTCTATGAACTTGAACACCTTGGAAATCACACATGGTTTCTGGCTTTACATTAACCCATTCAAACACAGCAAAATTTTAGACTGGTCCAAATTGAAAGAATCTGCAGACGAAAATTTCAAGTTGATGGAATTCTAAATTTTTTCGTCTTTTGGGATAGAAAATATTGTGGATAATGAAGAAATTGCTTGATGCAAGCAATTTCTTCATTTTCTACAATGTTTTCATAACCTTCTTTGAGGGGCGTAAAAAGGAGGGATTGAGTTGTAATGGGTTAAGGTAACTCTGAGAACTTGAACACATACAAAATAAGTGTTTGATTAGGTTGCTTTACTGTTTTACTAAATTTTAGACCTGTCCAAATCCAAAGGTTTTGCAGATGACAACAAAGTTCATTTCATTTGAAAAATGGATCTTTCAGAAGGATAGAAAATATTGAGGCCTGTCCAAATTCAAAGGTTTTGCAGACGACAACAAAGTTCATTTCATTTGAAAAATGGATCTTTCAGAAGGAAATATTGAGGAAAAAATAAGAAATCGCTTTTTCCACAATATTTTCTCAAGTATAAAAAAGTAGTGAATTAAAAACCAGGGATTGAACAGAAAAGGGTTAAACAACTATGAAAAGCTAAGTAATATTCTTAACTATAAGACAGAAACAATGTGCAGATGTATATGACTGCTGAAGGTTCCTTAATTAACCTATTCCCACACAATCCTACATCTTCAGGCCCCTCTTGAAAGCTTTAAAAAATGTGGCAAATGAAGAAATTACTTGTTGTAAGCAATTTCTTCATTATTTACTATGTTTTTAACCCCAATTTACAAAAATTCTTAGAATTTGATAAATCATGAATTGTTCTCTGCATTTTCTTTGAATGTTGATAATTCCAAACTTCACACACATGTCCCCTTCAAACACTTTACCCTTTCCTGTTCAATGACTGGTTTTTACGTCCCCTAGCTTTATATCTTCAAAAATATTGATGAAAAAGAAGAAATTGCTTTTAACAGCAATTTGAACTTTTTCCACAATATTTTATTACCCTACTGAATTGTTACTTTACAAATAAAATCGACTTTAAATTGTTGTCTGCAAAGCCTTTGAATTTAAACCAGTCTAAAAATTTGTAAAATAGGAAAGGCTTAAACACCTTTGAAACCATCCTTGGTTGCTTACTTTATGCAATGGTTTCCAATGAACCTGAACATCTTGGAATCAAAGCAAGGCTCCTAGCTAATAGACATAGAGACTTTGGAAACAAGGCTAGGTACTTAATAGCTATCATAACATAAATATTCCCTTTTGAACTTGAACACTTTGGAAAACATGCTTGGTGCTTGATTATTAACTTCACATAAAGGTTCCCTTTTGACTTCAACACCTTGGAAACCATGCTAAGTTACTATCTTCACATAAAGCGTCCCTTATGAATGTGAACACCTTGGAAAACATGCTTGGCGCATTGTTTCTATCTTGATTTTATGGTTCCCTTCTGAACTTGAAAACATGCTAGGTAATGGGTTATTTACTTCACATAAAGGTTCTCTTCTGAACTTAAACACCTTGGAAACTATGCTTTGTTATTGACTTCACATAAAGGTTCCTTTCTGATCTTGAACAACTTGGAAACCACGCTTGGTTAATAACTTCACATAAAGGTTCCCTTCTGAACTTGAACACCTTGGAAACCATGTCTTGATAACTGTGCTTCTTCAAATGCCTTTTTGCCTTCCTCACCTGTAAATAAAAATGTGTTTATACTTCATTAACTGATGTAATTTTTGACAATAAAGTTTTCTCAAAGTGTCTTGAGGATAAATCAGGACTCCTGTAAAAAATTTAAGACAACATCAAATTTCTTGAATGCTAGACCATCAATACAATAATGAACTAAATTGTCTTTCCCTTAGTACTTCCTTAATATTACTTCTCAAGACTGCCTCGATGGCCGAGTGGTGTAGGTTCTTGACTCGTGATCTGAAGGTCACGGGTTCGAGCCCCAGTGTCACCGGGGTGTGTTCGTGGGCAAGACACTTAATAGCCAGCCCCAGTCTACCCAGCTGTAGAAGTGGGTAGCAGTGGGCTTTAACCACTGCCTCTCTTTCAGGGACGTGAAAACATCTGGTTTAAGTGTTCGATAGCGACTCTATAAGCTTAAAGCTTTCGTCGCAATCGAACTAAAATAAATTAGTATAAACTAAGACTATGGTTTAAGAAGTTTCGAGACAGATTAAAATTTAATACAGATTAAAAGTTAATGCATATTTTCAACAGAAATTGTAGTTTCATCACAATAAATATAAGGACAGCAACAAATATGAAACATATTTATTCAATCCAGCATTAATAACTTCCCTTGATCAAAGTAAGGCTCATTTCGTTCATAATTTTGGACCAATCATTTCCTCTAAAGGTCTGATTAAGTCATCAAATGTACATTCATGTGAATTTTGTTTGATATCCAATTGATACTTTCTGAGTAAAGTACTTTCAAAGATTTTCTTTATAGCATACTATGGTATTGACCCCTGCCCATAAATATCGTATTCATCATTTGATCATAATCAGCTCAAACAATCTGAAGGTGACCCAAGGACCATTACTGTAAAATTTGGTAAAAATCAAGACTGAAGTTTCTTATTTACAAAGTTTTCATAAAGAAAACACCATCTTTGGAAATTAGCCCTTCAAATACTTCTCATCTGATCATTTTTTTTGGAAGAAATCTGATAAAAAGTTATCAAAATAATTCCCATGGTAGTTTTTGAGAGGCAGATTTTTAACCCTTTCCTGATATGCAAAATTTTAAACCTGTCCAAATTCAAAGGTTTTGCAGACAAATTCAAAGTGTATTTAATTTGAAAAATAACCATTCAGTAGATAGAAAATATTGTTGAAAAACAAGAAATTGCTTGTTACTAGCAATTTCTTCTTTTTCTACATTGTTTTCTGAATCATGAATTCACAGGGACATAAAAACCAGGGATTGAATTTGTAAGGGTTAAAGAAAAAAGTTTAAGTATGTTCAACAGATGCAACACCATGACAACAGCTTAATGGCCATCAGCTAGTGTAGCTAAAAATGAACTTTCAAGCTTCTTTGGAAAATTCAATATTTGGCCACATAGCAATGCAAGCAATGATGCTGGTATCTATGAAAGCAACAAACCTTAACCCCTTTACTGGATTTCAACACTTTAGACTTGTCCAAATTCTAAGGATATTATAACCATCCCATGTGATATAAAATATTGTGTTACAAGCAATTTCTTCTTTTTCCAAAATATTTTCCCAAGTACACAATCACAGCAACGTAAAATCACAGGTTTGTACAGGAAAGGGTTAATGCATGAAAATGATTTTCGAATCCGCAAGAAGTAACGTGAGGATGAAGTTATACATGTCAAATACAATTTACTGCTTTTTATCTCATAACACGAGTACAATTATAGTCCTGAATTGCTCACCTGTCAGTATGATAGCTCTTGGCTTTACAGAGGTGGAAGTTTTCTTTGGCTAAGTACAATAAAAATTGAAAGCCCTTGGACTAAAGGTTTGGGAGGAGAAGAAATTCAAAAAATTTTCCTTCTTATTGTATTCCCTCATTTTAGATTCTGAAATCTCACAACATAGTGCCAATTCTAATCTTAGACTGGAAATTCAAATTTAAACTAGAAATTTCCCATAGTAGACTCATACCCCCAACCTTTTTTCACCTAACTAGCACTTTTGACCTTTGACCTACATTACCCCAAAACAAAAAGGCACTTCCTTCGGTCATAAATAACATGTTTATGACGCTTCAAGGTCCTAATTGTACGAAGTTTCAAGATCTTGGTCAATTGGTTCTGGAGTTAGAGCCAAAATGGTGAAACCAATACACCCCCCTCTACTTCCTAGGTGGGAGATATAATTAGCATGATATTCAAAGTATGATGTCTAACGGTATTTTGGTTTTTTGGAAGATGATTTTTAAAAGGATACTTCTTTATTCCTGTGTGAAACTTGGGGTCCCACAGCATAGGGCTTATTTTCAGATTTGAAGTATTTTAGTAGAGCAACATGTAGTGGTGCTACATACAAAGCTCTAGGTCAAAAGATAATTTTCAATAATTTCCTTCACTTTTGCCAGTAAAGTCCAGGATTCAATATCATATATAGGGCTTATTTTGAGGGTAGATTGATTCTTTGACATATTTTGCAAGTGGATCATTATCAAAACTCTAGGCCTCAAGGCTTTTTAAGTTTGCAATAGAAACCAGAATTATGCATGGGTTTCAATTCTTTGTAGTTTTTTGAAAGAGCACAACCAAAGTGAAATTTGGTTGAAATCTAATGGGTTGTTTGAAATGTGTCGCATTTTTTGTAATTGTGGAAGGATCAACAGCTGCCAGACAGTGACTGATCAAAATAGCTCAGCTGTGCAAGTTGTACCCAGATAAGCTTATAAATGGAAACAACAAGCTGTGAAGTAATACTGACAATCTCACCACACAATCAAGTGCTGCACAGCACACAGTGAAAAATACCTGATTTTATTATAGATGATTTGGATCTACAATGATCAAATATACAAGATAAGGATCAGCAAGCTAGAGGAACTACTTGTATCACTTTGCCTGCCTAAATCTACCGACATAGAAATATCAATTGGGCCCATCAAAAAGATGATTTCAACAAATTTATTCAAGGAATCTGGGAAAAGACATCTAAGAATGTGTCCTATTAAATTCAAGCCTTAACCCTTGTCATGCTGAATTAAAGTCCTGTACAGGATTGCTTTAAAATTTAAAGACTGACAGCACTGGAAGGCATTAATAAGGGTATATATTTCTTTTAAAATTAATCATTTTAACAAATCTTGCTTAAAAGGGACAAAGAGGAGGTGTAGACCAAGATAAGGCTGCACAGGTGTGCAGTCTGATCTTTGTTCATACCACATGCAAAAACAGGAATATTCCGGGTTCAGCATGACAAGGGTTAAGTTTCAGAGAATAGAGTTTCTTCTTAATTTTTCACTAAAGACATGAATAAAAGCCATGTTTTAAGGAATCTTATAAAGGTTCACAAGGATCATTCCAGCACAACTTGGATAAAATCCATACAGTAATTTCTTAGAAGAAGATATTGAATTATTTCTGTATAGGTCTAGCCATATTTTTCATTAAACCCATTCCCACACATTGACCCTTTTGGACACCATTCAAGAAAAACAATTAGGAAATTATTGTCCAAATTGAAGAAATTGCTTGTAAGCAATTCCTTCATTTTCATTATGTTTTCAACTCAGAAATTTGAGAAAATCTAATATATCACAAATTTCAAATTATCCTCTGCATCTCCTTTCAATTTTAATTCTGCCATCTGTTAGTGGATTAACCAATTTCTTTTTCAAAGCATTTTCAAAGGATAACCTTTAGGATCCTTCCAGTTTAATGTGGTATATGCCATTAATGGAAATTAGCCATGTCCATTAATGCCATGTTTTCCTTCCTATCAGAATCTGACAATGGGTCTTCATCTTAGGTTTGAATCCTTCTACTGGTTTTTGAGAGAAGTAGTTAATAAAATTGTTTGCTGTGTATAAAAAATTAGCCCTACCCAGGTTTTTCATCCAATCAAAATAAGGGAGCTGATAAAGATCACTAAAGGATCATTCCCGTGAAATTTGGTTGAAATCTACCCAGTAGTTTCTGAGGAGGGAAAAAATTGCCTACAAATGCACTGATTGAGGAATGATGCACAAAACATCAAGACAACGACATATCCACATTGTTTTCTATTAAAAAAGACTGAAATATCTAGCACTAACTAGATGGTTGATCCAGGACAACTGCTGTCGTCCCACAAAGTTTTGTAGGTATCATGCTCAAGACAAGCATAATTTCAGTATTTGACCTTGACCTGTGACCTTGAACTTGAAGCTATCAAAAAAATTCTTTCAAATGGCACATCTACTCATGATGGAGAATAATTGTGCCAATTTATTTTGAAATCCATCCATAAATGAAGGAGTAATTGTTCGGATGGACGGACAGACTGACGGACTTACGCAGATACACCTTCTTGTCATAGTGACAACTATGTCTTGCTCAAGCAGGCTCGACAAAAATCAACTTGCTATTTTTGTCTGCAACTTCTTTGAATTTGGAAGTATCTGATTTTTTGTAATCCGGTAAGGAGTTAATATCTGTCTTGACTAAGATAGCTTGAGCTAAACAAATGAGAATGAACTTTGTACAAACAAAAAGGTCTGCCCACAAATAAACAGCACTAACCCATTCCCACTCAACTAGAACTGTCGCCTGTAAGGGCTGACGAATACCCCCCACTGCCGCCTCTTTTTAAACGAGGCCAAATTGTAACCATTGAAATGTTGGCCATTCATGATTTATCAAGTGGACAATTCTTTTTTACAAATTTTAAGTCAATGAGGGGCAATGACTGTGTAAAAAAAATAGGGACTTTGTTCAACATTGAAGATGGAAATTATGGATTTCGTGCAACGTCAAACATGGTGTTTATGTTCTGGAATAAACATGTGAACCACCTTTATTTTTTTAATCTGTCAACCTGTTCAGGAGTTATGATTTATTCTCTATATATTGTATAATAGAAAATAAATCAAAGGGGCATAACTCCTGAAACAGTTGATTAATCATTATGACAATTGCAGGTGCACAAGTTCCCATTGCAAGGAAGAATTTGGCAAAGTTTCAGCAAAATTGGTCTGGAAAAGTGGGAGGAGATGAGGACACAAAATTATGTCTATGGATGGACGGAAGGAAGGACGGACAGACAGATGTACAGACAGATGGATAACCTGATTCAAGTATACCCCCCCCTAATAATTGTACATATGAACCACTTTTATTTGTTTAATCTGTCAACTTGTTCAGGATTTATGATTTATTCTCTATACATTGTATAAAAGAAAATAAATCAAAGGGGCATAACTCCTGAACCAGTTGTTTATCATAATGAAAATTGCAGGCGCACAAGTTCCCATTGCAAGGAAGATTTTGGTAAAGTTTCAGCAAAATTGGTCTGAAAATGTGGTAGGAGATGAGGACACAAAATTATGTCTATGGACGGACAGATGGACAACCTGATTCCAGTATAACCCCCCCCCCCCTAACTTTGTTGTGGGGGGTATAATGAAGTTTTTAGACGCCCAAACGAAAACAAGTTTGGGAAAACATTGTTTTGTTTGTTTGTTTGAATGGGGTTTTACGCTGCTTTCAACAGTCTTTCAGTTATATCGTGGTGGCTGCAGCATCTAACCATGGAATCCTGGTATTTCTCACACCATTACTACCATTACATCCCTTCCTAGCCTCCAGCTGCTATCTCACATAGGTCTACAATTATCGACCCGTTGGTGAGAGACAATTAGTCGGAGAGGATGAGTGCCAAAATTGTGGCCTCTAGAGTGTTAACAAAGAATTTGTCATTAAGGCCCCTTTTCCTGTGTTTTTGGAAAGATTCAAGCTTATAATCAATAGGGTTCATCTCTATGACCTAATAATTATTTTGGCAAAATTTCATGAAGATAGTGCCATATTTGTGGCCTCTAGAGTGTTAACAAATAAATTGTCATTAAGGCCCCTTTTCCTGTGTTTTCCAATAGAATCCTCTAATAATTGATAGGGTTCATCCTCATAACCTAACAATTATTCTGACCAAGTTTCATGAAGATTGGGTCAAAACTGTGGCCTCTAGAGTGTAAATACATCAATTGTTGACGCCGCACACCAGACATTCAGTGTTCATAAAAGCTCACCATGAGCACGTTGTGCTCAGGTGAGCTTAAAAGCTTGGGAAAACGTGGAAAATAAAGAATTTCACAAGTAACCCCTTCATTACCCAAAATGTTTTCTACCCTTTCTAAAGTTCACAAATTAAAATCGACATTTGCAACTGCTTTCAAAATGGATCTCAATTTCTTTTGTCTGGTAATAGATTATAAATAATTTTTGCAAAATAAAAGACAGAACAAAAAAAAACATTGGGGCAATCTATCGATGTTCGCGAGTAGAAAGTCCAACTAACTTACCCATAGATTGTAAGGCTTCCTTTGCTTTATTTTGGACAAGTTGTGAGGAGTCAGACTGCCATACGTATACCAGCTGGTCTATACTTTCTGACGCCTACAATAGGCCAAAGATATAGAGGATAATAATTATTGTTCATTCACGGTAAGGTCAACTTATCTTGAGAGAACAACAAAGTCTTTATTTTCAAGATAACAAATCCACAAGTGACAATATAAATTTTGTTGTTCATAAAATGAAAGCTGTGATTAATCTGTTTCTTTCAGGGGTGAAACAATACAGTAAAAAGCGTATTGCAATATATTGCGATATGGGCAAACCGTATTGCAATACACATTGCAATATACTCTCTAAGTAATTCAACATTTTTGTCCTGAAATTTATTAGTAAACCACTTAATTACTGTCTACAATGCATTTGCTGCTTTTTGAACAGCCTGATTTAATGTATGGGCATAATTATATGGCAAATGAGGGTTGCTGCCAACTTCTTTTGCTGTCACTGTCATATTGGCAGCATTATCTGACACAAGGGGAGGGTGTTCAGGCAAGCCTCATTCTGTAATGGCCTGCTGGATGACATTGGCAATATTCTTTCCAGTGTGACTTATTGGAAGAGATCTAGTCTGAAGCACATAGTTTTTAAGACACCAGTCTTCAGTAATATGGCATGATGTTATTGTCACATAAGATTCAGTGGCCCTGCTGGTCTATCCATCAGTGTTGATAGCGACTAAGTCAGCCATAGACAAACTTGCTATTACTTGTGACTTTATTTGCTCAATTTAAATACATATCTGGAATAACTGTCTGTCAGAAGTAAGTTCTGGAAGGTAGCACATATTTAGGATCAAGAGTCTGAACAAGTTCACGAAAGCCTTCATTACTAACAACACTTAAAGGTCTAAGATCTTTCACCATAAATTTTGCAATTTTCTGTGTACTAAATTTAGCTCTTTCCGAGGATGGCTTATAAAGGCTAGATTTTTGGAAAAATTCATAAACTTTGGGTTGTTCTGATTGCTTAAAGGTTGACGTAGTACATGTTGACCTGGATGCACTCGTCTTCCAAATTTTATAATGTCTTTCCAAATGAGTGCTGAGATTTGTGGTTCCACCTCCACATTTCACTGCAACGTGACATCTGTCACAGTAGGCCACATTTTCAACGATCTCTAGGGACTCTCGCTTTCTATTCAGAGAAAAATGCGCCCATACAGCGCTCTTTCCTTTCGTATTTTTTATAAATTCGAATTCATCCGCCAAACGACGATCTTCGTCAGCCATTTTTCTACGATTGAGTACTCGTTTTTAAAACTAACTGTACTACCGAAACTCGGAAGTACAACAGAATAATAATTATCTCACTTGCATACGATCTGTCAATATACAAATCAACTAGGAGTTCAGTTAATAAAAAGAATAAAAGCGATCAAATTTGTCAACGGAATGCAATGAAACCGTAAACAAAAAATTAAGTCTCAATTTGACGGGGTAATTATTTACCTATACACCGGTAACACCGCCGGGGGAAACAAGTTCTACTTTCGCTTTCTGAATTCTTTCGTAAGTTTTAACGATGATCGATTTCAGAACGAATTTTTTGATTAATAGTGTTAATATATCCTACTTAAAATGAGAAGATGACAGATAACAGAAATACGGGTACAGAAAATTCGAACCGGTTTCGGTTTTCTCGCATGAACAGATCGCGGTTAATCGATATACCGGTAAACCGTTTCACCACTAGTTTCCTTACTGCAAAAAATAAAAAGAGAGACAAATTGTGAAATTTACAGTTGAAATCTTGAAGAGCCAGTCTTTTTGCTATGTGATTAACATGTGATTGTGTCATTAATATCTTTGGGGCCTCTAAGATGTTCAGTAGTATGAAATGAGCAAAAGTGGTGGTAATACTATCCAACAGCTAGTTCATTATCAAGATGAATTTCTAATTTTTCTGGAAATTTATCAAGTTGTAATACACTGAGAAAACCTGTACAATCCAAAGAGAAGCATTAAAGAAATGATATTCTTAGTCTAATAAAGAATGACAAGAAAATATACCTCTAGGATAGCCAGTGCAGCACAAGCTCCGGCTCTGATTTCTGCTGTTCGATCCTCTAGTCCCTCAACAAACACAACCATTGCACGATCCCGGTTCTCTTTTCTCTTCTGTATAAGGCTGAGGTAAGATACTGAAAACAAAAAATAAGGTGTAATTGTGAGACACCCAATATCCCAATACACTGATAATATTGTAGATATGTGACCACTAAATGTATTTAGACTATAACCTTGTCAATCAAAGATCAGTTGACCAATCAAATCATTTGTTTAGATTGGAAGTTAACTTCGAACCCTGACATTTATGCATTTAAGCATTTACGTTGGTTTGTTTACTAAAATTTTAGTAACAGCTTATTCAAGCCGTAGTTACCATGTCTATGCCACCAAGCAACTATTTTATTTTTGACACAAACTACTTGCCATAAATTTTGCAAACTAACACTGTTTTTAATATGTAGGTGGCACTTCCTGTTTGAGCTCAGTGGGCATAGCCAGTAATCCATCAATTGTGATGAATTATCTCCACAAAGTATTTCAATTGTTCAGTGCAAAACAGTTGTAACTGCCTATATGTCTATAGGCAGTTACAACTGTTTTGCGCTGAATCATCAATTTGTTCCTAACAAATTAATCATATATCACCTATCAGGATGTCTGTCATGTCTTTTTTGTCATCTAAAAGAAGTTCATGAATTTTCCTCTAGTCAGACTCAAAATCTTAAGATGAAAGGTGATATAATTAGAGTAGAAGAGGGTAGAAAAATGCTTTAAATTCAAACAAAAATCTTGATAAAACTGATAAACCAATCATCGACACAAAGCACATGCAACATAATGCCCTAATGCAATTTGATTTCATGTTTTTAATATAAATGCTTAAATTGCTTTTAAAAGTCCCTGAAACTATCAAAATTGCAAAGTGATGAAAAACTGTCACCCACTATAGTCGTTCTCCCCAATGCTATATATAGACTGTCTTCACTATTAGCCATGATGGTCAGATAACACCATGCAAAGAAATATTTGAAGGATACCCATCACAAAGAATGGTAACACCCATCAGATACTAGACTACTCAATGACTTACTTGTACATTGTTCCACCTCTTTATCTAAGGTCACCAACAACATTCCAATAACTTTAAGGCAAGGTGCTGTGGGGATGGAATCTCGTAATGTTAAAATGGCTTTAATCACCATGTCTGAGTTACCCGACATCAATTTCTCGACAAGCTTTACTGTAATATAAAGGGTAGATTTAACATTATCTGTATTTTTATCATGTAAAATTCCAATATCTTTAACCAATTCCCACACAAAAACGCTTTTTGACACCCCTAACAATTAGGAAAACATTATGTAAAATAAAGAAATTGCTTCTTGAAAGCATTTTTTTTCATTTTACACAATGTTTTCCACCAAGAAAGCTGAAAAAATCTAAAATTTCAAGAACTTTAAATTGTTGTCTACAACACCTTTCAATTTAGACCAGTCTAAATTTCTGCAATCTGGTAATGGATCAAGGCAAGGTGCTGTGGGGATGGAATCTCGTAATGTTAAACGGCTTCAATCCCCGTGTGGGATCAACACAACATCAATTTCTCTACAAGTTTGACTGAAATATACAGGGTAGATTTAACGTTTTCCTGATTTCATCAGTAACATTCCAATAACTTTAAGGCAAAGTGCTGTAGGGATGGAATCTTGTTATGTCAATTTTATTAACAGTTTAACCCATTACAACTCAATTCCTCCTTTTTACGCCCCTCAAGAAAAGAGCTTATGAAAACATTGTGGAAAATGAAGAAATTGCCTGTATCAAGCAATTTCTGCATTATCCACAATGTTTTCTATCCAAAAAGACAAAGAAAATTTAAATTCCACCAACTTGAAAATATCGTCTGCAGCTTCTTTCAATTTGGGCCAGTGTAAAATTTTGCTGTGTTAGAATGGGTTAGGAGATTTACTTCCAAGATATTCCAAAAAATATGTTCAGTAAACTCCATTTATAAAGGTATTGTATAATACTATCAGTCACTTATAGTGAGGTTAATTTCAAGATCCTGTCAGGATCTTCTTTCAACACAATGTAACACTGAAGTTGAAAGAAATTGTAGATGACATTTCCTGTTTTTAGAATCTAGAAAATCCTTGCCTTTTAACCCTTTACTGTACAATCACTGGTTTTTACGTCCTTGTAATTTTATACTTGAGAAAACATTGTGGGAAAAGAAGAAATTGCTTGTAACAAGCAATTTCTTCTTTTTCCACAATATTTTCTACCCTACTGAATGGTAATTTTTCAAATTAAATCCACTATAAATTGTTGTCTGCAAAGCCTTCGAAATTGGACAGGTCTAAAAAATTTAAAACAGGAAAGGGTTAAGGTAACATTTTGCCATTGGAGAAATTGCTAGTTACAAGCAAAGTGAGATTGTGTGGGAATTGGTTAACTATATTCCAATAAATGATTTTTTTTAAAGTCCTCTGAGAATCATGATCCAGATTTGGCTGCATAATTTAATCATTACCAGGACAAATCAAAGGACTGAAAGTCCTGAGAGCGGTTTTGCTGGCTTGATCAGTAACTATTATTTCAATAGTCCGTGAAAATTTGTGGATTTGTGGTAAAAGGTTAAATGATAAAATGTAAAGCAATCAATACTAACAATCAATTCTTTTTGCTTTGAGCATAAATATTGTTTCAATTGAAGTACAGTACTACATGTTCGTTTAAAAGATAAAGTCGAATTCGAGAGGTAAAAGGGTGATTTTTAGGTGGGGTTAAATAGGCGCTTGAATCGCGACTATAACAGGGTTGTAACTTGTAACATATGCTGTGTATACGGGGTGTAAATTTGCTCAGTCCTGCCAGGTCAAAACTAACAGACAGGGTTAGGAGTTTGTTTACATGTTTTCCCCTACTCCACTAACCTAGATTCTATCTTGAAACACGAGGAGATTGTTTCTCTCGTTTATACAGTTCATTAGACAATTTATTATGGATATATTAAGTCGAAGTTTTAAACCATTTTCCTCAATATTCATGACTAAAAGGAGGCTGTTGGCATTCAGCAAGTAAGTAATTTTCTTCATCAGCGATGAAACAAGATGGAGGCGATCACATAGATTTTCACTTCAAGTTTATGAGCATGCGTGGAAACTAGTAGAAAATTCGTGAAAACTTGTTTCCGGTTGATCGATTCGAAATACCGGTTTTGTCCTACAAAACCGCTAAAAATAATCACAGATAATTCACATTTTTAGGCCAAAGTTTACTATTGTATAATTTGTTGAAAGTAACATTTTAAATAGGTCATTAATTTGAAAGAGGAATCTTTAACTTTATAGAACACCTTTTAAATTGTCAAAAGTAACATCTCCTTTGGCTAAATATATACTTCAGCCTTTCATTTGTGGGGGTTTGCAAAAGCTGGGAATGCTAAGCAAACGGTTATTCAAAAAAATTAAGCCCGAAAAACACAACTTACATTCCTCTGCAACCTCTTCCACATGTTTGAGTCCTCTTTCTTCGTTAAAATACAACATAAACTGATGTAACGTTATCACAAAATATGGCCGACCCTGCTCTGCTTCATAGTCAGGAATATCAAGTATTCGTGTGATTATATGTTGGCATACTGTAATATAAGACAAACATTTTCAGAGATTAAGCTATTACCACACATTCATGATTTTTGTTGCACTTAGCCAATTCCCAGATGACAAAAATGTTGGACTGGTCCAAATTGGAAGGCGCTGCAGACGACAATTTGAAGTTCATAAACTTTTAGATTTTTCGACTTTCTGGGTAGAAAACATTTCGTAAAATGAAGAAATTGCTTGTCACAAGCAATTTCTTCATTTTACAAAATGTTTTCCAAATTGTTTTTCTTATGGGGCGTCAAAAGTGTCATTTGTGGGAAAGGGTTAAGACATAAATGGTATGGAAAGGAGACCTAAAAATGCTTCACAGACACAGATGCCCCCAATAACTCCTTGGCACAGGACTTTTAACCCATTACCCGACGAAAAAATTTCAAGTCTATGAAAATTTATTCTATTCAACTTTCTGGGTGGAAAACATTGAGGCGCTTGAGTGCCTGATTCGCTCCACCAGCCTGAATTTACTTTTCATTCCTGAGAAGTTTGGTTGAAAACCATCCTGCAGTTTGCAAAGAGTAAGATTTTCAAAATTTCACTATATACTATATACGGAGACAAGCGTCATTCTAGTGAAATTTGGTTGAAATTTATCCAAGGGTTTCTGAGAAAAGATTTTCAAAGCCTTCACTATATGTGGAAATTAGCCCCGCCCATTTAAGGCATGTTTTCTGTCCTATAAAATTTTTTTGAAAAAATCTGATAAAGAGTCATCCAATGATCAATCAAGTAAAATTTGGTTGTAATCCTTAGAAGAATATTTCACCTCATATGGAAATAAGCCCCGCCCATTAAATCCATGTTTTTCTTCCGATCAAAATTCTTTGAAGGAATCTGATAAAAGGTCACCCAAAGATCATTCTTGTAAAATTTGGTTGAAATCCATCAATTGGTTTCTGAGAAGAAGATTTTTAAAGGTTTCACCATATATGGAAATAAGTCCCGCCCATTTAAGCCATGTTTTTCATCCAATCAAATTTCTTTGAAGGAATCTAATTAAGGGTCATCCAATGATCATTCCTGTAAAATTTGGTTGAAATCCATCCATTGGTTTCTGAGAAGATTTTTGAAGGTTTCACCATATATGGAAATTGGCCCCACCCATTAAAGCCATGTTTTTCATCTGATCAAATTTCTTTGAAGGAATCTGATAAAGGGTCACCAAAGGATCTTTCATGTAAATTTTGGTTGAAATCCATCAATAGGTTTCTGAGAAGATTTATGAAGGTTTCACCATATATGGAAATTGGCCCCACACATAAAAGCCATGTTTTTCATCCAATCCAAATTCTTTGAAGAGATCTGATAAAGGATCACCCAAGGATCATTTCTGTGAAATTTGTTTGAATTCTGTTCAGTACTTTCTGAGGAGAAGATTTTTAAAATAAATGTTTACATACAGATGCACAATGAACACAACGCCATGACAATAGCTCACTGACTTTCAGCCAGTGGAGCTAAAAATGAAGAATTGCTGGTTACAAGCTATTTCTTCATTTTCAACAACTTTTTCCTAATTTATTAACTGGAGAGATATCTAGAGTGTTACTGTGTGGGAATGAGTTAAACTACATTTTCAAGGGTATGACTGGCATGTATATACTCATAGATAACCAGAATTCTGAAAATGTCATGTTTGTGACATGTATTTCAAGTTTCAGTTATACTATACAAATTTTTCTTGGATTAGAACGAAAGCCCTAAGCTTATAGAGTTGCTCTAAGCTTATAGAGGTGTTCTTGAACACTCACAATCCAGATGTTTTCACATCCCCAAAAGTGAGACAGTGGCTTAAGCCATTCCCACACAATCCCCCTTTTTTAGGCCCCTCAAAAAAGGACTTGGACAAAAAATGTTGACATAGGAGAAATTGCTTGTTTCAAGCAATTTCTTCAACGTCAACAATATATTCTACGAAGAATTTTAGAATTTCATCAACCTAGTATTGTCGTCTGCATCTTCTTTCATTTTGGACCAGTCTAATATTTTGCCATGTGGTAATGGGTTAAACCAAGCATACTAAGCTCGGCATACTGGGACTGGCCATGTACTTTGCCAATAAACTCAAGCTAGTAATGGAAGGCTTGAACCCATGACCTAAATATCACAAAATAAAGCACATATACAACAGCAATCAAAGCAGTCTAGATTATCTGTGTAAAGCCAAGATTCGATTCATAGAATTAATCTCTGAATAACAAAGAAAACTCTTGGTTCCTAGAGAAGCTGATTCTCCGCTACACTTTTTAAAAAGGTTTCCTCCCATAGATCGGCATTCTTTTCAAAATAATCCAGATAATTTACAATCTAAAAGCTCCAGTGGTGGATTAACCCATTCCCACACAATCCTCCCTTTTTTAAGCCCTGCAGGAAATGACATGAGGGAAAAAAAAGGCTGAAAATGAAGAAATTGCTTGTTACTAGCAATTTCTTCATTTTCAACCTTGTTTTCTACACGAAAAGACTCAAATATTCAGAATTCCCTCAACATAATAATAATGTCTTCTTAACATTCTGTGAATTTGGATCAGTCTGAAATTTTGTTGTCTCGCGCTAACTGTACCTTTGGCTGGGTCCATCTGGTGTCTCTCGGATATCACAGAGGCAAACTTTTGTTCCAAACACAGTAAGAGTTTATCTGGATTGATGTATAAACTGTTGTGGTCTGTACACTTCACCCAGAACTCACGTAATGACTTGTTATCACACAGGGAAGACATCACTTCAATAAATGAATGTCAATAGATTAGAATAAAATACTTCAGCCAAAATTCTGTGTAACAGAGCTCTAAATAGATTTAAATTTAGTGATAAGACTGTATTTCTGTAAACCGTAAAGCCACTTTCAGTATTTTGGTTTTATTGCTGCAGCTGGTGAACCAAGCCATGGATTCCTGTTGTTTCTCACACAAGTTCAAACACAATAGTCTTTATCAGCTACAAGCTTCTCATCCAACTTAGGCGTGTTACTTATCTCTTTTGGCGAGAGACAAATGACAAATGTCACAATGACTTTTGTCAAAATTAATGTCAGTGAGACCGTTGGTCGAGCTGGGGATTCAGCTCCAAATAGATAGTGGGAATAATATTGATTTCAAAATGTGAAGTTTCATAATTTGTTGATAAAACTTAATGTTGTAGGTACTCATTTGAAATATCTCCTTAACCCTTTCCTGTTTAAACCCGGGATTTTACGTTGCTGTGATTTTATACTTGAGAAAATATTGCAGAAAAAAGAGAAATTGCTTATTACAAGCAATTTCTCCTTTTTCCACAATATTTTCTACCACATAGGATGGTTTCTTTTCAAAATGAAGCCAATTTTTATTGTTGTCTGCAACTTCTTTGAATTTGGACCAGTCTTAGTTTTGGAAAAACAGGAAAGGGTTAACCCTTTTCTGTTCAATCCCAGGTTTTTAAATCCCTTAGATTTAACCATTGAGAAAGTATTGTAGAAAAGAAGACATTGCTTGTGACAAGATTGTTTTTCTACATTATTTTCAACCCTACTGAATGACTATTTTTCAAATTAAATCCACTTTAAATTTTTGTCTGCAAAACCTTCAAGTTTGGACTGGTCTAACTAGACATTTTCGCAAAGCGGACTAATACCCCTAAACAGCGCTTGTCCATATATGAGTGCTCTTTGCCAAAGGGCCCTATCAAAAATGGACTTTTTAATTAAAGGGCCATAAATCTGCCTAAAATCAATGGACCATAACCAAAATAGGATATGCACATGTCTGACTTATACCGAATGTTTCTGTGAAATTTGAATTAAATCCGTCAAATGGTTGCTGAGAAATTGAGAGGACACGATTTTTCACCAAAGGGCCAGAACTCAGTCAAAAGTCAATGGACCATAACCAAAATATAATATGCACATCTCTGCTTGATACTGGTTATCAGTGAAGTTTGAATGAAATCAGTCCTATGGTTGCCCAGAAATTGAGCCGACACAAAAAGCTACAGACGGACGAACCGACCAACCAACGGACCTTCTGACAAGCTGACTCCTATATACCCCTAAAACAAAGTTTAGAGGGTATAATAATCTGCAAAACAGGATAAGGGTGAAAAAAATTCCAATGAGTAACCACAACATAGGGTTTGGAGGAGAAATAAGATTTAGATTATCACCATTGCCTCCACGGTAGATTTATAAGGCAAAAAATTCTTAAGAACTGAATAGAATTTTGTTTTCATTGAGGTATGACCCGGAAAACTGTTTCACACTGTATGGATATGCTAAGCAGATTCATACAAAAGTGTGAGTTTTTAGGTTCATACCTCTATGACAATAAAAATCTAATTCATTTCTTATGTTGTAATAATTTAATTGTTAGTTTCGTCTATCAAAAACGAGCGATCTGATTGGTCGAAAAATTTAATTCATACCTCCATGAACAAAATTTTGAGTACGCAGCCATTTTGAATGCTTCCGCACAAAATAGTTCACTACAAAAAGGTATCAAAATTTGTTAAGTTGTTGCATTTTTCGCTCAATGCTATTAAATTATAAGAAATGAAGAGAATATTTTTTGTTTTCATGGAGGTATGAACCGAAAAACCTAATCACACAATGTATGAATCCGCTTCGCGTATTCATACAGTGTGATTAGGTTTTTCGGTTCATACCTCCATGAAAACAAAAAACATTCTCTTCATCTCTTAAATGCCATCAAGCAAAACAAAGCAAATATTATCCAAGTTTCTAGTTTTGGGTTGTTGGTTTTTTTTTTAACTACCTTGTGGGCAAGCACACAAAATAGTTTAGTGCTCAAAATTTTGTTCATGGAAATATGATAATAAAATTTCAGCCAATCGAAATGCTTGATAGACGAGACTAACAATAAATTATCAGAATATGAAACAACTTGAATTCCAGAAAAGAAACAAGAGGTGTTTGTGAGATTAAGTTCAGCAAGTGAAATGCTTCATGCTCAGCTCATATAAGGTTAACCCATTCCAACACAGCAAAATTTTAGACTGGACCAAATTGAAAGAAGCTGCAGACGACAATTTCAAGTTGATAGAATTTTGAATTTTTTCGTCTTTTTGGATAGAAAACATTGTGGAAAATGAAGAAATTGCTTGATCCAAGCAATTTCTTCATTTTCCACAATGTTTTCCAAAGCTTTTTCATTGAGGGGCGTAAAAAGGAGGGATTGAGTGGGAATGGGTTAAAAAAGAAACAAGAGGTGTTTGTGATATGAAGTTCAACAAGAGAAATGCTTCATGCTCGGCTCATATAAGGTTAAAGAGCAGAGGGTAACAACTTACCAGAATGAAGGTCAACTTGTGACCCAGATTTAGCCAGTTTGAGTAGACTTTCTATAATTGTAGATTGTTTTTGTAACTTGTCCAGGGCATATATCTCTCGACATTTTAGTGGTCCAAATGCTCCAAGGTTCTGAAAACAAACAAATATTCAGCTGCTAGGTGCTGGATAGTGAATATAAAATGAAAATAAAAAAAGGGGGCAAAATTCAATACAAATTCATAGTCTTGTCTAAAAGAGGGAACAATTAACCAACAAGAGCACGGCATGCAGATGCAAAATCATGGCTGTTCAACCCTTTCCCATTTTTGGAAATTTTAGAGTTTACCAAATTGAAATAGGTTGTAGACGACAATCGGACCATCCTATGTGGTGACCCAGTTATAGCATTATCTTGGGTTTTCTTCATAATCAACCAAGTTAAAAATGAATTCAATTATCCCGCTCAACCCCTTTACTACACAATCCCTCTTCCTGACTCACTTCAAAAAAAAGGTTTAGGAAACCAATGTGGAAAATTTTAGCCTTTTCTACATTGGTTACTATGGGGATCTGGCCAGAAAGATAGAGAAATTTAAATTCTGTTGATTTGAAATTGTTGTCTGAAACTTCTTTGATTTTGGACTAGTCTTAAAAACTTTCATCGGGTAATTGGTCAATGGTAAAGATTGATTGTTTGATAATGAACACATGTTGTAAGTTTGAAGGACATATTTTCAGTAAGTATATCAAAAAGTTTTGCACAACTTTGATAACATTCATTGTCATACTTTCTTTTTTGGATAAAAAAAGTTCCTTTCTACATAAATGAATATATTCTCACCTCGAGTAATCTCTCACAGTATGTTAAATGATACATCAAACATTGGTCCACTTCCTCGTTGCCTAATGATGGAGGTAAGGGGCTCGAACCCAAACTTGATCCAAGCTGTGTGTCTTCACTAAGTCTCTGTGCGAGGCTCTCTATCCCGGAATCTGCTGTCTTAGCTGTGGATTCTGGGCTGCATAACATATCGTCAAATGTACTCTTGATGTTGCTGAAGGGGATATTGGGTAAGGTTGCCATGGTTACATAGGAATAGCAAGGTGATTAAAAATGATATGATGCATTTACATGAATATTATATTATGTTTTGGAAAATTCATACATAAATATAAAACTACAATAAATTGAAAATCATAAATAAAAGGGATAGTGACAATTTCTTATACCGGTAAATGTTCTGCATATAAGCACATTGTCTTGTTAAGTTTTACATAGTTTATGTACGCTAAATTTTAATGTAGAAATGAATTAGCAGTAAGATTTATATAATTGCTAAAAATAAAACAAAACATTTTACATATTTATTCAGGGAAAAAGACCTTTTACTCTATTTACAGTCAAAATTAATCAGGGCCAAATGTATTCACAGGGGTAAATCTAATGCTTAAAAGTGTCCTTGTTTAAGAAATTTAAAGTGTTTGTATGTGTTTTAACACTGATTTGAACAATCTTAAAAGTTATATAATGGCCAAACTCATTTGCCTCCTTGGAATCACCAGAACAAGGCTTGGGGTCTGAAATGTTTTGCCCAATGTATAACCCAGGTGAACAGCCCAAAGGCTGGGATTTGAACCAACAATCTTCTACTTCTCTCAGGCAATATTCCATCAACCAAACCACTAAGCTATGAATGGGGTAAAAATTTGGGATTGGATTTAACTAGCAAGCTTAACAACATTTCTAGTTAGTAGTTACAAAACAAGAGGACCATGATGGTCCTAAATCGCTCACCTGAGGCATCTGCAAATTACAGTACTTTTTAGTATAAAAAAGACACAACTTGAGCAATATAAATAAAATAAATATAAGATTTTGGGTTTTGTACAAAAAGTAATCCTTTATATAAAGAATGATTTCCTTTGGCTTTATAGTTTAATCCATTACCATACTATCCAAGAATTTGTCACCCTCAGGGAAAATAGGTTTGAAAAAACATAGTGAGAAAGGGAGTGACAAGCAATTTATCCATTTCTCACAGTGTTTCTACCTGAAATTCTTTGTATTTAGATTTCAATCAAACTCTAATTACTGTCTGATACTTCAATGGGTGTAATTTTAGCAACCTTGGTAGAGAACAATCTTGATGTACCATAAATCAAAAGATGAATGCATTACAACTTATACATGAGGAGTGAAAGATATTTGAACATGCTCTTATTGAGCGTTTTTCATATCTTTGGATGCCTTGGGAAGGGCCATGTTTGTCCAAAGGATATAAACATGGTAGATAACAATAATGTTATCCTATGATTTTAATGTAAATGCTCCAGAACCTATATTTAAGAAGAACTCTTTCAATGCGATTTGCACATTTTTCGACCCCAGGAGCAGAGACATTTTTTATCCTAAGAGCATATTTTCCTGTTACATAGTACAAAATTATTTAGTCATGATACATACAAATTATGTATGCCCATCACCTTATATTTCAGAAGGAGAAGACTTTTGATGTTGCTCTAATTGGTTGTTTTCCAAAATTTTTGACCTCTTGGGCAGTGCCATGTTTTATCCCAGGGCTAAGATTTTAGCTAACATGGTAGAGAACCATCTGGATATGCTATATACAAAATATGAATGCCTTAGACTTTGTTGATTGGGAGGAAAAGACAATTGAACATGGTCTAATTGAGCATTTTTACGAACTTTGGACACCCAGGGAAGGGGTGTTTATTAACCTACAGACATAATTTAATCAAAACTGATAGATAACATCCAGGCTATGCTACACTCAAAATATAAATGCCCTCCTCCTTAAAATGAAGATTTTTTTTATTAGCATACTCAAATTTTGCGTTTTTCCCAATTTTGGACCCCTAGTGCAGGGTCGTTTTTGACCCAAGGAAGACAACTTTTAGTGATATAGTACAAAACCATCTAGTTATGCTACATACCAAATATGAATATCCTAGACCTTACAGTTTAGGAGGAGAATTCTTTTGAAATTGCTCTAATTAAGCATTTTTCCAAACTTCGGACCTCAGGGGCGAGGCCATTTTTGACCCCAGAGATTAAATATTTAAAAACTTGGTAGGACCATATGATTAAGCTCTATATAAAATATAAATGCCTTTGGCCTTGTAGTCTGAAACAAAAGAAAACAAATATTTTCTAAAATTTCCCATTTTCATATGCCGCGGTTACAACAGTTTTACACCGAATGAAATTCTTTTAACAACTTTTGAAGAGCTTCACCCAAGGAACACTCATGCAAAGTTTCAGCTTGATTATCCCACTGGTTTAGGAGGAGAAGATTTTTAAAGATTTTTAAAGATTTACTAAAGATTCCCATTTTCAAATGCCGCGGCAACCAGAGTTTTCGGCGGAATTAAATTCTTTTAACAGCTTTCGTAAAACTTCACCCAAGGAACATTCCTGCAAAGTTTCAGCTTGATTTGCCTACTGGTTTAGGAGAAGAAGATTTTTAAAGGTTTCCTTAAGATTCCCATTTTCAAAAGCCGTGGAAACCAGAGTTTTTGACGGAACTAAACTCTTTTAACATCTTTTGAAGAACTTCACCCAAGGAACATCCCTGCAAAGTTTCAGCTTGATAGGCCTACTGGTTTAGGAGGAGAAGATTTTTAAAGATTTACTAGAGATTCCCATTTTCAAATGCCAAGCAACTAGAGTTTCTGACGGAATTATATTCTTTTAACAACTTTTTGTAGAACTTCACCAAAGGTACATCCCAGCAAAGTTTCAGCTTGATTGGCCTACTGGTTTAGGAGGAGAAGATTTTTAAAGAAATTGTGGACAGTCGGACAGACGGACTGATGACGGACAACGACCTATCACAAAAGCACACCTCGCACTTTGTGCTCAGGTGAGCTAACAAGCCAATTTTTTGATGGAGAACCCATAATTCAAAGAATCTTTGAAGTGCCCTTTAACCCTTGTCATGCTGAATAAAATCTTTTCAGAATTTCTTTAAAATCAGAGGGCTGAGAGCCTTAGTTGTTCTTGTTCAATGGTCAATACATCTTTTGAAAATTAATTTCATGAACGACTCTGGTTTGAAAAGAAAAAGCAGGAGGTGTAGACTAAGAGCAGACTGCACTTGTGTGCAGGCTGATCTTGTCTACACCTCCTGCCAAAACTGGAATATTTTGGGTTCAGCATGACAGGGGTTAATATATATGTGACTTTCAACTTGCACCTTTTTGTTTCAAATAGTAAATCTACTTACAATAGGAACAATTGTGCTATTTCACTTTGACATTTAACCCATTACCAGATGGTAAAATTTTAGACTGGTCCAAATTGAAAGGAGATGCAGACGACAATTGAAAGTTTATGAAATTTAAGATTTGTTTAATTTTCTGGGTAGAAAATATTGTGTAAAATCAAGAAATTACAAGCAATTTCTTCAATCTACACAATGTTTTCCCAATTGTTTTTTTGAGGGGTGCTCAAAGGCATCACTGAGTATGAATGGGTTAACCGGAAATACTGGGAATATCTTCTGCAGTAGTTGAATTTAGGCCAATTTAACCCTTTCCCATTTTATGAAATTTTAGACTGGTTGAATTTGAAAGAGGTTGCTGACGACAATGAAAATTGCTTGCAATTTGAAATTAAACGACCTAATGGGTAGAAAATATTGTGGGAAAAGGTGAAATTGCTTGTTACAAGCAATTTCTCCTTTTTCCTCAATATTTTTTGAAGTATAAAACATAGCTACGTAAAATCCCGGGTTTGTACAGGAAAGGGTTAAACATTTGACCTTCACAAATGGCCATATACATGAACCATTCAAATTTTTTTGCAAATTGTAGATCTGCTCCTAATGTAAAATAATTGGCAAATTATTTTGACATCCATCCATAAAATTAATGTAGGAGCTGTTTTCAAGATAAGCTCAATTGTATCATTTGAAATCGGTGATCAAGCTTAACCTTTCAAAAGGCATATCTGCTTGTTTGAAAAAAAAAATACACAAATCTTATAGAAATTCATTCATAAATGTTGGGAGGAATACTCCAGACAAGCTAAATTCCACATTTGACCTTAATGTGTGAGCTTAACCTTGGAGCTATGCCAAAAGATCTTTCTAATGAATATCTGATCAAGGTTTAGAAAAAATAAGCCTTATAATTGGAAATCTAGCCAATTATTTTTAAGTAACAATCCAGACAGAATTCAAACAGAAGAGCAGATGGACACAGGGATGGACAGACAATATCAAGACATTATTCCTCTATCAATCATGAGCGGAAGACAAAAACTTACTTTGGTGGCGGTGACTGGGGATCATCAACCGTCTCCTCCGTGTCAAGAAAATCAAACGCCTCTAGTGCGTCCTCAATAGACACACTTATACTGGAAGACCTGGAACTGTTCCTGAACTGTTTCTGAAAATGAGGAAACAAATGTAATTAACCCTTTCTTGTTATTCAAAACTTAGACTGGTCTGAATCCAAATGTTTTGCAGACAAAAATTTAAAGTGGATTTAATTTGAAAATAACCATTCAGTAGGGTAGGAAATATTGTGGAAAGGGAAGAAATTGCTTGTCACAAGCAATTTCTTCTTTTTCCACAATATTTTCTCAAGTATAGAATCACAGGGACGTAAAAGTAAAGGACTGTACAGGAAAGGCTAAAATGCTAACTCATACAATTCTATGTTTCAACCAATTAAGACAGGAAACTATAGACTGGTGTAACATAATCTCATATATTTCTTTTATGAAGGAAAAGGTAAAGTAGCCTCAGTTCATGAAATCAATACTAAATATAAGTTGACAGGTCAAAGATAAACACGCCCATCTGTTAATGATACTTTCTTGAAAGAGCATTTCTTTGGAATATGCGAAACAAGATATTTCCTTTGTTGATATAGTATTTTGGTCCCATATAAATTGTAAGAAAATGTGCAAGACAAAGGGACGAGCCAAAAGTTAGAAATGGGATGGATCACATATAGGATGGTTTAGGGCTTATGCTCTGGTAGTAGCCATTTAGACATATAAGATAACGATGGGATTTTAACCCTTGTAATGCTGAACACTGAATATTCCTATTTTGGCAGTAGGTATAGACAAAGATCAGCCTACACATATGTGCAGTCTAATCTTAGTTTACACCACCTGTTTGTATTTTTCAAAATAGAGTTGTTCATAGAATCACTTTTCGAAAGTACTAGCCCACTACCAGTGATTCCAGTACCTTCAGCCCTTTGATTTTAATGCAATTCTGAACAAGGATTTTATTGAGCATGACAAGGGTTAATGAGAGATAGGAAACGATTAGGCAATTATAAAATCAGAGGTCTTTCAGGGAAGGTTTAACCCATCCCCATACAACATAATTTTAGACCGGTCCTAAGTGAAAGAAATTGCAGACAACAAGCTGATGGATTTTTTAATTTGTTGTCTATTTGGATAGAAAACATTGTGTATAATGAAGAAATGGCTTGATACAAGCAATTTCTTCATTTTTCACCATGTTTTCCAAAGCTTTTTTCTTGAAGCGCGTAAAAAGGAGGGACTGTGTGGGACTGGGTTAAACAGATGTCTCAGGAGGTGTACATCACAGGAGATGAATTTATAGACATTGTGATTAAAACCAGTTTGGAGTTGTTGAATTCAATTTATCCACTATATGATCACCTAGATGAAACATTGTAGGAACAGCAGAAAATATTGATATTATAATACACTGGTCAAAGAACCTATAGTTGTCAACTTTTAGAGGATTCAATCTTTCAAAATTTTGTCTTTAGGGGGTAAAAGATATTGTTTGAAATGAAGAAACTACTTGTAACATTATCCACAGGACAATAAAAAAGTTGTATTACATTGGTATAGGTTCAGAGCAAATGACATAAATTTCTTTAGAAATACAATGACAGATAGCTTAAAAGATGGTCTGTTTGTGCAAATGAAACTGAGTAAAGGTCACCGTTTCCTTTCAACCAAAAATAGATATGGCCAAAAAATAAGTATTTTTCAGTTAATCAAAAATTCAATTTTTTTTAATCAAAAATATGATGAAGGCAACACATATAGAAAAGAGGCTTTTAAAAATACTGAAGCAAGTAGAGAAATTCCTTGTAGCAAAACATTTCTCAATATTCTTCTGTTTTTCATTTGTTATTGGTAGCCTTTCAAATCTAAAATTTTGTGGCCTTGTAATGTCATAAGTATGAATGATTAAACTTTTCAAGGCAGCAGAGTACATTTTAACCCAACTTCAAACAACAAAAATTTAGCCATGTCCAAATCTAAAGATATTGTAGACGATAATTTAAAGCTGATAGGAATTCAAATATCTAGTCAATCTGGCTAAAAAACAATATGGAAAATGCAGAAATTGCTTGTCTATCTTCTTGACAGGCATAGAAAGGCAGGATTGTATGAGGGATTGTATGAGAAAGGGTTAAGAGAGAATTTCTTTTTATACTAACCCTCAATAATTTGTGTGCAAGTTTAATTAATTCCTCCAACTTGTTCAATTCTGTATACTGTCCATGATAATCTTCGAGAGCCGAACTTAAATTGTGAACCACGTCTTCAATATTTGAAACAGCACTATCAGTGTCACGAGATCCATTTAAACCTCGTAGCGAAACACTCGGAAAATGTAAGTGACTCATAACTCGGGGTAACGAACTAGAATATACACTATTTTGATTGGCTGGGTGTTGAAAGTGTGAGTCTGTTTCTCGATACAATGCCGGACTAGAACTAAATCCACCTGGAATATTTCCTACTGACTGTGAATATAATGGTCCTATTTGAGTATGATGATACGCTTCTGGCAGATTATCACTCAGCCTGGAACCAACATGCGGACTGTCGAGTCCATGGTACGAGGATATATTGTTTATGTGTGGCGTAGATGTATTTGTGCGTAAGATAAAGTTTTCGTCCCTAGGTTGCTGCATGGATGGAGGATTTGAATGTCTTCTTTCATAGTCAAACCCATCTTGGTCTCTCTAAGCAATAAAAAAAAAAAAAAAAGCATCAATAATTCTTTGCTGAAATTAATTGGTTATACTGCCTCATTGGTAGACAATCATAGAAAACTTTGTTTAACATTTTAGACTGGACTTGAAAGAAGAAAATTGAAAAAAGTTGCAGATGACAATTTATAGTTCATGAACTTTTAAAAATATTTGTCTTTTGGGGCAGAAAACATTGTGGATAATGAAGAAATTGCTTGTGACAAGATATTTCTTCATTTTACACAATGTTTTCCAAAGCTTTTTGTTGAGGGATAGGGCCTCCAATGTGTTAAAATAATTTTTCTTGAACTCCTTGATTTTTCTTAAGTAAACTTTCTTCACTGAGCACCTCAATCCTGCTAATTATTCATGCAGTAAAATGACCATCAGTTTTGTGAAATGTCAAATGTTCTTGTGCATCTCCAATGAAGGTATTGGATCTCTATAATAGAAATATTATGCCTATATAATAACCGGTCATGCTGAACCTGGAAAATTCCTTCTTTTGCATGAGGAATAGACAAAGGTCAGCCAGCACATATGTGAAGCCTGATCTTAACATCACCTCCTGCATTTTACTTTTAAGCCAGAGACGTTCATGGGATACATTTCCAAAATAAATGTTAACCTGCAATTGTTTTTTCCAGAATTTTAGCCCTTTGATTTTAACTAGATGGTTGTTGATGTTGCTGTTGAGCCCGCAAACTTTTGTAGGTATCATGCTCCAGATAAGCACAATTTTAGTGTTTGACCATGAGCTTTGACCTTGAAATTGAAGCTATCCAAAAATTCTTTCAAATGGCACATTTACTCATGATGGAGAACAATTGTGCCAATTTTTTTGAAATCCATCCATAATTGTTGGAGAAATGCTCCGTACAAGTACAATTTTAGTGTTTGACCTTGAGCTGTGACCTTGAACTTATCTAAAAAGTTCTTTCAAATGGCACATCTACTCATGATGGAGAATAATTATGCCAAGTTATTTGAAATCCATCCATAAATGTAGGCGTAATTGTCCGGACGAATTCGGACGGATGGACGGACTAACTGCCTAATGCACTAACCAGGGCATATTCTGGACTGAAATTTCTTTTAGCCAACCTTTTAGCCAATCTGAAAATTCTTTAGCCAATTTGGCTAAACTGTAGCCAACTTCTCAGCCGTTGTAGAACTTTTTAAAATTTAAAAAGATTTTTATTTTTTTTTTTTTTTTTTTTTCAAATTTTCTAATAAAATATTTTTTTTAAGTTAATAATTTCTTTTATTTTTTTTTTATTTTTTTAAATTTTTTTTAATATCATGTAAATTAATTCAACCCATTCCCACACAATCCTGATTTTGAGCTCCTATTAGAAAAAAAATAGTAGAAAACATTGTGGACAATGAAGAAATTGCTTGTGACACAACATGTTTTGTACCATTCTAAAATTCAACCAACTTAAATTGTTGTATGCAAATTCTATTGATTTGGACCAGTCTTGAATTTTGTCAGGTAATGGGTTTATTATAATTTCTTAAGTATGTTGGAAAAAATAAAAATTGATTTTGAAATAGTCCAATTAAGGCGGGGGCATTTGGTATCTTTTACAGTAAGCCATTCTCATGATTCAAAATCTATTTTTAGTAACAAATAAACTAGATTTCCCTTTCCATTTTCCTACTCGTCAGTAGTTTGAATAAAAAGAATTAAATGGGGAAATCATATTTAGAGGTTCATATGCAACACTAGTGGCCTGATTATGGGATGCATAACACAATATCAGCAAAGCAGACATGCATTGGGCGACGATCTTTTACCTGTCAATCAAGGTAATAAACAAAGGTGTTGATGCGTGAAAGGGATTTTATGATGCCAATCCGATAATTACTTTACCCATCAGTCCCTTATCTTATACTTAGTTGTTTACAGTTTTATTATCTGATAACACTTTCCCTCCCTTTAGTCAGCATTTTCGCCAATTCATAATTTTTTTAGCCATTTTCTCAAAATTTTAGCCATTGGCGAAAATGGCGATCGCCAGCGTGAGCCCTGACTAACGCTCATACACCGACTTGTCATAGTAACAGCTATGTCTCGCACACCACAAGCCGGCTCGACAATAAAATCCTGTAGAGAATTTATAATTCAGCTTGACAAGGATTAAAAATCCTTTTCATAAGTTTCCAAAGAAGGAATAAATTGATGTCACAGTGCTAAAAAGCAAGTGTAAGTACTAATAACCTTTTTGTCACTGGGATATGAATTTATTCTGGGACTTGCAACTAGAAATGAATTCTTCCTTACATGTTGTCCATTGATGGCAATAACAGATATTGGCCGCCGACGTGGTGTACCAGGTTGACGTAGCGGGGTTTCTACCAAACTGACGCTCTCATCAACACCATCTAATGGACTGAAAAATGGTAAATACAGTGTACTCACATTACTTCAATATAATTCAAGGTAAAATACATGGTTTATATAACTACATTTTTAACTAAGGAAATTATTAAAGAAATATAATAAACAAGAGGGACATTGGCACTAAAATGCTCACCTTAATCAAAAGCAACAAATAGCCAAAAAGTGGATAGGTGGCCTACTTTCTTGTTTCATAGGAGCAAATGTCAAATTCCTTTTTAGGAAATATCATAGAGAAAATAACACTTTGACACTCAGTTTTCAGATATTTGAGCTAGATAGTAGCGTTTATGAATTTGGACCTAGTTTTGACCTCAAGTGAGCAAACATTGAACTTATCCAAAACATCAAAGAGACAAACATTGTGTCCGAATATCAAGGCATTTGAGCCCCAAACATAATTTCTAGAGTGTACACAAAATATTTCTAAGATATTTCCAGGTAACATTCATTTTGGACCAATATCTATTTTGTTTTGAAACATTCTGACTACATATAAGGCTTTTTCATAAAAAATATGACCTCTACAAAGTCTAAGATTGGGCCTAATGACCAATTTTATGACTCAATGTGACCTATTTCATACTCGTCTGGGATACCATTTCAACATACATTCTGACCAAATATCAAGCCCTTTGAGCTAAAAATGTGGCTTAAAAGTAGACACAATATATTCCTAAGGTTTGATCTAGTGACCTACATTTTACCATGACATAAACTTGACCTAGATTATTTATTTATGAATACAAACATTCCAACCAATTATCAAAACATGTGACGCAAAATATGTGCCATTAAGAATGCACACAAGGTTTTTCTAAGATTTGACCTAGTGACCTACTATTTGACCCGACTACCCAATTTCAATCTTGACTGTGATTTTAAGAAGCCAAACATTCTGACCAAATATATCAAAACAAATGAGCAAAAATGCAGCCTATGAAACACACACAAGGTTTTAAAAGGTTTGAACAATGTGACTTGACCCAATATCAAACTCGTCTGACATATGTTACACATTAAAATCAATTTAGTTTTAAATAGCTGGAATCAAACATTCTTTAATAGAAATTTGAAAAGAACTACATATCTCATACCCACATATAGTGAGTTTCCTGTTTAAAAGATTCTCTAATTAATCATATATACAATAAAAATGAAGGAACCCATTACGACACAATGATCCTTTTGTACGCCCTGAAGAAATACTTTAATGGAAAACTTTACGGGAAAAGGAGAATAACTCGTAATAAGCAATATCTCCCTTCTGAATAATGTTATCTACCCTATTTGTCACTTATTTTCCAAACTTATCACTATTTTAGAGCAATTTGAAATGTCATCTGTGACTTCTTTCCATTTGGACAAGTCTTAACCCATTCCCATATAGTGACGCCTTTAGACCCCCCTAAAGGAAAGCACTTGGGAAAACATTGTGAAAAATGAAGCAAAATGCTTGTTACAAGCAATTTCTTAATTTTCCACAATGTTTTCTACTCAGAAAAAGGAAACTAAAGGCGCCTGAGCACTTGATTCGATCATCTGGCCTGAATTTACTTATCATTTCTGAAAACTGAAAACATCCTGAAGTTTGCAAGAGTTAGATTTTAAACATTTCACTACATACCATATACGGAGACAAAGATCATTCTAGTGAAATTTGGTTGAAATTCATCCAATGGTTTCTGAGAAGATTTTCAAAGCTTTCACCATAGATGGAAAATAGCCCCGCCCATTAAAACCATATTTTTCATCCAAGCTTAAATCTTTAAAGGAATCCGATAAAGAATCACCCAATGAGCATTCCTGTAAAATTTGGTTGCAATTCATCAATTGGTTTCTTAGAATAAGATTTTAAAGATTTCATCTTATATGGCAATAAGCCCCACCCATTAAAGCCATATTTTCCATCCAAGCTTATTTCTTTAGAGGAAATCGGATAAACAATCAGAAAAAAAAGCATTCCTGTAAAATTTTCTTGAAATCCATCAATTGTTTTTCCGAGAAGAAGATTTTTGAAGCTTTCACCATATATGGAAATTAGCCCCACCCATTAAAGCCATGTTTTTCTTCTGATCAAAATTCTTTGAAGGAATCTGATTAAGGGTCACCAAATGATCTTTCGTGTATATTTTGGTTGAAATCCATCCATTGGTTTCTGAGAAGAAGATTTTTGAAGCTTTCACAATATATGGAAATAAGCCCTGCCCATTAGAGCCATTTTTTCCAACCTATCAAAATTCTTTAAAAGGAATCTGATGAACGGTCACCAAATGATCATTTTTGTATATTTTGGTTGTAATCCATCATTTGATTTCTGAGAAGAAGATTTTAAAGGTTTCACAATATATGGAAATTTGGCCCTGCTGGTTAAAGCCATGTTTTTCAACGATCAAAATTAATTGAAGGAATCTGATAAAGGGTCACCCAAGGATCATTTCTGTGAAATTTGGTTGAATTCTGTTTAGTACTTTCTGAGGAGAAGTTTTTTAAAGTAAAAATTTACAGAAGAACGTATGCACACACAAAGGACAGACGCAAGACAGACACAACTTCATGACAATAGCTCGCTGGCTTTCGGCCATTGGAGCTAAAAATCTAGAATTTCATAAAGTTTCAATTGTTGTCTGCAACTCCCTTGAATTTTGACCAGTCTTAAATTTTGTTGTCTGGTCATGGATTAACCAAACACAAGATAGCAAAATTTTAGACCGTTCATAGTTAAAAGGCGTCACAGAAGACAGTTTATGAAATTTTAGATTTGTTCAATTTTCTTAGTTGAAAATATTGTGTAAAATGAAGAAATTACATGTACTTGTTGTAAGGAATTTCTTCATATTACACAATTTTTTTCCAATTGTTTTTCTTGAGTGGTATCCAAAGGTGTCATTGCGTGAAATGGGTTAGACAGAGAGGATATTTCTACATGCTTACAAAGTAACAACAAAAATTTACTTACTTCCAAGTAATAACAATACTCAGTTTTAATGAACCATTTACATTAATGGAGACAGTCATCAGCTGTGGGTTAGCAGAGAACAAGTCTTTTGTTTCACAGCTCTTCTGACCCAGTAAAATGGATTTGAAGGCTCGAACTTCAACTCCCTGAAAAATATCAACTGTTTCAGATTTATTGCGCATCTAACAATGGCTTTCTGTCAATATTCACACCAAGACAACCACAACTTTTGATCTGAGCTGTAAGCTGCTCATCCGTCTTAGGTGCACTGTTTATCATTTTCCCATTAGTAAAAGATAAATGATTTTTGTCTTGTTGACTTTTTCGTCAAATGTTGCAAAGAATGTTGGCTGACTTTTGAATATTTCAATAGCCTCTTTTATCTCACACCTCTGTGGAAATGGAATTGTTAAAGCGGCCCTTCAACAGATTTTCAAGAAAAATTTTACATCAGAAAATGAGCTGATTTTCAAATAGTTATCATTGTAATTTTTAGTGATAAATATCCTTTCTTCATGTTACATCAACTAAATTCACTGTAAATTTAATTTAATATGATGTACTGCCTTTTCCCTACTTTGAAATATTGGAATTTATCAGGTGAGATTGTTAGTCTTGGGGTGATGTCGATAACAACTGTATTGCTAGCAGAAGCCAGTGACTTAATTGATACTTCAAGGACACTACGATTAACCCATTCCCACACAGTGACGCTTTTGGACAACCCTCAAGAAAAATATTTGAGAAAACATTGTGTAAAATGAAGAAATTGCTTGTAACAAGCAATTTCTACATTTTACACAATGTTTTCTCTCCAGGAAGTTGAAGAAATCTAAAATTTCATTAACTTGAAATTGTCATCTGCAACTCCTTTTAATTTGGACTAGTCTAAATTTTTGTCATCTGGTAATTGGTTAAGGCAACTTTCTGTGCAATCGACAGATAACGTTTTGACTCAATGAATTCCGTTCAGATTGTATTTCTCTGAATTTTTTGGTCTCATAAGGAGAAATATTTTTTCCTCTTTATAAATTATGAACAGTCATTTTCATAACAAAATCAGATTGATTACAGTCTGACAAATGTCTGAAAGCATTTCAATTAGAGATTTGAAAATTGAGAGCCAAAAGTTTTTTCTTTCATAATCTTTGCAATTCCAAATAAAACCACCATATGTGGTAGAAAACACTGTGGGAAAAGGAGAAATTGATTGTTACAAGCAATTTCTCCTTTTTCCACAATGTTTTCTCAAGTATACAGTCATAGTGACATAAAATCTGAGGTTTATCAAGGAAAGGGTTAAGCTCATTTTTTCTGTGATGCAGCCTAAAATGGCAATACCTGTATGCCCAAGGTCAGATAACTGGGAACATACTGTGAAAATTTCATGCAAATTCCTCCATTATGTAACAGGTTATTTGTTAACAAGAAGTGGACTGAGGGAGGTAGAAAAGGACAGTCATAGACGTTATACCAATATATTATATTCACCTTCAACGGCATATAAAAATGGATATTTAACTTCTACATACACAATACGGGTTAACCATTCAAAGCTCTTTTTCCTTCAAATTTCAAGAATATTTATTAAAATCCAATAGGAATGTGACACAAAGTTTAACTCTATCTATATTATTGCCAACAACTCAAAGTTTTTAGCAATAAGTCCTACATTGGCTTAACAAATTACTAGCCGGCAAAATTTCAGACTTGCCCAAATACAAAGGAACTGCAGACAACAATTTAAAGTTTATGAAGTTTTAGATTTTTTTTAGCTTTCTGTTAAAGGCATTATGTAGAATGAAGAGATTGCTTGATGCAAGCAATTTTTCATTCTAAATAATTTTTTCTCAACTGTTTTTCTTGAGGGGTGCCAAAAAGCATCATTGCATGGGAATGGGTTAAGTATAGTCCAGAAGCATTGTGAATATCTGTACTTGCCTTAATGTTAATGATGTCGCCAACTACAGCTTTAAAATTGAATTCTGGGATATCCCATTTCTGGTTCCCTGTCTTCTCTATACGTCCTTTAGTTTTCCATTTTTGAGTACCGTGTCTAGTTGTTACCTCAAACACATCACCAGGACACAGTCTGGCAAATCCAGCAATACCTTCAAATTGAATGCAAAGATGTTAACTCATTACCAGACAGCAACATTTTAGACTCGTCCAAATTGAAAGGACTTACAGACAAAGTTTTAGATTTTTTCAACTTTCTTGGTAGTTGATGAAGTTTTAGATTTTTTCAACTCTCTTTATTGTGTGAATTATGAAATTGCTTGCTGCAAGCAATTTCATCATTTTCCACAATGTTTTCTAAATCTTTTTTCATGAGGAGTGCCAAAAAGCGTTGTTGTGTGGGAATGGGTTAATTGGATTATTGTTTTATCTGCATGGTACAGCTGCAGCAGTTTTGCTCTGTTTTAGATCTGTAATAGAACTACCTGGTAATCTATCAATGCATTATAATGTCCCATATCATGGTGCATGTATATATAAAAGGCTTTATCAATTAAAAGACAATTGATTGATTGATTGAATCAGGTTTAACGCCGCTTTTAACAGTATTTCAGTCATATTGCGGTGGCTGGAGCACCTAACAATGGATTCCTGGTATTTCTCACACAAGTACCACCACTACACTCTTTCCTGGCCTCCATCTCCAATCCCTCTTAGGTTTAGATAATTAAAAGACAAAAGAACTTTAGAATGGTCCAAATTAAAAGAGATGTAGACATTTCAAATAAATAACATTAACTTGAAAAAATAAGTACATAATATAGTATAAACCCATTACTGTTTTTCAAAATTTTAGACCACTCCAATTTCAAAGTTTTTTTCCAGAAGACAATTCAAAGTTGATTTTATTAGGAAAAAATCATTTAGTAAGGTAGAAAATATTGTGGAAAAAGAAGAAATTGCTTGTTACAAGCAATTTCTTCTTTTTCCACAATGTTTTCTCAAGTATAAAATCACAGGGATGTAAAAACAGGGATTGAATAGGAAAGGGTTAACCCTTTCCTGTTTGTTTTTTTTTTTTTTGAAAATTTTAGACTAGTCCAAATTGATAGAGTTTGCAGACAACAATGCAAACTGGATGCCATTTGAAATGAAACCATCCTATGTGGTAGAAAATATTGTGGAAAAAGGAGAAATTGCTTGTTACAAGCAATTTCTTCTTTTTCCACAATGTTTTCTTGAGTATAAAATCACAGGGTCGTTAAATCCCGTATTTGAACAGGAAAGGGTTAAACATGATTTTACCAGGAGTAATTGCTTGAAACCAACAAAATGTTTGACAAAAATGTTAAAGCAATCAGTCAATTTTCATGTAAAGATTGTCATTTATAAAACATCATTCCTTTCTTTTTATGTAATTCCTTTCTTTCTATTTCGGTTATTCCTTACTTACCTTTTAATTTACAATTGAATGTACCCATCATGGCCTCTAGTTGTGCCTCGATGTTACACATTGTCTGTGTACATTCCTTATAACCATATTTCACATTGGACAGTGTGTTCCTCTGGCTGCCGGGAGATGTAACATATGCCTTATGCATGGTTCTCACTCCTAAAAAGAAGCATTTTTTTCTTTTCACACATTGTTGTCTAATATGATCCTAGGATAATCCCATTAAGTTAAAAACCTTATTCACATGTTTTGATACAAAGAAGCGATTGGAAGAAGGTAAATACAAAATGTGCCACAATTAGATGTCCTTACAAAATATGACATTTGACTAGTAACTATGACTTTGGGGTATTTTCTTTAAATGGAGTTTAGCATCACTAAGAACATCCTTTCAATTTTATTGTTGCAAAGTACATTTAACCTGTTACCAGACAACCAAATTTTAAACTGGTCCAAATTGTTGCAGAAGACAAATTTAAGTTCACAAAATTTTGGATATCTTTTTTTACTTTTTGGGTTGAAAACATTGTGAAAAATGAAGAAATTGCAAGTAACAATCAATTTCTTCAGTGTCCAGTAATATTTTCTGAAGCTTCTTTTTCTTGGGCGTGTCAAAAAGTGTCATTGTGTGGAAATGGGTTAATCAAATAATTGCCTGTGTAGCACCAGTAGAAGGCTGTGGCCCAAGATGTCTTACCCAAAGTCACATAGAGGATAACTATTTGTCACAGTGCCATATCAACTTATCTTTCATTTCATGAGCAAGAAAAAAGCTATATCTCACTCACAGCTCTGACACCTGTCAAATTATAGCTTTTGTTGTTTACCCAATGAAAGATTTATCTTTCTTAACTCTTTCCTGGTTTTTGAAATTTTAGACTGGTCCAAATTGAAAGGGGATGCAGACGACAATGAAAATTGGATGCAATTCCAAATAAAACAATCCTATGTGGTAGAAAACACTGTGGGAAAAGGAGAAATTGCTTATTATAAGCAATTTCTCCTTTTTCCACAATGTTTTCTCAAGTATAAAATCACAGTGACCTAAAATCCTGGGTTTGAACGGGAAAGGGTTAAACAAAAACAAAGCATTGTTCTATTTCCTGCATGCAAAAAAAATATGATTATGAAATTTTTCACCAAAAATCATTACACGAATGAATTTGCTCGGCAACATGATGACATCATCATTGTCTTTGGTATCACTTTCAGCAGCTTGAAATAACCAAAAGTTTGGCTTAATCTGTGACCAGAACATTTCAATTATTTCATTTGGGTTTTTTTGGTGAACTTATCAAGTGATAATAAACAGGGATATCTTGATAAACCAAAGAAAAGCAGAAGAGAAATCCACATATGCAGAGGTGCAGACTGGTAATAAGCCCAGATCTTTTGAAATAGGGGGCATTATTAAAATATTGATATCTACTTCATTTGATAAATCTGTTGTAGTTTTTTTTACACTTAAACCTGAGTGAAATGACTGAGATTATGAAACAATTAGCTTCTCTAAGCTGTTGTAAGACCATATGAATGATTGTAACTACAATTGACGTAAAGCAGATCCCCGACCAGTAGTTTGTCAATCAAGTAGCACAGTTGAATTTTGACCTACGTTAGCCCAAAAACCCTTCGATCAGGCATTGATTTTTGTATAAAGTTTCAAATCCCTAGGTCAAATGGCTTAGAAGCCAGATCGCAGCAAACAGTTTTCAATCAAAGTTCAAATATGACCTTGACCTTTGACCGACATTTCCCTAAAACAAGAGTGTACTTCCTTGGATCATCTGCAAAAATTGAATGAAGTTTAAACATTTTTAGACTGGACCCAATTCAAAGGTTTTGCAGACGACAATTTAAAGTCGAATTTATTTGAATAACAATCATTACATAGGGTAAGAAATATTGTGGAAAAAGTAGAAATTGCTTGTTACAAGCAATTTCTTCTTTTTCCACAATATTTTCTAAATTATTAAAACGCATGGACGTAAAAACCAGGGATTAAACAGGAAAAGGTTAAGGTAATTTGGTTCAAGATTTAGAGCTTGTAAACTGTCTATGGGCGGACGGTTAAATGGGCAGACAAACATGGTGGAACCAATATACCTCCAACCTCTTCGTAGTTAGGGAGTTATTATGAATAAAATTAGGAAACAATTACCTTCTCTAAGCTGTTGTTGGACCATATAAAACTCATGTAGCTCATCAAGCTGAAACAATATTTAAGACATTACCAGATTGCAAAATTTTAGACTGGCCCAAATTGAAAGATGTTGCAGACAAAAATTTAAATGTTATGAAATTTTGGATTTTTTCACCACTCTGGGTAGAAAACATTGTGGAAAATGAAGAAATTGCTTATTACAAGCAATTTCTTCATTTTCCATGATGTTTTCCAAAGCTTTTTTCCCTTGAAGGCGTCTAAAAGCGTCACAGTGTGGGAATGGACCAAGACATTACCAGCTGACAACAAAATTTTAGACTGGTCCAAATTCGAAAAAGTTGCAGAGGACAATTCTTAAGTAATTGAATTTTCAAAATCTTTTGTTTTTGGTGTTAGAAAATATTGTTGATAATGAGGAAATTGCTTGTAACAAGCAATCTTTTCATTTCCACTATGCTTTCCAAGGCATTTTGCTTGCGGGCCTCTAAAAGCGTTGTTGTGAGGAACCGGTTTAGACATATAATCTAAACAATTTCAGAACTTTGACAAGAAAGGGGACCATCAGGGTATTACCAGGTATGTGAAATGAAAAATATTTGAAAAGATCAAAGATCCAGTAGGTCAGAAATAGAACATTTAAACATTTAGTAAGGTAGTATGGCTATTCTTAATTCAGAAAATATAACAAGGGTAAAAAGTTCTCCTACACATTCTTTGGAGTCTGAACTTCTTAGAGGATTCTTTTATGGCATGTGGGTTCACATTTATACGATATAATTCCAGTTTAATCCTTTCCCGTTTTTTTTTAAATTTCAGACTTGTCCAAATTGAAAGCTGTTGCAGACAAGAATGAAAATTGGGTTCAATTTGGAATGAAACCATCCTATGTGGTAGAAAATATTTTCGGAAACAGAGAAATTACTTGTCACAAGCAATTTCTCCTTTTCCTCAATGTTTTCTTAAGTATAAAATCACAGTGACATCAAATCCAATTTACTAGAAAGGGTTAACCCATAACCAGTTAATCACACATTTTTAGCAGTGAAGAAATTGTGACAAATTGCTTGTGGCTTGTAATAAGCAATTTCTCCTTTTCTTACAATTTTTATAACCTATTTTACACTTATTTTCAAATTTTTGAGCAATTTGTAATGTAGTCTGCAATTCCTTTGAATTTGGACAAATGTAAACAATCATACACCCTTTGGTGGGATACAAATGTCTGAAAGGTTATTAGCTGCGGCCGAGGATCAAACCTGGGACCCCATGATAAGGAGTCCTACACACTTCCACTGCGCTATGGTTTAACATTTTGTCACAGAAATCACCTGTTGTCGTTCTTATGAACAAATTCCTTATTTTAAAGAAATGAAAGATCTCCTTTAAATATTAATATAATTTCATGGATTTTACTGGCTTTTTTTTCAAGCAAGTATGCGCAGGTTAAAAATACAAAGTTACAAATTACAATACCTTTGATAGATGAAACTCGAGTCTTTTCAAATACCTTTCTGCAGACTTAAGTTGCTGTAAATAGACAAAAATAAAAGTCAGATATTGATTTAGGTGATGGGACATCAAGCTTGATCCCATTCCCCAAACAATGATTCCTTTTGACACCCCTCGAGACAATAATTTGGGAAAACATTGGGTGAAATGAAGAAATTGCTTGAAACAAGCAATTTCTTCATTTTACACAATTTTTCTACCTAGTCAGTTGAATAAAATCTAAAATTTTGTAAACTTTAAATTGTCTGCAACATCTTTCAATTGGACCAGTCTGAAATTTTGCCATTTAGCAATACTGTTTAAAACAGTCTTAAATTCTATTTTTGTTTAAGAGCCCTGAAAACTAACACAAGGTTCTTTTGAGAGTCCTGGCTGGGTATTTGCGAGTCTCAGACTCTTATAACCCTGTTTTAACTTCTTAAATCTATTGCAAAATTGTTTTTAATTGCCAAATGAAGGATCACATTGTGCAAAGGTGCACTTGCTTGTCATTTGCTTTCTAACAGCGTTTTTCTACAAAGTCATCCTCAAATGAGTCATACACAAATGTGTTTAATAGCTTTCACAATCTCTGAACCTTGAATATCTCTGCTTTGGCAGTAGGTGTTACTAAGAGGAAGATCAGAATGCACATTTGTGCAGCATAATCTTAATCCACACTTAGTACAGTTTTTCAATTAACCCTCGAAATGTACTTACTGATATTTGAGTCATCTTAACCCATTCCCACTCAGCGCCACTTTTAGATGCTCCCAAGAAAAAAGCTTTGGAAAACATTGTTGAAAATGAAGAAATTGCTTGTTACAAGCAATTTCTTCTTTATCCACAATGCTTTCTACCCAAAAAGTAGAAAAATCCAAAATTTCATATGCCTTAAAATGTCGTCTGCAACTCCTTTCAATTTGGACCAGTCTAAAATTTTGTTTTGTGGGAATGTGTTAAAGCATTCACCAACTACAGTTGTGAATGTTAGAGGCAGAAATTTGCATGTGCGCAAAATTTATGTGTTTCGTTATCACAAATTTTTTTGGTTGCATTTATGTCAGAGATGTACAATCTTGAAAAACTAGGAAAATAACTTTCAGGAATTTTGTACTACACATGACGAAGAATTTTGGCACCTCCGATAACAACCAGGGTTTAACACTTCACTGATTTGCAAAATTTTAGACTGGTCCAAATAAAAGGTTTAGCAGAGGACAATTTAAAGCTGATTTTATTTGAAAAATAATAATTCAGTAGGGTAGAAAATATTGTGGAAAAAAGAAGAAAGTTACAAGCCATTTCTTCTTTTTCCAAATTTTTTTCTCAAGTATAAAAATACTGGGAGGTAAAAGCCATGGATTAAACAGGAAAGGGTTAATATTATCTTGTATTAGCCAGATTTTGCTTAAAATCTTACCAGATCACAAATCAATATATCAAGGCAATGGTAAAGATCGGTGTTAAATTATCATATAGACAGCAATTTGTGCACCTTGCCTCTTTCCTCAAAAGACCATTGACTTTTTTTTCCATTTTGCTTTATTTGTCATAGACCTCAGCAGTAGAACGAATGCAAGTATTCTATGATCACTCAATCATCCACTCCAATCGATATAATATTTTAATCTCAAATGAGAATTTACAATATATAAATAAATACATATAAACCTATTACCAGACAACAAAATTTTAGACTAGCCCAGATGGAAAGAAAATGAAGACAACAAGTTGACAGAATTTAGAAGTCCTTCGTCTTTTAGGCTAGAAAACATTTTGGATAAGAAGAAATTGCTTGTAACAAGCAATTTCTTCATTATCCACAATGCTTTCTACTCCAAACAAGCAATTTCTTCATTATCCACAGTGTATTCTACCCATAAGGACTAAGATTTTTAAAATTTCATCAACTAAAACTTGTCATCTGCATCTTCTTTGAACTTGGACCAGTCTAACTATTTTGTCTTCTGGTATTGGTTTAAGCAATCATTCCAGACAAATCTCCAACAGACATTGACTACCTGTCATCAATCAGGGTTTCAAGTGGAAAGAAGAGGAATCAAAACAAAGCTTCTTTTGATGTCCAAAATAATCCTCTTCTCCTCATCAGAAAAACAGACAACTAGGTACACTTTTGTCTTAACTCATTACCAGACAAGAGAATTTAAGACATCCAAATTGAAAGAATTTGCAGATAACAGTTTACAGTATATAAAATATCTATTTTTTTTTACTTTTCTCGGTAGATTTAACATTGTGAAAAATGAAGAAATTGCCTGTTACAAGCAATTTCTTCATTATCCACAACATTTTCTACCTCAAAAGACAACAAAATTCAAATTGCCTCAACTAAGAATTGTCGCATGTTGCATCTCGGAATTTGGATCAGTTCAACATTCTCTGGTCAGGTGATGGGTTTATATCAAATTGTATAGCAAACAAGATGTGTTTGTAAAATAAAATGCCCCCACAACAGGACTAAACGTTGACCTTGGCATGTGTCCTTGACCCTATCACATGACCTTGACATGAGGCGATGCGTATTATGGAGATGTATCATGCCAAATATGAGCATTGTATCTTGAATAGGCTGTTAGTAATTGGCAATGTTAAGTTTTTTGGATAAGTTTTACAGACAGACCAACAGAGGGAAAGACTGAATGATGGACAGACAGACGGACAACGGTAAATAATATGCCCCCGATCTTTCGATGTGGGGGCATAAAAAGTTTTGTTGTTTTATTTATTTTACTTCATCTGAACCTAATGTAAAACACAATTTACAAAACATGACATGCTGCAATATCAAACAAGGAAAACCGAACATGACGACCTAAACTATTGTTTATAAGTATAGAATATTTGCCCTTTTAACCCATTTTACACAATAAGGCCCTTTGAAGCCCCTCGAGAAAAAAGCTTTGAAAACCTTGTTGGAAAGGAAGAAATAGCTGGTAACAAGAAATTTCTTCAATATCCACCAATGTTTTATACCTACTATGACAAATTGATCAACTAAATACAATGTATTGTTGTCTGCTAATTCTGGACCATCTTAATTTGTCGTATGGTAATTGGTTAATACCAAGCAAAAATAAAAAATTCAAGCAACATATTACAAAGATGAGAATTACAAAAAAACCTTGTAAATTATCTAAACACAAATTAGATACTAATGACCCATTACCACATCATTCTGCCGTTTGATACACTAATGAAAATACTGTTGAAAAACTAGGGAGAAGGAGAAAATGCTCTTGCAATAAATCTGACCATATATGGCCCTTATTCTTTATTTTGAAGCATTTTCAAATTTTCATCTTACAATTATTCTTATTTGGACTAGTTTAAAAAAAATGCCTGGTAATGGGTCAAAATTAAAGAGTAAGAATTCAAATTAAACCACAGAACTCAATACCAACACATCTAATGTTGACACCAAAGCATTTATTTTCCTTTTCAAGCACAACACTTCACTTCACTGTACCGGATTTCATGATGATTCTAGATTTAGGCGTCGGACAAGACAGGATCAAGATCGTAAATTGATCTAAATAGAGCCATCCAAGCACCAACAGTGCATGACAGATCGGATTTAACCAATTCCCACAAAATCCCCCTTTTTTTTGCATGTCAAGGAAACAAGTTGGAAAAACATTGTGGAAAATGAAGAAATTGCTTGTATCAAGCAATTTCTTCATTTCATAAAAATGTTTCCCCAAAATTGACATTCATTTTCACCCTTGTCATGCTGAATTATAAATCCTCAACAAAATTGCAAAAAAATCAAAGGGCTGACAGCACTGAAAGCACCAAATTATGGCTCAAAGTTGATTTTGAAAATGTATCTTGTAACCAATTCTGGCATAAAAAGGCAAGTAGGTTGTATAGACTATGATCAGACTGCACATATGTGCAGTCTGATTTTCGTCCATACCTCCTACCAAAGCAGTCAGCAAAGCCTTTGAATTTGCACTAGTCTAAAATGTCAACTGTGGGAATGTGTTAACTCACCTTGGATTGCTTACTGCAGAAACAGATAATGCGAAAAGCAAAAACTAATTAACCCTTGTCATGCTGAATTAAAAATCCTATACAAAATTGCTTCAAATCATAGGACTGACAGTGCTGGAAGGTGTTAACCCGTTCCCACACAGTGACGCTTTTGGACGCCACTCAAGAAAAAACATTTGGGAAAACAATGAATAAAATGAAAAAATTGCTTTTCTTCATTCTATACAATGTTTTCTTTCTAGAAAGTTGAAAAAATCTAAAATTTCATCAAATTTGAATTGTCGTCTGCAATGCCTCTCAATTTGGACCAGTCTAAAATTTTGCTGCTTGGGATTGGGTTAATAAGGTTCAATATTTAATTTGAAAATTGATACATGTAATTAAAGCAACTCTGGCTGAAAGGGAACAAGCAGGAGGCATAGACAAAGATCAGACTCCTAACAAAACAAGAATATTTAGGGTTCAGCTTGACAAGGGTAAAATAAGCTCCACAAGGGCATTTCTCGAATAAAGTCTAACTGAACTGTTCTGCCTTATAAATATTTTTTTCTAATAAAAGAAGTGAAATGTTGTATGTAGTATTAAAGGAATATTTCATGCATTATCATACCTTATCAGTCTCATGTAGCCTTCCCTAAAACCATACAAGAATACAATACATCAAACCTTGACCTCCTTTCTACTATGCTAAACCATCTTGCTACATAAGCATTCTATACATTTTTCCAGGTGACATAATTTTTAGAAAATATTTCCTGACAACAACAACATAATGACCACCTTTATCAATATTAGCATATTTCTTGACAAGATTAAAAACATAACAACTGAGGTGCATTCTTTTCGTTCAGATTTTTAAGATTTTCATTTAGAATTATAAGAAAAAGCGTTCTTTAGTTCAAGATTTTTAAGCCACTTACTAAAAATCTCACTTAATTCCTAATGAGGAATTTAAGCATACTCAGCATTGGTTTAACCCATTCCCACACAGCAAAATTTTAGACTGGTCCAAATTGAAAGAAGCTGCAGACGACAATTTCAAGTTGATAGAAAATTAAACTTTTTCTTCAATTTGGGTAGAAAACATTGTGGATAATGAAGAAATTGCTTGATACAAGCAATTTCTTCATTATCCACAGTGTTTTCATAAGCATTTTTCTCTAGGGGCGTAAAAAAGAGGGATTGAGTTGTAATGGGTTAAACAAGTAGCCTTTACGAGGTCGAAAATGTTCACTCAAAATGATAAAGATCAATCTTTAGGAGGTCTCAAAAATCTCATTTAGTTGGATTTTTCATCACATCCAAAAGATACCATTCCAGATAACTTTAGAGTGACCCAAATCAATGTCCCAGTGGTTAGAGGTTATGATGCCTATACAATGTTAACCGATTACCAGACAACAAAATTTTAGACCAAGTCTTGTCCAAATTCAAATTAGTTGTAAACAAAAATATAAAGTTTATGAAGTCTTAGATTTGTTCACCTTTCCTGGTAGAAAACATTGTGTAAAATGAAGTAATTTCTTCCTTTTGCACAATGTTTTCCCAAATGTTTTTCTTGTGGGGGGGGGGGGGTCCAAAAGTGTCACTGGGTTAAACCACTACCACACAACGATAATTTTTTATATAGAAAACTTTGTGGGAAAAGGAGAAATTGCTTGTAACAAGCAATTTCTCATTTTCTCACTTTGTTTTTTACATTATTTCGCACTTATTTTCAAATTTTAAAAACAATTTTAAATATAGTCTTCAACTTCTTTCAATCTAGTCTAAAATTTTGTCGACTGGTAATGGGTTAAGCTTTTTTTCATCAAATTGAAAGATGAGGTAAATTCCAAATTAATTTTGTAAAATGACAGACAGTACTTTGAAAAGGGAGATTTTCTAATTAAATGTAACTTGGTCTTTAGCAATGATTACATTATGCTTTTCATAACCCTTGTTATACTGAATAATTTATCCACTTTTCACTATATTTCAAAACTGTGACATAATTAGATTGATGTTGAGTTCCAAGATTTTCTCAAAACAACAAGAACAATCAGGTAGTGTAGGCTAAGATCAGACTGCACATCTGTGCAGGCTGATCCTAGTCTATACACCTGCAAAAGCCATTGCCGAAGCAAAAATATTCCGGGATCAGCATGACAAGGGTTAATTTAAATTCAAATCTCGAAAAATACAAAAATATAAATTTGTCAACAGCAAAAGCGTGGAGCAAGGATCATTCTTCCACCTGGCACATAAAAGTGCTTTTATGATGGGGTAGACACTCTAGAATTTTATCTCTTGCCAACCATCATATTTCTTTTTTTTTTTCTTAAAAAAAAAAGATGCTACAGGCCTTAAATGTTGCAAAATAAAGCCATTTAAAATCAAAGTGTTCGAGTCCATGAGCTGGGCAAATGGAGTAAGTGGGCGGGGCAAGTGATTGGTCATTTCTAATGATTACTGACAACATAGTCTTCAGGACGGCATGATTTCATATGGAACCCAATTATGCGCTCTATATGTTACAGGTTTTTCTCCCTTCAAATTATCGAACCATGCATAAAATGAGATAACCGAGTCATTTCAATAATTGTACTGTCCTATGAGTAATTTCCTCATTAATGCATTTTTAATTGATTTTCAGTTCTTTGTCTGTTTATGAATCTAATCTGATACCTTAACCCATTACTGAACAACAATATTTTTGACCGGCCCATATTGAAAACTATTTCAGAAAACAGTTTTAAAGTTTTTAAAATCTTTGTCTGTTGGGGCACAAAACATCGAAGATAATGAAGATTCATGCAGAAAAGGCACTTCAAACAGCAGTAAATTTCAAAGAATCTTCATTTGAAAGGCATGCAAAATAAAACAATGACTAATAATTTATCAATTATTCAATAATTAGCCCGTTCCCTACACATTCCTGCATTTATATAAGTTATATAAGAAAGGTTTGATTGACTGATTGATTGATTGATTGTTTGATTGTGATTGAATGATTGATTGATTGAATGAATTGGGTTTTGTGCAACTTTTAACAGTATTTCAGTCATATTGTGGTAGTTGGAGCACCTAACCCTAGTATTTCTAGCATCAGCACTACCCCTACATCTTTTGTGAGCCTCCAGCTGCTCATCCCACCTAGGTTACAAGTATCCACCCATTGGAATAAAAGGTTCGAGGAAACAAAATGGAAAATAAAGATATTGAATAATTAGTAGATATTGATTAATGTAGAATTTGTAGTATTGACCAGATTCTGACCATTACCTTAAAGTGTGACCTTGGCCTTTGACATACAGGGATGTCTCCTTCAAAACACATTGATCTACTGATCAAGAGAGTAATTGAAAGAAATCAGTTTAAATTTCCAAGTCTGCAACTTCTTTGAATATGGACTGGACTAAAATTATATTGTGTGGGAATGGGTTAATAGATGTTTAAGAGATCTGGACCTTAAATTCAACATGAACACGTGATCTTGGCCTCTGACAAGGCAGTTTCCAATCCCATCAAGGTTCGATCCCCGACGGCGGCAATACTCTTTCCGACATTTGTCTACCACCAATGGGCAGATAATCGTAAGCCTATGTGGGATAGCAGCTGGAGGCTAGGAAAGGGTGTAGTGGTAGTACTGGTGCGAGAAATACCAGGAATCCATTGTTAGGTGCTCCAGCCGCCGCGATATAACTGAAAGATTGTTAAAAGCGGCGTTAAACCCCATTCAAACAAACAAACAAAATCCCATCAAGGCCTAATATCACAATCAGGAGGAATATTGATTAAATAAACAACAAAGAGAGGGTAGGGGTGCAAAAATCTTCATCAGCAATGTGGATAATGGATTCATGAAATTCTGAAATCATAATATTAACCCTTGTCATGCTGAATATAATCTTTATCTGAAATTACCTCAATATCATAGCCCTGAAAGCACTAGAAGCACTTTAATTTTTTTATCAACAACTCTGGGTTTTCGGAGTCAAACAGGAGGTGAAGACTAAGATCAGACTGCACTTATGTAAAGGCTGATCTTTGTCTTTACCTCATGCAAAATCAGGAATATTTTAAGTTCAGCATTAGAAGGGTTGAATTAACCCTTGTCATGCTGTAAAATTACCTTACTGAATTGCTGTAAAATCAAAGGGCTGAAAGAACTAATAGAACTTGTTCAAAAATCAATATTTCTTTTAGAAATCAACTTCATAAACAACTCGGGCAGGAAAAGTACAAGCAGGAGGTGTAGACTAAGATCAGCCTGCACATACATGCAGTCTGATCCTTAGTCTATGTCTCCTGCCAAAACCAGAATATTGTGGGTTCAGCATGACAAGGGTTAATATGACTGTGTTTTCTATAGATGTAAAACTCCTAAAAAATATCTAGATCTTCATAATTATGTTGTAATGTGATGTTTTACCATGGAAATTAGTTTTTTCATGAGTTTCAGTAGACAGTTTATAAACAAATGCTATGGAGGAAAATCATGAGAAAATGCAATAGCAGGCTTTCACTCATGAATAATGTAAATTCTTGGTAGATGTAAAAATTCACACACCCAACTAATGAACATATAATTATGTAAGATGTTCTCTCCCCAAGTTGGCAACACTTAACCCTTTTACTTTTCTTGAGGGGCATCAAAAACGGTCTAACCAGTTGGTCAAAGATTTTTTCAAATTTTATTAATTGAAAATTGTTGTCTGCAACATCTCTGAATATTGACGAGTCTTTATTTCTATTCATTTTTTTTTGTTGTTGTTGTTGTTTGGAAATGGCTAAATAATGTTGTCTGTAATCCTTTGATTTGTTTGAATGGGGTTTTATGCCGCTTTCAACAATCTTTCAGTTATATCGCGGCGGCTGGAGAACCTAACAATGATATCCTGGTATTTCTCATACCAGTACTACCATTACATCCTTTCCTAGCCTCAAGCTGCTATCCCACATAGGTCTACGATTATCGACCCATTGGTGAGAGACAAATAGTTGGAAAGGATGAATGCCGCCGTCGGGGATCGAACCCGGGACCTCTAGATTGACAGTTCGACACGCTACTAACTGAGCCATGACGGCGGCCTGTTATCCTTTGAATATGGTGCATTTGTGCTGAAGAAAAATGATATTGGAGAAAAGTTATTAGTTTGATCACTATTGATTCTGCTTCTTGGAGATGACACTGGTAATTAATAACAGGCTCAAACAGAAAGCTACTTGCAGGTTTTAAAATTTCGTCCTACTGATTGCAATGCCACACTCCAACCACAATCATCTTAAACTTATATTTAACCCACTTCCCCCCATTTTGGAGACCCCTTCCCCACAAAAAAAAGAAAAAAATCATCATAAAATGAAGAAATTTCCTTGAAACAAGCAATCATCTACATCATTTTTTACCAAGAATGACAAGGATTTTTGAAATTTTACCAAATTGAATTTTTCATCTGCAGTGTCTTTCGATCCATTCCTACATTATAAAATTTTAGACCAGTCCCAATTCAAAGAAGTTGAAGACAACAATTTAAAGATGATAAAATCTTTAAAATCTTTGTCATTTGGGATTTCTAACAAGCAATTTCTTCATTTTTCACTTTGATTTCCAAAGCTTTCATATAGAGGGGCATTTAAAAGTGTGATTGTGTGGGATTGAGTTAACCCTTTCCCGTTCAAATACGGGATTTTATGTTCCTGTGATTTTATACTCAAGAAAACATTGTGGAAAAAGAAGAAATTGCTTGTAACAAGCAATTTCTAATTTTTCCACAATATTTTCTACCACATAGGATGGTTTCATTTCAAATGGCATCCATTTTTCATTGTTGTCTGCAACCTCTTTCAATTTGGACCAGTCTAAAATTTTCTTATGTGGGAATTGGTTAAATGACAATGTACATATGGGTCAAAAAGAGAGTTGGTTGAGTCTCAATAAAGATATAATTTGAAATTATGCAAATATTGTTATCTTTGAAATGAAAACTTATCAATAACCTGCTAACTTAGAGGTTGTTTGCTTTGGATTTGTCCCAATCCAACACAATCATGCTTTTTTACACCCCAAAGAGAAAAAGCTTTGAGAAAATGAAAAAATTGCTTGTCACAATAAATCTGCAGTTTCCTTTTGCAACTTCTTTAACCCATTCCAACTCAAGCCCTCCTTTTTACGCCCCACAAGAAAAAAGCTTTGGAAAACATTGTGGACAATGAAGAAATTGCTTGTGACAAGCAATTTCTTCATTATCCACAATGTTTTCTATCCCAAAAGACGAAAAAAAATAAAATTCAATCAACTTGAAATTGTCGTCTGCAGCTTCTTTCAATTTAAACCAGTCTAAAATTTTCTTGTGTTGGAATGGGTTAAATTTGGACCAGTCTAAAAGTTGGTCATCTGGTAATGGGTTAAGCAAGATATCACATATACTAAATTATTGATACTCAGATGTTGATTGACTATCCTATATTTTACCCTTTAGTTTTTCACAATTTTAGACGTCTCCCAACTCAAACAGGTAGTAGAGTAAGTACAATTCAAAATGATACCATTTAATGTGACAGAAAACATTGTGGTAAAAGAAGAAATTGCTTGTTACAAGCAATTTCCACAATGTTTTCCCCTGGTAAAGTATTCAAAGGAACATACAAATTAGGGATTGTAAGCGAAAAGGTTAGTGATCAAATTTATCAAATATTTATTGCTATAACATCGTTCCAGTCTTAAAACCCATTCCCACTTAACAAGAATTTATACCAGTCAAAATTGAAATTTTGTTGCGGATGACAAATTTCAATTGATGAAATTTTGATTTTTTTTTTACTTTTGGATTAGAAAACAATGTAATTAATGCTGGAAATTATGTATGCTGAGCAAAAATTTGATAAGCCCCAAAATAGTACCCTGTTTTATTGACTCTCCTTACAAGGTTTGGTGCATGAACTCATAAAAGGCTCCCAAATACACCCTACCATGATGATTGGATTCAATGAAATCCTGTGACCTCCAGAAAATGTAATAAGCATGTTACCAATACATCACTGAGGTGTTTATTCAGCAATTTAATATTAACCAAATCATATTCACCATGTGTGGCAAATAAATGAAATAAATAAATAAATACATGAATGGTTGTTTTTCAAAAGTCAATTCATTTAATAACCTAGATGAACAAGATGTGTTTGTGAAACACTATGCCCCCAAAACAGGATTTCTTTAGAAACGGGTAAAGGGTTAAAATTTTGACCTTGACGAAATGACCTTCCCCAGTTGCGCCTTGTTGAGACCTATCTACATACCAAATATTAGCATTGTAACTTAATCAGGGTTGAAGTTATAGGAAAATGTTTAGTTGGCAGGTTAAGTTTTGCAGACAGACAGACAGACAAACAGACACCTGTAAAACAATATGCCCCCGATCTTATCGATGCGGGGGCATAAAAAGGTATTAACAAATTTTGAAAAAAAAATTACTTATATATCATACATGGACATAAGCCATGTTTTTCATCCAAAATTCTTTGATGGAATCTGATAAAGGTACACCTAAGGATCATTTCTGTGAATTTTGGTTGAATTCTGTTCAGTGCTTTCTGAGAAGTAAAAGTTAAAGTAAAAGTTTATAGACACATGAAAGACACAACACCATGACAGTAGCTAGCTGGCTTTGAGCCAGTTGAGTTAAAAAGAAAAGAAAACCCCAAAAAAGACCACAATATTGGCATAATATACAAAATAATTTACAATAAGAATGAACTTGGTTCATAAATTTAAGTCATTACCTTCTGTTGTATTTGTGGATATATTGAATATATTTGTCTTATTCATGACTTATTTGTCAAATAAGGATGCTTGTTTATTCAAAGATGCCCTGCTGTTGATTGTTTGATCAACATTATACACAGGGAATATTACAACAGTGTCTTTTTCTATGCGTTGTTATCGTGTTCCAGAATCGTGTGTAGGTATTTTTATTGGATGAGACCGAAGGTCGAATCCAATAAAAATACCTACACACGATTCGAGAACACGATAACAACAAATAGAAAAACACACTGTTGTAATATTCCTTTTATTATATACATTTTAGGAAATGACATTTAAATGGCTAAGAAATAACCAACTTTCCGAAAAACCCGGATTGCCAATACACAAAAAAAGAAGTCAGTGTTTCACGGTACTCGACGAACACGTTTTTTTGCTACACGCCGAATATTGATTTTTTTTCTGTCGAGTTGTATTTGACAGCCAGGTTTTACTCCATATCTTTTATAGGTATATAATAAAGTGCCTTATTTCATGCTGGCAAAACTGTATTGCTGGGTTGTTTTTGTAGCTACAAGAGTGCTCATTGTCGAGTAATTTGCAGGAACTCAATATACTGGCAAAAGACTTTTGAGTATTTAATGAAAGGTTTTTAAAAAAAAGTTACATAACATATGACCTCATTACTGTATGATGACTTCAGTACAAATATGAAAGAGCCTGCATATGCTACAGATATGAAAGAGCTTGAATGTATGAAGGATATAACAGAACTTGCTGTATTTAACAAACAATAAAGCTTTTAAGTGCCCCTCAGTATAAAAGCTTTAAGAATACATTGTGGAAAATGAAGAAATTGCTTGTCAAAAGAAATTTCTTCATTATCTGTAACATTTTCTACCCAAAAAGACAGAGATTTTAAAACTTTCACCCACTTAAAATTGTGGTCTGCCACTTCTTTGTAATTGGACTGGTTGAAAGTTTTAACGTCTGGTAATGAGTCAAGATATAGGAGAGCTTGCAATAACTAAAGATACAGCAAAGCTTGCATTTACCTAAGATGTGAGATACCTTGTATTCACTAAATTTGTGAGAGGCATTGCATGTACTTAAGCAGGGGTGTGGAATTCCCGTACCCGATTTGTCCCACACAGGCTGTTTTACCTGCGGGCAAGTACATTTTTCGAGGCTACTTGTCCATGGACAAATATCAGGGCAAATCTTGGAATGGTACTAAATAGATAGGAGAGATTTATGAGTGTAATGTTTGTATCTAAGGCTAGAAAATATTGTTTTTAATGAAAAAATGCCAAGTTCCAGCATTTTATTCTTTAAAAATAATGTTTTCTCAAAATTTATATGTTCTTCATCTTTTCACGGGCAAGTCCATTTTGATCCTGGACAAGTAGATAATCACATTTTACTTGTCCATGGACAAGTAGAAAAAATCCGTATTTCCACATCCCTGACTTAAGATATCAGAGACCTTGCATTCACTTAAGTTGTGAGAGAGCTTGCATTTACTTGAGATATGACAAACCTTGCATTCACTTAAGTTGTGAGAGACATTGTATTTACCCAAATCTACCCAAATCTACATTCTAGTATTACCTGTGCTGTGGAGGTCCCATCCAAGTCTCTACTTTGCAAGTCATCTATGTCTTCCTTGGTGGCATCAATGAATTCCCTATTTATATATATCAAGGTGTATTAGATTACATGAATAACCTGTAAACAATCAACTTTCAGACATATAGCCTGAGAAGATTACCTTAACCCTTTCCTACTTTTTTTTAAATATTAGACAGGTCCAAACTGAAAGAGAATGCGGATGCCAATGAAAATCGGTTGCAATTTGAAATGCAATCATCCTATATGATAGAAAAAATTGTGGAAAAAGAAGAAATTGCTTGTTACAAGCAATTTCTTCTTTTTTCACAATTTTTTCTCAAGTATAAAACCACAACACCGTAAAATCCTGTGTTTGTACAGGAAAGGGTTAAATTTAGAACATACTCAAATGACCCAATACATGAATTATCGATACATTATTATTTAATTTTTAGTTTTGTCTATCAAAAACCAGCGTTCTGATTGGTCAAAAAATTTAATTCATACCTCCATGAACAAAATTTTTAGCACACAGTGATTTTGTATGTTTCCGCACAAAATAGTCCCACGCAAAAAGGTATCAAAATTTGTAAAGTTTTTACTTTTTTTGCTCAATGTTATTAAACTATAAGAAATGAAGAGAATATTTTTTGTTTTCATGGAGGTATGAACCGAAAAACCTATTCACACAATGTATGAATCTGCTTTGCATATTCATACAGTCTGATTAGTTTTTTCGGTTCATACCTCAATGAAAACAAAAATTATTCTCTTCATCTCTTAAATGAATTCTATTTTTTGAAGAAAAATTGACAAACAAGGTAACAAACTAAAAATTCCACAACATGTCCAATACAATGTTGCGTAAGTGAAAACTGACTTTCTTTGAAACTAGTGAAGTATGATGTACCTAAACTTTGAAAAAGTCTGCTTTATTGGAAACTAATAATTAAAAATCTAAAATATAAAGTTGTCCAAGATATTAGTGTAATGTAAGCATACCCAAGTTTGAACAAAATCCTGTCAGAAACAAGAGCCGTTAGAGATGGATTATGCTCCACAAATATAGCCCCGTCACAAAAAGTATAGAATAAATGGAGAAAAGGGTTCGGACAGACCAACAGCCAAAATGTGGCTAAATGCTTGCCTTATTCCAGACACGCTGAATTGCAACATACAACCATGAGCTATGCCTTGACCTTGGTGCTATCTGAAATTTTGTTTCAACTGGCACGTCTTTGGTAGAGAAAACAATTGTGAAAAGTTATTTTGAAATCCAACCATTACTTTAGGAGCTATCTCCAGACATACTTAATTTCAATGATTTATCTAGACCTTGGAGTTATCTATTTTTTTTCAAAAGGCAAATTTACTCATTATACAGAACAATTTCCCAAAATTAATTAGAAATCCATCCATAATTGAAGGAGCTTTGCTCTGGACATGTTTAACATTTACAGTAGACCTTCAGCTATAACTTTGACCTTTGAGCTATCTGAAAAATTTTCACAAATGGCACATCTACTCATGATAGAGAACATATTGTGCAAAGTTATTTTGCAATCCAACCATTACTCTATGAGCTATGTTCCAGACAAGGTCAATTTTTAATGTTTGACTCTTAACTGTGACCTTGACCTTGGAGCTATCAAAAAACCGTGTAGATATCAAGGTGGACGTACAGAATGAAAGATGGACAGACAACAAGAGGGCCGTTGGCCCTGGGGCGCTCACCTGAGATAAAGGCTCTTTTTCTTTCAACAGTCTAATTTCATGTTAAGGTAAGGATTATGAAAAAAGTGGGCCACAATTACATATAAAGACTATGAACCTGGGAATCCAAAAGTCCAAATTACAAATTCCAAGGCTTTAGTGCCGATTTGAAAGAAGGAAAAAACTTTTTCCATGGGTTATAATTTCAGAAATAAGAAAGAAGTCTGTGAACTTATGCTTCATGCCTATAACCCCCCCCCCCCTGGGTCTGCCCCTGGAGACCCGAGGATCATGATTTTAGCTATTTTGTAAGAGGTCAATAAACTGATGCTTCATGCAAAATATCAAGGCTGTACGCCTTCTGGGTCAGGAGGAGAAGATTCTTAAAGATTATTTTGAAATTTCACTTTTGTTGCCATGGCAACCAGAGTTTTTAACGGATTTCAATTCTTTTAGCTAATTTTAAGGTGGACCACCTAAGGAATTTTTCTGCAAAATTTGTTTCAAATTGGCCCTGTGAATTGGGAGGAGATGTCATTTAAAAAATTGTTCTTTATTTCTATGTAAACCCCACCCCCCTGGGGCTCCGCCCCTGGGGACCCGAGGATCATGATTTTAGCTATTTTGAAAGAGGTCAATATACTGATGCTTCATGCAAAATATCAAGGCTCTATGCCTTCTGGGTCAGAAGGAGAAGATTTTTAAAGATTATTTTAAAATTTCACTTTTGTTGCCATGGTAACCAGAGTTTTAACGGATGTCAATTCTTTTAACTATTTTTGAAGGGGACCACCTAAGCAACATTTCTGCCAAATTTGGTTCAAATCAGCCCAGTGGTTTGAGAGGAGATGTCATTTAAAAAATCATTCTTTATTTCTATATAAACCCCACCCCCCTGGGGCTCCGCCCCTTGGGACCCGAGGATCATGATTTTAGCTATTTTGAAAGAGGTCAATATACTGATGCTTCGTGCAAAATATCAAGGCTCTACACCTTCTGGATCAGGAGGAGAAGATTTTTAAAGATTATTTTAAAATTTCACTTTTGTTGCCATGGCAACCAGAGTTTTTAACGGATTTCAATTCTTTTAGCTATTTTTGAAGGGGACCACCTAAGGAACATTTCTGCCAAATTTGGTTCAAATCGGCCCATAGGTTTGAGAGGAGATGTCATTTAAAAAATCATTCTTTATTTCTATATAAACCCCATCCCCCTGGGGCTCCGCCCCTGGGGACCCGAGGATCATGATTTTAGCTATTTTGAAAGAGGTCAATATACTGATGCTTCATGCAAAATATCAAGGCTCTACACCTTCTGGGTCAGGAGGAGAAGATTTTTAAAGATTATTTTAAAATTTCACTTTTGTTGCCATGGCAACCAGTGTTTTTAACAGATTTCAATTCTTTTAGCTGTTTATGAAGGAGATCATCTCAGGAACATTTCTGCCAAATTTGGTTCAAATTGGCCCAGTGGTTTAGGAGGAGATGTCGTTTAAAGAAATTGTTGATGGACGACGCACGACACAAGACGCACGACGGACGCCGGACGGACGCCGGACAAAAGACGATCACAATAGCTCACTTGAGCACTACATGCTCAGGTGAGCTTAAAAGCAGCTATATGCTTGCCCTTCCCGGAGGTTAATAAATCTTACAATGCAAGTCAAAGGATTTGTCAAATGGCAACCACCTTGGAAACCATCCTTGAAATAGGCAATTGAAGAATATCTAAAATTCCAACTTTTTGCACCACTTTTAACAGTATTTCAGAGCACCAATCCATGGATTTCCTGGTATTTCTCACACCAGTAATACCACTACATCCTTTCCCAGCCCCCAGCTGCTCAACCCAAATTTATTTAACCCTTTCCTGTTAAATTGATCTTTGAGAGTTTTTCTGGTCCAAATTAAGAGGTTGCAGATGACAATAAAAATTGGATGCAATATGAAATGAAACCATCCTATGTGGTAAACAAGAGGGCCGTTTGCCCTGGGGCGCTCACCTGAGATAAAGGCTCTTTTTCTTTCAACAGTCAAATTTCATGTTAAGGTTAGGATTATGAAACAAGTGGGCCACAATTACATATAAAGACTATGAACCTGGGGATCGAAAGTCTAAATTACAAATTCCAAGGCTTTAGTGCTGATTTGAAAGAAGGAAAAAACTTTTTCCATGGGTTATAATTTCAGAAATAAGAAAGAAGTCTGTGAACTGATGCTTCATGCCTATACCCCCCCCCCCGGGTCCACCCCCTGGAGTCCCTAGGATAATGATTTTAGCTATTTTGTAAGAGATCAATAAACTGATGCTTCATGCAAAATATCAAGGCTCTACGCCTAAGGGGTCATGAGGAGATTTTTAAAGATTATTTTAAAATTTCACTTTTGTTGCCATGGCAACCAAAGATTTTAACGGATTTCAATTCTTTTAGCTATTTATGAAGGGGACCACCTAAGGAACATTTCTGCCAAATTTGGTTCAAATCAGCCCATAAAATTTCACTTTTGTTGCCATGGCTCCGCCCCTGGGGACCCGAGGATCATGATTTTAGCTATTTTGGAATAGGTCAATATACTGATGCTTCATGCAAAATATCAAGGCTCTACGCCTAAGGGGTCATGAGGAGATTTTTAAAGATTATTTTAAAATTTCACTTTTGTTGCCATGGCAACCAAAGATTTTAACGGATTTCAATTCTTTTAGCTATTTATGAAGGGGACCACCTAAGGAACATTTCTGCCAAATTTGGTTCAAATCGGCCCATAGGTTTGAGAGGAGATGTCATTTAAAAAGTCGTTCTTTATTTCTATATACACACACACCACCACCCCCCACCCCCCTGGCTCTGAGCCTTCTGGGTCAGGAGAAGATTTTTAAAGATTATTTTAAAATTTCACCTTTGTTGCCATGGCAACCAGTGTTTTTAACAGATTTCAATTCTTTTAGCTGTTTATGAAGGAGATCATCTCAGGAACATTTCTGCCAAATTTGGTTCAAATTGGCCCAGTGGTTTAGGAGGAGATGTCGTTTAAAGAAATTGTTGATGGACAACACACGACACAAGACGCACGACGGACGGACGGACGCCAGACAAAAGGGGATCACAATAGCTCAATTGAGCCATACATGCTCAGGTGAGCTAAAAATATTGTGGGAAAAAGGAGAATTTGCTTGTTACAAGCAATTTCTTCCTTTTCCACAATGTTTTCTCAAGCATAAAATCAGAGCAACATAAAATCCCAGATTGTACAGAAGGTTAACACGAATACCTTATTCCTTTCTTTACACTCTGAAACATCAGAAGGGCTCTATTTGGTCGTGGAACTTTAGGAATCTTTGGCGACTTCCGAAAACTCACTCCTACCCCACCTTTTCCTACAGGTGCTTGTTTCTGGGTTGGCATTGTGGCCCCTCTGTGATGTCTAAAAGATTCCCCTAATACCATAGCCCCAGGGGCAGGCTTTTTCTGGGTACTTTGTTCTGCCATTCCAGCAAAGGACTGACTCCTTCCAATGATTATTTCCGATTTCGGTCTTGGTCTTTTGATATCTGATGATGGAAGACCAGAGTAGACAATATAATCACTATTGCCATTGTGGTGTTGATAGTCGGATCTAGTCATCGAAGGTAAATCTGAAAATAGAAAATTGTGTCATTTAAACCTTTCCTAAACAGTTCCAACTTTTTACACCTAATTATGCATAGAAAGACTTTGTGAGAGTAAATTATTTTTAATAAGCAAAATCTCCTTTTCTCAAAATATTTTTAACACATTTTGGCAAGTATTTAAAAACTGAAAATCAATTTAAATCGTTCTCTTAACTAGGACCATTCCTAAAAACTTATGCTGAATATTTGATGGCTAATCAACCCTAGCCATTCATTGAGATGGATACCTACATCATAGGTTTATTTTTCATAATAAACTTTTAAAAATCTGTGGTGGCCAAGTGCATTTACCCATTCCCACATAAAAAAATCATAGACTGGTTCAAATTGAAAGGAGTGGCAGAAGACAATTCAAAGTTAATGAATTTTTAGAATTCTTTCTTTTTTCTGGGTAGAAAACATTGTGAAAAATGAAGAAATTGCTTGCTTCAAGGAATGTATTCATTTTACACAATGTTTTCTCAATTGTTTTCTTATGGAGTGTCAAAAGTAATTGTGTGGGAATGGGTTTAGGCAATACATGCAGACTTAAATTTATTGAAATTCAAAGCATTCTCTAAACTGGTTAAAAAAAGATTTGTGGGTCATAATGTTTCAGCTGATAAATCAATATCATGTCTTGCTATGAAATAGTTTCTCTTCAAATTCTAAATTCACTGAAAATTATATGAAATATATATCAAATCTTAAACAAGAAAAAGACCATACCATATCACATGACAGATATAATATCCCAATCCAATCCCAAAAGCCATTATTAACACAAATGATAATTTAACATAAAAAATCTGTATAAATATACATCCAGATATAAATGACATTTAAACTGTTAGTTTTGAGGTCTTTGAAATAAACAAACGAAATGCACTTTCATTTAAAAATGGTACAAAGATTTGTCAACCTATAAGAGTTCGATTTCAAAACAAAGTAAACACCTTTACTTATTCAATTTACTGAATAATTTATCTCCATAATAAGCACCCTCCACTTATCAAGTCCTTTAGATTACTCCTGCTGACCAACAAAACAAAGAGTCCTTCAGGTTGTAAAGCTAAAACCCATTCCCACACAACAAAATTTTAGACTGGTCCAAATTGAAAGAAGTTGCAGACGACAATTTCAACTTGATGGAATTTTAAATTTCTTAAAAAACATTGTGGATAATGAAGAAATTGCTTGATACAAGCAATTTCTTTATTTTCTATAATGTTTTCCAAAGCTTTTTTCTAAAGGGGCGTAAAAAGGAGGGGTTGTGTGGGAATCCCACACAACAAAATGTAAGACTTGTCCAAACTTAAAGAAGCTACAGACAAAATTTCATGTTGATGGAACTATGAGTTTTTTCGTCTTTTGGAATAGAAAACATTGTGGATAATGAAGAAATTGCTTGATACAAGCAATTTCTTCATTTTCCACAATATTTTCAAAAGCTCTTTTCTTCAGGGCGTAAAGTTGCTAACGACAATTTAAAGTTGATGAAATCATTAAAATCTTTGTCTGTTGGGGTAGAAAACATTGTGAATAATGAAGAAATTGCTTTTAACCCATTCCCACACAATAAAATTTTAGACCAGTCAAAATTCAAAGAAGTTGCAGTCAACAATTCTAAGTTGATAAAACTTTTAAAATCTTTGATTTTTTTGGTAGAAAACATTGTGGATAATGAAGAAATTGCTTGCAACAAGCAATTTCTTCATTTTCCACAATATTTTTTAAAGCTTTCATATTGAGGGACATTTAACCCATTCCAACACAATGACGCATTTAAATGCCCCTCAATATGAAACCTTTGGAAAACATTGTGGAGAACAAAGAAATTGCTTGATACAAGCAATTTATTCATTATCAACGATGTTTTCTCCCCTAAAAGACAAGAATTTTAAAGATTTCATCAACTTATAATTGTCGTCTGTAACTTCTTTGAATTTGGACTGGTCTAAAATTTTATCGAGTGGGAATGGGTTAAAAGCGTCACTGTGTGGGAATGGCTTTAACAAGAAATTTCTTCATTTTCCACAATGTTTTCCAAAGCTTTCTTATTTAGGGGCGTTTACATGTGTTTCTTTGTGGGCACAGACTAACCCCAGGGCAAGGGTTTACGTTAAGAAGTGAACAACAAGTATCACTTAACAGGAGCTGATATCAAATATTCAAATTTGAATAATAGATTGAAGCGTTATCAACTTTAATATGAAATGTTATCGCTCATATCGCATTCCTCCAATTTCCTATTCAAAATATCCGCTCAACATAATAAAATCTTCGATAACATTTTCGATAACTTTTCTTTACATGTTTAACCTTATTGTAATCCTATACAAATATACGGTTTTATAGTTACTTAACTTATTCCCACACAGTGATGCTTTTTGACACCCCTCAAGAAAAACAATTGGGAAATTATTGTATAAAATGAAGAAATCGTTTGTCACAAGCAATTTTTTCATTTTTACATAGTTTTTAATAAAAAAAAAATGAAAAAAACTCTATTTCATAAACTTTACATTGTTGTCTACAATTCCTTGGACCAGTCTCAAATTTTGTTGTCTGGTAATGGGTTAATTTTCAGGTAATTATATGTCTTTTAACTTTTAACTATTACCAGACGACAAAAATTTTAAAAGATCTAAATTGAAAGAATTTGCAGACAACAATTTCAATTTAATGGAACTCTAACTCTTGTCATGCTGAATTGTCAAATCAAAGGGCTGAAACCACTGAAAACTCTGATTGTGGATTAACATATATTTTGAAATTCATCTTGTAAACAATTCTGACTGAAAAGAGATAAGTACATAATGTGCAGGCTGATTTTTTCTATTATTTCTATCATTTTGTTGTCTGGCAATGGGTTAACTTAAAAAGGTTGATAAAATTGATTTCAAAACTTAAAAGATTTATAAATTATTGTGTAAACTAATTTGTTTGTTTGAATGGGGTTTTACGCCACTTTCAACAATCTTTCAGTTATATCGCGGCTGGAGCACCTAACAATGGATTCCTGGTATTTCTCACACCAGTGCTGCCATCACATACTTTCCTAACCTCCAGCTGCTATCCCACATAGGTTTACGATTATCGACCCATTGGTGGGAGACAAATAGTCGGAAAGGCTGAGTGCCGCCATCGGGGATCGAACCCGGGACCTCTAGATTGACAGTCAGACACGCTACCAACTGCGCTGTAACTACATCTTAAAATAAACTATTGTTATCCTGTTTTAGTTGCATTGAAGGTTTTCTCATTTTCTCCCTACATATACAATCACACTCACGATCCGTCTTTATTTCTCTTGTTTCAACCCATTAGGAAATGGTAACATTTTAGACTGCTCTGAATTCAAAGAAGTTGCAGACAAATATTTCAAGTTGATAGAACTTCAAATATCTGTCTTTTTTGGATAGAAAATGTGTGAAAAATGCAGAAATTGCTTGTAACAGGCAATTTCTGTATTTTCCACTTTGTTTTCCTAAACTTTTTCTGAAAAGCAGGACTGAGTGGGAATAGATTAAATATTATAAGCAGTAAAACTGAATATATTGAGGGCTTAGAGCAAAAACATGGTATGGGTCTATACATTGTATAGACCCATACTATGTTTTTACTCTAAGGCGTCGATTATATTTTCTACATAAGAACATGTAAAACTAATTACCTATAAATAAATATTGTTCCAAAAGTTGAAAAGATTATTTCAGATTCTAAAATTCCCAAGGAACTAATCACCACTGATATGCACTGATAGAATATTTATTAATAGATGAGACATCTGCCCTATAGTTTAAAAACCCTTCCCAGCATTCCTTAACTGGATTAAAAAAAAAAAACTTAATCTTTTTCCCGTTTTTCAAAATTTCAGACTGGTTCAATTTGACAGACAACAATTAAAAGTTTGTACAATTTAAAAAGTAACCAACCTACAGGTTAGAAAATATTGTGGGAAAAGAAGAAATTGCTTGTTACAAGCAATTTCTTTTTTTTCCTCAATTTTTTCTGAAGTACAACATTACAGGGATGTAAAAAAAGGTATTGCCTAGGAAAGGATTAAAGAAATCCACTCCTAGTTGTTGTGGCAACTTTTATAAAAGTCATTCCCCTTTTGCTACAGATTTTATGACACAAAACCTAACTTTTAGAAGAACTTTATCTTCCAAAAAGGGCAGCATGAGGTGTCAGGTGCCTTAAATTTTGCATGAACGATTTACTATAATTGGATGACAAATATTTGAAGTTCTAATCTCTTAATCTATTGGATCATAACATTGACTCATCAATATACAATCATATTTTATCCTTCCAATGTTATTTGTGCTTCCTCTCTGTAATTTTCTCACTCGCTCTCTCTCTCCTTTCTCTCTCTCACTCCCCCCTCTCTATCTCTCCTTTTTCTCTCCCAAAAATATCTTGATAATACATGTACTTCTACATGTAAAATTATCTTTAATTAGAGAGTTAATTGCTTTGATCATTGCTCAAAGAAAACTCAACCAATTCGTCAGAGCTATTTTCGCTTCAGGGTCTTTAACCCATTACCAGACAGCAAAATTTTAGACTGATACAATCTGGAAGAAATTGCAGACTACAAAATTAAATTTCATATTTTAATCCATTCCCACTCAATAAAATTTAAGTCTGGTCCAAATCAAACGAAGCTGCAGACGACAATTTTAAGTTGAAGAAATTTTAACCCTTGTCCTGCTGATATTTATCCTTTCTTCACAAATGTTATCGTTTTCTATTTTTGTCAACTTTTGATCTAATTTGTGTTCAAATATTTCCTCAACACTAAAATAACAAGTTGTGTAGACTAAAATCAGACTGCACATCTGTCCAGGCTGATCTTAGTCCGTACACCTGCAACAGCCATTGTCAGAAGAGGATTATTCCAGGATCAGCATGACAAGGGTAAAACGGAGGACGGACATTTTGGCCACGGACGTTTTGGCCACCACTATTGGAAAAACAGACGTCTTGGCCAAATTCATTTTAAATGTACTTATCATAGATTTTGAGCATTTTTTCATCTTTCATAAATGTTTTCTCCTCTCCTATCGATCATAATGGTTGTTTTATTTCTTAGTAAAGACGTGTATATAGATAACCAGCATTTTCCCATTCATCATTCCCATTGAATAACAGTTTCATGATAATTTAGTTTTGACAACCCTAGTACTGGAAACTTTGGAAAACATCAAAGAAAAAGAAGGAAAAGAACATTTTCCACCAATTTATCATCAATTTGGAAATGGTCAATTGATAAGAAAGAAACAAAGAGAATATATAAATGAAACTTTAATTTTCTTAGTCAGATATGAAGATGCCAAGCTATGTTAATAACATTTAAACCTGTACTCAAAATAGCTACCATTAGACAGTCCAAGCCTTGACTCTGATGAAGTGAAGCGACATATAAACTCTTCTTTATTGAAAGCTTCAGCTGTTGACATTTCAAAGATTTATTATTTGATAGTTAGAAAAACATAGATGACAGTTGGAAAATTCTTTCCCCAAAAAACTAATTTTCAGCATTTTCTCCTTTACCTCAAATTTTCTGTGCAACATTGTACTTGTAAATGTCTTTTTTTATCAACAATACAATTTTAGACTGTGACTGCTCTAATTTGAAAATGGTTTCAGACAAAAACATAATTGATGTCAAAATTGGAACATGTGTATGTTGTATCATGGAAAATATTGAGAGAAGAGATGTTGCTGAATGTTTCCGAATATTAAGACAAAAGAAGAAAATGTTTAAGAAAAACATTGAGTAAAAAAAATCAAAATCACAATTTTCAAATAATCATTACATAATACTATTTGTTTTTAGTAAGAAATACTAATAATTTGGCTTACTTATCTAAAATAAGTACATATAAAATGAATATGGCCAAAACGTCTGTTTTTCCAATAGTGGTGGCCAAAACGTCCTGGCCAAAACGTCCGTGGCCAAAACGTCCTATATTCGGGTAAAACTGTTTTCTTCTTTTTTGATAGAAAGCATTGTGGATAATGAAGAATTTGCTAGATACAAGCAATTTCTTCATTTTCCACGTCTTCCAAAACTTTTTTTTAAATGCGATAAAAGGAGGGATTGTGTCGGATGGGTTAAAAGTCTTTATCTTTCTGGGTATAAATGAAGAAATTGCTGTATGTAAGAAATGTAAGAAATTTCTTTGCTTGAGGGGTGTAAAAAATCAAATGTGTAGAAAGTGGGTTAAGTTGGATATATGCTGGATTAATTAAGGATGGATAGATGGACAGAAGGAAAGACAGATGGTCAAAGATTAAAGAATTGAAAACAGACAGATAGGTGAATGAATTAACCCATTAACAGCTGTCAAATTTTAGAATGGTCCAAATTGAAACGAGTTACAGATAACAGTTTGATATATATGACATTTTAAATTTTATCAACTTTCTGGGTAAAAAATATTGTGAAAAATGAAGAAATTGCTTGTGACAAGCAATTTGTTCATTTTACACGTTTTCGCAAATTGTCTTACTTGAGCAGCATTCAAAAGCATTATAGTGTGGGAATGGGTTAAAGAAGGGAGGGAGCTTTCCAGGGACTGAATGAATAGATAGATCCATTGATGGGCATATTATACAAGCGGACACTGGGATAAATTAATAAAATGCATTGTTTGATGAATTGCATGCATGAACAGATATATTGTATGAATGTATAGATGCAGTGGTGGATTTGGAGGGCCAGGTTCCTGATCCATTATCACACAATCCTGTCCCTAAAGAATAAAAAGCTTTGGAAAACATTGGGCAGTATGAATGTTATTTGCCTCAAAAGACCAAGATTCTATTGATAAACAATTGTGGTTTAAAAGAGACAAGCAGGTGTTAAAGACTAAGGTCAGACTGCACATAATGTGCAGGCTGATCTTTGTCCATATCTCTTGCAAAAATAGGACTATTCTGGGTTCAGCATGATAAGGGTCAAAATGACTAAAAATGGGCTGAAACCTGTAAGTAATGTAGAAAAATAACTTTCATTAGGTTTTATAATTTAGGGGCCCTCACCATAGCAAAGTTGGTGTAAACCTATTTATTCTACATTGATTGGGAAACGAGTTCTTCCAACTTAGATTCATCCCTCTCGATTATGCTTCCTGGAGAAAACACCAGTACTTGCGCCAAACGTGTGGGCCTATGAAAGAACCAAGATTGTCAGCCACTCCAAGAAATCAAACTTTGACCTCTTGATCAGGAAGCAAACGCTCTACCTCTCAACCACAGACTCAACAAATTGCAGTTGGTAGCACTACAGACTCCCTAAGCCATGGGGTCTATGTTCGATCCCCATTCACAGCAAATATCCTTTCTGACATCTGTTTCCCACCAATGGGTGGGTAATCGTAAACCTTAGTGGAATAATCAACTAGAGGCTTGGAAAAGATGAAGTGGTAGTTTGTACTGGTGTGAGAAATACCATGATTAGATGCTCAAGCAATATGACTGAAATACTGTTAAAAGTGGCATTAAACCCCATTCAATCAATCTATAATTTAGCTTTCGTAAACAATCTATTTTATATCAACCATTGTCATGCTGAATATTGCAATGAAATCAAAGGGCTGAAAGCACTTGAGATAGCACCAATTTCCGGTCAGTATTTCTTTTGAAAATTAGTTTTAAATATCCCATTCCAACACAGTGGAATTTTAGACCGGTCCAAATTAAAAGGACCTGCAGACGACAATTTCAAGTTGATTGAATTTTGATTCTTTTCGTCTTTTTGGATAGAAAACATTGTGGATAATGAAGAAGTTGCTTGATCCAAGCAATTTCTTCATTTTCCACAATGTTTTCAAAAGCTTTTTTGTTGAGGGGCGTAAAAAGGAGGGATTGAGTGGAAGGAAACAAACAGGTGATGTAGACCAAGATCAGACTGCATGTATGTGCAGGCTGATCTTCATCTATTCCTCCTGCCAAAACAGGAATATTCAGGGCTCAGCATGACAAGGGTTAATCAAAATTTCTCATAAATTTCCAGAAAAAACTTCTAGGCTAAGTTTCCACTTGTATGATACTTGACTTCTCTCATAAATAATTTCAAACAAGCACCTTTACTTTGAACTTGAGTACTTCACTTTGTTTAACAATCCATAACATGTGGTTTTGAGTAAAAAGGAACACCTTAGTAACATGAAAAAAAAATAATAATAATAATTAAAAATACCATATAGCCTATTACTTTGACAATTTTGAACACTCCTAACAATGAGTACCCTGCTTAACAAAGCAAAGCACAGTGTTTCAGATATTGCAATCAGCAATTCTCCTGGCTCATAAAAATATGTGGTACCTAAATGTTGATAATTTGAGTTGTTGAACTTCTGGCAATAATAAATACCATTAGCTATACTTTGTCATGATGCAAGTAATTCAAATACCATTTTTTAGCGGTTTTTTTAGGAAAAACCGGTATTTCATATTGATCAGCCGGAAACAAGTTCTCACACATTTCTGCTCATTTCCACGCATGCTCATAAAGTTGAAGTGAAAATCTATGTGATCGCCTCCATTTTGTTTCATCGCTAACAAAGAAAATAACTTACTTGCTGAATGCCAACAGCCTCCTTTTAGTCATGAATATCCAGGAAAATGGTTTAAAACTTTGACTTAATATATCCATGGTAAATTGTCTAATGAATTGTCAAAAAAGAGAGAAATAATTTCCTCGCGTTTCAAGATAGAATCTAGGTCAATGGTTAGTGGAGTGAGCTAATACATGTAAACTGTCTGCTGGTGTTTTGACCTAGCAGGGCTGGACAAATTTACACCCAGTATACACAGTATATGTAGCACGTTACAACCCTATTAACCTCGTCTAAAAAACACCTTTTACCTCGCGAATTCGACTTAATCTTTGAAACGGACATGTAGTTCTTCAATTGTGATAATAATATGCTCAACGAAAGAAAATTGAATGTTAGCTTTGATTTCTTTACCTTTTATCATTGAACCTTTTACCACACAGCCACAATTTTTCATGCACTTACGAAAACGTTGCGGTTAATTCAAAATAGCGATTTTGGTAAACAGTAAGGGGTCATGATTGATTGAATAGGGTTTAACGCAACTTTTAATAGTATTTCAGTTATATGGGGGGGGGGCTGGAGCTCCTAACTATTGATTCCTGTTAGTTCACACACCAGTACTACCACTACATCCTTATCGAGCCTCCAGCTGCTCCTCCTACTTTTAGGTGTACGATTTACTCACTCATATTGATGAAACATGCTCGCATTATTGAGCGTGGTTACTGATAAACCAGCAAAACCGCTCTCAGGACTTTCAGTCCTTTGATTTTCTCATAATATGAATATCAGTTGTATAAGAGTGGTTATATGCTTTATTTTAGCAATTAACCCTTGTCATGCTGAACCCGGAATATTCCGGTGTTGGCAGAAGGTGTAGACTAAGATCAGACTGCATTTATGTGCAGGCAGATCTTAGTCTACACCTCCTGCTTGTACTTTTCCTTCCAGAGTTGTTTATGAAGTTGATTTCTAAAAGAAATATTGATTTTTGAACAACATGTTTTATCAGTGCTTTCAGCCCTTTGATTTGACAGTGTTTCAGTGAGGTAATTTATACAGCATGACAAGGGTTAACCATTGTCATGCTAAATGAAATTCCTCTTTCAGAAATAGATACAAATAAAAGGGCTGAAAGTACTGGAATCACTAGTTGCGGGTCAATATTTCATTTGAAAATTGATTCTATATACAACTCTAGTTTGAAAAAGACAACCTAACAGTCAAGACTAAGATCAGACTGCAAACTTGCAGACTGCACACAAGAAACAAATTGGGAAAACATTGTGTAAAATGAAGAAATTGCTTGTAGCAAGCAATATTTCTTCATTTTACTCAAGGCTGCTACCCATAAATTGAATCAAATTGCTTAAAGTACTGTAAACAAGCCAAGCATAGTTTGTTAAGTATTCTTCGGCTAAAGGTTTTTCATGGTAAAAAAATGAGGTTAAAGTAACCCATTACAACACAACAAAACCTTACACTGGTTCAAATTAAAATACTTTGCAGGCGAAAAGCAATTTCTTCATTGTCCAAAATGTTTCCAAAGCTTTTTTCTTGAGATGGGAAGGGTTAAATAGCATTGCTTTTGAAATAGTTTTCTACAATTTGAATAACTTTTGCATTATTCTTGAAATACATTAGAACTACTTTTTATGGTGTAGGCTTTCAAACGATTTAGTGGTTAAGCCTCCAGTGGCAGTTAGCACTATTTGAACTTTGAGAAGACTTCAAAATTTCATCTGTTTACTTAAGCTATCAAAGTTGACCCTTTGCTAGCTAAAATCTAATATTTCATAAACTTTTAATTGTTGTCTGCAACTCCTTTTCATTGAACTTGTGTATATTTTGTCATCTGGTAATGGGTTGAAGGATAGTCAGTCTCTTGTGCACTTCAGGATCTGGTTATGAATTTATAAACATGAAAAACTAAAATTAGCCCATTACCACACTAAAAATTTTTAGACTGGTCTACAAATACCGTGTCAACAGATTGTTTACAGTCTTCATCTGTGCAGAAATGGATGAAACAAACTATTCCTGAATAATATGAATTGCATATTCTTTCAATAAATGAGTAATTCCATGCTGTTACAATATATAAGAATTTTTATCCCATTCCCACAAAATCTCTTTTTACACCCCTCCAGAAAATAGAATCGGAAGTAACATTGTTGAAAATGGAGAAATTGTTTGTGACAAGCAATTTCTTCATTTTCCACAATGTTTTCTACCCAGAAAGATAAAGATTTTTGTAACTTCATGAACTAAAGAATTACTTCTGCATCTCCTTTCATTTAAGAGATGAAAATAATATTTTTTGTTTTCATGGAGGTATGAACCGAAAAAACTAATCACACTGTATGAATACGCGAAGCGGATTCATACATTGTGTGATTAGGTTTTTCGGTTCATACCTCCATGAAAACAAAAAATATTGTCTTCATTTCTTATAATTTAATAGATTTGAGAGAAAAATGCAACAACTTAACAAATTTTGATACCTTTTTGTAGTGAACTATTTAGTGCGGAAGCATTCAAAATGGCTGCGTACTCAAAATTTTGTTCATGGAGTTATGAATTAAATTTTTCGACCAATCAGATCGCTCGTTTTTGATAGACGAAACTAACAATTAAATTATTTGGATAAGTCTAAAATTTTGTTGTTTGGCTATAGGTTGAAATCTTTGATATTGGTAGATCTAGGTCGCCTGTTCTACTGTAAACATGACTTTGTAATTAATGATTGCATGTTACATATTATCAACAATGGTAGATTTATTGGGTTGGAATGTCTTACAAGTGGTTTTGATGTAACACTTCCTTGTAATCTATTCCAACACAATACCGCTCTTTTTACATCCCTCAAGAAAAAAACTTTGGAAAAAATTGTATAAAAAAGGAGAAAATACTTGTTACAATCAATTTCTTTATCATCCACAATTTTTTTTACCTTCAACAACAAAGTCTTTTAAAATACCATCACTTTTAATCCATAATTGCCACACAACAGTATTTTAGACTGGCCAAAATTGAAAGAAGTTCCAAACAACAATTTTTCATTTGATGAAATCTTAAAATGCTTAATTTTTTGGGGTAGAAATCATTTTGGATAATTGCTTGTGACATGAGGTTTCTTCATTGTCCGCAATGTTTTCCTAAGCTTTTTCCTTCAGGGGCGTAAAAAAGTGTCATTAAAATGTGTGGGAATGGGTTAAATTGACATCTGCAACTTCTGAAAATCTGGGACAAATTTATACTGGTCTAAATTCAAAGAAAGGACAACAATGCTCAAAGTATGAAATTTTACAAATAATGGTCTTTTATAAATTGAAAATGCTATTTCTTATATGATTACAATGATACAAAAGCAATAATATGTTCAAAACTTACTAAATTTTAGATCATACACAACCACTAGTGTAATATGTTAATAAATAGTTTCCTGCAATTATAAATATCAAATTCTAACTATTTAGAAAGTCCAAAAGATATCCATTACTTCAAGTCACATTAACTTCCATCAACAATCCTTCAAAAGTGCACTTGACTGCCCTTACAACACTCAATGAAACCCTTTTTACCCATTCCTAAACAAAACAACATTTCTATACCCATGAGGAAGTGTATTGATCGAATTCCCACACAATAATGCTTTTGACACCCCTCACGAAAATCTATTGGGAAAACATTGTTGAAAATGAAGAAATAACTTGTTGCAAGCAATTTCTTCATTTTCCACAATATTTTCTACTAAGAAAGTTGAAAAAAAAATCTAAAATTATTCACAAATAAAAAATTGTTGTTTGCAACTTTGCAATTTGGATGAGTCTAACTTTTCCTGACTGAATGATTATTTTTTAAATACATTTGACTTTAAATTGTTGCCTGCACAACCTTTAAATTTTAAACAGTTCTTAAATTTTGCAAAACAGTATAAAGGGTTAACCTTTTCCTGTTTTACAAAATTTTAGACCTGTCAAAATTCAAAGGTTTTGCAAACAAAAATGTGAAGAAAATAACCATCCAGTAGGGCAGAAATTATTGTTGATAAAGAAGAATTTGCTTGTTACAAGCTTTTTCTTCTTTTGCTACAAAGTTTTCTAAATCATAAATAAAGAGTGACCAAAAAGGGGATTGAACAGGAAAGGGTTAAGGACAACAGGGTGAGAAATGGAGAAATTTCTCCTTTTTCTCACAATGTTTTCAGTGCAATGTTGCTCTAAACCACTTTCCAATATTGTCAATATTGTTAGCAACCGGGGACTTCTTTGAATTTTGGACCAGTCTACAAATTTGTTGTGTAGTAATGGGTTAACCCACTCCCACACGATAAAATTTCAGACCAGTCCAAATTCAAAGAAGTTGCAGACAATAATTTAAAGTAGATGAAATCTTTAAAATCTTGTCTATTGTGGGGGTTTTTTGTGACAAGCAATTTCTTCATTTTCCACAATGATTTCCAAAACTTTTTTATTGAGAGGCGTTAAATAGCGTCACTGTGTGGGAATGAGTTAACCCCTTTCCTGTTTTACAATATTTTAGAGCTGCCAAAAGTCAAAGGTTTTGCAGAAGAAAATTCAAAGCTGATTTAATTTGACAAATAACCATTTGGTTGGGTAGAAAATGTGGAGAAAGAAGAAATTGCTTGTGACAAGCAATTTCTTCTCTTTCTTCAATGCTTTTCTCAAGTATTAAACCATAGAGACGTAAAATCCCAGGTTTGTACAGGAAAGGGATATTATCAAGTGGTCACGCCAATCTTCAAGTAATTTCTACTATCCAAAAGATAGTTTTAACCCTTATTATGCTGAATAAAATCATGCATTAAAATCAAAGGGCTGGTAGTACTTGATGCAATTATTATGGGATAATAATTCTTTTGAAAATTTATCTTATAGTCATCACAGGTTTAAAAATGACAAGCCGGTGGTGTAGACTAAGGTCAGACTGCACATATGTTTAGGCTGATCTTTGTCTATACCTCCTGCCAAAACACTGGAATATTCCAGGTTCAGCATGAAAAGGTTTAACACTACAAAGAAATTGTTCAACAGAAAATATTGAGGAAAAAGACAAAAAATGCTAGCAACAAGTATCAATCATCCAAAGTGCTTTCTTTTTTTACAGAATTCATCATTGTCATTCTAAAACCTTGTAACAACAGCTTGAATTAAACTTTAGTTTCAAGAGATTTTTGAAAGACAACATCGATTTGTAAAGTTTATCAAATTTTCATTGTCTTTTGTAATCACCTTTGACAATAAAATTTGAAGAACCCATTACTAGTAGGAAAATTTTAGACTGGTCCTAATTGGAAAGAGTTGCAAAGATTATTTAAAGTTGATGAAATTTTAGATTTTTTCAGCATTCTTGGAAGAAAACGTGGAAAATGAAGAAATTGCTTGTTGCGAGCAATTTTTTAATTTTACGCAATATATTCCTAAAAGTTTTTCATGAGTGGCATCAAAATTGGTCATTGTGATGGAATGGGTTAAACATATATATTTGTTGAAAAAGAAACCTTCAGTTGCAAGCATTGTATGCTTTTGCACGGCTAATACATTTCTTTTCCTTCCTCTCTTATAAACATATAATATACAGTAAATATGTAAATATGCAATCCTTATTCAAATGATCATGTAAAGAGTCAAGACCTGTTAAAATTGTCAATGAACAGAATTTAAACTACTTACATTTAATTTGACTGCCATAGGGGACATCTTTACTCCGTACAATATGTAACACATGTGTGTTTGCTCCCGGCAAATACAGAAACCGAGGTCCTGGCCTCATGTGCAATGTCTTCATTTTCTCTTATCGTAACTCACTTATGAATGAAACTCACTAATATAAACAACAAGGACATTCTAAAACTTTCAGTATTCTGAAAATTTCTTTGTTCTTTCGCAACAAGCAGTGTTTTCCACATTTAAGAATGTTCTCTCTTGGCATTAACAACTTTCATATTCACACAATCTTCCTAATTAGAACCTGCACTAAAAAAGTCCAATCAACAATTCTTGCATTTAACCCTTAACCATAGGACATAATTTAGACTGGTTCAAAATCAAGAAAGTTGCAGACAATAATTCTTAGTTGCTTGAATTTCAAAAAAATCTTTGTTTTTTTCTAAATAGAAAACATAGTGGATAAAAAAGAATTTGCTTGTGACAATCGATTTCTTAATTTACAAATGTTTTCCTAAGCTTTCAGAGGAGCGTGACAAGGCCAGATTGTGGGAATGGGTTAAACTACCCTAGGCGAGTCCTTCTTTTAACCCTTTCCTGTATAATCACTGGTTTTTACGTCCATACAATTTTATACTTAAAAAAAATATTATGATAAAAGAAGAAATTGCTTGATACAAGCAATTTCTTCTTTTATCACACTATTTTCTACCACATAGAATGGTTTTGTTTCAAATTGCACTCACTTTTCATTGTCGTTTGTAAAATGTTTCAAATTGGCCCAGTCTAAAATTTCGAGAAACAGGAAAGAGTTAAAGAATGTTTGTAAGCCAATTCAAGACTTATTTCATTAATTTAGCCATGGCTTACTATTTTTCAACTAAAGTATATTTACACTTACATCAATTAACCCTAGTCATGCTGAACCCGGAATATTCCTTGTTTTGGCAGGAGGAACAGACAAAGTTCAGCCTGCACAATTAAAAGCAGTCTGATCTTAATTTACAACACCTGCTTGTCACTTTTAAGTCGGAATTGTCTTTAAAATTATTTCCAAAAAAAACTTTCGAGCCAAAACTAGTACTTTCAGTACTATCAGCACTTAGAATTTCATTCAATTTTGAAAAGGATTTTATTCAGCATGGCAATTAAGAGTTAACATGACTGCATACTTTGCAAACAATAATTACAAAGAACCTTCAAATATTCCATCTGTAACTCACAGATCTTTATCATTTCTCACATTATTTCCAGTAACTGGTCACTGTCTGGGTGTGGTATTACTTCTATTGTCCCTATGATGCAAGCTTTGTTGGTTTTGCAAACCTTGTTAGTTCTAGTACTTCATAAATCAAATAGACTGTCTGATCACATTATGCCCTTAACCCATTATTACAAAATGACGCCTTTTGGACGCCCCTCAAGATGAACAATTTGGAAAACATGTGTAAAATGACAAAATTGCTTGTAACATTGTCCACTATGCTTTTTACCCTCTAAGACAAAGAATTCTAAAATTGTTGTCTGCAGCTTTTCAGAATATGGATCAATTCTAGCAATATTTTCATTTTCACAAAGTTTCTTTTTAAGCCTTTTTTCTTAAGGATTATGAGGAAACATTTAAATCTACAACACCATTACAATATTTTCTTAACTTCTATAAAGGATTATTTCTTCATTAGTATTGACCATGCAATTTTTTTATTCCATTTTTGTATCAGTGGCTACTTTTTTGTCAACAATAAATTTGGCTTAATAAAATTTTGACTGAAGAAAACATCAGAAAATGAAGAATTTACTTCATACAAGCTAGTTCTTCATTTACAACAATGTTTTCCCACAGTTTATTCTTAAAAAACAGGATTTTGTGGAAATGGGTTAAGGATTTTGTGGAAATGGGTTAAGCGTTAATTCAAACTGTAAAGAGTGAAAAAAAAAAAAAAAATAGAAATTCCCATAATAATATGGAATTCTAGACTTCACAGTTAATAATCCAATTGCTCACAATACAAACATTATGACCTCACACAAAGTTGTATGCTGAACTGTTTTGACAAAGAAACTGGGGGAAAAAAGCGTGATTGTCATTTTCAAAAGCTGAGCATATCTTCTAAACCATGCTCAAAATTCTTTAGAAGATAAGCTTTTGAGCAACAATCCTTTTTTATCAGCTCTGTTGTCATAAATCTTTTTCAAGATTATTCCTTATCTCCATGAACAATTTCAAAAAGAATACCTTAACCCATTCCAACTTAATCCCTCCTTTTTACGCCCCTCAACAAAAAAGCTTTGGAAAACATTGTGGAAAATGAAGAAATTGCTTGGATCAAGCAATTTCTTCATTATCCACAAAGTTTTCTATCCCAAAAGACGAAAAAACTCAAAATTCCGTCAACTTGAAATTGTCGTCTGCAGCTCCTTTCAATTTGGACTAGTCTAAAATTTTGCTGTGTTGGATTGGGTTAACCCTTTTTAACTCTTTAAAATTTTGCAAACTTTCCAGAATTTTTTTAAAACATTGTAGAAATGACCTATGACCTTGACCTTGGAGCTATCTAAAAATTTGTTTTAAATGACACATATAGATATCTACTCATTATTTAGAACAGCTCTGCCAGGTTTTCTTGAAATCCATCCATATACATCTGAATTATGGTGCAGACAAATTATGACAAACTGAGGCACCAAAGCTACTTTCACATAAATGCTCCAACACTCTGGCAATTGTAACCAACAACTTTTTATGAAATTGATAAAATTGGCCACTAATCAGCAGCTGATCAGTACCTCATCCGATTTAACTGCTGGAAGATCCGCAGCACTTCAATGAACTTTCGCTCCAAGTTAAAATCTGCAGACTATTCTGCAATGTCTTATGGATTTGTGGAAGTCGTATTGCATGGGCGACTAAATGCCAGCTTTGAGCTGGAGCTATTGCCAATCATCTGATGGGTTCCATCCAATTTAAGGAGACATATTTTAAATGCTTTTATAACCTTTTCACCACCCTTAGTAATCAGTGACTAGTTGTCGATATCTCGCCGCCATATCAGCAACTAGTAGGCAACAACTCCCCGGCGTATCGACAGCATGCTATGTTTAATCAACCATAAGCATCATTGCTGGCCAAGAAATACAATATTGTCTTGTTTGTGGTATAATGTGATTGCAAAATAAATATTTCCTCCTGGAATAGCAGAAATTGGTCTGATACTATTTCATTACCAATCGGCCTATGAAAAATATAAAACACTGATGTGTAGGCATCACCGATTTTTATGTGACATAAACCAGACAGCAAAATTTTAGTCTGGCCTAAATTAAAAGACATTGCAGACAACAATTTAAACTTACAAGAATTTTTGGATTCTTTTTACTTTCCGGGTAAAAATCATTGTGGAAAATGAAGAAATTACTTGTAACAAGCAATTTCTTCATTTTTCACAATGTTTTCCAAAGCTTTTTTCCTTTGGGGCATCTAAAAGTGTCACTGAATGGGAACAGGTTAAGGCACAATACTAATTTTTCATAGTAACAACTAGTTTCACTCAATTCAAGCAGACTTTGCAAAAAAAATTCTAAGTCAAGTTGATTATAATGGTTCAAAAACTTCAAGCCTTTTTTTCATAGAGTCCAACCCAATAGCCTCTCAATCAACTCTGATTACATTGGTTATTTCTCATACAAACATATCCTGAATTCTGAGAGAAAACCTCGAGGATTTTTCTGAAGTGGTTTCTCCAACCCTTGTCATATTAAACCCGAGGTTATTCATTTTAGCAGGGGATATAGATTTGCCTGCACTAAAAATGTTCTCGATGACAATTTGAAGTTGATAAAATGTTAAATATCTCTGTCTTTTAGGGAAGAAAACTGTGGAAAATGAGTAAATATTTGCAAAAAAAATCTTCATTATCAACTTTGTTTTATAAAAACGTGAGATTGGTTAACATCAGCCATGCTATAGCTCTGTTTCCTACCATAGTATGATCAAGAAGTTTTATAGTTCTGAAAGGTTTTGACAATACCTGATCAAATATTGTGCATGTATTAATTTGACTTTATATTAACTTTTGTCATGCCGAATTAAATCCTAGTTCAGAGTTGCATTAAATTCAAAGGGCTGACAGCACTAAAATCACTAGTTGTGAATCATTATTTCTTTTAAAAATTGATATCATAAACAATTCTGAATCATACAAAGAGGTGGTAAAGACTAAGATCAGCCTGCACAAATGTTAAGGGTGATCTTTGTCTGTACCTCCTGCCAAAACAGCAACATTCAAGGTTCAGCCTGAGAAGGGTTAAAACTGTAACAACTTTGAAAATACTTCTAAAGGCCTAACATGGAAGACACAGGATTAATCCATCTGTTTTAATTGCCTTGTTATAATTATAATCATTAATCTTACTGGCTAATTTCATCCATTCAATATATTATGTATGACATAGAGGATAATTATTTGCTTCAGTGTAAGATCGATATATCTTTCTTGAAGAGAATCACAAAAGCTATATTTTCACTAGTGACAGAGCCACAGGTGAAAATATAGCTATTGTTGTCCAAGAAAAAAATAAATATTATTCTATTTCCTTAAGGCAAAAGTGAAAAAAAACAAGATGTGTTTGTGAAACACAATGCCCCTGCAACAGGACTAAATTTTTGACCTTGGTATGTGACCTTGACCTTATCATATGACCTTGACATGAAGAGATGCGTATTATGGAGATGTATCATCATGCCAAATATGAGCATTGTATCTTGAAAAGGCTGGTAATAATTGGCAATGTTAAGTTTTTTGGTTAAGTTTTGCAGACAGACCAAAAGACTAAATGATGGATAGACAGACGGACAAAGGTAAAACAATATGCCCCTGATCTTTCGATGCGGGGGCATAAATATGAAATTATTTTTAATAAAATCTTGAAAGCACATCATTTCAAATTTGCATTACATGGAAACCTTAAATGATGTCATCTGTGTCTGCAGTCCTACCTTGGATTACATACTGTTAAGCTCAAAATAATGCATAAAAGTATGCGACTAAAGATACCAATTTATTTTTTAATGTGATTTAACATCGCTTTTTTACAATTTTTTTAGTCATATAGTGGCAGCTGGAGTACTTAACAATGGATTCCTGTTATATCTTGTACCAGCGCCTCAATTACATCCTTTCATAGCTTCCAGCTACTATCCCATTTTGGTTTACGATTATCAATCCATTGGTGAGAGACAAATGTCGGAAAGGATACCTCTGACGCCCAATTGATAAAAATTGGGAGTCTGATGCACCCGCATCTGCACTATGAAGGCGGTAAATCTACAACTAGAGGCGCTTGAGGGCCTGTATTGCTCCACAGGCATGAATGTACTGATTAAGCAAATTTTTTCATGAATTTAAAATAAACTGAATATAATGAAAATAAACCTAAATCATTTAAATCTTTGAAATAGTTCCAGAGAACCATTTCAAACTTTTCTCTCTTTTTTTACAAATTCTGTGAAATTTAGTTGAAATCTGTTCACTACTTTCTGAGGAGAACATTTTCAAAGGAAAAGTTTACGGATAAGTGGTCGACCGGACGGATGGACGGACGAACACACGACAGACACAAGGACATGACAATAGCTCTCTGGCTTTCAGCCAGTGGAGCTAAAATAAAAGCAAAAGTTTATCAAGCCAATATCTACAATGTTAGATACAGTTTTATTTTGCATATCTCCATGTATTATGATGTTATTGCACAAATTGTCAATAACCCAGACTATTATATTATATTCTCCAGTAATTATTGTGAAACCTTGTGACAGGAGACTGTACTAATTGTCTAGATATTCTCAACGAATGTCATCTGAGCCCTAACCTATCAGACTTGACCCATTAACACAAAATGACAATTTACAATTGGGAAATCATTGTGTAAAATGAAGAAATTGATGGATGCATGCAATTTCTTCTTTTTTACACAATGTCTTCTACCAAGAAATGTGAAAAATCTAAAATTTCAAAAACTTTAAATTGTCGTCTGAAACTGCATTCAATTTGGACTGGTCTAAAATTTTGTTGTCCTGTAATGGATTTACATAATCTTAGCTTCAAAATTAATATCACAATGAATACCATTATCAGTCAAATTCAAAGAAATTACTAAGACAAATTTTAGTCAAAGAACTCTAAAAAATCTTTTGGGGTAGAAACCATCAATGAAGAATTTATTGCCTCTAATAAGTATTCAAGCTGTAGTTACGACAGTTAGAACACAAACCAAATATTTTACTTTTTGTTACTATTGTTACTTACCATAGTTTTTGCAAAATAACGCCATCAACCATTCCAACACAATGACGTTTTGGAATGCCCCAAGAAAAAATACAGAGAAAAACATTGTGTAAAATGAAGAAATTGCATGAAAACATTGTGTAAAATGAAGACATTGCATGCGACAAGCCATTTTTTCATTTAACACAATGTTTTCTACCCAGAAAGCTGAAAATAAAATAAAAATCAGAAAATTTGAAATAGCCTGTGCAACTCCTTTCAGTTTGGACCAGTCTAAAAGTTTGCCGTCTTGGCTAATACAGATGTGGAACTTCCTGTCAATAGGCCTGACCAGCAATCAGTCCATTGTTCATACCAATGAAAGTAAGCCAAAATGACTTTATCTTCATGCAATGAACACATTACGAGATGAAATTTTTTTTAGACTGGACTGAATTCAAAGAAGTTGCAGACAATTCCTTATTCATGAAATTTCGAAAAATCCCTTTCTTTTGCCATAAAAAACATTGTGGATAATGAAGAAATTGCTTGTTACAAGCAATTTCTTCATTATTCACAATGTTTTCCAAATTGTTTTTTTCTTTGGGGGCATCAAAAAAGTGTCACTGTGTAGAAATGGTTAAAGTTTTGATCAGTCATTTAAGTAAAAAAAAAACTTTCGTGTTTCATGGCCAGACTATCAAATACATGGCCAGACTATCAAATACATGGCCAGACTATCAAATACATGGCCAGACTATCAAATACATGGCCAGACTATCAAATACATGGCCAGACTAAGAACCTGTTATATATAGCTTGCATTCTTTGGCTTCTTTTTATTATCCTCTTGTTGTTTCTAAATCTGACAGTTTCTGGAAACTTCAGTCTGGTATTTATTCTGGTTGATTGATTGAAATAAACATATAGCAGGAAAATCAATGCAATCACTTTTCTATCCCTTTTTAGTTGATCAATTGAACATCAAAGTTCTCACATTGTTTGAGACATCACTTTTTTGAGATATTGATAAAATTATCATACCATAAAAGATTAAATTATATAATTCTTTCCTGATTGGACTATTTAACCCATTACCATACGATAAAATTTTAAACCAGTCAAAATTCAAAGAAATTGCAGACAACAATTCTAATTTGTCCACATTGAAAGGAGTTAAACAGAAGACAATTTAAAGTTTATGAAATTTAGATTTTTTCAACTTTGTGGAAAATGAGGAATTGCAAGGTTCAAGCAATTTCTTCATTTCACAAAATGATTTCCCAATTATTATTCTTAAGGGGCATCAAAAAGCATCATTGAGTGGGCACAGGTTAATTATCTCCATTTGAGTATATAGACAGTTACTGTATTACTTATATCTGAGGAAATCTACAAGAGACACAAAATGTAGTTGAAGTTTGCCAAAAGCTTGATCTCATTATTTAACCCTTTCCTGTTTTCCAAAATTTTAAACCGGTCCAATTTCAAAGGTTTTACAGACAAAACTTAAAGTGCCTTTAATTTGAAAAATAACCATTCAATAGGGTAGAAAATATTGTGGAAAAAGAAGAAATTGCTTGTTACAAGCAATTTCTTCTTTTCCCACAATGTTTTCTCAAGTATTACATCACAGGGACATAAAAAAACAGTGATTGTAGAGGAAAGGGTTGAACTACTATGAGACTGCAAAATTTCATACCTGTCCGAATTTGAAGGACATGCAGACGACAATTTAATATTTACAATAATTCAGATTTTTTTCCATCTTTTTAAAGTAGAAAAAGTGGAAAATGAAGCAGTTTCTTCATTTTCCACAATCTTTTATATAGCTTTTTATCTTGAGGGCTTCAAAAAGCAACATTGTGCAGGAATGAGTTAATGCATGTATCGCTAAAACTGATGAAGGTCTACCCCTGCAATCTGACCATGCAGTCAAATCAAGTTGGCACTATTGATATATAATCAAACGCCTGTTTTAGATCACCTATTCGAGACAATTTCTTCAAATCTTAACCCTTGTCATGCTGAATATAATCCTTCCAGAACTGCATTAAAATCAAAGTGCTGAAAACACTGGAGACACTCACCGTAAGCCAATTCGTATCTATAATAAATCTTCTAAACAATTCTGGCATGAAGGAACAAATAAGTGGTGTAGACAAAGATCAGACTGCATGTACATTACAAGCTGACTTTGTCTATACCACCTGCAAAACAGGAATATATTGGATCAGCAAGACAAGGATTAAAAGCTTGAGGGATTGGCCTGCACTGATGAGGACAGGAGTGAAAACTTGTTTCATAATCTCAAGTGCACAAAATTATTGCTATCCTGTATCTTAAATATTTAGATAGATTTGAACTTTTAACCCTTGAAATCTTAATTGGTCTTATTAACCATATAACTGGTAATTATATGTCCTTCAGGCTAAACAAAAAAGATGGTCAAAGACCCTTACCTTACTTAACCATTAACCTATTACCAGACAGAAATTTTTTAGACTGGTCCAAATGGAAAGAGTTGCAAACAACAACTTAATTTATGAAAATTTAGATTTTTTCAACTTTCTTTGAAAAAAGCATAGTGTTACATGAAGAAATTACTTGTTGCAAGCAATTTCTTCATTTTACACAATGTTTTCTCAACTGTTTTTCTTGAGGGGCATCAAAAAGCATCATTATATTTAAATTGATTTACATGTTGTATTGTAACATCTCTGAGTTTTGACATTTTTTTATTGTGCTACTATGTTTCCTACCCAGAATGGCAAAGAATTTCAAAATCAAATGATTTTTAACTACTGTCTGCTACTTCATTCAATTAATTTCAAGTCCAAAATTTTGCCAACCGCGATATTGTTAAAGAATATTTTCTCAATTTCAGATCAAGACTGTGTTTCAACAAATGACCCTCTGTACATATTGAAGATGCATGCACCATTAAGTTTTCCATATCTTAATAATTGATACTGATCTTTTTCTGATTACAATGGCCCTCTTTTTGACCATAATTTCCTGTAAATTGACCATGAAGTTTTTTTCATTAATTGATACAATGGACACAGACTAAATGAATATGGTAACCATTAAACCATTACCAGAAGACATAATTTTAGATTTGTATAATTTGAAAGCAGTTAAAGTGGGTGCAATTTGAAGAGTAACCAACCTACAGGTAAGAAAATATTGTGGAAAAAGCAGAAATTGCTTGTCACAAGTAATTTCTTCTTTTCCCACAATGTTTTCTGAAGTATAAAATCACAGGGTCGCAAAAACAAGTGATTGTATTGGAAACTGTTAAACAACTATCAGAAGACAAAATTTGAGAATTGTCCAAATTGAAAATAGTTTCCAGGAAGAAGACTTTCTAAATTTCAACTATATACCATAATTATATGGACATTAAAGCCCTGCCCATAAAAGCCATAATGTTTAACTGAGCTAAATCCCATGAGCGAATCTGATAAAGAGTCACTCAAGGATAATTCTTGTGAAATTTGATTGAAATCTTCTAAATGGTTTCTGAGAAGAAGATTTTCAAAGTTTTCAGTTGATTAAATACTTTACTTTTCCTATCCTGTTCAATTCATTGCAACATCTCACAAATTAGAATGGATCATAACCTTTATGCACATAGGTTTCATTTAGACTATAACCCATTCCCACAAAATAACCCTTTTTGATCAGCCCCCCCCCCCCCCCCCCAAAAAAAAAGCTTTGAAAAACATTGCAAAAAATGAAGACATTGCTTGTAACAAGCAATTTCTAGTTTTTGGCAATGTTTTTCAAAGCCTTTTCACCAATGTTTTCAACCTCAAAAGAACTAAGAAATTATTATTCCATCAAATCAAAATTGCCCTCTGCAATGTCTTTGAATTAGAGAAGTCTAATTTTTTTGTCTTTTGGTAATGGGTTAACAAAACATCCAAGCATTTGCACTTTTCTAGAAGATACAGCTATTACTATCCAAGTTTCAGTGGCTAAATGATCTATGATTTATGCTGGAAGGTTGAAAGAGTTTGACCTCTTGTCCAAATTAATTGCCGCTGAGGCTATCATCAGATCAGCTATACCTGGCTCTGACACCTTTCAATATGTTATCAAAACTATTATTATCCTTTTAATGGAAAACCAACACACTGACAGGTACAAACTCCCACTTGACAATTAGGATGCAAAATTCAAAATGCTGAAGTCACTGATAGCCAGGACTCTCAAACTCATTTACTGTAGAGCCTTACTAAAAGCCATTAAGACCAGTCAGAATTGAAAATGTTTTGGAAGACAATCATAGTTTAATGAACTTAAACAAGAGCACTGCATACAGGTGGTAATGCTCACCCCTGCGAAATAGTTCATGAAATTCATCAACTTTTCATGAACTATTTAAAAAATTCAAGAACTTTTTCACAGTTCATGATCAGTTCATGAATTTCATTATAAATTCACGAACTGGGTTTTTTGTTTAATCAAAAGTTCATGAACTTTGGTAGCCTTTCATGAATTTTTAAATACCCTTACGCTAGTTCATGAACTACCTCAGTATTTATCTAAGTTTATGAACCTTTTCAAACAGACAAATAATAGTTCATGAACATTTTCGTTCATGACGCAAGAAAGTCTATAACAGAATCAGTAGTTCATGAACTTCAGTTTTAGAACTTGCAAGTTCATGAACTATTTTTGGTTTACAATCATTTTCATTTCAAGATTCTTGAACTTGCATGTACCCAAAACTGAAGTTCATGAACTACTTATTGATGCTGTTTCTTTCATGCGATGAATATCTATATGTCTAACAAAATAAAGTATAAGGTACAAATTCAGATTTTACAGACCAAATTCAACCTATTTCCACACACATTTTGTTCTATACTTTAACCCTTTCCAGAACAACAAAACTTTAAGGCAATCCTCGTCAAAAACTGCCACAATTGACAAAATGGATGTTATTAAAGATAGGATTTGTGTAAAATATGACACAGAAAATACTTTGACAAAAGGAGAAACTGCTGGTTATCAGCAGTTTCTTCTTTTGTTTCAATGTTTTCCCAAGCCCTTTTTATCAGGGACGTCAAATCCAGGTCTTGTTTGGGAAAGGGTTAAAAGAAGTTGTACAGGACTTCATTTCAAAAAGAATTCGAATTAAAAAAATGTTACAATATTTGTTAGAAAACCTTTTGATAAGAGAATAAAGTTCGCTAATTTTTTCAATTTTTCACACTGCTTTCCTTATCATAAGCCTTCATGTCCAAACAAGGTACTAGTATTTATGGAATTTGGTAAAGGACTTTACGTGTGTCTCTATGAAAAATGATAATTGTAAGGTGTGCAGTAATGTTTTTCTTTATTATTTTACTATAACACAATAAACCCCTTATTAAACCTTTCTCACTCAATCCCTTGCTTTTAGGGGTCTGCAGCAGACGACTTTAGAAAACATTGTGGGAAAAGGAGAAATTGCACAGAACATGCAATTTCTCCTTTTCCCACAGTGTTTTTTCCCCATCAGAAAACCAGATACATTTTTAACAATTTTAAATTTGTTGTCTGCAAATTCTTTCAATTTGGAAAAGTTCAAAATTTGGCTGAGTGGTAAAGGGTTAATCAATATATTTAGTCATACAACTTCTTTTCTTTTTTATTTCCTACAAGATGACATAACGACTGCCAGATTGGTGATTACTCACTGACATAACAGATTGGTCAGAGTACAGGAAATAACATTCATACAATGTTGTCAAATTTTACTAGTCTAAAATTGAGTCAACTGTTAAGACTTAAGTTTGCTTACTTGGTCAAAATTGAATACTGTATTGCGGGTGTTTTTCGCGGATATTTCATTATTCGCGGAAAACAAAAATGTGCTAAATATAAACACCGCTAATACAATACCTTGGAAACATGTCGCCGCCATGTTTGTTACTCAGGGACGTTGATCAAGCATGTCAGGAGTAAAAGCAGCCCATGTGGTGACTGCAGTATTTCCTTAATGACAATTAAGGCATCCAACCCCTCAAAAGCACCAAAGAGCCAGAGGCGAAATTTGAAAAGTGCAAATAATTCCTAAACTATGTTACATTTCCATTCCAAATACAAACATAAGCATTTTGCACGGTTTAGAATTTTGCATTAATGCATACTTCTGGAAATATTTGACAAAAATGTTATAAATTACCTCCCTTGCATATGAATATAGAGTAAAATGATATTTGTAAATTATGTTCCTCTTGAAGCATAATCTTGAAATCTGGCACGGTGAATCAACTTATGTGAAGTCTATTTACAAGTGTGTGAAATTTTATGCATTTCGAATGGCTAGAAAGTGTAGATTTTTTCAGGGTCTGAAAACCTTAAGTATTGTTATTATTGGACTAGTTCGAACCATCATTTTAGTGAAATGAATGGTTCATAACATTTTTCATGTATACACTCTAGATATCTGCATATATTTCTTTTGTCTTGATATATTCTCAAGCTATTTTCTATTAGGGACTTAAATATCAGGTTTTGTTTTGGAAAGTGTTAATAAGTGTGCTTATCACATACTCTAGTGTTTGTCTAGAGAACAATAGGTCTCAGTTTTAAAACGTTCAGTTCACACCTATTTACAAAGAGTGTCTATGGAGTAATTTTGAAATGGTGTGAAATTCAATTCAAATTAAATAGTGTTACCCTTTTCTACCATCATCCAGTTGCTTCACAGAACAAGATTAACGCTTGATTGGTCCCAGTTAGTTATCAGGGCCCCTGGGATGTCGTTTCGTTCTTTAACGACAAAATTATTTCTTTGCCCCATATCTTTTACGTTGGGTCATATTTTAGCGCTTAGCTTAGCTTCTATGGAATATTTACACCGCTAATACAAAACAACATTGTTTACGCGAATTTTTTGTCCCATGAAAATAACCTGTTATACAGTAACTGTGTTGTTATAACGTCAAGTTTTTCATTTCAAAATGGCATGTCCATGCATACTGGGCATTAAAGCAACATATTCTTCTTCTGGTGGAGAAACACAACTAACATTCATGTAAACTAACGAATTTATCAAATTCTCTGCTGGTACAATGTCCACTCTGTTAGTAGCTCTAACTTTTGTTAGATGACTGATAACATTTTCAATGTTATAATTCTTTATAACAGCATAAACTGTATTGTTTAACTTACTGTAAATAAAGTACTCCAGACTTCCAACTGATCTTACAGTACTGTCATAAAGCACAATATAGCAAATTCTTCTTTGCATTCTTCCATATCGCCTCGAAGAAAATTGTTTTCCATGAACACGAATACGGTCAACTATTTTCAATTCATTTATAGAATCTGAAATGTTGCTTAAAAGATAATTTACAATCTCTTTGTCCATTTCATCTCTAGCAATATTTTTTATTTTCCCACAAATGTCACAGTTATTTGCCTTTTCAGTTGATTTCCACAGAGAAGAAGATGTTGCTTTAACACCTTTTTGTCTTAAACTTGACTCGGTGTGCTTGTATTTCATAATTTGCCTCATAACATTGCCAGTTCCATGGGCAGCTTGAATTAAAGTGGAATTAGTGTCCTCAAATGGAAAGGCACTCCATGCCCATAAAGGACCCCACAATGACACATACCAAACAAGATGAGCACATGCATTGTGGACATTAAGGCCACAAGATCCAGCTGGATAGAATTTAACAAAATCTGCATAAAAAGTTTTGAGTAAAGCAAGAGCTTTGTTTAACTGAGCTGAAGCTATAGAGTCTCCTAAAAGTATATATATAGCTTCAGATAGGCAAGAGAAGTGTTCTAAAAATGGATCGGGCAAGATGCCAAATAAACAAGGAATGGCATAAAATAAAAGCCATGCTTGCAACTCTGTGGCCTTCAAGCTTAAGAAATGTTTTTCCAAGTCCCGAGGCAATCTTTCAATACTTTGCGGCGGCTTTATATTTTGCAAGCGTTTTGATACTACTTTTATATGATTTCCAATGAAATAATCCCTCCCACTTTCACTTGACGAAAACCATTTTTTCAATAATGTGTTTGTTATTCCCAGAAGAATGCCATGCATATAGTCTGGTACAGTTCCAATTACTAGGTCATAGGATTGTACAGCTAACATTCCAGAAACACCTTTGAAACCTTTGACTCTTTTTTTGTTTGTTGCTTTTTCCATTTGCTTTTCAACTTCTGCATGATTTCTAATTTTTGCCATTTCATTCTCTTCTTTGAATGGAAAACATCTTGCATTCCCTTTACCTTGTTTGACAACAATCCCTGGTTCTTCACAGGTGATACAACTATCTGCTCCATTGTAGTATGTCATGTTTAACAAACTTGCCTTAGCAGGCAAGTCAAAAACACCACAAACTACAGCTAACTTTGAATTAATAACCTTTTTATCCACTACAACCTCCAAGCCTTTGGTATACATGGTTTCTAATTCTTTACCAACATGCTCCATAAAAATTTGAAAAGGGGGCTTCCCTTTACCTTGCCAGATTCCAAGAAGTAAAATGTTTTCTCTTGCAAACCTTAGCTTTGGTGGTAGTTCATTTATTGCTATGAAAATTGGCCACAACTCAACTTTTGAGGAGGAGTACAGGTTTATTCCATCTGTATTCAAAATTGCTGTTAAATTGTAATTCAATCCATTATCACTGGCAAGAAAACCACCAGATTGTATGAGTTTCCTGTATTCTGAACCATCTGTTATGTCCGTGAGGACATCACTATTCTCACGGTCTATTATTTGGCTTTTACAGTAAATAATTTCTTCCAATATTCCAGGTGTTTTCAAAAGACTTCTTAACTGAGCTGCAATATCTGCCAGTATAAATGACCTGCGGGGCTGTCTATCTGTTTTATTTTGGACAAATAATGATCCCTTGTACCTAAGACCATTACAATTGTCACCACCACAGTTAAAAACATTTGGATCATCAGGAAAAGAAGTGTTGCATTTTTCACAATAGTGTACTTCTTTCAATGAAAATTCATTATTAGCATTAGCTAAACCATAAATATAATCTAGATCTAGAACTTTTACATCTGATGAATATGGGAAGAAGCCTTTCATTGTTTCTAGAATGTCTTTTGAAGCACTTAGAGATAGATTGTGTTTCTGAAAACATGAAAGGATCTTTAGAGCCTGTCTTTCATTTTCTGACTGAGGCTCAGAGTAAGTTTGCCAATTTGTATCACTTTCCATATATTCAAAGTTTGAATTTGACTCAAAATCGCTTTCTGATAAATCATCATCAGAAGACCTTGGACTCGATAAGAAAGTGTCACAGCTGGAGCTATCATAATCTGAATAACTGTTTAACTCAAATGAATTTGAGTCACCATCACTTTCAGAAATATTGTTACAAAAAATTGGAGAAGATTCTGAGTAATGGTTAACAGAATCCAGTTCTGATGTGTCTGACACCTGTCCAGTTTCATTTGATGTGCTTGGTTCATTCTCGTTGCATTCGTTCTCAGGTGATGAAGGTGCAGTGGACAATGACATATTTTCATCTTTGGTGATTTCCATAGTATCAGGCAATTCCGTATGTAAACTGTCTGCAGTTGGAGCAAAACCTGAAAAGACAAGATGTGTTCGTGAAACACAAATGCCCCCGAAATGGCCATTTTACTTAACCCTTTCCTGTTTTATGAAATTTTAGACTGGTCCAAATTGAAAGAGGTTGCAGACAACAAAGAATGTTGGATGCAATTTGAATTTAAACCATCCAATGTGGTAGAAAATATTGTGGAAAAAGGAGAAATTGCTTGTTACAAGCAATTTCTTCTTTTTACACAATGTTTTCTCAAGTATGAAATCACAGCATCGTAAAATCCCGTGTTTGAACGAGAAAGGGTTAACACAGCAACTAAACGCAGAAACTAAACGCAGAAACTTAACGCCGAACCTGTCTTCTGACAGACAGACAGATGGACGGACACGAGTAAAACAATATGGCCCTGATCTTTTGATACGGGGGCATAAAAATTGAATCTTAACCCATGTACAAATGCAGACGACAAGTTAAACATAACAAGAGGGCCCAGATGGCCCTAAATTGCTCACCTGAGTTCCCAGCAAACACGTGACATTGATTCAATGTTGATTTCTGGTCGCAACATCGCCGACCAAAAAAAAATCGTCGAATCATCAGTGAAAGCATGTTTGTTCAACGTCGCAAAACTAACGTTGAAAACACATTGTTTTTTGTGAGTAGACTGAAAAACAAACAACAACTACAGACATGGTGAAGAACCAGAAATCTTTGTCAGACATACGGTCTGACAGTACCAAATATTATGTCAGACTGAATAAAGTTTTGTCAGACCGAACTATATTCCAATATCTTACAGATCAAAATTTGTGTCAGACAGTGGGACTGACAGTAGCCAAAAAATCATCAGACCAAGGGAATTCTCATCGGACATGTCTGCCGGTCCGACGGTCTTCGACATAAGTGCAACTATTGTTTGTTTCTATTTTCAATCAAATTGTCCCACTTGTGGGCAGATAGTTTGAATTCAATCTGTATTTATGCAAATACTAATGAATTTGATTCAAAATTAATTGATAACATGCTTCTGTACATTGCATAACTTTGAATGCGCAAACAGTAAGATTGTGTGGTAAGCGTCTGGGTTTGTGACTGGACATTGCGGGTTCAATTCCCTCTTGCAGCAGTTGATCATGGTGGAGTGTCCTTGGGCATGACATTTTATCTAGCCTTGTACTGATGGTTTACCAAGAAACCATGAATAAGTGATCCTGTCGCTGTAATATCACTAAAATAATTCAGATTCTTACCATGAACTTGAAATTGATGTCGTACAATACTTCGCTTCTGCTTAAACAATCTTCCACAAATAGAGCAGCTGAACACTTTCCTTCCATTTATGGATACTTCTTCATACTTGTATGACATCTGGTGTACTGCAGATAAAAATTGAGCTATTACTTAACCCGATTATGTCCCTAAACAGTGCCTTGTCAATAAAATCTATTATTGCAGAATACATAGTTTAGTTTGTATGAGTTGATATAAATTGTATGGAGTTTTACGTCCTACTTAACATTTTTATGTAAACTTAGACTGTAATATCAAACGTTTCTTTCCGCTTACCTTTATCATGGTATTGAGCAAGGTGATTCTTCATGTGGCGTTTCTGAATAAACTGTCTAGTACACAATGTGCACTCAAACTTTTTACTTCTAATCATTGTCATTCTGTAGACACTAGATTAAAAAAAGACAAAAAAACCATTTTAAACTAAAATACGAGACAGGAATAATTATACCAACAAACAAATGATCAAAGAAGCTTCCTAATCTGGCCTTTGACTAGTGTAAGTATAAAAAAGAGCCACCATGGCTCTAAATCGCTCACCTGAGTTTCTACAGCCCTTTTGATATCTTAAGGTACCAGAGTTTAGACGGAATCAAATTTTTTTAACACTTTAAAAGCGCTTCACCCTAGGATCATTCCTGCCAAGTTTCAGGAAGATTGGCCCACTGGTTTGGGAAATTTTTTTTTTAAAGAATTGGCTATTTTCCCCTTTTTCATGCAGCGGCAGCCAGAGTTTTTGACAGAATAAAATTTGTTTGACAACTTTCAAAGCCCTTCACCCAAGGATCATTCCTGCCAAGTTTCAAGAAGATTGGTCAACTGGTTTGGGAGAAGAAGATTTTTAAAGATTAGGCTATTTTCCCCTTTTTTCATGCCGCGGCAGCCAGAGTTTTCGAAGGAATCAAATTCTTTTAACAACTTTTAAAGCTTTTCACCAAAGAATCATTCCTGTCGAGTTTCAAAAGATTGGTCAACTGGTTTGGGAGAAGAAGATTTTTAAAAATTAGGCTATTTTCCCCTTTATTCATGCCGTGGCAGCCAGAGTTTTTGACGGAATAAATTTCTTTTAACAACTTTGAAAGCCCTTCACCAAAGGATCATTCCTGCCAAGTTTCAAGAAGATTGGCCCACTGGTTTGGGAGAAGAAGATTTTTAAAGATTAGGCTATCTTCCCCTTTTTTCATGCTGCGGCAGCCAGTTTTTGACGAAATAAAATTCTTTTAACAACTTTTAAAGCCCAAGGATTATTCCTGCAAAGTTTCAAGAAGATTGGCCCACTGGTTTGAGAGGAGAAGATATATGAAGAAATTGTGGACGGACGGACGGATGACCAGACTACGGAAAATGACCGGTCACAATAACCCATCTTGAGCACTTTGTGCTCAGGTGAGCTAATAAACTGAAAGCGTAGTAATATTTCATTTTGCTTGTTAGAGAAATGGTTGCTTTTTCCACCATGTTTTCTCTAGTTTGTTTACTCAGGGAAGCTGTGTATATTATAGCGTCCCTGGTTTACTTAAAAAAATATTGGTTATTCTCACATAAAAAATACTGTTGATCTAAAATACTTTGCTGCTTCCCATATATATACGAGTTCCATTACTGTAGGACACTACAACTGTTTTGTTCGAGTTTTTCTCTCGAAGTTCTAATGCGGAATTAAGAAAGTTAATAATATAATAAATCTAATAAAATGAAGTGGAGCCACTTAATCGGGTTGCTGATATAAAATAGAGTGTTGTTGTGATATACTTGAAAAATGTTGAAAACAGTGTAAAACACCATTATAATTAAATAAAATAAAAAAATTGGGTCACATAAGCACACCATACAAATACAGCCCAGGTTTGATCGTTTCACCGGAAATAGTCCTGCATCTAGCGGGGTCGGGATGTCCGGACCCCCCCCCCCCAATCAGCCGAAAATGAATGTTGACTATAAAGCGTCGATACAACCCTATATATATAAAATTTAATATATTTAAGTCATCATTTAGGTTTGGGACCCCCCCCCCCCTCTGACATTTGGGCTTTGACCCCACCCACCCACCCTGGACAAAAGGAGAAAATGCTGATTAAAAGTATTTCATCATATTGCCTCTTGAATTGATTTCTGAAACATTCTCTGTAAGACAGTCAAGGGCAGATCTAGAAGGGGGTCGGGGTCCACAATTCACATAAAACAACAACATATTTTGGGCTTGACCCACCACCCCCCTGAAAAAAAATCCTGGATCCGCCCTTGACAGTCAAAACATTAACATTTCATGTTTGGTAAAAGTTTAAAACATTTTTCTTTTCATTTCTTTTTTAATTTAACACCTCTTAAAAATATTTCAATCATAAGTTTATTTATAATTGTCCACGCTCTGAGGCTGGGAATCCATCCTGTGACCTGTCAATTATTGGCTCTAATCTAGAGCACAAACACATGCAAAATGTTACCGCTCACACTTGGACAGTACTTAGGAGCTCACTTGCTTCTGCAAAATTGGTTTTATTTGGTTGTCAAAAGCAGTAGCTCATCTTGAACTTGCATGGTGGTAAAGGGCGATGGAGACAGGATACGAATGATTACAAGCCAAAAAATCTCTTTTTTTCAATCAAAGTTGCAAAAATATTCCTGTAACTTAAAACTCTAATAATTAACGTAAATGACTTTAGAAAATATTCTTAGTACTTAGGCAGAATAATTGAAAAATGCTCGCGTGAAAATAACGACTCGCCAAATGAATTATTTAGTAAAACGACCAAGTGACCTTTTGTTTGCTCTTTTCATACCCAGTTCACGGTTAAAAATTTGGAACTGTGTCTGTACTCACCTCACAATAGAATAAACATTTTTCGTTATCTTTTAACATCCCCGCGCTTTAAATTGGATTTGCGTCATATTATTGTTGCCTAAATACATTCGTCCAGGCTGTTGACATCGTGGCACGGTGGTTGTCATCTTCCGATTCGATAATTCGATCTTTGATAGAAATTATCCGAGGATATCCGAACGCAAAGTCACATTTTAAAATGCGCCCTCTAAACCGCTTAACTGTAAATATACAACCAATGAAATTCCTAGAAGGACTGACGTCATGCAATGACGTCATATATGCGGCGCTCTGTTGTACAAGATGGCTGGCATGACTAAAGTGTTAGTTTATTGGACTGAAGAAAACAACTGGTCAATTCTTACACCAACAGCTTTAAGAGATGATGCTAATCCTGGTCAGCGAACGTATGCTAAATATCAAGGGAAATGGTTTCCCTCATTGGTAGTGGCAAGTAAGTAGCCTTTTGTTAAATAAATACTGCAGACACGCTGGCTGAAATGGCTTCGAAATTACCGCCATTTGATTACACTCATTTTTCTGGTGATTTTTCGTACATAACGGCAACAAACCTACTGAAGTTCATATCGTTCACTAGTGATTTATCATTTATTTTATTTTAATATAAATAATAATGCACCGGAGACGAAAGAAAGCCGCCATGTTTGAATTGCAAAATTTCCCCAAATGCTGTGATATTTCATTTTTGAAACGGCGTTCAGAAACTTTAAATTCGTCATGTACTACGCAGTAAGCTGCAACAATGTTTAGTACATAAGTCCCTTTAGTGTCGGCATGTAATGCATTCGTTTAATATGTAATTTTGGAGACTAAAAGTACTTGCAGTCTGCACCTTTTTGGACAAAGTATTGCGGGATCAGTTTTCACACTTATGCGTTCCGATCTGGATCTACTTTGTACAAAGACCATTCTAGTTTAGTCTTGGGGTTTAAACCATGATGTATTGTTGTATTTATCGTCCATTTCTAGTTATATATTTCTCGGAAACATTGTGTTAGGGAGGGTTTATCGACACTTCTCCTTTTCTTACAATGTTTTAGGAAAAGGATAATTTCAGTATTTTTATGTGAAGACATTATATCATAAGACAAAATTTAATAGGATTATGCACTGTTTAGTGCAGGCTATTTGTTTGAAAGCATTTGAAGGCAATTTGGTTACATTTTGCAAGTTTTTATGCTCCCCAAGGGAGAGCATAAAGTTGCCGCTTTGTCTGTCTGTCCGTCCGTCGTGATTTCTCCATAACCCTTGGGCCAAATTAAATGAAACTTACCATGTGAACTCCCTATGACATAATGCCGATGCACTTTTCCCAGTTTTTGGATTTGGAGCCTCGTCACGGGAAAAGGGGACTTAAGGTAAAGTACAGTTTTTCTCTAATTTCTCCTAGTCTAATGGTCAGAATTTGATGATATTTCATATCTGAGTAGTTAATCAGATGCCCTTGACAATAAACTATGTGAAATTTGGGTAAAAAAAATATGTCATGCAAAAAGGGGGCTTAGCATTTGTTACCTTTATGTTAGCTCTGCATGGCATACATTTATTGTGACAATGCCTTATTTGGGGAGCATTGTCCGTCTCTGACGGCTCTTTTAATTGGATAGGTGAACTGTTAGATTGTGAAACACAAAACAGATAGTATTGCATTTCATTCAGACATGGGGCCGATGGTTGTTCATAACTATATTGGAATGGATTTGGAATGCATCTTTGGGTTCATCCCTTTCCCTCATGTAGAGTTTTTTGTACAATTAGTAAAGTGTCGGCAGACTTCATTGCAGATCAATACAGTTTCGGAATCATGTCATTTACAGTTGGTTATTGAAAAGGCTTTAACATCTTTAGGAGTTGTTTGCCTGAGCAATTCTTCATTTTGTCACAGTATTTTCTTGTGTCGTCTGCTACAGATATTTGTTTATTTTCGGAGAACTGAATATATGATGCATGTGTTTTGTAGATTATGCAAACAAGGGTATGTCAAATCTTGAGCCTGCAGATTTGATTTTGTACAGTTTCTTTTCATTGGTGTATGCCTGAATGGCGTAACAATTACATGTTTAGATTATTATAAGAACATTATTAATGTACACACAGGTGAAAGATAACTAAGGAAGCATTACGGGAAAAGGAGAAATCATAACAAGCAATTTCTTCTGTTATCATAATATTGTATTAAAATGACTTTTTTTTGCGCCTCCACGGAGGGCGGCATATAGTAATCAAATTGTCCTTCTGTTAGTCTGTCCGCATTTTTCGTGTCCGCTATGTTACTTTGTATTTCTTTAGTGGATTTAAAAGTAAGTTGGCATAGATGTTGGTCACTATGAGGCGATGTGTTGTGCGCAAGATCCAGGTCCATTGCTCCAAAGTCTAGATCACACTTATAGGTCAAAGGTCAAATAAGGGGTCCTTTTTTTTTGTGTCCGCTCTGTAACTTTCTCATTCTTTGGATTTATTAGTAACTGGGCAGAAATGATTGTTACTAGTATGAGGCGCTGTGTCGTGCGCAAGATCCAGGTCCGTAGCTCCAAGGTCTCGGTCATACTTAGAGGTCAAAGGTCATATAAGGGGTGATTTTTTTGTTTCTTCTCTGTAACTTTGTCATTCTTTGGTGGATTTAATAGTACAATTTCATAAAATTATTCCGTAGGGAAAGTAATAAAAACACTATAAAATCATATTTATATTGAATTCTCTCAACTATGGAAGTGACTCTTGTCTTTTCACGTATCCGCGTAGGTTCGAATCCCGTAAGAGACTATAAAATCAGTCGCGACTCAATATTTCGGCGAATTGCCTTTTTCAAGATAAATGGAAACACTTTCTTTCACTACATAATTATTGTTTTTGTTAAATAATTATGTAGTGAAAGAAAGTGTTTCCATTTATCTTGAAAAAGGCAATTCGCCGAAATATTGAGTCGCGAGTGATTTTATAGGATTTAATAGTAACTTGGCAGAAATGTTGGCCACTATGAGGCAATGTATCGCACACAAGATCGAGGTCTAGTTCACACTCAGAGGTCAAATAAGGAGTCTATTTTTCGTATCTGCTCTGTAACTCTCATTCTTTGGTGGATTTAAAAATAACTTGGCAGAAATGTTGGCAACTATGAGCTCAGAAAATATTGAGGCAAAAGGAGAAAGTGCTTCTTTTGCCTCAATGTTTTCCCAAGCCTTTTCTAACAGGGACGTTAAAACCCGAAATTTTATCTGCAACTTATTTTAATGGTACTTGTTTCAGAGGATGATCAAAAAGCCATTGATAAAGTTGAAAAATCCTTCAGCATATTTATCAACAACTGCCTTCAAGAGGAATCGCCACAGGATGTTGAAAAATGTATTGTTAAGTACATTCAGAGTAAGTTTTGTTTGAGTTTGTGTTTTACCATCTAGGGCTAATGGACGTTCCAGAGAGAGGGAGGTCTAGAGTCGAACATAAGTTATAAACAGAATATTAATTCATTACCAGATAACAAAATTTTACACTGATTGCAATTGGATAGTGCTGCAGACAACAATTTCAAATTGATGAAATCTAAAAAATCTTTGTCTTTCTGGATAGAAAACATTGTGGAAAATTAAGAGGTTGTTTGTTGTTGTCATTATACGCCACCGAAGGTGGCCGTATATTGGCGTCATCTTCTCTGTCCGTACGTCTATCCGTATGTCCATCCATACGTCCATATTTCTTGTGAGCGCAACTCCTCCTAAACTTCTGGTCGGATCTTTATGAAATTTGGTCAATGTTATCACAATTGGTATATGTGCATGAAGAAAGGATTTTATGGTGCAAGGATTTTTGCCTGAGCTATGCCCCTTTGAAAACTTTTCTTATGAGTGCAACTCCTCCTAAGTTTCTGGTTGGATCTTTATGAAACTTGGTCAATGTTATTACCTTAATTTGTAGATGTACATGAAGTAAGGATTTTACAGTTCAATGATTTTTGTCTGAGTTATGCCCCTTTGAAACTTTTTTCTTATGAGCACAACTCCTCTTCAGTTTCTGAGACAGTTTGAATTTGACAATTTAAAAGAGAAGTCTGCAAATGTTTTAAATTTGGTTCTGTCAAAATTAATAGTGTCTATATACAGTCATTTTCATGAAATAGCAAAGTGGGGGCGTATGTTGTGACGATGGCACTCTTGTTGCTATAGCTACCAGAGTTCTGAATGGATTTCAATCCTTTAAAAGATTAAGCAATTTTGGTAGAGACTTGGCGTTATCTTTTGTATTGTGAACACCTAAAACTAGCTTGTGGGTGCTAAAACAGTCTTCTCATTTCAGCTGGTAAAATAGTGCCTGAAGCAGTGGAAAAGTCTGTTCTGCCACCGAATCCATCTACCTCTAGCCTGACAACCGAATGCTCTGCTACTATTGTTCCTTGTGAGTGAGATTTCATTAATCCTTATTTTGAGAATCCTTAAATAAAAAGAAATGCAAGATGATAAATTCAATACAATAAATTGAATTCATAAACAAATCCATGAGAAATTCTAATCTTTTTGATGTCACAATCCAGAAAATTTTGTTTTAAGCTGTACTGGCCATAGGCCAGAAAAGCTAATGTGTGTTAACTTTTGTTTTGTGAACACCTGAAACTAGCTTGTGAGTGCTAAAACATTCTTCTTATTTCAGCTGGTAAAATAGTGCCTGAAGCAGTGGAAAAGTCTGTTCTGCCACCGAATCCATCAACCTCTAGCCTGACAACCGAATGCTCTGCTACTATTGTTCCTTGTGAGTGAGATTTCATTAATCCTTATTTTGAAAATCTTTAAATAAAAAGAAATGCAAGATGATAAATGCATTACAATAAATTGAATTCATAAACAAATCCATGAGAAATTCTAATCTTTTTGATGTCACAATCCAGAAAATTTTGTTTTTAGCTGTACTGGCCATAGGCCAGAAAAGCTGATGTGTTGCTGTGTTGTCCACCCGTATGGCGTTACCTTTTGTCTTGTGAACACCTGAAACTAGCTTGTGAGTGCTAAAACAGTCTTCTTATTTCAGGTGGTAAAATAGTGCCTGAAGCAGTGGAAAAGTCTGTTCTGCCACCAAATCCATCAACCTCTAGCCTGACAACCGAAGGCTCTCCTACTATTGTTCCTTGTGAGTGAGATTTCATTTATATTTTTTAAGCTTTGACTATTCGAAGAATATGAGAGCTATAATACTCACCCCGGAGTCGGCGTTGGTTTTCTTGGTTAAGGTTTTGCATGTAACATCTTAATACTTAATATCTCTGTAACTACTCAAGCTTGCTTCCAAGCTTGGCACTTATTTTTTAGACCATTATACCTATCCCTAGACCAAGTTTAATTACTCTGACCCTTTTTTATGCCCCTGTATTGAAAGATCGGGGGCATATTGTTTTACTCGTGTCCGTCCGTCTGTCTATTTGTCCGTCTGTCTGTCCGGCATTAAGTTGCTGCGTTAAGTTGCTACGTTAAGTTGTAGTGTTAAGTAAAATGGCCATTTCGGGGGCATTAGTGTTTCATGAACACATCTTTTTTAATGGATTTTTTACCTTTTTTTACTTAGAAATTTTGGTTAAGGTTTTACGTGTAAAATCCATGTTTCAGAAACTTGTCAAGCTATTACTTTGCAACTTTGCATATGTTCATAGGACCACAATATAACGTTATAGACCAAGTCCCATACCTCACATAATCATTTAAGCAGAAATATTTGCCCTGGTCAACTTAAAATTTTTGTCACTATCAAGCACAGACAATAATCGAACATGCTGTCCTCTGACAGCTCTTATTTTTATGCCTGTAATGAGAGATCGGGCATATTGTTTAACCATTGTCTGTCTGTTTGTCTGCACAATATTAATGTGATAACTTAACATTTACCCATTACTCCTAAACTAATTCAGTTACAAGGCTCATATTTTGTATGTAGGTTTATCTCATCAATGTTCATCTGTTGAATGTCAAGGTCATAAAGCCTAGGTCAAGGTCACAAACTTAACGTGAAAACTTAACATTTTCCCATTACTCTGACAGCTCTTATTTTTATGCCTGTAATGAGAGATCGGGCATATTGTTTAACCATTGTCTGTCTGTTTGTCTGCACAATATTAATGTGATAACTTAACATTTACCCATTACTCCTAAACTAATTCAGTTACAAGGCTCATATTTTGTATGTAGGTTTATCTCATCAATGTTCATCTGTTGAATGTCAAGGTCATAAAGCCTAGGTCAAGGTCACAAACTTAACGTGAAAACTTAACATTTTCCCATTACTCTGACAGCTCTTATTTTTATGCCCGTAATGAGAGATCGGGCATATTTTAACGGTTGTCTGTCTGTTTGTCTGCAAAATATTAATGTGATAACTTAACATTTACCCATTACTCCTAAACTAATTCAGTTACAAGGCTCATATTTTGTATGTAGGTTTATCTCATCAATGTTCATCTGTTGAATGTCACATGACCTTGGTCAAGGTCATAAAGCCTAGGTCAAGGTCACAAACTTAATGTGAAAACTTAACATTTTCCCATTACTCCTAAACTAATTCAGTTATGAGGTTCATATTTGGTATGTAGGTACATCTCATCAATGTGAATCTGCTTGGTCAAGGTCATAGGTTATAACCTAAGTCAAGGTCAAATTTTAAGGGGGCATTCATGTATCACAAACACATCTTGTTTTTATGCCCCCATATTGAGAGATCTGGGGCATATTGTTTTACTCATGTCCGTCCATCCGTCTGTCTGTCTGGTGTTAAGTTTCTGCATTAAGTTGCTGTGTTAAGTAAAATGGCTATTTCGGGGGCATTGTGTTTCACGAACACATCTTGTTTTTATTTTACAATCTTTTTAAAAGAAATTCAAGATGATAAATTTGTTACAGTAAATATAATTCATAAAGAAATCCATGAGAAATTTTTATCTTTCAACGTCATAAACCAGAAAATTTTGTTTTTGCCGTACTGGCCCTAGGCCAGAAAGCTTATGTGACATGTGGTTTTGGAGCTTGCTAAAAGCTGAACCAGTACTTATATGCTGGTAGAGGGATTCTTGTCCTAATGGGCCTCTTAATTAAACCCTGTTCCAAAGGATAAATACTGTTTTAGCTGTGTATATCTCTATCATTCTGTAATTTTTTTTCATCAAAGATTTCTCGGCAACTATGAATCTCAGACCATTGATATGTGATGGCAAACTTCCCACTAGTATTCTGTATGGCTGGATTAGATTTTTTATCAATCTGTCGACTACTTCCTCTTAGCCAAGCCAGTTAGTAGTGAGCCTTACCTCACAGATCGCTAATTCGGATTGTATTTCATGATTAATTTGTTTTGCTATGCTTTCAGATCTGAAAATAGGAAATACATCTTTCGATGGTTCTGATTCTCCTGCCCATTCATCAATGGAGTCTAAAAGGTAAGATCCAAAATAGATGAAGTCAAATTTTAAAGATCAATAGTTACAGCGTAAATAATCCAGGCAAAATAACTTTTAAAGATAAGGCAAGGCTTCAGTGTGATCAAATATTTTTACAAATCACTCATTTCAGTATTTCCATTTACTCTTGTTAACCTTTAACCCTTTCCCGTTTCGTGAAATTTTAGACTGGTCCAAATTTAAAGAGCTTGCAGACGACAATAAAAATTGGATGCAATTTGAAATAAAACCATCCTATGTGGTAGAAAATATTGTGAGAAAAGGAGAAATTGCTTGTCACAAGCAATTTCTTCTTTTTTCACAATGTTTTCTCAAGTATAAAAACATTTGGACGTAGAATCCCAGGTTTGTACAGGAAAGGGTTAAGTCGGGGTTTGACACTTGCTTATACACGGGCGGTAATCATGTGACTTTGTTATGATATATTTTCATCGCTTATGTAAACAAAAACACTCGGTAAGTACACATTTTTCGAAAACTGTTATGTAATTACTTTTCCCTCCGTATTGAGATACCTACCAACATATCCGCCATACTTTCCGATTTATTTTGATACCAAGATCTTCCCTCAATTCCATATAAAAGCTGAGGACATTCGAACCAAATCATTTTTCCTCAGATTGTTTTCTATCGCATGCGGTGATATATTTTCTTTAATCATTTGGTTCAAATGTTCTCAGCTTTTACAGAGAATTGAGGGAAGATCTTGGTATCAAAATAAATTGGAAAATAAGGTGGATATGTTGGTAGGTATCTCAATACGGACAGTAAAGTATTCACAGTACAATTTTAGAAAAATGTGTACTCACCAAGTGTTTTTGTTTACATAATGAACGAAAATATATCATAATAAAGTCATGTGATTAACATAACCATCTTACCTGCTATTAACAAATTCATAGTTTTTGTTCCACTTAAAAATTCGCTTTATCGCTGTATATTGAATGCATATGCACTTTATTGCTGTATATTGAATGCATGTGCATTGTCATTTTTTCTCCGTATTTTTTGCGAGCCTCATTTTGAGAATGTCTATTCGTTACTATTTTTAGTAACTTGCCTCCAGAAGTTAATCAGAGTCTTCTCTGATGAAAATTTGCTCTTTGATATTTGGATGTCGCTATTTACATCAGAGCGCTGTCCCATTCATAAAAAAAAGAAAATTCCGAGACAGCAAAATAACGTGTGTCTGAATTTTCTTTTGCTGTTGAATGGGACAGCACTCTTTTGTAAATAGCAACATCCAAATATCAACGAGCAAATTTTCATCCGAGAAGACTCGGATTACCGGAAGTGTTCTGCGGTTACGGACTAAAACATAAATGAAAAAAGTCTATTGGTAGATGTATTAATTTCCTACAAAATCATGCAAATAAACATATATTCTAATGTTTTGTGGTGTTTAGGTCAAATGTCTGCAATTTACTAAATTTTAAACCTAGTAACACATAATAAAAGACTATCCAACATACAAATCTTTGAAACTGAAATCTTTTGCAGTGAAAGACGAATTAGAAAATTAGAAGAAGACTACAGATACTTAAAGAGAAAAATTAGAAAGATGGAGGAGCTTATGCAGGACCAAAAGACTAGAAACACAGGGGAGCTCAATATTGAACAGGAGAGAAAAATTACAAAGATGGAGGAGCTTATGCAGGACGAAAAGACTAGAAAGACAGGGGAGCTCAATATTGAACAGGACAACAAGAGTAAAAAGAAAGAGGAAGGAGAATTGGATATTGACCTAACTACTGACCTAACTACATCAAATGAAAAGTTTGAAATTAAAAGATTAAATGAACTCAGGAATGATAAGGAGAAACTGAAATATTTAGTGAGCTGCTTTTTTACAGAAGAGGAGTTAAAAACCCACTCAAGAACTGGGAAACGTAGTCATAAGAGTGATGGTCCTACGTCAAGGCCGCCACTCGATGTAAAAACTTATAATGAACTTGCAGATGCCGTTACAAAATACACTAGTTATGATATCCCAACATTCATCAAAAAATTAGAAAATATTCAAAAAATGTTGAGGCGTTGAAGGAACAGATAAATGTCTTTAACCCATTCCCTTACAATAACTCTTTTTGACTCCCCTAGAGATAAGGGCTTTGGAAAACATTGTGGAAAATGAAGAAATTACTTGTGACAAGCAATTTCATCATTTCCCACAATGTTTCCTACCCAACGGGTGGTAATCACATAACTTTATTAAGATATATTTTCATTCTTTATGTAAACAAAAACACTCGGTAAGTACACATTTTTCGAAAATTGTAATGTAAGCACTTTACTCTCTGTATTGAGATACCTGCCAACATATCCGCCATACATTCCGATTTATTTTGATACCAAGATCTTCCCTCAATTCCATGTAAAAGCTGAGAACATTCGAACCAAATCATTTTTCCTCATATTGTTTTCTTTCGCATGCCGTGATATATTTTCCTTAATCATTTGGTTCAAATGTTCTCAGCTTTTACATGGAATTGAGGGAAGATCTTGGTGATATGTTGGTAGGTATCTCAATACGGACAGTAAAGTATTCACAGTACAATTTTAGAAAAATGTGTACTTACCGAGTCTTTTTGTTTACATAAAGAATGAAAATATATCATAATAAAGTCACCTGATTATCGCCCGTGTACCCAAAAAGACCGAAAAAGGTATTTCACTTAAATTTGTCGTCTGCAATACTTTTGAATTTGGATAAACCCAAACTTTTGCCATCTGGTAATGGGTTAATACAGTATTGAAACTACGGAAAGCAATCTCTTAACCAAAACGAAACTACAAATGAACCGAACCTAAACTGGAAAATTCATAACTTAAAACCAGTACATAAACTTTGCAATGTCATATGAAAAGGGCAAGATGCCATCATAAGCTTTAGAAAACACTGTGAAAAGGGAAGCCATTGCTCATAATTGAGCAATGCCTTCGTTTTTCATAGTTTTTCACCTTAGTAATACAGTATGGAATGCAATTAATCTGAAGCGAAAACGCTGAAAAGGTTGCTTTCCTTAGTTTCATCACCGTAGATACACACAAAGAAAAGGAATACATTATGCTTTGAATAATTACAAGTTGTTTTTGTGTGACATGGTGTTCGTTTTTGTCAACTTCTATAACCTGTAACTGTTTAAGCTCTAAATAAGAATCTATCTAAACTTGCAGAGTTTTAGATTTAATAATCTACTCAGAAATTCATGAATTATGCTTGAAAATTCATGAACTTTTCATTAATTCATGAACTTTTCCTTGATAGTTCATAAAATACAAAAAAAGAATTCATGAATTTATATGTAGTTCATGAAATGCAAAATTTGCCTTTCAGGAACTTAATTTCATGAACAAGTTTTCATGAATTTTTATATGCAGTTCGTGAACTGTGATGGCTTTTAAAATTCATGAACTTCAATAGTTCATGAATAAAAATATTCATCAAAGTTCAAGAACTACATATAAAAATTCATGAAAACTTGTTCGTGAAATTAAGTTCCTGAAAGGCAAATTTTGCATTTCATGAACATTCATGAAAATGTTCATGAACTATTTCGCAGGGGCACCCTTTTCAGGTGCTGGAAATATAGTCGTTGAAATTTCTAAGTGGTAATAGAAGCTCAATTTGTCAAAAAATGTTGGTATAAATTGCTGTTTTGATAGTGAACAGAACTGATAACAGTTTTAATTGAATGCATGTTCAACAATACCAGAACTATTACAAAATGTTTAGTTTTTGAACGAGGATGACTGTACTGCTTACACATGACGAATCTAGGACAATAGCCCCTCCGGACAATAGCCCCTTCTATGCTTTTTGACAAGGCGGACATTATCCCCTTCCTAAATTCAACAGGGCGGACATTAGCCCCTTCGTCATTCTGACAGGGCAGACGAAATCCCCTTCCTGATTTTAACAGGGCGGACATTATCCCCTCAATAGGGGGATATTACCCCCTTCCTAAAAATGTACTAAGTTTCTTAAGATTAACACGAAACGAACAATAACACCTTTCATTCATAAGATTAATATTTATTTTACTTTTTTTTAATTTTATAATAAACTGATGCACAATTTTTAATTAAATACTTTTGCATATTTCCGTGCGAGGGACTCCATGAAATGTGTATTTTAGTAAATGTCATGGTAAAGGCAAAGAGCAGCTTTTCCCTCTTTACCATCATGTTTCTATAAAATGAACCTCGTGTAAAATTCAACTGTTAACTATTTGAAGTCATCTGGTAATATGTTGTCCTTCCTGACCCTCGTCGACTTAACAACATGGAATATGCTCAATGTTAGCTATATTATTACCCTTTCCATGTGAGCTTATTTTTCAAAACATGGTGTCAGTATGAGACGCAGCATGCATTATACATTTACATTTGTGATATATTTTAGAGAGGGGCTTTTGTCCGCAGTAGTAAAACAATGAAGGGGATAATGTCCGCCCTTTAATTTTAGGAAGGGGATTTAGTCCGCCCTGTCAGAATGACGAAGGGGCTAATGTCCACCCTGTTAATTTTAGGAAGGGGATAATGTCCGCCTTGTCAAAAAACATAGAAGGGGATATTGTCCGGAGGGGCTAATGTCTGGTTACCCACATGACAATCTTATCTATGACAGGGCATAAAAAACATTATGTAAAGTGAAGAAACCGCTTGCAATTTCTTCAATTTCCACCATGTTTAATTCTACCAAGAAAGTTGAGGGAAAAAAATCATAAACTTTAAAATAGTTTCTGCATTTCCTTTAACCCTTTCCTGTTTTGCAAAAATTTAGACATATCCAAATTAAAAAGTTTTGTAGACAAAAAATTAAATTGAAATTATCATTCAGTAGGGTAGAAAATATTGTGGAAAAAGAAGAAATTGCTTGTTATAACAATATCTGTCTCTGACACTTTTAACCCATTACTAGATATCAAAATTTACCCATTCAAAGAAATTGCTGACAACAATTTTAAGATGTTGAAAATTAGAATTTTAACCTATTCCCACACAATGACGCTTTTGGACTCACCCAAAGGAAAACAATTAGGAAAAAATAGTGCAAATTGAGGAAATTACTTGTTACAAGCGATTTCATGATTTTTCATGTTTTCTTCCTAGAAGATTGAAAAATCTAAATTTCATAAGCTTTAAACTGTCGGCTGTAAGTCCTTTCAATTTGGACCAGTTTAAAAGTTTGCCATCTGGTAATGGGTTAAATCTGAGTCTTCATGGCTAGAAAACATTGTCTGTGATGAAATAATTCCTTGTAACAAGAAGTGTCTCCTTTTTCCAGTCTTTAATTCTAAGCTTTTTTAACCCATTACTAGATGGAAAAAAATTTAGACACGTCCAAAGTGAAAGGAGTTGCAGACACCAATTTAAATTTTATGAAATTTTAGATTTTTTCAACTGTCTGGGTAGAAAAATATGGTGTGTGATTGAAGAAATTGCTTAATACAAGCAATTTCTTCATTTAATGCAGTATTTTCCCTTTTGTTTCATAAGCGTCATAGTGTGGGAATGGTTAATGAGGGGCACAGAAAAGAAAAACGGGGAAATAGTTTAACCCTCCATGCAAAGTAGTTACTAAAGGTAGCGAGATTCCAAAACTTAATTCACTCAACATCTTTTTTGGAAGGAGGAATAAATCAATCAGCTTGGCTTGATTAATTCATTTGGTTTGCAGCCATGAAACAAAAGATCGAAACTTTAACAAGCAACAAACTGTTAAAGTTGGTTAAATCCATTACTAGACAGCAAAATCTTAGTCTGGTCCATTTCAAAGAATTTTAAGATGACAATTTTGTGGATAATGAAATTTAAGTTTTGATCGGTCTAAAAAATGTTTGTCTGGTATTTGGTTAAACCATTACCACACAATCGAATGTTGAACCAGTCCAGACTCAAAGAGGTTGCAGACGACAATTCTAAATTGATGAAATCTTCTAAACCTTTGTCTTTTAGGATAGAAAACATTGTGGAGAATGAAGAAATTGCTTGTAACAATGTTTTTCATAGCTTTCAAATGAGGGGCGTTTAAAAGCCTAGGTTAAGAAACAATCAACTTAACCCTTATCATGCTAAACATGGAATATTCCGGTTTGGCAGGAGGTATAGACAAAGATCAGCCTGCACATAAGTGCAGTCTGATCTTAGTCTACACCTCTTGTTTGTCTTTTTCATGCTAGAGTTGTTAATGAAATTAAATTTCATAAGAAATATTGATGATTGAACAACAAGTACTACCAGTGCTTTCAGATCTTTGATTTTAATGCCATTCAAAAATGGATTTATTCAGCATGACAAGGGTTAATATACGGTATGTCTACACAAACAGGTCATTTCAGGTCATATTGATAGAATATAATATATATGGTATAAATAATTAGGGAAATATTGATGTAACTGTGAGAGAATCAAACAATCTAATATTACTATAGCTAGAAGGGTCATCAGTTGCTTCAATTATAATTGATAACATGTATCATTTTCAATATACATAGATCCACAGTTATCATCATTATCATCTCATATCTATCAAAATATTTACAATACGCTCAATAACAATTAGCCAATAAGGCCATGAATATTTCATGGAAAATATCAGGTCATTTATGGATCTTTATGAATATTATAGCATGACTGTAAAGCTCAATTAACCCTTTAACCCATTTCATGACGGAAACATTTAGACTGGTCCAAATTGAAAGGAGTTGCAGACGACAACTTAAAAGTAATGAAATTTAAGAAATTTTCAACTTTCCTTACAGGAAACATTGCATAAAATGAAGAAAATTACTTGCAACAATTGTTTTTCTTGGGGGCATCCAAAAGCGTCACCGAGTAGAAATGTGTCAACAGGTGACAAAATTAGACTGGTCCGAATAGAAAAGTGATGCAGACGTATTTTAATGTATGTTCAAATCAAAAACTAAAATGTAAATTGGGTAGAATGCATTGTTTAAAAAGCAGAAATTGATGAAAATAAAAATTACCTCTTTTTCAAACAATATTTTAACATATTTTCATCCTGTGTATTCAATGTTACTAAGGATTGTGTGGTAAAGAGCTAAATATTTGTTTTCAGTTTGGGATCTAAATTAGTATTCTCTTCTCCTCTGGTACCAGAGGAACCAGAGCTTCCATGTCCTCATTCAAATAAGTTAACCAATTCCAAAACAACCCCAGTTTTTTTACAGCCTTCATGAGAAAAATCTTTGGAAAACATTGTGGTTAATGAAAAATATTGTGTGTTACAAGTAATCTATTCATTGTCCACAAAGTTTTCTACCCTACAAGACATCAAGAAATCTAACGTTTGACCAACTTAAGATAGTCTTCTGCAACTACTTTTAATTTGTACCTGTCTAAAATTTAGTCACCTGGTAATGGGTTAACCCATTCCCATGCAACAAAAATTTTAGACCAGTCTGAAATGAAAGAAGCTGCAGACAACAATTAAAAGTAGATGGAATTTAAAATTTTTGCGTCTTTTTGGATAGAAAACCTTGTGGATATGAAGAAATTGCTTGTAACAAGCGATTTCATCATTTTCCACAATGATTTCCAAAATTTAATATTGAGGGCCGTTTAAAAGAGTAGTTTAGTTAAGTGGGAATGGGCTAAAGATGTTAATAGCATTGTTTCCACTGGAAAGTGCAAATTTAAATAGAGAAAGGGATTTAATTTCTCCAAGAATGTACTTTTGGTAGAATATCAAAACAAATATACAAGCCCTGTAATACTGAATAAAATCATTTCCAAATCTGCATTCAAATCAAAGGACCCGTAGCACTGCTGATCTGGTTTTAGGGTCAATATTTAGTTTGAGAAATGATCTCTTGAACAATTATGGCTGTAAAAGTATGAACAGGTGGTGTAGACTAAGATCAGTCTGTGCATATGTACAGTCTCATCATTGTCTATGCCTCCTACCAAAACAGGAATATTCCAGGTTCAGCATGACAAGGGTGATGTTTCCAGTATCACTATACATCAGGTTATCCTCTGCTATTGAATAATGATAATTAATCCATTACCGGACAACAAAATTTAGGACACCATATCAAAAGCAGTTGCAGATGACACTTTTTAACTAAAACTTAAAACTGCTGTCATTTGGGGTCTTAACCAATTCCCACCAAGTGAAGAAAAAAGAGTGGGATTAAAATGGTCGAAAATGGAGAAATTGCTTGTAACAAGCAATTTCTTCATTTTCTACAATGTTTTCTATCCAGAAAGTTGGAAAAATCTATAATTTCATTAACTAAATTGTCGTCTGCAACTGCAAATTCTTTCAATTTGAACCAGTCTTAAATATTGTCATTTGTTAATTGGTTAAGTGGGATTTGGGGGGTTTGCAAACTGAATAATCCCAGCTTCTACTAGGGTCTTTCTTTCCCACTCTCTGAATATGTTGTCACGCTGAATAAATACTTTTGATTGGCAAGCTAGTGCATTATTGAGGGATCTTATAACAAAACTTTAGACTGCTTTTGAGGTAGAAAAGGTTTTCTAACAAGCAATTTCTTCATTTTCCATAATGTTTTACAAAGCTTTTTTAAGGGCATCAATAACTACGATTGCGTAGTAATAGGTTTATTTAATCCCTGAAGAATTTTTCTTTTTAAATCTCTCACAAAACTAACAATTTCCAAAACAAAATGCACACAAAGTAACAACATATCACCAACCACACACTGTAAATTTTATTCGCCAAATAAATGTTTTCAAGCACTGACCAGTGTCCGCATAGACTATTGGTCAGTCTGCCAAGCCAAATCCAATACACTAAATGTCTCCTGTCTTGGGAGAAGACAGGTATGTAATTAGATGTCATCTCATTAACTCAGACACACCTTTCCATTTAGAGGTATATGTAACATTGACACCTTGTTACCAAAGTAACCAGACCCCCAGGCAAGAGGCATCAGTAGACTAGTTTATCTACTTTCATCATCAAAGGGACTTCATTTTGAGCCCTAGATATTGGTTGATGATGAGATTCTAAAGTTTTCCTTTCTGTACAAAACCCTATGTTGAAGGTACTCATTTGAATTGTCTCACCATGACAATGTTAATGAGTGACCACACTATAGATTATATGCCAAAATAAATGAACATTTCAAATCTAAAGATGAAGATACTTCCTTTATCAGAAGCTCTACCCTGTAATTTTCAAATTAGATACAATAACTAAGGGCCAGGTCCCTGTCATCTACTTTTCCCATTGACCTTGGATGGTATTTGTGACCTTTTAAACTAGCAGATAGGCATCAGTTGAAATCTTAGGTAACAAAATTCACAAATTATCACCCATTATAGTAATAAATACAATTAAAGTAGAAAGACCACCTTAAAAAGTATTTTTTTAATTTCATCCATTTTCATTTAATGAATCACAAGCCATGCTCTAACATCACTGCAACGAGGAAGCTTGATTGCTTTGGAATGGGAATCTAGTCTACATTGGCTATTCTTAACTAAACAAGAAATCTGTGAGTAAAAGCTCACCGAGATTACCCCCTGCCAAATGTGCTGCTATTTAACCCTGGTCATGCCAAATAATGAGGGACATTCCTGTGTTATCTTCCCTTTGTACTGTGACTATTAAATCAGAGGTCTTCCAAATTGTACATTGGTTCTTTCACTTCATTACCTTTGTTTTTATCCTTGTTCAGTATGGGGAAGATGCGATTTTTTATTTGCCTTTTTTAGTTTTATTATAAATACAATCTCTTGATGGTGTAAGTTTATGGTTCAGAAATAACAAAGAAACGTATTTTCAAGATGAAACGAATTTTTCAGCTCTAAAGTTTGCATTGTACAGCTGATCTTAAAACCAGATAGTGCAAAGAAACCTAGGATAAAGTCCAAGTAAAACACTGATAGGGACCAATGTATTTCTGTAGAGTATTCAAGGGAGGTAACCCGAGAATGTCCCTCATTATCCTTTCTTCACAAAATATTATATCATTTTTGTCAAATTTACACATACTTTGTGTACAAATATTTGCTCAGCACTTAAAAAACAAGCAGGTAGTATAGATTAAGATCAGACTGCATGTCTGTGCCGGCAGATCTTAGCCTAAACACTTGCCAACTTTTGTCAATACAGGAAGATTCCAGGATCAGCTTGACAATGGTTACACTGTAACAGTGAAAATGAAATTCCTTCAACATTTTCAGTAAGCACCATGTAGGACATATTGCTGAATCTCCACATCAAAATTCAAGTCATGTCAAGTCAATGTAATTAATAGTTGCTGAGAAATATGCCAATAGCTTGCAGACAGAAATTCAGTAGGTGCCATGATGAACCTTCTCATCAAGTTTCAAGTTGATTCTATGAATAGTTACTGAGAAAAATGCAACATAAAATTCACTTTATTAAGTGAAATAGGATAAACTGGTATACCAGTTTACCGTATTTCATTTGATAAATTCACCAGGGCACAAGGCAAAATGTTGAGGGGGAGCTTTTATTTTGTACCCATTTTACTAGATCCTACCAGTCTATAGATACAATATCCATATCTTCTAGTCTATTTACAAACTGTACTGATTTATTTCCCTTTGTTCAAAGGCTGTAAAATGTACTTTGTTTTTGTTTTCATTTAAAATCATTGATCTCCTTATGGTCTCTTTTTTCATCTCCTTGAGGCAAACATTTAAAAAGATACGAGGGTGAGTCAATAAGTAACCAGCCTGACCTACTTTCAGTCGAGATCAATCTCTTCTTTTTCGATGTAGTTGCCCTCCAGAATGAGACATTTAGACCAACGGTGTTCCAGTGCCATCAGTCCAGAACTAAAGAAGTCAGGCTCCTTTCCATTGACCCACTCCTCAACTGCCACCACGACTTCTTCATCGGACCGGAAATGACGTCCACGGATATCTTTTTCTAAGTTTGGGAATAGGAAGAAGTCACTAGGAGCTAAGTCTGGAGAATAGGCAGGATGTGGTATTAATTCATACCCATTTCGCTCAACAGCATCCATTGCAACTTTGCAAGTGTGGACTCTTGCGTAATCCTGTTGGAGCAGAACCCCTTTAGAGAGTTTACCTCGGCGTTTTTCACTAATTGCAGTTCTCAGTTGGTCGAGCAAGTTAGCATAGTACGCACCAGTTATTGTACTTTTCTTCAGTAGATAACGCCTTTTGTGGCCTAAAATACATTGGCCATCACCTTGCCAGCAGAAGGTTGCGTCTTGAACTTTTTTGACCTTGGAGACCCAGGCCCTACCCACTGACGACTCTGAGATTTATTCTCTGGTTCATAATAATGGACCCAAGTCTCATCTACAGTTACAAGATGCAAAAGAAAATCTTCTTCCTTCGACTTAAACCGCTTCAACAAGGTGCTAGATACTGATGCCCTGGTTGCCATTTGCTTGTCGCTAAGGGATTTGGGGACCCAACGAGCTGTTAGCTTGCGCATACCCAAGCGATGGTGCAAGATGGTTGAAACGCTACCATGTGATATGCCTAATGCCTTCACTATTTCTTCCACCTGTATTGGCCTATCAGAGTATACTAGGTCCTGCACCTTTTTACTCATTTCTTCATCGGTGGCATCTAGTGGGTGTCTGGACCTGGTATCATCTTCTAAAGACTTTCTACCACGTTTAAATTCACCGACCCAGAATTTAACCTGAGCATACGATGGTGCAGAAGACCCATATACATCGACCAACTCGCCATGGATTTCTTTACCCCTTTTCCCTTTCAAATACAAGTACCGAATTACTGCATGGTTCTCCAATTTAGACGAAAAACACGCCATTGCATTACTAGCCATGTTTGACATTCAGTATCTTATCGATAAATGAGTCGATACGGGTGTAATTTTGCCCCGAGGCCTAAAATATGTATTGCAACAAAGCGGGGAAATTGTGGCTGTTTCGGTCCATCGGAAATGGGATAGGTTGGTTATTTATTGACTCACCCTCGTAAGTATGAACATCCTTCCAAGTCTTCGATAATGGGGAGATTTACTGAAAGTGAGTCCAGTTTCAATATGATTATGTGGAAATGGGTTAAGGATAACTTTGATCAGACTGCACATATGAACAGGCTGATCTCTATCTAAAGCTCCTTCTTAATAGAAATATACTTATTCGGTATAAAAAAGGTTTGATTTGACTTTACACATTCCCACACATTGATGCTTTTTGACACCCCAAAGAAAACGAGCTTTGCTTAGCGGCACATATACGCCCAAATAGGCTTGTCAGTGGAATCTAATATTTTACTATAAGTTTTGTATGATAAAACTGACCTTGAAAACTCACCTTGACAGATAAGATTAAACTTGATATCAACCAAATGGCAGTACCCAAAAGAATACAATTGTGACTGGTCTTACAAGAGGAAAATCTTGAAATGTAAAAAATTTCAGCATAGTGAGACTGTGCAAATTGTGCAGGCTGAGTAGGGTTGGAACTTTCAATTTCGGTATATCTTTTGTATCTAGAATGGTTATCCTACCTTACAATGAAACAGTTTTTGTATTGCAAGTGATTGACCTATGCACTTTTTCAACACTAATATTTTGTCATTGTGAATCACTGTTTGTATCAACAGCACTATGGGTGACATTGCACACTACAAGATGTGTTTGTGAAACACTATGTCCCCGAAATAGGAATTCTTTAGAAACGGGTGATTTTTTATTGTTTTTGTTTTTTGTTTTGTTTTTGTTTTTTTTTGTTTTAGGGAAAAGGGTTAAAATTTTGACCTTGACCTTGATGAAATGACCTTACCCAGTTGCGCATTTTTAAAACCTATTTACATACCAAACATTAGTATTGTAACTTAATCAGGGTTGAAGTTATAGGAAAATATTTAGTTGGCAGGTTAAGTTTTGTAGACAGACAGACAGACGGACAGACAGACTGACACTGGTAAAACAATATGCCCCTGATCTTATCTATGCGGGGGCATAAAAATCATGATAATATTAAGCAATTCCCTGGACAAAGGGGAGACAATTCATTTATCACTGGAAAGAAAAAATGTTATAGTTTTCAAGCACAAGTACACATCATGGAGAATCATTGCAGTAAATTACAATCATATTCAATCATCACTAGGCACAAGTTATAACCATTTGAAAAGTTGCTTACACTAGAAATTAAGCAATTTTTCAATTCAAGGGCAGATAGTTGATGAAAAACTGGAGTATCTTAGATTTAAAGGTTTAAAGCATAACTATAGACTAAGCAGATTTATCATGCAAAGTTAAAACATCTTTTAATTGAAACTGTAGAAAGAGAAATATGGTAATTTATTTCAATTCAAGGGAAGACAATTGAAGAAGGACTGGAGAGACCTTAAGCATAACAAGACAATCTAGTATTTTCAGTTCATTCCCATTGATACTGTAGCAGGAGTTGCACACACATGAAATACAGTGACTTTTTTTTTAATTCAAGGGCAGATAATTCAAGATAATCTTAGAAGGACTGGAGTGATTTAAATTTCAAGTGATTTTGATTTGAATTTCAAGTCTTAATCACAACAAAATATCATAGAGATATATTGTTTCAAATTTCAGTTTGTTCCTATTGATACTGTAGGAGGAGTTGTGCAAACATGGAATATAGTGATTCTTTTTTAATTCAAGGGCAGATAATTCAAGAATGACTAGAGTGATTTGAATTTCAAAGGTCGAGACATCATAGAGTTGATAATTTTCAGTTAATTCCTATTGATACTGTAGGAGGAGTTGCAAAAAAAATTGCTAACAGACAGACAGATGGACAGACGACCAGGGCCATAACATAATACAGCCCTTTAAGCGTATAAAAGGCTTTTCAAAACATTGTGGAAAATGAAGAAATTGCAATATCTTTGTTTTCCACAATATTCTCTACCTCAAAAGGCAAAAGGATTTTATATTTTGTCTTCTGCAACCTACTTGAATTTGGATCAGTCTGAAAAATTGTCATCTGGTAATGGGTTCATTGGCTTTACATGCATAAAAGTGTTAAATATTTTCTCTTCCGGTAAAGTGTTAAAGCTTGTTAAAATATTTGAGTTATCAGTTGCACCCATTCGGATTGTCTTATCTTTCCTGAAAACATAAATTCTGCATCAAATCAAGGAAATGGGTTTCTTATGTAATTTATGATGCCTTGCTTATTTAGTCTGAGGCATTTTAAGTCGTCACTAAAATGACAAATTTTCAAAAGAATTATCAACCCACAACAGTTGCAACCAGTACTCTCAGCCCTTTGATTTTAATGCAATTCTAAAGAGGATTTTATTCAGCATGACAAGGGTTAACCCATTACCTGTGACAGCTTAGACTGATCCAAAATTCAAAGAAGATGCAGAAGACAACTTAAAAGTTAAAGGTTTTCTCTTAACCAATGGCTAGATGGCAAAATTTAGAATGATCCAAATTAAAAGGAGCTGCAGAAGACAATCTTAAGTTTTTGAATTTCTTTTCAACTTTCTGGGTAGAAAATATAGTGTAAAATGAAGAAATTGCATGTGCCAAGTAATTTCTTCATTTTCCACAACATTTTCCCATTGTTTTTCTCAAGGGCATCAAAAAAGGGTCATTGTCTTGAAATGGGTTAACCAATTCCAACTCATCCCCTCCTTTTTTCGCCCCTCAAGAAAATAGCTTTTGAAAACATTGTGGAAAATGAAGAAATTGCTTGTATCAAGCAATTTCTTCATTATCCACAATGTTTTCTATCCAAAACAACGGAAAAGTTCAAATTCCATCAACTTGAAACTGTCGTCTGCAGCTTCTTTGAATTTGGACCAGTCTAAAATTTTGCTGTGTTGGAATGGGTTAAATCCATCTGTAAATGAGGAGCAATTCTCAGATCAAGCATGATTCTTGACCTTGTAGCTATAATAACAAAATCTGATTCAAATGGCACTAAGGTTCATGACGGGGGAACAACTTCGCAAAAGTATTTTGATGTCCATCAATAATGTAGCAGTAATACTTTCAGACCATCTTGGATAGGCATCAAACAGACAGACAAACAAAACTATGCCCCATCTCTATCAGAAAGGGATGATAAAACAGAATAGAATGGTCATTCTACCTTACAATTTGCTTTCTTTACTTTTATAGTATGACCTCTTTAGAGATCATATTTCTTTTTCAATATTTACCAGAATTCCAAGATGGTTCCTTTTTGAATAATGAGTAACATTTCAATCAACTTGGACAATTATATAACCCTTGCCATGCTGAACCCAGAATATTACTGTTTTGGCAGAAGGTATAGGCAAAGATCAGCCTACACATATATACAGTCTGTTCGTAGACTACACCACCTGTTTGGCCTATCCAAGCCAGTGTTGTTTATGTCATCAATTTTCAAAAGAAATATTGACCAATAACTAGTGCTTCCAGTGTTTTCGGCCCTTTGATTTTAATGCGTTTCGAATAGGATTTTATTCAAAATGACTAGGGTTGAAATGTAAGTCACAAAGTCTCACCTGATCTAATCCTGTCCCCATGTCCACTGGCCCCTGATCTTTTAAGAACTTTTAGCTCCCCACCTGAAAGTAAAACAAATATACTGTATTAACCCATTGACACAGTGACGCTTTTGGATGCCCCTCAAGGAAGAACAATTAGAACAATCTATTAAAAGCAATTTCTTCATTTTACACAATGTTTTCTATTCAGAAAGTTGAAAAATCTAAAATTTCATAAAATTTTAATTGGACTAGTCTGGTTGTCTGGTAATGGGTTAACAATTGGTAGAGAAGACTGTAACAAGACCTACTCATTTCCCTCCATCAATATGTAAATCAAAGTACTGAAAGCACTGTAAGCTAGCAAAGCATGTTTTTGTTAAGTAATCTTGTTTATCAAAAGTTATAAGTTATAAAAGCTATAAATAAATGAGGTTCAAGTAACCTGGAAGTTAACCCTTTACAAGATGACAAAATCTTGGACTGAAGTTGCAGATGGCAATTTCATTTTGGTGGAATTTAGAAATTCTTTGCCTTGTAGCCTAGTAGCATAGAAAATATTGTGGACATTGAAGAAATTGCTTGTTACGAGCAATTCTGTCATTGTCCACAATGCTTTCCAAAGCTTTTTTCTTGTGATGCTTAAAACGCAGAGTTGACTGGGAATGGAGTTTTATAGAATTCTTTTGAAGAAGTTCTCAACAATTTGAATTTAAAGTTTATTCTTGTGGCCATACAAAGCAGTGCCCATAGTGAAGACTCTGATCAGACTCGTTTTGAGCACAATATGCTCAAGTAAACTAAATATTCTTGAAATACATAAGAACTACTTTTTGTGGTGAAGGCATTCAATGGATTAAGTGGTTTAGCCTCAAGGGAAGGTACTCATTGAACTCCGAGATGACCTCAAAATTTAGTCTGTTAACCCATTGCCATATAATGACACATTTAAATACCCTCAATATAAAACCTTTGGGAACCATTGTGGACAATGAAGAAATTGCTTATTACAAGAGGAACAAGATGTGTTTTTGAAACACTATGCCCCCGAAACAGGAATTCTTTAGAAACGGGTAAAGGGTTAAAATTTTGACCTTGACCTTGATGAAATGACCTTCCCCAGTTGCGCCTTGTTGAGACCTATCTACATACCAAATATTAGCATTGTAACTTAATCAGGGTTGAAGTTATAGGAAAATGTTTAGTTGGAGGTTAAGTTTTTCAGACAGACAGACAGACAGACGGACACCGGTAAAACAATATGCCCCTGATCTTATCGATGCGGGGCATAAACATTCTTCGTACAGGGTTAGTTGAGGCATCAACTAGAGGCTCTTGAACGCCTGATTTGCTCCACTGGCTGGAATTTATTAATCATTCCTGAGAAATTTGGTTGAAAACCATCTTGCAGTTTGCAAGGATAAAATTTTCAAAATTGCACTATATACCATATATGGAGACAAGCCCCCCTCTCCCTCCCATAAAAGCCATAATTTTATGTGAGCAAAATTCTATGATGGAATCTGACAAAGGTTCACAAAAGGATATTATGTGAAATTTTGTTTAAAACTTACACACTGCAGCTCCACTATAACACTGTTAGCGGGGTCCAAGAAATGAAACAGCGGAAGAAGTGGAGTTATTGTGCTATAATGCTGCCCCCCGCCCGATTTTCTCTACTGTCGGATCAAAAAACCCAGTAAAATTGTGATAACACTACCACATTGACTAAAATGTAACAAATTTAATTTCATAGATTATACTAGTCGGAAAATGAAAAGCAACTGTAGGCATAAACCGATGGTATTTTGCGAATTGAAAATTACTGAATCCTATCCTTACCTTCCCGGTCTACCAGAACTAAATAATCCATAAATTTCTACAGGTCGACAAATTATGTTTCTCTTTCGGTCACCGAATATTAAAAAGCTAGAATTTCACCAAGACATGTTTCATTACCCGATTGATACTCGTTGGTGTTTTTTTTTTCTTCTTTAAACTTAGTTGTACATCAACAGAAATATTTCCATCTTTAAAGAAAAGGGATAAAATCTAAGTGTCCCGCATAGCGACCGACAATTTGTTGAACACCTCAGGGCTACTGACGGAATGAGAAAATGTCTCGTGGATCGACTTCGAACCTTTTGTGTGGTAATGGTCTTATTTCATTACCATCATTAAAAAATACAGTAACAATAAAAACAAATCTATCTGAACCATGTCATTTACCGTATTTATTCGAAAAATCGCCTTGGCCATTATTAGAATAGTGACCATCGGCAGTTGGGGGTGGGCGATTATTAGAGTTTTTTGTACGGAGGTAGGCGATTAGAGAGGTGTGTGGTATGAAAGATGACCGGTGAATACAAAGAGTACGAAAATCATAATGACATTTTATTTAGGATGTATTAACGACTTTTTAAAAGCCAACGGTATATTTAGTTCTGCATTTGCATCGGAAATTAAACAGCTAAATGTTGGGAAATCCCGCAACACTGCATCATAGTCACAATGAATTTTAAAATATCTAATAATTTGACCCTCGCAACTTGACATCGCGTATCATCGTTATTCCTGTATTAGTAGGACAATAAAGATGTACCTGTTTAAAGTATAATCCATTTTTGAAAGACCTGAAAAAATTCGACGTAAAGCTAAGACTTGTACCACTGTCTTCTTAGTCCCGGTTTTGTTTAAGGCATTAAATCATAACAAGACTGAGTCCATTACGACGAATTAGTTATAGTAGGGTCGTGTAATAATCTTAACGCATGAGTAAGCGTGCCAGGTGTTCAACGCGACAATGTAGAGACGCATCGGTCACCAAGGAGATATAGCCGAGTGGGAACTTTCCCGACTCTTTTCATTTCCTTCATTATTGAAAATAGCAATCTCATTTCAATTAAAGAAAATTACAATAATAAGTGTTTTGTTATGGATATTTAAATCATTTACTTATTTTCTAGCGTTTCACTGAATATAACCAGATATTTAAATGTATAAGCGTTGAAAAATTCGATATACATCCTGTCTACGGCCCTAGACTGGGACGTCCACAGTAAAGGTCTTTCTCTTTCGTGTCTTTTTATCTTTTACCCGTATCTCCTTATCCTAACTGAAAGGATTTTATATAAATGATTTCTTGGCTCATTACTGAGGTAAAGAATTGTCATGACCAGAAATAAGTTAATGCTTGCAAATGATTTCATTGTTATTGGTAGTTCTAGGTACACTGCAACTCCTCTACAACGCTACCCGGCACAGCGCTGACTCCATTATAACGCAGGGTCCGCTTGGCTCCCAAAATTTTGGAGGGGCAGGGGGGCATTTTGGGTTGCAGATGCTGAGATACGACGTTAATTTTTTTCATCCCGTCTTCGGCCCGTCTGAAGAAAAAGGGTTGCACATAAAAATCGATAATTACCCGAAGTCAGGTAAGTTTTTAACACCTTATGTGGACGGTCCTGGCCATTAATGCATTAGTACAGAGGTAATTGCTTTGTTTGATTGATGACACGCGTAGTGTTTGAAGTTACAAAATCGTTTTGATTGTTTGGTCTTACTGTTTGACATCGAGATGATCAATGCCTTGGGTCATTGATATTTTTAAAACAATAGTGAATAGGCACGCTCCTCGGTACCTTCAGTTACAAACCTTGAAGGTGGTGCGATTGAAATATCACACTGTTTCACTCTCGGCGTTCTTAATTTTCTTCAGTCCCGGGTAGGACGTGTTTTTAAAGTAATGCGCGACCGTGAAATTAGACAAATTGACTTGAGCCTAATTTTTATTTCACTTCATAGTTTGCTGGTATCCGGAGCTCGTAGAGGATAGTAGCTTCAAGATAAAAACGAAACATTGTGCTAGGAAAACAATCAGTCGTACTTGCGACGTTTTCAGAAAATACGTGAACTTTAATTGTAAATGTCACAATATCGGAAGATTTTCATCCGAAACGGGGTAGATAATATAAATAGATTAAAATAAAATACCGTTATTTTTCCGAACTTCTTTCAATATTCCGAAAGTTTCATGCCATTCTGTATGATCAAACGAACTTCTTTCAATATTCCGAAAGTTTCATGCCATTCTGTATGATCAAACACGGCAAAAAGCTCGTTGACAAATTTGAAGTCAAGGTTTTTCGGGTACAGTTTATTTTATTCTGAGGGAGGAAAGGTGATCAAAGGCGCCGCCCCCAGATGTTCAGCTATTTATGGGAGAGTTTCCGGAGTTGACACGTGCCAGACGCATACCCCGTGTAATTCTTGCTGACCGAATTTTTTACTCTTGTCGTTATGAAACCAGACATTCGACCGTCTCGGATATTTTTCGATTATTATGACCTTCATTTTTACGATTAAAAGTTAACCGCTACATGTATACGTGCAACTGATCGGTTTAAATTCCCGATTCGTAAATGACTAGGTTCAGATAGAGTTCTTTGCCTATTTATTGTTACCGTATTTTTAACAATGGTAAAGAAATCCATTACCGCGAAAGAGGTTCGAAGGTCGATCCACGCGACATTTCTGAACGCTTCAGTAACCCCAGGTGTTCAACAACTCGTCGGTCTCCAAGGAGACGTCGCTATGCGAGATACTTAGATTTTATCGCTTTTGTCTACGGATGGAAATATTTACGTCCGAGTAAAAATAAATTCAATTAGATTAATGCCGACGACTATCAAAATAATAAAACATGTTTCGGGTAAAAGTTCTAGCTTCTTAATATTGGGAGAAAGAGAACCACAATTTGTAGACCTGTAGAAATTTACGGATTATTCAATCCTGATAGACCGGGAAAGTAAGGTTAGAATTTAATTCTCCACACGCTGAATTTCGTCGGTTTCTGCTAAAATCTCGTAACTACAATTGTTGTTTTTCATTTCCCGACTAGTAACTTGTATAGAATCAATCTTGTTACAGGAATTTTATCACGAATTATAGGGTGTCTAGTTCCGATTCTGACGGTTGAACATTTCAGTTACGACGGCGGGGGGGGGGGGGGGGGGGGGCGGCAGCGTTTTAGCATAATAACTCCACTTCTTCCGCTATTTCATTTCTTGGACCCCACCAACAGCGTTATAGTGGAGCTGCAGTGTAGTTTTTACCTAAAACGCACTCTTTGGATTCAGCCATTTAATATTGGATAATAAACATTAAACTTTTTTCAATATTGATATGTTTATTTCAATTTAAAATAACAGTCCATCTAAGAATTTCACGCCCGCAGACACCGAGACAATGGGAGCCTCATAACAAAGTTTAAAATCACTCCTATGTCCAGATGATACGGAAATAGATTGTTTTAGTTTTTTTTAGATCAAGTGACAAACTCGATTTTTTCTTTCCGTTCACAGTCAGTCTTTAACTGACCTTGGCAAGTTGAAACAACTAAGTTAAATGACGTATCAAAAGTAAAGTCTTGGCAGTTCAAGTTGAATAATGGATAATTATGGAGTAGCGGCGACGATCTCTTTACCTTTTTATTGGAATAAATTACTTACCTTATAGATTCAAATCAAATATTATTTCATTTCATTCAAATACGCCAATTAATCATCACTTGATTTTCGATCGTAGAATGGGGATGGGCGTTTATTAAAATCACCTATTGTTACTGAAAATCGGCGAAAAAAGGCCGCATTTTATGCATTATTTTAGGGGATGGGCGTTTATTAGAATATGGGCGATTATTAGAATAAATACGGTATTTTGTTTATTGAATTCCAGATGGTAGCGTTCACTAGTACCATGGTGGTGAATCAAATGTTTTTGATTAAGTCAATGCCAAGTGGCAAGACAAAAAAGTCATATTATTAAGTAAACAATAAAAACATCTTTTAGTAGCTGGTAGGCTTCCTCACATGAAAGATTCTATTTCACCAGAGCTGGATATGAATCCCTAGAGGTGAAAAGTCATTAGTTGATGAAGTCACTGGTTGCTAAGGAAGTCATTAAATGGCTGATAGAGAAGTTATGGTTTGCAAAGAAAGCCATCAGTTTATACAGAATGTCCTTGGTTGCTTATGAACCAAGAAATTAAAAGGAGTTTTTCTTTAAAACTCTGTTTAGTTGAAAGGAAAAGGAAATGAGTAAAAAGATCCCTAGGGCAGCATTAGTGACCCATCCACTAGGGCCAGTATGACCCTGGAGGGGTGGGGGTTATCATAATTTCAGCAAAAAATATGGTGAGAGCAGAGAAATATGAGGTACCTAAAACCGTTTCATTCTGACACCCTCAACCCACTTTTAGCCAACAAAAAAATTGAATTGTTCAAATTGATAGAATTTGCAAACGACTCTTATTAATTGATGAAATTTTCAAAAAGTTTCCTCTTGGATTAGAAAACTTTGTGGGTAATGTAGAAATTGATTGTTACAAGCAATTTCTTCATTTTCCACAATGTTTTCCAATGCCTTTTCAGGAGAGACAAAAAAAAAAGCTTGATAGTATGCGAATGGCTTAAACTATACAGCAAGTCACCTGCCAAGGCTAATTCCCATTAATGACAATATTCCCCTTTGATTTTCCTAACCACATGACTTCCACTGTATTGGCTAATTAGAAACCACATTGGTACATGTCTATCAATTAGCAGACACACCGGTTCCAGATCTATTATCACACAAACACTCCCATTACAGCCTAGAAAACAGGGTACCAGACTAATTGAGCATTACTTACCGTTACTAAATTCACACTTCCATACATTCTGCATTTGATGTAATTATACCAGACATCAGAAATAATCAAAAGGATCCTTAACATTCTGTCATGCTGTATAAAATCCCTTACGGAATTGCATTAAAATCAAAGGGCTGAGAGCACAGATAGTACGCTTTGTTGTAATCAATAATTCTATTGAAAATCAATTTTGCAAAACCTTTGAATTTGGACAGGTCTAAAATTTTGCAAAACAAGAAAGGGTTAACTCAGCAGTAAAAATGTTTCAGTATCATGGAATTTTGATGTGTCATGCATTTGAGAAATTTTCTTGTAAATGTATTGACAATCAATATGTTGCAGTAACTATTTTTTTCTGTCAATGGGATTACAAACTTTCTAAAAATAACATGGTTCCCTTTAGTTTGACAATTAACCCATTACCAAACAAGAACATTTTGGACCGGTCCGAATTGAAAGATGTTGCAGACAACAAATTTAAGTTTAAATTTTTTAGATTTTTTCAACTTTCTGGGATGAAAATATTGTGTAAAATGAAGAAATTGCTTGTTACAAGCAATTTCTTCATTTTACCCAATGTTTTCCCAATCATCATTATTGAGGGGCTGCAAAAAGAGTCAGCATGTGGGACATTACCAAATAATCCAATGTAAAGGAATAACATCTTCTCCTTTTCTCGCAATGTTATCTGCCTCATCTAATACCTATTTTTCAAATTCACATACACTAATAATAAAGTCTGCAACCTTTTTCAGTTTGGTTTAGTCTAAAATTCATGTTTAAAAATAAATACTCAGCAAAGTGGAACAAAAAGAAATGTTTCATCAAGATGATAAACAAGCTAATGCTTTTTTCTTACAGTAAATGCTACTGCCAATGTATTAGTTTTCATTTTAGATTAAACATTATATGACTTTGACCTTGGCAGTTGACCTTGATTTTGAAATAGCAACAGAAGGAAATTTTCAAAATATGAAATATCAATGTTATAGCAATTACTAATCAAAGAATCTAGCTTACATTGAAATATGACCCTGGAGATTGACCTTAAGCCTCCCAGTATCAACAGAAAGGTCATACCACAAGGATTTAATATGAGAGATATGACAGGCCTAACACTTTCAACTTAAAAGTTTTCTTCTTTTATTATTATTATTATTATAATTATTATTGTTGTTTTATTTTGAACATAAGTATGCATCCTGAAAATGACTTGAAATTGGCAAGTGACCTTGAACTTGGTATCAGCAGAAAGGTCTTGCCTGTTACCAAAGAAATACACAAGTGAAATAATTGACAGCTTTAGCATTTACCAATCAAAAGTCCAAGCTTAATATGTTTTCATTTCAGATAAACATGACATTGAAAAATGATCTTGACCTTTGGAGAAGATCTAAAACATAACATAAGCAGAAGTTTCTCTACAAGGAATGGATATGTGACACATGAGAGCCCGAATATACACAAATCATAAATCAAAAGTTTAAGCAAACGTTATTTCATTTAGTATAAATTTGACCTTGAAAATATAAATATATTCTCAGTACAAGTGAAATTTTTAACTTTGATCTAACATCAAAATCAGAAAATACTTGAGATTTCAACCAAATAACCTTCAGATCTCAGATATTGAAGCTACCGTAGCACAGAAGGTAGCACACCAGACTCCCAATCTTCAATCATGGGATGTCATGGGTTTGATCACTGACAGAAGCACACATCCTTTCCGACATTTGTGTCTCGATAATCAAAAACCTTAATTGGATAGCAGCTCGAGGCTAGGAAAGGATGTAATGGTAGTACTGGTGTGAGAAATACCTGGAATCCATTGTTAGGTGCCCTAGCTGCCGAAATATGGCTGAAATACTGTTAAAAGAGATGTTAAACCCAGTTCAATCAATCAGAAATTGACTGTTGATTTTAAAACTTCCCTCACAATTATGCTTTTGGTTGCCCCTCTAGAAAAACAATTGGGAAAACATTATTTGAAATGAAAAAATTGCTTGAGACAGGCAATTTCTTCATTTTACACAATGTTTTACTATCCAGAAAGATTAAAGAATCTAAAATTTCATAAACTTTAAATTGTTGTCATCATCATAGCCCAGTTGGTTTCACACTAGACTCCCAATCTTCAATCATGGGATGTCATGGGTTTGATCCCCGGCAGCGGCACATATCCTTTCCGACATTTGAGTCTTACCAGATGGTGGATAATCGTAAACCATTTTGGGAAAGCAGCTGGAGGCTAGGAAAGGATGTAATGGTAGTACTGGTGTGAGAAATACGAGGAATCCATTGATAGGTGCTCCAGCTGCCACAATATGACTGAAATACTGTTAAAAGAGATGTTAAACCCAGTTCAATCAATCAGAAATTGACTGTTGATTATGACACTTCCCTCACAATTATGCTTTTGGATGCCCCTCTAGAAAAACAATTGGGAAAACATTGTTTAAAATGAAGAAATTGCTTGAAACAAGCAATTTCTTCATTTAAACAATGTTTTACTCTCCAGAAAGATTAAAGAATGTAAAATTTCATAAACTTTAAATTGTTGTCTGCAACTCCTTTCAAACGGTGCTCAAGTGTTTCGTGAAATGTACATATACATACTGGTCTCTCAAAAACACTTGCACTTTTCTTTGTGATACATAAAAATCTCTAGGTAGAGTTTGATCTAGAGAAACTATTTATCCAGAAACAAGAATCAGAAAGACAGTTGGGATGTGGAATTCCCATGCCCTGACTTGCCTGATATGGGCTTTTCTACCTGGGGATAAGTAAATTCTTCAAGGTCTCTTGATCGCGGACAAGTAAATGCCTGGGCATATCTTGGAATGAAGGATAGAAAATATTGTTGTTAATGAAACCAACATTTTCTTCATTAACAACATTTTCTCAAAATTTATCTGTTCAATTCAAAGTGGATAACTTCATTTTGATTCTGGACAAGTAGAAAATCATCACTTACTTGTCCAGGATCAAGGCCAGAAAATCAGTATTTCCACACTGCTTGAAAGAAAGATCACACTGATAACTAAAGAAACAAGAATTGTCGGAAAGTGCGCTCATACCCCCCACTAGGGTTTTATCACATAAGAAGCACAGTTGACTTTTGACCTACATTACCCAACATTACCCAAAAATTCGATCTTGACCTTTGACCTAAGCGTCCAAATAACAGGGTACCTCTTTGGGTCAGGGACAACATGTATGTAAAGTTTGAAAGTCCTAGGTCAAATGGCTTACAAATCAGACGACAGATATGTTTTTCAACTACAGCTCAATTGTGACCTTGACCTCTGACCTACATAACTCAAAAGAAATAGGCACCTGCTGAGTCATGGACAAGATGTGCATAAAGTTAAAGGGCCTAGGTCAAATGGCTTATTAGTTAAAGCACAGAAATGTTTTTCAACCAAAGTTCAATTGTGACCTTGACTTTTGACCTACATGACCCTAAAACATGACCCTCTTCCTTGGATCATTTGAAACAATTGTATGAAGTTTCAAGGTTGTGGGTCAGTTGGTTCTTGAGTTAGAGCAGGGAAAGCAAAAGGTCAATGGACAGACAAATGGACATACAGACATGGTGAAACCAATATACCCCTCTACTTTGTAGGTGGGAGTACAACAATAAATCTAACAGAATGGGGACATATGATGATAAATAGGGAATATTACCACAGTGTCCTTTTCTATGCGTTGTTATCGTGTTCGAGAATCGAGTGTAGGTATTTTTAATTGGATGAGACCGAAGGTCGAATCCAATAAAAAATACCAACACACGATTCTCGAACACAATAACAACAAATAGAAAAAGACACTGTTGTAATATTCCTTTTATTATATACCTTTTAGGAAAATTAATGACATTAAGAAAATTCTCTTAAATGGCTGAGAAATAATCAACTTTCCGAAAAACCTGAACGTCAATACACAAAATAGCAGTCCGTGTTTAACGGTACTCGATGAATACGGTTTTTTGCTACACGCCGAATATTGATTTTTTTTCTGTGGAGTTGTATTTGACAGCCATGTTTAACTCCATATCTTTTATAGGTATATAATAAAACCCATTACTAAATGACTGATCAACTGTCATAGAAGATGCAGACAACAATTTACAATTGATGAAATTTCAAAACTTTTTACTTTAGGGTAGAAAACCTTATATAATGAAGAAATTGGTTTTTACAAGTAATTTCTTCTCTCCAATGTTTACCAAAGCTTTTTACTTGAGGGGCATAAAGAGCAAGATCATGTGGGTATGGGATAAACATGACAAATATTTGGAAACATGGACCCTCTGGTATGTATTTTAATGATGTTACCAGACATTGTAAAGGCCCAGTATAAAGTCAACATGTGTTTTCTCAGGAAACAAGTATTTCCCTTGTTTCGAATTAACCCATTACAAGACAAAAAATTTTAGACTGGGCCAAATTGAAAGGGGATGCAGATGATATCTTAAAGTTCAGGAAATATTTTATTTTTTCAACTTACTTGGTATGAAATATGGTGTAAAATGGAGAAATTGATTGTTACAAGCAATTTCTTCAATTTACACAATGTTTTCACTTCATTTTTTCTTGAGGGGCGTCAAAAGGGTCCTTGTATGGGAATGAGTTAATCCATTCCCATACAATTCCCCTTTCTTGTGCCCCTCAAGAAATTACTTGAGGAAAAATAAGGTTGAAAATGACAAAATTGCTTGTTAAAAGCAATTACTTCATTTCTACCCAAAAAGGCTGTTTTACTTAAAATTCTCTCATCTTGAGAATGTCATCTGCAACTTCTTTGAATTTCAACTAGTCTAAAATTTTGCCATGAGGTAATGAGTTAAAACTGCAATACCAGACAACAAAATTTAGACATGTCCAAATTCAAAGAAATTGTATACAATTTTTGCTAGTGAAATTTACAAAATCTCAAACAATGAAGGATAGAAAACAATGTACTTGTAGATGACTTTCAGCAATGTTTTTCTTTTTTTATCTTTAGAGACATGAGAAAGCTAAATTAACCCTTGTCATGCTGAACCCGGAATATTCCAGTTTTGGCAGGTGTAGACCAAGATCAGCCTGCACATAAGTGCAGTCTGATCTTAGTCCACACCTGCTGCTTGTGCTTTTCCTGCCAGATTTGTTTATGAAATTGATTTCCTAAAGAAATATTGATTTTTGAACAACAAGTTTTATCAGTGCTTTCAGCCCTTTGATTTTAAACCAACTCGGTAAGGTAATTTATACAGCATGACAAGGGTTAGGTGGGAATTGCTTAATTTGTATTACTCAATGGCAACTTCCTTGTTCTAGTATGTGAGTACTTTCATCTGGTTCCAATCCAAATTTCTGTTACATTTGCAGAGTTTACATGAGTTTCTGTTACAATGGCTGAGTTTACATGAGCTTCTGTTACAATGGCAGAGTTTACATGAAGTTCTGTTTGATTGGCAGAGTTAACATGAGTTTCTGTTACATTGGCAAAGTAAGCCGAGTTTCTGTTACATTGGCAGAGTTTACATGAATTTCTGTTACATTTGCAGAGATTACACGAGTCTTTTACACTGGCAGAGTTTACATGAACTTCTTAGCATGAAAATAATTATGTTATGGTCTAAAACATTACTTGTGCAGGTATAGTGGGCTTTCATCCTTTACCAGAGCAATAATTTAGACTGGTTTAATTCAGAAGTGATTATAGACATAAACGCATTATAAAATCAGTTGACTTTATGTCAGGAATAGAAGAAAGTATTGTATAAAAAGGACAAAATGTCTGAACAGAATTTTTTCTTTTCTCCTGTTATTCACTTCCATACTACTGGAGCAAATTGAAATGATTAGTTACTTGGTCACGAATTAACCATTGTTATGCTAAATAGAATCTTTAAACCTGCCTTATACAATGGTCTTAAGTCTTAATCATCTGCCAAAGCAGGAATATTCCTGGCTCAGCATGACAAGGGTTAAAGGGTGTCGCCAGTAATTGTAATTGAAATTGTAGGGGGAACATGATAACTTTTCTCCTTTTTTTTTCAAACAGAGAGTTCCTTTTAGTTCACATATAAATACCAGAAAATAACCCTTGTGATGCTAAACCCGGAATACTTCTGCTGTGGAAAGAGGTATAGGCAAAGATCAGCCTGCACATATGTGCAGGATGATCTAAGTCTACACCTCCTGCTTATCTCTTTTAAGCCAGAGTTGTTTGTAAGATAAATTTCAAATAAATTATTACCCACAATAATCGTATCCAGTACTATCAGCACTTTGATTTGAATGCAATTCTGAAGACAAGGGTTGATATATTTTCTATCCATATTTTTTAAAAATCACTTTGGCCCTGACCTCAAGAACCACCTGAATTTGTTGGATATGAAATATGAATGGCCTTAGTAATACAGAAAAACGATTTTTTTAAATAAAATTTTCAATTTCCTGTTGCATGATGGCATTCAGTGATTAAACATGGATAAAATTTCACCAAGTAAACATTTCAATATAGACAGCGTTTTGGTGTATGAGTAGATCTTTAACCTGTTCTGTCACTTGACTGGTCCATATTGAAAGATAATACAGATGACAAATTAAGGTTGTCTTTAGGGGTAGAAACACTGTGGACATTAACCCATAACCATACAAGAAAATTTAAGACTGATCCCCTAATATTCCTGATTTGGCAATAGTTGCGGAAGGTGTATAGACTAAAATAAGCCTGCACAGACATGCAGTCTGATCTTAGTCTACACTACCTTCTTATTCTTTTAGTGTTGAGAAATATATAAATACAAAATAGACTTAAGTTTGACAAAGAGTTAGAATTTTGTGAAGAAAGGATAAATATTCAGCAGGACAAGGGTTTACAAGCTCAAGATACATAAATTGATTGAATGGGGTTTAACGCCGCTTTTAACAGTATTTCAGTCATATCGCGGCGGCTGGAGCACCTAACAATGAATTCCTGGTATTTCTCACACCAGTACTATCACTACATCCTTTCCTAGCCTCCAGCTGCTATCTCACTTAGGTTTACAATTATCCACCCATTGGTGAGAGACAAGTGTCGGAAAGAATATTTGCCGCCGCCGGGGATCGAACCCATGACACCCATGATTGAAGATTAGGAGTCTGGCGCGCTACCGACTGCGCCAAGATACATAAAAGATGCATGATCAGTAGCCCTGGTCAGACTTGAACTCAGGCTCAATTGGCTAGCCATAGTGACCATTCAAAGCTTTTAATAATTCCAAAAGGAATTTAAAGTCAAGTGAAAATCATTGGAGCTTAATACCTTAGTGAAATAACATTTGGTTATATCAGTTCACAGGTTTATGTGCTTTCTGGACTTAAACCCTGGTCATGGTGAACCCTGAATATTCCAGTTTGGGCAGGAGGTATAGACAAAGATCAGCCTGCACTTAAGTGCAGTCTGATCTTTGTCTACACCTTTTGCTTGTACTTTTCTTACCAGGGTTGTTAATGAAATTGATTTTCAAAAGAAGTATTGATTATTGAACAACAAGTACTATCAGTGCTCTCAGCCCTTTGATTTTAATGCAATTTCTTAAAGGATTTTATACAGCATGACAAGGTTTAAAATGTCTTGCCCAAGGACACTTCCATGGGAGAAGCAACAGGCTATGATTTGAACCCCACCCTCATTCCGAGTTTGACTCAGATGTTAATTTTTTACTATTTTTTCCTAGAGGAAACAATTTGAACAATAACATCTGAGCCATTAGCCTTTGCTGGTTACTCAGACCCATAACCTTCTCTCCCTAATTCAACCTATAGAGAGTCGTGCAAACGGTGGATCACAATCAACTTTATGATTATCCTACCTAAAACTGAGTTGTCGCCCATCCCCCCACAATGACATTTTTGATGCCTCTCAAGAAAAACTATAGGGAAAGCTTTGTGAAAAAATGAAGAAAATGCTTGCAATAAGCATTTCCGGCAATGATTTCTGCTAATCAAGTTGAAAAATCTAAAATATTATAAACTTTAAATTGTCTTCTGCAATTCCTATCATTTTACACCAGACAAAAATGTTGTCGTCTGGTAGTGGGTTAAATGGGAAACTTATTACCCAGTATTATTCAATTACAATCTACACCATAAATTTGTAACAATCATGTAAGGTCATTGTCAATTACCTTCTATTTAGGTCAAATATCAAACTCCTCAGCAACAACCTGTTAAAACCATAAAAATCCAATATCAATTCCAAGACCATGTAACACATTTATAACACACAGTCTGTGTAATACAACAGAGAAATCTATCGATAACATACAAACACACACAAATCTGAAGTTAACAAACTCTGTTAATTCAACAACAAGAGGGCAAGGTTTGTTTATATCAACACACAAAAGGAAGTTAACAATCGTTTAATCAATGAGAAGAGCACATGCCACAAAAACAGTCGACCAGTCAATAATTACGCCAGGCTCCACGAGAGCTTCAGTGAGTCACATCAGAGTTCAAAGGTAAACATACTGTACAGGATTTATAAAGAATATCAGAAAATCTATACTGTGGTCCATTGTTATAAGGAAGCTTGATTGTCATCATTGTATCACAAAAAACTTTCAAGAATTATTTTGCAAAAAATACTGTTGAAAAGAAATAAAATGCTGAAAACCATGAATTTCCTTTCTTTGTCTTCTTTTTCTTTAAGAGATGAAGAGAATATTTTTTGTTTTCATGGAGGTATGAACCGAAAAACCTAATCACACTGTATGAATACGCGAAGCGGATTCATACATTGTGTGATTAGGTTTTTCGGTTCATACCTCCATGAAAACAAAAATATTCTCTTCATTTCTTATAATTCAATAGCATCGAGCGAAAAATGCAACAACTTAACAAATTTTGATACCTTTTTGTAGTGAACTATTTTGTGCGGAAGCATTCAAAATGGCTGAGTACTCAAAATTTTGTTCATGGAGGTATGAATTAATTTTTTCGACCAATCAGATCGCTCGATTTTGATAGACGAAACTAACAATTAAATTATAATAATATGAATTTTGAATCAGTCAGAAAATATCAAGCCATGTTCTGCTATGTGTACTGATTTGAATATATGGCAAAAATATTACCTTATAAACCCATTCACAAACAATGATGTTTTTTGACGTCCCTTGAGAAGTGCAATAGGAAAAGAATTGTGAAAAATGAAGAAATTGCTTGCAACAAGCAATATCTTCATTTTACACATTGTTTTCTACCCGTAAATTTAAAAAAAAAATCTTCAATCTCACTAGCTTTAAATTTTCTTCAGCAACTTGTTTCAATTTGGACCAGTCTTTAAATTTGATGTCTATTGGTTAATAAACTCTTTTAGGAAACATAGTTTTGCGCTACTCTTCTTCGGGTAAATGCTCCTTAACTTTTTGAAGGATACATGCTCCTTAACTTTATAAGGGTAAATTGTTCCCTAATTTTGTAAAGATAATCAGCTCCTTTTCTTAACAAAGATTATAAATCCCCTTGACTAAGAAGGGTAATACATCAGATTGACCCATTACCAGACAACACAATTTTAGGCTGGTCTAAATTCAAGAGTGTTGCAGACAACATTTTCAAGTAGCTGAAATTCTAAAAATCTTTGTTTTAAGAGGTGGAATACATTGCGGATGATTAAGAAATTGTGAGTGAGAAACAATTTCTTCATTTTCCAAGGCTTCTTCTACAGGGGGCATCAAAAATCAGGATATTGTGTGGGAAATGGTCCAACAACAGCAAGTAGCCAGTAGCAATCATAAAGTATTAGCAAACAACCATTCCCACACAATCCCTCTGTCCTACACTTCTGAAGGAAACAGATTATAAAAATATTGAGGAATATTTTTCATAAAGTTTCAGCCTGTAAAGACAAGATTTAAAAGTTCCATTGACAGCAAATTGTTGTCTGCACCTTCTTTCATTTTTGGACTAGTCTTAACCCTTGTCATCCTGTATAAATTACCTTACTGCATTGTTATAAATTCAAAGTGCTGAAAGCACTGATAGAACCTGTTGTTCAAAGTCAATATTTCTTTTAAAAATTAATTTCATGAACAACCCTGGCAGGAAAAGTACAAGCAGAAGGTGTAGACTGCACTTATGTGCAGGCTGATCTTGGTCTACACCACCTGCCAAAATCCGCAATATTCCGGGTTCAGCATGACAATGGTTAAATATTGTTGTCTGGTATTGGTTAAAAAGTTAGTATGACACATTGCTATTACGAAACATGAAGGAGACCCAGTCTGACGGCTGCAAGCAAGAGTAACATAATCAATAACTTTTAAGTTCAAGTTATATTGGTAACAAGATCATGGTATACAGTTTCACAAATTCTATGTCATGATAAAATACAACATAAATGATTTTTATGTCTCAAGGTCTGCTCAAGTAATTCAGGGGCTAATAGACTTTATTCATTTGTATGTGTTACCTCCTTTTTAGCTAGCAAAGCATCAGCTTTGATAGCTTAAGTTAACAGACAAAATTTTGAGGTCGTCTCAAAATTCAATCAGCGCTTACTGCCACTGGAGGCTTAACCACTGAACCCATTAAATGCCTATGCCATAAAAAGTAGTTCTTGTGTATTTCAGGAATGTTGCAAACTCTACCCCTTAGGTATTTTAGCTCAATGACTCTGATCAGTCTTCAAAGCAGTTGCAGACGACAATTTTAAATGATTGAAAAATCTAACATATTTATTCCTGTAGGTAGAAAACAATGTTTTCCACAATTATTTTGTTAAGGAACATAAAAAGAAGGACTGAGTGGGAATGGGTTAACTTATTGGTTACATTAACCTCCTTTCTTCTTCATGATAACGTTTGAGGAAGAAGATAACTCAAAACCAATGCTTTGCTACCTTGCAGTACTTTTCAGTACTTTGATTTTTTGTTAGTCTTATTGCATGCAGGAATAATTCTTAAACTGCAGAAGAAGGAGCTTCATAGTTGCTGTACGCATTCAACCAAGTTCATTTGTTCAGTCAAAGGTCAGGTATGTGTCAAAGTGTACTTGAACTCTTTAGCTCACTAAAATTATCTTAGTCCATTTCCACATAATCCTGCTTTTTACCCCTCAAGAAAATAATTAAAGAAAACAATGAGCAGAATAAAAAAAAAAAGCTTGATACAATCAATTTCTGAATTTTTTCACGTTTTTTACCAAGGATGACAGAAATACTTAAAGGAAAATATCAATTCTGCTGAAACCTAGATAAGAAATATTTGCAGAGTGCCCAAAGGATGCTCAAAGGAACATTTAATACTTAACCCTTGTCATGCTGTATAAATTACCTTACTGAATTGCTGTCAAATCAAAGGACTGAAAGTACTGATAGAACTTGTTGTTCAAAATTCAATATTTCTTTTAGAAATCAACCTCATAAACAACTCGAGAAGGAAAAGTATGAGCAGGAGGTATAGACTAAGATCAGCCTGCACATAAGTGCAGTCTGATCTTAGTCAACACCTCCTGCCAAAACCGGAATATTCCGGGTTCAGCATGACAAGGGTTAATATGAGACAAATATAGTATTCACAATAATCTGATAGGCAAAAAGAGGCTTTTTGTGGTTATATAGGAAAGATTCAGTGGAATCCAACGTTAATTTTAGAAATCACAGTATTTGGTTGTTGACCCAAAGTCAACAAAAATCAACAAAGTGACAAGGGAAACAACCAATGTCCTAAATTATGCCACGCCAAGTGGTTAGCGCAAAACTATGGTTAGTATTTATATTCATATTAACTCTTATGACAGTTTTTGACTGATCTTTAAAGAATTGTAGCAAACATAACCCCTTATGATTGAAACGATGCTGTTGGCTTGAGCGTATTTAAACTGAATGCGAGATTCCAATTGTTATACACACCATGTGAATGACAATACTCATTGCAACTGTCTTGGCTAATTCTAAAAATAACAATTAGGGAAATATCCCACTTTTTTGTGATGTTCACAAAACTACTTTTAAGAATATTGTATTCAAATAGTATGTGAGAGGGAATAAAAAGTAACTAAAATCTGTGACATAAAAAAAATTGATACCTCCCTTTAAATTCTATCAAATTGCCATCTATTTAGGACCAGCCTAAAATTTTGTAATGCAGTAATAAGTTTACTATGATAACCTCACAACAAAATTTAAGTCAAGAAGACAATTTCAAATTTGTGAAGGGTATAACATATTTGCCTATTTGAGTAGAAAACATTCAAGAAATTGCTTGTTACAAGCAATTTCTTCATTGTTCTCCATTTTTTCCAAAGATTTTTTTCTCGAAGGGTGTAAAAAAGCGGGATTTTGTGGGAATGGGTCACAAAGGAGTGGATAATATTTCAGAGTTTCACAAGTGGATTATCCCTTTTACCGCAACATATATGTATAAGAATAAGAAAAAACAAATCTCCATTCCCAGCGTCTCTTACAGGAGCCATTATATTACTTTATTGTGTTTTCAACGTAACCCATTCCAACTCAACGACCCTTTTTGCTTGTGAAAAGGAATTTCTTCATTTTCCACAATGTTTTCTTCCCAGAAAGTTGAAAAAATCTGAAATTTCATGAACTTAAAATTTTCGGTCTGAAATCTCTTTCAATTTAGACCATTCTAAAGTTTGCGGTAATTGGTTAAAACTAGAGGCACTTGAGAGCATGATTCACTCTACGGCCTGAATTTACTTATCATTCCTGAGAATTTGGTTGAAAACCATCCTGCAGTTTGCAAGAATAAGATTTTCTAAATGTCACTTTAGACCAAAAATAGACACCCCCCCCAAAGAAATCTGAGCTATATTTAATGAAGGAATCTGAAAAAGAGTTACAGAAGGGTTAATTTGTGAAATTTTGTTGAAAACTTATAATCCTTTGTAATCTGAGATGATTTTAGGTTTTAACCCATTCCAACTAAAGGACCGTTTTTGCTTGTTAAAAGGAATTTCTTCGTTTTCCACAATGTTTTCTACCAAGAGAGTTGAAAAAATCTTAAATTTCATGAATTTAAAATTTTCGGTCTGAAATTCCTTTCAATTTTGACCAGTCTAAACTTTGCGGTCTCGTAATTGGTTAAAACTAGAGGCACTTGAGAGCGTGATTCACTCTACCGGCCTGAATTTACTTATCATTCCTGAGAATTTGGTTGAAAACCATCCTGCAGTTTGCAAGAATAAGATTTTCTAAATGTCTCTATAGTATAGACCATAAATAGACACAAGCCATCCCCCACCCCCAGCCTAAATTTTCATCTGAGCCATATTTAATGTAAGAATCTGAAAAAGAGTAACAGAAGGGTTATTTTGTGAAATTTTGTTGAAAATTTATAATCCTTTGTTATCTGAGAAGATTTTAGGTTTTCACTTTTAACTATATATGGAAATTAGCCCAATCCATCAATGCAAAGTTTTTGGCAAATCAATTCTGTTTTTAGCCAAAGGGATAAGGGATCACCAAATATCATTTCAGTGAAATTTGGTTTAAATCCATCCATTGAAAAGAAGATTTTCAAATTTTACACCTTATATTGAAATAAGTCATGCCAATTAAAGCATGATTTTTTCATCCAATATTAATTCTTTGAAGGAATCACCAAAGGATCATTCCTGTAAAATTTGGTTGAAATCCATCGATTGGTTTCTGAATAGAAGATTTTCAAAGGTTTCATTATATAATAATGGAAATTAGCCCCATCCATTATAGCCATGTCTTTCATCCGATCAAAATTCTTTGAAGGAATCTGATAAAGGGTCCCCTAAGGATCATTCCTGTAAAATTTGGTTGGAATACATCATCTGGTTTCTGAGAAGAAAATTTTTAAAGCTTTCACCATATATGGTAATTAGACCCACCCATTCAAGCCATGTTTTTCATCTGATCAAAATTCTTTGAAGGAGTCTGATAAAGTGTCCCCCAAGTATCATTTCTGTAAAATTTGGTTGAATTCTGTTCCGTACTTTCTGAGGAGATGATTTTTAAAGCGAAAGTTTACAGACGGTCACACAGGTAGACAGACGGACGCATGACAGACACAACGCCATGACAATAGCTCCCTGGCTTTCAGCGAGTGGAGCTAGCTAGATGGTTGTCCCAGGACAACTGCTGTCGAGCCCGCAAATTTTTGTGGGTATCATGCTCCAGACAAGCCCAATTTTAGTGTTTGACCTTGAGCTGTGACCTTGAACTTGAAGCTATCCAAAAGATTCTTTCAAATGGCACATCTTCTCATGATGGAGAATACTTGTGCCAAGTTATTTTGAAATCCATCTATAAATGTAAGAGTAATTGTCCGGACAAAAACAGACGGACTGACTAATGGACTAACTAACACACCAATGCACATACACCAACTTGTCATAGTGACAACTATGTCTCTCTCACCGCAAGCGGGCTCGACAAAAAGCACTTCCTTTCATCAGTTATGGTATAAATATGATATCCTATTTGTGCTCATTTTTCATCAACCCTTTTCAGCTTGTCTCTCTAAAAGGGCAAAAGCTCAGAAAATACTTATTTTCATCACTTTTTACATGACTTAAATTCTTCCATATAATTTTTGTTTATCAAACATACGAATAATATCATATATCAAACCCATTCCCACACAATGACACTTTTTGATTCTCCATCAAGAAAAATAACTGAGAAAACATTGTGTTAAAGGAAGAAATTACTTGTGACAAGCAATTTCCTCATTTCACACAATGTTTTCTTTCCAGAAAGTTGGAAAAATCTCAAATTGCATACGCTTTTAATTGTCGTCTGCAACTTCTTTCAAGTTGGACCAGTCTAAGATTTTGCAGTGTTTGAATGGGTCAAGGTCCCAGGTTCGATCCCCGACGGCGGCACTCACCCTTTCCAACTATTTGTCTCTCACCAATGGGTCGATAATCGTAGTCCTCTGTGGGATAGCAGCTGGAGGCTAGGAAAGGATGTAATGGTAGTACTGGTGTGGGAAATACCAGGATTCCATTGGTAGGTGCTCCAGCCACCGCAATATAACTGAAAGATTGTTGAAAGCGGCGTAAAACCCCATTCATACATATATATTGAATGGGTCAAGCATCAAAGTACTAGCTGTTACAAAGTCAACTTACCAACTAGAAACATAACCATCATATCTTTATCCTTGTTCTCTATTTTCCCCACCTCTTTATTAATAGCTTCAAAAACATCTTTTACATCATCTGTATCATTTGGTGAACTGTTCCTACGCCCGCTGCAAAACAGCAAGTCTTCAACTGACATAGATCTGAACTCTAGCTTGCTGTTCAAGCTTTCTTTATTCTTTCTGACACTTGCTTTAAAACCAGTGCTATTAGTATCAATTGGTATTCGTCTTAAACAAGACTTTTTTAATTCAGTGTCTTTGCTGTTGGCCTTGCCTTCTTTATCATTAATTTGAGCCATATTACCATCAACAATGATATCCTTTTTCTGGGGGACTGTATCTCCAGTTGAATTTACCTTCTCTGCACCTACTGCACTTCTTTGGCATTTCAAATCAGCTTTATCTCTTCCTACATGTTCAACTTCTGTGTTATCAGTATTGTTTTCAACAATTTCAGATTTATCAATTTCATCGTTACACTCATCGGTTTTCTGGTACCCACTATCCTTATCATCACTTGAGCTACTACATATTTCTATACTGCTAGAACTTCTGATAGTGCTAGCATGACTACTTCGCCTGCTGGATGCTACAGAGGTTGCTTCTGATCTTGGTGAATTGTCATCAGAGGCATCAGATCCTTCAATGTCTGAAAATGGCATGTGTCTTACCAGTGAGCCAATATGTCTATGACGTCTGAAATGCTTTGGTCTGTTACTAAAATCAGCAGACCTACTCCTGTGAAGACCTTTACATGGATCTTTTACATTAGGCTCTTCTGTGACACTGCGGCTTCTCTGCCTACCTTTATGGTGTCTTTCATACCCAACCTTCCTCCTCTGGATAATCGGTGTACTGTGTGCTACACCAACTCTATCAGGACTGATAACATCTGAAAAAATAGACATTTGACTTGAACAATGACCTCTTTTATCCATACCCTGTCTGGGAAATGTTCTTAAACCTGGGGACCAACTGTTCCTCCTGGATGCTGCTGGATACTTGGTGCTTTCACTTGCAGGAATATGTAAATCCCAATATGATGTATTAATATCACCAGAAAGAGATAGAGTTCTTGACCTGTAGCTATTCAGGTATGGGTTTTTTGACTCTATCAATGTAAGAGCATCACAGTATCTTCTACGAAAGTTACTCCTTTTACAATATTCATGGTTTCTATAAGTCCAATCAAAAGATTTTAGAACTAGGTTTCTACCCTCTTTATTTGGTACCATCTCAACAAATTGGTATATAGAGAAGTCTTTGAATAAGCTGATTGTGTCAAACTTCTCAATGCAAGTGGTGAAAATAGAGGCCTGTCTTTTGATTGGTATATCTGTTTCTCTCTTTCTCTGCTCTGTTTTGGTTGTAGCAGGATGTTCCATAACAGTTTCAAATACAACACTGTCAACTAAAGATTCTGATAATGAGTTCCTATGTCTAACTTTCCATATCCTTGGACTTTCACTCGATATGTGATTCTCATTCATCACATTCACATTATTTATTCTAGAATCATTTCTGATATTGATATCAATAGCTGACAGATATTTCTTCCTTCTGAAAATGTCTGAAAGTCCTATGGATGAGCTTCTTCTACGCCTGAACACAGTGGGTGAAACATTGATCTGAGGAGCAGACCTCCTTCTTAATTCCATGTCTAGTTTTTGTAAAGAACTCATTTTTTCTAATATATATATTTCATTATCCAGTCAGAAATATAGTAAAGTACCTTGGTATAACCCCCCAGATAACTTATATCAATCAGTCAAACCATTGCTTTCAAATATTTGCATGATAGAAGCAAAATATTATTGTTCATGCAAATGTATTTAATCAGCAAAACTAAACTGCTTCATCCTAAAATGGTTCATATAATATAAAAATCCATATATTGTTTCAAAAACCAACTTAAACCATAAATTTTTGCATGACAGAAACAAAATATTGTTGACTATTTTGTTCAAGCAGATGCATATATACAGCAAAACTAAACTGGTTCATCTTCAAATGGTTGGTATAATATAAAAATCCATGAATTGTTTCAAAAAACAACTTAAACCATAAATACTTTGCAAACACTGAGAATAGTCCATGTATATTTAAAAAACAACTCATAAACAACACAAGGTAGTTAAGCAACCATTTATAAATGTCTACTATGGTATGTTGATGGTTTATGAAAGAGTTGACAGCCTCAGTCTCCTAAACAGGGTCAACCATGAAGGACAATTTATCATCAACACATTTAATTCATACTAATTGTCATAAAGCAACAGATATACAGTTTAAACTGTAAAGCAACAGATATATAGTTTAGACTGTATTAAACGACCACTGAAAGGACGGCAAAAAAAGTCGTCTATTAAGAGATTGTTTTTTCTGTGACAAATTTTAGGGATTGGTTGCAGGATTCTCATTTAATCCTGTGTTGGTGGATCTAATTAGAATTGCCTCATTCCACCAACAAAAGATTAATTTTTAATAATTTTATTAGCAAAAACATCTAATTAATGAAAATCCTTTGTCTCCGCAAAGGTAACTTGCTGGTCTATTGATTCAAGTGGTTGCCTAATGCAGGTGATTGCTTGAGCAAGATTGGCTTTACTGAAATATGAGATCAAGAGATAAGACTTTTAACCCTTGTCATGCTCAATAAAATACTTTCTAAATTTGCATTACAATAAAAGGCCTGAAAGCACTGAAAGCATTAGTTAAGGGTAAAATATTATATTAAAAATTAATTTCATAAACAACTCTGGGTTGAAGGAAACAAACAGGAGGTGTAGACTAAGAGTAAAACAGCAATATTCCAGGTTAACCCTTGTCCTGTTGAACCCGAAATATTCCGGTTTTGGCAAGAGGTGTAGACTAAGATTAGACTGCACATTTGTGCAGGCTGATCTTAGTCTACAGCTCCTGCTTATACTTTTCCTTCCCGAGTTCTTTATGAGGTTGATTTCTAAAAGAAATATAGATTTTTGAACAACAAGTTCTATCAGTCCTTTGATTTGACAGCAATTCAGTAAGGTAATTTATACAGCATGACAAGGGTTATGAATGACAAGGGTTAAAAAGGCTTGTTACCTTGAAAGAATTTAAGAAATATAAAGACCTTGAAAAGAAACCTGGAGATTCCAAGGCTCAAATCCCTTAAGTAAAAAAAGTTCACTGTTTTTTCTGACTTGGATGTCATGATTAACCCACTACCACACAGCAAAATTTTAAGCTGGTCAAAACTGAAAGAAATTGCAGACAACAGTTTTATGATGAAGCAATTTTAAAAATCTTTGTCTTTGTTGGTAGAAAAAAATTGGATAATGCAGAAATTGCATGTTTAAAGAAATTTCTCAATTTTCCGCAAAATTTTGACATTCTTTTCTGGAGTGGTGTCAAAAAGCATCCTGGTGTGGGAATGGCTTAAAGCTATAATTATGACTTTTAGATGGCCAATCAATGATTTGTTGCTTATTCTATGTAACCCACCTTCTATTTGCAGATGTGGTCATAGCTCAGTTGGTAATGTATCAGACTCCCAAACATGGCGCCCAAGGTTAAACCCCTGGTCACAGCAAATATCCTTTCCAACATTTGTCTCCCACATAATGGTAAACCTACTTAAGTGGGATGAGCAGCTTGAGTCTAGGAGAGAATGTAGTGGTAGTACTGATGTAAGAAATACCAGGAATCCATAGTTAGGTGCTCCAGCCGCAAATTGACTGAAATACTTTTAAACTAATGTCTGAGAGGATATTCATAACCCCTTGTGATCAAACTGGGGACCCCTATGCACTACCACTACACTATGGCTGTGGTCCTAAGTTCTGTCTATCCCTGGACAAATAAGATATGATTTTCTACTTGTCCACAAGTAAAGAGAACTTGTCTGCAAGAAAGTGAAGACATAAATTTTGTCAAAACGTTGTTCAACCAATTTCCACACAGTGACTTTTTTGACGCCCCCGAAGAAAAACAATTTTGAAACTTTGTGTGAAATGAAGAAATTGCTTGTGACAAGTAATTTCTTCATTTTACACAATGTTTTCCTTGAAAATGTACTTGTCCACATGTGGAAATGCCAGTGTGGGACATGTGCAAGCACTGAATTTACCTATTTCCACACAATCCCTCCTTTTTATGCCCCTCAAGAAAAAAAAGGTCTAGAAAACATTGTGGAAAATGAAGAAAAGTTCTTCATTATCCACAATTTTATCTATCCGAAAAGAAAAAAGAATTCAGTCAATTATAAATTGTTGTCTGCAGCCTCTTTCAATTTGGACCAGTCTAATCTTTTGTTGTTTTTAGGTAAAGATTATTATTGTCCATTCACAAATGACAGGCTGAAACTACTAGCTAGGTAAGGCAAAAAAAATGTGACAGCTTACAATATATTTTCAACTCTTAATTGTACAGCAGCCGGTCTTACTGACTAGAGGTGTCAAGCTCTTTTCAACCCATTTCCAAACAACCAAAAAATTGGGCTTGTAGAATTTCAAAGAAAATGCAGACGATAATTTGAAGTTGATAGAATTTCAAATATCACAATTGTGAAAGTGCATAACTGGCTTGCAACATTTTCCAGATTGTTTACATGACCTCTCAACATCAAGAGGTATTGTACGGCATTGAATAAATACATTTTGGTATGTATTCATTTGCTGAAACATTTATAAAAAATTCTAGATTCAATGACCTTGAGAGGAAGAATACATATATTTCAGAGAAATCAAGTAAAAGGGCCATAACTCTTACAAAAAATGATGCTAATGTTGAGAGTTGCAAGGGTTAATAATGAGATTATTTTAACAATTACCCTTTTTTTAAATAGACTGAACCTAATTTAAAGAGGTTGCAAACAACAATGAAAATCGTATGCAATTTGAAATGAAACCATCCTATTAACCATTAACCCATTCCCACACAATGACGCTTTAAGATGGCCTCTCAAAAGAAAGTAATTTGGAAAACAATGTGTAAAATGAAATAATTTCTTCTTTTTCCACAATGTTTTCTACCCAGAAGGTTGAAAGAAAATATAATTCTATAAACTTTAATCAGTCCTCTTCAACTCTTTTCAACTAGTCTAAAATCTAGCTGTCTGGTAATGTGTTAACCTTGGTTTGTCTTAGTGAGGAGGTTTTTCTTTGACAAAGTATCTATCTTATGTTATCCTTTCCTGCAGGCTGCAATCATGAATAACAAAACAAACATGGTGTAGCTATTACATTTTTCTTCAAGAACAGCCCAATTAATAACGATTTAGACATGTAAGTTAGAATAAATCTTAACCCTTGTCATGCTGAGCCCGGAATATTCCGGTTGTGGCAGGAGGTGTAGACTAAGTTCAGACTGCACTTATGTGCTGGCTGATCTTTGTCTACACCTGCTTGTACTTTTCCTGCCAGAGTTGTTTATGAAGTTGATTTCTAAAAGAAATATTGATTTTTGAACAACAAGTTCTATCAGTGTTTTCAGCCCTTTGATTTGACAGCATTTCAGTAACGCAATTTATACAGCATGACAAGGGTTAACCCTTGTCATGCTGATCCAAGATCAAGCTGCACATAAGTGTAGTATGATCTTTGTCTACACCACGTGATAGGCTCAATTAATTAAACGCTCTATATATCATTAATTTTCAAAAGAAATATTGACCCACAAGTAATGCTACCAGTGCTGTCAGCCCTTTGATTATCTAATGCAATTCTGGATAAGATTTTATTCAGCATGACAAGGGTTAAGTTTTTCTCATCTAAGTTTTTATATCACTTTCAATAGTTTTGTTACTCATGTACTACCTTTTCCCAACTCCTTCCCTAACACAGAAGACATTTTTCTACTTGTCTAGATTCAAAAAAATATTAATGTAAGCAAAAAAGTGAACAGATAAATTTTGAGAAAACATTGGTGCTAATGCTGGAAGAAATGCTGGAATCCTGCATATTTTTTTTTTTTTTTCATTAACAACATTATTTTCTACTCTTCAGTATAAAAATTAGGATAATCTGTCAATCTATTTTTGAGATCTATTTAAAACTGTTACAAGATTTACTCTGGAGTTTTCTTTTCCCGAACAAGTAACCTTGAAAAATGTATCCAATATCAGGCATCAGCATTCCACGACCCAACTGGGTACCATCAGTACAAAGACAGAGCTCTGAAAAGCATCATCAAGGGTTGTACCTACATAATGTTGCCAGTGGCTTGAACTTGTACAAAGGACACCTCAGTCACTCAAACATATCAGCACTAAAACTGGTAAGTAGTCTAAGTACTGAACTGCAGAAATACTTCAGTCAATTTGTGGTAAGTGTTGTGGTAGCAATATAACTATTTTGGGAGATTTTAATGACCTTCAGCTTCATTCACCGTTATGTAGGCGGCTATAAAAAGCTATGACATGGTCCTCATGGGTTACAGAGGTTGACGACCACACAGGAAAAACTTTTATTACTGTTTCATAAACAAACAAGAGTGTCGTAATCACAATATATGCCTCCATATAATTGTTTTTTTAACTCATTCCTACACAGTGACGCTTTTGGATGCCTCTCAAGAAAAACAATTGGAAAAGCATTGTGTGAAGTGAAGAAATTGCCCCTTAACAAGCAATTTCTTCATTGTACACGATGTTTGCTATCAAAATAGTTGAAAAATAAATATTTTCACCAAATTGAAGTAGTCCTCTGCAACTCCTTTCAATTTGTACCAGTCTAAAATATTGCTGTATGGTAATGTGTTAGGAAGGTAGCTGTAGAGTTACAAGGGTTAGAACTCATTGAAACACAACAGACAACTACTAGCCTAGACAAAATTTTGGCAGCCTCAAAAGGTAAAACCCTAACAATAAGTGCAAGGTCAGGTGATCCAAGAAACACTCCGTAAAATTTTCATTCAAATTTGTCCATTCAATAAATGTTGAAGGAGAAATGTTAACAAGATTTGGACGGATGGAAGGACTTTGGGACATACATCAGGATAGATGGATCGCCAAACAGAGAAGATGATATCATTATAATCCATCTTCAGCAGCATAAAACAAACACTATTATATATTAGCATGTAAGACTGAGAGATAATTGCCCCTTACTGTTGAAAAGGGGCACATAATGATTCCCTAGAAATTTGAAACCTTAGCCAGGCTGCCAGCCTACCAGGCTATCGCAGTCAGTATTCACTTGAAAATAATTATAACACTTTATTTTTCATTACTTATGCCTTAAAATTCTAATAGACAATGATTTAATGTTTCTTTCTTCGTATTTAATCTGTAAATTTAAGGTGTAATATTTTGCTTCTTTTCAATCTTTTTTTTAAATTATGAAGTCATTTTCATTACAAATTTCACCTTCTTTCATCTTTCTGAAAGCATTAAAGTTAGAGATTTAAAAGTTGAGAGCAAAATTTCTCTTTGATATTCCGTGCAAGAGCTGCTTCAACCGATTCCGACTCAATCTCTCCTTAAATTTTTACGCCCCTACAGAAGAAGCTTTGGAAAACATCGTGGAAACAGAAGAAATTGCTTGATACAAGCAATTTCTTCATTATCCACAATGTTTTCTATCCAAAAAGAAAAAAACATTTAAAATTCCATCAATTTGAAATTATCGCCTGCAGCTTCTTTCAATTTGGACTGGTCTAAAATTTTACTGTGTGGGAATGGGTTAAAGCTAAATATTTTACATTTCATTACAAAAGATTTTTATGTAATAAATGAGGGAAATGCCAGGATTGGATCAAACAAGACACATCTGACTTCAGCTGATAACCAAAGCATTCTGTGATCAACCTAGGTAAGAAGTTGCACCAATATACTTAAGAAATGATTTTTTTGTTTAATTGAGGTATGAACCTTAACCCATTACCACACAACAAAATTTTAGACTGGTCCAAATTGAAAGAATTTGCAGACGACAATTCTAAATTTATGATTTTTTTCATTTTTTCAAGTTTCTGGGTAGAAGACATTGTGGAAAATGAAGGAATTGCTTGTAACAAGCAATTTTTTTATTTTCCACAATGTTTTCCAAAGCTTTTTTCTTGGGGGCGTCTAAAAGCGTCACCGGGTGGGAATGGGTTAGAACTTAATCACAATATATGAATACCCAAGGCAGATTATTATATTAGCGTAATAAATTCTTAGGTTCATACAGTATCTCAAGCGAAAAAAAAGTTCTTTTCATCAGTGTTTATTCTAGGCAGATTCCCCCAATTTTTTCAAAGATTTCCCCATACTTTCAACATTGGTAGGGAATTTTTATACATACAAAAAGCATAAAATATCAAACATTTCTCAATTGATCTGATTTTTTGCCGAAAATCCTCCACATTTTTTGAATTTCTAGAATAAACAATGCTTCATTTATTATAATCTAATGCCATTAAAATGCCATAAAACATCGAAACTACAGCCCCCATTGATTGGGTCAGCTTGATTTGAGTAAAATTTATAGACCTACTTTGTGCACAAGCAAACAAAAAATTGTATGCCCAAAATTTTATTCATGAAAGTATGAAACAAAAATTTCAGCCAATCAAAACACTTAATCTTGATAAATATAACTAAAATTAAATATTTTTTACTTTAACAAAATGAAAAAGTACATAAAAGATTTGAGAAATGAAAGAAAACACATAGACTGAAACTGTGTTTTTTGAAGCAAACAAATATCATTTCATAAGAAGCCAACTAGGTCAACTCGTCATCAAGCATAATATTTGACACTTGAAATTTATTGCCTGCGTCAACATACCTCTTGCAACAAAATTGCCCTTTGATAAAATAAATCTTATAAATCAATATCTTTCATAACTCACAATTTTCAGTAGTCAATTTATGTCATTAATAGTTTTCTTATCTTAAGACATAATAAAAGAAGGATTTAAACCACTGTCATGCTGGACCCAGAATATTCCGGATTTAGAAGGAGGTATAGACAAAGATCAGCCTCACATAAGTGAAGTCTGATCTTGGTCTACACCTCATGTCTGTCCATTTCAAACAAGAATGGTTTATGGAATTAATTTTCAAAAGAAGTAATAATGATCGAACAACATTTAGATCTACTATACTGAAAAAAAATATAATCAGCATGGCAAGAGTTAAATACTTGCCTAGCAGCTCACTCTAAACCAAACAATCCATAGGTTATTCAAAAACTGTTTTAACCATTCTTACGCTAAACCCAGAATATTCCTGTTCATTCAGGAGATATAGACAAAGATCAGCCTACACATATGTCTACACCACCTGCCTGAACAGCCAGGATCATTTTTCCAAAATAAATACTAACACAAAATCGGTGCATCCAGTGCTTTCATTCCTTTGATTTTGATGTAACTTTTGTACCATTTTTTATTCAGCACGACAAGGGATAAGTAACAGTGTCTATAGACACTAAGAACAGCCTTACAAACACCCATCAAGCAATCTTTTGAAGAAAACATTAACCCATTATCAGAGGATAACATTTTAGACTGGTCCAAATTCGCAAGAAGTCTCAGATGAAAAGTTTTAGTTGATAGAATTTAAAAATCTTTGTTGTTTTGGGTAGAAAACATTGTGGATAATGCTGAAACGCATTGCTTATAACAAAGAATTTCTTCATTTTCCCACATGTTTTCTTGAGAAGCATGAAAAGGAGTAATTGAGCAGGTATAGGTTATCACATTACAAAAAATGCACCTCCAGAAAAAAGCTGTGGAAATCATAGTGGATAACGAAACAATGGGCAATTGGCACTGAAGTGCTAACCTGGGTCAGTGGGAATGAATGGTCTAAAAAGCATATGTGATGTACTTTTTATCCAAGGTAAGATGGCTTGAAAAGGATGCATTGGTAGAACTGGCATGAAGAATACTGATATCATAATAAGGTGCTCCAGCAAACAACTAAAATACTTTTTATAGTGATGTCAAAACCCACACAATATCGCTTTTTGATGCCCCTCAAGAAAGAAACTATAGAAAACATTATGGAAAAAAAAATGCTTGTATAAGGATCAACCATGCATTCTACCCAAAAGATAAAGAATTTTAAAAACTCATCAACTCAAAATTATTGTCTGCAACTTCTTTCAATTAAGCAAGTCCAAAATTTTGTCATCTGGTAATGGGGTTGAGCAATTATTTAACCCAGGGTTCAACATTAATTTTTTTGACTGCCAGACAGTCGGGCTTGCTGCTGCCAGATGCTGCTGGCCCTGACCAAATGTTCACTGGTCCTGACAAATTGTTTGTAACCGCAGTTAGGAAATGCATTATTACATGGTTTTCTTTACCAGATACCAAACTATTCAAAGGTTAATTCACCTTAAACATTTACCAACTGGTTTTGCACAGAATATCAATAAAGAACTTGTAGGTAGTATGTACTAGGTAACAAAAAAAGTAAAAGTAAAAGCAATTAATTTAAGCTTCTGCTCTTCATTGAGTTTTCGTACAGCAACATCCAAGGGTCCAACTACTGGCTGTGGCATTAGCCCACAGCTGGATGCTGCATAGGTGCTGACTTCCCCGGTATAGGAACAGTGCACAGTGACATTTTTGTCTTTCATTGTTTGAAAATCATACTTTTTTGAGCAGTATAATGCAGGATTGATTCATTGTGCTGTTTCAGCGCATCAATTTTGTAGTTGTCTGTGCCTTCAACAAAGCGCCCCTCTTTTTGGTATTTACGACATGGGACACAGCACATTTTGTCTAGCTAAATTAACTCATCATACTCAAGCCATTTAAAATCATCTTTCCATTTTGGAAGAAAATGGCGTTTTGCGCTTTTCTTTTACATATTTTTTGTTTTGTTTCAGCCCTGCCTTTTGTTTGTTTTTCTTCTTCGTTGTCTTTATCAGACTGCGACGTAAAGCCGAACTTAAACAGTGACATTTTGTCAAGTCGTCAATGTAAACAACCGTAAAGCGTTCTGCTTATATTGTCGTAAAACCCAACATCGGATAAATTTCGTTTTTAAATTATGAAAAAACAGCCAAAATAGCTTTATATTCATTGAAATTGTTATATCAGACATCAGAACCTTTGTGTTTTCTGTTAAAAAAAAGCGTTTTCGGCTGCATTTTTGTATAATGACATTCGCATAAAGTTGGGATTCCAGAATTAATGATTCTCGACTTACATACAAAAAAACGGGAACCAGTCATGTGGGATTTCCTGGGCTAGTAACGCATGCACGTTCATAGTGGATATGGTAGAATAGTAAAAAAAATCATCGAGGACAACCATCCCTTCAACAAATGAAAAGGACAAATTGCAATCGTGAACAAATGAATTTGGTAAGGACAAATGTTGATTTGAAATTAGGACGACCAGTCGGGCTTGTATCTGGCAGGTTCAACGCGACCTGATCAAGCAACAGGCAGACAAAGTCAGTCGGTTGTGGGTTAATGTCGAACACTGTAACCGTTGACATGCTGAAAAAAATCCTGTAAGGAGTTGCATTAAAATCAAAGGGATGAAAGCACTAGTTGTGGGTAAATACTTATTTTCAAACAACTCTGGATTAAAAGGAACAAACAAGTTGTGAAGGCTAATATCAGACTGTACTTATTCTAGGCAGATCTTTGTAACTTCCTGTAACATCAGAAATATTCTGGTTTAGGAAGGCTCGTACAGACCTTGTAAATTTAGAAAAGGAATGAAAGGGCAAACCTTAACATTTATAAAATTTTAGACTAGAAGGTTGTCCAAGCACAACATAATTATGGAGCCTGATAAATATTTGACCTTGAGTGTGGCCTTGACCTTGGAGCTTTCCCAAAATTTGTTTGAAATGATGATTGAGAACAAGCGACCAAAATTAGCTTGAAATATATAGTGGATGATTGCTCTGCACAAGCTCAATTTGACCTTGGAGCTATCTGATTTTCTTATTTTTCAAATGACACATCCAGAGCAATTGTGACAAGTTATTTTGAAATACATTCATAACTACAGTTGATATGACTCGGACAAATTGGGACAAACTAATGCACTAATGCAATAACTCACTAACATCCTAATGAATTTCAATGAGTTGTAATAGTGACAACCATGTCTTGCTTAGTGTAAGGAAGCTCAACAAAATTCAGAATATGTATATGGCATAGAATATTGGGTCAATTTAATTATAAAGAAAAGTTTTCAAAATGAACACAAAAATCAACATGTGGGATTTAGCATTCATACCTTCTGATAGCAGAAAAGATTTATAAATGTACACATATATAGGGAATATTACAACAGTGTCTTTTTCTATTTGTTGTTATCGTGTTCGAGAATCATGTGTAGGTATCTTTTATTGGATGAGACCCTTTGGTCTCATCCAATTAAAAAATACCTACACATGGTTCATCCTTTTATTATATACCTTTTAGGACATGAGAGAATGAAAATTCTCTTAAATGATTAAGAAATTACCAACTTTCCGAAAAAAAACTAACGTCAATACACAATACAGTAGTCCGTGTTTATCGGCACTCGACAAATACGATTTTTGGTACAAGCCAGATACGGATATTTTTTTTCTGTGGCGTTGTATTAGATAGCCAGATTTCAATCCATATCCTTTATAGGTATTTGATAAATACAATAACCTGGATCAGACTAATGATATTTCCATATTGAAAAGTAACACTTGGAAGCCTTGCAATTACCCATGAAATGACCAATCAACAGTTCAGAAAAGAACACCACTCTACGCTAATATGAAAAACATATGATACTGTTACAAATATCACTCATATTCTAGTTAACTTCCATCCCAAAAAATACTGCCTAAAATAGGTAAGTTTTTGCCAATTTTCAGCCACAATAAAGAATTCTTATAAATGCTACTTTTATAATGGAAAAGCACTTTCCATAATCAATTGACTTAATTATTTGGATAAATCAATCATTATTTTAGGGTCTAAAAGGTAAACTTACATTAATCTTTATCCAATTGGAAAAGGGAAAAAATTGTCGTTGAGATTATCAATTTTATAATGAAAGCTTTGAATTTCAAATAAATGTTTTTATTGTTTTCTTAGATGAAACCTGGCACCTATATGGTCCCATTAATACACATTGTTTATGATTCAAAAGCCACCATGAGCAAGGCCTATAGATAAGATTGTCTGCAAATATTAACATAATTTTTGTTGTCTTGAAAATTCTTACCCCCATTATTAGAAAAGTCAAATAAAATCCATAAAGATTCCTATATAAATGGTAAGAATCTTCTATTTCTGGTGCTTGGAGACCTTCACCTTGGACCCTCACTGATCTTAGGTAGTAAAAATAAGAATGACCAGAACTCATCGAGGGAGGTCTTGTCATGCTGAACCCGGAATATTCCTACTTTGGCAGGAGGTATAGACAAAGAACAGCCTGCACAAGTGTGCAGACTGATCTAAGTCTACACCTGTCGGTGACCTTCTTGTCCTTTTAAAACCAGATTTTTTTATTTTTATAAGAAGAATTTTTAAAAGAAATTTTAACCCCCTATTGGTGCTTCCAGTGCTTTCAGACCTTTGATTTTACAATCTGAAGAGAATATATAATTCAGCATGACAAGGGTAATTACCCCAAAAGAGCCTTGCCTGCATACATGTACTAGAGGTGCTTGAGCGCCTGTATCGCTCCACAGGCATGAATGTACTGATTAAGCAAATTTTTGCATGAATTCAAAATAAACTGAATATCAGGAAAATAAATCTAAGTCATTGAAATCTTTTAAAAAGTCCTAGAGAACCATTTCAAACTTTTCATTGTTTTTACAACAGTCTAGTTATGTAAAATTCATTATGTAAAATTTTCACTGTATACCATATATGGACATAACCCACCACTGTAAAAGGCATGTTTTCAACCAATCAAAATTATGTGAAGGAATCTAACAAACAGTCATCTGAGAATCATTCCTGTGAAATTTTGTTGAAATCCATCAACAGGTTTCTGAGAAATTTACAAAGTTTTCAGTATATACCATATATGGAAATTAGCCCTGACTATCAAAGCCATATTTTTCATCCATTCAAAATTCTTTTTTATAGTCTGATAAAATGTCATCCAAGGATTGATCAGGTCAAATTTGGTTGAAAACCATCCATTGATTTCTGAGAAGAAGAATTTCAAAGTTTTTACCATATATGAAAATAAGCCCCACCCATCAAAGCAATGTTTTTAATCAAATCAAAATTCTTTAAATGAATCGGGTAGAGGATCCTCATAGGATCATTTCTGTGAAACTTTGTTGAAATCATCCATTGGTTTCTGGGAAGAAGATTTTCAAAGCTTTTACCATATATGGAAATTAGCCCCACCCATTGAAGCCATGTTTTTTATCCGAACAAAATTATTTCAAGGAATCTGATAGAAGGTCACCCAGAGATCATTTCTGTGAATTTGATTGAAATCCATCAACTGGTTTATGAGAAGATTTTCAAAGCTTTTACCATATATGGAAATTAGCCCCGCCCATTAAAGCCATGTTATTCATCCAATCTAAATTCTTTGAAGGAATCTGATAGAGGGTCACCCAGAGATCATTTCTGTGAAATTCGGTTGAAATCCATCGACTTGTTCATGAGAAGAAGATTTTCAAAGCTTTTACCATATATGGAAATTAGCCCCACCCATTAAAGCCATGTTTTTCATCCGATCAAAATTCTTTGAAGGAATCTGATAGAGGATCACCAGGGATCATTTCTGTGATATTTGGTCAAAATCTGTTCAGTACTTTCTGAGAAGTTTTTCAAAGGCAGATGGACAGTGCCAGTGGAGCTAAAAATATGAAATAGTGTAAGTTCAAGAGAAGATATTTTTTCTATCAGTGGGAGATGAGACTTTAAAAAAGCATGTTGCAAAACTTCAATATAATGATCAATGAACATATAAAGTTTTACATTTTTTGAAGCAAAATTGTAGGAGTTTGTGACACAAAAGTACTTGAAATTTTGTTAAAATATGAATAAGAGCCAAGAGTTTACCCACCTGGGTGGCGTTTTAGAACAGACAGACGGACAGACCGACCAACAAGCTGACTCCTATATACCCCCCAAACATATTTTTGGGGGGTATAATAAGGTATAGTTATCCAGACTTCTTTGTTATCAAAGGTCATCTTCATACCTGGTCCTACACTAACCGAATAACTCTAATAATTGGCCAGCCACAACCTTGTCAAAGGTCACCATTCTTATAAACACCTGAGTGGTTATTTGAATGAATATGGTATCCTTAAAATCACCCAAGTAATGAGATATTGCAAGATGAGTAGGGTTCAAATAATATAGCCTGGAAATTTTAACCCTTGTCATGCTGAATAAATTGCTTTCTCAGAATTACATCGAAACAAAGGACTGAAAGCACTGGATGACTTAATTGCAATATTTCTTTTGAAAATTAATGTCTATTAAAAAATTGTAGCTTCAATTGAATAGAGAGGTGGTGTAGACCAAGATCAGACTGCACATAATGTGCAGGCTGATCTTTGTCTATACCTACTGTCAAAACAGGAATATTCTAGGGTTCAGCATGACAAGGGTTAACAACAGATTCCTAAAGCCATTATTGAGGTTCAGTGGAAGTCATTTGTCCATTTCATTCTGCATCTGAACAAAACATTGAACCCATATCCACATGTTTACGCTTTTTGACAACCCTCTAGAAAAATAATTGGAGAAAACATTGTGGAAAGTAAAGAAATAACTTGCAACAAGCAATTTCTTCATTTCTAAAATATTTTCTACCAAGAAATTTAAAATAAAATCTAAAATTTCATCAACTTTTAATTGTCATCTGCAACTTCTTTCAATCTGGACTAATCTTAAATTTTGTTGTCTGGTAATGGGTAAATAGGCAAAAGAACGCCATGGAAAGAGAAAGTTAGAAATGTGGCAACATGCCTTAATTATCTTAACTCTTGTCATGCTGAATAAAAACCTTTTTGAAAACAGCATACAAATCAAAGTGTTGGAAGCACTGAAAGTTCTATGTCTAGGTCTATATTTACAATGTATTTTGAAAAATAAATTTCATAACCAACCCTGACTCTGACTGGACAAACAGGTGGTGTAGAGAAAGATCAGACTGCACTTATGTGCAGGCTGATCTTTGTCGATACCTTCTGCAGAAACAGGAATATTCCGGGTTCAGCATGACAAGGGTTAATATCTTGACAAGTGCGATATCATGTCTCACTATCATTTCTATGCAAAATAATGAAAAAGGAAGAAATTTATCTATTAAAAAGATTTATCTTTTCTTCTTTTTTTTGTACTGGTGTGAGAAATACCAGGAAACAATTGTTAGATGCTCCAGCCGCTGCTATTTAACTGAATACTGATAAAGTAACGTTAAACCCCATTCAATCAATCACTCATCTTTTTTTTTAAAAGACAAGGTGAAGTTAAACATGAACCTTGATTCATAAGTTGAGAGATAGCCAACAAACATTTAACCCATTACCAGATGACATAACTTTAGACTGGTCCAAATAGAAAGTAAAATGTAGACGAAATTATCTGAAGTTTATTTAATTTTAAATTTTTTCAACTTTTTGGGTAGAAAATATTGTGGAAATGTAGAAATTGCTTGTGGCAAGCAAACTCTTCATTTTACACAAAGTTTTCCAAATTTATTTTCTTGAGGGCGTCAAAAAAGTTTTATTGTGCAAGAAGGGGTTAAGAAAGGTCCATTACAACAAATTAAGTCTGGTAGGGCTGTGTGGAAATCCCTACACACTGCTATTATGCTTTGGTCATTAACCCATTCCCACATTATGCAGCTTTTAGATGCCCCCCAAGCAAAAGCTTCTTGAAAACATTGTGGTAAAAGAATTGAAATACTTGCTACAGAAATTGTCATAAATTGACAAGTTTCCACTGGTACATATTTCAGGGAATGAGCATTTATAAGAATATGGACCATTATTAGAATTTATATGGTACATATTTTCAGATTTTGAATCTGTCATACAACTGGATGACAGTTTTTGATAGATGTATGAGTCAACTTTTACTTTTCCTCAAAATCCCTTGTTGGCTGGTACTATAAAATATTTTCTCCTAGAAGATGGTGCAAAATTACTGACTTCATTCATCATTTTTAACCCTTTCCTGTTTTTTTCCAATTTTAGACTGAAATTTGCAGATGACAATAAAAATAAGCGGCAATTTGAAATGAAACCATCTTATGCAGTAGATAATATTGGGGGATAAGGATGAAATTGCTTGTTACAAGCAATTTCTTCTTTCTTCCACAATGTTTTCTAAAGCACTAGATCACAGCAAACGTAAAATCCAAGGTTTGTCCGAGAACGGGTTAAACCACTCCAATCAGTTTCTTATCAAGATAGATTGTTAAGAGCCAGACAGTTAGCTTTAATCCATTCCAACTATATGACACTTTTGGACACCCTTCAAGAAAAAATACTTTAGAAAACATTGTGGAAAATATAGAAATTGCTTGTTACAAGCAATTTCTTTATTATCCACAATGTTTTCTACCCCTAAACACTGAGATTTTTAAAATTTTCTCAACTAAATATTCTCGAGTGCAACATCTTTCAATTTAGACCAGTCTAAAATTTTGTTGTCTAGGAATGGGTTAATGATACCCTATGTATTTATGTGTGTCAGTCAGTCAGTTTTCCTGATGTATTTGTTTGCACAGGACTTTGATTTATCATGGTTATGTCCACATATTTATGTACTTCCTGGGTAACACCAGAACTATGGTCATGAAATGTCTTGTCAATGGATATACCTATGTGACCATCAGGATAGCTGGGATTCGAATACGCAATCCTTGCCTTCTCTAAAATTACCAGTCTGCCTCCCTGACCACTGGGGGATGCAGAACCCCCAAGTTATCCTGAATCATAACTTATCTATCCAAAACTGTATTCTGCACTCCCATCCTCACCATCTATTTGGTTCTGTTCAAGGTCATATAGTGGTTGCTGGATTACAAATTCCCTTGTGACACAATCTCAGCACAGGTTTTAAAACTTCCTGCATCAAAATCATGTTACTTTTAATCAAACATTTCCTTACCTTTTTTTTCCTTTGTTTTAGACTTTCGATGTGTCCACATGACACATTGAACATCGTCCTCATCCTCTGGAAACACGGTAGTTTCCCTCTCCAGTCGGAGTAACTCAACTGGATTTTCCCAACTTTCACAAGAGCTTTCCTCTTCATCAAATATTGTCTCCATGGTAACATTATACCTTTAAAACTTCTGTACCACTCTAATATGAAATTGCATGAGATTTTCTCTTTTGTGTTAACCCATTACCAGGGGACAACATTTTAGACTAGCTCAAATTGAAAGGAGTTGCAGATGACAATATTAAAGTTTTTAAATTTTAGATCTTTTCAACTTTCTGGGTAGAAAACTTTGTGTAAAATGAAGAAATTGCTTGTAACAAGCAATTTCTTCATTTAACACAATGTTTTCCTACTTGTTATGCCTTTAGGGGCATCCAAAAGCGTCATTGTGTGGGAATGGGTTAAGTGGAATAAACTTAAACAGCACTTTGAGTATTATATCTTGTTAGAAAAAGAAGTGACACTATGACTTATCTTGGGTTTACTACCACACAAAATAAATTAACAACAATTAAACTGTTTTGTTTCCATTATTATATCAATGCCCAATTGTGCTTACAGTTTGTAGGATCAAATGCAATTTATAGTCACTACTTAAGCCTTTTCATGATGAAAGAAAATATCTATAACTGTAAATATTCTCATAACACAGAATTTATTACCCAACATAACCTTTTTAGAAAACAACACTGACTAATTTTTCAAAACGGATTTACAACTTCAATTAAAGGCAATAGATTTAGATCCAATCCAAAATGCAGGCATTTTGATTATCACATACTTAGTTCACAGCATTCCTAATTTATTGACCTGAACTAAATTACGATTTGATATGTATAAAATTATAATTATGTCAATATAGTTGACAAATCAATTACAGGTAATTTTTCATCCCCAATCCTGGTCAATCTGTCAATTTTGTACAAAATTGTGCTTGAAATAGATCAATTTGACCTGAGTCACACCTATAGTATCAACCTGTAGTGATTGTGAATTACAAGTTTTCATTTTGCAGCCCTAAAAGGAGATTGCTAGGAATGTTGTATGCTTTTAAACAATTTGTTGTAGGTCAAAATGCCAAACTTATACGACTTATGTATGATGAAACCAGCACCTTCAGTCCTTTGATAATCATCCAATATTGACTAATGTTTCTCATACAAAACATGTAGACAGGAAACAAGACAACTTGGGGAATTGGAGTAAAACTACTGCAAGTATATATTTATTTACCAGGATTGTATACAGTTTTGCACATTTACCCCAAGCCACGCTTGTTACAAGGCATTTACAGATTCTTAATAAAACAAGGTCTGTATCTGATGTTACACAACTTTCAATCCAGATGACATTACTTTGATGGGAAACTCATTCAATTACAGGCTGGCGCAAAGCAGGCAGGCACTTCATCTATTTTCACAATGCATCATATACATGTTAAATTATGAAAGCAGGCCCCAATGGCAATTTCAAGAAAATTTATTTGAGACTAAGACCCCATTTTTTTACAAAATAAAACCAAGAACCATTCTCAACAAAAACCAAGTTATTTTCAAACAAGGCAAATCTAGACTGGCCCAAATTGAAAGATGTTATAGAAGACATTTTAGAATTAATGAATTATTCTAAAATCCTTGGCTCAAGATAAATGGAATAAAAGAAATTATTTGTAACATTCTTTTTCTTTTCTTTTCCATATTTGCACTAGATGTTTTCACTGAGGATATTAATGTGGGATTAAGCTGAAAAAGGTTAACCCATTCCCACATAATTAACAGGGGTCGACATTAACAGTGTCCTTGGATCCCTAGGATCCCTGAAAATTGGTAGGGACCCCAGCAATCTCAGGCTAGGGATTCCATTAGGATCCTTCAATATTTCTCTAGTACAATAGACCTTAATGCATCAACTAATGCTCCTGAATATTTTGATGCCTGTTTTTGTAAAAAACTTGGATAATGAAGAAATTGCTTGCAACAAGTAATTTCTCCATTTTCCACAATGTTTTCCAAGTTGGGCTTAGAAGGGTAGGATTGTGTGATTGAGTTTATGTACATGAAGGAGGGATCCCTGATTATCTGAAGGAAACCCTGAAGTAATAGGTAGGGATTCCATTGTGATCCCACAGAAAAAGAGTTAAGCAGGTTAAGCAGGAATACATTGTGTAAATAAGGAAATTGCTTCATTTTCCATAAAGTTTTCTAAACAGAGAGTTCATAAAATCTAAAATTATACAACCTTTAAATTGTTGTCTGCAAGTCCTTTCAATTTGGACCGGTCCAAAATTGTCTTGTTTAGTAAAAGGTTAATTAAAGATGACAGCTCAGCACATTTGAATTCATTGCTAGCAAAAAGCATTGCAATAGCAAGCTTTGACACTGGCCTTCATTACAAATAAGTGGTCTTGAAGTACTTTGGATTGACAACTATCATCTTTGCCCTTCATTTAAGATTAGCCTTTGGGATAACTACAACCTATTACAAGACAACAAAATTTTAGACTGATCCAAACTGGAACAATAGGACCATGATGGTCCTAGATCGCCCACCTGAACTGTCTCCTGTTTAAAAAAGTGCAATTAGAGACAATTAACTATAATCAGTTTCATGAAGCTAGAGGCAAAACTGTGCCTTCTATTTTGTAAACAAAGAAATTGTCATTATGGCCCCTTTTCCTGTGTTATCCTATAGAACCTTCCCATAATATATAAGGTTCATCTTTATGACCTTACAAGTATCCTGACCAAGTAACATTACAATTGGGCCAAAATTATGACCTCTAGAGCATTAACAAAGAAATTGTCATTAAGGCCCCTTTTCCTGTGTTTTCCAAAAGTACCTTCCTATAATCAATAGGGTTCATCCTTGTGACTTAACAACTATTCTGGCAAAGTTTCATGAAGATAGAGCCATATTTGTGGTCTCTAGAGTGTAAACAAAGAAATTGTCATTCAGACCCCTTTTCCTGTGTTCTCAAATAGAACCCTCCCATAATCAATAGGGTTCATCCTCATGACCTAACAATTATTCTGACCAAGTTTCATGAAAATAGGGTCAAAATTGTGGCCTCTAGAGTGTAAACACTTCAATTGTTGACGTCGCACGAAGCATGACGGACGACGGACATTCAATGATCACAAAAGCTCACCATGAGCATGTTGTGCTCCGGTGAGCTAAAAAGTTGAAGACACAATTTCAAGTTGGTGGAAAATAGAAAATCTTTGCCTTTTAGGCAGAACAATATTTTTGACATTGATGAAATTGCTTGTTACAGCGATTTCTTCCCGGACCACAATGTTTTCCAAAGCTTTCATTCATGAGGAGGTCAAACAGCGGGATTGTCAACCAGTTCATCCAATTTGTAAAGCTTAAAGATTAGAAAAATATTTGATTCAAATCATTTACAGAAAAGGATTAGACACAGTTTTAATTCCAAAATATCCACAAACAAGATACATCAGTTCCTGAACTAGAACCTCTACTCCATGATTTTCATCCAATTATCCCTGGATAATATTTATACAACGCGAAACAAATTAAGCCTTTGTCTGTCGGAAAACACAGTTGATATATGCTGTGATAAGAAAATTTTTGTTCATCCCAGGAAGAGAAAAAAATAACAATTCAGCTTTATTTGGCTTGTGTAGACATAAAAGCTGCCGTCCTATTTCTCTCCAAAAATCTATATGATTGTGCTCCTGGTATTGGAATTTAGTAATGGAATATCAAAGACAAATCTCTTGGAAGTTAAAAGGCCACTAATTCTTTTGACATTCCATGGTTGGAAAATATGGATCAAAGTAATAATAAACAGAGAAACTAAACTTGATTTAATCAGTTTTTACATAAATGATAAATGCTTCAAATCAATTGATTCAAAATATATGAAAATTTTGCTAATTTGTGGGTACTCCTATTGATTAATGGTATATAACAGCGGTACTTTTTTCTGGAGGAACAGAAATTGGACTAAATTCAGTATCAATCATGCAAGTACATCCAGTCATTTTAGCATATCTAGTCCTTTATACCCTTGTCATACTGAACCAGTAATATTCCTGTTTTGGCAGGAATATGTGCAGTCTGATCTTTGTCCACATCACCTGATTGCCCCTTTTCACCTGTTACCAGATGACAAAATTGTAGCAATTTCTTCATTTTACACAATTTTATCCAAAGCTTTTTTTCTTGGAGGGGGGGGGGGGGGAGCGCATCAAAAAGCACCATAATGTGTTGGAATAGGTTAAGCCATACTTGTTTACAAGATAAACTCCATGTTTCCAGTGCTTTCAGCTCTTTGACTTGAATGCAGTGCTGTAAAGGATTTTATTCAACCTGACCAGGGTTAATGTTTACTGAAATTGAGATACGATGTCTTGGCCAAAAACCAACCCTTTAATTTTTTTGACATTTGCCTCTCACCAACAGGTGGATAATCATGAATCTAAGTGGGTTGAGCAGCTAGAGACTCAGAAAGGATGTTGTGACAGTACTAGCGTGAGAAATACCAGGAATCTATGGTTAGGTGCTCCAGCTGCCACATTTTAATGAAATACTGTTGAAAGAGACATTAAAGCCCTTTCAATCAATCAACAGATTTTGCAGACTTGATACCTTTTGCTTTACAGGTCAAACTTCCTGTTGGAGTCAGTTGGTATGCCAAGCGAATGACCAATTAGTGATGGACAAGGATTGCTGTGAGAATGTCACCATTAAGACTGTTGTCATTTCTAAAAAGAACTATACAATATCTGAAGCCATGAACTATGTTTCCATCACATTCCTAAATAACAGACACAGTAAATAGACCCAATGATGTAATTATTCAACTGTAATTTCACCAATGACACTATTTGTCACTTAGCAGGAAGTCACTAATTGGATTTGAGATGCTAGAAATCAGAGGATTTTTAAAGGCCAATCATATTCTTAAATGTCATAACTTTCAATTGCCTGGTATATTTGTAGTTCATTCCATTGCTCTGTAAGATACCACATATTTTCCTTTTGCTTAAATTTGCTGTTTTTTTGGTATTTCTCACACCAATACTACCACAGCATCCTATCTAAGCCTCAAGCTGCTCATCCAGCATAGGTTTACAATTATCCACCCATTTGTGGGAGACATTATGTCAGAAAGGATATTCAACACAGCCAGGAATCAAACCCAAGCCATCATGGCGATCCATAAAATTTGAAAGATCTATTGCATTTTTTTTTTTCAATAATATTAACAATAGTCGTGCTTAATAAAATCCTTTCCAGTCAAAGGGCTGTCAGCACTTGTACCATTAGTTGTGGATCAATATTTCTTTTGAAAATTAATGATCTAAACAAGGCTTAATTGATTGAGACAAACAGGTGATGTAGACTAAGATCAGTTTGTACATATGCGCATGGTAATATTTGGTTTTACCTCCTGTCAAAAAAAGAATATTGCTGGTTAATAATTGTCCATATGTCTTCCTTCCCTTTCAAACATGCTAGTCCAAGATAATCAGTACTATATCACTAGTTTAGTGAATATATTTAGTTTGTCTATTGTGTGATATTTCATTCATATCTATATTTCTTTTGAAAAGGTCAAGGCCATCTGACAAGGTTAAGTTCAGTTAATAAGATTACATCTCTAAAAAGGGACTGTACTATGGGTTCAAGTCTCCCAGAAGTAAGATTACTTTTTTATTCAAGCAAATGAAATCTGCTTTTCAACATTTGGCAACAGGAAGATTTACATGGGGCATCATTTAACCCTTGTCATGTTGTATAAAATCCCTTATGGAATTGTGTTAAAATCAAAGGGCTGAGATCACTGGTAGTACTTGTTGTTTAATAATGAATATTTCAATTGCATAACTTCTCTTGCAGGAAAAGTACAATCAGGAGGGTAGACCAAGATCAGACTGAACTCATGTGCAGGCTGATGTTTGTCTATACCTCCTTCCAAGACCAGAATATTCCAGGTTCAGCATGACAAGGCTTAAGATAATTCCATGCCTTAGATTGATCATGACAGGGTACCACTGCATATTGATTCTAGTTCATAAAAGCAATGTCATATTTTCAACAAGAGCTTCGCAGAGTGGCATATATACGCCCGAAGCGGCTTGTCAGTAACCTTGGCTTTTCAGTAACCTGAGCTTGAATGATAGCTAATGATTTTTGTCAAAAAAAGATCTTATCACCTGAATAATACTGTTTACACTTGAGAAACAAGACAGCTTTATAATAACTTATCATTCAACATTATGTACAATAGTTAAATTCTATAATTTGAATACATTTGAAATAAAAAAAATGACCTTCACCAATGGCCTTGAAACAAGTTTCAACAGAAAGTAATCACCACAAGCAATAAAAATATGACCTTGAAAAACTGATCTTGACAAATAAATTACATTTTCAGAGCTCAAAATGACCTTGACATTTGAGTTCAATCAATTCCAGGGCAGATAATTCAAGAAAGACCCAAGTTTTTGAATTTATGAAGTGAGTCCTATGCTCAATTACATATCAGAGATACATTATGACAAGATTCAGTTCAATCCAATAGAATTTTTAGGAGTTATGCACACACACACACAAAAAAACCTGTAATTTTAAGCTATATTATTAAGTAAAGGGCAGATAATTCAGTAACAACTTAACATATCAAACAAGTTTTAGTCCTAAGCACAACTAGAAATCACACAGAGTAATTGTGGCAAGTTTCAGTTCATTCCCATCAAAATGTAGGGGAAATACAGCTCACAAGAAATAAAGGGTTTTTTCTTCAATTCAAGGGCAGATTATTCAAGATAACTCAAGAAGGACTGGAGGGATTTGAATTTCAAAGGTCTAATGCACAACTAGACATCATAGGGGGTAATTGTGCCTAGTTTCAGCTCATTCCCTTTGATAGTTTAGAAGGAGTTGCACACACAATAAACAGTGATTTTCGTTCAATTCAAGGGCAGATAATTCAAGGTAACTCAAGAATGACTGGAGCAATTTGAATTTCAAAGGCTTTGTGCACACTAGACAACATGGGGAGTAATTGTGCCAAGTTTCAGCTCATTCCCATAGATAGTTTAGGAGGAGTTGAGCATACAAAAAAATTGCTAACAGATGGACAGACTAACGGACAGACAGATGGACGGATTACTGGGCCATAACATAATAAGACCCTTCGGGTGTATAAAAATGATATGAACAATTCATAGCATGTCCTGGCCTTTAGCCCACTTTCCATCAATTCCATTTTTTTCCATGATCAATCTGAAATATACTTTGATATTTCATGTCTGCACATAGACAAACTAGAGGTACTTTAGCACCTGTATCGCTCCACAGGCCTGAATGTACTGATTAACCAAATAATGTTTTCAGGAATTCAATATAAACTGAATCATCTTTGCCAAATCTGGCAAACTTATCTGGTCACCATAATCTTAAAATTAGTTCTGAAAAAGCATTTCACAGTCCTCACTGTTTTATAACAGTCAAGTCGGGTTAGGTAAAAATTCATATACCAACTTAGATGAAAAGTTATTTACCAAATTTTCACTGTTTACCATAATTATACGAACATAAGCCATAACAATAAAAGCCATGTTTTTCAACCGATCAAATTCATTTGAAAGAATCTGACAAAGAGTCACCTGAGGATCACTCCAGCGATTCGGTAGAAATCCCTCTGCAGTTTCTGAGAAGAAGATTTTCAGAAAATTTTCATAATATATTTTATATATATAAATTAGTTTTCCCCAACCAAAAGTCCATGATTTTCATCCAATAAATTCATTGAAGAAATCTAAATCAAAGGCCTGAACGGCCTCAAATGCAGTCAGGACTGTATATTTATAACAATTTGTATGATAGTTGAAGTCATTCTCTGATTTGTCTGTTAAGTTTTCCTTATTATGAAATCACATTTGAAGACTACTATCTCCACCACCCCCCCCCCCTGACAGAATCCCAACCATGTTTTCTCGCCCATAACTGACTTGATCAACAGCGCAATTGTCGAATTCGGACAAAATATACAAAGGATAGTTTAAGGAGCATCACCCTCCGATATTTCGAAAGATAACAATTGTAGATATGAGATTTTGGCAGAAACAACGAAATTCAGTGTGGGTAGAATTATTAAATTCTACCTTTACCTTCCCGGTCTATCGGAATTGAATAATCTGTACATTTCTACAGGTCTACAAATTGTGGTTCTCTTTCGGTCCGCGCCAAATCTTTAAAAGCTAGAATTTTCACCCGATACATGTTTTATTATTATTGATAGTTGTCAGAATTGATTTAATTGATTTGAGCTTTACACCCACTTAAATATTTCCATCCTCAAAAGGGATAAAATCTAAGCATCCCGCATAGCGACGTCTCCTTGGAGACCGACAGGTTGTTGAACACTATGGGTAAATGACGCGCTGAGCAAACGTCACGTGGATCAACCTTCGAACCTCTTTCACGGCAATGGACTTGGTCAGATTTCTTTACCATTGTTAAAAATACGGTAACAATAAATAAACAAATAACTCTATTTTACGAATCTGGAATTTACAACAAACAGATGCACATGTACAAAACTGGATTAAACTTTGTAGCTGGTAACTTTAAAAATCTTAAGAATGAAGGTTATAATAATTGAAAAAATCCGAGAAGGCGGAATATCTTGTTTCACTTTCAACTGTGTCTAAGATCGACGAATCACTGAACACAGAGGCCTACCATACCCATTTTTTGTTAAATGAAATCCATAATGATGGTAAGCTCAGGCAGTCTATTAAATGATTTCAGAGACATAGATATAAATTATTCTATGTCTCTAATGATGTTAACCCTTGTCATGCTATATAAATTACCTTACTTAATTGCTGTCAAATCAAAGCGCTGAAAGCACTGATAGAACTTGTTGTTCAAAAATCAATATTTCGTTTAAAAATAAACTTCATAAACAACTTTGGCAGGAAAAGTACAAGCAGGAGGTGTAGACTAAGATCAGCCTGCACATAAGTGCAGTCTGATCATAGTCTACACCTCCTGCCAAAACCGGAATATTCCGGGTTCAGCATGACAAGGGTTAACTTCTGACATAACGACAAACCCTGAAGGATTCCCTCTATCAGTGGCCTGGATGCAACACTACCTGTAGAGGTCGTGACCTCAATCACTGCGCACATTCAGTGATTCGGCTTTTTGCGGTCATTCTTTATGGGCTTACATTTTCAGATAGTATACTACAAGAAATTATGAATCAATTCACAAGCAAGGAAAAAATTTTCAGGTCGTTGTCAGGTTCCTAAAAGCAAAGAGTGAATTCGGGGGATTCCTAGATTACAGTCAGTATCCCGACTGCAATAGAAAATGGCCTCCAAATTATAATTACTATGAAATTTGGTTGAAATCAATCAAATGGTTTCTGAAAAAAGATTTTTATAGTGTTCACTATATACTACATATGGAAATTAGCCCTGCCCATTAAAGCCATGTTTTACATCTGATCGAAATGTTTTAAAGAATCTGATAGAGGGTCAACCAAGGGTCATTCCTGTAAAATTTGGTTGAAATCTATCAAATGGTTTCTCATCAGAAGATTTTAAGGCTTTCACCATTTAAGGCATTAGCCCTTCCCTTTTAAACATGATTTTCTTCCAATCAAAATTCTTTGAACGAATCTGATAAAGGGTCACCCAAAGATCATCTCTGTGAAATCTGGTTGCATTCTTTTCAATACCTTCTGAGGAGAAGATTTTAAAAAAAAAGTTTACTGATGGACCCACACACACACACGTACAACAGACACAATGCTATGACAAAAGCTTCGCTGGCCTCAAGCCAGTGGAGCTAAAGCTGAGCAAAAAATAGATAATTAAAATCATAAACACAAACTACATGTAAGAAGAAAAAGAAGATCTCACAAAATATTTAATAGAAAAAAATCAAGTTTCAGATTCATAGACCCACTTTGCTGTCATAAAATTCATTTGAGAATTTGTAACTGCATTCTATCTACCTGAGCTATGCACTCATATGAATGTCATTATAAGTTCTACACCCAATATGAACAGCTATTTTACAAGACAACCAAAAGTAAAGACCAGAAACAGACAAGATATATTTGAGTCAAAACTCAGTGAGTAAAGCCCTGCTTGCACTCCCATAACTGCAGTGAAATTAAAATTCTCCCTCAGTGGAATATATTCAGTAAGCACCATGTAGGACACAAAGCTGCATCTCCACATCAAGCATTGAAATCATACAACTAAACTAGGAAATGTCCAAAAATAAACTTTTGGCTAAAAATATATCAAGTCAGAAAAGAGGAAGTAGAGAACATGCAGATCTAGATTTGGTAAACAATATGGGTACCCCTAGTTGAACAGTAAGTAGTTAACTTGCGAGCCTAAATAAGTTTCAAGTTAATGCTATACATAGTTGCTGAGAAAAAAGTGACGAAAATATACTGCTATAAAATCTATGTCCAAATGTAAACCAAGTTTAGTTTAAAACAGGACGTAGTCAATTCACTAGGAGCCATGAAGGACCCCGATACCAAGTTTCATGTCATTGCTATGAATAGTAGCTGAGAGAAGCGCAACAAAATATACCACTATCTAATCATAGAACAAGAAGTATTTAACTTGCAGACTTAAATTTGGTAAGCGCCATGTAGGACCCCAAGCTGAACCCCCACACCAAGTTTCAAGTCAATGCTATGAAAAGTACCTGAGGATAATGTTATGAAAATTTACCACAAAACCATCATTACCTGTTTATAAACTAAGTCATATAACAGGAAAGTAAAAAATTAACCTGCAGACCCAAATTTGGTAAGCGCCATGTAGAACCCCTAGCAGAACCTCCACACCAAGTTTCAAGTCAACGCTTTGAAAAGTCGCTGAGAAAAATGCGACTAAAATATACCTCTACACCATCAATATCCCCATATAAACCTCCACATCAAGTTTCAAATCAATGCTATGAATAGTCACTTAGAAAAATGCAAAGAAAAATATTGTTTACGGACAGATGGTCGGTTGGAAGGACGGACAAAGGTAAACCATTATATCCTCCTGTTTTTCTAAGCGCGGTTATATCAACCTTTGGGATAACAAGTTTGTGCAAAAAGAAGAAATTGCTTGTCACAAGCACAATCTTCTTTTTCTTCAATAAATTCTCCATTATAAATTCACAGGGATATAAAAACCAGGGATTGAGCAGGAAAGGGTTAATTTTACAACCCTGATAATACAATTCAATACTTTTTTGCAACTGACTTTATGCACAAATATTAGATTTAAAGAACAAATAAAAATGTATTTAAATCTGGTCCATCAAGCATGAAATTATACCCATTCTAGAACAATGATGTTCAATAAGCCATAGCATTTAATGCCTACAAATTGTACATAAAAGGCTTATTATTTCCTTTTCCCTAAACAACCAGCTATTTTAATATGCAAACAACTATGGAAATGAGATTACATTATAGAATCAAGGCATTGGTGAAATGAATTAACTAATTACCAGACAAACAAGAGGACCATGATCGACCTACTTAGCTCACCTGATCAATGTAGCTCTTAAAATTGTGATCTGGAGTGGTAACAAGGAAATTGCCAATAATGCTCCATTTACCTTGGTATTCGTCAGAATGTCACCATCTTCAAGATACAAACATTTCCAGCAAGTTTGAAAAAGATTGAGCCAAAATTGTGATGTTATCGAATGAAAATATTTGCTCCTTAAGTTCTTGGTATTGAATTACAATCATTTACAAATCATAAGATAATCATATTTGTCTTTAATCATTTGATTTAGACTTTTGCAGCCCCAACAGTTTTTCAACTGCTGAATTGATAATCTTTAAATAACATCATAAACATACTGCAAGTGGGTTTAGATGGCCCTAGATTGCTTATCAGACTTCTTAAAAGAAAAATGAAACCTGAAACTCAAACATCAATATTCCTGAGAGAACTAGTTTTTATGGTGTAGGAATTCAATGGATTAAGTGGTTAAGCCTCTAGTGGCAGTTTGCACTCGTTCATTGCTGAGATTAGACCAATTAACTTAAGCTATCAAAACTGAAGCTTTGCTAGCTAAAAAAAGGTCATTTATTTAGCCAAATTGTAACATGTACTTCTCCGTAACTGAACACAGAAATGATATGGAAATTCATAATGAAATAAAATTAGAGCTTTTATCATGGTCCTACATCAGAATAACAGCAATTAATCAGATATATAGCTGAAAACTTACTAAGTTTAAGGGGAGATAATTCTGTAATTGATGACAGAAGTCTAATGAAAATTTAAAGTCTAAAAATTCAATAATATCACACAATACTGACTATATTCTGATTTAGTTTCCACACTAATTAATCCACTCCAACACAATTCTGCAAAAAACTTTGGAAAACATAATAGGAATATGAAGAAATTGCTTGTTACAAGCAATTTCTTTATCATCCACAATGTTTTCTACCCAAAGGCCAAATATTTTTTTAAACTAAATCCACTAACAATTGAATTTGGACCAGTCTAAAGAAATCTGTCTGGTATTTGGTTAATCCTTTGGTATACTCTAACAGGCTTAAATCATGCATCATCTTTTAGAAAAGCCAAAATTCATCATTTGAGTCTGTTTACAGAAAATTGTGCTTACCTCTATGTTTTGGGGGCACCTGTCCAAAGTTGAAAGTCACAGATCTGCGTACACCTCGAAACATTTTTGGTTTCTGATACATCTTCAAATCATTCCAATGTCTATATAAATCCAGGTTAAAAATATTTCTAATCACTTTTGATAAAGTTAAGAAAAGTAGAACCTCCTCCTTATAACTATTGTCCACTGTTTGCACAATATATTTCTCAAAATGCTTGTTGCTTTCATGATGCTTTTCCTCTAAGTTCAAAGATAAAGTTGATAAAACACACAGAAACTTAATATTTCAAAAAAAAAGTTCACAGGCAGGATTAAATGATCAAATATAGCCCTATGAAGTATTTCTGAGTGATCAATGTAATTTGATGAAAACACATACCTATTATCAAAAATTACATCTAAATCAACCCAGTTATGGTGAAATTACAATAAATGAGGAAATTTCAATATATCTTACCTATCACCACTTTTTTACGCCCTACAAAAATTGGTTCTGGAAAACATTGTGGAAAATGAAGAAATTGCTTGTCACAAGCAATTTCTTCATTTTTCACAATACTTCTTCTGAGAAAGACAAGGTTTTTTCAAATCTTTTTAATTTGCCAGCTGCAACTTTGTTCAATGTGGACAAGTCTAAAATTCTATAGTTTGGGATAGGGTTTAGCTAACCGAAATGGTTATCCAAGCACAACTTGTTTTGCGAGCCGACAAACTTACGTTAAACCCTTCCAACACAATCCCACTTTTTATGCTCCTTTGGAATTCTTCATTACACATGTTTCTACCCAAACAAAGAATTTTTAAAAATTCAACCTTTAAATATGTCATTTGCAACCAACTTCTTTCAATTTGGATCTGTCTATAATATCGTTGTCTTTCATTGGTTTACCTTTTGCCTGACTGAATAGTTAATCAATTCCCACACAATTCCCGCTTTTTTACACCCCTTAAGAAAAAAAAGAAAAAAACATTGTTCAAAGAAATTGTTTGTTACAAGCAATATCTTCATTTTCACAATGTTTTCTACTAAAAAAGACAAAGGTTCTTTAAATTTCACAAATGTAAAACTTCTCCCAATTTGGAGCAGTCTAGATTTTGTGTGTGTGGGAAATGGTTTAATTAACCCATTACTAGACAGCAAAATTTTAGACCGGTCCAAATTGAAAGGAGTTGCAGACAACAATTCAAGGTTTATGAAATTTGGATTTTTTAAAACTTTTTGGGTAGAAAACATTGTGGATAATGAAGACATTGCTTGTGATAAGCAATTTCTTCAAGTTCTACTACTTTTACCAAAGCTTTTTTTCTTGGGGACATCTAAAAGCGTCACTGAGTGGGAATGGTTTAAAGGCTATTCCACTCATGATAGAGAACACTTGTGATAATTCACACTGGAATCTATCCATAAATACAGTAGTCAAGGGTCAAGATAAAAGTTTATGGTTACCTTCAGCTATGACCTTGACTTTAGATCCAACTTTAAACACATCTACTCATGGAAGAGAAAAAAAGAGGATAAATTATATTCGGATTTAACAAAAAAATGCAGGAGAAACAGTACTGATAAACAGATGACATTATCCCATTCTCACTCAGTCCCTCTTTTTAACTCATGTCATGCTGAACTCAGAATATTACTCTTTTGGCAGGTCAGGTATAGGCAAAGATCAGTCTGCATATATGTGCAGTCTGATGTTAGCCTTCACCACTGGCTTGGCATATCAAAGCCAGTGGTTTTTATATCACTATTTATCAAAAGAAATAATGACAGATTACTTGTACTCCCATTTTTTTTGTTTTGTTTTGTTTTGTTGGGGGGGGTGCCCTTTGATTTTAATGCAATTCAGAATAGGATTTTATTCAACATGACAAGGATTAATGTCCATCTAGACAAATATTTGGAAAATATTGTGGAAAACGAAGAAATTACTTGTTACAAAAGCAATTTCTTCATTATCCATAATGTTTTCAACCCTAAAAGACAAGATGTTTAAAATTTCATCAACTAAAAATTGTCATCAGCACCTTTTTGGATTTGAATCAGTCTGATATTTTATTATAACTGGGAATGGTTAAAGCCTTATCTTGTTGAACCCAGAATTTCCTGTTTTGGCAGGAGGTATAGACAAAGACCAGCCTGCACATAAGTACAGTCTTATCTTGGTCTACACCTCCTGCTTGTCCCCATTCAGCTAGAGTTGTTTAGATATTTTTTAAAGAAATATTGACCCTCATTAAGACCTTCAAGTGCTGTCAGTGGTTCCTTTGATTTTAAAGGAATTTTGTACATGATTTTTACTACAGCACAACAAGGGTTAAGTGAGTAACACCTAGCAACCAACTAAAATAGTTCCATATAAATTATCTTCTCATAATGGAATATAAATGTGTCTGTCCATATAAAATAGTAGAAGTTATAGTCCAGAAAAATTGAGCAGACCTATACTAACAGATGCAGCCTGTCATAATACACTCCTCTGTCAAGCCGAGCAGAAAGTGAATAACTTCTTAGTAAATAAAGGTATGTAATCCTGATGAAATATGAATATGAAATTTACCCTTCTTGATTCTTTAGATTTCAAAAAGAGCCGACACAAATTTCATGAAGGCAAACAAGAGCTATGACTGGACTTATTTGATATCCCCCCTTTCACATCAGTCCCTTGTCAAAGGAACAACAGTTTGACTTTGAAATTGGAATTATTTAAAGTAACAGGATTAGCTGCTAGAATGTTGTCCAGGCACAGTATGTCAAGCCACCTTGATATTCTACCTTGAGCTATGACCTTGACTTTGGAGCTTTCTGAAAATTTGATTCAAGTGGCACATGTACTAATGATGGAAAAAAAGTGATTGAAAATCTTGTTTTGCTTGTCATTCAATTTTACAGAATTACTCAGAATTGAGCATTTTCAATTTACGTTTCTGCTACGAATTAACCCTGGACATGCTGTACTGGAAATATTCCTACTTTGGTAGAAGGTATAGACAAAAGTCAGCCTGCACATAGGTGCAGTCTGATCTTAGCATACAACACCTGTTTGTCCCTCAAACCAATGTTATATATAATATCAAATTTGCAATAGAATTTTTTGACTCACATCAAAATCCCCTTTAGTTCTTTTATCCCTCTGATTTTAATATGTTTTGGTTAAGCTTGGGTTAAGCTTGGTACATTAAGCCTTTTTCAAAAAAACTACTTACACATATTTCTGGCATTTTAAGCTAGATGTTCAATGTTTATTCATGAGCAAACATTAAAATAGAAATGGGATTAAAGATGCAAATACATCGGTAATTACCTAACTGTAAACAAGTCCTAAAATTCCTTAGAATATACGACCATACATATCAAAAGACACTCAATATTTGAAAGTCACCAATTTTTCAATTTTATATTATTTCTTGCCTGAAGAAAGCCATGACCGTAAATCAACAAGTTTATTATGATATACAGATTAAGAATTTTACATCTGAGTAATTTATATACCCAACTGATGTTACAATCTGAATCACTTCACAAAAAATGTGATCAAAATCCATTTTTTTTTTATTACTTCACAGTAAAAATCACACTTAGGTAACCTCATTTTGCTGATTTTGTAAAACAACTTTTTTTCTTAATCCATTCTCAATCAACAAATTTTAGACTGATCCAAATTGAAATAAGCTGGGAGCCACTAAGTTTAAAGTTTATTGAATTTTAAGTGTTTTTCGTCTTTTAGGAGAGAAAACATTGTGGATAATGAAGAAATTGCTTTTCACAAGCAATTTCTTCATTATCCACAATATTTTCCAAAGCTTTTTTCATCAGGGGCATAGGGATTGTGTGGGGATGGGTTAAACCTATTAACTTAACGTTTCAGAAAAAATGACCTTTAAATAAAGGATTATGAAATCTGAATTATCAGGACTATTCATGATCTTAACCCTTGTCATGCTTAACCTGGAATATTTCGGTTTTGGGAAGAGTTATAGTGGGAGATCAGCCTGCATATAAGTGCAGTCTGACCTTGGTCTACACCTCCTGCTTGTTCTTTTCCTGCCAGATTTAATTTATGAAATTGATTTCTAAAAGAACAAGTCACACTGCTTAATATTAACTGGAGGTTTGAATAGAACTGAGGTTATTTTGAATGAATATTTTTTCTCAAACAAAGTATGGAAAACAACAAAGGACAAAAACTCAAATTATACGCTAGGTAGAGTTATGGTTCTTGTACACTGCACTCCCCCTTGGTGAAATCTATCCATCCATGAAATTTCATGTTTCTAGCTATTTTACTTTTAGAGATATACTCCGGACAAGATTCAAGTATGGAAAACAACAAAGGGCAATAACTCAAAAAATAGGCCAGGTAGAGTTATGGTTCTTGTACACTGCACTCCCACTTGGTGAGCCCTATCCATACATGAAATTTCATTATTCTAGCTATTATACTTTTATAGATATACTCCGGACAAGATTCAAGTATGAAAAACAACAAAGGGCAATAACTCAAAAAATAGGCCAGGTAGAGTTATGGTTCTTGTGCACTGCACTCCCACTTGGTGAGCCCTATCCATCCATGAAATTTCATTATTCTAGCTATTATACTTTTAGAGATATACTCCGGACAAGATTCAAGAATGAAAAACAACAAAGGGCAATAATTAAAAAAAATAGGCCAGGTAGAGTTATGGTTCTTGTACACTGCACTCCCACTTGGTGAGCTCTATCCATCCATGAAATTTCATGATTCTAGCTATTATACTTTTATAGATATACTCCGGACAAGATTCAAGTATGAAAAACAACAAAGGGCAATAACTAAAAAAATAGGCCAGGTAGAGTTATGGTTCTTGTGCACTGCACTCCCCCTTGGTGAGATCTATACACTCATGAAGTTTCATGTTTCTAGCTATTTTACTTTTAGAGATATACTCCGGACAAGATTCAAGTATGAAAAACAACAAAGGACAATAACTCAAAAAATAGGCAAGGTAGAGTTATGGTTCTTGTACACTGCACTCCCACTTGGTGAGCCCTATCCATCCATGAAATTTCATTATTCTAGCTATTATACTTTTAGAGATATACTCCGGACAAGATTCAAGAATGAAAAACAACAAAGGGCAATAATTAAAAAAAATAGGCCAGGTAGAGTTATGGTTCTTGTACACTGCACTCCCACTTGGTGAGCTCTATCCATCCATGAAATTTCATTATTCTAGCTATTATACTTTTAGAGATATACTCCGGACAAGATTCAAGTATGAAAAACAACAAAGGGCAATAACTCAAAAAATAGGCTAGGTAGAGTTATGGTTCTTGTACACTGCACTCCCACTTGGTGAGCTCTATCCATCCATGAAATTTCATGATTCTAGCTATTATACTTTTAGAGATATACTCCGGACAAGATTCAAGTATAAACAAGAGGACCATGATGGTCCTAAATCGCTCACCTGAGGTATCTCAAAATTACAGTACTTTTTAGTATAAAAAAGACACAACTTGAGCTAAATAAATAAAAGATATATAAGATTTTGGGCTTTGTACAAAACAATGCAGTTATGCTTTACAATAATAATGAATGCCTTTAATAGTTTAATCCATTACCAAACTATCCCAGAATTTGTCACCCTCAGGGAAAACAGGTTTGAAAAATACATAGTGAGAAAGGGAGTGACAAGCAATTTATCCATTTCTCACAGTATTTTCTACCTGAAATTCTTTGTATTTAGATTTCAATCAAACTCTTATTACAGTCTGCAACTTCAATGGGTGTAATTTTAGCAACCTTGGTAGTGAACAATCTGGATGTACTATAAATCAAAATATGAATGCATTACAACTTATACATGAGGTGTGGAAAATATTTGAACATGCTCTTATTGAGCGTTTTTCATATCCTTGGATGCCTTGGGGAGGGCCATGTTTGTCAAAAGGATATAAACATGGTAGATAACAATAATGTTATCCTTTGTTTTTAATGCAAGTGCTCTGGAACCTATATTTAAGAAGAAGAATTCTTTCAATGCAATTTACGCAATTTTCAACCCCAGGAACAGAGACATTTTTTATCCTAAGAGCATATTTTCCTGTTACGTAGTACAAAATTATTTAGTCATGCTACATACCAAATATGTATGCCCTTCACCTTATTTTTTAGAAGGAGAAGACTTTTGATGTTGCTCTAATTGGGCGTTTTCAAAAATTTTTGACCTCTGGGGCAGTGCCATGTTTTATCCCAGTGCTAAAATTTTTCTAACATGGTAGGGAACCATCTGGATATGCTATATACAAAATATGAATGCCTTAGACTTTTTCGATTGGGAGGAAAAGACTATTGAACATGGTCTAATTGAGCATTTTTACTAACTTTGGACACCAAGGGAAGGGGTGTTTATTAACCTACAAGCATAATTTGATCAAAACAGAAAGATAACAGCCAGGCTATGCTACACTCAAAATATATGCCCTCCTCCTTAAAATGAAGAATTTTTTTTTAACATATTCAAATTTTGCGTTTTTCCAAATTTTGTAACAAGCAATTTCTTCATTTTCCACAGTGTTTTCCAAATCTTTCATATTGAGGGGTGTTTAAAAATGTCATTATGTGGGAATGGGTTAAGAAAAAATTTCTTGATTTTTCACAATGTTTTCCAAATTGCTCTGCTTGAGGGGCGTCCAAATGCGTCACTGTGTAGGAAAGAGTTAAACCCAATTAGTTCTAGCCTGATTAGTTGATCTTCACTTGGAATAAAGCATCCATGCCTTGACTTCTTAAATATGGGGCACCCTATAGCAGTTAAGCTTTAGAAGCAGTATTATTTCTTTTTATTTCCAGTAACTCATATATACCACGAATATAAGATGAAATTGTACCAACAATGTTTAATTCAATTTTTTAAGATTATCATTGAATTATGATTCAGAATGTTTAGTCATAATACTTGAATGGAATGTTTGTTTCTATAATTTTTCTACCCACCAGGGTACTTTTTAGAGGCAATAAAATTCATCAGAATATATCACTTGATTTGTAATGATTTAAAACCGGTGAATCATCTTCACTGATTCTTAACCCATTACCAGACGGCAAACTTTTAGACTGGTCTAAATAGAAAGGAGTTGCAGACGACAATTTAAAGTTTATGAAACTTAGGATTTTTTCAACTTTCTTGGTAGAAAACATTGTGGGAACATTTTCCACAATGTTTTCCCAATTGTTTTTCTTGAGGGACGTCCAGAAGCATCACTGTGTGGGAAATGGTTTGAGTAACACATGAATGGTTGTCAAATGACAACTTGTGTTTAGCCTGCAAGAATTACATGCACCAGGTTAATAACATGTTTTATTGAAAACTGTCCAAACCGTAGGGATGTAGGCAAGTCAATAAAAATTCTAAAATTCGTGGCCTTGATCGAGCAAATGCTTGAACAAATAATTGAAATGGCATTTATTGAAGTGACTGTTTGAGAACGACTACAATTTCACTTAATGAGATTAATTCCCCGCCCCCAAAATGGTTCCATGTCTAAGAAAAAAATGACACTTAAATAAAGCTTTTTTCAATAAAGGGCCATCACTCTAAGGAAAGTAAATGGGACTGTAATCAAAATGAAATAGTTATGCCAGTCTTTGCCTAGATGTGAAATTGGAATCAAATCGGCTGTTGAAGAGAAAATAAACAGACTGGATTTTTGAACAAAGGGCTACAACTCTGGAAACAGGAATATGATGTAATTAAATTAGCATGTGCATATCCTTGCTTGATTCTGAGCGCTTTTGTGCAATCTGAATCAAAACAGTTGTAAAGTAGATAATGAGTCGACAAAAAACCTACATGCTGAATTAAACCCTTGATCAAATTGCATTAAAGTCAAAGGGCTGAAAGCAATGGAAGCACTAGTTGTGGATCAGTATTTCTTATAAAAACAATTTCATTCTGTCTTGAACTGGACAAATGGGTGGTTTAGAATAAGATTAGACTGCACTTAAATGCAGGCTGATCTTAGTCTATACTTCCTGCCAAAACGGGAATTTTCCATGTTCAGCATGACAAGGGTTAAAAGTTCTTGAAATCCTTCATGTAGTCTAGACTAATTCAGACAGACACACAGATATGAACTAGAGGCGCTGAAGCACCTGATTCACTCTACTGGCCTGAATAGACTTACCATATAGGTAATTTGTTTTTTTTTAACCCTTTCCTGTTTTTTGAAATTTTAGACTGGTCCAAATTGAAAGGTTTTTCAGACGACAATTTAAAGTCTAACTTATTTGAAATATAATCAATCAGTAGGGTAGAAAATATTGTGGAAAAAGAAGAAATTGCTTGTTACAAGCAATTTCTTCTTATTCCATAATGTTTTCTCAATCATAAAATCACAGGGATGTAAAAACCAGGGATTAACCAGGAAAGGGTTAAACACAGGAGGCAACTCATTAACCGATTACCAGACGCCGAATTTTAGACTGGTCCTACTTGAAAGGAGTTGCAGACGACAATTTAAAGTTTATGAAATTTAAGATTTTTTCAACTTTCTGGATAGAAAACATAGTGTAAAATGAAGAAATTGCTTGTTACAAGCAATTTCTTCATTTTACACAATGTTTTCCCAATTGTTTTTCTTTGGAGGCGTCCAAAAGAGTCACTGTGTGGGAATGGGTTAAAGAATTAATTACTTCTTTTCCAATATGATTAATCCATTCCCTTACAAAGACCCTGTTAGACGCCCCTCTTTCTTTCTTGGTATAAAACAATTCTGGTTTTTCTTTATTCTGATAAAATTGCTCTCTAGATTTCTTTTCTTCAGGGACCTTAACCCTTGTCATGCTGAACCCGGAATATTCCGGTTTGGGCAGCAGGTCTAGACTAAGATCAGCCTGCACATAAGTGCAGTCTGATCTTGGTCTACACCTCCTGCTTGTAATTGTCCTGCCAGAGAAGTTATGAAATTGATATTTAAAAGAAATATTGATTATTGAACGACAAGTACTATCGGTGCTTCAGCCCTTTGATTTTAATGCAATTCCGTAAGGGATTTTATACAGCATGACAAGGGTTAAAGAACTGAATTGTGTTGGAATACTGGTAAACCCACTGTCACAAATGCCTGCATTTTGCATGCTTGGAGAGAACATTTTTCTCTAACGCATTACTACACGGCAACATTTTTAGGATGGTCCAAATTGAAAGGAGTTACAGATGACAATTTTAAGTTTATTAAGTTTTAATTTTTTTCAACTTTATGGGAATTAAACATTGTGGAAATGAAGATATTGCTTGTTACAAGCAATTTCTTCATTTTCAACAATCATGCTTTATTTAAGGGGTGTCAAAATGCATCATTACCTGGGAATGGGTTAAATATATATCTCCTATTGCCATGAAGATTCCTGCGTTATTTCACACATTAATTTTCAATTTAAAAGTAATACAAAAATGTCTGCAACCTCTTTCAATTTGGAACATTCTGAACTTTTATTGTCAGGTACAAGGGTAAGCTCATAATCAACTTAAATAGAAATGACTGTGCATATTTTAATTGGCCAGAACTAAATAGACATTGTCTTCTCACCAATGGGTGGATAATTATAAACCTAAGTGGGATAGCAGCTGGAGGCTAGGAAAGGATGTAATGGTGGTACTGGTGCGAGATATACTAGGAATCTATTGTTAGGTGCTCCAGCCACCCTGACATAACTGAAAAATTGTTAAAAGCGGCATTAAACCCCATTCAAGCAAAAACTTAATTAGATGAAGCTGTCATTTCTTAACCAATTATCAGATGACAAAAAATTTATAGACTGGTAAAAACTGAAAGACATTGCAGCAGCATTTTTTTTGTTAGTGGAATTTAAACAAGAGGCCAATATGGCCCTGAATCACTCTCCTGAGAATGAATTGATCTGAAAGGCCCAGCCCTACTGAGCCAACATTCTTATTCAAATCAAGAGTACAAATAAGTTTTGAAAGGATAACCCAATTAGGGAGGCCGCCGTCATAGCGCAGTTGGAAGCGCGTCGGACTTTCAATCTAGAGGTCCGGGGTTCGATCCCCGACGGCGGCACTCCTCCTTTCCGACTATTTGTCTCTCACAAATGGGTCGATAATCGTAGACCAATGTGGGATAGCAGCTGGAGGCTAGGAAAGGATGTAATGGTAGTACTGGTGTGAGAAATACCAGGATTCCATTGTTAGGTGCTCCAGCCGCCGCGATATAACTGAAAGATTGTTGAAAGCGGCGTAAAACCCCATTCAAACAAACAAACAAACAAACCAATTAGGGAGCATTCCTGCCAAATAAAGTCAAGATTGGCCCAATTGTTTAAGAGGAAATGTTTTCATGACCTCTCTAAGTCTGATAAACCCGACCCTACCATACCTAAATTTTAAAATTTCATGAACATTTTTGAAAAGGGACACATAATGAATATTCTTGCCAAGTTTAGACCATGTTAGTTCAGGATTTCTATAAGTCTAATAAGCCTGCCCTGCCATGTCCCGTTTTTTGTAATTTCGTGAACAAATTTTGAAAAGGGTAACCTAAGGAACATTCTCACCAACTTAATCCAAAATGGCCCAGTGGTTTTGGAGGGAAAGATTTTTAAAGAATTATTTTATAGTTTCTCTATGGCAGAGCAGCTGCCCTTCCACTCTCCTGTTTTTCTATGAATCAGAATTTCACAAATAGGTTATGAAGCAGGTCACCAAAGGAACAATCTTGCCAAGTTTTGTCCAAATTGGCCTAATGGTTTAAGGGGAGTAGATTTTAAAGAATTACTCCATGGTTTACCTAAGTCTGAAAAGGGTCACCTAAGGAACAACCGTGCCAAATTGACCTAATGGAGAATATTTTTAAAGATTTTTCCATGATTTCCCTATGTCTGATAAGCCCAGTCCTGCCACACCCACATTTTTTGCCAATCAAAATTTCATTAGCAAGTTTTGAAAAGAGTCACCAAAGAAACATTCCAGCAAAATTCGGTCAAAATTGCCTACCAGTTTAGGAGGACAAAATGTTTACAGAAAATGTTGACAATGACCAATGAACAACAGATATTGAGGGGTCCTAAAAGGGCCCTTAGAGCATATTGTTCTCAGGTGAGCTAAATATATTTGTCTTTGTAGGTAGTAAACATTATGGATAACAAAGACATTTCTTGTATTATGTAATTTCTTTATTTTCCCCAATGTTTTCCAAAGTTTATTTCTCAGGGGGTGTCAAAAAGCAGACTTATGTGGATATGGATTATAAATCAACCTTTGTAGGTAACTAATATTTTTTTGAGGTTAAGAAGATCCACAGCTACCATTTATTCAGGATTTATGGTCTATAAAATATCCCAGACTACAGTTACAACCCAAATCTAATCAGATTGATATTTTATAGGTCTTATATATCAAATAAACTATGACAGAATATTTAACCAATTACACACAATCCAGCGTTTTCTAACACCCACTGAAACTAGTTTTGGAAAGCATTGCAATAAAAAGAGAAATTTCTGTCAGCCTTCTCTCACAAGCTTTTCTTCCTTGTATGATAGATATTTTTCAATTCAAAGACACTTGAAAATGTCCTCAGCAACTTCTTTCAATATGGACCAGTCTAAAATTTTGTTGTCAGGTAACGGGTTCATTTATTGTGCATGGAACCATTTCCTAGATTTGTTAGCTTTAACCCATTACCACATGAGAAAATTTTAGACTGGTCCAAGTTCAAAGGATTTGCAGACGAGAATTTAAAGTTAACGAAAATTTTAACTTTCTTAGTAGAAAACATCTCGGAAAACGAAGAAATTACTTGTTACAAGCAATTTCTTCATTTTCCACACTGCTTTCTCAATTGCTTTTCTTGAGGGGGGTCAAAAAGTGTCACTGTGTGGAAATGGGTAAAATTGAACTAGAAGTGTTACTGAATGTGATTAATGACTTTAAACCATTCCCATACTCACAATGATGCTTTTAAACGCTTCCTAAGATATAAAAATGTATAAAACTTATTATAATGAGCAATTTCTTCATTATTCACAATGTTTTCTACGCTAAAAGACAAAGATTTAAAAAATCTATCAACTTGAAATTGTTGTCAGGGGTCGACACTGACAGTGTCCCAGGATCCCGAGGATACCTGACAATTGGAAGGGACCCCAGCAATCTCTGGATTCCATCCTTCAATATTTCTCCAGTGCAATAGACCTTAATGTATCATCTTATGCTCCTGTTTCTTTTTTTTTTGCTTGCTTGTTTTTGTATGAAACATTGTGGTTAATGAAGAATTTGCAATTTCTTCATTTTTCACAAGGTTTTCAGAAGCCTTTTTTTTTCAAGTTGGGCTTAGAAGGGCAGGATTGTGTGTGAATGAGTTAATGTATCCCTGATCAACTGGAGGAAACCCTGAAGTAATAGGTAGGGATTCCTGTGGGATCCCACTGAAGCAAAGTAAGTGTCAACCCCTGGTTGTCCGCAACTTCTTTAATTTGGACCAGTCTAAAATTTTGTTAAAGAGTTTGGGAATGGGTTGAAAGCTAAACATCAGACAAAACATTCTGTCACTGAAATAAAGCCTTTTTTCAACAAGGGGCCATAACTCATATGTACATCAGTGGTTGATCTTAACCCTTTCCCGTTTTTAGAATTTTAGACTGGTCCAAATTGATTAATTGATTGAATGGGGTTTAACACAACTTTTAACAGTATTTCAGTCATATCACAGCGGCTGGAGCACCTGACAATGGATTCCAGGTATTTCTCACACCTGTACTACCATTACATCCTTTCCTAGCCTCCAGCTGCTAACCCATTTAAGTTTACGATTATCCACCCATTGGTGAGAGACCAATGTTGGAATTGATATGTGCATCCGCCAAGGATCAAACCCATGACATCCCATGATTGAAGATTGGGAGTCTGATGTGCTACCAACTATGCTATGATGGCCCCTTTTTCTTGAAGGACGTAAAAAAGCAAGAGTGGGTGAGATTGAGTTATCCATTCCCAGACAGAGGAAAATTAGACTGCTGTACATTAAACTAAATTACAGACAACTTTTTTAAAATTTTAAAATTAACCCTTGTCATGCTGAACCTGGAATATTCAGGTTTTGGCAGGAGGTGTAGACTAAGATCAGACTGCTCTAATGTGCAGGCTGATCTTAGTCTATACCTCCTGCTTGTGCTTTTCCTGCCAGAGTTGTTTATGAAGTTGATTTCTAACAAAAATATTGATTTTTGAACAAGTTCTATCAGTGATTTCAGCCTTTTGATTTGACAGCAATTCAGTAAGGTAATTTTTACAGCATGACAAGGGTTAAGAAAACCAATGTCTTTTTGGGTTAGAAGACATAGTTAAAATTTATAAAACTGCTTGTTAGAAGAACTTTTTTTATTTTTTACCTTGTTTTACATTGTTGTTGTTGTTGTTGTTGTTTTTCTTGGGGAACATAAAACAGCATGATTGTGTGGGAATGGGTTAACAAGAGTTTCTTAACCCATTACCACACTACAAAATTTTAGACTGGTTCCAATTGAAAGGTGATGCAGACAACAATTTTAAGTTGATGAAATCTTCAAAATCTTTGCCTTCTTGGCTAGAAAACATTGTGGATAATGAAGAAATTACTTGTTATAAGCAATTTCTTCATTTTCCACTATGTCTCCCAAAGCTTTTATATTGAGGGCTGTCTAAAAGCATTACTGTGTGGAAATGGGTTAACAGTTTTTTTTTTGGGGGGGGGGGGGGGATGAAATGTCACAAAACTGTATTGTCAAGGAAGAAATAACAAGCAGCTGTGAAAAGATCTCTGTTTGTTTACAGTAAATTGAAACTATTTGACACCGGAGTGTTTGGGGGGATTTACAACTTGCTGGTATTTGTCAGCAATCTAATCCCTGTCAAGCTGAATTGAGAATCCTGCACAGAATTGCTTTAAAATCAAAGGACTGACAGCACTGGAAGGTCTTAATGAGAGTCAATATTTCTTTTGAAAATTGATTATTAAAAAAACTCTGACTTTACCCTTTCCCGCTTTTTGAAACTTTTGACTGGTGCAAATTCAAAAAGGATGCAGACGACAAAGAAAATTGGATGTAATTTGAAATGAAACCATCTTATGTAGTGGAAAATAGTGTGGGAAAAGAAGAAATTGCTTGTCACAAGAAATTTCTTCTTTTTCCACAATGTTTTCTCAAGTATGAAATCACAGTGACGTAAAATCCTGGGTTTGTACAGGAAAGGGTTAAAAGGGGCCAAACAAGAGGTGAAGACCAAGATCAGATTGCACTTATGTGCAGGCTGATCTTTGTCTATACCTCCTGCCAAAACAGGAATATTCCAGGTTTATCATGACTAAGGTTAGTTATTACACCAGCCTTTATTTGTTACAGTTCAGATAACCTATTACCTGAAGAAGAAACTTTTGACTGATTCAAATTGGAAGAAGTTGCAGACAACATATAGAACTCTTCCAATATTGGAAAGTAAGTCAAACAGAGTAGGATAAATTCTAAAAACTTTTCAAAAGCCTTTTCCTCTTTTCCCACAAAGTTTTCCATTTTTGTTCTCTTCTGGGCTTCAGAAAGCATCATTGTGGGTTCTAATTGGTTATCCAAATTTTGTGAACAAAAGGACAGAGAGTATACAGAAAGTTCATGGAAGATCATAAGAATCAAGGCACCCTCTTTGTACAAATCCAAAAGTAGATTCTATCATTGCTACCATTTCCGTAACTAAATCACCATAATTGGCAAGAACATGGTATTTTCATTTGAGAGAAATGCAAAACTTTACTTATTTCAACTTTGAAACATTACAAGTATCGCAGGCAATGTGTCAGAATGCTTGTGTGCAGGTGCTCTCTCCACAAAAAACTCTTTCGTTCTCTGACAGTAATAAAGTGCACTCGTTGGAGGGTAATCCAGTTCAGAACTCTTTTATCATAAAGACCATTCCTCGTTGTTACAGTTACTGTGGAGTGGCACTTGAAACTTAAAATTTTTTTGCTCAGGAAAGTGACGAAATTAACCCATTCCTGTACAATCCAGCCCATTCATGCCCCTCCAGATAAAAAGCTTTAGAAAACATTGTGGAAAATGAAGAAATTGCAAGTGACAAATGGCAGAGATTTTCTAAATTATGCAAACTTTAAATTGTCGTCTGCAACATCTTTAAATTTTGTCCGGTTTAGATTTTGTTGTGTGGAAATGGGTTCAGTTACAAGAGAGGCACATAACTTCAATGCATATTAACTACCGATAATCTTACATTGACAACAGATTTTAGTTGATGAATTTTAAAATCCTTTTGTGTTTTTAGGTAGTAAATGTTGTGGATAATGAAGAAATTCCTTGAACTAAGCAATTTCTTCATTTTCCAAAGTGTTTTTTACTTAAGGGGCGTGAAAAAAAATGGATTATGCGTCATGGGCGAAAATAAAAGTTTCTATTTTGTTAATAAACAATTTTTAAGATTTTCTTTAATTCATTAATCCAAGATAGATAATTAAACTCCTTACAAGATGATAAGTTTTTGGACTTGTCCAAATAAACCCACTCACACAATGACTCTTCTGGATGCCTCCCACCTCCAAACAAAAAAGCTTTGTAAAACATTGTGTAAAAATAAAAGACAAAAGGTGAATATTTCTAAAATTTCATCGACTTGAATTTGTTGTAGGCATCTTCTTTGAATTTGAACCTTCCAAAATTTTGTTGTCTGGTAATGAGGTAAATAATATTATGTGCAAAACTTTTTTATTTGCTACCAAAATAATTATTCCATTCAAAAATCAGTTTTTAAAATTATTTCTTTAGCTGACAAAATATTTTAGAACCTTCGAGTGTGGATTCTTGCACTTTGAAATTCCATCTAATCCGTTATCCAGGTCACATCCCTACGTTTTCATGTTCCTTGTCACAATAGTAAAACTTGATATTTGACGCATGACAACTTCAGTTCGTCAAAGTTTCAAGTACTGTGAACATGATTCAAGGCTACCTCATTTTCTTGTCAAACTTAATAACTTTCCGAAAATGTATGAACATCGCTCCAGTGACTTTTCAGAAAAGAAAGAGATTAACATTGCAACAAGTACAAGTAAATCAAAACGAACAGAACATCGCATTCCCTAATAATTATTAACCCTTGTCATGCTGATCCCAGAATATTCCGGTTTTGGCAGGAGGTAGAGACCAAGATCAGCCTGCACAAAAGTGCAGTCTGATCTTGGTCTATACCTCCTGCTTATACTTTCCCTGCCAGAGTTGTTTATAAAATTGATTTCTAGAAGAAATATTGATTTTTAAACAACAAGTTCTATCAGTGCATTCAGCCCTTTGATTTTACAGCAATTCAGCAATGTTATTTATACAACATGACAAGGGTTAAAATTGTTTTAGTAGGGACATATTACGAGACTCAGGTTAACCCATTCCCACACATGACGCCTTTATGATGCCCCAAAAGAAAAACAATAGGGAAAACATTGTGAAAATGAAGAAATTGATTGCAAGGAGAGTATATTTGATATGAAGATGATCAGGAAATATGAAAGAGTCTGGAAAGTCTTATTCAACCCATTACCAGATGTCAAGATTTTAGACTGGTCAAAATTGAAAGGAGTTTCAGACAACAATTTAAAATTTATGAAATTCTAGATTTTTTAACTTTCTAGTGTAATATAAGGAATTTGCTATATTTTCCTAATTGTTGCTCATGAGGTGCATCCAAAAGCATCACTGTGTGGAAATGGGTTAACCAAATCCCACACAATCCCTCCTTTTTATGCCTCTCAAGAAAAAAGCTTTGGAAAACATTGTTGAAATGAAGAAATTGCTTGTTACAAGCAATTTCTTTACTATCCACAGTTTTCTACCCCACCCCCCCCACCCCCCCCAAAAAAAGATTTAACAGATTCTACCATCTTTAACCCATTACCAGAAGGCAAAATTAAGACTGGTCCAAACTGAAAGGAGTTGCAGACGACAATATAAAGTTTATGAAATTTTGGATTTTTTCAACTTTCTGGGAAGGAAACATTGTTGAAAATGAACGAATTGCTTGTCACAAGTAATTTCTTCATTTTCCACAATGTTTTCCATTACTTTTTTCCTTGGAGGCGTCTAAAAGCGTCACAGAGTGAGAATGGGTTAAATTGTCTTATACAAGTTTTATGATTTGAACCTGTCTAAAATTTTGTTGTTTGGTATTGGGTAAAACAGTAGTTATGGTATTTCAGAAGGCACTTGCTGACGTCATTCAAACAGTTGTGGAAGAAATGGTCAAGACAAATTCTGACACCACAAAAATTAAGACTGGTCCAAATTGAGAGAAGTTGAACATGTCAATTTCAAGTTGGTGAAATCTAAAAAATAAATGCATATGCCTTTCAGGTTAGAAAAAAAATGCTGACATTGAAAAAAAAAATGCTTGTTAAAGCAATTTCTTCTTTGTCCACAATGTTTTCTATAGGCGTTTTCTTGAGGGGGGTAGAAAAGCAGAACTTTGTGAGAATGGATTAATACAAAAATTACAGAAAACTGTCAATATGCCATCTATGACTTGCTCATCCTAAGTGGGCTAATGAAAAAATTATATCATTTATCAATTTCATGCATGATAGTGCAAGTCTATGTTTTAAAGTAAATTTCATTTATTTCGTTACCTCTATTTAAATAATTCCAATTTTTGAAACATGTTATCACAGACTATTGTAAATCCAAGCTGATATCTCATCAAAATATTTTGGCTCCAAGCGGTTATCCCATTAAGTTATTTAGACTGGTCAACTTCAGGTTTATTGTCACTTCAGGACTCAAAATCATTCTAAACCCTTCATATTTAGAATTTGTCAACCCTTTTCCAAAGATTGATAAAGATTTTATCTTAAACCATGTCCACACAATCCTACTTTTAACCCATTCCCACACGAGAAAATTTTAGACTGGTCCAAATTGAAAGAAGTTGCAGACGACAATTTCAAGTTGATGGAATTTCAATTCTTTTTGTCTTTTTAGGTAGAAATCATTGCTGATAATAAAGAAATTGCTTGATACAAGCAATTTCTTCATTTTCAACAATGTTTTCCAAAGCTCTTTAATTAACTTGGGCGTAAAAAGGAGGGCTTGAGTGGGAATGGGTTAAGTGCCCCTCAAGAAAAAAGTTTTGGAAAACATTGTGGAAAATAAAGAAAATGCTTGTCATTATCCACAATGTTTTCTATCCCAAAAGATAAAGACTTTTAAAATTCCATCAATGGTGAAATGATTGCAACTTCTTTGAATTAATGGAAAAATTTTGATGTGTGGGAATGGGTATAAACATGTGGAAACTTGATAACTCATCACCAAACAAACCAGCTTTTCTACACCCTGAAAAATAGGCAGAGGTTACTAAAACAGTTGAAGCCTTACATATCAATCAAAAATGAAAATTCATTTATTTGACCTTTCATTATAATAGCCCATTTTCATATGGCAAATTTTAGACTGGTCCAAATTAGAAGAAGGGGTGGGTGCGTGTTAAAAGCAATTTCTCCTGTTTTCACAAAGTTTTTCATGATTGTAAGTCATCAGAAAGCGTCATTGTGTGATAATGGGCTAAGAGACCCAGAGCTTGCTTTAACCCGTTCCCACTCAATGACGCTTTTAGACGCCCCAAGAAAAAAAGTTATCAAAAACATTATGGAAAATGAAGCAATTTCTTCATTATCCCTAATGTTTCCTACCTCCCAAAAAATGTAAGAAAGATTTAAAATTTCATAGCTTTTAATTGTCGTTTGCAACTCCATTCATTTAAGATGAGTCTAAATTTTTGGTGTGTGGGAATGGGTTAACCTTTCACACAAGTCAAAGACTTGGAAGAAATGCAGGTTAAGTAAGGTAGAATGACTATTTGTACCTCAGATGTGTCTCACATGAAAATAGCATACAAAAATAACATAACACTGAACCACTTCACAAGCTAAAATCCCATGTTGAAGAACAGATTAAGTCCACTACTTGATCACAATTGATACATTGTAGATTACATAGATAATTCCATTAACTATCCATTAAGTATCAATTACTTTCACCTGGTGCTTTCCCTTTCTCACATGGCGAATTCTACACTACTACATCATTTTTCCTGGAGGTCATGGGTTTGAGAACTTCTATCGCCTGAATATACTCAAGACACTTTACCTTTGTCATGCTGAACCCGGAATATCCCTTTTTTGGCAAGAGATGTCGACCAAAATCAGCCTGCACATAAGTGCAGTCTGATCTTGGTCTACACCTCCTGCTTGTAATTTTTCTGCCAGAGTTGTTTATGAAATTGATTTCTAAAAGAAATATTGATTTTGAACAACAAGTTCTATCAGTGTTTACAGCCCTTTGATATTTTGGCAATTCAGTACGATAATTTATACAGCATGACAAGGGTTAATAGCCGGCCAAAGTTCACCCAGCTGTATAATTTGAAAGCAGTGGGTTCAAGCCACTGCCTCTCTCTTTTGGAAGTGAAACCATCTGGATTTTGTGTTCAAGCTTTTGTTGCAATTGATCTAAAAAATCTACAAATTCATAAAAAACATTCTTTCCCTTATAGTAGTCCCACATTATCCCACATTTTGACGCTCTATATGATAATAATTTTAGGATCATTGAGAGAAAAGGATAAGTTGCTTGTTACAGGTAAATTTCTTATTTTTAGCACTCCTGAGCAAGAGGTGCTCAAGGTGAGCTTTTGTGATCTAGATGTGTCCATCCTCTGGTGTCCATTACATCTTGTGTGCACTTGAGAGGCAATCATTTAAGCTAAAATTTCTTGAAACTTGGTAAAATTGTTTGTCTGCATAAAATCTTGGACAAGTTAAATATTCTGTCACATGGGGTCAAAAACTAGATCATTACGTCAAATCCTAAAAAAATCTTGTGTGCATTCTAGATGGAACTGTTTTGCCTCAAATATCTTGATATCTATTTGTATTATGATTGTCTTTACGATATCTTGATTCAGTTTGATACCTCGCACTTGGGGTCAAAAACTAGGTCACTAGATCAAATTTTAGAAAAATCTTGGGCTCATTATAGAAGGTACATTTTTTCCTCAATATTTAGTTGAAATGTTTGTCTCCATATTATTATATTGGTTCACATGAGGTCAAAAACTAAGTAACTAGGTCAAGTCTTATCAGTATCTCCTTTTCTCATTTGATTTTCTATCATAATATTGCTATGGCAAGAGGGACTCAAAAGTCAAAAAGTGTTATCATGATTGTGATAATGGGTTAACCCTTGTCTTGCTGAATTAACCCTTGTCATGCTGAACTCGGAATATTCCGGTTTTGGCAGGAGGTGTAGACTAAGACCAGCCTGCACATAAGTGCAGTCTGGTCTTAGTCTACACCTCCTGTTTGTACTTTTCCTGCATGAGTTGTTTATGAAATTAATTTTTAAAAGAAATATTGACGATTGAACAACAAGTACTACCAGTGCTTTCAGTCCTTTGACTTTAATACGATTTCGAAATTGATTTATACAGCATGACAAGGGTTAAAATCCTATACCAAATTGCTTTATAAATCAAAGGACTGACAGTCCTGGAAAGCCTTAATGAAGGTCAATATTTCTTTTGAAAATTGTTTATTTAAACAACTCTTGCTTTAAGGAAAAATCAGGAGGTAAAGAACAAGATCAAACTGCACTTATGTGCAGGCTGATCTCTGTCTACACCTCCTGCCAAAACAGGAATATTCCTGGTTCAGCATGACAAGGATTAATTATATGGTTGTTCAATTTTTACATAGGATTTAAAGTTGTGTTAGGAAAATATATAGCTTCCAGTAATACTAACCTACCTCAATAAGTAGCAAGTAGGAAAATGCCTCAAAATAATATTTGTAAACCTCAAAAACATACAACCATTTAAATTTTAAAAACCACTTGATATTCTCTAAACTTTATTATTACTTTAAGTATCATATAATTGAAAGATTATAGGGCCATGTCAGACATGCCCCCCCCCCCCCCCGCCGTAAAAGCATGAAAGCAAACTGAAACCAGTTGGATTTAGGCTTCTTGTGCACTGCATTTCTTTTCAATGAGTTCGATAATAGCTATTATACTTTCAGAGATATGCTCTTGACAAAATCTAAGTTTTTATAACAACAAAGGGCAATAACTCCAAAATTATGCAAGCAAGAGTAGTGGCTCTTGTGCACTGCACTTCTCCTCACTGAGATCTATCTACCTATCAAATTTCAAGTTGATAGCATTTATAATTAAACAGATATGCTCCGGACAAGCTTAGTGATGGAATGATGGACGGAGACCATTATCATATCCCCTTCACTGAAACAGCATGGGATAATAAGAAAATATTTGTCAGCTTCCCTTAACCTATTCCCACACAATAGAGCTTTTTGACGCCTCTAAGACAAACAATTGGGGCAATATGGTTAGACTGGCTGCAGTCATTTTTGTTTGGACCTTTAACCAATTCCCACTCAGTGACGCCTTTAGACACCCCCAAGAAAAAAAGTTTTGGAAAACAATGTGGAAAATGAAGAAATTGCTTGTTACAAGCAATTTCTTCATTTTCCACAATGTTTTCTTACCAGAAAGTTGAAAAAAACCCAAAACTTCATTAACTTTGAATTGTCGTATGCAACTGCTTTCAATTCCGGCGAGTCTAAAATTTTGTCGTCTGGTAATGGGTTAATATATAACATTTTTCCTTGTGCATGTCACTTTTATCCAAGTTTATGTTTGTGGCTAGTGTGGAACAAAAACTCTTTGGAGTCAGGGGACTTAATTGACGTCCTCGTTCAACAATGGAAAGATTTAATTCCCCTGAAGAAGAGGCTGGTAGCCATACTACAAAATACTACAACATGGTGTAAAATGGAGAAATTGCTTGCAACAACCATTTTTTTCATTTTCTACCAAGAAAGTTGACAAATAAAACAACAATTTCACTATTCACTCTCTTACATCAACTCAAAAACTATTAATGCCTGTAGTCACTTCTGCATTAACCAATTCCCACACAATGATGCCTTTTGATGCCCCTAAAGAAAACAATTGGAACAAGAGGACCATGATTGTCCTAGATTGCTCACTTGAACTGTCTGCTGTTAAAAAAATGCAATTAGAGACAAATAACTATAATCAGTTTCATGAACTGTGACTTCTATATTGTAAACAAAGAAATTGTCATTATGGCACTTTTCCTGTGTTAACCTATAGAACCTTCCCATAATCTATAAGGTTCATCTTTACGAACTTACAAGTTTCCTAACCAAGAAACATGACAATTGAGCCAAAAGGATGACCTCTAGAGCATTAACAAAGAAATTGTCATTAAGGCCCCTTTTCCTGTGTTTTCCAAAAGTACCTTCCTATAAGCAATAGGGTTCATCCATGTGATTAAACAATTATTCAATTATTTTTTCATGAAAATTGAGCCAAAATTGTGGTCTCTTAGAGTGTAAACAAAGAAATTGTCATAAAGGCCCCTTTTCCTGTGTTTTCCAAAAGAACCTTCCCATAATCAATAGGCTTCATCCTCATGCCCTAATAATTATTCTAACCTAGTTTCATGAATATTGAGCCTAAATTGTGGCCTCTAGACTTTAAACAAAGAAATTGTCATTAATTGATTGATTGAATGGGGTTTAACGCCGCTTTTAACAGTATTTCAGTCATATCGCGGCGGCTGGAGCACCTAACAGTGCATTCCTGGTATTTCTCACACCAGTACTACCACTACATCCTTTCCTAGCCTCCAGCTGCTATCCCACTTAGGTTTACGATTATCCACCCATTGGTGAGAGACAATTGTCGGAAAGAATATTTGCCGCCGCCGGGGATCGAACCCATGACACCCATGCTTAAAGATTAGGAGTCTGGCGCGCTACCGACTGCGCTATGGCGGCGGCCGAAATTGTCATTAAGGCCCCTTTTCCTGTGTTTTTCAATAGAACCTTTCCATAATCAATAGGCTTCATCCTTACGACCTAACAATTATTCTGACCAAGTTTCATGAAGATAGAGCCAAAATTGTGGCCTCTAGAGTGTAAATAAAGAAATTATGATTAAGGCCCCTTTTTCTGTGTTTTCCATTAGAATCCTACAATAATCAATAGGGTACATGCTCATGATCAAATAATTATTCTGACCAAGTTTCATGAAGATAGGGCCAATAATGTGGCCTCTAGAGTGATAATAAAGAAATTGTAATTAAGGCCCCTTTTTTTTGTTTTTTGGTTAGATCCTTCTAACAATCAATTGGGTTCATCTCAATGACCAAATAATTATTCTGACCAAGTTTCATGAAGATAGAGCCAAAATTGTGGCCTCTAGAGTGTAAATAAAGAAATTATGATTAAGGCCCCTTTTCCTGTGTTTTCCATTAGAATCCTACAATAATCAATAGGGTTCATCCTCATGATCAAATAATTATTCTGACCAAGTTTCAAGAAGATTGGGCCAAAATTGTGGCCTCTAGAGTGATATTAAAAAAAATGTAATTAAGGCCCCTTTTTTTTTGTTTTTTTGGTAAGATCCTTCTAACAATCAATAGGGTTCATCTCAATGACCAAATAATTATATTGACCAAGTTTCATGAAGATAGAGCCAAAATTGTGGCCTCTAGAGTGTAAATAAAGAAATTATGATTAAGGCCCCTTTTCCTGTGTTTTCCATTAGAATCCTACAATAATCAATAGGGTTCATCCTCATGATCAAATAATTATTCTGACCAAGTTTCAAGAAGATTGGGCCAAAATTGTGGCCTCTAGAGTGATAATAAAGAAATTGTAATTAAGGCCCCTTTTCCTGTGTTTTCGGTAAGATCCTTCTAATAATCAATAGGGTTCATCTCTATGACCTAATAATTATTCTGGCAAAGTTTCATGAAGATAGAGCCATATATGTGCCCTCTAGAGTGTAAACAAAGAAATTGTCATTTAGGCCCATTTTCCTGTGTTTTCCATTAGAACCCTACAATAATCAATTAGGTTCATCCTCATGATCAAATAATTATTCTGACCAAGTTTCATGAAAATTGGGCTAAAATTGTGGCCTCTAGAGTGATAACAAAGAAATTGTAATTAAGGCCCCTTTTCCTGTTTTTTCGGAAAGATCCTTCTGATAATCAATAGGGTTTATCTCTATGACCTAATAATTATTCTGGCAAAGTTTCATGAAATTAGAGCCGTATTTGTGGCCTCTAGAGTGTATTCAAAGAAATTGTCATTAAGGCCTCTTTTCCTGTGTTTTCAAATAGAACCCTCCCATAATCAATAGGGTTCACCCTCATGACCTAACAATTATTCTGACCAAGTTTCATGAAGATTTGGTCAAAACTGTGGCCTCTAGAGTATAAACAGTGGAAAAAGTTGAAACAGTAATTTTAGTTACATCACAACCCATATTGCACCTTAACACTAACTTCCTGTAAAGAAAAGGTATTCAATAAATATTCTATAATCCCTATGAAATTCAACTCATCTGCAATTTGTCTTCACTAATTCAATATTAAACAATAAGGTTTGAAGAAAACACTATTTAGATCATAGCGGCACAGAGCACAAAAATCTCCAAATGATGGAATACAACTTTTACAAAGCAGTATTATAAACAGAGTAACCATCTGCTAATCAGCCAGTTAGATATAAAACATTGTCAACTAAACAGCCCAGTAATAGACTATTGGAATAAAGATCAGGTCTAATATTTTGCACTAGCATATTTATCATCATTCTCTCTCTCTCAGTCCAGAAGGGATGTCTAACCTAAGAAAGCGGTAGCATAAGAGAAAAAAATATTCTTGAAGAAGAAAGAAGAAGAATCCATTATATGTAAGCAGAGAGTAAAGAGTTACATACCAGGTGTTGCTCAGAATCAATACATTGTGAGATTATATGAAATACTGGATAGAAATATATATTGTTTAATGTAAAGACTTCCTTCTCATATATTAAAATACTTTTGACAGCTTGTGAGCGCATTAATTTCTGAGCTTTATAAAATGTTGAAAAGGGAATTATACACTATACAAAATAGCAGTCACAAAATAAACAAGAGCACTATCTACAGGTGTACTTGGCTGTTGAGTACTTGATAGTAAATGAAAAAATTCAAGTATTCACAGACACAGTTGATCCTACCTATCAAATGACATTCAGCTGTGACCTTGACCTTGGAAGTATCCAAAAAGAACACTAGAACTCATCAAAGGGTACAACTTTGCCCTAGAGGCGCTTGAGTGCCTGTATTGCTCCATGAATGTTCTGGATAAGCAAACTTTTTAATTCAAAATAAACTGGATGTAATGAAAATAAATATAAATCATTGAAATCTTTGAAATAGTTCTAGAGAACCATTTTAAACTTTTCATTGTTGAAATCCATCTAACGGTTTCTGAGAAGAAGATTTTTAAAGCTTTCACCATATATGGAAATTAGCCCCGCCCATTAAAGCCATGTTTTTCATCCAATCAAAATTCTTTGAAGGAATCTGATAAAAGGTCATCCAAGGATAATTCCTGTGAAATTTGGTTGAAATCTGTTCAGTACTTTCTGAAGAGAAGATTTTCAAAGTAAAAGTTTATGGACAGATGGAGGACCGGACAGACGGATGGATGCACACACGCACGATTGACACAACGCCATGACAATAGCTCTCTGGCTTTCAGCCAGTGGAGCTAAAAACAGAAAAGGATAAATCTAGAGGATATACTTTGGACCCCCCCACACACACACTCACACAAGGACAGTAGTTACTCTATTTGCCTGTTGCAATTACATGGCATGGCATAAAAAGGGACATAATTCACACAAAAATGTCAGCAAAGGTTGCTATTTTCTTAGTGAAACATTTATTCATAGTTTCAAGTCAATACTTATTATAGTTGCTAGAGATATCACATAAAGGTTTTGCAGAAATGCAATACACCAGGTTTTCCTAAAAGACAAATGAGCTGAAAATATTCTTCTTTTACTTATCTTCAACAAAGCTATTCTTTTTTCACAATATTTCTGAATGATCTCTTTCAATTTAGACAAACCTAAACTTTTGAAAAATAGGAAAGATTCCACTATAACCATTCTTATTTATAATCTTTCATAAAAGTAAACTGATTCCAGGCCACACCTTCTGAGCTTGGAGAGAAAGTTCCACTTTGATTTTAAACTGAGTTATTTTGAAAGTATAAGGCCAGTAACTTATAACAAACTAGATTGTTCTCCCAGGACAACTGCTGTCGAGCCCGCAAAGTTTTGAACATCAACTTGACCTTGACCACCAGTTTTAGTGTTTGACCTTAAGCTTTGACCTTGAATTTGAAGCTACCCAAAAAATTCCTTCAAATGGCACATCTACTCATAATGGAGAATAATTGTGCCAATTTATTTTGAAATCCATCCATTATTGTAGGAGAAAAGCTCTTGACAATCTCAATTTCAGTGTTTGACCTTGAGCTTTGACCTTGAATTTGAAGCTATCCAAAAAATTCCTTCAAATGGCACATCTACCAATTACGGAGAATAACTGTGCGAATTTATTTTGAAATCCACCCATTATTGTAGGAGAAAAGCTCTTGACAATCACAATTTTAGTGTTTGACCTTGAGCTGTGACCTTGATATTAGAACTATCACAAAAAATTCTTTCAAATGGCACATCTACTCATGATGGAGAATTAAATTGCCAAATAATTTTGAAATCCATCCATAAATGTAGGAGCAATTGTCCGGACAAATTCAGTCGGACGAACAGACTAATGGGCTAACAGAATAACACGCTAACACACATACACTGACTTGTCGTAGTGTCAACTATGTTTTGCTCACATCAAGGGGGCTAGACAAAAAACTACAATGGTTGGTTGGTGACCTTACCATCGTAAATCCATCTCGGAGAAGCTGTAGATATAACATTTAAGTCACCAAACCATATCGGAGATCAAAGTTCATTTCTGGCTTAAAGGAATGGTTTGATTAGTCATTTGATTCTTTGATTGACAGCTCCAATCCATCAACTGGCCTTTTCGTTGACTTAGTGTATAAACATCATAAGTGTCTATTCTTACAAAGTATACACTAATGATGATTTTACACTAAGCTATTGTTATGTTTATACATAAGACATATTCTACAATGCAATATTTTTATTTCAGATCAGTCTTGAGTAATATATAGTCATAGTGAGATTATAAGGTCCAACTGATAGTGTAATTGTACGGGGTTGATTGCTATCTTCAACATTACACTGCAACTCTGTTACAACACTTATGTGGGTCCAAGAAAAGAAACAGCAGAATAAGTGGAGTTCTTATGCTATAACGCTGAACACACACACCCAAGCCCAAGTGACAGGAAATTAACGATTGTTGGGAAAAATACTGAATAAATGACTCACTTTACAAACTAGATGGTTGTCCCAGGACAACTGCTGTCGAGCATGCAAAGTTTTGTAGGTATCATGCTCCAGATAAACACAATTTTAGTGTTTGACCTTGAGCTTTGACCTTGAACTTGAAGCTATCAAAAAAATCTTTCAAATGATACATCTACTCATGATGGAAAACAATTGTGCCAAGTTATTTTGAAATCAATCCATAATTGTAGGAGAAATGCTCCGGACAAGCACAATTTTAGTGTTTGACCTTGAGCTGTGACCTTGACCTTGAAGCTATCCAAAAGGTTCTTTCAAACGGCACATCTACTCATGACCGAGGATAATTGTGCCAAGTTATTTTGAAATTCAAGTAGGTTCAAGTCAATTTATCTAATTTCATACGGTCACACATGTTAACCCTAGCCATCCTTTCAGAGCAGGTCCTACTGAAAAAAAATAAAAATGTCGAAAGAGAAACTGAGTGTGATTTTTAAATTGTGTCACCTTCATGGTTAGGAGGATGCCAAGGTTTGTGCCTATTCTATATTGATTTGAAATTATTTGTGACCTAAGGCATCCACTACCGTCCACTTGTAGGTGTGCAGTACTTACCTGGCTATCACTTACTGTGATTGCAGGAAATTATCACTTTTTATACGGTTCCCATCGTTTTTAATTTAATGGTGAAATTTGCAGTTAAATAAGCATTAATATTGAATCAGGAACCATCATGGCAGCAACCAAAAATACTTACACACACAAATTTCGTGAGTCATGGGGACCGAGAATTACAATAAATGTACTTGTAGAAGATAGCACTATAATGGAGTTGAAGTGTATTTCACTTTTATTGCCATTACTGGAGCATCTAACTTCCTGTTAGTAAAACCACCATTTTCTATCTAAGCTGTAGTTACCATCCCACTTAGGTGCACTAATAATCATTTGCTAATTAGTGAGAATTGATTTATTGATTGATTGAATAGGGTTTAACCCCACTTTTAACAGTATTTCAGTCATATCATGCACGGCAGCTGGAGCACCTAACAATATGACTTTTGCAAATTGTAGGAAAGAATGTAGGCCAGTAGACCCAGGATTCACACAGGACCCCAGGATTGAGAGAACAGCGCACTAATTACTAAGCTAACCAAAATTGCAGGCTAGGTAAAACTGAATACATTCAGTAATATTTTCGAATTAAAATTATTGGTATTCTTCCAAACAGAATAGAAAATCAACAAAGTATCTAATATTTTATTTTTTCTCGTACATTTTTAACCATCTCTGAAGCTCATTCATTCAAGTCTTTTTCAAAGCACTCGTTTAGAACAGTACACCGGGAAAAGGAGAAATTCCTTATGAGAAGAAATTTCACCTTTACTCATAATTCTTTCTATTCTGAATGATTTGTATATACAAAAAATCCCTTAAATTACCCCTGCAGTGTCTTTCAACACAATTTTGATTTTTGACACATTATTCACATTTTTTTCTATACCGTAAGACCAAAATTTTCCATGAATTCATAAAAGTTGTCTCCAGCTTCTTTCAATTAGGACCAGTCTAAAATTTTGTAGGGAGACTTTGGTGACATTTCCATTCGTCATGTGGGCAAAGCAAAGACTTTGATCAGCCAGTCTCTTTAGATAGATACCAACCAAAACCTTCATAACCCATTACTAGAGGACAAATTGTCCAAGTTGAAAGAAGGTACAGATGAGTAATCTTTATAGGTGAAATTTATTTTTGTTTGCCGCCTGATAAAGGAAACATTGTAGATAAAGAAGGAATTGCTTGTAACAAGCAATATCTTTATTTTCAAAAAGAAATTCTAAAGCTTTTTTCTTGAAATGGGTTAACCAATTCCCACACAATGACACTTTTAGACGCCCCTTAGAAAAATATAGACTCATTTTGTCTTGAATTTCAGGGTATAGCGCAGTGGTAGCGCATACTCTTCCTTGTCATGGGGTCCCAGGTTTGATCCATGCAGCAGGAAATATCCTCTCTGACATTTGTCTCCCACCAATGGGTGGATGTCAATATAATTTCTTCATTTTACACAATGTTTTCCAAAGTATTTTGGGGGGGGGGGGGGGGGAGCGTCCTTATGCGTCACTGTGTGGGAATGGGTAAATTGTTTTGTTTTGGGATTTCTTTATTAACAGTGCAGACCCATCAATTAGACTGGTACTTAAATTGACCAATTGCTAGTCCCTGCAGCTCCCTAGGCCCTGTCCATTAACTCAGACAGAAGTTCCACTTCGATTTTTTACGGTGTTAATTTGCAAAATTTATGGCAAGTAGCATGTAAATAAAAAGTAAAAAGGTTGGTGGGTGACCTAAATGTGGCAACTACAGCTGAGTTACGATGTTTAAGTCACCAAACCAACAAAATTGGTTTACAAAAATGGCCACCAATGTTGGAGTTGAAGGCTCAAGCCCGGGCTGAATAATGATTTGATTGGTTGGTTGCACTGATATCTACAGTTGGTAGATTAACCCTTGTCATGCTGTATAAATTACCTTACTGAAGTGCTGTAAAATCAAAAGGCTGAAAGTGCTGACAGAACTTGTTGTTCGAAAATCAATATTTCTTTTAGAAATCAATTTCCAAAACAACTCTGGCAGAGGAGTACAAGCAGGAGTTGTGGACTAAGATCAGACTGCACTTATGTGCAGGCTGATCTTGGTCTACACCTCCTGCCAAAACCGAATATTCCGGGATCAGCATGACAAGGGTTAAGACTGTTTGATAATAACGGACTCTGGAACTGCAAAGGGGATGAATACCTCAGCTTCAAAGGAAGGGAAATAACTTTAGTCTATAAATATTTATGGACCTTCAATAGTTATCTCTTGCCTTTGTCAACATTTGGGCAAGATTAGACAATTTTGTTAACTCATTCCCACTCAGTGACGCTTTTAAAGGCCCCAAAGGAAAAAAAACTTTAGAAAGTATAGTGGAAAATGAAGAAATTGCTTGTTACAAGCAATTTCTTTATTTACCACAATTTTTTCTACCAAAAATAGACAAAAAAAATTTAAATTATATCATCTAGAAAATGTAGTCTGCAGCTTCTTTCAATTTGGGCCAGTCTAAGACTTTGTTATGAGGGAATGGGTTTACTATTGAAACTCAATGACACTTTTTGATGCCCCTAAGGAAAAAGGCCATGGAAAACATTGTGGAAAATGAAGAAATTGCTTGTACCAGGAAAACATTGTGGAAAATGAAGAAATTGCAGCAATTTCTTCATTTTCCACAATGTTTTCTACCTCCAAAACTTCCAAAAAAATCCAAAATTTCAAAAGCTTTACATTGTCTTCTGCAACTCTTTGCTTTGAGGACTGGTCTTAAATTTTCAATAACAAACATAAATTTGGTGGACCTTTAAACATTGACAAGGACCAGTAACTGGTGAAACTAACTGGACCTTGGGCTTATAACCGATTACCAGACAACAAAATTTTAGACTGGCCTAAATTCATAGAAGTTGCAGACAACAATTTTTAGCTGATGAAATGAAAAAAAAAACTCATATTTTAGGGGGGTAGCTGTTTTCTTAAAATAGTGTCAAAAAGTGTTATTTTGTGGGAATAGGACAATGTGCCTGAAGCAACATTAATCCATTTCCACACAATCTGTCCACTCTACGCCCCTCAAGAAAAAAGCCCTGGAAAACATTGTTGACATAGAAGAAATTGCTTGTTTTAGGTTTACTACCCCAACAGACAAACAAATTTAGAATTTAATCAACCTGAAATTGTCGCATGCATCTTCTTTGAATTTGGACCAGTCTGAAATTTTGTCATTTCGGAATGGGTTAAGGCAAGATTCAAACCCATTAATTTAGAATGGGTTTGATTTTTTTGCGAGGTTATTATAGGGAATGCCTATTTCCTATACAGGCATTTATAGGAAGAAGAAATGCCCAGGAAAGAAATGGAGTAAAAAGTAGGATGAATAGCAAAATAAATACAAGCCTGTAATGAACGAAGAAGTCCCAACATGTTTTCATGGAGGTATGAAACTATAGACCTAACTAGAGCTGTCGCCCTCAAGGGCTGACGAGAATACCCCAACACCGCTAAAAAGGCTTTTCTATGAAGGAGTGGAATTTGAAGCTGTTTAATCACATGCATGTCATGGTGGATGAACATTGCCAACCCTCCACCTCTTTCTGATTTTGTGTTTGTTGCTAGAGTTGACTGATTAGGAAAGGTTGGTCAATATGAGCCTATGTTAAAGAAAACTGTGTGAGGAGATGATGACACAAAATTATATCCACGAAAAGTCAATATGAGCCTATGTTAAATTTTTTACCCCCGGGGGCGGGGTCAAATTTGACCTCAGGAAATAAACCGTTCGATATTTTGTAAAGGTCAACAAAATGATGTTACTTACCAAATTTGGTAACTCCCCTTATGGTTACTGAGTTTTGCAATTATAAATTTTGACTATTCCCCCCCCCCCATTAAAAAGTTCAAAATGGCATAACTCTGAAACTAACGACTGGATCAAGATGAAAATTGCACTGGTGCACAACTTCATATGATAGGAAACAACCTGATAATATTTCAGCAAAATTGGTCAAAAAATGTGGGAGGAGAAGAGGACACAAAATTATGTCCACGGATGGACGGACAGACAGACAGACGGACGGACGGACGGAGAACCTGATTCCAGTATACCCCCCCCCCCATAACTTCGTTGTGGGGGGTATAATAACACTTATGTTTGAATTTGCTTCGCTAATTCAAATTGTGATCAGTCTTTTTCGTTTCATACCTCCATGAAAAAAAACGAAATAATAATAATATTCTCTTGATCTCTTCACTAGCTTGTCATTGTCTGCAACTTCCAATACTTGGAGCTGTCCTAAAATTTGTCGTGTGGTAATGGGTAAATCTGGTGGTCTCCAACACACACACTTCTCAGAGGATCTGTGCATGAGAACATAACAGGACCCCCGCCCCCCTCTTTCTTGAATTTTGTAGGAGCAGAATTGAAGATGTAGAGCCAAATAGATATTCTCAATATTTTATATGTAGATGCATGCCAGACAGACATAACTAAAATCCCTTGCCTTTTACCACATCATGACTGTCAATCAATCTGTGGATTGACTCATAATGGTGTTCTGATAATTGGCATGTTTCAATTAGGGGCAAGTTGAAAGCTCCCGATTCCGATTATCGAATGTAACATTGAAAAGTTGACTCAATTTGAACTGGGTACCAGATTTGATTTCATTTTGGTACAGAGTATAAAAGTTCCTGCAACAACAACAATAAATAGCAACCTGTCCCTAAAATGCTCAAGAGTATAACCCTTGTCATGCTGAATAAAATCTTTATCAAGAATTACATGAAAATCAAAGGACTGACAGCACTGTAAGGCTTTAATTTTGGGTCAAATTTGACAAATAAATTAATAAACCATTCCAACTTGAATTGGACAAGCAGGTGGTGTATGCAAAGATCAGACTGCACATATGTGCAGTCTGATCTTTGTCTATACCTCCTGCTAAAATAAGAATATTCTATGTTCAGCATGACAAGGGTTAACAGCTCAAGCTCAAAAATGACCAATATATGTTGTATAACCATCCGGGTTCAAGTAATGAAATACTTCTTAACCCTTGTCATGCTGGATAAAATCTTCTACAAAAATGTGATGAAATCAAGGACTGAAAGCATTGCTAACACTCATTTAAAACATGAATGATATAAACAATGCTGGCTTTGAAGGGTCAAGCAGGAGATCTAGACAAAGATCAGACTGCACATATGTGCAGCCTGATCTTTGTCTAGACATCCTGGCAAAACCGGAATATTCCGGGTTCAGCATGACAAGGGTTAATATGACAGAAGAGTTAAGTAGTAGGCTCACTTGTAGGCTTATAGTCTGGATTTAAGCAAGTTTTCAGAGATATTAAACACACAAGAATCACTTTATTAACCCTTGTCATGCTGAATTAAAATTTATATAGAATTGCTTCAAATTCAGAGGAATGTCAGCACTGGAAGTTTTCAATGACTGTTATTATTTCTTTTGAAAATTGATTGTTTAAATAACTCTTGATAAAAGGGAACAAACAGGAGGTGTAAACCAAGATCAAACTGCACATATGTGCAGGCTGATCTTTGTCTATTCCTACTGCTACAACAGTAATATTCTGGGTTTAGTATGACAAGGGTTAAAACTGATTATAATCATCAGAATCACATAGCCAAAATCACCCATTTCCAACAGATCATCGATTATGATTTCCAACTGATATCCTACCCCTATTGACCAATCAAATGATTCATTTATACTGGAAGTGAACTTTATGCTCTATTGATATAAGTTAAGCATGTTGACTGCTTGGTGACAGAAATGCTGTAACTACAGCTTACTGAAGCTGTAATTGTGGCATTTAACCCATTATCAGACAGCAAAATTTTAGAATTTAAAGTGTATGAAATTTTAGATTGTTTCAACTTTTTAGGGAAGAAAAATTTGTGCAAAATGAAGAAATTGCTGGTAACAAGCAATTCCTTCATTGTACCCAATGTTTACCTAATTGTTTTTCTTGAGGGGGTCCAAAAGCGTCATTGTGTGGGAAAGGGATAAGTCGCAAACCAATAGTCTGCCTTTTATTTTATGTCTCAGACAACACATTTAACAAAATAATGTCATTTCATTACCTCTGTCAAACTGCATTGTCCAAGCTCAGTAGGCTCAATGGGCGACAATTGATGGAATCTCTGACTCTACTGGCCACTCCCACCGACTCCAATTGGAATTCCACTTTGATATTTACCAATGACTGAAATACTGTTAACCCTTGTCATGCTGAATAAATCCTTTTCAGAATTGTATAAAAATGAAAGGGCTGAAAGCACTGGTAGCACTTGTTGTCAATACGTGTACTTCTTTTAAAATTTATTTCATAAACAACTCTGGTTTCAAAAGGATTATAAGACAGAAGGTGTAGACTATGATCAGACTGCACTTATGTGCAGTCTGATCTTAGTCTATTTCTCCTGATAAAAGGGAATATTCCCGGTTCAGCATGACAAGGGTTAAAAGTGGCGTTAAACCCCATTCAAACAAACAAACCACTTCGACATTGAATGACATCATGTTCCAAAATTAATAGCCAGTAACATGTAACAAAAAAAGTAAAATGGTAGGTTGGCAACTTAAACCTTGTAACTACGGCTTGAATAAGTTATAGTGATTGGTCAATTTGAAGATGATAAAAAATATATCTCACCTCTTGGCAGAGTTCTGATGCTGTATTCATTAGCTTCACAGACGTCCCAGTCAAAACTCCACATTGTAAAACAACACTATAGATCCATATGAGATTCCACCTGTATAACCGTCCACTTTAACTTAACTAGGTCTCCTTCACTGATAAATATCACCAATCAAGATTCACTTCAATAGTTCATCACTATCTTTACATTTAACCCTTTCCAGAACAAACCCAGGATTTGACATAGCTATGATTTTATACCTTAGGAAAATATTGTGGAAAAAGAAGAAAAAAATCCTTTTGACAAGCAGTTTCTTCTTTTCCCTCAATATTTTACACCACATAAGATGGTATAATTTCTAATTGCATCCAATGTTCATTGTCATCTTCAACATTTTTCAATTTGGACCAGTCTAAATTTTCAATAAACCTGAAAGGGTTAACCCATAAAAAGACCAAAAGATTATAGACCAGTCTGAATTCAAAGAAGTTGCAGATGACAAATTTTAGTTGACAAAATTTTGAAAATCTGTCTTTTAAAAAACATTGTGAATAATGAAGAAATTGCTTGTGACAAGCAATTTCTTCATTTTCCAAAATGTTTTCCAAAGACTTTTTAATGGGAAATGTCCAAAAGCAGGATTTGGTTGGAATGAGTTCAAGATTTAACCCATTCCCCAACAATAACGCTTTTGGATGCCCCTCAAGAAAAACAACTACGAAAACATTGTGTAATATGAAGAAATTGCTTGTAACAAGCAATTTCTTCATTTCACCCAATGTTTTCTACCAGAAAATTGATAACATCTAAAATTTCTCAAACTTTAAACTGTTGTGTGTTACTCCTTTGAATTTGGAACAGTCTAAAATGTAGCTGTTTGGTGTTAGGTTAACAGTCATTGGTTTATGAAAACAGAAATAAATTAGTGTGAAACAACAAATTGCTTGTCAAAAATAGTTCCTTTAATAAAATATTTTGTTACCCTTTAAGACAGTTTTCAATTTGTAATTACCTCAGTACTTTCAATTGTACTCTGCAACGTTTTTAAATTTAAACCAGTCTGAATAAAAATTTTGTTATTTGTTAACCCTTGTCATTCTGAACCTAGAACATTCCAGTTTTGGCAGGAAGTGTAGATCAAGATTAGCCTGCACATAAGTGCAGCCTGATCTTGGTCTACACCCCCTGCTTATACTTTTCCTGCCAGAGTTGTTTGTAAAATTGATTTCTAAAAGAAATAATCATTACTAAACAACAAGTTCTATCAGTGCTCTCAGTCCTTTGATTTTACAGCTACTTATAATTTATACAGCATGACAAGGGTTAATAGTTAAAGAATTTTAATGTTGCACTTTCAGTACTTTAATTTTAAGTACCTGCAGGTACATCTGCTTGGTTGACCATTTAAAAGTCTATAATTATGTCCACTCAATTACCCCCCTCCTACAGTAATTATGCTAATGACTATAACCCTTTGAAATTTAAGCGGGATCGGTGGTCAATTCATGCCATTGCTATATGTTTAACCCATTACCAGACGGCAAAATTTTAGACTAGCCCAAATTGAAAGGAGTTGCAGACGGCAACTTAGAGTTAATGAAATTTTGGATTTTTTCACCTTTCTGGGTAAAAACATTGTGGAAAATGAAGAAACTGATTGTAACAAGCATTTTCTTCATTTACCACATTGTTCTCAAAAGCTTTTTTCCCTTGGGCTGTCTAAAGGTGTCACTGAGTGGGAATGGGTTAACCCAAAACTAGACAACAATATTTCACACTGGTCCTATTCAAAGAAGTTACAGACAACAATTTTAAGTTGATGAGATTTTGAGTATCTTCTCTTTCGGGACAAAAAAATATTGTGGACATTGAAGAAATTGCTTGTGACAAGCAATTTCTTCCTTATCCACAATGTTTTTCAAAGCACTGTTCTTGAGGTGCATCAAGAAGCGGGATTGTATGGGAATAAGTTAACTGCACAATCCAAACCTAAAGAACTATTTTCTACAACTAATTTTTTTCTTAAAGAGAAGTAAACTTGAAATTCAGTTTATATGGCAAATACTTAAAACATGTAAGTAAGATGTTTAAAAACACTGGTACCTTTACAAAGAGATATTTAATTCATCCTTTTGGAAATTTGCTTTAACCCTTTCCTGTACAATCACTGGTTTTTACGTCCTTGTGATTTTATACTTGAGAAAAGATTGTGGAAAAAGAAGAAATTGCTTGTAACAAGAAATTTCTTCTTTTTCCACAATATTTTCTATCCTACTGAATGGTTATTTTTCAAATTGAATCCACTTAAAATTTTCGTCTGCAAAACCTTTGAAATTGGACAGGTCTACAGAATTTTGAAACAGGAAAGGGTTAAACCTATTTATGGTTCACGCATTGTAAAATAAATCTTACAACTTTCTGGAGATTACACTAGTACTCAAATGTGATAAAAAGATTGCCAAATCCAAAAATCCAAGAATGATACTTGTTCCAAAGGGTCGAACTTGGGTTCTCTTGATCACAAAAAACAACACTATATCGTTAACATTAAGTCTTAAAACTAAAAAATCTTAGAATATAAATGTATTATTCTGTCTTAGTATCCTACAATAATTCTTCATTAACCATTTCCTGTTCAAATACGGGATTTTACGTTCCTGTGATTTTATACTCCAGGAAACATTGTGGAAAAAGTAGAAATTGCTTGTAACAAGCAATTTCTCCTTTTTCCACAATATTTTCTTCCACATAGGATGGTTTCATTTCAAATGGCATCCAGTTTCCATTGTTGTCTGCAACCTCTTTCAATTTGGACTAGTCTAAAATTTCCAAAAACAGGAAAGGGTTAACATGAGGAAGAAGGAAAAATCACAATGTGAAATGGCAGTCACAGTAAAAGTGGAAACTGGCCAATGCATGGCTGTTTGCAAGGGAGACAACTTTGCTTGATTTGAAAACAGCACAAAAATCCTTTTATAGCATATAGTTGTTCAGTATTCATCACACGTGTACCAGACAGCAAAATTTTTGAGTAATCCAACTTAAAAAGAGTTGAAAATGACATGAAATTTATGATTTATGATTTTCTTGGTTCAATCAATTTTTTCATTTTTCACAAGGTTTTCCCAAATTGTTTTTCTTGAGGGGCTTCAAAAAATGTCAATGTGGGGAAATGGGTTCACAAGTTCCTAATATGAGTTTATTAATTGATTGAATGGGGTTAAACGCCAATTTAAACAGTATTTGAGTCATATCGAGGAGGCTGGAGCACCTAACCATTGATTCTTGATTCTGGTAATGGGTTAAAGGTAGGTATCAATGTTTTTTTATATCACAGATTTAGATTTTTTCTTATTCCCTCTCATTTACTATTTAAATACAATATTCTGAAAAGTAGTTTTGCTAATATCACAGGTCATTTATTTGAAAAAAACAAGAGTATTTCCCTAAAAGCCTATGTAGGCTGTTATTCTATTTTTAGATTAAGCCAAGACAGTTGCAAAGAATATTGGGTCATTCAACAGGTACGTAAAACCGTTTGAATCCCATATTCAGTTTGAATTACATCAGACCAACATCATCAATAGCTATGTTCGCTAGCCTGTCTTCAATTCTGTAAGATCAGTTCAAAACTACCATAAGCATTAATACGAATATAGACACTTACCGTAGTTTTGCGCTAACCATATTGTGTGAAATAATTTGGGACATTGGTTGTTTCGCTTGTCAATTTGTTGACTTTAGGTCATATGCAAATGAAGTCATGCAGTGTAGACAACTGAATTCCATGATATCTAAAAATAACCTGGAATTCCGCTAAACCTTTTCTACACAACCCAAATAAGCAACTTTAAGCCAAGTGCTCCAGATAGTTTCAAGAGGTATCAGTACTGTACTGATCCAAATGATTCTAAATCAGTACTTGATATGAGGATCAGTACCAGCATACTTTTAGTATCAAATATGACATTTTATAAATACGAGTATCTACCGTAGTAGACACCCAAACTCTTCCTTAACTTCTATAAATCATCAGGAATCGATTTTACATTCTACTCAGCAACAAAACTTTTAATTTATTTTCATTTCGATTTTGTATCACAAATTCCATTTAATTAAGCAAGAAACCATTTCTATCCAGAATCATCACTGATTTCCCATTTCAAACAGATTTCCAAACCGTCAAGAACGAAACCGCTGTGAGTTAATCAATATATACGTATTACGCCCTAAACCATGCCTTTGAAAATGTTTCTCCACGATGGAGCAAACAATTTCCTCTATAATTGGTCTTATGATTTCTTCTGGCTTTGGGAGGGATTTGTCCGTAGATGACTTAAAAAAACTCGTCAAAGTTTTCTGTCTCGACATTTTGCGATGTAGTCAGTCGGAACGCCTGGTTTCACATCGCTCGCGACATTAAATTAGAAAGAGATTCAATGCTGGGTACCATCCTTGTTGACAAAAATTTTTCCATGGTCTGCATTCCAATGTCACAGAAAGAGACGGAAATTCAATCGGTTATTAGGGTACACAATAACAAAATAACGTGGATTTTCGGCAATATCGGAAATAGCTGAGTGATTACATGAAATGCTACAAGAGTAAGTTCCCTTTTGTTTACGAGTTCGCACCTAATAATGTCTGTACACATGATTAACGGTCCGTAACTTGTATGGCAATTCGCTGAAAAGTATGAGTAACCAGCAAATTTACGTCCATAGATTACGGAAAAACCGACCTTATCTGGAGTACTGTAAGCCTATCAGATTGCCACGAAGACATTATCTGACTAAAATTTAAGTATTAAGCGTCCATTTTAGCGTATTTTAGACGATTGACAAATTTTTCTTGTCCATGTTTCAGAAACATTGATACCATCCTTTAAGCACTAACAACAGTTATGTGCAAATTCAACAATTTGCATTTGGCAAGGGTTTAAAGGAAGGTATCGATGTTTCTGAAACCCAGATAGGAAAAATTTTCAAATGCCCAAAAATATGATCAGATGAACAGATGAACATTAAATACTCAAATTTGATTTAGATGTTCACGATAATCTGATAGGCTTAAAGTGCCTTTTTGTGGTTATAAAGGAAGGGTTCAGCGGAATTCCAGGTTATCTTGAGATATCACCTAATTTTGTTGTCGACACAGCACAATCTCATTTGCATATAACCTAAAGTCAACAGAAGGTAACAAAATGACAAGCTGAACGACCAACATCCTAAATTATGTCACATCAAAAGGTAAGCGCGAAATTACGGTCAGCATCTATATTCATATTAATGCTTACGACAGTTTTGAACTGATCTTTACAGAATTTGAGACCGGCTAGCAAACAGTATTCCTGATGACCTAACTATGATATTCGCAGCTATGAGCAAATTCAAACTGAATGCGGGATTCCAACAGTTATATGCATCGCATGAATGACCCAATATTCATTTAATCTGTCTAAGCTCAATCTAAAAATAGATTAACAGTAGATTATGGAAATACCCCGGTTTATTCTGATAAACCACCTCCCGTTTTCACTAAAACGGGCACTTTTCATATGACAGCTACTTAATCACTTTAAGTGATGCTGCAAAATGATGACATTTTTTGTACTAAACTCTTCACTTTTTTTGTTTTGATAATGTTTGTTTTCCTTTCAAAATCAATCCAAAAATCTGATGAGCCATAAAACAGCAATTATGGTCAAATATCAACTAAGTGGGATAGTAATGTTCTCAAACGTAAATGATCTTCCTTTTATCTTGATGCTTGTAAATATAAAGGAATATTTTTACGGTTCATGTTTGATTAACATTCCCTGTATTTTTATACATAACAAAACATTAAAACAAAACAAAACACAAAACCATCAATTTCTTCTTTTTCTTTAATTTTTTCTACCCTATTGAAAGGTTATAATTTTCAAAAATTGAATTTAAATTGTTGTCTACAAAACCTTTGAATTTAGGTATAAATTTTTGCTTAAAGGGTTAAGTTTTGACTTTTAGAAGAAAAGATCAAAGATTTCCTTTGAAACAAAAAAAAAAAACCAACAAAATGAAGTTTATCTAATTGAAAAATCAAATTTAAAGGTAAGACTCCAATTAACTACAATCTTAATTGGTAAAGAAACTGTCACAAGTTGGTAAATAATTAACCCTAGTCATGCTGAATTAAATCTGTTTCAAAAAGATACATATAAATCAAAGGACTGTTAACACTTGCAGGTCTGATAGAGAAATAAAATTTCATTAGACAATTTATCTTATGAATAACCCCTGCTCAATAGGGACAAGCAGGTGGTGTAGACTAAGATCAGACTGCACATATGTGTAGGCTGATCTTTGTCTATGCCTCCTGCCAAAACAGGAATATTCCGGGTTCATAATTAAAAGGGTTAAGATGTAAAAGAACAAGCAATACAGAACTTTGGCTTTTCTATGTCCCTAAGGTGTCAGTCTTTGCAAAATGGAAAATATTTCTTAACCCATTACCAGACCACAAATTTGAAACTGGTCCAAAAAAGAGTTGCAAATGAAGATTCAAAGTTTAGAAAATTTTGTATTTTTCAACTTTTTTACTCCCGTAGCCTTTTTTCGGGTAGAGATGCTGTGTAAATGAAGAAATAGCTTGTTTCAAGCAATTTCCTTATTTTTCTCAATGTTTTCCCAATCATTTTTCTTGTCTAAAAGCACTAAAATTTAAAAAATTGAGAGGAAAAATGTTTCAGTCATAATCTGTGCAAGAGACACTTCAAAGTATGACCATACATACAAGTAAAAAAATATCCTATCAAAGACACTAGCCAAATATTTCATATTGCAAATAACAGAAATCATCTTAACCCTTTCCTGTTTTTTGAAACTTAAGACTGGTCCAAATTCAAGGTTTTTGCAGACGACAATTCAAAGTTGAATTCATTTCAAAAATAATAATTCAGTAGAGTAGAAAATATTGTGGAAAAAGAAGAAATTGCTTCTTGCAAGCAATTTCTTCTTTTTCCACAATGTTTTCTCAAGTATAAAAACACAGGCACGTAAAAACCAGTGATTATACAGGAAAGGGTTAACATTATTAATTTTGTCATGCTGTATAAAATCCATTTTATAATTGCATTAAAATCAAAGGGCTGAAAGCACTTGTAGGCACGTTTAATCAACAAAATTTCTTTTGAAAATTAATTTCATAAACGACTCTGGCAGGAAAAGTACAAACAGGAGGTGTAGGACTAAGATCAGACTGCACTTATGTGCAGGCTGACCTTTGTCTACACCTCCTGCCAAAACTGGAATATACCAGGTTCAGCATGACAATGGTTTACTTCGATAACATCCAGTAGATTCCCCTTTTTGACACATTATCTCTTATGATTTAAACTGTCAATTTTGTAAATATAGAGTCTATTTAATTTTCACTGTGTGACAGTTAATACTAATTAATCTTTTATCTTTTATCAGCTTCAAATTCTTTCCATTTCCCCTCCTAAACCTCATTACCAGATGACAAAATTTTAGACTGGTCAAAGGAAGATGAAAGAAGATGAAGATGACAATTCAAAGGTAATGTAATGTTAGATTTTTTTTTCAATTTTTGGGGTAGGAAACATTGTGGAAAATAAAGAAATTGCTTGTTTTGAGCAAAAAGCGTGGGAATGGGTTAAAACCAAAACAGATATAATTTCAGTGTACACGGACCCTTGTCAAGCTGAAAATGGTATATTCTACGTTTGGCAGGAGGTGGAGTCAGAGTTCAAACATGCACATATTTGCAGTCTGACCCTAGTCTTTACTACCTGCTTTTCCCTAAGACAAATTGTTTATATTTTGATTTTCTACAATGCATTCTCAATTTGCATATTCTTTTTCTACAATGCATTCTCAATTTGAAAGCCACAGGGACGTATAAACCACGGTTAACCAGAATAAATTTTACATAAATAATATAAATTTGTGCACACATCTAATATCAGATGCTAAAGCTTGTACAAGTTGATTGATTTAATTGGTTTACCCATTCCCGCACAATGACGCTTTTAGGCACCCCTTAAGAAAAATAATTGGGAAAGACAAAATTGCTTGTAACAAGCAATTTCTTCATTTTGCCAAATGTTTTCTGCCCAGAAAGATGAAAATATCTCATGTGCAACTCCTTTAAATTTGGCACAGTCTAATATTTTGCCCTCCGATTGAAACACCACTTTCAACATTAAATCAGTTACTAAGCATTAATGACATTTCATCTGAGCAACCAGCTGCTCACCCTACTTAGACCTTATCATTTGCCGATTGGTAAGAAATTAATGATTTATCTTACTTGCCATTGGTAAGAAAGGAATGATATATCTTGGGAGGACCTAAAGAGGCAACAATCATTTCCACAAGCCTTCAGACACTTTACAAAGCTTGATCATGTAGTGAAATTCTGGTTATATTTATTTCATATTCATCAATGAAAAGGGTATTTGGTAAATTCCCATGGACATGTGAAGCCATTTTTTAAAAAAGGAAATAACGGAATGTATTTCCGTGAGTATCATTGTATTTATTTTGATCAGAAAAGCTCTTTGTATGGTAACTCATACGTATATCCGGAATTAGGGTATATCCAAAAAATACACTTTCATATCGGCTCATTTACGATTATAAGCACGTAAAAAGTCACTTCACTTTTAAATTTAGCTCATCAATTAAAATAAAGTAATCTCTAGATCAGCTACTGGGTTTTAACATTGATGACACGTAGTAAGAGCTGCCAACAACCTGTTAATGTTTTCCTTACCGATATCTCGATTTTTTCACCGGAACTACCCAAAGATTTCAGGGAGGTCAATCTAATACTAAAACTAAGTAACTCTGGATATCTGTAAGGACTCATTGTGCCAATTTTTCTTTTTTTAAATTAATCCATAATTGTAGTAGAAATGCTCTTGACAATCACAATTTTAGTGTTTGACCTTGAGCTTTGATGTTGACATTAGAACTATCCCAAAAATTCATTCAAATGGCACATCAACTCATGATGGAGAATAATTGTGCCAAGTTATTTTGAAATACATCCATAAATGTAGGAGTAATTTTCTGGACAAACACAATTTTAGTGTTTGACCTTGAGCTGTGATCTTGACATTAGAACTATCCAAAAAGTTCTTTCAAATGGCACATCTACTCATGGTGGAGAATAATTGTGCCAAGTTATTTGAAATACATCCATAAATGTAGGAGTAATTGTCCATACAAATTTGGACGGACAGACGGATGGACAGAGTAACAGACTAAGATACTAATGCACATACACCGACTTGTCATAGTGACAACTATGTTGTGCTCACCGCAAGCGGGCTCGAAAAAAAAGTTGCAGAAAACTGATTTTGATTCATAAGAGTTTAAAAATCTTGTCATCTTTGGGTAGAAAAAATTGTGGATATTGAAGAAATTGTCTTCTTCAAGCAATTTCTTTATTTCCTTATTTCTCACTTGTATTTTCTTGGGGGGGAGGGGGGGCAAAAGCTTTTTTTGTGGGAATGGGTTAATTGTTTAGAAAAAAGAACTCATTGCCTGGTGACTAGCTTAATTACAAGTGATTAATATTGAGTTGCCAAGATCAAATAACTTTTGTGAAGATGCATTGAGCATTTCCTGTGTAAATGGAAAAGATAAAGATAATATTTTCAAAGGCTTCTGATAAAAATTGAAAGGGCCCCATAACTTTAGCAAAATTGCATTGAGAATACCCTTGTTAATATATGGCTAAGACTGGGGTAATGTTGTCAAAAATTTCCAATGAAAATTATCAAGAGCCTAATTAATTTTTGCAGAAATGCATGTGCTAATGGATAAGGCAGAGATAGTGGTGTCAAAGATTAATATCACGATGTTTATTTACATATTTTCATAAGCCTAAATCTATTTCGAAGATAAGTTGGCTAGAAGGGTAAACAGAACCATATACATGTATATTCTGTTTTATGATCAAGTAATTTGTCAATCTTTCTGTAAGTTAGTGCGATAGAAAGATTGAGCCAAAATTGTGATCCTTTTAGTGGTAACAAGGAACATTTTTAGTTAGCAAGGCGTCTGCTTTGATAGCTTAAGTTAACAGACAACATTTTGAGGTTTTCTCTGAGTTCAACAAGTGCAAACTACCACTGGAGGCTTGAGCACTAAATATATTGAATGCTTACGCCATAAAAAGTAGTTCATATGTATTTCAGGTAATATTGCTACTCTGTCTGTATCTCAAGAAAACAAGCTTTGGAAAAAATGTGGACAATGAAGAAATTGCTTGTAACAAGCAATTTCTTCGATGTCCACAATTTTTTTCTTCTAATTTTAACAAGTCTGAGAAATTTGTCATGTTGTTATAGGTTAACTCATTGGCTACTTTACTTATCATGTTATGAGTATTGATAAAGAAGATTACCTAACAAAACTATGCTTTGCTAGCTTACAGTACTTTCAGTCCTTTGATTTGATTCTTGTCAACATTTTATTTAAGATCTCTGCAAGTTTTCAGCGATGGCAGTTTGAAAAGTTAGAAATGTGTCACAGACAAGGATGCCCTCTCATAATTGCTTGTCAAGTGACCTTCAGTTGTGACCTTCAACATGGGAGTATCCAACACAACTTTATGCATGACACTACAATCTGATCATTCTTCAAGGGGAGCAACTGTGACAAGTCATTTTTAAATCCATTGATCAAATTAATGTAGAAGATAGGCTCTAGACAAGAAATAAACAGACAGACACACACACACATTCACACAGAATTAACTATAAATATATAGGCTCGGCACTATAACATGATTGGGGAAAAAAGCTGAACCAAAACTGTGACCTGGAGAGTGGTAACATGGCAATTATCAATTTAGGCCCATTCTAACACAGCAAAATTTTAGACTGGTCCAAATTGAAAGAAGCTGCAGACGACATTTTCAAGTTGATGGAATTTTGAATTTTTCATCTTTTTAGATAGAAAACATTGTGGATAATGAAGTAATTGCTTGATACAAGCAATTTCTTCATTCTCCACAATGTTTTCCAAAGCTTTTTTCTTGAAGGGCCTAAAAAGGAGGGATTGAGTTGGAATGGGTTAAGCCCCACTTTGTGCCTTGTATTGACTGAATGTGACCCATATTCTTCATGGTCATAAGAACATTTTCAAAAAGTTAAAAAAAGAAAAATTCAAAAGTCTAGAATGATCACAATGAATTGTTGATGTCAACCCATGGAGGGACAACAGGATATGGACATTCAAGGACCAAAAATTAAATGACCGTTAAAGCTGTGTTTTGTTGGTAAGTTATCAATTTTATCATCAAAGTTCATCAGACTATCAGTTGCATCACACCTTGGGCTTGAAGTCCAAATTCAAAATGTGACTTCCTGCTGATTTTTGGAAAACTTAAGATGAACTGTTTGCCAAACCTATTTTTTTTTTAAGAAATATGATATATATGATAGCTATACAACTCTTAACCAATTATCAGACAAAAGAATTTTAAACTGGTGCAATTTCATAGTTACAGATGACAATTTAAAGTTGATGTAATTTCAAAAATCTTTGTCTTTAGGAATAGAAAACATTGTGGATAATGAAGTGATTGTATAAAGCAATTTCTTCAATTTCCAGAATTTTTTCAAAGTTTTTTTTCTTGAGGGAGTATTAAGAGGGGTTTGTGAGGGAATAAGTTAAGTACAAGAGCCGTCAGAAACAGATTATGCTTGACCTTGAGCTGTAACCTTGACCTTGGAGCTATCTTAAGATTTGTTTCAAATGGGACATCTACTCATGAAAGCGAACAAAAGTGCCAAGGTATATTGAAATCCCTCAACAATTGAAGGAGTTATGCTCTGGATATGCTTTATGTTCAAGTTCAAACTTGAGCTGTGACCTTGACCTTGAATTTATCTGAAGATTTGTTGCAAACTGCATATCTTTTCATGATAGAGAATAATTGTACCAACTTTTTTTGAAATCCATCTATAATTGAAGGAGCCTTTCTGTTGACAAGGTCAATTCTAACTGACCTTGAACTGTGTCCTTGACCTTCATTAAATTTGACCCAAGGGTTGTGGAGACGTGGAAGGGGACAAATGGACATACTGACAGATATAGTAGGGGTTATATGGTCACCCTTTGGGGAGCGTATAAAACATACCAAAACAATAAATAATGAATCACTTTCCATTTGGACATTCTCTTCTGACATAAGAATTTTCATTCATCCTTAGTCTACACTACAATTATTTTGTTTTGTAGAAAGCCTTAGTACCACGAGATAAAAACAAGAGCAAATCGTCTGTTTGCAAAAGCCCATATTCTATCCTTCATAATCTAGGTCAGAAAGGGGCAACATTCTTACAAATATGCTTTTTGTAAGTTATACCCTTCAATGAACAAAGTGCTCTTGATATAATTCACATGCAAGCCAAGTTTCAAGTAAATATCTTCAATAATGAGAGATTTGACCCTGGTTCAAGCTTGTAATTCAAATAGCACCAACAACGAAATCAACCAAGTCACATATTGTTCCAAAATATCCAAGATAAAACAAAATAAATTTCTCAAAACTCTATTTTCATTTATCAGGACAAGGGTTAATAATTAGTCTTTGATGATCTTCAAACGAATTACTAAGAAGAGAAAATCTGGTTACCACTTGTGTAGCATTCTGTAGAAATAAAACTCTGTCGGAACATTATTCATTAATCTTATAATCTGCACTTAGCCTAGTAAATCCTCAAGGGAGTTAATAAAAGTGAAATCTTAACAAATTCATAAGATAAAAAATCCATTGTATAGAAATTAACATGTGTTTTAAAGAAATCTTCCTAACAATTGTATATTAAAAGCTTATTACCCAATTCCCACGTAATGACCCTTTCTGACGCCCCTCATGAAAATTAATTGGGAAAACATTGTGTAAATGAAGACATTGCTTGAAACAAGCAATTTCTTTATTTTCCACAATAGTTTCTACCAAGAAAGTCTAAAACGTCTTAAATTTCATAAACTTTAAATTGTCATCTGCAATTCCTTTCAATTTGGACCAGTCTAAAATTTTGCCGCCTGGTAATGGGTTGAAGCATGATAAAAATTATCATCCTGTTCTTTTCAGAAGTTAGGACTGATAAGTGAGAGAAGTTTAGGGTTCCTGGTTCCTATCCCAGCCTCACAAGACAAGACATTTTGGACCCTCATCCATGCTTGGGTAGCTCTTAATCCATTACCAAACAGCAAAAATTTAGACTAGTCTGAATTCAAAGAAGCTGCAGACGACAATTTAAAATTGAGATGATTCTGAGTATTTTGGTCTTATGGTATAGAAAACAATGCTGGAAATGAAGAAATTGCTTGAAACAAGCAATTTATTCATTTCCAACATTATTTTCCTCAAGTCTTTTCTTGAGGGGGGGTTTAAAAGGATTATGTGGGAATGGGTTAACCAATTACAACAGTACAAAATTTTAGACTGGTCCAAATAAAAAGGAGTTGCATTGACAATGTGAAGTTCATAAAACATTAGATCTTTTCTATTTTCTGGGTAGAAAACATTGTCGAAACTATTGCAAGCAATTTTTTCAATTTATACAATGTTTACCAAATCATTTGCTCCATGTTCATCCATCCATAAACTTTTACTTAAAAAATCATCTCTTCACAAAGTACTGAATAGAATTCAATCAAATTTCACAGAAATGATCCTTGGGTGACCCTTTATCAGGTTCCTTCAAATAATTTTGAATGGATGAAAAACATGGCTGTATATATATGTATATAAGAAGAAAGCTTTGAAAACCTTTTTCTTAAAAACCAGTCAATTGATTTTGATCGAATTTCACAGGAACGATCCTTTGGTTACTTTTTATTAGAATTTTGATCTGATGAAAACATGGCTTAGATAGGCAGGGCTTATTTCCATATGTTGTATACAGTGAAACTTAAAAATTCCGTTTTTTTTTTTCTTAAATCCAATAGATTGACTTTACTAAATTTCTCAGGAATTATCCTTTGGAGACTCTTTATCAGATTTCTTCAATGAATTTGCTTGGATGAAAAACATGGCTTTTTGGTGGTGGTGGTTTGGGAAGGGGAGGAGGAAGGCTAATATCCATATATGGAATATATTGTGAAAACTTTATAAAATCTCAGAATCATGTTGATGGATTTTAACCAAATTTCACAGGAATGATCCTGAGGTGACTCTTTTACATTGATTTTTGATTGTAGTGGCTTATGTCCATTGCATGGGGGGCTGAGTTGAATAATAAATTTTGCCATTATATCACTGAAAGATTTTCAAATACAGGCTGATGAAAAGCATGGGATTCACTAAACATTAGCTTGTGTGGTATCATCATGACTTAAAGGTGTTATGATGCTCAACATGCAAACAATGATGACTGATTTACAAGCATCACATTCTGAAACCTCAAAGAAACTATTTCCAGTATGAAACATTAACCCTTGTCATGCTGAAACCAGAATTGTCCATTTTGGCAGAAGGTATAGGCAAAGATCAGCCTGCTAACAAGTGCAGTCTGATCTTAGTGTACAACTCCTGCCTGTCCTTTTCAAAAGAGAGTTGTTAATGGAATTAATTTTCAAAAGAAAGATTACTAATCCAAAACAAGTACTTCTACTCCTTTCAGCCCTTTGATTTTAATACAATTCTGAAAAAGATCTTATTCAGCAAGACAAGGGTGAACATCAGTTCATGAAGGAAGCCTGTTTATTATAGGATAACAATAATTATTTTATGATATATTCAGCAGCAGTTGCTGGATTTAGTTTCCAATTTCCCCCAGTATAATTTGTTTCTGAGAAAATACAATTATTTTTACCACTTGATTAAATATACAATCATCAGGTTATAAAATGGTCTCAGTGATTGTATTCTTCTATTTAGCATATTTCCTTTATTCTGCGAGATCATCATGCACTGATTTTATATACATTTTTTCCCATAAATTCACACTTTAAAGGTTATTTTTCTATCTTTTATTTTTTATCATAATATCTAATGAAAGAATACAAAATTTTACAATTTACAGCTGATGAAAAATTTAAAATCTTTGTCTTTTACGGTAGAAAACATTCAGGATAATGAAGAAATTGCTTGTAACAACCAATTTCTTAATCTGTTGTGGAAACAAGGCATTTCTTAGATTTGACCTGGTGACCTAACTTTCTTACACATTGTGACCCGAATTCAAACTTTTCCTAGAGATAGAGGAGACCAACATTTCGACAAAGTTTGAAGACATTTGGGCAAGGAATGTAGCCTCTAGAGTGGAAACAAGATGTCAATGTACGACAGATGACGGACACAGTATTATCACAAAAGCTCTTCTTGAGCATGTTTTGCTCAGGTGAACTAAAAACAAAATCAATTTTTCTGTATGCTTATTTTGGGCTCTATCAAAATATTTCACCAAAGATCTAACTCTTATAAGTACCACTGTGACCAGAACTGGTAGAACACTTGCATGAAGTTTGGTTTGGTATGCATCAGTTTCATGCAATGAACAATCTTTCATTAACCCTTGTCATGCTGTATAAATTACCTTACTGAATTGCTTTAAAATCAAAGGGCTGAAAGCACTGATCGAACTTGCTGTTCAAAAATCAATATTTCTTTTAGAAATAAATTTCATAAACAGCTCTGGCAGGAAAAGTACAGACAGGAGGTGTAGACCAAGATCAGACTGCACTTATGTGCAGGCTGATCTTGAGCTACAACTCCTGTCAAAACCGGAATATTACAGACTCAGCATGACAAGGGTTAATATTATGACGAAATTCATAAACCAACTTCCACCCTATAAATTCCTAATCTCAAGGCTTCTCATGAAAATTTTATTGAAAAAAAATGTGGAAAATGAAGCAATTTCTTCATTGTCCAAAATCTTTTCTACCCAAAAGGCAGAGATTTTTCTTAAATTTCACAAACCAGAAATAGTTGTCTGCAGCTACTTTGAATTTAGACCAGTCAAAAGTTTTGTTGTCTGAAAGTTGGTTAAATTTATTCATGTGCTTGCATGGTCTCACCAGAACTAAACTTGGGCTCTGAAATTTTTTGGTTTCGGTGTGATTAGAATGCATGGCCCTCTACTCTTCCCATTAACCCTTTCCTGTTTTATGAAATTTGAGACTGGTCCAATTTGAAAGAGGTTGCAGACGACAATGAAAAATGCATGCAATTTGAAATCTGACCATCCTATGTGGTAGAAAATATTGTGGGAAAAGGAGAAATTGCTTGTTACAAGCAATTTCTCCTTTTTCCAAAATGTTTTCTCAAGTATAAAATCACAGTGACGTAAAATCCCGGGTTTGTCCAGGAAAGGGTTAAAATGCACTGTCCTTACAGCCAAGCCAGTAGTATAAGTGGGGTTGCTGCAAATCCGTTTCAAGTGCTTTACCCATTCCCACACAATTCATTTTTAAGGCTCTTCGAAGAAAATGCTCTTAAAAACATTGTTACAAGTAAATTCTTCACTATCCACAATGATTTCTAACCAATAGGCAATTTTTCTTATATTTCATCAACATCAAATTGTTGTCTGCATCTTCTCTGATTTTGTACCAGTCTGAGATTTTGTCATAAAGTAATTGGTTAACAAGAGTACTACACCCAGCAGCTAACACTCAACTGCAAGATCTGGAGAGTGCAAAAAAAAAGTGGAAAAAGAGCTTGAATCTCATAATATTGATCCAAGAGTTATTTCCCAGGAGAGTGTGGATTACCCTTGTGATAAGGAACACACATACCAAGTTTGAAGTAAAGATTAAAGATTGCCAGCACAATAGATCAACATTTTTGTTCCAAAGCAGCCAAGTTTGAAATATATAGACATTTACATTACATTGATTTGCGCCAACTCTTCAAACAGTTATGAGCTAATTTAACCCATTCCCACACAATAAGATTTTAGACAAGTCCAAATTCAAAGAAGTTGCAGACGACAAATTTAAGTTGATGAAATCTTTAAAATCTTTGTTTTTTGAGGTACAAAATATTTTGGATAATGAAGAAATTGCTTGTAACAAGCAATTTCTTCATTTTCAACAATTGTTTTCCAAAGTTTTCATATTGAGGGGCGTTTAAAAGTGTCACTGTGTGGGAATGGGTTAAGAAAAGGGAAATGTATGATTCTAATAGAACACATATTCATAATGGATTTATCCCATTCCCACTTAACATATAATAGACTGGTCTAAACTGAAAGATGAAATTTAATTTTTTTCTTCGTATTTTCGATAGAAAACATTCTGGATAATGAAGAATTTGTTTGATACAAGCAATTTCTTCATATTCCACAATTTTTACCGAAGTCTTTTTGCTTGGGGGCGTCGAAAAGCATCACTGTTTAGGAATGGGTTAATGAGCTTTCAAATAAAAGCCTTTGAAATGATTTCGATATACTTTGAGGACACCCCTTTCTTGTTTTACAAAATTTTAGACATGCCAAAATTCAAAGGATTACCAGACAACAATATAAAATCAATTTTATTTGAAAAATCATTCAACAGGATAGAACATACTATGGAAAATGAAGTAATTGCTTGTAACAAGCAATTTCTTCTTTTTCCAAAATATTTTCTCAAGTATAAAATGAACAGGGATTGAACGGGAAAAGGTTAAGCTAATGACCCTTATCACAGTATTTAGTCATAGGGGAAGCTTCTATAATATAGTAAAAAAATCACAAGGATAACAAAATTTAACCTTTTCCCACATGATGAAAATTTAGACTAGTCCAAATTAAAAGAAGTTGCAGATGTCAATTAAGGTTGATGAAATTTCGGATTTTTTCAACTGTCTGGGTAGAAAACATCATGGAAAATGAAGAAATTGCTTGTAACAAGCAATTTCTTCATTTTTCACAATGTTTTCTCAATTGCTTTCCTTGAGGGGCATCAAAAGGTGTCACTGTGTGGGAATTGGTTAACAAATTTAAATTCCAGAATATTCTCAGACTTTCTTATCAGGTTAACATATCACTGAGCAATAAAGACAGTCAGAATGAGGTGATTATGTTCTGATAAACTGCTTTACACTGGTAACTGATTTTCTAAACTAGAAATTCAAAATGAAGAGGATTTTATGAAGGTACATAGACTTGATTGGAAGTGAATAAAAAGTACAAAGCAGTCCTTGTCAAACAAGAACAAAGTTCACAGGCTTTTTATTCAATCTAGCCTCAGTCATTTGATAGCTTAAGTTAACAGACAAAATTCTGAGGTCTTCTCAAAGTTGTAAGAGTGTAAACTGCCACTGGAGGCTTAACCACTAAATCCATTGAATGCTTACGCCATAAAAAGTAGATCATATGTTTTTCAGGAACATTGTAAACTCTGCCTGCATCTCAAATAAGCAGCTTTCTTAAACATTGTGGACAATGAAAAAATCCATTGCTTGTAACAAGCAATTTCTTCATTGTTCACAATTTTTCTGCCCTACAAGACAAAACTTTTCTTAATTCCACCAACTTGAAATTTTCCTCCACAACTTCTTTCAATATGAACCAGTCTTAGATGTGATGGATTACTTAACAAAACCATGCTTTGCTAGCTTACAGTACTTTCAGTATTTTGATTGTTTGTATTCTTTAACCCTTGTCATCCTGAACAAGCTAAATTCCTGATTTGACAGCATATATTGTAGCAGGGTTTTCCATGACCCTCTCCTTCTTTGAATTTGGACCCCCATTTTTCAGAAATGACCCCCAAAATAGCTAGACAGCCTTCTTTATCTTATTCGATAGGGGTCATAATGTGGCAAAATGACCCCCTGTTTTGAAAGTTGAGGGAAAACTCTGTTGTAGTTTACATGACCAGTCCTGTTAGTAATTTAAACCCTTGTAATGCTGTACCCGGAATATTCTTCCTTTGTGCAGTCTGATCTTAGTCTATACCACCTGATAATCAGTTATCACCAGATTTTGTCAGAAGATAAATTTTCAGTATACATATTGACCAATAATTTAGTACTTCCAGTGCTTTCAGCCCTTTGATTCTAATGGAAATCTGTTGTGGATTTAAGATTCAGCATGACCAGGGTTAAAGCACAACTTATTTATAAAATAAATTTTCCAAAGTAATGTTGACCCTCAATAAGCCTTTTCAGTGCTTTTAGCCCACAAGAAACCAAGAGAGCTAAAATAGCCCTGACTTGTTTGTCTGAGAATTATTTCATGATTTCTTTTAGTATGATAAGCTTAGCACTGTCATGGCCCCATTTTTTCATAAATCAATATTTCTCACACATTTTGCAAAGAGTTATCCAAAGATTTTTTGTCTCCGCCCATTCCCACACAATGACACTTTTGGAGGCCTTTCAAGAAAAACTCAATTAAACAGATTAAAGTGGCCGATCACTTTTAGAAATTATAGCTTGTATTATTTTTAATTGTTATTTGAATGTGTCACGGGTTTTGACTCGAGTAATAAAGTCGAAAGTAAAAAAGTATCCAAGTAGTTACTATTAGTTTGTTCTGAACATTTGATTAGCAATTTCTTTTATTTCAACGTAATTAATGTTTGGTATTCACATTATAGAAGATATGATATCAACAGTTTGACACTTTGAACCTGTACTTACACTTATAGTTTTATTTTTGTATGTAGAGTATTTATATATTCAAAAAACGAAAATAAAATAAACATGAATTACTTGACAACAAACGACTAAACCTCAGTATTACTACCTACCTGCTATTACGACCACTTTTAGTAAGTACTGCAAGTGGTCGTAATAGAGGGTTTTTACTGTATATGTAACTGTATAGCTTATCACTCCCGCAGTATACAGCTGGTATGCCGAGTTCTCAAAGTAGAAGACAAATTATTCAATATATAATTGAGACTCCATGTTTATGAAACGATGACGGCATCCTACACTAAGCAAGTTATTTGTAGGTGTTTTCGTATTTAAGAGGGGTCTTTAAGCGTTCTACGAATTACAAAGAAGCTCATATTACGCCATTTTCCAAATGCACAGTTGTTTGGGAGAGGCAGGTTTTGTAAAATAATAAATCAAACCTACTTCTCTTCTAACATAGTAACATCCTCCCAGATTTTCCAAACTGGGTAACACTGATTGACACCTACAGAGTCCATCAAAAATGATTTGAAAAACATTGTGTAAAATGAAGAAATTGCTTGTAACAAGCAATTTCTTTATTTTACACAATGTTTTCTACCAAGAAAGTTGAGAAAATCTAAAATTTCATGAACTATATAAAGTTGTCTGCAACTCCTTTCAATTTAGACTGGCGGTAATGGGTTGAGCACTGATTAACCCATTACCAGACGACACAATTTTAGACTGGCGCAATTTGAAAGAAGTTGCAGACAACAATTCAAAGTTTATCAAATTTGGGATTTTTTTCAACATTCTGGGAAGAAAATATTGTAGATAATGAAGAAATTGCTTGTGACAAGCAATTTCTTCATTTCCACAATTTATCCTAAGCTTTTTTTCTTGGGGGGGCGTCTAAAAGCGTCACTGAGTGGGAATGAGTTAAAACCTTCAGATCAGTATGACAGGAGCCAGTCTCAAGAGCCTTTTATTTTTTTGGTGACCATGGTCACAGAGTACAGCATCAGCTTCACTGACAAGCTGTCTCAAATTAGATTCTTGGGAAAAACTATGGTACTTGGTTCTTTCGTTGGCTCACTACCTAAAGTATTCCCAAGGAAGCAGAATCTCCAGGGATTAATCAAAGATGTTAGAGCTTGTTTCCCATATATTCAAAATAAGCAAGGTTAAAGTTTGTTTCATTAAATCAAAATGATAGGCTATAAACACAACAACTTATTCAAACTAGATAAGTATGGTTATCAATAAAATTGGGCGGATTAAATGACTCTTTGGTTATCTGAATTGATTTCAGTTTCGATAACAAATTACCATTCTTACCCATTACCAGACAACAAATTCAAGACTAATAAAGTTTTACAGAAGTTCCAGAAAACAATTAAAAATTGAAACGCTTCAGAACGGTTTCTGTCTTTCTGGGTAGAAAAACAGTATGGAAATTGCACTTTATAACATTTTCCACTTTGCTTTCTATACGTTTAGCCCATTTCCAGATATGTGCAGTGTGATCCAAATCTAAAGCACCTGTTTGTCCCTTTCAAACCAAAGTTGTTTGCCAGATTAATTTTCAGGAGAGATATTGACCAAAACCAAGTACATGTAATTCCTGTGCTTTCAGTGCTTTGATCTTACTACAAATTTGAAAGGGATTTTTACTCAGTATGACAATGATTATCTACTGCTAGTTCTTTCATCTATCAAAGAACATTGATTGTATGGCTTGAATCCATTGTGTAAAATGATTTCTTCAACTTTCTGGATAGAAAATATTGTGTAAAATGAAGAAATAACTTGTTACAAGCAATTTCTTCATTTTACACAATGTTGTCCCAATTGCCTTTCTTTGGGTCGTCAAAAAGCATCAATGTGTGGGAATGGGTTAACCCATTTAAACTTTTAGTTTCGTCTATTAACCCATTCCAACTCAACAAAATTTTAGACTGGTCCAAATTGAAAGAAGCTACAGACGGTATTTTCAAGTTGGTGGAATTTAAATTTTCTTTGTCCTTTTGGATAGAAAACATTGTGGATAATGAAGAAATTGCTTGATACAAGCAATTTCTTCATTTTCCACAATGTTTTCAAAAGCTTTTTTCTTTAGGGGCGTAAAAAGGAGGGCCTGTGTGGGAATGGGTTAAACACTAGCATTCTGATTGGTCAAAAAAATTATTAATAACTCCATGAACAAAATTTAGAACACGCAGTGATTTTTGTATGCTTCGGCACAAAATAGTCCCATACAAAATGGTATCAAAATTTGTAAAGCATTTGGGTTTTTTTCTCGATGCTATTAGATTATAAGAATGAAGAGAATATTTTTGTTTTCATGGAGGTATGAACTGAAAATTCCTAATCACACTATGTATGAATCCGCTTTGCGTATTCATACAGTGTGATTAGGTTTTTCGGTTCATACCTCCATGAAAATAAAAAAATATTCTCTTCATCTCTTAATTGTGTGGTAATGGGTTAAGGGCTCTGAAATGGAAACAATTATAAATATGTAGTTGAGTTACATGCCTGTTCAGTTTGAATCAATTTTAATTTAAATGTTTAGCCCAAAGTCTTAATGTTGTTTTGGTGAAGACTATGCAATTATTATGCTTCTCAAAGGGCGAGCATATAGCCGCCCCATTGTCTGTCAATCTGTTTTCTTAGTAATTTGTCCATTTGCTTGATATCTCCACATCCCTTGTGCCAAATTGGTTTGATTGCAATTTATCAAATCACAATATTTGTTCTCAGTCATGTGTAGGTGTGCAATTTGTAAACAAAAACATTATGCTCCTCAAATATAGCCCTGTCACAAAAAGTATAAAATAAACAAAAAAAAAGGGTTCAGACAGACCTGACATACGCAGAAGTTGGTGTATACTTGCTATATTCCAGACATTCTCACTTTTAACTTGGCATAATTGTGCTCTATCATGAATAGATGTACCCTTTGAAAAAAATCAGATAGCTCCAAGGTCAAGGTCACAGCTCATGAACAACATTGAAATTAAGCATTTCCAGAGTATAGCTCATTCAATTATTGTTGGATTTCAAAATAACTTTAGTCAATTACTATCTAGCATGAGTAGATGTGCAATTTGAAGCAAATCTTCAGATAGCTCCAAGGTCAGTCACATACCAAGGTTGAAAGTTAAAATTAAGCATGTCTAAAGCTTAGCTACTTCAATTATAGAGGGGTTTCAGTATAACTTGGCACAATTTTTCTATGTCATAAGAAGATATGCCATTTTGGGAAAAAAAATGGCTTGCTCCAAGGTCAAGGTCACAGGTCAAGATAAAAAAAAGCCATGTCTGGAGTAAAGCTTCTAAAATTATGGATTTAATTCAAAATAATTTTACACAATTATTCTCCAGCATGAGAAGATGTGCAGTTTGCAACAAATCTTCAGATAACTCAAAGGTCAAGGTCACAGCTCATGGTTGAACATGAAAAATCAGCATTTCCAGAAAATAGATCCTTTAATTATGGGTGGATTTGAAAATAACTTTACACTATTGTTGTCTGTCATGAGTTGATGTGCCATTTAAACAATTTATTCATGTAGTTCTGAGGTCAAGGCACAGCTCAAAGTCATACATTAAAATCTAGCATGTCCAAGGCATAGCTCTTTCAATTATACATGGATTTCAATATTACTTTTTAAAAATTTTCTCAGTCAAGAGTTGATGTGCAATTTAAAAAAAAAAATAGATAGTTAAAAGGTCAAGGTCACAGCTTAAGGTTAAAAATGAAATTAAGCATGTCTGGAGCATAGTTCCTAAAATTATGAATATGGATTTATTTCGAAATGACTTTGCACAATTGTTCTCAATTGTGAGTAGATATGCCATTTGAAACAAAGTTTTAGATAGCTCCAAGGTCAAGGTCACAGCTAAAGGATGTATGTTAAAATTTAGCATGTCTGGAATAGGGTAATAATACCTGCATCTGCTTCTGTCAGCCCGTCTGAACCCTTTTCCCTGTTTATTTTTTTACTTTTTGTGACAGGGCTATATTCGGGGAGCATATTAATCTATCTCTGACAGCTATTGTTTTTTATGTTTCTAAATCCAAAATTAATATTTTTCCTTAAATTTTTATTAAAAGTTGTCAACAAGACGTAAAAATGTTAAGTTATAATAGCCTGGAACCATAAGCGTTTTTCTGTTGGGAACAAAGTGAGACTTAGACTTAAACATACCACCAAATGAAAAAAAAATGTGTTCTTGAGATACAATATGTTGAAAAAAATTCAAAGGAGACAAGAGTAGATCTAACAGTTGACCCTTGTGCTGTATAAATTGCCTTACTGAATTGCCGTATAATCAAAGGTCTGAAAGCACTGATAGAAATTGTTGTTTAATAATCAATATTTCTTTTAGTAATCCATTTCATAAACAAATCTGGCAGGAAAAGTACAAGCAGGAGGTGTAGATCAAGATCTGACTGCACTGACTGAATATTCCGGGTTCAACGTGACAAGGGTTAATATTTCAACAGCAAGTGAATTGTTACAAGTAACTAACATCTTGCACTTGCAGGGTTTTCCCTCGACTTTCAAAACTGGGGGTCATCTTGCTACATTATGTCCCCTTTCAAATTAAATAAAGAAGGTTGCCCTATTAATTTTTGGGGTCATTTGTAAAAAAGGGGGTCCAAATTCAAAGAAACAGGGGGTCATGGAAAACCCTGCACTTGGTTTTCAAAAAATGTAAAAAACTTTGTAAGTAAAGTGGATGTTGGTTACCTGTATTGCCAGATGTCAAAATTTCACAAACTGAAGCTATTTTTCTTAAGAGGCTGCGGTCAGAATAAACAAGTTGCTGGACATGCTCACTGAGCCCTGATTTGTTTGTTTGTTCGAATGGGGTTTTACGCCACTTTCAACAATATTTCAGTTATATGGCGGCGGCTGGAGCACCTAACAATGGAATCCTGGTATTTCTCACACCAGTACTACCATTACATCCTTTCCTAGCCTCCAGCTGCTATCCCACATAGGTCTACGATTATCGACCCATTGGTGAGAGACAAATCATCGGAAAGGATGAGTGCCGCCGTTGGGGATCTAACCCGGGACCTCTAGATTGACAGTCCGACACACTACCAACTGCGCTATGACGGCGGCTCACTGAGCCCTGAAGGGAGGTTCCAATTGGATTTTAACCCATTACCAGACAACAAAATTTTAGACTGGTCCAAATTGAAAGGAGTTGCAGACTACAAATTAAAGTGTAAGAAATCGTAGAATTTTCAACTTCCTGGGTAGGAAACATTGTGGAATGTGAAGAAATTTGCTTGTTACAAGCAATTTCTTCATTTTCCACAACGTTTTCCAAGTAATTTTTCTTGAGAGGCATCAAAAGGCATCAATAAGTGGGAATGGGTTAAATGGCAAAATTTATTGCCAGTAACATATGTAACCAAAGAGTGAAATTGTTCCTTGGCAACCTAAACAGTGTAAATGCAGCTTGAATAAGCTGTAGTTACAACATTTAAATCCCAAAGTTACAAAAATGCTACACATAAATCGCTGCCAATGTTGGAGTTCAAAGTTCTCTTCTTGGCTAAATGAAGCTGCTGTCAGCGCATCAGACTCCAAATCTTCAATAATTGGATGTCATGGGTTTGATCCACAGCTACGGCACATATCCTTTCAGACATTTGTCTCTCACCAATGGGTGGATAATCGTAAACCTAAGTGGAATAGCAGCTGGAGGCTAGGAAAGGATGTAGTGGTAATACTGGTGTGAGAAAAACCAGGAATCCATTGTAAGGTGCACACCCGCCGCTATATGACTGAAATACTGTTAAAAGTGGTGTTAAACCCTATTCAATCAATCAATCAATTACCTAAATGAATGATTTGATAAAAACTGATTCTCTTGAGTGACTGATTGACAGCAGCCACCTTTCAACAGGATATTAACCCATTACCAGTGACGCCTTTTGATTCCCATCAAGAAAAACAATGGGGTAAACATTGTGCAAAATGAAGAAATTGCTAGTCGCAATGTTTTTGAAGGCTTATGAAATTGTTTTTGTATTAAGCAATTTTTTCATTATCCACAATGTTTTCTATCAAAAAGGTTGAAAAGGTACAAATTCCATTAATTTCAAATCATCCTCTGCAGCCTCTTTCAATTTGGATAACTCTAAAATTTTGTCGTCTGTTAATGGGTTAGATGATCAATTTAACACTGTTTCAAGTTTGTCATCTGCAAAATTTAAGTGCTTAGAAATCCTAAGATTTTCTTGCCAGTTAAATCACTGCTCATTTGCCCACAATCCTGAATTTTCAGGAACTGAAGAAAAAATATTGTTGGACAGAGAGAAACTGCTTGAAATAAATAACTTTTGCTTATCTCACATTTATTCATTTTTTCTTTCTATCCTATACTTTTAAATTAAGCACATTTTGAATTTGCCTCTTAACCCTTGTCATGCTGAATATTATTTTTTGTTTAGAACTGCATTGAAAATCAAAGGGCTGAAAGCACTGATAGGACCTAATTGTGAGTCAATATTTTTGTAAATGATTAAATAAACAACTCTGACTTAAACAAGTCAAACATGTGGTGTAGACTAAGATCAGACTGCATATATGTGCAGGCTGATCTTAGTTTATACCCCCTACCAAAGTAGGAGTATATTCAAGGCTCAGCATGACAAGGGTTAGATTGGACCATTATAAAATCTTACTTTCAGGAAGACAGTTTACCTACTCCCACACAATTCCACTTTTTGATACCCCTCAAGAAAAAATAGTCAGGAAAACATTGTGGTAAATGAAGAAATTTCTTGTAAACAAGCAATTTCTTCATTTTCAAAAATGTCTCTTACTCAAAAAGTTTAACCCTTTCCTGGTTAATCCCTGGTTTTTAAGTCCCTGTGATTTTGTAATTGAGAAAATATTGTGGAAAAAGAAGAAATTGCTTGTATCAAGCAATTTCTCCTTTTCCACAATATTTTCTAGCCTACTAAATGGTTATTTTTCAAATAAAGTCAACTTTAAATTTTCGTCTGCAAAATCTTTGAATTTGGACAGGTCTAAAATTTCGCAAAACAGGTAAGGGTTAAATAATCTGAGATTTCTTAACCCTTGAATTATTATCTGAAACTCCTTTGGACAATTCTAAAATTTTGCCATCTTGTAAAGGGTTAAACTCCACACAAGCACACACATGTATAATTCCACAAATGCTCACAAAAAATCCTTATATTTCCAGAGACCCTATCAGACAAAACCCACAAAAAAACATTTCATTCATAGAGTCAGTCAGCTATCATAAAGATGAGCTCATAGTTCCAGTTTCCAATAGCAACATTTTACAGGTAGATTGTCAGAGGATTTTCTTCCTGATTACTGGATTTTAACAAAATTATCTACAAATGCATTCAGTTGTGAGAAATGATAAAAGTAAACCCTTGTCATGCTGAATAAAATCAGTTTCAAAAATATATATTTAAATCAAAGGACTGTAAGCACTGGAAACTCTTACACAGCTCTAAAATTTCTTTAGATACTTAATTTTATGAACCACTCCTGCTAAACAGGGACAACTAGGTTGTGTAGACTAAGCTCAGACTACATGTATGTGCAAGCTGATCTTTGTCTATACCTCCAACCAAAACAGAAATATTCCAGATTCAGCATGACAAGGGTTAATACACAAGAGCATTAAATGGAGGTACCTTTGACTCACCTGTAGGGTACTTAACCCATTACCAGACAATAGAATTTTTGACTGATCCAAATCTAAAGAAGTTACAGATGATAGATCAAAGTGTATTTAAGAGCAAAATTCAATAGAAAGAATGAGAGCAAAAGGTGAATTGCATTTTTCAAGCATTTTCTACTTTTCTCGTGTTTTTTACCCAAATTTTGTTGTGTAGTAATGGGTTAAACGGTGTATTTCTTTAGTGCCTAAAGAAGCAGGATTGTGTGGTAATGTGTTAATGGAAGTGAATTTACACTATTCCCACATAATGCTACATTTTTACCAACTCAAGAAAAAAAATGTCGAAAAGATTGTGAGTCTAGAAATATGTCATAGACACAGATGCCACAGCTTAACCCATTCCCACAAAAAAAAATTTTGACTGGTCCAAATTTAAAGAATTTCCAGACAACAATTTAAGATTAATGAGATTTTAAATTCTTTCAATTTTCTGGGAAAAAACATTGTGCAAAATTAATGAATTGCTTGTTGCCAGCAATTTCTTCCTTTAACCCAATGTTTTCACAGATGCTTTTCTTGAAGGGCATCAAAATATGAAGGGCATCATTGTATGGGAATGAGTTAATTGCTTGTCACCTTGAACTTGGAAGCATCAAACAAAACTTTACCCAAAACACACGGTACTAATCAAGGCGAATAACTGGGGAATAATGTTATTTTGAAATTCACCAGTAAATAATCTCAAGCTTACAGTGGCACAGCCGCCTTTGTATGAATGAATGTTTGTTTACGCAACGTCAAGGTAACGTTGAGGTCACTTAAAAATGATACAACAACCTGGGATAACATCAGGTTTAACCCACCCCTTGGGCTTTAAACTGATAGTAATACAGTACAGCCAGCCAAGACTACAATGATTCAGAATGAATGAACATAGTACAATGTAGTCGGCTAAGAAGTCACTTGTAAAAATCAATCCTCAGGAATCCACTATGATTTCATCAAATTTATAAAAGGTACAAAATACAAACTAATTGCAAATACATAAATATACTGCCTAATACATTATTTGTTAGCAACCAAAACCTCATAACCACAGCCCATCTAATTATAGCTACAAAGCTCCGCCGATCTACCGATAATGCGATCAGTCATACATAAAAAGAAGCCTAAACATCCCAACCACAGGCTATCCATGGTGAAGCCATGATGCCCACAAATTTTGCAGTATAACACCATTTAATGTCAGAGTAGAACTTCGTGTCGGAGCTCCGTGGTTATGGTAAGTGGTCTGTCAACAGACGGATCGTTGCTGTCAATCACAAAAAATCGACAACCTCGTCATTCATTTAGACCAGAAGTGAACACTAAACTCCAACATAAAGGATGATTCAATAGAAATACAACCAGTGTCATTTTGGTTGCTAACAAATAATTTATTAGGCAGTATATTTATGCATTTGCAATTAGTTTGTTTTTGTTCCTTTTATGTATAAATTTGATGAAAACATGGTGTCTTCCTAGGGACTCACTTTTTACAAGCGACTTCTTAGTCTCCTGGTATGTTAATCAATTCTGAATCGTACTCTCAGGTGGCTGTACCATATTTCTATCGGTTTAAACCCCAAAGGGTGGGATAATCATGATGTTACCCTGATGTTGCGTAAACAAACATATTCATTCATAGGATACACCATAAAAGACGACTGTGCCGCTGAAAGCTTGTGATTATTTACTATCAAACAAACTTTGTCTCACTATGAGGAATTAAGTTCTTGATTAAAATTCACCAATCTATGTAGAAGATTTGTTCTGGACAAAAATTGGTACTCTCCTTTTCTCTCAATGTTTTTCCCAATTTCGTCCCTATTTATCAAATCAAACACACTTTGAATTGTCCTCTGATATATCTTTAGACAAGTCTAAAATTTTGTTGCTAGGAAATTATAGGATAAACTTAAACCTTGTTATGCTTCAAAAAATCCTCTTTAGAATTGCATAAAAATCAAAGGGCTGACAGTACTGTATGTAATCATTGTGGGTTGATAATTCTTTTGAAAATGTATGACATAAACAATTTTGGCTTAACCCTTTCCCGTTTTTTGAAATTTTAGACTGGTCCAAATTGAAAGAGGTTGCAGACAACAATGAATGTTGGATGCAATTTGAATTTAAACCATCCGGTGTGGGCAATTTTAAATTTTGTCATGTGGTAATGGGTTGACCCTTTCCTGGGATTTTATGTTGCTGTGAATTTATACTTGAGAAAATATTGTGGAAAAAGAACGAATTACTTTTAACAAGTAATTACTTTTAACAAGCAATTTCTTCTTTTCCAACAATATTTTCAACCACATAGGATGGTTTGATTTCAAATTGCATCCAATTTTCATTGTTGTCTGAAACCTCTTTCAATTTGGACCAAATAAAAATGGAAAGGCTTTAAGCACAGTAGTCTGTTTGCATTATTTTATTTTCCATGTTATTGAACACATTAGTTATTCCATATTTCTAAAAACAATGTAGGATGCCCAGGTAAACTATAGGTACTTTATCTATTGTTGATAACTGATGTGCCAAGAATATCATCACAAATAATGTTTATCATGTTTGAACTCTTAACCCTTGTCATGCTGAATACAAATCTGGTATAGAACTGCATAAAAATCAAAGGGCTGACAGCACTGGATGCACTGGGTTAACCCATTCCCACACCATGAGGCTCTTGGACACCCCTCAAGAACAACAATTTGGAAAATATTGTGGAAAATGAAGAAGTTGCTTGGGACAAGCAATTTTGTCATTTTTCAGAATGTTTTCTATGCAGACAGTTGAAAAATGTAAAATTTCATAAATTTTTAATTATCATCTGCAATACATCATATATAATTCATAGAACGCATAAAGACTCCACATTAATACAAAAACACCTACCAATAACATGCTTAGCGTAGATTCCGTCATGGTTTCAAAAAACAGTCTTTCAATCATATAGTGATTAATTTGCCTTCTACTTCGAGAACTCGGTATACCGGCTGTATACCCCCAGACTGATAAGCTATACAGTTACTTATTATATTTGAAGATGTTGTTTTATTATTATTTTGAATTAGCCTTTACAATCCATTACCAAACGTAGAAATTTGAACTAGTTATAGACCACAATTCAAATCGCTTTGAGATGAAAACTAAGGCCCAAATAGGGTAGAAATCATTGTGAAACAAGCAATTTCTCCTTTTCTCACTATGTTTTCTTAAAAACAATTCTCCAGGGTCGTAAAAAAGTGTGGTTGTATGGGAATGGGTTAAGCTTCAAATGGATCACGGACGGTTTAAAGGATATACAAAATCTCTCATTTGTTTCTTACAGGTAATAATTCTCAATGAATATTGCTAATGTAATATTGTCCAAGTTTCTTTAATGATATCTTTGTGCAATATCTTCAGAAAAGGATAATCTCTGAAAAAAGATGTATTGATCTTAAAAGCTAATAAGACTGGAATCAAGTGAATTTGATTTAAAATGATTTTCAGTAGTAAAATGCAGTGGCTTCCTGTCATTTTTCACACCAGTAACATGTACAACTGCAATAATAAATTTCGGTAATTACATATGTAGCTGCTCAGCAAACTTTACAGGCAAATTACTTATTGTATTTCTATCAGTGAAAGACAAAATTTTATGATGCATGTAAGAATGTTTATTTTTTTCGAACTTGTGATCTTGTTCAGGACTCTAGAATAGAAACATCCTGTGTTATATGTACCTATTAAACAAACCATGCTAGGTGAGAGGTTATGCTTAAAAAAGATTATCTATATGAAAATTGCTAGTTTGTACAATCACTCTTCTATGCCAACATATATGTCCATCATTAGTATGTTTAGTGCTTTGATTACTTCATGTAATTATGAACTATAAAAAAAAACAAGATGTGTTTGTGAAACACTATGCCCCCGAAACAGGAATTCTTTAGAAACAGGTAAAGGGTTAAAATTTTGACCTTGACCTTGATGAAATGACCTTCCCCAGTTGCGCCTTGTTACCTATCTACATACCAAATATTAGCATTGTAACTTAATCAGGGTTGAAGTTATAGGAAAATGTTTAGTTGGCAGGTTAAGTTTTGCAGACAGACAGACAGACGGACACCGGTAAAACAATATTACCCCGATCTTATCGATGCGGGGGGCATAAAAATTAAAATTAACTTTTGCATGATGTCAATAAAGTCATGATATTACCAATTTTACCACTAAAAAGTTATAAGCATACATGCATTAACCCATTTCAAAAGATAAAATTTTTAGACTAGTCAAAATTGACAGGTGATGAAGACAACAAAGTTTTGGTAATTATATAATTTCTTATTAGTCAGGGTAGAAAACATTGTGTAAAATTAAGTAATTGCTTCTTACAAGCAATTTCTTGTTTTACACAGTTCTCCCAATGCTCTCAATGCAAATGCATCTAACCAAATCCAATTAAATGCCATATTTACTCAAGAAAAAGCCAAAAGATCCATTGCGGGGGGGGTCAATAAATTATATTAACCTATACAAATTGGGTATTTTGAGCGAGCAAAGATAAAGTTTAAAAACCAAAATTGCCATTCGGGTTATGATAAGTGTCATACAATAGATTCTTCTGCAAGTTGTACTTTCGTGCTAACTAACGAAGGAATCTTCACATAAATATCAATCAATAAAGTTGAACATCACTTCAACATGCTAAGTACTCGAAATCCTTATGGAAGACGAGGTGGTTATCTGAAAACGTTTTTACAAAATTTTCCCGCCATTAAAAGTAAATGGAGGTTTCCGCATTCAAGGGAGGTAACTTACTTTATTATACGAAATCTTAAAACACGCATTTTGTCCCATTAAACCGCTCAGCCATTCTCGCAACCACGAGGAAAGTATCAACCCTCCTCAAAATGATTGCCACACAATGACGCTTTTTGAAACCAAAGCTTGTGGAAATTGAAAAAAATTGCTTGTTTTAAGCAATTTCTTCATTTCACTTAATATTTTCTACCCTTAAAGACCAAGATTTGTTTTTTTCCATCAACAAAAAATTTGGTCTGCAACTTCTTTCAATTAAGGCAAGTCTAAATTCTCTTGTGTGGGAATAGGTCTTGTCCGCTTGTTTCGGTCCTCTGACAAACTTTGGCAAACTTTGACTGTGTGCCATATTTCATTTTAAAACACTGAGCAATGTCAAGGTCCTATATCCATGAAAAATTACTTAGCATCCTTCTCAAAAAGTCTTACACGCCTTCTGAACAAATCTGTCTGTTAAAATATTTTGACCGAGCTGATGTGTTTCGGCTTTGGCAATTGCAGCAAAAAACAATGTAATGAGCATAGTGAATTTTGCTTATTCATTCCTTTTAGCAAATGAGCAATTAACGCATATAATTTTCTGTATCAAGTTTTAATCTAGAAGCAACAGTAACTCATTTTACTGCCTGATGTTCGGCTGCTGGGTGACGGGTGGATACAAAAAAAAAAGAAAAATAGTCTGAGTCGAACGATGAGTTAGTAAAACACCATGTCGTAAGAGCCCTTTTTCCTAAATGTGACCTTGATTAGTAACCTTGATCTTCGTCGATGCCATTAACTTTACAACCAACCGTGATGTAATGCAAAGAACTTACAAATATGACCCTCGAAACTGCATCGGTGTTTGAATAAGAGCAAAATGTTAAGTTTACAAAATTCGTTACTTTGATAGGTGACATTGACCTAGATGTATCAATCAGAAAGTGTATTCTTTTCATTAACTTTAGTAGCTACTGTCGAAAATAGTGTTCAAGCCCATTTTGTAGCAAAATGCAAGGTAATTCTAACAATATCCGATGATTTTACCATTTCTTTGGGATGTTGTCAAACGCGAACATGTAGTCTCATAGATAAGAAAATTTAAAAGCAAAGTCCCGACAAACTATGTTTGCCCCCTCCCCCCACACACACACCCCAGAAAGCCAAGTACTATGGGCTTCATCTCCACCAAATTCCTCTTTGAAATCTGCCATCAAACAGCGTCCTCAAACAAAGCATAATCAACTTATCTCGACCCTTAACACAAATTGTAGGTCTCTTAGAATTGCAGATCGAATCAAGGTCATCTCTAAATGACGCGGTCATAGCACAGTTGCTAGCGCGTCGGTACAAGGTTCGACCCAAGTCTCGAAAAGTATTCTTTCCACCATTTGTCTTCTCCAAATGGGTATATATTTATTAACATATTTTGGATGACCATCTGGAGGCTCGGAAGGGATGTAGTGGTAGTATTAATGTAAGAAATACCAGGAATCCATGGGCTATGAGCTCATGCCGCCGCGATATAAACAAAATACAGTTAAATGCGGTTTTAAACCCTATTAAACAAACCAGGTCATCTCCCAAAGTAAGACTGTGATTATATGTCGTACTGAAACATGGTTAATGCCCGAGATTACCATTCAAGAGATATTTCCAAACAGTCTTGATAACACAATTTACAAAGATGATAGGCTGAATCAAAAGCGTGGGGTATTCTCTTTGTTATTAAGAATACGATCCTTTGTCAAGAACAATCCAAACAAAATTTAGTGTTGTGTGGTCAAAAATTTACTTCAAAGGCATTAAAGATACATATATTGCATCTTAATACAAGGCCCTTAAGCAAGATAGTCTTTCACTAGATGGAAGTGGGCTCCATGTCTAAAAAAATTCCTAGAAACAGTCATGTCTGGCTTTTGGAAGTTTTATTTTCCAAAGCATGGATTGGGAAACCCATTCACTAAACCTATGCTATAGTAACACGGATATTCATGACCTATTTCATGAGAAACAATCAGAATTTAACCACGAGCAAATGGTGAAACAGCCTAAGAGTGATAATCCGCAAACTATTCATAATATTCAAATACTCCCTAGCCTAGGGTCTTCAGATCATGAGATTGTATATCATGAGCTAAACATGAAAAGAGGAAAAAAAACTTCAAACAAGATATATTGTCATTTTCCAGGTGTTTTTATCAGGTGAGCACACTTACCCAAATAAAGCATGTATCAGTCTCACCTGAACTAAACAGACTGAATAACACATTCCATCGAGGCTAAGACAATCCAGGAAAAATCTCTCTCTTGAGATTCTGAAACTTGTCAGGAAATGGAATAATCTACATGTATATAGAGAGATCAAGAAAACAACTTCTCGTCACCAAGACAAAGTCTTGTCCTGTGAATCCCCAAAAAGTCCTCTCAAAATTAAATCCAGAGATGCCTATTGGCCATATTAGGACACAGCAAGGTGATCTTCCAAAACGACTCAAACCCTGACCAAAGGAAATTTTTCTACTGCTTTGTGACACACAATAAATCTAAATCCAGTGGCGTTGTGCCGCTATCAAGTACTGATGTCACCCATACTGACAGGTTTTCAAAAACCAGTATACTTCAACCTGATTTCTCCAGACTCCAACACCTACGGTTACACCAACTAGCTAAATCACCATGTCCCGGGTTCGATCCCCGGCGAATATCCTTTCCAACATTTGACTCCCACCAATGGGTGAAGAATCGTAAACCTAGGTAGGATGAGCAACTGGAGGCTCGAAAAGGATGTAGTAGTAGTACTGGTGTGAAAAATACTAGGAATCCATGCTTAGGTGCTCAGCCGTTAAACCCCATTCGATCATTCAAACATTTTCCCATATAAGTAACAAAATGTAAAAGTAAAAACAAAATATCAATCCAAATATCTCAGCGTCAACATAAGTGAGGACTGTCTTATTTTTAGTACCACCACCAGGAATCAAAGCGCTGAAAGCCTGAGATATGTATACATGAAATATATAACCTAGGCAGAAAACGTTTGAAGATCGGATTATCGGAGGTATCACTTTCTACCCAAATCTGCTGTCGACTATGCGCAGATTTGTCAATTTGTGCGCTAGGGGACACAACCTGCCCACAGGAATTTCTTCTCGCTTTTGAGGTTCTAACGTTATATTTACATGTATATCGTTATATATTTTTCACCCGATCAAAATTCTTTGAAGGAATCTGATAAAGGCCGCCAAAGGATTTTCCTGTGAATTTTGGTTGACTTATGTTCAGTACTTCTAAGAAGAAGGTTTTGAAAGTAAAAGATGGTAGACGGGCGGATGACGGACACCACATCATGGCAAAAGTCCGTTGGCTTTCAGCCAGTAGAGGAAGAGAGAGAGAGAGAGAGAGCTAGAGGGGAAGAGTAATGGAGCGTGTAGCCAGGTTCGGACTAGGAGGCTCTCGCGTGCGATGCGAATATTCTACTTCACAGACCAATTTCGTTATGTAACTATGCGTTTTATAATCTCCAGGTAAAGAGAGCGAGAGAGGGCGAGCGGTCGTTTATCAGTTTTACATGATTATGTACATCTCTCAAAAGCGATATGCAGACGTTGCATCCTTTTGGTAGAATTCGGAGGTATATATATTTAGACACAAAGTCCGAGCATGACCAAACTGTTGGCAGACAGTACGAATATGATCCTATGAATGACCAATTAATTTGTTAGTCGTGCGTAAAAGCGACAGCTTTGCTTATCAGCTCTATACAGCAACTTCGTTTTATCACTATAACTCTAGAATAAGTATTTTTTTATTTATTTATTTTTTTTTTTTTTTTTTTGTATAAAACAAAGGTCTTATTTTTATGAACAATATGATATGATTGTAAATACATGTATAATAATTGTCTAATTTATTTATATATCTGCTTTCTTTCTGTCCATTCACTCATCAATTTTGATAATTTTGCCAAATTCAGAACACTCACACGAAAGTATTGTATATCAAGCGCCAGCGTTCACTGCGTCATATCTCGCCTTCGTCCTTCTTGTCCCAATCGGGCGTATTAATTTATACTCGCATTCATTTATTTCGCCCCGATCCACATTCCATAAGGCAGGATATTATATCTATTGCATTAGATGTTCTTACATTGTTACATTAAACTCTGCGTGGGTTGAAATTTTGCAATCTCAGGCTAAAAATCACATTCTTAGGTTCATTGAAAAAATATGTCAAGACTAAAAGTGCGAAAGCCTATGAAATGTACGTCCCTCCCTATGTCGAATAATATTCCATTATCAGAAATACCTATTACACAGGATTGAAATAGTTTGTTTGAATGGGGTTTTACGCCGTTTTAACAATCTTTCAGTTATATCGCGGCGGCTGGAGCACCTAACAATGGAATCCTGGCATTTCTCACACCAGTACTACCATTACATCCCTTCCTAGCCTCCAGCTGCTATCCCACATAGGTCTACGATTATCGACCCATTGGTGAGAGACAAAAAGTCGGAAAGGAAGAGTGCCGCCGTCGGGAATCGAACCCGGGACCTCTAGATTGACAGCCCGACGCGCTACCAACTGCGCTATGACGACGGCTTGATTGAAATAGTACAAATATCAGTAGCAGGCTATGTATTAAACGACTACGGTTATACCAGCAGTGTATCTGATATGTTAACCAAAGCACTGAAAGTACTGCTATGTTGGGATGCGGTGAATGCGAATAGTAACTGAGAGAAACAGCCATTTCCTCTATATGCTTATTAACAATTAGTGAGCATGCTACCAAAAATTTTGGACTCATGTTTCAGACAGTACTAGAATTCAATCTATTAAGTATACGCGGTTAATATTCTAAAATTAAATATAATGAATAATTGTGTCAATTTTAAATAATTTATTTATGACAAGAGGATCCTTGGCCCCTCGTTGCTCACTTGAGATAAACACTCTTTTAAAGGGCTTGTCTAAGCAGTTCTCACAAACAGACTTTCAGATTTTCAGATATTCAATTGTTTACGTTATTTGAAAATCGGAGCACAAATAATGGAATATTTATTAAAAACTATAATTAGGTAAATTAGGTCGCAGTAAAAATTTATACATGTAATTAAATTTCTGACAAAAAGCTATTCAAAGTTTTACCTATTACACATATGGAAATGACCTCTGTCCATAGAAGGCATGTTTTTCATGCAATCAAAATATTTTTTCTTGTATGAAATAATAGGTCGCTCAATGATATTTCTTCTGAAACTTTGTCGAATTCCTTAGATAGTTTTCTTAGAAAAGGCACTTTAAACCATTTATAGAAATAAACTCCTAAAAAAGTCATGTCTTTTATCCAATCAAAATTTCTTGAGAAATTCTGAAAGTAGGTCGACAAGGATCGTTCAAGTGAAATTTTGTTGAAATCCATCCAGAGTTCTGAGGAGAAGATCTAAAAGTTGAAAGCTTACAGACGGACGCACACGCGTATGGACAGACACACACATGACAGACAAAACAGCCAGTAGCCCAAGTGACCTTCGATCTATACTGGTAAATCTGTCCCATTGACGATACCCTCCGATATTTGAAAATTAAACGTTTGATTAAGAAACAAACACTTTCTCCTTCTAATGTCATTACCACCATTTCCCTAAGGAATGTGCCAATGAGTGTTAATTATCAACTAAATTGCATATTTATAAAGAACAGTGACAGAGAGATTGTCTGTTGGGCGACCAAAACGTCGTAACCAAAGCTTGTCTTTAAATTTTTTTCCAAGATTATGGTCGACATAGGAGGATTCTTATTCTAGATATGGTATGATGTATCAGTTTGAATTGCGAGACACTGTTCTGTTTGTTTAGATTCTTCTCAAATTTTCTCAGGCTGTTTACTTAATATCTCTTCTGTTTCTGTTCATAAAGAAAGAGGGAGAAAGAGAATCGGCCACAGACAGCTATCGCGTCTAAAATACACCTTATTCAGCTGTTAGGTTTCGCGAGTTTCTCGAGGTTCTAAATTATTCAAATAATTTTATTTACTTTGTTTATAATTTCTTTTATTGAAAACCGTTGTCATTATTTACATCATTTAAATTTTACTCGAAAACCAATGAATTAATTATCAGTCATGTAAATTTTTCCTTTCTTTCCATTTCTTCGATTTCAACACGACCAAATCAGTTATCAGCCTCATTACATGTACATTTAGACCATTGAAACGCGAGGGAATGACGGACCAATGATTTCTATATTTACATTTAGCTGTTTTATATCGATAGATTAGAACTGGCTCGCTAGTCAAGATCGCAAAGTGTCGTGAAGTATAGGTCACATGACTACCACATCTTATTTGAGATCGTGTGATTTCCAAATAAATAACGGCGAAGCACACTCACACACAAAAAAAAAATCATGTGCTGAATATTACCTAATTTCTCAATCATTTAAAGCAAACTCAAGCATCTGTAGAAGTCTCTTTACGAATATTTACATTATCTTTTACATGGACTGTATTTTTGTCGTCCGTTACAACTAACCGATTGGCAAGTCGACATGAGAAGTAATTCGAGGTGTATTCATATCTAAGAGATCATATGATATATGTAATTCGGAAACCCGGAATGAAAATAGTGTCCTTTTATAACGGGCAAACCTAAGAACAACGGAATAACTGTCATCTTTTTTTCTATATTGTACAAAATATAGGCCAACAAAGTAGCAGTCGATCACCAAGATTTTGATTTTAACTATTTATAAAGTTAGCCTGAAGTACTGTGCATGCTCTACACTCTCTTTCGGGCAACTAACACACTTTATGACTAACAACTGCTCCTGGCAGTGCCGGCCTAAATCAATCCGGATCGATTTTCCGGCAGATAAAAGCTGAAGGTAAAATTCGCTGTAAAAATGTACAGAATAGCATATGCAGGCAAATGGTTGTTTTATGTCGCCTTTTCACCATAAGATGTTTTAAACAATTTACATTCCGAGCTTCCTGATTTAATATTTCATTGAACACGTACTGTTGAGACGAGAATCTTAATTGTACGTATGTTTTTGCCCGAACTGTAATTAGTATTAATACTTGTGGGACAAATTATGAATAAACATGCGATTGGGATTAAAAAAGTGTACTCTACAGGATATTCATATAAATATAAATGTTTTAATAGGTAAGTCGGTAATCATAATCGCATGTAACTTGAATTTCTTTTCTGAGTAGAAAACTCATTTATTGAAATTTCTACTGCTTTAGTTGATTGTTATTTCAAGGACTAGTTGACAGAATTTTACAATAAATATACTGTACTTTTAGATTTCAACGTAAAATACGAAACTATTTGTACGTAGGTGTAAAGTTGATAAACAAACTACATGTATACATATTAGCTAATATTTCATATACTCTACATGTTTGCTTCTTTTCCTTTTAGTCTGGTGGTTTTGATAATGTTAGCTATGAACATTAAACAGGGGTAACCCTACCTTTATAGAAAAAAGTAGCTCCTTGTTTTCGAAGTGAAATTATATACCATCACTATCATCACTGCGAATATAACACACACAAAAAGCATTGTAATTCTCAATTCTCGGTAACCAAAAGAAATTGTGTTAGAAAAGAAACATAACGACAAAAGCTAAACAAAAAACGCACAATATGGCCTTTTCTTATTGAGTAGGGATTTAGGCTGAGGGCAAGTATTTCACACGATGATTAGCCGCTAGCCGATGAAAGAAAAGACATATCAGCTGAAAAGTGCCATTTTTAAGTTGGAAAGTGGAGCAATTCCAACTTAGATTTAGCAAAACAGCAAAATGAACATAAGACAATTTCATTTCGGGTTTTTTGATAACACATATCACGTAATCTCTTAGATATGAATACACCTCGGGTTGCTTCTCATCTCAACTTGCCAAGGACAATCAGTTAGTTGTAGCCGAAGACAATAATATGGCACATGTAAAGGATGATATAAAATTCGTTTGGAGACTTCTAAACATGCTTTAGTTTGCTTTAAATTATTGAAAAATAAGGTAATAATCAGCGCAGTAATTTGTTTTTTGTGATTCCCCGTCCCGTGTTTGGTAATCACGTGATCTCAAGTGACATGTGGTAGTCATGTGACCATAGAAAGGCAATGTTTACAAATATGGCTCATGTCGTAAATGCATTTTAACAATAATCACGCCGCCCAGTGCTTTAAAACATTCTAGAGCGATTAAGGGGGATAGTAGGCATCAAGCAAACGCGATTATTGTGGGATTTACAGGTTTTACTCAATAAAAATCAAATAGATGCATAACGAAAGTAGAAGATTTTGAAAATTGGAATGTAAACATCAACTTCTGGTTTCTACTTATTTACTAAATAATCACGCTTTATTATGTCGTTATTTACAAGTTTAAATCAATAATACCACATCACACCTTTAACATGTGTCATCTAGCTTTCAGCTTGGTCCTTTTTACTTAAGACTTTTTACGGTTCTAAAGCCGAATAACGAATAAGGAAATCGCGCGACTACAGGGCGCCGAAGATAATTTGATACTATCTTCATCATATTACAGGAATTTTTAGGAAAAGGACAAAACTACCATGTTTTAGATTATTGAAAAATAAGGTAATAATCAGCGCAGTAATATTTTTTTTGTGTGTGTGTGATTTGCCGTCCCGTGTTTGGTAATCACGTGATCTCAAGTGACATGTGGTAGTCATGTGACCATAGATAGGCAATGTTTACAAATATGGCTCATTTACAATAATCACGCCGCCCAGTGCTTTAAAACGTTCTAGAGCAATTAAGGGGGGTCGTAGGCATCAAGCAAACGCGATTATTTAGGGATTTACAGGTTTTACTCATTTACTAGATGGTTGTCCCAGGACAACTGCTGTCTAGCCCGCAAACTTTTGCAGTTATCATGCTCCAGATAAGCACAATTTTAGTGTTTGACCTTGAGCTTTGACATGTAACTTGAAGCTATCCAAAAGATTCTTTCAAATGGCACAACTACTCATTTGGAGAAAAATTGTGCCAATTTATCTTGAAATCCATCCATAATTGTAGCAGAAATGCTCCGGACAAATACAATTTTAGTGCTTGACCTTGAGCTGCGACCTTGAACTTGAAGCTATCCAAAAAATTCTCTCAAATGGCACATCTACTCATGATGGAGAAAAATTGTGCCAAGTTATTTTGAAATCCATCCATAAATGTAGGAGTAATTGTCCGGACAAATTCGGACGGACGGACGGACTAACGGACTAACTAACGCACATACACCGACTTGTCATAGTAACAACTATGTCTCGCAACGTAAGCGGGCTCGACAAAAATCAAATAGATGCAAAACGGAAGTATAAGATTTAGAAAATTAGAATGTAAACATATCGAATTCCGGTTTCTACTTATTTACTAAATAATTACGCTTTATTATGTCCTTATTTACAAGTTTAAATCAATAATAACACATCAAACCTTTAACAAGTGTTGGTCCTATTTATTTAAGATTTTTTACGGTTCTTAAGCCGAATAGCGAATAAGGAAATCGCGCGACTACAGGGCGCCGAAGATTATTTGATACTATCTTCATCATATTATAGGAATTTTAAGGAAAAGGGCAAAACTACCATGTGCAAACAATAACGTTACAATAACGTTAACGTCTTTTTTTTTTCTTTGAATTTTACTCACAACGCTTTTTTATATTCTTTTTTCCTAAGTCTAAACCGGTATTTCAAATCGATCACCCGGAAACAAGTATCCACGCATTTCCGCAAGTTTCCAAGTATACTCATAAACTTGAAGTGAAAATCTACGTGAGTTTAGTATGATCGTTACAGAATTGGCCGAGTTGAGGATCAAAAAATCATCCAGGTCTTTGATTTCTTACTGTAGAAGCTGTTATTCTCTGTTTTCAAGGAGGTTGATCAAAAGGAGAATGTTATGCTTGAAAGTTCAAATTTTGCTGTTCGTGACACGAGCTTATAACACATTCAAAAATGATAAAATCTTAGACCAGTCCAAATTCAAAGAAGTAGCAGACGACAATTGTAAGTTGATGAAATCTTTAAAATCCTGGTCTTTTTGGACAGAATACATTGTGGATAATGACGAAATTGCTTGTAACAAGCAACTCCTTCATTTTCCACAATGTTTTCCAAAGCTTTCATAATGAGGGTCATTTAAAAGCGTCACTGTCTGAATATGTGTTAAGACAATGCTAGTTTGTGATTTATGTATGTGGATTTATGTTTTTGTTCGTTTTTAACGCACATATGTACACGAATGGGAATGCTGGTTGAACCCTTTCCTGTTTTTTTTTTTTAAATTTAGACTGGTCTAAATTGAAAGAGGTTACAGAGGACAATGATAAGTGGATGCAATTTGAAATAAAACCAATCAATGTGATAGAAAATATTGTGGGAAAAGAAGAATTTGCTTGTTTCAAGCAATTTCTTCTTTTTCCACAATGTTTTCTCAAGTATAAAATCACAGTAACATAAAATCCAGTGTTTAAACAGGAAAGGGTTAAGCTAAAAGGAGGGAGGTCTACTCGGAAAGTAATAATTGAATTTGAACCGAATTCCACAGCTATGACCGTTTCAGCGCATTCCAACTTCTTAGTACTTTCAGTCCTTTTTGCACCTCTGAGCATAGGTGCATCTGCAGATGACATCTTTAAGGTCTATCATTAATCGCTTTATTCCTTATATTGACTCTTCTGGGGTCACAGCGTTTTACTAACATTCCTGCTCAACAATATTGTCTTCAATTATGATACTTTAGGAGCTGAAAACAATGGATTATTTATTGTATGGTAAAATATTAACTGGACAAATTCTGATATTAATGCAATCTGACTACCAAATGCAAATTACTTTAAGGAATCATTTCTAAGGCTGACTCTCATTTTGCTAGCCTATAAGAAAAGTATATGTTGTCTACGTAAATGATTTTGAATGAATTCTAGATGATCTAAAACACATGGTACTCACAGCAAACAATGTTCTTATATTTTTCTTCGAAGAAATATACAGTGTTAAAAGTAACGGCAACAACAGCGTTTCTCAATTATTCAGTGTCGAGCGATTACAGTGCTAACAGCATTTTGATTTGATAAATGAGTGCTGTAAGGGTCCACCATGAACTGAATTTTCAATACAGGACCCACAAGGGCTTCTTGCGAGCATTTTGCTTAGTTTCTGCCCATATTGGTTCCACGTTGGCATGCTTGGCGTGGAATATATATGTGCTCTGAGACGAAACTCGTGCCAAAAATAACATTACAATGCTCGAAATGTACCGTTTTTAGAGAGAGAGAGAGAGAATAATCAAAGTATTTTGAGAACTGTTATCGGTCGTCGCTGAGTACTTAAAAAGAGATTTGCATTTGTAAACGTGCTTTTCTTTTTAAGTGAGCTATTGTGATCGGTCATTGTCCGTCCGTCCATATGTCAGTTTGTCCTTTCACAATCACAAAACAATATTCTCCTCCTAAATTAACCATGCAGTTTCAATGGTCTCCTTTTTCCATAGTCTTCAGTTTCCGTATTTCTCCAGACCGTCAGAAAACATTATTGTGTAGTAACGAGTCAATTACTAGTAAATGATACAATAATGGACACAATTATGCAGGCGTATAGATATGGCATGTGATTTCTGACTAAACAGTATCGTCTGCCACTGTCACGCTATCATTCTTTTATTCACTTGACTCTTTTGTTTGCATGAAACTCCATTTAGATGTAGATATTTTGCATTCTTCCCATGGAGCTTTCGGTCAAATGATGCTGTTAGGAGACTCCTCTGGCGCGTGGTAAGGTCGACTAGTTAATCATCACGTGGGTTAGTCTAGCTAAGATGTCGCAGCCCTCTTTCTGATAATCTGCTGGAAAGCAGATTAGCAGAAAGAGGGCTACGCTATCGCAGCTAGGGTTAGTCATGTGACACAAATCGACGCGCCGTTTTTCCTCCACTATACTTTGCTATTTTTGGAATTGTAAAACGAAACGAATAATTTTCCTATTAAACGAATCGAATGTTGCTATTTTGGTAAACGAATCGAATGTTCAACCCTTTATTAGATGCACTGAACATTTTTTGACTTATTCAAGAAATGTATACTATTACTAATGTTTACTATTAAGCAGTAATAATCGAAACGTTTTTTAACAGAATTGTTACAATTTATATGCGTTCAGTTGGCCTAAACCAGTTTTGATAAATTGGGTCGGGTTTTTTTATACTAAGCCTGTTTAAAAAATCCTGACTGGTAAAACGAATTAGTGTTGTAATTTTAGACATTTGGCATATGTTTTCTACGCCATTGCTTGAAAAAACTGTACATAATTATATTCTTTTATTAGTGTCAATAAGGAATGGTAACACGTAATGGAAAATTCAAATTACATTACTCAACAGCATATGTCTATCTAACAAACACTAAGAAATCAAAGTGCTGCAAGCGCTGTAATCAGCCGTCCCTGAATGTTTTAGCAATGCTGTTTAAATGTTGTTATAGTTTGAAGAAGGCATCATTTTCTCCACTGGCAAAAGGGATTCGAGCTTTTGTTATAGCAGTGAGTCTGTCGTGAGTGTGTGCGTGCGTCAGCCGGTAAGTGCGTTAACTTTTTCTTAGTAAGTCTTCTTCTAAAAAGCTTCTGGTCAGATCTCATCCAAACTTCACAGGGGTGTTCCCTATGTGATACGCTTTCATTTTCCTTCAAATAATTACGTTTTTTAAGAACTCTGGTTGCCATGGCAACCAAAGAAGAAGACCTTCAAAATCATTATCTACCTAACTCTTCGTTTGAGTTGTTTTGCAGAATTGTTCCTTGTCTCATGATTTACCAAATTCTATAAAATTATTTCGATGTGTCAAAATACACGGCTTTTTTTTGGGCTCTTTTTCCATGTGCAGTATGAAAGTGTAGTTGTAAAATTATAGAGACAATACATAAACATATTGTTTTGTATTGTATGTAGTGAAAATGCTGTTATTAAATGAATTAGTGAATTATCTTCCTTGTATCTTTCATCTTAGTAGGAAAAAAGAATTGTTGTTAATATTAACTAGCACAGTTGCTTGAAAATAATGTATTAGATTGTTCCTGTTGGTAAGATATCGTAGAAGATTATCTAAATTGATGAAACTTTAAAAACTTAATGGAAATTAGTCCAGATTGAATGAACGAAAGCTAGGGCTATTATGGGCGGAGCTTATTTTCCATATACAGTCAAATCTTTGCACAGCAGTCACTAAAGAGAAGTTGTAAAATTGGCTGATATACACAGTAAACCCTATTTTTTCTTATATAGTTTTTGAATCTTATTTTAATAAGTGGAATTCAATGTTTCATTTAAGAATTGATTCACTGTGTCATTTTCTTCAATATTGCTTTAAATAAAGTAAGAAGTAACATAATTTGTTAAATTGGCAAAAACATATCATTTTAGACTCTAATTAGGAAAATTTCTTTTTGATGCAAGACTTTAAAAATGTTTACTTGCAGGCCTATCCCTATGTATCAGGTTGATGTGTGGGGTTTTTCTTGTAAAATTGAAAAAGAATAAAAACCCGAATTGAATGCAAAATATATACATTTAACTTTCGTCTAAGTTTCAGTCAGCCTCAGAGTTTAATGGACATCAAGCCAAAAACTACAATTGTTAAAGCCAAAATCAATAAGAAAAACATACTCGACATGAAGCCCTAAAGCATAACAAGAGGACCATGATGGTCCTAAATCGCTCCCCTGAGTATGATGGTTTTGATATATACAAAATAACAAAGCCCTCTGTCTAATTATTTTGGAGAAGATGTTTAACGATTTCTCTTTAAATCCTAGGTATATTGATGATCCCACAATATAGCACTAATTTCCTGAATATGGTAATGCTATGATGTAAAGACATCAATACATACCAAGTATAAAAGTTCTAGGCCTAATGGTTTAGGAGAAGGTTTTCAAAGATATCATTATTTACTCCTAACTAAAATTAGGGATTGCACAGAAAATGGCTATTTTTTTAAGTAATTTGGTAGAGGGTCAATGGGTGATACTATGTACTAAATATCAAAGCTTTAGGCTCTATGGTTCGGGAGAAGAAGATTTTCAAAGATTTCCTTCTTTATTTCTATGTAAAATCAGGGATCAAAAAGAAAAATGCTAATTTTCAGAATATGGTAATTCTTTGAAGTATTTTGGTAGAGGGCCAATAGATGATGATGCATACCAAATATCAAAGCTCTAGTCCTTAGTGTTTGGGAGAAGAAGATTTTTAAAGGTTTCCTTCTTTTATTTTATGTAAGATCAGGGATCACAAAGAAAAGGGCTTATTTCAGAATACGGTAATTCTTTGAAGTATTTGGTAGGGGGTTAATAGATATTTATTTGTACCAAATATCAAAGCTCTAGGCCTTATGGTTTGGGACAAGAAGATTTTTAAAGATTTCCTTCTTTTATTCTTTGTAAAATCACGAATTGCCCAGAAGAGGGCTAATTTTCAGAATACGGTAATTCTTTGAAGTATTTCAGTAGAGGGTCAATAGATGATGAATTGTACCAAATAGAGGGTTAATAGATGATGTTGTATGCCAAATATCAAAGCTCTAGCCCTTTTGGTTTGGGACAGGAAGATTTTAAAAGATTTCCTTCTTTTATTCTATGTAAAATCACGAATTGCCCAGAATTTTCAGAATACGGTTATTCTTTGAAGTATTTTGGTAGAGGGTCAATAGATGATGATTTGTACCAAATATCAAATCTCTAGGCCTTATGGTTTAAGAGAAGAAGATTTTTAAAGATTTCCTTCTTTATTTCTATGTAAAATCAGGGATCGCCTAGAAAAGGGCTAATTTTCAGAATACGGTAATTCTTTGAAGTATTTTGGTAAAGGGTCAATAGATGATGATTTTTATCATATATCTAAGCTCTAGGCCTTACCGCTTTGGGGGAGAAGATTTTTTAAGTTTTTTCACTCCGTTGCCATGGTAACCAGAGTTCTTCATGTATTTCAATTCTTTGATGTATTTTGAAAGAGCATGACCTAAGGATCATTTCTGTAAAGTTTTGTTGAAATTCCATGGTTAGTTTAGGAGGAGAAGATTTTTTGTAATTGTGAACGGACGGACGGACGGACGATGGACGATGACCGATCACAGTTGCTCCTCCAGAGCACTTCGTGCTCAGGTAAGCTAAAAAAGCATGACCATTAAAAATACCAGATCACAATAATTCACGGAAAGCCTACAATTCACGAGAGAAACTTTGCTATATTAAATCATGACCCACCACAATTTAAGTATTTGTGTACAAATTATGGCGTCAGCGATGACGTTTTTACTTTCGGCAGTCATTCAAACAACTAGCTCGGTCACGGTGATTAACGAAAACGTCGGTAAAACTTAGTCATACGCACCAGTCCTGTCTATGTAACAATAAAGCCGAATATTAGCTAGCATTTCCGGTAAAGAATCGGGTGCATTCAAAGATTATAAACAATCACGAGTTGAATTTGATAAATACACATAATACTCTTTCTACAGAGCTCCGCTCATAATCTCCTTTTGCTTATTGGTATTAAAAAGGCTCTTGTTTGATTAAATTACCAAATGAAAGATAAACTATTTAAACTATTTTCCTTCTTCGGGTGTAAGATATAGCTGTAAGGGCTTGTGTGCCCTCTAAATACATGTTTGAAATATTCTCAACTTTGAAGACCAAGCGAATTGAGGCATATTTTTCTAAAGATGCCCAAGATTTTTTAGTTATATACTCTTATGAAGGAGAGAAAAGACTATTTTGATATCATCATCCGTACGCAAAATGTTCGACCCAAACCCGACATGATATGTACATCTTGTGCATATATATATTTTCTATCCGGATTTAAGTTTATTAATTTAGTATTCATTTCAAATTTCAACTGGGATTTTAAGTTCAATAATTTGTATAATCTAAGTACTTAAAGTACCTTTGATGAGAGCAAGAAACTAGATTTACACGATAAGAAGTTACTGTCTACCCAATCAATTCCGTCCTCTCCAATTTTATGACGATTTTTAAAAATGCATTCCAGAGCTTACTGTGCAACGCTGAGAAGAAACATGCTCTGATGTCTATAAAAAGTGGGGAAAATATTCATATTTCAAAACACATTTTACCTCAGATAATCTATGCTTCTTTTTGGTAACCTGTGTGATATAAAGTCAAATGTAAGAAAATGGTACCTATATGCATGATCCAAACACACTATGCTTTGAAAATAGAACTCTCTAACACAGAATTTACTTGAATTGGTCTCCTCTACGTGGATTGATCTCATTTGTTCAGTCAAGGGCCAGCAGACTTATGTCTATAAATAGTAATGAGAACCAGACAGTCTGTATGTTGCCGCAACTCTAAGGCCCATCGGAGCTTTGATTTTTCTTTAGGTATTGACAACATCAATTCAAATTATTAGTAAGTGGTGAAGGCTAACGGTCGAATCGGTTATGCCCAAAGCTTATCTATAGTTTGATAAATAGAGGTGGGAAAAATAGAATTAAGTGGATTCATTTATAATAAGGACATAGAAAACAGATTTCTTTCAACGAACTTTCGACGAATATTCCACGAATTTCAACGACATTGTCATTCGACGAAAATGCGGTTTCGGCAAGATGGTTTTCGATGAAATATCACGGATCCCTCATTTCAACACCTATGGCTTGTTCTATCGTATGGAATTACCCTTGATATAATACAATACAATACAGAAGATAATTGGTAATGCATGTCAGCTTTCATTTAACACCTTGTCGGAAAAGGTATGGAAATTCTAATTGAATAAATTTAGACTGGCTGCTGTTTACGGGACATATATAGAAAAAAAAACATTTAGGGTGGCATCTCGCCGATTTTAATAACTGCTGTTCACATTATATAGGTACTTATAGAAAAAATTGCATATGGGGAAATGAGGGGGGCCTTTTTCACAGATGCTGTTCAGTTGTATGTGCTCACTCAGATGTTATGTAGTCGTTAGATTATGTTTGATTCATTGTGTAAGATTGACAACTTACTGTCATATGAATAGATTCAAATCTTAGAAATATTCTCAATTATCTTCCCTCCGAGGAAGGAAAAAGAGTTAAAATCATGATCGTTTGTTTGGGTCTTAAATCAAACAAGAGCCTTCTAAACCCATTCCCAAACAACAAAATTTTAGACCAGTCCAAATTGAAAGGAGCTGCAGACGACAATTTCAAGTTGATGTAATTTTAATCTTTTTTCGTCTTTTAGGGTAGAAAACATTGTGGATAATAAAGAAATTGCTTGATACAAGCAATTTCTTCATTTTCCACAATGTTTTCCAAAGCTCTTTAATTGCGGGGCGTGAAAAGGAGGTCTTGAGTTGGAATGGGTTAATATCAATATGCAAAATTAGGGTATGATTGCAGTTCTCTGGAACCATAGGGGTCCGTAATTCGAGTTCCTTCCACCCCATAGACCAATATCATAAAAAAGGGATTATTCTTCATTTAGCCCAATCACTTACCCATATGTACGAAAAATGCTATATCTTTTTCGAATGAACAGATAATTGAATCATTCTTTCAAATAATGAAAGCAAACACATTTTTCTACAAAGTAAGTACAAAGTAAGTACATATGTTTTTGGACTGTTAGTGCAAATTGACTGTAACAGAGCCTTGAATTTAATATTTTGCTGAAATTCTGTGTCATTGACAAGGGTGCGTACATCGACTTTCAAGATATAAAACGGCTTTAGGTCAAATTAAACACGATTTTATCTTTACATACATTTAAAATAAGTTTAAACTTTCAACTAACATATCACACTTGTTTCCTTTGATGCATTGCAATTCTAAGATCAACGAATTTCTCGTTCAGTTTGAATATTTACGAAGGGGCAGACATTTAAAAGGCGTGTGATGCTGTTTTGCAACACGTACTTTCATTTGCCGATTTGTATTGACAGTCTGGCGGGAAACTGATCGGCCAATCGAATCACCTGTTACGTCTAGACCCAAGATGTATGTCTAGATACGAAATAAGACGGCTGACTCAAAATTCATTGAACTCTGATTATCCAAGACCAGTGTGATATGTTTTTTCTCGAGTACAGTACTCTTGTGACCCATAGAATATGTCAACGTGTTATTAACCAGTTTGGCCAACCCATACTCTAAACATTTTGTCATGTTGGATAGAAAACGTTGTGGATAATGAAGAAATTACTTGTAGCAAACAATTTCTTCAAATTTTAGACTAGTCCAAATTGAAAGAAGCTGCAGTGATAAACAAAAGTTGATGGTATTTTAAACCCTTTTTGGATAGAAAAGATTGTGTAAAATGAAGAAATTGTTTGATACAAGCAATGTTATCATTTTCCACTAGGTGTTTTTTTCTTGACAGGCGTAAAAGGGTGGCTTGTGTGGTAAGGGGTTAATGAAAGATTGTACCCCATTCCCAAAAAGTATTAACCTGCACTATAAATAGGCTGCATTCTCGATCAACATATTTGTGCATATCCTAAATGATGCCTGTAATAGATGCTAAGTCCAATCTTCGAGCCATGAGTGTTGTTAATAGGCATTCTAAAGCCAATATATTGGTCCCAAATGTTACCAATCATAAGACAAAATACGTATTATATGAACCATATTGGTCAATAGTCAGCATATTGATACACGGTCCCAGATGGGGCCCATATGGTTAGCCCAAATCGGTTCGGTATACATCCTAGTCGTATATCCCGTATAGTTTCGCAGATATTTTTGCTGGCTGGGACATATGTATGTCCTCTGAAGCTCAGTTTCTTCACGTGTTGACAAATATGAGCGATTTGGTTAAAAAGAAAAACTAAATAACCCCCCCCCCGAATTAAGTCATATATTCAAATTCTGTTAATGTGTCGTATAATTTGTGTTTAATTTTAGTAATTTGTACAAACCTACCCTTAAGCATTGTTAATTTGCTGCTAATTAGAATTTTATGTAGGGCTGTCACTTAGTTTGCTACAAAATTAAAATTCTAAACTGAACGAAGGCCAGACAAGATATATTTATTTAATCATAATTATTCAAATATTTCTTTCCAACTAAAATCTAATGTATTCCTGCCCATGTCAACGTATAATCAGTACTAATGGTGGACGTTCCAGTTGGCATAGTAGAGTAACATAGTGCCCATTTTGGTGTTGAAAAGGGCATTTTTCATAAAGATAATCTGATTAATGCAGAATATCTTGCCTCGCCCGACTGGCTTGATGGGTTTTACAAGAGTTTCCCAATTCTAGTGTCCTGCACACGATCCCCAGTTCGGCCAAAAACTGGGGGAAAGCCATCGCATCTTGCATCATCTGTCTTTTAATGATGGTAACAGTAAAATATGTTGAGAACAAATACTGCAGATAATTCCCCAGAACGGAAAAATAGACTCATCTTTTTTGAAAAAAAATCAATAAAGTTTTTTTTTCTTTTTTTTCTTCAAATTGTAGCTGTCCAAACAAATGTCATAACTACAACAACCAATCAGCTGTAGTTACCATATTTACTTGACTAAAGACTATTTTTGTTACTCGCAGATCAATATAGTCTTTTTTTTGTTTTTGTTTTTGTTTTTGTTTTTTTATAATCAAATCAATTTTTTATAATGATTATTATTAAGATTGAAACCGACGCGAAGACATCAATAAGTTTCACCTAGTAAGCGTCATTAACTTTCTAAGATTTATCAGTGTACGTTCTCTAGTTGACATTATAGACATTTATTATATACCTAAAAAGATATAGAGTAAAACCTGTCTGTCAAATACAACTCGACAGAAAAAAAAAATCAATATTCGGCGTGTAGCAAAAAACCGTATTCGTCGAGTACCGTTAAACACTGACTTCTTTTTTTGTGTATTGACAATCCGGGTTTTTCGGAAAGTTGGTTATTTCTTAGCCATTTAAATGTCATTTCCTAAAAGGTATATAATAAAAGGAATATTACAATAATGTGTTTTTTTATTTGTTGTTATCGTGTTCTCGAATCTTGTGTAGGTATTTTTATTGGATTCGACCTGCGGTCTCATCCAATAAAAATACCTACACAATATTCTCGAACACGATAACACCGTATAGAAAAAGACACTGTGGTAATATTCCCTATATATCTCATAGAAAATGTACGAGTGTGCTTGTTGAAATATAATGAATAAGTGAAAATTCTTCATGAAAACATCTGACTTGAACGTGTTTTAGGGGATAATTACTTTAATCAGAGAAAAACAAGCCTAACAAATAAATATTCATGATGAAAACTAGCCTTGTATTGTTTCCTCTTCTCATCAGTCCACTGACAATCTGTAGATAACTTTTCAAATAGCACTAAGAAGTTTTAGAAATCTCCATCTGGCCAAAGAATCTTGAGCGAATTGACCCAGTTTCCGAAGATGGCGATAAGGGAATAACTTGGAGTTGAAGGACGAATTTTTTTAGGTACCGTATTTTCTTTGGAGCCATACAAATATCTGAAATATTTTATGGAGGGTATCAAGCTCGATCATCATCAATCTTTTCTTGTTTATAGCCATACGCAAACATTTAATCGATAATTGATATTTTGTTTACGATTTACGGGCACGTGCTTATTGTCATCCACAGATTATCGGAAACTGCTCCCTCGATAACGCCCCGAGCTTTATGTGTGGCTGACAATATAGCCACGCTTTCTACTTCTACTGGTCGTTATAATGTGACTAGAGCTATCAATCGAATTAAGGAGGTATGTAAAGGACAGTCGTTAACTTTTATTTTAACATAACATAACATTCACTTTATTTCACCCAGTAATGATACATACATTATACATGGGGATATTATACAAAACATTGTTACAGACTATTGAGGATAGAAATATTGAATCGGTTGGGATCGGGATCAGATAGCTTCAGGAAAGGTTTGGATTGGAAATCGGCGGGAATTTCCTTATAAGTCGCAGCAGAGATAGAGTACTACCAGTATCATTAAATGATCATTTCTTGATATGTTTAGATTTACAAAGTATGGCAATCACAGCCACAAATGACATAGTTTGGGGCCTAAATGTTGGGTATGGCTTAAAATCTAAATACCACTGGACACGTGCGTTTCGCATGTATGCTATCGGATTTGTTTTCGAAAAGAACGAGAGAGAGAGCATATTTACCAGAGGATGAATTGTATGAGAGACAAAGGTAAGAAAGTTATTTGTTTTGTGTTAATTAAATTGCATGTCTTTATCCATTTGATTGAGTTCAAGTTCTATCTAAAGTTAAGCGAAGAGTCAGACCATTTGCAAACGCGGACCACTATCAGCCTTCACAAAGACTGATCTTGTTCCGCACAGCCATTGACTGTGATGCACATACGCGCGGACTAATATAAAAATACATATTTACTTTAGATTCAAACATTAGTTGATTTTTATGAGATCTTTTTCTTCACCAGAATACTGGTCTTAAATTCACGCAAGAGGTGCAGACAATGATCAGTTCATTCGAGGCTGATTCTTGTCCTCAGACCGGGCGAGTTTCAGTGTTTTTTGGCTTTTTCTAAATCAAAATTCTGTCTAAAGCCCGATCTCTATACATAAAACTGTATATCGTCGGTTTTCTTCCAAAACCCCGCAACAATAGCTTGATACAAGCTGTAGCTACGCGATTTGGGAAGGAACAAACGGTTACGGTTCTACATGGCTAGAGTTACGATGATGCAGTCGCAGTGACAAAATATTCTCAATTGCGGCTTGAATTTTGATATCGAAATGGGGCGAAATCAAAAAGGCATTTATAGATGACTGTAGTTACGACATTTGGAGTTAATACCTCATAGTAAGCTTATTTTGGTAAATGCAATGAATATTGACATATTTACTATTGCATGTCGCGGAATGTATAGATCATGTAATAAATTTTTGCATGATAATCCCTCCGAAATGTGCAAGGTTATTCAAAGTATGCTCATTCGAGGACTGCATCAATTTCGCGTAGTTCAATTCGGTGGCGTCACCATTCAAATTATGTAGATATTTTGTTCTAGGATCGTTGAAGTAGTCGCATGAAAGAAGATAGTGCCGTTCTGAGCCAATTTCGTCGCGCTGACAAATGCTACATTTGCGGTCTTCAAAAGCAGTGCCATCCCATCGTCCGGTTTCAATCGGTAGCTTATGGTTAGCGGTTCGAAATTTAAAAAGTCGCCTAGCGTAATGAATCGGCAATGATTTTAAATATGGTTCGGGCTCAATGCGTTCTTTTATAAGTTTGTATATTCGGCCTTTATTTGAATCGTTCATGGACGCATACTTGATTATATTGATCTATCAAAAATTGTTTGATTAATTTATGAGTGTTAAGTGGAATATCGCCATTGTTTAAATGATTAATCCAATAGCCTGAAGGTCCTACGGAATCTAGAATGTTCTTGATCTTTTATCCATTTTAGTCATTATCTTTGAGCATATAAAATATAAATTACTGGAAATTTTATCACGTTTTGAAAGGAGTTTTGTCCAGAGGCAATGAATCTGCTTTGATAGTTATCGATATAGGGAATCGGCCTACCTCGCCGTACAGTATATATAAGGGAGTGCTTTTACGCGCTTTCAGTAATTTTATGAGAAATTCTTTATGGACGATTTCGATCATATCAAGATTTTCAAAACCATATATTTCTGAACTATACGTTAAAATCGGAGAAATAGTGTGATCAAATAGTTTTAGGGTTAAATCAAAAGGAAGGTCGGCATTTTCGACTCTAGCAAAAGAAGATACATTGCCTTTTTTGCCTGCTGTACTATATGTTTACGAGCGTTTAGAAATGAGCCCGAGGCAGAAAATGTAATTCCTAAATAATGGTAAGTATTAGTTATTTCTAGTGGTTCATCTCCGAGAGTGAAGTTGAAATTGTTGGTATTTCTTGCGCTAAATATGACTACTTTTGTTTTGCTATGATTATCTTTTAAATGCCACTCTATGCAATAATTGTTGGAAGCATCTAAACACTTTTGAAAGTCGACAGACTCATCAGATAGTATAATAGACCTTTTCACGCAAAGCGCCAGATGACTAAAAAGTCTACATCCGTTAGACGCTTTCAAAAAATAACAACAACAACATTTTCCCGTTGCGGGGAGTTTTTACTTCCGGTTTGAAAAACTCAATAGAAAATAAGAAGGCTCGATACGACCCCGAACTTTAACAGTGTTAAAATGTCAGAAAACAAGTTTCTTTTTGTGAAGTCAGTGTTTACAAATCCGAACAATAGATGGGAAAATGGTTAAAAAAATGTTCCGGCCTTTGACATATCAAATTTAAAAAAAATATTTAGTGGAATCGCGGGACAAATCGTTTGACAAAGAAAGCGTCCGGGCCTACAAGTCGTTGAAGGCGTTTAAATACTTTGAAGAGGGATTTGTCCAGAGACTCAGTCATAATGGAAAAACTGTGCAAAATACCAGCTTGTATTTAATCAGTTCCCGTGTCCTTGCTTCATACCAGGGAAAAACCTACCAAACTTACGTTAGATTTTAATTGAACTCGTACCTCGCATGGGATTTGGCAATGCAGCATTTCGCATTCTGTCATTTCATCTGACCGCTCATGTGAAATCTGAACTTCGTTCTGCACATTTCTAAGATCAATTTCTGGCAACAAAACGCGTTTCTTGGTGTAACACACGCTACAGTTTTCTTTCACAAGGGTTTCTACTGCTCCGTCATATTTGGACGATTTCAAACTGGAAACAGTAGCTCTCCTTTGCCTCAATGTTACTGGCAAAGTTACCGGAAGATTCATTGTCGGTATAAAGTCCACAGACGTTGGATCATCACTTCTCTTCCCATTCACAAAATGTCGGACCATAAAATAAAGAATTATTCGTTGGTGCAAATTTATTTCTTCCGTGGAGGACTCTTCCAGTTGCCTTTATCCATAATTTTCTTCTAGACTCCGGTTTCTTCGGAATTCTATGGAAGGATATATTAGAGTTATGCCTTGTCGATCTACAATCTGCCACGCAACAATTGTCATTTCCACCCATCTTTTTAGGATAATATATATCCCACAGCAAAAAGTATCCACTCAAAGTTGTTAAGCGTATTCAATTTATTTTTATTTTGGTAAAAGATTGAAATGATAATGATAAATAAATAAACACCATGCAATAATATTCCCGTGCCGATTGAAAACGACGTCTGGTCGGATTCTTTGATTCGTCGATCAGGGCCCAGTACTTGGCGGCATATCGGTTGAAACATAAAAGGACAAATTTGTTTCATCAATTCCTAAATTTTACTAATATACATAAAGAGTGCGCGGTGTTGTTTATTGGATGTTTGGTGACATGCTGCCGTCTACACATAACACCATATAGATATGTGATATACCAAAGGGAACCCTTTACATCAAGACTGTTTACCGAACAGCACTCCATTTTAATCATTACATTTGATTATTTCTATTTTTCATTCTTTTTTCGCACTATTAACATCGACATCATACTATTATGATTTCTGTTATAATCCTTTTTTCGTTAATATAAAGTGCTCTCAATTTTGAATTTCCATATACACTTTTTAATATGGTATATCTACACAAAAAGCAGATTATATAAATCAAAGAATATATTTTCTCCTTTCCTCCAACACTTCTATTACCAGAACGCTGCGAATGTCAATTTGAGAAGAAGCATATGAAAACATTGTGGAAAATGAAGAAATTGCTTGGATAAAGTAATTTCTTCGGTAACCACAATATTTTTCCTGTCCCATAAGGAAAAAAAGAAAATAAATAAACAATTAAATTCCATTTGCTCTGAAATGTCGTCTGCAGCTTCTTTTGGACCAGTCAAAAAATTCATTCATTGGGAATGGATTAATGTTGGAATGTTATTTTAGTCAATATTATATCTGTCAAGATGTTTGACACTTGTCCGTATACTGCAAGGCGGGATTTTCCATTCATCAACGTAATCATTCAGTGTTTGCGTCGAGTGTCAATCTATAACTATTTACTTTTCCTTCCTTGTATGTGTGTGAGGGGGGGAGTTAAAAATATGTCCAAAATATCTTATTTCGTAGGAGATATTATTGTATGAAAGGGTAATTTTCGCAAAACTCGAGGTACGTAATGTTTCATATGGCCTAGACACCAGGTCGTTTTAAACTTAATTTTGTTACTAATACACGATAATATCATCAATATTACTCGCTACAACTAGTCTGCATATATCTGCCCACATATTGAAACCCTTTTTGCACCATAATTTTGATTTTTAACCTTTATTTTTGCTCGTTCAAAATAGACAATTTATATAGGATTATATAGTGCTAAATTATCGACTCCCCGCAATCGATCACGTGACAAAGTCTCGGGTAAAAATCGCTTTTAACGAGATTCGCTTTGACGCATGCGCTGTGAGACCGTGAAAAGGTCTATTGTGTCATCGGCATAGAGCAGTACGAGTAGCCTAAGCCATATCTCATCATGATCGTTGTCGAACAGCTCTACACCGTGTACACCTGCAGACTCGATAAATGACTTCATAACGTTCAAGAACATAGCAAATAAGATAGGTGATAGGTTTTCACCTTGCCTGACTCCGCTTTCACAATTAAAAAATCACGAAAATGAGCATCCAAAGGATACGCAAGATTTTATATTACAGTACATATTATAAATAATATTTGTCAAGGATTTTTTGCCAAAGGCTTGCTCTGTGTAGTTTATCAAAGGCTGTTGTAAAAACAATGTAAGCACAAAAAAGTCTCTTTTATTTCTCCTTTTCAGAATATCAATTATAGAATGAAGAGTAAATATATGGTCTTTACAGCTGTATCCGCTTCTAAATCCGGATGATTTTGATCTAGAATATTATTAGATTCTATGTAAGTATTTAGACGTTTATTAAGTATTCAAGTGAATAGCTTACCCAAGCAGATTAAGATAGTAATTGGCCTATAGTTTTTTAGGGTCAGACGAATCTCCTTTATTTTTAAATAAAGGAATAATAATACCCTTAGTCCAGCTTTCTAGGACAAAACCTATGTCAAAGACACTGTTGAAAAATTTAGTTATTAAAGGTAAAATAACATCTTTTGAGTATTTTAAGCATTCGTTTAAAATAGAATCTATTAGAGTATGTGTATAATTTTGAGACTATTTTTAGGATAGGGCTTCGCACTTTTAGTTAGGGCGCTCTAATGAAAGAGCCTAGCTAGGGCACTGCAGATGGCAAAATTACTCACTTCATTATCGAAAGACGGTTATTGAAACCGTGACCGCATCTACGATCAGCGGGATATTTGTAGGCGTTTCGTATGTGATTAGAGTTTTTACACTTTCGTTAAATTATATAGAATCCTGGTATAACGCCATTTTCAAAATGTAGTTGTTTGGAGGAGACAGGCTTTGAAAACTATAAATCGAACCTGACTGGGCACTACTTCTCATTTAACCGAGTAACATCCTACTAGATTGTCCAAACTGGGTAAAACTGTTAGACGTTGTCTACGTCCACCAAAAATTCGCGTTACGGTAAAGACTGTAGCGTTTATACGCAAAGTAACGGTAAATGCACTTGTCACCGAATTCCTTCTATAAACAATGTTTCCTGGGCAGTTCCGTGAAAACCTTTTGGCCAATCTTGCATGAGCAACAACCTCTCTTAGGCGACAATTCTCTTTTGACGACCAAGAACAAAGGCGTGTAAAGTTCTGTTCGCAATAGGACATATCCTCTCAACTAAAACTTGTGTTGTTAATGCTTTCCAAAAAGGTCGCATCGATTATATTCTTATTAGTTCCTTTACAAAGGGTTTCTATATCTTGCAAATATAAGTGATATTCTAACAACAACAAAAAAAAAACTAATCAAAGTACTGAAAGTACTGTAAGCTAGCAAACCCTTGTTGGGTAGAAAACATTGCGGATAATGAAGAAATTGCATGTAACAGACAATTTTTCATTGTCCACAATGTTTTCCAAAGCTTTTTTCTTGTAACAAGCAATTTATTCATTTTACACAATGTTTAAATAGAACTTTTTATAAACCTTAGATTGTTCTGTTGGCGTGGCATGGTAGGGGGCTAGTCTTAATGAGTAGCACGTGATAAGAGAGATGTCAAAAATTATGGGTTCGAATCTCGGCTGAGCCACTGATCACCTATGTCAATGGACCAATCGCGGCTGTCAATCAAAGAAACAAATCAAATCATTTACTTTAACCGGGACAGTAGTTTGAACTCCGACATTTGACGCAGTTTGGTTGAAGCATTTCTGTTGGTTTGGCGACTTAAACGTCGTAACTACAGCTTATTCAAGCTGTAGTTACAACCATTATGTCGCTTATCATCCATTCTTCGTTTTTGTTACATGCTTCTGATTATAAATTTTGCAAATAACGCTGATAGATATCGAAGCGGAACTTCCTTTTGGAGTCAGTGGTCGGGGCTAACGGAGAAAGTGGGTGGGGCTAACGGAGAAAGTGGGTGGGGCTAACGGAGAAAGTGGGTGGGGCTAACGGAGACAGTGGGTGGGGCTAACGGAGAGAGCGGGTGGGGCTAAAGGAGAAAGTGGGTGGGGCTAACGGAGAAAGCGGGTGGGGCTAACGGAGAAAGTGGGAGGGGCTAACGGAGAAAGTGGGAGGGGCTAACGGAGAAAGTGGGAGGGGCTAACGGGAAAAGTGGGAGGGGCTAACGGAGAAAGTGGGAGGGGCTAACGGAGAAAGCGGGTGGGGCTAACGGAGAAAGTGGGTGGGGCTAACGGAGAAAGTGGGTGGGGCTAACGGAGAAAGTGGGAGGGGCTAACGGAGAATGTGGGTGGGGCTAACGGAAAATGAGGGTGGGGCCAGCGATTGGTCAAGTTTCTGACAAAGTAAAGAGTATATACGATACCCAGGAATCACATGAATAAATGGACTTTGCCGAGATATAAGATTAACCCATTCCAACCAAACTAAATTCTAGACTGGTCCAAATTGAAAGAAGCTGCAGACGAACGGATTAACGGATTAAATTACCGTGCAAATTAGTTACGTGTGATGTTTTGTAAAGCGTGAATTGACCAATCGCGATGTAAATCAAAGAATCAATCGACCAATCAAATCATTCATTCAGGCTGGAATTAGGCTTTGAAATCGAACATAGGCCGCCATTTTTTCACACATTTTTGTTGGTTTGGCGACTTGAACGACGTAACTGCAGCTTACTCAAGCTGTAGCAACGACGTTAAGGTTACCATCCATCCATTTTAATTTTTTTGTTACATGCTACTGACCACATATTTTTCAAAATAACGCCGTTTTAAATCGAGGCGGGACTTCCAGTTAGAGTCAGTGGGCGTTGCCAAAGAAGTAAGTGGGCGGGACCAAAGATAGGTCAATTACTGACGCCTCATCGTTGAGAGACGACATTCCTTGAAATATCACAGGAGCTTTGTCTACATTATATCGTCGTTGTCGTTCTAAAACGTCGTAACTACAGCTTGAATCAAGCTGTAGTTGCGACGTTTTAGAACGACAACGACGATAAACTACATCAGGAGGTTCCACTTCGATATTAACCCGTTACCACACCATCCCTTCTTTTCAAGCCCCTCAAGTAAGGCCCTTTCGAAAACATTGTGGGCGTAGAAGAAATTGCTTGTTTGAAGCAATTTCTTCATTGTCCACAATGTTTTCTACCACAAAGACAAAGAATTTCAGAATTTCATCAACCTAAAATTGTCGTCTACTTCTTCTTTCTATTTGGACCAGTCTAAAATTTTCGCGTGTGGGAATGGGTTAAGCGAATTTATTTTTTGGAAATCTATGGTCAATAACATATACCAAAAAGTGAAATGGTTGGTTGACGACCTAATCGTCATAACTACAGCTTTAGTTTATGAGTTAGTTACGACGTTAAAGTCGCCAAACCAACACAAATAGATCGTGCGAATGGCAGATAATGTCGGAGACCACTCTCGGTCTACAATTCGATTTGATTGGTTGATTGATTCTTTAATTGACATCTACGGTCCTTCATTTGCCCTTTTTAGCTCACCTGAGCACAAAGTGTTCATGGTGAGCTTTTGTGATCGTTGAATGTCTATCGTCCGTCGTGCGTCGTGCGTCGTCAACAATTGAACAAGTGTTTACACTCTAGAGGCCACATTTTTCACCGAAACTTCATGAAACTTGGTCAGAATAACTGTTAGGTCATGAGGATGAATCCTATTGATTATGGGAGCGTTCTATTTGAAAACACAGGAAAAGGGGCCTTAATGACAATTTCTTTGTTTACACTCTAGAGGCCACAATTTTGACTCAATCTTCATGGAACTTAATCAGAATATTTTTTAGGTCATAAGGATGAACCCTATTGATTATGGAAAGGTTCTATCGGAAAACACAGGAAAAGGGGCCTTAATGACAATTTCTTTTTTTAACAGTCTAGAGGCCACAATTTTGGCTCAATCTTCATGGAACTTAATCAGAATAATTGTTAGGTCATAAGGATGAACCACATTGATTATGGAAAGGTTCTATCGGAAAACACAGGAAAAGGGGCCTTAATGACAATTTCTTTTTTTAACAGTCTAGAGGCCACAATTTTGGCTCAATCTTCATGGAACTTAATCAGAATAATTGTTAGGTCATAAGGATGAACCACATTGATTATGGAAATGTTCTATCGGCTCAATCTTCATGAAAAAAAGCCAGAATAATTAATAGATCATAAGGATGAAGCATATTGATTATGGGAAGGTTCTTTTGGAAAACACAGGAAAAGGGGCCTTAATGACAATTTCTTCGTTTACACCCTAGAGACCACAATTTTGGCTTAAATTTCATGAAAATTGGTCAGAATAAATGTTTAATCATAAGGATGAAGCCTACTGATTATGGGAAGGTACTTTATGAAAACAAAGGAAAAGGGGCCTAAATGACAATTTCTTTGTTAACGCTCTAGAGGTCATCATTTTGGCTCAATCGTCATGTAACTTGGTCAGGATAATTATTAGGTCATACAGATGAATCTTATAGATTATTGGGAAGGTTCTATAGGACAACACAGGAAAAGGGGCCATAATGACAATTTCTTTGTTTACAATATAGAAGTCACATTTTTGCCTCAATTTCCATGACACTGGTTATAGTTATTTGTCTTTAGTTCATTTTTTTAACAGCAGACAATTCAGGTGAGCGATCTAGGACCATCGTGTTCCTCTTGTTTTATATGTAGGACCTACATCCCTGCTCACGTTGATAATGGTCCTTGGCAAGATATTTTATGGCTTGAACTTAGTTTTGGTGATACACCGAAGGCAAAAGAGATAGACATTTGCTGTAATATATTTGAAAGTTTGTAAAACGCCGTAAATTAAAAGTTCTCTCAACAGGGACCAATTTCAGGAATTTTAAAAACAATATCGTATCCATGATAAAGGAAAATATTTTTTCTTCCATCAATTTCTCCTTTTTCCACAATTCCCTCTCATTAAGCACTTTCATTTTTCAAGTCTGGTCGGTGAACATTTGGTATTGCTCGTTTGCAAATCTCGAAGGATTTTGACAAATTTCTAATTTACAGAATGGGAAGGTATGATTCTTTTCAAGTGACTCCTTTTGCTACCCGAATGATACTATGTTTTGGATCAAACTTCAAATTGCGTGATAAGATTATGATTATGAGTGCCCCTTTTTGGTGATTTCATACATAAAATGTTACAAATCACTTGGAAAGACTCGGAATTAACAGACTAATGTTAAGATTTGTCTCTCTTTGACCAAAATAAAGATAGAATATTGACACAGATTCTATTAATATCTTGAAACCGAATTGCTTCTCCTTGTTGACCATCGTGTACAAAAGCACTAATCAAGATAGGAATTTCGTAGGGAAACTACAGTTGTTCCTGTCAAAAGTTTAGAGATAAATTGCCACCCACTTTGTTGTCAGTCTATAAGTACAAATTTCTGTCTGGATTGATTGATGAATAACATCCATGACAAAATCAAATCTAAGTAATTTGAAAGAAGTACACGTATAAAGTACCATTAAGATTGAAACTTCCCTTAGAAATAAATCCTCAACGAGCACATTCTCACAATCAAAGTACTGAAAGTACTGTAAGCTAGCAAAGAATAGTTTTGTTATGTAATCTTCTTTGCTTAAGGTCATCATGATAGAAATTCTTTCCCTTGTTTGGTAGAAAACATTCTCTATAATTTGAATAGAGTTCGCAATTTTCCTTTAATACAAAAGAACTACTTTCTATGGTGTAGGCTTTCAATTGATTTAGTGGCTAAGCCTCCGGTGGCAGTTTGCACTCGTATAACTTTGAGAAGACCTCAGAATTGTGTCTATTAACTTAAGCTTTCAAAGCTGACGCTTTGCTAGCCAAAATAGTAAAACGCATAGTGAACATTGAGAGACACATTTGTTTACCCTATTTAGATTTTGCTGAAACTACACACTCTTGTTCAGTATAACCCTCGTTGTTCATGGCACTTTTCTTCTTCTTTTCAAACTGGCCGCCATTTATCTCCGTTAACTGATATTTCTTTTTCGGACGAATTGATGAGACTTCACAAGCTTGTTCAGTATCATCTTTTTTTATGCGCAACACTTTTCTTTTTTCACAATTACCACTGGTTTCTAAATGGCTGCCATTTTACTCCGTAAATCGACATTTTCTCGTTCGGATGAACGCACAGTAACTTTTGGGCCGATTTAATGAAATTTTATACACATGTTCAGTATCATCTGTCCTTTTGTATGTCAATTTTCCTCTATCCAGAATGACCGACGGTTTCGTGGCTGCCATTTCAGTCCATCTATCTGCATCGGTGGGAGACTTGTTTTTTAAAAAAACAATTTCTAGTATAATTTGAATCGAACACGCACACAATATCATTTCGACACACGCTGTTTGTCTGCTATCATAAACCGAAATGTTATGATTGCACTGGCGAAAGATGAGATTCAGTTGAAAGCTATGGTTGCTTGTTCCTACAGCCTCGGCGAAAAATTAAGCATCGAGATATAAAACAACATAATTTTGATTGATTGATTGATTGAATAGGGTTTTACGCCGCTTTCAACAATCATTCAGTTATATCGCGGCGGCTGGAGCACCTAACGATGGAATCCTGGTATTTCTCACACCAGTACCGCCATCACATCCTTTCCTATAGCCTCCAGCTGCTATCCCACATAGGTCTACGATCATCGAACCATTGGTTGGAGACAAAACATAGTTTTGAAAATTAATGACAAGTAATATTTAACAAAGTCTACAATGGTTGGTTGGCGACCATAATGTCGTGACTGCAGTTTGAATAAGGTGTTTTTACGACGAAGCAACCAATATGCTTCACATAAATTGCGAATGCTATCGGCGTTCAAAGTGCATTTCACAGGTGATTGGTCTATCTATCTTTGATATGACGGTTCTGATTCTTCAATTGTGACTATTTTTCCCATTCCCACACAAATGACCAATCGCGGCTGTCAATCAAGGATTATACCGACTAACCAATTTCATTCATTCAGTCCGGAATTATGATTTGAAATCCAGCATTGGACGCCGTTTGTGTGAAACAGTTTTGTTGGTTTGGCGAATTAAACGTCGTAACTACAGCTTAATTAAGCTGTAATTACGGCGTTTAGGTCGCCAACCAAATATTCCACTCTTTTGTTACATGCTGCTGGCAATAAATTTTGCAAAATAACGCCGTACGGTTTAAAATCGAAGCGGGACCTCCTGTTAGGGTCAGTGGGCGTGGCCAAAGGAATAAGTGGGTGGGCGGGGCAGGCGAATGGTCAATTATCACAAAGTATAACAGAAAAATCGGGAAGCAATATTTCGTTCAAAGCGGTACAGTAAGAAATGAAGCTGTTATTTCGACTCAGGGGAAAACTTTCGATTTTCTCTGATCGTATTGTTGGAACTTGGAACAACATCATGTCTTGTTTCTTCTAGTTTCCCCTGTTGGGATCGTTCTTTTTGTCTTGGAATAAAAACCCAATCTCCCTCAATGGATAGACAAAAGTAACAAACTACAGTCGACGTAATATCTAATGGAGTTTGATCGATTAAGGGCATTGTTGGTTTAGAAAACGTCATCCATTATACATATAAAGGAAGATAACACTATTCACCTTTTTGAAATATTTACCTTATATCCTTAACTGTTGAATATCGAAATTTCTATGCAGACTATCACACCATAATTTCATCGAAATTCTGTGAATTATCAAAAATAGTAAACTCACTGTGTTGGTAGATACAGCTCTGGTTTCGTTCGTATTGCACAATTGAGCGTCATCTCACCTGGACGAAGTCTTGGTGACGTCATCAGCAAAAAGACGCGTTTGAGATTTTTTTCTACGAAAGAATTGATATTCCATCCCCTTTTTGCATTGAAGAAATACATCAAACGTTTATTTTTCGTGAACGATCAATTTACAGGCCGAGCCACTCTTGAAAATATAGCGTCTATTGTTCACGAAATGAAAGATAAATCGATCTTACACTGAAACAAACGTTTATCCCCTATATCTTGGAGGATGTGGTAATAGGTTGTTATGCATCGAGCATAAAGATTTAGACGTGTTTTTGAAATCTCGCCTACAACCTTCTAAAACTGCTGATAAGCAATTTCATTTGGTTTTAATGTGTGCAGATTCTATCATATGAAGTGTTTTCGGCGTATAGACGACTAGACAAACCTTTATTCTAAACCATCTGATGTCGGTCGTTTGTTATAGACAATTCAAATGAGTTATCTAATTAAAATGTTTGATCGATGAATTAACCAATTCAGAAACGACAAAATTTTAGACTGGTCCAAAATGAATGAAACTGCAGACGACAATTTCAAGTTGGTGGATTTTTTTTCATCTTTTTGAATAGAAAACAATTTGGATGATAAAGAAATTGCTGAATTTTCCACAATGTTTTCTAAAACTTTTTTTTTCTTTAGGGGCGCAAAAAGGAGTGCTAGTGCGGGAATTTGTTAATGACATTTGCCCATTAAGACTGGTCCAATTAGAAGAAAAAATGCATAAAATATTTTAAGCTTATGGAATTAAAAAAGTATCTTTGTCTTTCTTGGTAGAAAACAATGTGAAGAATGAGGAATTGCTTGTGATAGACGGTTAGAATGAGTAACTTTGATGGGGGAATTAAATATAAATCCCCCGTTAAGACGTATTCATATTGAAAAAAAGTTGCACCTCCCTCCCAATTCTAAAGGTAGGAATCGATGTTTTCCATGTCACAGATTTTTATTATTTTCATTCCCTCTCACATACTACTTTAATACAATATTTTGAGTTAAAAGTTCACTATCGGTCTTAATGCATAATTTAATCGGCCTATGGTTTGTTTAGCTAGCAAAGCGTCAGCTTTGATAGCTTAACTTAACAGACAAAATTTTGAGGTCGTCTCAAAGTTAAACGAGTGCAAACTGCCACTGGAGGCTTAACCACTGAATCCGTTAAATGCCTACGCCATAAAAAATAGTTCTTATGTATTTCAGGAATATTGCAAACTCTGTGCGCAAGTTCGTCTCCTAGGTGTTTTAGCTCACATGAGCACATCGTGTTCCAAATAACTCTGATCAGTGTCTTAAAAGAAGTTGCAGATGACAACTTCAAATCGTTGAAAAGTCTAAAATATTTATCACTTATGGTAGAAAACAATGTGGAAAATGAAGAAATTGCTTGTAACAAGCAATTTCTTCAGTTTCCATATTGTTTTCCACAACTTTTTTCTTGAGAGACATAACAAGGAGGGTTTGTTTGGGAATGGGTTAACTCCTTGGTTACTTTAACCTCGTTTCTTTATTATGATAACGTTAGACAAAGAATATTACTGGACAAAACAATGCTTTGCTAGCTTACAGTACTTTTCAGTACTTTGATTTTTATTTGACATCTGCGATCTGTCCTTAGGCTAATGTGACGTCAGTGGGACTAAATTCACAAAGGAGTGAGTAAAGCATATCGTCGGGTCACGACAGTCTAACTCGAACGAAGCTGAAAGTTGGATTAACCCATTCCAACACAATCCCTCCTTTTTATGCCCCTCAAAAAAAAAAAAAAAAACATTTGAAAACATTGATTAGAATCACGCAATTTCTTCTTTATCCACGATGTTTTCTACATAAAAAACGAAAATTAGATAATAAATAAAATTTCATCACTTTGAACTTTTCGTCTGCAATATTTATTTTTTTTTTTCATTTTCAATCCTTTGTTGTGTAAATGGTTAAAGTTTTAACCCATAACCAGACGGCAAAGTTTGAGACTGGTCCAAATTGAAAGGAGTTGCAGACGACAGGTTAAAGTTTATTAAATTTTAGTTTTTTTCAACTTTTTGGATAGAAAACATTGTGTTACAAGCAATTTCTTCATTTTAAACAATGTTTTCCCCATTTGTTTTTCTCTAGGGCGTCCAAAAGCGTCACTGTGTGGGAATCGGCATCTTTTTTGATAGTCAGATTGTAATCTGTTACAATAAATGATCGAAAAGTACTATCGGTAACTGCAATTGACCAATCGCGGCTGTCAACCAAGGAATAAACCGACCAATCATATAATTTATTTAACCGGACCTGAGCTGTTCAACTACGACATTGGCCGCCATTTTCTGTTAACCTCTATTCTTTGTTTGGCGACTTAAACGTCGTAACTACAACTTATTTAAGTTGTATTTACGACGTTTAAGTCACCAACCAACCACTTTCTTTTTTTTGTTACATGGTACTGGCCATGGTACTGGCCATAAATTTTGCAAAATAAGGCTTTAAGAAATTGAAGCGGAACTTCCTGTTGGAGTTAATGGGCGGGACCCAGGGATACAGTGAGCGGGGCTAGCGACTGGTCAATTCCAGAAGTGTAGACAAATCTAAGTTTAAACCAAACAACAATTGGACACTTTAGACTGGTCCAAATTAAAAGGAGGTTTGGGGCAATAATATAGAATTTGTGTACATTTTAGGATAAGAAAATATCAGAAATGAGAAATGGTTTGCCACAAGAAGTTCCTACACTTCCCACACTGTTTTGTTTACCTTTTTTTCTAGGACACGTCAAAGAGTGGGGTATATAGGGTTATGGGTTAAAAGACATAGATAGCTGAAGTTAAACCTGTTTATAGCTTCTGTAACGAAACTCGTGACTTATACGATTGTCTTTAAGAAAAAGAATTCGATCCTTGTATTTGTAGCAGGCAGACAGACAGAAATGTATTTTTTGACGTATACAAAAAGTACATAGTCACAACACATAGACATAAAATGGATTATCACGTTTTCTAACTAACAACATTAATTCCAATAATCAGGGCATTTTTTTTAAAGCATTAACGGATCCAGTGTAAATGGTGAGCCAAGAAAAGTCTTGGTCCTTTATAATATTCTGATTGTTTAACCCATTCCCATACGACAAATTTTTAGACTGGTCCAAACTGAAAGCGGTTGCAGACGGCAAAACAATGATTGTTGAAATTGAAAAACTAGGACCAAAAGAGGTAAAAAAGATTATGAGAAACGAAGAAACTGTTACATGCAATTTCTTCTTTTCATACAATGTTTTCTATGGCTATATTTCTTTGGCGCATAAAAATGCCATAAATCTATCTATTCGGTAGATTTTATGAGGGTTAATCTATTCCCAAACAACTAAATTTTAGCCTGGTCAGAATTGAAAGATGTTGCAGACGACAATTTCAAGTTGATGAAAATCCACACACACACACTAAATAATATTTGTCTGATCGGGTAGAAAACTTTGTTGACAATGGACAAATTTCTTCATTGTCTACACTGTTTTCAAAAACCTTTTCTTGTGGGCTGTAAAAAGCGGGATTATGTTGGAATGGATGGCGGCTATTGGCTCCACTCTCACACAGTGACGCTCTTTGACACCCCTCGAGAAAAAAAGGGGGAAAATGTTGTGTAAAATGAAGAAATTGCTTGCAACAAGCAATTTCTTCATTTTCCACTTCATTTTCTACCCAGAAAGTAGAAATAATATAAAATTTGATGCACTTTTGAATGTCGTCTGCAAACTCCTGGTAATGGGTTAGAAAACTATTTGACGGTCCCTTTTGATTTCTGAGAAAGCGCTGAATAAGCGAAAAGGGTATCTATAGCCGCCACCCCGATAGTGCGAAATCGGACAAGGTAAAACACTGGCATTCCAATATCACGAAATCAGACATCTGTTGAACAGCATTACGTGTTGAATTGTAACTCTTGGAGGTTTTATATTGCTGAAACAAACACAGGTTTTTATCGCCGAAGGGAATTTCTGAGAAACAAAGAGAGGTCAGCTTAGAACTGGAGTTACAAAAAGTCGGTTAAAAGGTTTGTGTTCGCTTTTTTTCATCCTAATCTTTTTACAATTTCTCTTTTAGTTTAATTTACGTTATAATCAGTTAAACCATTTCCTGTTCAATCCCCTTTTTTTACGTCCCCGAGAAAACATTGTAGAAAAAGAAGAAATTGCTTGCAATTTCGTTTGCAAAATCCTTGAATTTGGACTGGTCCAAAATTTTGCAAAAAGTGAAAGGTTAAAGCAATAATTCAGTTGGCAGAAATCTCTATTATTTTAACCTTTTCCTGTTTTACAAAATTTTGGACCTGTCCAAATTCAAAGGTTTTCAGACGAAAATTGAAAGTTTATTTATTTTTTTAAAAAAAGATTAACAATTTAGTAGAGTTGAATATATTGAGGAAAAAGAAGAAATTGCTTTCTTCTTATTCCACAATATTTTCCAAATATTAAAATTACGGGGACGTAAAAACCAGGCGAGTATTTACCCTCTTGGAATGTGACCTCTTATTGACCTCCGCTGGTTCTTAACTCTTTCAACAATTTGTTTTTCGGATTATTCGGTTGATATCGGATGGGTCACAAAACCCCCCAAAAAACAGCAGAATACACGAATGAATCAGTAAAACACTGACAAATTTTCGACGATAAAAATGAAAATATAGAGATAATTTAACTCGGAAACAATTATTGAGTCGAGATGTGATTTTATGTCAGTCTCGTGTACAAAGCAAGAACCTACGTGTATTTATTCTACAACGATTAGGAAACAAACTAAACCTTCTCGATTCTGATTTCTGGAGAATACATCAGCACTCGCTTTCGATTATATGGGTCAATGACAAATATCAGATCGATGTCCACGCCTAGGAATCGAACTTGGGACTTTTCCATCGGGAAGCCGACGCTTTACCACCCGAACATTCGGAAGAATGATATCGATAGTGGGTGATCAAAACAACGTAACGACAGCTTAACCTATTATTAGACAGCAAAATTTTAGACTGGTTCAAATCCAAAGAGGTTAAAGACATTAAACTTGAGATGATGAAATTTGGGAATTTTTTTACTTTATGGGGAAAGCATTGTGTAAAATGAAGAAATTGCTTGCAACAAGCATTTTCTTCAATTTCCACAAAGTGTTCTTCTCAGGAATTTGAAAAAAATACAAAATTTCATAAACTAAATTGTCGTCTGCAAGTCCTTTCAATTTGGACCAGACTAAAATTTTGCCGTAAAGCAATGAGTTAAGCTTCATAATTAGTCATCGGAAGATTTTGTAAAAAAAATGAAAGAAGCTGCAGGCGACACTCTAAAGTTGATTGAATATTAATTTTTTCGTGTGTTTAGATAGAAAATATTGTGGATCATGAAGAAAATGCTTGACAAAAGCAATTTCTTCATTTTCCACAAGGTATTCCAATTGTTTTCCCCTGGAGAATATTATGTGGAAATTTGTAACAGATTTATGTTTTTCAACGTAAAATAGGGTGGGCCAAAAATTTGACCTTAGATGCACGAAAAAAGAAATTTGCTGAAGTCAACCATAATATGCAGTATACCAAATAAAAAAGAAACCATCGGCCTTCTAGTATCAGTGCAGAAGATTTTTATTATTTTATTGTCACCATTTTTTTTTTATTCATTTTATTTATCTAATTATCTTTTTTTTCATTTTCGGATTTTTGTTACCGTGAAGGAAAGCAATATAGGCATGAAATAATTTCTCCTTTGGTCACAATGTATTCTATCCTATTCGATACCTACTCTCACCATTTCAAAGCATTTTGGTCTGTAACGTGTCAATTCAGACCAGCCTTATATAAAGTAGTTATATAATGGACAAATGTGTTGGTGAACTATCTTCTTTATTATAAGAAATCATGGTAAGTTTGTTTTTTTCAATCCGGGTTAGAATGAATTGACGAATCGCGATTTCAATCAAATCGTTTGTCTAGACAGGAAGTGAACTTTTGGCTCCGACACTGGTCGACATTTTTGTAAAGTAGTTTTGTTAGTTTTGCGACTTAAACGTCGTATTAATGCTGTAGCTACGACATCTAGGTTGTCAACAACAGTTCTACTTATCTGTTACATGTTACCGTAATTGTAAAAAAATGCCGTTTAATCTTGAGCTTCATGTTGGAGTCAGTGGGCGTGGTCAATGGAGTCATTGGGCGGAGCAAGCGATCCGACCATTGTGTCTCTGGATTCTCACAGGTCAACAAGAATCTAAATGAAATTTTTGGGTCCTATGTGACGCAATGAAAAGTGGGATGTATCTTACATATGTCTGAGAATGCGGTACATGCACTTCATGTAGTACACGGTAAGTTGAATTCGAAGAAAATAAAACGGGCGTAAAACAAAATGAAATAGATAATTAAAAAACAACAACAGCAACAACAGATAACGAAACATGTCAACAAGCCGATGTAATTACAATAAATCATTATGGATGTTGCTTTTACTCGCTAACTCCCGATATTTTTCCGTTTTATTACTCTATAGATCTCCCATCAATAATTAATGAATCTGTCATTTACGGAAGACAAAGAGGGACAGATGTGATTTAACTACCACGTTTGGAATAATGAATCATTAGTTGACGAGCAAAATGCCGTAAATACAGCTTTGATAAAGAAACGAGCCAGTGCTTGACCAATATTACATGCACATACAGAAAATACTTAGATCATCTTGCACAGTCTGATCTCTCCATTTCTTTAATACGAAAATACTAGGTACCCGCTTTTCGAATGACATATGACAAATATTATTTTTGTAACATTAATAACTGTAACTGTCGTTAATAGTTTTCGTGTATTTGATCGTCACATTGTCTCTTGAAAATGAATACACCTTTATCCACACTGATCTATTAAGCCGATATGTTACAAGTCACGTCAAAATAATATCACATGTGTATCTAATTCAGCTGCCTACCTGTCACAACTACTCAGGTTTCGGCTGTTACCGAATCAAAATGATCGCTCTCAGTTTTCGTTAACCCATTACAAGACGACAAAAGTAAACTCGTCCACACTGAAAGGGAGTGCATATGACAATTTTAAGTTGTCTTTTAAGGTAGAATAAATATTGCGTACAATGAAGAAATTGCTTGTTATGTGCTATTCTTTTATTTTCCATATTGTTTTCCCCAAACTTATTCATCAGGGGTGTAAAAAGCGGAATTGTGTAGCGATGGGTTAAGTCTTTGCCAAATGTTACAAAATATGAATTTATGAAGTAACAATGTAGCCTACCTGTAGGTCCATGCACTCGTTATCTCGATTCACTTATTTCGAATAAGCGCATATTTCGATGGGAAATCCTAGACTTTTTTTACCCATAACATAACGAAGAATTTTAGACTGGTCCAAAGTTGTAGACAATAAGCTGCAAGAACTCGTCTAAATACGCCACGTTTAAGAGATTTGTTACGAAGATCAGAGACAATCTTTGCGCATGCCTCTCTTCTTCCTAGAAGGTAGAAGGACAAACAAAAATCTACCTACTATATGATTCGCATGGTAGAGGTGGCATCGTTTAAGACCGAATTGAAAAAGGGAACCAGCCTGCATCTATTGATCATGTTCAAGCTACAACAGTTTTCAAGATCGAGTTAATGTATGAACATTTGTATTGGTTGTCCTACCGTTCTGATTTGTATAAATACGTTTTGCGCAACGCATATACTGCCTACGTCATATACGATTGATGCTCATGTAAACAAGCAAATTTTGGATGCACGTGAAGCTTTCATTCACTTTTTGTCATGACCCTTTTTTTCACAAATAAGATAAGCTCGATGTAAAGTTTAAACTACTTTTTTCGTTTTTTTCAAGAAATGGTTAACATTTGTCTATTTTCACTTTTCATGCTTGTGGAGGTTTCAGTACACTCCTATTGTAAAATTTTAATGAGTCGAGAAGTGATTTTAAGTAATGCCAAAAGTTTTGGTTCATTGGTAACACGTCTTTAATTGAAAAAGAGGGATGTACCCTTATTTGCATATTATATAATAATTACAGCAATATCCTACTGGTTGTCAAAAGTCTCTACCGTTAACTGACACGTATCTCTTTTGGATGGATCAAACAGGATCACCAAATGAATAGTTTAAACTCTTTCAGCAGCTATCGCATCTTTTAGCCCACCTGAGCACAAAGTGCTATGGGGAGGTATTGTGATCTCTCACAGTCCGTCATCCGTCCGTCCATCTGTAAACAAATCTTTCAAAATATTCTCCTGCTAAACTACCCATAAGATTTTTATGAAGGTTTACAGAGATGATCCTTTGTTGATTGCCTAACAAAAGACTACAAGGATTCGTAATAGGTTGATAACCCCGGTTGCTATGGTAACCGAAACGAATTCCTAAGGAAATCTTTAAAAATATCTCATAGCATCGCCTAGTGGCGCTCTACTAAAATACATCAGGTAATGGTGATGTGGTGTTTTTAAGCCCTATATAGTTTGTACCAATTCACGTAGGAAAAAAAGATTCAATTCTTTGAAAATCATCACCTCCTATATTAATCTTTGAATTCTATAAAAAATAATCAAAAATGATACTAGGGCGTTGGCCTTCATGAATACTTCAAGGAATAGTAATCAGTTGAATGCTGTGGTTGCTATGGCAACCGGAAGGAATTTTTAAGAAATCTTAAAAAAAAACTTCTTCCTTAAATCATAGGCCCTAGAGCTTTTAATCATGCATAAAGCTTCAACTCATTGTCCTATACCAAAATACTTCAGGCATTGATGTTATGATTTGTATAAGCCCTATAATGCACTTCCTGTTTATATTGAAATAAAAAAAAAAAACTTTTGAAATCATCCCCTCGGATACTAACTCTCGGATTTTAATGACATTTTTCAGAAATGATTCAGAAATGATTCTTGTGAGATAGTCTCCCAAAGTTCTTCAAGGAATCGACTACTCCTTACGGTAATGCCTAGAGTTATCAAATTTTGTATGTAACGTCATCTCATCGTCCTCTACAAAATAATACCTCTCTTTTCGTTCCGTAGAAGATTATCTGTAGGCGAAGGCATAAACATATTATCCCCACCCACCACATCTGACCTAGATTGTATATCTGTTCTGTGCTATAGTATCTATTTTGTTCACATTTACATATTTTGATTCACTTGCACTATTTTTTTTTGTCAACATTTGTGGTCTTCATAAATGGAGAAGAAAATGAAGTAAAAAATCTCAATAAACTACTAGAAAGCTTTATGAAATATTATCTTATCATTGACCTAACCATCCTCACAAGTGAAGAGATGTCGAATTAGATAAGTAGAACGCTCGCCGTCCATGGAAAGACAAGACGTGACCTAACAAGAAGGAACTATATCCTGACTGAAGTGTCACCAGCTCTAACTTGTACATTCTTTTACAAATTTCTCACCGTATGCACCATATTAACCCATTCCCATACGTTGACGATTTTGGACGTCCCTGAAGAAAAACAATTGGAAAACATTGTGAAAAATGAAGAAAAAATTTGTATCTCGAAAACGATTAGTTATTAATGAAGAATGCTAAATTATCAGAAAAGCATATAACTCCTATCCTGAGCACTCCACTTAATATCTTAACAATCCCAAGATGGTCCCTATACGCGTGCGGACTTAACCCATTCCTAAACAATGCAGAAACACTCTCTTCTTGTGTTACTGATTATTATGCTCGCTGTTAAGTGTACGAGGCCTTAATGTAGATCTATTTCTGAGACAAGTAAGCATGTCTTGTTCAAAGAGAAAGAGGACATCTTAGAAAAGAGATCAATTTGCAGATCGCGAATGTTAATCAAAGAATCAATCAACCAATCAAATCATTTATCGAATTCGGAAGTAAACCTTGAACTCTGACATGGGCAGACATTTATCTGAAGCATTTTAGTTCGTTTGGCAGCTTAAGAATCGTAATTACAGCTTATTCAAGAGGTAATTATGACGTTTAAGTCGCCTATACTAACGATTTTATTTTTCGTTGCGTGATACTGGCCATACTTTTTGCAAAATAACGCAGTTTAATATAGAAGTAGAACTTCCTGTAGGAGGTAAATGGGTGTGAACAGCAATCCGTCAGTTTATACACAGAACAGGGTGAAGATAAATCTCCCCATCTAACCCAGCTCCAATAGCGTATGTCAATACTGCTGCGGTTTAAACACTCGGAGTTGTATCTCGGTGGAGGGGCGAACAAAACGTATTTCGTAAACATAGAAGTACAGTTGATCATTTATTAACCCTGACAAGTATTATTGACGAAAAAAGGTGAAATTATCAACATTTTGTGCTTTCGTTGATTTTAAAAAAGCCTATGATAACATTAATCGAAGTTAACTGTGGAAAAAGTTATTTGACTATGGTGTTAAAGGCAAAATGTTTACTGCGGTACAATCTTTATATGCCTCAGAGTCGTCTAGCATCAGAGTTAATTCCCTTTTTACTGACTGGTTCGAAATCAAGAGTGAGTTACGTCAAGGTTGTGGGTTATCCCCCCTGCTTTTCATTTTCTTTTTATCAATGACTTAGCGTTACTTTTAAAGTCTCTAGATATCGGAGTGTCATGTGGTGACACTAAAGTATCTATCCTTTTGTATGCAGATGACATTGTTCTGCTGTCAGAAAACGAGGAGGACCTACAAAGTCTTTTAAATATGTTACATGGTTGTGCGGTTCGAACTTCATGACAATTAACCTCGATAAAAGTAAAACAGTTCACTTTCGTCCTGCATCAATGCCGAGCTCTAATAATGTCTTTTTTATCGGTGAAAATCGAATTGAAACTATTGATAGATATACATATCTCGGGCTAATTTTAAACGAACATCTAGATTTAGAGGTGACCGCCAAAGCTGTCGCTCAAAGTGCAAGTCGAGCGCCTGGCTTACTTATTGTTCAATCTAAATCAATGGGCAGTATGCCGTATGATGTTACGATTCTGTAGTTTAGCCAATAATATCGTATGGAGCAGCCATTTGGGGCTACAAATCATTTTCATGTATAAATGCTGTCCAAAATCGTGCTATGCGTTTCTTCCTAGGAGTAGGAAAATACACGCCAAATGCAGCAGTCATTGGAGATATGGGTTGGACTCCTTCATCTGTTAGGCAGTGGAAATCTGTAAGTTTATATTGGTCAAGGCTATCCTGTATGTCTAATGCCCGTCTTAATAAACGTCTCGCACAATGGTGTTATTCTGTTGCCGGCGTTTCCTGCAAAAATTGTTTTTTTCATGTTCCTAAGACGATAAGCTCCTGTAATTTGAATGATTTTTTAGACATAAGCGAACCATTGTCAAACATCAGCTTAGGAATAATATTGAAAACGAGTTAAAATCAATTTTCATAACAGATTGGAAACAATCTATACTACGAGAAACTAGTGTAACAGGTAATGGTTCAAACAAACAACGCACTTATAGAATGTTTAAAAAAGATTTTGGTGCTGAAAATTATTGTAAAGTTTTTTTACCAACAAGACACATGGCGGCGTTTTCAAAATTTAGATGTGGTGTGGCACCTTTGAAAATAGAGACCGGTCGTTAAGAAAGGTTGCCTGTTGCTGAACGTTTGTGTCCATTCTGTTTGAATATTGAATACGAAATTCATGTAATCCTATATTGTCATCTTTACACAGAACTAAGAAAAAACTTAATTGGAAGTGCAAAACTCATTGATTCTTTTTTTTAGAATAAATCAAACGAGGATAAATTTAAAATGTTATTTTGTCGCCCACGTCTGACAAGATCTGTCATGATGTTTTAAAGCGTCGTAATTTATTTCTTTGTAAATGATTTGTTTGTTTGTATGGGGTTTTACGCCGCTTTTAACAATCTTTCAGTCATATCGCGGCGGCTGGAGCACCTAACAATGGATTCCTGGTATTTCTCACACCAGTACTACCATTACATCCTTTCCTAGCCTCCAGCTGCTATCCCACATAGGTCTACGATTATCGACCCATTGGTGAGAGACAAATAGTCGGAAAGGATGAATGCCGCCGTCGGAAATCGAACCCGGGACCTCTAGATTGACAGTCCGACGCGCTACCAACTGCGCTATGACGGCGGCTTTCTTTGTAAATGATTATCACATTGTGTTAAAACTGTTTATATTACAAAGTTGCTTTTTAAATAATATATTTCCAATTTGTAATAATCTAAGCATATAGATGTCTCTAATCGAGCCTTCTTTAATTTTATTAAAGAGGATATAGATGTCTTAAACGTCTTATAACATGGACGTACGTGCCTTATTTTTCAAAATTATTATTATTATTTTTTTTTAGTCGATTGGCGGCATTTATATACAGTAAAATCCCTCCTTACGACCACCCCGGAAATACGGGCACCCCTCTATTACGACCGAATTTTTACAGAACGGAATTTTTTGTTCTTTATTTCAATGGTCGCGAACCCCTCTAAAACGGGCACCCCTCTATTCCGAATTACGACCACTAAATTCAGTACCAACCATAGCTGATACACTATTTTGAACCCCACTAAAACGACCAGTTTTCACACATTGAGACCGATCACCCGAATTTCACATTTGATAAGAGCGACACTAATTGGGTACGAATACATTGTAAATACATTATCGGATTTTTGATTATGTGATATCGAACCCTTATTATAATAGGTGTTATTATTAAAGTGGCCGATCACTTTTAGAAATTATAGTTTGTATTATTTCTAATTGTTATTTGAATGTTTCACAGGTTTTGACTCGAGAAATAAATTCGAAAGTGAAAACGTGTCCGAGAAGTTACAATTAGTTTGTTTACGGCGTTCCGAACAGTTAAATTTTGACTTCAACGTAATTGATGCTTGGTATTCGCATCAAAGATGATATGATATCGACAGTTTGACACTTTGAACCTGTACTTACGAATAAATAATCTGAGGTCGGAGTACCAAATGGAGAATAGAGAAAGTAGAACTTATCGAAGACCGTAAATTTGAAAATGACATAAGATTCCGCTGTAATACATGTTCTTATAGTTTCATTTTTGCATGCATAGTATTAATATATTCAAAGAACAAAAATAAAATAAACATGCATTACTTGACAACAAACGACCAAACCTCGGTAATACGACCACCCCGCTATTACGACCACTTTCTGAAAGTACCGCAAGTGGTCGTATTAGAGGGGTTTTACTGTACTTATATGCTTCTTACCTTTGAAAAAAAAAATGTTTTAGATGAACATGTATTACCTTTTGGCAAATACCTATACGAGAAATTGCGTGAGTGGAAGAGGGAGTGTGTGACAGAATGAGTGAGGGGGGGGGGGGAGAGAAGAGAGTTGATAGTGTATAGAGAAAGAATTTGTCTTTTTTAAGGTTGTGCAATGAAAATTCTCAACGAGAATGATCACATATATATACTTTTTAGTTTATATTTTTATTTGTTTGTATATTTGTAAAAATGTGTATATGTGAATGAGACTTTAATAAATATATTAAATCTAAAATCTAACCAATCTAGCCTCATAATTGACCAATCGCGGCTGTCAATTAAAGAAGTTGTATTTCCGTTTATTTGTCGTCGCTGCCCAAGCGCATGTCTATATGAACGACGCCCCTAGAAGACGGTTAGTTGTTACGGGGGATAGTGCAAGGATACAGTAAGAAACTGCTGAGAGCTCCAGCGATTGGTCTATTGTATGTCATTTTTCAGGTCGGTTGGTAGACAGCAATGCCCCTGAGACAGTACATTCGGTACTTCAGCCTACTGATAGCTGCTTATGTTGTGGTACAACTATATACTTCTCGAATGTTTGCACGTAAGTCACAAGTTAACTTTTTATCTAACCCACTACCAGACATAGAAATTTTAGACTAGTCCATATTCAAAGAAGTTGAAGACGACAATTCGAATCGCGCTTAAATTGGAAAATAAGAGCCAAATAGGATAGAAAACATTGTGAGAAAGGGAGAGATTGATTGTTACAGACAGTTTCTTGTTTTTCCACAAAGTTTTCTATGGTGATATTACTAGACGGCGTCAAGAGCGATTTGTTTTGTTTTTCTCAGCGTATTCATGCAGTGTGATTAGTTTTTTCGGTCCATACCTCCATGAAAACAAAATATATTCTCTGAAGTGATGTAGTATTTGTTCGTGATTTATTACGAAAATACAAGTCAAAAGCACTTATGTAAAAGCATTTTAATTTGAAATTTGCATCATGGCCAATCCAATTATCCCAATTATCATGAACTGTACAATTCTTTTGATGGGTATTCTCCCAAACTTGAAATAATATGTCATGCCGGTTTTTAGCTAGCAAAGCGTCAGCTTTGATAGCTTAAGTTAACATACAAAATTTTGAGGTCTTCTCAAAGTTCAATGAGTGCAAACTGCCATTGGAGCCTTAACCACCAAATCCATTGAATGCCTACGCCATAAAAAGTAGTTCTTATGTATTTCAGGAATATCGCAAAATGTAAATAATCCTGTCAAAGGCATGCTTTTTAACCCTTTCCCACTGAATTCCGCTTTTTTAAGCATCTAAAGAAAAAACTTTGAAAAACATTGTGAACAATGAAGAAATTGCTTGTAACTAGCAATTTCTTCAATACAACAACGTTTTCTATCCAACAAGGGAAATATTTTCTCAATCCAACAATGCTTTGCTAGCTTACAGTACTTTCAACGCTTTGATTTCCTGCTGTGTTCGAGTTGCCTAAATTGTGTTCAAAGTTGCCTCGTCGAATGGTACGTTGTGGCTCTAGGAAGTTATACCTAAACGTAAAGACTTGAAGGGAAAAGATATTGGGCATTCATTCATATGTTCATTCATTTTTTAATCATTCATTCATTTTAACCCTTTCCCGTTTTGTAACATTTCAGACCAGTCCAAACTCAATGGTGTTGCAGACGACAATATAAAATTGATTTTATTTGAAAATAATCATTCAGAAGGGTAGAAAATATTGTGGAAAAAGAAAAATATGCTTGCTACAAGCAATTTCTTACTTTTCCACAATATTTTCTCAAGTATGAAATCACAGGCACGTAAGAACCAGGGATTGAACAGGTAAGGGTTAACCCATTCTCATACAGTGACGCTTTTTGACGCCCCTTAAGCAAAGTTCATGGGAAAACATTGTGTAAAATGAAGAAAGTGCTTGCTACAAGCAATTTATTCATTTTACACAATGTTTTCTACATAGAAAGTTGAAAAACCAAAGTTTCATAACCTTTAAATTGTCACCCGTAACTTCTTTCATTACAGACAAGTCAAAAATCTTGTCATGTGGTAATGGGTCAAACTAACAATATCGCTACAAGCTAATTACCGAACAGTATTGTTATATATGTATTACGTCACTATTGATTAGTCTGTCTTTATTCTAATATCCCAAAGATATCGTGCATGCTTTGTTGACTTACAGACCTAAAAAGGGAAGTAATTATTTATGAGACACGTCATGCGTAAACGGACTGTCCTGGAATTCACTTAACCGATTCCCTCAAAATCATTCCTTTTTATGCCCCTTAAGAAGAAACTTTGGAAAACATTGTCGAAAATGAAGAAAGTGCTTGTATATTCATTTTCTGCACTGTTTTCTATCCAAAGTGACAAAAAAAAAATGAAATTGTCTTCTGCAACTTCTTTCAATTTGGACCAATCTAAAATTTTGTTGTGTGGGAATTGGTTAAGAATCTTTATAGCGATTTCTTTCAAAGAATCGTGTCAAGTATTGGCCAGAAAAGATTTTTCATTTCGAAAATGAAAAAGTATTCAAGAAAAGTGCCAAATTATCAGAAAAGCATATAACAGTCATCCTGAGCATTTCGCTTAATACTTTACCAATCCAAAGATGGTCCCTTTACGCGTGAGGACTTAACCCATTCTTACACAATGACACTTTTTGACGACCCTCAAAAATAAAAAATGATGAAACATTGTTTAAATTGAAGAAATTGCTTGTCTCAGGCAATGTCTTCATTTTCTACAATGTTTTCTACCCAGAAATTTGAAAACATGTAAATTTTCATCAACTTTAAATTGTCGTCTGCATCTCGTCTTCTTCTAAATTGGACCAGTCTTAAACTTTGCAGTGTGGTAAATGGTTAAATAAATAGAGGTAAATAATTACAGATCAATATCTACAAATCACGGTGATTAAAGATAAAAACAGTTGAATAATTGATTGATTTCAGGTCCGGGCGCCATTCAAGATCGACTTATGTATCGACCCTCATCTACAGTCGCTATAGAGGTAAAGCTTTTTTTATTACTGACTTCTTACATGAATTATTAAAGAGGGGCGGTCATTAATTGTTCCAGAGATGACCTACCTAATGCAATTAATTACTTCCGTCACGAATCTGTCGTCGAAATCTCTTTGTACCAACATTACGATCTCGGTAGAAGTAGTTTCTTCTTTTTTGTCTTATGGTTGGTTGGGTAGAATTTAAGATCGGAATACTCATAATTATGCGTGATCTTTCAGACTAAAAAGAACCTCCTGGGTAGTTCGGCAAGTATGTCAGTCCGATAAGCTCAGTTGGTCGAGCACTTTACTTCAAACCTCATTTTACGGGTTCGAGCCCTGGGTTAACCATATCAACTTACGAACTAATTGTCTTTCGGATTAGACGTTAAACCGAGGCCCCGTGTGACGGTGCTATCAACCGAGCACGTGAAAGAACCAAGAGGAGCTCTAAGCAGTTTCGTCCTGTATCCTTACACTATCCCCCGTACCAACTAATCGTCTTATGGGGGCGTCGCTTATATGTGGATGTCTTACGGTAAACGGAAATACACACACATCCTGCAAGTATCGACCACGTCTGATTGCGCAGGCTGTGCAGCATGACCAGGTTCGTTTCTTTTCCGTCTTTTGTAGCCAAGAATGATTATTTTGCCTTACGCTATAACTATTTTCTGAACGCGTCATCTGGTTCACCTCTGCTGGATCCCATGACGTTTCAAAGAATTTGTTCTTCTAAACATCGGGAGGTCCTCAAAATTTCGTCAAATTAGTGGACAACCACTTGTTGTCAACAAAAGGGACCATAAAAAGCACGAAATTTGAACATGAAATGCATGTACGCATATCGTCGTTGACATGCAAAATGTCGTAACTATAGCTTTTCAGCCTTATTCTGCTAACTATAAACTTTTTAAAGGATTGTGTGTACTGCAGAATTGAACCTTTACTCGTTTGGAAATTTGTATAAGCCATAATCACTTATTCCACATTTTATGTTCGTTGTTTAGCTCTTAAAGGCAGCGAACTCTGGTCACGACATCGTGTCCGTCGTGTGCGCGTCCGTTAACTTTTACTTTAAGAATCTTCTCCCCACAGATTTCAACCAAACTCTAAAAAAAAATAAACCTTGGGTGACCTTTTCTCAGATTCTTTCGAAGAATTTGGGTTGGATTAAAACAGGGCTTTTATCGGGGGCGTTATTTCTGTATATATGTGGTATATACCGGAGACTTTGAAAATCTATTCCTGAGAAACAAATGGGTGTTTCAATCGAATTTCGTAATTGGCGGGAGCCGCCGTCATAGCGCAGTCGGTAGCGCGTCGGACTGTCAATATTGAGGTCCCGGGTTCGATCCCCGACGGCGGCAGTATTCCTTTCCGACTAATTGTCTCTCACCAATGGGTCGATAATCGTAGACCTATGTGGGATAGCAGCTGAAGGCAAGAAAAGGATATAATGGAAGTACTGGTGTGAGAAATACCAGGATTCCATTGTTAGGTGCTCAAGCCACCGCGATATAACTGAAAGATTGTTGAAAGCGGCGTGAAACCCCATTCAAACAAAGTAATGAGCGGGGCCAGCGACCCGTCACTTCACATCCGAATTACATTTGGGGATACATTTAGGGTAGCATCAAGTTTAGCGTCCCATGCGTATCTCTTTCCTGTACAAAAACGGAATTTTACGTCGCTGTGATTTTGTACTTGAGAAAACATTGTGGAAAAGGGAGAAATTGCTTGTAGCAAGCAATTTTTCCTTCTCTCACAATATTTTCTACCGCATATGAAGGTTTCATATCAAATTGCACCCAATTTTTATTGTCGTCTGTACCTCTATGAGTTTTGACCAGTCTAAAATTTCGAAAACGTAAAGAGGTATACAAAATGTAAACTTTGAATCTTGCCATAACGTTGAAATGTTGTGTGATTGAGGTTAATAGTTATTTTCAAAGTTTCAAGGTTTTCAAGAAATTTCTTTTTCCACAATATTGATAGAATCACAGCCACGTAAAATCCCGTTTTTGTGCAGGAAAGGGTTAATTACGCGTTATCAAATAACACGTTTAAAAGCGTATTTCAACCTTTTCCGCTAGATTCTCTGTAATGTAACGTTCATGACGTCACGTTTGTTTGTATAAGCTTAGAGCCGCCGTCATAGCGCAGTTAGTAGCGCATCAGACTCCCAATCTTCAATCGTGGGATGTCATGGGTTTCCCCTGGCGGCGGCACATTTCCATTTTCCGACATTTTTCTCTCACCAATGGGTTGATAGTCGTAAACCTAAGTGGGATAGTAGCTTGAGGCTAGGAAAGGATTTAATGGTAGTACTGGTGTGAGAAATACCAGGAATCCATTGTTACGTGCTCCAGCCGTCGCGATATGACTAAAATACTCTTAAGAATGGCGTTAAACCCCATTTAATCAATCAATCAATTGTTAAGGATTGTTTTATTATGTAGTTCTAAAGAAGGCGCTTGCCAAAACGTCGACAATGCATAAAATATTAATTGTTTGCGTGTTGTTATAGTTTTTATGAAAAACAATTTTCAGCATATACAAATGTAAAAGGTGAAATGCACGAGATTTTTTTTTCCTTCTTTTTTTTTAAAACTAAAAAGTGATTCCTCTAAATTTCACACGAACGCACTTTAAAACAAACAAACAATTAATAAAACAAAAAAACCTAACTAACAAAAACACATAGTCTGCCTCCCTTAAATCCTACGATGACTCCTGATGGCATTTTTTGTTAATGCTCGGCATCCATGCTAGAATTGTTCCTTAGACTATTACAAACAAGATAGGGGTGGATGCCCAGCGTGATTTTTTGATTTAAGGTCACAGTGAGGTCAAAGGTCAATGAGTTCAAAAATCAAGAAAAAATGGCTTGTAGCTAAAGCAATTTATTTGCGTCAACACATAATGAAAACAATGTGAACGAAATCAAATAAATTGAATCAGGAATGAACAGAGGCTTACCCTAGAGCCTATATTGTTATTTTCAAACAGAATTTTACCATATTTATGCTAAAAACTCTATGGCCAATAACAAAATAAAGCACAATACTTAACAAAACTTTGGTTGAACATGAGTAAAAGGTTTGTTATTACATACATATTATGCAAGGCATTCATGTAACCGAAGGTAGCTATTCTAGACTACTTTAAGCAATGCTTGCTTAGTGTCTGTTTCAAATTTCAGATCAGAATGAGGTCACTGGTAAAGTGCGTTCAAATGTGTGAAACTTGCAAATACATGCAACTGATGTTCATTGTACATTATTTTCATCTTTAATATTATGACAATAGGAACAAGATCAAATGCAAATAAGTAACAAGAGCCATGTCGGACATGGCCATCCCCCGCTGTAAAAGCTTGATAGTAAACTGAAGCCAATAACTCCAAAATAATGCAAGCAAGAGTTGTGGTTCTTGTGCACTGCACTTTTCCCTAATGAGATCTATCCACCTGTGAAGTTTCAAGTTGAAAGCATTTATACTTTAGGAGATGCGCCCCAGACAAAACCTAAGTCTTTGACGCATGGCCCATGAAACCGTTAAAAATTATTCAAGCAAGAGTTATGGATCTTATACACTGCACTTCTCCTCAATGAGATCTATCCACCTATAAAGTTTCAAATAGATAGCTATGATACTTTCAGAGATATGCCTCGGACAAAATCTAAGTCTTTTAAATAACAAAGGGCAATATCTCCAAAATATGCAAGCAAGAGTTGTGGTTCTTGTGCACTGCACTTCTCCTCAATGAGTTTTATCTATCTATGAAGTTTCAAGTTGATAGCAATTATACTTTAGGAGATATGCTCTGGACAAGATTAGTGACAGAATGACGGAATGACGAAATGACGGACACAGATCTTTACTTTATCCCCTACGCCGAAACGGCGGAGGATAAAAATGAAACCAATGCTTACCTCAGTCCCTCAAATGATATATATGCAGGTAAAACTTAACCATATATTTGCTAACAAGAGATTTGCAGAGCGGCGCATATACGCCCGAATGAGATTGTCAGTAACCTTGGTGTTTCAGGAACCTGAGCTTGAATGATACCTAATGATTTTTGTCAAAAAAAGATCTTATCACCTGAATAATACTGTTTACACTTGAGAAACAAGACAGCTTTACAATAACTTATCATTCAACATTATGTACAATATTTCAATTCTATAATTTGAATACAATTGACATAAAAAATGACCTTGACCAATGACCTTGAAACAAGTTTAAACAGAAAGTAATCACCACAAGCAATAAAAATATGACCTTGTAAAACTGATCTTGAAAAATGAATTACAATGGTTCAGTTTAAGTTTTTCAGAGCTCAAAATGACCTTTTTGACATGTGAATTCAATCAATTTCAGGGCAGAAAATTCAAGAACGACCGAAGCTTTTTGAATTTCTGAAGTGAGTCTAATGCTCAACTAAATATTAGAGATACATTATGACAAGATTCGGTTCAATCCAATAGAATTTTTAGAAGTTGTGCACACACTTACACAAAAAACCTGTAATTTTATGCTATATTGTTAAGTAAAGGGCAGATAATTCAGTAACAACTTGACATATCAAACAAATTTTAGTCCTAAGCACAACTAGAAATCATACAGAGTCATTATGGAAAGTTGCAGTTCATTCCCATTCAAAATGTAGGAGAAATAAAGCTCACAATAAATAAAGGGGGTTTTCGTTCAATTCAAGGGCAGATTATTCAAGATAACTCAAGATGGACTGGATCGTTTTGAATTTCAAAAGTCTAATGCACAACAAGACACCATAGGGAGTAATTGTGCCAAGTTTCAGCTAATTCCAATTGATAATTTAGAAGGAGTTGCGCACATAATAAACAGTGATTTTCGTTCATTTCAAGGGCAGATAATTCAAGAAAACTCAGGAATGATTGGAGCAATTTAAATTTCAAAAGTCTTATACACAGCTTGACATCATAAGGAGTAATTGTGCCAAGTTTCAGCTCATTCCCATTGATAGTTTAGAAGGAGTTGCCCACACAATAAACATCGATTTTCGTTCAATTCAAGGGCAGGTAATTCAAGAAAACTCAGGAATGATTGGAGCAATTTGAATTTCAAAGGTCTTATGCATATCTAGACATCTTGGGGAGTAATTGGCCAAGTTTCAGCTCATTCCCATTGATAGCTTAGGCGGAGTTGCGCACACAAAAAATGCAAATGGACGGACAGACTGACATACAGAAAGACAGATGGACGGACGACCGGGGCCTTTACATAATGCGATCCTTCGGGCGTATAAAAAGCGCCCCGGCGCAATGCAAAATAAAGAAATAACACAATACCGTCAGTAAACATGATGAAACACAATGCTTCATAGAATTGTTCTGATATACAGATTGTATTACCACTCACCTTCTAATAAATGTCCATATGTGACTACTTTCAGAAACATGCTTGTAGGAGACCTTTTAAAAGTGTCTACAGGATCGGCCAGTGGAAATTGCACTGATTCCGCGTACTCGATAGCCTCCAAGGCTGCTTGAAGTCATACAGGATTAGCACATCCTGCTGCATCGCATGCATGATTGGCGTAACTTGAAATTCTGACTAGCATAAAATCAGCAGGATATAATGACAAATTGTATAATCAGGTCTCAGTAACACATTTTACACGAAAACACAACTGCTTGCAATATATTTATCACCTTATCAGAATATAAAAATCTTTTGACTTCAAGAAAGTGAGATGGTTTGTAATGTAGAAAGAGTGCACGTCGCCTAGCGTCCGGTAAACAAATACATTCAAATTGCCGCTTTGTAGCGCTGTATCTACTGGTACAGTGGCTAGCAGTGTGTACAGGGTAATTAAATAAGTGTCATTTTCCTTTATAGAGGCTAATAACAAATCTATTGAACCGAAGTCTAGAACTCTTCTTAATCCATTCCCACTCAGTGACGCTTTTAGACGTCCCCCAGGAAGTTTTGGAAGACATTGTGGAAAATGAAGTAATTGCTTGTTACAAGCGAATTCTTCATTTTCCAAAATGTTTTCTACCCAGAAATTTGAAAGAATCCAAAATTTTATAAAATTTAAATAGTTCTCTGCAACTTCTTTCAATTAGAACAAGTCTAAAATAATGCCGTCTGGTAATGGGTTAACATTAAAAGAATTCAAAACCTGTGTTGATACAAATATCAAAGCTTAAAAAAAAAATCACACGTTTCTAAAGAATTCCTGTTTCGAGGGCATGATGTTTCACAAACACATCTTGTTTTTCTTTGTTTTAGGTAAAAGGGTTAAAATTTTGACCTTGACCTTGATGAAATGATCTTTCCCAGTTGCGCCTTGTTGAGACCTATCTACATACCAAATATTAGCATTGTAACTTAATTGGGGTTGAAGTTATAGGAAAATGTTTAGTTGGCAGGTTAAGTTTTTGAGAAAAGTGTTAGGGAAAAGGGTTAAAATTTTGACCTTGACCTTGATGAAATTACCTTCCCACGTTGCGCCTTGTTGAGATCTATCTACATACCAAATATTAGCACTGTAACTTAATCAGGGTTGAAGTTATAGGAAAATGTTTAGTTGGCAGGTTAAGTTTATAGCAGACAGGCAGACGGACAGACAGACGGACACCGGTAAACCATTATGCCCCCGATCTATCGATGCGAGGGCATAAAAAGTCGCCTTTTCAATAGAATAATGTCTCGAATGCAGTTTTCAGAAAATTAAGCACAATTAGAATTAATAGTACAGCATGTATAGCAATTGAAAATATCACAATGACAATTATAATATGAAAGTGCACCTATTTGACCTTTGACCTTGCTGTGGCCTTAATTCTAGGTTTCAGACTGGGCATCCACCCTGGAAGGTTTTGTCATACCCTAAAGAATATTACTAGCATGGATGCCGAGCATTAACAAAGAATGCCACCAAAACAATTTTCTAGAGCTAATACGAATTACAGTCGGTAAACTAACACTAGTTTTAAGTAAAGATTCAATGACCTACAGTTGTGAACAGGACAGAACAGAACAGAACTGTTTTTACATCGACGTACAATTCTGTACAATATGGACAAATAAATACAAATACATGAAATAAACAGTTTAACACATCCGGCTTACCAAAACACCTACATATATACGGAAAAAATATGTTCGGCTAATATTTCATTTTTTTTAAATTGTTATTCATTTGTTCATTTATTTATTATTTTTTTCTTTGAGGGATGGATTGTTTTATGTTATGGTTTATAGTGCTGCCGGTTAGCGATCAAATACTGTAACTTATTCAAGCTGTAGTTACGACGTTTAGGTCGCCAACCAACCATTTTACTTTTTAGCTACATTCTACTGGCAATAAAATTTTGAAAATTACGCCGCTTAGAATCGAAGCGGAATTTCCTGTCGGAGTTGATATGCGGGGCCTAGGAAGTCAGTGGGCGGGGCTTAGGAAGTCAGTTGGCGGGGCCTAGGAAGTCAGTGTGTGTGTGTGGGGGGGGGGGGCTTAGGAAGTCAGTGGGCGGGGCCATAGCAATAAGCTATTTCTTGATTTTGCACAACTTTTTCTACCCAAAAGGTTTTAAAAATTCTAAAATTTCATTAACTTTGATTTTTCGTCTGCAGATCCATTCAATTTAAGCAAGTCTTAAATTTTGTCGTCTGGTAATGGGCGAAACACTTACTTTTTCCAAAATAAAGAGTAACAATAAATACATGAATATCATCTATTTCAAGTTTACATTGTGGCAAAAGGGTCTAACCGTAAGTCCCACAACTAAAATTTTTGTGTCAAATACCGATCTGCGTCTACACTCGCAAAATGCAGGTAAAAATGAACGTTTTAACCATTGTCATGCTGAACCCGGAATATTTCTCCTTGACAGCGGTTGTGGCAGGTGAATAGATTAAGATCAGGCTGCACTAACGTGCAGTCTGATCTTAATCTGTACTACCTGTTTGTTCTTTCCGTGTTGAAGGTAAATTGTACTTAAAGTAGATCTAAATTTGAGGGAAAAATGAAATTTTGTTAAGAAAGTTTAAATATCCAACATGGCAAGGTTTAAATCTTATATAGCTAGAATAAATTACAAGTGACCGTATTACGATGATTGGTAGAAACAACATGGACTTCTATGCTTTTTGTGTGTGTGTATATGTGTGTATTTAAACAAGAGACATTTTATCGTTTGTGGAATATATCTGTCATCCCATCTTTATTAATACAACTTGATAAATACAGCCAGCAATTACAAAATTTCAGACAGGTTTTCAAGTTGAGATGCGTTATTAGTTTCAAACAAGAATTTATGAATTTGGCAACCTTTCCTAGCCCTTTCCTGTTCAAACCCGGGATTTTACGTCGCTGCGATCTTATACTTGAAAAACATTGTGGTAAAAGAAGAAATTACTTGTAACAAGCAATTTCTTCTTTGTCCACAATAATTTCTACCACATAGGATGATTTCATTTCAAATTGCATCCAATTTTAATTGTTGTCTGCAACTTCTTTCAATTTGGACCAGTCTAGAATTTCCAGAAACGGGAAAGGGCTAGGCGCTCTAATGATATCTGAACATAATTTTCCTTTTGCAATCAGAAAAAATTCTACATACACTTAGTTGATCAGTGTTTACGTTTTACAATTAAAAGAAATTATTGGAAATGTCCCGGAGTCATATCGTCGTAAGAGGTGAAAATAATCGAACCTATAGCTTATTCAAGCTGTAGCTACGACGTGTAAGTAAAAAGCCAAATATTTGCTTTCTGTTTAAGTTCCTGGTCATATACAATTTTCAACATATTTTTTACATCTAAGTCGAACTGTCTCAATGGGATCGGACGTGGTCAGAGTTCCGTCGATTCCAAGTACAAACACGGATTTGGGAAAATTACAGACATTTTAATTTGCTGTTTGTTCAACCATAAATCAATAAAACTGAATTTATTGAATGCGTCGAAACAAAAAGGAAATAAATAATTCACTGCTGTAATCGTAACTCTACCAAGTCAAAGAAAAATTAACTTGGCACCGTAACAAAATAAAATGTACAGGAACTGTGTGCAATATATGGGCCCGTAAAACCAGGCCTTTCTAAATTTTAGAATTGTGTGTAGGCAAAATAATAGTAAAGGTTTTTTATTACTACTCTGCGAATAGAGCAAAATTTGTATTCACCAACACAATTTAGAACATTCTTCATTTAGAACAGTTTGTATATTGCACAAGCGACTGCGTCATGTACTAGTTTTCCGACTATTGACAAGCGTATATCTTTATTTTCAGGAAAGAACGGTGATAAAACAAATGTCTATAACACCAAAGCAAGAGAACATACCAAATCAACCAACAGGATCTTCAATTAGAATACTTCGTGGGGGTTATAGATCGACACCAGGTGAGAATAAATTTCAGAAAAATCCTACTGTTGATACAAAGGGTTAAAGTTCATTTCTAAGTATGTGAACCATCAAGCTAAAGCAGGTTGTACGTTAATCTTTTCCCGAACAAACCCTTGTTTTCACGTCCCTGTTATCGTAGCTTGAGAAAACATTGTAGAAAAAGAAGAAATTGCTTGTAACAAGAACGATCGGTCTTTTTTTGAAAATCTAAACAGAGAGAAAATAAAGAACCTTTGCGCTTTACTTTTTTCTGGGTCACAATTACCTTAGAAAGATAGCTCTACTCAACCAGTGTTTTAATGTACATCAGCCATTCCGCAGTGAGGTAAAAAGATCTATCAAAATCAGCCACTGCAAACGTAGTCGACCAAGAGTCGAATCGTGTACTTTTCATTTTGAGAGATAGATATTTTCTTTCTTCTCTGGTCACATATAAGCTTCTTTCGTCTACAAGAATATAATTGATTGTCAACTCAAGCAATCGGTTATGTTATATCTTCAATTGATATTAACTATAAACTATAACGACCCTAATACATTTCCCTGAGGGACACCCGAAGGCTTGTTAATTGCACTGTTCAAAAAAGATTCCATTTAAAGCAAATCTGGTGTGTTATCTATTGGACAAATACACCGATGTATACACACCTAAGAGTTGTTCTTAAAAAGATTATATTGTCTCCCACAAATCACTAATTATTTTGTATTTCCAAATGACAGTTTATTTTTAATATTATCAACCATTTAGTTAAGAATTCGTCCCGACCACTTTATGAATAGTTGCCAAGCAGTTGTCGATTACGTGATATTTTCTATCTTTATTTATTTATTTTCTTTTTGTTTTTCAAAAATCAATAATCACATCTCTTATTTAAAGTTGTCGAAAAACGGAAAAATAAGGTTCTACAGCCCGATATATTTAAAATTATTGTGTAGAGGATGGGTCGACTCTGTGTACATGTAACTACAAATAGTCACTCGTCTCTTTTGAGGTACTAATTAATAAACCACTGAAAATTACCTAATGATCTGAAACCGTCACTGTAGGATTTAAAGGGTCCAAGAACACTCGCTGTAGCTGTGTACTATGTCTCAATTAGAAACCCTTGCTTGAAAAACATTATTTAATTTGTTGCCATCTAAAATGTTATTAAGCTTATTGTTACAGTGGAATTAACCCTGATGCAACCCTGATAATAACAATTTATTCCCCAATTGCAACCGACTTTATGCCCAAACATTAGATTTAAAGAACAATAAGCTTCTTTTACAGTAACCCATTCCCACACAATCCCGCCTTTTTACGTCCCTCAAAAAAGAAAAGAAAAAAGATTTAACCCTTTCCTGTTTTGCAAAACCTGTCCAATTTGAAAGAAGTTGCAGACGTCAACTAAAAGCAAATTGAAAAGTAACTAGCCTATAGGATAGGAAATATTGTGGGAAAAGAAAAAATGCTTTTTACAAACAATTTCTTCATTTTTAACCTTTGATTTCTACTCAAAAAGACAGATATCTTCAAAATTCTTGCCACTTGATATTGTCGCCTGCATCTTTTCTGATGTTAGACCAGTCTAAAATTTTGCCGTGTGGTAATGGATAAATAGCAACAAAAGTATTGACATATTGTTGCTGCAATCACCAGACAGGAAACCACTGTATTGTCATTATTAATGTTATTACAACAGGTTTTCTAACTATCGGGTTAAGCAGTGTACCACGTGTTGGAGCATCTTATCTCATTGACACGCTAGAGAGCCTGTTCAGTAGACTGACGGACGAACAGAAAGGCGAAGTTGTTGTTGTTCTGTACCTCGGCTCACAGGACGAATTCTGGATCAACAACACGCTATCTGATCTGGATAAACGGTTCGAAAAGGAGATTAATAATACATTACTTCAAGTTATACAGCCACTACCTCATATTTATCCAAATTTCAGGTAAGGTGTAAAATGATTAAAGAGTATTAACAATATTACTCAAAAGTAATATAGTCGGCTTAAGATAAAAGACAAAATTTTCAGGTCTTCTCAAAGTTCAACGAGTGCAAACTGCGACGGTAGGCTTTACCACTATATCTATTGAATGTCTATGCCATAAAAAATAGTTCTTATGTATTTCAGAAATATAGCAAACTCTATTCAAATTATAGAGAACTCTTTAAAAGCATGCTACTAAACCCATTCCCACTCAATCCCGCTTTGTATGCAATTCAAGTAAAAAGATTTGGAAAACATTGTGGACAATGAAGAAACTGCTTGTAACAAGCAATTTCTTCATTGTCTTCAATGCTTTCTACTCTACAAATGCTTTGCTAGCTTACAGTACTGTCAGTACTTTGATTATTGACTGGACGCGACTGTCAGTCAACGAATCAATCGACCAATCAGATCATTCATTTAGACAGAAAGTGATATTTGAACTACAACAATGAGCGACGTCTTAGTGAAACATTTAGTTGGTTTGACAACTTGAACGTCGTAACTACATCTTATTCCAGCTTTGGCTACGGGTTTAAGTAGCATTCTAACCATTTTATTTTATTCATTTATTTGTAGTTGTAATTACATGATAAGTTTTGCAAAAATTGCGCCGTTTAATGCGCAAGTGTAACTTTATTTTTAATAATAATGACCTGCATAACGAAAAAACAAAACAAAACAAAACAAACAAACCCGAATGTTAGTTTCGATTTTCTTTTCCTTTTTATTATTTTACCTATTACGGCCACAAACTGTCACGCACTGGTGAAATAATATGAAAGAAAACATTGCAAAATGGCGACTGCGGGTTAATTAGTAAAATAGTAAGAAAGGGATTCTTCCTTTATATAATCAAAGTACTGAAAGTATTGTAAGCTAGCAAAGCATAATTTGTTAGACTAAATGTATCTTCTTTTTCAAAGGTTTTCATGATACAACAAGCAATTTTTTCATTTTCCACAATGTTTTTATCCAGAAAATTTTAAGAACAAATCTAAAAATCCATAAGGTCTAATTTGTTGGTAGCAACTTCTTTCAATCTAAATTGTTGTCTGGTTAAAGATCAAATTTATTTCAACTTAAATTGTACATGAAATAGAGTATATTGCATTTTTCTTTTAAATCATCTCTCCATTTTTTTAGTTCTTAATGAAAGTTTTGGGCACAATCTCATTTTCAAATCAAAGTTTCCGTGAACTCTTGACCCTTTCCTGTTTTGCAAAATTTTAGACTTGTCCAAATTCTAAGGTTTTGCAGACGAAAGTTTAAAGTGGATATAATTTGGATTATAAACATATTCTGGTACAAAATATTGTGAAAAATGAAGAAATTTCTTATGACAAGCAATTTATTCTTTGTCTACAATATTTTCTGTTTTAAATTCACATGGACGTAAAAACCAGGGATCGAATAGGAAAGAGTTAATTCGGTAAAGAAAAAAATATCTATTATCGTGAGCCCTGCCCTGTGTTTAGGAATACACCACGTTCGATAACGTTAAAAGAATGTGTTCCGCTTTGCACCACCGCCGTATAAAAAGCAGGTTTCAAGAAGGCAGGCTTCACTAGTGTTTTTCATCCTGAACGCATTGTTACTATTTACTTTGGCGCCCTGCATGGGCCAATAGTCTAAATTAAGCCGTGCATGCCAAAAACAACGGGAAAATGAAACAGATGCAGGCGAGCATGCTAAAAGAAATTAAGTATGCGAATGAAATGTGCGTGTGCGCATGAAATTATAAGCGCTCTTATTGAATGATGGTGCTCTCTTTTGCATACTGACCTTGCACGCATTAAATTGCGCGTGGATTCTCATTTTTAGCGCGCAAGCTTAAATTGCGCGAGTGCACCAGTATTATTTGCGCGTGCAAGCGTATTTTATGATCACTTGACTTAAAACGGACTTTTGCACCGAACAGAACAAGGTACTTTACAGATATCTCATCTGCAATCTTTTCGTTTCAGTGCCATAACAAAGAGAAATTTTGGTGACAAGTTAGAACGAGTTCGGTGGCGGACAAAACAGAATATAGACTTTGCACATCTTTTCTACCACTGTCGAAATATTTCAAAGTTCTACATACAAATAGAAGACGATGTGTTAGTTGCTAGTGATTTTCTCAATGACATCAAGAAATTTGTTAGAAGAATTGAGGCCAAGAATTTAACTTGGTTTGCTATTGAGTTTAGCACTCTTGGTTTTATAGGGAAGATGTTCCATTCGCGTCATCTGTCCATTATTAAAGACTACCTGTTGATGTTTAAAGAAGAACAACCCTGTGATATGTTAATAAATCATCTAAAACGGGTGATGGTACAGCCAAAGGATATACGGAGTACAGTGTCATTATTTCAACATATAGGGAAAATATCATCGTTAGAAAATAAAACTCAAAAACTTATTGATAAACGTTATAAGGACAGAAAGCGATATAGAAGTAATTTTAGGGTCCACTCGGATGATAAATATTCTTTAAATTACGCAAAGCAGAGAATATATTCAAAGAGTTTCACAAGCGAAAATCCTGAAGCTGAAATAACAACAACTTTAGAAGTGTATAAAGATTACAAAGCCGAAAATGCATACTTATTAAGCTCAACATTCTTCTGGGGAAAAGATCCAAAGAACGGAGATTATATTGAAATCAAATTAAAGAAATTGACTCATATTACAGCGGTAGCTATTAAAACGGGTCACCCGCGGTTACACACGGATACTCTACAGAACGGTGCAATAAGACTTGCTCATGATTTAAATAAAGATAACGATTGTAATGTAGACGACGATTATACTGAACACTTCTCCATTAGCTGTAACATTACTTTCAAAAAGCCAAGACCAATAATTTGTGTTGTGATACTTGTTAAGGAGGATCAGAAAACTTGGCTTGTTGTTAGTGATATTGAACTAAGAACTCCGAAAACGCCAAATAACAGAAACTAATATAATGTATGCAGTGTTGAAAGAAACTTCAGCTGAAGATAAAGGAATATCAAATGCAGGAGATGAAAACGGTTTCTTAAATGACTCTATCGGTGGATAGAAAATGGTTTTGAAATCCTTGCACATTAACACACGACCCCTCATTTTACCTGCCGTAGAAATAGAGCTTTTGAAAACATTCTGAGACAAGAAGCAATTTCTTTTTCTCTCACAACTTGTTCTACCTAATATGGCCCCATGGCTCTTATCATTCAATTAAATAAAACTTTTTACGTTCTTTAACGCCCCTAAAAGAAAAAAGGCTTTGAAAAAGAATGTGAAAGATGAAGTAATTGCTTATCACATACCAAATATTAGCACTGTAACTTAATCAGGGTTGAAGTTATAGGAAAATGTTTAGTTGGCAGGTTAAGTTTATAGCAGACAGGCAGACGGACAGACAGACGGACACCGGTAAACCATTATGCCCCCGATCTATCGATGCGAGGGCATAAAAAGTCGCCTTTTCAATAGAATAATGTCTCGAATGCAGTTTTCAGAAAATTAAGCACAATTAGAATTAATAGTACAGCATGTATAGCAATTGAAAATATCACAATGACAATTATAATATGAAAGTGCACCTATTTGACCTTTGACCTTGCTGTGGCCTTAATTCTAGGTTTCAGACTGGGCATCCACCCTGGAAGGTTTTGTCATACCCTAAAGAATATTACTAGCATGGATGCCGAGCATTAACAAAGAATGCCACCAAAACAATTTTCTAGAGCTAATACGAATTACAGTCGGTAAACTAACACTAGTTTTAAGTAAAGATTCAATGACCTACAGTTGTGAACAGGACAGAACAGAACAGAACTGTTTTTACATCGACGTACAATTCTGTACAATATGGACAAATAAATACAAATACATGAAATAAACAGTTTAACACATCCGGCTTACCAAAACACCTACATATATACGGAAAAAATATGTTCGGCTAATATTTCATTTTTTTAAATTGTTATTCATTTGTTCATTTATTTATTATTTTTTTCTTTGAGGGATGGATTGTTTTATGTTATGGTTTATAGTGCTGCCGGTTAGCGATCAAATACTGTAACTTATTCAAGCTGTAGTTACGACGTTTAGGTCGCCAACCAACCATTTTACTTTTTAGCTACATTCTACTGGCAATAAAATTTTGAAAATTACGCCGCTTAGAATCGAAGCGGAATTTCCTGTCGGAGTTAATATGCGGGGCCTAGGAAGTCAGTGGGCGGGGCTTAGGAAGTCAGTTGGCGGGGCCTAGGAAGTCAGTGTGTGTGTGTGTGTGGGGCTTAGGAAGTCAGTGGGCGGGGCCATAGCAATAAGCTATTTCTTGATTTTGCACAACTTTTTCTACCCAAAAGGTTTTAAAAATTCTAAAATTTCATTAACTTTGATTTTTCGTCTGCAGATCCATTCAATTTAAGCAAGTCTTAAATTTTGTCGTCTGGTAATGGGCGAAACACTTACTTTTTCCAAAATAAAGAGTAACAATAAATACATGAATATCATCTATTTCAAGTTTACATTGTGGCAAAAGGGTCTAACCGTAAGTCCCACAACTAAAATTTTTGTGTCAAATACCGATCTGCGTCTACACTCGCAAAATGCAGGTAAAAATGAACGTTTTAACCATTGTCATGCTGAACCCGGAATATTTCTCCTTGACAGCGGTTGTGGCAGGTGAATAGATTAAGATCAGGCTGCACTAACGTGCAGTCTGATCTTAATCTGTACTACCTGTTTGTTCTTTCCGTGTTGAAGGTAAATTGTACTTAAAGTAGATCTAAATTTGAGGGAAAAATGAAATTTTGTTAAGAAAGTTTAAATATCCAACATGGCAAGGTTTAAATCTTATATAGCTAGAATAAATTACAAGTGACCGTATTACGATGATTGGTAGAAACAACATGGACTTCTATGGTTTTTGTGTGTGTGTATATGTGTGTATTTAAACAAGAGACATTTTATCGTTTGTGGAATATATCTGTCATCCCATCTTTATTAATACAACTTGATAAATACAGCCAGCATTTACAAAATTTCAGACAGGTTTTCAAGTTGAGATGCGTTATTAGTTTCAAACAAGAATTTATGAATTTGGCAACCTTTCCTAGCCCTTTCCTGTTCAAACCCGGGATTTTACGTCGCTGCGATCTTATACTTGAAAAACATTGTGGTAAAAGAAGAAATTACTTGTAACAAGCAATTTCTTCTTTGTCCACAATAATTTCTACCACATAGGATGATTTCATTTCAAATTGCATCCAATTTTAATTGTTGTCTGCAACTTCTTTCAATTTGGACCAGTCTAGAATTTCCAGAAACGGGAAAGGGCTAGGCGCTCTAATGATATCTGAACATAATTTTCCTTTTGCAATCAGAAAAAATTCTACATACACTTAGTTGATCAGTGTTTACGTTTTACAATTAAAAGAAATTATTGGAAATGTCCCGGAGTCATATCGTCGTAAGAGGTGAAAATAATCGAACCTATAGCTTATTCAAGCTGTAGCTACGACGTGTAAGTAAAAAGCCAAATATTTGCTTTCTGTTTAAGTTCCTGGTCATATACAATTTTCAACATATTTTTTACATCTAAGTCGAACTGTCTCAATGGGATCGGACGTGGTCAGAGTTCCGTCGATTCCAAGTACAAACACGGATTTGGGAAAATTACAGACATTTTAATTTGCTGTTTGTTCAACCATAAATCAATAAAACTGAATTTATTGAATGCGTCGAAACAAAAAGGAAATAAATAATTCACTGCTGTAATCGTAACTCTACCAAGTCAAAGAAAAATTAACTTGGCACCGTAACAAAATAAAATGTACAGGAACTGTGTGCAATATATGGGCCCGTAAAACCAGGCCTTTCTAAATTTTAGAATTGTGTGTAGGCAAAATAATAGTAAAGGTTTTTTATTACTACTCTGCGAATAGAGCAAAATTTGTATTCACCAACACAATTTAGAACATTCTTCATTTAGAACAGTTTGTATATTGCACAAGCGACTGCGTCATGTACTAGTTTTCCGACTATTGACAAGCGTATATCTTTATTTTCAGGAAAGAACGGTGATAAAACAAATGTCTATAACACCAAAGCAAGAGAACATACCAAATCAACCAACAGGATCTTCAATTAGAATACTTCGTGGGGGTTATAGATCGACACCAGGTGAGAATAAATTTCAGAAAAATCCTACTGTTGATACAAAGGGTTAAAGTTCATTTCTAAGTATGTGAACCATCAAGCTAAAGCAGGTTGTACGTTAATCTTTTCCCGAACAAACCCTTGTTTTCACGTCCCTGTTATCGTAGCTTGAGAAAACATTGTAGAAAAAGAAGAAATTGCTTGTAACAAGAACGATCGGTCTTTTTTTGAAAATCTAAACAGAGAGAAAATAAAGAACCTTTGCGCTTTACTTTTTTCTGGGTCACAATTACCTTAGAAAGATAGCTCTACTCAACCAGTGTTTTAATGTACATCAGCCATTCCGCAGTGAGGTAAAAAGATCTATCAAAATCAGCCACTGCAAACGTAGTCGACCAAGAGTCGAATCGTGTACTTTTCATTTTGAGAGATAGATATTTTCTTTCTTCTCTGGTCACATATAAGCTTCTTTCGTCTACAAGAATATAATTGATTGTCAACTCAAGCAATCGGTTATGTTATATCTTCAATTGATATTAACTATAAACTATAACGACCCTAATACATTTCCCTGAGGGACACCCGAAGGCTTGTTAATTGCACTGTTCAAAAAAGATTCCATTTAAAGCAAATCTGGTGTGTTATCTATTGGACAAATACACCGATGTATACACACCTAAGAGTTGTTCTTAAAAAGATTATATTGTCTCCCACAAATCACTAATTATTTTGTATTTCCAAATGACAGTTTATTTTTTAATATTATCAACCATTTAGTTAAGAATTCGTCCCGACCACTTTATGAATAGTTGCCAAGCAGTTGTCGATTACGTGATATTTTCTATCTTTATTTATTTATTTTCTTTTTGTTTTTCAAAAATCAATAATCACATCTCTTATTTAAAGTTGTCGAAAAACGGAAAAATAAGGTTCTACAGCCCGATATATTTAAAATTATTGTGTAGAGGATGGGTCGACTCTGTGTACATGTAACTACAAATAGTCACTCGTCTCTTTTGAGGTACTAATTAATAAACCACTGAAAATTACCTAATGATCTGAAACCGTCACTGTAGGATTTAAAGGGTCCAAGAACACTCGCTGTAGCTGTGTACTATGTCTCAATTAGAAACCCTTGCTTGAAAAACATTATTTAATTTGTTGCCATCTAAAATGTTATTAAGCTTATTGTTACAGTGGAATTAACCCTGATGCAACCCTGATAATAACAATTTATTCCCCAATTGCAACCGACTTTATGCCCAAACATTAGATTTAAAGAACAATAAGCTTCTTTTACAGTAACCCATTCCCACACAATCCCGCCTTTTTACGTCCCTCAAAAAAGAAAAGAAAAAAGATTTAACCCTTTCCTGTTTTGCAAAACCTGTCCAATTTGAAAGAAGTTGCAGACGTCAACTAAAAGCAAATTGAAAAGTAACTAGCCTATAGGATAGGAAATATTGTGGGAAAAGAAAAAATGCTTTTTACAAACAATTTCTTCATTTTTAACCTTTGATTTCTACTCAAAAAGACAGATATCTTCAAAATTCTTGCCACTTGATATTGTCGCCTGCATCTTTTCTGATGTTAGACCAGTCTAAAATTTTGCCGTGTGGTAATGGATAAATAGCAACAAAAGTATTGACATATTGTTGCTGCAATCACCAGACAGGAAACCACTGTATTGTCATTATTAATGTTATTACAACAGGTTTTCTAACTATCGGGTTAAGCAGTGTACCACGTGTTGGAGCATCTTATCTCATTGACACGCTAGAGAGCCTGTTCAGTAGACTGACGGACGAACAGAAAGGCGAAGTTGTTGTTGTTCTGTACCTCGGCTCACAGGACGAATTCTGGATCAACAACACGCTATCTGATCTGGATAAACGGTTCGAAAAGGAGATTAATAATACATTACTTCAAGTTATACAGCCACTACCTCATATTTATCCAAATTTCAGGTAAGGTGTAAAATGATTAAAGAGTATTAACAATATTACTCAAAAGTAATATAGTCGGCTTAAGATAAAAGACAAAATTTTCAGGTCTTCTCAAAGTTCAACGAGTGCAAACTGCGACGGTAGGCTTTACCACTATATCTATTGAATGTCTATGCCATAAAAAATAGTTCTTATGTATTTCAGAAATATAGCAAACTCTATTCAAATTATAGAGAACTCTTTAAAAGCATGCTACTAAACCCATTCCCACTCAATCCCGCTTTGTATGCAATTCAAGTAAAAAGATTTGGAAAACATTGTGGACAATGAAGAAACTGCTTGTAACAAGCAATTTCTTCATTGTCTTCAATGCTTTCTACTCTACAAATGCTTTGCTAGCTTACAGTACTGTCAGTACTTTGATTATTGACTGGACGCGACTGTCAGTCAACGAATCAATCGACCAATCAGATCATTCATTTAGACAGAAAGTGATATTTGAACTACAACAATGAGCGACGTCTTAGTGAAACATTTAGTTGGTTTGACAACTTGAACGTCGTAACTACATCTTATTCCAGCTTTGGCTACGGGTTTAAGTAGCATTCTAACCATTTTATTTTATTCATTTATTTGTAGTTGTAATTACATGATAAGTTTTGCAAAAATTGCGCCGTTTAATGCGCAAGTGTAACTTTATTTTTAATAATAATGACCTGCATAACGAAAAAAAAACAAAACAAAACAAACAAACCCGAATGTTAGTTTCGATTTTCTTTTCCTTTTTATTATTTTACCTATTACGGCCACAAACTGTCACGCACTGGTGAAATAATATGAAAGAAAACATTGCAAAATGGCGACTGCGGGTTAATTAGTAAAATAGTAAGAAAGGGATTCTTCCTTTATATAATCAAAGTACTGAAAGTATTGTAAGCTAGCAAAGCATAATTTGTTAGACTAAATGTATCTTCTTTTTCAAAGGTTTTCATGATACAACAAGCAATTTTTTCATTTTCCACAATGTTTTTATCCAGAAAATTTTAAGAACAAATCTAAAAATCCATAAGGTCTAATTTGTTGGTAGCAACTTCTTTCAATCTAAATTGTTGTCTGGTTAAAGATCAAATTTATTTCAACTTAAATTGTACATGAAATAGAGTATATTGCATTTTTCTTTTAAATCATCTCTCCATTTTTTTAGTTCTTAATGAAAGTTTTGGGCACAATCTCATTTTCAAATCAAAGTTTCCGTGAACTCTTGACCCTTTCCTGTTTTGCAAAATTTTAGACTTGTCCAAATTCTAAGGTTTTGCAGACGAAAGTTTAAAGTGGATATAATTTGGATTATAAACATATTCTGGTACAAAATATTGTGAAAAATGAAGAAATTTCTTATGACAAGCAATTTATTCTTTGTCTACAATATTTTCTGTTTTAAATTCACATGGACGTAAAAACCAGGGATCGAATAGGAAAGAGTTAATTCGGTAAAGAAAAAAATATCTATTATCGTGAGCCCTGCCCTGTGTTTAGGAATACACCACGTTCGATAACGTTAAAAGAATGTGTTCCGCTTTGCACCACCGCCGTATAAAAAGCAGGTTTCAAGAAGGCAGGCTTCACTAGTGTTTTTCATCCTGAACGCATTGTTACTATTTACTTTGGCGCCCTGCATGGGCCAATAGTCTAAATTAAGCCGTGCATGCCAAAAACAACGGGAAAATGAAACAGATGCAGGCGAGCATGCTAAAAGAAATTAAGTATGCGAATGAAATGTGCGTGTGCGCATGAAATTATAAGCGCTCTTATTGAATGATGGTGCTCTCTTTTGCATACTGACCTTGCACGCATTAAATTGCGCGTGGATTCTCATTTTTAGCGCGCAAGCTTAAATTGCGCGAGTGCACCAGTATTATTTGCGCGTGCAAGCGTATTTTATGATCACTTGACTTAAAACGGACTTTTGCACCAAACAGAACAAGGTACTTTACAGATATCTCATCTGCAATCTTTTCGTTTCAGTGCCATAACAAAGAGAAATTTTGGTGACAAGTTAGAACGAGTTCGGTGGCGGACAAAACAGAATATAGACTTTGCACATCTTTTCTACCACTGTCGAAATATTTCAAAGTTCTACATACAAATAGAAGACGATGTGTTAGTTGCTAGTGATTTTCTCAATGACATCAAGAAATTTGTTAGAAGAATTGAGGCCAAGAATTTAACTTGGTTTGCTATTGAGTTTAGCACTCTTGGTTTTATAGGGAAGATGTTCCATTCGCGTCATCTGTCCATTATTAAAGACTACCTGTTGATGTTTAAAGAAGAACAACCCTGTGATATGTTAATAAATCATCTAAAACGGGTGATGGTACAGCCAAAGGATATACGGAGTACAGTGTCATTATTTCAACATATAGGGAAAATATCATCGTTAGAAAATAAAACTCAAAAACTTATTGATAAACGTTATAAGGACAGAAAGCGATATAGAAGTAATTTTAGGGTCCACTCGGATGATAAATATTCTTTAAATTACGCAAAGCAGAGAATATATTCAAAGAGTTTCACAAGCGAAAATCCTGAAGCTGAAATAACAACAACTTTAGAAGTGTATAAAGATTACAAAGCCGAAAATGCATACTTATTAAGCTCAACATTCTTCTGGGGAAAAGATCCAAAGAACGGAGATTATATTGAAATCAAATTAAAGAAATTGACTCATATTACAGCGGTAGCTATTAAAACGGGTCACCCGCGGTTACACACGGATACTCTACAGAACGGTGCAATAAGACTTGCTCATGATTTAAATAAAGATAACGATTGTAATGTAGACGACGATTATACTGAACACTTCTCCATTAGCTGTAACATTACTTTCAAAAAGCCAAGACCAATAATTTGTGTTGTGATACTTGTTAAGGAGGATCAGAAAACTTGGCTTGTTGTTAGTGATATTGAACTAAGAACTCCGAAAACGCCAAATAACAGAAACTAATATAATGTATGCAGTGTTGAAAGAAACTTCAGCTGAAGATAAAGGAATATCAAATGCAGGAGATGAAAACGGTTTCTTAAATGACTCTATCGGTGGATAGAAAATGGTTTTGAAATCCTTGCACATTAACACACGACCCCTCATTTTACCTGCCGTAGAAATAGAGCTTTTGAAAACATTCTGAGACAAGAAGCAATTTCTTTTTCTCTCACAACTTGTTCTACCTAATATGGCCCCATGGCTCTTATCTTTCAATCAAATAAAACTTTTTACGTTCTTTAACGCCCCTAAAAGAAAAAAGGCTTTGAAAAAGAATGTGAAAGATGAAGTAATTGCTTATCACAAGCAGTTTCTTCATCCTTCACAATTTGTTCTTCACAAAAAAAAACAACAACAAATATTTCTAAAATTCTACCAACTTTGAATATTCCTCTACAGCTTCTTTGAAATTAGACCAGTCTAAAATGTTGTCGTCTGGTAATGAGTTAATTAAGACATGTTGACTTTGATTGATCCATTTGCATGTTTAACACATTACCGCACAACAGAATTTAAGACAGGTCTGAATTGAAAGAAATTGTAGACGACAATTTTTCAAGAGTCTCTGTCTTTTGGGGTAGGAAATATTGTGGATAATGAAGAAATTGCTTGTTGCGACTTGTAAGTTAAACCGATGGAAAAGTTCTGTTAACTCATTACCAAACGGCAAAATTTTAGACTGGTCCAAATTGAAAGGTATTGTAAATGACATATTAAAGATTGTGAATATTATTTTTCAACTTTCTGGGTAAAATACATCGTGGAAAATGAAGAAATTGCTTGTTTAAAGCAATTTCTCCATTTTACTCAGTGCTTTCTGATTTTTTTTTTGGGGGGGGGGGGGGGGGCAAAGGGCGTCATTCCGTAGGAATTGGTTAAAGCCGACGGCTGGGCCAGCCTTTTGTTAATCTCGGTCATCTTATTGGCTCGCTAAATCGGCGTAAATGCGAAATTTATTCTTCGGATGAACAAATTATTGCGATTTAAAGAGGATAATCAACTGTTTATTCCAGATATGAAAAAATATTTTACGAGGACGCGTTGTTAGGCGTTGAAAAAACGAGTGCGCAGCACGAGTTCTTTTAACGCCTAAAACGCATCCGAGTGAAATATTATTTCATATCAGGAATAACCAGTTGATTATTCTATTTAATATGTACCTTATATTTTATTAAAATGTCGAAACCAATATCTTTGATAGAGAGAAGTTCTATTGAAAAAAGCGCGGATGAATACAAGATTAAAGATTTATTACAGAGAGTGAAACTGAAAAGTGTTATTGTTCACTCCAGTGACGATATCAAAATTTATTACACTGAGAAATCCCAAGATTTCACAGCAAGGTATATAATAAACTAAATTTATCCATTCCCACATAATCCCGCTTTTTGTACCCTCAGATTAAAAGGCTTTGGATAACATTGTTGGAAATTAAGAAATTGTTTAGAAATTTCTTTTTATTTTTCACACTGATTTCTATCCAAATAGACACAAGAATAATAATAAAATCTTTACAACTCTTAAGTATTACCTGCATTTTCTTTTTCAATTCAAACCAGTGTGATTTTGTTTCTTTTGGATGTGATTTAAGCGGAAATTATTTTTTAAACAACGATATAGCTAACTTTTAATCAACTTATTTAGTAATTCGAATTAAATAGAATAAAATATCATGAAAATAAAAGTAATGATAATGAAATACTCTTTATCTTTTTTTTTCAATATGAAATAATTTAATCTTAAGTTTCGTCTATCAAAAACAAGCGTTCTGATTGGTCAAAAAAATTTATTTATTTAAGAGATGAAGAGAATATTTTTTGTTTTCATGGAGGTATGAACCGAAAAAACTAATCACACTGTATGAATACGCGAAGCGGATTCATACATTGTGTGATTAGGTTTTTCGGTTCATACCTCCATGAAAACAAAAAAATATTCTCTTCATTTCTTATAATTTAATAGTATCAAGGGAAAAAACAAAAGCTTTACATATTTTGATACCTTTTAGTATGGGACTATTTTGTGCGGAAGCACACAAAGTCGCTGCGTGCTCAAAATTTTGTTCATGGAATTATGAAAAAAAAATTTGACCAATCAGAACACTCGTTTTTGATAGACGAAACTGAAAATTAAATTATAACTCCATGAATGAAATTTTGATCACGCAGATATTTTGTATGCTTACGCACAAAATAGTCCCATACAAAAAGGTGATTAAATTTGTAAAAATTTCTTTTTTTTTTTCACTCAATGCTATTAAATTAGTCGCTGCGTGCTCAAAATTTTGTTCATGGAATTATGAAAAAAAAATTGACCAATCAGAACACTCGTTTTTGATAGACGAAACTAAAAATTAAATTATTTATGCTTAGCGGGAAGCTACTGTCAATCAAAAAATCAACTAAGCAAACAAATCACGCATTTAGACCTGAGTTGACCATTTTTGGTAAGTATTATTTATTGGTTTTACGACTCAAACGTTGTAACTACAGCTTATTCAAGCTGTGATTACGACTATTATATCGAAAACTAGCGATTTGTTTTTTATTCATTATCCCATCCTGACGCGTAAACGGATAACGTGGTCATTTTTAACTGAATATATACATGTAAGTACAACGTTCGCAGTCCTTGAGACGACAAGATGCCTTTGTCCCTGACTACATATTGTACAAAAATAATCACGTTTATTACACCAGTCAAAGTGCTTTGTTGGAGGTAAGTGGGCAGGGCCAGCGATCCGTCAGTTCTCTGGGGTTTAACCATGAATTTCCAATTCCTAAAAAGGTTTAAATTCAACTATAATGAATGCCAGAGTACGGAACCTATGTCCAGAGTCGGATATCATTGCCACAAAAGCACACGCAAAGTTTCAGAGCAATAGCATTAATAGAAAATGGGATATGACACTTGCATGTAAGGTTTGCCCAGAGCATTACGCCGACGCGGACGCAATCGCCCACGCCCGGAATAGACCCCCCCCCCCTCCCAATTCTTCGAATAGTCGAGGTAAAATTGTTTCACACCAATATCGGCTAACATTCAAAGCTCATTCCGGTCTGTCTTAATATTTTGATTGGTTAATTGATTCCTTGATTGACAGCCGTGGTCCGTCAATTCGCAGAGAGGAAACGTTAACTAAGGAACCTAACCCCCGGAACTTTACGTGTATCCCAGTCGTAAGCCTTTCAGCCTCACACCCGTTTTATTGATGTTGCAAGGCGTACTTTCGATACAAGAGAAAAGCGTTGTCGCTCACAAAGTTCAAGTGGGCTATATGAATATCTATTTCGTATGGTAGGCGGTCCCGAATTTAGTTCAAATAAATATTGAAAGGTTCGGTAAATGGAGTTTAATTAAAGTAGAATCGAAATGAAGTGGTCTATCTCACCGCCCTTTTTGACTCTTTCGACAGACGATAAAATGGAGAACTCGTCCGCATTCGAGGTTTTCGCAGTCGGCAAATGGACGAATCACCGCTGACCGTAAACAATCGATTAACCAATCAATTTAGACATAACATAACATATCTTTTATTACACCCAAGTATACAAATTATACAATATGGGCAAATGACAAAAAATTATATTTCTATTAAACAAATAATGTACTTCCGGAAGAGGGAGAGAGAGAGGGGGGGAGAGAGAGAGAGAGGGGGGGAGATGGGAAGAAGAAAGAGGGATAGATTTCCCGCACTTTCAGTAGTCACGTGGAAGCTAAATTTAGGCCAGCGTGCATGGACAGTGGATTGTAAAGCGTGGGTAAGTTTTATGGTTTTTTTTTTTTTTTTTTCAATCTAACGGTAGAAGTGTGGGAAAGAACAAATCACTATAAATTCATTGGTGATTGTTATCGATCAGGAATGATGTTATTTGTGATTTTTCTGTTATAGATCAAATCTAAAAAAAAAAAAAAAAAGTGATAGGGGTGCAGAGATTTTGACAGAACGTTAACAGTTGATCAACACATTCCCACGCAATCCCATTTTTTACGCCTCTCGCGATAACGGCTTTTGAAAACAGTGTGGATAATGAAGAAATTGCTTGTTACAAGCAATTTCTTCATTATTCACACTGTTTTCTTCCTCAATAGACAAAAAATTCTATAATTTCATCAAATAAGACTTGTCGTCTGCAACCTCTTTCAATTTTGACCAATCTAAACTTTTGTTGTGTGGAAAAGGGTTAAACGATATTTATGCTACGCGTTCTCGTTTATTTGCGACGTAAACTTCGTAACTACAGCTTATTTAGTTACGTCTCGTCGTTCGCGCACCCACCAAAGAGTTTTACGTTTTATGAAACTATTTAGTCGCGTCATTTACTTATCGTCGCTACCGTAACATTTGCCCCTGGAGCACTAAATGGGCTAAAAGTCAACTTTTGTTTGTATTTCCGTTTATTTATCGTCGCTACCGTAACATTTGCCCCTGGTGCACTAAAGGGGCTAAAAGTCAACTTTTGTTTGTATTTCCGTTTATTTATCGTCGCTACCGTAACATTTGCCCCTGGTGCACTAAATGGGCTAAAAGTCAACTTTTGTTTGTATTTCCGTTTATTTATCGTCGCTACCGTAACATTTGCCCCTGGTGCACTAAATGGGCTAAAAGTCAACTTTTGTTTGTATTTCCGTTTATTTATCGTCGCTACCGTAGCACATGACCATATGAGCGACGCCCCAAGAAGACGGTTAGTTGTTACGGGGGATCGTGCGAAACTGCTGAGAGCTCCGCCTAGTTCTTTAACGTGCTCGATGGATAGCACCGTCTCATCCGAAAGACAATTAGTTCGTTAGTTGGTATGGTCAGCCCAGGGCACGAACCCGTGATCTTGAGTCAACTTTTATTCGTGCAACCCTGTCTCATATAGTCACGACCTTAACACGGTTAAGACATGCTCTAAAAATTTATCCAATCCTGCTCGATCGGGTGCAATTCAGCGTCAAAGTCGATCAATTTGTTAGCTAGCAAAGCGTCAGCTTTGATAATCCAACCCATTACCAGATGGCAAAATTTTAGACTGGTCCAAAATGAAAGGAGTTGCAGACGACAATCTAAAATTTGTAATAATTTGATTTTTTCAACTTTCTGGTTAGAAAACATTGTGTAAAATGAAGAAATTGCTTGGTTTAAGCAATTTCTTCATTTTACACAATGGTTTCCCAACTGTTTTCTTGGGGGCGTCAAAAAGCGCCATTTGTGGGAATGGGTTAAGTTAACAGACAAAATTTTGAGGTCTTCTCAGAGTTTAATGAATGCAAACTACCACTAGAGGCTTAACCACTAAAGCCATTGAATACCTACACCATAAAAAGTCTGTCTAGTGCACTTCAGGAATAGTGCAGGTACTTTTAGCTTACTTGAGCATATCAATGGCTAAGAGCATAAACGTAGTATGGCTCTATACTATGTATAGAGAAATACTATGTCTTTGCTCTAAGCCCTCCATATGGTGTCAAAATGCGTCTGATCAGAGTCTTCACGGTGCACATCGCTTTGTATGGCCACATGAATTAACATTATTCAAATTGTAGAGAACTCCTCCAGAAGCATGTTCGTTTACCCATTCCCTCTTAATCACGGTTTTTAAGCATCGCAAGAAAAAAGCTTTGGTACAAATTGAAAAATGCAGATGACAATTTTTATTCGATGAAATTTTGAAATTCTTTATATATTGTGGACAATGAAGATATTGTTTGTTACAATTAAGTTCTCCATTTTCCACAGTGCTTACTGAGTTTTTTCGTAGGAGTTGTAGACCTTATTTTCAAAGTGTTCAAAAATTTAAGCCAAATAATTTAAAAACTAAACACTGTGGTTAAGGGAAAAATGCTTGTTACAAGCCTTTTATACCTTTTCCTCAAAACGGTGCGAAAAGGAGTTGTAGACGATATTTCAAAGTGTTCAAAAATTGAAAGAAAAAAATAAATGAATAAAATCCAAATTATATAGATAACAAGAGGGCCAAAATCGTCCCAAATCGCTTACCTGGAGATGGTTTCTGGTATTCTGATATGGTTAGCCCTGAAATGCCCCTTATCTGTAGGAATAAAAATTTTAGTAACAAATTTTGAAAAGGGTAACCAAAGGAACATTCTTCCCAAGTTTAGTACAAATTGTCCTAATTGTTTAGGAGGGAGAGATTTTTAAAGAATTATTTTATTATTTCCCTAAGCCTGATAAGCCCCGTCCTGCCGCGCCAAGACTTTTTTGCAAATCAAAAAGTTCACGAATATTTTTTGAAAAAAGGATCACCCAAGGAAAATTCCTGCCATGTTTGGTCCGAATTGATCAAATGGTTTAGGAGAAGAGGATTTTTAAAAGAAATTATTTCATGATTTTTTTCTACGTCTGATAAGCCTCTCCTTCCAAGTCTGATTTCTTTCAAAATGAAAATTCCATTAACAAGTTTGAAAAGAGTCACATCAGGATCATTCTTGTCAAGTTTTGTCCAAGATCCGATGGTTTAGGAGGAGAAGATTATTAAAGAATTACTTCGTGTTTTCTGAAGTCTGATATGTCTAGCCCCTACCCCCTTTTTGAAATCAAAATTTCACGAAGAAGTTTTGAAAAGTGTCACCAGAGGAATACTCCTGCAAAATTCGGTTGAAATTGGCCTTCTGATTTTTAAAGGATTATTTCATTATTTCTTTTAAGTCTGATAATCTCTACATGCCACGCCCCATCTTTTCACTGATAAAAAATTCATGAAAAAGTTTTTAAATGGCCCACCCAAAGAACATTCTTGACAAATTTAGTCCAAATTGGTCCAGATTTTAGAAGATTTCTAAAGAACCATTTCATGATTTCCTAAGCCTGATACGTCCGGCCCTGCCATTACCCTTTTTTGCGAATCAAAATTTCACGAACAATTTCACTAATGAACATTTCAGCCAAGTTTGGTTGAAATTGGCCGAACGGCTACAAAGGTGATTTATTTTTAAAGAATTGTTGAAGACTACCGACGCATAACAGACGCACATCGAGCCTTTTCTTCAAGCTGGTCCGTAAAAGGAGTTGTAGACGATAATTCAAAGTTTCAAAAAAAAAAAAAAAAGTAGCGAAAATAAACAAATAAATAAATCTGTGGACAATGGGGAAATACCTTATTGCAGGCCCGTTTATTTTCCTTTCCCCACAAAGATTTCCACGTATTTCGTTCTTCGCCGCGTCACAAAGCGGATTTATGAGGTAATAGATTGATGTATGCACTCTCTTGAACCGCATGGTCGACACGTTTCATGAAAATGAAGATATATGTGTACAAGGAAATGGGGAAACCATCGTTTAAAGACAATACAAGTTAACAATTTGAGAATTTACTTTTGTTTTAACCTATCACAAGACGACACAATTTTTGATTGGTCCAAATTCAAAGAAGTTCAAGAAGAAAAAATTTGAGTTAATTATTAGATTCTAAAACTCTTTGTCTTTTGGATCAATTAACAATATGAAGAAAGAAGAACTTGCCCGCAACAAGTAATTTCCTCATTTACCACTTAGTCGTTCAGGGCTAATTTCTTTTCGGGGGCGTGAAAAGTCGGGATCGCGTGGGAATGGTAAGAGAAGAGTTAACCCATTCCCACACAGTGACGCCCCTCAAGAAAAACATTTTGGAAAACATTGAGTAAAATAAAGAAATTGCTTGTAACAAGCACTTTCTTCATTTTACACAATCATTTTTCTACAGAAAGTTGAAGAATTCTAAGATTTCGTCAACTTGAAATTGTCGTCTGCAACCCTTTTCAATTTTAACCGGTCTAAAATTATGCTGTGTGTTTATGGCTTATTTTCGAGATTCCGGACAATTTTATATTCAGCCTAAACATTAAAAGAAAAAGCTCACGAGAAACCAAAAAAGAAGATGTTTATTTCCATAGACTATTCTCTTCTGAATTCTAAATTTCGATTTCAAAATAAACAGTATTGAATTACTATTTCAACATTATTTTTTATTGCGAGAAGAGAAGAATTGACAGCCGAAAAAATATGAAGAAATAATAGTATGTGTAAACAAGCAATCAAGAATATAATTATCATGATCGGCGCAGGATTCTCTTATCTATTTGATTGATTTATTAATAAACCATCTAAAGCAGAAGGGACCAAAGGTGTGATAAAGTCGGCCACACATCAAAGACGGACCAATTAGGAGTAATAATCACTTATAAAAGATTGTTTGCCCGTGTTTATCATTAGGTATCCATCAGATGCTTTTGTATTATTGACAAAATCAGCAGTTTGAAAATGGAATCCCTTGCAAATTAAATTACCTAATAATTCCATGTTTGCTCAAACTTGCAGCATGCCCTATCCGAATGTTTGAATAACCCGCCCATCTCTTTGTTAAACCAATGAAAGTTGAACAATTAGACATTTCTATTAATTTTTGATACGACTATAAAAGCAAAAAATATCAATTTGATTAATCACAATTTGTTAATTCCAAACCGTTTGGCTTCTTGGATTACTCCAATCAAGGGATTACTTTGTGAACGTTATAAAGTCTGGATAACTCTGTTGATTCATTAAACGTTTGATTATAAACATACCTGTGAACTTGAGGAAATATAATTTAGAATTGACTGACTTTGATTAAAACTCTGAAGAATGTGGCAACAGCGTAGGTCTTGTGAACAATCTAATGTACTGGACGTTACTATTCAGTGTCAATTTAACCTTGCTTCAAAAAACGTGACCGAGGTCTCGACCATGTTTGGTACACCCAACCAATCATCACAACCTACCAACCAGCCAGACTGTCAGTTCTTCTACAATAGTACGCGATACACTCCACACAAATACGGGTCAACTTGTGAGTTTGAGGGCCAGCATCAGATAAACAATCGATTCTCCAACCAGTGCTACCACCCAGGCAATCTACATACCAGTACGCCATACGACAATCAGCACGTGCTCCGACCTAATCTTTTCAACGCGAGCCAGCTCGACGACTCTGGTTACAGCAGCCCTGGTTCCCAATGTTATCGCCAGATCTCGCCACAGTCCACCGGCTCACCATCTCCATCAAACCAGTCTCCACCCAATGACCAATCTTCTTTCTCACAGAGTGCCTTAGCCAACAATCTCTGTAACTATGGATACGTCCAGAATCCGGCACAGCCAGAAACTTCGACTTCCGACACTGGTGACCAATGTGAAGAAATGAAAATCGCCATGAGGGAAAGAGACGTCACCCAGCGACTATTCGTCCTCAGAGACGTCAACAAAGACGCTGCCAATGAGATTGAACATTACTTCCAATCACAGACCTCCATCATCGACGTTGAACGTCACAACATTCTTTACCAGATGGCTTACGACAAAACGAGCACGGACTCAATCAATCAATACTACAACAGAAAACTTGTTTCTCTATTTGAAAGTGTTGAACAGAAACTAAGTGCTTGTGAAAGTGACAAAAAAGTGAAATCTGTGAAAAATTGTCCTAGTGTGTCATCCAAGAAAAGTAGACTGCTTCCAAAACATGCTGTGAAAATTCTCGAGTCGTGGTACCAGGAAAATCTCGAGAACCCTTACCCCTCAAGGGACGTGACTCTATCTATGGCATCTGAAGGGGGTATAACTGTTGAACAGATTCGAAAGTGGTTTGCTAACAAACGAAACAGGTCAAGAAACAGTAAACTAAAGAAGAGTTTGTTAGATGAGTGAGTTATTTTGTTACAAGTTATTTTGTCAATGAGGTAACAGTGCATCAAACTCAAATTGACTTTCCATAATAAAACTGAATCCCTTCTCCAACAGTCATATATTTCGACAGCTTTGGAAGGCAAGCCAAGAAAATCATAGGAAGAAACGAATTTGTTTTTACTTAATTTCTCACTTTTTCTATCCTCTATCCTGTTGGTTCTAAATATTAGGTTTTCATAAATTATTCTCCTACCTTGAAACTATAAATTTCAGAAAAATCTTCACCCAAGACAATTTAGAGAAAGGAAAAGGAAGGAAATTTTTCATGTTTTTCAATATGCGTTCATAATAGGAACACTATTTTACCCTTATGCAAATGTTTTACTGGTACAGCAAAAGCAGTCCACTGTTTAACCCATTTCCAGACGAAATTCTAAACTGGTCCAAATTCAAAGATGTTGCAGACGAAAATAGTTAGTTGATTAAACGGCCATTATCTTTGCAGACGAAACTTGTTAGCTGATTAAGCTTCAAAGATCTCTGCATTTTCTGATGTAAATATTGTGGAATATGAAGAAATCACTTGTGACAAGCTATATCCTTATTATTCATAATGTTTTCCAATTCTTTATTTCTTGCGGTCAATAGGTGTGATTGTGCAGGAATGGGTAAAGAAATCGTTGGAAAAAGATAATTTCAAATAATGTTAGCCCATTATCAGACGAAAAGTTCTTGCTCCAAACTGGGAGTAGATGCAGACAAGTTTAAGTTGATGAAATGTTAAAACTCTTCATCTTATGGGATAGAAAACATAGTGGATAATGAAGAAATTGCTTTTTAACAGGCAATATCTTCTTTTTCCAGAATGTCTTTTCCAAATATTTTTTACTTGGGGGGCATCCAATAGTTCTTGTGTGGGAAAGGATTTAAATGTCATATTTCGCCTTGATTTGAACACGTTGTCTTAAACTTTTGTTGTATATGTGAAAAATTTGGAAACATAGAAAACAATTCATGTTTCTATGTTACCAAAAGTTGATATATACCAAGAAATTTAAACTAGCATATGATAATCAAGATTGTAAAAAATACAAAGCTTCAACACCATTCCCACCTTAATCCCATCTTTTTACACCCTTCGAGAAAAAAATGAATTAATTGCTTCTTAAAGGTAATTTCTTCATTATCTACAACATTTTCTACCCAGCAAGACTAAGAATTTCATCCATTACCAGACAACAAAATTTTAGACTAGACCAAATTCAAAGATGATGCAGATGACAATTTTCAGTGGATGGAATCCTATTTTTCTTAGGTTTTTTTAGTTGGAAAACAATGTGGATGTAACAAGCAATTACTTCATTTTCAACCATGTTTTCCAGAACTTTTTTTCTTTGGTGCATCAAAATGCAACATTGTGTGGGAATGGTATAATCAACTTGAAATTGTTATCTGCAATTTACATGTACATGTATTCAAATTTGTGCAGTCTTACTTTTGTTGTCTGGTAATTTAAGGAATTTCTTCATTTTTTTCAATAATGAGAAAAAAAAAAACTCTAAGAATCATCGTCTGCCAACATCTTTCAATTTAGGTATTAACCCACTACCAGACAACAAAATATAAGACTGGTCCAAATTGAGAGAAGTTACAGACGAAACTTTTAAGCTGATGAAATCTTTAAAATCTTTGTCTTTATGGGGCAGAAAACATTGCGGATAATGAAGAAATTGCTTGTAACAAGCAATTTCTTCATTATCCACAATGTTTTCCTAAGCTTTCATATTGAGGGGCTTTTAAAAGCGTAACTGAAAGAAGTTATAGACAAATATATTAAGTTGATGAAATCTTCAATCTTTGTCTTTATGGGGCACAAAACATTGTGGATAATGAAGAAATTGCTTGTAACAAGCAATTTCTTCATTATCCACAATGTTTTCCAAAGCTTTCATATTGAGGGGCGTCACTGTGTGGGAATGGTTTAATTCAAAAGCTTCATGATGGTCCGTTAAATAAATTTCTGTTTTTTGTAGTTAGAGCTTTCTAGGTGTCTCTATATTTTGTTTCGATAGAGGTCTAGGTTTCTTTCTACCCCTGCCAACCCATTCCCATACATTACTACTTTTTTATGTCCCTCAAGAAAAACAATGAAAAACATTGTGGAAAATAAGCAGTTTCTTCAACAGTGTTTTTTACCAAGAAAGACAAAGATTTTCCAAAATTGAAATTTCACACTGTTATCTGCAACTTCCTTCAATTGACCAATAGCTGTCAATCAAATAACCAGTGGACCAATGAAATAATCGATTGAGAACAGAAATGAGTTTTGATCTCTTGACATTTGTGACCATTTTTGTTGGTTTGGCAACTTAGTCATAACTACAGCTAATTCAAGCTGTGGTTACAAAATTTAGGTCCCAAAACCAACTATATTAAATTTTTGTTAAATGTAACTGGCCATAGAATTTGAAAATTATGAAACGGAACCTTCTGTCAGAGTTAATGGGCGGGGCCTAGGAGGTCGGTGGTTGGTAAATTTAGACTACTAGTCTACTACTATTAATTTTTGTTACTGGTAATTGGCTTCATAATCCTATTGGGCTTTTTTGGTATAACCTTTATAAATGCCTGAAAAAATTGTACAACAAATTAATCTGAAGGTGAGTGCTGTCCCCTTTCAAGATTATTTGACATCTGTCGGGAATCATTTCTTTAATTAACCTTCGAGAAAAAAAAAAAAGAAATCACTAGGCAAAAACAGTTTCCCATATGCTCCTCAAAATTATTCTACCAAAAATGATACAAAACTTAATTGTACACAAGCTGAAATGTCAGAAACAATTTCTTTTGAATTGGTTACAAGCAATTACATGTACTTCATTTTCAACAATGTTTTCTAAAATTGAGAGAAATTCATCATCTTTTAATTGTTGTCTGCTACTCCTTTCAATTTGGATCTGTCTAAAATTGGTGAATGCTAACTCTGGTCATGATGAATAAAATTCTCTGCATAATTGCAAAAAAAATCAAAAGACTGAAAGGATAGAAAGCACTTATTTTTTATCATAATGATTTAGAACATTTATGGTATCAACATTGCTGGCTTTAAGGGGACAAGCATGGGGTCTAGATAAAAATCAGACTGCACATATGTGCAGCCTGATCTTTGTGTAGACCTCCTGCCAAAACAGGAGTATTCTGGGTTCAGATTGACAAGAGTTAATCTGTCATTTCCACTGCATTTGACCTGTGAGCAAAAAAAGGACATAATCGGATTGCAAAAAGTCTTTATCCTGGTCAAAATGTGAAAGTTGACCTGCGTTGAGACATCTCTGGCATAGCTCAACATCATATTATATAAATATGGGTACTTATGACAGAGTTGCACTTAGCCACTGATTCACAACGATGTTTTCCGAAAAGGTTTTTTTCTGGTTAGGCAATCAATTATCAATTATCAGACAACTGTTACATCATCGAAACATCCCAATTTCAACCATCAGTCAGACAGGTTCTCATAAATAAGAGATAAATTATAAATGAAATCCTATTTTGTGTGGCTACATAGGTAGCCACAAAAAATAGGATTTCTTTTATAATTTATCTTTTGGTGATAGTACTGTACAAACTTTCTATTCAAGATGGCTTTAATGACAACTTGCATATGAAATTTAAAAGTTGAGAAAATCTATCTTTCTGTTTAGAAAACTAGCTGTCAAAACAGAAATAGCAATTTCTTCTTTTTCCACTTTTGTTTTTGTCTGCATTACATATTATCTATTGGTCTGAAACCTCTTTCAATTAGGACCAGTCCAAAGTTTTTTTTATCTGGTAATGGGTTTAATCAAAACAAGAGTTTGAAGGGAATGCACACTATGTAAAAACACATTTAGTATTGAAGTACATGAATTCAATTCTATTTTATTTAAAAATATGTTTTTGTTGTTATGAATTCTAACAATGTAAATAAAATATGCTATATAAATCAACATTTGTTTTATCTTATTTTGTCTTTCACCACTTCATTACGGTTAAAAAATTCTTAATGGTTTCATTAACAATATTGTGTCCCGCAGAAATCTTGCTTTTTTCTATGGCACCCAAGAAAACAGTTTGGGAAATCTTTGCTCAAGAGCAAAGAAGTAGCTTGCTTCCCATATTTCCTGCAATGTTAACCTATTCTTACACAATGAGGAATATGGAACCCCTTAAGAAAAATACTTTGAAAAACATTGTACAAAATGCAGAAATTACTTGTCATAAGCAATTTCTCATTGTCTGCATTGTCTTTTTAACCCAAAATTCAAAGATCTCTAAAATTTCATAACTTGAACATTTTCATCAGCAACTTCTTTGAATTTGGGCCTGTCTGAAATTCGTTGTCTGTTGGTGGGTTAAAAAAAGATTAAAAAAAAGTAATATAGGCATCTGCATTTTTTTTTAATTTGGACCAGTCTAAACTTTTGGCATCTGAAAAAAAGTTATTTTTGCACTTAACCCATTCCCACACAGCAAAATTTTAGACCGGTCCAATTTGAAAGGAGCTGCAGACGACAATTTCAAGTTGATGGAATTTCGAACTTTTTCGTCATTTTGGGTAGAAAACATTGTGGATAATGAAGAAATTGCTTGATTCAAGCAATTTCTTCATTTTCCACAATGTTTTCTAAAGCTTTTTTCTTGAGGGGCGTAAAAAGGAGGGATTGAGTGGGAATGGGTTAAAGTAGATGAATCAAGATCTAATATAAATGGAACTTATCAATAGAAGAACACAATGTTATGTGAATGTGGATTGAATTACATCAAAAACAATGCTGCACTTGAACCATTGTCATGCTGTATAAAAACTCTTTTGAAATTGCATTGAAATCAGAGGGCTGAAAGCACTGGAAGTATTTGTTGTTTGATAATTAATATTTCCTTTGAAAATTAATTTCATAAATACCTCTTGCAGGAAAAGTGCAAACAGGAGGTGTAGACTTATATACAGGCTGATCTTTGTCTATATCGCCTGCCAAAACCGGAATATTCAGGTTTTAGCATTATAAGGGTTTATAGTAACATTTTCTGAGGTAGAATACCAATAATGTGCCATTTTGGAACATTGGAAATCTTCGTGTAGACTCTTTGATATACACGTGGAAGATTGAAAAATGATGTAGTATGTCATTATAGTAATCGTATTAGAACTGAGTTGTTACAACATAGATAAAAGCGTATTACTGGTATTCTACCTGAATCTATTCACAAACAGCCTCCTTTTTTTCATTCGCACCATGAAAAGAGGTCAGGAAATAAAATGAAGGAAATGCCTGGAACATGCAACTTCTTCATTTTCTGCATTTTTTTTCTACCTACAAATACAGATATTTCAACTAAAATCAACTTGAAATTGTTGTCTGCATCTTTTCTAAGTTTGTACTTGTCTAAATTTTGGTCTTCTGGCAATAAGTTAATAACCCAACTAGCCTTGCCTCTTTTCAACTAGTAAATAAAGTCATGACACCTTTGCCATGAGTTTGTAAACATTCAGATGGAAGTATTATGATTTAAAGAATTTTAATGTATAAAAGTTATGAGTTATCCACAAAATATCCCTTTTTTCTCTTAACTTAACCCTTGTCATGCTGAACCCAGAATATTCCGGTTTTGGCAGGAGGTGTAGACTAAGATCAGCCTGCACATAAGTGCAGTCTGATCTTGGTCTACACCTCCTGCTTGTACTTTACCTGCCAGAGCTGTTAATGAAATGTATTTCTAAAAGAAATATCTATTTTTGAACAAGTTCTATCAGTGCTTTCATTCCTTTGATTTTACTGCAATTCAGCAAGGTAATTTATCCAGCATGACAAGGGTTAACAGTATTACAAAAGTTTAGACCTGTTCAAATTCAACCTCAAGTTTTGCAGATGACAACTAGGGGATACTCTTAGATCCTACAAAAAAAGCTTATATTAATCAAAATCTAACAATATGTATTACACATACATTATAAAGTGTTAAGCCTCATGGTTTTGGAAGGGGCTTTTTTTGTTTAAATATTTCTGTCTTGTCTTTTTGTAAAATCTGGTATCCCTTTAAATAGGCCTTTTGATCATTTGTATATTTTCGTGGGGTGTGACAGTTTTCAGAAAAGATATTTACCGCGCCAAAAGATTTTTAAAATTTTATCAAATTGAAATTGTTGTAAGCAACTTCTTTCAATTTGGACCAGTGTAAATTTTTGTTATGTGGTAATGGGTTAAGGGCCATCCTTATCATGTTTTAAAACAACTCTTTCTCAATTCAAGGGTTTTATTATATCTGGCCAAATAAATAAAAAATTGTTTTGAATAATAATAAGAAAATCTTATTGAAAATAAATAATCATCATTTTTCATAGGTAATAATAAGCTATTATCTTCCATATTCAACAGAAGTAACCAATATGAATACTGTTTTACTCCCTCTTGTCCCCTTTAGCCATGGCCGCAGTTGGTGTCACATTGGACTCTTTGACATAGGGTTCTGGGTTCTATCCCTAGTTGCGGCAAATGTCAGACATTTGGCTCCCACTTATAGGTGGATAGTAGTAAACTAGTGGGATGGGCAGCTGGATTCTTGAAAATGATAAAGTGGTTGTACTGGTGTGAGAATACCAGGATTTCATGGTTAGGTGCTCCAGCCATTGCAATATGACCGAAATACTGTTAAAAGTGGCATGTCTTGGCCAAATTTAGCATTTTATGTCAGGATATCATTTGATAAAATTTTGGTCTGCCAAATGAAGGATGGACTGATTTCAGCAAAGGAATAAATATCTTGCTTGTTGAAGGAGGGTGTTACTAACCTATTACCAGAGATTTCCCCATTTTTGAGTTTTCAACCCTGCCTTTTTGCAAAATTTTAGACCAGTCCTAATTCAAAAGTTTTGCAGACAAAAATTCTTTGGATTTGATATGAAAATGACCATTCAGTAGTGTAGAAAAATTTTATAGAAAAAGAAGAAATTGCTAGTGTCAATCATAAATTCACAGGGACGTAAAAACCAGGGACTGAACAGGAAAGGGTTAAAGGTAAAAAAAGGCAGGGTTGTGTTTGAATGGGTAGCAGCATATGACACAACTATCACTTCCAAACTGAATAACCCTGTCCTGTCGGCAAACTTCTAGACTGGTCCAAATTGAAAGGAGTTGCAGACAACAACTAAAAGTTTATGAAATTTTAGTAATTACTTGTAACAAGTAATTTCTTCTTTTTACACAATGTTTTTCAAATTCTTTTACTTGAGGGATGTCTTTCACTCTGGGAATGGGTTAAATTTGTTGAATGATATAGAATATGATGTAGGAAATGCTTAAAGTTGTTTTGTCCAAGATCTCTATCTATCTGTATATTTAGCTTCATAGATTAACCCATTAACAGACTGCAAACTTCTAGACTGGTCCAAATTGAAAGGAGTTGCAGATGCCAATTGAAAATATGTCAAATTCTGGATTGTTTCAACTTTCCGGGTTTAAAACATTGTTGAAAATGAAATTGCTTGGTTCAAGCAATTTCTTCATTTTTCACAATGTTTTCCTAATTCTTTTTCTTGAGGGGCAACTAAAAGCATCATTGTGTGGGAATAGATTAAATACAATGGACTTTAATACAAAGGACTGTAAGTCTTCTGTTTGTTGTCTGCATTGGTTTCCAGGCTGGCTCGCATTGTGTATTTTCAACAATGCCTGTGTTTGTTAGCAAAACCATCATTTACCGCCCAACTCTCGAAGCCTTTGTAATTTCTATAAGGTATTCTGGATAACACTGTCCACTATCAAACACTACAAAAATATGCGAATGATTCATATGGTCGACTGCCGTGTGACACATTCGACCTTGGTCATCCTTGTCAGGACGCCGCATCCGGCTTTTCCCCAAACACTTTCTCCCAACCAGCACCCTTCCTACAAACATATAGAAGCAGTCTTTGTCTGAAGCTGAACTCATAATTCCGAATCCGAAACCAGTTCCAGCACTTTGTGGGAAATGTTTAACAAATAGTTTTGAGCTTGTTGTTGATACAGACATTGAACTACTTGCAAGGTTTGCATTTACAGTTGATGCAATGCCTGGATTTGTCCCTGTTATGGATCCAATGGTAGAACTATTTGAAGAGCTTGAACTCAAGTTTTGAGACTTCAATAATTCAGCTTGCTGCTTTTGTTGTAATTTTCTGAGTATTTTCATGCGTTCAACACGAGTCATTGGGGAACTGGAAAATGGAATAATCTTGGGAATGGTGGTTTTCCTTTTTGTTGCCAAGGATATAACAGTTGATGGCCCAGATTCCGAATTTGATGTACCTGATGTTAGGTTTTGATTTGGGTTTCCTGTAAAAATAAAGCAACCAGGATCAATACCACCTGTTCCAAAGGAAGCTAAATTGGAAGCATTTCCACCTGATGATGTCGTATTTGAAAGATAAGAGACAGATTTATCTGTTACATTGCTGGTTGGTGGTCCATTGTTCATTTTGGCACCACTAGGTAGATTCACGACACCGAATCCTTGGTTTGAATTGGAATTGCTGGAAGGGTTACCACCGCCTGAGTTGGCACCAGTATTCCCTAGTGGATTGATACCACCTAAAGTTTGGTTAGAATTGGTATTACTGGATTGGTTGTCTGCACCTAAATTAAAACTGACACCAGGACCACCTGACTGGTAGGAACCACCAAAATTTGAATTACTATTGGAGGCGAAGGGATTCCAATTTCCATAATTACATCTTACAAAGGGACTCCTTGATGGATCCATATTAAAGTTCATGTTTTGAATACTGGACGAGTTTGCACCTCCCAAACTGAAATTCACATTGGAACCGCCTGCTGTATTTGCTCCCTGGCTACTAGTGTTTCCGTTTGGTGCAACAGGTGAATTTTGTCCTACCATGTAGCGCATATATCTATGTTTAGGGTAAGAAAATGAACCAGGCTGGGTACCAGACTGTCCCATTGAAATATTTGAACTTCCAGGTGTACCAGGCTGAGGTGGTGGTTGTCCTGTAAGAACATTAAACCTGAGGTTTTGTGTATATGCTGGTGGAAAACTTGGTGTAGTTGAGGCTGAAAGAAAAAGAAAGAATAATCCTAACCCTTGTCATGCTGAATAAAATACCCTTCAGAATTATGTTAAAATCAAAGGATTGAAAGCACAGAAAACTCTCATTTTGGGTAATTAATTGTTTAGAAAATAAATGGTTCAAACAATGCTAGCTTAAACAGGACAAGCAGGAGGTCTAGACAAAGATCAGACTGCACATATGTGCAGCCTGATCTTTGTCTAGACCTCCTGTATAAACAGAAATATTCCGGGTTAAGCATGACAAGGATGAATAATAATAGAAGCAACCTCTCTTACAGAATCTCTCCCTATAACATTAGCTTTGGAAACAAGAGGGACTTGAGTACCTATATCACTCAACAGTACTAGGTTAACCCTTTCCTGTTCAATTCCTGTTTTTCTATGTCCCTGCAATGTTATAATTGAGAAAATTGTGGAAAAAGGAAGAAATTGCTTGTAACAAGCAATTTCTTTTTTTCCCATGATATTTTTCCCCCCATCTGAATGGTTATTTCTTAAATTAAATCCATTTACACTATAGTCAATTTGTGAGCATTATCGCATTTAATCAGATGTCTGATTCCAATACGAACAAGTTTGGTCAACACGAGTTTGAGTGGGAGGAGTGGGACGGGTAAAGCCTTCTGGCAAAAAACCCTACCTCTTCCACTGTTTAATTCTTTGGATCCCACCAACAGTGTTAAAACGGGATTGCAGTGTTCAGTCAAACCTGCTCGACCAGTCAACTCATTTCAACTTTTCCTGTTTTGCATAATTTTAGACCTGTCAAGGATTTCCCAGTCGACTATTTTAAGTCAAATTTATTTGAAAAATAATCATTCAGTAGGGTGAATAATATTCTGGAAAAAGAAGAAATTGCTTGTTACAAGCAATTTCTTGTTTTCAACAATTTTTACAAAAGTATAAAAGCACAGGAACGTAAAAACCAGGGATTGAATGGGAAAGGGTTAACCCATTCCCACACAATGACACTTTTTGACACCCCTCAAGAAAAACAATTGAGAAAACATTGTGTAAAATGAAGAAATTGCTTGTAACGAACAATTTCTTAACCCATTCTAAAACATTTCCTCCTTTTTTGTTGTGTGGGAATTGTTTTCTACCCAGAAATGTGGACATTTCTCAAATTTCTTTAACATTAAATAGTTGAAAGGAACTCCTTTGAATTGGGATCAGTCTAAAATTTTGCTATCAAGTAATGGGTTAATGTCCTCCCATCAAATCTGCCCTTTAAAGTGCTGTATTAACCCATTGCCACACAAGCCTTCCCTTTTACTCCCCTCAATTAAAGAGCTTTGGAAAACATTGTGGAGAATGCAGAAATTGCTTGATACAAGCAATTTCTTCGTTATCCACAATGTTTTCTACCCCAAAAGACAATTAAATTTCAGATTCCATCAACTTGAAACTTTCGTCTGCAACTTCTTTCAATTTTGACCAGTCTAAAATCTTGTTGTGAGGGAATGGGTCATCTGTTTTCCTGTCAATAGTCAACTTATTTTGTCCCAGCAATATACAACCAATGATTAAGCAGTCACATTTAACTCATTCCCACACAGTGACGCTTTTTGACGCCCCTCAAAAAATGCATATTGGAAAACATTGTGGAAGGGACCCCAGCAATCTTAGGCTAGGGATTCCATCAAGATCCTTCAATATTTCTCCAATACAATAAATCTCAATGTATCAACTAATGCTCCTGATGATTTGTTTGCTTGTTTTTGTAGAAAACATTGTGGATAATGCAGAAATTCCTTATAACAAGCAACTTTTGCATTTTCCACAATGTTTCTGAAGCTTGTTTTTCAAGTTCGGCTTAGAAGGGCAGGATTTGCCTATGAATGAATTAATGTATATAAAGGAAGGATCTTTGATTATCTGGAGGAGACCCTGAAGTAAAAGACAGGGATTCCTGTGGGATCCCATTGAAGCACAGTAAGTGTTGGCCCCTGGTATCCTACCTACCATTACTTCCCTGTTGTTTAGATGTTGGAGTCCACTTTCCAGCCTGTTTTGAAGAATATTTAATCGAATATGATGATTCTTTTGCAAAGTAGGTTCCTGTCAAGAAGAAAAGATGTAAATAAGAACAACAATATACCCAATCTCATTCAAACTGAAGATTAGACTGGTCTAAATTCAAAGAAGCTGCAGCAGACAATTCCAAGTTGTTTGATTTTTTTTTTCATCTTTTTGGATAGAAAACATTGTGAAGAATTAAGAAATTGCTTGAACCAGGCAATTTCATCATTTTCAACAATTTTTTCAACCAAGACATTGAAAAAATCTAAAATTTTAAACATTTTCAAATGACATGTGCAACTTTTTTTTAATTTTTGACCTTTCTAAAATATTGTCATCTGGGAATGGGTTAAAATTGTACACATGTTCACAGACGTTTTTACCGTAATTTTCTTTAGCTGATGCCTTAACCCTTTCCTGTTTTTTGAAATTTTAGACTGGTCAAAATTGAAAGAGTTTGCAGACAACAATGAAAATTGGATGCAATTTGAAATGAAACCATCCTATAGGGTAGAAAATATTGTGGGCAAAGAAGAAATTGCTTGTTACAAGCAATTTCTTCTTTTCCTAATTTTTTTTTCAAGTATAAAATCACAGCAACGTAAAATTTCCAGTTTGTACAGGAAAGGGTTTAATCTCCTTGTCTCACCTATCAAACTTTGTTTTCCGTAGCAAACAGCATTCATGAATATCCTTATCTTACACAAGTATAGAATCAGTCTTATGCCCTTACCAGAAAACACAAATTTAGACTGGTCCAAATTGAAAGGAGTTGCTTAACCCATTCAAACTCAATCCCTCCTTTTTACGCCCTTCAAGAAAAAAGCTTTGGAAAACATTGTGGAAAATGAAGAAATTGCTTGTATCAAGCAATTTCTTCATTATCCAAAATGTTTTCTATCCAAAAAGGTGAAAAAATTTAAAATTCCATCAACTTGAAATTGTCGTCTGCATCTTCTTTCAATTTGGACCAGTCTAAAATTTTGTCAAGTGGGAACGGGTTAAGGCAATTCAAATTTAAAGAAATTTCAGATTTTTTCAACTTTTTGGGTTAGGAAAATATTGTGAAAATGAAGAAATTGCTTGCAAACAGCAATTTCTTCATTCTACACAATGTTTTCTCAGTTTGTTTTTTCTTTAGGGGCATTAAAAAGCATCATTGTGTGGTATAAAGGGTTAAAATTAAGGCAACAGAGTGTAATCTAAATTTTGCGACATTTATTGGTAATCAAGTTACAAGATTGGATATTGTTAATGCAAGAAAAAGAATCAATTGCTCGATTAACTTTGGGACAAGCTAACATTCACTATAACCCATTACAACACAATGATTCTTTCTGACAACTGAAGAAATACATGTACAGCCATGATTACTTTAAACTTACCCTACCCATATACAGTACCATTCTGCCCACAAAGTCTCCAATCAAATCCCTCTTTACAAATACTACAAACTTACCCTACCCATAAACAGTACCATTCTGCCCGTAAAGCTCCAGTAAAATCTCTTATTACAAACTACATGTAATAACTTACCCTGCCCATATACAGTAATATTCTGCCCACAAAGCCTCCAATAAAATCTCTCATCACAAAAACTGTTAACTTACCCTGCCCATACACAGTACCATTCTGCCCACAAAGCCTCCAATCAAAGCCCTCTTTACAAATACTATCTATAGCATCAATGTTTGTACCATGGAATAGCCTCCTCTCATTTATATGGAGTTCCCCCATATCTTGGATCATATGGGTTCTGCATCTGGTTTAGAGAATAAATAGATGATTAAGAGGCTATACCTATTTATGCAAAGATCACAATCCATGCAAATTCCAAGAGAAGATCACTACAAGTGCCAAACATATTCCCAAGCAATTATGCTTTTTACCCACTTCAAGCAAAAAGCTATGGAAGAAAAAATGTTGAAAATGAATAAATTACATAAAACAAGCAATTTTTTCATTTCCCACATTTTTTCTTATCTGAAAGAGAAATATCTTTGAAATCCTATTAATTTGAAATTGTTGTCTGCTACTTCTTTGAAATTGGACGAATCTAAAAATGGGCCATCTGAAAATTGGTAAACCTATTATCATCCAATCTTGCTTTTTTTACAGTCCTCTATCAAAGAATCGAGAGATGTACTTAAGGTCAACATTTAACCTTTGACATTGAGTTTGACCTTGAAAGTAGGAGCTGTAATCAAGCACAGTAAACTTGCTCTCACTAAGATTTAGAAGTGTGTTAATATGAAAATCATATTCTGGATCCATAGATATAGGCAGAGTACAAAATTTACCTTTAATATTTGTATTTGGTCATCTTTTGCATAGAAGGCTTAATGGAACATAGCACACTAAGTATTGCTCTCAACAAGATGTACAAGTATGTAAAGTATGCTGAGAATCAGACTATTCAGAGGTATAGGAAGGTCTCAATCTGACCTTGACCCTCCAGCATTACCTTGACCTTGGGCATAGGAACCTGAATCAAGCACAGCACATTTGCTCTTGTCAGTAAGTACAAATATCTGAAATATCATAGGTTTCAGAGATATCACAAAATGTCAAATTACTTATACGACAACAATACAGACAACTATCATATAGCAGCCATGCTAAGAACAGCCATGCTTAAACTGAATACACGTAAATGCAAATGAATATCATTTCTTTAACCCATTACCAGATGACAAAATTTTAGACTGGTCATAATTGAAAGGAGTTGCAGGCAATAATTTAAAAATTATGGAATTTTAGATTTTAAACTCTCTAGGTTGAAAACATTATGGAAAATGAAGAAATTGCTTTGTTCAATAAATAGCGATTATATGAATTCCTTTATTAAAGACTTTCTCTATACTTACAAGCTGTATTTCTCCCATAACCTCTGATTTTGAATTCTGTACACCTTCTTTACAGTGAAGGTCTCAGAATGAATAGATTTACTGAACAGTGCAGCAATATCTAAATATTCTACACTCATTGGATCAAGATCAGCTGTTGAAAAACCCTGCAAATATACAATGGGACCTTGGCTTCAAACTGGCAGATCACTGGACACGCCATCTGACCTCGATATGGCAGTTTGACTGATGTAACAAACAAGATCATTTTGTAAGTTTGTGGTGAGACTTAGACCCTTGTCTTTTTTTGGAAATTTTAGAAGCTTGTCTATTTTTGGAAATTTTAGACTTGTCCAAATTGAAAGGGTCAGCAGACGGTATATGAAGTATATACAATTCAAAAAGTAACCCTCCTATATGACAGAAAATATTGTGAGAAAAGAAGAAATTACTTATTACAAGCAATTTTTTCTTTTACCACAATATTTTCTCCAGTATAATATCACAGTAATATACAAATCAGGTATTGTACAGTAAAGGGTTAAAATGAAAGGCAAATCCTTGGTTGTTTATCGAAAGTTTGTAACCACAGCTGAAGTTACTGTGGTTGTCATTAAAACTAACAAAAAATGCTTGACATAAATGTTTTAGTTCATAATTTACATTGAGTCTATAAGAAAGATTTCATCGATCAAACGCTTTTTAGCTAGCAAGGCGTCATCTTGGATAGCTTAAGTTTACAGACAAAAGTTTGAGGTATTCTCTAAGTTCAACAAGTGCAAACTGCCACTGGAGGCTTAACCAATAAATTCATTGAATGCCTACGCCATAAGAATATAGTTCCTATGTATTTCAGGAATATTGCATACTATATTTGAATTGTACAGAACTCTTTTTAAAGCATGCTATTTAACGCATTTGCACACAATTCTGCTTTTGAAGCATCTCAAGAAAAAGGCTTTGGGAAACATAGTGGGCAATGAAGAAATTGCTCATTACAAGCTATTTGTTCATTGTCCGTGATATTTTCTCACCAACAAGGGAAAGATTTTCTAAATTCAACCAACTTGAAACTGTCGTCTGCAACTTCTTTCATTTTGTCAAAGATTTTGTCATGTTGAAATGGGTCAACTCCTGGGTTGCTTTAAGCTTGTTTATTTATCATGATATCTTTTAGCAAAGAAGATTACTTCACAAAAACATGTTTTACTAGCTTACAGTACTTTTTGTACTTTGATTTTTTTTACAGCAGCAACAAGGGGCCACAAACTAACATCATGCTGTAAATGTCAAACTGAAAATTCTCAGAAACCAAAAGAAACACTTTATTGTAATCAATTCTCCCTTTTGCACGCTGCTCATAGGCTTTAGTAAATGTCTATATTGTTAACAATAATAAACAGACAGACATAGAAACAAACACGGAAATTACTTTATACCCCTTTTTATCAATGAAGGGAATAAAAAAGTATTTTTTTACCTAACTTCAACTGACAGATCACAAGCCATACCTTCTAACCTCTCAAAATGTCAATTCTATTCAGGTATCATGGCATGTTAGTTTGCAGGATTTGCGGCCAGTATCATAAATCAAGTATGTTGGTTGGTGACCTGAACGTCACAAATATGGCTTGAACAAACTGTAGATATGACATTTAACTTTCCAAACCCACAACAAGAGGACCATGATGTTCCTATATCGATGGCTCAAGGATTGTATGATACATACAAAATGTCAAAGCTCTACACCTAATTATTCTTGAGATCTGTAAAATATTTCTCTTTTAATCCAGGTATGTATTTAATCCCAAAACATAGCGCTTAATTCCATAGTACGGAAATTCTTTTAAGTGTTTTGGTACAAGGTCAACAGGCATTGATACATGCCAAATATCAACGCTCTAAGACTAATGGTTAAGGAGGAGAAGATTTCAAAGATATCATTTTTTATGCCTATCTAAAATCAAGAATTGCACAGAAAAGGACTAATTTTCAGACTACAGTAATTCTTTGAAGTGTTTTTGTACCAAACATTAAAACTATAGCCCTTATGGTTTTGGAGGAGAAGATTTTCAAAGATTCCCTTCTTTAAGCCTTTGTACAATCAGGGATCACACAGAATAGGGCAAATTTTCAGAGTACGGTAATTCCTTGAAGTGTTTTGGTAGAGGGTCAATGGATGATGATTTATACCAAATACCTTGTATCAACGCTCTAGGCCTTACGGCTTTGGAAAAGAAGATTTTCAAACACTTCCTTTCTTATTCCTATGAATAATCAGGGAGGGCACAGAAAAGGAGTTATTCACAAGATACAGTAATTCTTTGAAGTATTTTTGTAGCGGGCCAATAGAAAATGATTTATACCAAATATCAAAGCTCTGGACCTTATGGTTTGGGAGGAGAAATTTTTTTAAATTTTGGCAGTCAAAGTTCTTTATGAATTTCAATTCTTTGAAATATTTTGAAAGAGCATGACCTACGGATCATTTTGTTGAAACTCCATGGTAAGTTAGGAGGAGATCTTTTTGTAATTGTGAACAGACAGACAGAAGACGTGTGCCAGACAATGACCAATCACAATAGCTCACCCAGAGCACCACATGCTCAGGTGAGCTAAAAAGGGGTGAAGAAAGCATGTATTTCAGTGATACTACAGATATCACAAAAAAAATTCAGACAACGACAACACTGATGCAGAATACCTTGATTTTTCAAAAAAAAAAGCAAATTCAAAAATTGTCTTCCGCAAAATATGTGAATTTTGACAAGTCTATAACTTTGTCATCTTGTAATGTTTAAGCAGAACCATGTTAAAATGTGAAATCTAAGTGAGGGTGACACATAACAAGTAGGTCAACTAACCATTTCTTGCTCCCTCTCTGTATCGATTTCCCAGTGTGCAGGTATATTGATGGTGTGTCCCGTCACCTCTGACACCTTCTTTGTCATTTTGATACACAGGTCATGCTTCTTTAACTGCCATTCTGTCTCACACAGTCTGCAGTATGTCTACAAGGAAATCAATTGACCAATCACTGGTCCTGTCTACTTTCTCTATTGGCCCCGCCAATTGACTCCACTTCGAATTAAATGGCTTTATTTCATATGGCCAGTAGCATGTCACAAAAAGTACCTATATATTGTAAGTACTGCTTGAATAAGCTATAGTTGCAACATTTAATTCCCCAAACCAACAAAAATGCTTCGAAAAAAAAATCAAATCATTAAGGCCAAAAATTTGTCCTCTAGAGTGCACACATGGTTTTCCAAAGATTAGACCTAAGGTTCTAGTTTTTGGTCCTATGTGATCCAAATTCAATCTTGGCCAAGATATCATGGACAGGATTGTTCTGACCAAATATCAAATAATTTGAGCCCAAAATGGTGTCTCCAAAGTCCACACAAGTTATTCTAATATTTGACCCCGAGATCTAGTTTTTTTGCCAAATATGAACCAACTCGACTGATATATTATCAGGATAAAAATTCGGAGAAAATATAAAAAAAATATTTGAGCCTAAAATGCAAACAATGTTTTTCTAACATTTGACCTAGTGACCGAATAATTGCCCCCATGTGATCCAATATAAAACTAAACTGAGATATTATGCAGACAAATATACAAATATTCTGACTAAATATCAACTAATTTGAAGATAAACAAGCCCTCTAGAGTGCACACTTTGATTTGCACACAGAGCTATTTCAAAAATTTGACCCTGTGATATAGTTCTTTACCTCACATGACCAAATATAGAACTCAACTGAGATATAATGTAGACAAACAATCAGACCAAATATTAATTTGCATCTTAAATGTGCCCTCTAGAGTGCACACAATGTTTTCTAACATTTGACCTTGTGAGCTATTTTTTCACCCTGCCTGACCAAATATTTTGACCAAGATATTCTGCAGACAAATGTTCTGACCAAATAATTCATTTGAGGCAAAAATATACTCTCTAGAGTGCACACAAGCCTATTTCAATGATTTGACTCTGTGACTTAGTTCTGACCCCACATGACCCAACATATAATTTGACTGAGATATAATACAGACAAATATTCTGACCAAATATCAAGACATACGAGGAAAAACTGTGACCTTTAGAGGTTTTTCTAAGATTTAACCTAGTGACCTAGTTTTAGACTCCATGTGACCCAGTGTTGTACTTGTCCGATGTTTCATGGAGACAAACATTTTGACCAAGTTTCGAGACATTTGACCTAAAATTGTGGCCTCTAGAGTGTACACAAGATGTTGACACACGACAGACAACAGAAAACGGACGCTGAACACAGCTGGTTCACAAAAGCTCATCTTTAGCCCTTTTTGCTCAGGTGAGTTTAAAAAGAACAATTTTTATACCAAGAGATAAAGATTGAATACATACCTTGTGACATTTGTTACATTTAAAATTTTTGATAGAGGCCTCCAGCACACCTGAGTAACCACATCCTGGGCATCTACAAAATAGAAATGTTCAAGTTTATAAAATTTTAGACTTTTGAAACTTTCTGAAAAGAAAACATTGTGTAAAATGAAGATATTGCTTGCGACAAGAAAGTTCTTCATTTTATCCCATTACCAGACAGCAAAATTTTAGACTAATCCAAACTGAATGGAGTTGCAGATGACAATTTAAAGTTTATGAAATTTTGGATTTTATTTCCTTATTGGGTAAAAAACATTTTGGAAAATAAAGAAATTGCTTGTAACAAGCAATATCTTCATTTTCCACAATGTTTTCCAATGCCTTTTTTCTTGGGGGGATCTTAAAGCGTCATTGAGTGGGAATTGGTTAAGCAATGTTTTCCCAATTGTTTTTCTTGAGGGGCATCAAAAAGCGTCACCTGTGGGAATGGGTTAATATAACAGTACTGTTGAAATATAGATTTTTCAACTAGTCTTTGGAAAAGGAAGATTAGATTGTCTTCTTGTCCACAATTAAATGAATTTGTCTGCAAAAAGCAAAGGGAAAATCTTTGAGAAAACATTGTTGTTAATGAAGAAAATGCAGGAACTCAGCATTTTCTTCATTAACCACAATGTTTTCTAACTTTCAATATGAACATTATAATTCTCCAATATCTATCTAACTCTTAACTGCCTAACTCCCCTTTCGGGTATTACTGGCAGGTGATACACAATCCAGATGTTTTCACGTCCCTGAAAGAGAGGCATTGGCTGAATCCAAGAGCTACCAACTTATACAGCTGGGTAGACTGGGGCTGGCTATTAAGTGTCTTGCCCGTGAACACACCCTGTCGACGTTGGGGCTCGAACCCGTAACCTTCAGATAACGAGTCAAGCACCTATACCACTCGGCCATCGAGGCAATATATGATGAGTTATCTTTGATATCTATTTTGTACAATTTCATGAGTATGATCCTGACGACAGCAGCGGCACATATCCTTTCCAACATTTGACTCTCACCAATGGGTTGATAATTGTAACCCTAAGTGGGATAGCAGCTGGAGGCTAGGAAAGGATGTTGTGGTAGTACTTGTGTGAGAAATACCAGGAATCCATTGTTAGGTGCTCCAGCCACCACAATATGACTGAAATACTGTTAAAAGTGGCGTTAAACCCCATTCAATCAATCCAAGGTATTTACATGTACTTGTACCAGGTCAAATGGCCTTGAAAAATGTATTTGTCTGCAAGTAGAAAAGTTTGTCAGACATTTTCTTCAGTACTGAAGCCAGAGATTAGATTGCTAACTGCTATGATGTTTGTCTTTTCAAATTAAAAAAAATCATAATACAAGGTCATTGACCACGCATCTTAACTTACTGTACTCCATCTTTCATGTTAGCCAAAGCCTCTAAAGTCTCCTTTTGCCATGATTCTTCCAGAAGATCCATTACAATACTGGGTAAAGATTTTCTTAGTTCACCTATAATGAAGATATGTTAATTAGGGTAGCTCAAAGAAAATCTCTACCTTATAGTCCCATTTTTGGATTACCCTAAAGAGAAAAATCCTAGGGAAACATTATTGGGTAAAAGATATTGCTTGTATTCCATTTTTTCTAAAATTAACTTAATTCCTCAAATTCTTTCCAATGGTGTATTCAATAATTAGTATTACAGCCTTCTAGAGTTAACCTTTTTCAATTAAATCAATGGTTGTCATGTCTTTGAAAAACATGTATTGTATAAAGGAAAAATAGAAATTGCTTTTCATCAAAATTTCTCCTTAACCATCATGTTTCTTCTCTGTAAGATAATGCACTTTCAAATAACTTCAGCTGTGTAAAACATTATGCAACCTCTCTCAGTGTGGACATATTGAAAAATGTCTTGTCTGAAATATGAAATATTGGTTATAATAGCTATACAACATCTTATATTTATTTTGAGCTGTGGAGGAAAATTTTGATATTTCACAAGACCAAAAGTCAAATGGAATGTCAAATTTTCCTCTGCAGAAAGAAGTAAATACAAAATGTTGAATCACAACTGTAACGTAATATTCCATTTACTATATACAATGTACCTCTTTTTAGTTAAATAAATTTGATGAATAATAAAATTATAATAAATATAATCTGTATTTCTACAAGTATTTTTTTTTCTCCTCATGATTCTGATTACACTTTTTGGCATTATGACGTCATACACAGAATGAAAATGACATCATATGTGACTGCCTTATATGAAGCCGTATTTGATGCTATAAGATACAGATTTTTTTCAGACTTAACTGATTTGTGTCTGGTGAAATGTATCTATTTCAATAGAAATGTTTAAAGGTATGTAATAAAGGGTTATATCCTACTGGTGCACACCCACTCAGTGAAATTGTAGACCAGTCCAAGTTGAAAGGAGTTGCAGACGAAAATTCAAAGTGCATATAACTTTAAATCTTTTTCAACTTTCTGTGTAGAAAACATTGTGGAAAATGAAGAAATTGCTTGTTACAAGCAATTTCTTCATTTTACACAATGTTTTTCCCAATTGTTTTCTTCAGGGACGTCAAAAAGCGTCATCTTGTGGGAATGGGTTAAACATACTTTGAGGTATGGAACTTTTACAAGACGGAACCGAACAGCTAACTGATCCTTTCTTTGTTCCGATGATTACAAGTTTGGCCTCCTTCTCGACACACGACGTACAGACAACATGTCCATCACAACACTGGACAATACTGTTGTGGCTACGTGTGGAATGACATCCTTCACAGTCCATAGGTGGGGGCGGCTCTTGAATGTGGGTCACTGAAAAGTGTTTTCTTCTGTAGAGATTAATCCATTCCCAAAATAAAAAATCTAAGACTGGTCCTAATTCATAGAGGGTGCAGATGAATAAAAAAGCCAAATGAGGGAATTTCTTCTTTTTTCACAATAATTTCCTTGGCTATATTTCTTTGACGCTTAAAAATGCTGGATTGTGTGGGAAAGGGTTTAGATAAATTTTGGGTTGGTCAATATTGAATGGATTCAGCAGATCGTACTTTAACCCTTATCATGCTGAATGAAATTCTTGTCAGAATCGCATTAAAATCAAAGGACTATAAGGATGTGAAGCACTAGTCACGGGTCAATATTAATTTTGAAAATTTTTGTTATTAACAACTCTTCATTGCAAGGTACAAATAGGTGGTGTAGACTTACATCAGACTGCACTTTTGTGCAGACTGATCTTTCTCTATTTCTCCTACCATAACATGAGTATTCTTGGTTCAGACTCACAAGAGTTGAAATGGGTGTAAACACAAATTTTGTAATGGGTTATGTGCTAATTCAAACGATCATTTGGTTATATCAAGTGGAAGTTCATTTATTCATGGCTATCAATGGGTATCGCCAACATTTGGGTAGAAGCCATTTACTGTTTTGCCCAAAGACATACCCTCAATATCAGTACATCAGTGGGATCAATTTGCCTGAAATTGAAGCAATGACCCTTGGTTCCTTTGTAGTTACACACCCACGGCTCTATGCATTCAGCTACACAGTGAACAGAGTCAAAACTGTTTTGGATTCATTCCTCGTTTCCAATAATTTTTCCTTTAAATGTTAAACCCCAAGTTCTATAAATCATGTGTTCAGTAACTTGAAACATTGTCATACTCAAGTAGGAATGTTTTGCAGAAAGTATAGACAATAATTATCCAGTCTGATTTTAGTCTATACCACCCGTTTGTCCCTTTCAAGACATTGTTGCTTATGTATTTTTTTTCAAAAGAAAAAATATTCCGTGATTAATGCCCTCTGTGCTTTCAGCCCTTTAATTTAGGCAAGGATTAACCCATTTCCATACAATCCTGCTTTTGATGGCCTCAAGACATATGGTGGGAAAAGGAAAAATTGCTTGTAGAAAATCTCTTCTTTTCTATCTATATTTTCCACCTCATGTGACATTTATTTTCAAATTTTAAAGCTCTATCAGTTTGGACCAGTCTAAAATTTTGTCGTCTGGTAATGGGTTACAGCATGATTAACCCTTGTCAGGCTGAACCCGGAATATTCTGGTTTTGGCAGGAGATATAGACCAAGATCAGCCTGCACATAAGTGCAGTCTGATCTCAGTCTACACCTCCTGCTTGTATTTCTCCTGCCAGAGTTATTAACGAAGCTGATTTACAAAAGAAATATTGATTTTTGAACAACAAGTTCTATCAGTGCTGTCAGCCCTTTGATTTTACAGCAATTCAGTAATGTAACTTATACAGTATGACAAGGGTTAACATTGCTGATTCTGATTATCCCAGCATATATTTTCATTAACCCATAACTGCACAACAAAATTTTAGACTGGTCCAAATTCAAAGAAGTTGTACTCAACAATTTTAAGTTGATTAAATTTTAAAAAAGTCTTTTGAGGTAGAAAACACTGTGAATAATGAAGAAATTGCTTGTGACAAGAAATTTCTTCATTTTCCAGGATGTTTTCCAAAGCTATTTTTTCTTGGGGGTGTCCAAAATCTACAAAATTTAGGTAAACTCTATGATGCTGGTATTCATTAGAGTCCCTTCCAAGAAAAAGTTTAACCTGTTCCCAGACAACAAAATTTTAGACTGTTCTATATTGAAAGAAGTTGCAGACAACAATTTCAAGTTTATGATTTCAAAATGTTTTCTTTTGGGGGTAGCGTTGGAAAACATTGTGGGAATTAAAGAAATAGCTCAAATAATCACTTTTTTATTTCCACAATGTTTTCCAAAGTGTCCTTCTTCAAAGGCTTCAAAAAACAAATTGTGTTGGAATGGAATAAATGAGTTCTCACAACACAGTGCTAGTAGAATGTCATTTCCCATCATTATATAAATTAAATTTTAGTTTAGTCCATGAGAATCAAGTGTTCAAATTACTTTGAGCACACAGCAATTTTGTATGATTGCGCATAAAAAATGGTTTCATAAAAAAGCAGCAAAATTTGTCAAATATTTACTTTGCATATTCATACAGTGTGATTAGTTTTTTTGGGTCATACCTCCATGAAAACAAAACAAATCTTTTCATCTCTTAAATACAGCACTTTATATAGAGAGTCAAGTCTAGTGAAATTCTATAGAATTACTGGATGGTCCATTTTAGTGTGACAGGTTGCATATATGTTGATCTTGCAGTAGTAATTTGAAAAATTTGGATAGGACCATAGCAATTGTGAATTTCACTTACCCAATACATCAGACATTTTAGGGGATCCTGAATGTCTTTGAGGAATCAAACTTTCTTCCTGAAACAGAAATACTCTTTTCATGAAGTATTTCAGTATATGAATATATTACCAGACAACATATTAACAGACTGGTCCAAATTGAAAAAAGTTTCAGATAACATTTCACTTTGCACTAAAATTGGAAAGGAAGTACCAAATAAGGTAGAAACGGAGAAATTGCTTGTAGACAACATTATTTCAAGGAATTTCTTCATTTTACACAATGTTTTCCCATTTGTTTTCTTGAGGGGTGTCAAAAAGGGTCTATATGTGGGAACGGGTTAAGCAAACTAAATACCAGATTAATAAAATTTGTATATAGTTCAAAATATTATATAAAAAAATACTGTATTTGTGAAACACTATTGCATTGTAACAGCAATTTTCCTTGCTAACTTTTGTTTGGCAAGTTACTAATAAGGGGAATTTTGTAAATAGTTCATTGTATTTTCTGACAAACATTAACAGAAAATTTGATCTAGTGGTAATATGCAGTACTGTAGTGTCAGGGGAACCACTACCTCTCTTGTCATTTGTTGAGATTTTAACCACCACCCCATCTCAATTAGCCCTTAACTCATGAATAAGCTGTAGTTAAGATGTTTAAGTTGTCAAACCAAGAAAACATAGCACATAAATATCAGCCAATGTCAAAGTTCAAAGTTTACTTCACATTGAATTTAATGATTCACCCATAACTACACGAACCTATATTTTAGTTTATACTAATTTATTTCAGTTCGATTGGGACGAAAGCTTTAAGCTGATAGAATCGCTCTCGAACACACAAACCAGATGTTCTCATGTCCCTGAAAGAGAGGCAGTGGTTTAAACCCACTGCTACCCACTTCTACAGCTGGGTAACCTATATTTTGACAGCCTGAATATTTATGGCTTAGGTAAACTTTGTGGTAATGGGGAAATTATTTGAAACCAGAAATTTCGCCTTTTCTCACAATGATAGACCAGTCAAATACTTAGTCAATAAGTATTGAAAAGGTCGTCAAGGTACGATGTGTCCAGCCCACCAAATATTTGACCTTCAGTTGTGACCCCGAAACTGGAGCTCTCTGAAAATTTGTTTCAAATGGCAAATCTACTAATAAGAACAAGTGTCCCAAACTATTTCAAAACCCATGCATAAATGTAGGAGATATGCTCTTGAAAGTATTTTACCTTAACCCATTCCCACACAACAAAGTTTTAGACAGGTCCAATTTGAAGGAATCTGCAGTTGACAATCTCAAGTCAATGGAATCTAATTTTTTTTCGTCTTTTTGAATAGAAAACATTGTGGATAATGAAGAAATTGCTTGTCACAAGTAATTTCTTCATTTCCACAATGTTTTCCAAATCTTTTTACTTGAGGGTCTTAAAAGGGAGGGCTTTCGTGGGAATGAGTTAATCCATTTCCACACAAAAATTTTAGACTGATGTAAATTCAAAGAAGTTGCTGACAACAATCTAAAGTTGTTGAAATTGTACAAATCTTTATCTTATGTGGAAAATGAAGAAATTACCCAAGACATTGACCTATTTGTAAATTTTTTCATAAGAATGTCTACTCATAATGGAGAACAATTGTGCCGAGACATTTTGTAATCCAACCATAAATATATGAGTATGCTCTGTAAAATAAGACGAACTGATGCGGTAACTCAATAGCTAACTACACTAATCCTTTTCCCACTTTTTGAAATTTTAGACTGGTCCAAACTGAAAAAGGTTGCAGATGACATGAAAATTTGATGCAATTTTAAGTGAAACCATCCTATGTGGTAGAAAATATTGTGGGAAAGGAAGAAATTGCAATTTTTTCCTTTTTCTTAATATTTTCTCAAGTATAAAATAAAATGATGTAAAATCCCTGGTGTGTACAGAAAAGGTCTAAAGCACAAACACTGACTTGTCATAGTGACGACTATGCCTTTCTCACTGTAAGCTGTGTCTTGATAACACTAAGTTATATCATCATTTAACCCTTTCCCGTTTCTCGAAATTTTAGACTAGTCCAAATTAAAAGAGGTTGCAGACGACAATGAAAACTGGATGTCATTTGAAATGAAACCATCCTGCGTGGTAAAAATTATTGTGGAAAAAGGAGAAATTGCCTGTTACAAGCAATTTCTTCTTTTTCCACAATGTTTTCTCGAGTATACAATCACAGAAACGTAAAATCCCATATTTGAACGGGAAAGGGTTAACGTATCTATCAGTGAAGCTTTTCAAGCGAAAGTCTGTAGAGAAACCTCGGTAATTCACATAAAATATAACAAATACCTTTTCTTTTCCTTGTTGCTCAAAAGTTCTGGCTAATTCCTGAGATCTCTGTTGTGACAGTAGATAGTCCTTTTCCAGTTTTGTTTTGGTCTCAATTTCAGTCTGAAACAAGATGTGCTCATGAAACATTAATATCTTCTAAACAGGCCAGTTGTTTTTAATAATCTGACTATTAACTCTTCCTCCACAATCCTGATTTTTTACCCGATGAAAACATACTCTATTAAAACATTGCAGGAAAAGGAGAAATCATTTGTTATCAATTTCTCCTTTTCTCACAATGTTCTTGACCCAATATTACAGTTATTTTACAAATATTAACAATTTTCCACTGATGTCTGCAACAGTCTAAAACTCAATATCAGGTAATGGGTTAACCCTTCCCGTTTTTGGAAATTTTAGACCAGTCCATGCAGGCGACAATGAAAACTAGATGCAATTTTAAATGAAACCATCCTATGTGGTAGAAAATATTGTGAAAAAAGGAGAAATTGCTTGCTTGTTTTCTCAAGTATAAAATCACAGGAACATAAAATCCCGTGTTTAAACAGGAAAGGGTTAAATGGCCTTGGTAGATGTTTTACGATTGTCAAAGCAGAATATCCATATTAACCCTTTCTTGTTTTCCAAAATGTTAGTCCAAATTCAAAGGGGGTATCAGACAACATTGTAAAGCAAGTAAAATTCAAAAAAGTATATGATTGAAAATATTGTGGGAATAGAAGAAATTGCTTGTTACAAGCCACTCTTTTTTTTTTCACAGTGTTTCTTCCAGTATATCACAGTGATGTAAAAATCAGGGAAAGAGTTAAAGATATTTACATACCAAATATGAGCTTTGTATCTTAAAAAATTTACCTTTCCCATAATATGTCCCTTTTTCATGCCCCTGAAGAGAAAAAGCTAGGGTTAACACTGTAGAAAAGAAACAAGTAATTTCTCATTTTCACACAATGTTTTCTACCCTATTTTGAAGTAATTAAAAATGTCGTTTTCAACTTCTTTCAAATTAAACAAGTCTAAAAAATTGTTGTCTGGTAATGGGTAAGATTATTACGTAGATCAGCCTGTTACCTCTAAATCTTGTTGTAGCTGTAACTTCCTTTGTTCATCCACAGATCTGATCAACAATGATGGCTCACTGAAATAACAAACTTTCTGCTAACTCATAAGAAAATGAAGTCTAGTTAGGTACATGCAGTATTCATTGAATTACTCCATTCCCAAATAATTACGTCTTTTTATGACCCTAAAAATATAGGCCTTTGAAAACATGGTGGAAAATGCGATTTCTTCAATTCACACCATGTTTTCTTCCTACTAATTCAAAGATTATTACAATCTTATGAATCTAAATTTGATGTCTGTAACCTATTACCCTATGCCAAAACTTTAGACTGGTCCAAATTGAAAAGAGTTTCAGAGGACAATTTAAAGTTTATGAAATGTTAGATTTTTTCAAGATTCTGGGTAGAAAGCACTGTGAAAAATGAAGATATTGCTTGTTACAAGCCATTTCTTCATTTTACACAAATTTTTTCCCAATTGTTTTTCTTCAAGGGCGTCCAAAAAGTGTCACTGAGTCGGGTTAAATGTTGACCCATGCTGTATTTACAACATTTAAGTTACAAACCAACAATTTTACATTTTTGTTACATGTAACTAACCATGAATTTTGAAAAATAAGGCCGTTCAATATCTAACTTCCTGTTGAAGTTCGGTGGGCAAGGCCAGCAATTTGTTAACCCATTCCCACTCAGCGACACTTTTAGACATCCCTTAGAAAAAAGGCCTTTGAAAACATTGTGGAAAATGAAGAAATTGCTTGTTTCAAGCAATTTCTTCAAATTCCACAATGTTTTCTATCACAAAAGTATAAAAAAAAATCCAAACATTCATTACCTTTAAATTGTCATCTGCAACTCTTTCAGTTCGACTAGTATAAAGATTTACCATCTGGTAATTTTTTAATTGGTTCTACAGTTATAGCACAGAAACGAAAAGTTGTGCAGAAGGCCAAACAGACAGATGGAATGACAGACATGGTAAAACCAATTTACGTCCTTATTTTAAGCTTGTGGGGTGCAATGAACAGTGACCTTAATTGAAAAAAAAAGTGCACTATAGAGTAGACTAATATTTCAACTCAAACCTTTCAAAAACATTTTCAAAAATATTTTCTTTCATTTCCTTATAACTATTGGTTATGGTAAAATTAACCTATTTCCAGACAGAAAATTTTAGACTGGTGCAATTTGAAGGGAGTTGAGGATGACAAATTGTATTATAAAATTTTATATATTTTCAACTTTCTGGGTAGAAACATTGTGTAAAATGAAGGAATTGCTTGTTACAAACAATCTCTTATTTTATAAGATTTTCCAATTGTCTTTCCCAAGGGGAGCAAGAAAGTGTCATTGTGTAGAAATGGGTTAATTGCTGTTGTCTAAAGAACAGCACCGTCTACGGGTGCCTACGCTTGACTGTTGATTGCTGCATAGTGGATAAAAAAGTAAAAAAAAGGGGGCATAATCACACAAAATGCATCTAGAGTTATCACCTTTGATAGTATAGATTCCTTTTTTGATAATGATCATGTGTGCTATGTTTCAAGTGAATGCCTTCAGTAGAACCAGAGATATCACAAAATGTCAAAGTTTTCACACAACGACGATGATAACAACAACAACAACGATGATGACACGGAGGCTATCTCCAAAAACAGCCAAGCAAAAATTGAGTTGAAAATATGACCACATAATGCCTCCCTTTGAAATTTATATTAAGTTCGTCCAATAATTTTGAGCAAAGAACATTTATTTGCATCATGAAAATTTATAATCACAAAGTCTTGCAATTTTATACACCTAAGAAAAACTGTGAAAAACATTGTAGGAATTGGGGGTAATTTGCTTATAACAAGCAATTTATCCTTTAATCAAATGTTTTTCCACCTTATTTGGCATTATTTCTAAATTCAAATCCATTTTCGCTTGCCATCTGCAACTGCTTTCAGTTCAGACCAGACTAAGATTTCTTGTATGGAAATGGGCTAAAGTAAAACTTTAGATACTTACTTCAACCTTTTACATAAAGTAGAAGCATGACCACTGTATTGTGATTTCTTTATTTGATACTGTAATGAAAATCATACAATATTTTTTTGTCAACCCTTTCCTGTTTTGCAAAATTTTAGACATGTTCAAATTCAAAGTTTTCGCAAACAAAAATCTAAAGTGGATTTAATTTGAAAAATAAGCATTCAGTAGTGTAGAAAAATATTTTGGAAAAAGAAGAAATTGCTTGTTACAAGTTATTTCTACTTTTTCTACAATGTTTTCTCAAACATAAAATCACAGAGATGTAAAAACCAGGAATTGAAATTACAAACTCTGTTAAACCCATTACAAGACAACAAAATTTTAGACTGGTCTAAATTGAAAGGAGTTTCAAATAACAATTTAAGTTGGTGAAATTAAAAAATTTCTTTGTCTTTTAGGGTTGAAAACATTGTGTAAAATGAAGAAATTGCTTTAAGCAATGTTGACTCAAGCTTATTTCTTGACAGTCATAAAATATATTGAGTGGGAATAGATTAAATAATCTTCTGAAAGAATATAACAAAAGAGAAAGACAGAAAACGAAAGTTCAAATTTTAATGGAAAAATCGCATCTGGCTTTTATGATGCATTTAGGTTATCATCTGTACTTTGAAGAATCATCTAAACCGATTACCAAATGACAATATTTCAGACTGGTCCACATTGCAGATAACAATTTGAATTTTGCAAGCAATTTCTTCAATGTACACACTGTTTTTGCACTTGTTTTTCTTGAAAATTTACTGACTTGTAATGGATTATAGAAAAATTCTTCATTTGAATGTATTTTTTTATTAGCATGGCTATTTTTGATAAGTTGAACGAATTCAAAATTTCTTTAACTTTCATTTGTCGTATGAAAATCCTTTGAGTTTGGACCAGTATAAAATTTGGCTGTTTGGTAATGGGCTCACAGTAAATATACCTAACAATTACATTACGAAGGTATTTTTCTGGGACAACTGTCGATACATTAGTCTGGTTACCCTTGGAAAGGTTCATTGTCAACATTGGACAAATTCCTGGCAACAGAAGTCTGCCTGTAAGTTCAGCTTTTCCTGTGAACTGTTATGTTTGCTCAGGTGTCAAACAAAGATGTTGCAGACGCCAAATTTCAGTTGATGAAACTTTGGATTTTGTTTACTTTTGTGGTAGAAACATCACAATCTTTTAAAAGCATTTTTTCTTGAGGCACGTCCAAAAGTGTCTTTCTGTGGGAATGGATTAAACACCTAAAGCACAACAATTTACCTGTTTATCTAGGGTAAAAACACATTTAATTTCTGGAGATTTTTCTGCAATCGTGTAAACAAGATCTTCAGTCTGATCATTCCCTATTGGTATGTTCTGCACATCATACTGCATACGGAGAAACTGCATTACTGGTTCCGGGCAAGTGAACATATCTTGGAGGTAACACAGGAAACCATACTGACTGAAATGGTATATAACTGAGATGACAAAAATGACAGAAGGGGGTGACTAAAACATGGAGTTGTTATTTCTTTACAAAACCCTATGTTGTGGGTACTCATTGTAATCATCTTGATAAGTGCCAATGATGTACAGGTTGGTGAAGAGTTAACCCATTTCCACACAGTGACGCTTATGGACGACCCTCTAGAAAATAATTGGGAAAACATTGTGGAAAATGAAGAAATTATTTGCAACAAGCAATTTCTTCATTTTATGTTTTCTACCAAGAAAGTTGAAAATCTAAAAATTTAAACTTTAGATTGTCCTCTGCAACTCCTTTGAATTTGAACCAGTCTAAAATTTTGGTAATGGATAATATATTACTAGGCAACAAAATTTAGGATAGTCCAACTTGAAATAGCTGTAGACAAAATATCAAAATACATTTGTATTAACTGATTTCCACACAGTCCCTCCTTTTTACATCACTCGAGAAAAAAGCTGTGGAAAACATCGTTTCCTATCCAAAATGACAAAAGAAATTAGAATTGCTTTCTGCAGTTTCTTTTAATTTTGGACCAGTCTAAAATTACGTTGTGTCGGAATGAATTAAACATTAAGTGTGAGATATTGCAGACATTTATTAACCTATTTCAAAACAACAAAATCAAGGCAGGGCTAATTTGAAAGAAGTTCTCAGTGCACTAACTTTGAAAAACTGCCAAATAAGAAAGAAAAAATTGAGAGAAAAGGAGGAATTTCTTGTAACAGGTAAGTTCTCCATTTTCCACAACACTTGCTGTAAAACATTTTTCTCAGGGTATCAAGAAATGGAACTGTGTGGATATGGATTGAACAGGGAATCTAGATAAAAACAAGGCTATGCCCAGTTTCATAAATTTTAAATGTTATGAACTCAAATCGGAATTTCTTTTTAATAAAGTGAAATTATGACATTAAGTTGCCAAAGCAACAATTGATTGATTGATTGAATGGGGTTTAACACCGCTTTTAACAGTATTTCAGTCATATCGCGGTGGCTGGAGCACCTAACAATGGATTCCTGGTATTTCTCACACCAGTACTACCACTACATCCTTTCCTAGCCTCCAGCTGCTATCCCACTTAGGTTTACAATTATCCACCCATTGGTGAGAAACAATTGTCGGAAAGAATATTTGCCGCCGCCAGGGATCGAACCCATGACACCCATGATTGAAGATTAGGAGTCTGGCGAGCTACCGACTGCGCCATGGCCGCGGCCGCGGCCGCCAAAGCAACAAAAGTGCTTCATATAATTGTTGTCCAATGACATGATTAAAGTAATACATCTGGTGTAAATGAATGATTTGATTTGTCGATTGATTCTTTAACCCTTGTGCCGCCGTCATAGCGCAGTTGGTAGCGCGTCGGACTGTCCATCTAAAGGTCCCGGGTTCGATTCCCGATGGCGGCACTCATCCTTTCCGACTATTCGTCTCTCACCAATGGGTCGATAATCGTAGACCTATGTGGGATAGCAGCTGGAGGCTAGGAAAGGATGTAATGGTAGTACTGGTGTGAGAAATACCAGGATTCCATTGTTAGGTGCTCCAGCCGCCGCGATATAACTGAAAGAATGTTGAAAGCGGCGTAAAACCCCATTCAAACAAACAAACAAATCTTTAACCCTTGTATGCTGAACCCAGAATATTTCTGTTTTGGTAGGCGGTAAAGACTAAGATCAGCCTGCACATAAGTGCAGTCTGATCTTGGTCTACACCTCCTGCTTGTCCCCTTTCAACCAGAGTTGTTTACATACTCAATTTTCAAAGGAATATTGACCCTCATTTAGACCTTCCAGTGCCGTTAGTCCTTTGATTTTAAAGCAATTCTGCATAGAATTTTAATTCAGCGTGACAAGAGTTAATATAGCCACAATACATCAATCTATGCATATCATTATACCAATTATACCCCAGCCCTGAAAGACTCTCACCTGTAATCATCAATTGGGCGAGGTTGGTTTAACCAATCAGAAGCCAGTTTTGGTACCGTTAGTGCATTCACCTTCAGTTTTAGCTGCTCGCTTGTTATCTCTAGAAACAGGTTCTTATCCTCACACTTCTCAAAGAAGAACGTCGTCATGTCTTTGTGACTGATCAGGTTCTCCAAACATCTACGATATCGCTGGTCCTTCATATTGACCTAAGGAGAGAACAGATTCACGATAATTTATACCTCATTCAGTGATGCTCTATTTTGAACCTTCAAGATGCATCTATACATGTTACATTTTGATTACCTACATGGGCTGAAAGTTTTCAATTGAAAAACTTACCTTTCTGTGTTTTTATCCCATTAGAACTTAATACCACATTTTTATGCGCTAAAGAAACAAGAAATATGTGAGTCAAGACTCACTGAGTATTACCCCACATGCACTATCATATACTACAGTGAAAATGAAATTCTCCCTCAATGCAGGACACCTAGCTTCTACTCCACACCAAGCATTGAAAAGATACCATGCAATGTCAAAATTATTGGCTTAATATAAACTAAGTCAGAAAACAGGAAGTAGATAACATGCAGCACAATGAAGGGCCTCAGAATGAAGCTCCACATCAAGTTTCAGGTCAATGCTACGAATGGTCGCTGAGGAAAATGCGATGAAAATATACTACTGTGCCATCAGGAAGTAGATAACATGCAGCACAATGAAGGGCCTCAGAATGAAGCTCCACATCAAGTTTCAGGTCAATGCTATAAATGGTCGCTGAGGAAAATGCGATGAAAATATACTACTGTGCCATCAATGTCCAAATATAAGTTAAGCCCAACAACAAAAAGTAGTCAAGTTGCGGACCTTAGTTCCTCAAGCACCATGAAGAACCATCTTACCAAGTATCAACTCAGTGCTTTGAACAGTTGCCAAGAAAAATATGACGAAAAAATGAAGTCATAATACAGGAAGTAGTTAACCCTTGACATGCTGAACCTGGAATATTCCGGTTTTGGCAGGAGGTATAGACCAAGATCAGCCTACACATATGTGCAGTCTGATCTTGGTCTGCACTTCCTGTTTGTACTTTTTTCTGCCAGAGTTGTTTGTGAAATTGATTTCTTGCAGATATATTGATTTTTTAACAAGTTCTACCAGTGCTTTTAGCCCCTTGATTTTGCAGCAATCCAGTAAGGTAATTTATACAGCATGACAAGGGTTAACTTGCGGACATGAATTTGGTAAGTGCCACATAGGACCCCTAGATAAACTTCCACACCAAGTTTAAGTTGATGCTACGAATAGTTGCTGAGGAAAGTGTAATAAATATATACCACTATACCAGTCAATATGCAAATATATACAAAGCTGTAAAACAGGAAGTAGATAAGTTACAGACCAAAATTCATTAAGCGCTGTGAAGCGCCCCTAAATGGATCTCCACACCTAATTTCAAGTTGATGCTATGAAAAGTTGCTGAGAAAAGTGTGATGAAAATATTGCTTACAGACAGATGGACGGACAAAAGGACCAACAAGGATAAACTATCATACCACCTTCTTCGAAGCAGGGGTATAGTAAAGCTTTGGAAATCATTGCAAGAAAAGGAAAAGTAGCTTGTAACAATCAATTTCTCCTTTTCTCACAATGTTCTCTATGCACACAACATAAATTTTTCCATTATAGGTAGTTGGACTTTGCAAATTCTTTCAATTGGGACCAGTCTTAAATATGGTCATCTAGTTTTTGGTTAAATGCTCATACATTTCATTTTCAAACAATAATCCTTTCTTTAAGTAAACTGCCAAAGCCCAAACAGCCATGGTGGGAACACACTGTGCTTTCAGTTCTTTGTTTGCAAGTTTGAGCTCTGGTTTTTGACTGAAATCTTTGATAGTTTTTTTTTAATAACAATACAAAATCAGAAAAACTTGAGAATGGTCCAAATGGAATGGACAAGATTATACATATGGTCAAATCTTTGAATTCTGTATCAGACAAAGTAGAAAATAGTGTGAGAAAAGAAGAAAATGATGGTTATCCATCTTTTCTTCTCTTTCACAATATTGTCCTTGGTTATTTTTCTTTGGTGTTTAAAAAACAGAATAGTATGTAGATGGGTTAAAACATTATATCAAAATGTTACATGAAGTGATTGATTGAGCTTTACAAAATCCAAAACATCTTTTCGTAATCTTTAATGCACTTAACCTATTCCAACATGACAAAATTTTACAGTGGTCTACATTGAAAGAAGATGCAGACGACAATTTTAGGGTGATGAAATTCTGAAATTCTTTGTCTTTGTGGTAAAACGCTTTTTAGCTCGCAAAGCGTCAGCTTTGATAGCTTAAGTACACAGACAAAATTCTGAGGTCTTCTCAAAGTTCAACAAGTGCTAACTGCCACTGGAGGTTTAACCACTAAATCTTTTTTCTCCTCAACAAGGGTGAGGATTTTCTAAAGTCAACCAACTTGAAACTGTCATCTGCAACTTCTGTCAATTTGAACCAGTCTAAGATTTTGTCATGTTGTTACAGGTTAACTCCTGGGCTACTTTAACTTTGTTTATTTATTATGATGAACTTGCGCAAAGAAGATTTCTTAGCAAACCTATGCTTTGCTAGCTTACAGTCCTTTCAGTACTTCTTGGAGGGCGTAAAAAGGAGGGATTGTGCAGGAATGGGTTAACATCCTTCCTTGAAAAATCTCAGATAAGAAGATTTGAAACACTAATGATCATAAATGAACATAACATGACACATTTTTTTCAAAAGTCTGCCTGTGATAGATGACCAGAGATTTATCATAAACCCCCCCCCTCCACACACACACACTTACAAACATAATGAGCTTGACATAATCAGAGGAATATTAAGAAAATCCACCTGTCTACCAGTCATGGACTTTGTATCTATGGAAGGGGGGGGGGGGTACATAAAAATTGCCAGCTTTATTTACACATGTTAAACTGAGTAAAATTCCGTGACAAGTTTTTAAGAGATTCCAATAGAAATTGTCTACTATTATTTTCCCATTCCAACACAAAGACGCTTTTTGACGCCCCTCAGGAAAAACATTTGGGAAAAGATGGTGTAAAATGAAGAAATTGCTTGTGGCAAGCAATTTCTTCATTTTCGCATTGTTTTCTAACCAGAAAGTTGAAAAAATCTAAAATTTCATATTCTTAAATTGTCTTCTGCAACTCCTTTCAATTTGGACCAGTCTAAAATTACGTTGTTTGGTGATGGGTTAACCCTTTCCCGTTTATTGAAATGTTAGACTTGTTTAAATAAGAAGATGTTGCAGAGGACAATGAAAAATGGATGCAATTCAAAACGAAACAATCCTATGTAGTAAAAAATATTGTGGGAAAAGGAGAAATTGCTTGTTACAAGCAATTTCTTCTTTTTCCACAATGTTTTCTAAAGTACAAAATCACAGCGACGTAAAATCACGGGTTTGTACAGGAAAGGGTTAAAGTAAAAGTAAGGGCCATGTGCTCTGGAGGCCCTCACCTAAAAATGAGCCCTAGTTATTTCAGGACTCTTAGGCCTTTTATTCATTGAATAAATTGCCAAATACCTTTATGTTATATCTTTAACTCCGTAGAACATTAAACATAACCTGTCAAAAGAAGACACACACTTAACTCATTTCCATCACATAGTGATGTCTTTTGACTTCTCTCAAGAATAAAGTTCTGGAAAACATTGTGGAAAATGCAATTTCTTCATCAACCACAATGTTTTATAACAAAATAGACAAATATTTTTAAAATTTCATCAACTTTAAATTGTCGTCTGCAACTTCTTCAACTTGGATCAGTCTAAAATTTTCCCATCAGGTAACAGGTTAAGTAGAGGTACTTACACAAAGCATGATTGGTTCATATATCATCCCTGAAAATAGCTCTTTACTCCTTCTTAACCATATCACAGCATCATAGGTGTCTACATCCTTCTGCTGTAAATTCTCTAGTCTTTTTGCAGAGTCCATCTCACAAATCATAGTCAGTTCATTTTCTATGGCTTAATTGAAAGATTAATCAATTACCAGACAACAAAATTTTAGAATGGTCTAAATTCAAAGATGTTACAGATGACAAATTTAAGTTGATATTTTGTTTTTTAACTTTAGAATAGAAATCATTGTGGATTATTATCAAAAGCTAATTCTTTATTTTCTAAAAGTTTTCCAGAGCTGTCTCTAAGGGGCCTCAAAAAGCATTATTGCCTGCTGCTTTCTTTAGTCCATTCCCACTCAATCCCTCCTTTTTACGCCCCTCAAGAAAGAAGCTCAGGAAAACATTGTGGAAAATGAAGAAATTGCTTGTATCAAGCAATTTCTTCATTATCCACAATTTTTTCTATCCAAAAAGATGACAAAAAAATAAAATTTCATCAACATGAAAATGTCATCTGAATCTTCTTTCAATTTGGAGCAGTCTAAAATTTTGCTGTGTGGGAATGGGTTAAATTTAGTCTGGTTGTCATGTAGTAATCACTTCTTCAGATGAAATAATCTTAGCTTCATCCAAATTAACTCTTGCCATACTGAACCCAGAATATTCCTGTTTTTCCAGGAGGTATAGACAAAGATCAGTCTGCACTTATGTGCAGTCTGATCTTTGTCTACACCACCTGCATGTATCATTTAAGTCAATATAGTTTATCACATTGATTTTTTAAAGAAATAATGACCCACAATTAATGATTCCAATGCTTTCAGCCCTTTCATTTTAATGCAATTCCAGAAAGGATTTTATTCAGCATGACAAGGGTTAACCCATTCCTGGTTTTTTGAAATTTTAGACTGGTATAAATTGAAAGACATTGCAGACAACAATGAAAATTGGATTCAATTTGAAATGAAACCATCCTATGTGGTAAAAGATATTGTGGTAAAAGATATTGTGGTAAAAGATATTGTGGAAAAAGGAGAAACTGCTTGTTAAGCATAGATTCACAGTCACGTAAAATCCTAGGTTTGCACAAGAAAGGGAGGACACATTCATATAAGCAGAAAGAGGAGATTGCAAAGAAATTACTAATAAATGCATACAAAGAGAGGAAGATGTCTAAGTTAATCCTTTCCTGTTTTTTTGTTGTTTTTTTTTTAATTTTAGGCCTGTCCAAATTCAAAGGTTTTGCAGACAGTTTTCCTAAGTTTGAGTGAAAGCATAAGACAAAAAGGGAAATAACTAGTAAATAAGAAAGAGTTGTCTGATTTAATAGCAGTAAAGTATCGTCTTGCTCAGTCACACATGACATAAGTTTTTGTTGCTCAGTTTTACTATTTATACACAGTCCTACCACAATAAAAAAAAAGCTTTGAAAAAGATCATAGAAAATGAAGGAATTGCTAGTAACAAGCAATTTCTTCATTGTCTACAATGTTTTCAATACTAAAAGAAAAGGAAATTATAAATTTCATTTTAAATGCCATCTGTAAGTTCTTTCAATTTGGACAATTCTAAGGGTTTGTCTTCCAATGATGGGTCAAAGAACAAGATGGGTTTGAGGAACACTAATTTCCTTGTTATTAAGTCTGCAGATTTCAGTTTTGGACTGACACACCAACAGATGGATGTACAGATACATATGAAACAATATACCCCCCACCCTTCTTCTTGACATTAGGATATTAACAAAATTTGAACTGATATTGCAACAAATCTCTTTTACAATGTATATTTCCATCATAAAACAAGATATTTTTGTTAAACAGATTATAGACTGGTCCACATTGAAAGAGATTTAAGGGAATGTGTTCAGTAATACCAGAGATATAAAAGATTTTGGTCGACGATGACAAAGATGAGGAAATTGACACGGATGCAGACGACTTAGCCATAGCAATACCTTGAGTTTTCTCTGAAATCAGCTAAGCTAAAAATGTCTGCAGCTGTTTTTTTTTTTCATAAAACTGATCTTGACATTTGAACATGTTACTTAGAAAGGTCTTGTCCCATTGTATGTTTCTGTGACTAACAATCCAACGGTTATGGATAATATCAAAAGTTTTTATTTGCATAATTTTTACCTTGAAAAGTGACCTTGACTTGTCTGATGACCTTTAGTACCAACTGAGAGTGGTTCTCCTGAATTTGGTACCAACTGAGATGTCACAATCCATATGTAGGCTCTATTATTCACCAAATAAGCCTTTCCTGTTTTGCAAGATTTTAAACTAGTCCAAATTGAAAGAGTATGAAGACAACGATAAAAACTGGATTAAATTTAAAATGAAACCATACTATTTGGTATAAAATATTGTAGAAAAAGAAGAAATTGCTTGTTACAAGCAATTTCTTCTTTTTCCAGAATAATTCTTAAAAATATATATAAAATCACAGGAATGTGAAAACCAGGGATTGAACAGGAATGGGTTAAAAGTCATGTGGAATGTTAAGGTTTTAGGACGAACGGACAATCAGGCAAACAAGCAAGAAAATGACAATACACCCATGACCTATATACACAGGGATATAAACTCAATCCTACTATATACCTTTAATATTTCTGCTAACGTTGTCTATTTGTGCATGTATACTATCACCCTCCTTACTGAGTCTATCTATCTGTTTGTCCATGTCTGACATAGCTCTACTCACAGCATCATTCTGTGGCTGAAAAAAACAAACAGAGTTATATCCCTTAGAGAAATCATGAAGATGGTAATAAAGGTATTCTTTTTAATTGTCTCAATCATGCAATTAACCCATTTCCACACAATCTTGCTTTTTATGACCTTCAAGAAATGAAAATCAATGTGGGAAATGAAGAAATTGCTTGTTTACCCAAGAAGACAGAGATATAATACAAATTCTGTTAAATCCTCAAGAGAAAGAGTGAAAATGGTATTTTTTACTTGAAATTGAACAAAAGAGTATTCATTTGAATTGTAATTGAAGTAATTACTGGTTTTTCCAAGAAAGACAGATATTTCAAATTATACTAGCTTAACCCTTTCCTGTTCAATCCCTGGTTTTTACATCCCTGTGATTTTATACATGAGAAACATTGTGGGAAAAGAATAAATTGCTTGTAACAAGCAATTTCTAATTTTCCCACAATATTTTCTACCCTGTATGTCGGTTATTTTTTGTATTGCACTCACTTTAAGTTGTCGTCTGCAACTTCTTTCCATTGAACAAGTCTAACACCTTGAAAAAAAAAGAGGACCATAATGATCCTATATTGCTCCCCTGAGTATGATGGCTCAAGGCTTTATGAGATAATATACAAAATATCAAAGCCCTACACCTAATCCTTTTGGAGAAGAAGATTTTTTAAAGATTTTCTCCTTTAATCCTAGGTATAGTGAAGATCCAACCATATTGAGCTAATTTTAAGAATACGGTAATTCTTTGAAGTACTTAAGTAGAGGGTCAATAGGCATTAATACATACCAAATATCAAAGCTCTAGGCCTAACAGTTTAGAAGGAGAACATTTTCTATGATATCCTTCATTACTCCTTTCTGGGATTGCTAAAAAAAGTGCTAATTTTCAGAATACAGTAATTCTATGAAGAATTTTAGTACAGGGTCAATAGGTATTATTACACACTAAATATTAAAGCCCTTGGCCTTATGGTTTGAGAGAAGAAGACTTTTAAAGATTTCCTTCTTTATTTCTATTTAAAATCAGGGATCACAAAGAAAAAGGCTAATTTTCAGATAACAGTTTATTCTATGAAGTATTTAAGTAGATGGTCAATAGATGATGATTTGTACAAAATATCAAAGCTCTAGGGCTTTTGGTCTGGGAGGAGAAGATTTTTAAAGTTTTCCTTCTTATTTCCATGTATAATCAGGGATTGCACAGAAAAGGGCTAATTTTAAGAATAAAGTAACTCTTTAGAGTATTTTGGTAGAAGGTCAATAGATGATAATTTGTACTAAATATCAAAGCTCTAGACCTTATGGTTAGGGAGAAACATATTTTTAAACTTTTCCTTCTTAATTTCTAGGTAAAATCAGGGATCGCACAGAAAGGGCTAATTTTCAGAATACAGTCATTCTTTAAAGTATTTTGGTAGAGGGTCAATAGATGATGATTTGTACAAAATATTGAAGCTCTAGACCTTACAGTTGGGAGAAGAAGATTTTTAGTTTTCCTTCTTTAATTCTATGTAAAATCAGGGATTGCACAGAAAAGGGCTTATTTTTAGAATATGGTAACTCTATGAAGTAGTTTGGTAGAGGTTGAATAGATGATAATTTTTACAAAATATCAAAGCTCTAGGCCTTACAGTTGGGAGAAGAAGATTTTTTAAGTTTTCCTTCTTTAATTCTATATAAAATCAGGGATTGCCCAGAAAAGGGCTTGAATATGGTTATTCTTTGAAGTATTTTGGTAGAGGGTCAATAGATAATGATTTGTACCAAATATAGAAGCGCTAGGCCTTACAGCTTGGGAGGAGAAGATTTTTTAAGCTTTCCTTCTTTATTTCTATGTAAAATCAGGGATCGCACAGAAAAGGGATAATTTTCAGAATATGGTAATTCTTTGAAGTATTTTAGTAGGGGGTCAATAGATGATGATTTGTACCAAAGAGGTCAATGTACTGATGCTTCATTCAAATTTCAAGATTCTTCAACTTCAGGGTCAAAAAGATATGATTTTTCAATTTATCTTTTTGTTTTTCTTTTACTCTTGTTATTATAGCAACCAGAGTTTTCAAGTGGTTTAAATTCTTTTGGTTGAAATTGGCCCAGTGGTTTGGGAGGAGATGACGTTTTAAAAATCCTTCTTTATTTCTATGTAAGCTCCATCCCCCTGTGGCTCCTTCCCTGGGGACCAGAGGGTGATGATTTAAGCATTTCTGAAAGAGGTCAATTTACTTATGCTTCATTCAAAATATCAAGACTCTAAGCTTTCTAGCTCAGGAGGAGATGATTGTTGAAGATTTTATTAAAATTTCACTTTGTGCTCAGGTGAGCTAAAGACTAAGAAAACATCATGGAAAATGTTACAAGAATTTTTTTTATTTTTTAATCTAAACCTTTTAACTATATTTTGTTTAATTTCTCCAACTTCAAGTTTTTGTCTGCAATATTGTTCAATTTAGACATTTTGTCCAGTAAGGGGTGAAAATCTGAAGGGATAAGTTTGCAGGATCTGTTATCTCATGGAGTGTAACTGAGGGAGTTTACCCTCCATTCCCTTCATGACTTATAAGAGTTGTTTCACAGTTTGTGATCTATCACACGAATAGAGACCAAGTCCACTCGTAGGAAAGTATCTTCTCTAGCCATACTACACAAATTACACAAGCAGTCAAGTACTTCAACTTTTGGTGTTGTTATAGACCTTTTGAATTGAGAGTAGTTATTCAATTTTCTGACAATCATATTTTAACTATTCATCCATATAGACATTGTGCTGTATTTAATTTACTCCCTCAAACATAGACCTCTGCTTAATGGCCCTTTTCATAATTCCTATGGAATTGATCAATCACTGCTATCAAAACTAGAGGCGCTTGAGCACTTGTATCACTCCACAGGCCTGATTGTACTGATTAGGCAAATGAATTTTTACAGGAATTCAATATAAACTGAATCATATTCATCATTTTAGCCAAAATATCGTGTGAATAAAATCTTTAAAATTTCAAGCATTTCTTTGTTTTACAGAAGTCAATTCATTTACTAAGTCAGATGAAAAGGGAATTAACATTTTTTTAAAAAAAAACACTGTATAACATATATGGACATAAGCCATGACCAAAAAGCCATGTTTTCAACCAATCAAAATAAATTGAGAGAAACTGAAAAAGAGTCACCAAAGGATCATTCCAGTGAAATACGGTTGAAATTCATCAACTGGTTTCTGAGATGAAGATTTTTAAAGGTCTCACCGTATACAATGTCTGGTAATTAGTCCTGCCCCAAGGATCATTTCTGTGAAATTTGGTTGAATTCTGTTCAGTACTCTCTGAGGACAAGACTTTTAAAGCAAAAGCTTATGGATGGGCGGCCGAACAGACAGACACATGACATACACAACGCCATGAAAATAGTTCATTAGCTTTCAGCTAGTAAATCAGGTGGCCAAATAAATCATTTAGACTGGAAGTGAATTTTGAACCTGGTAATCTATGTTGATATTTCATGATGTTAGGTCAGCTACTTAACCCATAATCAGACAGCAAAATTTTAGACTGGTTCAAATTGAAAGGAGCTGCTGATGGTAATTTAAAATTTATAAAATTTTACATTTTTTAAGCTTTCTGGATAGAAAACATTGTGTTAAATGAAGAAATTGATTGTTACAAGCTACTTCTTCATTTTCCACAATGTTTTCCCAATGCTTTTTCTTGATGGGCATCCAAAAGCTTCACTGTGTGGGAATGGGTTAAAACTGTAATTTCAGATTATTCAAGCTGTAGGAAATATGTTTAGGTTGTAAAGCTATGATTTTCCTTTTGTTTTATTTCCAATACTATAACACATTAACCCAATCAAACTGACATGCTTGTGTGGTCGGTGAACAAAATTTTAGACTGGTCAAAGTTCAAAAAAGTTCCACACGACTCTTTAATGTTTATGAAGTTTTAGAGTTTTATTCAACTGTCTTGTAAATTCTTCATTTCACAAGTTTTCCAAATTGTTTTTCTTGAGGGACATCAAAAAGCATCATTGTGTGGGAATGGGTGAAATGGCTTTGTCCAATTATGACTCTATCTTTAAGTAACAAAATACCTTTATCTCCTTTTCTTTGAGGCTTGATTTCACCTTTGACTTCCCTTTTACACTCTGTTTTCCTCGACCAATCATATGACCAGGATATGGATGTTGGCGTGGCTTATGCTTCTGTCTCTAAATAATAACAAAGATTTTATTGACACTCTTCTGCAACAAAATCACTTTCTTCATTGCAAATAGAAAAGAAATTTTTCAAGTTTTGTGAATCAGAAAGAAAATATTATTAAATTTGAAAAAGAAAGGAAAATACAATTTTTTGTCATTTAGTCAGGTTTTCATAGAGAACAGATCATATATAATGGGTCTTGATGAGAATAACAATAAGCAGTCGCAGACAACTTTAAATTGTGCCAAAATTGGAAAATAAGCACCAAATAATGTAAAAACAATGTGAGAAAGGGATAAATTGATTGTCAAAAGCAATTTCTCCTTTTCCCTTTAAGTTTTCCATGATTGCTTTTCTGGTTTGGTAAATGATTAAAGTTCAGGACCAAAATTCTCATTACCACTTAATCCCAACTTGTGATCCCTTGCTGAAACATGGTCATGGAAACTTTGTGAGAAATGGGGAAATGGCTTGTTACTATCAAATTCTCCTTTTTCTAACTTTTTTTAAATTATCTTGATTGGCACCTAGTTTGTCTAATTTGTACACTCTGAAATATTGTATGAGAATTCTTCGAATTTCGACATGACAAAAATTTTCACATCTGGTAATGAGTGTATGATTGACATCCTCACCGTTTTACTGGATAATATTATAAATGAGGTCAAATCTTTGAATTTTGTATCAGATAGGGTAGAAAATATCAGGAAATGAAGAAAATTCTGGTTATCAATATTTTCTTATTTTTCCACAATGTTTTCTTGGCTTAATTTTTCTCAGTGAATAAAAATGTGGGATTATAAGGGAATGAGTAAAAGAGCTTTTCTAAATTTTTCTTAGACAAAATCATTAATGATAGCTATTCTCAATAGGAAACAAGGATGGCTCTGTAGAAACAATTAATTAATCAACCAGGCAAGATGACTAAAACACTATGATTGGATAAGTCCAGACTTATCAAACCTCCAGGAAGTTCGCAAACAAAATGTTAGGACTCTTTAGTGATTACCAGCTTTCATTCTGTTTTTGTCAGGATTATTATTCATAGAAGCGTTTGCACCTTAGAAACTGAAATGATCTAGCTGTTGATAATACATGTTAACCTTTGTCATGCTGAATTAAAAATCTTATATAGAATTGCTTAAAGATCGAAGGACTGACAGTACTGAAAGGTCTTAATAATGGTCAATATTTCTTTTGAGAACTGATAATTTAAACAACTCTGGCTGAAAGGGGGGAAGCAAAAGGTGTAGACCAAGATTAGACTGCACTTATGTACAGGCTGATCTTTGTCTATACCTCCTGCCAAAAGAAGAATATTCCAGGTTCAGCATGACAATGGTTAAGGACCTGACAATAAAGCATTTTAATGTTTTAACTAAAACTTAGATTTGTTTGATTGAATAGGGTTTAACACCACTTTAGCAGTATTTCAATTATATTGCTGCAGCTGGAGCACCTAACCATGGATTCATAGTATTTCTTGCACCAGTATTACCAGTATATCCTTTCCGAGCCTCCAGCTGCTCATCCAACTTAAGTTTATAATCATCCACCTATTGATAGGAGACAAATGTCGGAAAAGGTACCTTGCTTTTCCAAGTCTGTCTCTCCATCTCATCAGACTCCTGATCATGTGACTGATCATGTTCCATAGTATCATCACCATCATCATTGGAGTGTTGTTGTAGATTATCTGGATTAGCACAATCAACATCGTCTACATCAAGTACTGAATCATCCCTTTCAGCTTTCACAGTGTGGACTTTATCAGCTTCAGATACATAAGGTTTGTTGAGAGTAGAGGATTGTTTCTCTACATCAGGGCTGTCTTTTGTTAGATCATTGAGTCCATATTCTTTATCACAAGACTTAGCATGGTCACTTTTCTCGTTAGTGCTATCTGCACCAATACCTGAGTCATCTACAAGTGACAAATGTTTAACCCTTTCCTTTTTTTTGAAATTTTTGACTGGTCTAAATGGAAAGAGGTTGCATATGACAATGTAAATTGGTTGCAATTTGAGATGGAACCATCCTATGTGGTAGAAAATATTGTGGGAAAAGGAGAAAATTTTTGTTACAAGCAATTTCTTCTTTTTCCACAATATTTTCTGAAATATAAAAATCAAAGCAACCTAAAATCCTGGGTTTGTGCAGGAAAGGGTTAACTGATTGTATAGGATTTAACCCAAACAAAATTTCACACTGGTTCAAATTGAAAGATGTTGCAGACCACAATTTTTAGCTGGTGAAATTCTAAATATCTACTCATTTTTTGGTTGAAAATATAGTGGAAAATGTAGCAATTTGTTAATTTCTAACAATGTTTTCAAATGAAGAAATTTCTTGGGGGGCATTCAAAAGCCACATTGTGTGGGAAGGGATTGACACCAATATTGATCCATTCCCACACAATAATGCTTCTCATGCTCTCTAGAAAACTAGATGGTTGTCCCAGGACAACTGCTGTTGAGCCTGCAAAGTTTTGACCATCAACTTGACCTTGACCATCAATTTTAAAGTTTGACCTTGAGCTTTTTCCTTAACTTGAAGCTATCCAAAATTCTTTCAAATGGCACATCTACTAATGATGGAGAATAATTGTGATAATTTATTTTGAAATCCATCCATAATTGTAGGAGAAATGCTCTTGACAATCAAAATTTAAGTGTTTGTCCTTGAGCTGTGACTTTGACATTAGAACAATCCCTAAAGTTCTTTCAAATGGCACATCTACTCATGATGGAGAATAATTGCGCTGAGTTATTTTGAAATCCATTCAAATTTGTAGGAGTGAGTGTCTGGACAAATTCAGATGGACTAACAGACTAATGGACTAACAGACTAACGCACTTGCGTACATACATAGACTTGTCATAGAGATAACTATGTCTCGCTCACCACAAGCAGGCTCAACAAAAAAGCTGAGGAAAACATTGTGGAAAATGAAGAATTTGCTTGACATGAGCAACTTCACCTTTATCCAAAATGTTTTCTATCCAAAACACCGAAGGTTTTTCAATATTTCATAAACTGAAAGATGTCTTCTGCAACATCTTTTGAGCACTTCGTGCCCAGGTGAGCTAAACAACACTACAGAGTAAAGGTTTTTGTACATGACACTTCTCCACATTGTAATCTATAAGTGTCTTCAGTTTGAAGATGCTAGCAGTCATGGTTAAGTAGATATGTTCTGGACAAAAATGTAAAGGTAAAAACAACAAAGGGCAAAAACTAAAATTATGGCTGGGCAGAGCTACAGTTTAAGTACATGACACTTCTCCACATTGTGATCTATTAGTGTATAAAGTTTGAAGTTGCTAGCGCTTATGGTTTAGGAGATATATTCCAGACGAAAGTGTGATGGACGAAAGTGTGACTGACGGATAGACAGAAAGACAGACGGAATCAAGCAAACCTATAGTCCACCAACCAGTAACCAGTGGGGAACTTATAACATTCTTTGAAATTTTTATCTAAAATTCAACCCGATATATTTAACCTGTTCCCACTTGACAAAATTTAAGACTGGTCCAAATTAAAAGGAGTTGAAGATGAGAATTTAAAGCTTATAAAATTTTGGATTTTTTCTACTTTTGGGCTACAAAACATTGTGGATAATGAAGAAATTGCTTGTAACAAGCAATTTCTTCATTTCCCACAAAGTTTTACAAAGATTTTTTCTTGGAGGCATCTAAAGGCATCATGGAGTGGCAATGGGTTAAACTCCAGATCCACCATATTTAACAAATGCTATTCCTCTGCAAATGGATGAGACAATGCAGTGGTTTCATAGAGATGATTTTATTAATACTGTATTGCAATTCAACCATACCTATTTCTGTAAAATCAAAGTCCACTTCTGGCGTGCCCTTTCTGTTTTGCCACTTAATGTCATCAAAATCATCATCTATCTCTACGTATTCTGGAAGATCTGTTCGAAGAAAGATAGAATCAGCATGTGCATTATATTTCAAACAATTGACAGAGAACTTGCTCTGCCCACCAACTCCAATGGCTAAGCCCACTGCCATTGACAAGCTGTAGTCGAGACTTGTAAGTTGCCAACCCAATAAAAATGCTTCACATTAATGACAGCCCATGTTGGTGTCCAAGTTCACTTCTGGTCTGAATTAATGATTTGATTGGTTGATTCTTTGAGTGACAGCAGCTATTGGCCAATTTCACATCTGCACAAAGCTGAGACAGTGACCTGCTTTGACAGCAACTCAATGCCTTTGGAATGATTGAATATTATTTGAGTCAGTATCTATCAATATATTTGTTTGTTTGAATTGGGTTTTATGTCACTTTTAACAGTATTTCAGACATATAATTGCGACTGGAGCACCTAACAATGGATTCCTAGAATTTCTCACACCAGTACTACTACTACTTCCTTTCTGAGTATTCAGCTGCTCATCGCACTAGGGTTTACGATTATCCACCAATTGGTGGGAGACAAATGTTGGAAAGGTTAATTTGCCACAATAGGGGATCATACCCGGGACCACATTACTAGGAGTCCTTCGCACATCCACTGCACTAAGGCCACAGCATCTATTGATAGAGCACTCAGTGAAAACTATGATCAGAATGAGCATATGCAGGGCTTGTATTTGACTCGTAAAACAGAGTTTTGCCCCCAAAAATCTATTAATGCCCTATTTTGACCCTATGAAATTTCTCTCCAGGGGTCACTTTGAGAAATTTCTATGGGTCAACACCAGAAATTTTGATCCCTAAAATTACCTGTGATGCATCTTAATACCCTATTTTGACTTTTAGAAATTTCTCTCAAGGGGTCTTAGTACATGTGTGTACTATTGATAATCAAATAATTCAATTGCTTACTTCTTATCTTTATAATAGAATCTAATAAAAGTGAATCAATGTAAAAGTGATATACCACAATATAGCTTATAACACATTTGATTCTAAGGTCCAAATGGAGTTTTTTAGTAGAAAAAGTCATTTGTCATAACAATACTCAAAATATAATGGTTTCCTTATTATTGGATTATTAGTATTTCTCCGTGGACTATCACTGTATTATTTTACCAAAAACAATTGAAATTATTAAAACGATAAACTCAATATTTTGGTACATTTAGCCCTGACTTCATTGATTCCACATTACTGAACATCATCTACACCTGATCAATGTCACTGATGATGCATCAGGTTGCCATGCGTTTCATATGCAGAATGACACACTTTAGGAAAATTTCCCCTAAATGGTCACATTTTGTCTATTTCTGCTTTAACAAAATAGCAATATCATTTGTTTTCATTTGTTTTTCATATAATATCAGTTTATCTTTCACTTCTTGAACAATTAAAGCTCTGCCACATCTGAAAATATAGTTCTTATTGTTCACTAAACAAAGATAAATCAATCTTACACTGAAACAAATGATTATCCTCTTTATCTTTCCCCCGAGTCCCCAAAGTATAGTCAAAATTGGAGTTTATTGTATGAATTAATTTTTCATGAAGATCTATTTCACCCAAGATTTTCCAATGAAATAATCTTAAGAATGATTACAACCATTGTTATGGTACTACAATCATTCAGTGAAATTTTGAAGAAAATAAGATAAAAATTTTGGATGTCAGTGAATTAATTATAATCATAAAGATTTCCCTTTTCTGTATCCATTTACTAAATGTTCCAGTTCTTCGATCAATCTTATAAAGTTTAAAGTGAATGATAAATTCATGCTCAGGCAGGTGGATAGTAGCAATGCCATGACATAAGCTATTCTAATCTTTATCTTGCAGGAAATATCACTGAAAGTAGCACAAACCCCTAAATCACAAAATAAGATTATCTAACACTATTTCTTGTATGACATTACTAGCTGAGTGGTCCTGTAATCAATTGGTTTCTGTATAAAGCATTTATTTTACATCAATGCAAAACAAGCTCTTCAAACTTGGATTAATCCCCTCTGTTCTGCTTCCTAGAGAGCACACCAGCACTTGAGCAAATTGTGTGGGCCAATGATAAAAACCAGATTGATAGCCGTTCCTGATAATCAAACTTGGTACATATACCTCTTGATCAGAAAGCCAACCCTCTGCCTCTCAACTACGGACACTAAAAACAATTGGTTGTTATGAGCATTTTTTCCAATTTTCAAAGTACTGGTAAGGCATAATTCATTGTTGCCATTAACCCTTGTCATGCTGAACCCGGAATATTCCGGTTTGGGCAGGAGGTGTAGACTAAGATCAGACTGCACTTATGTGCAGGCTGATCTTAGTCTACACCTCCTACTTGTACTTTTCCTGCCACAGTTGCTTATGAAGTTGATCTCTAAAAAAATATTGAATTTTGGACAAGTTCTATCAGTGCTTTCAGCCCTTTGATTTGACAGCAATTCAGTAAGGTAATTTATACAGCATGACGAGGGTTAAATTCTAACTGATTATAAAAGTTAAATTAAAACTAGTGGCATGGAGCATCATAGGATTGATACAACTATTTGTTCAATTGACGAGTTTTATATTTAATGAAATTTTCGAGTCAGGTTTCTCTTCTTCAAACATGGGCAAAGGCATACAAAAACCAGTCATAACTATCAAAAATATTGTAAATGTACCATCTTCATTGGTATCCTTGGGTTCTACTTTAATGGGTGAAAATCCTTTCTGTAGAGGTTTCACAATCACATCTTCAACAACTGCTGACTTGCTTTTATTCCCACTTGCACTGATAATCTGGACCTCCACACCTTCATATGCTAACCTCTCCTCAAGGCTAGGATCACAAAGGTCAAGGTCATGATCTCCATGATCATCTATGGTTGCAGTCAGTTTAGTAGCTTGATCCATTTCTATGACAAGTTAACAAATAACTTTCAGTGTCACATCTTTATTATACTTTTATCCACCCTGCAAATAAAGAACTATCATTCTATAATCATTATAATTTTATCCACCCTGCAAATGAGGAACTACCATTCTATCTTAAATACACTTTTATTCACTCTGCAAAGAAAAGGCTATCATTACACTTTTATCCACCCTGCAAATATAGAACTATCATTCTATCTTTACTACACTTTTATCCACCCTGCAAATCAGGAACTACCATTCTATCTTAATAACTCTTTTATTCACTCTGCAAATGAAGAACTATCATTCTATATACATTACACTTTTATCCACCCTACAAATATAGAACTATCATTCTACCTTTACTACACTTTTATTCACCCTGCAAATAAGGAACTACCACTCTATCTTAATAACCCTTTTATTCATTTTGCAAATAAAGAACTATCAATTTATAACCATTACACTTTTATCCATCCTACAAATAAATAACTATGAATGATCCATCTGATTTATGACTTGATAGTGATACTGATAGTCATGACATGTTGACCTATTCCCATATCACAAAATATTAGACTAGTCTTAACTGAAGAAGTGAGACTATATTTCAAGTTGGGTGAAATTTAAGACAAGAGGACCATGATGGTCCTTAATCGCTCACCTGAGGCATCTACAAATTACAGTACTTTTTAGTATAAAAAAGACACAACTTGAGCAAAATAAATAAAACAAATATAAGATTTTGGGTTTTTGTACAAAACAAACCAGTAATGCTTTACAATAAGAATGAATTCCTTTGGCTTTATAGTTTAATCCATTACTAAACTATCCAAGAATTTGTCACCCTCAGGTTTGAAAAAAAAACTTAGTGAGAAAGGGAATGACTAGCAATTAATCCATTTCCCACAGTGCTTTCTACCTGAAATTCTTTGTACTTAGATTTCAATCAAACTCTAATTACTGTCTGCAACTTCAATGGGTGTAATTTTAGCAACCTTGGTAGAGAACAATCTGGATGTACTATAAATCAAAATATGAATGCATTACAACTTATACATGAGGAGTGGAAGATATTTCAACATGCTCTTATTGAGCGTTTTTTCATATCTTTGGGTGCCTTGGGAAGGGCCATGTTTGTCCAAAGGATATAAACATGGTAGATAACAATAATGTTATCCTATGTTTTTAATGTAAATGCTCTGGAACCTATATTTAAGAACAAGAATTCTTTCAATGTGATTTACACAATTTTCGACCCCAGGAGCAGAGACATTTTTTATCCTAAGAGCATATTTTCCTGTTACATAGTATGAAATTATTTAGTCATGCTACATACCAAATATGTATGCCCATCACCTTATATTTCAGAAGGAGAAGACTTTTGATGTTGCTCTAATTGGGTGTTTTCCAAAATTTTTTTTCCTCTTTGGCAGTGCCATGTTTTATCCCAGGGCTAAGATTTTAGCTAACATGGTAGAGAACCATCTGGATATGCTTTATACAAAATATGAATGCCTCAGACTTTGTAGATTAGGAGGAAAAGACTATTGAACATGGTCTAATTGAGCATTTTTACAAACTTTGGACACCCAGGGAAGGGGTGTTTATTAACCTACAGGCATAATTTAATCAAAACTGATAACAGCCAGTCTATGCTACACTCAAAATATAAATGCCCTCCTCCTTAAAATGAAGAATTTTTTTTTAGCCTACTCAAATTTTGCGTTTTTCCCAAAAATTGGACCCCTAGTGCAGGGCCATTTTTGACTTGAGGAAGACAACTTTAAGATATAGTACAAAACCATCTAGTTATGCTACATACCAATATCCTAGACCTTAAAGTTTAAGAGGAGAAGTCTTTTGAAATCGCTCTAATTAAGCATTATTCCAAACTTCGGACCTCAGGGGCGGGGCTATTTTTTACCCCAGAGATTAAATATTTAAAAACTTAGTAGAAAACCATATGATTAAGTTTCATGTAAAATATAAATGCCTTTGGCCCTGTAGTCTGTGAAAAAAAAGACAACAAAGATTTTCTATAATTTCCCATTTTCATATGCCGCAGTTACAAGAGTTTTTCACGGAATGAAATTCTTTTAACAACTTTTGAAAAGCTTCACCCAAGGAACAACCCTGCAAAGTTTCAGCTTAATTGGCCAACTGGTTTAGGAGGAGATTTTTAAAGGTTTTTAAAGATTTCTAAAGATTCCAATTTTTAAATGCCACGACAACCAGAGTTTTTGACGGAATTAAATTCTTTTAACAACTTTTGTAGAACTTCACCCAAGGAACATCCCTGCAAAGATTCAGCTTGATTGGCTTACTGGTTTAGGAGAAGATTTTTAAAGATTTTTGAAGATTTACTTAAGATTCCCATTTTCAAATGCCACGGCAACCAGAGTTTTTGACGGAATTAAATTCTTTTAACAACTTTTGTAGAACTTCACCCATGGACTTTCCCTGCAAAGTTTCAGCTTGATTGGCCTACTGGTTTAGGAGGAGAAGATTTTTAAAGAAATTGTGGACGGACCGACAGACGGACGGACGACTGACATCGACCGATCACAATAGCTCACCTCGCACTTTTTGCTCAGGTGAGCTAAAAATCTATGTATTTTATGGTAGAAAACATTGTCAACATTAGAGAAATTCCATTTTTTTCCAGAGGAGCAAAATTATCTGGGAAAATGATTTCTAAGATATCAAAATATGATTGTGTCATTATTACATCATAAAAAGTACAACAATCTTACACATTACCACACCATACAGCTTTGTTACGAACCTCTCCCCCCACCCCTCCCCCCCTCCCAAAAGAAAGATTTAAAAAAAAATGTAGAAAATGAAGAAATTGTTTGTAACAAGCAATTTATTCATTTTCCACAATTAATTCAAAAACTTTTTACTTTTGGCTTCACAAAGCGTCATGGTGTTGGATAAGAGTGACTTCCAAAGCAGGTGGGCCTCTTATACAACTGTTTTATCGAGCAGGCTTGACTGTATATTGGAGATGGTAAGAAAAACATGATTTCTATAGAGTAGAACTCATTCTTGGGAAGAAAAAGAATAGCCTTTGACAGGCAATAATTTCTTTTCACATGTTTATCTGTATAACTCATGTGCAAGAAAGATAGTAATTGTACAGGATAGGATTAACCCATTCTTACACAGTGAAATTTTAGACTGGTCCAAATTGAAAGAAGTTGCAGACCATAATTTTGAATTTTTGAAATTTTCAAAAACGTTGTCTATCTTGGTAGAAAACAATGTGGGAAATGCAGAAAATGCTTGTAACAAGCAATTTCTGCATTTTCCACATTGTTTTCCAGAACATATTTATTGAGAGGCATAAAATATCTAACAACAGCCTGATGAGAAAAGTTTATCTTTATTCTATGAAAACCTTGTGACAAAAGGATCATGTGAATGTCAATAAAGTTGGTTCTCTTTCCTTGTGGATGGACAAAATCCATCCCAAACAAACCCCCTGGACAAAAGCCCTCCAGACATAATCCCTCCCCTAGAATTTGACCCCCCCCCCGACAAAAGCCCTCCCTTCTTTTTTTTCATTTTTTAATTCTTTTGGTTTATTTTGTTATTATTCATATTACTTATGGAGGTTGTAATAACTATTGCTGATATCGTCAGGGTTTCGTTATTGACATCTCAACAATTACTTTGTAAGTTGTATCTGGAGGTGTAAATAACACTGTTTAAAATCGAAATAATGTGTTCTGGCATTGATACAAACACAAGAACATTTTATCTTCATGTCTGCGACTTCTTTTCCAAAGATGTTTAACAGAAAGTATACCTACATTATATGGGGGAGGGCTTATGTTTTTGGGGATTATGAAAGGGGGGGGTATGTCCGGAAGGGATTTTGTCCTACACTCTTATCCTCATTCATTTCAGCCAAAGAGTCTCACAAATCTTTAGGTTTTGATGACAATTTATTGAAACATCAATTGTCACATTATTTTGCAGAGCCAGATTATAAACTTTGGTTAATCCCTGGATTTTATGCCCCTGAGTTTTTATACTTGAGAAAATATTGTGGGATAAGTAGAAATTGCTTGTAACAAGCAATTTCTTTTTATCCCACAATATTTTCTACCCTATAGGTTGACTACTTTTCAAATTGCACTCACTTTTAATTGTCGTCTGCAACTTCTTTGTAATTAGACAAGTCTAAAATTTTGAAAAACAGGTAAGGTTTAAAATAAAAGTGTATGACAGGTATACCATGGCATAATCCCTTGACATCTAAACACCTTGATGGTCAAAGTCTGCATGGGTGTGAACTATATCAAGAATAATCAACATGTTTTGAAATACAAGGCAAAAAATAGTTATCTAAAAATTTTTAAAAAAATCAAATTATCAAATTTGTCAGCCCAATTAGCTAAGTTTGTAAAGCATTTTACTTCAACACTCAAGATCATGGGTTCCAGCCCAGGGCTGACCATATCAACTAGCAAGCTTATTGTCTTTCAGATGAAATGTTAAACTGTGACATTTCTATCCATCGAGAAGGGTAAGTAAACATACAGAGTTTCATCCTATATCCTTGCACTATCCTTGACAGGGCCGATATTATCCCCTTCGCCGTTTTAGAAGTGTGGACAAAAGCCCCTTTCTAAAATATACGACAAACAATGTCTAGACCCATTTCATGTTTCATGGTAGGTAAGAATTCTGGAATTTCACCTGATAACCAGAGTCTTTCTTTATTTATCCATTGTATAAATCCTAACAATCAACATAAGACCTATTTTAAACATACCAGGTATGCCAAGTCAATTGCTTTCAATTATTGATGAATATTGAAATTGACGTGAGTATCCCATTATTTCATATGTTGCCAGAAACGAAACACTTGAATGACTATGGCTGATGTCTAGGAACTTTGATGCAATAAAGTCACAACACATTTGAGTTAACGGTTTATGCAATCGGATTTTAATGCAAGGGAATTTCGATCACCGTAACAGTTTGATGAAGGGGATAATGTCCGCCCATCGAGGGCATAATGTCCTCCCTGTTAATATTTGGAAGGGGTTTTGTCCTCCCTGTTAGAATGAAGGAGGGGCATATGTCCACTTTATTAAATTTAGGAAGGGGATAATGTTCGCCTTGTCAAAAAACATGGAAGGGAATTTTGTCTTGAGGGGATATTGTCGGGTTACCAGGAAATACACACACACACTTATAAACAAACATGAAGAAGAAATGGGATTGTGATAGAGTTATGTACTTTATCACCCTGAGCTTTAAAATACACTAAAAACATTTCCGATAAAAACAGCAAAGTTTATGGTTCAAAACTTTGTTTCCTGTTACTTTTTTTCCAAGCTGAAATTGTTACCTTTTTCCATTACCTTGATTCCTGTTACTTTTTTACCAATTACTGCTTTTGACAGCTGCCTTAAGGTAGAGAAAGAATATATAATAACAGCCCAATGTCAGGATTCTTTAAATGAGTCTTAACACCATATTTTTGCTGGATATTGCCTTTTTTTGTTTTGTATGATGATCATACTACTTCATCAGCTTCAAAGGGTTATGAAATGTTACTACCCTCCACGAGGAGTCTCGATGTCAAGCCAGTTTTGAGGCATTATGCTACATCTCGACATTTATGCATAGTGGTCCGTATGTTGACTCCCTACAAACCCATAGACCAATATTATTAACTTTTTTATATTGGTCTATCGGGTGGAAGGTTGTCAAATTGTGGTCTCCAATACTTTAATCTGTTAATCAGGTTAGAGAAAGCCAGAGTCAAGTTACAAACCCCCATTTTGGTACAATACCTAGATCAAGGTACATTAACCCATTCCCATTAACCCATTCCCATTTTGACGCCCCCAATAAAAATATCATTGTGAAAATATGGGGAAAAATAAAGAAATTTCTTGTAACAAGCAATTTCTTCATTTTACACAAAGTTTTCTACCCAGAAAGTTGAAAAAATCTAAAATATCAATTGTCGTCTACAACTCCTTTAAGGCTTTCAATTTGGACAAGTCTAAAATTTTGCCTTCTGGTAATGGGTTAAATACGCACATTTATATGTTTACAGGTTAGTGACCAAAGCCCAGCAAGAACTGCAAACCTTTTCGTGGACAAATTTGTTTTCCATATTTAAATGCTTAAATTATTGTAATTTACAGTAAAATACACCTAAGCATTTACTGCAAAAATTGACTTTACCCTTTCCTGTTCAATCCCTGGTTTTTATGTCCCTGTGATCTTATTATTGAGAAAAAATGTAGAAAAAGAAGAACTTGCTTGTAACAAGGAATTTCTTTTTTTCCACATTGTTTTCTAACATATTGAATGGTATTTTTCAATTTATATCCACATTAACCCATTCCAACTCAATCCCTCCTTTTATGCCCCTCGAGAATAAAGCTTTGGAAAACATTGTGGAAAATGAAGAAATTGCTTGTATCAAGCAATTTCTTCACTATCCACAATGTTTTCTATCCAAAAAGACTGAAAAATTCAAAATTTCATCAACTTGAAATTGTCGTCTGCAGCTTCTTTCAATTTTGACCAGTCTAATATTTTGCTGTGTGGGAATGGGTTAAATTTTCATCTGCACAACCTTTAAATTTGGACAGGTCTAATATTATGAAAAACAGGAAAGAGTTTACTTCTGGTCAATTTTAAGGGTATTCAGCAAAGATTGCTTTAGTCAATCTGAAACATGCATTTGATAATAAACTATTTGATTCAGTGTGAATAATTGTCCAGTATCTTCTTAATTTACATTTTCCCGACATGTTAACTGACTTCTATCCAGGTATTTTACCAAATCGAGCTACATACCTTGACTCTGGAATTTCCCAAACCTGTTAATAATGGTAAAAAAAACACCCGAAAAATGAAACACTTTTGTGAGTGTTTATGTTCGCCCTTTTCTTTGAAACAGACAAGAATATTCCATCTCATGATGGGAATGTTATTTACAAGAATATGTGTTAAATAATATTGATAATACAAGGGACCCCAATACAAGAATTAAGATAATTATTTCAAGGCTTTTAAAAAATACCATTTCCTACATCTCTACAATACTGGATTTTCCGGATTCTATAAATAGAACAAACGTTTAGTAAGCACAACTTCTAATCGATTGATTCAATTCGTTTTAATTCATAAATCAAATTAGAAAAGTAATACTCTATCAGAAACAATGAAACTGAATAAAATAAAATCATATAAAAGGTCTGCCAATTTATAAGGAATACTATCTAAAACATCATAAACAGGTCGGAAATAAATTTTCTTCCACAAAAAAGAAGAAATCGAACAGTCCTTACCGTATAGTTATTTTCACTAGCAAAATGAAGACTATATCTTGCATTTCTTTCTTTCTCATAGACATTGGCATTTTTATCAACGGTAATGAAGTGTTCGAAAAGCAAACAAAAAGTAAGTATGTTCAGTATTAAATGGCACGCTACAACAACTCAAGAAATTGTATGGCAGGTTACTTTACCAAGTTAGAGTAAATGCAGTTATTTCATTTATGTAATCAATTTGGCACTGTAAACAAACTAGTCAAGCATACTTATGACTCGTGTTTGAAACTGTAAGACAGCAACGAGATACAAAGAAATGTTGATACGCAATACAAGTGTTTTCCTAGCTGCAATATCGTAGCCCTCTTTCTGATAATCTGCTGTTCGTCAATAGATTATCAGAAAGAGGTCTACGATATCGCAGCTAGTGTTTTCCTGATAGAAATGTATCTGTTTAGTTCATTATAGAATTTTTAAATTCTTTGAAAAGCTAATTTTTTATGTCCTGGTTTAGGTTTAAACTTGTTTATTTAACATCGATTGGGAAACAAGTTCCTCCAACTTATATTAATCCCGCTTAATCATGCTTCCTGGAAAATGCACCAGCACTTGCGCTGAAAGTGTGGGCCAATGACAGAACCAAGATTGATATCCACTCCGCGGAATCGAACTTGGGACCTCTGGATTGGGAAGCCAACGCTCTACCTCTCGACCATGGACACCACACATTTTATATCCTGGCATTGATAAGATAAGTTTTCGAGATGTCTGTCTGCAAGCAGTAAACTTAACACATAACCTTAACATTTGGCTGTTATTAAAACACAGAAGATACTTAACACATTTTTGGTACGTAGGGTTAGTTGCAGTGATGGGCCAATGATTGATTATAATTGGAATTTCCTGGTATTTCTAACACCAGTACATCCTTTCAGAACCTCTAGTATTACAGGTTTACAATTATCCTCCCATTGGTGGGAGACAAATGTCAGAAAGGACATTTGCCTCGACTGGGGATTGAACCAAGAACCCCATGCCTACGAGTCCTACATGCCACCACTGCACTGTGGTCACGGCCACATCAAAAGAGCAAACTATATTATCAAGGCAGGTAACTCTAAAACAATGTACCTATTATGCCCCCTTTTTCAAATCCTTAAGTGATGCTCTTGTTTTTATCTTATTCATTTCACATACTAAAAAAATTCTAGATGAAATATTTTATGCAAGGGCTTGCAAATACAACTAAGTTATTACACATTTGTAGTTTCATTTGTTATGGTATTTTGTTTCTGAAGTTCATTGACCAAATTAAACAAACCATGAAGCCATTACATGTACAGTATATCTTGTATTAAGCAACCACTCAAGGGGCTACCAAAAAGTGGTCGCTTGAGCATGTTCACTTAGTACACTTTTTTGCCAAAGATATGAAGGATTGATTCGATTGCATACATGAATTATTACAGAATTCTCTCTTAAACCTATGTTTTGGGTACTCATTAGATCCTAATTAGTTCAAACAATAGAGGATTTACCCGGTAGTTGTGATTTTACTTTTTAGCAAAATGTCTTTTCTTCTTAACCCTTTCCTGTTTTGCAAAATTTTTTAGACCAGTCCAAATTCAAAGGTTTTGCAGACAAAAATTCAAAGTGGATTTAATTTGAAAGATATCCATTCAGTAGGGTAGAAAATATTATGGAAAAAGAAGAAATTTGGGATTAACCAGGAAACGGTTAAGATCTTTTGCTTGATACAAAGAGTTTCGATTATGGTTGCCTAATGGACGTGGTCACTTAATAGAAGTGGTTACTTGAGCAAGATCAACTGTACTGAATTTTTTCTACATATACAGATGTACCTCAAAAGTCTGACAAATTATCCTTTGCATCATACTATGGAGATAACATGGTCCTACAAGGCTACCCTTACCAGTCTACGATATGGGGACACGCCCCAAATGGCTCTCACTATGGACTGGTAAATGTTGTCATATATCCAGATCTTTACACCTATGCAGCTACGGTAGAAGAGGATCTCACATGGTCTTTGGTGGTAGGTAAGTATGACTCTTCTTGCTTTCCTTTTGCCCTTGTGTTAAAACAGATTGAAGTTTCAAGAAAGGTTCAAGTGCAGATATGAAAGTGCAAAGCCCCAAGGTTTCACATTACCAGAGGGCAACATTTTAAATCTTTTCTAAAATCAGAGAATTTTCATATGACAGTTTTTAGTGGTCAGATGTTCAAAATCCTTGTATTTTAAGATAAAAACACTGTGGAAAAAGAAGAAATTGTTTGTAACAAGCAGTTTCTTCATTTTAAACAATGTTTTCCAAATCTTTTTTGTTGAAGGTAGTAAGAAAGTGTGTTGTGTGAGATTGGATTAATTGATCAGCTGCTGTCCTCTATTTATGGCAATACTAGCTAGTAAATCATTGTATTAAATGTAACAAGCATAAGAAGTTCAATATGATACTGTCACATATGGCTTTATAACAGGATTACATATATATGTATATATATAATATATAAATATATATGTTCATCAACACCCTATTTTATTTAAATGATTTAACCAATGGCAAGACTAAACAATTTCAGACAGATAGAATTTTAAAAAATGGCAGACATCAATTTATAGTTGATGATATTTGAGAATCTTTTGTCTTTTGAGCAAAAACCATTGTAGGTAATGAAGAAGTTGTTTATAACAAGCAGTTTCTTCAATCTGCACAATGTCTTCCCAAGCTATTTTCTTAAGGAGTTAACTATTGCCTTGAAAACAATATTTTTGGTCTGATCTAAACTGAACAAGGTTATAGGCAATAACTTTTATTCTATGCTACTTTGTGTCTCTTCTTGAACAGAAATTTGAATAAAAGGAACTTTTTTTACAAGAACATTCTTTTTTTCTCCACAATATTTTTCTAATGATATTTCAGATATCATAAGATTTTTTTTGTGCCAATGCCTCTCTTTCAGGGATGTGAAAACATCTTGATTGTAGATTACCCCAAGAGCACATCTATAAGCTTAACCCATTCCAACACAACAAAATTTTAGACTAGTCCAAATTGAAAGAAGTTGCAGACGACAATTTAAAGTTGAGAAAATTTTAGATTGTTTCATCTTTTTGGATAGAAAACAAAGTGGAAAATGAAGAAATTGCTTGAAACAAGCAATTTTTTCATTTTCCACAATGTTTTCCCAATTGTTTTTCTTGAGGGGCCTCCAAATGTGTCACTGTGTGGGAATGGGTTAAAGCTTTGGTTGGTCACAATCAAAGTAAAATAAATTCATATTGACTACCAAAATAATTGAATGATGCATGGCCGCGTAAATGTGACCCTAACAGATGAAAACAATTCTAGAAAGCCAGACTGTGTGGACTGTGCTGGCCGACCATGGTAGAAACTTTTTGTTCTTTGTCAACTTTCTAAACCTAGAATGACCATTCTACCTTACTGTACATGTAATTATTTTTGGAATAAGATCTGTGGTTGACCTTTGCTGGATTCAATTTCTTTTTTAGAACTTGTTTTTCAAATAAATTGAGGACCCCTTTTGCCCAACAGATTGCATAAAACAAAACCAAAGAAATAAAGTCACATAAATGAAAATCAAAATCTTAATCTTAAAGTTTCTTAAGTGGGAAAGAAAGCAAAGTATAAAAAAGAAATGATTGATTATTATAAGCATTTTTTCCCCAAATAACATTTTCCCTATATTCTCATCTCAAGGTTGTTTTTAAGGCGTTAGATGAAGGCCTTGAATTTCCTTTTCTTTTTTTTTTTCAACATAAATAAGGCTTTTGATAAAGTCTGGCATAATCTTGATATTTAAACTCAGGCAACCTGGCGTAACTTCTAAATTACTTGAATGGTTCACAAACATCTTTCTAAAATTAGGCAAAGGGTTATCTTGCCTGGTTCAAACTCAAATTTGTTTCCCATTAATGCAGGGGTCCCACAAGATTCAATTCTAGGCCCTTTATTTTTTTTGATTTATATCAATGACAAAGTCAATCCTAGTATTAACCTTTTTACTGATAATAAAAGTCTCTCTTTTATAGGTGAGGACCCTGTCTAGGCTGCTTCTATTTTACAAAGAGATATCCAAAAAATTGAAAACTGGGTTGTTAAATTTAATCCATCAAAAGCAGAATCTCTCATTGTATCAAAAAAACATTAAAACCAGCACATCCTGACCTTAATATTTCAAACAAAGTCATAGATGTACATAAACATCTGGGGCTTCATATTTCAAATAATGGATCTTGGGATCAACACAGAAAAATGACTGTGGACAAAGCATGGAAAAGGGTTAACGCCAAAAACTGAAAAACTCAAAACTGATCTAGACAAAATACATAATGAATCTGCAAGAATTGTAAGTGGTTACACTAAAATTGTCTCATTAGAAAGCCTAACAAGAGAAGTAGGCTGGGAAACGTTGATGTTAGAGGAAATAATGCTTTTTATACGCCCGTCGAAGACGGGGCGACGGGATTACCCGTGGTGTCCGGGCGTACAGTCGTCCGGTTGTCCAGGCGTCTGGGCGTCCGGGCAGTGTCCACTTCTTTGTCCCGAGCATAACTCTGTCACCGTAAGTCCGATTGACTTTAAACTTGGCAGTTATATTCTTCTCATCAATATGGAGTGCAGTGCACAAGAACCATAACTCTACCTGGCCTATTTTTTGAGTTATTGCCCTTTGTTGTTTTTCATACTTGAATCTTGTCCGGAGTATATCTCAAAAAGTATAATAGCTAGGATCATGAAACTTCATGGGTGTATAGATCTCACCAAGGGGGAGTGCAGTGCACAAGAACCATAACTCTACCTGGCTTATTTTTTGAGTTATTGCCCTTTGTTGTTTTTCATACTTGAATCTTGTCCGGAGTATATCTCTAAAGTATAATAGCTAGAATCATGAAATTTATTGGATAGATAGAGCTCACCAAGTAGGAGTGCAGTGTACAAGAACCATAACTCTACCTGGCCTACTTTTTGAGTTATTGCCCTTTGTTGTTTTTCATACTTGAATCTTGTCCGGAGTATATCTCTAAAAGTATAATAGCTAGGATTATGAAACTTCATTGGTGTATAGATCTCAGCAAGGGGGAGTGCAGTGCACAAGAACCATAACTCTACCTGGCCTATTTTTTGAGTTATTGCCCTTTGTTGTTTTTAATACTTGAATCTTGTCCGGAGTATATCTCTAAAGTATAATAGCTAGAATCATGAAATTTATTGGATAGATAGAGCTTACCAAGTGGGAGTGCAGTGTACAAGAACCATAACTTTACCTAGCGTATATTTTGAGTTATTGCCCTTTGTTGCTTTTCATACTTGAATCTTGTCCGGAGTATATCTCTAAAAGTATGATAGCTAGAATCATGAAATTTCATGGATGGATAGAGATCACCAAGAGGGAGTGCAGTGTACAAGAACCATAACTCTACTTGGCCTATTTTTTGAGTTATTGCCCTTTGTTGATTTTCATACTTGAATCTTGTCCGGAGTATATCTCTAAAAGTATTATAGCTAGGATCCTGAAACTTAATGGGTGTATAGATCTCACCAAGGGGGAGTGCAGTGCACAAGAACCATAACTCTACCTGGCCTATTTTTTGAGTTATTGCCCTTTGTTGATTTTCATACTTGAATCTTGTCCGGAGTATATCTCTAAAAGTATAATAGCTAGAATCATGAAACTTCATTGATGGATAGAGCTCACCAAGTGGGAGTGCAGTGTACAAGAACCATAACTCTTTCTAGCGTATATTTTGAGTTATTGCCCTTTGTTGTTTTTCATACTTTGTTTGACAAAAAATATTTATTCAAAATAACCTCAGTTCTATTCAAACCCCCAGTTAATATTAAGCAGTGTGACGGGCGTATCTTGTGACAATTTGGCACCTTATTTAAAATGATTAGAGGTCTTACGCTTGATTATTTGTCTTCTCTTGTCCCTGATAGAACTGATAGTATGTCACACTATAACCTAAGTCATTCTAAGTCATTCCTTGTAGAGCATCACTGTACAAAATATCATTTATACCAAATGGGTCTTGGAATGGGTTGAAGCTTGTTAAGATTTGTTCCATTCCACTGAGTTTTACCCAAATACTAGCCTTATTGCCAAAAATACTCTGCAACTAGGGCAGTTTTTTATTCTAAAAAAAAGCAGTTTGACTTAGCTGCTCACTATCAAAAGAGCAACCTATACTATCAAGGGGGATAACTCTAGATGCATTTTGTCCACTATCCAGCTCCCAATAGCCGAGTGTAGGCACCCATAGGTGATGCTCTTGTTTGGTCATTGTACGATGTTATATCATATCGTTTTAGAAGGACATTCAATAATCAGACACTTCCAATAAAGCTAGTTTTCAAATGTTATATTCCTATATTCATGAATTTAGACTTGTTGTTCATGAACATGACATAATAATAAATTTGTATTTCAGGGCCCTTTAAGATGGACACTGCAGTTACCATAGAGGCCTCTTTGGGAGACTATTCTGTCTCTATAAAAAATGTGTTATTTGGTGATGTGTGGGTATGCTCTGGACAATCAAATATGGCTTTTGCTCTAAGTCAGGTAGAAATACTTTCTTTTAACTTTTTCATGCTGAATAAAATCCATGATAAGAATTGCATTAACATTCAAAGTACTATAAGCTCTAACTGGCCCTCATTCTAAGTCAATATTTCTTTTGTTAACCTATTCCCACACAATGAAGCTTTTGGATGCCTCTTCAGAAAAGCAAATGGGAAATCAAGCAATTTCTTCATTTTTCACAATGTTTTCTACCAAAAAAGTTGAAAAAATCTAAAATTTCGTGAACTTTCAATTGTAGTCTGCAACTCCATTTGACCAGTTTAAAATTTTGCCTTCTGGTAATGTGTTAATTCTTCTTATACACAACTCTGGCCCTTTCCCATACAATCCCTGATTTTTAAGCCCCTTTGATTTCTCTTTTTCCCACAATATTTTCTATCATATAGGATGGCTACATGCTGAACTGTAATTACTTTATCATGTTTAGTGCTACCCCTTTGAATCTGGACAAGTCTAAAATTTTGAAAAACAGTAAAGGATTAAATAGACGATAATAGATTAAGATCAGACTGCTCTAATGAAGTAAAAAAACAGATTATATAATGATATTGGATCATAACGAAAATCATTGCCACCATTACCAAAATATTCTGTAATTTGATACTCTGTATAAACATTGTGAGAAAAGGAGAAATTGCTTTAAGCAACCCATGTTTCTTTGCTTAGGGTTTAAACATATTTATTATACATCGATTTGGAAACAAGTTTTTCAAACTTAGATTGATTCCTCTAAATTCTGCTTCCTGGAAAATGCACCAGTACTCGGGCTGAAAGTGTGGGCCAATGACAGAACCAAGATCGATAGTCGCTCCCAGGAATCAAACTCAGGACCTCTTGATCGGGAAGCCATCGCTCTACCTCTCGACCACGAATACCACACATTTGCTCACAATTTCTTCTACCCTATACTAACCTTTTAACACATTCCAAGATGACAAAATTTAGGATCGGTTCAGATTGAAAGGAGTTGCCGGCAACAATTTTTAGATGATGAAATCTTTAAAATCATTGCCTTTTTGGGTAAAAAAACATTGTGAATAATGCAGAAATTGCTTGTAGCAATTAATTTCTTCTTGCTCTACAATGTTTTCCCAATTGTTTTTCTTAGAGGTGCATCAAATAACAGTGATCATGTGATGTGAGAATGGGTTATTCAAATTAAGTGTGTGTAGGCTCAGTTAGTCTGATGGGCTGTCAATGCTCGGGTCATGAGTTTGAACCCAAGCTCCGGGAACACTTTCTCAGACAACTGACTTAAATCTTTGTGAGATGTTCTCTTTTGTCTTTCACCAATGGGTGAATGATAAGTAGTGCACCTGAGTGGGATGGTTATCTTGTGGCTGATAAAGACTGTTGGAATATGCTGGTGTGAATTATGACAGGAAACTATCATAAGGTGCACAGCAATGTAACTGAAATACTGTTGAAAGTGATATTAAAACCAACAACAGTATGAATTGAATTCCTCAGCCAAACAGGATGCAGGGATTTTATACAGGGATTTTATACATAAAACTGATATATATTTAAGAGATGAAGAGAATATTTTTTGTTTTCATGGAGGTATGAACCGAAAAACCTAATCACACTGTATTAATACATGAATTCATATAGTGTGTGATTAGGTTTTTCGGTTCATACCTCCATGAAAATAAAAAATATTCTTCATTTCTATTTCTTATAGTTTAATAGCATCGAGTGAAAGAAACAAAGGGTACAAATATTGATACCTTTTTGTATGGGACTATTATGTGCAGAAAAATACAAAATCGCTGAGTGCTCAAAATTTTGTTCATGGACTTATGAATAATTTTTTTTGACCAATCAGAACGCCCGATTTTTATAGACAAAACTAAGAATTAAATTATAGACAAGTAAATAATACATCAACCAAGAAGAATCTTCCAGGGCTTAGTGATACTAGAAGTCTTAGAGCTTTCTTCATTAATAGGTAAATAAAAGGTTCCTATTATAGAAACAAAAGATTCCCGTTTTTTTATTACCAAACTGATTCCATATCATTTGAGCCTATGTGTGACATTTCCAACCATTTTGCATGTGCATTGCTTGCATACATTGAGCACCCTGGACAGCCATTCAGTACAATTAGAACATTCGGTGATTATTTAAAGAAGCTTTGGGTCACTATCTATCTACGGAGTGCAGTGTGAAGACTCTGATCAGACTGTGTGGACGCACAGGTTGATCTGAGTCTTTACTTGTCGCACATGTGTAATGGTTGAAAATGTCACGCATGCGCTCATATGTGTAATATATCAGAACTGATTTGAAATATTTCAGGTGTTTAATGCTAGCGCAGAACTGAAAGATTCCCTGAATTATCCACACATTCGTATATTTGAACTTAACTTAAAGACATCAGAAGTTCCCCTGACTGACCTTCACGAGGATGGAGTAATGGTGCCTTGGTCTGAACCTAATCCAGGTAAAACGGTTCCTAACAGTTTGGTCTGTAACCTTGCCCCAAAACATCTCTCTAGTAGTGGATATTTAAATCTGTTTTGGAAATGCCGCAGTCATATTTAAGGATCATACCAATATGACGTCACTTGTACTGCTACAGGTCTTGGATAGTCAGCAACTGACCTGTTCTGAAGTACATTTTTTCTCATAATAATCATTGTTTGCTGTGAGCAATTTATTGCTCCTGCAACAATGGTAACAGACTGACCTGCCAAAAGCCTTCCAATTGCTTCTTGATGTTGCTCATTTGCTAGTATGGGTCCAATATGTAGCCTTGAGCTCTTAGTCCAGCTGCTGGCAAAAAATTCCTAACAATTTGGGTTGTAACGATACCACTGAACATCTTCTATTGGATGTTGCTGACATGAATCTATTTCGGAAATGTGACAGTGGTATTTCAGTACCGTCCCTCAGTGATGTCTCTAGCAATACCATGGGTCTCAGCTAGTCAGCACCTGTTCTGGTTTTCTGTACACAAGTTTTCAAATTAATTATTACCAAATGAATTGATAGAGAATTATGCTAAGGTCAAGATGAATAATGCAGTCTCCTTCAGTTTTCACATATTGATGGTTCAGCAAGAAACAGTTGTAACTGCCTATAAACATAGGCAGTTACAACTGTTTTGCACTGAACCATCGATATCATGTAATTAATGACGCGCTTAACACATTTCCAAACAATGTTGCTTTCTGAAGCCCTGAAGAAATACTATTATGCAAATCTTTGTGATGAATAGAAAAGCTGCTTGTAACAAGCAATTTCTCCTCTCCTCAAACTATTGTTTGCAACTTCTTTCAATTTAAACCAATCTAAAATTTAGTTGTCTGGTTAATGGTTGACACTTTTGATCTAGTAACCATGTATGCAAATTGTCTTTACAGCCAACCTAGGTGGTTTACCTTTTACTCATTTTTCTGCTGTTTGCTGGCTATATGGAAAATATCTCTATCAGAAATTGAGGAAGCCTATAGGTAAGATTTCTATATTGTCAGTTGTAAATATTCTTGGCATCAATCCAATACTGTATCTCAAAATGTTAGACTTATTCAAATTCAAATCAGACAACTATTTAACGCATTCCCACACAATGACACTTTTTGACAACCCCTTGGAAAAAAATGCTCTGGAAAACATTGTGGAAAATGAAGAAAATGCTTGTTACAAGTAATTTCTTCATTATCCACATTTTCTACCCAAAAGTAAAAAGAATCCAAAATTTCATCAACTTTAATTTGTCATCTGCAGTTTTTTTTAATCCTTTCCTGTTTTGCAAAATTTTATACTGGTCCAAATCGAAAGAGGTGGCAGACAATATTAAGAATTGGATATCATCTGAAATGACACCATCTTATGGGGTGGAAATATAATGTGGGAAAAGGAGAAATTGCTTGTCACAAGCAATATCTTCTTTTTGCACAATGTTTTCTCAAGTATAAAATCACAGCAATGTAAAATCCAGGGTTTGAACAGGAAATTGTTAATTTGGACCAGTGTTAAAATTTGTCGTCTGGTAATGGGTTAAAAAGCACATTTTTTTGAAAATACCTATTTTGAGAGGGATATCAGTTGATGAAAGTAACTTTTTTGTATGCAATCAAACTGCCACAAGCTTTTGGTAGTTTCCTTAGAGAAAGCTTTACATTTACCACATGACAAAATTTATGGCTTGTCCAAATTGAAAGAAGTTGCAGGCAACAATTTAAAGTTTACGGAATTTAAAGAATTTTCAACTTGGCAGAAAAGATTGTGGTAAAAGAATAAATTGTTTGTTGCAAGCAAATTTTAGCTCACCTGAGCACGAAGTGCTCAAGTGAGCTATTGTGATCACCTTTCGTCTGGCGTTGTCCGGAGTCCGGCATCCATCAACAATTTCTGTAAACGACATTTCCTCCAAAACTACTGGGCCAATTTGAACCAAATTTGGCAGAAATTTTCATTAAGAGGACCCCTTTAAAAATAGCTATAAGAATTGAAATCGGTTAAAAAAAACTCTGGTTGCCATGGCAACAAATGTGAAATTTTAAAATAATCTTTAAAAATCTTCTCCAACCCAGAGGGCGTATAGCCTTGATATTTTGCATGAAGTATCAATATATTGACCTCTTACAAAATAGCTAAAATCACGATCTTCGGGTTCCCAGGGACTGAGCCCTGGGAGGAGGGTTATAGGCATGATGCGTCAGGTCACAGACTTTTTTCATATTTCTGAAATTATAACCCATTGATCCAGAGGGAGAAAAAAGTTTATTCCTTTCTTTCAAATTTGCCCTAAAGCCTTGGAATTTGTAATTATACTTTTGGATCCCCAGGTACATGGTCTATATATGTATGTATGGCCCACTTGTATCATAAAATCCTAACCTTAACATGAAATTAGCCTATTGAAAGAAAAAGTGCCTTTATATCAGGTGAGCACCCCATGGCCAACGGCCCTCTTGTTTCATTTTACACTATGTTTTCAAAAGTGTTTTTCATGAGGAGTGACAAAAAGGGTCTTTGTATGGGAATTGGTTAAGACATTGAAATTTAAAGTCAATGGTTTTAATTTTTTTGTTAGAAGTGGGGATATGTAGCAAATTAACTCATTCCCATGCAAACCACACCCTTTTACGCCTTCAAGATAAAAAAACTTTGGAAAACATTTTTGAAGATGAAGAAAGTGCGTGTTATAAGCAATTCCTTCATTATCCATAATTTCTATCTCAAAGATCAAGATTTTCAAATTTCACTATCAAAAAATATTGTCTGCAAACCAGTCCAAAATTTTGTTTCGTGGTAGAAAGTGCGGGTTACAAGCAGGCATTTTCTTCAGTTTTATAACACAAAAAAAGACTGTGTATGTAAACCTATTTCCACACAGTGATGCTTTTTGATTCCCCTTTAGAAAAAGGCTATGGAAAACCTTACGGAAAACAAGCAATTTCTTCATTATCCGCAATATTTGCAGCCTAAAAAATCTAAAATTTCATGAAATTTAGATTCTCGTCTGTAACTTCTTTCAATTTGGACAAGTCTCAGATGTTGTCATCTGGTAATAGGTTAACCCATTCCAACACAATGAAGCTTTTAAACGCCCCTCAATATGAAAGCTTTGGAAAACATTGTGGAGAATGAAAAAATTGTAACAAGCAATTACTTCATTATCAACAATGTTTTCTACCCTAAAAGACAAAGATTTTGAAGATTTCACTTACTTAAAATCATTGCCTAAATTTGGGATTGTCCAAAATTTTATCATGTGGGAATGGGATAACATAATTATGTGTAACTGTCTTCCAGGTTTGATTGATACATCATGGGGAGGAACTCCAGTAGAGGCGTGGTCTTCATCAGATGCTTTAAAAAAATGTGGCTTATCAGCAAATGATAGATTGTAAGTGTGTTTGAGATGTCATTGTTAGGTTAGAATATATGCAGTCCAAGTACAGGCTTAACCAATTCCCACAGAATGAAGCTTTCTGACACCCCTCAAATAAAACAATTGGAAAAACATTGTGGAAAATGGAGAAATTGCTTTCATCTAACAATTTCTTCATTTTCCATAATGTTTTTTTTTCTCAGAAAGTTGAAAAAATCTAAAATTTAACAAACACAAAACTGTTGTTTGCAACTTCATTCAATTTGGACCAGACTTAAATTTTGTCGTCTGGTAATTGGTTAAGTACAGTTGTTGCCAAGTACTCAAATTTCTTTTAACAGAAAAGAATGGGATTAACCCATTCCCACTCAGTGACGCTTTTAGACGCCCCCAAGAAAAAGAGCTCTTGAAAGCATTGTGGAAAATGAAGAAATTGCTTGTGACAAGCAATTTCTTCATTTCCCACAATGTTTTCTTCAAAGAAAGTTGAACAATTCGAAATTTGATAAACTTTGAATTGTTGTCTGCAACTTCTTTCAATTTGGGCCAGTCTAAAATTTTGATGTCTGGTAATGGGTTAAGTGATTTCAAAGGACTGATTACTGGCCACGCCCACTGACTCCGCCAGCCACTGAGCTCCAACAGGGGGTTCCACTTCAAAATCAAATGGCTTTATTCTGCAAAATTCATGGATAATAACATGTAACAAAAAAAAATCGAATAGTTGGTTGGCAACCTAAACATCTTAACTACAGCTTGAATAAGCTGTAGTTAACACATTTAACCCTTTCCTGTTTAAACCCGGGATTTTACGTTGCTGTGATTTTATACTTGAGAAAATATTGTGGAAAAAGGAGAAATTGCTTGTCACAAGCAGTTTCTCCTTTTCCCACAATATTTCCTATCACATAGAATTGCTCATAAATATTGTTTATTGTTATGATTTGAGAGTGGTTTCAGATAATATGTCAATTGTGTGTAGTTTGAAAAATAAGTACATATTTGTACCATAATTTATAGAAAACTTTGTGAGAAAAGGAAAACCGTGCAGGCTAAGAGTTACATTTCTGTGTGTGTAAAAACCATACAGTGAGGAAATGGATAAATTTTATCGTCCTCTTCTGTAGACAAAAATGTTCTAACTAGATCTTGAATGAGGCTGTAATATGGGTTCAACAAACTTAAACTATTACCAGACAATGAATTTTAGACTGGTCAAAATTGAAAGGAGTAACAGAAAAAAATCTTAAGTTGATGAAGGGATGAATGGGTGAAGACATAATTAAAATTCAAAGGTTATTCAACCAGATGTAACCTCTTGTCAAAATTAAGGAAATTGCAATTATGATATTCTGTAATGAAAAAAGAAACTAAACACAATTAATGCTGATAATATAATGACTTAATGAAAGCCAATCAAATTTATAATCCATAAGCATGTAGGTTGTTTTTTGGAAGAAAACATTGTAGGAAATGGAGGAATTGCCTGTAACAGAGCGATTTCTTCATTTGCCACTATGTATTTTCAAGCTCTTTTCTATAGGTATTTGAAGGGGGGGTTGTTTGGGAATAGGTTTACCCATTCCCACACAACAGAATTTTAGAATTGTCCAAATTAAAGGAATCTGCAGATGGCTTAATACAAGCAATTTCTTCAATTCCAACTATGTATTTCCAAAGCTCTTTTCTTGAGGGGCGTAAAAAGAGGAAAATTTATGAAAATTTATTCATTTTCAAACAATAGACAGGAGGGACCCTACAAATCAGAGGATGGTTTTCGTGGACCTCAAGAAGCTACGCAAATCTGGAATGCAATGGTTCATCCCTTGTTGAAAATGACTATATATGGAACAATCTGGTATCAGGGTAAGTACTTGAATTATCACTTGTCCACCTTTTACCACTTTTTAAAGACCATCAAGAAAAAAAAAGTTACATAAAATGATGTGGAACATAAAGAAATTACTTGTTACATGCATTTTCTTCATTTTCAACAATAGTTTCTACCTAGTTAGTAAAAGGAATTTCTTATCAATTTGAAAATGCTTCTTCAACTTCTTTTAACTTTTGCAAGTCCACAGTATTATTGTCTAGTTATTAGTTAATTAGAAGTTTATTTTGAAGCATTATTCCAGGGGCTACCAAAGGTGGTATGAAAGATTGTTTTTCGTGAATCCAAAGACTACATACAAATCTAGAATTCCATGGTATATAAATTGTTGAAAGTTAAATTATCATGGTTGTTGCCAAATTGTCATCATTCTGACCAAATTAGTAGTTTTTTCAAAATGGCATTTTGTACAGTAAACCACATTTCCATCTGCCAACCATTTTTATTTGTTTTTAATGTTTTTCCGCATTCAAGAACATTCAATTGTATTTAATGACCATTAGAGAGTAGCTGATCTGCCTTTTAGATTTTCTTTGAACAAAAAAAGTCTGAAATAAAGTACTACTGGTAATCCCAATTTATGCCATAAGCATGGCACTTTTATCATTTTTAGCTAGACTTTTCAAGAATAGGGGGCTATTCCGGTCACCAAGGCGTTGGCATAATGTTTTGGTTAAACCTTACATGTAAGTGTCATATACAGTTTCTACCAATGCTATTGCTCTCAATCTTTGCACATGCTTTTGTGGCAATAATATCAGCCTCAAGACACATATTCAATACTCTTACAATCCTTTTAGTGGAGTTTTAACCCTTTTTTTACTTAGAATTTCGTGGTTAAACCTTGCGTGCAACTGTCATATATCTTTAATAACTCTCTTTCTAGCAATGCTATTGCTCTGAAACTTTGCACATGCTTTTGTGACCATCTTATCATATTCTAGGCAAAGATTCATTAAAAATATATTTATTAAAGTGGAGTTTTAATCCTTTTCAGACTTAGAAATTCTTGATTAGAACTTATGTGCAACTGTCATAAATCTTTAATAACTCTCATTCTACCAATGATATTGCTTTGAAACTTTGCATGTTTTCCTGACAATGACATTGGCCTCTAGACACAGATTCAATACTCTAACATTCGTTTCATTGGAATTATAACCCTTTTTGTTCTTAGAAATTCTTGGTTAAACCTTACATGCTACTGCCATATATCTTTGATAATTCTCTTTCTAGCAATGTTATTGCACTGAAACTTTGCACAAATTTTTGTGACAATCATATCATCTTGTTGGCAAAGATTTATAACAATTACTGTAATTATAGTGGAGTTTTAACACTTTTCAGACTTGGAAATTCTGGGTTAAACTTTACATGCAGCTGTCACTTTGCACATGTTTGCTCTGTTACAATAATATCAGACACAGATTCATAACTCTGACATTCATTTCAGTCCTAGAAATTCTTGATAAAACCTTGCATGCAACTGTCACATATCTATAATAACTCTCATTCTACCAATGTTATTGCTTTGAAACTTTGCACATGTTTTTGTGGCAATTATATCAGCCTCTAGATTCAACACTCTGAAATTCATTTGATTGGAATTTTAACACTTTTTGTTCTTAGAAATTCTTGGTTAAACATTACTCGCAACTATCATATATCTTTAATAACTCTCTTTTTAGCAACGTTATTGCACTGAAACTTTGCACAAATCTTTGTTACCACCAAATCATCATCTTCTTGGACTTAGAAATTTTTGTTTGACTGTTTTGGACTTAGAAATTCATGTTAGACTTAAAATTTCAATTAATAGATTTCTATCTCTATTACTACTTAGGTATTTTGCCTAGTTAGACATTGTATTGTTGTTAGTTAAACAAACTTCAAGAGGGGAATACTGGAATCAGCCTGTTGGTCTGTCCGCAAAATCTTGTCCCCCTCAACATCCTACAGTTTCAGTCTGATTTGCTTCAACATAGGCAGAACCTGAAGACGTGCAATACACAAATTTCTGGAAAATTTCATCAAGATATTGCCCCTGATTTGACTTGAAATGCTTGTAAAAGTCTGTCAAAACAACTGATAAGTGTACAAATAACACATTTCACGCTCACCCCCTCCTACAGTTTAAGTCGGACTTACTTCATACTTCCTGGAAATTTTGATTAGGAGCTGTAGATGTGCAAGACACAAATTTTGAGAAATTTCCATCAAGAATCATGGAGTAATTTGACTTAACATTTGTCATGCTGTATAAATTACCTCACTGAATTGCTGTAAAAGCAAAGGGCTGAAAGCACTGATAGAACTTACAGTTCAAAAATAAATATTTCTTTTAGAAACAAATTTTATAAAAAAAAAACTCTGGCAGGAAAAGTACAAGCAGGGGGTGTAAACCAAGATCAGACTGCACTTATGTGCAGCTGATCTTGGTCTACACCTCCTGTCCAAAACTGGAATATTCTGGGTTCAGCATGACAAGGGTTAAAAAATGCTTGTGAAAGTCTTGTCCGGAAAACATCTCATACAGATTCAGTCTGATTAGCTATGTAATTGACAGTAGTTTTTGTTAAGAGCTGTAGATGTGAAATATGCATTTTTTGATAAAAATTCCATCAAGAACTGTTGACTTATTGCCCCTGATTTGACTAAAAAATCTTGTAAAAGACTTCTTGACAACTCCTTCTTCAGTTTAAGTCTGATTTGCTTCATACTTAGCAGACGCGTTAAATAGGAGCTTTAGATCTTAAAACCACAACTTTTGTGAAAATTCCATCAAGAATTATTTTACCCATTCCCACACAATGACGCTTTTGGACAACTTAAGAAAAATGATTTTGACAACATTGTGGAAAATGAAGAAATTGCTTGTAACAAGCAATTTCTTCATTTTCCACAATGTTTTCTACCCAAAGCGTTGAAAAAATCTAAAATTTCATAAACTTTGCATTGTCATCTACAACGCCTTTTCAATTTGGACCAGTCTAAAAAGTTGCCCATGATTTGACTTACAACCACTTTTCAGGATAACTACAGTTTGATTGGCTTCTTCCTTGACAGAAGTATGTATAATAAGCTTTAGGTGTGTAAGATACAACTTTTACAAGACTTCCAAATAAGAATTATTGAGTTATTACCCACCAATAAGAATTACTGATTTATTACCCCGGATTTGACTTAGAAATGCATGTCCAGACATCTTCTAGAGTTTCAGTCTGATTGGCTTCATACTTGACAGAAGTATAAATAAGGAGCTGTAGATGGGCAAGGCACAACTATTTTGAAATTCCATCACGAATTATTGAGTTATTTCCCCTGATTTGAATTAACCCATTCCAACACAGCAAAATTTTGAACTGGTCCAAATTGAAAGAAGCTGCAGACGACAATTTCAAGTTGATAGAATTTTGAATTTTTTTGTCATTTTGGGAAGAAAACATTGTGGATAATGAAGAAATTGCTTGATACAATGGTGTTTGGGTGACCCTCTATAATATTCCTTCAAAAAAGTTTTATTGGATTAAAATCCTGACTGGGATGGGTGAGGCTAATTTTCTTATATGATGTATGGTAAAAACTTTGAAAATCATCTTATCAGAAACCATTTGATGGATTTCAGCCAGATTCGTCAAGAATAATACTTTATTATATCCCCGCGTCTGTCTGTGTACAAAATGCTACCAATTTTCAGATATGCTTCAATACCATTGAAACTTTATACAAAGATTAACCACATGTTGAAGTTTTGCAAGACACAATTTTAAAGTCTTATTCTCCCTGGTTCAAGAATTATCTCCCCTTGAACTTAGACATCATTTATGCTTTGTTGACATATACAGCTAATTATACTACCAATTTTGTGTATTGTTAAAGCTCTCATTACACTGAAAGCACTTGGGGGGGGGGGGGGGAGGTATTGAGTCACATACTGTGACAAGTTTTAGTTAACTCTTTATCATATCCCCTCAAAAACTGATTGAATAAAAAAAATTTCCTTGATGGATGGTTCTAAATTCCATACATACCATATTGAACATTTTAAAAATCTTCAGTCTCGAAAGCCAGATCTCAACCAAATTGAAGAGGAATGATCATTTGGCAACTCTGTATCAGATTCCTTTGAAGAATTTTGATTGGTAGAAATATATATTGCTTCTATGGACGGAGCTTATTTCCACATGTAGTACATAGTGAAATCATTAAAATGTTCCTCTTGAAAACTGAAGGGTGTATTTCAACCAAATTTCATAACTAAAATTCTATTGGTGACTTTTTATTAGGGTTCTTGTAAGATATTTGATAAGTTTAGTAATCTTTTTTGGAGGATCGGGCTCTTTAACGGGAGAGGTCAAGTAATGGTACTAGTGAAAAATTGATTCTGCTTCAATGAGAATATTTGTTGCAGGAAAGAAAGTTGCCTCCCTTAAAGTAAATTAACCCATTCCCACACGACAAAATTTTGGAATGGTCCAAAATGAAAGGAGTTGCAGGAGACAATTTAAAGGTTATGAAATAGTAGATTTTTTTCAACTTTCTGTATATAACCATTGTGTTAAATGAAGAAATTGCTTGTTACAAGCAATTTCTTCATTTTACACAATGTTTTCTCAATTGTTTTTCTTTAGGGGCATCAAAAAGCGTCACAGTGTGAGAATAGGTTAAATAGAATAATAGACTAGGTAATATTGAAAGGAGTTGCAGAGTTTCAAGGTATGTTCTGTTAATCTAGAATTAGACTGACCAATCACTGGCCCCTTCCACTCACTTCCTTTGGTCACGCCCATTGACTCCAACAGGAAGTCCTGTTTCAATTTTACACAGCGTTATTTTGCAAAAATTATGGTCACTAGCATGTAACAAAAAATTAGAATCCTTGGTTTGCGACCTAAACATCATAACTACAGCTTTATTTACGACATTGAAGTCCCATAACAACAAAAATGTTTCACACAAATGGCATCTAATGTTGGGCTGAATAAATAATTTCAATGGGCGATATATTCCTTGATTGATAGTCAATTGGTAGAGAATAAGAGAAATTAATCATGTCATGTTAACCCTTTCCTGGACAAAATTCGGGATTTTACGTTGCTGTGATTTTATACTTGAGAAAACCTTGTGGAAAAAGGTGAAATTGCTTGTGACAAGCAATTTCTCTTTTTCCCACAATATATTCTACGGCATAGGATAGGTACATTTCAAATTGCATTCAATTTTCATTGTCGTCTGCAACCTCTTTCAATTTGGACCAGTCTAAAATTTAAAAAAACAGGAAAGGGGTAATACATGTACCACTTAGCCTTGAATTTTAGTTCCTCAAAAATTGATGGACAGAAACATTGTGGCAAGAGGAGAAATTTTTTGTTCTTTTGCCACAATGTTTTCTTCCAAACATGGAGCTTTATTTGAATTGAAATACATTTTAAAAAGTTGTCTGCAGCTTTGTAATGATAAGTCATTTGGTAACGGGTTAAACCTCTACAGACTGACAACATTTTGAACTGATATATGTTTTCAAAAGTTGCAGAATGACTGTTTCAATATGGTAGAATAATTTTTATTTCCTTTTTGTTCCTAGCAGTTTCTTCATTTTCACTACACTTTTCAAAGTTTTTTACGGGAGGTCATTTAACCCATTCCCACATAATCTCTCTTTTTTACGCCCCTCAAAAAAAGCTATTTTGAAATCATTGTGAACAATGAAGAAATTGCTTTTCACAAGCAATTTCTTCATTATCCAAAATGATTTATTCCTTAAAAGACAAAGATTTTCAAAAGATTTCATCAACAAAATATTGATGTAGGCAATTTCTTAGAATTTGAACTGGTCTAAGATTTTGTCATCTGGTAATGGATTAACATATTCATTTGATAATAGATTAATAGCAGAATTGAATTCCTCGAATGGGTTAATTTCAGAATTCATCCTCGTGACAAACAAGATGTTGCTGAGCGACTGGCCCGTGGTGGACTGGCATTAGGATATGGATATAATATATCATACCAAGGTCCATATCCTGTAAAACTCTACATATACCAGGAGAAAGTTCATAATTATACACAGATAGAGGTGGAATATACCATGAACCTCGAACAACGATGGACAGAGGGATTTGAGGTCAATATTTGGATCATTATTGATCCTGTAACATTTAAGAATGTTATAGACTGGTCCAAATTGGAAAAGATTTCAATTGAAAATTCGAAATGAGTCAGGTTAAAATATAGAGAAGAAAATTATGGTAAAGAGAAAAAAAAGAATTGGCCGCAAGGAAACTGCTTATGAAAGGCATTGTCTTCTTTTTCCACAATGCCTTCCTTTCATAACACATTGAGGGTAAAATTCTAAACTGGTCCAAGTTCAAAGAAATTGCAGAAAACAATTTTTAGTTGATGAAATCTTAATTTTGTTTGTCTTTTGAGGTTGAAATTATTGTGAGTGATGAAGAAATTGCCTACAACAATCAACTTCTCCTTTGTCCAAATTTTTTTCAAAAACTTTTTTTTATGAGAAGGCATCAAAAAGCAGGGTTGTGTGGGAATGGTTTATCCCTTGTTAGTATACACTGAAGAAAAGAAGATTGGGAAAGCATTGTGAGGAAAGGAAAAATTGCTGGTAACAATGAAAATGATTTTTCAATTAAACTATACTTTGAAATGAAACTTCTTTCAGTTTTGATCTGTCTCAAATTTTGTCATATGGTGATAGGTTGAGCATGTTGCTAAACTTTTGCACATATGTGCAGTCTGATCTTTGTCTATACCTCCTGCCAAAAGCAGAAATATTCTGTGTTCAGCATGTTGGTATGAGTGTTAGGGTAGTCTGGGATTTCTGAGGCAAAAGTAAAATTATACAGAACTTGATTAAATAGAAAACAAATGAGGATATGGTTTTAAGTATATGTGTTGTAGGATGTTTCAGTTTAACCCAGTCCCACACAACAAAATTTTAGACTAGTCCGAATTGAGGTTTCAGATGACAAAACAAAGTTGGTTTAGAATGTAAAATAAGGGCTATATAAAGCAGAAAACAGTGTGAGAAAAGAAGAAATTGCTTTTTATAAGCAATTTCTTCTTTTCTCATAATGTTTTTCACAGCTTTATTTCTTTTGGGTGTTAAAATGCTGGATTGTATGGGAATTAAAGCATGAATCACCTGACATTATCGTTTTCTCGTTTACATTACAGATATGTTGTTCTTATGTAACACCTGCAGACTGTGTCCCAGGAAAGTCTTGGTGGATCCCAGCTTCAACTATACTAGCCTCAGATAGAGGTAATCACTAATGACCACTCCACTGACCAAAGGCAAACAGGCTATTGTCACGTCACTGCCGTGTCATAATACCCTTGTAAAACTTATGTTTTCGAGGGTATACTGGAATCAGACTGTGTGTCAGTGTGTCCATCTGTCTATGTACAAAATACTAACAATATTGTGTCGCGAACTCCTCCTTCAGTTTTGCTTCAATTACTTTGAAACTTTATAAAAAGATCAACAACATGTTGAAGTTTTGCAAGACGCAGTTTTGAAGTCTTGATTTGCCCTGGTTCAAGAATTATCTCCCCTTGAACTTAGACATTATTTATGCTTTGTAGACAAATACTGCTTATTATACTACCAATTTTGTGTCGCGAACTCCTTCTACAGTTTAATTTCAATACTATTGAAACTTTATACAAACATTAATTACATGTTTAAATTTTGCAAGATGCAATTATGAAGTCTTAATTCCGCCTGGTTCAAGAATTATCTCCCCTTCAACTTAGACATTATTTATGCTTTGTAGACATATACAGCTAATTATACTACCAATTTTGTGTCGGGAACTCATCCTTCTGTTTTGCTTTAATTGTACCATTGAAACTTTATACAAAGATTTACCACGTGTTGACGTTTTGTAAGACACAAATTTGAAGTCTTAATTCCCCCTGGTTCAAGAATTATCTCCCCTTGAACTTAGACATTATTTATGCTTTGTAGACATATACAGCTAATTATACTACCAATTTTGTGTCGCGAGCGCCTCCTATCTAGAAAAGCAAAGTCAGTTGCTATGTCCTTGTATTGTTAAAGCTCTTATTACACTGAAAGCACTTGTGGGGGTATTAAATCACATACTGTGACAAGTTCTAGTCTTTTTAGTCTGTCCATGAATCCTTAAACTTTTCCTCTTCATAAGCTACTTGGCCATTTTCAACTAAATTACATATATGATTCTTGGGTTACCCTCAATCAGATTCTTTCTTGAAAATTTATAGGATGAAAACATTGCTTTAATCAGACTAACTTCTGTAATTTCTATGATGTATTTTGGTTAACAAGATTGAAAATCTCATACTTTATCAGGACAATTTCAACCAAGTTCTTAGTCGGGCCTTTACCAGAATCATCAAAGAAAATGTAATATGGGAAAACATGGCTTTAATGTGCAGGGCTATTTCAAACTGATTATGAAACAAGTCCTTCCAGCATAGATTAATCTCCCTTGATTCTACCACTTATCATACCAAATATGTAGGCCAATGAAAGAACCAACATTGATAATCCTTGTAATCAAACTCAAGATCTTTTGATCATGAAGCTGATGCACTTACTCTTGACCATGGACACCAATCTCAACCACAAACATCATGGGCTAACTTCTATATATGGTATATAGTGAAAATTTAAAAATGTTTTCCTCTGAAACTACCATGTCTATTCCAACCAAATTCCAAATTTCATCTGAATAAGCCTTTGGTTACTCTTTATCAGATTCCTTGATCGCTTGAAGACCCATTATATACCTTGAAAATATTAAGATCAGATAAAACCATGGTTGTTTAAATGGTATATAGTGACAACAGAGAAATAATCTCCTGTAAAACTTGTTTGCTGAATTTTGACAAAATACACTGCAGCTCCACTATAACGCTGTTGGTGGGGTCCAAGAAATGAAACAGCGGAAGAAGTGGAGTTATTATGCTATAACGCTGTCCCCCCCCCCCCCCCTCCTCCCGTAACTGAAATTTTCAACCGTCGGAATCGGAACCAAACACCCGATAATTCGTGAGTGATAAAATTCCTGTAACAAGTTTAATTCTATACAAGTTACTAGTCGGGAAATGAAAAACAACAACTGTGGTTACGAGATTTTAGCAGAAACCGACGAAATTCAGCGTGCGGAGAATTAATTTCTAACCTTACCTTCCCGGTCTATCAGGATTAAATAATCCGTAAATTTCTACAGGTCTATAAATTGTGGTTCTCTTTCTCCCCGAAGAAGGTAGAACTTTTACCCGAGACATTTTTAATCATTATGATAGTCGTCGGCATCTAATTGAATTTAGTTATACACGGACGTAAATATTTCCATCCTTATACAAAAGGGATAAAATCTAAGTATTCCGCATAGCGACGTCTCCTTGGAGACCGACGAGTTGTTGAACACCTGGGGTTACTGAAGCGTTGAGAAAATGTCGCGTGGATCGACCTTCGAACCTCTTTCGCGGTAATAGACTTGGTCTAATTTCTTTACCATTGTTAAAAATGCGGTAACAATAAACCGACAAAGAACTCTATCTGAACCTAGTCATTTACGAATCGGGAATTTAAACCGAACAGTTGCACGTATACAAAACTGGATTAAACTTTGTAGCCGCTAACTTTTAATCGTTAAATTGAAGGTCATAATAATCGAAAAAAAATCGAGACGGCGGAATGTCTGGTTTCATAACGACAAGAGTAAAAAATTCGGTCAGCAAGAATTCTCACGCGGGGTAAGCGTCTGGCACGTGTCAACTCCGGAAACTTTCCCATAAATAGCTGAACATCTGGCGGCGGCACCTTTGATCACCTTTCCTCCCTCAGAATAAAATAAACTGTACCCGAAAACCTTGACTTCAAATTTGTTGACGAGCTTTTTGCCGTGTGTTTGATCATACAGGATGGCATTAAATCTTCGGATTATTGAAAGAAATGCGGAAAAATACGGTATTTTATTTTTATCTACTTATATTATCTATCCCGTTTCGGATGAGAATCTTCCGATATTGTGACATTTACATTCAAAATCACGTATTTTCTGTATTTAGCGAAAACGTCGCAACTACGACTGATTGTTTTCAAAGCACATTGTTGCTATTTTATCTTGAAGCCACTATCCTCTACGAGCTCCGGATACCAGCAAACTATGAAGTGAAATAAAAAAGTAGGCTCAAGTCAATTTGTCTAATTTCACGCTCGCGCATTACTTTAAGAACACGTCCTACCGGGGACTGAAGAAAATAAAGAACGTCGAGAGTGAAAAAGTCGCACCACCTTCAAGGTTTGTAACTGAAGGATGGCGAGGTGCGTGCCTATTCTCCATTGATTTAAAAAATATAAAAGACCTAAGGCATTGATCATGTCAATGTCAAACAGTAAGACCAATCAATCAAACTGATTTTGTAAATTGAAACACTACGTTGTCATCAATCAAACAAAGCAATTACCTCTGAAGAAATGCATTAATGACCAGGACCGCTCACGTAAGGTGTTAAAAACTTACCTGGCTTCGGGTAATTATCGATTTTTATGTGCAACCCTTTTTCTTCGAGCGGGCCGAAGACGGGATGAAAAAATCGCGGCCAAATCAGCATTAACGTCGTATCTCAGCATCTGTAACCCGAAATCCCCCCCCCTCCGAAATTTTGGGAGCCAAGCGGAACCCGCGTTATAATGGAGTCAGCGCTGTGCCCGGTAGCGTTATAGAGGAGTTGCAGTGTAGTGCAATTGATGGATTGTGCCAGTCAGTCAAAGAATCAATCAACAATCAAATTATTCAAATAGAGATGAAATGAGCCATGGAATCGTACGTTTGCCAATAAAAAAAAAAGGAACCTTGTACTAGCTGTATTTACAACATTTAGGTCACTAACCAACCATTTTACTTTTTTGTTACATGTTACTGGCCGTAAATATTGCAAAAAATATTGTGATTGAATAGTGGAAGTGGAATTTCTTGTCGGAGCTCAGTATGTATGTCGATTGGCTGGTGGAGCAATACCAGGTTCAAGCAATTTAAGTTTGCCTTTCTCAGTAAATGTCAAAATATATTTGGATACAATTTTTATTGAGCAATTCACTGAATGTTTTTTAACAAATGTAACCAGCACAGTATTAAGTATATTCAAGACTTGAGAAAATTGCAAGTAAATAAGCAGACAACGATTCTAAACTGAGGATATCTTTAAAATTAATATATTTCAAGGATGAAAATAATATTTGTAATGATGAAATTGCTTGTGAATAGAAATTTCTTCATTTTCCATATCCTTCTAGGCTGTTTGTAATAACCCATTCCCACAAGAAAAATATCTAGACTGGTCCAAGTCTATTGCCACCTCTTCGTCTGTACATCCGTCCGTCCTTCTGTCTGGAGCGAATTCAGATTTTAATGAAATTTCATATTTGAGTAGCAAATCAGATGCCCTTGACCATGAACTATTTGAAATTTGTGGAAATATGATGTGTCGTAGAAAAAGGGGGCTAAGTGTTTGATAGCTTTACATTATCTCTCCATTTCTCTGTAACAAACTGACATTGGCCATAACTTTTGATTAATGGGAGATATAGCCTTCATATTTCATATGTGCATTGTTTATGACAAAATCTTTCTGTTGGTTCTAAGGTAAAGGTCATCTGTTAAGGTCAAGGTCATTTCTCAAGGTCAAATTTCAAAAATTGAACTTAAACATTGTCCATAAGTTTACAATGGTAAGTGATATAGCCTTCATATTTCATATGTGCATTGCTTATGCCATGGCATTTCTGTTGGTATAAAGTTCAAGGTCATCTGCCAAGATCAAGGTCATTTCTCAAGGTCAAAATTTTGAAAATTTTAACTTGCACATTATGTATAAGTTTACAATGGTAAGTGATATAGCCTTCATATTTCACATGTGCATTGCTTATGACATGACCTTTCTGTTGGTATTAAGTTTAATGTCATTGGTCAAGATCAAAGTCATTTCTCAAGATCAAAATTTCGAAAAATTTAACTTTAACATTGCCCATAAGTATACAATGGTAAGTGATATAGCCTTAATATTTTGCATGTGCTGTGCTAATGACATTACCTTTATGTCAGTTCTAAGTTCAAAGTCATTGGTCAAGGTCAAATTTCAAAAATTGAACTTAAACATTGTCCATAAGTTTACAATGGTAAGTGATATAGCCTTCATATTTCATATGTGCATTGCTTATGCCATGGCATTTCTGTTGGTATAAAGTTCAAGGTCATCTGCCAAGATCAAGGTCATTTCTCAAGGTCAAAATTTTGAAAATTTTAACTTGCACATTATGTATAAGTTTACAATGGTAAGTGATATAGCCTTCATATTTCACATGTGCATTGCTTATGACATGACCTTTCTGTTGGTATTAAGTTTAATGTCATTGGTCAAGATCAAAGTCATTTCTCAAGATCAAAATTTCGAAAAATTTAACTTTAACATTGCCCATAAGTATACAATGGTAAGTGATATAGCCTTAATATTTTGCATGTGCTGTGCTAATGACATTACCTTTATGTCAGTTCTAAGTTCAAAGTCATTGGTCAAGGTCAAATTGTCAAGGTCATTAATTTTGAAATAACTTCATTTACAAATTGCCAAAATTTCTTGTTACTTTAGATAAATGTTATTTATTAAGTGCTCTAGATTATGTTTATTTCAATTTTTGACCCAATGGACCTTTCCATGCTAAAAGGGGGCTTAATGCCATGTAGCTTTACATTTTGTATATTTCCTACTCTAAAATAAATCAGTCTATTGTTTCTGTAAGACTACTCAAGTTAGAGTCTTTATTTTTTGTATGTATTCATTTTTCATTGATAACTTTGATGGTCAAGGTGAAATATTCAACGCTTTACCATATAATGATATTGAATTTTACTAGAATCAGGCCTGTGAAGCCAAACAGATTCCTTCAATGTTTGTCAAACTTCCAAATTTCTTGTGAACTAAACTCTCAAACTATAGTTGCATTCAATAAGAAGTATTTTGTCCAATAATGGCATACAGTTTTGTGACAATAGCCTTATTCGGGTATCATAATCTGTCTCCAACGGCTCTTAATTTTACCGTTTGGGATAGAAAACATTGGGAACATTGAAGAAACTGCTTTTAACAAGCAATTTCTGTATTTTCAACATTTTTTGCCTTTAACTATTTTTGAGGTGTGTAAAAAGGTGGGATTGTGTGGGAATGGGTTTAAGGCCATTACAAAAGCACAGTTCTCTGTATTCTATTTTCTTTTTCAGCCAATGTTACTGTAACCAAAGCATCATCCTGTGATATCAATCAGCTAGTGGGGATACGATATTTATGGAGGGATTCACCCTGCATGTTTAAGAAGTGTGATCTGTATGGAGCTGGAAACCAACTACCAGTCCCTCCTTTTATGTATTTTGGGAAGAATTTCAAGAAAATTAAAATAGATGAGCACAAATATATTGTAAAATTTTAACCCAATACTAGATAGCAACATTTTAACCCTTGTCATGCTGTATAAACAACCTCACCAAATTGTTGTAAAATCAAAGGACTGAAAGCTCTGATAGAACTTGTTGTTCAAAATTTGATATTTCTTTTAGAAATCAATTTCACAAACAACTCTGGCAGAAAAAGTACAAGCAGGAGGTGTAGACCAAGATCAGACTGCACTTATGTGCAGGCTGATCTTGGTCTACATCTCATGCCAAAACCAGAATATTCTGGGTTCAGCATGACAAAGGTTAAGACTGGTCCAAATTAACAGGAGTTGCAGACGACAATTTCAAGTTGATTGAATTTCAGATTTTCTTTCCCTTTCTGGATAGAAAACATTGTTAAAAATGAATAATTTGCTTGTTACAAGCATTTTTTTCATTTCACACGATCTTTTCTCAAAAGTTTTTCTTGTGGGCGTCAAAAACCGACAATGTGTAGGAATGGATAAGTTCTGTTGTTAGAGTTAACAACTCAGGGTTGGTTATATGTCGTATATAAATACGGATAACATCGTGGAAAATGAAGGAAAGTTGATTACCAGTATTTTTTTCTTTTTCCACATTGTTTTCTAACCTTTGTGATTTTTCCCGTTCCCATGCAATTTTGCTGTATTACAGTCTTGCAAAAATACTTTGGAAGACATTAAGGAAGATGAAGAAATTGCTTGTAATAATCAATTTTTTCTTTTCCTTCAATCGTTTCTACCATACAAGACGTACATTTTTAGCATTTCATCATCAAAGAATTGTTGTATGCAACTTCTTCCAGTTTGGACCAGTCTAAAATTTGGTTGTTTATTAAAGTATAACCTAATTACCGTTCTGTAGTACATGTGCATCATGTAAAACTTTCCTAAATCTAAAACCAGACCACAAAATTGTGGACTTGTCCAAACAGAAAGACATTGCAGACGACAATTAAAAGTGCCTTTTGATTAAAAAATTAGATGATAAGATGTGAAATAGAATAGTATTTGAACATTTTTGTAAAGCTAAGGTTAAAGGACTAAATTCTCTCCAGTAAATTTTATATGATATCAATGTTATTGATGAAAACTTGACCCTTTCCTGTTTTGAAAAAAAATAGACTTGTCAAAATTTGAAGGGTTTGCAGACGAAAATTTAAAGTGGATTTGTCTTGAAGAATAACCATTCAGGAGGGTAGAAAATATTGTAGAGAAACAAGAAATTGCTTGTAACAAGCAATTTCTTCCTTTTTTACAATGTTTTCTCAATCATAAAATCACAGGGTCTTAAAAAACAGGGAATTAACAGGAAAGGGTAATAGGAAAATGAGAAAGATTTTGTATCAAGCTTTCTCTCTTTTTACTTACAAAGTATGTGTTAGAGGACTCTTTCATATGAACTGAAAAGAATTTCATCATGCTAGATTAATCTTCTTTGATCAGGGCCCATATTCACCAAACATTTCTAAATTTTAGAAATGAGTCTAGGCTAAGTTGTAATGTTTATACTGTTCTTAGAATAGATTAAACTCCGTATTCACCCACCCAATTTAGAATAGTCTTAATTTAGAATAGTTTGTATATTGCACAAGTGACCGCACACCTTCGCTGGTTTCCTCACTTCTTAAAAGCGCATACCAAAATAATAGCTAGCTTTTAACCTTTAAACCCATCATATGATAAAGTATTAAAAAATTTTGCAAAATCTCTAGTCTTTAACACAAAAATGGATCGAAATCGATTAGGACAGTTTTTGATCCTTGATCGAAACCTATATAGAACTATGTGGCAGTGGAGATAAGTCAAATTGACAACTTTGGTTACTATGATTAAACATCACATTAAAAAAAAAAATATCCTTATATATTTATTTCTATTTTGTCTATGACTACATGGAAACTTTTTAAGAACTTTAATGGAATCACCTTTTTTGTCTAGCCCACTTGTGGTGAGCAAGACATAGTTGTCACTATGACAATTAGGTGTATGTGCGTTAGTACGTTAGTCCGTCAGTCCGAATTTGTCCAGACAATTACTCCTACATTTATGGATGGATTTCAAATTATTTGGCACAACTATTCTCCATCATGCTTAGATGTGCCATTTGAAAGAATTTTTGGGATAGTTCTAATGTCAAGGTCACAGCTCAAGGTCAAACACTAAAATTATGTTTGACCGGACAATTACTCCTACAATTATGGATGGATTTCAAATTAACTTGGCACAATTATTTTCCATCATGAGTAGATGTACCATTTGAAAGAATTTTTTGGGATAGAAACTTTATACAAAGATTAACCACATGTTGAAGTTTTGCAAGACGCATTTTTGAAGTCTGAATTCCCTCTGGTTCAAGAATCATCTCCCCTTGAACTTAGACATTATTAAGCTTTGTAGACATATACAGCTAATTATACTACCAATTTTGTGTCACAAACTCCTCCTTTCTAGAAAAGCAAAGTAAGTAGCTATGTCCTTGTATTGTTAAAGCTCTCATTACACTGAAAGCTCTTGCGGGGGTATTAAGTCACATGATGTGACAAGTTCTAGTTTGAAAAATAATGGCTGAATATGGTGTAAAACACTGTGGTAAAAGGAGAAACTGCTTGTTGCAAGCCATTTCTTCTTTCCCACAATGTTTTTCTTGGTATTATTTCACACAATAGCAACTTCTGGTTGATTGCAACAAAGGGTTTGACAAATTGGTCTTGCAATTAACAGGATTCTACTGTGGAGGTAAAGTAAGAATAAAGAGTAATATAAAAGCTAAGTTTGAGTGAATTCTCAATTAAGCAAAATATAAAGTTTTTTTTAGAATTGTATCTTGATAACATGTTGGTTGCCAACTAATGATTTTCGTTATGTTCTTGACCATAAGTTGCATAAATTTAATCCATTCCCCTCTGAAAAACATTGTGGAAAATGAAGAAATTGCTTGTAATAAGCAATTTCTTCATTTTCCACAATGTTTTCTAATCCAAAATACAAATATTTTTAAAATTTCACCAACATAAATTGATTATCTGAAAGTTCTTCAAATTTTGACTGGTCCAAAATTTTATCTTGTTGGAATGGATTAAGACATTTTACATTTCAACCAAAATACCGTGTCAGTGGGCAGGTTAGCAGTATATCAGTTCTACGCAATGTTGTTGTTTTTCTCCTCTGTTGAATATAAATTAATTTTGAAAATAAACTTGTGGTTAATTTCAAATATACAAGATGGAGATTTGAAGTATGATTAAAACTTTTAAACCAACATTGAAAAGCTATTTAAACTGTGATATGATCATGTGATAATTTACAGGAGGTGATTGAAAAGTCTGTGACTTTAGATATGGAGAAGCTGTTTAACCCATTCCCACTCGATAAAATTTTAGACCAGTCCAAATTCAGAGAAGTTGCAGACGACAATTTTAAGTTGATGAAATCTTCAAAATCTTTGTCTTTTAGGGTAGAAAACATTGTGGATAATGAAGAAATTGCTTGTAACAAGCCATTTCTACATTATCCACAATGTTTTCAAAATCTTACATATTTTGGGGCGTTTAAAAGCGTCATTGAGTGGGAATGGGTTAACCTAAATATTTTCATTTATTAATTAATCACCTTACAAGCTTGCACACTTTGTCCAGCAGTGTTTAAGTATTTGGAAACCTTCCCTGTAGAAGGTGGTGTCTTACGACCCAAAAAGTGTCCACAGCTTGTTTGACGTTATTCATGAGATGGTGGCCACTGAGTTCTTTTTCATCTTAGGGAATAGGTTATAGAGAGTATTTAATCTGGTGAATAAGGAGTTTGAAACAACTGACTTGGATTATAGCTGTGGCAACTGTGGAGTTGTGTTCTGAAGCATTTTTGGTGATGGAAGAGCCCAGCTAATGATAGTTTTCCATGCCTTTTCTCCTTGACTTTCCACAATACTGCCTCATGATGTCAGTATTATATCTCTCAGTTACAGTGTGACCTTTTTAATATAATCTAATGGACCAATTGCTGGCCCCATCCACTTACTACTTTGGCCAAACACATTAACTCCAACAAGTAGTCTGCTTCGATTTAAAAGACGTTATTTCCCAAAAATATGGTCAGTAGCATGTCACAAAAAAGTAGATTCCTTGGTTGGCAACAAAAATGTTCCACGAAAATGGCGGCCAATGTCAGAGTATAAATCTCAATCTCGGGCTGAATGAATAATTTGATCGGTTGATATATTCCTTGATTGGAAGCCGCAATAGGTCAATTGCAACATGACTTTTGTATCCCAAAGAAAATGGCCATCACCTTCCAAGTAATTATTTTTGACTTGGATTTTTTATTGGGCAATTATCCTGGATGTTTTCAATGTTTAGACTGTTGTTTTGTCTCGGGCTCAAAGTGGTGAACCCACGTTTCATCAACATTTACATGTACAAACATCAGAAATTTCTCAAAAAACATGGCTAGACATGAAGAATGCTCACCTAATGTTGCTATTTCTAGTGCATTTCCATAGGTGATAAACCTTTGAGGCCAAGGTATTGAATAGCTTCACATTGACTAGTATTGTCCATTTCTTTAGAAATAGTCATAGTCGTAAAGTTTGACAGAAAAACTTTTTCAAGTAACAAAGATAAAATTCTACTGTCACTACAAAGTAATTATGATACTTTTTCTATGTAGACCTCAGTTGGTATATTTGTAAGAGGCCTGTTTCAGCTATAGGCCACAGACTTTTTAATTGCCCCTCGTTAAAGAAAAAAAGCAAACTTATTCCATAACATTATGTAAAGGAATGAATATCATTTGTTGTTTTCACAAATAATATGTTTCAAATGATGCTGTTATTTGTAAGCCAGTGTGGTATATGTCTCTTTTTCTGCTACTTTTGTAGGCACTGTTATGATATTATCATATTATTTTTTCACTGAAAATTTTTATTTAACCCATTTCCTCTCGATAACCTCATTTGATGCCTCTTTAAATGAATACTAAAAAACATTGTGAGAAAGGAAAATTGGCTTGTAACAAGCCATTTGAAGTTTTCTCACAATGTTTTCAACCACATTCAGTCATTATTTTTCAGATTACATACTTATACTTTGAAATGTCTTCCATCAGTTTGGAAAAGTTTAAAATTTTGAAGTTTGGAATGGGTTAAAAGGTTACGGTATAAATATGATATGTTGATTTATGTTAATCTTAACCCTTGTCATGCTGTATAAACAACCTCACCGAATTGTTGTAAAATCAAAGGGCTGAAAGCACTGATAGAACTTGTTCAAAAATCAATATTTCTTTTAGAAATCAATTTCATAAACAACTCTGGCAGGAAAAGTACAAGCAGAGGGTGTAGACCAAGATCAGACTGCACTTATATGCAGGCTGATCTTGGACTTCACCTCCTGCCAAAACCGTAATATTTCGGGTTCAGCATGACAAGGGTTAACAACTTTTATCTGACTGGTCAATTTAAAAGTGATAAAACCATTACAAAGCTTTGACTTTGTATTTACTAGCTTTGGAGAAAACCCAAGGTATTTCCATAGCCTTGTCATTTTCAGCAGCTGAATACAAAAACCTTGATAATTTATGATATCTTCAAGTCTAATATTTCATGTACTTGTTTTCATCTTGATGTCTGCAAATTGAGGGTTAATTGGATTATTTTTCTAAGTGAGAACTTGCTAGAAAAAAGAAATATTTATTGAACACTCATGTATCATCACATAACCCACAATCTCACCTTTTGGTTTATACCTTTTGGGACCATTTATTTGCTATGATTTTTATGCTGCTGCATCGAAGGATCAGGGCGTATTGTTTTACTGATTGATGTCCATCTGTCTATATGCCTGAAAGGTAATCTGAAACTTAAGTTTTCTGTAACAACTATACTAGTCAACTCATTATCACACAACAAACAATATTAGACTGGTGCGAATTAAACCCTTGAAACACATGAGAAATTTAAAGACTGGTCAAAATTCAAAGAAATTGCAGACAGCAATAATGAATTTATGGAAATTGTAGATTTTTTTCATCTTTCTGGGTAGAAATCATTGTAAAAAAATTAAGAAATTGCTTGTCACAAGTAATTTCTTCATTTTACACAATGTTTTCCAAATTGTTTTTCTGGAGGGGTGTCAAAAAGCGTCTCTTTCTGGGACAGGTTTAAATAAATTACAGACATTTCAAAGTGTGCTTGAACTCGAAAATAAGTTCTTGATAAGATAGAAAACATAATGAGAAAAGGAGAGATAGCTTCATCAATGCACCTCTGCTTATGGCATATTTAACCCTTGTCATGCTGAATAAAATCCTTTCTTAATATTGTATGCAAGTTGCAAACAGTAATTCCTAGCTGATGAAATTTAAAAAAAAAACTTTATCTTTTTGGGCAGAAATCATTGTGGAAAATGAAGAAATTGCTTGTAACAAGCATTTTCTACAACGTTTACTTGGGGGCATCAAAAAGCGTCATTGAGTGGGAAAAGGTTCATGGATTCATGGACTAGAGGCACAGGTAGACCTTATTGTCAGTCAATATTTCTTTCGAAATTCATTTTTTTAATTTTTCATTTTTTAATAAAATCTTTGGCTTTAAAAGGACAAGCAGGAATAGACTAGGATCAGACTGCACAGTTCAGGCTGATCTTGATGTACATACAAGAAAATCATGAAATTGAAGCTCATCCCACTCCATTTCATTCAAAATGGTTTATTAAACAACTTGGCCATTTTCGGAGAAAACCTGAGATAACACTATGACCAGGTTGGCTTCCGCCGTTGTCGTCAAAAAACTTTGTCATTTTGGAATATATTTGGTATTACTGAAAACATTCACTTGAAATTCAGAATGTATGTTCTCTATCAAAAGAGCAATTTATAGTAACAATCGAGTTAACCCTAAAATCATTTTTGAATGGATTATGCCCCTTTTGTGGCTTAGAAATTAAAGGCACTATCAAGCAGTTGAACAGCAACGCGTGAGCATCTGCACGCTGTGCTCTTGTTGTACCTTACATGATCATTCAAATTTCTCCCTGAATTCACTCATAACATTCCACTTCATTCAAATTGCTCAAACATTCCTGGATTTGTAAACTTCTGAACAATTGATATGAAGATAGGTTCAGCAATGGTTGATATTATCTGACAAGGTCAAGATCAACAATCTAGGTCAAATTTGGAAAGAAAGAAGTGCTGTAAACCCATTCAAACACAATCCCCCTTTTTTATGACTCCCTACTTGACCCATTGTGGCTTGTAAGCAATTTCTTCATTATCAACAATATTTTCTGTCCCAAAAGGCTTAAGATTTTTGAAATTTCACTAATTTTTTTGTCTGAAAATAATTTAAATATAGAAAAATGAAAAAAAAAAAGTCATTTGGTAATGAGTTGAAGGGGTGTTAGTGTGTCAAACGCACATCTAGTTGTAACCTTTATTATACCCCCCCCCCAAAAAAATATATTTGGGGGATATGGATATAGGAGTCAGTTTGTTGGTCCGTCCTTCCGTCTGTCTGTCTGTAGCTTTTTCGTGTCTGCTCAATTTCTCAGCAACCATTGGACGGATTTGATTCAAATTTCACAGAAAGACTCGGTATAAGTCAGACATGTGCATATCCTATTTTGGTTATGGTCCATTGATTTTTTTAATGAGTTATGGCCCTTTAATTAAAATGTCTTTTTTTTCTTATGGCCCTTTGGACAAGCACTGTTGGGGGGTATTAGTCCGCTTTGCGACAATGTCAAGTTTGTTATAGCATAATAAAATGCACTTAATATATAAACTGCATATATATATATATACATGTTTTGATGAAGAGGGTTGTTTTATTTTCTCACTTCTGTATTCTTAGAAATAAATCATTGAACAAATCCTTGCATTTACATTTTCTTTAACCCATTATTACACGATAAAATTTTAGACTTGTCCAAATTCAAATGAGTTCCAGAGTAAAACTTAAAGTTGATGAGATTTCAGATTATTTCAACTTGCTGGGTAAAAAACATTGTGTAAAATGAAGAAATTGCTTGATGCAAGCAATTTCTCAATTTTACACAATGTTTTCCCAACAATTTTTCTTGAAGGGCATCAAAAAGTGTCATCGTGTGGAAACCAGTTAACCACCATGCGACAATACCCTGTGTCTGGTTTCGTTCTTTTTAAAAGAATTTTTTAGGAGATTTCCAGTTGACCAGCAGTGTTTCTATATTTCTGTTCATGCGACAAAAGTTACTTCTTAACTACCCTTACATTGAATTTGATAGATGTAATTCTATATTACAGATCTTTCTGGTATTGCCCCAAAATAATACTTAAAACGTTTATGAACCCGTTCCAACATGAATGTTTTCTGGACTGTTCCAAATTTATATAAAGTAATTTCTTCATTATCCACAATGTTTTTAATCCAAAAAGACAAAACAAATCAAAATTCCATCAACTTGAAATTGTCGTCTGCGGTTTTCAATCTTGACCAGACTAAAGTTTTAGTATAGATGGGATAGGTTCTTCAGGCCTAAATCTTTAGATAGATCTATTTGATACGTAGCAAGTTAAGGAAATGGCATATTTCATTAGCTCACCTGAGCACAACATTTTTAGGGAGAGCTTTTAGGGTCACTCAGTGTCCTCCATTCGTCTTCCCCCATCTTTAAACATCATCTCTTCCTAAACCACATGACCATTTTTTACCAAATTTTGCATAAACTTTGCTTGGGTGACCTTTACAAAACTTGTTCGTGACATTTTGATTCGCAAAAAAAATTATTGGCGTGACAGGGCCAGGCTTATCACACTTAGGGTTATTACAGAAAAATACCTTAAAAATCTTCCCCTCCTAAATCATTGGCCAGTTTCGACCAAATTTTGCGTAAATGTACTTTGGATGACCCTCTTCAATACCTGTTTGTGAAATTTTGATTCACAAAAGAAATGTGTGCTTGTCAAGGTCGGGCTTATCAGACTAAGGGAAATCATGGACTCATCCTAAACCTTTGGACTAATTTGTGTAACCCGCAAATGAATATCCAACTCCGTCTGGATCCGAACCAGGGATCTCCGTCCCGAAGGAAGTGTTCTACCATGTCGCTAGCTTGTACGGCAAGGCTGTGTAAGCGCCCCTTATACAACAACCGGCTACATTTTTACCAAATTTTGCAAGAATGTAAGATGACCCTTTTTTAAACCCATTCATGAAATTTTAAAATTTGGGCATAGCAGGATGGGGCCTATCAGACTGAGCGAAATCACGAAACTTTTTGTCTTTAACCACTTGGCAAATGTTTACTTAACTTTTCAGAAATTATCTTTGGTCAACCCTTTTCAAAACTTGTTAGCAAAACTTTGATTTGCATAAAAATTATTTCGTTTCAGCTACCGTAATCTGACTTTTGTGAATCTACTTGTGGGAATACGGTATTCAATCATTATATGGGAAGGAATATTAAAAAAGACACCACTAAATTCTGTAAAATTAAAACATTATATGGGAAGGAATAGTAAAAAAAACACCACTAAATTCTGTAACATTAAAAAGAAAACAGACATTAACATCCTCTTGAACCCATTTCCACACAACCCCACTTTTTGTTGCACATCAGGAAAAATTATTTCAAAAACATGGTGGAAATGAAGAAATAGCTTGTAACAAGCAATTTATTTATTATCCACAAAGTTTTCTGTCCAAAGAAACCCAAACTTTTTTTAGAATTTTGCCAAATTAAGATTGTTGTCTACAACCTTTTCCAGTTTCCACCAGTCTAAAATAGTCTTGTTTTGTCATGTGTCAACCCTCTCCTGTTCAATCCCTGCATTTTACATCCCTGTAAATTTATAATTGATTTTATTCTAGAAAAAGAAGAAAATGCTTGAAACAATATCTTCTTTTTTCCACAATTTTTTCTACTATACAGGATTTCTTCTTTTTGAATGCTAACCATTTGAAATTTGGACAATTCTAAAATTTTGAAAAACAGTAAAGGGTTAAACTTTGCCAGATAGAAGTGAAAAAGAAAAAAAGATAGTATAAAGAATGTAAAGATAAACAACTTTCTCCCATCCTACTTTCTGCACGCACCCTTTCTTTCTATCTAGTGTAGAATAGTTGTGGCAGTTACCAAAATATTCTCTATGTTTAAGGAAGGTAACTATGAATATAAAGAAATCTGTCTGACTGCAATGGGTTATTTCCCTTTTACTGCAAGATTTCTGTTCCAGGACAAGAAGTCGGGTTTGGGCTAGTCATTAGTTTGTATCATAAGGACAAATACTGAAGGAGGGTTCTCGGCAATACTCTTGGATTTCCCCCTTAACCAATTACCAGACGAAAAAAAATAGACTTGCCCAATTCAAAAGAAGTTGCCAACATTTATTATTTTGTCAACTCGATCATCTCAGTGGGTAGAGCATTTGACTTCAAACCTTTAGATCACTGGGCTGACCATATCATCGAACAAGCTAATTGACTTTCGGGCGGGACGTTAAACAAAGGCCCAGTGCGACGTTGTTATCCATTCAGCATGTTAAAAAACAAGGCAGAGCTCTCAGTAGTCCAAACAAGGGAGGGGAATATTAAAGGGCGAGAATAGCTTTACTCTCTCCTGTACCATCCCTTATTTTAACGTCCCCGAGATATTCTACTTGATAAAACATTTGGGGAAAAGAAGAAATGGCTTATAACAAGTATTTTTTTCTTTTCCACAATATTTGCTTTCGTGGAATGGTTACCTTTTGAATATCACTTACTTTATAATAACCTCTGCTAACCCTTTAAATTTTGGTAGGTCTGTGGAAAGTGGGTAGCTCTGTGGAAAAGGAATAAATTGCTTGTTACAAGCAATTTCTTCACTATCCTGAATGTTTTCTGGGTCCAAAGATGAAAAAAGGTAAAATATCATGTAACAATTATATGTTGCAACATCTTTGAATATGGACCAGTCTTAAATTTTGTCTTCTGACTGGTAATGGTTGAATAAATCTTCATTTGTAGACTACAGTTATTTCGAGAGCTAATTGCAATACTGTTTTAGGTGTTGGTACATTGTGTAGACACTTAGAACAGTATTGCAATTAATCCTCGATTTGTTTGTGCTATTTTGTCTACGTGTTACTGGGACTTTAACCCATTTCCAGACGACAAAATTTTAATCTGGTCTAAATTAATAGGAGTTGCAGACGATAATTTCAAGCTTGTGGATTTGGGGTGGGGGTATTTTTTATTTTTGTTGTAATTTCCTTTCTAGTAGAAAACATTGCGGATAATGAAGAAATTGCTTTTACCAAGCAATTTCTTCATTTTCCACAATGTTTTCTGAAACTTTTTTCTATGGGGCGACTAAAAACGCCATGGGAAGGGTTTAAAAGTACTTTCAATGACCAGTAGTCGGGCATTATGAATGAAACATGTGGGTTTCTCTATTTTAATTGAAGAATAAGTAATGTAATCATTTTCAGTTATTTCTAAAACGGAAAAAGGCGGGCCTTTTACAAATCTAGCCATTAAATCTCGACCATCATCAATAGAAATAATATTAAAACTGTAGCTTTACCCGGCTGCCTCTATTATCCGACATTTGTTACGCTAAAAACCTAACCGGATTAGCTGAGTACGAATGTATTCGGGACGAAATGATCGCCGTCAGCTTATCAGCATGGTTCCTGTACTGTTCACTGGAGCGCAATATTAAATAGACCGAGACACAGCAAAAGAGTTTTTTTGCGCTCGGACATATTGGAATTGTACTTCTCAAGTTTAATTTCCTGTAAACAATTTCAAATGCTTTTACTTCTATGATACTCATTGTAAGTAAAATATATGTTCGAGGATCTTTCAACCCTTTCCTGTTCAATCCCTGGTTTTTACGTCCCTGTTATTTCATACTTGCGAAAACATTGGCGGAAGAGAAGAAATTGCTTGCAACAAGCAATTTCTTGTTTTAACACGACATTTTTTATCCCGTAGAATGGTTATTTTTCAAATTCAATCCACTTTAAATGTTCGTATGCAAAACCTATAAATTTGGGTAAGTCTAAAATTTTGCAAATTAGGAAAGAGTTCAATAAAAGAATAACGTGGCAAGAATACATGTCCAATTTAGACACAATAAAATACCCCGGAGCGAACCAGGAAATTTTTGTTGTTCTTGTTTATTTCGTTCAAAAATTTAAAAAATGAAAACAATAACTTTTTTTTTTTTCGAGTTTTTTTTTTTTTTTTTTTACTCGTAGAAGACAACAGTATTTGGATGTGTCCGCCTGCTTACGTCTTGTGAAAAGAAGAGATGTTTAAAAAAGAGAAGACTTGCATCGCGCTTTTAATTCACTAAGAACAAGAAAAGGGAAAATGTTAGTGATAAACATTGAATAATTAGCCAAGGCACAATTCAGGTTCGAACGCGTTTTTGCGTGGGTCGCCATCAATTGATTTTGCGATTCACAGAACTTCATCAATAGTTTCTGTATATAAACTACTCGCCACATTACCTTTTCAAATAAACATTTAGATATTTATCCATACTGAATCATGTGAACATTTTCCTCCCTCTCAGAAAGAAATCTAAAATACAATATTCATAAACGACGCACAAAGCGAAAGTTTGACGCCGACAACGACAATAGTTCATATGTAGATTTTTTCCTTTTTGATATGGTGTTTTTCCTACGCAAGGCATGTAGCTTAACCCTTTCCAGTTTTTCAAAAATTTAATCTTGTCAAAGTTATAGGAAGTTGCATATGGCAATTCAAAGTGAGAGTAAATTGAAAAGCAACCAACCTACATGGTAGAAAACATAGTGAGAAAAAAGAAGAAATTGTTTGTTACAAGAAATTTCTTCTTTTCTCACGGTGTGTTTTTTTAGATTGTAACATCACAACGAGATAAAAACCAGGGATTGTACAGGAAAGGGTTAACACAACTGATCGCTCACTGGAGGTATCGGCAGAAGCGGCTGTCAACGTTGACGACCTTGTATTGACGACCCGTGGCCGATACATCGTCCTGTGGCTGCATTATCAATCATAAAATGAACTTTCAACACCTAATTATTGTTTGTGTTTGGGGTTTGAACGGATTCAATGTTTGTCTCAAAATTTAGAACGACGGTCCGTGTGAGGCAGGAGCAGTAAGTTGGCCCTGTTACGTCTTCTTCTGGCTTGTGAGTTGTTCTTCCGATAGTTCATGCATTTCAGAGCACCGGTCGTGAAAAATCTAAACCGTTTAGGCACTAAATATCGAAATATTTTTAAAATGGTGGTTTGACCGATTTTTCGTTCTTTCTATCAGCATTTTGTTGTGAACAGCTCAAAACAGATCGGGAGTATTTTTGACGTCCTTCTTCGTCCGTTCGTCTGTCTGTTTGCCGGATACAGAAGCTGTAACATAACATTTAACCTTTTTTCTCTATAACCATATAGAGACGTATACATAGTTCCGGTCAGAAGACAGTTCAAATATCATTGGTCGATTGACAAGGTGAACGTCTTTCTTCAAGGTTATATTCTGAGACTGACTGTTATGTATTTAATTTTCATTTTACTCACATTCCCACATTCCTTTTATGCTATAAAGAAAATATCTACAAAAAGTACTGCGGGAAAAGGATTTATTATTTATTAAAAGCAGTTTCCCCTTTTCTCCTACTTATTCTAACATGATATCAAGCAGCTTATTTTCAAATTATTGAATTGTCGTCCTCAATTTTGTTCGAATTAGACCAGTCCAAAATATTGCCGCCTTGTAATGAGTTGACAAGCACAAATTATTTTTAGCTAGCACAGCGTCAGCTTTGATAGCTTAAGTTAGCAGACAAAATTTTGAGGTCTTCTCAAAGTTCAACGGGTGCAAACTGCCACTAAATCCATTGAATGCCTACGCCATACGCCATAAAAAGTAGTTCTTGTGTATTTCAGAAATATTGCAAACTCTATTCAAATTATAAAGAACTCTTTCAAAAGCAAGCTATTAAACCCTTTCCGACTCAATCCCGTTTTTAAGCACCTTAACAAAAATTTTTTAAAAAAAAAGCAATTTTTGTAACAAGCAATTTCTTCATTGTCCACAGTGATTCTGTCCTAAAAGGGCACGATTTTCTAAATTCCATCAAGTTGAAATTATCGTCTGCAACTTCTTTCAATTTGAACTGGTCCAAGATTTTGTCATGTTGTAATGGGTAAACCCTTGGGTTACTTTAACCTCGTTTATTTACCATGTTAACCTTTGACAAAGAAGATAACTATGCCTTGCTAGCTTACAGTACTTTCAGTACTTTGATTAAGGATACCCCACTCGAGAGATTTTTCGTCCTTTACCTGAACGTGTGTTCGAAATACCACGAATCCCTTCTTATACCATACAGTAAAGGCCAAAAATGTTGTACCCTTTTGCTATTCCATTGCCAGACTTCAACATTTTAGACTAGTCCAAATTGAAAGGAGATGGTGACGACAAATTAAAATTTTTGAAATTCTAGATTTTTTAACTCTCTGGGTAGAAAACATTGTATAAAATGAAGAAATTGCTTGTTTTCCTAAATGCTTTTCAAAAAGCGTCATTGTGTTGGAATGGGTTAAGCCATACTTTCAAATTAAGACCGCTCTTAAACTATGTCTTCTTCTAAAGAGTCAATCCATTACCAGACTACGAAATGTTGCTCAAACTAAAGCAAAAATGCTGACGAATTTTTAAAGTCTTTGTATTTTGGGATAGCGAACATTGTGGATAATAAAAAAAAATATTTTATAAAGAATTTATTCAATTTCTAAAATGTTTTCCAATACCGTTCTCTTGGTAGCATAAAAAGGCCGGATTGTGTTGGAATTAGTTTGACCCATTCCCACACAATAACGTTTTTGACGCCCATAGAAAAAAAGTTTAGAAATAAACATTGTGGACAATAAAAAATATTTGTTACAAGCATTTTCTTCATTAACCACAATGTTTTAAACCTCAAGAGACAAAAAATCTAAAATTGTCATCTGCAACTTTTTTTGAATTTGGACCGGTCTAAAATTTTGTGGTCTGGTAAGGACTGTTGTTAGTACTAGTTACTGGCTATTTTGATTGAACCCTTCGGAATTCGTTCAGAAGACTAAATACACAGTTTATAATGAACTTATTTCACATCGCATTCTTGTGTTTATAATGAGCTTTTTATCTATACGTTACGGCATTTTGAATTTTCATTCATTGCGTTCATGACAAAAATGTCGTTAGATTATATCAGACGACAATTATGTCCGTAAATAGACGCTTATCACACCACACTAGGTCTCGCACCGTCAACTCTCTTTACAGACGACAGCTCAAGCATGCGCTGATACCAGACTGGGGTCACGGAATTTGAATAAAGAAAATATGCCTTATTTTTATATCATAACAATTATATCATGTTCTTTTCTAGACCGCCTCTTTCTCAATAATTTCTGAAATTGTAAGTTGAGAAAGAAACAAGAGGACCATTATGGATCTGAATCACTCATCGAAGAACAACATACCTATATCGTCTTCTAATCATCGAAATATTGAAATAAATCTTGAATTAACCCTTATCTGTTTTGAAATTTTTTTTAGACCTGTCCAAATTCAGAGGTTTTGCAGCCGAAAACTAAAGCGTATTTAATTAAAAAAAATTACCATTCAGTACGGTAGAAAATATTTGCAATTTCTTCCTTTTCTACAGCGTTTCCCAATTATAAGATCATAGGGACGTAAAAACAGGGATTAAATGGGAAGGTGTTAACATTAACCTATTAAAATACGTGGGAATGTCAGGGCTATCTCGAGACAAAATAGAATATTATGGTATTGCTGGTTTAGAAATCAAAATTTCCTACTTGGCGAGAATCCAATATGAAGCTTTGTATCACTACTACATCATAATACAATGAATTCAGTTTATTATATGTGGACGAATTTTGACTATAAATGAAGAAAAGGAGCTCATTCTGGGATAGGGTAATCAATCGGTTCAAGTCGATTGCCCTTTTACGACAACACTTTCTAAGTTTCGTCGGCGAAAAACCAACAAAGACCATGATTGTCCTAGCTCGCTCACCCGAATCATCTACTAAGTATAGTACTTTTAAAATATGAACGCAACTAGAGTCCAATAATTATAACAATAGAATTTGAAAGATTCCTTTGGACTATGCTTATATGTATAAGGGACTTTGGTCTACTCGTGTGAGAATTTTGAAAGCTATTTGTATAATGCTTTGGTAAAGATGTTTTGATTGTTTTTCATCCCGATGACAATCACAACTTGTTTGTCCTGAGATTTTTCCAAGATTTCCCTGTTTGTTAATATATAAAGTGGATTGTACAGGGGCGGAACTGTAAGGGACCCAAGTGGCGCAACATGCAGGCATGCAAATCAATGACCTTCTGTTTTATAGCAAGATTTAGTTAGACTGCTTCTATGCTAAATAGTTTGTTCAAGAGTCCAACTCAAAAATCACAAAAGAAGCATTATTTTAACAACTTTCGAAAATAGCCAAAAGATAATGCCTTAAGCAAGTTATGGGACCCCTAAGCCTAATGGTTTGTTCCAAGAAGAATTTCTAAAACAGCCTTTTTGTTTCTTTTAAAAGAAGGTAGTGCCTTGGCAGAGCCCAAATGGGACTCCAGAGGTCTGATTTATCATTTTACCTTAAAATGCTACAAGAAAAATGTGAAGCGTGACAAGGCCTCAATATTTGTCAAAAGAAAATATATCAAGATATCTTTTATGTTTAGCCTTTCTGTTGCAATGATAGCCAGAATATTTTATGCATTTCAATCTTTGAATAATTATGGCAGAGTTTCATCAGGGACGTATTCCTGCAATGGCCTACCGGGTAAGAAGACTTTTAAAGAAATTGTGGACGGATTGACGGACGAACAGACATCACAATAGCTTATCTCCACTCTGTGCTCCTGCGAGTTAAAAATTTGTTAGAGGACAACCTGTTTATGCTTCATAATGAATATAAATGCTTTGAGCCTTATGATTTGGAACTAACCATTATTCAATAATTTCCAGAATTTTTGGTCCAGAACAGCACAGTCTAGTACTGGCAATACATTAATCCTTGTCATGCTAAAAAAAGTCCTATAAAGAAATAATGAAAATCAAAGAAATGAATGCACTGGAAGAGCGTCTTGTGGGTAAATAATTCCTCGGGAAATTAATCATTAAACAATTCTGTATTGAAAGGGGCAAAGAGGAGGTATAGACTAAGATCAGACTGTACTTATTTGCAGGCTGATTTTGTTTATACCTTCTGCCAAAACATGGCAGGAGTTCAGCATGACAAGGGTTAATAAATGAACTCTGTCATGACATAAAGTTTGTCCAGAATCGCTAAACCAAAACCTACCACATACAGAACAATCAGGTAATGCAACGTAACCAAATATGAGTGGCATAAACCTCAAATTTCTGACGAGAAAATGTTTGAGGTTGTTCTAATTTTTTCCAAACTTATGACCCCCTAAGAAATGCTGTTTTTTTACTTCGGGAACATAAATCTAACACAGCCGTATACGCCCTAGATCCTAAGCATTGGGGGAACTTTCTTTCCAACGTTTGACCAACCGGACAAGGTCGTTTTTTTTTTTGTTTGTTTTTTTTTTATCCCAGGGGCATTCAACTAATATGGTAAATAACCATCAGGTTATGGTATATTGAAAATATGAATACCCTAAAATTCATAGCTTTCAGACGATTTTTTTTAACTTGCTCGAATTTAGCAATTTTAAAAATTCTGGTCGTATTTCAGTGAACGATCTGTTTATGTTTCTTTATGAAATTTGTATGCCTATTCTTGTAGTATCTGGGGAGATATTCATGCATTGACTGAATTTGTTTATGGAGTGAAGTCGTATTCCTGCCAACTTTCAGTCAGTGTGATCAGCTCACTTGTTCAGGAGGAGACGTTTTAAAGAAATTGTTGGTGGACAGAGACAGACAATGAGCGGTCACAATAGGTAACCTTGCACTTTGTCCTCAGATGAGCTAAACAAGAGGACTGTGAGTGTCATAAATCGCTCACCTGAGCCATCTGTTAGTAAAAGTACTTTTTGGTACAAAAGGATGCAACTTGCTCTTATTGAGCGTTTTATCCAAATTCTAACCCATTCTCAATAGGCAATTGGGTATAATCGGGTTAAGTAGCATTCGAAATGTAATTACCATAGGCCTTGCAGTTAAGACGTGTTCAGCATGTTCAAATTGAGCGGTTTTCCCTATTTTAGACCCGGGGTCTATTTTGGACCCTAGGGGACACACTTCGAAGTAACACAGTAAATAAACATCTAGTAATGCTACATACCAAATATGATTGCCCTTCACCTAATTTTTCAGAAGGAGAAAACTTTTGAATTTACTTTAACAGGGCGTTTTCCCAAACTTTGGACTTATTGGGCATAGCCATGCTTTATCCGACTTTGTGCTAAGGTGAGCTTGAAAGAGAATTTAACGCAGCAATGGATTTAGAAGAACAATAACCCTTAGGCATCGCAGAATCTGGTTTGAGCCTAGTGAGGGTATTGTAACCATTGGTGAGCTATAACTTGAGCTTAATCAGATCCCAAACTCTGGAATACATGACTATTTTTTATCAAGATAGCCATGAGTTTAACCCCTTCCCACACAGTGACTCTTTTAGACGTCCCTAGGAAAAAAGCTTTGGAAAACATTGCGGAAATTGAAGAAATTGCTTGTTATTTCATTATCGACAATGTTCTCTATCCCAAGAGTGGGAGAAAGTCCAAAATTTCATTAACTATAATTTGATTTCTGCGATATTTTTTTTCAATTAGGACCAGTCTAATATTTACTGTGTGGTAATGGGTTTAAGGACCACCAATGATTTTGTGGTAAGGTGAGGCACATGATTTATCCCATTCCCACACAATCCCTCTTTTTAACCCCCTCCCAACACACACAAAGAAAACAGCTTTGGAAAAGATTGGGGAAAATGAAGAAATTACTTGTAATAAGCAATTTCTTCATTTACCAAAATGTTTTCTGTACACATAGACAAAGATTTTCAAAATTTCATCAACTTCAATTTGTCGTCTGCAACTTCCTTCAAATTGGATCATTCTAAAGCTTTGTTGCATGTGCTAAGAACAATCTTGACCGTTTGGTTCGAAGATTAAATAAATTTTAGCTGAGCCCGTATCTTGATCGGATGAATTATTACTTGCACATATTTGCTTTGTTTGCTCCCATGCACATAGATGGTCACTCCGAGTAGCTCAGTTAGTAAAGCACTTAACTTCAAACTTCAAGATTACGCGTTCGAGCCCTGGATTGTCCAGCCTACAAACTAATTGTGGTTGGGTTTTTAGGGGTTCAGGGTTGAGACGTAAAACCGAGGCCCCGTGTTACGGTTCTTTACATCGAGCACGTTAAAGAATCAGGCGGAGGTCTTAATAGTTTGTCCTGTATCTTTACACTACCCCCCGTAACAACTTACCGTGTTCTGGGGGCGTCGTTCATTTGGGCATGTGCTACGGTAGCGACGATAAATAAACGGAAATACACACACCCCTGGATCACAGATGTCAATCAAAAAGTCGATACCAATCAAATCATTAATTTACATATGAAATAACTTTTAACTCCCACATTTGTGATGGTTTGGCCAATTAATAAATATTCTTACTGCGTCTTAGAGTTACGACGCTAAGGTCATTTTTTTTTTGATACATGTTACTGACCATAAATTTTACAAATATCGTTATACAATATCTAAGCTTAAATTACTAAACAGAGGTCAGAGGGTGTGGCTAGTGATCCGTCAATTTCATCTAATAATGGAGTAGTTTGTCGACAAAAGGAGGAACAGACGGATATCTTTTACAAAAGTTAATCTATGAGTTTTATGTTCATGTCTGCTTAACCCATTTCCACCCACTTTTGACCTCTTCGAGAAAGACAATAGAAAAAAATGTGTAGAATGATGAAATTGCATCAAATAAGCTATTTCTTCATTTTCACAATGTTTTCTGGCCAGAAAGTTGATAACACTCTTTATTTCATGAACTTCAAAGTGTCATCTGTATTTTTGAATTTGGACCAGTCTAAAAGATTTGTTGTCTGGAAATGGGTTAACTTTCGCGTTGGTGAATAGAAAGTCATGCAGAAAGTGTAGACAAAAGACGGACTACATACCCAGTGTAGGAATATACAGCATGATCCAGAAAATGGTTAAAAGCTGCAAAATATCAAAAATTTACTTTTGATCTGGACAAACTTTTCAATAAGATATCGTTGTAAAACAGTTACAGACCCAAAATGGCATCCTTTTCATACATGTGACCTATGACCTTGACCTCAGTACACAGGTACACATGCCAAATATTATTAAATTTGTACTTTTACCATTTACTAGCAATGGCGGATCCAGGATTTCTGTAAAGGTGGTTCAAACTCACCAATGTGGGATTTGTTTTGCTATTACAGTAAATCTCAAGGGTTGACCAAAAAGAGGTCATGCAAGAGAATGGTCGCTTAGTACACTGTTTTTGCGCAAAAATATGAAGAAATTGCATACATAATATCATTACAGATATCTCGCTTAATCCTATGTTGTTGGTACTCATTAGAATTTTCTTATTTAGACAATTTTAGTGAATTAGAACTTAGAACTTAGTTGAAATTTTACTTTTTAGCAAAATGCCTTCAATTCTTTAGAACTTTAGGGTTATGGTTGCTTAACGAATGTGGTCGCTTAACAGAGGTGGATGCTCGAGCAAGATCGACTGTATAATCAAATTCATATAGATTTTCCCCATGAAAATTTCCACACAATCATTCCCACACAATCCCTCCTTATTTAGGCCTTCAATAAGAAAGTTCTAGAAAACAAAGTGGAAAATGAAGAAATTACTTGTAAGAAGCAATTTCTGCATTTTCCGGATTGTTTTCTACTAAGTTAGACTTCAACAATTTGTAATTGTTGTTTGCAACTTCTTTCAATTTGGACAAGTATAAAATTTTATTGTGTGGGAATTGGTTTTATAATTGGGCTAAAGAGGGGGTTCAATTGAACCATAGAACCCTCCCTAAATCCCCCACTGACCAGACAACAAAATTTTGGACTGGTCCAAAATCAAAGGAGTTGCAGACAACAAGTTTGAGTTGGTGGAATTCTAAAAATTGTTGTGTTTTGGTGTCAAAAACCTTGTGGATGAAAAAGAAATAGCTTACAACAAGTAATGTCTTCATTTTCCACAAGGTTTTCCAACATTTTTTTCTTGAGGGGTGTAAAAAAAAAGCAGGACTGTGAGGAAATGGGTTACATAATTTTGAAGTATCAGGCGGAAAATGTCAAGCTTCCAAGGTTTTAACCTATTCCAACATGATGAAATTTTGAACCAGTTCAAATTCTAAGAAGTTGCAGGCGATAATTTTAAGCTTGTATAATCTTCAAAATCTTTGTCTTTTAGGGTAGAAAAGATTGTGGACAATGAAGAATTTGCTTGTAACAAGCAATTTCTTCATTCTCCACAATTAATTTTCAAAGCTTTCATATTGTGGGGCGTTTCAAAGCAACATTGTTTGGAAATGGGTTAAATAGACAAACGGATAGGTTGATGGACGGATAAATGGACAACACCAGGAAAACATTATGCTCCAAATCCTTTGACTGTGAGGGTATAAAACTCAGCTGATAAAAGCCAACCCAAAACATGAATATGGGCATTATCATAGAAAAGATGAAATCTCTTTGATGTTCATGTTGATTTTTTTTATTGAGAAAAAAGTCAATATACTTTTTTATGTGGTACAAAACAAATTGCACAAATAATTTCTTTGTTAACGCAAAACCATTAACATATAAACATATATTAAAGCAACAAACATTGGTATTCACAAATCAGTACACAGAAATTATTAACTCCACATTTTTATTACTGAATATTCATAATCTTTGGAAAAATAATAGATATAAGAAGAAAGCTTAGAGCAAAACTATTATGAATGCATACTGTCGGTGGCCAAACATAATGTAGTAACTACAGCTTCAATAAACTACAGTTCCAATAATCTGATCTGCCACAGATATATGTAGTGTATGTGCAATTATGGTAGTTTTGCATTAGCCCTTAACCCTGTTTTGCAGAATTTTGGACCCATCCAAATTCAAAGGTTTTGCAGACGAACATTTAAAGTGTATTTTATCAGAAAAAGAGCCAATCAGCAGGGTAGAAAATATTGTAGAAAAAGAAGAAATTGCTTGTCACAAGCAATTTCTTCTTTTTCTACAATTTTTTTCTTTTTTATGAATGAGAGGGATGTAAAAACCAGGGTTTGAACTGAAAAGGGTTAAAAATTAATGTTTAGAACAATAGGTTTACAGTTTTTTCCAATGTACAATTTTAGGCTGGTCAAAATAGAAAGAAGTTACAGGCAATAATTCTAATTGATGAAATCTTAATCATCTTTTGTTTATTCATACTTAATTATTTTTTTGGATTGAAAAATGTAATGAATAGCAAAGAAATTGCTTTTAACAAGCGAATTCCTCTTTGTGCACAATGGTTTCGAAAGCTATTTTTCTTGGGGCTGTCAGAAAACGTTATTGTGCAGGAACGAGTTAAGTACATACCATCTTTCATCATATGGCATAAATTGTGATGTGCCAGTACCAGAGAGTGAACAATTTCTAGGTGACCTATGCAAATCAAATGGCTGATTTTGTACTGAATATTTAATGTATACTTGTTAAAACTGGTACATAAATGTCGGATAAAATTTGTTTTTCTTTTGCTTATGATGCTCTTATTTTTGTCAGACAAAAAGTCTTCAATCCCACTTTCTATTTTCCTCAAGAAAAGAAAAACATTTCAGGAAAAGAAGAAAATGCTGATAATCAAATAATTTCATTTCCTTTTGGAAAACATTGTGGACAATGAAGAAATTGCTTGTAACAAGCAATTTCTTCATTATCCTCTTTGTTTTCAACCCATAAAGGCAAAGAATTTTTAGATTTCACTTAGATGAAATCATCATCTGCAACACCTTTCAAATTAGACTAGTCTAAAATTTTGCAATCTGGTAATGGGTTAAACAATAGATTGTAATGGACTGATGATTATTATGAATCGTAAATTAATCAGTTTGGACAAAACAAATGAAAATGTTGTATATTCACGGACACTTCTAAAAGTGTTGCTTAAACTCTTTAAATGTTTGAACAAAACAAAATCGGGACAGTAATAAACAAGAGACCATTATGTCAGAATTTGTTTTTGTTATAAAAATGACTTTTTTCCACATATGTTTCATAATTTTCACATGACATTGTAAGTACACAAAAAACTCAACATTATTAACAAATATACCATCTCTCATGCATTTATCTCTCTTTATTTACATTTATACAAATCACTTTATACATAATTACACAAAAATATATACAAAACTCAATTATACATGAAGAAAATCAGCCATTTTTAACAAGACTTATAACCAGACGTCAGACAACAATAATCTACTGGAATTATCAAAATTAAAAGAAGTTGCAGACGACAATTTCAAGTTGATGAGGTTATTAACCCATTTCCACATATTAGAATTTTAGACCAGTCCAAATTCAAAGAAGTTGCAGACAATCTTAAGTTGATGAAATCTTCAAAATTCTTGTTTTGTAGGGTAGAAAACATCGTGGAGGATGTAGAAATTGCTTGTATCAAGCAATTTCTTCATTCTCCACAATGTTTTCCAAAGATTTCATATTGAGGGGCGTTTAAAAGTGTCGTTGTGTTGGAATGGGTTAATGAATTTTTATTTTGGTCTTTTGAAGTTTAAAATATTGTGAATAATGATGAAATTGCTTGTAACAAGCAAATTCTTTATTTTCCACAATGTTATCCAAAGCTTTTTTCTTGGGGGCATCAAAAACATACCTTGACCACACAAGCCACAAAGTAATTACTTGCTACAAACATTTTTTTTCTCAACATTAAACCTTTACTGTGTTTCAGAATTTTAGACCTGTTTTAATTGAAAGGTTTTGCAGACAGCATTTTAAAGTTAATTTTATTTGAAAAATAATCAATCAGTAGGGTAGAAAATATTGTGGAAAAAGAAGAAATTGCTTGTTCCTTTTCCCAAATGTTTTCTCAAAAATAAAAACACAAGGGACGTTAAAACCAGGGATTGATCAAGAAAAGGTTTGTTTATAGAATAAGACCAAAGTTCAAATAAAATAAGTGCGAAATATCTGAATATGGGCAGAAAATATGGGAAAGTTTGAAACATCAGCAGTTATGACTTCACCAGAGTTTGGGATCCTGGACATTTTAATCAGAAAGTTATTCTAAAGGGGCATAACTATGAAAATAATACTGAGAGCTACCTATCCTGATGATAATAGTTACTTTTTTGCTGTTAAAGCTTTGGAATCAACGTTTAAACTGATGCAAGTAACAACATTATCTAGACTACAATCTGTTTTGTTGGTTGAATGGTTGTAAACATCACCCTCTTGATTAATTGAATGGGGTTTAATGCCACTTTTAACAGTATTTCAGTCAAATCGTAGTGCCTGGAGCACATAACCATGGGTTCCTAGTATATCTCACCCAAGTACTACCTTTCAAAGTCTCCAGCTGCTCATCCCACTTTGGTTTACAATTATCCAAGGGAGAAAACTACCCTTTAAAGCAGCAGTCACTATCCATCAATTATCAGAAAGCATATTGATGGGTCAGCAGTTGTTAAGGTCTATATGTCTATAAGTTACAACTTTTTGGTGCTGAACCATCGATATTGGCAATGACCTCCGAATTAAATGCATACCTACAGCAGTCTGATATCAAACCATTCCCATATGATGATGCTTTTTGACACCCCTCAAGAAAATATGGTGTAAAATGAAGAAATTGCTTTCAAAAAGTAATTTTTTCATTTTGCACAAGGATTTCTAGCCAGAAAAGTTGAAAAAATCTAAAAATTCATCAACTAATATTCCTTTCAATTTGAACCAGTGCAAATTTTTGCCGTCTGGTAATTGGTAAATGGCATTGGAAAAAATAGAAGCAAGGGTTGAAGATCGAGCTAATCTGACAGAATTTCTTATCAAAACATGGCAGTTAATACTTTTGGGAGTTCACAGTAATTTCGTAAATTAAAAATTTATTGTTCACAGAAATTCATTATTGATTTTAAAATGGTGTAAAAATCTATGGGGAATATACAAGATCGGCAATGATGAACAAAATGCAAAACAATTACCAGTAATTGTTTATCGTATAATTGTTCCAATTTTTTACTACATTTTTAACCGATTACCAGACGACGAAATACTGGTCCAAATTCAAAGAAGTTGCAAACGACAAGTTCAAGTTGATTCAATTCTAAAAATATTTGTATTTCGGGTTAAAAATCATTGTGGATAATGAAGAAATTGCTTGTAACAAGCAATTTCTTCATTTTCCACAATGTTTTCCAAAGCATTTTTACTGAAGGGTATCAACAAGTGTCACCATATGGGAATGCATTATGTGGCAGAATCATTAATGTATTTAATATACAAAAACTGGGGGACGAAACGAGAGCTTTATAAAAAGACCTCCTTCAAACCATCACCAGACGCCAACATTTTTAGACAAATCAAACTTTTAAGGAGTAGCAGATGATATTTTGGAAAGTGGGTTGAAATTAGAAAACAAAAAAGCTAGAAAAAATTGTTGTAAATTTAGAAATTGCTTGCTACAAAAGTTTTTCACAAACATATTTCTTTTGGGCGTTAAAAAGTGGGATTGTGTGATGATAAGTTAAAATTGTATTTGGATAATATTAACCCATTCCCTCTCAATCACTTTTTTTGACACCCGTCCAGAATTTGAAGAAATTGCTAGCAATTTCTTCATTTTCCACTAAAGTTGAAAAAAGCTAAAATTTCCAACCCTTTTATTGCCTTTTGCAACTCCTTTCAATTTGGAAGTAATATTTTGTGTCTGGAGGTTTAAAGATTCATCCATAAAACAGAAACTATCACTAATTTCAGAGAAATGATAGCCAATAGTGGCTGCTGGTGCTTCTTACCAAGTTTTCAAGTCATTTCCTACACAACTACAACTATAGAGTGCTCTCTGAGCCACCAGCTGCTATTTTGAACCAGAAGAACTGAGAGGGATGACTTCAAGTTGTAGAAACTTGTTTCCAGACCAATGTGAAATACTTAGGATAAAACCAGGTTTCAAGCAAAGAAAGATCAGTGAGTTTGTCATCATAGACATCAACCAGTATCGTTTAGTTTAATCATGTACAAAATTAATCAAAAAATGTAAATGAGGAAAAAATTAATTCTTGGCTTTGTTTTCTTTTGGACAAAAAAAAAACATGTGCTTTTTTCACAGGATTTTCAAAATATAAATTACATGTACAATGATAAAAATATATATGATTAAATATGAGGCAATGATCTTTGAAAATTTAATGAACTTTTGACAAAACAATACGAAATTAAAAACAATGAAATTAAATCACATATGAATAATACAGATCTTTTTTCACATAATTGCTCTTCTTTAAGAACTATTTTAATTTTGAGAATAGTTTGTATTTGACAACTGCCGTCTTAACTCCAACAGAAATTTTGACATATCAAATCAGTTAATTTTGAAAAATTTATGGGCAAAACCTTGTGATACGTAATATGGTTTGTTGGTTACCTAAACATGTAAATACATCTAGCATAAGCTGTAATCACAATGTGTAAAACACCAAGCAACAAAAATGCTTCACACAAATGTCGACCAATGTCAGAGTTCAAAGTTCACCTCCGATCTTAATGGGTAACTTTATTGGTTGATCTATACATTGACAGCCATGATTGGATAATCACTATGAAATTAACAAGACTTATTTTTTCAATTATTCAATAATCATGAGTAAGCTATTCTGTAGCCTGGCAGAAATGGCGAGTCTGAACTAAATGAGATTAAATAATGATTAGAGTGGAATCCTGTCCACTGACTATCAAATAGATGAGGAATATATGTTTATAAAATGATAATAATAAAGATGCTGGCATTAACCAATAGACCGATAACAAAACTTTAGACTGGTCCAAATTTAAACAACTTGCAGTAAAAATTTCAAGTTGATGGAATTCTAAGAATATTTGTTTTTTTGGTGTAGAAAAATTGCAGATCATGAAGAAATTGCTTGTTTTCCAAAGCTGTTTTCTCGATGAACATAAAAAAGCAAAATTGTGTGAGAAAGGATTTTTCTATGATGCTTTATACCTTAGAAGAGTTACTTTTCATTCAACAACAACTTCATTTTCAAAATTGTTACAAGCAATTTCTTCATTTTCCAAAAAGTTACAAAAATCTAAAATTTTATAAACTTTAAATTGTTGTCCACAACTCTTTTCAATTCGAACTTGTCTAAAAATTTGCAGGCTGGTAATTGGTTAAAGCTGTGAATTAATTACGAGAACCTTGTAAGACCATAATTCATTACGAGAACCTTATAAGACCATGTTTTTAATGATTCTGAATTATTGCAACTAATTAACATTCATTCACTCAGATCTTCTTTAACACATCACATATCTAGCTATCTAAATATATACAAATATTACACAGTTCATTCACAATGAGCAGAAATATCACATGACTTGACTAACAGATTATGCATCTGTCAGCTTATTAGCACATAATTTGTGTCCTAGACATCTAGTAAGAATGCAGGTACACTCTTTCGACATCCATATTTTTTAAAAAATTATCCAGAATTTGTTATCTATTTCCTTGCCTCCTGGCTTTGTCCTAAATGTAAAACTTTAATACGGTTTGCAACAACCAGGAATCTTGTTTTTATGTTTATTTATCTCCCAACATTGAAATGTAGCTTTTATAACAACTTTCAAAATTGAAGTGTTTGTTCTTCTTTTCAGTTTTTTTTCTTACAGTCAGGTCTTCTGGATTCAACAACCTTGTCATCTTTAACCCTTTCCTGTTTTTTGAAATTTTAGACCAGTCCAATTTGAAAGAAGTTGCAGACAACAATCAAAAGTGGGTGCAATTTGAAAATTAACGAACTTACAGGTTAGAAAATATTGTGGGAAAAGAAGAAATTGCTTGTGACAAGCAATTTCTTCTTTTCCCACAATATTTTCTCAAGTATGAATTCACAGGGACGTGAAAACAAGGGATTGTACAGGAAAGGGTTAAAGAATGCTTGGATACTATAAAGCCTTTCTCCAAACTCTAGAGAGAAAGCCTTTTGTCTGATCTTGAGACAAGTAGCTTCTACATCACTGACAAGGAGAGATGAAAAGTTTTCACACAATCAGATCCAGGAAAGTTTAACCCTTGTCATGCTGAACCTGGAGAACTTATTAGCATTCCACACAATGATGCTTTTTGACCTCCTCAAGAATATAAACTTTGGAAAAAAAATGTGGAAATGAAGAAATTGTTTATACAAGCAATTTCTTCATTTTCCACAATGCTTTCTACCTCAAAAGACAAGAGATTTTTGAAATTTCATCAGCACAATTTTTGTCTGCAATTTCCTTGAATTTTGAACAGTCTAATATTTTATCATCTGGTAATTATTTGACCCACAATACCGCCTTCCCGTGCTTTCAGCACTTTCAGTTTTTTAACGCAGTTCCAAAAAAAAGATTTTATTCAGCATGACAAGGGTAAAGATTCATTTGTAGGTTGACATCTCATATGCTACCGTTGTACGGAGTTGGTTATTTGTTGAAAGTTCACAATAAAGGATAATGAAAGACTAACACTGAGCACCAATAACACCCATGAAACGCACAACGTTCTTGCACTACTAGCGTCAATAATTCCTGTATTCCCGCCACCAGGTACGGTAATGATAATATCTGTTTGATCAGGAATGTCTGAAAATAGAAAAAATAGCATTGTTTTTAGAATTCTTTGTGCATTACCATACATTATCTCCTTTAAAAACATTGTGAAAAAAGGATAAGCTGCATGTAAAAAGCAATTTCTTTTCCTGAAATGATTTCTACCCTATGGGGCACTTTTTCCCAAAAAATTACCTGCATTTAAAATGTATTCTGCAAATTCTTTCAATCTAGACCAGTTATAAAGTTTTATTGTCTCGTAAGGGGGTGAAATTGCTTAGAAGTGATCCTCCATGTGATATGAGCCATTTATCTTTAACCCATTACCACACAAGAAAAATCTAGACTGGTCCAAATTGAAAGGAGTTGCAGATGAAAACATCATGTACATGAAGAAATTGCTTGTGACAAGTATTTTTTTCTTTTAACACAATGTTTTTGTAGGCTTTTTTCTTAAAGGGCATCTAAAAGTGTCAATGTGTGGGAATGGGTTAATGGTGTTTGAATAACAGCACAACAGATGGACAGACAGACAGACATCAAGATCATGCCCCTGATGTTATTGACACCGAACATAAAATTCATCAACAAAAACCACTGTCTGCAACTGCTTCCGATTTGGATCCAGTTTTTGTATTCTGGAAACGAGTTCAAAGGAACACTTGTCAATAATTAGGGTAAGAAAATAAACAGAAAATAAACATAAGAAAATAAACAGAAAATAAACATAAGAAAATAAACATAAATAAACATAAGAAAATAAACAGAAAATAAACAAGCTCCAACCTGTTGAAGTGGAACCTCTTGTTGAAAATAGTGTCGATGTAAGTAGTGTCGTAGATTGTGACGTGCTGGTGGTCTTTTGTGTTGTTGTTGACGACCTTGTTGAACTGGTGGTTGATTGTGTGGAGGAGGATGTGGTATTTGTTGGAGCTGAAAAAGAGGCAAAATAAGTTTAACACATTCCCACACAATCCCTCCTTATTAAGCCCCTCAAGAAAAAAGCTTTAGAAAACATTGTGGGAAATGAAGAAATTACTTGTATCAAGCAATTTCTTCATTATCCAAAATGTTTTCTATCAAAAATAACAAAAACAATTGAAATTCCATCAATTTGAAATTGTCATCTGGAGTTTCTTTCAATTTGGACCAGTCTAATATTTGCCGTGCTTGAAGGGGTTACAGTTACTTGTTTTTGAACTTGACTGAGGCAATCTTAATTTATTCCCACACAATCCCATCTTTTTACCTCTCAAGAAAAAGAGCTTTAGAAAACATTGTAGAAAATGAAACAATTGCTAGTTTTAAGCACTTTCTGCATTATGCACAATATCTTCTACCTCAAGAGACAAGTACTTTTAAAATTTCATCAACTCAAAATGGTTGCCTGCAAAATCCTTGAATTTGGACCAGTCTAAAATGTTGACATCTGGTAAAGGTTAAAGCTCTTTCATTTCTTTAGCCTATTTCCACACAATGACAATTTTTGAAAGCCCCCCCCCCCCAAGATAAACAATTGGGAAAATTTCAAAAACTTTAAATTGTTATTGCAACTACTTTCAAGTTGGACCAGTCTAAATTTTGTTGTCTGATAAACACATGAGCTTATAATCCACTAACCTAATCCCATTCCAACTTGATGATGCTTTTAAACACCCCAAAGGAAAAACGCTTTGGAAAACATTGTGGAAAATGAAGAAATTGCTTGTTACAAGTAATTTCTACATTTTCCACAATGTTTTCTACCCAGAAATTTGAAGAAAAAAATCCAAAATCTCATTAATTTTTATTTGTTGTCTGCAACTTCTTTCAATTTGTGCCAGTCGTTGTTGTTGTCTGGGATTATGTTAACTAGGAAACATGTGAGATTGACTCATTAAATGAAAAAATTGCTTGTTAAACAATTTGAACCAGTCTGAAATTTGGTTGTATGGTAATGTATTAAACCTAAAGTCATTAACTCTATTATTATGTTAGAGACTGAAAACGAACATTTATGACAAATTTCATGTGTGATTATCTTACCTTGTGTTGTTGCTGGTAATGCATCGACTACTGTAAGATTTAGTTTCATGTTGTAATCTAAACACGCCCCTTCATATGTATTTCCTAGGCCATTAAAAGTCCCTGTTGAAAAAGCTGAAAATGAGATATAAAGATTGTATAATTTCAAGAACTGATTGAACTCAAAGATCAATACATTAAAATATAATAAATTCATAAAAACTTTACAGATAAATGATTAATTCATTACCAAAAAATTCCACATTTTTACACTTTGAAGAAAATATTATAGAAAACGATATAAGATAAGGAAGAATTGCTTGAGATAAATAATTTCCCACTTTTTCACAATGTTTTCTACTGTATAATGAAATAATTTTTCAATTTTAAGCTGAATTTCAAATGATGTCTGCTTTGAATTTGATTCAGTCTAAAATTTGTATTCTGGTAATCACTGTAAACAAAATATTTTTTATTCAATTTGACCAAATTTGACCAGTAAAAATGTTTTTGTCTAGTAACAAGTGAGCCAATTCCCACACAATGACCCTTTTTGAAGCCCCTCCAAGAAGCATTGTGGAAAATGAAGATATTGCTCACAAGCAATCTCTTCTCAACAAATTGAAAAAAACTTAAAATTATAGTCTGCAACTCCTTTTTATTTGGACCAGTCTAGAATTTTGTCTTCCAGTAATGGGTTTAAGATTTCACAACTGTAAAATCATACCAGCCTGTTCCACAATAAATTCAAATGATGATAAAGAGAAGTTGATGACTTACTTGCTATGTAATAATTCTCTCCTATTTCAAAATCCTTGGCAAAAGGTACACCAGAAAATAGAGTGATCTCGGTGACGAAAGACAGGGGTTCAGATCTGTTTGGATTGTTACAGTTCACTAGAAGTTCCGTCTTGTTCCAATCCGAATTTGAGAGAAAACAGTTTGAAAACGCTGACTGAGGCACCTGAAAATAAATAATTAAGACTGCCATATATGGTCGATCTGAGGTGAAAAGGAGATTAACCCATTAACAGATGGCAAAATTTTAGACTCGCCCAAATTAAAAGAAGTTGCAGATGACAATTTAGAGTGAATAGAATTTTGGATTTGTTCAGCTTTCTGGGTAGAAAACATTGTGGAAAATGAAGAAATTGCTTGTAACAAGCAATTTCTTCATTTTCACAATGTTTTCTAAAGCTTTTTGTCTTGGGGTGTCTAAAAGCGCCATTGAGTGGGAATGGGTTAATAAATGCCTGCCTGTAGAACTTGAAAAGAGGCACATGAGAGCCTGAATGGCCCCATAGGCTTTAATTAGCAATATTCTATATAATATATAGAAATTAGGCCCACCATAAAAATCAAGTTTTTAATCCATCGATATTTCTTAACTAGTTCCCACACAATCACAATCTTGGAAGCCTCCAAGGACTTAAGTTTTGAAAAAAATGTGGAAAATGATGAAATTGATTGTTACAAGCGATTTCTTCATTATTCACAATGTTTTCTACTGCAGAAGGGCAAAGAATTTTAAAATTCTATCAACAAAAAATTGACATATGCCTCATCTTTAAATTTAGACCAGTCTATGATTTTGTCATCTGGTAATGGGTTAAAGAAACTCCATTAAGGGACAATGGGAACATTTTTACAAACTTGTTTGAAAACTTAGTTTTCATTGGTTGAAATCTGATAACGTGTCATCAAAGGATCATTTCTGGGAAAATTGGTAGAAATCAATTCAGTAGTTTCTAATGAAAAGGTTTAACAGGCACACACACTGGCAGAAAACAATTAAAAGTGTAAGAAATTTTAGATTTTTCAACGTTCTGGGAAGAAAGAATTGTGGAAAATGAGGAAATTGCTTGTTGCAAGAAACTTCTTCATTTTACATGTTCTTTTTCTTGAGGGATGTCAAAAAGTGTCATTATGTTGGAATAGGATAAATGCTGTTGTTAACCGTGAAACCACAATGCCATGGCTTCAAGACATGCCAAGTTCTTTGATGAAATTTTGGCTTTCTATAACATCAAGTGTACTTACCCAATAAACTTTGTAATATTCTGGATTAGTGGCATTATTTGGACATTTTATCACTAAGTTTGAACCAACTGCTATAGACATAGAAGCTCCCCCTGATTGAAACCTGGAAAGAGAAAATAACAAATTGAATAAGAAATTCTACCATTATAACGGAAAATAGCTTAAGGATTACAAAATTCTTCATGTGTGATAAAATCTGTAAGACTTATCTCAGAATGAATCATGACGAGCATTTTTAGATCATTTATATAAATACAGTTACTTGGTCATAAATTTTCTAGTGACATAATTGTTTTGCAAAGTCACAATACAATAAACACTGTAAAATTCTACTGCTATGTACATAAAGAATATATCAACTTCTTTATTTGATAATTGGCATTAACATATTACCAGACAAGAAAATTTTTGATTAGTCCAAATTCAAAGAAATTACAGACAATAATTTATATTTTTAGAATTTTAGAATTTTAAAAAATCTTGCTTTTTATGAGGAAAACCAACTGGCAAACGAAAATTTGATTTCTTTGTTTTTCATATTGTTTTCCAGAACTCTTTTCTTTTGAGTCATAAATAAATGGGATTTTGATGCAATTTGTTAAATCAAAAATATGAAAATGCTGTCATATCTTTTCAATCATTGAACAACGGGTAAAAAAAATATTCAGAGTTCAAACTGGAGCTTTCTAAGACAAAAAAAAAAAAAAAATAGATTTGCACACTCAGGCAAGAGATGAATTAAAATCTCATTTTCAAAATGACTTTCTGCATCAATAAATAATTACGTCTGCATGTCCTTCTAATTTGATTCCCAAACTGATTAACATGCAAGTCAGCACATTGGAAATTTTATACATACTAAGCAAGTTCAAAATATCTACTGATCATTTACCTTTAACCCATTACCACATGGCAAAATTTTTAGACTGGTTCAAATTTAAATGCTATGAAATTTTAGATTATCTTAACCCTTGTCATGCTGTATAAATTACCTTACTGAATTGCTGTAAAATCAAAGGGCTGAAAGCACTGAAATAACTTATTGATCAATAATCAATATTTCTCTTAGAAAACAATTTCGTAAACAAGTCTTGCAGGAAAAGTACATGCAGGAGGTGTAGACTAAGATCAGACTGCACTTATGTGCAGGCTGATCTCAGTCTACACCTTCTGCCAAAACCGGAATATTCCGGGTTCAGCATGACAAGGGCTAACTTTCTGGGTATAAACATTGTGTAAAATGAAGAAATTGCTTGTTACAAGCAATTTCTTCATTTTATGCAATGTTTTCCCAATTTTTTTTTTTTTTATTTTTTTGGGGGGGGGGGTCAAAAAGTGTCATTGTGTGGGAATGGGTTAATGTACAAATAATGGTGAACTCATTACCGCATAATGACCCTTTTTGAAGCCCCTCAAGAAAAAGCCTTTGGAAAACATTGTGGAAAATGAAGAAACTGCTTGTATCCTAAATATCAGCTTCATAAATATTGATACCAGCCGATTAAAAGACAAGTACAAGTTACATAATATTTTATCTAAATCTTTTAACATCCAAAACAAAAAGCTGATCCAGTCTACCAGTCTATTTAACAGTCCCCAGACTACAATTTGTGTTTTGTAATACAAAAAGTAATTAACAATACTAGAAGCTCAATGAGTCCCAAGGTTGTCATCAGCTAGGAAATAATTTGTGGTAAAGATTAAGACCTTACTCTATCTGATTCTAAATGGATGGGTCAGCGTGAAACAGTTGTAACTGCCCATTAAGATATAGGCATTTACAACAGTTTTATGCTGACCCATTAAACTGAGCCTGTGCTCCATCTCAAACCATTTTACTCGTATGTCAAGTGCAGCCACTAGGCAGACTGGACAGCTAGTCTCAGGGCATTAACCCTTGCAATGCTTAAGTTAATAAAATTCTTTTCAGAATTTCCAGTATTCCCATACAAACCCTCCTTTTTACACACCACCAGAAAAAAGCTTTTGAAAACATTGTGGAAAATGAAGAAATTACTTGCTAAAAGCGATTCTTCATTATCTACAATGTTTTCCACCCCAAAAAACACAGATTTTTAAATCTCATCAACTAAAAATTTTTGTCTCCAACTTCTTTCAATTTGGACCAGTCTAAAATTTTGTTGTGTGTTAATGGGTTAAATTAAATGGGCTGAAAGCACTTTAAGCATTAGTTTTTGGTCAATATTTCTTTTGTAATTTTATTTCATAAAAAAATCTGATTTGAAAAGGACACACAGGTGGTGTAGACTTAGATTAGACTGATCATATGTGCAGGCAGATCTTTGCCTATACCTCCGGCCAAACAGGAATATTCTTGGTTCAGCATGACAAGGGTTAATATAATGCAGTGAAGGTTTGAAGTAGCTTTGGATCACCCAAAGACTGCATATTGAAGACTCTGATCAGATTGTATAGAAGCACAGGCTGATCTGTGTCTTTACATGGTGCAAATTGTTAAATGGTTGGAAGTGTCATACTAAGACTCAAAGATTATATTTTATTTTAGCTATAAACAATGTAAGGTTCATAGTATAGAACAAATCACTGGATACCATAGAAAAAGCAGAATTTCCCAATCCCTCAACTTTGTCATTTTCGACAATCAGCTGTCCACAATTTACTACAATTTAATCTGGAATCCTGTCATGTGGAAGCTTCTATTGAAGGATTGTAAAGCCTCCAAATGATGATGACAAGATAGAGTGAGCATGTTATATTCAAAATCAAGTCAATCCCTCCTTTTCGAGTCATGATTATTGATGGACAGAGACTTTTAGTCGCACAAGGCCATGAAATCAATCAACCTCGAGTTTTAGTACAAACTATCCTGAACTATTTCCTCGAACTTATTCATCTGTAAGATATGCGGTAAAAGAGCAAATCTCATCGAAGTTCTGTCATTGTGTCAAATTTCTGCCAATTTCCGCTGTGAATGGAGTTATAGGAGATCAGCTTCCCTTCAAAAATATTCGCTACATTATACTTCTGACAAACCGTTCTCTTTCACTAGATAAAGTTATGTATGACTCAAGATTTCGAAAACATATTTTCATGTCCATGTTTTAATGCAAATCTTAATTAAAAGTATATAGATGTAAAATTGATCTCCATCTCATTTTTTTATGACCCTCAAGAAAAATCTTTGTGAAAACATTGTGGAAAATAAAGAAATTGAGAGGCAGCATCATACAAAAAGATAAGGTTTTTAATCCTAATATACCTCAATGAAAACAAATTCAATATCTTTGGAAAAAACAGGATTCTGAAGAAATGAGATTGATCAGTTATCTACCAGTTCCCAAAACATTATTAATTCAGCTTGCAGAAATCTTTACCCTTGTCATGCTAAAAAATAAAACCCTTATTCAAATTTGCTTAAAGGTCAAATTTCTGAAAGTACTGGAGGAACAATGTAAATCAACTTCATCAAAATATTTCATATTTGAATGATTGTTATGCTGAACCCGGATTATTCCTGCTCTGGCAGGTAGTATAGACTAAGATCAGCTTGCACATATGTGCAGTCTGAACTTAGTCTTCACTGCCTGTTGGATTTTTAAGAAGGAAATGTTTATAAGATTATTCAACAACAGAAATATTGACTCACTCTCATGGTCTTTCAATACTTTCAACCCTTTGAATTTAATGAAATTATGAATAATGATTTGTATTCAGCATGACAAGGGTTAATGTATGTTCCTGCAACAAGTTGCAACCTATCAATAATCTTTGGCATAATTTCACGCAATAAAATAGGAAGATGCAACAATTTGAGCCAAAGCACAAGTTGCTTGCCAGAGATAAGATCTTTTGAATCCAAGCATCTTGCCATTTTCATGAAACTGTTTCCCTGTTAATCTCTGCCATCTATTCCATGTCATGTACAAGCTTGCTGTGGAAATGCAAGCATCTGCATGCAAATCAAGAACTGCATGCATTGGCTGATACAAATCTCTTATATTCAATGTCAATAGTTCTGCCAGAATACTTCTTTCCTTTACCCATAACCACGCAAAACAATTTTTGACTATTCAAAAATCAAAGAGATATTGCAAATTACAATCAAAGATACCATTGTTCATTAAAAAAGATTTCACATCTAGTTTAGAAAAATTGTATGAAAGGAGAATAAAATTAGTAAAATTTGTTCTATCATTAAAATGTTCTAATTTGTCCTCAATTTGAACAATTTAGTTTAGTTCCCTTTTAACCCATTCCAACTCAAGCCCTCCTTTTTACGCCCCGCAATTAAAGAGCTTTGGAAAACATTGTGGAAAATGAAGAAATTGCTTGTATCAAGCAATTTCTTCATTATCCACAATGTTTTCTAACCAAAAAGACAAAGACAATTTAAATTCCACCACCTTGAAAATATCGTCTGCAGCTTCTTTCAATTTGGACCAGTCTAAAATTTTGTCATGTGGGAATGGGTTAATGGGTTGTGATGAACTAAGGGTTCATTAAAATTCAGGTTGAGTCCATAATTCAACTCTGAGGTTTTATGGCTAATTAGGTAAACACATCAAAAAAGACAAGAAACCCATTTGCAATTCTTCCAGTTAAATATGAATAATCCTTCTACAGTGAGACATATTTCTGACAGCCTCCCTCTGAGATTGATGGCTCGATTTTTGATATCATAAAAAACATGTTCCTCGGGAGTAATTAAATCGGACTATATAAACAAGAACTGATGATTTCCACCACCAAGATTACGCTCTGTCGCTCAGAGATTGATAGCACAGGTCAACCGTGGCAAGCAGAATTATTGAAAGAACGGCATAAAAAATGTATAGAACTGACGGCAGTGGTTGATTGATGTAAGTATTATCAGCCGCTTGTCATAATTGCGATGAACCGTTATGGAGAAATCATAAGTACGAGTCTGTTGCCTTTGAACCTAATTAATTCTCTGTATAGATGTAACTAATAGAAATTGAAATAGCAATTTGGTTATATTCATCCTTAGTCTGATATGAAAAAACATCATACTTTCTGCCGCCCTACCCCTCTTAACCCATTCCCAGACAGGAAATTTTAGACTCGTCCAAGTTGAAAAGAGATGAAGACAACAACATAAAGTTGATAAAATTTGAGATTTTTTCGACTTTCTGGCTAAGAAAACAATGTGGGAAATAAAGAAATTGTTTGGAAATGCCAATAGATCTTACACTGGTCAATAACAAATTCATCAGTTTCCAAAAGTGTTGGATTCATCAACCAAAAGAAGTTCTAAGAGGCAAAATTTAAGATCCTATTCTGACAAGGGCTAGCTAGATAATGCAACCTCATCAGGGTAACGATATACTTTGTTGTTCTGAGATAGTCTACTTTAGTATGACAAATTACATGTGGGGAACATTCAAACCATCATGTTGCAGACAACATTGTTTGAATTGAAAAATAAGTTTAAAATAAGGTAAAAAATGTGCTAAAGGGGAAACCTTCTTGCATCAAGCAGTTTTCCATTTTTATCAAAATATTTTCCTTGGCTACATTTATCTCCTGTATGTTTAACACCAAATTGTGTAGTAAAGGGTTAAGAAAGGATAACTTTGCAGTTCTAAACAAGAATGTGATGACAGAATAAAGCCTGGAGAAGCAAAATTATGTTTTTTTATCTCTATTTTCTCTTTTCAAGATTAAATCTATTCAACCTTTATAATAAGCGAGATAAAGTAATTTTCTCTCCACAAATAAATAATCGTCCCTCAACCATGTTTTCTATTAAAATGTATCTTCTGAAAGAGTTAATTTTGAATCCAAACACGTAATATTCAAGTTCTTTTGACAATTTTCCTTCAGAAATTCGTAGATTAGTTTCAAAATAATGAAAGTTTGCTTCAACAAATCCGAGTTCATTCAGATAGATAGTATTATGTTTTGCAGTAAATTACTCTCCAATTCATTTTGAATTTAACCCTTGTCATGCTGGATAGAGTCCTATTTCAGAATTCCATTTTTAAATCAAAGGACAGAAAGCACTGGAAGTACTATTTGTAGGTGAATATATATTTTTGAAAAATCAATTCTATAAACTGCAACTTTGGCATTAACCCTTTCCTGGTTTTTGAAATTTTAGACTGGTCCAAATTGGAAGAGGATGCAGACGACAATGAAAATTGGATGCAATTCCAAATAAAACCATCCTTTGTGGTAGAAAACATTGTGGGAAAAGGAGAAATTGCTTATCATAAGCAATTTCTCCTTTTTCCACAATGTTTTCTCAAGTACAAAACCACAGTGATGTAAAATCCCGGGTTTATCCAGGAAAGGGTTAAAGGGACAAATAGGTAGTGTACACTCAAAGCAGACAGCACTTACATGCAGGCTAATCTTTGTCTATACCTCCTGTCAAGACAGGAATATTCTTGGTTCAGCATGACGAGGGTTGGGAAAAAGAACATGTTTTGCAGTTGTTTGATAAGTTGTAGGATATAGAAACACTGACTCAAATGTGAAACTGTAATTTTAAAACCTTGAGGGTGTATTTTGAATTAACCCTTGTCATGCTGAAAAAAGTCCATCTTTAAATCAAAGGACTGGTAGCTCTGGAAGCACCATTTATGAGTCATGAAAATCAATTCTGTAAACAATTTTGGCATAAAGTGGACAAACAGATGGTGAAGATTAAGATCAGACTGCACATTTGACCAGACTGATTGTTGTCTTTGATTGGCCCATATTTATGGACAAGGTAATTTTTCATTTATTTTTATTTTTTTTTTTGTAAATGACATCTCTATCTAATTAACTACTGGGCCTATTTCGATAAAACTTTACCAGAATATTCCTTGTGTGACCTTTCCCAAAAGTTGCTAAAGAAATTTGGACTTGCTAATAAGCCTAATCGGTTAAAAGAAAAATGTTAAACCTATTACCAGACAAAAAAATTAGACTGGTCTGAACTAAAATAATTTGCAAATAACAATATTAGCGAAATTTTATCATTTTTTGTCTTTTCAGTAGAAAACATTGAAGAAAATGAAGCAAGTACTTTCTTCATTTTCCATATAGTTTTCCAAACTCTCTAATCTTAAGGGGTATCAAAAAGAGGAATTGTGCTGGAAAGGGACAACACCATATCTCAAAGAAACATCCTATCTCAACATTATATCTAAGATGATATTTTTGTAACAGCCAGTATAAAAGGTTGTAATCTTGATGTGTTCATTAAAAACCTGCTTAATTCAACAGTAATTTCATTAGCATTAATGAGTCCTTGAATATTTTCCTGTAAATTGCATTAATTGGATGGTTGATTATAAGCAGCCTGAAGTAGAACATTGCTCAAGTGGTTCTTGGCCTCCAAAAGACATATAGTTATCATGACATTATGAAAGTGTTTTAAGCCATTCCAACAATTATCCAACTTTTTGTTGTTTATAACAAGTACTTGAACTTGAAAGATATATTACAGACCATTCAGTTTCTAAGATAACCTTTTGCCTTTTTTTTTTTTTAAATCTTAGATACAGTAGAACCTCGTTAATTCGAACGTCACTGGTTCGTAGGTATGTGTTCGTTCGTATAATTTACGCGGTCCCGATCTTTTTCCTTCTGTATCTTTGTAAGAAAACTCTAATTCGAACGTCAGTGGTTCGTAGTTCGTAGGTCATTTCAAGTCCCGAAAGTATGCTTATAGCACAAACTCCTATGTTTAATTCGTAGGTGTGATAAAGTAATTGTCTCCAATCACCACTTACCTTGATTTTCACACCTGCTGATCTATATGACAATCATGTGATATTATGTACCTTTAGTTAAAAGGGGCTGTTTGTTTTGTAAGATGGGTTATTAATCGAATAAAGATTCCCGTACTTATCGCCGAAAATTTACTTTGAATTGACGCACACCCATTAGTATCAGTGTTATTGCTCACTTAGAGATTCTATCACTTTATTTTATTCTGCGGTTACTTTCTTCACAATCGTCGGTCCTTCATTTTATGATTTGATGATAGAATACTCAGAGTGATTTGATCCAATGTATTGTAAAGGGAAATCACTCAGATGGAGTCTACCATTTGATACAGACACTGTGCTTAAAAAATGCCAAAAATTAATACAAAGATTAAAGCATAAAAATATTTTTTAATGTATTTTTATGTATTCCTCAATTAATATCTGCAGGTCTTGTGTAGAAAAAATAACCAATTTAGAATCGATTCCTAAATTGGAGACAGAACAAGACCATGTCAGATTCCGTGTATCTCAAACAGCCGACCCCTTTCCCTCCGTTTTGTTCGTACTACGCTTAATTCGTATAAATTTCCCCGGTCCCTTGCGCTACGAACTACCGAGGTTTTACTGTAGTTAAACCATCCTATGCTGTAGCAATATTGTGGGAAAAGGAGAAAATGCTTGTTACAAGCAATTTTTTTCTTTTTCCACATTGTTTTACAGAAATGTAAAATCCCAAGTTTGGACATCAAAAGATATAATCCATTAAAAAATGGCAAAATTTTATACTGGTTCAAATTTGCATACGACAGTATAAGGTTTATGAAATTTTGGATTTTTCTCTAACCTTTTTGGTAGAAACATTGTGGATAATGAAGAAATTGCTTGTAACTAACAATGTTTTCTCAAGCTTTCTTTCTTAGGGGTGTCTTAAAGTGTCACTGAGTGAGAATGGTTTAACTTTTAACAATCAACTTTCTTCCTCTATTTAATATCAATATCAATGGCTGTACCGGGATACCAGTCTAAAAAGCCCCAGACTAAATCTCCACTCTAAATAGTCTGGGAGCTAAAGTACTACAAATGTTAGCCATAAAATATCCCCCAGTTTCCAAAAAGAGATCGATAAGATGTAATAGCGTCAAGCTATCACCATAACAATATCTTACGATTTGTCCATGTCAGAAAAACGAACACGATTAAAGTCATACAAGCAGACAAGAATCTATGCTCCTTTCATAGCAGTAAGCAAGTCTGGACAGAAATTCTGATTTACAGGGGAATCTAAGGTTGCCTTCAATATTCTAAATGCTTTCTATTCTTACTTTAGTCTGATGAAGTCTAAGATATCTACTGAAGGTCTATTAACCTTTTACCAGACAGCAAAACTTTTCACTAGGAAGTTGCAGAAGACAATTCAAATTTGATCAAATCTAAGCATTTTGAGTCATATAAGATAGAAAATATATTTAGAAAAGAAAAAAAATGTTGGTTATAGGCATTTTCTTTTCCACGATTTTACAACAGTTATATTTAACAGAAAAATAACAATGTAGCATTATGAGTAATACTGTTAACCTGTACTACAAACTATTGTTAAATTCATATATATCAATCTATGCAAATTTATTAAGAATGTTGTAGAACATTTCTGAGAAAAAATTGAGTATTACCAATAGTTTGAAATAATTAAAATCGACTTTATTTAACCCAGAACGAGAAAACTTGCAAAATCTTAAGTGAATTCCTTTAAAGATAACAAAAAAGACTTTAGCTCAGGAGTGTTGATGGAAAGGAAGAAAATACTGGACATCGGTATCTTCTTCCTTTCTACCAACGATTCTTGTAACTGAAACACGACATTCTGTACGGAAAGCGTTAACGATTTATCGATTCATTTATTTATTTGTAAACTCATCTATCTACATTGCATGTACATGTATATATATATGCCTCGTTGACACTTTGTTTCATGATAGTACATTTACCTCTTGTTTTCTGTAAAGGAACAGAGCGAAATAAAAGAATTGTAATAATAATAATAATATAAGTTCACAGGATTTATAAAACTTTGGAAAACACTGTTGGAAAAAGAGAAACTACTTCTATCAAGTACATGTATATACTTCTTTGTATTTCTAATCCTTGAAGTTTTATGCAAGCCATTCTTTTTCAAAGGATAAATCTAGCAATTCATCCAAAATTTTCTTCCAAATAGAAAAACTGACAAAAATTCAATGCAGAAAATGATACAGCTATAGTTTGATTTGAAAACATTAAATTTCTTTGGTGCACTGAACCCTTTGTTTCCCTTCCAAATGCCTCCAATGTATAATTTTCTCTGTAAAACAAACCCAAGAAGTAATCATGTGCTGTGAGTTAAACACAATTTGTTTCATGACAAAAAATAAATTTGATTTTCAATTTCCGGGGAGCCTTACAAAATGTCAGACCAGAAACAAGTAATAAAGTCTAATAGATTTTTGGAAATTTCAATAGAATGTAATATATCTTTCTGTCATACCTTACACCAGCCTTCCCCTTTGAAATATCACTTTTTACTGCAACTTTATGGTACGAATTAAATTTTATGAAGAAAACGTATAACTCATGTCACCACTTTTGGTTACTTCAGAACAAATCAAATTTCTCTTTTCCTTTGTGTATTGAGGCTTTCAGCCATTTTGCTCTGAAGTGGAATAGCTATTAACCCATTACCAGATGGTAGAATTTTAGACTGGTCCAAAGCAAAAGGATTTGCAGACGACAATTTGAAGTTTATGAAATTTTAGATTTTTCAACATTCTGTATAGAAAACATTTTGAAAATGAAAAAATTGCTTATTACAAGTAAGTTCTTTATTTTGCACGTTTTCCAAATTGTTTTTCTTCAGGGGTGTCAAAAAGTGTCATTGTGAGGGAATGGGTTAAAGTGTTTAGCTTCCAGTAGCTAACTTTTTTCTTTTAATGAATTCTATAAGTTTCCAGCTAGATAACAATTTAAAGTTAATTGTATTTGAAAAATAATCATTCAGCAGGGTAGGAAATATTGTGAAAAAATAAGAAATTGCTTGTTACGAGCTTGGGAGCGTCTAAAAACATCATTATGTGGGAAAGGGTTAAAGCACTGCATCAAACCAACAAGGTCAACAATAAATGGACAAACTCCAAAGGAAACTGTAGAAGGTTGACTCTATGATGTATTGAAGTAGTCTTCCTGTAAATGATCTCAAGAGCAGTTATGGGCAATTATACTGCTCCAAATGGCAATAATCTCTACAATACAAATGTCTGCCACGAAAACTTGGAACCAATATCTTCTACAACAGTTGGTACAAATCCAATACTTTTATTTCCAAACAAATTGGGTCTGAAGCCATATTTGGTAGCAAGAGGACATACAATACAAGTCTATAAAATAGAAATTGTAGTTTTACCCTCACAGAAATTGTTGTCATTGAAGTTCTACTTATCCACCTTTAGTTATAACTCTTGAACTTGAACTGCTTTAACTCATTACCAGACGATAAAATCTTAGACTGGTCCAAATTGAAGGAAGTTGCAGGCGACAATTTAAGTTGATGAAGTTTTAGATTTGTTTAATATTGTTTGTAGAAAACATTGTGTAAAATGAAGAAATTGCTTGCAACAAGCAATTTCTTCATTTTACTCCATGTTTTCCCAACTGTTTTTCTTGAGGGGTGTCAAAAAACAACATTGTGTTGGAAAGGTTTAAGTCAAAGGTTGACAAAGCCATGACTGCAGATAATGTATATAGTGCTTTGCTTTTTCTTGTAACAAACAATTTCTCCTTTTCTCACAATGTTTCCTACTCTATTTGGCACTTTCATTATTCAGTAATGTAGCACAATTTCAAATGTCATCTGCAACTTCCTTCAATTTTTAACTAGTCTAAAATTTTGTCTTGCAGTAATCGGTATATCTATAGCCCAAAGCAAAGCATACTTAACTGATCAGTAAAGTTGGATATGAAAAAAAATTAAACTCGTCCAATTTTTTGTAATCTTATATAATTTCGATAAACAATAAGTATGTCTGGAATTTTTTGGCCAACAGTGGTACCATAGGAATGCAGATATCATTAGTATTTCTCCAAACTTTCAACAAGGGAATACTTCCGTATTTCTCCTAAACACTGGCGTCTCCTGCCAATCGGGGAGTCCAGATTGATCGAGAAACAATAGCCAAAATCAAACTACTGTAATGAATACCAATTGATTTTGGGGCCAAGAAATAATGACGAATGGCAGGGTGAAATAATTTCCTCTGGAATCGCAGAGGTAAAAACAAGACAGGTCACATGACCTTCTAACTATGCTCTAGCTCAATGTCAGATGGAACCTTGTTGGTTCCTTGAAAAATAGTATTTGCTTCTCCCCTTTCCACATGACAAAAATTTCAGACAGGACCAAATTCATAGAATTTGCAGACATAAAATTTCAGTTGCTGAAATTTCAAAATTCCATGACTTAAGGGGTAAAAATCATTGTGGATAATGAAGAAATTGTTTGTAACAAGCAATTTCTTCATTGTCCACAATGATGTCCAAAGCTTTTTTCATGAGGGGTGAAAAAATTGGGATTGTGTCAGAATTTGTTAAGGAATATTCCTGAGTGATCATACTAGCTTAATTCTTTCATTAAAAGTTTGGAAGCATCAGTAATAAAATAAATATTATCTTTGCAATCTTTAATCAATGGATTTATGTTTACACGTCATCTAAAAGTCAAATCAACAAACTGTCCTTAATCGTCCACAATTCATGTTTCTGAGAATCAATGAGAGAAAAGGAGAAAATGCTTGTGACAAGCCCATATTCTCTGATTTTCTCACAAAATTTCCACAACCATGTTTTCAGTGTGACTAAAAGCAGAGTATCTGAATGAATATTTTTGGGTTGATTCCTCTAATTTGAGAATTACTGACCAGATTATAGTAAAATATTAGTAACAAGAGGACCATGATGGTCCTAAATCACCCACCTGAGGCATCTCCAAAATACAGTACTTTTTAGTATAAAAAAGACACAACTTGAGCAAAATTAATAAAAGATATATAAGATTTTGGGCTTTGTACAAAACAATCCAGTAATGCTTTACAATAATAATGAATGCCTTTGGCTTTATAGTTTAATCCATTACCAAACTATCCCAGAATTTGTCACCTTCAGGGAAAACAGGTTTGAAAAATACTTACTGAGAAAGGGAGAGACAAGCAATTTATCCATTTCTCACAGTGTTTTCTACCTGAAATTCTTTGTATTTAGATTTCAATCAAACTCTTATTACTCTCTGCAACTTCAATGGGTGTAATTTTAGCAACCTTGGTAGAGAACAATCTGGATGTACTATAAATCAAAATATGAATGCATTACAACTTATACATGAGGAGTGGAAAATATTTGAACATGCTCTTATTGGGCGTTTTTCATATCCTTGGATGCCTTGGGAAGGGCCATGTTTAAATATTTAAAAAAACTTGGTTGAGAACAATATGATTGAGCTCTATATAAAATATAAATGCCTTTGGCCTTGTAGTCTGTTAAAAAAAAAGACAACAAAGATTTTCTAAAATTTCCATTTTCATATGCCGCAGTTACAAGAGTTCACGGAATTAAATTCTTTTAACAACTTTTGAAGAGCTTCACCTAAAAAACATCCCTGCAAAGTTTTAGATTGATTGGCCCAATGGTTGAGGAGGAGAAAATTTTTAAAGATTTTTACAGATTTACTAAAGATTCCCATTTTCACATGCCGCGGCAACCAGAGTTTTTGACGGAATTAAATTCTTTTAACAACTTTTGTAGAACTTCACCCGAGGAACATCCCTGCTAAGTTTCAGCTTGATTGGCCTACTTGTTTAGGAGGAGAAAATTTTTAAAGATTTTTACAGAATTACTTAAGATTCCCATTTTCACATGCCGCGGCAACCAAAGTTTTTGACGGAATTAAATTCTTTTAACAACTTTTGTAGAACTTCACCCAAGGAACATCCCTGCAAAGTTTCAGCTTGATTGGCCAACTGGTTTAGGAGGAGAAGATTTTTAAAGGTTTTTTCAAATTTACTAAAGATTCCCATTTTCACATGCCGCGGCAACCAGAGTTTTTGACCGAAATAAATTCTTTTAACAACTTTTGTAGAACTTCACCCAAGGAACATCCCTGCAAAGTTTCAGCTTGATTGGCCAACTGGTTTAGGAGGAGAAGATTTTTAAAGATTTTTACAGATTTATTCAAGATTCCCATTTTCACATGCCGCGGCAACCAAAGTTTTTGACGGAATTTAATTCTTTTAACAACTTTTGTAGAACTTCACCCAAAGAACATCTCTGCAAAGTTTCAGCTTGATTGGCCTACTGGTTTAGGAGGAGAAGATTTTTAAAGATTTTTACTGATTTACTAAAGATTCCCATTTTCACATGCCGCGGCAACCAGAGTTTTTGACGGAATTAAATTCTTTTAACAACTTTTGTAGAACTTAACTCAAGGAACATCCCTGCAAAGTTTCAGCATGATTGGCCTACTGGTTTAGGAGGAGAAGATTTTTAAAGAAATTGTGGACGGATGGACAGACGGACAGACGGACAGACGGACGGACGGACGACGGACAACGACCGATCACAATAGCTCACCTCGCACTTTGTGCTCAGGTGAGCTAAAAACTTGGTAGAGAACCATATGATTAAGCTCTTACAAAATATGAAGGCCTTTGGCCTTGTAGTCTATGAAAAAAAACAACATCAAAGATTTACTAAAATTTCCAATTTTCATATGCTGCGATTACAAGAGTTTTTGACGGAATTAAATTCTATTAACAACTTTAGAAGAGCTTCACCCAATGAACATCCCTGCAAAGTTTCAGCTTGATTGGCCTACTGGTTTAGGAGAAGAAGATTTTTAAAGATATTTAAAGAATTACTAAAGATTCCCATTTTCATATGCCGCGGCAACCAGAGTTTTTGACGAAATTAAATTCTTTTAACAACTTTTGAAAATCTTCACCAAATGAACATCCCTGCAAAGTTTCAGCTTGATTGGCCTACTGGTTTAGGAGAAGAAGATTTTTAAAGATATTCAAAGAATTACTAAAGATTCCCATTTTCATATGCCGCGACAACCAGAGTTTTTGACGGAATTAAATTCTTTTAACAACTTTTGAAGAGCTTCACCCAATGAGCATCCCTGCAAAGTTTCAGCTTGATTGGCCTACTGGTTTAGGAGAAGAAGATTTTTAAAGATATTTAAAGAATTACTAAAGATTCCCATTTTCATATGCCGCGACAACCAGAGTTTTTGACGAAATTAAATTCTTTTAACAACTTTTGAAGAGCTTCACCCAATGAGCTTCCCTGCAAAGTTTCAGCTTGATTGGCCTACTGGTTTAGGAGAAGAAGATTTTTAAAGATATTTAAAGAATTACTAAAGATTCCCATTTTCATATGCCGCGGCAACCAGAGTTTTTGACGGAATTAAATTCTTTTAACAACTTTTGAAGAGCTTCACCCAATTAACATCCCTGGAAAGTTTCAGCTTGATTGGCCTACTGGTTTAGGAGGAGAAGATTTTTAAAGAAATTGTGGACGGACGGACAGACGGACAGACGGACGGACGGACGACGGACAACGACCGATCACAAAAGCTCACCTCGCACTTTGTGCTCAGGTGAGCTAAAAATTACAGGAGCTTTTATGTAGGAGTTTGTTTTAGAAAAAATACGGTACTTTGATGTTTGTTAATTTCCTTTTTGCAATCCCTTGAATGGCAGCTTTATTGCATTTACCTTTGTTCCGAATTTTAGACAGATATACTGTTAACCCATTCCCAAACAACAAAATTTTAGACTGATCCAAATTGAAAGAAGCGGCAGACAACAATGTCAAGTTGGCGGAATCTTATTTTTTTTTTGCCTTTTTGGAAAGAAAACATGGTGAATAATGAAGAAATTGCTTCATACAAGCAATTTCTTCATTTTCAACAATGTTTTCTAAAGCTTTGTTTTTGAGGGGCGCAAAAAGGAGGGCTTGTGTGGAAATTGGTTAATAAACGTAATGTAAATGTCTTTAGCACAATCCCACACATTGACACTTTTTCACGCCCTTCAAGAAAATACTTTAGAAAAACGCTATGAAATATGAAGGAATTGCTTGTCACAAGCAATTTCTTCATTTTCCCCATTGATTTCTACTGAGTTATTTAAAATTCTATCAATTTGAAATTGTTGTCTGCAACTCCTTTGAATTTAAACCTAGTCTAAAATTTTGCCAACTGGTTATGGGTTAAGAGGGCATAGCAAGTTCTGGAGGCAGAGTGCCTTTCAATTTTGGGCAATTAGGCATTATGCAAATATGGTCTGGAGAAAAAAAGACAGGGAAACTGTGCCATTGTTTTTTCATGCAAAACTGTAATCAATCATTTTTTTCTGCCCCATGTAAGAAAGATAACAGACTGTTCAAAATTCAAAGAAGTGATCTGCTTTAACCCTTTTGATGCCCCTCACGAAAAAACAACTTGGAAAAGATTGTGTAAAATGAAGAAATTGCTTGTAACTAGCAATTTCTTCATTTTTACACATTTTTTCCACCCAGAAAATTGAAATAATCTTAAATTTCATAAACTTTAATTTGTTGACTGAAACTCCTTTCAATTTGGACCAGTCTAAAATTTTGCCGTCAGTAAATGGGTTCAGGTCTGCAAATAATGAAATCTATTAGGCAATATCCCTTTGATAACCTACATGAGAAATGTGTACTGGTAGTGGTTCCCACACTTCAAAATTTTAGTCTGATCCAAATTCAAAGGAGTTGCGGACAAACATTTCAAGTTTGTGAATTTTTAAACTATCTTTGTCTTTAATCCATTCCAACACACTGTGACGCCTTTTTGATGCCCCTCAAGAAAAGCAATTGGGAAAATATTTTGTGAAATGAAGAAATTGCTTGTAACAAACATTTTCTTCATTTTACACAATATTTCTTATTCAAAAAGTTGAAAAAAACTAATATTTGAATGACTTTAAATTGTCGTCTGCAGCTTGTCCTTTCAATTCCAACGAGTCTAAATTTTTGCCAACTGGTAATAGGTTGAGGATAGGAAACACGTAGCTAACCTTACAAGCAGTTGTCAGTCCAAATTCCAAGAAATTAAATACTATTGAGACTATATATATGCCAAAGAAAATGCTTAGAATCAGATATTTCCTAATTCATTGACCATGGATGATTCTTAACCCATTATCAGATGAAAAAAATTAAGACTAATCCAAAGTCAAAGAAGTCGAAGATGAAAATTAAAAAATTGATAGCAAACCTTGTAGATAATGTAGAAATTGCTTTTTTCTGAAGGGACATAAAAAGCAGGACTGTGTTGGTATGGGTTAATAGTAACTCCATTACACCAAGAAGTTGCTGGGGAGGAAACAGTCATTAGGTTTCTGGTTTTGTTTTTCTTCATAATCATCAAAGATATAAAGGTATCAAATTTCATCTTTTCCAGATCAAACAAAATGTTTCTATGACAACAATGGTCCAGTCACCATGGTAACAAAACCTTGTTCTTTAAGAATTAATGACAATCTTTGGAAAATCCATTATAATTAAAGAACGGGAGATAAGCAAACAACCAAAAGAGAGAAATATTTGCTGCTAATTACATCAAGAATCCATTTTCAAATTTTGAAATTTATCACTAGAACATCATTAGCTCTCATACGGAGGCACAAGGCATATTCAATGATTCTAAGTGATAAATGATGTGGGAAGGAACTTTTCTCTCTGTTTTCTGTGATTAAATCTTTGGCCCTTAGCTTTTCTGAAGCAGATCTGAAATGTATGAGTGATGAAACTTTGTTAAAGAGAAAGATTTCTGTTACCTTTGTGGTAAAGTTTTCTATTTCTTTAAATGATACTATAAATATTATACATGTACTCCATTTAGGGCTGCTGTCAAATATCACCATTTTTTCTGCTGAAATGTCTGGTAAACAAGCAACAATATATCTCATGATAAGGATCAAAGCATTACCAGAGATCTTTTACCAAAAGAGGAAATAAACTTCTTTAGAACATTAATCATTTTTCAATCAATATTCATATAGCTCATGTTTGAAGCGTAAACCAGAGATTCAACCCTAAAAAAATCTGAAAATATCCTAATTTGACCTTTAGAACTTTCTCTCTCACTCAGTCCTTTTGTAAAAAAATGTTTCTTTCTTATATGACAGATATTTTTAAAATCACTTTGAAATGTTGTCTGCATCCTCTTTATTTTGAACAAACCTTACATTTTTGCCTGATTCCAATACTAGGTATACATTAGTTTTTTATCCATTAAAATGATCGTCTGCAACTACTTTGGCTTTGGATGAGTCTTAACCAATCACAAGACGACAAAATTTAAGACTGGTCCAAATGGAAGGAAGTTGCAGTCAACACTTTAAAGTTGATGACATTTTTAATTTTCATGTCTGTTTTGGGCAGAATAAATTTTGGAAAATGAAGAAATTGCTTGTGACACATTGTGAGCAATTTCTTTATTTTCCTCAATGTTTGCCCAAACTATATTTTCTTGTGAGGCTTAAAAAAGCTTGATTGTGTGGATATAGGTTAAATTTTGTGGTTTGGTAAAGGTATTATACATTTTTTCCCAAACAGACTGATAAAAATAAACAGAAAGACACTAATTGCTTTTGCTGTAAAAGTGTGCGTTAAAAAATTAGCCCATTCCCACTCAGTGATGCTTTTTGACTCATTTTTTTTTACTGGAAAACATTGTGAAAAATGAAGAAATTGCTTGTCACAAGAAATTTCTTCATTTTTCACAATGTTTCTACCCAGAAAGTTGAAAAATCCAAACTTTGTTAAACTTGAAATTGTCGTCTACAACTTCTTTCAGTTTTGGCCAGTCTTAATTTTGCAGTCTGGTAATGGGTTAATTATTCTATGAGCCTTATTCTGTAGAAAACTCGGCTAAGAAATCATTTCCCAGAGACAATTTCATATTCAAATTACACAACCCAGGGATAGGTCAATTTATTCCTTGATAAATTTCAATTGCTTTCTGTTATTCTATCTTTATTGTTTTATAATGAAGAATCAACTTTGATTTAAATTGATAACAGCAAATTAAATGCAGTAACCGTCAGAAACCAGGAGCCTAGCTTTCCTAGCCAGCCACACAGAGATATGCATCACGGTAGTTTTATATGTAATCCACATGCAATACCCTCGTAAAACCTGGACTACGATTAGAATGAAATGTCACGTAATTATTCACTATAAGACGATATAAACAAGAAATCTATGTGTTAATACAAGCTAACACTATTTCATTTGAATATATGATTTTAGTTTTCAAGCTTTTGGTTGGCTGATCTTTTGAAAAAAAAAAATCCATACTTCTATGAACAAAATTTGTAGCATAAAATTTTTCTGCACGCTTGCGCTCAAAGTATATCCATTAATTTTTAGTTTAACCCTTGTCATGCTGTATAAATTATCTTACTGAATTGCTGTCAAATCAAAGGGCTGAGAGTACTGATAGATATTTTTGTTCAAAAATCAATATTTCTTTAAGAAATCAACCTCATAAACAACTCGAAAAGGAAAAGTATGAGCAGGAGGTGTAGACTAAGATCAGCCTGCACAAACGTGCAGTCTGATCTTAGTCTACACCTCCTGTCAAAACCAGAATATTCCGGGTTCAGCATGACAAGGGTTAATTTTTAAAATTCAGAAATAATAAAATATTTGCTTTGTTTTGCATTATTATATAAGAAATGAAATTTCTATGAAATAGTTAGGAGAATATGTTTTGTTTTCATTTAAGAGATGAAGAGAATATTTTTTGTTTTCATGGAGGTATGAACCGAAAAACCTAATCACACTGTATGAATACGCGAAGCGGATTCATGCATTGTGTGATTAGGTTTTTCGGTTCATACCTCCATGAAAACAAAAAATATTCTCTTCATTTCTTATAATTTAATAGCATCGAGCGAAAAATGCAACAACTTAACAAATTTTGATACCTTTTTGTAGTGAACTATTTTGTGCGGAAGCATTCAAACTAGCTGCGTACTCAAAATTTTGTTCATGGAGGTATGAATTAAATTTCTCGACCAATCAGATCGCTCGTTTTTGATAGACGAAGCTAACAATTAAATTATTGAGGTATGAACCCGAAAACTTATTCACACTTATGTACATGTATGAATCCGCTTTGCATATTCATACAGTGTATTTAACCCTTGTGATGCTGAATAAAGTAATCTCATTATTGCATTAGTATCAAAGAGCTGAAAGACCTGGAAAACTTGGTTGTAGTGACAATTTATTTTGAAAATTATTCTCATAACGATTTCTGCTTTGAAAGTAACAAACAGGAGGTGTAGACTAAGATCAGGCTGCACATATGTGAAGGCTGATCTTTATCAACACCTCCTGCAGAAACAGTAATATTCGGGTTCATCATGACAAGGCTTAAGTTTTTAGGTTCATAAATTCTCCTTATTTATTAAAACATTCAACCAGATGTTTTCTGAGAGAAAAAACTTACAAAACAAAAAATTCCATGCCTTAAATTAGGACAAAGCAATTATTTTGTCGTCTGAATTTCTGCTGACAAGCATTTGGTTTGCCTAAGAAGAGGCCATACTATTTCAAGTTAAATTATCTGTCTTCAATAACAACACAAATTATAGTATTAATTCATCAACTCAAACCACCCAGATGTCGGACACCAAGAGAATTTTAATAGTTAACTTTTTTGTCATGCTGAATAAAATCCTCTACAAAGTTGCATTAAAACAAAAGAGATGACAGTACTGAATGCAAAAGTTGTGGACCAAAATTTCTTCTGAAAATGTATCTTTTATACAACTCTGGCTTTAAAGGGACACACAGGAGGTGTGGACTAAGATCAGACTGCACATTTGTGCAGGCTGATCTTTGTCTATACCTCCTGCCAAAACAGGAATATTCCGGGTTCAGCATGACAAGGGTTGATGGTAGCCCAAACCTCATTGTAATGCTTGGCAAGCTAAAAGTAACTTCTGATGTTTAAGTTCTAACATTTCTTAAAGGTAAGCAAATTAGTATGAAGCTGAAAGGACATAAAATAGCCAAAATCATGACTAGTTCACATTTCTTTCTATGACAGAAGAAAAGTGTTAACCTATTAAGGCCCTCAAACAGTACATAATGATGATCACAGGCTTCAGCTCTGGACCATTAATTCTATAATCCTGTCATACGAAATAATGATCCTATTTATGGTCAGGAACTAGTATTGCAAGATCATCATAATTGTAGGAGTTAAAGGCTGTATGGCTCTCGTAGCAACAAAATTTCTGAGAGAAAGTAATATGGACTTCTTAGTTAAATTTTTCACAGACCCCACATTGAATAATTTCAGAATAGGCCAATTAGCTTTGCCAAACAGACAATACGAATACATTTCAAAATTATCTCAAGTTGGTAGCATAAAATAGTTTGAAATTTATTTTCGCTTTCCGTTCTGCATTATAGCTTTTCATGGCATGCGTATAGCCTATTTTGAAGTTATTGATAGAGGGTACTATAAATAATTTTAATGAATATTTTAGGATTCCTTTTGTTGTGAAACATTGTCCCTCGGAGAGCTATAAAGCCTTTAGTGATAAAAGGAAGAAGCAGATTTTTTCATTCCTCAAGAATGCAATTTATGTTAGGCTACAATGAATAATGCTTACAACAACAAGAACATATACATGTATAAATCAGTTACCAACCCTATAGGTACTCAAACAAATTTCAATCTTGACTTGCCTTTTGCTATAGATTTTTTATAAAAATATAAGGCATCTAAATTAAGTGTAAAAAATAATTGTCTCTATAGATAGTGCCAAAACAATAGATTAACCCATTCCCACTCAGTGATGCTTTTAGACCCTCCCAAGGAAAACAGCTTTAGAAAACATTGGGGAAAATTAAGAAATTGCTTGTCACAAGTAATTTCTTCATTATTCACAATGTTTTCTACCCAGAAAAGTGAAAAAATCCAAAATTAATCCAAAGTTCAAATTATTATCTGCAGCTTCTTTCAACTTGGACCAGTCTAAAATTTTGCTGTCTAGTAATGGGTTAATATTGATTAGAAAAAGATATGGTAATTTGGCATGCTTCCATTGCAATTCTCTCAGTCTCCATAAATAGTAACCCCCAAGTTCAAGACAATCATTAACCCACACAACAAAATTTTAGACCAGTCCAAATTGAAAGGAGCTGCAGACGACAATTTCAAGTTGATGTAATTTTAATTTTTTTCGTCTTTTGGGGTAGAAAACATTGTGGATAATGAAGAAATTGCTTGATACAAGCAATTTCTTCATTTTCCACAATGTTTTCCAAAGCTCTCTAATTGGGGGCGTAAAAAGGAGGGATTGAGTTGGAATGGGTTAAAGGGTTGTGGATAAACCTCATGCCTTAACCAATCAGAATAGTTATGATTCATAGCTAAACGAAAAACAATATCGGCAATTTCTCCATCATGAATAGCTCATTAAGTACCCTGGACTAACGGGAGAAAAACTGAGGTCACGATCAGATAGCTTAACATATTCCTAGAATCTCCTTCATTTTTAATGGCTCTCTTAGATAAGAATTTAACATTTATGAAATTATTAATAAAATTTTCCTCTGGGGAAAACAACAACAGCCTCAGGAAACACTTATGATTGGCTAACATACACTATTAATCCATTCCCAAACAACAAAATTTTAGACTGGTCCAAATTGAAAGAGGTTGTAAACAACAAAACAAAATTGGGTTTGAATTGAAAAATAAGTGTCATATGAGGTAGTAATCATTGTGGGAAAAGAAGAAATTGCTTGTTACAAGCAATTTCTTCTTTTCTCACAATTAATGTTTTCCATACCTATATTTCTTTGGTGGTGCATGAAAATGCAGGATTGTGAAGGAATGTGGTAACTAGTTTTATCAATGTTTTTACAATACATTGTCAGTTAATCTGAAAAAGTTAAAACTTTGATGACCTTTTTCTCATAAATTTTCATAGAGGTCCATAATGGTACCTCAAAGCTGTTTCAACTAGCAGTGAACAATAACATTTAACCCATTAAATACATCTAAGCCAGTGAATGTGTTAGAATGCATTTGCAAGAACTTAATTGACAACCCTCAATTGTATCTTATCTCAGCATGGTGCCACTTTACTTTAAAGAATCAAGGCTATAACTTCAAGACAAATGCCAATTTTGGGTTAGTCTTAGGCATTTTCAATGACAATAAAATCCACTGAGCATTTTGCCAATGAGCAAGGTGTGACATCAATCAATTGATCCCAATCCAAGTTTCAAGTTTATTTCAAAATAGATGCCCAATGTGCACGATAGCACAAACATGAGCCAACTGTACAAATTTTACAAACCAGCAACAGATTTTCTATATTTCAGAAAAGGCATGCTATAGATATGTAAACATAAGCCCAGTAAATGGGATTCAAAGCTTCAGGCTGCAGATGCTACATAGTTAACCCATTTCCACACAGTGATACTCTTGGACGCCCCTAAAGAAAAGCAACTGGGAAAACATTGTGTAAAATGAAGAAATTGCTTGCGACAAGCAATTTCTTTATTTAACACAATGTTTTCTACCGAAATAGTTTAAAAAATCTAAAATATCATCAAAACAAAAAATTCATCTGCAACTTCTTTCAACTTTGACCAGTATAAAATGTTGCCATCTGGTAATGGGTTAAGAAAATATGATAGAATGGACTTCTTTAACCTATTACCAGATGGCAAAATTTAAGACTGGTCCAAATTGAAAGGAGTTGCAGATGACAATTTCAAACATATCAAATTTTGATTTTCTTAACCTTTCGGGTAGAAAACATTGTGGATAATGAAGAATGCTTGTAACAAGCAATTTCTTCATTTTCCACAATGTTTTCCTAAGCTTTTTTCTTGGGGGCGTCTAAAAGTGTCATTGAGTGGGAATGGGTTAAAGATAGTGAACATATATATTCTGGAATAATGATATAGATTTTAAGTTTTGAAATTTGTAATTCCAACACCTTGAACAACACCGCACCAATGACCACAAGGTGGGGACAATAGCTCGATTGTTCCAAACAGCTGGGCTCTAAATGATATTTTGCTGTTCCCTGGGTATAAGTATTACAAATGGAGAGGACAACAATTTCCAGCATCTTGGCACAAGTTAAAGTGATTCAGGGAATTATCTACCAATTTCTTATTGATTTACTTTATTCCCTCTCTGATAGCAGAGGAAATTCTGAGAATTTCCCAGATAGTCTGTGATCTCCCTATACAGCCTATATATACAGTCTATATTTGAATGGGATTTAACCACACTTTTATCGGTATTTTTGTCATACCACTGCAATTGGAGCACCTAACCGTGAATTCCTGGTATTCTCACAACAGTACTACTATTAAACCCTTTCCGAGCATCTGGCTACCAATCCCACTTAGATTTACATTTATCAACCCTTTGGTGGGAGAAAAATGCTAGAAAGGATATTCTGCTTTGACCTAGGAATAGAACCCTGGACCTCCTGATTGAGAGTCCCACATGCTACCTAACAGTGTGCTATTGCTGCAGCCCTAAGTATGAATACTGGTGATCATATTATACGGAAAGCCCAGTTTCCTTTTACAATTATGGTTCAAAGTAAAAACCTTAAACCATTCCCACACAATCCTGCTTTTTACATCCAATAAAGAAAAAAAAGCTTTAGCAAATATTTATGGAAAATTAAAAAATTGCTTGTTACAAGCAATTTGTTCATTATCCAAAATGGTTACAACCTCAAAAGGCAAAAAAATAAAAAGATTAGGATGTCAAAAACCAAAAATTGTTTCACTATTTTTATTAAATTCCATTTCCTACAACACTCCTGTTATCCTGTTACCAAATGATAAAATTCTGAACTGTTCAAAATTGAAAGAACTTACAAACCACAATTTCAAGTTGATGAAATTTTTGAATATTTGGCCTTTCTTGGCAAAAAAATATTGTGAGAAATGAAGAAAATGCTTGTTACAAGCAATTTCTTCATTTTCCACATGTTGTACAAAGCTGCTGTTCCTTGAGAGGTGAGCAAGGTAGTATTGTGAGAGAATGGGTTATATGTGCACAATGTAACACAATTGAATTTTTTATTGAACAAAGAATATTATGTTGCATTAAAAGAAGCCATCAGTCATCTTTGAAGCAAACAACTCACAATGGAGAGGACCCAATCAGTTAGAATAATAGCGGGGAAGTTCCTAGCAAACACAAATGTTTGGATCATGATTGATTTTGACCATTGATTGCATTCGTATTATAAATAATATTAGTCTGATTTATGTCATTGATGATTCTTCAATTTGCTGTCAGGAAGGTTTTCATCTGGAGATTTGCCTCCCGCATATGATTCCCTGCCATAAATGTCACGTTTTGTGCCATTATAATCCGTTATTTGTCTTCCTAGTAAGGTTATAAAACCTGTCACAGCGCCATACTTCTGCAGCCTCAACTCCCATATGATTTGAACCATGCTGTGTTTTTTACAGAATTGATCTCCAGGGAAAAAATAAAAGTTTTTATTCTATTATTAGTCTTATACCTTGTCATGCTGAACCCTCATTATTCTTGCTTTGGCAGGAGGCATAGACAAAGATCAGCCTGTGCTTATGCACAGTCGTATCTTAGTCTATACCACCTGTTGGTCCTTTTTAAGCCAGAATTGGTCACAAGTTCTATGTTGGCCCTTTGATTTTCGTGCAATTTTTAAAGAGACTTTATTCAACATGACAAAGATTTATCTACTCAATATCATTTTTTCATTTACATGATTCAATCATGTTACATTTAGTTAGATAATTTCACAAAGTTGGCCTGAATAAGCAATCTCACCTTCCCCTTGATCCATTACCAGACAACAAAATTTTAGACAGGTCTAAATTCAAAGGAGTTGCAGACACAATATTCAGTTGAAGGAATCTTCATTTCTTTGTCTTCTGACATTGAAAATATTGTTGATGATAAAAAAACTGCTTGTAACAAGGACTTTTTTCATTGACCATAATATTTTCCAAAGCTTATTCGTTGTAGGGTCATCAAAGAAGTGTCATTGTGTGGGAATGGATTAACCCTTTCCCTTTTTTCGAAATTTTAGACTGCTCAAATTACAAAGAAGTTGCAGGCAACAATCATAAGGGAGTGCAATTTAAAACAAAACCATCCTATGTGGTAGAAAATAGTGTGAAAAAAGAAGAAATTGCTTGTTACAAGCAATTTCTTCTTTTTCACAATATTTTCTTAAGTATAGAATCACATTGACGTAATAAACAGTGACTGTACAGGAAAGGGTTAAGCAGACATAGAATACTGTGGTTGAAAGCCTGTTTCCTTACGAGAGATTTAAGCAAACATAAGTATTGTACAGATGACTTGTTTGTGACCAACAAGACAATATCAAATATATATGCTTGTTCAAGCAAATCGCATGATCTAAGTTTTTTTTTGACAGAAGCCATCAATATTCCAAAGCATGGATCTTCTTACTTTTGTGACCCAATCAATTGTTTGTTGATCAAAGCGGCCATCATGGACACTGACTGGATACAAACATTGGAAATGTTCAACATTCAATTTTCCGCCTTTACGAATTTTGCCACAAATTTTGGCATGGCTAGTTGCACATGTTAATGACCTCTAGAGGGCACTGTTTACTCTCAATTAACCTAACTGTACCAAGAAAAACATGCAGGATTAATGGACTCGATTCAACATTTCTTTTCCAAGCATGTTTAAAATGTTAAAACCAGCTCAAAATTAGAATATTGTAGAAAACACAAGTTAACTAGAATAAGTATAATACCCCTGCCCCTATATTTCATGTCACAGGGGCAGTAACTCTGTGATGTCTAAGAAAATCTAATTTTAACCCCCAATAGGGTTAAAAAAAAACATTGTGGATGATGAATAAATTGCTTTTGGTCTTTGAGGTGTTATATGGGAATAAGTTTGAATTATCTTTTACATGAAATCTTATTAAAATTAATTAGTCTGGTTATAGGTTATAGACATAAGAGCACCACCTACAGATGCCAATTTTCGAGTGCTTGATAATTGAGGAAAAATTCGAAGATTGCTCTTTTAATAGTGGACCTGTATTCAAAGTTTCAAGTGAATGAGCTTCGGACTAAGATTCAGGCCTGGTCTTAGCAATGCCTTAGGTTTTCGTCGAAAACAGACAAGCCAAAAAAGAACAACAAGTTAAGATCTATTTGTACAATGACCTATCCATCATGCCAAACAAACAGTGCATATGTTATTCGTGTTCTGTTCCAGACTCAGACTGGTGTCTTTACGTCATAAGATCTTGTTAAACATGCTAAAGTCAAATAACAAATAACGGTAACACTTCTTCTCCATAATATACAATCCAAGGTCCAAAATATGAAAAGCACAGATATCTTCTGAAAATTAATACCATAACCATTCTTGTTTGAAATGGACAGACAGGAGGTGTTGACTAAGATCAGCCTGCACTTAAATACAGGCTGATCTTTGTCTTTACCTCCTGCCAAAACCAGAATATTCTGGGTTCAGCATGACAAGGGTTACTTTTCATAAAATAGGTTAAATCAATTTTTTAAATGTTGTTGCAATATTCTAGTTTTTTTGTGTTTTTTTTCGTTTTCTTTTAATTTTCATTCTTAAACATAAAGGTTTTGAGAACTAGCTTATAAAATTCTATTTGTTTAAGTGAAGGTATTATAACATCAAAGCATTCTTCAATTATGCTGTTATGTTTTTGTCTCTTGAAACATAACAAATGCAAATAATAAGGAAAACCACAAATCCTGTGCTTAGATATTGAAGAAATAAAGCTGAGAGAAATATTGTTACAAAAAGTCCATAGTCTGTATAACGACCAATTATCCTTATTCTATAATGGCTACTATCCTGTATTAAACTAATTCATTAATTTAACCTATTGCCAAACCACACAATTTTAGACTTGTCATAATCGAAAGGAATTGCAGGTGACAATTTCAAGTTGATGAAATTCTATTTTTTTTGTTTGTAGAAAACATTGTTGAAAATGAAATAAACCTTTTTATAACCAATTTCTTCATATTCCACAATGCTTTCCTCGGGTATTTTCTTGAGAGGCTTAAAAAAGTTGGATTGAGTGGGAAAGGGTTAACAACTTTGAATTGTCATATGCATTTTTTTTACTTTAGGTCAGGACTAAATTTCGTTGCATGATAATGAGCTATAAGGCAAGTCAAAAGGTACAATATGATATACAGCACAAGTTGGCCAAAGATACAGAAGGGGCTGAATTATAAGAAGGGACTTTGACCCTTTACCAGACAGCAAAATTTTAGACTGGTCCAAATTGAAAGAAGTTGTAGACGACAATTTAATTTTAGTTTTTTTCAACTTTCTGGGTAGAAAACATTGTGTAAAATGAAGAAATTGCTTGTTACAAGCAATTTCTTCATTTAACACATTTTCCCAATTGTGTTTCTTGATGGGCATCCAAAAGCGTCACTGTGTGGGAATGGGTTAAAACAGTACCAGACAACAAAATTTTAGAGAGGTCCAAATTAAATGGAGTTGTATACAATAATTGGAAGTTCATGAAATTTAAATTTTCAATTTTGCTGGGTAGAAAACATTGTTTAAAATGAAGAAATCACTTCTTACAAGCAATTTCTTCTCGAATGTTTTTCTTAACCCGTTCCCACTCAGTGATGCTTTTAAACGCCCCCAAGGAAAAACAGCTTTGGAAAACATAGTGGAAAATGAAGAAATCGCTTGTTACAAGCAAATTCTTCATTTTCCACAATGTTTTCTACCCAAAAAGACAAAAACAATTAAAATTCCATCAGCTTGAAATTGTCGTCTGTAGCTTATTCAAATTTGGACCAGTCTAAAATTTTGTTGTGTGATGAAATGGATTTAGACCATTTGCTGTTCTACACAAGTGTTTCCAAATCTCCACTATATGTCATTTATTGTAGGAAGTCATTTTTTGTACAGGAAGTTTTCAAACATGTTGGGGCGCCATGTGTCAGAATAATAGCCAGCATATGTCTCGAAATTTACAATTGGATTTAAATTTGACTGCACATTAGGCTCCAAAGTGACAGTTAGCATGATCCATCCTAAATTTGCCCCTCTCACAAAATAATAGAGATATTTTATGCATTTAATTCTGTTTTTATCTAGATATAGAGACAGTACATTGTTGTTATACAGTCTTCCTTAAAATCACAAGAATTACCTTTTTTCATTTTAACCCATTCCAACACAATGGAATTTTAGACCAGTCCAAATTGAAAGGAGCTGCAGACGACAATTTCAAGTTGATGGAATTTTGAATATTTTCGTCTTTTGGGATAGAAAACATTGTGGATAATGAAGAAATTGCTTTATCCAAGCAATTTCTTCATTTTCCACAATGTTTTCAAAAGCTTTTTTGTTGAGGGGCGTAAAAAGGAGGGATTGAGTGGGAATGGGTTAAACCAGCCCAGAAATATTGATAATAAGATAAGGTGTGCTTTGGAAAATAGAGTAAATTTTGATTAGAGAGATATCAATTAATCTTAAAATGTAGTAAAGTAGTTTTTGGTATCTTTTAAATGCAGTAAAGTAGTTTTTGGTATCTTCTAAAATGCAGTAAAGCAGTTTTGGTTATCTTTTAAATGTCTTAAAAGATGATATTCAAAAAGTTTCCCATTTCCATGTCCTTGTTATCAAATTTATCAAATAGAAATATCATTACTGCTTAATCTATTGAGTTTTATGCCAGTGCTTGCATTTTATAAAATTTGTTTTAAGTTTCTAACTCTTTGGTAAAATGTTGATTCTCAGATGCTGTAAAACAGTGCCATGTTATCTTTTCAATTTTACTAAAAACAATGGTAATCTCTAAAATCTTCCCTCCCTAGGCTAGCAGACGAAAGTCTGTAAATCGGAAAAGAGAATCATTTTAACCAATTTTATTTTATTTTTATGATTGATGTTCGTTCCAATCATGAGACCTCCATATTGATCATGTCAGGGGAAAATACAAACAAGATAAAATATTCCAGGAAAATGTTTTTGAGAATGAAATTAAATATTAGAAAAGTTAACATACTACTCGTGTAAAACTATCCCTTTCACATTTTTTCTTTTGTATTTTAGACTGGTCCAATTTGAAAGCGGTTCCAGGCGACAATGAAAATTGGATGCATTTGAAACGAAACCATCCTATGCAGTAGAAAATGTTGTGGGAAAAAGGAAAAAAAATGTAGAAGATAATTTGAGGGTTATCCCATTCCCACACAACAAAATTTCAGACTAGTCCAAATAAAAGGAAATTACAGATAACAATTTAAAGTTTATGAAAGTTAAAAAATCTTTGTATATTAGATTAGAAAAAAAAATGTGGAAAATGAAGAAATTGCTTGTAGCAAGCAATTTCTTCATTTTCCACAAGTGTTTTCCAAAGCAATTTTCTTGAGGGCGTCAAAAAGCGTCACTGTATGGGAATGAGTTAATTGTGATACTGCTATATGTGTCTATGTAACAATTATAGTATCACAATTATTGTATAGACACTTTAAACAATATCATAATTTACCTTTAACCCATTCCCAGATAGCCAAATTTTAGACTGGTCCTAAATGAAAGGAGTTGCAGACGACAATTCAAAGTTTATGAAATTTTAGATTTTTACAACTTTTTGGGTAGAAAACATTGTGTAAAATGAAGAAATTGCTTGTTACAAGCAATTTCTTCATTTGACACAATGTTTTCCAAATTGTCTTTCTTGAGGGGCGTCCAAAAGCGTCACTGTGTGGGAATGGGTTAATATGCTCAGGACAAGATTTGGACTACAGACAGCATAAGAACAATAAATGGAACAGGACTCTTTCAAGAACTTTTTTTTTTTAAATTTAACTTACCTAAATATGTTCAGGTAATGACAGCATATGAAAGTAGAAAAAAGATACAAAGCATGAACAGATAGAAGGACATCAATGAAATAGTACACATATCAGCTATTGTCGCAGATAAATCCAGTAAACCCATAATCCATTACCAGACAACAAAATTTCAGACTGTTTCAAATTGAAAGGGGTTGCAGATGAAATTTTAAAAAAAGTTAGCGAAATTTGAGATTTTTCCAATTATCAGGGTAAGAAATATATACATTTTACTCAATGTTTTCCCAAATGTTTTTCTTTATAGGCATCAAAAAGTGTGAGAATAGATCAAAAGATGACCACATTTGAATTTAATGAGACCATGTTTAGGGATGAATTTTTTTAATTGGATGAAAAGGAAGATGATCTTTTTTTTACCAATGACTTTGTAGCCTTTTACATAATAATCTAATTTGTAACATGGCATTGTTTGACTCAAAAGCAAAGTTCAGGGCAGTCAAATTTTATTGTTTGATCATAGGTTAACGGGTCCTGCAATTCTAAGCTCATAGAAAACTGTATCGCTCCACAAGCCTGAAAGTACTGTTTTTGAGAAAATTTCAAAGGCTTCATGAATAAGATGAGAATTGCTTGTGATAAGCAATTTCTTCTTTTTCCACAATGTTTTCCAAGCTTCTTTCTAGAAGGGCATAAAAAAGCAGGTTTGTGTAGGAATGGGTTAACCTTCACATTATATTTAAATTGACAAATCACCACTGTCAATCAAAAACCCTATTGACCAATCAAAACTTTTCTTTAGACCAGAAGTGAATGCAGACTGTAAATAAACATATTTTACATATTTCCTAAAACAAAGTCTTTTATGACCTAAGTCAACCTGCCACATTGAAAGTTAGTGGGTGTGGCCATATTTCTGTCAAATGAACAGCCTGGGCATCATAGTTTATTACAAAGCCATCTTGGGAAAGGTCAAATCCAATTTCGAAAATTATCATTACACAGAAAATCCACAGTTGCTAGATCTCAGCTTGTGAAATTTCAAACCTAATTTTCACCACTGTTACAAATGTGTTATCATAACCTATAATCAGCAGGTTGCTTTTCTCACCCATATTCACAATTACCAGTTTCGGTCAAAATCCTTGACCATATGTTGTGTAGATATCACAGTTTTGATCATAAACCTTGACTGTATGCTGGGCACATTGACATTTTCGCTCTTGTTTTTTCACTATCTTTCAAATTTTCTCATGATTTCAATGTGACCACTGGAGTTAGTGCAACATCTTTAGACACTGTGAGGTTTATCCATCAAGGTCAATAAAATTTCTCAAAAGGTATACTTCAAATTCATGAAAGTAAATAAAGATATTCTATATAATATCACCCTCTTCACAATACTTTTAAATCAACACTTCTAAAGTTTACCCTGCATTGCTGCCATATTTCAACCCACTTAGGCACACATTCAAACAAACACTTTTCTACTTTGCCCCACCCCTGCTCTTCAGTATTAAATGGCATGAAAAGTATAGAAATTTTAAGGCCGTCTAGGGCTTTGAATGAATAATAATCAAGAAAGTGACAATTATAAATATATTGAAGAATTCGATAGAAAGTAAACATTGACCTAACATTCTTAAGGTTTAAAGGTCTGTAATATCATGACAAAGCTGAACGTAGCTGACCATTAGTTGAATAAATACAGAGATCTTACAGACGATTTTCATGTCATATTTTGGTGATATATACAAACTCTCATTTTGCAATGTGATACATCTTACATACCTAATTCAATTTCACACATGACCTCATGGGCTATTTAAGGAGCACATCAGAGACACAATAACCCACCTTTATCAACTTTAAAGTGAACCAAAGGATGTTTGTGAATTTACTGTGAAAATTAGTTTATTCAATTTAATATGTTCTTTTAAAACAGCCTGAATAACAATTAACCCATTCCCACTCAATCCCACTTTTTGAAAAAATAATGGTCATCTCAAGAAGAAGCTCTACAATTTCTACATTGTTTTCTACCATGAAAAATAGAGATATTTAGAATTCTGTCACTTTGAAATGTCAATTGCAACTTCCTTCAATTTGGACCAATCTAACATGTTAAAGCTACCAACAATAAGCCTCACATTCGATATACCTTTCCAACTATTTTAAGAATTTCTACACAATCCCCCTTTTTACCCTTTCACCAATGAAGAAAATGAAGTCAATGCTTGTTACAACAAATTTCCTCCTCATCCACAATGTTTTCTACCACAAAAGACACAATTTTCTAAAATCATTTAAATCAATTTTGACCAATTAAGAAATTAAAACTGGAAAGACATTTATTCCATGTCTCAAGATATTCATGCCATAAGTGTAGTGTCTACATCCCATGAAGGTTTTTCCACTGTCTTAGTTAAGTGAGCTACTTTCTTATCCCATGCGCCTTAATACCAAACTTGAAAGAGAAATCAGGGATGAAAACATTCTGTCTAAATATCAAGTCTTTTGAGATGCAAATGTGGCATTAATAGGTATTTCTAAGATTTGACCTAGTTACCTAGTTTTTGACACCACAAGACCAAATATAAAACTTGACCAAGTTATATGCAGACAAACATTCAGACCAAGTTTCAAGACATTTGAGATGAAAAAGTGACCTTTATAGTGCACACAAGGTTTTACTAAAATTTGACTCGTTGGTTTATAACTTTTTTCCCCATGTGACTGAATATCAAGACTTGAAGAAGGGCTCATGATGACAATCATTCAGACCAAGTTTCATTAGAGATTTGAGCCAAAATGTGGCCTCTTGTGTCACACAAGATGTTGATATACGCCGGATGCAGCTAGATCACAAAAGCTCTCCATGGGCATCTAGTGCTAAGGTGACCTAAAAGAGGGAATTTTACAAAGCCGAAATTGAAATATTTCAAACTATCCATTACCATTGATTGTGGTAGGGATTTCAAAAGCTTTGTGTACCCCATGAAATTAATGGTGTGCACCAGTATTTCAATATATGCATTTTGGAATTGTTTCCTTTGATGTCAAAATGCTTACACCACACATCAAAAGTTTATTCACCCTATTCAAAGCCCTCAAGTGCAGCCCATCAATCAATTACAGTTTCTCTAATATTATCCCATAACTTTTTATAACTAAATCTCTAGATTCTCATCTTAACCCATTCCCACACAGTGACGCTTTTGGACGCCCCTAAAGAATGACAATTAGGAAAACATTGTATAAAATGAAGAAATTGGTTGTAACAAGTAATTTCTTCATTTTACACAATGTTTTCTACTTAGAAATGTTAAAAAATCTAAACTTTCATACACTTTAAATTGTGATCTGCAAGTCCTTTCAATTTGGACTAGTCTAAAAATTTGCCGTCTGGTAATGGGTTAACCCTTGTAATGCTGAATAAAAATTGGTTTCATTTTCAATCAAAGCACTGAAAGTACTGGAAGTCCTTATAGAGGACTTGTATTTCTTTTGAAAATTTATTTCACAAACCAAAACCACATAAAAGGTACTAGCAGGTGGTGTAGACTTAGATTAGACTGCACTTATACCTCATGCAAAAACAGGAATATTCCGGGATCACCATGACAAGGGTTAAACCTATAAGATGATACAATTTTATTTCAAACAACAATTTTAGTTGATGAAATTTTTAAAAAATCTTTGTTTTTTGGGTTTGAAAACATTGTGTATAGCAAATAATTACAAGCAATTTCTCCATTTTCTGTGATGTTTTCCAAAGCTTTTGCCTTGAGAGTTGTAAAACAAAGGGATTTGTGAAACTGGATTAATCTGACAAGAATTCAGACTTGCCGATAACCAATATGATATGGATTTTGCATTTTTCCGAAAAGGTTTTTAACCCTTGTCATGCTGAACCCGAATATTCCTGTTTTTGCAGGAGTAATAGACAAAGATCAGCCTGCACATACAAGCAGTCTGATCTTTGTCTTCACCACCTGGATCCCCCTTTCAAGCCTGCATTAATTATAGTATGAATTTTCAAAATGAATATCAATCCACAACTAGTGCTTTTAGCCATTTGATTTCAAATAAATTCGGCAGAGGATTTTATTCAGCATAAATGGGATTAACTTGTGATTACAAAAAATTCTATCAGATGCTAAAATATAACTATCCCTGTCTGTCACATATTGGACCAAATAAAAGAAATTGCTTAACTTAAGGCAATAAACTGCAAATTTATCACCAAAAAGGTATGTAATAGACATTTTAATGGGAAAAATTCAATAGGATTACAGAAAAATGCAATTTGAAATTCATCTCCTATGTTTTTCTTAGGACACCTTGATACAAGCTTTTTAGGTTCCAATAACCTAAACCTTGTTTGATTACCAGATGGAAAAATTCAGACTGGTCCAAATTGAAAAAAAATTGCAGTCAAATTTTAAGCTTGTCAAATTCATGATAATTATTTTTTTCTTTTTTTTTTTGTCTTTTAGGGTGATGAAAAATTGTTTGTAGCAAGCAATTTCTTCATTGTCCACAATGTTGCCCAAGAAAGCTTTTTCATAAGGGGAATAAAAAACATTGATTGTAAAGGAATGGGTTAAACCAACGAAATACTTTTTTAGAGTTGCAATTGAATCAAAGAACTGAAAGCACTGCAAAGACTTTACGATCAAATCTGGCATAGAAGAGGCAAAAAGAAGGTACAGAGTAAGATCAGACTGCACATATGTGCAAGATAAGCTTTGTCTATACCTCTTGCCAAAATCAGGAATATTTTGGATTCAACATGACATGCGTTGAATTAACTTAACTCTAGAGATGATTGATGTTGGAACCACATCAATGCTGAGTGGAGGATTTGCACTTCTCAGTGGAGACAACATGTCATGCTGAACCCCGATATTCCCATTTTAGCAGGAGGTGCGGACCAGATTAGCCTGCACATAAGTGCAGTCTGATTTTGGTCTACATCTCCTCCTTGCACTTTTCCTGCCAGAGTTGTTAATAAAATTGATTTCTAAAAGAAATATTGATTTTTGAACAAGTTCTATCAGTGCTTTTAGCCCTTTGATTTTAAAGCAATTCAGTAAGGTAAATTATACAGCATGACAAGGGTTAACCCTTATTATGCTGAATAAAATCCTTATCTTAATTTGTATTACATATGAAAGGACTTAAAGCAACAAAAGAACAAGGTCAAATTAATTTTGGCAACACCTCTTGGTTGAAGGAGACAAGCAGGTAGTGTAGACAAAGATCAGACTGCACTTACATGCAGGCTGATCTTTTTCTATACCTCTCATCAAACCAGGTATATTCTGAATTAAGCATGACAAGGGTTAAGACACTATTGCAAGATATTTCAAAACACTCATCTTGGCAATTGATTATTTCAGGTAAATTTGAAGATGTATACATTGTAATTGAAAATATTGCTTAAAGTATTTATTAACCCACTCCCTCACAATGACGCTTTTGGGCGCCCCTCAAAAAAACAATTGAGAAAACATAGTGTTAAATGAAGAAATTTCTTGTGACAAGCAACTTCTTCATTTTACACAATGCTTTCTACCCAGGAAGTTGAAAAAATCTAAGATTTCATAAGTACTAAATTGTCGTCTGCAACTCCTTTCAATTCAATTTAGTCCAAAACTTAACCATCTGGTAATGGGTTAAATCAAAGGGGCAGAAATTTACCCCTCAAAGATGCAAAATGAATGATTGAGATCACCTGCAGTTTTGGTGGGGGTTATGTTATGAATTGAAATGCGAGCCATCTCTCTATTCAAAATGAGTAATTGTGTAAAAATGACGCTTTATGGGGATGTTAAAAGACATATTTTTTGTAATAAGGTTATTTTACACTGTTTGCATTCTGTCTACCTGATATGAAAAGTATTTCGACATCAATAAAAACTCGATCTGCCCCGTTCTTCGTTTTCAAAGCACAGCAGGTCCTGTTACAGTCCAATAAATTTTTTATGACGGTTAGATGGCAAGGTTATTACCTTTTCATTTTCACTCCCAAACAAAATGATGTGAATTTCATTTCGATAAAGTGTCAGCTTTTATATTGGTAGATATCGGGTCCTAGTTCAGAACCAGAATTCTATTGAGAGCATCCTTAACCCTTTCCTGGACAAACACGGGATTTTACGTTGCTTTAATTTTATACTTGAGAAAACATTGTGGAAAAAGAAGAAATTGCTTGTAACAAGCAATTTCTCCTTTTTCCACAATATTTTCTACAACATAGGATGGTTTGGTTTCAAATTATATCCAATATTTATTGTCGTCTGCAACCTCTTGCAATTTGGACCAGTCTAAAATTAAAAAAACAGGAAAGGGTTAAGCCATTTCCACACAATAACACTTTTTGATGCCCTCAAGATAAATTATTTGGAAAACATTGTTGAAAATGATGTAATTACTCATTTTTTTTTTTAAATCTATCAGCAAAAATTGTTGTCTGCAATTTCTTTCAATTTGGACCAGTCTTCAGTTACTGAGTTTATTTTTGGTACATTTCCCCACTTTAATATACAAAAACTTTACAACTGGAACTATGCAAAGATGAAATAGAACTACAAAAAATGAATTAAAAGGAGAAATTGCCTTGACAAGCAATTTTCTTCTTCTTTCACAATTTTTTCTACCTAATCATCAGAATATTTCAAACAGTGCCAACACAGTCCAACAGAATTAATCATGAATAATGAATGGTAAAAAGTCTTAAAATATGAAATTTTGGCCTCACCATTACCAGATGCTGATGTAACAGGAAATCCGATTTTGACAGGTTGTTAGTGGAAGCATTTCCTCAGCACAGGTTGATCTTTTTAGATAAGAAGGTATTTAAATACATTTTGAATGCAGATCAGGAAAGCAAGGCAATTTAAATGGATTATAACACATTACCAGACGGCAACATATTAGACTTGTCCAAATTGAATGGAGTTGCAGACGACAATTTAAAGTTGGTGAAATTTTAGATTTTTTCAATTTTCTGGGTAGAAAATATTGTGAGAAATGAAGAAATTGCTTGTTGCAAGCAATTTCTTCATTTTACACAATGATTTCCCGATTGATTTTTAGGGGTGTAAAAGAGTGTCATTGTGTGGGAATAGGTTAATCTGGAAGAGTAGTGACAAAGGAATTTCTATGATACAACATATCACTAAGCATTATTTTCTGTTGAAAAACTGTTTTCAACAGAGTTGGTTAACCCATTACCAGATGAAATTTTTTTAGAATGCCCCAAATTGAAAGAGGGTCCTGAACTGATGACAACTTCAAGTTGATGAATTTTTAAAAATCTTGATCCTTTAAGGTAGAAAACAATTTGGAAAATGAAGAAATTGCTTGTTATAAGCAATTTCTCTATTTTTCTCAACGTTTCCTGAAGCTTTTATCCTGAGGGGCATAAAAAAGCAGGAATGTGCGGGAATAGGTTAAGCCTTGTACATTTTGATAAAGGGTTAATCACATATAATCATGGATTTCAGATTTCTAAGTGATTACATCCTATTACATATCTATTGGACTAACAAATCTATTTATCTAGTCTTAGGTTTGATCCCTCCACAGCTGGAAGTAAATCCTTATTTTCTACATCATTTAGATAGATCTCATTATGGTACTTATGACATACATGAGATTGTAGCTATAGATGCTCTGCCATGCTAACAAGATCATTTTGAAAAATGAACAAAAATAGCCAAATTTTGAGGAATAAACTTTGTCCTTGCCAGAAGACCTCCAAAAATGACATCATCAGACGATTGAGTTAATTAATTCCATCTATTGAGATGACATTAAGTTTCATATCTAGAATGGTACTGCTTGACCTCTGATACTAACAAGATGTTCTCTGGATCTTTGGAAAGAAATCCTGCGTAGATAAAAAGTAATGGTTCTCGAATGTCAAATTCTGCTATTAGCTGAATTTTCTCCCTTTACAGGACAAGCTATTGACCAGCAATTTTTCCCTTTTCCAAACTGTTTCTTGCCTCATAAAGATACTTAATTCTTACCCTACACTCCCTTCGAAAGTCGTCTTCTTTCAATCAGACCAGTCTTAATCTTGTCTTGAATGGTCATGAAATAAGTTCCTTGTTTATTTGATATTACAAATGTTTACTACCCAATATAGACTTGTTAGACCACTAGTCTACTCACTGATTAGTCTGTAGGGTAGGATAGAAAAGCACCTGTCTAAATAAACAGTGATGTTATCTGTGGCCTTCTCAAACAAATAAGCCAGTAGATCAATCAGATTAGCCCATTAGGATGAATTACCTCCCTTTAAGATCAGATGTGATAAGATAGCTTATCTATGACAGACAGCAAAAGAATAGAAGTGAAAAGTGCCTGGAAAACTGTAAGTTAATTGTGGAGTGACCTCTCTTTTGTCTTACATGAAACCTACAATTGATTCTTCTTGTTTCATTACCCATTACAAGAAGACTACATTTTAATAGACAAGAACAAAATTGAAAGCAGTTGCAAATCATATGAAGTTTTCATTTTCCAATAAAATTCTTCTATCTCTATATATACTGTTATTTCTTAAGGTTACAAAAATGTTGAATCTCGAACTTGAAAGAGGTTTACACTATATGTCTTGCCTCTTCAAACAGTGCCAGAATAAAAGGATGCTGTTCTCTTCGCATCCTGTTCCTTCAAATTCAATGAATTGACTGAATTGGGTTAGAGGCAGCTTTGACATCATATTGCAGAAGCTAGAGCACCTAGCCATGGGTCTCTGCTATTCTCACACCAGTACTATCACTACATCCTTTACAAGCTAGGTTTAAGAATATCTACTCTTGGATGGGGAACAAACTTCTAACTTAATGCCATATGGAAAATTGAAAGAGGTTAGTACAAAACTATTGTAATAATGCTTCAAATAATTCTCCTTGTACAATGGTAACATACGCTAAAAGTGAAATACGAACATAATGATGGATGCATGAGAGTTGGTAATTCAAGTAAGCTGATTTCAATTTTTTCTATGTAATCTAATATTGATGTGATGTCATTTAGGTACAAAACCAGACAATCACCAGTAAAACATGTTGTACCTTATTCATCATTCCAATTTTTCTATTAACCCATTTACACTCAATGACACTTTTAGACACCCCCTCCCCCCAAGAAAAAAAGCTTTGGAAAACATAGTGGAAAATGAAGAAATTTTCATGAAGGGCATCAAAAGAGTAGAATTGTGAGGGAATGGGTTCAATAATATCAACAGGGTTACAAAAAATTCAAAAATAGATTCAACTTGACATTATAATGTTTAATGTTTTTAACACGCGCTTTAATTCTGATGTAATGCAAACAGCAATTTCAAATACATTAATTCTCTTATTTGTCTTCATCTTTTTCAACACAGTGTATTCCAAGCTTTTGTACCAGAGAGTTGTAAAGTTACCCAGAATTCATCCATAGCGCATTGAGGGAAGGTTGGTAAATGTTATCATGTGGCATTGGTAATTGGTTAATCAGGCAAAACTGCAGTGTTAATTAGGCAAGACCTTATTGGTCAAAATAGATGAGAGTCTGATTGTAGTCCCTTCACAGAACAAGACTTGTGCCCTGGTGGATGCTGAGGTCTAGATATGAGGGGATAACAACATTCTAAAATTGTTATATCTCAACAAAACCCTATGTTATGGGTACTCAATTGAATCATCTTTACTGGATGATTCAAATGATTACAGAGTTTATGCCAGTATTCGTGAAATATCGATATCTATAATTCTAAATATTTTTAGTCAAACTTTCTGTTCGAGTCATTGAGTATGGCCAGCCGCGAGTCAATTTTCCTACATTTGATACTTCCGTTTCAATTATTATTATACCCCACCATATATTAATAATAAATTTCACTCTAATATGTTAAAATTCAATTAACAGTAGTATATGTCTTTCTACTTATTCCTAATTTTCCTTGATTAAAAAACAAGAGGACCATGATGGTCCTAAATCGCTCACCTGAGGCATCCGCAAATTACAGTCCTTTTTTGTATAATAATTGAGCAAAATAAATAAAACACATATAAGATTTTGGGCTTTGTACAAAACAATCCAGTAATGCTTTCCAAAAAAATCAATGCCTTTGGCTTTATAGTTTAATCCATTACAAAACTATCCCACAATTTGTCACCCTCAGGAAAAAAAGGTTTAAAAAAGCATTGTGAGAAAGGGAGTGACAAGCTATTTCTCCATTTCTATTTAAGAAGTCTTTCAATGTGATTTACGCAATTTTTGACCCCTGGAGCAGAGACATTTTTTATCCTAAGAGCATTTTTTCCTATAACATAGTACAAAATTATTTAGTCATGCTACATACCAAATATGAATGCCCTTCACCATATATTTCAGAAGAAGAAGTCTTTCAAAGTTGCTCTAATTGGATGTTTTCCAAACTTTTGGACCTATAGGGCAGTGCCATGTTTTATCCCAGAGCTAAGATTGTAGCTAACATGGTAAAGAACCATCTGTACATGCTATATACCAAATATGAATGCCTAAGACTTTGTAGATTGGGAGGAGAAGACCGTCCAACGTGGTCTAATTGAGCATTTTTACGAACTTTGGACACCCAGGGCAAGGGTAACCTACAGGCATAATTTTAATCAAAATTGATAGATAACAGCCAGGCTAAGCTACAATCATAATATAAATACCCTCCACCTTAAAATGAAGATTTTTTTTAACCTACTCAAATTTTACTTTTTCCCAATATTTTGACCTCTAGTGCAGGGCCGTTTTTGACCCTGGGAGGACAACTTTAAGTGACATAGTACAAAACTATCTAGTTATGCTACATACCCAATATGAATATCCTAGACTTTATAGTTAAAGAGGAGAAGTCTTTTGAAATTGCTATAATTAAGCATTTTTCCAAACTTCGGACTTCAGGGGTGGGGTCATTTTTGACCCAAGAGATTAAATATTTTAAAACTTGGAAGAGAACCATATGATTTAGCTCTATACAAAATATAGTGGTCTTTGGCCTTGAAGTCTATGAAAAAAACAACAACAAAGATTTACTAAAATTTCCCATTTTCATATGCCGCGGTTACAACATTTTTTCACGGAATGAAATTCTTTTAACAACTTTTGATGAGCTTCATCCAAGGAACATCCCTGCAAATTTTCAGCTTGATTGGCCTACTGGTTTAGGAAGAGAAGATTTTTAAAGATATTTAAAGAATTACTAAAGATTCCCATTTTCAAATGCCGCGGCAACCAGAGTTTTTGATGGAATTAAATTTTTTTAACAACTTTTGAAGAACTTCACCCAAGGAATATCCCTGCAAAGTTTCAGCTAGATTGGCCCACTGGTTTAGGTGGAGAAGATTTTTAAAGATATTTAAAGAATTACTAAAGGTTCCCATTTTCAAATGCCGCGGCAACCAGAGTTTTTGACGGAATTAAATTCTTTTAACAACTTTCGAAGAACTTCACCCAAGGAACATCCCTGCAAAGTTTCAGCTTGATTGGCCCACTGGTTTAGGAGGAGAAGATTTTTAAAGAAATTGTTGACGGACGGACAGACGGACAGACGGACAGACGGACGGACGGACGACGGACAACGACCGATCACAATAGCTCACCTCGCACTTTGTGCTCAGGTGAGCTAAAAAAGTAAATAGGCAAAGACTTTTATTATTAGCCTTTAAACCCATTCCCACACAACAAAATTTTAGACTAGTCCAAATTCAAAGAAGTTGCAGACGACATTTCAGTTTGTTAATTCTAAAAAATCTTCTTTTGGGGTAGAAAACATAGTGGATAAGGAAGAAATTGCTTGTCAAAAGCAATTTCTTCATTTTCCACAATATTTTCCATAGCTTTTTTCTTGAGGGGCTTATAAAGGAGGGATTATGTGGGAATGGGCTAATAACAATCCAATACTGTTACACAGCTCAGGCTACTATGCCATAGAAAGTGGAGTTTAAGGAGTTTGTACAGCATCAGTTTCCCAATCAAACGGTTCTAAGTTTGATTCCTGGGAGTAGCTATCAATCTTGGTTCTACATTATCAGCCTGAGTACTGGTGTTATCTACACCTTCTTTGACTTTGGGCTAGTCTAAAATTTTGTGGGCTGGTGATTGGATAATTGTAATCTTTCCACCCTGTTACTTCAGTCTTGTTAGCCTGATAATTATACACCATTGGGGAATTCTTCTATTACAGAACAGCATCATTTAATGAGGTGTGGTATGCAACTGCAGGTCTAACAGATATCTCAGGGGTCTGCAGTACTAATTGTCTGGTAGGCTGGCATACTTTGCCATCTCATTAGCATACAGTCTGGACAGGTTACCTACCATTATCTAAATTTAACCTGATCCTGACCTACAGGATAAAAACTATTTTCTTGAGGGACATAAAAAAAGAGGGATAGTGTGGGAATGGGTTTACCAACACATCTAATATCGAATGCGGGCATCCATCAGTCATTAAGACGATAGTAATTGATCAATCGTGAATGTCAATTAATACCATTTTAAATTGAAGCGGAACTTCCTGTTGGAGTCAATGGGCAGGCCCATCAGAGTAAGTGGGCAGGGTCAGCGATAGGTCAATTGAATGGAAAGCCAAAAAGCATATTAACTCTTGTCATACTGAAGAAAGTCCTTTTTACACAATAGCATAGAAAACAAAGGGCCATAAGCACTGGAAGAACTTAAAAGTTGTGGGTTGTTGTTTCTTTTAGAATAGGGACAAGCAGGTGGTGTAGGCTAAGATCTGACAGTCCATATGTGCAGGATGATCTTTGCCTATACCTCCTACAAAAAAATAAAAAAAATCCAGGTTCAGCATAACAAGGGTATTATATACTGAGACCTAGATACCTATGGCTGTTTAGAACGCTCTGTCAACAAATCCTACACTGCAAAATTCTCGAAAATGTCCTATCAAGGATCAAACAGTTTGTATTTAGGGCAAAGGAAGTTCAGAAAAAATATCCCATCTATTTTAACATGTCCTTGTAAATTGTTTTAATTTGATTTTTTCAGTGATCATAATACATCAAACACAAAACTAAATAATGTTGGACCTAATGACTCATTTAATACTTCATCATTTTAACCCTTTCCCGTTTTTTTTCTCTTTTTTTTTTATATTTTTGACTGGTCCAAATTGAAATAGGTTGCACAGGAGAATGAAGATTAGATGCAAGTTGAAATAAAATCATCCTATGGGGTAGAACATATTGTGAGAAAAGGAGAAATTGCCTGCTACAAGCAATTTCTCCATTGTCCAAAATGTTTTCTCAAGAGAAAAATCACAGTAGCTTAAAATATCCTTATTTGTACAGGAAAGGTTAAATTACTTGTATTACATTCTGAATGCTTACCTCAAAAATGGCGTAATTAAAGGCTTGTTTCAGTTGTTACTTATATCATTGCACAACAATGAGAATTGTTTCATGTACCTATGCTTCCAAATTGGTAGCTTCCTATGAAAGATATTAACCCTTTCCTGTTTTTCAAAATTATAGTCTTGTCCAATTTAAAAGAAGTTGCAGACGACAATTAAAAAATGAGTGCAATTCGAAAAGTCGGGTAGAAAATATTGTGGGATAAGAAGAAATTGCTTGTTACAAGCAATTTCTTCTTAATCCACCATATTTTCTCAAGTATAAAAACTCAGGGACGTAAAATCCAGGGATTAACCAAGAAAGGGTTAAACCCATTTCCAGAAGACAAGATCGTAGACTCATCCAAAATGAAGGAAGCTGCAGACATCAAAATTTCTCCAAAATTGGAAAATAAGTGACAAATAAGGTAGATAGCATTGTGAGAAAGGGAGAAATTGCTTGTTACAGGCAATTTCTCCTTTTCCCACAATGTTTTCTATGATGATATTTCTTGGGGCACTTGAAAGTTTTATTGTATGGTAATGGACAAAGAAGTAACTTTTTTAGCTCTCCTTAGCTGTCAAATCGGACTGTAAGGCCTGCCAGCATTGATGTCACTGTGGGATACGGAATATACACCTGACACGTAAACAATGACTGATCTTGGCCCCTAGACATAAAATGTCTTGATATATCACTTCATTTGTTACATCATTATAAGACACAAATCGTGCGGAAATTCATTTCGTAATAGATTAAGTGCAGTGCATTGAAAAATTGCAACTTTATGCAACTTAATTATTCTATCTTAATATATCTTGAAAACAAGACTTTATCCTGTCTGCACATATTGCAATATCAGGAAGCATACAGAAATAAAAATGACATATTTTCCATTTTCCCCTCTAATTTTCTCTTCAAAATTGCTTCAAGGTAAATCTCACATATTTCTATGAATCTTCTTTTTTATTGAAATAAATTATCAAACAAGATTGTGTAAGATTTTGCGTTATACTGAAAGAGTGAAAAATCACAAAAACTATCTGATTGTAAGCAAATGCTTTTAGATATCCTAATCAGATAAATCATTGATGCCAAAAGAAAATACTTGCAGGAAGATCTCAGATGATTAAGAACATTTTTAGATGATAAAGCATTTTGCAGATTTTAATAACAGTTATCAGAAAGTTCAGTTTGAATTCTATTTGTAGTAAAGTCTCTTTGTAGTCATTGTTTAAGTCATGCAGTAGGTTGTATGACAAAGTGTTTCTCACAGCATACACCAAAAATGGTGGTACTGCCATGTCATATCAGACAAACATTGAACAATAATTATTCTTCCTGGAATTTTAATCTGAATCTAATTACAAAAGACAAATAAGCTTCTGGAAACAAGATACTGTTGATGCTTAACATTATAAGCTATAAGAATGTTTGGTAATTACCCCTTGTCATGTAAAATTATCTTACTGAATTGCTGTATAATCAAAGGGCTGAAGGCACTGATGGAACTTGTTGTTCAAAAATCATTTAGACCAAGGTCAGGCTACACTTATTAGCAGGCTGATCTTGGTCTACACCTCCTGCCAAAACCAGAATATTCCAGGTTAAGCATGACAAGGGTTAACTTAAAATAGGATGGTACCGGTGATTTGAATCTTTTACAATTACTCACTTTGAAATAAAGATTAGTTATCTTTTAAACTTCCAACATGCCAACTGCCCCCTGTTTAAGCAGACTAAAGGAAAAATCCTTTGAAAATTATTTTAAAAAATCAGAATTTATCCAAGAGGCTTAATCTTAAACCGAATAATTTTCAAACTAACTTTTAAGAATCTTTCAGTTATTACTTGTGTCCTTACGTGTATCCAGTAACAATTGGGCTGTAGGGATCTAAAACATAATTTGTCCAAAAAATTATATCCGAACTTGCAAGCTTGACATTCAAAGAAATAACTTACTTTATTTAACCCATTCCCACATGATAAAATTTTGGACAAGTCCATATTCAGAGAAGTTTCAGACAACGATTGCAAGTTCATGACATCTTTCAAAACTTTGATTTTTTGTAGAAATAAATTTGGATAATGAAGAAATTGCGTGTAACAAGCAATTTCTTCATTATCCACAATATTTTCCTAGACTTTCATATCAAGGGGCTTTTAAAAGTATCATTGTGCGGGAATGGGTTTATTCCCTGTCATGTCGAAAAACATCCTTTTCAAAAACAAAATACATAGCATACAGCACTGAAGTCTTGATTTTGGATCGACATTTCTTTAAAAAAAAACCATTTCATAACCAACTCTGGTTTACAATGGACAAACAGGTGATGTAACCTAACAATTGATGCATGTATGTACAGACTCAATATAATCTAATTCACATGGAACAGAAGTGTTATCTTGATGCAAGAACTGAGCAAAAAAGTACCATAAAACAATTCCCATACAATGACGAAAAAGTTGTCAGACCTAGCTGGGATTTAAAGCAGAAGATCAGTTCATATCCCCCTTTTATACCAAGTAATATCCCTCTTTCATACAAAAAGCTCATCTATATTGGTCTGCATTTCAATGATCCATGGGGCAATAAAATGTCTATATCAGGAAAGCATACAAATTTGGCTGTAAACAGCTATTGGGACATATAAATCTTAAAGATTCAAGGGTTATCTAACACAGAATCATAATGTGTACACAGACAAAGTTCTTACTTTCAACAAAATTGATTGATTGATACCACTGAATATAGAAATTATGTGGAAATAAGTAATTTCTTCTTTTTCACAGTCTTTTCTTAAGTATAAAATCACAGTGATGCAAAATGCTGGATTCATACAGGAAAGGGTTACGTCACAAGCATAAGAAGTTAAAACTAACATCAATTCTTTCCTGTCTTTAATTAAATATGAGCAATTAAAGAGCCATTAATAAACTCATTTTAATTAAACTATCAATCTTAATTCATGGTATTTTTTTCGTAATTTACTGACATTACAAATCTTTCCAACATGGAAAATAGCTCACACATTTCTGGAAATTTGGATGGGAAATTAAGTAATTTTTCATCTATATATTAGAAGTTATCACTCAAGTCAAACCACTCAAAACAGCTAATTTTAGTTTTTGATAAATCTGGTAGACATGAAGCAAATTGGGGAAAATTTTCCTTTAACCCATTCTCACACGAGACAATTTTAGACTGTCCCAAATTCAAAGGAGTTGCAGACGACAAATTAAAGTTGATGAAATTTTTGTGTGTGTGTGTGTGTGTTTTTTCAACTTACTTGTAAAAAAAATATTGTGGACAATGAAAGAATTGCTTGTTGTTCTTGAGGGGCATCCAAAAGCATCACTGTGTGGTAATGGGTTAATGAGGAGTTTTTTTCCTCTTAGTAAGGGTTATTGAGGGAGCTTGTAAATGTACCATAAACTCGGAAAGTAAGAGGAAAGGAAAATGTCGAGGAAAGTAATTTACTGTAGAATGTAATATACCATAAAGTCATTAATATTTGCAGAGGAAAAAGCTTATTTGGCAGACTGGGTTACTGATTACTTTTTTGCCTCTAAATCTTCCAAGTGCATCACATCAAACCAACCTACATAATTTAAAAACTTCCAGTATTTCTACTTATATAATTTTCTTTTTTTATGGTATTTTTTTTTAACACATTCCCAGATGTACACAATTTTAGACTTGTTCAAATTGAAAGTAGTTTCAGACGTTAATTTAAAGTTGATGAAATCTTATCTTTTTTCGTCTCTTGGATAGAAAACATCGTATAAAAAAATAAATTGCTTTTCACAAGCAATTTCTTCATTTTACAAATGTTTTACTGACTCTTTTTTCCTGAGGGGCGTCAAAAAGAGTCACTGTGTAGGAATGGGCTAATTCCTGATACAAAGAAAAACACTGTGCCATCAAGACTCTTTCAAACTTATTTAAAACCAAACCCCACTCCAACACCCAATTTTGTGACCCCAAGAAAAAACATGGAAACATGTGGAAAATAAAGAAATTAGCTCATTTAACCCATTCCAACTCAATCCCTCCTTTTTACACCCCTTGAGAATAAAGCTTTGGAAAACATTATGGAAAATGAAGAAATTGCTTGTATCAAGCAATTTCTTCATTATCCACAATGTTTCCTATCAAAAAAGACGGAAAAATTCAAAATTCCATCAACTTGAAATTGTCGTCTGCAGCTTCTTTCAATTTGGACCAGTCTAAATTTTGCTGTGTTGGAATGGGTTAAGCACATACCAATTTGCAATTTCTACATTTCCCTTGATGTTTACAACCTTAAAAATTTCTAAAATTTTCTAGTCTGGTTATGGGTAGTGTTTCTGTTTTGGTAGAATGCAATTATCCCATTCACATTCAAGACTACTTTCTAATCTTCATCCACTCAAAAATAAGGATTTGAAAAAATAGTGAAAATGAAGAAATTGCTTTATCATCTACCAAAAAACCCAAAATTTCTTGAAACAACTTGAAATTTTCATCTGCATCTTCTTTCAATTCGGACTAGTCAAAAATTTTGTCTTCTGGTTAATTAGGCACACTTTATCACTTGCCTCAAGTCAATATGTTGATTATTCCATTACCACAGAACAAAATTTTAGACTGGTCTAAATTGAAGAAATTGCAGATGACAATTTAAACTTTATGAAATGAAGAAATTGCAAAATGCTTACCAAAGCCTTTTTCTTAAGAGGTGTCAAAAACTCATTGTGTGGGAACAGGTTAAATTTTCGTCTTTGCTCTTTATGCGATTTACATCCAAGATTCATTTACTTTAATTAGACTTTACTCAAGTTTGTGATTTGTTTCCAAAATGTTTTCACATAAATTCTTATGACAATTATTCTTCAGGCAAAAGAAATGCCATCTTATGAATATAATGTCATTAAATATACAGAATTAATTAAACAAGGCAATTTCTAGGCAATGTCCCACTATCAGACACAAAAAAATATCAGCAAATACATAAAACTAGAGCAATATAGTGTGATAACACTTATCTACGTCAAAACATTTAATTAAATCGTCCTGGTAGTGTTTCCAGGCATTCTCAGAGATTTTCTTTGACTTATTCCAAAGCTGGAACAATCAGGATAGTGTCAACAGAGTAATCCTGGGAAGCTGAAGTATTTACAGGACTTGATGGACTTGATTTTCTGCAATGTTTTCAACCCAGAATGTTGAAATAATCTAAAATTTCATATACTTTATTAACCCTTGTCAGACATGCTGAATAAAATATTCTTTAGAAATTGCATTAAAGTCAAAGGGCTGAAAGTAAAGGAGGTACTTATTGTGGGTAGATATTGTTTTGAGAATTGATTTCATGAACATTTCTGGCTTAATAGGGACAAACAGGTGATGAAGACTATGATCAGACTGCACATATGTGCAGGCTGATCTTTGTCTATACCTCCTGCCAAAGCAGTAATTTTCCGCATGACTAGAGTTAAAATGTGGTCTGCACCGTTCAATTTAGTCTAAACTTTGTCATCTAGTAAGATATCCTTTATTACATGTTCCTTAAATAAACCTGGCTAGGCAAGAGGTTATGCTTAACCCATTACCAGATAGCAAAATTTTAGACTGGTCCAAATTGAAATTTGCAGATAACAAATTCAAAGTTCAAGAAAATTTAGATTTTTTCAACTTTCTGGGTTGAATACATTGTAGAAAATGAAGAAATTGTTTGATACAAGCAACTTTTTCATCTTCCACAATGTTTTCCTAATTGTTTTTCATGAGGGGCATCAAATAGTATAATTGTGTGGGAATGGGTTAAAAAAGATTATCTGCATGAAAATTGCCATTTTGTACACAAAACGAGCATATCAATCTACTATGACCATCATCAGTACTTTCATTACATTGATTTAATGAAGACAATTACCAATTGCTACCCTTGTCATGAGGAACAGCCATGGAATGTTCCTGTTTTGGCAGGGGACATAGGCAAAGATCAGCCTGAATATATGTGCAGACTGATCTGAGCAGGCAACACTTGCCTTGTAATGATCGACTAAGGAGAAAAAAATAAAGAGAAACTACAAATCCATGCTAATCAGCTTACAGTCTCCAAAAAATGTTGGAATTATGACAAGATAATGTGGTATTTTAGGGGGGATCATTTTTGATAAATTACACAGTATCTTTTCTGACCTTTATCTAAATAGGAAATTGCTAATGGACCATTTAGGACTTGTTTGGTGCAACTCAGTGCCCCCACATTTTTGAAATCCTATTAACCCTTGTCATGCTGAGCCCAACTGAATCCCATTTTGGCAGGAGGTCTTCACAAGATCTGCACAGACCACTTGCCTGTACCTGAAAAGCTATATTTGTTTTTAAGATAAATTTTCAAAAGAAATATTAACCCAAAATAAAAGCGTTCCATGTTTACAGCCCTTTGATTTTAGAGAATTAAAATTCAGCATGACAAGGTTTAACCCTTTCCCTTTTTTTTGAAATTTTAGACTGGTCCAAATTGAAAGAGGTTGCAGATGATAATGAAAATTGGATGCCATTTGAAATGAAACCATCATATGTGGTAGAAAATATTGTGGAAAAAGAAGAAATTGCTTGTTACAAGCAATTTCTCTTTTTCTCACATTTTTTTCTCAAGTATAAAACCACAGTGACGTAAAATCACGGGTTTATACAGGAAAGGGTTAATTTTTGTTTGTATTCAAGGAGTTTGTGTAGAGATCTTGTAAGAGTCCATAAAAACATAGACCCTTCAACAGTTTCAGTTACATCTTTGAAGCTGGTGCACCTAGCCAATGCTTCCACGTTTCATCTATTGTGGCAGTAAAAAGACAAGTATCAATGTGATCTAAGTTCCAAGCTAAATCATTGTCCCGTTGGATAGATGCATTCACAATAAATCACGAAGTAATGGCTGTTGATCAAAATTAAAGAATTCAACAGGGCGTCAGGAATTCCCATGTTTCCACCTTAAGAACAAGTACAATTTTCAAGGTCACTCATCCAGGGATAAGTAAATACCAGAGCAAATCTTAGAATGGTACAAAATAGATCATCCTTATGTTTATATTGAAGGGCAGAAAATATTGTTGTTAATGAAGAAATGCTAGGTCATTATCAAAAATGTCATCTCAAAATTTATCAATTCATTTTTATGTGGACAATTTCATTTTGATTCTGGACAATGTAGAAAAATTAACATTATTATTATTGGTGCTTGTGCTATTTTTTCTTTTGTAAAAAAGTCCAAGAAAGATAAAGCATGTAATTTATCATTTTTGTGGCTCAGACTGGCATGCATTGAGAAAATATGACATGTTTGCGCATACTTTATATCAGATTAAATGGCTTTTATCTCCTTATTTCAGTGCTAAACTTCATTGGAAATTATGTAGAATTAATGCAAGATATCTTCAAATTTCTTATAAAAGCCAAAAATTTCTGCATGTCAGGATATAATATTCTACATAGTTTTTCTGTTTACGACAATCCCTTGTTTTTACGTCCTTGTAATTTTATAGTTAAGTAAATATTGTGGGAAAAGAAGAAATTGCTTTAAACAAGCAATTTCTTCATTTCCCACAATTTTTTCTAACCTCTAGGTTGATTACTTTTCAAATTGCACTAAAACAAGCAATTTCTTCATTTCCCACAATTTTTTCTAACCTCAAGGTTGATTACTTTTCAAATTGCACTAACTTTTAATTGTTGTCTGCAACTTCTTTCAAATTGGACCAGTCTAAAGTTTTGAAAAACAGGAAAGGTTTAATCAACTCATTGTCGCTCAGTAATTCCAATTTGGCACTTGTAAAATAATACCAAGGAAAACATTGTGAGAAAAGGAGAAATGGCTTGTAACAAGCCATTTCTCCTTTTCAAATAATGTTTTCTACCATGATTAGTCCATTTTTTTCAAATTACACACTTTGAATTGTCTGCAATTTCTGTCAATATGGACCAGTCCAAAAATTGGTCATCTAGAAAAGAGTTGAAATCAAATAAAACATCTGGTACTCACCTAAAGACAGCATCAGGAAAACAGCAATATGAAAGTAGAAAAATATAGAAAAAACTCAGAATAATGAAATCAGTCATAAACCAGCAGTCTGATCTTTGTCTACACCTCCTGTTTGCCCCTTTGAAGCAAGAAATGTTCAACCCATTCCCACACTGTGATGCTTTTGGATGCCCCGTAAGAAAAACAACTGAGAAAACATTGTCTAAAATGATGAAATTGCTTGTCACAATTTATTCATACAAAATGAAAATTGAAAAAATCTAAAATTTCATTAATTTTAAAATGTTATCTGCAACTCAATTGCTTGCAGACACAAAATTACCTATCTAATTTACGTACAACCTTTAAATTGTCAGACGAGTAGGATCTAAAGACCAATTGCTGTAACAATCGGCTTGTTTTCCTTTGAGTTATTCGTGGATATTATAGACGTGATTACATAAACAACATGGTGATGACAATAATAGCAGGTTCTACCCGGAAAATGTGTCTTAATGTAATTATCGCGCCATTAAGAACTCGTTATACATTTCACGCTAGATGTTTTCATGCTAATTACGAAATACTGCTACATACTTAGAACTGTGTTTTATGTTTTCTTAATTTTGTACTAATGCATTCGGAGTATGATGTTGGATTTGGAATAGAGATCAAAACACCAGCCTCCCAGGCGTTTTCCAGCAAATTGAGTAAAATTAGTGGGAAAATGGGACTGCAATTATCCCTTACAGCCTATGGATAATGTGTTTTCCATCTTGGTTATTCTGTGAACCTAGACTCAGCTTTCAGATCTGGATCTACCCAACCCTCAATGCATCCCTGATCATAATTATGAAATATACCAGTCCTGTTTTGGAAACAAGTACTATCTTATCCATTACCGGACTACAAAACTTTAGACTGGTCAAAATTGAAAGAAGCTGCAGACAACTGTTTCAAGTTGATAGGATTTCATTTTTTTTTGTATTTTTTATAAAAAACATTGTGGATAATGAAGAAATTGCTTGATACAAGCAATTTCTTCATTTTTTCATAATGTTTTCGACAGCTTTTTTTCTTGTAGGGCATAAAACGGTGGGATTGTGTGAGAATGGGTTAAAATTTCTTTGCATACAATGTATTGGAGTCCGTACATCATCTTCATGCTTATCTCCTTTTCTAACAGAGTGTACCATTTAAAATGTTGTTAATTGAGACATGACAATATAATTTGCATTGAAAGGCCTAAAGAAGTTAGAAGCTTCTGTTTTTATGACAGAAGCATAAGTATGCATCCTAACCCTTGTCCTGCAGAATGTTTATCCTTATTCACTATATTTTAAAACCTTGACATAATTAGATCGATGTTGTGTTCAAAGACTTTTCTCAACACAACAAGAACAAGCAGGTAGTGTAGGCTAAGATCAGGCTGCATGTCTATGCGGTTTGATCTTAGTCTGGCAAAAGCCATTGTCAAAGCAGGAATATTCTGGGATCAGCATGACAAGGGTTAATACTGATAGATTTTCACATTTTAAGTTGAAGTTTCAAAATGAAATATTTGTACTCTCTTTTCAGTTTCGACAATGACACTGGCTAGTTAACAATTGGAGTTATATATACACTGTTGACTATTCTAGAAGTACAGCTTGTCCATATCTCTCTTCAAACCTCATATAAGTTTGTGAAATGTTACAATTGTAATATACAGACAGAATTCCAGAAGAGCATTATAAAGTTTTAACTACATAGAGTGTAGGGTAATTTGGCTGTTTCATGCATCCTGATCACAGTTTCATCTAAATCTATCTACCAGGTAGACTTGAGGATAGAAATACCAGAGTTTAGAAAGAACTCCAAGCCAAGCAGCATCTCTAGACAAACAAGCAGTTCATAGTCACTATGTGGTAACAAAAACAATCATTAAAACATGTTTTCTGGTAAATTAGTAAAACATTTCTTCCTCCATCGTCTGCTATAGCCCTTATCAATTTTAACAGTGGAACAGCTTTTGTAAAACTAAAGAAGTGAATTAAGATAGATTTAGTGATTCTGAATTCAATACCACTATGTATAATCTTGCCTTAGACCATCTTTGGGAAACTTAAGTTTAAAATATCCTGTTAACACCTGTCATCATAAGATTTTGTTGTGGAAATGTTCTACTTTCAATAATCACTTTATTGCATTTCAAGATGACAAAATATAGACTGGTCCAAATTCAAAGAAGCTGCAGATCACTAGCTGATGGGGTTTTTAAAATCTTTGTCTTTTAGGGTAGAAGTAAGCGATTTCTTCATTTTTCATAATGATTTTTAACCCCTTCCAAATCGACAAAAGTTTCGACTGGTCCAAATTGAAATGAGTTGCAGACGACAATTTAAAGTTGATGAGATTTTAAATTTTTTTTAACTTTCTAGGTAGAAAACATTTTGTAAAATGAAGAAATTGCTTTTTACAAGAAATTTCTTCATTTTACACAATGTTTTCCCACTGTGTGTGAGTGGGTTAAAGATTATTTAAAGATTTATTGAAAAGCGTCATTGTGTAGAAATAGATCAGGAACCCAGATTTCAGGTACACTTGTAGACAGAAATACTAGAGAATAGATGGAATGGAATCAACCAACAAAAAATTATATTTTTCACTGAAAAGTTTCAACTTCTTAAGCATTTTGTGTGACAAGGAAAAGTACTAATTATTTCATGGGCCAGTGTAGCTTCAAAGCCACAATCCCTCAAAAGCAGCAACATTCTTTACAGTTTCTGACAGAGAATGAAAACTGAAGCAGCAAAAAAGCATTGTTTACATTTTTCTGTTACAGAATGAATTCCTCCCTGCAGCATTCTCTAATGACAGAGTTTAGAAACATACGCAGAATATTAAAACCCATACAAGGACGCTTTTTGATGCTCCTAAATAAAAAATATTGGGAAAACATTGTAAAAATTGATTGAAAAATGCAATTTCTTCATTTTCCACAATGTTTTCTACCCAAAAAGTTGGAAAAATCTAAAATTTCATCAACTTCAAGTTGTCATCTGCACACTCTTTCAATTTGGACTAGTCTTTTGATGTCTGATAACAAGATTAGATAGAGGAAGGGAGAAAATAAAAATTTCTATGATCATGTTTCTAGAGGGTGTCAAAAGACTTCATTATGTGGTAATGGGTTAACTATGTTATGAATTAGGGTTTTAATTGATTAACTAAATGACCAATTCAACCCATTTGCCCCCAAGATATACGATCACTGAAAATTTTGTGGGAAAAGAAGAAATTTCTTCGACCCAGTGATTAGGAGTCCTACAAGCTACCATTTGCACTATGGCCCCTTTTTGGTTCAAAATAGATGCAATTAAAGTATTTCATTCAATGAAAGGTCAGACAATCTATTACAGAAAGCTATTAAGGGTATTGTTTGGTCAAATGGTGAAATGTATTGATTTTTATGGACATTGAGAAATCAAGTTATATCAAAATATTGATAGAACAAGTTCAGGATAGATTTCCGACTAATCGTGCTATTGTTTAATTTCACGTCCCAAATGACCCTTTCTCTCACATAATCTGTGCTCTCAAAATAACTGCTTTTAATCCATTACAAGTAGCAAAATTTTAGGCTAGTCCAAATTAAAAAAGTTTCAGACTAGCCACATGAGAAAATCTTAGACTGGTCCAAATTCAAAGAATATGCAGACAACAATTTTTGATTGATGAAATACTAAATTTCTTTGTCCTTTGGGGTAGAAAACATTGTGGATAATGAAGAAATTACTTGTAACAAGCAATTTCTTCATTTTTCCACAATATTTCCCAAAGCTTTCATATAGAGGGGCTTTTAAAAATGTCATTGTGTGGGAATGGGTTGACCAATCTCATACAATGGTGCTTTTAGAAGCCTACAAGAGAAAAAGCTTTGGAAAATATTTTGGAAATTGAAGAAATTGCCTGTATCAAGCAAGTTCTTCTTCTTTATCCACTATGTTTACTATAAAAAAAGACAAAAAAAGTTTAAATTCCATCAACTTGAAATTGTCGTCTGCAGCTTCTGTCAAATTGGACCAGTGTAAAATTTTGTTTTGTGGGAATGGGTAAAATGTGATTGTGATTCAAATAATCAGGTATATTGCAAGCAAGGGGGGCATCAAAAAGGGCCATTGTGTAGGAATAAATAATAAATTATGTGAATTTCTCAAAATCTGTCAAAGGTACCCAGAGTTTAGAATGAAATGTAATTTGGAGTAATAAATTAGAATTATTTCACAAGAAATTCTAAAAAAATCCCGCTTTTTGTTGCCCCTCAAGAAGCTAAAAAAATTTGGAAAACATTATAAGCAACTCTTCACTATCCACAATGTTTTCTACCCCTAACAACAAAAAAAACAAGAGGACCATGATGGTCCTAAATCGCTCACCTGAGGCATCTCCAAATTACAGTACTTTTTAGTATAAAAAAGACACAACTTGAGCAAAATTAATAAAAGATATATAAGGTTTTTGGGCTTTGTACAAAACAATCCAGTAATGCTTTACAATAATAATGAATGCCTTTGGCTTTATAGTTTAATCCATTACCAAACTATCCCAGAATTTGTCACCTTCAGGGAAAACAGGTTTGAAAAATACATAGTGAGAAAGGGAGTGACAAGCAATTTATCCATTTCTCACAGTGTTTTCTACCTGAAATTCTTTGTATTTAGATTTCAATCAAACTCTTATTACTGTCTGCAACTTCAATGGGTGTAATTTTAGCAACCTTGGTAGAGAACAATCTGGATGTACTATAAATCAAAATATGAATGCATTACAACTTATACATGAGGAGTGGAAAATATTTGAACATGCTCTTATTGGGCGTTTTTCATATCCTTGGATGCCTTGGGAAGGGCCATGTTTAAATATTTAAAAAAAACTTAGTTGAGAACAATATGATTGAGCTCTATATAAAATATAAATGCCTTTGGCCTTGTAGTCTGTTAAAAAAAAAAGACAACAAAGATTTTCTAAAATTTCCATTTTCATATGCCGCAGTTACAAGAGTTCACGGAATTAAATTCTTTTAACAACTTTTGAAGAGCTTCACCTAAAAAACATCCCTGCAAAGTTTTAGATTGATTGGCCAAATGGTTGAGGAGGAGAAAATTTTTAAAGATTTTTACAGATTTACTAAAGATTCCCATTTCCACATGCCCCAGCAACCAGAGTTTTTGACAGAATCAAATTCTTTTAACAACTTTTGTAGAACTTCACCCGAGAAACATCCCTGCTAAGTTTCAGCTTGATTGGCCTACTTGTTTAGGAGGAGAAAATTTTTAAAGATTTTTACAGAATTACTTAAGATTCCCATTTTCACATGCCGCGGCAACCAAAGTTTTTGATGGAATTAAATTCTTTTAACAACTTTTGTAGAACTTCACCCAAGGAACATCTCTGCAAAAGTTCAGCTTGATTGGCCTACTGGTTTAGGAGGAGAAGATTTTTAAAGATTTTTACAGATTTACTAAAGATTCCCATTTTCACATGCCGCGGCAACCAGAGTTTTTGACGGAATTAAATTCTTTTAACAACTTTTGTAGAACTTCACCCAAGGAACATCCCTGCAAAGTTTCAGCTTGATTGGCCAACTGGTTTAGGAGGAGAAGATTTTTAAAGATTTTTACAGATTTATTCAAGATTCCCATTTTCACATGCCGCGGCAACCAAAGTTTTTGACGGAATTTAATTCTTTTAACAACTTTTGTAGAACTTCACCCAAAGAACATCTCTGCAAAGTTTCAGCTTGATTGGCCTACTGGTTTAGGAGGAGAAGATTTTTAAAGATTTTTACTGATTTACTTAAGATTCCCATTTTCACATGCCGCGGCAACCAGAGTTTTTGACGGAATTAAATTCTTTTAACAACTTTTGTAGAACTTCACTCAAGGAACATCCCTGCAAAGTTTCAGCATGATTGGCCTACTAGTTTAGGAGGAGAAGATTTTTAAAGAAATTGTGGACGGACGGACAGATGGACAGACGGACAGACGGACAGACGGACAGACGGACAGACGGACGGACGGACGACGGACAACCACCGATCACAATAGCTCACCTCGCACTTTGTGCTCAGGTGAGCTAATTATATCAGCTACAAATTATCATCTGTAACTTCTTTCAATTTGGACCAGTCTTAAGTTAGATCGTTTGGTATCGGGTTAAGGGTACCCGTCAATCGCTGATCATTTAGAAAAATTACTTAAATCGAAGGTAAACTAATGACCATAATTTTGTAAAGGCTACCTAAGTAGTTTCTTTTGAATTGAACAATTACCTTCTCTAATTTGACATTTGGGTGGGATATTGACAGAACAATCTTGAATATTTGTATATTTTGACTGTCTGGTTTTTATTGTTACCAAATAAACCAAACAATTTTTTTTCTCTATTGTTCAAAAATATTTCATGGTGATACCATGTAATTCGGTTCTGCCGAATAATCTGCTTTTATTTGATAATGTCTAAAAATTAACATTTCGTCTCTTTTGTCCATAATTCTTTAACCCATTCCCACTCAATGACTCTTTCAGACACCCCAAGGACAAACAGCTTGAGAAAACACTGTGGAAAATGAAGAAATTCTTCGTTATCAACAATGTTTTCTACCATCCCCCCCCAAAAAAAATCATAACATTTGAATTGTCATCTGTAACTCCTTTCAATTTCGACTGGTTTAAAATTTTGCTGTCTGGTAATGGATCAATACATTTATCTTTGGTTTTCATTTAAGATTGATATATTTGTTACTTGTGAAAAAATAGCTTTTGTTGTTTACTCAATGAAAAATAAATCAATCTTGCACTGAAACAAAATAATGATCATCCTCTATGTATTACATTCTTATGAAAATGAAAGGCTGAAGTCAGGGAGAAAAATGATCCACCCGCATTAGACCAGAAAGTATGGCATGAGGAAAAGCAATTAATTGTTAATTTGTTGTATACAGAGGTTTATCTCTGTATTCATATAGTCTTGTCTTTGTTCTGGAGACATTGACCTTTTTCCTCAACACTGTTTGATAATCAAAGTACTAACAGAACAATTATTCAAAATATTACAATTAACATGGCAACAATACATTCATTAAAATCAAACCATAAATAAAGTGCAATTAAAATACATTTGATTTAAAAAAATATGATGATGTTATCTTTCAGTATTCAATATTATCCATGCAAATTAACTATTGATACATGTTATAACAGATAAAATGGGGGTAACAGCATTTTAAAATCCTTTTTTCTCAACAAAACCCCATGTTGTGGGTACTCATTTGAATCGTCTCGTTGAGACGATTCAAATGAGTACCAACAAAATAGGGTTTTATGACAGTGTTGTTGAAATATCTAAATCTGAAATTCAAATTACGCTCTCTATCTGTAGCTCCGATATAAGCTAATCAGGGATTACAATATGGCATTTTATTTATCATTAGAATCATATCATTAAAACAAATGTAAATTCGGAGCTCTCTGAGACAATTTTAGGTTCGGTGATAATTGATTATCTTGGGCCTATAGGGATATTGGTAATTTTTACACATCAGGAAAAATTGATCAATTGACCATGATTACAATATTCTGTCCTGAGACAGAATTTTTATGGTATGAACCTTTTTACCTTTTGTTAACCCATTACCAAAAGGCAAAGTTTTAGACCAAACCAAATTGAAAAAGTTGCTGGCGACAATTTAAAGCTTATGAAATTTTAGATTTCTTTAGCCTCTGGGGTAGAAAACATAATGTGCAGTCTGATCTTAGTCTTCACCTCCTACCAGTCCCTTTTAAGCCAAAGTTGTATATAAGATACATTTTTCTAAAGAATTTTAACCCATTCTGTTACAATCCCCTGTGGTTTTATAATTGAGAAAACATTGTAGAAAAAGAAGAAATTGCTTGTAACAAGCAATTGCTTCTTTTTCTTCAATATTTTCTACTCTAAAGAATGGTTATTCTTGAAATTAAACCCACGTTGAATTTTCGTCTGCAAAACACCTGAATTTGATTCGGTCTAAAGATTTGTAAACCGGAAAGGGTTATTCCACAATTTTGGGATCCAGTACTGACAGCCCTTCTATTTCAATGAAATTCTGCAGAGGATTTTATTCAGCATGACAAGGGTTTAAGTAAATATCTTTATTACATAGTTAAAGTAAAAGGTCTTTGAAAAAGTTTAGCATGAAAAGATAATTAGAATCCAAAATGTATCATCCTAAAGAATGGCATGCAAACAATTATAATGCACTGAATTTAAATCATGATGCCCTCATATTATCTAAATTTTACCTCATGCATCCCTTTAATCATTATGCATGCTGATTATTCAAGCCTTATAACACGACAGTAATAAATCAAATCTCGTGTTAAATTTCAAAGCTTACTCTAGCAAACAATTTCTAAGGTATCTTGTTATCGTTTTACGCTTGTCAAATTAACTTTAAATCATTCATTTAGTTTAAGCTGATATTCTTACTTGCATCAAAATTGGGACTTTATCTTATTGACATGCAAAGTTATATATTTGATGGGAATATTGCTATACCAGTATGACTGCCATCTTGATGGAAGTATTGCTTTTCCAGTTTGATTGCCATAATGTACTAAGCATCTATTCAATGTCTAGAAAGTTAGCATATTCTTATTTAACCTATTCCCACACAATGACACTTTTTGACACCCCTCAAGATAAACAATTGGGAAAACATTGTGTAAAATGAAGAAATTGCTTGTAATAAGCAATTTCTTCATTTTACTCAATGTTTTCTACACAGAAAGTTGAAAAAATTTAAATTTCATAAACTTGAAATTGTCGTTTGCAACTCCTTTCAATTTGGACCAGTCCAAAATTTTGTTGTCTGGCAATGGGTCAACTTTTACACTCATTATTCACCCCATTAAAAGGATAGAATCACCCAGCATAAACTGACCATCATAATCAAACCATAAAACATATTTAATGTAAAAATTACATATGAAAGATAAAATTTCTATTTTACTTCTAAAATTCTAGGCATTATAATGCCAGAAGTTGACAATTATATCGTTATGGGTACAACTCAAAGCGTTTTGAAGGGCCAGTCAGAAAATTTGTAATTCAAAACCCATTAGCTGTTTAGTTATCTAAAGCCACCAATTTCCTAGAAACATGCACTCTTTTGTTCAATCCATTAATGTGTTTTTACTGATAATTCTTGAAAAACTGTGTCAACAAAAGAAAGACAAAATCCATTGAAACTTCTGTTTAAGAGGTTAGTGATTTGACTAGATCAGACTTTGCCAATAAAATCTGATCAATCTGCATTTTTGTCGTCATAGTTACCAGGTGCATCTGCACGCTTCATCAAAACAACTTAATACAGAATGAGAAGCTTATTGGCACCATCAGTACTTTGATCTTCTTTGCATGATTAGAATGCAGATCTACCAAGAGACAGGATGTCACCTACAGCTGGCAAGATTTTCACAGCATGTTTAAGTCAACAGTTTTCTCTAATTTTCTTTGCATGTTTAGCCCTAATCGGAACTCCTCTTTCAATTCTATGAATCAACTCTGGTATGTTCATCATAGGACTATTTTAATGCTTCAACTGACAAACTTCCTAAAAGGCCCTATCCATTACTTGCAAAGCAACTGTGGTAAAATGTATCTCATAAAGTTCTGTAAGAACTCTGTTTGGTCTTCAAAGAAAACCTGATATCAGAGCAAAACAGGGCAAATCATAAAACAACATAAGGGAATTCAAGCTTTTCAACAATTTTGAAATTTCCGAAACAACCTGGTTTACCAAGATTATATACTACCCTTTCCTACACTGTTTCTGGCTAACAAAATACACCGATTTGTTAAATAATGCTCTGCCTATTATACGTCCAAAGTTTACGGGAACGGCCGAGTGTATTCCTATCTGTTTTTAGACTGATCCAAATTGAAAGAAGTTGCAGACAACAACTCTGGTATCGTGACATTTATTTTTCAGTGCAGGAAAAAAAATCATGGAAAATGAAGAAATTACTAGATGTTACACGCAATCCATTCTACGCAGCATACTTCACTTTTAGAGTTGTACGAAGTAGGATTGTACAGGAATGGGTTTAAAGGCAACACTAGCTTCCTCTTGCGAAAATATTGACTTTTTTGTTTTTGTGAAACAGAAAGCCGATTCATTTCAACATTTGAAAAAAAGAAAAGAAAAATACATTTACCATTTTCCAAAATGTTTTCAAAAGCTTTTATTCTTGAGGGATGTTAACCCATTCCACAGGAGAAAATCTTAGACTGGTCCAGATTAAAAGAATATGCAGACGACAATTTTAGGTTGATGAAATTCTATTTTTTTTTTGTCTTTTGGGATATAAAACATTGTGAATAATGAAGAATACTTGTAACAAGCAATTTCTTCATTTTCCACAATGTTGTCAAAAGCTTTCATGCAGAGGGGCGTTAAAAAGCATCATTGTGTGGGAATGGGTTAAAGAGAAGTAAAGAAATGTGTGGGAATGGGTTAAGAAGAAAATCAGAAACATCAGTAAATGGATAAGAGCACTTCTCCTTTGCATTAACCATACAGCAATGCATAAACTTTCCGTTCGACCTTATTTTCCAGTGGCGTCCCCTGTTATTTGAGACCAAATAGAGCTTTCAAATTAGCTAATTACTTTTTAGCAGATCTCTTTATTTTCCATTATTGTCTATCACACAGCCTGTCACCATTGTAGCAGAAATTCAATAGATTTCTAACAACTTTTTACACTAGCAACTTTCAACCTTTAGACCATTCACAATCCAGGCAACACACTGAAGGTTTGCAACCAAAATGTCGTAACTACAGTTTCATTCAAGCTGTGACTACATTTTTTTGGTCATCTTCTTGGAAAATAAAATGATCACATAAGGGGAGAAAGCAGACAGTGTGAGAACAAAAAATGTATATAAGCCCTTGACATGCTGAAACCAGAATATTTGTTTTTAAGCAGGAGGAAAAGACAAAGATCAGCCTGCACATAAGTCTTTGTTTATACCATCTGTTTATCAAATCCAATCCAGATTTGTTCAAAATCAATTTTTAAAAGCTATACTGATCCATGACTAGTTCTTCCGGTGCTTTCAGCCCTCTCATTTTGATGCATATCTGAACAAAGATTATTTAACCCTTTCCCGTTTTTGGAAATTTTAGACTAGTCCAAATTGAAAGAGGTTGCAGACGACAATGAAAACTGGATGGCATTTGAAATGAAACCATCCTATGTGGTAGAAAATATTGTGGAAAAAGAAGAAATTGCTTGTTACAAGCAATTTCTTCTTTTACCACAATATTTTCTCAAACATAAAATTACAATGACATAAAATCCCGCATTTAAACAGGAAAGGGTTAATGCATTTATGAACAAAGATAATTTCATTCAGCTTGACAAGAGTTGGTTAATTTTCAGATGAACTAACAGTCAGACTAGAAGAGCCAAAATATGAAAGAATATGCAGCATTATGGCAATGAAAACAGCCCTCATATTTTCTATAGTAAATAGAATAAACATATTCATGTATATGATATTGACATAATTTCTCATTTCTTTCTTTTTTACACTGAAAAGGCGATATAAAATAAGTCATTTTTTGTTACCTCTCTCGGTAGATATATCAGGAGAGAGAAGCAGCTGTTTGACTATCAGATTCTGCTATAAAATTGTCACCAGATCATGGTAATTTGATAATGGAATTTTCTACTACTGCCTCCAAAAGGCAACTGAATTATCTGAAAGTGAGCGCAAAATAACCAAATTGAAGAATGGTACTGGAAAGACATAGATTTAAGCATGATTTACGCTCCCCTTTTCTCTTTCATCTAGACAACAAATTTTGTCCAAAAATATCATGAATGATACTTTAAAAAAGAGTATAATTCAAATCAGTATTGACAGATTATGATTATTAACCCAGGCAGGTCTCATTGAAAGATATTGCAGACATTACATATTGTGCTAAATTTGGAAAATAAGGGCTGATGATTGTAGAAATCATTGTGAGAAAAGCAGAAATTGCTTGTTACAAGCAATTTCTCCTTTTCCACAAAGATTTCCATGATTGTATTTCTTCAGGGCGTCTGGAAGAACCATTATGTGGTAATGGGTTAAAGCGGATATAAATTGTGAAGAAAGAAAGACATTGATTAATTGAATGGGTTTAACACCAATTTTAACAGTATTTCAGTCATTTCGCGGCTGCTGGATTACCTAACATTAAATTCCTGGTATTTCTCACATCAGTACTACCACTACATCCTACGCCTCAAGCTGCTATCCCATTGGTGAGAGACAAATGTGGGAAAGGACATGTGCCGCAGGCCGGGGTCAAACCCATGATTGAAGATTGGGAGTCATATGCACTACCGACTGTGCTATGACGGCGGCGAAGAAGAAAGAAAAAGGTTGCTACAACTAATGACTAAAAATAGCATACATATGTACAGATTTGTGTGAGTGATCAAAAAAGGTCAAATTTCCAATCTTAATTGTTTCTTGAGACTCACACTTTCTTGTGTATCTATAGTTTTGTGTACCTAAAATAACAAATCCTGATACATAGTAAAAGCAATGGTTGGAAAGAAAGGTTTAATGGCCATATGTGCTGTTTTAAGGGGACTCTGATTCCATCTAATGAAGATTTATTCCACAAATCTAATCTTGGGAAAGGGAAGAATCTTGATTAGCAAAGCCTCTGTATGACCTAGATTGATGGCCAGTACTTATACTAATACAAGCCTTGAAAGCATCATCTCTTTTCTCAGGAAATTGATGGGAAAACTGTTGACACTGGCCTTCATTTAAACTCGGTTTCAAAATGACAATTTGGCAAGATCTCTCCTTTTTTTCTTCACTTTTTTTTCCTATTGAGAAAAATAAATGAACAAAAAGACACTTGATTCATAGGTTGAAGTTGATGTATTAAATCTAATGTTATAGAGGGAAGTTAATTTAGCAATAAATCTTCCAATTGTTTACCATCTATCAATTTATGATAAATGAACAGATCACCGACATATTTTAGTATTTGAATTATCTTATTAAGTTCAGGGTTTTCATATGTAATTTGTTTTCTTTTAAAGCCATATCTAGTTTATAAAGAATTGACCATTTGGTTCCAACGTGAAAACATTTCAATGGTTGTGGGCCCCTGTGCAAAAAAGGCAGTCTGCTTTTCCCAATTATGAACTCTAAATTCAGTATAACTCCAGATAATACACCATACTTTATGCCTAAGAACTGTCCCTCCGAATTTTATGTTTGAAAGTACAACACTACTAATGGGTACAAATAAATTGATAATCCATCATAAGATATCGTTGTTGTCCTTCTAAAACGTCGTAACTACAGCTTGATTCAAGCTGTAGTTACGTCGCTTTAGAACGACGACGACGATATACATGTAATTGATAACATAGTCAAAACTGTTATACTGTTTTGCTCATTTGATCGAAAGATTTAAATGGTCCAATGCTGTTGCAAACATACAACATGTTCTATTAAGAATTAAGCCTGTTTCAAAGGGGAAGAAGGAGGGTAGATCCGACAAAATTTTAGAATAAAGACCATCCCACTTTCATTAAGTACTGAGAGTGGTCATCATAGAGGGGTATTTGAAATTCTTGACAGCTAAGAGCTTTTAACATTTCATTTGATAAAAGAGTTATGACTTGATCTGCATTTCATAATTTAATATCCTTGTTTCAATGCCAATTAAAAACAATGTATTAGCCTGCCAATTCCATGATTTTCATACTATTCTGTAAACCTATTATTTGTCTATTCACATAGCAATCACAGTCTGCCCTATTTCCTCAAATTAATGGAACAACTGATCGTTCATGTGTGGTCATAAACGGTCAACAATGGTCAAGTGACAGCACCAGACCAAGGGCCATCAATATCAGACGCAGTCAGCTCGGCCATATTGATTCAATATAAACCAACAAACGACCTCTAATGCAATGCTTATTGCAGAGTATTTTCCAAGAAGTGACCCATGGTCATCGTAGAGTGGACACTGATTGGAAGTCGTGATTTCTCAACGGACAATGATTTATTGGTCTCAATCAATACACATTGTCATTCCATGTATTCATGCAGAGAAATTAATTCATGCAATGGGCACAAATCATGCCCTTCTGTGTTTAGATACATCGCCATAATTGAATTCTCTCTGCTTAGCTTTGTGTCTCTTTTGACCGGTCACATGAATCAGTTTTTTCATGAATTGATCTACTTTAGGTCTTTTACCTCTTACTAAATCATTTGTATTCTACTGGACCAATGTTAACCCATGCCGCACAATGACGCTTTTTGACACCCCCAAAGAAAAATATTTGGGAAAACTTTCATTTTCCACAATGTTTTCTACCCGGAAAATTGAAAAAATCTAAAATTTCATAAACTTTGGATAGTTGTCTGCAGCTCCTTTGAATTTGTACCAGTCTTAAACTTGCCATGAGGTAATAGGTTAACCCATTCCCACACAAGCCCTCCTTTTAACGCCCCTCAAGAAATCTGTTTTGGAAAACATTGTGGAAAATGAAGAAACTGCTGGTATCAAGCAATTTCTTCATTATCCACAATGTTTTCTATCCAATAAGACGGAAAAAAAATAAAATTCCATTAATGTGAAATTGTCGTCTGCAGATTCTTTCATTTTGGACCAGTCTAAAATTTGGTTGTGTGGGAACCTATAGAATCTACAGTTTAAGTGATAATCAGATGAAAAAAAAAACAAACTTGTTGTCATTAAAAGAAGTTGCAGACATTTGCAGACATTTATCTTAATTTGATGAAGATTTAACCCATTCCAACTCAATCCCTCCTTTTTACGCCCCTCAAGAAAAAACTTTGGAAAACATTGTGGAAAATGAAGAAATTGCTTGTATCAAGCAATTTCTTCATTATCCACAATGTTTTCTATCCAAACAGACAAAAAAATTCAAAATTCCATCAACTTTAAATTGTCGTCTGCAGCTTCTTTCAATTTGGACCAGTCTAATATTTTGCTGTGTTGGAATGGGTTAAAAGAAGTTGCAGACATTTGCAGACATTTATCTTAATTTGATGAAGATTTAAACATCCATGACGGTAATCTCAGTGGTAGAAATGTTGAGCAATATGGGGATATAAGTAATGTCTTCATTTTCCAAAATGTTTGAGGCCCCAAAAAACAGGATTCTGTGGAACTGGGTTAAAGCAAAAGCATAATTATGCAAACAACAACTTCAATACCAGAATGACAATGAAATCATCTGTAAAACACAGGTTTAGACACTTTTCATGATCCAAATTCGGAGAACTTGCAGACGACAACGCAGTGTGTGCTAAAATTGAAGAATAAGTGTCAAATAGGGTTGAAAACAAATGTGAGAAAAGGTAAACTTGCTTGTCGGAAGCCATTTCTCCATTGCCCACAATGTTTTTTTCCAAAGATATTTTCGTCAGCGTGAAAATTTGCAGGATTAAGTTGTAATGGGTAAATTTGATTAATACAGCATTTCTATTTCCTACGAATGAATTTGTAGAAATAAAATTTGTGGAAAATGCATCAGGGTTTGAACTTGCCACTTGCAAGCCAAAATTTGAAACAACCTGAAGCTCAAATGTATCAGTACCAAGGTGGTGATGGCACATAAATAGGCTGAGGTAATATGGAGTAACAGAATTATTCGAAATCTTACACTATACTGTCTTCCACCTCATTAAATATAGAAAATCGGAATCAAAAAACATGATTAAGGAATCACACCGGTCCTTAACCTTAAATAAACACGGAGGACAATTTCTTGATTGGTTGCTATGGAAACTCATTGCCCATAGCAACATGGGTAATTGAAACATGATGATCAGACACCATCGCAATTTGGTCATGTAAAATTCGACATCGACAATCAAGTGACTTTGCCTCAAGCAAGTAATATCTATCTTCCCCCTCATCGCAATTACGTTATAATCGAAAATCAGGCCTTCATCTGACTTAAACCACTACCAAACTGAAAAATTTGAGACTGGTCAAAATTGAAAGGAGTTACAGACAACAACTTAAAAGTTCATGAAATTTTAGATTTTTTAAACTTACTGGGTAGAAAACATTGTGGAAAATGAAGTAATTATTTGTTGTACTAAAATCCTTCATTTTACCTAATGTTTTCTGTGTGGATACTGGTTTAACATTACCAAGTTATGCTCACAACTGATTGAAGGAAAAATGACATTGTGGCTTAACCCATTCCCACATGATAAATCTCTAGACTAGTCCAAATTCAAAGAAGACATTTTTCAATTGATGAAATCTTTAAAATCTTTGTCTTTTGGGGTAGCAAGCAATTCCTTCATTTTCCTCAATGTATTTCAAAGCTTTCATCTTTACATATATACATTTAAAAGTGTCATTGTTTGGGAATGGGTTAAAGTTTATGACAACGAAAGAATGCATTTGATTGTTTGGAAAAAAGAATGTATTGGTGTTTACTAAAATCATTAATATTAATGATATCCTGAGCAAAAAAGGGTAAATTCTGCCATCTTACAGTGATTTTTGCAATAGGAGTTCACATATTTCATCAACTTGAACATTTCTTCCCATTGATATTTGAAATGTTATTTGATATCAAAATATCATATATTTTAACGACCAAATAAATCATAAGTGCATTATCATTTTGGTGAAAGCCTGAGCAGTCCCTGATTTTAATGATAAACCTGACAGCTCTCTGTAAAGATGTTTAAGTAGTTTCACATGTTAACCTTAAAAAAAATCATTGAAATAAAATAAATTCTTTCATAGTGTATAAGAACACTAAATTCACTTTCTATTATTTCACCACTCTTTGACTTAAACCATTCCCACACAATGACGCCTTTAGACCTCCTCAAGAAAAACGCTTGGGTCAACATTATGAACAATCAAGAATTTGCTTTTGACAAACAATTTCTTAATTTTCCACCATGTTTTCTACCGAGAGTTAAAAAAATGTAAAATGTCTTCAACTCTTTAATGTCGTCTGCAACTCCTTTCAATTTCGACCATTTTGCTGTCTGATAATGGTTAAAAAGAAATGGCTTGAAAAATGCTTTATTTCAATGTTAATAATATTCTTATCCTAATCTTTAACAAAAATCTGATTTAAAAAAATATGGGGAAAGGAGAAACTGCTTATGACAACATTTTTTTCTTTTCACATTTTGCTTTGCTTTATTGAACCTACCTTTTTTTAAATCACTTTGCATTTTCATCTGCATCCCCTTTTCATTTGGTTCTTGAAATTCAAAATTTGTTAAGTTTATACCAATTTAGTTAACATCAATATGGAAACAAGTTCCTTCCAACATAGTACATCCCCTCCGATTCTGCTTCCTGGAGAATACACCAGCAATCAGGTCGGTTATTCCGACCAATGACAGAATCAAGATCATAGCCGCTCCATGGAATCGAACTTGGGACCTTTTGATCCGGGAAGCCATGGCTCTACCTCTAGACCAAGGACACAAGTTATGTCAACTAGTATTCAATTAAATTTGACTGTAAAACATGCAAAAGTGAAATCTAAACTTAAAATTATGTTCAAAAGTTATGAAATTGCAAATTCCTAAAAGAAAGATGCACAACCAAAGTGTAAAACTGTCAAAATGCATGTGAATAACCTGCATCTCCACTGTATTCAATTTCACCAATTTTTCAACAGAAATGGAATTACAAGTATGGAAAGACCACTTATCACCAAATTGAGTATTTTGCATGACTTAATCCCCTTTCAGTTCACCCGGCACTCTATCCATGAAAAGAGCCACATTGTGAATTTGATTATTTTTTACAGGAGTTAAATTGACAGTCTGAACTCAGGATTACCATGTTTCAGGCTCTAATCGAAATTTGCATCTAGAGAAAGCATATAGAGCTTTATATTGTCAATCGCTTAATTCAACGTTGACGTTTTCATGATTGATTAAAATTTGATTCTACATAGAAAAGATGCAAATTTCAACATCTTGTATTGAATTTTGTTAAATGAAAAACACTAGTTTGATCCATTAGGGTGCAGTCGTCGAATTTATCTCAATTAGAAAGTAGAGAAAATCTTAAGCTTAGGTGAGAAAAAATAAAAGGCAACTTGAGAGAAGATTTTGCCAATTCAAAAGTATAAACCCTTTCCTGTTTTTCAAAATTTTAGATGTGTGCAATTTGAAATAAGTTGCAGACAACAGCTAAAAGTAAGTGCAATTTGAAAAGTAACCCACCTCCAGGGTTACTAAGAACATTTTGTCAGAAAAGAAGAAATTAACAAGCAATTTCTTATTTTCCCACAATATTTTCTCATGCATAAAATCACAGGGACTTAAAGCAAAACCCCAAGGTTCAACCCACTACCAGACGGCAAAATTCTAGACTGGCTCAAATTGAAAGAAACTGCAGACGACAATTTCAAGCTGATGGAATTTTATTTTTTTTCATCTTTTGGGTAGAAAAAATTGTGGAAAATGAAGAAATTGCTTGTAACAAGCAATTTCTTCATTTTCCACTATGTTTTCCAAAGCTTTTTTCCTTGGGGGCATTTAAAGGGGCCACTGAGTGGGAATGGGTTAACCCTTTCCTGGTTCATCCCTAGTTTTTACGTCCTTGTGATTTTGTAATTGAGAAAACATTGTGTAAAAAGAATAAATTGCTTGTATCAAGCAATTCTTCTTTTTCCACAATATTTTCTACCCTACTAAACAGTTATTTTTCAAATAAAATCAACTTTAAATTTTCGTCTGCAAAACATTTGAATTTGGACAGGTCTAAAATTTTGCAAAACAGGAAAGGGTTAAGCAGGAAAGGGTTAAACTAATACCAGACAACAAAATGTCAGATTGGTCCAAATCCAAAGAAGTTGCAGATGAAAATTTTAAGTGTACAATTTTTTTTTTCAACTCTTTGTCCTTAACCGCTGAAAATTTAGCTAGATATTTTAAATTCTATCAAATTGAAATTGTCATCTTAAACTTCTTTGAATTTGGACCAGTCTAAAATTTTGTCATCTGGTCATAGTTTAAATCTTTGGGGTGTGTGGGGGAGCATTGGAAAATGGAGAGGGCTTTGAAATTTAGGGAAGAGGGGATAGTTATCTCTTTGGAGAACAGAATATTATGTTTCGTCTTTCTTTGATTAATGTTCTGATAGTTGTTTGAATCATTACAAATGTAACTAGTTTTTGTTCCTGTAGTATCATCTTTCAGTTTTTTCAACAAATCTCTAAACTGAGAAATAAGATTGTCCATCTATTTGTTGTCATGGCATTGTGTAAAATTATCTCAAAAATAATCAATATATCACTGTTTGTTCTATATTACTCAAAAGAAATATCATTTTTAAAGAAACTCTATTCAAGGTTCATTGGAATGCAACCATTTTAACTCTTCATTCCCAGACAATTTATCACTCTTTTTGATTTGAAAGTTTTGAAAACATTGTGGACAATAATGAAATTGCTTGTATCAAGGAATTTCTTAATTATCCACAATGTTTTCTGCAAAAAATGACTTTTTTAATTTTTTTAAATTTTCATCAACTAAAATCTTCAACTTCATTGAATTTGGACCAGTCTAAAATTTTGATGTCAAGTAATGGGTTTAAACAAAAAAATGAAATAGTCTTATTAATCCATTCCCATACAAGTTTTCTTACACCCCTCAAGATAAAAGGGCTTTAGAAAAAATTGTGGAAAATGAAGAAATTGCATGTATCAAGCAATTCTTACTTTTATCCACAACATTTTCTCAGTTCAAAAAAGACGGAAGAAAATAAAATCCCATCAACTTGAATTTGTTGTCTGAAGCGTCTTTAATTTCATTTTTTGGAATGAGTTAATTAATTCATAAAGTGAACAAAAACTTCTTCAAATTTTTATCAATAAATCCTACAAATCCACCAAAGATACGTATCTTCGGTAACGTTTTACAACAGCCTATACATGAACTATAGAAATATACCTTGATGTGTTTTAACGATAATGAAATGCCTACAAACCATCAAATTTGTCAACCGCTGATCAAGAATGGTGATTAACTTGCCCCTTTCATGTTGAGCAGTAAACCCTAACAAAATAAAACACTATACAAAAAATATTAGATTTCACCTAACTATAGATTTTGTTTTAAAAACAAAAGAATGTTATTTTGCTCCCTAATACACTTTAATCCCAAAATTTACCCATGACCAGATGACAAAACTTTAGACTGGTAGACGAGGTAGTCAACAACAGAAGAAAATATTATGGATAATGAAGAAATTGCTTGAATCAAGTAATTTCTTCTTTTTGTGCAATTTTTTCCAAAGCCTTTTTCTCGGAGGCATCAAATGCTGCCATAGCGCAGTTGGTAGCGCATCAGACTCCCAATCTTAAATCACGGAATGTCGTGGGTTCAATCCCTAGTGGCGGCACATATCCTTTCTGACATTTGTCTCTCACCAAAGGGTGAATAATCGTAAACCTAAGTGGGATGGCAGCTGGAGGCTAGGAAAGGATGTAGTGGTAGTACTGGTGTTAGAAATACCAGGAATCTATTGTTAGGTGCTCCAGCCGCCACAATATGACTGAAATACTGTTAAAAGTGGCGTTAAACCCCATTCAATCAATCAATCAATCTCAAAGGAATCAAAATACTTCATTGTGTAATGGGATCAAAACAATTCATAGATGTAAAATTAAATGGTTCAATGCATTGTTGAGAAGCGTTTTTGTCATTATGTCAGTTGTATCTTAACCATTTATATCTTAATTACTAGTGTTAATACCTCACTCTACATTTTAATACTTAAGTTTTGCATAATAATGAAGTTTTTATTAACAAAATTTTAATAAATTATTCAAAACTCACTTAACAACATTAATGAATCAGTCGAGAACTGGAGACAGAAAAGCATTAAAATTTGAACTTGAAATAGTTTGTCCTCTGTTAAATGAAGAAGCTGTTTTAAAAGCTTGCAACAATAATAACCCATTCCCAAAAAACAAAATTTTAGACTGGTGTAAATTCAAAGAAGTTTCAGATGACAATTCAAAGTAGATGGAAAAAAGCTTTGTCTTTTCAGGGTAGAAAACATTATCGATACTGCAAAAAAACCCCAACCAATATCATTTCTCTGCAAAAACAAAATGCCAATATCATTTCTCTGCAAAAAAAACCCCAAACCAATATCATTTCTCTGCAAAAACAAGGTACAAATGCCATTTCTCTGTAAAAACAATGTGCCAATATAATTTCTGTACAAAAACAATGTGCCAATATCATTTCTCTGCAAAAAGAAAGTGCCAATATCATTTCTCTACAAAAATAAAGTGCCAATATCATTTCTCTACAAACAATGTGCCAATATCATTTCTCTGCATAAATAAAGTGCCGATATCATTTCTCTACAAAATTTAAGTGCCAATATCATTTCTCTACAAAATCAAAGTGCCAATATCATTTCTCTGCAAAAATAAACAGCCAATGTCATTTCTTAAAAAAAAACAAAAAAACTGCAACTTCTTTCACATTCTCTCTGTGAGATGTTCTTCCAGATTTAACATGGCTGAAACTTAATCATATGGTATAAAGCCAAAGTACCATATTGAGAGTAGCTCCAATGTGTCTCATGTAATAAAGGAAGAAGTTATTGAACTTAAGCTCTTGCATAATGTCATTAAGGCATTATCTGCCACTTAACTATTGCCAAAAGAAAGCCCCTGTCACATTAACATGTCAAATTATCATTCACTACAGGGCCTTAACCCATCTTGTACCTAGCTTAGCCCATTCCGACACGATTCCCTCCTTTTTATGCCCCTCAAGAAAAAGCTTTGGAAAACACTATGGAAAATGGAGAAATAGCTTATATCAAGCAATTTCTTCATTATCCACATTGTTTTCTATCCAAAGAGACGAAAAAACTAATATTCCATCAACTTGAAATTGTCGTCTGCAGCTGCTTTCAATTTGGAACAGTCTAAATTTTGTTTTGTGGGAATGGGTTAAATGGGGCCAGACATCATTGTTCTCTGCTTATAATTCCTCGGCAATTGAAATCATTTTTATTTAGACTGTTTTCAAAGAAAAAAACACAATGTAACATTTTTTATGTCTAGAATCCAAGATTATAAAATCTCTACAGGGAACTCTCCTGAACCTGGGCATTCTATTTGTGGCCACAGTTTATCCAAGTTAGTATAGGACTTACTGAGAAATTCATCTCCAATCTTCAAGGAGAAAAAATAAAGTTTTCCTGAAAGGGTGAAACCAAAATATTTTTTACTGTCCATTCCCATCAAAATGCAATAATGCCTTAAATCCCTATTCTCTACAATCCCATAATTATCCATACAACCCTTTGACATCTTTTGTGTAATTTCATAAGTATTCAAAACAGAAGGGGTTTTTGAAGAAAATTCTTAAAATCAACATTTTGTCCTCCTGTCACAGGAACAATACATCCTTACATATTTTTGATAAAGCGATTTTCATGCATTGTCACTTTGTGTTGATAGCTTTTTTTGTCATAATTTGGCTAGGGGTCATTTTAAATATATTGTGTTTAACCCTAAATGTCATGCTGTATAAATGACCTTACTGAAATGCTGTCAAATCAAAGGGCTGAAAGCAATGATAGAACTATCTATTCAAAAATCAATATTTCTTTTAGAAATCAACTTCATAAACAATTCTGCCAGGGAAAGTACAAGCAGGAGGTGTAGATTAAGATCAGCCTGCACATAAGTGCAGTCTGATCTTAGTCTACACCTCCTGCCAAAACTGGAATATTCCAGGTTCAGCATGACAAGGGTTAATTTTTACTACATAATATCATTACTTCAGAAAGAAATTTCTTTTATTTGTAATCCAGCAAAATTTCAGCAATCACTCACGAGACAGGGATATAAAGGTACATTGTTGGTATAAAAATGCTGGATGACACAGCCTTATAAACTTTTTACTTTAACCCATTACCACTCAACGTTTTTTAGACTGGTCCAGTTAGAAAAAGGTTGCAGACAACAATTTTATTGTTAATGAAATTTTAAAACTCTTTGACTTTTGGAAGAGAAATCATTGTGAATTATGAAGCAATTTCTTCATTTTTCACAATGTTTTTCAAAGCTTTTTTGTTGTGGGGCATCCAAAAGCTTTCCAATTTCTTTCAATGCATTAGTTAGCTTATCTTCAAGTCTACAAAATTCTCTGAGGATTAGTTCATGTTCCTTGGAGTTTAGGTCCATCTGTGCTCTTAAACCCATTCCCAGACAATGGCACTTTTTGACGCCCCTAAAGAAAAATGCATTGAAACAGTGTGAATAATTAAGAAATTGCTTGTTAACAGTAAAGAAATTGCTTGTTACAAGCAATTTCTTCAACATCAACAAAGTTTTCTACAGTAAAAGACGAAGATTTTCTAAACTTGAAATTGTCAACTGCAAATTCTTGTCATCAATATTTTCCTGATTGAAAAAGGATCAAGGGTGGGGTGTTTCCACATGAAAGCACCTAAGAGCATTAAGTACCATGAATGGTTGTTTTATTATATAGACACCTCCATTGGGTGTATTTTTCTAAGCTATAAATTAATTCCTTTTCAACTTAGTCCTACATAAAAGATACAAAATAATCCAATGAGACAAGATTTTAAATCACCCCCTGTGTCTTAAATAAGTCAACCAATTTAAGATGGTTGCAATATCAATGTATTAATTTAACCCATTCTCACACAATGACGCTTTTAAACGCCCCTCAATATGAAAAATATGGAAAAAATTGTGGAAAATGAAGAAATTGCTTATCAAAAGCAATTTCTTCATTATCCACAATGTTTTCTGCCCAAAAACACAAAGATTTCATCAACTTTAAAATGTTGTCTGTAAATTCCTTGAATTTGAACTGGTCTAAAATGTTTTTGTGTTGGAATGGGTTTTTAAGCCCTAAAAAAGACTCTGGTATTTGCTATGTGACATCTAAATATGTACACACTGTAGGAAATATATGGTATAAGTATTTTCCTACTACATAAAATTTGTATACACAGTAGGAAGCATAAGGCCTCTTTCTTTATTTTTCTATGAACCAAAATTTGTATACATAGTAGGAAACATATGAACGTAAGATGAATAAAAATAATTTTAAAATGTATGCAAATATTTGTAATCTTCATGCTGCCCTAGTTAAGCTTTGTCAGTTTGCATCTATCTGACATCCATTGAAGTACAGCCAGAAACTATATAAGAAGGTGATATCACAAAATATCTAAGATTTGCAAATGACCAAAGATAAGGAAATGTTAAAGCCCAAATGTACACAGAAACAGTCAACTATTCCGTCTTTTGTACCTGGTAGGTAAAAGATTGCTCTTTTTTAACACATTACCAGACAACAGAATTTTAAACTGGTCCAAATTCAAAGAAATCACAGACAACAATCTTTAGTTAGTGAAATTTTAAAAATCTTTGTCTTTTTTGAATTATAGAAACGTGAATAATGTAGATATTGCTTGCTACAAGCAATTTCTTCATTTACCATAATTTTTTTCAAAAGAATTATTGTGTGTAATGGGTTAAACTCACTGCAAAATCTTGTAGAGAATCTAAAAGGTTTGGTGTTAAGTTAGAACCAGGAGTTAATCTGCCTGTAGTCCTGGCCTCTTTAAAACCTTCATGGCCCATAAACTTAATCCCGGATTTCAAGTTTTACTGGAGTTTTATCAACTTGTGAAAAATCCCACTGCAAGAGTGTGTTTATTTGAAATCTATTTGTTGGTTTGAATGGGTTTATTAAGCCACTTTTACCATATTTTCGTCATATTTCAGCAACAGGAGCACCTGACCAAGGATTCCTGGTATTTCTCGCATATCAATATTACCACTACATCCTTTCTGAGCTTCCAGATGCTCATCCCACTTAGGTTTATGATCAAAGGGCTGAGAGCATTGGAACCAATTATCATGAGTTTGTGTTTATTTTGAAATTTCCACCATGTAATCAACTGTGGCTTAAAAGGACTAGTATAGGTTTGCATGCCGACCTTTGCCTATACCTCCTGCCAAATCAAAAATCATTCTGAGATCAGCATATCAAGGATTAAGTTACCATCATGAACATCTGAAACACTGCATATAGTGGCTGACCTAGTCAGCCTTTTTTGTAAAAAATTTGCATTATTTCTCGCTTTTACGGTCAAAACCTGTACAAACCTGTTAAAATTTAACTTAAAGTAATAATTATCACCAGTGGACATAAAAAGTGAGGACCAAAGGTCAAACAGACTGGATACCATTACAATCTTCAACTAATTTAAAACTTTGACTGGTTGCCATTTGTAATTTTCATTTTATGGGCATGTATAATAGACTATTACAATAGAAACGGAACACATGGCAAAGGTCAGACAAGAAAATAAACATTTGATTATAGTTATTAAACTGCAGGAAACTGCTGTAAAACCATTCAGTTAACTAGATGCGACACTATACAAAAAGGCCATCTCTAGCACAAATTGTGTTAAATTGCACCCTTCTGATGGGGCCGCCCTGATTGGACAGGTAATTAGTTTTCGAGTCAGAAAAAAAAAAATCTTGCTCATTCATGTCCAGGCTCTGACAGAGCAATTGTGTTAAGCAGCTTCACATTCTTTACTCGTATTCAAACATCTAGCAGCAATATTGCCACAATGGCAATTTTCATTTTGTCTTGTTTTAAAATTTATTAAACAGAATGTGTGATTAACCTTACCCAATGCTAGAATTAACCCATTACCCAAAATCACAATTTTAGGTTTGTCTGAATTCTAAGAAACTACAGACGACAATTTTTAGTAAATAAATTTTGAATATCTTTGTCTTTTGAGGTAGAAAACATCTTGAGTAATGAAGAAATTGCTTGTAACAAGCAATTTCCTCATAAAAGTGGAATTGCCTGGTAATAGGTTAATGAGGTCTAGACTTATTCATGCTGGGACAATTTGCTTTTAGTATCAAGTTGGTGTTAAATTTACTCTTTTTATTATCCCTTCTATCAAACTTTATAGTCATTTTAGAGACCCATTGTAAAAGTCCGCCCTAACCTAATTAAAGACCACAACTTTTGGGTTTGATGAACAATGATGACATCATTGATTCTGCATTCATTCCAACATGAATTAAGCAAGCACCAAAAGTGCTTACTTAACCTATTAACAGATGGCAAAGTTTAGACTGGTCCTACTTGAAAAGTCCAGTTGCAGACAATAATTCGAGTTGGTAAAATTTAAGATTTTTTCAACTGTTTGGGTAAAAAACATTGTATTGTAGATGAAATTGCTTGTTTCAAGCAATTTCATCATTTAAACAATGTTTCCTCAATAGCTTTTCTTAAGAAGCATCAATGTGTGGAAATGGGTTAATACTGGTTGCTTCCAAATGAGTACAAGTGGCTGCTTAAAGACAGGATTGACTGTAACTGATCTTATTTCTTTACTCTAATATTTCCAAACATATTGAGATCCTTTTCACTTTTTTTTTTTCTCAATTTGGCCTTGGGTATCTTTCATCTGCTGTTTCTTCTTATTTCAGTCAAAACTGTTGAAATGCACTGTAAGGTGATTTTAAAAAATTATCAAATGCCAAATTTTAGGCTGGTCCAAATTCAAAGAAGCTGGAGATGACAATGTTCAGTAAATGAAAGTCTAAAAAAGGGTAGAAAAGAAAAATTGTGGATAACGAAGAAATTTCTTTAAACAAGCAATTTCTTCGTTTTCCACAATTTGTTCCATATTTTTTTCTTAGGACGTCCAAAAACAATGATATACAGGAACGGGTTAAAAAGTATGTATTAACTATGATGAAGTGCTGCCTCTCGCCCTAAATCCCCATCAGTTGATTACAGACATGTTTCTATTGAATAAATAATAATCAGTGATTAATTTTGTATTCATAGTCAGAGGTCAAGTGAGTGCGTTAATCCATAACAAGCTGTATGGATGAATAGCTAAGTAATTTGAAATAAGTCATCCAATCAAAAATATGAAGTATGTCATGATGTGCTATCCATTGACAGAAATCGATGGTTCAGCACAAAACACTTGTAACTGCCTATATGTTTATAGGCACTTACAGCTATTTTGTGCTGAACCATCGATTAATGCATGTATTAATCATCACTGAGCTGAAACCTGAGTAAATGCATAAATGTTTCCCAAGGCTGTGGGTTCAACAGTTTAACCCATTGTCAGAGGGGAAAATTTTAGACTGGGCCAAATTGAAAGGAGTTGCAGACGACAATTCAAAGTTTATGAAATTATAGATTTTCACATCTTTTTGGGTAGAAAACATTGTGTGAGATGAAGAAACTGCTTGCCACAAGCAATTTCTTCATTTCCCACAATGTTTTCCCAAATTGTTTTTCTTGGGGGCTTCTAAAAGCATCACTGTGTGGGAATGGGTTTAACTGTCTTCTTCAGACACAAACTAGTTGCTCTTTGAAATTATTACAACCATTCATGCATTCCAAAGCACCTTAATGCACAAGCCATGCTGTTATTAACACCAGAAGGACAATGTGGTTAAAAAACTTAGCCAATTTTGAGCCCTGTCCTGTACGCGCTCCCAGCAAATAATCCCTCTGACTTTGTGTTCATTAAGTTCACCTCCAAAGGGAACCATGGAATCCAATTTAAATCCCTATACATCAAAGGATTGAGACAATGCAGGATTAGTTAGAGACCCATTCTTTGTACTCCAGAATTACAGGATATAAAATGCTGATTGTGTCATTTGGACTGCAAAAAAAATGTTTTCCATCAACACTTTTCCCTCAAGGGAAATTTTAACCTTCTCAAGACAAAATGCAATCAACTGTGCAGGAAAGAGCAGCAGTCTAATGACTCAAATGACAGAATGCTGCATTTTCAACTATTCCTAATTTCAACTGGTATTTTTGTGAAATTCTACAAGTCTTTCATAATTCATTAATCAAAGAGGGTTTAACCCATTACAAGAAGACAAAATATGAGACTGGTCCAAATTGAAAAGAGTTGCAGACGACAATTTAGAATTTATGAAATTTTAGATTTTTTCAACTTAGAAAACATTGTGGAAAATGAAAAAAAATTATTTCTTCATTTTTACACAATGTTTTCCCAATTGTTTTTCTTGTGGGGCGTCCAAAAGCGTCACTTTGTGGGAATGGGTTAGGTTATTTAGTAGTTGTTGTAACAAATCTTCTAATTTTCTGATATTCTTCACATTTTTTTCAAAAAGACAGTTTAAACATTGTTTACTGAAACAGCTTTCTGTGTTAGTCAAAAGCCGCATTGTCGTTACCAAATGTTCCATCCTGTAAACTTTAACCCATTCCCAAACCCATTTTTATATGACCCTTTCGAAAAAAGGCTTGGAAATCATCGTGGAAAATGAAGAATTCCATGTATCGAGCAATTTTTTCATCATCAAAAATGATTTCAATCTCAAAAGACTAAGATTTTTAGAATGTCTTCAAAAAAAAAAAATTGCCACTCGCAGATTCTTTGAAATTTCATCAGTCAAAAATTTTGTTGTTTGGTAATTGGTTTCAAGAAACACACATTTGCTTCTCTTTTTTTATTGAAAAGTTTTACAGTTCATAAAATGCAGGCTATTTCGGCCTTTCCACATTATTTTCTATCCAGAGAGCAAGTGTATTTGAAATTATATCAACCTGAAGTTGTCATCTGCAACTAAAGTCTAAAGTTATGTCACCTAGAAATGGGTTAAACTTGTTGCAGGCTAACAGGGAGAAAATGAATATGCGTAACACAGACGATCAAAAGAAGAAGAAATTCTAATTACAGGGAATAAACAGTAATAAACACCACAGGAGGTAATGGTGAACAAATTTCATTTACATTAATTAAGAACTCATAAGCAGCTCTGGGAACCAAATTCCTGGAAATAAAAACAATCATGAAGAATTATTTTTGGTACCAGCCAGTTCCATGTAAATTGTGTTAGAAATTTCAGTTTAGTAAGGAAATCTTTCCCTGTGAAATGAAGAAGAATGTTGTGTATGATGTTTAACAATTCCCCTTAAAGAATGGCAAAATTTTAGACTGGTCCAAATTGACAGGAGTTGCAGATGACAATTTAAGATTTATTAAATTTTGAATATTTTTACCTTAGGGGGTAGAAAATATTGTGGATAATCAAGAAATTGCTTGTTACAATCTATTTCTTTAACTTCCACAAAGTTTTGCAAAGCTTTTTTTCTCCAGGGCATCTAAAAGTGTCATTAGGTAAGAATGAGTTAACAATTTTTGATCAAGGTCCCACAGAAAACCTCTATTTATATTCTGTAACTTAGTGTTTCACAAATTCTGTAAAATTTCATTGCAGGGAATCTTCTTAACCCATTCCTAGACAATAAAATTTTAGACAAGCCAACATTGAAAGAAGTTGCAGACGACCATTTTTAGTTGATGGAATTTTAAAAACCTTTGTCTTTTGAGTAGGATAATGAAGAAATGGCTTGTAACTAGCAATTTCTTCAATATCCACAATCTTTTCTAAAGCCTTTTATTTTGTGCGCATCAAAAAGTGTTTTGTTGGAATGGGTAAAGACAATTTTCTCTTCACACTGTAAATGAAAATAGAACCTGAAGTATCAAAAGAATACAAGGCATTGCCAGTAGCCAGACAAAATCAATTTAAACAATTTAATGTAGCAGAAAGATTGAAATTTCCCCTTTCTGGAAATTCCTAAATGAGTCAATTGAGATGTTTAATTAAGCAATTTAATCATTGCTTCTATCCAAAATTCCAAGATGAAACAATAGTACAAAATTATTAAGAAAAATGGGTATCAATTATGAAGGCATGTGTTCATAATTTTTGTTTTTTGTACAGCAATGCACCATTATAATGATGATAAATTAACCCATTCCCACTCTGTGACACCCCAAGAAAAAGAGCTTTGAAAAACATTGTGATAAATGAAGAAATTGCTTGTCACAAGCAATTTCCTCATTTACCAGTATGTTTTCTTCCTAGAAAGTTGAAAAATCTAAAATTTGACAAGCTTTACATTGTTGTCTGCAACTTCTTTCAAATTGGACTAGTCTAAAATTTTGCTGTTTGGTAATGGGCTAAGCCAATGTATGAGATTTTAAACAATTGTGTATGTGTGGTTTAATGCATTACCAGACAACAAAATTTTAGACTAGTCCAGGGTCAAAGAAGTTGCAGACAACAACTTTTCATGCTTGAAATTTTAAAAATCTTTTTCTTTGGGGGAAGAAAACATTGTAGCTAATGAATTGTAGCTAGCAATGTCTTCATTTTCTACAATTTTTAAAAAAAAATCATGGGGGGAAGGGGTCAAAAAGTGGGATTGTGTGCGAATGGATTAATAGTTACAGCAGATTTGTTGCATCTCAGCTATATTACAATTGAATTGGATCACCGAGTACTGCCATTTGGAACCTTAAACATTGTTTCACTTTGAAGTATCAAACCAGATAGATATAAACAATCTACTTTGCATTTGAAGACAGGACCCCTCAATACATACTGGAGGAGACCAAACAGATGCTATTCAGATGCAGCTCAGACCTCAGAGACACAAGAACTTATCAGTCATACGTACAAGCCCAGTAACTCTGAAAATCTACTAAATCCACCAGGAACAGAGTACAGTTAAAATATCAAACAGCCCAGCATGTATTTGATTGATAACATCTAAGGACTGATAGCACTAGCAGAAGCTTTGTTTATTTGTCCTGGGTCAACGGACATTCTGAAGAACCAACTTAATAGTATTTGTTTCCACAAAGCTTAAATTCATTCTAGACTTTCAGCCATTTCCGAATACAAAGGTTACTTACCTATTTTTTTTTTAAAGAAATTTGTACAGATATCTCAATAATGCATTCATTAAAGATCAGTGAAAATGAGGAATTATTAATCTACAATTTTCTCAAAAATATAACATTGGGGTCAAAATGGCCTGGAGTCGAAAGTTGGAAAAACGCCCAAAAGTTTTGTCCATCTAAAGAAAATTAACCCTACTGCAGTGGTTCAAAGTTTGAAAAAATGCTCAATTAGCGCAATTTAAAAGCCTTATCCTCTTAACCCATTACCAGATGCAATCACATATAGACTAAGGCATTCATTCTTGATTTGTACCATTACTCAATGGTTTTGTACTATGCCCAAAGTCTTATATTTTTTGGATCTATTTGACTTCAGTTGCATATTAAATACAAAAAAGTACTTTAATTTGCAGATGACTTATGTGAGCAATTTAGGATCATCATTGTCCTCTTGTTCCTGTTACTGCAAACAAGTCAGCAGTTTTTACGATATTTTCTGCTAACTTGCAGAGAATTTGCACAGGATGAGTGCACCTCACAAGGATTGTTCCTTTAGAAATTAAGACGAGTAATGCGAAAAAAGTCAACTGTAATTAACTTGCACAGCCTTATTTGGGTCAATTCTGTTAACAATATAGGGCAATGTTTTATAAAATACCATCGTAAACTTGATAAGATCATTGTGTTTCATCGGATTCTACTATTGGTGTTTGACCAAGACCAACTTTAAAGAAATTACGTCACATACATACTTCAGGTATCAAGAATAGTTACCCTGATCTTTATTCTGCTTAAACAAGGGGACCATGATGGTCCTAAGTCGCTCACCTGAGGCATCTGATAATTAAAGAACTTTTTGTATAAAAAAGACATAACAGGTGCCAAATAGATATAACAAATATATGCTTTCGGGCATTATACAAAACCATCAAGTAATGCTACATACCAAGTATGAAAGCTTTAGGCTTTATAGTTTAATCCATTAGCAAACAACCTGGCATTTAAATTCGCTCAAAGAAAATGGTTTTGGAAAATGTGAGAAAAAGATAACTTGCTTATTACAAGCAGTTTCTCCATTTCCCACAATGTTATCTACGCTACTTATATCTTAATTTCAATCCAATTTGAATTGCTAACGCAATTTTTTTCAGTTTGGACCGGTCTTAGATTTTGACATCTTGTCATGGGTAAAGAGGAAAAGAGTTAAAAATTGCTCTTATTGAGCATTCTTCCAAACTTTGGACTTCTGTTGCAGGGCCATTTTTGATCCAATGAATACAATTTTGGCATCCTTGATAGAGAACCATGAGGATACTCTATATACCAAAATTGAATGTATTATGCCTCATACCTGGGCTATGGGCATAATTTCTCGTAACATAGTAAACTAGAGGCGATTGGTGTTTTGAGGAATTCAATATAAACTGAATCATATTCACCATGTGTGGCAAATAAATCTTGTCAATCAAATCTGTTTATATTTCAAACTTTTCAATACTTTACAAAAGTCTATTTATTTACTGAGTCAGTTGAAAAAGATATTAACAAAATTAAAAAAAACAAAAAAAAAAAAACAAAAAAAAAACACAACAACAACAAAACACACACACACACCGTATTCCATACATAGACATAAGCCAAGACCATAAAAAAGATAATTCAACTAACCAAAATATATTGTTGGAATATGAAAAATAGTCACCAAAGGATCATTCCGGTGAAATTTGGTTGAAATCCATCAACTGGTTTCTGAGAAGAATTTGGAAAGGGTCATCTGAGAATCATTTCTGTGAAATTCGGTTGAAACCCCAGTTTCACATGTTTATGAGAAGATGCTCCTCAAAGCTTTCACCATATGTGGAAGCTCCGCCCTTTTAAACAATATTTATCATCCGACGATCAAAATTCTTTGAATGAATCTGAAAAGGAATCACCCAAGGATCACTCCTGTAAAATTTGGTTGAAATCCATTCACTGCTTTCTGAGAAAAGATTTTTAAAATGTTTCACCTCTATGTAGATAAGCCCCGCCGACTAAAGCCATGTTTTTCATCCGATCAAAATTCGTTGAAAGAATCTGATAAGGGGTAGACTAAAGGATCATTTCTGTGAAATTTGGTTGAATTCTGTGGTACTTTCTGAGATGAAGATTTTTAAAGTAAAGGTTTACGGCCAGAGGCGCGCTTAAACGGAAAGACGTATGACGGACACAGCGCCATGACAATAGCTCGCTGGCTTTCGCAAGTGGAGCTAAAAATCATATAGCTATTCTACATAGCACATATGAAAGCCATAGGCCTTAGAATTATAGTTTAGGAGGACAAGACTTTTGAACTTGCTCTAATTGGGCGTTTTTCCACACACAAAAAAAAAACCCCTGGGTTGGGGCTATCTTTGACCACAGGAGTATAAATTTGGTGAACTTGGTAGAGGACCATGTGGATATGCTATATATGAAATATGAATGCATCAAACTATCAAACATTTGAAGGAACAGATATTTGAACATGCTGTAATTGAGTGTTTTTCCCAAACTTTGGATCCCAGAGGCTGATATTGATTTGATTGAATGGGGTTTAACGCCGCTTTTAACAGTATTTCAGTCATATCGCGGCGACTGGAGCACCTAACAATGCATTCCAGGTATTTCTCACGCTGTTAAACCTTATTTTGAATATTTAGGACGGACAGGCAAGAGCTTAGAAATATCACAAATTATTAAAAGTCTGAAAAACACTCACAAGCTATGATAAAAAATTATTGCATGGCTTATCATTAGATCTAAAGTGTTAGTCCCTAGGGACTCAGGTCAAGCATTCCAGGACTGCAACACAGTGAAATAGATAGCCACTTAGTAAATTAGCAGACAGATAACATATCAAGCCTACAAATTTACCGCTGGTTGATTTTGAGGATCAGAACTGGCTTGTACGCTAGACTGTTATTAATGGGGACTTTACACTACGTGTTTTTTCATATCTGCTTTTTCATATCTGCTAAAACATACAGTGTAAACCAGTAGATAATGGGCGTTCTGCTAGCAGATCTGCTAAACATACGGAATAGGACATGTTCTATTTCCATCTGCTTTTTCAGACGGAATCGGCCTATCAATTCTCAGATCACCTGCTGATAAGCTGACAAGATAAATAATTACTGGTCAGCACTCTCATTTTGCCTCTTTAATACTAACATTTGTGAAATAAAATTCCCATATTTTATTTGTAATAACCCATTGCCATGTAATGTATTGTAACTTATTTTTTCCAATTTGCTTTGTTCTTTTTTCATGAAAATGAAGAGACAGCTGCATGGAAATCAGAAAGAGCTGTAAATATTAAAAGGATTGTAATTGTAGCTAAATAAAAAGTTGAAGCTCATTACCCAACAGGAAAAATTTAGACTGATATACAGATTAGGATTTTAAAGTTTATGAAAATTAGAAAAAAGAAAAAAAATGAAGAAGTATCACGAAAGGTAAAAAACGTTTGCTTTTTACAAGAAAATTTCTCCTTTCCCTCAATGATTCTTCAAGGCAATTCATCCTCAGTACCGCAAATACAGAATCGGGTGTTAAAATATTAAATTAATTTCTCTCTTTTCGTCATATTTTAACCCGTTCCAAAATAATGACGCTTTTCGACGCCTATCAAGAAAAAAATAGGCAAACATTGGGTAAAATGAAGAAATTGCTGGCAACTTGCATCATGTAATTATTCCAATTTCCAAAAATGCTTGAAAAAATCTTAAATATCATGAACTTTAAATTGTCGTTTGCATGTCCTATTAAATGGGGCCAATCTAAAAAAATCGTCCGCTTATATGGACAAACCTTTGATTTCTATGGGCCGGTTAATTTTGAAATGATTCGGAATTATTGTTGTTTTTGTCTGTTTGTCTTTGTTTTTCAATTCGAATGATAGAAACAAATTTTTGTCAATGTTAACATTTGTGACCTGTGACATAAGTAGTGACCATGTGCATAGTACTAAAATTATGGACTGTAATTATGACTGTTCACATTTTGCAGGCTGGTCTTGGGCGAAAGTTTTTTTCTCTCTCTCTCACATTTTCTTTATATAAAATTGTCGTTTCTCTTCACTTTTTTCAATGCTGTTTTCTATTGTGATGTCAACATAGGTTTACCATTTCTGAAACAATGTTTGCGTGTATGTTTGTCTGTCTGTGTGTCATACTTGTAAGGAAAAAAGAACTGATCCAGCGAAGGTCAATCAGAATTAGACTTCCGAAACTGAAATATGGTAGAGTAGAATTACCCTTTCCACTTCACATGCGGGAATTTCAACCAGGGTTAATCTAGCGACCATTTGATCTATATTTTCACGCCTGTGGTGGTTATTTTCATACCTTTAGCCTTAAATCATGAAAAGGCGACAAAAAGGTTGTTAATGAAAACTTGAGACTTGGTTAGACGTAGAATTCTATATTTTTCAACAAATTTAGGAATGAGTCAAAATGATAAAATCTCTCCCTAACATTCCAGTAATGCAAAGAGTTAGACCTCATTAGTTGAAGTCATCCATTCTTGGCATACCACACCCAGCTGAGGCCTATGAACTATGAAAATATTTGTATTATCACTGTGTTATCACCAAGCATACATTGTTATCTGAATTATCTAGCAACCCTTATACATGGATTTCATCACCATAAGCCACCAATGTTGTCTACCATCAAAATATTGAAGTACATTTGGTAATTCATACTAAATATACTGCAAAGTTTTATTTAAAATACAAAGGTTGGCCCATATATTCTACAGATGAGGACCTATTTTGTTTAGATGATCTTCAGATGACTTTAAAGTCAGACACACCTCCCATGGTCCTAATAGCCTGCAGTATGACAGGCTATTTTGAGAAGTTCTGGTAGGTGACCTTATGGGTTAGTATCTCTTCATAAAGCAGCTTTTTATATATCAAACATTAATGATATATACTTTTTTAATGATAGCCCTCAAGTTAGGGGATGGTTACCAGACTAAATTCTGGTGTTTTACCATATCACTTGTTTTATTATTTAATAGGTTCTGCAGTGATCAGAGCAATGACAAAGTTACTTTGGTCCTCTTGAAAAAAAATCGGTTAGCAGAAAGAAAGAAATGATACAATTGAATGATTATTTCAATGTAACACAAGGAAGTGTCAAAATATTGTCCCTACGGTAAGAGTGTAAAAGCTGATTACCACCCTTTGTTTTATCATAGTTATCAGTCTTGCTATCACCTGTTGAATGATGTTGAATCATATGATAGGGGATGGGATTTCACCATATGAAAATCAAAATATTGCTGATGTAATGATAATAAACATTGGTCAACTGGTCTATGCTACATGGTAAAGTCTGGTTGTATATTAAATAGACTTATGTTTTCCCTTTTTCTTATGGGGCATCTAAAAGAGTCATTGAGTAGTAATGGGTTAAATTGACTTATGGATGGTTCCATCTAATTCTCATATATAGACCAATAGAGAGATTTACCTTATTAGTATGGTTATATTTCTTAGTCAAAAATCTTAAATCCTCAATTTACGATATTCAACATATACTCACTTCATATAGGAAAATAAAAGGGTTTGATCTTTATTAGAAAAGACTTTCATTGTCAAAGTCATACACAAACAAAAATCAAAATTAAGCATATTGAAATATTAATAGTGTTTGAATAAGATATGACACATTCTGTATGAAATACAATAAGATGCTAGATAATTAAAGAAAATACTCTGCGAGGAATCTGAAACATCTGAGTCAATCAATCCTAGTGGCCTTGTGACCGTTAAAGTCCATCAAAACCATCAAAGTCTGCCCATTATGGTCAGAGTAATTGGAAATTGAAACATACACTACTAAAGTTTCATCTTGTCTTCTCAAATTTTATTTGTAGTTTTGAGTGCAGCCACCATTTATTGTATGGTTTCCCTCATTGTTTCATGATTTATTGTGGGAACCAACCACAGAGTAGAGGCAATTGGAAAATGTTCTGAAGTACCATGAATAAGTGCGGCAGTCAATTAATCAAAACACTTTTCACTATTTGTATCTTCAATATATGTAGCAAGTATTCAAGTTTTAAGCAAGACCATTAATTATAGGATCTCTTTTTTAAATTCTTTACAGCATTTTTGTTCCAGGATAATGTAAGCTTTTTAATGGCCTGATAACACATATTTTGGACAAAACTTTCAATCAAGAAAAAGAATGCTTGTTAGTGTGAATCTCAACAAGTTTCCAAAGAATCCAAACAGCAGTTTTCTTATTAAAATAAAAGTTGAACATATTTTCATGGCCAAACCAAGGGTTATAATGGTATATAACATTTAATGACACACTAATGGCCAAGGTACTGCAACATTTGCTTAATTAATGGAAATTTATTCATCATCAAATACTCCAGTCTATCTTTAAGACATGTACTGCTGAGAAAATGCAAGGTATGTGTACAACACGCAATATACGACAACAAAATTTTAGACAGGTCAAAATTCAAAGTTGATTTTTCATTAGTTGATAAAATTTTAATTTTTTGTGTCTTTTTAGGTAGAAAGCATTGTGGATAATGAAGAAATTGCTTGTGAGAAGTAATTTCTTCATTTTCAATAATATTTTCTAAAGCTTTTTTTAGATAGGCATAAATACATGATTGTGTGGGAATGGATTAAGCTATGAGCTGCTGTGTCAAACTTTGTGTGAAAACAAAGGCATATTATGGACAAAAATGTAATTGTCACCTTTAGAAAGTTTTAGAACTATTTCCATTTCATAGTCAATGTACTGTACACCAAGTGTAATGAATATGGTATGACTGAGGTATTAGAAATGTCAAAACTTTGCATCACAATACTAAAACTGTTCAGCTAGTTAACCCATCACCAGACGTCAAAGTTTTAGAATGGTCGAAATTAAAAGGGGCTGGAGATGGCCATTTTTTAACTTTTACTGAATTCTAGATTTTTTTTCTGGGTGGGAATGTCTTAGCAATACCTAACAGTTTCTCCTCCACAAAATACTATATTAAAAAAAATTTCAGGATAAATCGTAAAAGCAAAGATTGTCAGATGGAAGCATAATAGCAAGACAACCAAGTTGAGTTTTAGTGCCTCCCGTTTCTTATCTTTATGGCCAATAACCGTTAATATCCAATTGCCAATTTGCACAGCGGAATTTCATTCCTAATACAAATAATGGAAGGAAAGATTAAATATAATAACAGTCAGTGAAAATCTATACACCTAACACCTCTTGTTTATATACCAGTCAGCCACTTTTTGCGATTCCGTCAAAAACCTGACTTCATTTGCACAACGAAAGAGTGTAAATATTCCATATTTGCTCAACAGACTTCAATACCAATTCCAATTGTTACATGCTTTTATTACGAAATGAAACTTGTGCTTGAGTATCTTATATTTCATTTGTTAATTTAAAAGACGATTGTTGAATTTATTTACAGAGCATGCCTAATTCATAACCATTTCTATTTTCATTTTTATCTGCGGTAATTGTTCAAGGTACCAAATATTATAACAAGCTTATTACAATTTATCATTCAAACACACCGGCTGACATTATCCATAAATTGAGCAGCAAAAATGGTAACATATTCAGGAGATATTTAAATATTACTTAATTAATAGAATATTGAACATAAGGACATTTTGTCAATTCTCAGTGCAATTCATTATTTTATGCAAACAAATTTAATGGGATAGTTTGAAAAGCTCTTCTTTACATTTTATTCATTATCATCTCTTAACCCAATACCAAATGACAAAATTTTAGAATGGTCCAAATCAGAAGTAGTTGCAGATTACAATCTAAGCATTACAAGCCCTTTTTTCCTATTCTCATAATTGTTTCCATAGCCTTTTCTTCACTGTGTAAAAATAAGGTATTGTGTGGTAAAGGGGTAAAACGATTCCCTATCTTTCTGTATATTTTCTGAGTCATCAACTTAACCCATTCCCACATAACTATGCTTTTGGACGCCCCTCAAGAAAAACAATTGGGAAAACAATGTGTAAAATGAAGAAATTGATTGTGCACAGCTTTTAACCCATTCTGGAACAACATAGCTTTTTGACCCCCTCAAGAAAAACAGTTGGAAAAGTATTGTAAAATTAAGAAATGTCTTGCATCAAGCAATTTCTTCATTTTATACAATGTTTTCTACCTAGAAAGTTGAATTAACCTAAAATTTTATAAACTTTAAATTGTCATCTGCAACTCCTTTAAATTTTGGCCAGACTAAATTTTGCTGTCTGGTAATGGGTTAACCTATTGTCAACTAAGCTAAGTAAGGAAGGGAAGCATGCAAAAACTATGATTTTCAACATTTCAAGTAATGTTTTCAGTTGGACCTAAGGATTGTGAGGTAAAAGGATCGCCAAACTAAAACTGCATCCAGCAATTTAACCCATTCCCACTCAATCCCTCCTTTTTACGCCCCTCAACGAAAAAGCTTTGGAAAACATTGTGGAAAATGAAGAAATTGCTTGGATCAAGCAATTTCTTCATTAGCCAAAATGTTTTCTATCCAAAAAGACGAAAAAAATTAAAATTCAATCAACTTGAAATTGTTGTCTGCAGCTCCTCTCAATTTGGACCAGTCTAAATTTCCACTGTGTTGGAATGGGTTAAAATCTGCAAACGTTTGCACAAAGTTTCCGGTCACAAAACACTAAATAAGGACTCTTTCTGGGATTTCACTTAATCATCATTATAAACAGAAATTAATAACAAAAATGAGACGCCCATTATCCACTTTCTGTCAAAATTTGAATGATATCCAAAATTTAATTGTCATAGCAACCATTCATCATCCAATATCATTTGGCGCTTTGTTTCTACAAATTTAAACCTTAACATTGGACCACAAAATTCTGGTCAGATTGAAAACTGAAATGAAAGAGACAATGATTCAAACCCAGGGCTTTAAATCATTACCATACAAGGACAGTTTAGACAAGTCCAAATTCTATAAAGTTGCAGACGATAATTTAAAATTGATGAAATGTTAAAACTTTGACCTCAAAAGGTGCCTTATTTGCTTTAAGGAAAAATAGGTCAAATAGATCAAAGGTCAAGGTCCCAGATGTAATCAAACTCAATTGCCATCTTACCCATGGCCGAGAGGCTTATTTTCTCATGTCACACTAAGTGAAGGTCTCAAACTGAATCAGCAATAGAACAGTTCCTTGTCTAACAGCACTTCTTCTGTGTTAACCGATTCTCTAACAAACCAGCTTTTGGACGCCTCTATGAAAAAAGGTTTACAACCTCATTGAAAAGGGGCTGTCTTAAATCTTATTGTCCGGTAATGGAATAAATCTAACCAGTCTTAACCCTTTCTGGTTTGTCAAAACTTTAGACTGGTCTAATTTGGAAGAAGTTGTAGACGACAATTAGAAGTAGGTGCTATTTGAAAAGCAACCAACCTACAGATAAGAAAAAATTGTGGGAAAAGAAGAAATTGCTTGTTACAAGGGACACAAATTCACAAGGACGTAAAAACAAGTGATTGTACGGAAAAGGGTTAAGCTATAGTGGCTGAAAACAATGGTTGGCATCCAAACATACTAAAAGTTCACAACATAGATAATAAATCTAGAGAATTATTGTTGCAGTAATATTTCTTCTTGCTCTAGTTAATAGTTTTATCAGTCACTTATCCCATTCCCACAAAAGCCCTCATTTTTATGCCCCTCAAGAAAAATGATAAGGAAAGCATTATAGAAAATGAAGAAACTGCTTGCAACAAGCAATTTCATTTTCCACAATGTTTTCTGCCCAGAAAAGGGAAAAAATCTGAAGTTTCATACACTTTAATTTTCGTCTGCAACCCCTTTCCATTTGGACCAGTCTAAAACTTTGCCATCTGATAATGGGTTACAGAGCTCAGGTGACAATTATGTACAAGTATTTCAATGAACTCAGTTCTTGACATAATTATATTGTCCTTTATTTATCACAACAATGTAAGTTAACCCATTCCAACACAGCAAAATTTTAGGCTGGTCCAAATTGAAAGAAGCTGCAGATGACAAATTCAAGTTGATGGATTTTTGAACTTTTTTGTCGTTTTCGATAGAAAACATTGTGGAAAATGAAGAAATTGCTTGATACAAGCAATTTCTTCATTTTCCACAATGTTTTCAAAAGCTTTTTTCTTAAGGGGCGTAAAAAGGAGGGATTGAGTTGGAATGGGTTAAACCCATTCCTACACAATCCTGCTTTTTCACAACCCTCAAAAAAAGCTTTGGAAAATATTATGGGAAATGAAGAAATTGCTTTTTACAAGAAATTTCTTCATCATTCATATTTTTTAACTACAAAGGACTTGTGATTTTTGTTAAAATTCTAACAGTTTATCCTCTGCATCATCTTAAAACCCTTTCCTGTACAAACCCTGGAATTCATGTTGCTGTGATTTTATACTTAAAAATATTATGGATAAAGAAGAAATTGATTATAACAAGCAATTTTTCCTGTTCAAACAATATTTTCTTCCACATAGGATGGTTTCATTTCAAAATGCATCCAATTTTCAGTGACATATGCTACCGCTTTGAATTTGGACCAATTTAAATATTGTGTTAACCAACTTGAATTGTAGAAAGATATATAGGTCTGAGGTGAAGAGGGTAGATAAATACATCTGACAGACCGTTGGGTGCCTTTAACTCAAAACTTAGGTCTGGCCAAAATTTAAAGAATTTACAGACAACAATTTTATGTTGATGAAACTTAAGAAATCTCTGTCTTAGAAAAATTGTGAATTAAGAAAATAATTGCTTGTAAGCACTAAATTCTTCATTTTTTCACAATCTTTTTCTTACCTTTTTCCTTGAAGGGTTCAAAAAAGTTGCATTGTGTGGGAATGGGTTAATATAGACAATGCATCCAAAAGAAAATAAGTTTGTTAGTTTGGTGAGCCCATGCATCGAACCCACAGGCTCGAGCATTGAGGTCTAATGCTCTACAAACTGAGCTAATGGGACCAACTCCCTTGATAAGGTCTGTACTTCTTCTTTTATAGCTATACTTCTATTTCCTAACGTCATTCTGTCTGCTGCAGGCAGCAAATTCTTTTTCATGTCAGACAGAAGTAAGGTCTAATCAATGTAATCTCACAATAGTAAGCCGATTTTCTTGATTTTCTCTGATAATTTGCTGTAATTGCAATTAGGCAATATCATTTGTCTTTTCCCAGTAATCTTTCATCCCTTCATCTTTGTTCTGTTGTCGCAAGCTGCATCACGATATTGTCAGTTAAGCAATTTTTGAGACACCTTCAGGGATCTTTATTTAACCCATTCCAATACAATCCCCTGTTTGATCCCCTTGCAGAAAATAGCTTGTGAGAAAAACATTTTGAGAAAAGGAAAATTTGCTTGAAAAAGCAATTTCTTCTTTCCTCGCAAAACAACCAACATTATTTGGCTTTCCTTTTTCATTTAATACCCTTTCCTGGTTAATCCCTGGATTTTACGTCCCTGGGTTTTTATACTTGAGAAAAAATTATGGGAAAAGAAGAAATTGCTTGTAACAAGAAATTTCTTCTTTGGCCACAATATTTTCTACCCTGTAGGTTGGTTACTTTTCAAATTTCACTCACTTTTAATTATCCTCTGCAACTTTTTTGAATTTGGACAAGTCTAAAATTTTGAAAAACAGGAAAGGGTTAAGTTACAATTCTCTCACCATCTGCAACATCTTTTAATAAGGACACCAGTCTAAAATGTAAGTGTCTGGAAATGGGTTAAAGTAAATAGTATTTTAGTTGACTATTTCGTAAGTGTATATTGCTGTATACAGTGCATTTTGTAACACTGTCTAAATTTCTAACATGCATGCAAATTCAAAATTACTGCAATTTGATGCATTTATTACTTTCAAGAGCCCCCCCCCCCCTCCCAGTTTTTCAAATACCATTATGCTTTTATTTCAAAACATTTCATTTTAGACTAGCTCAAATTGAAAGGAGTTGCAGACGACAATTTAAAGTTTATGAAACTTTAGATTTTTTCAACTTTTGGGATAGAAAACATTGTGTAAAATGAAGAAATTTTCAACTTTACACAATATTTTTCCCAATTGTTTTCTTGGAGGGAGGGGGGGAGAGGTACTTAAGTCTTAGAAGATCCAATCTTATACAGAGCCCAATTAGTTTGGTAAGACACTAATCTAAATCCCTGAGGGTTGATCCTTACCAGATGACTAATTTTCTACAGTCAGTTATAGTTAAGCCTTTCCTGGTTAATCCCTGGTTTTTTGTCCCTGTGATTGCATAATTGAGAAAATATTGTGGAAAAAGAAGAAATTGCTTGTTACAAGCAATTTCCCCTTTTTCCACAAGATTTTTTTACCCTACTGAATGGTTACTTTTCTAATAAAATAAACTTGAAATTTTCGTCTGCAAAACCTTTGAATTTGGACGGGTCTAAAAATCTTCAAAACAGGGAAGGGTTAATGGTAATATAAAATCTTTGTCTTATGGTGCAGATAACATTGAGGATATTGAAGAAACTGCTTGTCATAAGCAATTTCTTCATTTTCCACATTGCTTTCCAAAGCTTTTTTCTGTTGAGGTTGTTCCCAGACATGAGAAATTACAGGAATTTAAGCCATGGTTAGGTGAACCATCTACCACAATATAACCTGACACAATAGATAGTCAATTTTTTAAAACTTCATATTTGACATTGACCATGTCAGTATTAACATAAATGTGTTATGTTCTTTTCAGGTAGCCATCTTCAGAACCCAAGATGTTTCAAGGACATAAAAATATAAAGGAAAAGAGTGAACCAAGAGGTGTCTTCAGACAGTCAAGTTGAAGAAGTTTTTGTGAAGCGATTTAGAAAACTTGAAATTGAATTCAACAGCTAATTACAACTCTCCCCTTTTAAAACTTTCTTCAAAAGGTCTATTTAAGTCAACAGATTTATAATAGAACCCTGTAGCGAAAGAGAAAATCTTATAGACCGAATCGCAATATAAAATGATCATGGTTTAGTCAGTCATATCCTGAGAAATGCAGTGAAATTGCTTTTTATTTAATTATCATTTTTTTCAAATTTACTTTCACATATCATGGTTGTGAATTTTGCAATAAAGTTTTTTGTTTTTTCTTATTAATGGGTTTAACATCCGCACTTTTAACAGTATTTCAGTCATATCGCTATGACTGAATAATCTTACCATGGATTCCTGGTATTTCCTACACCAGTACTATATCTACATCCTTTCTGTGCCTACAGCTGTTCATCATCCAATTATCCACCCATTGGTGGAAGACAAATGTCGGAAAGGATATTTGCAACTTGCAAACACCAACTTAATGCTAAAAAATTTCACTTGCAAACTCCAACTTGATGCTAAAAAAATTTCACACTGAAAGTGTGAAATTTTTTTAGCATTAAGTTGTGGAGTTTGCAAGTTGCAATGACTGAAGTCTACCATGAGCCATCTGAGCAATTTTCTTAAAATATTTCAGCAAACACATAAAATATAGATAATTTCAGTATAATAAAGTGGTTCTTTTTTTTCATATTCTTTTAGAATCATTATACAAGTTTTACGTGGTTGTTGGCATTTTTATTAAACTAATGAATACCAAAATCTATTGTGTAACAAGTAATTTAGAAAGGAGCATTTGAATTAACCCATTACAACACTGCAAAATTTTAGACTAGTTAAATTGAAACATCTTGCTTCCAACAATTCTAGGTTGTTGAAATTTTAAAAATCTGTGCCTTTTAGGTAAGATAACACTTATAATGGACATTGAAGAAAATTCTTCTTTGTCATCAATGCTTTCCAAGGGATATTCTTTTAAAAAAGCACGATTACATGGGAATCGGTAAAACCCTAAAATGAAACCTTCTTCTCAATTGATTTTCTCATTCAATATCTGTAAGGTACACTGTCTGTATGCAGGCACTCTAATAGTCTTTGTGCAGTAACAGGTTAAGAAATCTAAGTGAACAGGTAGAATGCACTTAATAAAGACAAACATCTAATGTCTGTAATTATTTAATGTTCAAACATTTCAGATAGCCTCATCAAATCCCCCCAAAAGTTTTAAACATAATTTAGAGCTGATATTTTGAAGAGCTCTTAAGGTCGATGGCACATGTGTGTGTTCTTGATAAAATTGGTCTCTTTTTACAATTTGTTCAATGTACTCCAAAACATTTTTGAGTAGTTTGCACAAATGCAAAGCAACTGCAGTTGATTGATTGATTGATTGATTGATTGTATGAATGAGGTGTAACACCACTTTCAACAGTATTTCAGTCATATCGTGGCAGCTGGAGTACCTAACAATGGTTTCCTAGTACAGTTGTGTATTTCTCACACCAGTTCTACCACTACATCCTTTCCTAGCCTCCAGCTGCTATCCCACTTCTAACACCAGTTTTACCACTACATCCTTTCCTAGCCCCCATCTGCTATCCCACTTAGGTTTTTGATAATCAACCCATTGGTGAGAGACAAAGGTCAGAAAGAATATATATGCCGCCACTTGCAGTTGACTGATCAAGGACTATTTCTACTGACGACCAATTCAGTCTGCCTGCCGATATTTTCAACAACAATGGTTTGAAAAATATATTGTAAAGTACATATTACAATAACACAACAAGCAAATTTTTGTCGGGTGACCTACAGACTGTAGTAACAGCTTAAATAAGCAGAATGTAAGTTGCCCACCACCAAAATTGTATTACAAAAATGTTAGAGGTACCATTGTACTTCAGGTCTAAATGCATGAATTGAAAGTTCATTGACAGAGACAATCTGTGTCTTGCATATATGGCAAACATTATCTATGAACCAACAACAAAGCATCATAGGGTTAACTCATTACCAGACAAGAAAATTTTAGACTCGTCCCAATTGAAAGGAGTTGCAGACAACATTTTAAAGTTCATGAAATTTTAGATTTTTCAACTTTCTAGGTAGAAAACATTGTGTTTTCCCAAACTGTTGTTCGGGGATCCAAAAGCATCATTGTGTGGGAATGGGTTAAGGCACCTTTCAATAATTTTCAATATAAAGTTAATATGAAACAAACTGACCATAATGTGAAAAAACTTTTGAGTTGTGTGAATACAATAGTCTTGCTGTATAGCCTTGAAATGCGTAAATGCTTCTTTATCAATGCAGATCGCAAATACCTTTTCTTTCCTTTGTCCTTCAGCATACACCATTTTTGGTTCAATATAATTCTATCAGATATTGATTATTTCCAAAATTGGTCTATGATGTCAGTTAAACAGTATGTTATCTCCTTCAATCTAAGAATTGTCTAAAACTTGACACTTTACCAGACAACAAGACTAATATCTTTTAACTCATCAACAGACAACAAAATTTCAGACTAGTATAATTTGAGAAAAGTTAGAGACAACAATTCTAATTTAGCAAAATTTATAAAATTTCTTTGTCTTTTAGGATACAATTATTTGTTGTGCACAATGAAGAAATCTCTTCTTTCCAGGTGCACTAGCTATAGTTTCAACTCCTACTTTTGCTAAGTCATGTTCAACCTCACCAGTTAGTGTTAGCCTATGTTACTAATTCCTTTGACAAGACATTTCAAAGTCCCATTCGTTCTACAGGTATACCTAGGAGGCACATGAACGAATGAGCTTTCACATGATATATAACTTAAAAATTGTTCATAGCTCAAACCAACGAGGTCTAGATAAGAGGGGGTAATGGCATTCTAAAATCTTTATTTCTCAACAAAACCCTATGTTGTGGGTACTCATTTGAATTGTCTTGTTGAGACGATTCGAATGAGTACCCAGGGTTCTCCCCAGGCCATTATGGCGTATCGGCCCCGATACGCCTTCATTAATTTAGAGAGTTTGCCAATACGCCTTCAGATCGCCGATACGCTTAAATTTGGTCACCGATACGGCTTAAATTCAAGCAGAAGAAAGGGTAAAGCAAACCATTAAAATTGGCTGCAGAAGCGCGGACACGACAGGCTCTTTACCTATAATGTTGTATACCACGTATTGCATAACATCTCTATTGATAAGACCCTTACACTCTTACTAATTGGCGATTATCGATTTTTTCTCGCGTTTCCCACTGGTACCTCGCTATCAGTCACCAAGCATGATAGGTACCAATATGTAAACAATGAATTCAAAATGGCGACCCGGTTCCGGAAAATTGTCACTTCGGCTGAGATTGGTCTAGTTAAAAGTAAAAGATGTGGTTATTTGATGTGACAACTATCAAACTAAAGCCACAGTGGTTTAAAATTTAATTTTTTGAAGGAAAGATTTATTGGGTCAGTTTATTTCATACATTGATTGCTGAAAACATACCCTTTTCGCGATCTATTTTCCTTACGAGAATTTGCCAAAATAATAGACAGATTTGTATAGAAGCCATCCTAGTTATACTAAGCTCTTGTTTTTAACTCAGTTTAATAATTACACACATGTATCTTCTGGAATAAGTCCATTTATTTTTTATCCAACATGGAGGGCATTATCTCAAACATTCGTACCCTTGTTTGTTCAACCCATTTTTTCAATAAATTTGTTTTAAAAGTTTGATGAAAAAATATTATTATACTTTTAGTAATCATCTAATAATATCTCATCCTCTCATGTTTTTTACCCAAAAAGAAATAATACCCCAATAAAAATCAAAGTGCTGAAAGCACTTCAAGAAAAGAATGCCTTAGACCAATTAGGGATTTCTTTAAAAGTAATGGTTTAATAATTATTTAGAATCAGGAAAAGATCATTCACGCTATAATATTTGGAAAACAAAATCCTCTTTTGAAAATCAAAGTGCTGAAATCACTTAAAGAAGAGAAGAGTAAAGACACTTGTTTAATAAATTTGATCAAGTTTCATCTTATAATTTGAGAAATAAGGTTGGACACTGCTGATATATTATACATTTTTTATTAACTTATTGAAATCAAATAGCTGAAAGTACTGTTAGAAGAACAACAAGATGTCAATAATCAAGCTAAAAAGCACTTTTAATGACCTTTATTATGTATAGTCATACCAAGATGTTAACAGACAACATGCCGCGCATTTGCCACTACGCCTTCAAAAATTTCTGGGGAGAACCCTGAGTACCTACAACATAGGATTTGTGGCAGCATTGGTGAAATATTTAAATCTGAAATACAAATTACACCCTTTATCTATAGATCTCAACCCTGGCAATTTTGTACTTGGCACATACTATCATTTGAAACTGAGGAGTAATTGGCTCCTTGACCATGACATTTTAGGCTCAAAACCAATTTTGAAGGGATCAAAACAACAGCTTTTGGGATAGGTGGTAACAGATCATGTGAAGTATGCTATTAGTTTTGTACAGTGTTCAATAGTACATGTACATAAGATATATCATTGAAAATTTAGGCATAAAAAAGTCTGTTTTTGGCCCTTAGACATTTCTGAAGAGGGTAATAATGATCCCATAGAGAGAAATTTCAAAGGGTCAAAATAGGATAAATTGGAATTTTTAAGGCTCAAAAATCTGGTTTGCAAGTCAAACACAAGCCCTGTTGTATATTTGAAAAACATACACTAAGTCTTATTTCTTCCAGTAAAAGGATTTTAATGAAATCAAATTTAAATTTCAAACGCCTGTAATCTAACAGATAAATTGTACCTGTCTTTAAGTGGTATGGGAGGAGCCCACAATTTTGGTGGGGTTATCAGTGAAAACTTTCACCCTATGTACTTGGCTCATTAAAACTCTTTACATTGAACCTATTCCCGTATAATCCAGCTTTTTTTACATTCTGTTGGAAAAAAAACTTGTGGAAACAACATGGAAAGCAAAGAAATCATGTGACACATTAGAAATTTCTTCCTTATCAACACTATTTCTAACCTAATAGACAAAAAATTTAAAAATTTCCTCAATAAAATTGTTGTTTGTAAATTCTTCTAATTCTGACTAGTCTAAAATTTTGTTGTCTCAGGTATTAAACTAAAATACATTTTTCAACTTACATAGTTTGCAAAGTATTATAGATTTCATTTAAAGAGAGAAATAGCTAAAACTCCAACCTGTTTTTAGAGCTTAAATCACCCTTGTCATGCTTAATCCTTTCCCTTTCAAATACGGGATTTTATGATCCTTTGATTTTACACTAGAGAAAACATTGTGGAAAAAGAAGAAATTGCTTCTAACAAGCAATTCCTCCTTTTTCCACAATATTTTCTACCACAAAGGATGTTTTCATTTCAAATGGCATCCAGTTTTCTTGTCGTCTGCAAACTCTTTCAATTTGGACTAGTTTAAATTTTCCAAAAACGGGAAAGGATTAACCCTTGTCCTGCTGAATATTTATCATATTTTCACTAAATTCTAAAACTTCTACATAAATTTATCAATATCGCATTTAAATATTTACACAAGACAACAACAAGAAGCATCTGTGCAGGCTGATCATAGTCTATACACCTGCCAATGCCATTGTCAAAGCAGGAATATTCGGGATCAGCATGACAAGGGTTAATAAAATCTTCTACAGATATGGCTTAAAATCAAAGGGCTGTCAGTACTGGAAGCACTTATTGTTAACCCATTCCCACACAAGAAAATTTTGGACTACTCTTAATTCAAGGAAGTTGCAGACAACAGTTTTGAGTAGATGAAATCTTTAAAATCGTTGTCTTTTGGGGTAAAAAATATTGTGGATAATGAAGAAATTGCTTGTGACAAGCAATTTATTCATTTTCCACAATATTTTCCAAAGCTTTTATATTGAGGGGTGTTTAAAAGCGCCATTGTGTGGGAAAGGGCTAAGGGTTAGTAGATATTTTGGAAATTTAACCAATAAACGTCTCTTCCTTATTCCTTTCATGTTATTCAAAATTTTGTCTTGTTCAATTGCAAAGAAATTGCAGATGACAACTAAAAGTGTGTGAAAAGCAATCAACCTACGGTGTACAAAATTGTATGTGAAAAGAAGAAATTGCTTGTTACAATCAATGTCTGACCTTTTCCAATTATATTTCCTCCAGTATAAAATCACAGGGACGTAAAAAACAGGGATTGAACAGGAAAGGGTTACAAAGAGAAACAATATATTTAGACAGAGATCATACTGCACATGTGTTGCCTTACCTTTTTTCTTTCCAGACTACTTAACCCTTCCCGTTTTTGGAAATTTTAGACTAGTCCAAATTGAAAGAGGTTGCAGACGACAATGAAAACTGGATGTCATTTGAAATAATACCACACTATATGGTAGAAAATATTGTGGAAAAAGGAGAAATTTCTTCTTTTTCTGCAATGTATTTTGAGTTTAAAATCTCAGGAACGTAAAATCCCGTATTTGAGCGGGAAATGGTTAAACAGGAATATACTAAGCTCAGCATGACAAGGGTTAATTCAGTGAAATAGTCAGAAAAACTTAAACTACAACTTTATTGACATAAAGAAACCATGTTAAAAGCAATTTTTTAATCTTGCTCAATGCAAATTAGAAAACATTAAAATGCAATCTAAAAGATTTTATTTCGCGTTAAAATTAAAGCTTTTATAGCTCAGTTGAATGGGTGCAGACCCAAAATTACGCATATTTTGTTCGATAATACTGAATGAGTAAATTTGCAATGAAATTACATGAGCAACAAATCGTATTGCCTTTCATTCATAGGTTATGGCTGTTTGGAAGATCTTACAATGAGATATTAGCATAATCTACTAATTTTGTTGAGTTGTTTTTAAAATATATTAACCACACAATTCATCCTTTTAACTCATTATCATAGAACAAAATTCTTGACTTGTTCAAATTAAAAGGACTTGCAGACAACAATATGTAGCTGATGAAATTTCAAAGGTCTTTGTATTTAGGGGTAGAAAAAATTGTGGATGCTGAAAAGATTACTAGTGACAGGCAGTTTCTGCATTATACACAATGTTTTCCAAAGCCTTTTCGTTAAAATGATGCATTTATGATGTAGTATTGGTGGCAATGGCCTTAACCTTTGTCCTACTAAATATTGTTCCTCTTTTCACTATGTTTAAAAACTTTTACATAAATACCTGTAGATCAATATTTCATTCAAAGATTTTTCTCAACACAACAAGAACAAGCGGGAAGTGTAGGCTAAGATCGGACTGCACCTCTGTACAGGCTGATCATAGTCCATACACCTACCAAAGCCATTGTCAAAGCAGGAATATTCCGGGATCAGTATGACAAGGGTTAAAATTCTCCTGCAGAAAACACTTCAAAACAGGTACTTAAGTTCTTCAAAACACTCTCTGGGAGCAGAAAAAACTATCAACATTGTTTAGCAGTTAACCACACAAAAGATTTGGTAGTATTATTCTTCCAAAAGGAGAAATTTATGCTTCAAGCAATTTCTTCATTTTCTACAATGTTTTTCTTGGCTTTTTGTCTTTCTTGCAGAACTGCATGGTAATTGGCTGCAAATTTAAGCCAAGTCAACATTTGATATTATGTATAATAACTTGAGCTATGATTTTCGCTATTATCATGTTGGCTTTGAGATGTTTTGGAACCTTGTTAATGCTGATATGTGATACTACTCAAAATCTATTCAGTTACAATGCATAAAATTGATTTCTATTAAATTTATGAGCCTCAGAAATAATGTTGGACAATAATTTGTAATTGAAAAACCTTGTAAATTTTCATGAGATAGATTTTGATAATAATATCTCTGTTTCTTTATAACAACAAATGTTGAACATAAACTTTATTGGGCCAAATTTTATTCCTCAAAAATAAAGATTAACCCATTCCCACACAGTGGCGCTTTTGGACACCCCTTAAGAAAAGCAATTGGGAAAACATTGTGTAAAATGAAGAAATTGCTTGAAACAAGCAATTTCCTCATTATACACAATGTTGTTTTCTATCCAAAAAGTGGAAAAAATCTAAAATTTCATAAATTTTAAATTGTTGTCTGCAACTCCTTTCAATTTGGACCAGTCTAAAATTCTGCCGTGGGGTAGGGATCAGCACAAAACTATTCAAAGTGCCAGTATATTCAGAGATGTAGATTAGAGGATGTAACAGAATTCTAAAATCCTTATTTCTCAATGGAACCCTAAGTTGTTAGTACTCATTTGAATCGCCTCATCGACTGATTCGAATGACTACATACAACATAGGGTTTATGGCAGTATAAGTGATTCAATATTTTATAAGTAAGGATGAATTACACCCTGTATCTATAGCTATGATTATATTCTTTGTCAATTATGATAGCCCCCAAAATATGAACTAAGATTTCGGATGATGGTGGATACTTGCTAGCTGCATGAAAATAAATTTGCACAAAATATGACACATTGCCATGTTATTTGAGTGAAATCCCTCTAAGCAAATATTGATGTAAGAGGATTGCAGAGAGCAAACACAGCTCAACACTTTCCACGATTGCAATGAATTTAGGAGCCACAGTGACAGTCATATCTAATAAAACACAAAATTAACAGTTTATAAAGTACAATGGATTCTAAATTTAATGAAAATTTTGCATTAAAACCTTAGTTTTATGTGCACCCTCCCTTTATTTGTTGGCATTAACCAATGACCATATGGCAAAAAAAGGCGTACAATATGATATTTTATAAAATTTTTATTTTTACATCTTTCTGGGTAGAAAACATTGTGTTAAATGAAGAAATTGCCTGTTGCAAGCAATTTCTTCATTTTACACAATGTTTTCCCAATTGTCAAAACGCATCATTGTATGGGAATGGTTTAGTCCTGTGATTAACTTTGTTTCATACATGAAAATGTTATCAATCCTTAACTAGTTACAAAACTTTGATCTTTCAGTATTTCAAAATATCTTTAGGCATTACAAAACCAAACAAGGCGATTAATAATTGCTTGTACTAGAATATATGATAAACACAGAAATTTCAATCAAATTAAGAGTGTGAAGAAAACAAATATTGACCTTGCAGATGACATGAAATAGCATACGGCCTCGGCAAGTCAATCAATTTTCAATGTTTGATCATAATTGAAAAGTGCTCTTTGCTTTTTCTAAGATACAAACCAAAAAATAATTGAGCTATGAGATCAATTAACAAAAATCTTAAAAATAGCTGGGATCAGGTCATGAATATCAGATGATTGTCGTTGGACCTGCAAGCAGTCGTAACTACAGCTTGAATAAAGCTGTGAAAAAATAAAGTTTGGGAACCTGGAACCACTAACTCAAAAGAGGGTTATTACAGTCTAGCTGAAAGCACAGTTCTTTATTTTTGTTAAAGAAAATTTAGGCAACATAGCCATTAAAGGTATAAAGGTATAAATTACAGGTTAGGAGAATTACAATTACTCCACCAATTTACTTCAATCTCCTCTATGTAAATAAACTCAAGTCATCGTCTGGGATGTCTGGGGTAGGAACAACACCCATTTGATACACTGGTTGACAACACCGCCATCTTAACTATTTATACTCCCCCTTTTTATGTGCAAAAATATGCATGAATTTTCATTGAGTGAATCCAATACCAAATGCTTGCAGAAAGTGATAACCCTATGGTATCTTCTAATATTTTATTGTTTCAAAATTATTTTCTGCTGAAACTGATTTTGTCTGAACAAAATGTTTGCATAAATATTGAAAAAAAAAACCTATACAAAGAATTCCTATGGAACATTCTGTGAAAATTTCATTCCAATTCATCCATAAATGTAGGAGATACTTGGTGTTAAACCAAAGCAGAATTAGAAAAATTTACTTCAGTTTTGCAATCAGCTATAAAATATTTTACAGTCAAGGAGCCCTAGCTATTAGGACAAAATGATTATTCAGTCAGGTAAAAATAATCAGACGATAATTAGGTTCACTCCATCATACTTTGATACACATGTTGATAATTTCAATTCAAAAATCGATACCAGTACAAAGCGAAGACCTAAAATTGTTGAACAAGTAAATTAGGGTTTTTAACTTTATGAAGCAGATAAATGTTATTGCCATAATTTTGCAATTTCAAAACAAAGGGTCGCATTACTTTGAATACAACTTTGGCGTAAATTGATCCACATTTAGTCATAATGAGGTTCATGTATATACAATAGACACACGATGTGTGCTTTGATTTGTTAACCTTTTGGCCAAATGGGACATTTTTATGACTTTTTGAAAACTATTGTAATTCAAGATCATGGTTTTATAATTTTACTTTTGCTTGAGGAGAATGTACACTTTTCTTAATCTATATCTGTTGATAAAATTTGATTTTGTACAATCTTAACCCTTGTCATGCTGATCCTAGAATATTTCTGCTTTTGCAGGAGGCATAGACAAATATCAGACTGTACTAATAATAGCCTACATCACCTGCTTGTCCTTTAAAAACCAGAGTTTTTCATAAGATCAATTTTTAAAATAAATATTGACCCAGACATCCAGACCTATAGTGCCACCAGCCCTTTGTTTTTAACATATATTTGACAAGAATTTATAAGCTCAACTATTGTTATTCAGGAGCAAAATACATCAAGCTATTACCTTGAAAAAAAATATCATGAAATATACAATAATTAACTCATTGTCAAACAACAAAATTTTAGACTGACCCAAATTGAAAGGAGTTGCGGAAGACAATTTTTAGTTCATGATTTTTCAAATTTCTTGGTAGAAAAAATTGTGTACAATGAAGAAATTGCTTGTTACAAGCAATTTCTTTATTTTCCACAACGTTTTCCTGATCGTTTGAGGGGTGGCCAATAGTGTTATTGTATGGGAATGGATAAATAGACTGGTTCGAAGTGAAAGAGACTGCATGCAGATCTTCTTCAGGCATGTCTGCACCATACCCATATTTTTTCAGTTTAAGAGAGATTCTCATACAAAAGCTGTAATTGATTACCCTCTGACAAATACATTCTATTGCTGTAACATGGTATCATGCTGAAACATGCTGTCTCTAGAAGTGCAGAGGCTGTTACATAGATCTTGAATGAGACAAACCTGGACATAAATTGGAAACAAAAATCTTTCTTGGTATAGATTTTGGGTATGAAAACAATTTGTTTTGTAATAAGCAGATCACTTTCTTTTTTGAGAACACTTTTTCTGTGTTTTTCATCTCTTTCTGGTATGGGTAACAAAAAATGAGTTTTTCTAATTCATTCTGTTAGACTAATATCCAGTATGAAAATTTGAAAAGAAAATCATAATCTTTAATAAATTAATCTTCTGAAATTATTTTGCTGATTATCGAATTTCAGATTTGATTCATAGCACTTAATTATTATGTATAAATCATGTATTGAGATTTGTAAGAAAAAGAGAGAGATAAATGGAGAGAGTGGGACAGAGAAATAGAATTTAATCCGAATTTAATTCATTTTCTCAAAAATAAGTTACATTATTTCAATTTCATACAATAATTACAATAAAAGTTTCTCTTGGTTCTTTTCTTTTTCATTAAGCCTATCTATTTTATTTTCAGTTTATTTTTCTCAAGTTAAGAGGGAAATTTTGTAACATTTGAATTGATATTTATAGAAGTGTATTGGAATTACAGATTTTCAGCAGCATTTTTATGAGAAAACATCTTTATTGAAAAAAAATGTTTTTCCTTCAAATTCTTACATGCAAAATTTGAATACTTGGACTTTTTTGAATATATAAAAGAGAAAGATATATGATTTTCACCAATTCTTTCGTAAATCAATTAAAAATTCTAAAAACTTACATTGTGTTTGACCTATTCCAAGTTACAACTTTTTCTTCTCCTGTTTGTACAATGGTTATAAAAGACCCCATACAAATGGGTATAATCCAAAAGTATTGGAACACAACAGACATTATATTCCAAGGTTTAGGGTAAAATCCACCCAAAGTCATGATACTGATGTTGCCTGTCCAAATAAAGTGATGACATTATAAAATCATCACAGGCCACTTTTACTTTTTATCCATCAAATTTTTTTATAATTACTTTTTTATCTGATAAAAATGATCACAGCTAGATAAGCAACATGGAACAATTAAAATTCCCGGTTTTCCACACTATTTTAGAGCATTGTATTATCAACACTTTACCACTTGAATAGTATAGACTGAATGAATACAACTAGCAGTACACATTCTTCAATACTATAAAGTCATGTGACTGCTATAAATTGAGGTGCCTAAGGGGAGTTAACACATTCACCATATGATTGAAATCTTGATGAATTACCTTCTCTGGTGAGATTGGCACACAATAGGTAATTATTATGAAAGATTAAAATGATTTATGGTAAATACATAAGTCATTTACTGTTATATTTAAACAGATTTTATCACATTTGATGTAAAAGATAATGTTAAACAAAAAGTACTGTATTCAACTTTATCTACGAAAATTATTGAATCTTCATGCACGGCCGTAATTTCATAAAACCAGTTCCCACACAGTGACGCTTTTAGACACCTCAAAGAAAGACATCTGGGAAAACATTTTGTAAAATGAAGGAATTGCTTGTTACAAGCAATTTCTTCATTTTCCAAATTATTTTCTACTAAGTAAGTGGAAAAAATTTGAAATTCCATAGACTTTAAATTGTCGTCTGCAACTCCTTTCAATTTGGACCAGTCTAGATTTTTGCCGTCTAGGAATGGGTTAAAGAAATCAAACTGTTGCATTTCCAGTGAAAGGAATCTGTTGAGTTATAAACAAATGTTTAAAGTAACAAGTTTCCAAAAATAAATCAGAACATCACAGATTAGAATCACCATGATGTATCATAATGTTGCTTCTCTCGTGGATAATGAAGAAATTGATTGATCCAAGCAATCTCTTCATTTTCCACAATGTTTTCCAAAGCTTTTTCGTTGAGGGGCGTAAAAAGGAGGGATTGAGTGGGATTGGGTTAACCCATTACAAAATGGGAAAATTTTAAACTGGTCCATATTAAAAGGCGTTGCAGAGGATAATCTAAATTTATCAAATTCTGGAATATTTCATTTTTTTGGGTATAACATTGTGGTAAATGAAGAAATTGCTTGCAACAAGCAATTTCTTTGTTTTCAACCATATTTTCTAAATCTTTTTATCTTATGGGCATCACAAACGGTGTCATTGGGTTGGAATGGGTTAATTTGACAAAAAGTCAAACACTTAACCATGAAACATGCTTTACTGAAAAACATGAGCACTGAATTAACCCTTTACCACACAAAACCACTTTTAGATAACTCTTAGGAAAACATCTTTAGAAAACATAGCAAACGAAGAAAGTGTTTGTAACAAGCAATTTCTTCATTGTCCACAATGTTTTATACTCTAAATCACAATTTTTTTTTAAATTTTACCATCATTTAACTGTCATCAGCAGCTTTTTTTTCAAATTGGACCAGTTATTTCTTTCTTCTTCTTATAAAATGGGGATAACATGATATAGAGACAAACTCTTATTTTCATCGTTGTCTTAATTCACCACAGAGAGAGAGAGAGCGAGTAAGAGAGAGAAAAAAAGAATGAGAGTGAAGCAATGGATTCTAACCACTGCTACCCATAACATGATGGACTGTGGCTCTGTCTGTAAAGTGTCCTGCCCAAATACACTACTCACCTTTGTTGAGACTCAAACATGCAGCCATCTTATTATGAGTCAAGCACATTAACCCATTCCCACACAATCCCTCCTTTTTACGCCCTGTAAGTAAAAAGATTTGGAAAACATTGTGGAAAATGAAGAAATTGCTTATAACAAGCAATTTCTTCATTATCCACAATGTTTTCTTTTAAAAAAAGAAGAAAAGTTTTTAAATTCCAAGGACTTGAAATTGTTGACTGTAGATTCCTTCAATTTGGACCAGTCTAAAATGTTGTTGTGTTGGAAAGGGTTAACCACTTGACCAATGAGCCAGATAAGAGTTATTTACTCATTACCACACTCTACCTCATTTTTACCAATTATAAAAATATAGTTATAGCAAACACTGTGATAAATGGGGAAATTGCTTGTAAAAAAAATCTTTTCTTGCAATCTTTTATATCCTATCTGAGACTTATCTTTTAAATTTGCACAAGCTTTTACTTGTTTGCAACTTTTTCCAATTTAGACAAATTATAGTCTGATAATCGGTTAAAGTGGCGTAAGACTCCAATTAAGAAAATTTAAAGTGAAATTAATACAATAAATGTGTGAACTTTAAAATAAACAATTTTGTCAATTGTTCTTCATATAAAGGCGTAATATAATATTGTACAAAGTTTATCATGAAAGAAAAGAAGGTATTATAAATAGACATGACACCTTGAAATATTCAGAAAATGCAACAGGTATTTCAATGCCTTTTCATGTCCAAATGATCTTCTATCTTCAATACGAATTTAAACCAATTACCATACAGCAAAATTGTAGACTGGTCTAAATTGAAGGAAGTTGCAGAAAATAATTTCAAGATGATGAAATTTTAAAAATCTTTGTATTTTGGGATAGAAAACATTGTGGATAATGAAGAATTGCTTGTAACAAGGATTTTCTTCATTATCCTCAATATTTTCAGAGGCATTTTCTTGACGGGCGTCAAAAAGCATAACTTGGTTGAAAAGGATTAACACTTACAAGCCAGTACTCTTGGACTAATTATTAGTTGTTGAAATCAGTATTTCATAAAAGACCAGGAACATAATTCTTTAACCCTTTCCCATACAACAAAAATTTAGACAGCTCCAATTTGAAAGTGGCTGCAGACGAAAAATCAAAGTGCATTTCAATTGAGAAATAACCACTGTAAAGTGTAGAAAACGTTGTAGGGAAAAAAGAAATTGCTTGTAACAAGCAATTTCTTCTTTCCCTGCAATGTTTTCCCCAATACAAAACCTATGGGTCTTGAAAACAAGTGATTGTACGGGAAAGGATAATAAACCAAGAGATATACACTGAGATCAACCGGTGCATAGTGATCTTGATCTGCATCACCTGTTTGATATTTTAACCCTTGTCATGCTTCAAAATTACCTTACTGAATTTCTGTAAAATCAAAGGACTGAAATCACTGATAGAACTTGTTGTTCAAAAATCAAAATATTTCTTTTAGAAATCAATTTCATACATAACTCTGGAAGAAAAAGAACAAGCAGGAGATGTACACCAAGATCAAACTGCACTTATGCGCAGGCTGATCTTGGTCTACACCTCCTGCTCAAACTGGAATATTCTCAGTTCAGCATGACAAGGGTTAAGCCAGAGTTATTTAACCCTTTCCCGTTTTGCAAAATTCTAGACCCTCCCAAATTCAAAGGTTTTGCAGACAAAAACTTAAAGTTGATTTTATTTGCAAAATAACCATTTGGTATGGTAGAAAATATTGTGGAAAAAGAAGAAATTGCTTGTAACAAACAATTTCTTCTTTTTCCACAATGTTTTCTCACTTACAAAATCACAGGGATGTAAAAACCAGGGATTAACCAGGAAAGGGTTAAAAGAAATTATTGATGCACAATACGGCTATTCAGTGCTTTCAGCCCATTGATTTTAATGCAATTCTGAACAAGAATTTCATCCAACATGACAAGGGTTGATATTAAATTCTGGATCACATTTCACCAATCAGGAAAAAGATGTTTAAAATGCCGCTATGTTATCGCATACCATTGCATTCATTGAGATAAAAGGGGTGAAAATAGGCCAGGTAGACCAATATATTTCTCATTTACCATTATAAATTTTGCCGAAAACCCTGATTAAACATGAGGCTTTAGATAGGCCATGATTAATTGTTGCATAATTAATCAGTCTTCCTTACAAACATGAGATAGGTCCTTGTCAAAGGGGACAGCATCAGATCAAACTACTATCCCTCACTTGCTGATAAACACTTTTTCTTGTAGAAAAGGTAAGATGTTTGATTAACTCCCTATTATACAATTTTTTGAACTATTTCTACAAAATTTAACCTTTGTCTTGCTGAACCCTGAATATTCTTGTTTTTGCAGAATGCATAGACTAAGACCAGCCTGCACATATGTGTAGTCAGATCTTCAAACTTACACTTCCTGTTTACCCCTGTTAAGCTGGGGTTGTTCATCAAATTGTTTTTCAGAAAAATATTGAACTACAATCAAGCCTTCCAGTGCTTTCAGCCATTTGATTTAACCCATTCCCAACAAAATTTTAGACTGGTCCAAATTCAAAGAAGATGCAGACGACAATTTCAAGTTGATGGAATTTTATTTTTTTTCACCTTTTTGGATAAAAACATTGTGAATAATGAAGAAATTGCTTGAGAGGCGTAAAAAGGAGGGATTGAGTTGGAATGGGTTAAACGCAGTTATAGAGCTAGGGTTAAACATGTATAGTAACCTGGTTTACCTATTCATAGTTTTCTGTAGCATTGCAACATGTGGCCTATTAGAATCTAATCATAAATGATCAAGGTTCAAGGTAATGTGAAAGTAGATTGATGAAATTGTACCTGATAGCAAGAATTAAAACTACATAAACCATAGGAGAATGTTCAATTTGCCAGCAAGATTTTCATTACAGAAAATAGGGATCACAGATACAGAATCCAGATGGGGGCAGGCCTCCTGTGGATGGTGGATCAAAAGCAAAAAGGTTTTACTTGGAAACAATTGAGAGTATTATTACAAACAACATGGAATTGCACAATCTTGGGCACTCGGGTCTATGCAGATTGACCAAAACACAGAGCCCTACATGAAGATTATCCTAAACACTTAGCCCTACATGAAGATTATCCTAAACACTTAACCCTACATGAAGATTATCCTAAACACATAGCCCTAAATGAAGATTATCCTAAACACTTAGCCCTACATGAAGATTATCCTAAACTCTTAGCCCTACATGAAGATTATCCTAAACACTTAGCCCTACATGAAGATTATCCTAAACTCTTAGCCCTACATGAAGATTATCCTGAACACATAGCCCTACATAAAGATTAACGTCAGCACTGAGCTTCTACACGCAGATTAACATGAGTACTGAGCCCTACATGAGGAAGAGGCTAAGAACTGATTTTACCAAGTAGAATAAGCTAAGCACTGATTCCAACATGTAGGCTTATTTAAACTCTGTCCCTAATGCAGATTGACCAAAGCACAAAGCCCTATATGCTATTATCAACCAAAACACAAAGCCCTACACAAGCATATTAACCAAAGCACAGAGCCCTGTATTAACCCTTGTCATGCTGTATACAGTACCTTCCTGAATTGCTGTCAAATCAAAGGTCTGAAAGCACTGATAGAACTTGTTAAAAAATCAATATTTTTGGTAGAAATCAACCTCATAAACAAAGCAGGAACGAAAAGTATGAGCAGGAGGTGTAGACTAAGATCAGCCTGCACAAATGTGCAGTCTGATCTTAGTCTACACCTCCTGCCAAAACCGGAATATTCCTGGTTCAGCATGACAAGGGTTATCTTCAGCAGATCTGGAGAGCCCTACATGTAGATTAATTTAAGCATGCATCCTCTACACGCAGATTGAATTCGATCTGAGTCCTACATGAAGAATAAGCTAAGCATAGATTCTAACAAACGGAATAAAATAGGCACTGGTACCAACATGCAGTCTTGCATAAGCACAGAGTCCATCATGCAGGTTTATCAAAGCATAACCCCTTAAATGAAGCTTATTCTAATCACAGAGCCCTACAAACAGATTGACCTAAGCACAGAGCCTTTATTAGGCACATTAACCTAATCACCAAAATCTCTATATGAACAACCTGATGTGTTTGTGATACACCTTGCCCCTGCAACAGGACTAAATGTTTGACCTTGGTATGTGACCTTGACCTTGACAGACAGACAGAAAGACTGACAGATGGACAGACGGACAACGGTAAAACAATGTGCCTTTCAATGCAGAGGCATAAAAAATCAGCTAGGCACTGATTCTAACATGTAGACTCTAAGCTGAATAACATTTTTCCCCATCTTTTTTCTACCCAGATTTTTTAATTGTAAATGCAACGTACTTCTTTGAATTCAGACCTGTCTAAATTTTCATCATCTGGTAATGTGTTTACTTGTGACAACTACTCCTATGCATGAACCAGATTTTATTGACCGCCTCACACCAGCTATCATTTGCAACCTGAGCCCCCACTCATTACAGAGTTAATAGGGTTTTCGATGAAGGGACTTACCTGTAATTATTCACAATGAAACACCTGCCCACAGAAACACGAGAATCAAACGACCATTGCAAGACTGGAAACATTAAATAAATCCATACATTAGATTGTTATCTGTCTGAGTATCAAAATCATTAATCACCTTTTTGGCTCGATGTGATTGATCATTGATGATATACATGAGCAGATCTAGATTTTTTTTTTTAGCCGCCGTCATAGCGCAGTTGGTAGCGCGTCGGACTGACAATCTAGAGGTCCCAGGTTCGAACACCCTGACGGCGGCACTCATCCTTTTCCGACTATTTGTCTCTCACCAATGGGTCGATAATCGTAGACCTATGTGGGATATCAGCTGGAGGCTAGGAAAGGATGTAATGGTAGTACTAGTGTGAGAAATACCAGGATTCCATTGTTAGCGGTGCTCCAGCTGCTGTGATATAACTGAAAGTTTGTTCAAAGCGGTGTAAAACCCCATTCAAACAAACAAACAAACTTTTGATCTCTAGATTTTTTTTTCTCAATGGAAAATGTACTTGTTATTTTGAACAAAGCTGTAGCTACTACAGGTTTTTTTGAATTTTATAGTGGTATTTTTTCCTGAAATTTTAGGGGTTTGGGTTTTGGGGGGATCTGACCCTGGTTCCCCCCATTTCTGGAGACTCTGCAGGTATACAAAGTTAACCAAATGTGGCATTTTGATGCCCATTAATATTCTGTCAGCTGGGGAAAAAGGAGATTTTCTTCCCTTTCTTGTTTTCTATCCTAGATAGTATTCACTTTTACTTTTTTCTCTCAGTTTATTCACATTTTGAATTGCCATTTGCACCTTCTTTTATTTTTGATCAGTGTAATTTCTTTTATCTCCTTGCAGTGGCATATCCCATTTTTTAAGACAAAATTAAAGTATGGTTCACATTAAACCATTCCCACACAATAACCTTTTTGACGCCCCTTGAAAAATGAATGGGAAAAACAAGCAATTTCTTCACTTTCCACAATGTTTTCTACCCAGAAAGTTCATAAAATCTAAAATTTCATGAACTTTAAATTGTCATCTACAACTCCAAAAGTGTGTGTATGTGTTGGAATGGGTGAACCTATTACCATACGATAAAATTTTAGACTGGTCCATATTCAAAGAAGTGGCAGACATCAATATAATAATAATAATAATAATGTCTTTATTTATAGAGGCTACACATTTGGTTTCGAAATCTTCCATGTGGGCCTCATCAAAAAAAGTTAATTACAAAACATTTACAATGAACATGAACATAAAATATATACAAGAGAAAGCAAACAAAAGAGCATACATACAATGTATGTAAACTTCATTTTTTTACAAATTAAAACATCAACATTATAGGTTTATTACACATAGAGAATGCCTTTCAGGAATAGATGAAAGAAATTGAAAATGCTGAATGAAAAGGAAAAATATTAAAGTGACGACATCTTTAAAATTTAACATAGTGAATAACAAAGAAATTGCTTGCAACAAGTAATTTCTTCATTTTCAACATTATTTTCCAAAGCTTCTATAATGAGGGGTTAAAAGCTTTATTATGAGGGAATTGGTTGATATCAATGTTTCTGCACCTTGTTTAATTCATAATTTTGTACATGTACTTACCAATGCTTTCTGTGGCTAGTTTAATTCATAATTTTGTACATGTGCTTACCAATGCTTTCTGTGGCTTAGTTTAATTTATAATTTTGTACATGTACTTACTGCTTTCTGTGGCTAGTTTAACCCATTCCAACATAACAAAATTTTAAACTGGTCCAAATTGAAAAAAGCCGCAGACGACAATTTCAAATAAATGGAATTTCAATTTTTTTCATCTTTTGGGATAGAAAACATTGTGGATAATGAAGAAATTGCTTGTATCAAGCAATTTCTTCATTTTTCACAATGTTTTCCAAAGCTTTTTTCTTGAGGTGCGTAAAAAGGAGGGACTGTGTGGGAATGGGTTAATTTATAAGTATGTGTTTATCAATCTGTTTTCTGTAACTAGTTTAATTTATTATGTATTTATTAATGTGTTCTGAAGCTAATATATATCCATGATTTCTGTATCTAGTTTAACCCATTTCCACACGAGGAAAATCTTAGATTGGTCCAAATTAAAAGGAGTTGTAGACGACTAATTTTAAAGTAAATGAAAATTTAGATTTTTTCAACTTTCTAGATAGAAAACGTTGTGTAAAATGAAGAAATTGCTTGTTACAAGCAATTTCTTCATTTTGCACTATGTTTATACAATTTAGTTACAGTTTATACAAGGAATGACTACAAACATCTACAAAAGTTATTGTTTGAAGTACGTGTTTTATAGCATCATTAATTTTTCTCAAGATACACCAGATTAAACCATTTTAATCATTAATTTTTTTCAAGATACACCAGATTACATCATTTTAACCATACTTGGTATAAATAATTTCTCCTTTTCCCACAACTCCATTTCCCCCCTACATGCAATAAAAAATAAAAAGAGTTGTATATATAAGGCTTAAAAGCTTTTATTTTGAAAGAAGAGAGCAAATTTAAACACATTTTTTTATTGATCATGTTTAAAGTTACCCTATCTAATAAATCTTAAAGCAGAATGCATGCATTTGCATATAAAATCTTTCATCGTATCTATGCTATGGTCAATTAAAATTTAAACGATATTTCAACCGTATCTGCTAGTTTCTAATCAAACCCATTTAGCCAGCAGGTTTATTTAGTGTTAATTATAGGATACTGGACACAAAATGAATGACAAATATAATTAAACCCTTATTTGGACAATGGGTAGCCGTTAAACTCCCTTTTTTGCCCCCTAGAAATATATTTTCTCCATGTCATTCAGTTTGTTTACATCAAATTTACCTCAGCTGTCAACAGTAGCTGCAAAAACTGTATTTTATGGTTCTTCATTGCCCTGTCCAGAATCTAAAATAAACTTGTCCACAAAAAAGTGAATACCGGTAGATAAATTTTGAGAAATCATTGTGATCATTGAAGAAAATGATGGAACCCAGCAACATTCGCAATATATGTATTTTCTAGCCTTAAAAGTAATATAAACATTATTAGGACAATAAATCTTTGACATCTATTTTGTACAATTTGAGGATTTGCCCTGTCATTTAACCCATTCCCATACAATGAAACTTTTGGACACTTTCAAGACAAACAATTGGGAAAACATTGTTTAACCCATTCCCACTCAGTGACGCCTTTAGACTCCCCCAAGGGAAACAGCTCTAGAAAACGATGTTGAAAATGAAGAAATTGCTTGTTACAAGCAGTTTATTCATTTTATACAATGTTTTCTATCCAGAAAGTTGAAGAAATCCAAAATTTCATTTACTTTGAATTGTTGTCTGCAACTTCTTTCTATTTGGGCCAGTCTAAAACTTTGCTGTCTGGTATTGGGTTAAAATGAAAAAATTGCTTGTTAAAAGCAATTTCTTCATTTTACACAATGTTTTCTAATCAGAAAGTTGAAAAAATCTAAAATTTCATTAACTTGAAATTGTTGTCTGCAACCCCATTCAATTTGGACTAGACTAAAATTTTGCTGTCTGGTAATGGGTTAAGTGACCTTGTCCCAAATGTACGACATGTACTTGTCTGCAAGTAGAAAAGTGAATGCCAGACAAGTCAGGCATGGGAATACCAAACCGCTGGTTTGAATACCAGCAGCCCCTTACCAGCAGCCCTGCTGGTCATATGGGTATGTTAATGCTAGTATAGGTGAAACTTTGTGCCTGAGAAAAAACCTGAATGGGTGAATGTGATATAACACTAACACAAACTTACGCAAATAACACACATTCAACATTAGCAGAGTAGTGTGTCCAAGTGTGTTCAACATTAACAGAGTAGTGTGTCTAAACGTGGTCAACATTAGCGGAGTAGTGTATCCAAGTGTGTTCAACATTAGCGGAGTAGTGTGTCCAAGTGTGTCCAACATTAGCAAAGTAGTGTGTCCAAGTGTTTCAAATATTAGCAGAGTAGTGTGTCCAAGTGTTTCAAATATTTGGGAGGCAGTCTGTCCAAGTGTGTCCTGCATTAGCGGAGTATTTCTCAAACAAAAGACAATGACGCTTTCTAAAACCTTAAAAAATGCTTTGGGAAATATTGTGGAAAATTAAGAAATTGCTTGTCATTTTCCACAATGTTTTCTATCTCTAAACACAAATTTAAAATTTTCCATTACAAAACTTGTCATCTGCAACTTCTTTGTACCAATCTTAAATTTTGTCGTCTGGTAAAAGGTTAATTAGTCTAATGTTCATCCACCCCAACTGTTTATTTGTAGCTCAGAATTATTTTTGGATGAAAATCGTTTAAAGGTTTTCAAGATATGTCAACTTTTTAAAAAAATCACTGTAGAAGTGTTTAACCAATTCCCACACAGTGACGCTTTTGGACGCCCTTCAAGAAATACAATTGGGAAAACATTTTGTGTACACAATGTTTTCTACCCAGAAAGTTGAAAAAATCTTATATTTCATAAACTTTCAATTGTTGTCTGCAACTCCTTTCAATTTGGACCAGTCTAAAATTTTGCTGTCTGGTAATGGGTGACGACATTGTAACTGGACAAGGGACAAGTCACTGATACCATCAATAATTTTGGTCAAAAACTCATAAAATAACAAAGATGGCTTTGAACGGAAATGGTCCAGCTTTTCATCAACAAAGACTTCCTATCAGTAAATGGATTATTTATTTGTTGACAAGTGATATCCCACAAAGAATAAGGTATATTAAATTCCTGTCCATGTAAAATTTTTATTTGCGTTATCTATCTATAAAATCAAATTTCAGACATCTTCGAGAGGACCCCACATCTACCATCAGAAGGACATGCTACATCTGAAGAATACAGTCTAAAATAGATTTGTAAATATCAAGGCAAAATGAAAAGAACTAAAACACTGATACATGTATTAGAAGTATGCAGTTTTATTAAACCTTGTCATGCTGAATAAAATCCTTTCAGAATTGTGTAAAAATCACAGGGCTGAAAGCACTGGTAGTACTTGTTTTTCAGCTGTCAATACTTCTTTTGAAAATTACTTTCATAAACAACTCTCGTTTCAAAAGGACATACAGGAGGTGAAGACTGTGATCAGACTGCACTTATGTGCAGTCTGATCTTTGTTTTTGCCTCCTTCTAAAACCGGAATATTCTGGATTCAGCATGACGGGTTAAAGATCAACAATAAGAAATGAGACAGTTTTCTGAGATTGATTGTACTATTCAGATGGCATGTTTGACAAAGTTTTTAAATTTTATCAATCTAAATTGTCATTTGCAACATCCATCAATTTGGATCAGTGTTAAATTTTACCCTGTGGTCATGAGATAAATTTTTGATGCATGGCTTCAAGCTCAGAATCAGGCATTCTTCTTTGGTTATTTTCCAATTGACTTTTCAGTTATAATAGTCTTAAATGGGGTGTTCAAAGGCCTGTATGTATTGACGGAAAATACGTCTAGAATTGTGGCACAGCAAACTAAACCCCCCACCAGCATTTTGTCACACAAGTAGCATAGTTGACCTTTGACCTACATTACTGAAAATTAATGAAGCACCTCATTGAGTCATGAATAATGTTTGTATACAGTTTTAAGTCCTAGGTCAAATGGCTTAAGTTTTAGAGCACAGAAACAATTTTTCATTAAATTTCATTTGTGACCTTGAACTTTCGCCTATTTGACAATAAAAATGATACAGCACTTCCTTGGATCATAAACATCAATTGTATGAAGTTTAATAGTTTTAGGTCAATTGGTTCTAGAGTTAGAGCACGGAAACAAAAAATCTGCATACGTACTGGCAGACAAACATGGTGAAACCAAATAACAATAAATCCCCATCTAATATGTAAGTTGGGGTATAAAATGATGGGTACGAATTTTGTCAGACAATGGGTATTACAATTGTGCTTTAATTATCTTTTATTGGATAAAAAGCATTGACTGCATGTATAAACCACCAGTGGTGTCATCAGCAAGAAGTTTCATTGGGTGATATGAATTCGAAGGTCAATCATCACAATGTGAGCAACAAGGTCAAGGTGAGTGTGTTCAGCAAGGTTGTTTAACCCATTACCAGACAACAAAATTCAAGACTGGTCAAAATTGAAAGGTGTTGCAGATGACAATTTAAAGTTTGTGGAGTTCTGGATTTTTCAGGGTTTAAAACATTGTTTTTCTTTTGGGGGCGTAAAAAGCGCCATGTACGGGAATAGGTTAAAATACAATTCTCAAATAAATGGTTTTCATCAACTTCTAAGAATACTAATAATGATAGAAAAACAGAACATAATGAATAATAATTGTATTTTTCCATCTTTATCAGGTATCACAATGAGATATAATGTTGTTTTCCAAACATGAGTAGAATAACAAAGACTTCTGTGACAACTCCCAGATAATTATGATCTATCACCATAGCGATCACCATGAAGGTATGATTTATGAATACAAAGTTCACAGTTGTCATGGTGATAAGAGTCTGATTTCAATTAAATTTCTAAGGTGCTGAAGACATTATTTGTTTAGTTTATTTATTGATAGACTCCTTGAGAGTACATGACCTTTTACTCCAAATGTGAAATCTGTTAAACTATTGACAGATTGCTGGCCATGCAGACTGACTCAGAGTTCGATCCCCAGGCGCGGCAAATATCATTTCTGACATCTCCCACCACTAGATGGATATAGTAAACATAAGTGGGATGAGCAGCCAGAGGCTTGGAAAGGCTGTGGGGTTCTAGATAGTGACCAAAATTATTTTGAATGTGAATACTTATAAGACAAGAGAACCGTAGTGGTCCTATATTGCTCACCTTGAGAGTTCCAAGTTTTGAAGACTTTCTTCAATTTCTCTGTGACATATATGGGAAACAATGTTTTAAGAAGAATGGGCAAAAAATTGTGGCCGTTACAGTTCTTACAAAATAATGCCTTTAAGGCACATATTCCCATGATTTCCAATGGTACATTCTCATTTTCAATAGGTTTCATCATTGTGACCTACCAAGCATTCTGACCAAGTTTCATGAAGATTAAACCAAAATTGTGGCCCCCTAGAGCACTTACAATGATATTGTCATTAAAACCCTTTTTTCTGTATTTTCCAAGGGAATTTTCATTAGGGTTCATCCTTGTGATAAGACAAACATTCTGATCAGGTTTACTGAAGATTTGGCCACACTTGTGGCCCCTGGAGTGCTAACAGGGAAATTGTTATTAAGATCCTTTTTCCAATGCCTTCCAATGGAACCTCCCAATTTCCAGTAGGATTCATCCTTCATACCTGCAAAGCATTTTGACCAAGTTTAAAAAACATTGGGTCAAAATTGTGGCCCCTAACTTGCTAACAAGGAAATTGTCATTAAAGCCTGTTTTCCTGTGTTTACCTTGAAGAAGCTGCTTCATTTTCCACAATGTTTTCAAAAGTTTTTTTTTCTTTAGGGAGTCACGAGTTGTTTTTGCTGCCTGCCATTCAAGGAAGTACCAAAATCAAGAGGAGGAAAAATATTCAAATTAACATGAATGACCTTTCTGTCCTCACACAGGGTCAACCAAATCTTCTGACCCAAACAGGAGAGCTTGATAACCATCTTTATTTGTATGAAATTAAGTACAAAAACAGATACCTTTTGGTTTTTCCCAAATGAAATTCAACCAATAACTTGATGGTTGGCTTCTAACCTTAATCCTTGTCATGCTGTGCCCGGAATATTCCCATTTGAACAGGAAGAGTAGAGAAAGATCAGCCTGCACATAAAAGCAATTTGATCTTAGTCTACACAACCTGCTGGTCGATTTCATGCAAGAATTGTTTATAAAATCAGTTTTCAAATGAAATATTGACCTGAAGCTAGTGCCTTTCTAAATATTCAGCATGACAAGGGTTAACCCATTCCAACACAATGACGCTTTTTGATGCCCCTGACAAATATGATTCGTAAAACATTGTGTAAAAAAAATAAATTGCTTGTAACGAGTTGAAAAAAATCTTAGATTTTATTAATTTCAATGTTGCCTGCAAATCCTTTCAATTTGGACAAGTCTAAAATTTTGCTGTGTGGGAATGGGTTAAACAAGAACTGGACACACACTAATCAACCCACTGACAGAGGAAACTCAATATGCCTGTTGCCATTATAAGAGAAGTTGTCCCACTGCAACACATTCCCTTTTCCTTACACCCCCTCAAGAAAACTAGATGGTAATCCCAGGACAACTGCTGTCGAGCCCGCAAAGTTTTGTAGGTATCATCCAAAAATTCTTTCAAATGGCACATCTACTCATGATGGAGAACGATTGTGCCAATTTATTATAATTGTAGGAGAAATGCTCCAGACAAGCACAATTTTAGTATTTGACCTTGAGCTGTGACCTTGAACTTGAAGCTATCCAAAAAGTTCTTTCAAATGGCACATCTACTCATGATGGAGAACGATTGTGCAAATTTATTTTGAAATCCATCCATAATTGTAGGAGAAAGTCTCGAGACAATCACAATTTTAGTGTTTGACCTATTGCTGTGACCTTGAACTTGAAACTATCCAAAAAATTGTCCCAGGACAAATGCTGTCGAGCCTGCAAAGTTTTGTAGTTATCATGCTCCAGATTAGCACAATTTTAGTATTTGACCTTGATCTTTGACCTTGAACTAGAGGCTATCCAAAAAATTCTTTCAAATGGCACATCTACTCATGATGGAGAATAATTGTGCTATGTTATTTTGAAATCCATCCATAAATGAAGGAGTAATTGTCGCACATACACCGACTTGTCATAGTGACAACTATGTCTCACGCACCACAAGCGGGCTTGACAAAAAGTTTGGAAAACATTGTGAACATAGAAGAAAATGCATGTGTCAAGCTATTTATTTCTTCAATCATCCACAATGTTTGGACAAACGATTTTAGATTTTCATCAACCTAAAATTGTTGTCTGCATTTTCTTTCAATTGGGACTGGTCTAAAATTTTGTCAAGTGTAATGGGTTTAGAAGAGGGCTTTTAACCCATTTCAACACAGTGAGGCTTCTTCACGCCCCAGAAAAACATTCGGGAAAACATTGTGAAAAATGAAGAAATAGCTTGAAGCAATTTCTTCATTTTCCAAACCTTTTCTGCCCTGAAATTTGAAAAAATCTAAAATTTCATTAGTTTTTAATTGTCATCTGCAACTCCTTTCAATTTGGACCAGTCTAAAATTTTGCAGTCAGGTAACGGATTAACATAAACACGGAATTTTATTAACATGTCTCATTTATGTACGAAACATTGGCCGCACACATGGCTAATGGTAGGTGACAGACTTTTGTTTTTGTAGCACTCACTATCCATCAAAATGAGCTAACAAAAGTCTGTCTTGGTGTAATACGGGATAAATTGTAAAAACATTGGCAATTTTGTCTGTCTTAAATGTCAAGATATAAATACTCGACCCTGACAGCCTTATTTCCCAGTTGACTCCTTTCTTAAATTAATTCTATGAATATTCATGAGTTTATGATTCTTTGAGAAAGATCAAAGTGTACATTATGTAAGGAAAACAGAAGAATGATGCAGTGGTAATACACAATGGAACCATTCGGAAATCAAGTTGTAGCTTTCGTGAAGAATTTTTCATTATGATTTTGAGCATTTTCCTAGACAGTTGATATAATGAAATAGAACATGATCACACTGGGCAATTCATCGTCCTTGATGATAATGGACCTAACCCATTACCGGACGACAAAGTTTTAGAATGCACGAAATGCCAACAAGTTTCAGACAAATTTTTTAAGACTGAATAAATTGACAAATAACTGTTACATAACATAGAAAAAATGAAACTCATGAAGGAGAGAGATTGCTTGTTACAAGCAATATTCTTCTTTTCTATTATGGGAGAAAGGGTTAACCCATTACCTGGGCAAAATTTTAGACTAGTCCAAATTGAAATGTGTTGCAGGTGACAGTTTATGAAATTTTAGTTTTTTTCAACCTTCTGGTTAAAAACCTTTTTGGAAATGAAGAAATTGCTTGTAACAAGCAATTTCTTGATTTACACATTGTTTTCCTGATTGTTTTTCTTTTATGGGTGTCCCAAAGCATCACTGTATGGGAATGGGTTAATATAAAGAGATAATGATAATAACTAAAATACCTGAACATTAATTTATATCAGTTTTCTGTGAAAATTTCTGTATTTGTTATCCAGCTAAATGATATGTTGGCAAGGAAAAGATGTTTCAACTAAACCTGCAAAATTAGAGGTGAAACTACTATCAAGCCAAGTTTATCCGTGAACCTTGACCTTATAGAGCCATGTGACCCTAAATAACCCAAAGATACTTACATGAATTATAAGAGCTCAGATCTGACCATTGCTTGATATTATGTTCTTGAGCTCTGGACAAGATGTCAGGATGGAGGGACTGACAGATAGACAAATACATCCACCATTTGGGGCGAACAGTTATAGTTATCACAGTCAAGCAGTACCATTTCATGCTGTTTCCGTGTTGTTTGACTAGGAATTCATGTCCATTCTCCATGAATTCGGAATGACATTGTGTTAATGGAGTGAGAAATTACCTGTTACCTGTTGTTGTTAATGACAACACTTTTCCTTCATAATTTATCATCACATGATTAATCAGGGCACTTTTATCCCATTACCACTTGACAATTTTTTAGACCGGTCCAATTTGGAAGAAGTTGCAAAAAACAAGTTTTAGTTCATAAAATCTTAAAAATCTTTGTCTTATAGGGTAGAAAACATTTTGGATAATGAAGAAATTGCTTGTGACAAGCAATTTCTTCTTTTTCGACAATGTTTTCCACAGCTTTTTTTCTTTGGGGCATCAAAATGGGGTCATTGTATGGGAATGAATTTACTCTTTACCAAAAATTAATTGTTATTTCATACTTGCTTGATTGAAGAAAAGAATGAAAGAAAAATTGATTTCATTAGGATGATAAGTTTATACTGCTTAACCCTTTTCATACTGAAGTAATTCTGTCAAAATCGAACAAATTCAAAGGACTGATAGAACTGGAAGTGCCACCTGTCGGTAAATATTTCTTTTCTGACAAACAGACGGTGAAGACTAAGATAAGACTGTGCATATGTCCAGCCTGATCTTAGTCTATATCTTGGCTATATGTGCATGGAAATTTTTGCCTACACCTCTTTCAAAAACAGGCATATTACAGTATCATATTAGACTGGTCCAAATTGAAATTTGTTAATGATCAGGACAAACTAGACATTGTCGCAAAGTGGACTAATACCCCCCAACAGCACTTGTCCATGTACAAGTGCTATCCCTCAAAGGGCATTAAGAATAAAATGGACTTTTTAATTAAAGGGCCATAACTCAGTCAAAAATCAATGGACCATAACCAAAATAAGACATGCACATGTCTGACTTATACCGAGTCTTTCTATGAAATTTGAATCAAATCCGTCCAATGGTTGCTGAGAAATTGAGCGGACACGTCATAATTTTTCACCAAAGGGCCATAACTCCGTCAAAAATCAATGGACCGTTACCAAAATGGAATATGCACATCTCTGCTTGATACTGATTATATCATGGAAGTTAGAATCAAATCCGTCCAATGATTGCCTAGAAATTGAGCGGACACAAAAAAGCTACAGACAGACAGACCGACCAACTGACAAGCTGACTCCTATATACCCCCCAAATATATTTTGGGGGGTATAATTAAAAGTGAATAAACCCTTTTTACAAAACTGATTTCAATGGGTTTACTCCTTTAGCACATCAATTGTGGGTTTGTGTTGTAAATTAGATAAAGTATTTAAGCCTTTTCATGCCGAATAAAATCCTTGTTCTGAAATGCATTAAAATCAATGGGCTGATGGCATTGTAGGTCTGATTGTCAGGGTCAATATTTGGTTTAGAAATTGATCTGATTGATAATTCTGGCTTAAGGAGGACAAACAGGTGGTGTAGACAAAGATCAGACTGCACATATGTGCATGCTGATCTTTGTCTGTACCGCCTGCCAAACAAGAATGGCACTATAGTCTGGTTGTCAGGGTCTATATTTAGTTTAGAAATTGATCTTATGGAGAATTCTGGCTTAAAAAGGACAAACAGGTGGTGTACACTAAAATCAGACTGCAGATATGTGTAGGCTGATTTTTGTCTTTACCTTCTGCCAAAGCAAGAATTTTAGGGGATCAGCATGACATGGGTTAATGTAATTATTTTTTAAATAAAGTACAGCAACAATGAAAGTTTAATCATGATTCTTTATCCCTGTTATTTTCTCAATCTATTGAAGGAGTCTCGTTGACAGGAATATTGCCATAGATAGGAAACTACAGGGATTAAAGACAGTTATGTTCTTCAAGATTCAAGGAAACTAATCACAAATAGGAACTAATGGTGGTTTTATGAGAGAAATGTTTTTTGTCTTGTACGTTTGCAATTGGCATAAAAATTTCATAAAACAGCAATAAAACTACTGATTGGCTTTTTAACGCTTTTCTGAGGTTTAAATATTGATTGTTTTAGACTCGTTCTTTTTAAGTCCATATGGTGTTACCGTATATTGGTTCTCGGTGGTAGTACCAATGTTGTTTACTCATTTCAACAAAAATGGCAGCTGATGTACTGTCAAATCTGTATTAACCCATTCCCACGCAACAAAATTTTACACTGATCCAAACTGAAACAAGCCACAGTGAGAATTGATAAAATTGAAATTTTTTCGTCCTTTTGGATAGAAAACATTGTGGATACAAGCAATTTCTTCATTTTCCAAAAAGTTTTTTAAAGAAGGGCGCAAAAAGGAGGGATTGTGGCCTATAAAAGGGAAGAAAGGTGACTTCAAACTGTAGTTTGAACAATTAGATTGTTGACCACTGAATAACTTGTGATTTAATGTCTCTGACCATGTATTTTGCAAACTAGTATCGTCTAATTACTCAGTTACTGAATCAAACTGTCTTGTGAGAGGTGAGTAGGTATTACGGTGATCTGTAAAGTTGTCATCTTGCTGGATCCTTTTACTGTATTCCTGGAGCCGCAGTCATAGCACTGTGGTAGTGCATAGGACTCCTGGTCAAGGGGTCTCAGGTACTATTCCCGGCCATGGCGATTATCATTTCTGACATTAGTCTCTAACTGATGGGTAGATAGTCATAAACCTAGGTAAGATGAGCAGATGGAGGCTCAGAAAGGATGTAGTTGGCTGGAGCACCTCACCATGGATTCCTGGTATATCTCACCCTAGTACTACCACTACATTCTTTCCTAGCCTCCAGCTGCTATCCCACTTAGGTTTACGATTACGATTACCATTGGTGGAAGAGAAATCAAATGTCACAAGAATATTTACCATGATCTAGCATCGAACCTGAACCTCGTGATTATGGACTTTTAGTAAGCTTGTTCTTTTGAAGGTAAAAGCTTATCTTTTGTGGTGCTTTAAACCATATTCACAAAATTCATTGACACATTTATCCTTTGAGACTTAAGGCTAAATGCGTTAATAAGGGGCTAAAAATGGATTTATCTAGGAATTTAAAAGTCCTGATAACCAGAAAGCCACTGTAATCTCTGTATTTACTGTTATTTAGCACTGTTTTCAATTTCAGACTCACTCAAAGTAAATACCAGACAACACTTCAGGATTTTAGCTATCTTGAATATTAATTACACAGTAAACTACCATTTATACACCATTTTAAACTGAGCCTAGGTCAAACATTTGTCTGTTGGCAAGAAGAATCTATAGGCAGTTTGTAAAGATCTTGACCTTGTTAGCCTGTTACTGTTCTTCAAAATTTTAGACTTGCACTAGTCCATTTTCAAATGGTCGTAGGTAAGAGCAATTCAAAGAGTAACCATCCTTTATGATAAAAAACATCATGAAAAAAAAAGAAATTGCTTGTCACAAGCAATTTCTTCTTTTTTTTCACAATATTTTCTCAAGTATATAAACACAGGGTCAAAAAAACAAGGGGTTGAATAGGAATCTATGAACCTCTTGACGCCAACTTCGGCAAATCTATGACAAGTAATTTTTTCATTTCGTACAATGTTTCTAGGCCCTTAAGATTTTTTTCTCAAACTTCATCAATTATAACTGTCGTCTGCAACTTCCTTGAACTTTGACCATTCTAAAAATTTTGACGTGTGGTGATTTACCAGGGTTGTATAATATCTTTGCCTTTTATAGATGTTACAGATGGCATGCTTTGTTTGTTTGTTTGGCTGAAAGGGGTTTAACACCACTTTAATAGTATATCAGTCATATCGTAATGACTTGAGCACCTAACCATGGATTCCTGGTATTTCTCACACCGCCTGAGTACGTAACTACCACTACATCCTTTCCGAGCATCCATCTGCTCATCCCACTTAGGTGTAAAATTATCCACCATTGGTGGAAGACAAATATAGGAAAGGTTATTTGCTGTGATTGGGGATCGAACTAGTCTGATGGCATGCAATGTGATTAAATAAAGCTCAAAAGAAGGTGGTTTATTGTAAAATGTGAAATAAAAAGTGAGCAAATTGAAGCACCAATTGCTGGATTCTTGCAAATACATTGACTTACATTCTATGATATTAGGTGTCCCATGACACTGTTATTAAAAAGAGCTTTATGCAAATATTTGGCAACCAAACCTCACAACTACAACAACCAGCTTTCACTGAATTTTGAATGACAAATAAAGTTTGAAATATACATTGCCATTAAAAGGCGGAGAAAACATTTCATGGCCATAAATGGGGAAGGTCAATAAGATCAATGGGTGACAAAGTGATTTATTTGTTTTCGAAGCACTTTAACAAAACTGAACATGAATTATACTTCTAAAACTCAAGATGCTATCATAAACATATCTTTAAAACTAAGGTAGTAAATTATTTCATAAAATGTCAACCATATCAAAAGTTTTCTGGTGTAATCCCATAATGCTTTAGGTCGGAGGTCTCCCTGAGGGGTTGTGACCTTTCAAATATAAGGTGTCTATTGTTTCAAGGGACCATGGTGTCACATGGATGATAACCTCAGGGTGAGAGAAAGAAAACAGTGTAATTAATTTAACTGCTAAATTGATCAAATATTTTAATGGCCACTTAAGATCATTATCTGTAGAGTTTTAGCGATAAGGCTACTTAATTGGGTCAAATGAATTAATACTTTCTTTTATCAAGATGCTTGCCCTGATGCCCCAAAGAAACCAATATGATTCCATACAAAGATTGTGCCATGAATATTGATCAAAATTCTGAACGACAATGCATCTTAACAATATAATTACAACCTTTAACCCATTAACCAGCCAACAAAATTTTAGACTGGTCCAAATTGAAAGAAGTTGCAGATGACAATTTCAATTTGATTGGGAAATGAAGATATATTGCTTGTTCAAAAATGTTATCCTGGGACCTTTTCTTCAGGAGCGTCATTATGTGGGAATGGGGTTAATTTAACCCATTCCAACACAGTGGAACTTTAGACCTGTCCAAATTGAAAGGAGCTGCAGATGACAATTTCAAGTTGATGGAATTTTTAATTTTTTCGTCATTGTGGATAGAAAACATTGTGGATAATGAAGAAATTGCTTGATCCAGCAATTTCTTCATTTTCCACAATGTTTTCCAAAGCTTTTTTGGTGAGGGGGGGTAAAAAGGAGGGATTGAGTGGGAATGGGTTAAGGAAGAAAAGTAATACTGATCATGTTGCTTGGAAAAAAGATTGTGAGAGAATTCAAAAACATGAATAGACCCCCAATTTTTTCAGTTTTTAGACAGATCCAATGAAAGCTCCTGTGTACAGTTTTTGTATAGTGAAGACAGAGGAATACTGCTAACATCTCAAGGTTAACCCATTACCTAGAGTCCTGCATTTTGACACCCTTTAACCCATTACCAGATGGCAAAATTTAGACTGGTCATAATTCAAAGGAGTTGCAGACGACAATTTAAAGTTGATAATTTTTTTTAATTTTTTCAATTCTCTAGGTAGAAAACATTGTGTAAAATGAAGAAATGTTTTCCAATTGTTTTCCTTAAGCGTCACTGTGTGGGAATGGGATATGAAAACTGAGAAAATGAGAAATTGCTTGTCTTATGTTCTCCGTATCTTAAAAAACTTTCTTTATAGGCAGTACTAGTTCTTGAATTGATTTCCTATTTAAATTCTAATCTGCAACTTCTTTCAATTGGGACTAGTCTAAATTTTGTCATCATTCTGATAATGGGCTATTGGGCCAAATTATGCAAGCTCATTATACAAAGTAAAATGTATTTGCATTAGCCAATAGCCCATTTATTAAATTGGTTTAATCTCACTTTCATTACATCTCCATCATTGGTACATTTATCTTGGCTCCTGTAATTTCTCTCTCCAAAACAACCTGAGTCTAAATAAACCATAACTAGATGATAAAATTTTAGACTGGTTGTAATTCAAAGGAGTTGCAAACAACAATTTGAATTTGATGAAATTCTAGATTTTTTCAACTTTTTTGCTAGAAAACATTGTGTAAAATGAAGAAATTGCTTGTTACAAGCAATTTCTTCATTTTACACAATGTTTGCCCAATTTGTTTTTCTTTAGGGGCGTCCAAAAGCATCACTGTGTTGGAATGGGATAAACAACTGCTGATGAAGGGGTGACTTCACAAATCTGAATCTGGCTAAGAATGTGGGGATTTCAATTCTACTACATATACATGTAACTGTGACTGTGAATGTTAATGATGTTATATGGGAATAATTTACCTGTCACCGGTGGTAACATATTGGACAGTTTGGTCAACCACAACTATGAACATGATCCATATATTTTGTTTTATTTCATAGCTGAATGATATTTCCAGTGCATGAAAGACACCATGGCTGACCATTGTGGTTTTGTTATCTATACTACCTAACATCATGGTATGATAAACACTCTTCTGCAATATAAAATTTTGCACCTCTTTAACCCCGGACGCCCTATTTTCAATCTATGGATTTTATGGGCTTGATCCCCGGCCGGCAGCACATATTCTTTCCATCATTTGTCTCTCACCAATGGGTGGATAATAGTAAATCTAAGTGGGATAGCAGCTGTTGGCTAAGAAAGGATGTAGTGGTAGTTCTGGTGTGAGAAATACCAGGAATACATTCTTAGGTGCTCCAGCTGTCATGATAGGACTGAAATACTACCATTGCTTCCTTTCCTAGCCTCCAGCTGCTCATCCAACTTAGGTTTACAATTATCAACCCATTGGTGGGAGATGAATATTGGAAGGATATCTGCCACGACCGGGGATCAAACCTGTGACCTCATGATTAAGAGTCCACCTACCAACTGCGCTATGGCTGCAATTACTTGAGACTCGCATGTTTTTGTGGATCTATAGTATACTTTATGTCACTTGTTTATGTACAAAAACCTTTAACCCATTCCAACACAGCAAAATTTCAGACTGGTCCAAATTGAAAGAAGCTGCAGACGACAATTTCAAGTTTATGGATTTTTTTTTTGTCTTTTTGGATAGAAAACAGACAATACAAGCAATTTCTTTATTTTCCTTAATGTTTTCAAAAGCTTTTTTCTTGAGGGGCGTAAAAAGGAGGGACTGAGTGAGAATGGGTTAAATTCACAACGTTAGCTGCCATGTTGTGCTATCCAATAAGTGTCTATCAGTCACTTATTAACCCGTTGCCAGACAACAAACTTTAAGACTGGTCCAAATTGAAAGGAGTTGCAAACGTCAATTTAAAGTGTATGAATCTTGAGATTTTTTTTAACTTCCTGGGTAGAAAACATTGTGGATAATGATGAAATTGCTTGTTACAAGCAATTTCTTCTTTTTCCACAATGTTATCCCAATTGTTTTTCTTGAGGGGCATTAAAAATCGTCAATGTGTGGGAATGGGTTAAGTGTAATTGGTTTATAAGCTAGAAAACCTCACAATTTTAACCCTTATCATGCTGCATAAAAACTCTTTGTAAATTGCATTAAAATCTAAGGGCTGAAAGCACTGGTAGTGCTCATTGGTCCATGATAGATATTTCTTTTGAAAATTAATTTCATAAATACCTCTTGCAGAAAAAGTACAAACAGGAGTTGTAGACTAAGATCAGACTGCATTTGTGTGCAAGCTGATCTTTGTCTATACCTCCTGCCAAAACCAGAAATATTCAGTTTTAGCATGACAAGGGTTAAATAGGAATGGTAACAACTTCTTGAATTTTTCACAGGAGATGTGTGTGTGTGTGTGAGATGACAACTGAAGTTGTTCTTATTAGTAATTTACCAAATTGCTGGTGGGTGAACAAAACCTTGTAACTGCAGTTTGAATAAGTTGATGTTAGATGGTTTTGATCACTTGTAAAAAGCAAATGTCTTCATTTCTGACATAGTTTTCTACCCAGAAAGACAGAACAATATATATTATATTTCATCAAATTTGAATTGTTGTCTGCAACTTCTTTGAGTTTGGACCAGTCTAAAGTTTTGTCATGTTGTAATAGGTTAATGTAAATATAGTTGTTTTGTTTTTGTTGGATTTTAGATGAAAGTAAAGTTGAAATTTGAACTCTAAACTGATGCTTACTTTAATACCTAAGAGTGAAGGAAGTATACAGCACTTATATTTTGACATCTTTATCATTAAATCTTTTTAAATCGTTTGAACAAAACATTGATTGTTACTGAATTAAACTTGCTACATCACCATCTAAAGAATTACTATTAGTCATTTTTGAAAGATGATAAGACTAGATATTTGTAAAAGAAGGAACTGTTACAGACTTTTAGAAAAAATAATTTCAGACTAGAGGCTGTGAACAAATTTCAAAATGAGTGCTATATTGAATTGGTCAAAAACAATAATAAAAAAAAAAAATAGGTGCTGACAATAATTTCTCTCAAATGTCCCTTGACATCAAAACCATTGGGATCACAGCAGTTTGAACAATAGTTTGTCCTAGTGGTTGATTGTCACAAAAAATATAGTTATGATTTTGTTATGGAAAAAAATAGTTAATAGCAGGGCTCCAGAAATTTGGAAATCTAAATCGGTCCGGGACATTGCCCCCCCCCCTGCCGGCGACCCCCCCCCTAAAAAAAACGACCCCCCCCCCCTCCGCCGACAAAAAACGAATACCACCGCCTTTTTTTAACCTTTCCCGCACGTAAAAGGGTTCATCATTCATTCAGTAGTTGCCTTCTTTTTCAAATGTTCTGAAGATGATTATAATCTACAAAGAGTGGAAGATAGATGAAAACAACTGACAGATCCTACTTTCATTTTGTTTTTGAAAATTTGGCTGAGTATAAATTGCAATTCCGGCAATGTACGGCATTCCACGAAATTCAAATATGTTGTAAAATTAGTAGACAAATAAATTGTATTATCAAAATTTCCGGGTTTTACATAGTACTGCCGATTTAATTAAAGTAAAGATATACTTTTTCATTTTTAAAAGCTAGTTATCCAAAGTTCTGTTAATTCAACACAGTCATGATGATTTTCCCTCAACACAAGCGTCTGTTGATGGAAAAACACAGCTGATGCCACGAAAATGTCGGGTCAGTCCATTCTACCCCATGGGATCACAGAGTCGTGACGTACATCAAAAAGACCGACAAGACAAACTCGAGTGGGTCGCCCACGTGTTGCACTATTTTCCTAGAGAGGAATTTGTTCACAAATCTCGGTCATTTACTTATTGTAGTTGATTTCCGATTTATTATTCGGACGTTTTCCACCCCTGATTTATTGACGGAACTAGAGATATTATTAGCTGCCGTTTTCGTTTATATTTAAATAATCTGTATTCTGCGGATTTCAATTTATTGTTTGAATTCCATCGGCTATGTTTCTTACCGTGAATGAAAAACTAAAAAACATGTAATAACGATGTGACTTTTTTTTTTATAAATTTCAAACCCAGTCTCACGCGCTTACTTGTGATAAATTAATTTCATAAAAGCGTTGTGCCGAGCTATTCCGGCTTTATACGAACGGCAACTGAAGCCAGTGTTTATGTCTCGATTTGTATACGCATCCCATATATAGTAAAAGAAATTGGTTTCACGAGTAACGGCTATTTAAATCGGCCCAGTATTAGGTGTCCATGTCTTCGAACGTCTGTAAGTCAAACCGATTCTCGTTTGCAAATAGTTTACAAAACTCGATACCCGAAGTTCGGTCAGGCGTGAACTGCAAATTAGGTCCACCTGCAGATGGGCATACGACTGGCAGGCGGGTAAACTAATTATCGATTTTTGGCACTATTGTTTATCTCTAAATCTGCAGGTAACGTGTGAAACCCTTGAATTAATTTGGTTTCAAGCGGATTTGATAGATGGTGGAAGAGTTTATCAATATTTGAACGTGAAATTTGATGAAATTCCGGACCGATTTTGGTGTAATTTTGGGGATTCCAATCGGTCTGGCAATTCAAAATTCGGTCCAGACCGGCAATTTATCAGATTTCCGGAGCCCTGGTTAATGGTGTGGGTCAAGGTAAAGGTCACAATGTCAAGGGTTTTGGTCACATAAGAAAGCCTATCAACCATGAAAATGATGGTCCTAGCTATAAGCATTCAGAAAATATAAGCAAATTCAAAGTTTTGTAAAAAAAAAGGTCAAAAGTAAAAGTCACACAGGTAAAGGTCTTGGTTACAAGTGAAAACCTATCATATGAATGCTTTTAGTAGAACCCGAGATATCACAAAATGTCAAAGTTTTCGCATGACAATGAAGACAATGACACCAAGGTTAAAGCAATATCTTGGTTTTTCTCCGAAAAGCCAAGCTAAAAATGATGGTCCTAGGTAAAGCATTCATAAAAATAAGCAAGTTTAAAGTCTTGGGTAAAAGTTTTTAAAAGTAGGTCAAAGGTTAAGGTCACAAGGTCAAAGGTCTTCATCACAGGTGAAAGCAAAACACCTGGTCAGTGTATAGATGAAGTATGATGGCCTAATTAGGTGTAAGCATTCAGAAAATATAAGTAAGGTTAAAGTTTTTGGTTAAAACCTTTGGCTAAACTTTTTCAAAGTAGGTCAAAGGTCAAGGTCACATGGTCAGGGATCTTGGTCAGAGGTGAAAGTTGTTACCGAATGAGTGTATATATGAAGTAGTATAAACATTAAAAAAATATAAGCAAGCTTAAAGCTTTAGTCATTTAGATCCCTGGCAGGCTAATAATATTAATGTTCACAACAGAATCTACAGACAAGCAATTTCTTTTTTCGAAATTTTCTAACAATGTTTTCTGCCCTTTTTTTCTGCTTATTCATTAGCTTTTGGCTATCTTTAAAAAGTCTTCAATTCTTTGAATTTAGACCAGTCTAACATTTTGTCATATGGTAATGACTTAATCTAAATTAGATTTGAGGGTTTGATGCTACACCAATCAAAATACTTTGTGAGTAATTTAAACTTTAATTTGAAGAGTCATCTGGCATCAGACCAGTATTTGGGATTGTTTTAATTCTGTTTACCTCATAAATTCGTTGGAAATGAATAATACAGACAATCTTTCAAACTGTAATTCAATTAGCTTTTATCCTGAAATTTAAAACCTTGAATGGTATTGTGATGATAGATTTCATATGACTAATAAATGCAAATTAATCAACCTATAATTGTCAGGACTTTATTTTGTGACCCTAGTAACATTATCAAAAAAAAATTAAAGAAGAGGGACAAGATGGCCCCAGATCCCTCACCTGAATTCTTTATTGAATAAAGAAACATGAATTTGTTTGTTTGTTTGAATGGGGTTTAACGCCGCTTTTAACAATCTTTCAGTTATATCGCGGCGGCTGGAGCACCTAACAATGGATTCCTGGTATTTCTCGCACCAGTACTACCACTACACCCTTTCCTAGCCTCCAGCTGCTATCCCACATAGGCTTACGATTATCTGCCCATTGGTGGAAGACAAATGTCGGAAAGAGTATTGCCGCCGTCGGGGATCGAACCCGGGACCCTTTGAATGATAGTCCGACGCGCTACCAACTGCGCTATGACGGCGGCTAAAAGAAACATGAAACTGAAATATTGAATCAAGTGAAGAGAAAGGCTTGTAAAATTTGTTTATATTGATCACCATGTCATTAAGGCCCCTTTCTATGTGTTTTCTGATGCAACCATCTCATTTTCGAGAGTGTTCATCTTTGTGACCTAATGATCATTTTGACCAAGTTTTATCAAGATTGGGACAAAAATTGTGATTCATGTGATAATTGGTCACAGCAAACAGACACAATGACTGAACCCATTTCCATAAGGAAAAACTTCAGACTGGTCCAAATTGAAAGGAGTTGCAGACGGCAATATAAAGTTTATGCAATTTAAATTAATTTCAACTTTCTAGATAGAAAACATTGTGGAAATTGAAGAAATTGCTTGTTGCAAGCAAATTCTTCATTTTACACAAAGTTTTTCCGATTTGTTTTTCTGTAGGGCCGTCGGAAAGCATTAACCCATTCCAACACAATCCTGGTTTTTACTTTAGAAAACAAAGTGAAAAAAATAAGAAGAAACTGCTGTTTAAAAGCAATTTCTTCATTATCCACAATGTTTTCTACTCAAGAAGGCAAAGATTTTAAAGATTTCATCCCCTAAAAATTGATGTCTATGACATCTTTGAATTTGGCCAATAGTAAAATCTTGTTGTGAGTGTTAATGAATTAACCCATTCCCACAACGTGATGCTTTTAGAAGCCCCTCAAGAAAAACAACTGAGAAACCATTGTGTAAAATGAAGAAATTGCTTCTCGTTTCAATTTGGACCAGTTTAAATTTTCTTTAGTGGAAAAGGGTTGATTGAAGAAAGAAACATGAAACTCAAATTTTACAGCAATTTTTTGATGACATAAGTAACACACCAGAAAAAGCTATAGACCGACAGATAAACCGACAAACCAACTAATGGACCGACGAACAAGCTGATTCCTGTATACCCCACCTCCTCAACTTGTTGGGCGTATAATAATATGAACACAAACATTGTGGCCTAAGATATTGTTGCAACCAAATTAACCCTTTCCCATACCATCCTGCCCTTTAAAGCCCATATAGCTTGAAATAGCTTGAAAAAACATTGTGGAAAATTAAGAAATTGCTTGCACAAAGATTACTTTTCCAAAAGACAAAGATTTCAAAATTTCAAGAACTATGAATTGTTGTCTGCAATTACTTTAATTTGGACCTGTCTAAAATGTTCGTTGTTTTTTAATGGGTTAAGTTGGCTGGGATTGACTGTTTCAGACTTAGATCTCTAACTATTATCTGCAGGATAATCTTTCAAAATTAATCTGGATTAAAGATTATGTCACAATTTTATCCCTTCTCTCAACTTACTAGGAATAAGATGGATTTAAAAGTTTATAGACAAAATAATGTGACACAATACTGTCTGCTTTAAGCCATTACCAGACGGCAAAATTTTAGACTGGTCCAAATTCAAAGATGTTGCAGACAACAGTTCAAATTTTATGAAATTTTAGATTATTTCAAATTCCTGGATAGAAAACATGGTGGAAAATGAAGAAATTGCTTGTTACAAGCAATTTCTTCATTTTCCACAATTTTTCTCCCAATTGTTTTTCTTGAGGGTCATCCAAAAGTGTCACTGTGTGGGAATGGGTTAAGCCATTACCAGAGGGCCAATTTTAGACTGGTCCAAATTGAAAGAGGTTATAGGCAACAGTGAAAATTTGATGTAATATGTAAAGAAACTATCGTATGTGGTAAAAAATATTTTTGAAAAAGAAGAAATTGCTTGTTAAAAGGAATTTCTTCTTTTTTCCACAATCTTTTCTCAAGTATAAAATCAGAGCAACATAAAGTCCCAGGTTTTTACAGGAAGGGGTTAATGACTATAACACCTGATGAAAAGTCACCTAAACAAAAATCTGAATGTGATAAAATAAAATATTACAGGAAAAAGTGACATTTCTTTTATCAATGTTCTTTTGGTTTCTTTCTTTTTTAAATTTTGATTTCCCTATATTGTAGTTATTCTTCAATTGACAGGTGTTTCTGGGTTTTCATATACAAGATCAAACTTTCAGTTAAACCCATTACCAGACAACAAAATTTAAGAGAAGTTGCAGACAATATTTTAAATTGCTTTAGAATTTGAAAGTAAGTGCAAAACATCAAGAAAAGGAGAAATTGCTCTTTACTAGCAATTTCTACTTTTCCCACAAAGTTTTCCATGATGAAATACCTCAGGGTGTCAAAGAGCATCCTTTTGTGGTAATGGGTTAAAACCCAAGTCTTAAGATTTGTCTTTTAATAATGCTGTGATGGTACATAATTACAGCAATAGATAGATTGCTTCAGCGATGAAAATGTGGGAATGAAGCAATTGCTTCCTACCAGCAATTTCTTCAATGTTTTCATAAGCGCAGTCTGATCTAAGTCTACACAACCTGTTTGACTAGTTCAAGTCAGAATGGTTTATAAAACCATTTGACAAACAATCATAACCCACAATATTGACCTTTCATCACTTTCAGAACTTTGATTTTGATTTTTAACCAAAAACAGCATGACAAGGGTTAAGAAAGCTGGATGTCTGGAATGAATGTTGTGATGATATACTTCATCAAATCTATGCGAAAAGGGATATAATAGCCCTAGTCTTTAATGCTCCAGAGGTGGAATAATCCAGGATTAGCTCAGATAATCCATTAATCCATGGATACACATTTCTCACACCTCAATACACAATCATCCTATCAGCAATCCTTGTTCATATTGTTTGTAGACTACCAAAAATTTTGTAACTACAGCTTAACCCATTCCCACACAGTGATGTTTTGTAACAAACAATTTCTTCATTTTACACGATGTTTTCTACCTAGAAAATTGAAAAATATAAAATTTCATAAACTTTAAATTGTCGTCTGCAACTCTCTTCAATTTGGACCAGTCCAAAATTTTTCCATCTGGTAATGGATTAAATCACAACATGATGCAGTTATTCTGAGGTTTTGGCCACTAATCTACAATCATGAATATGTGTTCTGTCACATGGAAATCTATGATGTGATCCTTAACACATTACCATATGGCAATATTTAACCCATTCCAACTCAATCCCTCCTTTTTACGCCCCTCAAGAAAAAAGCTTATGAAAACATTGTGGAAAATGAAGAAATTGCTTGTATCAAGCAATTTCTTCATTATCCACATTGTTTTATATCTAAAAAAACATAAAAATTCAAAATACCACCAAGATGAAATTATCGTCTGCATCTTCTTTCAGTTTGGACTGGTCTAAAATTTTGTCAAGTGGGAATGGGTTAAGACTGGTCAAATTTGAGATGAGTTGAAGATGACAATAAAGAGTTTATGAAACTTCAGCTTTTTCAACTATGTTATGGTAAAAATGAAAAAAGGCAAAAATTGCTTGCAACAACAATGTGCAACAACAAGACCTATGTGGGATAGCAGCTGGAGGCTAGGAAAAGCTGTAATGGTAGTACTGGTGTGAGAAATACCAGGATTCCATTGTTAGGTGCTCCAGCCGCCAAGATATAACTGAAAGATTGTTGAAAGCGACGTAAAACCCCATTCAAACAAACAAAGCAACAACAAGGTTGCTGATATATATTTTCCTTGAGGGTGTAAAATGTGTCAAATTTGTGTGGGAAAGGGTTAAAATAATTAATTTCACAATTTTTTTTCAACAGATATGGCATTTAATTTTCAATTTAAACTGACTGTGTTTTATTTGTTTGCAAGCTCTTTTAATTTGGACCAGACTAAAATTATGATGTTTTGGAATGGGTTAAGAGATACCAGGTCAACATCTAAATTTCAGACTGTGAGATTAAAAAAAGTTGCAGATGACAATTCAAAGAAGATGAAATATTAGAATTTTTTGTCTTTTGGGGTAGACAACATAGTGGATAACATAGTGGATAATGATTAAACTGCTTGTAATTAACAAGTGATATCTTCATTTTTGCATTTTTTTATAAAGCTTCTTTATTAATATATTATCACATAAGAAAACTTAAGATTGGCAATTTCAAAAATGTTTTTCAAAAGATTGCACTGAGTAGAAACTACCACTTCATCCTTTCCAAGCCTCCAGCTGCTCATTCAACTTATCAAATATATACCAATTGGTGGGGAACAATTGTCGGAAAGGATATTTGCTGCAACCTCAAATCCAGCCTGGAACCTTATGGTTGATAGTCTAACATGCTTAGAAACTTTCAGATTTGTCCAAATTGATAACAGTTGCAGATGATAATTTGAAGGTGATGAAAACTTGGATTTTTTCCACCTTTAGGATGAAAACATAGTGGGTGTCAAAAAGCTTCATTATGTGGGAATGGGTTAAACCTGTTTTTGTAGAGCTCTTGGTGAGAAATGTTTGGAAGCTGTTTCCTAGGGATAATCTATAATCTGTCCACTAATTCATTCACTAATCAAGGTAAAACACCAGGTACTAGTAATCAGACACCTACTCCATCAAATACCAACAGACAGCAGACCTTCATTAACCCATTACCAGATGGAAAAATATTAGACTGGTCCAAATTGAAAGGAGTTGGAGGCGAAAATTTTAAGTTAGTGAAATGTAGGATTTGTCATCTTTCTGGGTAGAAATCATTGTGTAAATTGAAAACATTGTTAAAAATGAAGAAATTGCTTCTAACAAGCAATTTCTTCATTTTTCACAATGTTTTCCCAATTGATTGTTTTGAGGGGCATCTAAAAGCGTTGTTGTGTGGGAATGACTTAATCCTTTACTGGTCTCCAAAATTTTGTCTAAATAAAAACGGTAGCAGACGGAATTATGAAGTATATACAATTTGAAAAGTAACTATCCTAAATGATTAAAATATTGTGAGAGAAGAAAAAATTGCTTGTTACAATTTTTTCTCGATAATAATTAAGGCTAATGATAAAGCGCCTAAGATTTTGGTAAAAAAAAAAAAATGATACCCTATTTTCCTAGATAACGAAATCTTAAACTAGTCAAAAGTGAAAGGCACTGTAGATGACAATTTCAAGTTGATGGAAGCTTTTAGGGTTTTTTTGGCTATTTGGATAGAAAACATTGTGGATAATGAAGAAATTGCTTGATACAAGCAATTTCTTCATTTTAAACAATGTTTTCCAAAGCATTTTTCTTGTGGGGCATAAAATGGAGGGTTTTGGTGGGAATGGGTTAATGCCAATTACATGTACTTACCTACTTATGTTTGCATTGTAAAGTTTTAACATTTATTTGAAGTCATTTTGAATTTTAGTTAAACCATTACTAGACCACATTTGTTTTTTAGACTTATCCGAATTGAAAAAAGTTGCAATCAACAATGTAAAGTTGATGAAATTATAAATTCTCATGTCTTTGATGGTAGAAAAAATTGAGAGAAATGAAGAAATTGCTTGTTGGCAGCAATTTCTTCCTTTTTTGGATTGCTTTCTAAATTCATAAACTCTTTTTTCATGAAGGGCGTCAAAAATCAGGATTATGTGGGAATGAATTTAATTTTATTCATTGTGAAATTTACATTATATTTTTTAAAGACACCATTCAAATCCCAATATTCATTTGAATGACAAATAATGCCATTAAGTATTATGATCAAAGCCTATCAGAAATTTTGATTCTCTGACTCATTCTCAATGGTGACAATATATCAAAGATCAACTGTCACCTGCATAACCCATTACAGGACAACACAATTTTTAGCTTGGTCAAAATGAAAGATGTTGCTAATTGATGGTATTTTAAAAATCTTCATGCTTTTGGGTAGAAAACATTGTAAATGATGAAGAAGTCGCTTGTATCAAACAATTTTTTTTAACCCATTCCCACTCAGTGACGCTTTTAGACGCCCTCAAGGAAAGAGGCTTCCGAAAACATTGTGGAAAATGAAGAAATTGCTTGCCACAATGTTTTCTACCCAGAAAGTTGAAAAAATCCAAAATTTCATAAACTTTGAATTGTTGTCTGCAACTTATTTCAATTAGGAACAGTCTAAAATTTTCTTGTGTGGTAATGTGTTAAGAGCTTCATTCTTGATGGGCGTCACACAGTGGGATTTTGTGGGAATACGTTAAAACAATGGTTTATATGCCTGTCTGCCTTATCTTCTAACTTATTTCACATTCCCACACACTGGTACTTTTTGAAGCAATCCAAGAAAAAGAAACATTAAAACGCTGTGTAAAATGAATGAACAATTTCATAATCTTTTAACTGTTGCCTGCTTTCAGTTTGGACTAGTTTTGCCATGTTCTAATGTGTTTAAATTAAAGCATTTATTTTCATTAATTCATTGAGTCATCCAGAACATTTCTGATCTTTAACCCATTACCAGACGACAAAATTTTAGACTATAGTCCAAATCAAAAAGAGTTTCAGACAATTTAACATTTATGAAATGTTTGTTTTTTTCAACTTTCCAGGTAGAAAACATGTGACAAGCAATTTCTTCATTTTTCACAATGTTTTCCTTAATGCTTTTATTGAGGGGCATCCAAAAGCGTCGTTGAGTGGGAATGGGTTAAAAAATAATCTATATTCATATTTCAGAAGTGGTCCTGATGACACAGCTAAATCAAAGTTGACTGACAGACAGCAAGGTTGAATGACAGCTTTAGCCAGTCAAATGAACCCCTGATGGATCACCTGTGACACCTTTTATGACACCTGTTAGCTCACCAATAGTCATAATTAATGGTTAATTGGCAACTCCAGAAGCTAGAATGTCATCAGAGCTGTACGGTCTTGTCTTACTTTGCATCATTTTGGAGACAACACTTTTCTTTTACATAATTAATGGTTAATTTGCAACTCAAAGCAGATGGGTTATAAGGTTTTGCCTTACCTTGTATCCTTTTACAACAATACTTGTCTCTTTTTCTACCAATGGTTGACTTGTGTAATTCCAGACCCAAGAATTTTACCAAGGACTGTATGGTTGTGTATTACTTTACTTCATTTTTGAGACAACATTTTCCACTTGCATAATTACCTATTAATTAACATCTGCACCAAAAAGCATTTTGATTTTCTGGGATACAGAATAACTGTCCTGGAACTCTTTTCAATCCTTTAAATACTCTCATTTCATTATGTAAATAATAAAAACTTAACTTACCTAAATTCCATTCACACATAATGAGAGCAGCACATGAAAATAGAAAGAGAAGAATAAATAAACATATAATAATTGTATGAAATCATAATAATTTAGAGGTAGATGACTTTTTCTTACATAATTAATCCCCAGACAAGTAATTTCTTCATTTTCTTCAATATTTTCAATGGCTTTTATGTTAAGGGGTGTTTCAAAGTGTCACTGAGTTGGAATGGGTTAAACTCAGGCACTGTCTCTTTTATCTGTACACAATGTCTAAAATTAAGTGATAAACTTTGAACACAATTTTGTAACTGTCTACAAATATGATATACTCATTCAAGGCATCATAATTTATATTTAAGACCGTCTGAAAGATCAATCCATAAATTGCTATGAGAAGTCAGATTTTTTTTAGAAAAAGAAAAGATATTTTTCTCTATCAGACAACAGGAAATATATGGCGTGCTATTGTTATAGAACAGAATCCCCATCTGTATATTATTTTTCCTCATTACCATACCCAAGGGTCTTACAGACTCCAAAGCATATTTAAATTAACACTTTTCTTTAATCACATATTTCCCCCTCATCCAATCCTACAAAATATAATATTTATCTATGTTTACCACATGTATTCTCTGTAGGCCATAAACCATGAAAAAGGATGCATCCGTATATGTATTTCTATTAATGTATCATAGCTACCATAGCATTTGCCCAGATTAGCGATGAGGGATGCCCACAGAAGACAGTTGTAAACCCTTGTCATGCTCAACCTAGAATATTCCTGTTTTGGCAGGAGGTATAGACTAAGATCAGCCTGCACATATGTGCAGTCTGATCTTAGTCTACACCACTTGATTGTCATTGTCAAGCCAGAGTTGTTTAATGAGTAATTATTCAAATAGAAATATTGACCCACATCTTGCGTTCCCAGTGCTTTCATTCCTTTGATTCTGAGTAACAAGGGCACAGGACAAAACTTCTGGGTGCTCTGGGTGAATCTGTAAAATTTGATGGTCCTGGATGAGGAATCAGAAAAAAATGAACAAGGATAGAGTCTTAGTTTCTGAAAGAAGGTAAAAGGTCATGGTAACAGGGGCATGGTCAATGGTGTCAAATGAAAATACAGTAAAACCCCTCTAATACGACCACTTGCGGTACTTTCAGAAAGTGGTCGTAATAGCGGGTGGTCGTATTACTGAGGTTTGGTCGTTTATTGTCAAGTAATGCATGTTTATTTTATTTTCGTTATTTGCATATATTAATACTATAAATACAAAAATGAAACTATAAGAACATGTATTACAGCGGAATCTAATGTCATTTTCAAATTTACGATCTTTGGTAAGTTCTACTTTCTCTATTCTCCATTTGGATCTGATTAAGAACTCAGACCTCAGATTATTTATTCGTAAGTACAGGTTCAAAGTGTTAAACTGTCGATATCATATCTTCTATAATGCGAATACCAAGCATCAATTACGTTGAAATCAAAATTTAATTGCTAATTAACTGTACGGAACGCCGTAAACAAACTAATCGAAACTTCTCAGCTACGTTTTCACTTTCGAATTTATTTCTCAAGTCAAAACCTGTGAAACATTCAAATAACAATTAGGAATAATACAAACTATAATTTCTAAAAGTGATCAGCCACTTCAATCATAACACCTATTATAATAAGGGTTCGATATCACATAATCAAAAATCCGATAATGTATTTACAATGTATTCGTCCCCAATTAGTGTCGCTCTTATCAAGTGTGAAATTCGGGTGATCGGTCTCAATGTGTGAAAACTGGTCTTTTTAGTGGGGTTCAAAATAGTGTATCAGCTATGGTTGGTACTGAATTTAGTGGTCGTAATTCGGAATAGCGGGGTGCCCGTTTTAGAGGGGTTCGCAACCATTGAAATAAAGAACAAAAAATTCTGTTCTGTGAAAATTCGGTCGTAATAGAGGGGTGCCCGTATTTCCGGGGTGGTCGTAAGGAGGGTTTTTACTGTATATCACTAGATACATCATACATGTCAAATTTGATTGCCCTATGTGAAAGTATTTAGAAAATACACAACATATTAAAGTTTTGATTGAAGTTCTCAATTAAAGTTTGTGAAACTCTGTCATGGTGAAGGTCACAAGATCAAAGGGTCATAATACTCAGCCTGAAATGAAAGTAGATTACTGATTGAGCATATCTATAAATTATTATGGTCCAAGGTGAAATAAATAGGAAAATGTGAGCAAGGTTAAAGTTTTTGAAAAAGGCAGGTCAAAGGTCATGGTCCCAGTGAAATGGTCCTTGATATCAAAGGGAAGCATATCACTTGATGATCTAACATGATTACCCTATGCGAAGGCATTTGGATAAGTTTTGGCTTAAGTTTCTAATTAAAGTTTTTAAAGTGGGTCAGGGTTACAAGGTCAAACTGTAACAGGTCATGGTCTATAATGAAAGAATGTATGCCATGATGTGCATTTGTGTAAAATGTGATCTTCTTTAACCCTTTCCTGTTCAAACACGGGATTTTACGTTCCTGTGATTTTATACTTGAGAAAACATTGTGGAAAAAGAAGAAATTGCTTGTGACAAGCAATTTCTCCTTATTCTACAATATTTTCTACCACATAGGATGGTTTTATTTCAAATGGCATCCAGTTTCATTGTCGTCTGCATCCTCTATCAATTTGGACTAGTCTAAAATTTCCAAATATAGGAAAGGGTTAATGGTAAATATTTACCAAGATATAAAAGAAAATGCCCATGGACAACCATTCACAGTGACATTGGAGGGTATGAAAGAAGCTCTTGGAGACTTTTGTCCTGGGCGAGCTAAAAGGTGTACAAGATCAAGCCAATCAAATTTGGTCAGCTTTTGCAGGCTACCACACCTCTTCTTTACAAAACGCTGCCAGGGATATTGAATTCCCTTGCCCTACTTGTCTTGACATGGGATTCACTTTCTACTAGTGGACAGAGACAAGTGAAGAAAATCTGTATTTCCCCACAACACAGGGATGAATGAGAATTCTACATGCTCATTGAAGAGATTAACCTAATACAACACAACTAAATTTTAGACTGACCCAAATTGAAAGAAGTTGCAGAAGACAATTTTATGTTGATTGAATTTAAGAAATGTTTTTCTACTTGGGTCGGAAACAATGTGGACAAGAGCCATGTCGGACATGGCCATCCCCCGCCAAAAAGCTTGATAGTAAATTGAAGCCAGTTAGATTTAGGTTTCTTATGCACTGCATTTCTTCTCAATGAGTTCGATAATAGCTAATATACTTTCAGAGATATGCTCAGGACAAAATCTAAGTCTTTAAAACAACAAAGGGCAATAACTCCAAAATTATACAAGCAAGAGTTATGGTTCTTGTGCACTGCACTTCTCCACAGCAAGATCTATCCACCTCTAAAGTTTCAAGTTAATAGCGATTATACTTTCAGAGATATGCCTCGGACAACTCTTAGTCTTTAAAACAACAAAGGGCAATAACTCCAAAATTATGCAAGCAAGAGTTGTAGTTTTTGTGCACTGCACTTCTCCACAACAAGATCTATCCTTCCATGAAGTTTCAAGTTTATAGCTATTATACTTTCAGAGATATGCCCCGGACAAAATCTTAGTCTCTAAAACAACAAAGGGCAATAACTCCAAAAGTATGCAAGCAAGAGTTGTGGATCTTGTGCACTGCACCTTTCCCCATGAGATCTATCGACATATGAAGTTTCAAGTTGATAGCAATTATACTTTCAGAGATATGCTCCGGACAAGTTTAGTGACAGAAGGACAGAATGACGGAAGGACGGAAGGAGGGACAGAAACCATTACTATTTCCCTTTGCTGAAACGGCAGGGGATAAAAATGAAGAAATTGCTTGTTACAAGCGATTTCTTCATTTTCTTGAGGGGCGTAAAAAGGCGTCAGTGTGTGGGAATGGTTTGACAAATTGCTTTGTACAGTTGGCTAAAAGAGCGCTAATCTGAGTAGTCATTTTGAGTTTTTTAAAGTTCTAGTCAACAGTATTTCAGTAGCGCATCTAGTGAAAGTATGAAAAAAAAGATCTCCAGCGATATCAAAATATTTAGCTTGGAGCCACTTCTATAAGATCTAATCAAGTCTGACAGCTGGAATTTTATGTAATTATTTTGTAGAAAAAAAAGTGCAGTTCAGGTTTCAAGAAGAAAAGATATTCTTGTTCTTCTTGTATTTCTTTCATGCACTTTAATTTCACAAGGAATTTCAATTTGAGTATGATTGAATAATTCTGTTAGAATGAATTTGCAATGCACTCATTCCTGCCCTATTTATGCTTTTATGTTACATAAATATTTCGCAAGATTTCTCTGACTCAAAATTATTTTTGTGGAAAGGTTAAGTCAGAATTTGCTATTTGCTATTTCATAGTTCAAAAAATGTGGGCAAATATTTTCAGAATTCTTACTGTTTTTCTCTCCAAGGGGGATAAACCAGAGTTGAGTTCTTGCTCTTGGTCTCAGTTTGATTTGTATTGATCATTCATTCCTATAATTATTTTCAACAATATAGTCCTAGAGAGTCCTGCTTTTTTTACATCCCTAAAGAATAGAGTTCAGAAAAACAAGGCAGCAAATGAAGAAATTGCTTGTTACAGCAATTTCTTTGTTTTCCACCTTGTTTTCTACCCTAAAAGACAGATATCTTCAGATTTCTATCAACTTGAAATTGTCGCCTGCAATTTTCTTGAATTAGGACCAGTCTAAAGTTAACTGTGTGGTAATGGGTTAAATTTACAAATTGAAAAGCTTGCTTATAATGCAGAAATAAAATATCAAAATAAAATTGTTCAAGTATGATCACCCCATGTTTCAAGAGATAAAATAACAAAAATGCTCTAGGGTACAATATCCTTTAACATTTACAATTTAGGTGAGAATTGTGGGAAAATTTACCACCATTTACACTTAATTATCAATTTTAATCCATGGTGGAAATTCCACTCAATTAATCTTTCCTGGTCTTCATAATGGAAGACTAGTCCCTCAGGGGATATAACTCTAATGCTAGATCATTCAAAAAGGTATCAGGTGTGAAATAACTTGATATCATTAACAGATCTAATGAGAGATAAAGCACATAATGATCTAAACATTTCTGGCACAACATTCTTAGAATTGCTTCAAAAGTGGCCTGCCTTATTCACTTTATTTAAGAGATGAAGAGAATATTTTTTGTTTTCATGGAGGTATGAACCGAAAAAACTAATCACACTGTACGAATACGCAAAGCGGATTCATACATTGTGTGATTAGTTTTTTCGGTTCATACCTCCATGAAAACAAAAAACATTCTCTTCATTTCTTATAATTTAATAGCATCAAGCGAAAAAAGCAAAAGCTGTACAAATTTTGATACCTTTTTGTATGGAGCTATTTTATGCGGAAGCATACAAAATGGCTGCGTGCTCAAAATTTTGTTCATGGAGGTATGAATTAAATTTTTCGACCAATAAGAACGCTCGTTTTTGATAGACGAAACTAACAATTAAATTATTACAAAATGCCTACATTTTAGTCTAGCCCATATTCATTGAGGTTAAAGAAAACTTTACTGAAGAAAAGTGCAAAAAGCAAGAAGACATTGAGACAAAGGTAAAATTACTTGTTACAAACAAACTTCATTCCATAGTATATCCATGCCATCTATGTTGTCCATAGAAAACTGTTAACCCATTTTGAAATGACAAAATTTAAGACTAGTCCAAATTGAAAGAAGTTAGAGACAACATTTGAAACTCAGATATAATTGGAAAATAACTGCAAAGTAGTGTAGAAATCAATGAGAGAAAAGGAGAAATTGCCTGTTACAAGCAATTTCTCATTTTCCCATAAAGTTTTCCAAGATTGATTTTCTCCAAGGCGTCAGGAAGCGTCATTGTGTGGTATTGATTAATTGATTGATTGGGTTTAAAGCCACTTTTAACAGTATTTCAGTCATATCGCGACAGCTGGAGCACCCAACAATGGATTCCTGGTATTTCTCACACCAGTCTTTCCTAGCCCTCAGCTGCTATCCAACTTAGGTTTACGATTATCCACCCTTTGGTGAGAGACAAATGTTGGAAAGGATATGTGCCGCCGTTGAGGATTGAATCCATGACATCCCTTGTCATTGTGTTGTAATCGGTTAAAGTAAATGATATTGTGCATATTGCCTCTTGTAAGTTCAACCTTATTATTGAATGAAACTATAAAGAATAACAATAATTAACCCAATACCGGACAACAAAATTTTAGATTGGTCCAAATTGATGTAAGTTGCAGAGGGTAATTGTGATAGTGTTCTAAATTGTACAGACATTTAGAACACTGTTGCAATTGACCCTTGATTTAAAATCTTACTAAATTGGAAAATAAGTGCCAAATAGGATAAATAACATTGGTAGAAAAGGAGAAATTGCTTGTAGCACGCCATTTCTCCTTTCCCAACAAACTTTTCTATAAATGTATTTCTTCAGGGCATTAGGAGGTAAAGTGGGTTAACCTTTATTCCCACATAATCCAAATTTTTAGACCCCTTAACCCATTCCAACTCAAGCCCTGAGCTTTTTACGCCCAACAAAAAAAAAGCTTTGGAAAACATTGTGGACAATGAAGAAATTGCTTGTAACAAGCAATTTCTTCATTATCCACAATGTTTTCTATCCCAAAAGCCGAAAAAAATTAAAATTCCATCAGCTTGAAATTGTCGTCTGCAGCTTCTTTCAATTTGGACCAGTCTAAAATTTTCTTGTGTTGGAATGGGTCAAGATAATAGCTAAGGAAAATATCATGGAAAATCAAGAAATTGCAAGTTACATGCAATTTCTTCATTATCCACAATATTTTCTACCACTAAAGACAATTTTTTTAAGAATTTCATTACGTAAAAAATGATTGTTGCAACTTCTTTCAATCTAATCTCTTGAACTCTTTTTACTTTTTGAGTAGAAAACATTGTGGATAATGAAGAAATTGCTTGTAACAATCAATTTCTTCTTTCTTGGGGGCGTCTAAAAGCGTCATTGAGTTTTAATGGGTTAAGCATATCATTAAACAGAACCCTCACTGCTGCCATTTTTGAAATGAGGCCAAATTGTAACAAGAAAAAGTTAGAAGCTAACATGTGATTGGCCATTTATGATTTTTCAAGTGGGCAAGGGGTATTTATAGAAATTTTAAGTCAAAAAGAGGCAATAACTGTAAAAAAGATATGGATTTTGATTTTGGCACATGGCATTCATGCATAGTTCTGGGATAAACATGTGTACTTTTTTATTTTTTTATCAATATGTCAACCCGTTCATGAGTTATGATTTACTCTATATATATTCTATAGGAAAATAAGCCAAAGGGGCATAACTCCTGAAATAATTGATTAATCATAATGAATACTGCAGCTGCACAAGTTCCCATGGTAGGAAGGATTCCAGTAAAGTTTCAGCGAAAGACTCTTGTTTGAGTCATTTTGAACACAATGTGCTCAAGGGAGCTTAAACACCTAGGAGATGAACTTGCATGCAGAGTTTGCAATATTCCTGAAATACATAAGAACTACTTTTTATGGCGTAGGCATTTAATGGATTTAGTGGTTAAGCCTCCAGTGGCAGTTTGCACTCATTGACCTTTGAGAAAACCTAAAAATTTTGTCTGTTAACTTAAGCTATCAAAGCTGACACTTTGCTAGCTATAAAGGATGAAAATTTGAAGGGGCATAACTTCTGAAATAGTTGATGAATCAAATGAAAATTGCAAGTGCACCAGTTCCTGTTGCCAGGAGGTTTTCAGTTAATTTTCAGCAAAATTTGTGAAGAATTGTAGAAGAAGAAGCGGACACAAAATGTGTTCTCAAAAGGAAAGATGGCTGGATACAAACAGACAACCTAATTTCAGTATAGCCTGCGTCCCATAATGGGATGGGTACATTTGAATGAGTTGCTTCTTTTTGCAATACAGACCAATTACCAGATGACATCAAAATTCAAAGAAGATGCAGAGAATAATTTCAAGTTGATAGAAATTTGAAAATCCCTGTCTTTTAGGGAGAATAAAGAAATAGGTTGTCATGCTTAATAAAATACTTTCTCAAAAATTATATTAAAATCAAAGGACTGAAAGCACTGTAGGGCTTGATTACAGGTCAATATCTTTTGGATAATCAATTTTTATAGACAATTTGGCATAAAGGGAACAAACAGGTGGAATAGACTAAGATCAGACTGCAGATAAGTGCAGGCTGATCTTTGTCTATGCCTTCTGTCAAACAGGAATACTCCGGGTTTAGCATGAAAAGGGTTAACAAGTGCAAAAGTTCCTTCATTTCCACTATGACCCAACCTAGTTTTCTTGAGGGTCACAAAAAAGGAGGATTGAATAGGAAAAGCTTACATAACCAATCAAATTGTGATACAATAATATTATGTCATACCCAAGTCTTCAAGAAACATCAAAGGACTCAATTATGTACCTTATCAGTATAATCAAGAATTTTACAGTTCATGATAAAAAACCTCAGTTATATAGCTATAAAAGACGGAAATCTCAATCTCATTAGCTTTACAACGGTACTTTTTGATGGTGTATACAGAAATATCAAACATTTGGATGCAATTTTCTGATCCTTTTATAAGTTCTAATCAAAGTCTGATGAATAAATCTTTAGGTCCTCCAATAATTCCCCCTCCCACCAATTCTATAGAGGGACTCATTTGTGTAGTGAAGCCGTTAATTTGCTTCCTTTAGGGTTCTAATTGGTTCCATTGGATACAGCTAACAAGAGGGTCTGGTCAAGATTTGGACAAATTTGCTTTATCTCTTTGAAAACTTGATATGAAGTGGAAAATCTGATTTGCATCAATTCTGGCACCATATCCAAACTTACTGTCCAGTTAAATTGGTCAGTACTACTGCCTCATAAACTAATTGATTAGTGATAAACCTAGGAAGTGCTTGTAAGCAGACTATTTAGTATCTTTAAATTTTTTTATAATTTGAACTGTGCTTACATTTTTAGCGTTATTTTTTAGGTATTTCATATCGATCAACCGGAAACAAGTTCTCACACATTTCCGCTCATTTCCACGCATGGTCATAAATGTGAAGTGAAAATCTATTTGATCGCCTCCATCTTGTTTCATTGCTGATGAAGAAAATAACTTACTTGCTGAATGTCTACAGCAGGGCTCCGGAAATTTGGAAATCTAAATCGGTCTGGGACTTTGCCCCCCCCCCCCGTCCTGCCGGCAAAAACGACCCCCCCTTCTGCCGGCAAAAACGACCCCCCCACGCCGTAAAAACGAATACCCCCGCTTTTTTTCACCTTTCCCGTACGTAAAAGGGTTCATCATTCATTCATTCATTAGATGCCTTCTTTTTCAAATGTTCCGAAGATGATTATTATCTTCAACGATGAAAACAACTGACAGATCCTACTTTCATTTTGTTTTGGAAAATTCGGCCGAGTATAAATTGCAATTCCGGCAATGTACGGCAGTCCACGAAATTCTAATATGTTGTAAAATTAGATGGAAAAATAAATCACATTATTAAAATTTCCGGGTTTTACAGAGTACTGCCGATTTAATTATAGTAAAGATATACTTTTTCATTTTCATAAGCTAGTTATCCAAAGTTCTGTTAATTAAACACAGTCATGACGATTTTCTCTCAACACGAGCGTCTGTTGATGGGAAAACACAGCTGACGTCACAAAAATGTCGGGTCAGTCCATTCTACCCCACGGGATCACAGAGTCGTGACGTACATCAAAAAGACTGACGAGACAAACTCCAGTGGGTCGCCCACGTGTTGCACAATTTTCCTAGAGTGGAATTTGTTCACAAATCTCGGTCATTAATTTATTGTAGTTGATTTCCGACGTTTTCCACCCCTGAAGTAAAATTTAATTTTATTGACGAAACTGTCGTTTTCGTTTATATTTTAGTTATCTGTATTCTGCGGATTTCCAATTATTGTTTGAATTCTATCAGCTATGTTTCTGACCATGAATGAAAAATTTTAGCACATATATTAACGACGTGATTTTTTTTTATATAAATTTCAAACCCGGTCTTGCGCGCTAATTTGTGATAAATTGATTTCATAAAAGCGTTGTGCTAAGCTATTCCGACTTTGAACGAACGGCTAGACTGGTACTACTGTCGACTTTAATAAGGTCTAACAAACGGCAACTGAAGCGTGTTCGTGTCTCGATTTATATACGCATTCCATGTTATAGTAAAAAAAAAAAAATAGTTTAACAAGTAACGGCAATTTATATCGACACAGTTTTCTTCGAACGCGTGGTAAGTCAAACCTCTTCTGTATTGCAAGTAGTTTACAAAACTCGATACCCGAAGTTCGGTAAAGCGTGAAACTGCAAATTAGGTCCACGTGCGGATGGGCTTTTGACTGGCCGGCGGGTAAAGCAATTATCGATTTTTGGCACTTTTGTTTATCTCTTAATCTGCAGGTAACGTGTGAAACCCTTGAATTATTTTGGTTTCAAGTGGATTTTGATAGTTGGTGGGCGAGTTTATCAATATTTTAACGTGAATTTGATGAAAATTTCGGACCGATTTTTGTGTAATTTTTGGGGATTCCAATCGGTCTGGCAATTCAAAATTCGGTCCAGACCGGCAATTTATCGGATTTCCGGAGCCCTGGTCTACAGCCTCCTTTTAATCATAAATATCCGGAAAAATGGTTTAAAACTTAATATATCCTTGGTAAGTTGTCTAATGAATTGTCAAAATGAGAGAAATAATTTCCTCACGTTTCAAGATAGAATCTAGGTCAGTGGTTAGTGGAGTAAGCGAATACATGTAAACTGTCTGTTAGTGTTTTGACCTAGCAGGGCTGGGCAAATTTACACCCCGTATACACAGTACATGTATATGTAACACGTTACAAACCTGTTTAATTCAAGCGCCTATTAACCCCATAGAATAAAACACCTTTTACCTCTCGAATTCGACTAAATCTTTGAAACGGACATTTATCTACTTCAATTGTGATAATAATATGCTCAACGAAAAAAGAATTGAATGATAGCTTTGATTTCTTTACCTTTTATCATTCAACAAATATATATATCGGGGCGGATGGAGCTCCTAACCATGGGTTCCTGGTAGTTCACACACCAATACTACCACTACATCCTTATCGAGCCACCAGCTGCTCCTCCTACTTAGGTGTATGATTTACTCACTCATATTGATGAAAAATGCTCGCATTATTGAGCGCGGTTACTGATAAACCAGCAAAACCGCTCTCAGGACTTTCAGTCCTTTGATTTTACTTTGGTAACAATACTCCAACATTGACCAGGCATATATTTTGTATTTTTGTTGGTCTGGCTACTTAACCCATAACCAGACAAGTTTAAGACTGGTCCAAATTGACAGGAGTTCCAGACGACAATTTAAAGTTTATGAAATTTTAGTTTTTTTTCAACTTTATGGGTAGAAAAGATTGTGGAAAAGCAAGCAATTTCTTCATTATTCAAATTGTTTTCAAAATCATTTTTTGAAGGGCATCAAAAAGCGCCATTTTGTGGGAATGGGTTAGATGTAGTAACTACAGCCAATTCCAATTCAGATTAAAATGAATGATTTGAATGAAAGTTGACCCCTAAAAGTTTGCAAACAAGAGGGCCGTTGGCCCTGGGGCTCTCACCTGAGATAAAGGCTCTTTTTTTTTCAACAGTCTTATTTCATGTAAAGGTTAGGATTATGATACAAGTGGACCACACTTACATATAAAGACTATGTACCTGGGAATCCAAAAGTCTAAATTGCAAATTCCAAGGCTTTAGTGCTAATTTGAAAGAATGAAAAACCCTTTTTCTCCCTCTAGATTCATGGGTTATAATTTCAGAAATAAGGAAGAAGTCTGTGAACTGATGCTTCATGCCTATAATTCCCCTCCCCCCCCCCCGGCTCTGCCCCTGGAGACCCGAGGATCATAATTTTAGCTATTTTGTAAGAGATCAATATACTTCATGCAAAATATCAAGGCTCTACGCCTTCTGGGTTAGGAAAAGAAGATTTTTAAAGATTATTTTGAAATTTCACTTTTGTTGCCATAGCAACCAGAGATTTTAACGTATTTCAATTCTTTTGGGTATTTTTAAGGGGAACCACCTAGAGGAGATGTCATTTAAAAAATTGTTCTTTATTTCTATATAAACCCCACCCCCTGGGACTCCGCCCCTGGGGATGCAAGGATCATGATTTTAGACTTTTTGAAAGAGGTCAATATATTGATGCTTCATGCAAAATATCAAGGCTCTACACCTTCTGGGTCAGGAGGAGAAGATTTTTAAAGATTATTTTAAAATTTCACTTTTGTTACCATGGCAACCAGAGTTTTTAACAGATTTCAATTCTTTTAGCTTTTTTGAAGGGGACCTCCTAAGGAACATTTCTACCAAATTTGCTTCAAATTGGCCAAGTGGTTTGGGAGGAGATGTTGTTTAAAGAAATTGTTGACGGACGCCGGATGGACATTGGATGAAAGGTGATCACAATAGCTCACTTGAGCACTTTGTGCTCAGGTGAGCTAAAAAGGTTATTCTTTTCTAATGAGTTACCTCAATCATTAAAGACACTTAGAATACCTGTATTATAAGGAACTAAAAGGGAATTTCAAGCCGGTGGAGCGATTCAGGCCCTCAAGCACCTCTACTTTCTTGGAGAATGTGAAAAAACAGGAGAGAGTGTAATTAGGTTATGCTGATTAAACATACTATAACGGAGATTAAATATACTATACCAGTATATTACTAGATTTTGGTTAAGGTTGATTTAACCCATTACCAGACAACAATATTTAACCCTTTCCTGTTCAAATACGGGATTTTACGTTTCTGTGATTTTATACTCAAGAAAACATTGTGGATAAAGAGGAAATTGCTTGTAACAAGCAATTTCTCCTTTTTCCTCAATATTTTCTACCACATAGGATGGTTTCTTTTCAAATGGCATCCAGTTTTCATTGTCGTCTACAACCACTTTCAATTTGGACTAGTCTAAAATTTCCAAAAACGGGAAAGGGTTAAGACATGTCCCCATTCAAAGATGAAATTCTAAAAATCTTAGCCTTTTTTGGTAGAAATAATTGTGGACAATGATGAAATTGCTCGAAAAAGCTATTTCTTCATTTTCCACAATGTTTTCTGAAGCTTTTTTTTCTTGGGGGGTATCTAAAAGCATCATTGAAGGGAAGTAGATTGATCATTACGCTATGTATAAAGTAGGTATGGCAACACAAAATAAGTCCGATAAGCTCCAACTCACCAACTGGATGTTTTTAGAGTCAGTCAAAGAATGAAGTGAAGCAGGAAAACCTGTTTCCCAAGTGAATAATAGGTTTATTCATAATCAAATTAGAGACAAATTTGGGGAAATGCCTTGTCTGTTCTAGTTAGGGTTTATTTATCAGCAAAACTTTCTCCTAATTCCTCGTAGTCATTCAGATCAATTGAAGCTTTCTTTAGGGCAACTGTTGCAGATTTTGAATAGACAATTGGATCCTTAGTGTCAAATTAACCTTTTACTTTGTAGATTTAGAAATTTTCAAGGTTCATCAAAATTTCTTATGACTCAGATACTTACAAATATAAAGGATATCACATGAGTTTTCATTTAATCCAATTCCAGACAGCAGTCCAAAGTGAAAGGAGCTGCAGACAATATAAAGTTTATGAAAATTTAGATTTTTCAACTTTCTGCATAGAAAACATTGGTTAAGCTTGTTACAAGCAATGTCTTCATTTTATACAATGTTTTCCAAAGCTTTTTTTCTGTGGGCTGTCTAAAAGCGTCATTGAGTTGGAATGAGTTTAGAAATGAAGAGAATTTATGTTTTTTTGGGTGTCTGTTTTAGGTATGAACCTAAAAACTTATTCACACTGTATGCAAATATAGGAGGCATTGTGATTTTAGGTCCATACCTCAAAACCAAAAAATCTTCTCTTTATTTCCTATAACTAAATGCCATCAAGCACATAAGGCAAATATCTTACTAGTTTTGAGTAGAAAATTTGAGACGTCACAATAATTGGATTCATTATAATCATCATTACACATTTCTTTACAATCATCCTCTTTGCTTCTGTCCATCTGTAATCAATGTTTTCATTGATTTTTTTGCATGAATCTACAACGAGAGGTCCCACATGGATTTTTACTAAATTTAGGTCCCCAACTTACCTTCTTCCTGTCTTATTACTAAGTTTATTTCAGGGCATGCCAGATATAGCGGTATATTTCCGTCGCATTTTTCTTTGCAACTATGAATAGCATCTACTTGAAACTTGGTACAAAGGTTCAACTAGGAGTCCTTCATTGTACTTACAGAATCTAGGTTCAAAAGTCATCTACCTCCTGTTTTACAACTTAGTTTATTAGATCACCTGGTGACCTATTGCGATAGCGTTTTGTCTGTCATAGTCCAATTCTGTCTTTGTGATGCATTCACTTTTCTTATTTTTGTCATTCTTCAGAACAACTGGACAGATTTCATAAAAATCTTCACACAGGAAGCATCCTCCAAGGGAATTCAATTGGTTTGTACACATAATTGAGTTATCTTCCCTTGGGGCCCCTGATAAGGACCAAAAAGGGGCAAAGTTGGGTACATCTAAAAATCTTCTTGTAAAGAACCAGCAGTGGATTTGATTCACATTCGGTATTTGGAGTATTTAGGGCAAGGAATACAAATTTGTTGAAGAGAAAAAATGGGTTGGGCAAATTTTCTTTTTTGGGGAGGTGGGTGGGGTTGTCTTCAAAATGGTGAACTAGCAGTATACCATTATAAGGTGCTTAAAAAATGCTACTTTTTTGTAGAAGCATTATGTGTTTGAAAGTTGTAGGAAATGTAGCAATCATTCTTTCAGACTTCAAGCCCCCAGGCCATACTTACTTTGTATTTGAACATTGCCTGGTGTGTGTATATTTATATATATATGTATGTATTTATTTTCATTTTTTGTTTTTTCGGTTTTACTGAATGAATTTGACTCAAACTTTACAGAAACTATTTCTTTGAAGCAAGGATGTGCATCTTCTCATTTGGTTTCTGCTCTTTGGTTTTTCACACAATTTCTGTCTGCTCATTTTTTTTTAATTATTGGCTTGATTTTTCAAAATCAACTCATGACATTCTGATAAGATTTTTTGTCAAATATGTTATCTTAACTACTTTAAATAATACCCTCGCTTCAAAGAAAGGGGGTTTACCTCTGTTTGTACTTCCCCTTTCCTTCCATCTTCACTATTAATGACATTGGCTCGAAACTTGGTATGGAGATTAAGCTAGCAGTCCTATATGGCGCTTTCTAAATTTAGGTCTGCTAGTTATCTATTTCCTGGTTTACAACTTAGTTTATTTTTCTGAAAGGGCCTGTAATGGCATTTCATTTCCATCGGACATTTAACTATTTATCCCATTGACTTGAAACTTGATATTGAGTTTCAGCTCAGGGTTCATCATGGTGCTTACCAAAGTTAGGTCTGCCAGTTGTCTACTTTTTTATGCCTGGCATATAGTTGTATATTTATGCATTTTTGTCTAAAATATTAGACTGGTACAAATTCAAAGAAATTGCAGATTGTGTCCTACATGGTCCTTACAGAATATGTTCCATTGAGGAAGACTTAATAACATTTTTACAGTTTTACTTAGTTAAGTTCAAGGGGGGTGTATACTGAGTGAGTTTTGACTCACAGATTTCTTGTTTTGATTTGGTTGTTAGCCTGTTTGTTGAAAATGGCAGCAATCTAATTCCTGTGAGAAAGATCAAGTTATTGTAAAGTACCGCATCATCTTTATTAACCCTTATCATGCTGAACATGTCACACTGCTGTTCAGGCAGATTAGGTATAGACAAAGATCAGTTTGCACATAAAAGCAGTCTAATCTTAGGCTACACCATCTGTTTGTCTCCCTTTCAGGCCAGAGTTGTATATAAAGTTATAATTTTCAAAAGAAATTCAATCCACAACTTAGGGGTTCAAGTACTTCAGCCCTTTATTCTATTGCAGTTCTGTAAAAGGATTTTATTCAGCATGACAAGTTTTAAACTGATAAGGCACTTGTGAAATCATCAAGTGTACTTAGCTAACTCCTGCATGAAACATCATGGTAAAATATATTAGACTTGATTAACACATTACCAGAAAACACAATAGACTGGTCCTACCTGAACAAAGTTTCAAATTTCAAATTGTGTACCAAATAAGGTAGAGCACAATGTGAGAATAAGGGAAAATTGCTTGTTACAAGCAATTTCTCCTTTTCCCACAAAGTTTCCAGGATCATATTTCTTCAATGAATCTAAGAGCAGCCTTGTTTGGTATTGGGTTAAAGTGACCCTAGTTGAAATGCACCATTGGGTAAAAAGATTAGATGATCCCAGTAAAGTAGAATTTTTTTGCATTTTCTTGGGAAAAGAAAGAAGTTTTCTAGATAATATAGCAATCAAGCTGTCAGTGGTTTGAAGCTTAATTTAATAAGCTTGATATGAAAATGCTGAATCTAAAAAAATAGTTCAAGAAAATGTGTTTATCGCTGACAGGTTCTGTTTAAAAAGCTTTGAAGGAAGTATTTTCATATTCATATAGTTGACTCAAAAATAATTTATATTGTTACACCTGATTCCTCATTTTTAGGTATTTGATATATAAAAGCTAGAGAAATCATTGTAACAAGCAATTAAACTTTTCTGATGTTTTTCTACACTATTTTAGTAATTAACCCATTCAAACAAATTAACACTTTATGACGCCCCTCAAGAAAAACATTTGAGAAAACATGTTAAATGAAGAAATTGCTTGTTAAAGGCAATTTCTTCATTTTCCACATTGTTTCTATCCAGAAAAATCCAAAATTTCATAAACTCATAAATTTTAAATTGTTGCCTGCAACTCAATTTGGAGAAGTCTAAAATTTTGCCATCTTGTAATGGGTTAAAACTTAAAATCCACTATTTCAGCATATAGTAGCTAACCTAGGCAAAACAGTGACAGATTATCATGGACTTGTGTCAACTGTGTGTGCATCAAATTGTGTGCATCTATTACCGTGTCCTTAAAAACACTATTAAAAATACTTAATAAATGTTGATTGTATTGAACCAAAATTTTAAAGGAACTAGAAATTGTCACAAAGCAGACTAATACCCCCCAACAGCGCTTGTCCATATACAAGTCTTACCGAGTCTTTCTGTGAAATTTGAATCAAATCCGTCCAATGGTTGCTGAAAAATTGAGAGGACACGATTTTTCACCAAAGGGCCATAACTCCATCAAAAATCAATGGACAATACCCAAAACAAAATATACACATCTCAGCTCGATACAGATTATATCTGAAGTTTGAATAAATCCGTCCAATAGTTGCCAGAAATGTATACAGAGTCTTTCTGTGAAATTTGATTTTTCACCAAAGGGCCATAACTCTGTCAAAAATCAATGGACCGTAACCAAAATACAATATGAACATTTCTGCTTGATACTGATTATATCAGTGAAGTTTGACTAAAAATCCCTCCAATAGTTGCCGAGAAATTGAGCGAACAGGAAAAAGCTACTGGAATGTAAGAAAAAATGGACTTTTTAATTAAAGGGCCATAACTCTGTCAAAAATAAATGGATCATAACCAAAATAGGATATGCTCATGTCTGACCTATACGGAGTCTTTCTGTTTAAATTGACTCATATCCGTCCAATTGTTGCTGAGAAATTGAGAGGACAAAATTTTTCTCCAAAAGGCCATAACTCTGTCAAAAATCAGCGGACTGTAACTAAAATACAATATGCACATCTCTGCTTGATACTGATTATATCAGTGAAATTTGATTAAATCCGTCCAATAGTTGCCGAGAAATTCAGCGAACAGGAAAAAGCTACAGGAATGTAAGAAAAAATGGACTTTTAAATTAAAGGGCCATTACTCTGTCAAAAATAAATGGACCATAACCAAAATAGGCTTTGCTTATGTCTGACCTATACCGAGTCTTTCTGTGAAAATTAAATCAAATCTGTCCAATTGTTGCTGAGAAATTGAGAGGACAAAAATTTTTCACCAAAGGGCCATAACTCCGTTAAAAATCAATGGACTGTAACTAAAATAAAATATGCACATCTCTGCTTGATACTGATTATATCAAATTGAGCAGACACGAAAAAGTTTCAGACAGACAGACCAACCAACCAACCAACCAAGAAGCTGATCCCTATAAACCCCCAAACATAGTTTTGGGGGGTATAATGATCCTTGAGTGACCTGTTATCAGATTTCTTCAAGTAATTCTAATCAGTTGAAAAACATGACTTTTATGGGTGGGGCTAATTCATTAACCCCTTTTCCTGTGTTTTCCCATTTTCAATAGGATTCATCCTTGTGACCAGACAAACATTCTGACCAAGTTTCATGAAGATTGGGCCAAAATTGTGGCCCCTAGAGTGCTAACAAGGAAATTGTTGATGACGCACAACAGACTACAGGCGACAGACATTCAATGATAACAAAAGTTCACCTTGAGCAGGATGTGCTCAGCTTAAAAGCAGGAGCTTTAGATAAATAAGCTGCTACATTGTCACCATATCCTCAAAAATTGACAGATTGCAGCTGTAATTGAAAAATCCAAAGACCAATCAAATCATTCAATTTGCTAAGCATTTATGTTGCTTTCTTGACTTAAACGTCATACCAACAGCTTATTCAAGCTGCAGTTATTATATTTTAGTCCTCAATCTGACTGTTTTCTTTTTATGTTATATGATTGACAATACACCTTTCAAAGTAATGTCGCTTATTACCTTAACCCATTCCAACTCAATTCCTCCTTTTAACGCCCCTCAATAAAATTGCTTTAGAAAACATTGTGGAAAATGAAGAAATTGCTTGTTACAAGCAATTTCTTCATTATCCACAAGGTTTTCTATCTAAAAAGATGAAAACATTTAAAATTCCATCAACTTGAAATTGTTGTCTGCAGATTCTTTCAATTTGGACCAGTCTAAAATTCCACTGTGTTGGAATGGGTTAATCAAGCTGCCATATCATAGGTCAGTGAGCAGGGCCAGTAATTGAACTCACAAATAAAACAAGAGGGCCGTTGGCCCTGGGGCGCTCATCCGAGATAAAAGCTCTTTTTCTTTCAACAGTCTAATTTCATGTAAAGGTTAGAAATATAATACAAGTGGGCCACACTTACATATAAAGACTGTGTACCTGGGAATCCAAAAGTCTAAATTGCAAATTCCAAGGATTTAGGGCAAATTTGAAAGAATGAAAACCTTTTTCCTCCCTCTGGATCCATGGGTTATAATTTCAGAAATAAGAAAGAAGTCTGTGAACTTATGCTTCATGCCTATAACACCCCCCCTGGCTCCGCCCCTGGGGACCTGAGGATCATTATTTTAGCTATAATGTAGATCAATATACTGATGCTTCATGCAAAAATTCAAGGCTCTACACCGCTGGGTCAGGGGGAGAAGATTTTTAAAGATTATTTCAAAATTTCACTTTTGTTGCCATGACAACCAGAGTTTTTAGCGCATTTCCATTCTTTAAGCTACTTTTAAAGGAGACCAGCTAAGGAACATTTCTGCCAAATTTGGTTCAAATTGATCCAGTGGTTTGGGAGGAGTTGTCATTAAAAAAATCATTCTTTATTTCTATATAAACCCAACCCCCTCGGGCTCTGCCCCCGGGGACCCGAGGATCATGATTTTAGCTATTTTGAAAGAGGTCAATATACTGATGCTTCATGCAAAATATTAAGGCTCTACGCCTTCTGGGTTAGGAGGAGAAGAATTTTAAAGATTATTTCAAAATTCATTTTTGTTGCCATGGCAACCACATTTTTTAACAGATTTCCATTCTTTTGGCTGCATTTAAAGGGGACCACCTTAGGTACATTTCTGCCAAATTTGGTTTAAATTTGCCCAGTGGTTTGGGAGGAGATGTCATTTAAAAATCGTTCTTTATTTCTATATAAACCCCCCCCCCCCCCTGGGCCCTGCCCCTGGGGACCTGAGGATCATGATTTTAACTATTTTGTAAGAGGTCAATATACTGATGCTTCATGCAAAATGACAATGCTCTAAGCCTTCAGGGTCAGGAGGAGAAGATTTTTAAATATAATTTCAAAATTTCACTTTTGTTGCCATGGCAACTAGAGTTTTGAACAGATTTCAATTCTTTTAGCTATTTTCGTCCTAAGGAACATATCTGCTAAATTTGGTTCAAATTGACCCAGTGGTTTGGGAGGATATGTCGTTTAAAGAAATTGTTTACGGAGGGATGATGGACGGACGCCGGACGAAAGGTGATCACAATAGCTCACTTGAACACTTGGTGGTCAGGAGAGATTAAAAAACTCACTCTGCAGAGATTGGATTTTAGAAATTAATATTTCAACAATGATGCTATTAGCCTTTGTTATTGGTACTGACAAATGAATGGTCTCATCGAGATGATTCAAATGAGTACCCACAACATAGGGTTTAATTGAGTAGTACAGATTTGTAATGCTGTTACTCCTTCTTACCTAGAGCTCTGACAGGGATGAAAAATATAAGCATTCATGAAATAAAGAAATTATAGCAGGATAAGGAATTTATGCAAGAGCACAAAAACTCTCATTTCTGGAGACCAACAATGATGAAGGAACAGGAATACTGCAGCAGGTAGATGTTAGTTATTGTACAGGAATGTGAAGATGAAATATAATATGGTTTTTATTGCAGAATCCTGCAGAGAGTTAATGAATAGGTCCTACTTGTCTTCAGATTTATGGCCTAAACAACGCCATCACAATGGTGTACCCCATTCCCGAACAAACCCCCCTTTTTATGACTCTCAAGAAAAAAAAAGTTTGGAGAAAATTGTAGAAAAATGAAGAAATTGCTTGTATCAAGAAATTTCTTCATTATCCACTATCTTTTCTTTCCTAAAAGACAAAATAATTTAACCCTTTCCTGTTTTGCAAAATTTTAGACCAGTCCAAATTCAAAGGTTTTGAAGACATAATTTAAAAGTGGATTTGATTTGAAAAATAACCAATCAGTAGGGTAGAAAATATTGTGGAAAAAGAAGAAATTGCTTGTCACAAGTTTGTAGGAGTTTGCTCAATTATTGAAAGATTACTGAGAAGTTTCATAAGTTTTTAAATCTTCATGTGCAACTCCTTCCAATTTCGCCCAGTCTAAAATTTTGTTGTCTGGTAATGGGTTAAGATTGCACTTTTATTCTAACAAGACCAAGAGAAGATTACATGTAATAGTTGTGATTAAGTACTGCATTACACGTACTGCATTACACAGGAAGTGGAACCAAGTCTTTGAAAGGAGAGGACCATGATGGCCATATATCTCGTTTTATCCTTCCACAGAAGTTTTCTCCTTCATTTTCTATCTAATATCTTGGACTCTACAGCATAAGGAGTATATATTTTTTCACAGTAGTATTTTGTTAGAATTATAAATGCCACACACTGAAGATCTTGGGAGGAGAGGATTTTTATAGGATTTCCCTTTCCTTTCTATGTGAAATACAAAATCCCATTTTTAACCCATGTCATGCTGAACCCAGAATATTCCTGTTTTGGCAGGAGGTATAGACTAAGATCAAGCTGCACATGTGTGCAGTCTGATCTTAGTCTATATCACCTGTTTAATGTTTTAAGCCAGAGTTGTATATAAAATTATAAAAAGATAAAAAAATTGACCGACAACTAGGGACTTTTGGTGCCCTTTGATTTTAATGCAATTCTGAACAAGGATTCAGCATGACAAGCTGGTTAAAGGTACATCAATACTATGAAGTAATTTAGACACTACCCCATACTACAGTGAAAATGAAATTCTCCCTCAATTAACCCATTCCCACTCAGTGACGCTTTTAGACGCCCCGAAGAAATAGAGCTTTGGAAAACATTGTGGAAAATGAAGCAATTTCTTCATTTACCCCAATGTTTTCTCCCCAGAAAGTTGAAAAAATCCAAAATTTGATAAACTTTAAATTGTCGTCTGCAACTTCTTTCAATTTGGGCCAGTCTAAAATTTTGCTGTCTGGTAATGGGTTAAACATATTCAGTAAGCACCATGTAGGACACCTAGCTTCACCTATACATCAAGCATTGAAGAGATACCACTATACCAGACAATGTCCAAGTATAAACAATTGGCTGAAAATAAAGTAAGTCAGAAAACAGAAAGTAGAAAACATGCAGTGCAAAGATGAAACTACACATCAAGTTTCAAGTCAATGCTGTGAATAGTTTCTGAGAAATATACCACTATACCACACAATTTCCAAAAATAAACAAAGTCTTAAAACAGGAATTAGTAAACTTGCATGCTAAAATTTGGTAAGGGCCATGCAGTACCCATATATGAACCTCCACACAAAGTTTCATGTAAATGCTATGAATAATTGCTGAGAAATAAATCAGCAAAATATACTACTGTAACAGGCAATTTCCCATGACAAACAAAGTCTTAAAACAGGAAGTAGATACCTTATAGACCTAAATTTGGTAAGCACCATGTAGGACCCCTAGATGAACCTCCACACCAAGTTTTAAGTCAATGCTATGCAAAAGTTGGTGAGGAAATTGCGACAAAAATATACCACCATACCAGTCAAACTCTGAATACAAACAAACTCGTAAAACAGGAAGTAGATACCTTATGGACCTAAATTTGGTAAGAGCCATGAAGGACCCCTTGATGAAGCTACAGAACAAACTTCAAGTCAATGCTTTGAATAGTTGCTGAGAAAAGTGCAACGAAAATATTGGTTACAGATGGACAGAAGGATAGACAAGGGTAAACCATTTTCCCCCCCTCTTTTTCGAAGCAGGGGTATAATAAGATTTTCTTATTCAATTCTATATAATTTCTGGTTCCCACAATATAGGGTGAATTTCCATGCAAAAATAAAGTAATACATCGCAACTCCACTCTAACGCCGTTGGTGGGGTCCAAGAAATGAAACAGCGGAAGAAGTGGAGTTATTATGCTATAACGCTGTTTGCATAGCGACGTCTCCTTGGAGACTGACAAGTTGTTTTACACCTGGGGTTACTGAACTTGAGAAATCATCACGTGGATCGACCTTCGAACCTCTTTCGCTGTAATGGACTTGGTCTAATTTCTTTAGCATTTGTAAAATTACGGTAACAATAAATCAACAAAGAACGCTATCTGAACCAAGTCATTTACAAATCGGGAATTTAAACCAACCAGTTGCACGTGTACAAAACTGGATTAAAGTTATAGCGGGTTCTATTAATTTTAAAAATGAAGGTCATAATAATCGAAAAAATCCGAGACGGCGGTTTCATAACGACAAGGGTGAAAAATTCGGTCACCAAGAATTCTCACGAGGTACATGTCTTGCACGTGACAACTCCGGAAACTCTCAAATAAATAGATGAACATCTGGCAGCGGCGTCTTTGATCACCTTTCCTCCCTCATAATAAAATAAACTGTGCCCGAAAAACCTTTACTTCATATTTGTCCACAAGCTTTTTGCCGTGTGTTTGATCATTCAGAATGGGGTTAATTTTTCGGATTATGAAAGAAAGGCGAAAAAATAATGGTATTCTATATTAATCTACCAATGTTAACTTTCCTGTTTTGGATGAGAAGCATATGTTTGTGTGACATTTACAATTTAAATTCACGCATTTTCTGTATTCAGGGAAAACTCCACAACTACGACTGGTTGTTTACAAAGCATATTGGTGCGATTTTATCTGGAAGACACTATCCTCTATGAGCTCCGGATACCCGCATACTATAAAGTGAATTCAATTATAGGCTCAAGTCAATTTTGTCTAATTTCATGGTTGCGCAATACTTTCAGAACAGGTCCTACGGGGGACTGAAGAAAATTAAAAACGCCGATAAAGGAATAAAATGTGTTATTTCAACTGCACCATCTTCAATGTTAGTAACTGCTGGATACCAAGGTGCGTGCCTATTCTCTATTGATTTGAAAAATATCAATGACCTTAATAATCTCAATCAAACTGATTTTACAAATTGAAACACTACATGTGTCATCATTCAAAAAAAGCAATTACCTCTGATCCATGCATTAATTGCCACGTCCGTCCACTTTAAGGTGTTAAAAACCTACCTGGCTTCGGGTAATTATCAGTTTTTAAGTGCAACCCTTCTTTGTCAAGTGGACTGAAGATGGGATGAAAAAAATTGCGGTCAAATCGTTGTATCTCAGCATCAGCAACCCAAAACCCTCCCCCCGCCCTAAATTTTGGGAGCCAAGCGTAAACTCTGAAATCCTATAATATAGAGTTAATTTTCACCTTATAGCAATTAACCATTTGAAGTATTTTGGTAAGGGGCCATTAGGTGCAAGGTTTGGTAAAAGATTTTGTTTTCATTACAAGCAATTTTTTTTTTTAAATGTTATCTCAATGGTAAAATCAAAGAGGCATAAAGACTTCTAAGGGACTGAACAGGAAAGAGTTATTTCTTTTTTAACTTTTCAAGGTCATAAGGTCATAGGTGTTGGTTCTAAATGTAGGGCCATCACAAGAAAAGATTTGTGCATTTCTCCTCCTGAAGTTAGCACCTAATCTTTATGAACCCAAATGTTTGTTGACATTTTTTTCCGCTTTTTTCATGAATCAAGCAAAGTCACATATATTTGTGAAATTTCATGCTGCATTTTAAAAACACCATTATCAGCATTCGCTCACACATTTTCATGGGTTTTAATCATAGTTGGTGATAATGTTATAACAATTTGAGACCCCAGCTAGACAAATCGTTATAAATAATTCAGTGTTGGGCCTTCATCAGCATATGCTTTCCTCGATCATATACGAATCTGACGCCATGGAAGTGGCACTTGGATTGCCTTGGGAGTATTGGTTTACAGTAATCTGTTTTTAAAGTTCACTATAAAATTCTCAACTATCTGCAGATTCTTCACGCTTTGTAATGGTATCGTTATACAAACATTTACATCATAATGCTTTTGCACAAAACATTCAGTATATTGCCGATGGTCAAGCAAAATGTTGTAACTACAGCTTATATTTTGCTTGCCCAATTCATCAGTCATTGTTTGCATGTTGATAGGTCGTCTTGCAAAAAATTACAGGTAATGTTTTGGCTTCAACTGAAAAATCCATCCAACATCATAACAATTGAACTCCTTGTTGAAAAGATTAAATAGCTGTCAAAATTAAAAGAAAATTGATTGCAGATCTCATTGTTTTCAGAGTATGACCAAAAATTCAGATGAGAATAGATTTAAGTCAAACAGAAGGAAAAAAGTTTTCTCAGAAATTGCTCAGAGGATTATTTTGTCCCTTTTTAATAGAAGACAATATCAACCTTTTTAGAATATTTGGAAATGCGTGGTAATAAATCGAATATTTTGACAAAACTCAATTCAACCCTGTAATGTTGTTACCCATTGTCATTTAACTCTTGCTGAAGCAATTTGACCAGACAACAAAATTTGAGACAAGTCCAAATTGAAAGAAAGTACATCACTAATTCAAACTTTAATAAAATTCAACAATAAGAGCGAAAAATGTTAAAAAATCATTGTGAGAAAAGCAGAAATGACTTGTCACAATTTCTCCTTTTCCCAGTGTTTTGCAGAAGCTTCAGTCCATAAAAATGAGAGACAAGGTTGTAATTGAGTACCCTGTAATATAGGGGTTCTTTTAGAAATAATGTAACCCACTTTTATCTACACCTCTGAAATATTGGGCAAAATCTGAAATGGACGTGAAATTTGCCTAGACTTTTTCGATTATTTCTGAACAAGAAAATTAATGTCATTTTTAAAAATTCATGAACTTTGTAATCTAAATTTGAAAAATTGGTGTCTGCAGATTATAGAAGAAATGAATTATAAATCTGAAATGCTGAAATTAATTTTGTCTTCAACGAAAAAATGCCTGATAGCTTGTACATGCCTATGGAGCCCTGAACATTTTCTATGTCTCTATTTTTTTATCTAAAATCCCAAGATGAAAATCAAAGTACTGAAAGTACTGTAAGCATGGTTTAATTAAGTAATCTTCTTTGTCAAAGGTTATTATGATTAGTGGAATTTAGAAAACCTTTGCATTGTAGGGTAGAAAACAGTGTGGACAATGAAGAAATTGCTTGTTACAAGCCATTTCTTCATTGTCCACAATGTTTTCAAAGCTTCTTTCTTGAGATGCTTCAAAAGCGCGATTGAGTGGGATTGGGTCAAGTAGCACGCTTTTGAATGAGTTGTCTACAATTTGAATAAAGTTAATTCATGGGGCCATCAAAAGCAGTGGCAGACTTTGCAATATTCCTGAAATAAGAACTACTTTTTATGGCGTAGGCATGCAATGGATTAAGTCGTTAAGCCTCCAGTGGCAGTTTGCACTCGTTGAACTCTAAGAAGACCTCAAAATTTTGTCTGTTAACTTAAGCTAGCAAAGCTGATCGATGCTTTGCTAGCTAAAAATGGTAAATCAAATAAATTATTCTGAAGCATTTTTCATTTAAATGAAATTGGTTTGTACGTGATAGTTAGTTGTTATCCTGTTACCAGATGACAAAGTTTTAGATAGGTTCAAATTCAAAGGAGTTGAAGACAACAATTTTTGGTTGATGAAATGTAAAAATTCTTTATTTTTCAAGATAGAAAACACAGCATCACTGAGTTGGAATGGGTTAACCCTTTCCTGTACAAACATAGGACTTTACATCATTGTAATTTTATCCTTTAGAAAAAATTGTGGAAAAGAAGAAATTGCTTGTAACAAGCAATTTCTCCTTTTTCCACAATATTTTCTACCACATAGGATGGTTTCATTTCAAATTGTATCCAATATTCATTGTCGTCAGCAACCTCTTTCAATTTTGACCAGTCTAGAATTTAAAAAAAAAATTCATAAATAACTTGTGCTTGCTAAGGTCACAAACATGTAGTGAAGAGGTCAGTAAACATTGCAATTTTTCCTTTTCCCACAGAAGTTTCCATAATTGTATTCCTTCGGGGTGTCAGAGGGTGTCATTGTGTGAAAATAGGTTAACCCTTGTCATGCTGAACCCTTAATATCACCGTTTTCACAGGAGGTATAGACAAAGATCAGCCTTCATATGAGTGCAATCCGATCTTAGTCTACACCTCCTGGTTATCACATGTAAGCCGGAGTTTTTTTTAACAAATAATTTTCCAAAGAAGTATTGACCCTCATAAGGACCTTCCAGTGCTGTCAGTGCTTTGCTTTCAAAGCATTTCTCGATAGGATTTTAACTCAGCATGTCAAGTTTTAAGATAGTTCTAAACAGCTATGAATTGTATAAGTACTTAGAACTGTTTAACAATCATTCCTCGTTATTTCCATATCAGGTTCTGAAGCCAACCTTATTTAAGTTTAAAGATTTCTAAATGTCAAGCTGATGACTTTTTAATTTGATTTCGCGGTTACAGCAGAAACAAAGAGCATCAAAGATAAAATTGCACATCATTCATTATCGTGGGGATACCAAAATGACAAAATTTGACCAAAATGTCTTGTCCTAATGGCATTGTCTAGTTCAAGTAAGTACCGTAATTTGTCCATATATTCGGACACTCCAAGAATTCGGACACCATTAATTATTTCATGAAATAATTAATTTTGTGCCTCTAATTTCGGACAAATGGTGTCTGGAATTTATCTATAAATTCGGACACCGAATTTACGAACATAAAATTTCGGGTTAACAAATACCGCATCCATTATCGGTAATTTGGAATCTTGGCGATCAGTATCTCCAAACTGTCTGGGTTAAGTGTCAACAGGTGTATATTGTTTATAACAGTGACCGAGAATAGGCACGCACCTCGATATGCTTAAGCTTCGAACCGTGAAGGTGATGCAATTAAAATATCACGCTTGGTTTCTCTCTCTGATTTCCTAATTTTCTATCCCCGACAGGACATGCTTTAAAGGATGGCTACGATTAACATGGGGTCCCATTAACATGTGCGACCCTATGAAATTAGTCAAATTGACCTGAACCTACTTTCGATTTACTACACTTTCCTCGTATCCGGAGCTCATCGAGGGTATTGTCATCGGCCGTATCAAATAAAAAACAAAATGCAATGATATGCTTTCAGAAGAATCAGTCGTAGCTACGACGTTTTCCCTAAATACGGAAAATGCGAGAATTTTACTTGTTAATTTGTCACAAAATAATCAACTTCTCATCCGATATATAATTGGTAGATTGAAATAAATTACCTTTTTTTATCCCCGCTTCTTTTAATAATCCGAAAATTAAATCTCTTACTGTTCAATAAAACACACGTAAGAAATCTCGTTCGAAAAATATAAAGTAAAGGTTTTCGGGTACAGTTTATTTTACTACGAGGGAGGAAAGGTGATCAAAGGCGCCGCCGCCAGATGTTCAGCTATATTTGGGAGAGTTTCCGGAGTAGGCACGTGCCAGACGCGTACCCCGTGAGAATTCTTTGTGACCGAATTTTTACCCTTGTCATTATGCCGAAAGTTTACATGGTTTAATCGACTGTCTGAATACTCTTCAAACATTACGGATATAATTTAAAAAAAATAAAAGGATTTTTTCTCACAGGTAGGCCACTGCATTTACTTTAAATTTGCGGGGAATATTACGCGATGATTTATGTGAAGCAGATCAGAGAAAAAACTGTCGTAATTGACCGATGCCGTGATTTTATTCTGACAAATTACTTCTTATCTCTTGGTGACTTTAATACATGAACAATTAAAATGCAAAGATTTTGTTTAGCTCTCCATATTAATATCCCTTTTTTTCAATTCAACCGACGATGATTGTGTATAAATGACAGAAAAAGAATTTACCATCCTCTCAAAATCGGACTTTGACTACAGAAACGTCGTAACAATTTTGCCTGAACATGCTGCAGTTACGATCTTGTCGTATTCTTACGGTGATATGTGGAATTCTTTCAATCGTTAAAACGAAGAAAAACAACAGTTTAGAAAAGTAAATGGTTTATTAAGGTTTTTAATCAGTGAATGATCATTAAATTCACGTCGTCTTCGCCGGTATCTTGAAACAATCTGAAAAAATAAAATTATAATGAATAAATTTACGAACGCAATGCGTAACACATATCAAGTTTATTTTCTGTTGAAATGAATTCAGTGTCTGAGCAAAACAGTTAGTGACTCATGAAAATCGGCAATGGTTGTTCCCGGCCGCACGACGATTTATCTATAAATTCGGACACTGGCTTGAGTAATTATCTATGTATTCGGACATGAAAAAAAATAATTATTTAATTGTGTCCGAATATATGGACAAATTACGGTAACATTTAACCCATTACCTGTCCGCAAGATTTTAGATTTTTCAACTTTCTGAGTAGAAAACATTGTGAAAAATGAAGAAATTGCTTGTGACAAGCAATTTCTTCATTTTTAACAATGTTTTCCAAATCCTTTTTCCTTGTCGGCGTCTAAAAGTGTCACTGAGTGGGAATGGGTTAACCATTACCAGTACGCAAAATTTCAGACTGGTCTAAACTGAAAGAAGATGTGGATGACATTCTAAAGTGTGGAAAAATTTGGAAAATAAATGCCATATAAGGTAGAAAACAAGAAATTGCAAAGAAATCACAAAGTTTTCAGACTCCAGGGCATCAAAAAGTGGTTAATAATGGGTACACCAATTATCAAATACATTTCTGACTGGTCCAAATTGAAAGAATTTCAAGTTAATGAATTTTTAAAAATCTATATCTCCTTTTTGGGTAGAAAACATTGTAATAAATGAAGGAATTGCTTGTTTCATATGTCACAATGTTTTCTCAAGCATTTTTTCATGATGGATGAAAAAAAGCATGATTATGGGAGTAAGGGTTGAAGGACCTTAATTTTTTTTATGGTTAGGGCTGACCCATTTTTGTCTCTCAAAGGTAATCCACAAATTGCTCTCCAAACCCACTGACCTCCAATATGGCAGTACAGAATCATTTTATGATATTTATGGTCAAGGATACGAAATGAATAGGCAACTTAATCACCGTACCTAAAGCTTATTCAAGCTATGTTTTTGCTGTCCACCAATGGAACAGTTTATGATATACTTTGCATTTCAAGTCTTTTAACAAATGATTTGATTTGGTAAAACCTTTTTCTTTTCATGATAATGGCAATCTTTTAATTAACCCTTCTCCTGCTGAGCCCGGATTATAGACAAAGATCAGCCCGCACAGACGTGCAGTCTGATCTTTGCCTTCATTACTTGCTTCTAAAATTAAAATCTGAAAAGCCTTGGTAAAAGAAAAATGCAGACCCTTGTCATGCTGTATAAAATCCCTTACGGTATTGTATTAAAATCAAAGGGCTGAGAGCACTGACAGTACTTGTACGATAATCAATATTTCTTTTGAAATTCAATTTCATAACTTCACTGGTAGGAAAAGTACAAGCAGAAGGTGTAGACCAAAATCAGATTGCACTTATGTGCAGACTGATCTTGGCCTACACCTCCTGCTAGGGGTGTAACGATAGATCGATAGGTCGATGTATTGTGATATTGACAGTCACGATATCGATGTATCGATTGCAATTCCTTGACATCGATAACTATCGCGATTGTTTGTTCAAATATCGATAGTTTCGATAGTAAATATTCAAAGCTTGCTTACACCGAAATTCAATGTTTTCTTGGTCTCTTGGGTTAAAAAAGAGAGAGAGAGAGAAAGAGAGAACGAGTTTTCAGTGTAACTTAACCTACTTTCATTTTCTAAAACCATGTGATAGGCACATATGATTTGTGTTTCTTCCGTACTCCGTTTTAGTTTAGGAATTGATTTTCAACTTTCAATTTACGAAGTGAAAAGGTCCTCAAAAATTCAAAAGCAAGCTTGTTATCAATGTTTTATTAATTCACAATGCTAAAATTGCCTAAAAATGAAAATAAGTCATTCATAAATGATATTCGATTAATTACGATAACTAATTACTTATTTCGAGCACACTAATTGATTTATTTTGTTTTAACGTATTTATAGGCGTCTGACATGGCTGCAAATTTCGAGATTGTGAAGAAAAACAAAGTAGCTAAGGCCCGTGTTGGGACCATTTTGGCTTCGTAAAGAAAGGTGAAAACATAGATAAAAAGAGAGTCACCTGTAGACTATGCTATCTATAGAGATTAACATAGAAAATAAACAAAGTAACATATACCAATAGTATCGTGATATATCACGATTGATTTCTGACGATAGTGATAGTATCACAATATCAAAACTGCGATTGTAAAACTATCGCGATAGTGGTTTTCTAAGCCGATAGTAGGCCCTACCTCCTGCCAAAACCAGAATATTGCAGGCTCAGCATAAAAAGGGTTAATAGTTGATATGGTAACTTTTCAAAGATAATTGCTTGTTATTTAATTTGATTGGGCAGGGCAAGGGTTAAAACTGCGTGAAGTGCCGAGAACCAAGTAATTTCAATGACTAGGTATTCTGTAATTTTGTTTTCTCATATCTTTCAATTATCATTCTGTTGGTCATCTCTGTCACTACTTCTGTCTGTCTCTGTTTTTAACCCATTACTATTCAATGATACTCTTTGACACCCTGAGGAAATATGATCATATAAACTTAGTGAGAAATTGTTTGTAACAAGCTATTCCTCCTATTCCCAAAAAGTTTTCTACCCTATTTGTCACTTTTTTTTCCAATTCAAGCTTAATTTGAAATGTCATCTGTAACTCCTTTGAATGGACCGAAGTGAAATTTTGTTGTCTGGTAATGGGTTAATTGTCTGAATCTCCCTCCCCTTTGTCTCTACTTCTCTCTCTCTCTCTCTCTCTCTGTCAAAATCTTGTCTCTCTCTATCTCCTCTTCTTCTGAATTTCTCTCATTCTTTCTCTCTATCAATATCTTTCCATCTCTCATAAGTCTTTGTGTCTGCAGAATCCAACTGAAGATATAAACCCTTGTCATTCTGAAAGTGGAATATTCCTGTTTTTGCAGAAGGCATAGACATAGATCAGCCTGAACATCAATGCAGTGTGATCTTATTCTACACCACTTGATGGTCCTTTTTCAACTAGAGTTGTTTTATAAAATGTATTTTCTTTAGAAGAAATATTGACCTTCATGTAGGACATACAGTGCTTTCAGCCCTTTTACTTTCATGCATCTCTAGCAAAGGATTTAATTAGGCATGACAAGGGTTAAGTATATGCATTCATGCTATCACAAAAATTTTAATTTGAACTGGTACAAAGTACTCCCAGCAGATTTATGGGGCTTTTATAGCAGCTAGAGTAAACTATTTATGCTATTATTTTCACAGTAAAACATCATTACAGACCAATGCAGACATGCAGAACAAACAACATATACTTCCCAAAGAATTACTTGGGTTTAGGTTTGGCAAATATAAACATAGGTGGTGTCACTCTCTAACTGTATGTTCATTCCAATTCACCATATCAGTTATATCCACATGTCCAAACTGTTTTTCTTCTCGCAAATCAAAAGAAAAATATATCTTTCATTACTTGGTTTGACAAGAATTTTGTCTTTTAGCCTAATGCAGAGATGTTTGGAGAGAGTAACGAACTACAACTCTGCTTGGAGATAGAGGTGGTGTACTGCTTCATTGTAAGATCTGAAGACTGCAAATTTCTAATATTTTAATACAGTAAGGCTTTAAGAAATTCTGATATGGAATTTTCTACATCTCCTGTAATTATTGTTAATCCATTACAACATGGCAAAATTTTAGACAGATTAAAATTCAAAGAAGTTGCAGAAGACAATTTCAAGTTGAGAGAATTTTGAATATTTGAGTCTAATTGGGTAACAAGCAATTTCTTGTTCCCCTCATGACTTATTTTAAGGGGCATAAAAAAGCTTGATTTTGTGGGAATGGGTTAAGTGAATTTCATATTTCCATCATTATCCATAAAGTTTATTGAGCACAAGTGTAGCGTCTATAGTGGCCAAAGTTATAACATTTGACCTACTGACCTAGTTTTCTCCCAATTTCAACTTTGACAGAAATTATCAGGACAAACATTCAGATTATTGAGGAAAAAGTGACCTCTTGATTGCACAAAATGTCTATCTGGATCTAGTGACCTAGTTATGGACAAAAAGTAATTCATTTTGAGCTTGTCTGTTATATCATCTAGTCAAACATTCAAACCAATTTTTAGGATGGTTTAGCTTAACCCATTACCAGATGACAAAATTTTAGACTGGTCCAAATTGAAAGGGGTGGCTCATGAGATGACAAGTTAAAGTTTATGAATTTTTAGATTTTTTCAACTTTTGGGGTAGGAAACATTGTCTGTTATATCATCTAGTCAAACATTCAAACCAATTTTTAGGGTGGTTTAGCTTAACCCATTACCAGATGACAAAATTTTAGACTGGTCCAAATTGAAAGGGGTGGCAGATGACAAGTTAAAGTTTATGAATTTTTAGATTTTTTCAACTTTTGGGGTAGGAAACATTGTTACAAGCAATTTCTTCAATTTACACAATGTCTTCACAATTGTTTTTCTTGAGGGGCGTTCAAAAGAGTCACTGAGTGGGAATGAGTTAAAATGTGGCATCATAGCTTATTAAGATTCAAACTATAGTGACCTAGTTTTTGACTCCATTAGTGACCCAATTTTAAACTTGTTCAAGATTGCATCAAGATTAATATTCCATTTTTCAGGTTGATCAAATCTAAATGAGACAAACACATTTTTTCTCAGATTTGGCCTTGTAACCTAGTTTTATACCATAGCCTGGCGTCCAAATTTCAAAGTTTGTTCAATGCTCATGTAATTTGAACCAAAATGTAGTTCTTACATTGCCTATAAAGTTTAGTGACACAGATTTTGACTTGTATCGGATTTCACTTAGACAAAAAATTACCCAATCAGCAAAAGATGTGACCTCTATCCATTTCAAAGAAGCTTTGCCATTAACCCATTCCCGTTTATTGAAATTTTAGACTGGTTCATTTTGAGAGAGGTTTGTTACAAGCAAGTTCATCTTTTTTCACAATGTTTTCTCAAGTATAAAATATTAGTGACGTATAATCAAGGGTTTATACGGTAAAGGGTTTAAGGGTAGTAAAATTTTTCTTAAGGGTCATGAAAAAGCAAGGTGAATGGGAAAAGGTTGAGATTGATTGAATGGGGTTTAACACCACTTTAAACAGTATATAAGTCATATTGCAGTGGGGGAAAGGGTTGAGAAACGAAATTAATCATTCTTACACAATTATCTTGCCTTTTACCCCATCCACCCACACTCCCCCCCAAAAATGTGGAAAATCATTGTGAAAAATTTGGTTTTACTTGTTTCAAGCAATTTCTTCGTTTACCACTATATTTTCTACTCAGACAGACAAAGAATTTTAAAATTGCATATAACTGTCATCTGCATCTGTTCAAATTTGATCAGTCTATAGAATCCTAGTAATTGGTTAACTCATTACCAGACGGCAAAGTTTCAGACTGATCCTAATTGAAAGGAGTTATCGACAACAATTTAAAGTTGAAATTTTAGATATAAGTAACGTTTTGCATAGAAAACATTGTGTAAAATAAAGAAATTGCTTGTTACAAGCAATTTCTTAATTTTACACACTGTTTTCCCAATTGTTTTTCTTGATGGATGTTCAAAAGCCTCAAAGTTTAATGATAGCAAAACTTGTTGATTCCTACTATTAAATTAAAATAAAAATTCTAAGAAGTGCGACATTCCAGAATAATTGGTATTTATACAGAGTGGACTGAATAATTGACTATAAATGGTAATATTGACTTCCTTTGTGAATCTTCTGACAGATGTTTGGAATGGAAAAACCCAAGGGTATACAAATGCCATAAGTTGTATTTCCTCGACTGGTCCACTGCTTTTCCTTGTCAAAACTGCTTTCTCTAATTTCATTTGAGCTGTCAGTCTATCTCATTTCCATGACAACAATATTCTGAAATATTCCAGTAATTGTGCATTATTGACCTCCCCAAAAAGACAAATAAGAGAATAAATTGACATTTCACTTTATTCAAACTTGTGTGTGAGAGGTTCCAGTCTATATATCTTTTTCATTATGAAGATATTCTGTGCTTTTGTCTTGAGAAAACAGAAATTTCACTGAATTATTGTTCAGAATGCTTATTCCAGAACAGCTGGCATCAACGTCTAGAATTTAAAGAAAAAGATTTCACAAAACTTGCAATTGTTAAATTTTTCACAAAATTAAGATGTTCTTTCAGGTGTTATATTACACCAGGAAATCAAAAGAAAGCATTAAAATAAAGGAAACAACAGGAGTCGGCATACAATGTTTACTTTGTTCATTAGTCCAATCATTTCCCTTACATGGGTCTTCAAAGGCCACCATTAAAAACCAATCAATCAAAATAAAATTGATGAAGAAAATTGTTATTTTTCACTGAAACGTTTTCTTAAAATAGGAGTATTTCTTCACTTTACAAATGACAACTGTAAATTAAATAGTGAAGATGAGGTTACAACTGAAGACATCAGGCAACAGCCCCATCATGACAGATTGCCAAACCCAATTAACCCATTACCAGACGGAAAAATTTTAGACTGGTCTAAATTGAAAGGAGTTGCACACGAAAATTTAAATGTTATGCAATTTCAGATTGTTCTCCACTCACTTTAGGGGTGTCCAAAAGCCTCACTGTGTGGGAATGGGTTAAGAAAAGAGCTTGGGAAAACATTGCGAAAAATGAAAAAATTGCTTTTAACAAGCAATTTCTTCATTATCTACAATGTTTTCTACCCAAAAAGATAAAGCGTACGTTTTTAAATTTTATCAAGAGAAAATTGAAGTCTGCAACTTCTTTTAATTTGGACCAATCTTTTAAATATTGTGTGGTAATGACTTAACCCTTTCCTGGTTAATCTCTGGATTTTACGTCCCTGGGTTTTAATATTTGAGAAAATATTATGGGAAAAGAAGAAGTTGCTTGTAACAAGCAATTTCTTCTTTTCCCACAATATTTTCTACCCTGTAGGTTGGTTACTTTTCAAATTTCACTCACTTTTAATTATTGTCTGCATCTTCTTTGAATTTGGACAAGTCTAAACTTTTGAAAAACAGAAAAGGGTTAAAAAATCATTCACTTAGATAGGAAGTAAAATATTGACCTCTAATCCTTTGGTTTGGTGGGCCTCTTGGACATCATTTCTACTTACTGTTGATACAAGCTGTAGTTACAATGTTTAGGTTGCCCACCAAAAGTTTGTTTTTTTGTTTCCTGATCACTAACAATACAATTCTTTTATTGTAAATAAAGGCCTCTGGCACAGAATACAGCATTACATTACAATAACAATATACAATTGCATGTTCCTTTAAATATCTTAAAGTTGGTTGTTGATATTCATTCTTTTATCTATTATTTCCATAAGATGAAAAATAAAGAGTGAAATTTTCTGAATTACAAATATGTTTTCACTTTTCATTAAATTGGTGAAATTGATGAAATTACGTTGTCCGGTATACCTATTAAATAAATATTTATTTCGTAAATCGTTAAACTCTTTACATTCAAAAAAGGCGTGATATTCATTTTCTAAACATTCTATATCTTCATTCATAACACAATAAAAGCATATTCTGTATTTCTAGATTGGTTAATTTGTCTTCCCAGTTCAATTTGTAATTTTTGAATGAAATATCTAAATCTAGCAAATGCATGTATAAATCTAAAAAGGCAGATCTACTGTAATATATTTCTCTGGTTCTTACAAGGATTTAAAACATTTGTAAGAGTCACATTGGGGTGAGTCATTTTTTTAAGGCTATGCCAATTCTGCGTCGCGCAATCAATTATTCTTTGTTTGAATGCGTTTAAAAATGATTTTTAACTAACTGTTTGATACCTCAAAACTTTTTGTTCGAGGTCAGTTGGCGTAGCCATTGATTGGTCAAATATAAAATCACAAAACTTCAAAATTTAAACCATTACCAGATGGAAAAATTTTAGACTGGTCGAAAATGAAAGGAATTACAGACGACAATTAAAAGTTAATGAAATTTTAGATTTTTCAACCTTCTCAATAAAAAACATTGTGTAAAATGAAGAAATTGCTCGTTACAAGCAATTTATTCATTTTTATACAATGTTTTCTCAATTGTTTTTCTTCAGGGGTGTTTAAAAGCGTCACTGTGTGGGAAGTAACCCATTCCCAAACGATAAAATTTTAGACTGGACCAACTTGAAAGAAGCTGCAGAAAAACAATTTGATGGAATTTGTAAAATCTTCATTTTTTAGGGTAGAAAACATTGTGGATAATGAAGAATAAGCAATTTCTTCAATATCCACAAAGTTTTTTAGAGCTTTTATATTTGATGGGAATTGGTTATTGAGGCAGCCTAAATTAACATGGAAGCTGAATAAAACATGTCAAAATTCATGTAAGCATAAAAGACTTTTTAAAAACTTTGTGAAAGACTTATAGTTAATGTAATTTTGAATTTTTTCATTAAATTGGATGGAAAACATTGTGGAGAATGAAGAAATTGTCGCAATCAATTTCTTCATTTCCAACAGGTTTTTCTACCAAACAAGGACAAAAAATTTAAATTTTCATCAAACCTAAGTTCACAGTAGTCTGCAATTCCTTTCAATTTGGACCTGTCTAAAATTTGATTGTCTGGTAATGGCTTAACATTAAACATCAAACTAGAAACTTTTTTTTTTTTCATTTTCTTTTTACAAGGTTTAATCGTGGTCAAGACAAGACGTATTTTTAACGCTCTTAACATTACGAATTTTATAAGAGTTCTATATACGGGATTTATATAAGATTCTGAAAAGTGGCAGTCTATCATTGGAACTATCATTTGGAAAAGGAATTTTCACTCTTAGATTTGGATTTGGATCAATTTGAAGCAGATTTGAAGCAGATTTTGGATTATATTGGGTTATCGATGACATTTTAAGTGAGTAAAGTGAACACATATCACACGCACTGTTAATATTGTAGAGCACTATAACGGTCATCTATAGTCAAACAACTTTACAAAGTCACGTGACTCTTATCTATGGTAACTCAGGTGCGTCACGAGTAAATGGGTCGAAATCAGGGTAGCAATAACTCTGGTTTCAAACGTACGAAGGACGAGGCATCGCCAGAATCAACCAGTGATCAGCCTGCTAAAATACAAACTATGGCCGAGCAAAAATCTAATTCCATGTCGAACCCAGCCTCTACGCTATTACCACCCTCAACTCCTGTTACACCCACTGTACCAGCCAGTCAACCATCGGCTGGTTACCAGCGTAGCCCGGTGACCGGACTTTACATGCCGCCTCATCTACAATTTTTGTCCCAACCGGGACAACAACAACAATATGCGTACGTACAGAGCCCACCGAATCAGGGTACACAGTCGTTACCAAATGATGAATTACTCGCTCTTATTTTGGGGAAATTAAACTCAATTGAACAAGGTCAAAAACAAATGACGATTGAATTATCAAAACTCGATCGAATTCAAAGTGAAGTACAGTCCATTTCTGTAAAAGTGTCAAAAGTTGAAAGTAAAGTTGTGTTGTTAGAAACCAAACTTACGGATACTGATGCCAGGCTATTAGATTTAGAAAAGAGTCGAGAATTTGATAGTAATGCCATCGATGATATTGTGTCTGATTTTGAGAACTTGAATAAAGATCTATCATCTCTTAAAAGCCAAAACGCAGAGTTAAATGAAAGCATCATTGATCTACAGTCTAGGTCTATGCGGGACAATTTATTGTTTTTTAATATTGAGGAAGAGAGGTCCTACGAAGATCGTCGATCTGAAAACTGTACTGCAAAGATCCTTGATTTCTGCGAACATACGTTAGAATTAACCAATGCAACCAACACCATCAGAATTGATAGAGCTCACCGCATCGGTAAATACCAACATGGACAGAAAAGGCCTATAGTTGCGAAATTTAATTATTACGGTGATAAGATGGATGTTAAAGGGGCAGCACGTGAAAAACTGAAAAATAGTCAATTTCGGGTTGGTGATCAGTTTCCAAAGTCAATTCAAGAACGCCGTAAAAAGTTGATTCCGTATCTAGTTGACGCAAAAAGCAAATTCCAAAAGGCATCTTTGAATTATGATACGCTGATAATTGATGGGACTAAATACACACATGATCACCCACCCCCCGGACCAGTACCGGAATTACCGCCACGTAATGGTCGGGCCGCCGATCGCCGGCAGCACGACACCGATGGTACCAATACTGACTCTAGGTAGGGAGACGACCAGAAGCAGCTCTCAATTATATCCTGGAATGTTCAGGGACTGTGTAAAAAGTTAGATGATGAGGACTTTATCTCTCAATTATCTAATTTTGATGTCGCTATACTAACTGAAACTTGGCATGCTGGTACCACAAACATTCGAATTAGTGGCTATGATTATTTTTCATGTTCACGCCCAAAGTATTGTAAAAAAGCTAAGCGCCATAGTGGTGGTGTTATTGTTTATTTTAAAAATCAAATTTCTAACCATATTGAATTTGTAAATGCAGACGAGAGAGGTATTTTGTGGTTTAAACTAAAAAAATACTCATTTGGTTTAGAAAATGATATATATGTATGTTGCTGTTATATACCCCCAAGTGAATCTCCTGTATATGCCAATATCAATTCACCATTGTTTGAATTTGACTTTTTTGAAAAGATTAATCAGGACATTAGAAATTATTCCCAACACGGTGATATTCTTTTAGCCGGCGATTTCAATTCTCGCACAGGCAATAGATCAGACGTAATCGATAATATTAATCTTGATCGCTATATTGATTTACCAGAATATGATGTTCCCGTAGACAGTATCCCTGTCCGTGTCTCGACAGATCGACAGGTAAACTGTTTTGGTAACAAATTAGTCTCACTTTGCAAAGAAAATAGTATTTTCTTTTTAAACGGTCGTTTAGAACCAGGTAACTTCACTTGTTATAATATGCATAGAAATGTATTAGCCGCTAGTACTGTTGACTATGTTATTGTTAATTATAATGTTTTTTCACGTATAGAGACATTTCAAGTACACGATATTAACGAATTCTCTGACCATTGCCCTCTAAGTTTTGCTATAAAATGCAATGATTTCAACGATGATAAAATTTCTGGTTCTTTTGAAAAGATAATCTGGGAAGACTGTAATCCAAACACATTCTTAAATCTTCTTGAAAACAATAAACATGTTTTTGAGCAAATAACCAATGACTTGACTTCAGGCACTGGCGATATAAATACTTGTATGGACAAATTTTCAAAAATTGTATACGATATTTCATTTCAGATAAATGGTAAAACGTTTAAAAAAAGTAATTACAAATGTAAAAAGGTTAAACATCGTAAAGCACCATGGTTTAATGAAAAATGTCGAGTTGCAAAAAACATTTTTTGTAATAACAAAAGAAAGTTTAAAGCAAATGATTCGAATGAAAATCGATTAAATTTCTTAAAATCTTTATCAGAATTTCGCTTAGTTAAAGGGGAAGCAAAGCGAAAATATTATACTAAGGAAAAAACAAATTTGGCTAAGCTTAGTAAATCAAATCCGCGAAAATTCTGGCGTTACATAAACAAATACAAAGGCAATACTTTAACAGATGATAACAATATCAAATTTAATGAGTTTGTAGAACATTTCAAAAGAACCGCTAATACTCCACATCCAAGTTCCTTTAATGAAAGTGATTCTAATACAAGAGATTCTCCTTTACACATAGACGAACTTGATTGTCCATTCACCGAAGAAGAAATTAGAAGTACTATTGCAAATCTAAAACGCCATAAGAGTTGTGACCTTGATAACAACGTTGCCGATTTCTTCATGGATTCACAAAACTTTATATCTCCATTTCTGACTATAATTTTTAATCATATTTTTGATAACGAAGTATATCCTGATTCATGGCGTAAAGGAGCTGTTGTGCCATTACATAAGAAGGGCGATCGAAATAATCCGTCTAATTATAGAGGGATTACCCTTATCAATATTATTTCTAAAATATTTTCATTATGCCTTAGAAACCGTATAGATAAATGGTCAGAAAGAGAAAATGTTTACATTCCCAATCAATATGGATTTCGAAATAACCGTAGTACAACAGACTGTATATTCATACTTCATAGTATTATACAAAATGTTCTTTCACAAAATTCAAAACTTTATTGCTGTTTCATTGATTACGAAAAAGCATTCGACACTATACAACATGAAGCTCTTTGGATAAAATTGATAGAATCTGGAATAAGCTGTAAAATGATAAAAATGATGCAAGTTATATACAGTAATGTAAAGTCATGTATTAAATGTTCCTCAAATTTGACGTATTCAGAATTCTATGACGTCACTTTAGGTTTAAAGCAGGGCGAGCCGCTATCACCATTACTATTCATATTGTTTATAAATGACGTCAAAAGTATTCTTGACGTGCGTAATTTAACAGATTCTGACTTAAGACTTCTTAATGTGTTTCTACTCCTCTTCGCTGATGACATAGCCCTTTTTACAACAGATCCGATTAGTCTTCAAAACCAAATAAATGCAATCCAATCTTACTCGTTAAAATGGGGTCTTAAGATCAATACGAACAAGACAAAAATCTGTATTTTTGAGAAACGAAAAAGTCGGAATGATTTTACTTGGCAAATTGGCGATGAACATTTAGAAGTCGTAGAAGATTTTTGTTATTTGGGAGTTAAATTCCACTATACTGGTTCTTTACGATATGCAGTTAAAGCGCTCAATGATCAAGCATTGAAAGCCTATAACCATCTATTATCTATTTTTAGCCGCATCCATTTAGACATCAAAACTAAACTATCTTTATTTGACTCTCTTGTAGCGCCAATTATACTTTATGCCTCCAATATTTGGGGTGTTTATGACTATCAAGAAGTAGATAAACTCCATTTAAGATTTTGTAAGCATATTTTAGGCGTTAAGCCACAGACATCTAGCGCAGCAGTATTAGGCGAACTCGGTAGATTTCCTTTTTCAGTTTTAAGTAAAATTAGATCATTAAGTTACTGGGTGAAAATAAAACAAAATGATACATCAATGATGCATGATGTATACCTTCAACAATTTAACTTATTGCAGAATCAAAATAACTATCTACAAAATTCCTATTGTTCATCAATAAAACGCATTCTAGATCAACTTGGTTTTGGTGATATTTATACAAATTTTGACATTTCAACAAATTATAAACCAGTTTTGACTCAAAGAATTAAAGATCAATATTTACAAACGTGGTTTGGCAAAATTTCGCAACAGCCAAAATTAGACTATTACAAATTATTTAAAACTGATTTCAAATTTGAAAAATATCTAGAAGTACTGAAAAATGATAAACAGCGATGTGACATGTCTAGATTTCGATTAAGCTCACATAGTCTTAATATAGAAACAGGCAGATACGAAAGAATTGAGAGACCTGAAAGAATATGTAAATGCTGTTCCCAAAATATGTGCGAATCAGAATACCATTTTCTGCTGTGCTGCCCGGCTTATTCTGATCTCAGACGTAAGTATGAGATCAGAGCAAGCTGGCCAAACATAGCGAAATTTAATTCATTAATGATGTCGGAAAATCCTATAACTATCAAACGAGTTTCTGCTTTTATCAACCATGCGTTCAAAAAAAGAAATGATATTATAAATTCTGATGCTGCTTCTTAAAATAATGTATATCCAATTACTTTCTATTTGAAATGCCTTGTAATAATATTTTTACATGCATGTATGTTATTTGTATATGTACTGTCTTGACCATAATTTATGTTAATTTATATTGTAAATGGTCAAAGGCAACTTGCCGATTTACCATTAAAGTTTCTTCTTTTTTAAAAATTAAAAGAGAAAACTATCATTATAACAATCGCCGTAGTAACAATTGCCTTGGTAACACAAAACCATAAGCTGTCATCAATGGAAGAAAATAGATATATACAATTTCAGAGAATCCATACTAATGAGACAGATTTTGAAGGCAAACCTTTCTCGAACGAGTTTCAATTACACAAAAATACAGTACAGCACAAATCAGAAGACATAAAATGGCTTCTCTAAACATCATGTATTAAATAGCAAACCTTTCAACATCTTCAAGAATTTGAATATGCAAAAAAAAAGAAAATTAAGAAAGTCATTGTAAACTGTCTGCAAGCTTTCAAAATAATCATTAGTTTGTTTTGTCTGATTCAGTTTCATTTTAGCATTGATAGCACAATGTATAATTCCAGCATCTTGTATAACCAATTCAAATAGGCCGTGAAAGATTGCAAAATTTGATTTGACTATTCTAATCTTTGGTACACATTGGAATTTTCATTAACCCTTTCCTGTTTTGCAAAATTTTAGACACGTCAAAATTCACAGGATTTGCAGACAAAAATTTAAAGTAGATTTAATTTTGAAAATAACATTTCAATAGGGTAGAAAATATTGTGGAAAAGAAGAAATTGCTTGTTACAAGCAATTTCTTCTTTTTCTACAATGTTTTCTCAATTATAAAATCATGGGGACATTAAAACCAGGGATTAAATAGGAAAGGGTTAAACCTGTAGACAAGAAGCCAGCAAGCTTTTAGGAAAAATGATATCTTTGCAATCAGGGTTATGCAGAATCATTTCTGAGTTGCATTCTGAGTTATGTAAGAGATGAAATGAAAATATATAAATGGTTTTAGAAAATAAAAGCGTCTTCTTTTAAGGTCAAGGTTACTTTGTGAACAATTAACCACCCTTATGATGGTTCAATCATTCACAAAAAGTTTCCATAGTTCTGTAAAAGTTTGAAGAAAATCCATTGATAATTGTGGACTTTATCGAGATAATGGGGATGTTTAATTGAATTTTCATAAAGCCCCTTTTTCCATGTCACTTTATGGAATTGAAACATGCAATCTCAAAAGAAACAATCCTTATATGATAGTAAAAACATTCTGGGTAGTTTGAAAAGAATCAAAAGAAAGCATGGACTCAATAGTGATATTGAGAAAATTATAACTATTTTTTCAGAAGAACAATTTTCCTGTATTACCAAAGGAAAAATCTTTTTATTGGACTGCCCAGATCTGGCTCTCTCTTCAAAAATGGTTGAAAAAACTTCATTCAAGAACTTCATAGACTGAGAACTGTTCTTGAAGTTCTAGAACTCTGGTTATAGAACCTTTCGCTGGTTCAAGAACTTAAGTTCAAGAACCTTAAGTTCTAGAGCCTATGTTTTAAAACAATTGAAGTTCTAGAACTAGATTTAAGAATCAATACAGTTACTTCTAACCAATATATAAAACAATGAATGGTCTTGAAAAACACAATGATATTTTAAACACCCCCAAGAAGTAAAGCTTTGGAAAACACTGTGGAAAATGAAGAAATTGCTTGTTACTCCTCATTATCCACACTGTTTTCTAACGCAAAAAAAACCCAAACAAATAAAATTCAAAATCAATCAACTTAAAATTGTTGTCTGTCAAATCTTTGAATTTGGACCAGTCTCAAATTTTTGTTGTGCCGTAATGGGTTAATGGAAAAGGTAACTTATAAAGTTTTGGTTTTCCCCTATTCATGAATCACACATTTCATTATGACAAGTCTTTTCAATAAAATAATAATTGAGAGAAATATTACAAATATTTATGAACTAAAAAACTGGTGAAAGATGAGGCTGATTTCAAAACTGAATAATTTTTTGCAGTAAATGACAAGTTTTAATGGCCGCATGTCAAGAAAGAGTGAAATAAATAGGTAGTTTTGATATATATTTTCAATAGGTTTTTACGATGATTTTATATCATGCGGAAAGGTGCGGTTTTATGGTTAAAAAATAAAACACATGCAAAAGCAAAACTTTGCCTCCTCAGTATCACCCATCAAGTTTTAATGCTGAATTAACCCATTAGCAGACGACAAATTCTGGACTGGTTCAAATTCAAAGACAATTTATTCTTAACCCATTACCACTTGGAAAAATTCATACTGGTCCAATTTGAAAGGAGATGCAGACGTCGTTTTAAAGTTTATGAAATTTAAGATTTTTTCAACTTTCTGGGTAGAAAACAGTGTGTAAAATGAAGAAATTGCTTGTTACAATTGTCATTAATTTACACACTGTTATCCCAATCATTTTTCTTGAGGGGCGTCCAAAAGCGTCATTGTGTGGGAATGGGTTAATGAAATTTTGATACTCTTTATCCTTTGTATTAAATAAATATAGAAGATAACAAGGAAATTACTTGCAACAAATTTTTCATTTTTCCACAATGTTTTCAAAGCTTTTTTCAGGAAAACTGGATTATGTGGAAAAAGATTAATTATAATGCAGATTTCAATGTCTGCAAGTTATAATTTGATTATTTTGATTGATAATCCAGTATTTTGAAAGCAATGAAAATAAATATTATGAAAATAACTGAGGAAAAAGAGATATTAAATGTACTTGTGACCAGTCCTTTTATCACATTGTTTCAAAGGCTATTTTTCAATAAAGATTTGTATTATGAATCTTCCTCTGTAATCTCTTCTAAGTTAGACTAGTGAGAAATATTTCTGTCTGGTGAAAAGTTAACCCTTGTCATGCTGAATAAAATCCTCCATAGAAATGCATTAAACTCAAAGGGTTGAGAGTACCAAACATTGTGGGTTAATAATTCTTTTGAAAATTTATTGTATAATCAACTGTGGCTTGAAAGGGACAAACAGAAGGCGTAGACTAAGATCAGACTGCACAGATGTGCAGGCTGATCTTTGTCTATACCTCCTGCCAAAACAGGAATATTCCAGATTCAGCATGAAAAGGGGTTAATACTCTAAAATCTTTTAGCTGCTCTGTCATGCATAATAGAAGCTTCATTAAGATTAATGTCACAAGACTAATGATGTTTTAGACATATCGTACAACAAAATTTTAGGCTGGTCACAAGTTCAACAAAATTGCAGAAGAAAATTTCAACTGGAAAGAATTTCAATTATTCCTGTAATCCATGATAGAAAACAATGTGGAGAAAGTAAATATTCCTTGTAACAAGGATTTTCTTAATTTTCCATATTGTTTTCCTGAACTATTCTATCTTTTTTTTGGAGGGGGGAGGGGGGACATTAAGAAGTAGAATTGAGTGTTAATGGGTTAACTCATTACCAGACAGCAGAATTTAAGACTGGTCCAAACTGAAAGGAGTTGCAGACAACATTTCAAAGTTTATGAAATTTCAGTTTTTTTTTAACTGTCTAGGTAGCGAACATTGTGCAAAATGAAGAAATTGCTTTTTTTTAAGAATTTTCTTAATTTTGCACAATGTTATACTAATTTTATTCTTACAAGTTACATGTTTCAAAACCACATATGATATAAACATACAGTATAGTTAACAGAAGACAGTGCATTAATAAATAACTCCTAATTTTCCCACTCAATCAAATTTCAGACTGTCCAAATTCAAAGAAATTCCTGATGACACTCTTAAGTTAATGAAATCCTTAAATCTTTGTCTTGTTAGGCAGAAAACATTATGGATATTTCTTCATTCTCCACAATGTTTTCCAAAGATTTGTAATTTTGAGGGGTATTCAAAAGCTTCAGTGTGTGGGAATTGGTTACACAATATGACTAAATTGAGGGTGGATAGATGAGGGGTGTAACAAAGTAGTAATGGGTTAAAGATCTGTCTGAGGAGCTAGCAACACAAGATATGCAGCTGTAAATTTTCAATTTTATTGTCACTCATGTTAAACTCTGCTTCTGTTTCATTAACAGTCATACTGAACCTGGAATTTTCCTGTTTTGGCAGTAAGTGTAGACAAATATAAGCCTGCACTTGAGTGCAGTCTGATCTTGGTCTACACCTTCTGCTTGTCCCCTTTCAGCCAGAGTTGTTTAAATAATCAATTTTCAAAAGAAATATTGACCCTCATTAACCCATTCTCTTACAATGACACTTTTAAACACCCCTCAATATGAAAATTTTGGAAATTATTGTGAAAAATGAAGAAATTGCTTGTAACAATCTCTTCATTCACCAAAATGTTTTCTACTCTAATAGACAAAGGTTTTAAAGATTCAGTCAACTTCAAATTGTTGCCTGCAACTTCTTTGAATTAGGGCTGGTCTTAAATTTTATTGTGTGGGAATGGGTTAAGACCTTCCAGTACACTCAGTCCTTTAATTTAGTATGACAAGGGATAAGATCAGGCAATCTGTGCCCTTTGAAAAAAGAAACCCCCAAATATACAGTTCAGATTACATCACTTTGTAAGAGATAGCAGCTTGAGGCTTGGAAATGATTTAGTGGCAGTACTGGTGCAAGAAATACAAGAAATCCACTGGTAGGTGCTCCAGCCCACACAATATGACTGAAATACTTTTAAAAGTGGCATTAAATCCCATTCAATCAATCAATTAATCATATTACATCACAGTGAAATCTGATAAAAAGTCCCAAATTGAAAGGAGTTGCAGACGACAATAAAAGATGATGATTTTAATTATTCTTACTTTTTTTGGTAGAAAACATTGTGGGAATGAAGAAATTGTTGCTTGTTGCAAGTAATTTTTTCATTTTCCACAATGTTTTTCAATTGTTTTTTAACAGGGGCATCAAAAGGTGTCATTGTTTGGGAATGGGTTAACCCTTGTCATGCTGAATAACCCATTTCCACACAATGACGCCCCTCAAGAAAAACAATTACAAAAGCATTGCCGAAAATGAAGAAATTGCTTGCACAAGAAAGTCATCTGCAATTCCTTTCAATTTGGACCAGTCTTAACCCATTCCAACACAGCAAAATTTTAGACTGGTCCAAATTGAAAGAAGCTGCAGACGACAATTTCAAGTTGATGGAATTTTGAATTTTTTCGTGTTTTTGGATAGAAAACATTGTGGAAAATGAAGAAATTGCTTGATTCAAGCAATTTCTTCATTTTCCACAATGTTTTCCAAAGCTTTTTTCTCGAGGGGCGTAAAAAGGAGGGATTGAGTTGGAATGGGTTAAATTTTGCCATCTGGTTAATGGGTTAACCCTTGTCATGCTGAATATTGTCCTTTTCAAAACATCATGAAAATCAAAGGGCTGAAAACACTGAAAGTACTAGTTCAATGTCTGTATTTATTTTGAAAATTAAATTTCATGAACAACCCTAGCTTAACAGGGACAAACAGGTTGTGTAGACAAAGATCAGACTGCACTTATACGCCTGCTGATCCATGTCTATACCTCCTGCAAAAACAGGAATATTTCGGGTTCATCATGACAATGGTTTAGCTAATGAAGTCATGGGTTCAAGCCTACTACTTATGTGTATTCCTGTACAAAATATTTCTTTCAGTCTGTCAGAGCCTCTAAGTCTACCCATCTGTGATACGGAGAGTCTGCTTGAAATACAAGCAATTTTTTCATTTCCAATCGTTTTTCTTGACGTACATCAAAAAGTGACCTTGTGACTGGAATGGTTAAAAACTACAACCAGACTGGCATTAACTAGTCCAGTAGCAGGTTGTGATAATTTTAAAACAGTTTGTATGTCTCTGTTAAGTCATTTAACCAGTGATCTATCAAGCTTTACCCCATAAAATGGTTTAGATTAATTCTCTCTAAATTCTGGCATATTTTCTAGAACCTTTGGAACCAACTGGAACTTTTCTACAACTAGACCCTAAAAAATTTCAAATTGAGAAGTAGAATGCTAAATCAGACAAAAATTAAGATTACAATTATTTCTAAAAATGATACATAAGTAATTTCTGGAAGAGGTCTCAAAAGTTGACCAATATTATTCAAAAGTATAAAACTGTTTTAGAACAGAATTGAGAGACTGATGTAGAACAAATGTTCCAGAAAAAATGTCTTGTTTAACCTTATACAGCTTCCGGATGGCTCCTTTGTATAATGTTTGGTGAGAGTTTTAGCTTTATTCAAGGAAAAGATTTTTTCTTAGCTTTGCAGATCATGTTCCTTTGGTAAAACTCTACGAAAGTTGTTAAAATTAACCCTTGTTGCCATATGGCATAAATATTGCCGAGATAAATTACTTATTGTTGGATTAAATTTTCAAGAAAGGATGGAGATTCCGGTAGAAAGTTTCCAATTTAACCCCCTAAATCATCTAAGCCACCTGCAGTAGCAGACTGTATAAATAAATAAAACTATATATAATTTTCGAATAGCTTATATATTTCCAATGTCTGGGAATTCAACACTCTAGAGGTATGTTTTCTGTTCCCTAAATAAACATAAAACAGAACTAATTTTGTAAAGTTCTACAATTTGTTCCATGCACCAAAGTTAGCTGACTTAAAGAATTATCCATTCAATGTCATATTAAGGCGCAGGCTATTTTTACCCATTACCAGATGACAAAATTTAAGACTTGTCCAAATTGGAAGGAGTTGCCCACAACAATTTTAAGCTTTTGAAACTTTGGAATGTTTTTACTTTTGGGATAGAAAACATTGTGGATAATGAAGAAATTGCTTGAAACAAGCAATTTCTTCATATTCCACAGTGTTTTCCAAAGCCTTACTTCTTGGGGGTGTTTAAAAGTGTCATTGTGCAGGAATCGGTTAATACTTCTAATCAATTACCATGCAAAACCAAATTATCACTCTCATGGAACCATACTTAGAAAAATCTACAGAGAAAGGAAAATAGTGTCTGCTTTGAATTTTGACCAGGCTAAAATTTTGTTGTGTGAACGGATTAAGCAAAAATGTTCATATATCTTATTTTCATATTTGGAAACTGAAATTTGAGCAACCGAAGACTGGCTTGTGCTGTCTTAGAGGTACCTACAATGGGAAATCCAGATCTTAGTGACACAATCCAGGCACATACTTTTTTTTATATAATAGTGCTATTCCAGGTACTACCATTAGGCATACAAGATCCCAGTGACCCATGACTGACTCTTGAGTGACTGAAGGAGTCCTAAGACAGGCTTTTGTTGTCATATATTAATGGTATAACAGGTACCAGTACCAACAATAGGCATACAAGATCTCAGTGACCCATGACTGACTCTCGAATGACTGCATGAAGGAGTCCTAAGACAGGCTCTTGTTGTCATATATTAATGGTATTACAGGTACCAGTACCAACAATAGGCATACAAGATTTCAGTGACCAAAGGCTGGCTCTTGTTGTCATATATAGTCATATCAGAGATACCACCAATAGGTACACCAGATCTCAGTGATCAAAGACTTGCTCTTGCTGTCATATTTTAGTGGTATGCCTAAATCATGGAGTACCCTTTTCTTACTTTTACAAAGGACATTTAGGAACAATTGAACTTCTAAAATGGCTTCAAAGTCTTTGAGTTATTTGGCATCAGTAATCTTTGGAAGTGGTAATGAGTCATCCTTTTCTGGTTTTGAACCAGAAGATATAACCCAACATGCTGATACCCCTGCAGAGACATTAAACATCTCACAAAAATTAGAGGAAGAACAACCTATGTTTTCTAAGCATGTGTCTGTACAGTACAACCAAGGGAGTTGTACTCTGTATTTAGACCAACATATACTTCAAACTGTAAGAACTTATTTGGATAATCATCTAACATTTATAAAATCAGATTTTCAGAATGGACTTATCTATAAATGTGCTAATACTACAATTACCCTTTATCCAACAACACATACAATTCTCATACAAGGTTATAACTATCTTTCCTGGGTAAATGATTTTTTGAGGATTCCCATCAACGAAAGTGAAATTTTTGGAGTAAGCCATGGTGACAATGATTACCACCAAACTTACGTAAAAGTTATCAACACCCAGCCAAGGGTTTCAACTCCTCTGCCTGAATGCTCATTAAGCACACAAGAACAAAGTAATGATCACAGTCTAGTTTTCTCTCCAACAGCTTCTTTCATAAATGGTGCTCTTTACCCTCAAACTGACATCCCATTTGGAAAACCAGATATAAACTATTCAAATAGCAACAAAGAACTTGAAGAATTGAGACTTAGGGTAAAGCATCTAGAGGAGAAAGTCCATATCATAACACAATCCATCATACCAGTACAGCCATTGATGGTAAGTGTTTCTTCACAGACAGATGATACTCATCTTGCTTCAACACCAAATGAACCAAACCAGATTGTTTGTAGAAATGGGAATTTCAAATCTCAGGAAACAAAGACAGTTCAAGACATTCTAAATGTTTACTCTCTGGAAAGTGTTAGTGATGCCCCTTTACCAAGTGAACAGTGCTTAAGTTACTCTTTAGAATCAAATGATAATAATAAAAAATCTCCACAAATGAGTTCTACCAAAGATCCCAAAACTTTAATAATAGGGTCATCAATTATAAAAGGAGTTAAATCTAGAAGCTTAAGAAATACCACAATTAGAACTCATAGGGGTGCAAAAATAAACACTTTGCGTTCTGTTCTTAACAAGATGGAACTTAAAGTTTATAGAAGAATTATACTCCAAGTAGGTGGCAATGATTTAAGTAGAGGATATAGTCTCAGGTCTATAGAGGCAAGTTATGATAGACTCCTATTTGATCTTAGAGAAAAAGTCAGACCAGGATGTGAAATCTATATCTCTGCTATCCTGCCAAGATATGATGCTAACCCCCTAGAAATTAATGACAAGCTTATGAACTTATGTGAATATCATAATATCAATTTCATAAGTCAAGACAGATTTTTCTATGATAAGCATTACAATGATGATCAAGCTATAGGCAATAAATATGATGTAAACTGGTCTCTTTTCCATGTGGATGGAGTTCATTTAAATAATCGGGGAACAATGTCTTTACTCCACAACATTGACAGTAGGGTGAGCATTCTCAAAAATGGTGCTCAACAATATTGTCGTTATTGTGGAGAGCAAAACCACACTACTGAGAAATGTCTCCACGGCAAACCTGTAAGATGTTCAATTTGCCATAGAGATGGACATAAGCGTAAACTCTGCTATCTATATGAATGAAATCTTGGCAAAGATGAAAATGCCATATCTGTTAGTAATCAATTTGAAATACTAACAACTTTATGTCAAGACTGTAATCTGGTTAGGTGCCATTGTGTAAATAATGTTTGTCCTATTTCTCAACCTTTTTCAGGTTTATTACAAAATAATAGTAATGAAGTTAATTTTAATTGCTCAAATCAGCAGCAATCAGAGGACCATGATAAAAATTCTAAATTAGAAAATAGCCAATCTCAAAATAATTTGGTAAATGATCTACAACCAGTACAAATAACAAAATTGAAGTGTTGCCTTAAAGATAGTAGCATCTCTGAAACGAAGCAAAAAAGACCTTTAGTTAGTGAAAATAGAAACAGTTTCAAAAAGGAAATCAACTTTTTGCATGTTAATGTCCACTATTTGTATCCAAAATTTGATGAAATTAAACATTTTATTTTTACTGATAATCAAATTGATATAATTGGTTTATGCGAGACTTTTTTAAATTCTAAATATTGCAGTAGTGAAATTGAGCTTAATGGATTTCAACTTTTTCGTCGTGACCGTGAATCAAATGGAGGAGGTGTGGTATTGTATGTTAGGGATACCTTGCCATGTGTGCAAAGAACTGATCTAGAAAATGATGGAATTGAAGGAATTTGGATTGATGTCAAATTGCAAAATCAAAAGCCTTTTGTAGTTGGTTACATTTATAGACCACCTTCTTCTCTTCAAATTTGGAATGACTGTTTTGAAAATATTCTTGAAAAATTGTACACTGAAGACAAAGAAGTAATTCTTTTTGGTGATTTCAATTACAATTTTACAAATTCATCAACAAACAATGCTTCCTGGAATAAAATAATAGGTGATTTTGATTTACATCAACTAGTAAATACACCTACTAGGGTTACCTCCAGTACATCTTCAATCATAGATCATGTATATACCAATCATCCTGATAGAATAAGAAATGTTAATGTACCAATTTTAACTATAAGTGATCATTATCCTGTTAGATTCTCTAGAACTTCCAATGTTAGAAATGACAAAAAGCCTGTCCATTCAATGATATCTTATAGAGACTTAAAACGTTTTCAGGAAATAGCTTTTATTTCAGACTTAGAAAATCAGCCTTGGTCAATTCTTGATATCTTTGATGACCCAGATGATGCTCTTGATACTTTTACTCAAATGTTCTTAAAGGTTTTAGATTTACATGCTCCCTTGAAGCACAGAAGGGTTAAACATGCAAATCAACCAGATTGGTTTAATGCAAATATAACTTCTGCAATCTGCAATAGGAATACAGCAAAACAGAACAATGAGTCTGTCCAATATAGATTTTGGAGAAAAGAGGTCAAGTCAAGAGTTTTAGAAGCTAAAAAGAATTTTTACAATGAAGCTATAAATAGCAATAAAAGAAATCCCAAAAAGCTCTGGAAAGGTTTAAAAGAAGTCAGTGGAAAGAGTAAAAAATTTCAGAATTTATTGATTGAGAATGAAAATGGGTCTCAAATTACAGATCCTAAAATGATGGCAGATTACTTAAATTCTTTTTTCACAAACATATACAATAATGCACCCTCTGTTCCTAATCTAAATGAAAACTGTAAAACTTTAATACAGAATCATGTAAAGTCTCTCCTTAGTTATCAGTCCTATTTTGAAATTCCACTATTAACTGAAAAAGATGTTAAACAGGAGCTTCAAAATATTGATGTAACCAAATCAACTGGACTTGATAATCTTAGTCCAAGATTTCTAAAATTAGGCTCAAATGTTATCTGTAGACCTCTTACAAAAATTTTGAATTTAAGTATATCTAAATGTAAATTTCCAAATCAATTAAAGTTGGCCAAAGTAATACCCTTACACAAAAAAGGTTCAAAAAGGGATAAAAATAATTACAGACCAATATCTATTCTACCTGTTGTCTCAAAAATAATTGAGAGACATGTATCAAATACATTAAAACATTATCTTGAAGAAAATAATCTTTTGTTTTCAAACCAGTCAGGATTTCGATCCAATCATTCTTGCGAGACTGCTCTTACAGCAATTGTTGATAATTGGATAGCTGCTATTAATGACAACAAACTTGTCGGGACTGTATTTCTTGATCTTACTAAAGCTTTTGATTTAGTAAATCATTCGTTATTGCTTGAAAAACTTAAATATTACAACTTATCAATGCAGACCATAGCCTGGTTTGAGTCCTTTTTAAAAGACAGATCCCAAAAAGTTTGTGTATCCGGAAAATTCTCTGATGCTGAGAAAATTTCGTCAGGTGTTCCACAAGGCTCTGTCTTAGGTCCTCTTCTTTTTGTCATTTATATAAATGACCTACCACTGCATCTAAATTCAGCAACCTCTGACATATTTGCTGATGACACGTCAATAACTGTTGTAGGGAACTCAATTGCAGAGGTACAAAATAACCTTCAAAAAGAACTTCAGTCCATACAAACATGGTGTGAAGTAAATGGCATGGTGCCAAATGTGGAAAAAACCAAAATTATGTATATATCTTCTACAAAAAGTACTCTCAAGAAAATTAAAACCTCCCCATCCTTACAAATCAAACTGCAAGGTCTACCCATTGAAACTGTTGATACTGAAAAGTTACTTGGAGTTCATGTAAACAATGATCTAAATTGGAAAACACAAGTTCAAAATACTCTTAAAAAATGCAACTCTCTGCTATATCTATTGTTGAGAATTAGGAAATTCTTAAGTCTTGATATTCGTAAACTGTATTTCAATGCATATGTATTACCCCATTTAGATTACTGTTGCACTATTTGGGGTAACTGTAATAAAGACCTTCTTGAAGATGTCCTGAAATTACAAAAACGTGCAGCACGCATCATACTCAATGAAAGCACCGAAATGCCATCCGAAATGTTATTTAAAAAACTGGGATGGATGAAATTTAATGATAGAATTAATTTCAAAAAGGCTATCCTAATGTACAAGGCTGTAAATAATGATAAAGCTCCTAAGTATCTTCAATCAAAATGTATCAAGATTTCTGATATACATAACATTAAACTTAGATCTTCATCAAATAATGAATTACTGGTACCCAAACCAAAACTTGAAATTTTTCGCAAATCTTTTGCTTATTCGGGTCCAACCCTTTGGAATGCTTTGCCTCTGCATGTTAGAAACTCTGATTCTGTCAAGAAGTTTAAATCTAATTACTTACAATGGAAATTTCCGCAATTTCCTGGAAATGGGTAAAAAGTTCTATTCATGAATCTGATTTATAAATGATGATTTTTATTTGCTTGAGTTAGTTTGTTATAAGTGTTTATAGTACATTTGCATAACTGCTAATGTTGACAACTTGTGTAAATTTATCTGTCTACTGTGTTTTTAACCATAGATATATGCTGTTATCTCTTTCATTATCATGCTGTATAATTCAGAGAGTAATTCTTGTAAGACAATCTCACATCTTGATTGAATGAATACAGGAATATAATGTTTCTCTATATGTACAGCAAATTATGTAAAGCTAACTTGATTTGTTTCACATTGTTTATAATGTATATGATTGTATTATACTTGAAATTGTAACTGTTGAAAGAGAGGCCCACATGGAAGATTGGGTAACCAAATGTGCAGCCTCTATAAATAAAGACTTTATTATACCAGATCACAGTGATCCAAGACCTGCTCTTGTTGTCATATATTACTTGTGTCATAGGTACCACAAATAGGTAAAACAGATCTCAGTGACCTGAAAATTGCTCTTCTTGTCATATTTTAGTGGTATCAGAGGTACCACTATCGGCGTACCAGATCTCCAAGTTCTGAGACAAGCTCTTATTGTCATAATATTAATAGTGTCACAGTTACCTGAGTACCAACGATGAACAAACTTGATCTCAGTGACCTGACACTGGCTCTTGTTGACATATGTTAGTGACATAAAAGGTACCACCAATGGGCATACCAGATCTCCCTTACCAAAGACTGACTCTTGTTGTCATATTTGAGTGGTATCAGAGATACCACAAATGGAATCCCAGATGCCAGTGACCTGAGATAAGTTCTTATTGTCATATATTAATGGTACCACAGGTACCAGTACCACAAAGGACAAACTAGATCTCAATAACCCCTGACACTGACTCTGGTTGTCATATTTTAGTTGTATCAGAGATACCATTAATGGACATACTAGATCTCAGTCTCTTGTTTAAAGATTCAACCAAAGGGCATTCAACTCCTAAAATCACTACAATATTAAGCCAAAATGGATTAAAGAAGTCAAATTATAAATGCCTAAAATAAACAATATATACTGAACATTTTGAATAATGATTTTGAACTGATCCAAAATGAGAATAGTTCCAGAGGACTTTGAACCCATTACGACACAATTATAATTCCTTTTAAACGCCCCTCAATATGAAAGCTTTGGAAAACATAGTGGAAAATGAAGAAATTGCTTGTTACAAGCAACTTCTTCATTAACCACAATGTTTTCTACCCTGAAAGATGAAGGTTTTACAGAATTCATCTTCTTAAAATTGTTGTCTGCAACTTCTTTGAGTTTAGACTGGTTTAACCCATTCCAACACAAAGACGTTTTTGGAAGCCCCTCAAGTAAAAAACACAGGGGAAAACATTGTGCAAAATGAAGAAATTGCTTGTCACAAGAAATTCCTTCATTTCCCACAATGTTTTCTACCCAGAAAGTTGAATAAATCCAAAATTTCAACAACTTTGAATTTTTGTCTTCAATGCCTTTCGAATTGGAAAAGTCTAAAACTTTCTTGTGTGGTAATCGGTTAAAATATCATATGGGAATGTGTGAAAGAGAGTTGAGTAAATTAAAACAAAAGTGGGCTGAACAAAAAGCAATAATCCCCGCAGTGTCCAGGTTATCAGAGCAGCACTCCAAGAGAAACATGCCACTTCATAAAATATGCATTCTGTCATTCAGGTTTACATATCAGGTGATAATTTCTCCATTAATTGTTGAAAACTGGCACATTTGGCCCATAGTCTAGGACAAGCCCTATCAGAAAATTTTGGGAAAGAATTCGTTATTCTAAAATTTCGTCAGAAAACCAGTCAAATTTATCAGCTAATGATTTTGCTCAGTACCTTTCGAATATATCCGATAACCACGAATCCAATTTCTCTGAACAATTATACAATGCTGATTTGAATAATCAAACATTTATTGAAACATTAGACTGTAACATAACAACCGAAGAAATTATAAAAGTCATTGGCTCAATGAACAGGTATAAAAGCTGCGATGTTGAAGGTAATGTTGCTGATTTTTTTATCGAGTGTAAGGAATTTATATCTCCGTTTCTGACATCAATTTTTAATTACATTTATAACTCAGGTAATTATCCTGTTTCATGGACAAAAGGTGCCATAGTTCCGCTCTTTAAGAAAGGAGATAGAAATAACCCTGAATGTTATAGAGGCATTACGCTTATCAATATTACAGCAAAAATTTTCTCACTTGTATTAAGAAACAGATTAAATACATGGAGTGAAAACAATAGTGTTTTTTATGAAAACCAATTCGGATTTCGAAACAAACATTCAACATCTGACGCAATCTTTATTCTGCATACTATTATTCAAAATATTTTATCAAAAAACAAAAAACTTTGGTGTATTTTTATTGATTACAAGAGAGCATTCGATACTGTTGACAGAGATGCTTTGTTTTATAAACTCATACAATTGGGTTTAAGTTGTAAATTTACAAATATTATAAAATCAATGTACAAAACAGTTCAGGCATGTGTAAAGTTATCAAATAACTCGTCTCTATCAGATTTTTTTAATGTAAATATAGGCTTGAAGCAAGGTGAGCCTCTCTCACCCATCCTATTTCTCCTTTTTATTAATGATATTACTGAAAATTTGGATTTTAATTTGTTGGAAGATTCAGATTTGGAATTGTTATCGAAATATCTTATTCTATTTGCAGACGATATAGTTTTGTTTACTACCAGTCATGTTAGCCTACAATCCCAAATAGATTGTTTATACCAGTATTCTTGCAAATGGGGTCTCGAAATAAATATTGAAAAAACTAAAGTATGCGTGTTTGAAAAAAGAAAGTCTCAAAAAGAGCAAAGTATATTCATCAATGGCAAAAAAGTTGAATTCGTTGATCATTTCTCGTATCTAGGCCTTGTTTTTAATTATACAGGCTCTTTTAATCTAGCACTAAAAACTTTGAATGACCAAGCTTTAAAAGCATATAACAATCTGATGAGAATCTTTGATAAAAATTCGTTTGATATTAAAACTAAACTTTCACTATTTGATTCAATGATACAACCAATTTTATTATACGGAGCAGAGGTGTGGGGTGTATATAATCCCAAAACTGTCGATAATTTACATTTAAGGTTTTTAAGGAGTCTATTAGGAGTAAAAAAACAAACTCCGGTCTCTGCTATATTTGGTGAATTCGGAAGAATGCCTTTTTCTGTTAAAATTAAACAACGAGCTCTAAACTTTTGGTGTAAAACTATGTCAGAAAATCATCAAAATCTAGCCAATGCTTATTTTGATCAATGTACCCTTAATTCTAACGTTAGCTGGGCAAAAAAGATTAATTCAATAATCGACCATCTTGGTCTAACTAACATTAGACTAAATTTTAATACAAATGCAAATAATGCTGCAATTTTGAAAGTCAGATTATATGATCAATATATACAGAGCTGGATTTCATCAATTAATAATTCAAGCAAACTTTTTTACTATTGCAAATTTAAAAAAGAATTTACATATGAAAATTATCTTGATAAAATAACAAATAATAAATGGTTACAATCATATGCTTGTTTCAGATTGAGTTCACATAAACTGGAAATCGAAACTGGCCGATTTAATAATATACAAAGAGATAATAGACATTGTAAAATTTGCTCTTCAAATGTTATTGAATCAGAATATCACTTTTTGCTTTGTTGTAAAAAATATGAAAAAACAAGAAAAAAATATTTAGGGAATATTTCTTGGCCAAATGTTAATACTTTTGTTAAATTAATGTCATCATCAAAAAAGAATACATTGGTTGCCATCTGCAAATATCTTTCTGAAAGCTTTATTATTCGAGAAGAAGCCATGAAAAGTAATGCTGTTCCTTAAAGCAGTTCATGTTGTCTTTCTATGATTTTTTTTATATGAACTAAAATGTATGTTTAACATTTTGTATATGTTTGTCTTTGCCATATTCTGTATTTTTGTAAATGGCTATAGACATTTTATGTTGATGTTTGCCATTAAAGAATTGAATTGAATTGAAGTATATACATACAAAATTGTTTATCTAAATTGTAAATCGGAAACTAATTGGTCTGAAGAACCCATGCAAGATTTGAAATGATTGATGTGTGATGCCAAACAAATCATTTGGAAAATAAAGTGGACTATCATATATCAACAGATTTTGAGACCCAGTATAAGAAAGGTTTCTGTGAAACATACTAGGAAAAAGCAGGTTGAATTCTGATAAGATGTCAAAGTAGAAATAAGGCAAAGACATCAGTATTACATCAGGTACATGCTCTAACAGTATACAATTATCATAAAAATCAGTCTGATAAAATAGTCTATTTATTAACCCTTGTCATGCTGAACCTGTTTTGGCATGAGATGTAGACCAAGATCAGCCTGCACATAAGTGCAGTCTAATCTTGGTCTACACCTCCTGCTTGTAATTTTTCTGCCAGACTCATTTATGAAGTTGATTTCTAAAAGAAATATTGATTTTTGAACAACAAGTTCTACCAGTGCTTTCAGCCCTTTGATTTTAGGGCAATTCAGTGAGGTAATTTAAACAGCATGACAAGGGTTAAAATGGGTGTCTTTTGGTCATTAACTGTATATTGTCTTCTTAATTTGAGACTGATCCTAAATCAAAAAAGTTGAAGACGGCAATTTCAAGTTTGTAGAATTTCAAATATCTCAATCTTTCTGGGTAGAAAACAATGTGGAAAATGGCAATTTCATGTTTGTAGAATTTCAAATATCTCCATCTTTCTGGGTAGAAAACAATGTGGAAAATGAAGAAATTGGTTGTAATTTCATTCCTACATTGAAAAGTGACCACATTTTTTTCCTGAACCTTTGATCAAGGAGCGTCAAAAAGCAGGACTGTGTGGTTATGGGATAAATCAGGGCCATAATTCTTACAAATATTATTTAGAGTTACCTGAAGATTGAGTATTTTACTGCTTTTTTCATGGCAACTACAGATTTTCATAAAAATGACTTGATCCTTTGGCCAACAAGATCTTTAACTTAAAACAAGATGAAAGACCCAGCCACAAGGAATGGTTGTTTGAAACAAAATCTTAACATTCAAAAGTAGTGTCTAATGTTAAAGTCTTTAACTAATATAAATTTAATGCATATGACCTTGACCTATAAGGCGATGACCTTAAAGTTCATACTAAAAAAAGGGTACAGTCAAAACCATTTCCCCTGTGAAATAAGAAGGCTTGTTAGCTTGCAAATAAAAAAAATATGGCCAAAGTCCAGATTGTTTTCACTTTTAGCAAGTTTGGCAGTGAATTAATGACCTTGACAAAGAAAATAAATCAACAGAAAGGTTTTGTCAATAACACTACACAATAAAATATGAAGACCATGTTTCTCCCCATTGAAAAGTTATGGCCAATATTTTAATTTTGGATAAATATGATTTGAAGTGACCTTGTCTCATGATCCAACTTCAACCTCAAGGTTATGTCACAAGCAATACACATAAAAATTATGAAGGCTTTATCACTTACAAATAAAACATTTTGCCAATTTTTTCTTTACTTGAAAATATTACCTTGACCTTGCAGAAGGTATCAAGAGAAAGGTCTGGTCACATTTGCAATACACACATGTTAAATAAGAAGGCTATATTACTTGCCATTCAAAAGTTGTTACCCCATTTTATAGCATTGCAGCCAGACAGACAGGGCAAATAACATACATGTATATGCCCCTTCCCCTCTAATCCATTGAATGATTGCAGCCAGACAGACAGGGCAAATATCAAGCATATATATGTCCCCTCCCCTCTAATCCATTGAATGATTGCAGCCAGACAGGCAGGGCAAATAACAAGCATATATTATGTCCCCTCCCCTCTAATCCATTGAATGATTGCAGCCAGACAGACAGGGCAAATAACATACATGTATATGCCCCCTCCCCTCTAATCCATTGAATGATTGCAGCCAGGCAGACAGGGCAAATAACATGCATAAATCTTTTGAATGATAAATACATGCAGTGGTAGGTTTACAAACCAACAAAGGTTTTGTATAGACAATACCTCTAAATCTATAACAAAGTCCTGCTTTTTTCTGTTGTGAGCTAAGACTTTGGGAAAAGTTAGTCTGACAGCTAGACTCTTCTTCAAAGGGAATTAAATCTTACTAAACAAAGATATCAGTTGAGTCCCTTGTCTTTTGTTCAGCAATGACCACATACAAACATTTGGATTAGGAAGACGTAAATGTGGAAAATATATTATGTTTTAATCCATTCCCATACAATGATGCTTTTTGACAACCCTCAAGCAAAAAGAAAATTGGAAAAACATTGAGAAAGATGAAGAAATGGCTAGTAACAAGCAATTTCTTCAATTTCCACAATATTTTTCTATACAGAGAGTTGAAAAAATCTAAACTTTCATAAACCTTAATTTGTTGTGGGCAACTCCTTTTAATTCAGACAAAAAAATGGCATCTGGTCATGGGTTCAACCCATTCCCACACAATAGAATTTTAGACTAGTGCAAATTTAAAGAAGTTGCACACAACAACTTTAATTTGATAAAATCTTTAAATTTTTGTCTTTTTCAATGGAAAATGTCATGGATAAAGAGGAAATTGCTTTTTACAAACAATTTCCTCATTTTCCACAATGTATTAACAAAGTTCTATATTGAGGGGGCGTTTAAAAGCATCACTGAGCAGGAATGGGTTTAAGACTCAAACAAGGTGGTGGAGTGATCTAGTGTCAAACTGCATGCAAAACCTTGGAATGTACAGTCAAGATCAAACAAAGGCCTTCCTCCCAGTCAGCAGGAAGCCTTGGCTTTATATCTCAGTGGTCATTAAATGGAATAAACAGTCAGTTTTTATGATGCTGAATTAATGGCCACTGGACACAGGTCAGTTCTACCAGATCATAATAAATCATATCATTTGTCAAAATAACAGCACTAAAACAAAGCTTTTAATGGCACCATGCTTTTACTTTGTACTTTGTAGAGAACCCTTTTCATCTTCTACATTCCTTCCTAACCCATTACCACATGACAAACTTTAGACAGGTTCAAATTCAAAGAAGCTGCAGACAATAATTTCAAGTTGTTGAAATTCTAAATTTTTTGTCTATATGGGTAGACAAAAGCTGTCAGAGATGAACTATGCTCCCCCCAAATGTAGTTTTGTTACAGAAAGTATAAAATAAAAGGGAATAGGTTTCCGAGAAACCGATGGACAAAAATGTGGCTATATGCTTGCCCTAATCCAGATAGGCAAAATTTCAACATACAACCTTGAGATGTGAATTTGACCTCGGAGCTATATGAAAATTTGTTTCAAGTGGCACAACTACTCATAATAGCGCACAAATGAGCAAAGTTATTTCAAAATCCATCCATAAATTTTAGGAGCTATGCTCCACACATGCTTAATCTTAATATTTGACCTTGAGCTGTGACCTTGAAGCTATCTTAATTGTTTTCAAATGGGACATCTACTCATGCTAGAAAACAACTTGCCAAGTTATATTGAACCCCATCTATAATTGAAAGAGCTATGCTTCTTGACGTCCTTATTTTAACGTAGGACCTTGAGCTGTGACCTTGACCTTGGAGGTATCTAAAAAAGAATTTTAAATGGCACATCTTCTCTTGATAGAGAACAATTGTTCTAAGTTATGTCAAAATACATTCATAATCTTAAGAGGGTTAGCCCATTACCAGACAACAACCTTCTACACAAATCAAAATTCAAAGTTGCATACAACACTTTCAAGTTGATAGAATTTTACATCAATCCGTCCTTCTTGGTGGAAAACAATGTAAACAATAAAGAAATTACTTGTAACGAGCCCTTTAAGTCTCTAGGGGCAGTAATGAAGGCTTAACTTGTAACAATCTATTTCTTCATTTACCCAAATTTTTTCCCAAGCTGTTTTCTTGAGATGCATCAGAAGTAGAATAGTGCGGGAATATGTTACACAACTTCCTCTTGTATATCTACAGTCATTATGACCTGCTCAATTGAACAACTTAACTTCTGAAGAGTTCAAAGATGTTGTATGAAGTGTATCATTAAAAGCACTTAGCCCTGCTCCTCTACATGGTCCCATGCTCAATTAAAGGGCCATAAAAAGGGACACAGTTGATTATCCCAGATCAAGGCTTCAATGAATCCCTGACTTAGAAAATTCACCCTTTTCAGCCTCATTTTAGAAACATTATGTATTTACTAGAATTCTAAACTCTCTGCTTGTGATTATCAGGTTGTTAATTTGGTTGCTTTTCAATTTTCAAATGTTTTGATTAAAATCCAACTTTTTGACACCCCTCAAGAAAACAAAAGTAAGAGCAATTTCTTCATTGTTCACAATCTTTTTCTACCCAGAAAGAAAAAGTTTTTTTTCTAAATTCCATCAACATAAAACTGTCATCTGCAGCCCATTTGAATTTGGATCAGTCTAATATTTTGTCGTCAGGTCATGGGTAAGTCTCTATTCACGATATCAAAAAGGTTTGTTATTTACAACATAGTTAACCCATTCCAACACACTGATGCTTTTTGACACCTTTCAAGAAAAACAAATGGGAATACATTGTGGAAAATGAAGAAATTGCTTGTAACAAGAAATTTCTTCATTTTCACAAAGTTTTCTACCCAGAAAGTTAAAAAAAAATATAACCTCTTTAAATGGTACATCTAATCATGATGGCAAATAATTGCGCAAAGTTATTTTGAAATCCATCCAAAAATGTAGGAGTAATTGTCTGGACAAATTCGGACCAAGATGCACAGACAAACGGTATAACAGACTAAAACACTAACGAACATACACCAACTTGTCATAGTGACAACTATGTCTTGCTCACCGCAAGCAGGCTCGACAAAAATGGGGAAGTCAAGTCTACCTGTGAAGTTTGAATCAAATGCAATGGAAAGTTTTAGAGAAATGTGTGGACAAAATTTTAGAGAAAATAACTTGACAAGATTTTCACCAAAAAGCCATAACTCTGAATAAATTACATTGACCAAAATAAAATAGGATATGCACATCTCTGCTTGATACTGAGTCTACCTGTGAAGTTTGAAACAAATCCATCCAATAGTTTCAGAGAGAATGAGCTGATAAAATTTTTCATCAACAGGTCAAAATTCTGTCATTCGAGTGCAACCAAAATAAGATATGCTCATTTGTGCTTGATACTGAGTATACCTGTAAAGTTTGAATAAAATTTATCTAGTAGTATATGAGTTATAAAGTAGACAAAAAGTTACAGTTGGACTGAAGGACCGACAGAATGATATGATCTCAATAAATCTGATAAAGAGTCATCTAAGATCATGCCTATGATTTTTCTTTAGTGTAGAGAAAAAAAAAGTTCATGGATGGACAGACAAATGGACTCACGCACAAATTGAATTACGCCAATGACAGACACATGTACACCACCATGGCAGCCTGATGACCTTCAGCCTACAGAGTGTGGAAGATAAAGAATGTTTTAGATTGTCTACAGATCCCCTCATAAAATTGTCTGCTGCAGGTGAAAATCAAAGCACTATGAATCTGATAAACAATGAAGGCCCATGTTTTTCTGATGTTTATCTTAAAGACCTATTAAAGTTGATGGATAGCTGATAAAAGTTTCCCAGCTGGAAACAGAAATTCAAAGAAAAAACTTTGAAGACTGCTGATTACAGTGTCAAGAACAATATCATCAGTCAATTACTTTCTGATAATATTTAAATAATCAGAATTTTTGGAAATTGGAAAGAAATTGAATTTCGAGATTTTAAAAACTTCAAAATCTCAGTCCTAAAATTATTTACAGCAGTTTTTTATTCTTACCAGGCTTCAGGGATTTGGTTGGAAAAATTTAATTATGTCTAAAATTTCTGTATTCCAGTTTTGGCATGAGATGTAGACCAAGATCAGCCTGCATGGCCTTCATGAGTGATCTTGATCTTACAACCAAACAATGCCTATCAATGGAAGGAACCTAATCCTAAATATGAGCCTTGTTTCTTCTGTGGTTTTGTAATTACAGCATAATGTCAAACAAGAGGACCATAATGGTCCTAAATTGCTCACCTGAGGCATCTGCAAATTACAGTACTTTTTTGCATAAAAAAGACACAACTTGAGCAAATAAATAAAACAAATATATGATTTTGGGCTTTGAACAAAACAAGCCAGTTATGCTTTACAATAAAAATGAATGCCTTTGGCTTTGTAGTTTAATCCATTACCAAACTATCCCAGAATTTGTCATCCTCAAATAAAATAGGTTTAAAAAAGCATTGTGAGAAAGGGAGTGACAAGCAATTTCTCCATTTCTATTTAAGAAGAAAAATTCTTTCAATGAGATTTACTGATTTTCGACCCAAGGAGCAGAGACGTTTTTTATCCTAAGAGCATATTTTCCTGTAACATAGTACAAAATTATTTAGTCATGCTACATACCAACAAGGTGTCAAATTGTCACAAGATACGCCCGTCACACTGCTTAATATTAACTGGGGGTTTGAATAGAACTGAGGTTATTTTGAATGAATTTTTTTTGTCAAACAAAGTATGAAAAACAACAAAGGGCAATAACTCAAAATACATGCTAGGTAGAGTTTTGGTTCTTGTACACTGCACTCCCCCTTGGTGAGATCTATCAATCCATGAAGTTTCATGATTCTAGCTATAATACTTTTAGAGATATACTCCGGACAAGATTCAAGTATGAAAAACAACAAAGGGCAATAACTCAAAAAATAGGCCAGGTAGAGTTATGGTTCTTGTACACTGCACTCCCACTTGGTGAGCTCTATCCATCCATGAAATTTCATGATCCTAGCTATTATTCTTTTAGAGATATACTCCGGACAAGATTCAAGTATGAAAAGCAACAAAGGGCAATAACTCAAAAAATAGGCCAGGTAGAGTTATGGTTCTTGTGCACTGCACTTCCCCTTGGTAAGATCTATACACCCATGAAGTTTCATGATCATAGCTTTAATACTTTTAGAGATATACTCCAGGAATTTTAAGTATGAAAAACAACAAAGGGCAATAACTCAAAAAAAAAGGCTGGGTAGAGTAATGTTTCTTGTACACAGCACTCCAACTTGGTGAGCTCTATCCATCCATGAAATTTCATGGTTCTAGCTATTATAATTTTTGAGATATACTCCGGACAAGATTCAAGTATGAAAAACAACAAAGGGGCAATAACTCAAAAAATAGGCTAGGTAAAATTATGGTTCTTGTACACTGCACTCCAACTTGGTGAGATCTATACATCCATGATATTTCATGATTCTAGCTATAATACTTTAAGAGATATACTCTGGACAAGATTCAAGTATGAAAAACAACAAAGGGCAATAACTCAAAAATTAGGCCAGGCAGAGTTATGGTTCTTGTGCACTGCACTCCCCTCTGGTGAAATCTATACACCCATGAAGTTTCATGATCCTAGCTATGATACTTTTAGAGATATACTCAGGACAAGATTCAAGTATGAAAGACAACAAATGGCAATAACTCAAAAAATAGGCTTGGTAGAGTTATGGTTCTCGTACACTGCACTCCCCCTTGGTAAACTCTATCCATCCATGAAATTTCATTGTTCTAGCTATTATACTTTTAGAGATATACTCCGGACATGATTCAAGTATGAAAAACAACAAAGGGCAATAACTCAAAAAATAGTCTAGGTAGAGTTATGGTTCTTGTACACTGCACTCCCACTTGGTAAGCTCTATCCATCCATGAAATTTCATGATTCTAGCTATTATACTTCTAGAGATATACTCTAGACATGATTCAAGTATGAAAAACAACAAAGGGCAATAACTCAAAAAATAGGCCAGGTAGAGTTATGGTTCTTGTGCACTGCACTCCCCCTTGGTGAGATCTATACACCCATGAAGTTTCATGATCCTAGCTTAAATACTTTTAGAGATAAACTCCGGACAAGATTCAAGTATGAAAAACAACAAAGGGCAATAACTCAAAAAATAGGCCAGGTAGAGTTATGGTTCTTGTGCACTGCACTCCCCCTTGGTGAGATCTATACACCCATGAAGTTTCATGATCCTAGCTATAATACTTTCAGAGATATACTCGGGATAAGATTCAAGTTTGAAAAACATCAAAGGGCAATAACTCAAAAAATAGGCCAGGTAGAGTTATGGTTCTTGCGCACTGCACTCCCCCTTGGTGAGATCTATACAACCATGAAGTTTCATGATCCTAGCTATAATACTTTTAGAGATATACTCCGGACAAGATTCATGTATGAAAAACAACAAAGGGCAATAACTCAAAAAATAGGCTAGGTAGAGTTATGGTTCTTGTGCACTGCACTCCCCCTCGGTGAGATCTATACACTCATGAAGTTTCATGATCCTAGCTATAATACTTTTAGAGATATACTCCGGACAAGATTCATATATGAAATACAACAAAGGGCAATAACTCAAAAAATAGGCCAGGTAGAGTTATGGTTCTTGTGCACTGCACTCCCCCTTGGTGAGATCTATACACCCATGAAGGTTCATGATCCTAGCTATAATACTTTTAGAGATATACTCCGGACAAGATTCAAGTATGAAAAACAACAAAGGGCAATAACTCAAAAAATAGGCCAGGTAGAGTTATGGTTATTGCGCACTGCACTCCGTATTGATGAGAAGAATATAACTGCCAAGTTTAAAGTCAATCGGACTTACGGTGACAGAGTTATGCTCCGGACAAAGAAGTGGACACCGCCCGGACGCCCGGACGACCGGACGCCCGGACACCCGGACGCCCGGACGCCCGGATGCCCGGACATCACGGGTGATCCCATAATACGTCCCGTCTTCGACGGGCGTATAAAAATGAATACCCTTCAACTTATATTTCAGAAGGAGAAGACTTTTGAAGTTGCTCTAATTGGGTGTTTTCCAAAATTTTGGACCTCTGGGGCAGTGCCATGTTTTAGCTAACATGGTAGAGAGCCACCTGGTGATGCTATATATCAAATATGAATGCCTTAGATTGGGAGGAGAAGACTGTTAAAAGGTCTAATTGAGCATTTTTAGGAACTTTGGACACCCAGGAAAGAGGTGTTTTTTAACCTATAGGAATAATCTAATCAAAATTGATAGATAACAGCCACGATATGCTACACTCAAAATATAAATGCACTCCGCCTTAAAATGAAGAATTCTTTTTTAACATATTCAAATTTTGCGTTTTTCACAATTTTTGGCCCCTAGTGCAGGGCCGTTTTTGACCCTAGGAGGACAACTTTTAGTGATATAGTACAAAACAAGCTAGTTATGCTATATGCCAATTATGAAGATCCTATACCTTATAGTTAAAGAGAAGTCTTTTGAAATTGCTCTAATTAAGCATTTTTCCAAACTTCGGACCTCAGGAGCAGGGCCATTTTTGACCCCAGAGATTAAATATTTAAAAACTTGGTAGAGAACCATATGATTAAGCTCTATACAAAATATAAATTTGTAAACAATTGTAGTCCATGAAAAAAACAACAACAAAGATTTACTAAAATTTCCCATTTTCATATGCCATGGTTACAAGAGTTTTTCACTGAATGAAATTCTTATAACAACTTTTGAAGAGCTTCATCCAAGGAATATCCCTGCATAGTTTCAGCTTGATATGCCTACTGGTTTAGAAGGAGAAGGTTTTTAAAGGTATTTAAAGATTTACTAAAGATTCCCATTTTCAAATGCCGCAGCAACCAGAGTTTTTGACAGAATTAAATTATTTCATAAACTTTTGTAGAACTTCACCAAATGAACATCCCTGCAAAGTTTCAGCTTGATTTGCCTACTGGTTTAGGAGGTAAAGATTTTTAAAGATATTTAAAGAATTACTGAAGATTCCCATTTTCAAATGCCACGGCAACCAGAGTTTTTGATGGAATTAAATTCTTTTAACAACTTTTGTAGAACTTCACCCTAGGAACATTGTGGACGGATGGACAGACAGACGGACAGACAAACGAAGGACAATGACCGATCACAATAGCTCACCTTGCACTTTGTGCTCAGGTGAGCTAAAAGCCATTTGAATAAATGAATTTACCGTGTTCCACATGAATATGGAAATGAAAGTACACTTGGTTCCTATAATATTATTTCAAAAGCTTTATTTTTGAAAAAGGACAAAAAAATTATCATCTAAATCCATCAAGCAGACAAATAAAGTGGGTGGTGAAAGACTCATTAAAGTTCTAGACAACTGCAGAGATTTCATGACCTGAAATGATGGGATGGAAACCAGTTTTGACAGTTACAGCAGTAGGGGGTGCATTTGGTAAAAGGCAGCATGTCAGGTCTGTAGACAACTTAATCCATTACCAGAGGGCAACCTTCAAAGGGGTTGCAGAATCTGATTTAAAGTTATTTAAATTTTAGATTTTTATCTTCTTGGATAAAAAACATTGAGGAAAAGAAAGAAATTTGTTTTTCACATCTTTAAATCATTTATCTTGGGAGCGTCAATAAGCCTCATTGTGTGAGAATGGGTTAATTGATTACCAGAGAGCAAACCAAATAGAACAGAGTAGCAGACAACGATTTAGAGTTTATGAAATTTCAGATTTTTTTTCACTTTTCTGGGTAGAAAACATTGTTTAAATGAAGGTATTTCTTGTTGCAAGCAGTTTCTTCATTTTACACAATGTTTTCCCAAGTGTTTCTAGAGGGGAGTCAAAAAGCATCATTGTGTGGGTACAGGTTAATCAGATCAGAAAGATACTCCAGTAAAGGTCCTTTACCAGACAATGATTTCTTTAGACTGGTCCTAATTCAAAGAAGTTGCAGTCAACATTTTTCAGTTGATTAAAATTTTAAAAAAATTGTCTTCTGAAGAAAAATATTGAAAGTCTCTATAATATCCCTATAAAAACAAGAGCTATGTCGGACATGGCCATCCCCCCGCCTTAAAAGCTTGATAGTAAACTGAAGCCAGTTAGATTAAGGCTTCTTGTGCACTGCATTTCTTCTCAATGAGTTCGATAATAGCCATTATACTTTCAGAAAACGGCGGGGGATAATAACCTTGCAGCAAAGGTACTTGACACATTCTGAACAGTTACGCCTATGGGCGTTAAGTTTTACAGCAGGACAAGCCAATAAGCCATAAAGGCATAAGAAACACTCAGGATTCAATGACTCACTTATGCACTCAAACCACTTGGATGTAGTGATTCAAGGGGATGTCAAATTCAAATCTCACTTCCTCAGATGCCCACAAGATGGTAAGACACATTTTAATGGGTTCTGTCTCAGAATTTTCATGTTCACCACAGGACCAAATCTAACAGCTCAAAGGCATTACTTATCTATCCTCTGTGATGGGTTTTTAATGGCCCTGATAATTTACCTCCCCTGAGAAACTAATCTGACTTACTGAGTTATGTACCTTGGTTAGACGTTTTGATATATTAATCCTTTTATTGTTAAATCACACTCTAATTACTTCCGAGACAACAAAGAAAATTCAATTTGGGTACCAATACTTTGCAAACCTAACAAAATAGACAAGAGGGCCGTTGGCCCTGGGGCGCTCACCTGAGATAAAGGCTCTTTTCCTTTCAACAGTCTAATTTCATGTTAAGGTTAGGATTATGAAACAAGTGGGCCACAATTACATATAAAGACTATGAACTTGGGGATCCAAAAGTCTAAATTACAAATTACAAGGCTTTAGTGCTGATTTGAAAGAAGGAAAAAACTTTTTCCATGGGTTATAATTTCAGAAATAAGAAAGAAGTCTGTGAACTGATGCTTCATGCCTATAACCCCCCCCCCCTGGCTCCACCCCTGTATACCCTAGGATCATGATTTTGTAAGAGATCAATATACTGATGCTTCATGCAAAATATCAAGGCTCTACACCTTCTGGGTCAGGAGGATAAGATTCTTAAAGATTATTTTGAAATTTCACTTTTGTTGCAATGGCAACCAGAGTTTTAAACGGATTTCAATTCTTTTAGCTAATTTTAAGGAGGACCACCTAAGCAACATTTCTGCCAAATTTGGTTCAAATCAGCCAAGTGGTTTGGGAGGAGATGTCATTTAAAAAAAGGTTCTTTATTTCTATATACCCCCCCCCCTGGGGCTCCGCCCCCTGGGGAACCAAGGATCATAATTTTAGCTATTTTGAAAGAGGTCAATATACTGATGCTTCATGCAAAATATCAAGGCTCTACACCTTTTGGATCAGAAGGAGAAGATTTTTTAAGATAATTTTAAAATTTCACTTTTGTTGCCATGGCAACAAGAGTTTTAACGGATTTTAATTTTTTTTAGCTATCTTTGAAGAGGACAACCTAAGCAACATTTCTGCCGAATTTGGTTCAAATCGGCCAAGTGGTTTGGGAGAAGATGTCATTTGAAAAAAATCGTTCTTTATTTCTATATAACCCCTCCCCCCTGGGGCTCCGCCCTTGGGACCCGAGGATCATGATTTTACCTATTTTGAAAGAGGTCATTATACTGATGCTTCATGCAAAATATCAAGGCTCTACGCCTTCTTGGTCAGGAGGAGAAGATTTTTAAAGATAATTTTAAAATTTCACTTTTGTTGCCATGGCAACCAGAGTTTTTAACGGATTTCAATTCTTTTAGCGATTTTTGAAGGAGACCACCTAAGGAACATTTCTGCCAAATTTGGTTCAAATTGGCCCAGTGGTTTGGGAGGAGATGTCTTTTAAAGAAATTGTTGACGGACGACGCACGACGGACGCACGACGGACAAAAGGGGATCACAATAGCTTACTTGAGCACTATGTGCTCAGGTGAGCTAAAAAGTCTTAGACGGTTTTTTGACAGAAGTTTTAAATAAGGGGTTAAAACTGAAATATACAGCAAAGTCTCCTTCTTCCTAATCGTTTACACCATTTAAAACCATATTTTCCCTCTGAGGAAGGAAAAATTGTTGAAACAATCTGTCATCTATTTGGTCATTAAACCAAACAAGAGCCTTCTTAAAATCAATGTGCAAAAGGAGGGTGTGAGTTAAGTTCTCCGGATTTTGTGTTTTTACTTACTGATTTCAACTGATTTGTTTACACTTGAAGTCGAGTCAAATGCGCTGATTCCTTTCCGGTAATGTTCGCTAATCTTCGGCATTGGCTGTTATATGTCCATGTGCTGATAACTATACTTTAAGGACAATTTCATTAATCTCCATGACCAAGCACGTTCTTTGAATGACTAGCCAAAGTTAAACGTCATCAATGACGTCATAGTTTTTGTAAACAAACCATAATTTATGGTGGGTCACAATTTGAAGTATCAAAAATTCTTTGACTAATTGTAGTCTTTAGGTGTAGAATTATTATAAATACATGGTTTCAATTGTCATATTTATTTATCCTTTTGGGCCTGAAGTATAGTTTTCTTTCTTATTTAAATGTGTTTTGGCTTTAACCCTTTCCTGGTTTTTGAAATTTTAGACTGGTCCAAATTGAAAGAGGTTGCAGACGACAATGAAAATTGGATGCAGTTCCAAATAAAACCATCCTATGTGGTAGAAAACATAGTGGGAAAAGGAGAAATTGCTTGTTACAAGCAATTTCTCCTTTTTCCACAATGTTTTCTCAAGTATAAAATCAGAGTGACGTAAAATCCCAGGTTTATCCAGGAAAGGGTTAAGATGGTTTCTTTTCAATTCCAACAGTTACTGTCCTGGGTGTTGTTGCCTGCATTTTTTTTTTTTTTCAATTTTAACATTTAGATTATGGTGCCTCCAGTATATAATCTTGTACTATCACTAAATACTTTTCAGATAAATTAATTCTAAAGTCAATTTTCACCTCAACTAATATTTTGAATTTTTTAAAAGAATTTATCACTTGTGAATTTGGGTCAGATTTCCCCAGAATTGGTCGTGATATTTACATTGGCCAAAAAAAGTTACTACAACTGTACAGAAGTAGATTTTACAAAATTATAATGTGAATTGAAGATAAACAATTTCCTCTTGTAAAGATTAACTCTTTCCCACTCCATCCAGCTTTTTTACCCATCTGAAGAAAATGGCTTTGGAAAATACTGTTGACAATAAAGAAATTGATTGTAATAAGCAATTTCTTTAATGTCAACAATATTTTCTATCCTACAAAAAGAAATATTTTCTAAATTTTACCAACTTGAGGTTGTTGTCTGCAACTTCTTTCAATTTGAATCAGTCAAGATTATGTCATATTGTAATGGGTTAAAGCAATAATTGTTTCCCTACATAATATCATTGAATAAAGAATAATGACAAAATGGGAATTGAACTTGAAGAACAAAGGTTTACGTACAGCTGGGCATCACCTAGTAATGGGTTAATCTTAGACTGGTCAAAAATCAAAGAAATCGCAGATGACAATTTCAATTTAATAGAATTTGAAATATCACAGTGTGTCTTTCTGGGTGAAAAAACAATGTGGAAAATGCAGAAATTGCTTATAACAAGCTGCTGAATTTCTAGATCTTTCACATTGTTTTCCCTATCATTTGTCTTGAGGGGCGTGAAAAAGCGGGTATGCATGGGAATTGTTAAGTGAGCACAAAAGTACATCAAATGGAGAGAAAGGTTAAACAGAATTATTATATTCCTAGCTGTGAAATCTTGGGATTTCCCAGTGTAATAAGTTTTGATATTATCACTAGTGATGATATCAACTTTCACTCCGAAAATTTGGAACTACTTTTATTTTCAAAGGGCCAGCTCGCTCGGTGACCTTACATTCAATTTCTTAGGCTGAAAACTCCAAAATAACCGTTTTGTTAACAACTGTGAAATAATAACGAACCTTGATGTTTGTGTTATCACAGATGACTCAAACAAATGCATAATTATCCGTAACGTCCAAAATTATTCCTCGAATACTGATGATATTGCAGTTAAAGTGATAGACACTCAAACCTAACCCGCATGACCTTGTTTTGTACGCCCAAGCCAGGAAACTTAGTGATCACAGACTGCCTATCCTATAATTCTGTCCAAGTCATGAATCGTCGATCGATGTTCGAAATATCCCGGGGCCTTTAGATCGGGGATCAGATTGTCGCCCTTAGATACAATATATGTTTCGCCCAAATTATTTTTGTGCCTGACACTGCAAATCTCTAAGTGTCTTAAAATACGGACTTTTCCTTACAAATTCATTAGAAAAACTCGCCCGCTTGGAAAGAAAATCAAAGATGGCGAACATAAATTATTGAATTACAAAATCCTTTGAAATTAATGCGCACGGTTTCTAGGGCCGATGATGTCGAATATGATTGAAATAAATCGGAAACTATTGAAAAATAAAACTGTTTCGAATATAATAAATAGAATAATCAACTGGTTATTTTTGATATGAAAAATCTCTCACTCGAATACGTTGTTATGCGTTAGAAAAACTCGTCCTTCGGACTCGTTTTTCAACGCCTAACAACGCATTCTCGTGAGAGATTTTTCATATCAAAAATAACCAGTTGATTATCCTCTATTTAATCAACCCCACTATAACCCATTACCACACTAATTTAGATTTGAATTAGTTGCAGACCATTATTCTTAGTTGACTAAATTTAATTATTTTCTTTTTCTTTCATGGTAGAAAACATTGTGGATAACAAGCAATTTCTTCATATTCCATAGTGTTAAGAGACCCTTTTGCTTTGGGGCTTAAAAGAGCGTCATGTGGGAATGGGTTAAATGAAAACACTCTACAACAGGAAATACTGGAAGGACAAGAAGTTTTATTGCATACAAAGATCAGAGTTTACAATACAACATGGAATTGTCTGGTAACATCTCGTAATTTCCTGGGAAATGTTACAGTAGACAGGTTTACAGAATATGCAAATTTTAGCCAACTTTTATGTCTAGTACTAAAAATAATGTTTCAGAATCAATGAGGTTGCATGAACCTATTATATCAAGAATTTTTGAAATATTTTTACTGAAACTCTTATATCAAGATGTATAACCCAATATGCAGTATTTCATTTCTGACCATAAACTGCAATCCTATTGCCTTCGCCGTAGCCTAATTGATTGCGATATTTTTCCATCGCTGTATTTCATTGCAGCAACAGAAATATCATCACATGTACCATGCACCAGGTTAGAGACAGAAATGAAATACAACTTTACAAACAATTTTTTCTTTTTCCACAAAGAAGTACAAGATCACAGGGACATAAAAATCAGGGATTGTATGGGATTGAGCAGTTTTCTGATGTATCTTATTATGGAATCACTTTTGAAGGCTATATATCAGTTAGACTGGGAGCAAGTCTAAGCTGATACTGCTATATGGTGAGACATAATTGAGAGATGTTCTTGAAACCAAGTGCCTGTGTGTATTTAACCCTTGTCATGCTGTATAAATTACCGCAAATCAAAGGGCTGAAAGCGCTGATAGAACTTGTTCAAAAAATCAATATTTCTTTTACAAATCAACTTCATAAACAACTCGGACAGGAAAAGTACAAGCAGGAGGTGTCAACTAGGATCAGCCTGCACATACGTGCAGTCTGATCTTAGTCAATACCTCTGGCCATAACCAGAAAATTCAAGGTTCAGCATGACAAGGGTTAAGAATCATAATCCACAACTTTAAGGGTTTAAAAAGTAGTGGTCTATAGTCTTTGACTCATACAGGATCCCCCTATAATGATGGAATAGGAAAAATTGATAATGATTGAAAATGTTATCTGTAATCTGGGTTGAGTTGACCTGGAATTATAGATGATATTATGTAGAAACTGTGACCTGCATTATGGTTGAAATTTGGTAAAAGTGTGTCAAAAATAATAAGAGATAATAAATCCTTATACCAACAGAGATATTGTAAAAATGCTTAAAATTTGATTGACCTAACTTTTTTGGTTATCATTATTAGGAACTATATAGTGCTTACCTAGGTTCATTTACATCTTCCTTGGGTGTTTTTGTCTGAAATCAGAGTTTATTCTGGGATTTCAAAATGTAGGAAATCTCAGCACAAAATCTACATAATTGAGAAAAGTTTTGTATTTCGTGGGTTTTGCTTATAGAAAAAAAAACAACCAAAGATGAAAGTTATCAGAGATATTTGAAACAAGAGGACCATGATGTTCTTTAATTGCTCACCTGAGTCATCTGCAAGTTAACCCAATCCAACAAAGCAAAATTTTAGACTGTTCCAAATTGAAAGAAGCTGCAGACGACAATTTCAAGTTGATGGAATTTTTAATTTTTTCGTCTTTTAGTATAGAAAACATTGTGGATAATGAAGAAATTGCTTGATACAAGTAATTTCTTCATTTTCCACAATGTTTTCTAAAGCTTTTTTCTCAAGGGGCGTAAAAAGGAGGGATTGAGTTGGAATGGGTTAAAATCATTTTTGGTATAGAGAGGTTGCAACTAGAGCCATATTACTAAGGAATCAGAGAAGTAAATCCTTTTCAAACCATCTGTCAACAGTTTGTCTAGGGAAAGTACGGGCATGTAAACAGAAATCAAGGTCAATTCTGATTGGTCATACATGTGAAAACAAATGTTTGTTTTCTGGAAACGTTTTATCATTCTTCAATTAAAACGTTGGAAAAATTGAGAATATATCCATATTTACCTTACCAAAACCACGCTTGGATATTGGCTAATTTTCTGAAAGTTGTTATATTTATGTGTAATGAGGGTCAAGTTAAAAATGAGGTCAAAGGTCATTGATAAAAGCGATCATCATAGATTTACAATTATTTGAGTGTGCAAATGATTTCTCTTTATTTTCTATACAAGTCTTGATTTCCTTGCAAACTCATGGAGCAAGGTATGAGCAAAAGTGTTATAATAGTAATATGGGAAATTATTTACTTCCATCTACCCCCCCGTCTCACAGACCCCGATTTAATCACGGCTTGGAAATTCCTTTGTTGACAGGTGGCAGAGACTAAGATCAGCCTGCACATAAGTGCAGTCTGATCTTAGTCCATGCCACCTGTTCGTTCCCTTTAAGTCAAAATTGTCGATAAAAAATTATCATCCAGAAAATATTGACCTGTAATTGAGCCGTACAAGGCCTTCATTCCTTTGATTTTAATACAATTTTAAGAGAGTGTTCTATTCAGCATGACAAGGGTCAACAGTTATACTTTTTTGTGACCATTAACCCATTCCCAGACAACAAATTTTAGACTGGTCCAAATTGAAAGGAGATGCAGATGACAATTTAAATTTTTTTAAGTTTCAAATATTTCAACTTCCTGGGTAAAAGTAATTTCTTAATTATACACAATGTTTCCCCATTTGCTTTTCTTGATTGGTGTCAAAAAGCATCCTTGTGTATGATGTGTATTACTCGGATCAACAAAAATAACTTACCACAAGGAAAAAGCATAATTATGAAATCTAAATCCCTAGAACTTACTAGAGTAAAGTTACAGCCAATTTAAAAACTTTTTAACAAAAAAGTAGACAAACAGTCAAAGAAAAGGATGATGTATCAGTTTTGGAGCATTAAAAAATGCAATGCATGGTCCATTCCCACACAGTGATGTTTTTTTAATGCCCCTCAAGAAGGCATTTGAGAACATTATGAAAATGAAGCAATTGTTTGAACCAAGCAATTCCTTCATTTTCTACAATTTTTTCTACCCAGAAAGTTTAGATATTAGGAAATTTCTGAACTTTAAATTGTCATCTGCAACTCCTTCCATTTTGGACCAGTCTAAAATTTTGCTGTATAGTAATGGGTTAACCAATTACCACACAATCCCTACTGTTTACACCCTCGAGAAAAAAGCTACGGAAAACATTGTGGATAATGAAGAAATTGCTTGCAACAAGCAAATTCTTCATTATCCACAATGTTTTCTATCCAAAAAGAAGACATAATTTTAAATTCCATCAACTTGAAATTGTTGTCTGCGGCTTCTCTCAATTTGGACCAATGTAAAATTTTGCCATGTTGGAATGGGTTAAAAGACTCTTGAACAGACTGATAAGCCCTCAATTGCTTATACAGGTGTTTTCATAGCAGAATATTATCACCTTTTAAGTTTCTATGCTTTCAAGATATAATTACACAAAATGCATCTATCAATGATATCAGTATCCCATTGAAAGTCTCTATAATATCCCTATAAAAATAAATCATATAGATCAAATTTTATTTCTTGTGTAATACCGACTTCATTGGAGTTCCATAACATTTTCTGGCTGATCCTCTCACAGCCTCAAAGTCATGGAGGGCGTATTGTACATTCTTAGACTGCTGGCTTAGCCCACCGAGCTCCGACAGGAAGTTCCACTCCGTTATAAACCCGTTTCTAGATGGGAGAAGTTCTTGTCTGAATTGAAAGGAGTTGCAGACGACAATTTCAAATAAATAAAATCTTAGATTTCTTGAACTTTCTGGAAAGAAAAATGTGTAAATTGAAGAAATATCTGGTTACAAGCAATTTCTTCATCTTAATCCATTACCAGACGGCAAAATTTTAGAGTTTTCGAATTTGAAGGAAGTTGCAGACGACAATTAAAAGTTTTGGAAATTCTAGATTTTTTCAAACTTCTGAGTAGAAAACATTTTGTAAAACAAAAGAAATTGCTTGCCTCAAGCAATTTCTTCATTTTACACAAAGTTTTCTCAATTGTTTTCTGTGAGGGGCGTCCAAAAGCGTAAGTGAGTGGGAATGGGTTAACCAGTGTTTAGCCAAATGTTTTTCCTGAGGGGCGTCCAAAAGTGTCAATGTGTGGGAATGGGTTAAATTTATGGTATCATTTTGTAAAATTAGTTGCAAGTAACCTAAACCTCATAACTTGAATAAGCTTTAATTACAAAGTTTTAGTGGTCAAATCAAGACAACTACCTCTCATAATGTAAGACAATGTTGGAATTCAATGTTTGCTTTCAGTCTAGATGATTTGATAGGTTGTCTGATTATTTGATTGACATTCGTGATCTGCCAATCAAGAATCAATTTCAAAACTTTCATAGTCATTTTGGAATTTTTTTTTTTTCTATTTTTTCTTTTTTTGCATGAAAATTCTACAAAGCAAAATAACTTAGTATCATTCAGAATTACCTGACTGACCTGACTGACCTGACTGACTGACCGACCGACCGACCGACCGACCGACCGACCGACCGACCGACCGACTGACTGACTGACTGACTGACTGACCGTCTGTCTGTCCAACTTAAAATTTCCTTCATTTCTTTGATAATGAACAATGTATTATATAACACATTACCACATCTTTTACTTACAAGGTCAAGGGCATCTGTTATGTGACCCAATTTCAAATTATGGAGAAAATCCTTCTATCCAAATATCAAGACATTTGAGTCAGAAATGTGGCCTGTAGAGTGCAAACAAGGTATACATAAGATTTGACCTTGACCTTATTTTTGTCTGAATTAACTTAAAATTGAAGTGGTATGAGATAATTATAACAGACAGTCCTTCTGACCAAATATCAAGCCATTTGAGCCAAATATGTTGCCACTTAATAATGAAAACAAGGTATTACTAAGATTTTACAAAATTGAAGGGTCACACTAACAATCTTACTAAAAGGGCTTTGGAACCAAACAGAGTGTCCTCATGGTCTTAGAAAATTCAGATGTCTTTTTATAAATTTTTGGAATGGTGCAAAAACAAAACCTCTCATGAATAAGACAGCAAAACATTATCATATGCTTTCTACTCTTAAAATTCTTCTGCAAAAATTCAATATATCCCCCACCACCACACAATCCTGTTTTTTTTGACATCCCTCAAGAAAGAAGTCCAGGAAAACAATGTGGAAAATGTAGAGATTCTCTGTTACAAGAAATTCCTGTATTTTTCAGATTGTTTTCTACCCGCAAAGACAGAGATATCTGAAATACTTTAACCCTTATCATGATGTATAAAATCCATTTTGGAATTGCATTAAAATCAAGGGGCTGAAAGGACTTGTACTACTTGTTGTTCAACCATCAAAATTTCCTTTGAAAAATAATTTCATAAACAACTCTGGCAGGAAAAGTACAAACAGGTGGTGTAGACTTATGTGCAGGCTGATCTTTGTCTACATCTTCTGCCAAAACCGGAATATTCCGGGTACAGCATGATAAGGGTTAAAGTGTTGTCTGTATCTTCTTTGATTTTGACCAGTCTAAATTTTTGTTGTCTGCTAGTGGGTTAAGTCTCTTTGCAACCTCCTTCAAATTGGACCAGTCTATAATCCTTTTGCCTGGTAATGAGTCAACATTTTAAAATCATGCCTGTAGTGTTGATTGCATTCAATTCAATCCAAGATCAGATGTAAGCTGTTGAAAATATGAATTTCCGAACCACCAGATAGAAACGCTTTCATTAGATATTCAAGTGTTTTATTGGCGTTACTTTATTTCTGAGATATTTCTGATAAAGAAGCCACAAAAAATGCATTATTATGGCATAAATGTCTTAAAACTACCGGTTTCAAGCTGACAAAATGAAATTGAAATCCACATGTAATCTGAACTGGTTCTATAGTTCTTAAATTGGAAGTTCAAGTTGACAAATCTAAATGGAATCAGCATGAAATCTGGATACATTTAACCCATTCCAACTCAATCCCTCCTTTTTACGCCCTTCAAGAAAAACTTTGGAAAACATTGTGGGAAATGAAGAAATCGCTTGTATCAAGCAATTTCTTCATTATCCACAATGTTTTCTGTCCAAAAAGGTGAAAAAATTTAAAATTCCATCAACTTGAAATTGTCGTCTGCATCTTCTTTCAATTTGGACCGGTCTAAAATTTTGTCAAGTTGGAATGGGTTAAGAGATGAAGAGAATATTTTTTGTTTTCTATGAACTGAAAAACCTAATCACACTTATGCGTCAATCCATGCACCCTATCTGGGCCTTAGTTTTCAATTTGAATTTCAATTTGAATTGCCGTCTATAACTAGTCCATAATTTTGTCATTTGGTAATGGATTGTAAAGGCTAATTCAAAATGATAATAAACACTTAAATATATGTAATTCTACTGTGGTAAACAGAACTGATGGTATGCAAAGTTCTAACAAGAGCCATGTCGGACATGGCCATCCCCCGCCTAAAAAGCTTGATAGTAAACTGAAGCCAGTTAGATTTAGGCACTGCATTTCTTCTCAATGAATTCGTTAATAGCTATTATACTTTCAGAGATATGCTTAGGACAAATCTAAGTTTTTAAAACAACAAAGGGCAATAACTCCCAAATTATGCAAGCAAGAGTTGTGGTTCTTGTACACTGCACTTCTCCTCAATGACATCTATCCACCTATGAAGTTTCAAGTCAATAGCTTTTGTACTTTCAGAGATATACTTAGGACAAAATCTTAGTCTTTGAAACAACAAAGGGCAATAACTCCAAAATTATGCAAGCAAGAGTTGTGGTTCTTGTGCACTGCACTTCTCCTCAATGAGATCTATTGACCTATGAAGTTTCAAGTTGATAGCAATTATACTTTCAGAGATATGCTCCAGACAAGTTTAGTGACGGAAAGACGGAATGACAGAAGGACTGAAAGACGGACAGAGACCATTACTATATCCCCTTCACTGAAACGGCAGGGGATAAAAATAGACGGCACTATATAATTGAAAGATTCTGTGTATTTGAGACAGTAACGGCATCTTGATAGCAATTATACTTTCAGAGATATGCTCCAGACAAGTTTAGTGACGGAAGGACAGAAGGACTGAAAGACAGACAGAGACCATTACTATATCCCCTTCGCTGAAACGGCAGGGGATAAAAATAGACGGCAAATTACTCACTATATAATTGAAAGATTCTGTGTATTTGAAATAGTGACGGCATCTGTGCTAAGAGGGTTATTCTACGAACTATATAGAATCCTCGTATTAAGCCATTTTCAAAATGTACAATTGTTTGGGGGGGTAGGTTTTAAAAAAGAAAAAAATCAAATGTAACTGGGCACTATTTCTCTTCTAACATAGTAACATCTTACTGGATTTTCCAGACTAGGTAATACTGATGGACGCCTAAGGAGTCCATCGAAAATGACCTAGAAAGGAGAAGTTAAATTTTTGGTTTAGTGTCAAAGTCACGAGGTTACAAGGCCAAGGTCATTGTGTCAATTGAAAGCTCCCTATTTAAAGATTCCATGTGTGAAATATGAGCCACTTAGCACTTAAACGTATAAAAGAAATGTAAAAAGTTCATTCTGACACCTACACATACACTCAGGCCGACAGCTGAGGACATGGCAATATCGGCTCTTCCGAGACTTTTGTTCTGGGTGAAATAAATTGTTGCTTGACTACCTACATGTTATTACTCCAACTTGAATGAGCTGTAGTTATGAGATTTGAGACTACCACCAATAAAAATGTATAATATGAATGTCAGAGGTCAACATTTAGCTGCAGGTCTTAAGTAATGAGTTGATTGGTCAATGGATTTTTTTATTGATTTCATACTCTTATAATTTAATGTTTAGTTTCGTCTATCAAAAACGAGCGATCTGATTGGTCGAAAAAAATTATTCATACTTCAATGAACAAAATTTAGATCACACAGCTATTTTGTATGCTTCTGCACAAAATAGTTCCATCAAAAATGTATCAAACTTGTAAAAATATTTCCTTTTTTCGCTCGATATTAAATTATAAGAAATGAAGAGAATATCTTTTGTTTTCATGGAGATATGAACCGAAAAACCTAATCACACTTATGTATGAATCTGCTTTTGGACTGGTCAAAATAGAGGAGCTGCAGACAACAATTCAAAGTTTGTGAAATTTTAGAATTTCTGGGAAAAAACATTGTATAAAATGAGGAAATTGCTTGTTACAAGCAATGTCTTTATTTTATGAAATTATTTCCCAATTGTTTTTCTTGAGGGGCATCAAAAAGCATCAGTGAATGGGAGTGGGTAAACTAAAATTATTCAGTCGGATAGAAAATATTGCAGGAAAGTAAAAAATTGCTTATCACAAGCAATTTCTTCTTTTTCCACAATATTTTCTCAAGCATAAAAACACAGGGAAGTAAAAAACAGGGATTGAACAGGAAAGGGTTAACAGCTCTGAGATTCAAATTAAAATTTAACCTAGAGCTTTTACTGATTCACTATGATAAGCTCTGATCAAGCTTTTAGTTACATTTACCATTGTCAAGCTTAGCCCAGAATATTCCAGTTTTTGCATTAGGCATAGACAAAGATGAGCCTGCACATAAGTGCAGTCTAATCTTAGTCTACACCACCTGCCTGACTGGTCAAACCTAGAGGGGTTAGAGGCGACAATTTACAGTTAATGAATTTTTTTTTTGGGGGGGGGGGTATCTTTGTGGTTGTAACAATCAATTTCTTCATTTCCCACACTTTTTTCAAAAACTTTTTTTCTTTGGGACATCTAGAACAACAATGAGCCGGAATGGGTTAAAACCTGTAGAGGTCTTATAATTCAGCATGACATGGGGTTAAAACTGAAAAAAAAATCTGAAGAGACAACGTAAATTACAGGATTAATTATGACAAAAAATTCTGCATTCCCAGAAGAAATAATATTCAGACATACAAAAATAAACAGGAGAAAATGAACAGTAGCAGTTGGCAGTCATTGCATGATGTTATCGGGTCATTTCTGCTGTCTAAACTTTCTATGAGCTCAAGCTTTACAATTGTTGCAAGTAAGCTGTAAGAAGGCCAAGATTTCTTTTAACAATTTTTCAGTCAAATCCCGAGACTTGTGCATCATATCTGGTATCTTCATACTAACCCATTTCAACACAACAATATTTTAGACTGGTTCAAAATGAAAGGAGTTGAAGACAAAAAATGTTTATGAAATTTGAGATATTTCAACTTTCTGGGTAGAAATATTGTGGAAAATGAAGAAATTGCTAGGTACAAGCAATTTCTGGATTTTACACAATATTTTCCGAGTTGTTTCACTTGAGAGGCATCAAAAAGCATCCTTTTGAAAAATCTTTATCTTGCTTTGTTGAAAACATTGCAGAAAATGAAGACAAGCCTTTACTTCATTGTCCTCTATGTTTTTCAAACTTGTTTATAGAGGGCATAAACAGGCAATATAGTGTAGGAATGGGTTAATGAAATATCACAAAATCTTTTTCATAACCCCCCGAGAAATCACTCTTAGAAACTCATTGCAGTAAAAGGAGTTCTCATTTTCTATCTAATTCATCAATTACTTCTTTTTTCATTGTCATCTGCAACTTCTTTGAGTTTGGACTTAAGTTTAAGACATTGCTGTCTGGTAATGGGCTATATTTAGATCTATGAACAACCATTATCCATTCATCAGATGTAATTAGGCATGAAGCATGTTGTAATAACTTACTGTCATGCACCTGGCATTGTTGTTAACTGACTGAATTCTTTTTAACTCTTGCCACGCTGAACCTGAATATTCCTGTATTGGTAGGAGGTACAGACTAAGATAAGCCAGCACATGAAGGCAGTCTGATCTTAGCCTACACTACCCTTGTCAAACCAGAATTGTTTGTAGAATTTGGATAGAAATATTAACCCACATTTGGTGCTTACAGTGCTTCCGGAGCTTTCAGAATTTGATCATAACCCATTCAGTGCTCTCAACAAGCGGACGTCGACGAATATTATGTCTAGAAAATCAGAAAAAACGTCCGGAAAATCAGACCCGGACGTAAATTAACATCCCAGAATTCATTACTTGGACGTTTTCTGAAATTAAAATATAAAGGGTTTGACAAACAAAAGAATGTATATTCAGGCCATACCCTCGGGTAAGATTGAATATACAAGGAGTTTATAGAAATGTCTCCATGGCCACCGATGTAGATGGAAATTTACAAAAAGCGTACTCAATTACAGCCGGTTATGTAACCGAGCCATTGTAGCATCTTGGACCATTTCTTTGGAAATCACTCGATTAATAACGTGCCTGGCAAAGATCAAGCTTTACTGGATAGCATGTCCTAATCTGATGATACAATATCGGAGAGCAGCGCAGATGGGACAGGTTAACCAGTCTAAGATCAAGCAGGCCTGTGGACATCGGTCTAAACTTTGTCAAATATCTCCGTTCGGTCGAATTTATGTAAACTAAGTTCAGGGTCTGAATTCACATGAAATGTCTTGTCCCGTCTTCAAGTTTGCGGCAAATACAGAACAGAGCGTCAAATTTACAATCTAAATATGTCTATTACGCGGGGGTTCTATTTCATAACTTGACATGACGTCCGTCCTAGAAACATCGAAGTAAACCGATTGATCTCACTAGAGTTCGATCCCTTTTCAATGAGGTCACACGTGTTATCTGTAAACATCAACTAGGGAATTTCTTGAAAGACACAACTCTGCTTTTAGTTTCATTTCTTTTTGTACTGGTACTTTTATTTAGGTAAGTGTTAATCATGGCGTATGTACTTGGATATCTATGATGTGATTGCAGACGTCCTCAGAATAATCCAGTCTCGATTTTTTCATACCCAAAACGTTTCATTCAGTCTGTTTTCCGACATTCGTCAAATGTGAAATTTTCAAATCCCAAGAGATTTGTAAATAACAATTAACAAATGTATCCAGCCAAATTCGGAAAATAATAGTGTTTAAGGCGCAGGAATATTCTGGGAAAGGGGAAATTTATGCAAGAAACACTACTTTTGCCACATTGTTTTCTCTAGTTCCACTCAATGGGACAAGTAATTTAGGTACTACGTGTATAAGTAAAGGAAAGAAAAGAATGTAGGGTTTATGTATCTTTTTTCATTTCATTTTTTTTATTTTATTTTTTTTTGGGGGGGGGGCGAATGGATGTGCCTAAAAAAAAATTCCTTGATTTTGTGAAAACAGTATACCGGCATCAGTCATATTTCTAGGGCTGGAGCACCTAACAATGGATTCCTTGTATTACTCACACCAGTACTACCACTACATCTTTTCCTTGCCTCCAGCTGCTATCCCACTTCGGTATATGATTATCAACCCATTGGTGAGAAACAAATGTCGGAAAGAATATGTGCCGCCACCAGGGATCAAACCCATGACACCCCAGGATTGAAGATTTAGGAGTCTGATGCTCTACCAACTGCGCCATGACAGCTACTAACTGTAAGTTGGATGAGTAGTTGGAGACTAAGAAAGGATGTTGTAGAGGTACTGGTGTGAGAGATACAAGAAATCCATGATTAGGTGCTTCAGCTGCGAGATATGACTGAAAATGTTAAAAGTGGTACTAAACCCCATTTAAACACAAACTGATAGACCCTAATTGTGGATCAATATTTGTTCTGGTAAATGATTTGATAAACAACACTGACTTAACCCATTACCAGATGACAAAATTGTAATCTGGTCCAAATTAAAAGGAGGTGCAGACGACAATTTAAAGTTCATGAAATTGGTAATGGGTTAAATAAATCAACCAGGATATATGTGCAGGCTTATCTAAGTCTATATCTCCTATCAAAGCAGGTATGTTCAAGGCTCAGTGTGACATTAGGTCTATATACGCAGACAGAATCTGACTAATAATCAAGTCGCAGATGTAAAAGGACTGTACGACAAAAAACTCCTTCCTACAATTATTGATATCCATGTTTTCATATAACATTGTGAATAAATAAAGATTGTTATCATATGTTATATCTACAGCACAAATTGCAGTTTTTGGCTATTTATGTGACAGAAACATGGTTCAGATTGTATCATATCAGTGACTGCACAATTTTTACTGATGATATATTTACATCTTTTTCTTATACTCCAAAGTTCCTGACCACACAATGGAATGTTTAGCAGACCGAGTGAAACCATATCAGAGGACAAAATAGCAGTTCCAAAGTTAATCCTTGTCATGCTGAATTAAAAATCCACAAGAGAATTGCATTAACCCTTTCCTGGATAAACCCGGGGTTTTACGTCACTGAGATTTTATACTTGAGAAAACATTGTGGAACAAGGTGCCAAATTGTCAAAAGATACGCCCGTCACACTGCTTAATATTAACTGGGGGTTTGAATAGAACTGAGGTTATTTTGAATGAATATTTTTAGTCAAACAAAGTATGAAAAACAACAAAGGACAATAACTCAAAATATACGCTAGGTAGAGTTATGGTTCTTGTACACTGCACTCCATCTTGGTGAGCTCTATCCTTCCATGAAGTTTCATGATTCTAGCTATTATACTTTTAGAGATATACTCCAGACAAGATTCAAGTATGAAAAACAACAAAGGGCAATAACTCAAAAAATAGGCTAGGTAGAGTTATGGTTCTTGTACACTGCACTCCCACTTGGTGAGTTCTATCCATCCATGAAATTTTATGATTCTAGCTATTATATTTTTAGAGATATACTCCGGACAAGATTCAAGTATGAAAAACAACAAAGGGCTATAACTAAAAAAATAGGCTAGGTAGAGTTATGGTTCTTGTACACTGCACTCCCGCTTGGTGAGCTCTATCCATCCATGAAGTTTCATGATCCTAGCTACAATACTTTTAGAGATATACTCCGGACAAGATTCAAGTATGAAAAACAACAAAGGGCTATAACTAAAAAAATAGGCCAGGTAGAGTTATGGTTATTGAGCACTGCACTCAGTATTGATGAGAAGAATATAACTGTCAAGTTTAAAGTCAATTGGACTTACGGTGACAAGAGTTATGCTCCAGACAAAGAAGTGGACACCGCCTGGACAACTGGACATAGGGTAGTCTTATTTGGAATTGCATCCAATTTTCATTGTCGTCTGCATCCTCTTTCAATTTGGACCAGTCTAAAATTCCAAAAACCAGGAAAGGGTTAATATCAAAGGATTGAAAGCACTGGAAGCACTCAATTATTGGTCAATATTTATATTGAAAATATATACATAACCAACTCTGGCTTAAAATGACCAGCAAGCGGTTTAGAATAGGATCAGACTGCACGTATTTGCAGCCTGATCTCTGTCTCTACCTCCAACCAAAGCAGGAATATTCTGGGTTCAGCATGACAAGGGTTAAGTAAGTTGTAGGCAACAATTTCAAATCAATAGAATACAAAAAAACTTTGTCTTTGGAAGTAGAAGACTTTGTGACAAAATTTTAGACTGGTCCAATGTGAAAGAACTTGCAGATGACAATTGTAATTATGCTAAAATTGGAAAATAAGTGCCAAATAATGTGGTAAACATTGTAGGAAAAGGAGCAGTTTTCATTATTCCTACAAAGTTTTTCAGTGGGCATTAAAAAGCGTCATAATGTGGAAATGGGGTAACCCTTTTTACACTGAATATAACCCTTTGCATATCAAAGTACTGAAAGTACTGTAAGCTAGCAAAGCCTGGTTTTGTTATTTAAGTAATCTTCTTTGCCAAAGGCTATCATGATAAATAAACGAGGTTAAAGTAACAATGGAATTAAACCAATATAACACAACATAATCTTCTAAGGTTCATATTGGCTGAAGTTGCAAATGACAATTTCAATATTTGCCTTGAAAGGTTGTAATTTTTGTGGATATTGAAGAAATTGATTGTTAGAAGCAATTTCTGCATTGTCCACAATGTTTTCTGCAGCTTTTTGCTTGAGTTGCGTAAAAGGTGGGACTGAGTGGGAATGGGTTAAATTATAAGCATGCTTTTGTAAGAGTTCTCTGCAATAATTCATGTGGCCGTACAAAGCAGTGCGCCTAGTGAAGACTCTGATCACTCATTTTTAACATGATATTCTCAGGAGAGCTAAAAATATCACAGAGATGAACTTGCTGACAGAACATAAGAACTACTTTTCATGGCATAGGTACTCAATGGATTTAGTGGTTAAGCCTCCAGTGGCACTTTGCACTCATTGAACTCTGAGAAGACCTCGGAATTCTGTCTGTTAACTTAAGCCAACAAAAAAAGCATTAAAATCAAAGGGCTGAAAGCACTTGGAGGCCTGTTTTTTATCGAAATTTCTTTTGAAAATATGTTCAAAAAACAACTGTCTTACAAGGGAAAGTAGGTGGTGTAAACTAAGATCAGACTGCACATATGTGCAGACAGACCTCTTTATATGCCTCCAGCAAAAACTGGAATATTTCCCAGTTAAACATGACTATTGTTGATTTACAAGATAAAAATTACACGCAATATGAATAAAATCTTCTGAAAAAGTAAGAAGTTAAGAATATACACAGTTTTGAGTATGAAATCTGAGAGATTTTAAGACCCGTTTACACATTCACGATTTTTTTAATTTAGCCAGATTTCTCATCGTCAGAAAAATCGGGGTGGATGGGGATGAAACATGGCAAAAAGTAGAAATATTCTGAGTCACTACAATTCCAGTAAGAATGTCTATGATATTAGTACGGTGTCTGTAAGGTATCGCTACTAATCAATGACAATTCATAACAGCAAAGCTAGTCATTGCGGATTAACCATGGTGGGACAACAAATGCTCACGGCTCTTATACGGTTCGCTACAGTACTAGTATGATTCATTGCAGAAGCAACATCAGCCAATTGTTGAGCTCCTTAGCGAAACTGTGGATGATTTGCAGGACAACTGTACACAATCAATGGTAAATCGTGAGAACTTGTGGTGTCAAAGATTCTGAGGCTTGCTAAGATGTCTCAAAAATAGCTGCCAATATAGCTACAGTGTTATTAAGATTCCGTATGATGCCGCTACAGTTCTACTATGAATCACCATGGTAGAGGATGATATTATAAATCGAGGCAAATCGTAGTGGCATAGTAGCCAAAAATTGTGAATGTATAAACAGGCCTTTATAAAGCAATTGGACTGAGGACAGTTATGGCAGGCAAACAGAGCAAATCCTGCTCTAAATCGGTGGGGCCTAACCCTTTTATGTTTTAAATATTTTTTGACCTGTCCAAATTCAAAGGTTTTGCAGACGAAAATTTAGAGCTAATTTAATTTGAAAAATAACCATTCAGTAGGGAAGAAAATATTGAGGTAAAAGAAGAAATTGCTTTCTACAAGCAATTTCTTCTTTTCCAAAATGTTTTCCCAAGTATAAAATCACAAGGACGTAAAAACCAGTGATTGTACAGGAAAGGGTTAATTGATTATCTGATGAATGGTATCTGGGAGCTTTTTGCCATAAAAAACCTGAATGAACTCATCATGGCTGTCAAATGTAGCATGCAGACCGAGGGCAAAAAAGGTGTTGACAGAAAAATGCAATCAAGAACCAATTTCATGTGGTGATAGATTTCATAAGTAAACAAATTGGACTAATCTAACTTGATGCTTGCCAGCAAATGGGGTTGATTGTTATATATATATCTTTCCTTTACTCTGAGCTTGTTTTTAAGAAAAATGTTTGATATTATCTTGCCATTTGAGCCCAATAAAATATACACTGAAGGTGCAGACAGTATTTCAAACAGAGCAAAAAAAAAAAAGAAAAATATGTGCCATTTAGGATTTCAAGAAGGGATAAATTGCTTTTTACCAGCAATTTTCCCTATTCTTACAATCTTTTCATAAATATAATTCAAGACAATCCCACCCACCACACAATGTTGCCTTTACACCCCTAAGATGAAAACAATTAAGCAAACATTGTGGAAAGTAAAGTAATTGCTGGCAACAAGCAATTTCTTCATTTTCCACAATGTTTTCTACCAAGAAAGTTAAAAAAAATCTAAAATTTCATATACTTCAAATTGTTGTCTGCAACTCCTTTCAATTTGGACCATTTTTAAATTTTGTTGTCTGGTAATGGGTCAAGGGCATAAAAATGAGGGATTCTGTGGGAATGGGTGAATTGCACATGAAAGAAATTTCAAGTCAAACAGCTTGCAGATGATCCCCTTTTTCTCACTCAAAAATGTCGATTTTATGGAATGATGCACACTGTAATGAAAAATTTCAAAACGTGAAACATTTTACCATATTTAGCAGAAATTAGGTGTTTCAGGTCGAATAATTCTGATTATCACAACAAAGGTCAGGCCATGGCCATGCAAACTGTCAGGCTATTTAAGGTCAAATGCAAACTTTTCCACAGTTGTTGTAGCTAATCAGCAATCAGTGTACAAGAAAATAATAAACAAGAGGGCCATAACAGTCCTGGGTTGCTCACCTCAGATACCACAAAAGTCCTTGTATTGAAGATTTTTTTTTCATCCCCTGTAGTTTTCTTTTTATTCAACTTGACTTCCTCCTGAAGTCATTGATCCCTCTTAAATTCTCAGTTTAGATTGGGCTCATTGGACAACAACCTTCCTTAAAGAACTACAGTAACTGTCAGTTTCCTTGAAAACCATAAAGCTGCTCACAGCATAGGGCTAATGTAAATCACATCACCCTAAGCTCAATTATATTAGAAATTGCTTTTGATTGCAATAGGAACCCAAGTTATTTATGCATTAAAATTTCTTGAAGCTTTTTGGAATGCCATTTCCAAAGAACCATTTCTGTAAAATTTCATTGAAATCTGATGGTTAATCTTATGAGGAGATGATTTTAAAAGCCATCTTCCTCTAAAGTGCAATACAGAATTATTAAGAAAACCAAACTGGAGGCCCAAAAGCATAAATGAATATGACTATTGAAATCATTTGGTCAAAATAATTCTATGCAGTAACATGTGACAAGCAATTCCTTCATTTTCCACAATGTTTTCTACCTTGAAACATAAAAAAATCTAGAATTTCATAAACTTTGAATTGTTGTCTGCAGCTTCTTAGAATTTACACCAGTCTAAAATTTTATCATGTGAGAATGGGTTAAGTATTTTGAAAGGCTATTAGCAAAGGATCTTTATCAAATCTGATGGGCAGTAAGGCCATCACCCAAGAAACTTTATTAAATCTGATGGGTAGTTTAGGCGGAAAAGATTTTTAAAGATTTATTCAGGGACAGATGGATGGAAGACAGGCAATGATTAAGTGATCAAAATAGCTCGCCAGAGCACATCCTGCTCAGGTGAGCTAAAAAAGAGCTTTTAAATCTTTTGTAGGAATAAAAATTGTATTCATATACTACTTTCAACAATATCTCATTTTCTTTAACCCATTCCTGCACAATGACACTTAAAACGCTCCCTAATATGAAAGCTTTGGAAAACATTGTGGAGAATGAAGAAATTGCTTGTTACAAGCAATTTCTTCATTACCAAAATTTTCTTACACTAAAAGACAAAGCTTTTGAAGATTTCATTAACATAAAGTTGTCGTCTGCAACTTTAATCATGAAGGAATGGATTAATGCCTTCCAGTGGATATCGAGACATCTCAGACAATTATCACTTTACTCCCAACTCTTTACTGAATCAACTAATACAAACCTAAGATCTAATACAAATTCAGCTTTGAATGTTCCAAAGCCAAGAATTGAATTTTACCGTAAATCAATGGCATACTTTGGCCCAAAGATTTGTAACCAGATTCCTGTTTGTATCCAAAATTCTGACAGTGTAAATAAATTCAAATCATCCTTCCTGGTTTGGTGGAACTCTGGTGGGAAAAATATTTTGAATATGAACACATTATCATGACTTAAACATTGAATATTACCACAGTTTGTTTCATCAGTGAAAGAAAATATTATCAAAATCTGCATAATACAATATCTTCACTGAGCTTTTCTTTTTTCAAATCATCTTCATTGCTTGGATGTTTTTGAAATCAGGAGAACACATGTTAGCTTTAACTGTACTTCATATTATGACAAGAGTTTATCATATTTTGTTAAGAAATTTTCTTTTCTTTCCTAATATTTGTCTAATATTTGATTATGTTTTTGTATATATTATCCTTTGTTAATATTTTAGAGGCTCACAGGGAAGACTGGGTAAACCCAACTGTGTTGCCTCGTTAAATAAAGTCTTTATTATTATTATTATTATTATCACTTGATGATTGTACAAAAAACTAGTGAAATTATCAAGTTGACACACTCACTTTTTTGAAGGTTTGGTCCAGTTTTCATTCATTTGGAGCTACTGAATGGCCTTACCCAAGACACTGCATGATGATGTCATCTTGTTGCCATGTAATTCACATGAGTAATGACCCACTTTTAGAGATATTTGTTGAACAAATCTTTGTAGCATTAAAGAAATAGAATAATCATATGTATTTGTAAGAAAGGTTCATCTTTTTATGCATGGACATATAGCTTTTGTTGTTCACTTAATGAAAGATAAATCAATTTTAAACGCTGTAACAAATAATCATCCTGTTTCTTTATTTTGATTAAATTCCAAACAATTAATAACTTCTTGAATAGTGATTTCAAAACATTAATTTTGTATAGCAACTGGCATATTTTACCTGAAGTCTTTAATTTAAATTGGATAAAAAAAAATATTTTGACAAATCGTTTTGATTAACTGTAACAAAAAGGAAAAAATCAATTCATTTTTGTTTATTTTTATTCTGTAAAAACAAATGAGCAAGCAAAATCAATTTGAAATTGTATTAACCCTTGTCATGCTGATCCTGAGATATATTCCTTCTTTTACAATGGCTTTGGCAAGTGTATAGACTACGATCAGCCTGCACAGATGTGCAATCTGATCTTAGCCTATACTACCTGCTTATTGTTGTTGTTGTGAGAGAAATCTTTGAATACAAAATCAATCTAATTCTGTCAAAGTTTTCAAATACAGTGAAAAGAGGAAAAATATTCAGCAGGACCAGGGTTTGTGTAATGAAAATGCAGGAACAGCAAGCATGACCATGGGTCATCAAGACAAAGATCTCAGGTTAGCAGACATGCTTGAAGCTTGTCAGGACACTACAAAGGTCAAGGCACACCCTCCAAGGTCAGTGAACACACTCTAATGTCCAGAGATGCCCTGTGGTTCTTGTAACCCATTGTTCCTTTCTTTCTTATTACACTTCTTAACCCATTACTAGATTGCAAAATTTTAGAATAGTCCAAGTTGAAAGGAATTGCTGACCACTTTAAAAGTAAATGAAATTTTAGGGTTTTTTAGATTGTCAAATCAATGTCTTCATTTTAGACAATATTTTCCCTAATTGTTTTTCTTGAGGAGTGCCCAAAAGCATCATTCTGTGGGAATGCGTTAATACACATTAGTTGACAAAATTTTAGACTGGTTCAAATTCAAAGAAATTCACAGAATCTGCACACGACACTTTTAAGTTATAATTTAAAAAATAGAAGGAAACTTTATGGATAATGATTTCAATGTTTTCTAAAGCCTTTTTTTAAGACGGGAACAAAAGTCAAATTATGTGGGAATGGGTTAAACCATTACCAGACTGGTCTAAACTGAAAGGAGTTGCAGACTAAAATTCATAGTAAATGGAATTTGAAAGGTATTTTGACTTTTTGCAGAGAAAACATTGTGTATAATAAAGAAATTGTTTGTAACAAGCATATAGATAGGTAAGACAGTTCTCCTGTATATTCACAAGAATTGACTTGAATTCAAGCAAACAAGTTTGATAAACATAAGACTTGCTATTTGCAATGAAAATATTTGTTCCTATTACAGGGCCTGTATGAACAAATAGGACAAAGCTCCCTTCCCACTTAAATTTCTGCATCTCAAGGCTTCTTACAGTCATTTAACAGACTAAAGCTTCACAAAATTTTAGACTAGTTCAAACTAAAAGACATAACAGGCTTGTTGATTTTTTTGTCACTCAGTGTATACTATACATCCCACATGTTCAAAAATTAAATACATTCATTGAAAAAGATGTACAATATTATCCTGTTCCCACACAATGATGCTTTTTGATGCCCACAAGAAAAAAAGCTTTGGAAAATATATTGGAAAATAAAGAAATTTCTTGTTCATTTTCCACAATGTTTTCTATAAAAAAAATCTTCAACTAAAATTGTTTGTCTGCACCATCAATGAATTTGGACCAGTCTAAAATTTTGTTGTCTCAGGTAATGGTATAACCCATTCCCATACAGCGACGCTTTTTGATGCTACTCAAGAAAACAAATTGGAAAACCATGCATGACCGCGTAAAATGAAGAAATTGCTTGCTCCACAATGTTTTCTAACCAGAAAGTTGAAAAAAAAATTAAAAAAACTTTATATTACCTAAAAAAATTAAATTTGGATCAGTCTAGAAATTTTCCGTCTGTTAATGGGTTAAATAAAAGTGATAGTCTTGAAATTTGTGAAGGACATAAAGTTTGGAGTCAACTAGAAACATTTCTCCATAGATAATGTGCTGCTGCCATCATAAGGTGAAGAAACCTGGTCCCTAGAGAGGCACATTTTGCCTCCTTTAAAGGCGTTGAAATCTAGCCAGTGAAATATCGGTGCCCTGTAAATTGTTCTCTTGGGCCCTGTAAAGGTCATAACACATATGGAAATGCTAGTTAAATGGTGCAAAGGACACCTTATTAAGGGCAAGGAAAATCATTTATTTTTAAGTTTATCATACAATTTCTTGTTCACAAAATAAACCCTTTAGCAGAAAACAAGAGGACCATAATGGTCCAATATGACTCCCCTGAGTAAGATGGCTCAAAGCTTTCTGATATTAACAAAATATCAAAGCCCTACACCTAACTATTCTGGAGAAGATTTTTTAAAGATTTTCAATTCAATCCTTGGTTTATTGAAGATCCTACCATTTAGAGCTATTTTTCAGAGTACGGTAATTATTTTAAGTATTTTGGTAGAGGGTCAATAGACAATGGTTTTTACATAATATCAAAGCTCTAGGCCTAATGGTTTAGAAGGAGAAGATTTTCAAGGATATCCTGCTTTATTCCTTTCTAAAAGCTTAGATTGCACAGAATTTTTTTTCCAGACCAGAATACGGTAAATCTACAACAAATTTTGGTAAAGGGTCAATAGGTTTTAATACACACCAAATATTAAAGTTCAATGCCTTATGGTTAGGGAGAAGAAGATTTCCAAAGGTTTCCATCTTTATTCATATGCAAAATCAGGGATCAAGAAGAAAGGGGCTAATTTCCAGAGTACGGAAATAGTTTGAAGTAATTTGGTAAAGGGTCACCAGACAATGATACATACAAAATATTAAGCTCTAGGCCTTATGGTTTGGGAGAAAAAGATTTTCAAAGATATCCTTCTTTAATTCTATGTAAAATCAGGGATCACACAGAAAAGGGCTAATTTTCAGAGTACCATAATTCTTTGAAATATTTTGGTAGAGGGTCAATAGATGTTGATTGATACCAAATATCACAGCTCTAGGCCTTATGGTTTGGGAGAAGACGATTTTCATCATTAATTCTATGTAATATCAGGGATCGCAGAGAAAAGGGCTAATTCTCAACATACTGTAATTCTTTGAAAAAGTTTGGTAGAGGGTCAATAGATGATGATTTATACCAAATATCAATGCTCTCGGCCTTATGGTTTTGGAGGAGAAGATTTTTTATGTTTTTTCACTCCGTTGTCATGGCAACCCAAGTTCTTCATGGATTACAATTCTTTGAAGTATTTTGAAAGAGCATGGACTAAGGATCATTTCTGTGAAGTTTGGTTGAAATTCCATGTTAGTTTAGGAGGAGAAGATTTTTTGGTAATTGTGAACAGACAGATGGACAGATGAATGGGCAGACGCCAGATGATGAACGATCACAGTGGCTCACCCAGAGCACTTCGTGCTCAGATGAGCTAAAAGTTGGACTGGTCCAAATAGAAAGAAGTTTCAGGCAACAATTTTAAGTTGATGACATTAAAACAATGTTGGTCATTTTAGTAGAAAACATTATGGATAATGAAGAAATTGCTTGTTACAAGCAAATCCTTATTTTCCTTGATTTTTTAAAGGGTTTTCCTTGAGGGCTTAAAAAAGAGTGATTGTGTTGAAATAGATTAAGCAACAAATAACAATGTCTTTTAGCAACCAAAACAGCTGTTGTTATTAGGAGTTCTATACCTATAAGACTAATTCATTTTGAACAAAGGCCATGTCGGACATGGCCATCCCCAACCTAAAAAGCTTGATAGTAAACTCAAGCCAGTTAGATTAAGGCATCTCGTGCACTGCATTTTTTCTTAATGAGTTCGATAATAGCTATTATACTTTCAGAGATATGCTCAGGACAAAATCTAAGTCTTTAAAACAACAAAGGGCAATAACTCCAAAATTATGCAAGCAAGAGTTGTGTTTCTTGTGCACTGCACTTCTCCACAACGAGATCTATCCATCTATGAAGTTTCAAGTTAATAGCTATTATACTTTCAGAGATATGCTCAGGACAAAAGCTTAGTCTTTAAAATAACAAAGGGCAACAACTCCAAAATTATGCAAGAAAGAGTTGTGGTTCTTATGCACTGTACTTCTCCTCAACGAGATCTATCAAACTATGAAGTTTCAAATTGATAGCTATTATACTTTCAGAGATATGCTCCGGACAAGTTTAGTGACGGAAGGATGGAATGACGGAAGGACGGACGTAGACCTTTACCATCCCCTTGGCCTAAACGGTTGGGGATAATAAGCAGTACACATAAATAATAATTTGCTATCAATTACAGATACAGATTATATGAGTCTGACACACTTCAAACTTGGTGCGGAGATAGGTATTGGGTGCCCCTACGGGCATGGGCAAAATCGGAGCTGAGGCTGCTCTGGCTCTGGAGAAAAGTTTGATCCTATCTCGATGTAAAATGGTTGAGAATAGCTGAAATGCTGGTTTGGGTTGGGACCGGGCTCCAGCACAATGACTCCAACACGCTTCAAACTTGATGCAGAGGTAGGTATTTGGGGCTCCTACGTGCATGCGCAAAATTGGACAAGTGGCTGCTCTGGTTCCGGAAAAAAGTGCGATCGTAGGTTGGGTAAAGTACATATACACAAAGGGCAGGAAAGTGGTAGAAGAAAGATGTTGAGATTGGGCCGCACTCAGGCCCTATGGCTCCAACACACTTCGAACTTGGTGCGGATGTAGGTATTGGGTGCCCCTACGCGCCTGCACAAAATCGAAAATCGCCCAAATGTGGGTTTGGATTTGGATGCACGATGACTCTGACACACTTCAAACTTGAGGCAGAGGTAGATGACAGATGATATTGACATTAAATAATAGAAGTCTATCAAATACAGATACAGACAACATTGACATTAAATAAGAGTTGTCTATCAATAACAGATACAGACCTCAATGACATAAAATAATAAAAGTCTATCATATACAGATACAGACTACAATAACATAAAATAAGAGTTGTCTATCAATTACAGATCACATTGACAAAAATAAGAATTGTCTATCAATAACAGATACAAACTGCATTGGCATTAAACATTAGTTGTCTATCAATTACTGATACACACAACATTGACATTAAATGAGAATTGGTTATCAATAACAGATACAGACTTAATATTGACATAAGATAAGAATTGGCAATCACTTACAGTTACAGACACAGATATTACATTGTCATTAAATATGAATTGGCTTTCAATTACAGTTACACATTAAATAAGAGTTGGCTATCAAATACAGATAATGACATTACATTGTCATTAAAAAAAAGTTGGCTATAAATTACAGACACAGACTACATTGACATTAAATATTAGATGTCTATTAATTACAGAATCATGCTACACTGACATTAAATAGTACACTGCAGCTCCACTATAACGCTGTTGGTGGGGTCCAAGAAATGAAACAGCGGAAGAAGTGGAGTTATTATGCTATAACGCTGCCCCCCCCCCTCTGCCGTGACTGAAATTTTCAACCGTCGGAATCGGAACTAAACACCCGATAATTCGTGATAAAATTCCTTTAACAAGTTTAATTCTATAGAAGTTACTAGTCGGGAAATGAAAAACAACAACTGTAGTTACGAGATTTTAGCAGAAACTGACGAAATTCAGCGTGCGGAGGATTAAATTCTAACCTTACCTTCCCGGTCTATCAGGATTGAATAATCCATAAATTTCTACAGTTCTACAAATTGTGGTTCTCTTTCTCCCAATATTAAGAAGCTAGAACTTTTACCCGAGACATGTTTTATTATTACGATAGTCGTCGGCATTTTTCCATCCATAGACAAAAGGGATAAAATCTCTAAGTATCTCGCATAGCGACGTCTCCTTGGAGACCGACGAGTTGTTGAACACCTGGGGTTACTAAAGCGTTGAGAAAATGTCGCTTGCATCGACCTTCGAACCTCTTTCGCGGTAATGGACTTGGTCTAATTTCTTTGTTAAAAATATGGTAACAATAAATCAACAAAGAACTCTATCTGAACCTAGTCATTTTACTATTCGGCAATTTAAACCGACCAGTTGCACGTATACAAACTGGATTAAACTTTGTAGCAGCTAACTTTTAATCGTAAAAATGAAGGTCATTTTAATCGAAAAATATCTGAGACGGCGGAACATCTTGTTTCATTACGACAAGAGTAAAAAATTCTCACGGGGTACGCGTCAGGCATGTGACAACTCCGAAAACTCTTCCATAAATAGCTGAACATCTGGTGGCGGCGCCTTTGATCACCTTTCCTCCCTCAGAATAAAATAAACTGTACCCGAAAAACCTTTACTTCGAATTTGTTGACGAGCTTTTTGCTGTGTGTTTGATCATACAGAATGGCATTAAATTTTCAGATTATTGAAAGAAATGCGGAAAAATAACGGTATTTTATTTTTATCTACTTATATTATCTATCCCGTTTAGGATGAGAATCTTCCGATATTGTGACGTTTACAATTAAAATTTACGTATTTTCTGTATTTAACGCAAACGTCGCAACTACGACTGATTGTTTTCAAAGCACATTGTAACATTTTTATCTTAAAGCCACTATCCTCTACGAGCTCCGGATACCAGCAAACTATGAAGTGAAATAAAAAGAAGGCTTCAGACAATTTGGCTTAATTCACAGTAGCGCATTTTTTAAAAACAATTCCTACCGGGGACTGAAGAAAATTAAGAACGCCGAGAGTGAAACAGCGTGATATTTTAATCGCACCACCTTCAAGGTTTGTAATTGAAGGATACCGAGGTGCGCGCCTATTCTCTATTGATTTAAAAAATATCAATGACCTATGGCATTGATCATCTCAAAGTCAAACATTTAGACCAAACAATCAAACTGATTTTGTAAATTGAAACACTACGCGTGTCATCAATCAAACAAAGCAATTACCTCTGAACCAGGGCTCGGGAAATCCGATAAATTGCCGGTCTGGACCGAATTTTGAATTGCCAGACCGATTGGAATCTCAAAATTACACAAAAATCGGTCCGAAATTTTCATCAAATTTCACGTTCATATTTGATTAACTCGCCCATGTATCAAAATCCACTTGAAACTGAAATAATTAAAGGGTTTCACACGTTACCTGCAGATTAAGAGATAAACAAAAGTGCCAAAAATCAATAATTAGTTTACCCGCCGGCCAGTCCGCACGTGGAACTAATTTGCAGTTTCACGCTTGACAAAACTTCGGGTATCGAGTTTTGTAAACTATTTGCAATAGAGAATCGGTCTGACTTACACACGTTCGAAGAAATGGACATCTAATACTGCGTCGATTTAAATTGCCGTTACACGTTAAAATAATTTCTTTTACTATAACATGGGATGCGTATATAAATCGAGACATGAACAGCTTCAGTTGCGGTTCGTTCAAAGTCGGAATATCTCAGCACAAGGCTTTTATGAAATTACTTTATCACAAGTAAGCGTGTGAGACTGGGTTTGAAATTTATATTAAAAAGTCAATATATGTTATATTTTTTCGTTCACGGTAAGAAACATAGCCGATAGAATTCAAACAATAAATGGAAATCCGCAGAATACAGATAATTTAAATATCTCTAGTTCCGTCTTACTTCAGGAGTGGAAAACGTCCGTATTATAAATCGGAAATCAACTACAATAAATAAATGACCGAGTTTTGTGTACAAATTCCTCTCTAGGAAAATACTGCAACACGTGGGTGACCCACTCGAGTTTGTCTCGTCGGTCTTTTTGATGTACGTCACGACTCTGTGATCCCATTGGGTAGAATGGACTGACCTGACATTTTTATGACGTCAGCTGTGTTTTTTCCATCAACAGACGCTCGTGTTGAGAGAAAATCGACATGACTGTGTTAAATTAACAGAACTTTGGATAACTACCTTATGAAAATGAAAAAGTATATCTTTACTATAATTAAATAGGCGGTACTCTGTAAACTCGGAAATTTTAATAATGTAATTTATTTGTCTCTAATTTTACAACATATTGGAATTTCGTGGACTGTCGTACTTTACCGGAATTGCAATTTATACTCAGCCGAATTTTCAAAAACAAAATGAAAGTAGGATTTGTCAGTTGTTTTCATCTATCTTCTACTCGTTGAAGATTATAATCATCTTCGGAACATTTGAAAAAGAAGGAAACTACTGAATGAATGATGAACCCTTTGCGTACGGGAAAGGTTAAAAAGGCGGGGGTATTTGTTTTTGTCGGCGTACCCGGGGGGGGGGGGGGGGTCGGTTTTGCAGGCGGGGGGGGGGGTGTGTCAATGTCCCGGACCGATTCAAATTTCCAAATTTCCGGAGCCCTGCTCTGAACTAATGCATAAATGGCCAGGACCGTCTAGGTAAGGTGTTAAAAACTTACCTGGCTTCGGGTAATTATCGATTTTTATGTGCAACCCTTTTCTTCGAGTGGGCAGAAGACAGGATGAAAACATCGCGGCCAAATCAGCATCAACGTCGTATCTCAGCATCTGCAACCCAAAATTTCCCCCCCTCCCAAATTTTGGGAGCCAAGCGGATCCCGCATTATAATGGAGTCAGCGCTGTGCCGGGTAGCGTTATAGAGGAGTTGCAGAGTAGTTGTCAATTAATTACAGACAAAGACTTTACATTGATATTAAATAAGAGTTGGCTATCAATAACAGATACACACATATTACATTGTCATTTAACAAGAATTTCTATCAACTATATTGACATTAAATATTAGTTGTCTATAATGTACAGATACAGACTTTTCATTGTCATTAAATACGAGTTAGCTATCAAATACAGATATTGACTTTACAATATCATTAAAAAAAGCTGTCTTACGGGTTCAGCATGACAAGGGTTAACATAAATAGTACCTTGAATAATTTGAGGTTTCATATACCAGGTTTGCAAATAGATGGTCTAACACAAGATGGTGCATGAAATTCCAGCTAGTCTATCTATTATAAAGAAATCCTGTGAGTTGCAATTTGTTTTTCAGTATTTTTTATTACAGCTGAAGTTAAAATCTTAGAGCAAGACCATAGTATGGGTCTATACAATGTATAGACCCAAACTATTTGCTCTAAGCCCTTTATATGTACATTTCACACAATGTTTTATACCCAGGAAATTGATAAAAACTAAAATTTCATAAACTTTGAATTGTTGTCTACAACTCCTTTTAATTTGGGCCAGTCTAAAATTTTATCGTCTGGTAATGGGTTAAGATGTATTTTTTCTATCACAAGAATCAGATAAAGAGGAATACAAAGCTGAGTATTTAAAAGTTTGAAATTTCTTTGTCAGCAAAAAAGAATCAAAGGACTGAAAGTCCTGAGAGCGGTTTTGCTGGTTTATCAGTAACCGCGCTCAATAATGCGAGCATTTTTCATCAATATGAGTGAGTAAATCGTACACCTAAGTAGGAGGAGCAGCTGGTGGCTGGATAAGGATATAGTGGTAGTATTGGTGTGTGAACTACCAGGAATCCATGGTTAGGAGCTCCACCCGCCCCGATATAATTGAAATACTATTAAAAGTTGGGTTAAACCCTTTTCAATCAATAATGACCTATTACTGTTTACCGAAATCGCTATTTTGAATTAATTGCAACGTTTTCTTCTTAAGTGCATGAAAATTTGTGGTTGTGTGGTAAAAGGTTAAATGATAAAAGATAAAGAAATCAAAGCTAACATTTAATTCTTTTTTTGTTGAGCATATTATTATAACAATTGAAGTAGTTAAATGTCCGTTTCAAAGATTTAGTCGAATTCGAGAGGTAAAAGGTGTTTTATTTGATGGGGTTAATTGGTGCTTGAATATAACAGGGTTGTAACGTGTTACATATACTGTGTTTACGGGTGTAAATTTGTCCAGCCCTGCCAGGCAGACAGTTTACATGTATTCACTAACTCCACTAACCACTGACCTAGATTCTATCTTGAAACGCAAGGAAATTATTTCTCTTATTTTGACAATTCATTAGACAATTTACCAAGGATATATCAAGTTTTAAACCATTTTCCTGGATATTCATGATTAATAGGAGGCTGTTGGCATTCAGCAAGTAAGTTATTTTCTTCATCAGCGATGAAACAAGATGGAGGCGATCACATTGATTTTCACTTCACCTTTATGAGCATGCGTGGAAATGAGCGGAAATGTGTGAGAACTTGTTTCCGGTTGATCGATATGAAATACCGTTTTTTCCTAAAAAAAACGCTAAAAACTATAACTTGAAATTTGATATAAAGTTGTAAACTTACCTTTTGACAGGAAATAGGATCAATATGAAAAGAGAAAAAGAACAAAATTTAATGTAACTTTGCCATTGGACAAATTTGATAAACCCAAACAGTGTCAGTAATAAAGATAGCTATAGACACTTAACCAATATAACCATTCTACAAATTTTTAGACTGGTCCAACTTGATGAAATCATTGTCATTGACCCATTACCAAACAACTGAATTTTATACTAGTCCAAATTGAAGAACTTACAGACAACAATTTTTACTTGGTGGAACATAAAAAATCTTTGTCTTTTTTGGGTAGAAAACACAGTGGATAATTAAGGAATTGCTTGTTACAGGCATTTTCTTCTTTGTCCTCAATGTTTCCCAAAGCTGTTTTCCAAAGCTTTTTCTTCAAAGAGCAGGATTATATTGGAATGGATTTATATGATTTTGTCTGTAATTATTTGATGCAAATAACATTTCATTTGGCAAATACACTAGGAATCCAAGCCATAAATACTTTATGTGATACAATCCCACCCTTCCATAAGACATTTCCAGACCATCAATTGCATGCTGGAACCCATTACACTGCAGAAATATGGGGTAAGCCAGCTGCAGCCATAAATCCACAGGTTTATGAAGCTTTTATTACCAGAAGTATTATGTAATGGATATATAGGGGTGGAGAATTCTGCTTATATTCTCATAAAGTTTCTGATTACTTCTTGCAGAGTTATTTCAACCTTTACATTTAAGTCTGTGATGTTATGTATTGAAGACACTTGCATTTTATATCTAGAGGCACTTGAGTGCCTGTATAGCTCCACAGGCCTGAATGTGTAGATTTAGAGAATAATGCTTTCAGGAATTTTTTAAATTATCTGGTCAATCAAATATATGATAAAATTAACAGAAAAAATTCAAAATTTTCATTCTTTTACAAAAGTGAAGCTTAGTCTTTACCATACTCTCATTAAGTTCCTGTTGACATCTTCCTGAGTTATATCAATATATATTTAACCTATTCCCACACAATGGAATTTTAGACCAGTCCAAATTGAAAGGAGCTGCAGACGACAATTTCAAGTTGATGGAATTTTGAATTTTTTTGCCTTTGGGATAGAAAACTTTGTGGATAATGAAGAAATTGCTTGATCCAAGCAATTTCTTTATTTTCCACAATGTTTTCCAAAGCTTTTTTGTTGAGGGGCGTAAAAAGGAGGGATTGAGTTGGAATGGGTTAACCCTTGTCCTGCTGAATATTTATTCTCTTTTCACTATTTTGTTATAAAATTGACATTAATAAATTGATTTTGTGTTCAAAGATTTCTCTCAACACAAGGACAAGCAGGTAGTGTAGACTAAGATCAGATTGCACGACTGTGCAGGCTGATCTTAGTCTATACACATGCCAAAGCTGTTGTCAAGACAGGAATATTCCGGGATCAGCATGACAAGGGTTAATATGTCTAGGGCGCTTCAAAATATTTGCCCTTTGCTCAACCCATTCCCACACAATTCCTCATTTTTAACACCCCTCAAAAAAAAAAGCTTTTGAAAGGGTTGTAGAAAATTAAGAGATTGCCTGTATCAAGCAATTTCTACATTATCCACATTCTTTCCTATCCAAAAAAAAGAAAAAATTCAAATTCAATCAACTTGAAATTGCTGTCTGCAGCTTCTTTCAATGTAGACCAGTCTAGTAGTTTGTTGTGAGTTAATGTTGTTGAAAATATATTTTGAAACTAATGTCACATAATAGCTCAGACAAGCCCTATCAGAGGTCAGTTGCTTGGCCAGCATTCCGTCATTAGTATTTGTCTTTGTCAAACGACCTTGTCATGGGTAGATGCGTATTTACAAAAGGAGCAAAGTAAATATATAACATATTAAAATTAATGTGAGTACTGCATTGTCTTCAATTGTCTTCAAAAAACATAGAAATACATTTACCCATTACCAGATGGTAAGATTTTAGACTGGTCCAAATTGAAAGGAATTGTAGACAACAATTAAAAGTGTATTAAATTTTAGATTTTTTTCAACTTTCTGGGTAGAAAACATTGTGTAAAATGAAGAAATAGCTTGTTGCAAGCAATTTCTTCATTTTTAAACAATTTTTTCTCAATTGTATTTCGTTGATGCAGGCAAAAATGTTTCCTAAATTGTTTTCTTGATTGGCGTCAAAAACAGTCATTGTGTGGGAACGAGGTCATACTAAATTTTGGATACACTGATATACAGAGATGGAAAAAACTGTAAACAATTATCCAATTACCAGACGGCAAAATTTTAGTCTTGTCTAAATTGAAAAGAGTTGCAGACGACATTTCAACGTTTATGAAATTTAAGATATCTTCAACTTTCTTGGTAGAAAATATTAACATTGAGTAAAATGAAGGAATTGCTTGTTACAAGCAATTTCTTCATTTTACACAATGTTTTTTCCCAATTGTTTTTCTTTAGGGGCATCCAAATTCATCATTGTGTGGGAATGGGTTATGTGTCCGATCTTTGTTGGCAAATCCCTGTCCACACCAACAGACCACCCACAGTCTGATCTACTTAACCTACTACAACATAATGACGCTTTTTGACGCCCTGCAGAAAATGGAATCAGTGAAAACTTAGTGGTAAAAGGAGTAATTGCCAGTTACAAGTCTCCATTTCTCACAATGTTCTCTACCCTATTTGGCACTTATTTTCCAGTATCAGTGTAATTTGAAATATTGTCTGCAGCTTCTCTCAATTTGTACCAGTCTAAAGTTTTGTTGTCTGGTAATGAGTTAAACTATGCTTTTTGACACCCCTCAACAACAATCAAGAACAAAAATCAGGAAAACATTGTGTAAAAGGAATAAATTGCTTGTTATAAGCAATTTATTCCTTTTACACAATGATTTTTACGAAGAAAGATGAAAAAAATCTAAAATTTCATACACTTTAAATTATTGTCTGTAACTATTTCAATTGAACAAGTCCAAAATTACAACATAACAAATTTTTAGACTCGTCAAAACTGAAAGGGGATGCATATGATAATGAAAAGTTGATGAAATTTTAATTTTTTCAAACTTCCTGGGATGAAAAGCATGTGAAAAATGAAGAAATCTCTTGTTTCTTTTCTTCATTTTCTACAATGTTTTCCCAATTTTCTTTCTCTAAGGGACGTCAGAAAGCCTCATTGTGTGCGAATGAAGCAGCATAATATATCTTGGAATTGCAAATAGAATTTTCAAATTGATGGTATCGTGGTGACATGATCACAATGCTCTGATTGATACGACTGACAAGTAAAAGGCACACATTTTATAATTAATACAACCATTCGTAAAGTTAATAAACTAGAGCAAATTATCCTGAAACAAAATTGACAGGCGCATGGTGCAACTCATGGGAAATGAAATTGAAAACAAAAAAAGAAAATGGTGTCAAATTTGTTGCTATGACAACCAAGTTTTAAGGAAATTAAATTGGCCCCCATCAAAACTAATGATGACATGATTTAATGGCAGTAAATTTTATCAAGATTTAGTGGACAAAAATATCCACAGAAACAATCTTGTTTATGTTGCAAAACAATATGAATTGCAAAACAATATGAATTACAAGTACTTATGTTCAAAATAGAGAAGATTTTTTGCCACCTCTCTTTTCTCAAAATGCAATCTACCTCAAGTGAAGAATATATTTTACAAATGATTATAATTACCTTTTATTGAAAATTGTAAATGCATGTTTAACCCATTCCAACTCAATCCCTCCTTTTTACGCCCCTCAAGAAAAAAACTGGAAAACATTGTGGAAAAGAAGAAATTGCTTGTATCAAGCAATTTCTTCATTATCCACAATGTTTTCTATCCAAAAAGACGAAAAAATTCAAAATTCCACGAGTTTAATTCAAAGTAGCATATTCCTTGCTTTTGAATGATGATTGTGGTTTGTGGAAAATGAAGAAATTGCTTGTATCAAGCAATTTCTTCATTATCCACAATGTTTTCTATCCAAAAATACGAGAAAATTCAAAATTCCATCAGTTTAATTCAAAGTAGCATATTCCTTGCTTTTGAAAGCATTGTGGAAAATTGTCCATAATGTTTTCCAAAGCTTTTTTCTTGAGGGACGTCGAAAAGCATCAATGGTTGGGAACAGGTTAACCCATTCCCACATGATAATACTTTAGACAAGCCCAAATTGAAAGAAGCTGCAGACGACAATTCTAAGTTGATTAATTTCTTCAATGTCTAAGAATGCTAATGCTAAAAGGCCAATATTTTCTTAATTCCATGAACTTGAAATTGCCATCTGCAACTTTGATTTTGTTGTTTGGAAATGGGTTAGCTTTTGATTTCTACACAATTTTCACAACCTTCAATAGAAAGGGGATTGGAAAACATTGCGTTAAAACAAGAAATTGCTTCTTACAAAAAGTTTTCTTCATTTCCCACTGTGTTTTGTACCAAGAAAGACAAGGAATTTTAGTATTCAATTAACTCAACCAATTTCCACACAATGACGCTGTTTAACACCCCTGAAGAAAACCAATTTTGAAAACATTGTGAAAAATGAAGAAATTGCTTGCAACAATTCTTCCCAGAAAATCAAAAAAAACTTTGATTTCATCAAGTTTAAATTGTTGTCTGCAACTTTTTTGAATTTGGACCATTCTAAAATTTTCTCAAGCATTAATGGGTTACAGTTGTTATCTGCAATTTCTTTTTGTCTAAAATTTTTGCTCACTTATAAAGTTCTCAAATTTGGACCAAACACTGTTGCTGTCTACAGGCAATGATTAAATGAAGACATATCTGCTATTTCCCTATCAGATAGAACATTATTTTCAAATATTTTTTTCCTCTGTGCCAAATATTTGATGCAATTATTAAGAATTTAGAAATTTATCATATGGAGTCAGCCTTGACAGAAGTCATCCATTATATTCTATTATCAACCATATTTTCATAAATCTAATGGGAAATGGTACAATTCCAAATTGATCACCATAGTAACGAGGCTGATGCCTTATGTTTTGGTCCCAAATGGCTTACATATCTAAATGAAAGCATATTTTGTCAATGTAAAGATTTGTATACTTAACCCTTATCATGATGAATAACATAATCCTTATCTAGATTTACACTGAAAGCACTGTAAACACTAGTAAAGGGTAAAAAACTATTCTGAAATTAAATTTGTAAACAACAGGAATGGAGATTAACTTCTTTCAATTTGGACCAGTCTAAAAGTTTGCCATGTGGGAATAGTTTAAACCTAAAGTTCTAGGAAATTCATTGTTTTGTTCAGTTCAAGAAATTGCAGTTGTTTTTTAAAAAAAAACTTCTATACTCTGTATGTTCTTAAACCAAAGTTCAAGAACTGCAAGGTTCTATAAACAATTTCTAGAACTTTTTAGGTTTTTGAAACAAAGTTCAAGATCTTCAGGGGCAAGTGTTCATGATAGGTCAATGGGGGCTTTAACCCATTACCTGACTGCCAAATTTTAGACTGGTCAAAACTGAAAGAAGTTGCAGACTAAAAATCTAAAGTTTATGAAATTTTGGATTTTTTTCTCAACTCTTTGGATAGAAAACATTGTGTAAAATAAAGAAACTGCTTATTACAAGCAATTTCTTCATTTGACACATGTTCTCCCAATCGTATTTCTTGAAGGGCGTTAAAAAGTGTCATTGTGTGGGGATTGAATAAGTTGATTTCAAACTTTTAATTGAGATCAACAACAATCTTTTTCATTACAGTATTAGTCTAAATGGACATGTGCATTGTGATTCCATGACACTCTGGTATTGTGTTGCCTTTGTCTATACGACAAATCAGACCCCCTTGCGTGACAACTGTGTGATTAATGCAATTTTTTCAAGTTCCATAACAAAAACTATCACCGTTCCATACTTTGTGAGAACATCATTGAGGCAACACTTTGAGATTTTTGTTCCATGGCGATTGGTTTGAAATAATGGCTACCAGCATGAATTTTTAAAAAACCTGACAACAAAAACCAGTGATCATGAAATCCCTAGGAAATCATGAGGCTGCTAATAAAGTAATTGTCATGGAAACAAATCATTCATTAACTTCTCTTTTTGCTTTCTGTCACATAAAATGATGCCCAAATATGTCATTTCAACCAATTCTTCCCATCAGTGAAGTTTGATTTTTAGCTTTTGTTGACTAGAACTGAGCTCTACAGCATATTTTACAGCAGGACTGAGGCTAAAGTATACAAACTGACCGATCGCTTGAGTCAATCAAAGAATAAATCAACCAATCAAATAACTAATTTAGTATACTAGTGAACGGTGAATTCTGACATTTGTGTGAAGCATTTATATTGGTTTAGCAACTAATATGTTGTAATAACAGCTTATTCAAGCTGCAACTTTTTCAAGCTGTAGTTATGACATTGAGGTTGCCAATCAAACATCTTACTTTTTTGTTACATGTTGCTATGCATAAATTTTGCAAAACAACACTGGAAGTAGAACTTCCTATTGGAGCTCAAAGGCATGGCCAGTGGAGTCAGTGGGCACCGGTATATCGGTCAATTAAAATGTACATACACAAACATAGAAATATCCTTGAATCAAAATTAAGTGTAATCTGTGTTATATCCTTGAACCAGAATTAAGTGTAATCTGTGTTATGTCCTTGAATCAAAATTATATGTAATCTGTGTTATATCCTTAAATCAAAATTAAGTGTAATCTGTGTTATATCCTTAAATCAAAATTAAGTGTAATCTGTGTTATATCCTTAAATCAAAATTAAGTGTAATCTGTGTTATTTTGTAACAAACCAACATCCCCATAGCTAAAATGATGATTGGACATTAACCTTTGTCATGTTGAACCTGGTAAATTCCTTCTTTAAAGGAGGTATATATAGACAAAGACCAGCCTGCACATACATGCAGTCTGATCTTAGTCTACGCAACCTACTTGTCACTTTTTAATCTAGAACCATTTATAGGATCAATTTTCAAAATAAATGTTAACTTGCAAATGGATTTCCTAGTACTTTTAGCCCTTTGATTTAAATGTAATTCTGTACAGGATATATGATTCAGCAAGACAAGGGTTAAAACAAAGTTTCCACATCATTAAAATCATGATTGAAACTTCAAACTTAAGGTTTAATGCAAAATTGTCCAAAATGGCTGAACAATGCATAGAAGCTATTTCAATTTCCCTTAAAACTTTACTTAGAAATGAGACCAAGCTTTATTTCTTAAATCTAATTCACAGCTAATTTTCAACCAATTTAAGTCCCATAGCAAGCGCTTTAGGGAAATGGACTCATGCTTCAAATCAAGCATCCATCTAATCAAGATTGACACTTTCGAGTAAATCGAATTCTGATACAATGAAAGGCAGGGCAGATCGATCCATTTATTGTGTTTATTATTCATAATCATAAACGATGACTGCGGGATAGAAAATTGAAACGATTAGTTTCTGAAGATTGTTCGTCAGAGCGTAAACTGTGATCAAATTATTGTAATGGAACATTCACTCCGAGTATATTTTCAATCAATTCCAGGCACCCTATGGAGAGATGGAAAGTGTGAGTGTGTTACGTTTTCTAATAAACCACCTGATCTAAACTGACGGCTTTGACAATTCTAAAATAATTCAGTCAGTGTATAGGCTTATGCACTATACTTTTTGCTGAGGTTTTTATTTTTTTAGAGACCATACAACTTTGCAAATATGATGCCAAGTGTTTACGTGGGGAAAAGACAATATTCAAACAGATCCAAAATTTCTTTGGAAGTGTTGAGGGCAAAATTGTTGAAAATGCCTTGCAACAGTTTTGCATTTGCCTTCAAGTCACAGAAAACCAATAATCGGGAAAGGGGTTAAACAATTAAGGTTGTTTTACTTGATTTTACAAAACTGTGTCATGAAAATGTTGATTATTGATTAAATGGAGTTTAAGGCCACTTTTACCAGTATTTCAGTCATATTTCGGCGGCTGTAGCACCTAACCATAGATTCCTGGTATTTCTCACAACAGTTTGTTTGTTTGTTTGAATGGGGTTTTACGCCGCTTTCAACAATCTTCCAGTTATATCGCGGCGGCTGGAGCACCTAACAATGGAATCCTGGTATTTCTCACACCAGTACTACCATTACATCCTTTCCTAGCCTCCAGCTGCTATCCCACATAGGTCTACGATTATTGACCCATTGGTGAGAGACAAATAGTCGGAAAGGATGAGTGCCGCCGTCGGAAATCGAACCCGGGACCTCTAGATTGAAAGTCCGACGCGCTACCAACTGCGCTATGACGGCGGCAGTATTTCTCACAACAGAATTACCATAGTATCCTTTCAGAGCCTCCAGCTGTTCATCCCACTTAGATTTACGATTATCCACACATTGTTACAAGACAAATATTGAAAAGAATATAACCGCAGCCGGAGATCAAACACAGGACAACATGACTCAGAAACCAATGGGCTACCACTGCTTTATGGCTGAAGCTTTCTATGAAAATGTAGAAGACCTTTTAAAATATGCCACAAACTTAAATAACCACTCAATCCTGCTTCTTTAACACACCTCAAGAAACAGAGTTGGAAGTGCAGAAAATGCTTTTGAAAGCAACTGCTTCATTTTTCACAACGTTTTCTACCCTAAAAGATAAAGACTATTGAATTTCATAAATTATGATTTATTTGCTAGTTTGAATGGGTTTCACGCCCCTTTAACCCATTATCAGACAGCAAAATTTTAGACTGGTCCAAATTGAAAGTGCTCCAGAAAGCAACTTCAAAAATATGAAATTTTAATTTCTTTTTAACAGTTTGAAAAGATAACATTGTGGATAATGAAGAAATTGCTTGTCACAAGCAATTTCTTCATTATCGACAATATTTTCCAAAGCTTTTTTCTTTGGGGCGTCTAAAAGCATCATTGAATGGCAGGGGATTGAACCCATAACACCCCATAATTGAAGCCTGAATGTGCCACCAACCACTCCATTACCGCTTAATCAAATATCAATTGTTATCCTGTGCGAGTATGGGTTTGAAAGTAACTAGGGTACATCACTGATGCTTTACATTTCATTCCCTAAAATTATCTCCCTTATGTCTCACAAATTGGCCAGCTAAACAGAAAGCAATTACAGCTAGAGAATAGAAACTTTTCGACTAAAATTGTACATATCTAATAAAATCAGTGAGACTGGAAGACAGATATTAACCCTTGTCAGGCTGACCCCAGAATATTCCTGTTTGGTAGAAGGTAAAGACTAGGATCAGCCTGCATATATGTGCAGTCTCATCTTAGATTAAAAAGCTTGATTGGCATTTTAATTTCAGAGCTGTAAATAGAATTAACCCTTGTCTAGCTGAACCCGGAATATTCCTGTTTTGGCAGGAGGTATAGACAAAGATCAGCCTGCACATGAGTGCAGTCTGATCTTGGTCTTCACCTCCTGCTTGTCTCCTTTCACCCAGAGTTGTTTAAATAATCAATTTTCAAAAAGAATATTGACCCTCATTAAGACCATCCAGTGCTATCAGTCCTTTGATTTTAAAGCAATTCTGTGTGAGATTTTAACCCTTTCCCGTTCAAATACAGGATTTTACGTTCCTATGCTTTTATACTTGAGAAAACATTGTGGAAAAAGAAGAAATTGCTTGTAACAAGCAATTTCTGCATTTTCCACAATGTTTTCTACCACATAGGATGGTTTCATTTCAAATAGCATCCAGTTTTCATTGTGGTCTGCAACCTCTTTCAATTTGGACTAGTCTAAAATTTCCAAAAACGGGAAAGGGTTAACAAAAAATAGTGACCCATGATATCAGGCATTTGATTCTAACCCATTACAAGATGGCAAAATTTCAGACTGGTCAAAAATGAAAGGAGTTGAAGAGAAGTTAAAGTTGATGAAATTTTAGATTTTTTCAACTTTCTGGATAGAAAACATTGTGTAAAATGAGGAAAAATTGCTTGTTACAAGTAATTTCTTCATTTTACACAATGTTTTCTAAATTGTTTTTCTTCAGGGGCGTCAAAAAGCGTCACTTTGTGGGAATGGTTTAAAAGTAATTCTTCATAAGGATTTTATTCAGCATGACAAGGCCATTTTTTGCAATTTCTTTGAATTTGGACCAGTCTGCTATTTTATTATCTGGTAATGGTTGAGACAAGGTGAAGTTTGGATCACCCAAATATTAGAAAGGTCTCCCCTAAAGCTTTTGGATGCCATAGACTAATGGTGTAGATATTGCATAACAAATGAGCTTTGTAATTGAAATAAGCTGCATGGCCCATTATATTTTTCTTATCTCTGAAACAGAAGAACTCCTTTAGGCTTTGACTAATGGCCAAATAATATCATTTTCTATATCATACATTAAACAAAGACACATTTGTCACTGCTGGAAAATGAATCCTCCGAGATATTTCAAAGGAGAAAAGTTTGGGGAATTATACTTCTCCTGGATTGGATCTGTTTGATGCAAAGTCATGGTGAAAATATTGGTAGTTTGATTGCAACAAGTATGTGGGAATCAACAAGTTAACCCATACCAACAGAAGAAAAATTTTAGACTGGTCCAATTTCAAAGAAGTTGCAGATGACAATTTTAAGTTGATGAAATCTTCAAAATCTTTGTCTTTTGGGGTAGAAAAAGTTACTGAAAACATGGTGGATAATGAAGAAATTTCTTGTAACAAGCAATTTCTTCATTTTCCACAATGTTCTCCAAAGCTGTCATATTGAGGGGCATTTCAATGCATTATTGTGTAGGATTGTTTAAACAAACTGTGAAGTCTTACACTAAATCAAAACTTTTTGTATCAATACAGCATCATAATTAAAGTCCATCAAATTTTACCTGAGACAATTAGTTTTCGAAGGCTGTGTCTATTAGTTGATTGCCTTATGAAAACATTGTGGAAGTAGGGACAATGTATAAATATAATTCTCGCATCACAGCCAACCACGGAGAGTTAGTACTGTATCATTCAAATGACCAAAATAGGTTACATTGGTTCGAACAATGGGTTCTATCATTCCCTTTCCCTCACAGTAATGCTTTCCGACACCTCTCAAGAAAAACAATTGGGGAAACATGCATTGTGCAAAATGAAGAAATTGTTTGCTGCAAGCAATTTCTTCATTTACAACAATGTTTTCTACCAAGAAAGTTGAAAAAATCTACAATTTTTCAAACTTCAATTTGATGTCTGCAACTCCTTTGAATTTGGACCTGTCTAAAAAGTGCTGTCTGGTATTGGGTTGATAGACAAATAGTTTATAGTACAGTAGTCACTTCTAGCAAGACTTTCTTAACCCTTGTCATGCTGAATTAAAATCCTATACAGAATTGCTTCAAAATCAAAGGACTGACAGCACTGGAAGGCCTAAATGAGGTATAAATTTTTCAATTGAAAATTTATCATTCAAACAAACCCCGACTCTAAGGAGACAAACAGGAGGTGTAGATCAAGATGGGACTGTATTTATGTACAGGCTGATTTTTGTCTATACCTTATGCTTAAACAGGAATATTCCGGGTTCAGCATGATAAGGGTTAACATCATAAAAGTTTGAAGAATTATTATACATACCACAAAATGTTTGATCTATAGCGAGCTTCAGGTCTCCAAAAGATTAGAAAGTTAAATTATATTAAGGTTCAGTTCCAGGGCATGTTGGAAAGGCTATATTGCTATAAAAAGTCAATTGTATGTAATATTGCTCACAGAATGGTCATGAAGGGACCGATGCAATAATTGATTTGAAATCATAGGCTTTATACTGAATTTGAAGGTTGGTAATATTTAATTTAACTCATTCCCACAAAACCCTGCTTTTTGACACCCCTCAAGAAAATAATTTTGGAAAACCTTGAGGAAAATTAAGAAATTGCTTCTTTTCTGCAATCTTTTCTACCTGGAAAGACAAAAGATTTTTTCTTAAATTTCATCAACTTGAAATTGTTTCCTGCAACATCTTTAAATTGGACCAGTCTAAAATTTTGTTGCACCAGGTCAGAGGTGAGCAGGCAAGTTAACCCATAACCAAACAACAAAATTTTAGACTAGTCCAAATTGAAAGAAGCTGCAGACGACAATTCAAATTGATGGATTTTTTTTTCTTCTGCAATAGAAAACATTGTGGAATAATGAAGAAATTGCTAAACACAAGCAATTTATTCATTTTCAACAATGTTTCCCAAGGATTTTTCTTGAGGGGCATAAAAATGAGGGATAGTGTGAGAATGGGTTAAAATGCCCTTACCAAATCTTCAACAACAACTTTAACTCATTCTGATAAATCATTATTCAAACCTGCAATTTGATACTACTAAGAAAAGTATCTTGCTCAAAACATTGCAACGTTGTAGAGTCAACCAAATTTCCAGAACAGATTCTCTTCTTTAAAAAAAATAATTTGATGAAAAAAAAATTAAATATTGTAGAAGGCAACATGGTGATGCCCTATGCAAAAATTTTATTTCAAAGTATAGTAGTTTCTCTGTTGCTATGGTAACCATAGTTGCCCCGGTAACCAGAGTTTTTGGCAGAATTCTTCTATCAACTGTAGCAGAACTTCCCCCAAAGAACATCTCTGCCAAGTTTCATTCTAATTAGCCTACTAGACTTTCATAGAAACAGTTGACAGATCTCGATGCAAATCACTGTTTGAAAGACAGACTGGTCAAAGGTGGTGAATCATCACAATACAGTCGAACCTGTCTTAAGCAAGCAGTTAAGGGATTTACCAAAATAGCTTGCTTAAAACTGGGGCTTGCTTTACCCATTACCAGACGTCAAATTTTTAAACTAACCCAAATTGAAAGGAGTTTCAGACAACAATTCAAAGTTTATGAAATTTTAGATTCTTTCAACTTTCTTGGTAGAAAACATTGAGTAAAATGAAGAAATTGCTTGTCACAAGCACTTTCTTCATTTTACACAATGATTTCTCAGTTATTTTTCTTGAGGGGCTTCTAAAAGCGTCATTGTGTGGGAATTGGTTAATACAGGTTGGCCTGTCAAGGTGATGGCTGGATTTTTGTAAGAAAAAGGATCAGGTGGCAAGAAAGTATTCATATTCATGGTAAATAATAAACAAGAAAACAGTTTATTCAAACATTTTTTTTCTTTCAGTGTTGGTAAAAATACTCGTAGGTCTAAAAGGTAAAATATTGCAGATGGGGGGGGGGGGGGATTGAACTGGCCGTTTTAGACAGGTGCACACTGAATGGAGGTAACAAGATGACTGTAGTTCAACTTTCGCATATAATGCTCAAATGATTTAAGAACACTAGCCACTTGATTGAAATCACCTAATGGTTCATTTCAGAGCAATGTCATTGGGCCATTGGGCATAAAAGATGCTAGAGAAGAGCCTATACTTGGCACCATTTTTATTACCGTAATTTTTCCATATATTCGGACACAATTAAATAATTATTTTTTTTCCTGTCCGAATACATAGATAATTAATCAAGCCAGTGTCCGAATTTATAGATAAATCGTTGTGCGGCCGGGAACAACCATTGCCGATTTTCATGAGTCAGTAACTGTTTTGCTCGGACACTGAATTCATTTCAACAGTAAATAAACTTGGTATGTGTTACGCATTACGTTCGTAAATTTATTTATTATGATTTTTTTTTTTTTTCAGATTGTTTCAAGATACCGGCGAAGACGACATGAAATTAATGATCATTCACTGATTAAAAACCTTAATAAACAATTTACTTTTCTAAAATGTTGTTTTTCATCTTTTTAACAATTGATAGAATCCCACATATCACCGTAGGAATACGACAAGATCGTAACTGCAGCAATTGTTACGACGTTTCGGTAGTCAAAGTCCGATTTTGAGAGGATGGTAAATTCTTTTTCTGTCATTTGTTTACAATCATCGTCGGTTGAATTGAAATAAAAAAGATATTAATATGGAGAGCTAAACAAAATCTTCGCATTTTAATTGTTCATGTATTAAAGTCACCAAGAGATAAGAAGTATTTGTCAGTTAGAATAAAATCACGGCATCGTCAATTACGACAGTTTTTCTCTGATCTTCTTCACATAAATCATCGCGTAATATTGCCCGCAAATTTAAAGTAAATGCGCCTACCTGTGAGAAAAAATCCTTTTTTTATATTAAATCCGTAATGTTTGAAGAGTATTCAGACAGTCGATTAAACCATGTAAACTTTCGGCATAATGACAAGGGTAAAAATTCGGTCACCAAGAATTCTCACGGGGTACGCGTCTGGCACGTGCCAACTCCGGAAACTCTCCCAAATATAGCTGAACATCTGGCAGCGGCGCCTTTGATCACCTTTCCTCCCTCGTAGTAAAATAAACTGCACCCGAAAAACCTTTACTTTATATTTGTTGAACGAGACTTGTCACGTGTGTTTGATTGAACAGTATGAGATTAAATTTTCGGATTATTTAAAGAAGCGGGGATAAAAAAAAAGGTAATTGATTTAATTCTACCAATATTATATATCGGATGAGAAGTTAATAATTTTGTGACAAATTAACAATTAAAATTCTCGCATTTTCCGTGTTTAGTGAAAACGTCGTTGCTACGACTGATTCTTTTCTAAGCACATCATTGCATTTTTTTCTTTATTTGATACGGCCGATGACAATAACCTCGATGAGCTCCGGATACGAGGAAAGTGTAGTAAAATCGAAAGTAGGTTCAAGTCAATTTGACAAATTTCATAGGGTCGCACATGTTTTTCGTAGCCATCCTTTCAGAGCAGGTCTTGTTGGGGAAAGAAAATTAAGAAATCAGAGAGAGAAACCAAGCGTGATATTTTAATTGCATCACCTTCACGGTTCGTAGCTTACACATATCGAGGTGCATGCCTATTCTCAGTCACTGTTATAAACAATATACACCTGTTGACACTTAACCCAGACAGTTTGGAGATACTGATCGCCAAGCTTCCAAACTGCCGATAATGGATGTGGTATTTGTTAACCTGATATTTTATGTTTGTAAATTCGGTGTCCGAATTTATAGATAAACTCCAGACACCATTTGTCCGAAATTAGAGGCACAAAATTAATTATTTCATGAAATAATTAATGGTGTCCGAATTCTTGAAGTGTCTGAATATATGGACAAATTATGGTAAGTCTGATTTTAGGGTTTCTTTGTTTTTGCTCTTTCTAAATACCTAGAAAGTTGTAAAGGTCCAACAGTGTAAGCCCGCCGAGTATTTGACCTTGAGCTTTGACCTTGAGCCTCCAGCTATCTAAAAATATCAATATATGGCACATCTATACTCACAATGGACAAGTGCCTTAAACTATTTTGAAATCCATGCTCAACAGGGTCAGTTTGAACACTTGACCTTGGGGCTATGTGAAAAATTGTTAGAAATGCCATATCTACATAATTATTCACTACAAGACTTCATCAGTAAATGTAGGATATATTATGCTCTGCGTGGGCTAATGCATTAACCATTTCCCACAAAATAGCGCTTTTGGACGCCTCTCAAGAAAACCAATTGAGAAAACATTGTGTAAAATGAAGAAATTGCTTGTAACAAGCAATTTCTTCATTTTACACAATGTTTTCTATCCAGATAAATAAAAAAATCTAAAGAATTGTCGTCTGCAACTCCTTTCAATTTTGTTTTTTGATTGAATGGGGTTAAACTTCACTTTTAACAGTATTTCAGGCTGGAGCACCTAACAATGCATTCCTGATATTCCTCACACCAGTACTACCACTTCATCCTTTTCTAGCCTCCAGCTGCTATCCCACTTAGGTTTACGATTATCCATCCATTGGTGAGAGACAAATGTTGGAAAGAATATGTGCTGCTGCTGGGGATCGAACCCATAACATCTCATGATTAAAAATTAGGAGTCTAATGCGCTACCGACTGAGCTATGACGGTGGCTCTTTTCAATTTGGACCAGTCTTAAATTTTGAAGCCTCCAAATGGTTGAATAAACCCACAAAAGCTTAGTTTGCATACCTTGATCTGTCATAGTGAAAACTATGACTAGCAAGCTTGACAAAAAAAGGCTTCTGTAAATCGATACACTTTGGAAATACTAATAAACAACTGAAAAGCTGAATAAGTAATTTCAAAGTTAGAATGCATGCTGTAAACTGGTGAAATTTCTTTATGTATGGGACAATATGACTCAACAAAGAGCGGTTTAATCTTGTTTAAAAATACCGCAGCGCATTTTGATGTACAATTACCATATATATCAAAACGAATGTGAGAAATGAAGGTGACAAACCCAGTTAAATCCAGACCAAGTGGTACTAGGTACTTTAAACTGTATTGCTTTAAGACAATATGTTTTAATGAAAAGTCACCATTGCAGCAGTTATTTGGTAAAAAATGTATACTGACAAAATTGTCCCCTTTGTGTGTGGTTTTCTTTTTTTATTTTTAACCCTTGTCATGCTTTATAAAATCTATTTTATGAATGCGTTAAAATCAAAGTGCTGAAGCAGTGAAAATTGATTTTGTTAACAACTCTAGTTTTAAACGACAGACAGGAGGTATTGACTAAGATCCGATTGCACTTTTGATGTAAGCTGTCCTTTGTCTATATCTCCTGCCATAACCGATATATTAAAAATGTTAAGCATGACAAGGGTTAAAAGTCTGTTAGCCAGCCTGGTAAGGCCTGTAAGCATCATACTGTCAATACATAGACAGTTTTACAGCTTGCAACCTTTCATACTGAAATATGTCATTATTTTGAGGGGTTAACCCAAGATCACCATTTAAGAAAATTTTAGACTCTCCCAAATTGAAAGAGGTTGCAGTCAACAATTTACAGTTGATCGAATTTTAACCCTTGTCATGCTGTATAAATTACCTGACTGAAATGCTGTCAAATGAAAGCACTGATAGAACTTGTTCAAAATTCAATATTTCTTTTAGAAATCAACTTCATAAACAACTCTAGCAGGAAACGTACAAGCAGGAGGTGTAGACTAAGATCAGCCTGCACATAAGTGCAGTCTGATCTTAGTCTACACCTCCTGCCAAAGCCGGAATATTCCGGGTTCAGCATGACAAGGGTAAAAAATCTTAATCTTTTGGGATTCTTTCTGCTTCATCTTCAATGTTTTCAAAAGCTCTTCTTCTTTGGGGCTCTTAACCCTTTCCTGGTTTTTGAAATTTTAGGCTGATCCAAATTGAAAGAGGATGCAGACGACAGTCAAAATTGGATGCAATTCCAAATAAAACCACCCTATGTGGTAGAAAACACTGTGGGAAAAGGAGAAATTGCTTATCATAAGCAATTTCTCCTTTTTCCACAATGTTTTCTCAAGTATAAAATCACAGTGACGTACAATCCCGGGTTTATCCAGGAAAGGGTTAAAGCGTCTTTGTGCAATGCAGGTTAATGCAAATATGTTGCAAGTGTGCATACTCATATATTCATTTAGTACAGTTTTGCACTTTTCCCTTTAAGGTTTGTCTCTCCCTGGACAATGCAGATCAAACAAGGGCATTAACCCATTCCCTCACAATCCAAGCTTTTTAGGCCACTCCAGAAAAGGCTTGGGAAAATATCGTAGACAATGAAGAAATTGCATGTAACAAGCATTATCTTGATTGTCCACAATGACTTCTACCTAAAAGACAAATTTTCTTCTGCAACTTCCTTCCATTTGGACCAGTCTAAAACTTTGATGTAGGAATCCATTAAATCTATAACAGCCACCAGCCAAAAACATTCATCCAGATTTGGTCATTGTTTCTAGAGACAAAATCTGCGATTCCAGCAGCAGAACGAAGGGAATAATGGTAATAACTTTACATTTCTTTCTAATTTCAGAATTAAAGTTGGCAGACACAGCATATAAATGAAATTTAGGAACTTCCAGGCCTACTCAATTACCAAGAAAACAAGAAATTTGAGATCTTCAACAAAAGAAGAGAAGGAAACAATAAGAAAAACGTCACCAGAAAGTTTCCACATGTGTCCTCCTGGTACATTGGACTTTCATGATATTGTACCATTCTGGTATTTATCAACTTTTTTAACCCTTTCCTGTACAAACACAGGTTTTTACGTTGCTGTAATTTTATACTTGAGAAAATATTGTGAAAAAAAAGAAATTGCTTGTAACAAGCAATTTCACCCTTTTCTACAGTATTTTTTACCACATACGATGGTTCCATTTCAAATTGTATCCAATATTCATTGTCGTCTGCAAACTCTTTGAATTTGGTCCAGTCTAAATTTTCAAAAAACAGGAAAGCCTTTCATGGTTAACCCTTTCCTGTTTTAAATATTTTTAGGCCTGTCCAAATTCAAAGGTTTTGCAGACAAAAATAAATAGTAGATTTAATTTTAAGAATAACCATTCAATAGGGTAGAAAATATTGTGGAAAATGCAGAAGTTGCTTGTAACAAGCAATTTCTTTTTTTTTTTTCAAAAAAACATAGGATGGTTACTTTTGGATTTGTACATACTTTATAATATTGTCTGCTAACCTTTCTATTTCAACAAGTCCAAAATTTTGATCAATAGTAAAGGGTTAACAAAACATAGGAGCATAAAGAATCTTGAAGAAATTTATCAAAGAAAGGGATTATGCAAGTTGTCAAACATTCATTCAGGAATGTATTAAATTGTTTAATTTAGAAACAAGTTACATGCCGATGTTTGGTCATTATCACGTTTTTATTTTGTGGGAAAGAGATGAAAATTGATTTTTTTGAAAGTAAATCCTTTCAACATAATCAGTGCATACAATCCCTGTTTATCTATTATTTCTAATAGATTGAAAGAATTGCAATGAGCCTTTAATACACTCCCTCACAATGACTCTTTTGACGCCCCCCCCCCCTCCCCCCCAAAAAGCTTTCAAAAACATTGTGGAAAATATGGAAATTGCTTGTTACAGGCAATTTCTTCACTATTCGCAATGTTTACTACACCAAAAGTAAAAACAAGAGGACCATGATGGTCCTAAATCGCTTCCCTGAGTATGATGGTTCGTGGCATAATGATATATACAAAATAGCAAAGCCCTCTGTCTAATTATTTCTGAGAAGATGTTAAAGGATTTACTCTTTTAATCTTAGGTATATTGATGATCCAACCATATAGCACTAATTTCCTGAATATAGTAATTCCTTGAAGTATGGATATCAATACATAGCTCTAGGCCTTATCATTTGGGAGAAGAAGGTTTTCAAAGATATCATTCTTTATTCTCATCTAAAATCAGGGATCACACATGAAGGAGCTAATTTTCAGAATACAGTAATTCTTTGAAGTATTTTGCTAGAGGGTCAATAGCTGATGATATATACCAAATTTCAATGCTCTAGGCCTTATGGTATGGGAGAAGAAGATTTTCAAAGATTTCCTTCTTTATTCCTTTGTAAAATCAGGGATTGCACAGAAAAGGGCTAATTTTCAGAATATGGTAATTCTTTGAAGTATTTTGGTAGAGGGTCAATAGATGATATGTATCAAATATCAAAGCTCTAGGCCTTATGGTTTTTGGAGAAGATTTTCAAAGATTTCCTTCTTTATTCCTTTATAAAAATCAGGGATTGCACAAAAAAAGGGCTAATTTCCAGAGTTCGAAGAAAAATTTCATAAATTTCGAAAATTTCATAAACTTTAGATTGTTGTCTGCAAACTCATTCAATTTGGATCAGTCTAACATTTCTTTGTCTGGTAATGGGTTAACTCATTTAACAGCTTTGATAACCACTCGGGTATTTAAAATATTCATTGCTTGTCTATAGAGCTGTATCTACATATAGAGCCAACAATGTAGTCTCAGATCACAACGTGTTGATGAATAGAAATGTCACTAAGGCTTAAATTACACCCCCCCCCCCCCTCAACCCATTACGAGACAACAAAATTTTAGACTGGCTGAAATTCAAAGAACTTGCAGTCGACGATTTCAAGTTGATGAAATTTACAAAATCTTTGTCTTTTGGGAGAGAAAACATTGATGAAAATGAAGAACTGCTTGTTAAAAGTAATTTGTTCATTTTCCACAAGGTTTTCGAAAGATTTTTACTTGAGGAGAGTAAAAAAGATCTGTTTTCTGTTGTTTGGTTTCATGTTTCAAAAGACAATTATAATCATTTGCCTACTCTAGCTGTAGTTCTGATATTTTTGCCGCTAATTGACAATATTGGCCCGAGTATGACATTTCCAAAAACATGAATTAAAGTCTCAGGTCAGCCTGTGGCTGTCGTCATAGCGCTAATTGTAAGCGCATCAGACTGTCAATCTGAAGGTCCCGGGTTCGATCCCCTACGGCGGCACTCATCCTTTCCGCCTATTTGTCTCCCACCAATGGGTTGATAGTCATAGACCTATGTAGGATAACAGCTGGAGGCTAGGAAAGGATGTAAAGGTAGTATTGGTGTGAAAAATACCAGGATTCCATTGTTAGGTGCTCCAGCCGCCACAATATCACTGAAAGATTGTTGAAAGCGGCGTAATTTCAAACAAACAAAAACAAAATCAGTTCAGCCTGTTTGCTCAGAACCCTTTAACCCATTCCCGAACAATGACGCTTTTAAATACCCCTCAATATAAAAACTTAGGAAAATATTGTGGAAAATTAAGAAATTGCTTGTTACAAGCAATTTCTTCATTATCCACAATGTTTTTTACCCCAAAATACAAAGATTTTAAATATTTCATGAACTTCAAATTGTCGTCTGCAAATTCTTTGAATTCAGACTGGTCTAGAATTTTATGGTGTGGGAATGGGTAGACCCATTCCCACACATGATGCTTTTGGACACCTATCAAGTAAAACAAATGGGAAAATGTTCTGTAAAATGAAGAAATTCTTGTTACAAGCAATTCCTTCATTTTCCTCAATTTTTTCTAACCAATTACTGGTCTGTTAAATTTTAGTCTGGTCCAAATGAAAGGAGCTGCAGACAACAATCTAAAGTTTGAGAAATTTTAGATTTTTCAATATCATGTTTTCCCAATCATTTTTCATTGAGGGGTGTCAAAAAGAGTCTTTTTTTGGAATGGGATAAATTGTTGTCTCCAACACCTTTGAATTTGGATAGTCTAATTTTTTGTCATCTGGTAATGGGCTAAAAGAAGAGTTGTGTTAGGAAAGGGTTAATCGATTAGAGAGGATTATCCATTTGAATCTCTGAGCTGACAAACATTAATGCAAGATTCAATAACTCACACATTTTTCATGTTATCACTGGCAGATTTAAGTACCTGTAGACATGTTATTTCAATGTTTTCGAAGCAGGTAATCATTTGTGAACAAGGCAACCAAATTCATTCAAAGGCATCAGGTGATAAATAGCAAAATGTCCTCAAAAAGTTTTTTTCAAAAGAATTTACATGTCTGAACTACCAAATAAATGTAGTTTGGTACATCGTAGAAAAACCCAACAATTTCTTAATTATCCACAATGTTTTCCAACCCAAGATACAATGATTTAAAGAATTTCATCACTTAAAAATTGTTGTCTTCAACTTCTTTATATGCAAATTTACATTATGCTGATGATAAGACTTTTCTTTTTCCCTATATATGCTTAAATATTACTGGTTGACTTAATGCAAATATCTTTTATAGAACACATTTTGAGAATCTAACAAAATTCTATAACAAGCATGAAAAAGGTGGTGTTTAGTTTATGACAAAGGAAGGTTAACCCTTGTCATGCTGAACCCAGAATATTCCGGTTTTGGCACATAAGTGCAGTCTGATCTTGACTACACCTCCTGCTTGTAATTTTCCTGCCAGAATCGTTTAAAAAATTGATTTCTAAAAGAAATATTGATTTTTGAACCCCAAGTTATATCAGCGCTTTCAGCCCTTTGATTTTACTGCATTTCAATTAGGTAATTTATACAGCATGACAAGGGTTAAATATCCTTTACCAAATTATCTCTTAAAAGGGAAATAACTCAATTTATAAACTGTTAAATAATATTTAAAGAGTTGTCCTTCTTAAGGTAATATTAAATGAGCGAAATTGCATCCTTTTGCCTAAAGAGATGTACAATCAAACACCTTACAAATACTCATTTTAAACCATTCCCATACAATATTTCTTTTTTTATAACCCTAAATAACAATGATAATAATGATAACAATGTAGAAAATTGTTACAATTGTTCTAATTTCTTCATTTTTTCACATTGTTTCCTTCCCAAAACACAGATATTTAAAAATATATCTTAGTCAAATTGTTGTCTGCAACATCTTTCAATTTGGACCGGTCTAAATTCATATTGTTCAGTCAAGGGTTTAGTTATTGAAAACCAAACCAAAATAACTATGAATTTTGTGAGTCATCCTTCTTTTCATTAAATTTATGAAATTAGAGCTTAAATCTTAACCCATTCCCACACGACAAAATTTTAGACCAGCCCAAATTTAAAGAAGCTGCAGACGACAATTTCAAGTTAATGAAATATTTAAAATCTTTGTCTTTTGGGGTAGAAAACATTGTGGATAATGAAGAAATTGCTTGTAACAAGCAATTTCTTAATTCTCCGAAATGTTTTCCAAAGCTTTCATACTGAGGGGCGTTTAAAAGCGTCACTTTGTGGAAATGGGTTAAAGTCTCAAATTCTTTTCTCAAGTTTTTTTTGCAGCTGATCCTGAGAAAGAGATTTTTCACAGACTTTCCTGGGTTTTGCAAAATTTACCACCTCTCAAAATTCAAAAGGTTTTGCAGACGAACTCGATTCAATTTGAAATAACCATTCAGTAGGGTAGAAAATATTGTTGAAAAAGAAGAAATTACTTGTTTCAAGCATTTATTTCTTTATCTACAAAGCTTTCTGAATTATAAAATCACAGGGAAATAAAACGCAGAGATTGAACAGGAAAAAGGAAATCAAAGTCTAAAGTAAACTCCGACTCAAGAAAAGCGATGTGGAAAACATTGTGTAAAACGGAGCAATTTCTTTGTTTTAGACAATGTTTTCTATCTAAAAAGTTGTAAATTCAATTTTGACCAGTCTAAAATTTCAAAACTCAGGAAAGAATTATTGTCTGACTAAAACCCTGCCAATAATGTGCTGTAATATATTATCGCATACCTGCTACCTTAGTTATCTCTTCTTTTTTATCGAAATAGATAATATTTTGTCACCATGAAATATGAGTCGATTTTTTGTCAATCTTTTGTCCAGCTCTGATAGGAGCGTCTCTCTCTTTGTCCCATTCTGCTACATTCATCACGTAACACGAGATACCGTAAATCAGATAAACTTTAATTGTCTATCAGGCGACTGTTTTTTTTTAAAGGAATTCTTCCTTAACCCATTCCCATACAATGACACTTTTTGACACCAAACCCTGGGAAAACAGTGTGAACAAGTTGTGTTTGTGAAACACTGCCCCCGAAACAGGACTAAAAGTTTGACCTTGGTATGTGACTTAGACCTTATCACATGACCTTGCCCTTGACATGAGGAGATGCGTATTATGGAGATGTATCATCATGCCAAATATGAGCATTGTATTTGAATAGGCTGGTAGTAATTGGCAATGTTAAGTTTTTGGTTAAGTTTTGCAGACAGACCAACAGACGGACACGGGTAAAACAATATGCCCCGATCTTTCGATGCGGGGGCATAAAAATGAAGAAATTGCGTACATCAAGCAATTTCTTCATTTTCCACTTTGTTTTCCACTTAGAAAATGGTAAAAATCTGAATTTATAAAGTTTGAATTGTCATCTAAAATTCCTTTGAATTTGGATCAGTGTAAAATTTTGCCGTCTGGGAATTTGGTTAACCAATTACCACACAACAAAATTTTGGTCTGGTCCAAATCGAAAGAGGTTGCAGACAAGATTTCAAATTGCTTTGAAAATTAAAACAAAGAGCAATATTGGATAGAAAACATTGAGAGAAAAGGGGAAATGGCTTGATACAAGCATAAGCAATTTCTCTGTTTCTTACAATGTTTTATGCAGGAATATGTGGGAATGGGTTAATATGCTTACAGACATATATGTTCCAGATCAAGTGTCTTATTTCTCTCACAAAATGCAAATTATTAAGTTCACATTCTCAAGTGGTTTTGTAACACCTTGTTACAATGCAGAATAGACTGCTGGTGCATTCATAAACACAGTTGGCGATGCATTATGATTGGTCAATATGTTAATTCAAAAGGCGGAGATATATTGAAAGAAGTGATATTGCCTTTTGAAAGAATCCCTCCCTCTTCATTATATTTCAGGTGTATCCAGTAACTTTAAAACCTTTACCCGCACAATCACTTGTATTCATCACAAACCAAAAAAGGAAGAATTTAATTGTAACATCTTTTTCTTTTCTCACAATATTTTATATCAAAGTGTATAAAATATGTCCTATAGGATACTAAGTGGTGACTTAGATGTTGTAAGTGCAGTTTTTTTACGCTGTAATTTACCCATGTTTAAGGTCTCTAACTAACCAATTTACTTTTTGTTGTTACAAGTAACTGGCCATAAATTTTAAAAAATAACCCTGTTTAACCCTTGTCATGCTGTTTCACCCAATGAGCATTCCTGTAAAATTTGGTAGAAATCCATCAATTGGGTTCTTAAAAGAAGATTTTTAAAGATTTCACCATGTAAAGAAATTAACCCCAACCATTAAAGCCATGTTTTTCATGCAATTAAAATTCTTTGAAGGAATCTGATAATGGATCACCCAATGATCATTCCTGTAAAATTTGGTTTCTGAGAAGAAGGTTTTTAAAGGTTTCACCTTTTACCGAAATTAGCCCACCCATGAAAGCCATGTTTTTCATCTGATCAAAATTCTTTGAAGGAATTGGATAAAAGGTCACCCAAGGATCATTTCTGTTAAAATTGGCTGAATTCTGTTCAGTACTTTCTGAGGAGAAGATTTTAAAGTAAAAGTTTACGAGTGGCCGTACGCACAGACGAACACAACACTATGACAATAGCTCGCTGGCTTTCAGCCAGTGGAGCTAAGAAGCAATCGCTTTAATGTCCACAATGTTTACTATTAAAGACAAAAATTTTCTAAATTCTGCCAACTTGAAGTAGTTGTCTACAAGTTCTGTCAATTTGGACCTGTCTAAAATTTTGCTGTCTGGGATAAGCAGTCCTTTAGTTGTTGCATCAAAATTTGTGACTGGTCCAAATTCAAAGAATTATATTTTGAATGATATTTTAAAAGTCTTTTCCTGTCTGCATACTTCTATGAAACAGGGTCAAAAACTTCATATTGGTTCTAGAACTTTTCTAGAACTTCAAGATCTTTAAACATAGGTATATTGAAGATCCCGTCATTCAAAGCTCATTTCCAGAGTACGGTAATTTTCTGAAGTATCTTGGTAGAGGGTTAAATGCATTGGAATACACTAATTCTATGTAAAATCAGGGATTGTACAGAGAAGGGCTTATTTTCAGAGTACGGTAATTCTGTGAAGCGTTTAAGTAGAGGGTCAATAGATGATGATTTATACCAAATATCAAATCTCTCGGCCTTGTGGTTTGGGAGAAGAAGATTTTTTAGCTCACCTGAACATGAAGTGGTCATGGTGAACTATTGTGATGGGGCTGTGTCCAGGGTCCGGCGTCCCTCGATCCCTCATCAACTTTTACCTTGTGTGCATTCTAGAGGTCACATTTTAGGCTCAAATGTCTTGAAACTTGGTCAGAATGTTTGTCTACATGATAGCTGGGACGAGTTCAAATGGATCATGTGGGGTCAAAAACTAGGTCACCAGGTCAAATCTTAGAAAAACTAAGTGTGCACTCTAGAGGTCTCATTTTTTGGCTCAAATGCCTTGAATTTTGGTCAGAATGTTTGTTTACATTATACCTATGACTAGACAAAAAATAGGTCATGTAGGGTCAAAAACTAGGTCACAAGGTCAAATCTTTGAAAAACCTTGTGTGCACTCTGGTGGTCACATTTTTGGCTCAAATGTCTTGAATCTATGTCAGAATGTTGGTCTACATGTTATCTTAAATGAGTTCAAAAATGGATCTTGCAGGGTCAAAAAATAGGTCACCAGGTCAAATCTAACAAAAACCTTGTGTGCATTCTAGCGGTCACATTTTGGCTCAAATATCTTGAACTGTGGTCAGAAAGTTGTTCAACATATCAAGTTCAAATTTGGCTCATGTGGCGTCAAAACTAGGTCACAAGTTCAAATCCTAGAAAAGCCCTATGTAACTCAAATGGTCACATTTTTGGCTCAAATAGGTCATGGGGGTACAAAACTAGGTCACCTGAGGTCAAATCTCAGAAAAACCTTGTGTGCACTCTGGTGGTCACATTTTTGGCTCAAATGCCTTCAAACTTGGTCAATATCTTTGTCTACATAACATCCCAGATGAGTTCAAAAATGGGGCCATGCAGGGTCAAAAACAAGGTCACCAGGTCAAATCTTAGAAAAACCTTGTGTGCATTCTAGAGGTCACATTTAGGGCTCAAATGTATTGAATAAAGTCAATGTTTGACTACATGATATCTTGAAGAAGTATGAAAATAGGTCATGTGGGGTACAAAACTAGGTCAACTGAGGTCAAATCTAAGAAAAACCTTGTGTGCACTCTAGAGGTCACAATTTCGGCCAAAATGCCTTCAAACTTGGTCAGAATGTTTGTCTACATAACATCTCAGATGTGTTTAAAAATGGGCCATGCAGGGTCAAAAGCTAGGTCACCAGGTCAAATCTTAGAAAAACCTTGTGTGCACTCTAGAGGTCACATTTGGGGCTCAAATGTATTAAATAAAGTCAGAATGTTTGACTACATGATACCTTGGAGGAGTTCAAAAAGGGGTCTTGTGGGGTCAAAAACTAGATCACAAGGTGAAATCTTAGAAAAACCTTGTGTTCACTGTAGAGGCCTTATTTTTGTGTCAAAGGTCTTTATATTTGTTCAGCATGTTTGTTTCCATGATTTCTTTCATATTTGATATTTGGTTAAATGGTTAATAAAGTAGGTCACTAGGTCAGATCTTATGATAACTATCCTTTCTATGAAGTCACTATACTTCTGGCATAGTTATCTTAAACATAATATGAATGTCTCTCTAATTTAATTTCTGAGACCAGACTTCAGTAACAAGTCTTGCTAGGACAAGATAAGGTCAGTTGTATACTTCTATAGTCATCGACTCAGGTGAGTGCTTTAGGGCCAATGGCCCTCTTGTTAATTTTTTTCATTTGACTGCCATGGCAACCAAAGTTATTCATGGATTTCAATTCTTTGCAGTGTTTTAATCTTCAATAATGGGATGTGACGGGTTTGATCCCCAGCGATAGCATTTAGGTTTTCAATTATCACCCATTGGTGAAAGACAAATGTCAGAAAGGATATGTGCCGCCGCCAGCGATCCTGTTGGAGATTGAAGAAATTGCTTGAAACAAGCAAATTTCTTCTTTTTCACTATGTTTTCCAATGTTTTTGAGGGGCATAAGAAGGAGGGATTGTGCTGGAATGGATTAAGTGGAGTTTTCTGCAGGGAGAGGGTGCAAAAATTAAGTCCAAAGAATCTGTGTCAGACTTAAGAATGAGAATATCTTTTTTAATTGCCTTTCGATGTAGCAGAATTGTAGAAGAAGCCCCAATAATGCAAGTTTTCTCACATTTACACAACTTTTATGGAGTTGTAAAATTAAAAATTTAATACCTCATATACTTTATTTCTAAATAATTTGGCATACTAGATGAAAAAAAAAAACATGAAATTTTTCATCTTTTGCTTTCTCAATTTTATACTTGCTTTTCCCTTACAATTTTGTCTGTCACTAAATTAAATTGGTTTTCTTAATTAACCTTTTACCAGACCAAATTTTTGAGACTGTTCAAAATTCAAAGAAGTTGTACCCACAGTTTTTGTTCATGAAATCCAAAAAGTCTTTATGGATAGAAATTATTATTGAGAAATTGCTTCAAACAGGCAATTTCTCCATCTATACACACTGTTTTCCAAATCGTTTTTCTGGAGGGAGGTAATGCTTGGGAATGAGTAATAATGGGTTAAAAAAAAGAACTACATGTCCTTGGAATATGATCTTGACCTTGACCAATAACCTTGAACTAAAAATACTAAAAACACTTAGTTTTAGAAATCATTTGATTTTTAAACCACAGATATGTAGCATTTTTGAAACTATGCATCTTGATTTCATTCTTCAGAACTCACACTTACCAATGATGGGTTTGTTTTCTTATTATTACCAATTTTTAATTGTATTTTCTCATGAAAATGAAACAATTATGTCATATACAGAGGAGGTTTTAAAAACCCCCAAACCCGACTATATTTGCCTGTGTAACTTGTGGCCATCATTTTTGTCACCAAAATTTCAGTTGAAATTGGCATATCTTAGACAGATAGACATATTGATTTATCAATACCTGCACAACTCAAACATAATAAAACTTCAAAGTGAAATGATATTCTGCTTTTAATTCGACGTTATATCTTTAAAGAAATACTTTGAAACTTGGAAAGAAGAATTACTGCAGAAATTGCATGTCCAACAGTACCGGTACTTTCCCTTTGGCCCATTACCAGGTGGCCATATTGTAGTCTGGTCCAAATTCGAAGGGGTTGCAGACGACAATTCAAACCTGATGAAATTTTGGATGTTTTCAACTTTCTGGGGAGAAAACATTGTTTTAAATGAAGAAATTGCTTGTTAAAAGCAATTTCTTCATTTTTACACAAGGTTTTTCCAGTCTTGAGGGGCATCCAAAATCGTCATTGTGTGGGAATGGGTTAAAAGGATAATGAAAGATAACTCATGTGCAGTATACAATTATTATTCTTTCCATCACAAACAATAAATACACAATGTCCTTATTATATAAAATCTGACAGAAAATATTGAGATTGTCTGTGTTAGTCAAAATATAATGCTGATAGCCTTTCCTCAGGGAGTCTGGCAGTTTCATAGAATAGCAAAATGTCAGACATGCACATGTATAAAAAATCCTACCGATCGTACAAAGGAACCTGAGGTTTGAATTAAAGCTTTTGATAGCTTGTTTGAAATTGGTTCAATTTATTTGTTCATTTCATTTTCTTTTTCGAAATTTAGGAAAAAAAGCATATATATTTTATTCAATGAAATTCAAAAAGTGTTGCTCACATGCAAATAAAAATGATCAGCAAATATAAAATGGCTAATTGTTATCCTATATCTGAATTGCTAACTTAGTAAGAATTGACCAATCAGTATAGACTTTACAGAATCTTGAGGGAAAAGTGTTGCTCCCTATGAAGCATCAAGGGATTGTAACTTGAAGACAATATGTCTATGTTTAATTTCCTGTATGATATTGAATGCTTTATTAGAACAAAATGACTGGACTAATCATCTCTTACAGGCATTATTTGACATAGTGTACTAAAACATTCAGTCTGGGAAGTTTCTCAATAATACAATCTGAAGCAAGAGCCAAAATATACTATCAGACAATAGGGATTTAACCATTCAACTCATTAATCCATTCCCACATAATCCCCATTCTTGATCCTCCAAAGAAAAAAAGCTTTGGAAAATGTTGTGGGAAATGAAGAAATTGCTTGTTACAAGCAATTTCTATATTATCCACAATATTTTCTGGCCCAAATGACAAAGATTTTAAAATTTCATCATTACGATGAAAATTTACGGTCTATGAAATTTTAGATTTTTTTTCAACTTTCCGGGAAGAAAACATTGTGTAAAATGAAGAAATTCTTCATTTTACACAATGTTCTGCCAAGTGTTTTTCCTGAGGGGCATCCAAAAGCGTTACTGTGTGGGAATGGGTTAAAAATTGTGGTCTGCTGCTTCTTCGAAATAAGGGCCGGTCTAAAATTTTGTCTTCTGGTAATGGATTAATTTATTATCTACTAGAAACAAAGTTTAGAAACTGAGTAGCCTGACCAGTGAAAGTATATTCTACTTCAAAAATTCATACATTGTCCCTTTTAGATAGATAGTATTGTTGGTAAAGTCTGATATCCTATCATGTGTCAAATATTATTCTAATATTTACATTATAGCTAGGTTTCATAATGTCTTTGAAGTAGGGAATCAAACTTTCACATCAATAGAATAATTTTCCAAGGATTGTCTTATTAACAGCACTGCTTTTGTAGCAAGCAATTTCTTCTTTCTTTACAATATTGTTTGCTTATTCAAGACTTTTTTTCCAATACAGTAGTGCACTTTGAAAAGTCACCTGCAACTACTCTAAATTTTGATAATTCTTAAATTGTGTTGTCTGGGAAATGTGTAGTTGCAGGATTGCCAATCAAAAAATTAATTTACTAACCAATCAAATCATTCAATTAGACAGGAAGTGATTTTTGAAGGCCAAAATTTTAGGAAGTATTTTTGTTAGTTTGCCAACTAGAATGTCATAGCCAAATTCATTCAAGTAGATGCAACAATAATAATGTTGCTTGCCAACGATCTGCATTTTACATTTTGCGACTATATTATATGTAACCCATTCCCACACAATGACACTTTCAAACGGCCCTCAATATACTAGCTTTGGAAAACATTGTGGAAAATGAAGAAATTGCTTGTTACAAGCAATATCTTCATTATTTCCACAATGTTTTTATTCCAATGGTACAAAAAATGCAAAATTTCATAAGCTTTGAATTGCCGTCTGCAACTCCTTCAATTTGGACCAGTCTAAAATCTTGCCATCTGGTAATGGATTAACAAAATAATGTCCTAATAATACCAGTCTAACTGCCATATGTCGGAGGTTGCTAGACATGGCCAGCAATTCCTTTAACCCATTCCCACACAACAAAATTTTAGACTGGTCCAAATTGAAAGAAGCTGCAGATGACAATTTGAAGTTGATGAAATCTGAATTTTTTTCATCTTTTTGGATAGAAAACATTGTGGATAATGAGAAATTGCTTGATACAAGCAATTTCTTCATTTTCCACAATGTTTTCCAAGGCTTTTTTCTTGGGATGCGTAAAAAGGTGGGATTGAGTGGGAATGGGTTAATCATTATAGCCTGTATTGCTTGAAAAAAGGTTGATAAAAAGGAATATTCAGCTTCCTACAGAGGCTTGTAGGAGTAGCAAAACAAGCATCTAAACAATTAAGATTACATCAGAAAGATCAAAGGATTTCTTCAGACAAGAAGACAAAAATTCGACTTGATTTAAACATCTATAAACATGATGTTAGTCTACATAATTAAAAGAAAACATCCATTAAATAGATTGACAAAATTAAGAAACATTAAAGTGGAAGTCAGGCTTAAAGAAATATCATCTCTAAACACAATAATTGTAGCCACACAACTTATCTTTAGACTGGTCCAGATTGAATGATTTTAGCAAATAAGAATTAAAATATGATAAAAAATTAAAAAAAACTAAGGGTCATATAGAGTAAAAAACATTACAGTGAAAGGAGAAATTGTTTGTCACAAGCCACCACGTTGTTACTGTAGTTTTTCTTAACCAACTAGACAATGAAAAATATTCAAAGATATTGTAGACAACAATCTTCATGCCCCTCAGGAAAAACATTGCTGAAAGAGGACAACTGCTAGAAACAATCAATTTTTAACCCATTCCAACTCAACAAAATTTAGACCGGTCCAAATTGAAAGGAGCTGCAGACGATATTTTCAAGTCGGTGGAATTTAAATTTTCTTTGACTTTTTGGATAGAAAACATTGTGGATAATGAAGAAATTGCTTGATACAAGCAATTTCTTCATTTTCAACAATGTTTTCCAAAGCTTTTTTCTTGAGGGGCGTAAAAAGGAGGGATTGAGTGGGAATGGGTTAAATGTCTTCTACCCAAATAGACTGAGATACTCAAAATTACATAAACATTGCAAGTGTCGTCTGCAACTTCTTTGAATAAGGACCAGTCTAAAATTTAGCAAAGTGGTAATGGGTTACTTTGTAATAAAGAACTTCTAGGAGTGTGAGAAAAGATTTATATATGGGGTTAATAAAGGCTTGTTTATTTTTTAAGACATGATAAAACATTAATGACAGACAATGGAAATAACACAAATCATGGATACATCATGAACTGTACTCTGTGGGATCTTCTGATAAAATTCTTTCATTCTTGATCAGGAAGTTTAAGCTTGCCTAAATTAACCTTCACCTGAACAAGCCTGGCTTTTTTATGCCCTTGAGACAAATGGTCACTTTTTTATACATTATAGCAAAAAGGGCAATAGGAAAATGATAGTCTTGAGTTCTCATTAATAGATAACATTAACCCATAACCAGACGTCAAAATTTAAGATTGATTGGGTTTAATGCCACTTTTAACAGAATTTCAGTCACATTGCCGCAGCTAGAGCACCTAACAATGGATTCCTGGTATTTCTCACACCAGTACTTCCACTACATCCTATCCTAGCCTCCAGTTGCTATGCCTATTAGGTTTACAATTATCCACCCATTGGTTTGAGACTGACATGTCTAATTTGAATGAAGTTGCAGACTTAAAGTCAGTTAATTTTTTCTATTTACTTTTCTTTTTTTATTGTCTTTTTGGTAGCAAACATTGTGGGAATTGAAGAAATTTCTTGTTACAAGCATTTCATCATTTTGCGCAATGTTTTCCAAACCCTACTGAGGGGCGTCAAAAAGCAATATTGTGTGGGAAGGGGTTTAGTCTACATTTTGTACGTCTTTTACTGGAAAGTAGCTTAAAGCCATTACCACACGGCAAAATTTTAGACTGGTCCAAATTGAAAGGGGTTGCAGACAACAGTTTAAAGTTTATGAAATTTCAGATTTTTTCAACTATCTGGGTAGAAAACATTGTGTAAAATGAAGAAATTGCTTGTTACAAGCAATGTTTTCATTTTGCACGATGTTTTCCCAAATGTTTTTCCTAAGGGGCGTCCAAAAGCGTCACTGTGTGGGTATGGTTAATGTCAAAGTACAAAGTAAGGGCCTAAGTGTGACCTGATGAAGATTTTTCTGGAAAAATATATTGAATATTATCATTTATGTAAAATAAAAGTATTTCTATCAAAGTAGGTCAAAGGTGAAGGTCACAAGACACTCAGTGATAAATTGGATTTCTGTGTGAGATATAATCCTGAATCATCAGATAATTCATTGAAAGCCTACAACATGGTTTCTGCATGGGATAAAAGTAAAAGGAGGTCTAGACAAAGATCAGGCTGCACATATTTCTAAATAATACCAACACAAAAATCAGTACTTTCTGTGCTTTTAGTGCATTGATTTTAACACAATTGTATAAAGGATTTTATTCAGTATGACAAGGGTTCACATTCATGGGGTACTTATTCAAGTGAGTCTTGACAGAAATGATCCAGTTACGAAAGATTCCTACGAACCTTAGAGTTTAACCCATTCCAGCAAGATAAATTCAAGACCACTTAAAATTCAAGGAAGTAGTAGAAATCCAAGGAAGTAGCAGAAATCAATGTTAAAATGATGAAATGATAATTCTACTGCCAGACTTTAAAATAGCTTTTGCAAAACTTTAACATGTTATCAATGTATGTATAAAATTTTATTAATTTTGAAATAATATAAATTTGTAGGAGGATTTCGTGACACAAAATTACTTTAATATGAGCCTTGTTTACAAATAGAGTTTAAATACAAGGAGAGATAATTCTCCTGCTGGGGGTAGGGGGCGGGGGATGGGAAAGGATTTCAAAACGCCTCTTGCAAAACCTTAATATGTTATCAATGTATGTATAAAAGTTTTATTACTTGTAGGAAAATTGTAGGAGTTCATTAGCCCATTCCGACACAATGACACTTTTAAACACCCCTCAATATAAAAGCTTTTTAAAACATTGTGGCAAATGAAGAAATTGCTTGTAACAAGCAATTTCTTCATTTTCCACAATGTTTTATACCCTGATAGACAAAAATTTTGAAGATTTCGACAACTTACAATTGTTCTCTGCACATTTTTTGGATTTGGACTGCTCTAAAATTTTATCGTGTGTGAATGGGTTAACACATTACTTGCATGAGCCTTATTTTCCTTATTTATGAAAAGTGTCTAATTTTAAGGTAGGATAATTCTTCAATTGAAATTGTGACTTCAAAATTGCATCTTGCATAACTTCTACATGTGATCAATATATTTGTAAGTTTTATTACTTTTGATGCAGAATTGTAAGAGAAGTTCTTGACACTAAACTTGAATTTTTACCTTTTATACAAAAAAGTGTATAAGTTCAAGGGGAGCTGGAGATAATTCTTCTGTTAGGGTGAGATAAGATTTCAAAATTGCATCTAGAAAATCTTCAACATGTGATCAATACCTGTATAAAGTTTGATTTGATTAATCAGCAAAATTGTAGGAGGATTTGGCAACAAAAAACACTTGAATTTTTGTACACAGACAGAACAAGACGGACATGCTGATTCCAGTATAGCCCTGTAAAACGATTGTTTTGAGGGGTATACAGATGTAGGCAACATCAAAATTTGACATTTGGTTTTTACTTTTGACCTTCACCTTAGAACTAGTATAAATCAAGCCCTGCACTTATGATGTCTTCAAGATATACAAGTGTGTGAAACGCTGTGAGAATCAGGCCATATAATCAAGAGATATTGCAATGTCAATACTTGACTTTTGCCTGTGACCTTGGCCTTTTCAAATTAGGAGCCTAATCGAAACCAAGCACACTTTCTCTCATAAAGATGTACAAGTGTGTAAATTATTATGTGGATTAGGATATATAAGAAAAATCAAAATTTGACTTTGACCTCATTCTGTTATCTTGACCTAAAAAAGGCATAGCATACTCTATCATCAAAATGAACAAATGACTAAAATAAAATCAACTGAATCTATAATCAAGAGAAAATTTTAGACTGATCTGAACTGAAAGAAACACAATTTCAAATTGATGAAATTTTCAAATCTTTGTCTTCTTGAGAAGAAAAAATTGTGGATTACAATGAAGAAATTGCTTGTTGCTAAATTTCTTTTAGGCTTAAAAAATTCAAGGGTTTATTTCTTAACCCCTTTCGACACTCTGAGGCTTTCTGAGGCCCCTCAAGAAGAGGGTTTTTGAAAACATTGTGGAATATGAAGAAATTGCTTGTAACAAGCATTTCCATAATGTTTTCTGCCCCCAATTATATACATAGATTTTCAAAATTTCATCAACTTGAATTTGTTGTCTGCAACTTATTTCAATTTGGACCTGTCTAGTAATTTTGTGTGGGAATGAGTTAAACAGTTCTGATGCTTTTAGGCCTCAAACTGTGTGATTAAGTTTTTAATTTCATATCTAAATGAAAACAAAACAATTTGTTTCGTATGATTACTGTAGATAACACTAATTTTCCATTTAGAAAAATGATCGTGAATTCAAGTTATAATGAACTCTTTTCTTTGTCAGTTCCTTGTCAATCAAGTCAGTTTTTTGTCAACAGCTAATTGTCAATCATATGAATATACAATGAACTCATTTGCATTCATATTTCACTGTAAACTTTTTTGAAATTCATTTCACAGTTGAATAGCAAATCTAACTGAAAATATGGCATGTTTTTGCCAAATAACTGAAAACCAAAATTTTAAGACTGGTCAAAATTAAAAGGAGTTGCAGACAACAATTTAAAGTTTGTGAAATTGTAGGGTTTTGGGGTTGTTTTAATTGTCTGGGAAGAAAACAAAGTGGAACATGAAGAAATTGCTTGTTGCAAGCAATTTCTTCATTTAACACTATGTTTTCCATATTGTTTTACTTAGCAGGTGTCAAAAAGCATCATTGTGTGGGAATGAGTTAGAAACAAAATTTTATTCCTTTGCTTAAATCTACTTTTATGTGGAATTTGTAAATTTTAGAATATTTTCAAGAATTTTCAGCAATTCCATTTACTTTCTTTTGTTTCAAATCCGTTTGAAGACAATTTGCAAGAAAAAGATACTATGTAGGATTGCATGATCAAGTCCAAAAGGTTGCATAAGTGCAAGTAATTTATCAATACAAATAGCATCACACAATAACTTTGATGACATCAATAAAAAAGAAAATTAAGATGGCATGTTGACAAGATTTGGATTAGAAAATCCTTTACGTTCCATACAAATTATATGATCAGAAAAGTTCCAAGTTCCCTTACATAATTAACCTATTTCCTCATAATCCAACTTCTTTATGACTACAAAAAACAAGAGGACCATGATGGTCCTAAATCGCTCACCTGTGGCATCTGCAAATTACAGTATTTTTTTGTATAAAAAGACACATCTTGAGCAAAATAAATAAAACAAATATAAGATTTTGGGCTTTGTACAAAACAATCCAGTAATGCTTTAAAATGAAAATGCATGCCTTTGGCTTCATAGTTTAATCGATTACCAAACTATCCCAGAATTTGTCACCCTAAGGGAAAAAGGTTTAAAAAAGTATTGTGAGAAAGCAAGCAATTTCTCCATTTCTATTTAAGAAGAATCCTTTCAATGCGATTTATGCAATTTTCAATCCCAGGAGCAGAGACATTTTTTATCCTAAGAGCATATTTTCCTGTAACATAGTACAAATTATTTAGTCATGCTACATACAAAATATGAATGCCCTTCATCTTATATTTCAGAAGGAGAAGACTTTTGAAGTTGCTCTAATTGGGTGTTTTCCAAAATTTTGAACCTCTGGGGCAGTGCCATGTTTTATCCCAGGGCTAAGATTTTAGCTAACATAGTAGAGAACCATCTGTTTATGCTATAAATCAAATATGAATGCCTTAGACTTTGTAGATTGGGAGGAGAAGAGTGTTGAACATGGTCTAATTGAGCATTTTTAGGAACTTGGGATACCCAGGGAAGGGGTGTTTTTTTTAAGCTACAGGCATAATTTTATCAAAATTGATAGATAACAGCCAGGCTATGCTACACTCAAAATATAAATGCCCTCCGCCTTAAAATGAAGAATTTTTCAACATACTCAAATATTGCGTTTTTCCAAATTTTTGGACCTCTAGTCAGGGCTGTTTTTGACCCTTGGATGAAAACTTTTTGTGATAAAGTACAAAACCATCTAGTTATGCTACATACCAAATATGAATATCCTAGACCTTATAGTTTAAGAGGAGAAGCCTTTTGAAATTGCTCTTATTAAGAATTTTTCCAAATTTGGGACCTCAGGGGCGGTGCCATTTTTGACCCCAGAGATTAAATATTTAAAAACTTGGTAGAGAACCATATGATTAAGCTCTTTACAAAATAAAAAGGCCTTTGGCCTTGTAGTCTATGAAAAAAACAACATCAAAGATTTACTAAAATTTCCAATTTTCATATGCAGCGGTTACAAGAGTTTTTGACAGAATTAAATTCTTTTAACAACTTTTGAAGAGCTTCACCCAATGAATATCCCTGCAAAGTTTCAGTTTAATTGGCCTTCTGGTTTAGGAGGAGAAGATTTTTAAAGATATTTAAAGAATTACTAAAGATTCCCATTTTCATATGCCACGGCAACCAGAGTTTTTGACGAAATTAAATTCTTTAAACAACTTTTAAAGAGCTTCACCCAATGAACATCCCTGCAAAGTTTCAGCTTGATTGGCCTTCTGATTTAGGAGGAGAAGATTTTTAAAGATATTTAAAGAAATACTAAAGATTCCCATTTTCAAATGCCGCGGCAACCAGAGTTTTTGACAGAATTAAATTCTTTTAACATCTTTTGAAGAACTTCACCCAAGGAACATCCCTGCAAAGTTTCAGCTTGATTGGCCTACTGGTTTAGGAGGAGAAGATTTTTAAAGAAATTGTGGATGGACAGATGGCCAGACGGACGGACGGACGACGGACAACGACCGATCACAATAGCTCACCTCGCACTTTGTGCTCAGGTGAGCTAAAAAGCAATTTCTTTGTTTCTTTCCTTGCTTGAAATTTTACCCTGCAAGTCAAAATATCAAACTCATTGAGTGCAGTTGGTTGATTATCCACTCACTAAGTGCAGTGAATAAATTGTCCTGCTCTTTCAGTCGTCATAGCACAGTCAGTAGCGCGCCAGATTCCAAATCTTCAATCATGGGATGTCATGAGTTCTATCCCCAGCAGCGGCACATATCCTTTCTGACATTTGTCTCTAACCAGTCGGTTGATCATCGTAAACCTAGTTGTGATAACAGCTGGAGGCTAGGAAAGGATGTAGTGGTAGTACTGGTGTGAGAAGTACCAGGAATTCATTGTTAGGTGCTCCAGCTCCCACAATATGACTGAAATACTGTTGAAAGTGGCGCTAAACCCCATTTAAATTAATCAATAATTCAGCTCATGAATAAACTGTCCTACTCATTTAGTCAAGTGAATAAATTGCCCTTATCAATCAATCAAGTGAATAAATTGTCCTAATCATTCAGTGCACAGGGTAGATTGTCATACTCATTCAGTGCACTGGGTAGATTGTTCTAGTCATTCAGTGCACAAGGTAGAGTGTCATACTCATTCAGTGCACTGGTCGGATTGTTCTTGTCATCCAGAGCACTGGCTAGATTGACCTACTCATTCAGTGCACTGGTTAGATTGACCTACTCATTCAGTGCACTGGGTAGATTGTTCTTCTCATTCAGTGCACTTGGTAGATTGTCCTACTCATTCAGTACACTGGGTAGAGTGTCATACTCATTCAGTGCACTGGGTAGATTGTTCTTGTCATCCAGAGCACTGGATAGATTGACCTACTCATTCAGTGCACTGGGTAGATTGTTCTTCTCATTCAGTGCGCAGGGTAGATTGTCATATTCAATCAGTGCATTTGGTAGATTGTCATAATCAATCAGTGCACTTGGAAGATTGTTCTAGTCATTCAGTGCACTTGGTAGATTGTTCTTGTCATCCAGAGCACTGGGTAGATTGACCTTCTCATTCGGTGCACTGGGTAGATTGTCATACTCATTCAGTGCACTTGGTAGATTGTCCTACTCATTCAGTGCACTTGGTAGATTGTTCTAGTCATTCAGTCCAGTTGGTAGATTGTTCTAGTCATTCAGTGCACTGGGTAGATTGTTATACTCATTCAGTGCACTGGGTAGATTGTCATACTCAATCAGTGCTTTGGGTAGAGTGTCCTTCTCAGTCAGTGCACAGGGTACATTGTTCTAGTCATTCAGTGCAGTAGGTGGTTTGACCAGCTCGTTCAGTGCAGAGGGTAGTTTTTCCTTGGGTGTTGCTTCAAGTCCAACCCAGGAATTTTTTCCTTGAGAAAGGCATTTCAAAGTATATAATCACTAAGGATACCTGATATAATAAATGCATTATTTCAGTTAAAATACCATATGTCTTCTCAGAAAACAGCTAGGCCTATTAAAGCCTTCAAGATAAGAGCAAAACCCATATTAGGAGTCTTATTTGGAGTGATTTCATTGAAAGGGAATATATAAAAAAAGATCAAAGGCTTCAAAAATGGACATAATTAGACAAATAAGATCATAATTAGAGACAAAAGATTCTGTGTCTTCTCTAATTTTATAATTATAGCCTCAAGTTTTATGATCTTTTCTAAATATGAGTTACACATTGCTTTTCATTGAGGTAGTTAACCCATTCCCACACAATGATGCTTTTTGACACCATTTGTGAAAAAAGACTTTGGAAAATATTCTAGAAAATGAAGAAATTGCTTGTGACAAACAATTTCTTTTTAGATTCCATCGACTAATATTTGACATCTGCAACTTCTTTAAATTTGGATCTGTCTAAAATTTTGTCATCTGGTAAAGGGTTAATTGTAATGACTCAAAAGAATTATGTACTGGCCAACAAAATTTAAAACTCTAAGGAAGATGCAGAAAGCTGTCAGTGGACGTACAGCAAACACTTAACCCATTTTCACACCAAAATATTTAAGACTGGTCCAAATTGAAAGAGACTGCAGACGACTATTTTTATCTCTGATGAAATTTAAAAATTCTTTGTCTTTTGGGTAGAAAACATTGTGGATGCTGAAGAACTGCTTGTAACAAGCAATTACTTCATTTTGCAGAATATTCTCCAAAGCCTTTTTTCTTGGAGGCGTCAAAAAGTGTCATCATCTAGAAATTGGTTAACCCATACTTCTTTCAATTTGGACCAGTTTAAAAATAGCTTGTATGGTAATGGGTTTAACATTTCATCAACAGTAAATTGTCATCTGCATCTTCTTTGAATTTGGACAAGTCTCATTTGTCATCTCTTTCTGGTTTACTAAGATACAAGGCTTTATCAACCCAATAACATGGAAAAATATTTAGACAGGTCCAAATAGAAAGAAGTTGCAGATGACAATTTGTAGTTGATGGAATTTTGAAACTTTTCAGGTAGAAAACATTGTTGATAATGTATGAATTCCTTGTAACAAGCAATTTCTTCATTTTCTACAATGTTTTCAAAAGTTTATTTCTTGCTTTTTATGTGGGAATGGGTTAAATCAAAGTATATGAAAAATGCTAACAAATACTGGTACAAAATAAGTAAAGGGAAATAGAAAAGGATTTGTTGTCTTCTTGAAATATTATCAAGCCCTCAATTATAGACAATAATTACCTCATGAAAATATAATACAAAACCAGCCAGTCAAGATTTAAACAATTTCCTGGATCAATTATCATCATAACATCCATATAAGCTTTGGGCTGATATATCGTCAGTGGTTTCCAAAACCTGGTAGCTTAAGCTTGAATAAATTTGTATATACAAGGTTTTTCTTTGCCCACTGTAGTTGATTGTGTAACAAATTTTGAAATCTCCAAAGAAGACTTTTAGTTGGATATTTTATAGACTGGTGCAACATTCCTTTGGTGGAAACTCAACATGACACCTTTATACATGTCTTAACCTTTGTCATGCTGAACCGAAACTATTCTTGCATTGAAAGAACTATAGAGAAAGATCAGCCTGCACAAATGCCATTAATGCTTAACCCATTTAACCTCAATGATGCTTTTAGATGCCGCTCAAGAAAATGCTGTGGAAAACATTGTGGAAAATGAAGAAATTGCTAGTTACAAGCAATTTCTTCATTATCCAAAATGTTTTCTACCCCAAAACTCTGAGGTGCTTAATATTCCCTCAACTAAATACTTTCATCTGCAGCTTCTTTCAATTTGGACCAGTCTAAGTTTTTGTCATCTGGGAATGGGTTAACTTATTTATAGAATTAATTTTGTCAATTTAATTGTTGAACCACAATTAGATCTTCCAGTGCTTTCAGTCTTTGATTTAATTTGAATACTAAAATAGGATTTTATTCGTCATGACAAGGACTAAAGTACCATAAACTGTTGTTTTTCACAAAAAGAGTCCTTTTTGCATGAAATCATAACTGGAAAAGCACAAAGTAAAATATTAATTGGTGTTTTTTTCTTTTGACCCATTCCCATACAGTGACCCTTTTGGACGCCCCTCAAGAAAAATAAACTTTGGACAGTATTGTATAAAATGAAGCAATTTTCTTCATTTTACACGATATTTTCTGCCTAGAAAGCTGAAAACTCTAACATTTCATAAACATTAAATTGTCGTCTGCATCTCCTTTCAATCTGAACCAGTCTAAAATTTTATTGTCTGGTAATGTTATTTTAGTCAAATATGCTTAAATTTCATGTTGGGCGATGATGCAGTATACAAGAGGCCCTCAGCAATATATTGACAACTAAATGGCATCATTCATCTTTCCTTGACCAGGAAGGTCAGCCATTGACAATTTTGCCACAACAGGGACCAACAAGGTCAAAAACATCAATTTGTTGGCTGAAAAAGCAATATTTAGTTGCTGCAATCCCTGTATTGATGAACACAGCCAAAAAGATATTTGAGCACAGCCAGAGAGACAAACAGATGGACAGGTATTATAAGACATACCAAAGCTCATACCCTCTCAAAGAAAAAAAATGAATTTCTAGACATTAGCCCATTTCCACATTATAATGCTTTTGAATGGCCCAAAGATTATAAGCAATTTGGGAAAAAATGTGTTAAATGAAGAAATTACTTGTAACAATTCAATTAATAAACTTAAAATTTCAATCTGGACCAGTCAGAAATTTTGTCGTCTGGTAATGGGTTTATTTACAGAAAGAAAAACATGTAAAAGTAGCAGGTTTCCGTCAAGATTGGACTTGAAATTGTGAACAAAGTTCACCCAATGGGTCAGAACTTGGTATAACCTGAGGGGTCATTTTGAAATTCAGTGGGTCAACGTACTTGGCCCCTTCTAGATTAAGCAATGCTAGTAATAGATTAAGAAATGAGTGCAAGCCTATACTTTTTGGTACTGGTGGATGTTTTGAAGCACTATTAACCAAATTCCACACTAGGATGCTTTTAGATGCCTCTCAAGAAAACATTGTCTTAAAAGAAGAAATTGCTTGTTATAAGCAATTTCTTTATCATCCACAATGTTTAACCCATTCCAACTCAATCCCTCCTTTTTACGCCCCACAAGAGAAAAGCTTTGGAAAACATTGTGGACAATGAAGAAATTGCTTGTAACAAGCAATTTCTTCATTATCCACAATGTTTTCTATCCCAAAAGACGAAAAAAAATAAAATTCCATCAACTTGAAATTGTCGTCTGCAGCTTCTTTCAATTTGGACTAGTCTTAAATTTTCTTGTGTTGGAATGGGTTAAAGGTAAAAAAATCCTAAATTTCATAAGCTTTAAATTGACGCCCGCAAATCTTTTCAATTTGGACCAGTCTAAAATTCTGCCACCTGGTAATGGGTTAAACAAATATCTTTTTCTAACACTTTGTTGGACACAATAGATCATTCATATCAAAGAAAGTACTCATAGGGCTTTTAGAATTTTACCAACGGCTTCATTTAAACATCTTCATTCCGACATGCTCATTAGAAGATGAAAGAAGGGGAGAAAATTATCGAGAAGCTGTTTAATAAATGGTAGCTGACATTCCAAGGTTAAAGAAGTGACAGGCGTTATTAAGACAATGTTAGCTAAACCAAAATGATTGATTACATTATGAAGAGCCTAGACAACTCTGGTAAAACTGAAAACGAAGAATTGGAATTTAGCAATGATACCAAGTGAGTACTTTCTTACACACAACCACTGATTTTAACCCATCACTAGATGGCAAAATTTTAGACTGGTCCAAATTAAACAAGAGGACCATGATGGTTCTAGATCACTCACCTGAACTGTCTGCTTTTAAAAAAAATGCAACTACAGACAAATAACTATTATAATCAGTTTCATGAAGATTGAGGCAAAACTGTGACTTCTATATTGTAAACAAAGAAATTGTCATTATGGCCCCTTTTCCTGTGTTATCCTATAGAACTTTCCCACAATCTATAAGGTTCATCTTTATGACCAATTTACATGACCATTAAGCCAAAATGATGACCTCTAGAGCGTTAACATAGAAATTGTCATTTAGGCCCCTTTTCCTGTGTTTTCCAAAAGTACCTTCCTATAATCAATAGGGTTCATCCTTGTGACTAAACAATTAATCTGGCCAATTTTCATGGAAATTGAGCCAAATTGTGGTCTCTAGAGTGAAATGAAGAAATTGTCATTAAGGCCCCTTTTCCTGTGTTTTCCAGAAGAACCTTCCCACAATCAATAGGGTTCATCCTTATAACCTATTGATTATTCCAGCCTAGTTTCATGAAGATTGAGCCTAAATTATGGCCTATAGACTGTAAACAAAGAAATTGTCATAAAGGCCCCTTTTCCTGTGTTTTTAATAGAACCTTTTTCCATTATCATAAGGTTCATCCTTATGACCTAACAATTATTCTGACCAACAATTATTCTGATTGTGGCCTCTAGAGTGTAAAAAAAAAATTGCCATTGAGGCCCCTTTTCCTGTGTTTTCCTATAGAATCCACCCATAATCCATTGGGTTCATCCTCATGAACTTACAATGATTCTGACCAAGTTTCATGAGGATTAAGCCATATTTGTTGCCTCAAGAGTGTAAACAAAGAAATTGTCATTAAGGCCCCTTTTCCTGTGTTTTCAAATAGAACACTCCCATAATCAATAGGGTTCATGCTCATGAACTTACAATTATTCAGACCAAGTTTCATGAAGATTAAGCCATATTTGTTGCCTCAAGAGTGTAAACAAAGAAATTGTCATTAAGGCCCCTTTTCCTGTGTTTTCAAATAGAACACTCCCATAATCAATAGGGTTCATGCTCATGAACTTACAATTATTCAGACCAAGTTTCATGAAGATTAAGCCATATTTGTTGCCTCAAGAGTGTAAACAAAGAAATTGTCATTAAGGCCCCTTTTCCTGTGTTTTCAAATAGAACACTCCCATAATCAATAGGGTTCATGCTCATGAACTTACAATTATTCAGACCAAGTTTCATGAAGATTGGGTTAAAACTGTGGCCTCTAGAGTGTAAACACTTCAATTGTTGATGCCGCACGCCACACAACAGACATTCAACGATCACAAAAGCTCACCATGAGCACTTTGTACTCGGGTGAGGTTAAAAGGTTGCAGATGATATTTCAAGCTGAGCTCAAACTTGAAAGTAAGTGTAATTTAGGGTAGAAAACATTCTTCAAAAAAGAGAAATAGCTTGATACAAGTAATTTCTTCTTTTCCAACAAACTTCTCCCTTGACAGTGTCATTGTGTAATGGGTTGAAAATTGTGTAAATTTCATTTCAAGAAGGTATTGTGAATTGCCGCCATCTTAGTGCAGTTGCTAGCACATAAGACTCCTAATCTTCAATAATGGGATGTCATGGGTTCGATCCCGACATTTGTCTCTCACAAAAGAATGGGTAATCATAAACCTAAGTGGGATAGCAACTGGAGGCTAGTAAAGGATGTAGGGGTAGTACTGGTGTGAAAAATACCAGGAATCCACTGTCAGGTGCTCCAAATGCCACGATATGACTGAAATACTGTTAAAAGTGGCGTTAAACCCCATTCAAGCAAGCAAACTTGTTACTCCTTAATCACGATGTCTTCATGTACGTATCAACACACACGTTGAAATACCTGACTGAAATTGCTGGTCAGTAGCCTACTGGACCTTGTTAACCCATTACCTGATGACAAAATTGTAGACTGGTTTAAATTGAAAGGAGTTGCAGATGACAATTTAAATTTAACCCTTTCCTGTTTAAACACGCGATTTTACGTCTTTGTTATTTTATACTTGAGAAAACATTGTGGGAAAAGAAGAAATTACTTGTAACAAGCAATTTCTTCTTTTCCCACAATATTTTCTAACACATAGGTTTGTTTCATTTTAGATGGATCCAATTTTAATTGTCGTCTGCAACCTCTGTAAATTTGGACTGGTCTAAACTAGAGCTGTCGCCCTCAAGGGCTGACGAGAATACCCCCACACCGCTAAAAAGGCTTTTCTATGAAGGAGTGGAATTTGAAGCTGTTGAATCACATGCAAGTCATGGTGGATGAACATTGCCAGCCCTCCACCTCTTTCTGATTTTGTGTTTGTTGCTAGAGTTGACTGATTAGGAAAGGTTGGTCAATATGACCCTATGTTAAAGAAAACTGTGTGAGGAGATGATGACACAAAATTATATCCACGAAAAGTCAATATGAGCCTATGTTAAAATTTTTGACCCCCGGAGGGCGGGGTCAAATTTGATCTCAGGAAATAAACCGTTCGATATTTTGTAAAGGTCAACAAGATGATGTTACTTACCAAATTTGGTAACTCCCCTTATGGTACCTAGTTTTGCAATTTTGAATTTTGACTACTCCCCCCCCCCATTAAAAAGTTCAAAATGGCATTACTCTGAAACTAACGACTGGATCAAGATGAAAATTGCAGGTGCACAACTTCATATGATAGGAAACAACCCTGATAAAATTTCAGCAAAATTGGTCAAAAAATGTGGGAGGAGAAGAGGACACAAAATTATGTCCATGGACGGACGGACAGACGGACGGACGGACAGACAACCTGATTCCAGTATACCCCCCCTATAACTTCGTTGTGGGGGGTATAAAAAAACCATAAAACGGGAAAGGGTTATTGAAATATTAGATTTTTCAACTTTCTGGATAGAAAACATTGTGTTAAATGAAGAAATTGCTTCATTTTACACAATATTTTCCAAATGCTTTTCTTGAGGGTCATACAAAAGTGTCAGTGTGTCGGAATGGGTTAAAGGCAGTAAATAGACTGAGATACTATTTGTTGGGGGGGGGGTGTTTTTTTGTCTCACCAAGTTAGGTCCAAACTGTCCCGGTTGTTTGGGAGAAGAATCATCTCATGATTTCACTTACTCTGATCAGCTCAGTCCTACCACACACTTGTTTTTCTCACAAATCAAAATTTCATAAATATATATGTAAAAAGTTGCCTAAAGAACATGTCTGCCAAGTTTGGTCCAAATTGGTCAGGTGGTTTAGGAGAATCATTTCATTATTTCCCTAAGTCTGATAAGCCCCCTGCCAAATCTCTGGGTTTTTTGGGGTTTTTTTTTGGCAAATCAAAATTGAAAAGGGTGACCCAAGGAACATTTCAGCCATGTTTTGTCCAAATTGTGGTTTAGGAGCAGAAGAATTTTAAAGAATAATTCTTTCGATTTCTCTGAACCTGTTACACCTGCATTTTTTGCTAAAAAAAATCTCACGAACAAATTTTGAAAAGGGTCACACATGGAACATTCCTGCCCAGTTTAGTGCAAATTGGCCAAATGGCTTTGAAGGATAAAATGTTTGAAGAAAATATTGACAACACACAATATCCACAGTATTTTGTTTCTAAAAAGTTAAAAAATCCAAAATGTCATTAACTAAACCATCTTAAATTTAGACCAGTCTGAATTTTGTTGTCTGGTAATGTGTTAATAGGTACAAGAGGTCCACATTTTTGGTCTATATGAATGACTATTGGTCGACTGATTTTTTGTTAGACCACTGAGACATCTGACAATTGGTCCAGCTTCAATTCAATGTAAATTTTGTTGTCTATTAACCCTTTCCCTCACAGTGACGCTTTTAAACGCCCATCAATATGAAAGCTTTTGAAAACAATTGTGGAAAATGAAGAAATTGCTTGTCTCAAGCAATTTCTTCATTATCCACAATGTTTTCTAACCAGAAAGATGAAAAATCTGAAATTTCATTAACTGTAAATTGTCGTCTGCAACATCTTTGAATTTGGACCATCCTAAATTTTCGTCTTGTGGGAATGGGTTAAGAGGCTAACTTTAGAAATCCCAATAAAAAATTGTGATACCCTGAAGAAATAGAGATAAAGATTATAAATGTTTGACTGTAGACATGGCTGCCCCTGCTTAAGTGCTTGTCACATGACCTTCACCTGTGACCTTGAACTTGGAAGTACCCAAAAGAACTTTGTGCATGACACCAGTACTCATTAAAAGGAACTATCCATCAATTGACGATATAATCTGGATATGAAATAGACACACACACAAACATACCACCCACCTACCCATGCACACACTCAAACACAGACAGATGTAACTCTATTATGCCTGTCACCATTTCATGGAGCCGGCATAAAAAAATGTAATTTTGAGCCATCTTGGATAATCAAACCTTTCCCGTTTTTTTTTGGGGGGGGGAATTTTAGACCTTTACAATTTTAAAAAATTTGCAAACAACAATTTTAAGTCTAATTCATCTGAAAAATGATCATTTAGTAGGGTAGAAAATATTGTGGAAAGGAAGAAATTGCTTATTACAGGCTATTTCTTCTTTTTCCACAATGTTTTCTCAAGTATTAAACCACAGTGAAGTAAAAAAACAGGGATTAAACAGGAAAGGATAAAACTTAAGACTAAGTTAAAGTCAGGTTATTATCATCTGAAGTATCATAAGGTATTCTTTAACTTACCTAATGTTGACAAAAAATGTTGAGGAAACAGCATATGAAAAGAGAAAGAAAGAAAATTTAGGTCATATAGTCATCATAACAAAACAGAAAGAACAGAACATATGTTTGCACATTATGTTCATCATCATAACAAACAACAAGGGCTGTCAGAAACCGATTATGCTCCCCGATTATAGCCCTGTCACAAAAGGTATAAAAGAAATAGGGAAAGAGTTCAGACAGACTGTCAGACACTAATACGGGTATATCCCAGACATGCTAAATTTTAACTTACATCCTTGATCTGTGACCTTGACCTTGGAGCTATCTGAAAATTTGTTTCAAATGGTACATCTACTTACACTACAGAATGATTGTGCAATGTTATTTCAAAATCAATCCATAATCTCAGGAGCTATGCTTGATGTTAATGTTAGACTTTGAGCTGTGACCTTTACCTTAGAACTATCTGATTTTTTTTTTCAAATTGCATATCTACTCGTCACTGAGAACAATTATTGTGATAAGTTATATTGAAATCCATCAATGATCAGTCCTGTAAAATTTGGTTGAAATAAATCAAAAAGTTTCTGAGAAGATTTTTAAAGGTTTTACCATATATGGAAAAGAGCCCTGCCCATTAAAGCCATGTTTTCATTCTAATCAAAATTCTTTGAGGGGATCTGATAAAGGGTCACGCAAGGATTATTTCTGTAAAATTTGGTTGAATTCTGTTCAGTACTTTCTGAGGAGAAGATTTTACAGTAAAAGTTTACAGACAGACGGATGCACACATGGACAACGCCATGACAATATCTTGCTGGCCTTCAGCCAGTGGAGATAAAAACCATGCAAGCTATAATTATGCTGTCCTCCTAACTTAATTTATCCACCAATGAAATTTCCAGTTGATGGTTAGGATACTTTCAGAGATAATGCCAACAAGAGAAGAATGAAAGTGAAATAACCCAAAATTGATGTCATATACAACCATTTCTTATCAATGAGATCTTCCCTACCAACGAAGTTCAAGTTGAACTTTATTCTATTTTCAGAAATACGCTTTGGTAAAAATTTAACCCATTCCCACTCAATGATGCTCCAAAAGACAAAGATTTTTCTAAAAATTCATTACCTGAAAATGTAGTCTGTAACTTCTATCAATTTGAACCAGTCTAAATCTTTGCCTTTGGGGTAGAAAATGTTGCAGATGCTTTTAACAAAATATTTGAAAATATTATTGAAAAAAAAAATGCTTTCTTAACCCTTGTCATGCTGTATAAATTAACCCATTTCCACACGATCAAATTTTAGACTGGTCCAAATTCAAAGAAGTAGCAGATGACATTTTTACTTTGGTGGAATCTTTAAAAGCTTACATTTTCCACAATGTTTTCCAAAAGGGCAATGTGTGGGAATGCGAAAACTTACTGAATTGCTGTGAAATCAAAGGGATGAAAGCACTGATAGAACTTATTCTTCAATAATCAAAATTTCTTTTTGAAAATTCGCACTTATGTGTAGGCTGATCTTGGTCTACATCTAGTGCCAAAACTGGAGTATTCTTGTTCAGCATGGCAAGGGTTAAATGGCTGACACCTCTACCACATTAAACAAGGGATGATATTTTAATCACAGTTTTTAACAGCAGGTAAACATAAATTCAAATACCTTCGACAGAGTCTAGTTTTGAAATCAATTGACTTAAACAGGCAGGGGGTACCCGCAATCCAAATATCTTCTTTTATAGCAGTTTAAAAGCAGCTTAAAGTGGACATACGACCCATCTGAAGACACTCTTGTAGTGCATCATTCAAATCTTGGGATTTAAACCTTTTTGTCTAGTCTTTGCTTTTCATCTTTTAACCCTTTCCTGTTTCTCGAAATTTTAGACTGGCCCAATTTGAAACATTTTGCAGACGACAATGAAAAGTGAGTGCAATTTGAAACAAAACCATTCTATGTGGTAGAAAATATTGTGATAAAAGAAGAAATTGCTTGTATCAAGCAATTTCTTCTTTTGTCACAATATTTTCTAAGTATAAAATTGCATAGATGTAAAAACCAGTGATTATTCAGGAAAGGGTTAACCCTTTACTGTATTGCGAAATTTTACATCTGTTCAAATTCATAGGTTTTGCAGATGCCAATTAAAATGTGATTTTATTTGAAATATAACCATTCAATAAGGTAGAAAATAATGTGGAAAAAGAAGAAATTACTTTTTCACAAGCAGTTTGATTTCTCCTTTTTCCACAATGTTTTCGCAAGTATAAAAGCACAAGGATGTAAAATCCAGGTATTGAACAGGAAAGTGTTAATCAAGTTAACCTTATTCTGCCATAGAAAAACATAACTTAACCCTTTCCTGTACAATTCTATGTCCCTATGATTTTATCATCCGGAAAACATTGTAGAAAGAGGAGAAATTGCTTGTAACAAGCAATTTTTGCTTTTCCCACAAAGTTTTCTACCACATAGGAAGGATTCAGTTGAAATTGCATTCATTTTTTCAAGAGTTTGTAACCTCTTTCAATTTGGACCAGTCTACAATTTCAAAAACGGGAAAGGGTTCATTCCTCCTATCCCATAATGTTTGTGAAGCTTTTATATCCAGGTTGAGTGTTTAGTGTACTTATACTTTGTCATGCTGAACCGGTAATGTTTCTGTTTTGGTATGGGTATAGACAAAAATTAACCTGCACATATGTGCAGTCTGATCTTAGTCTACACCTACTGCTTGTCCCTTTTAACCCTTTCCTATTCAAACCTTGGATTTTACTTTGCTGTGATTTTACTTGAGAAAATATTGTTGAAAAAGAAGAAATATCTTGTGATAAGCAATTTTGTAATATAATCTCGGCCTTTTCTCCTGTTTCTACAATGTTTCTTCTCAGTGATCGTATAGTGGATAAATTAACAATAACTCCAAACTTCTGTTTCTAACATACAATATTTATTTCTTCTAAACTACTCTGGGAGCATAAGCTCCAACAGTCATATACGTGATCTATCCCATTTCAAACTCCCGGCTCTCCCCCCGTCTTGCGCCTTTGCTTCCCTATTTATATGGGACCAAAATATTATGTCAACAAATCAAATATCTTGTTTCGCATCTTCCTCACAAAAATGTTAATTCAAGAAAGTATGGACAGCAGATGGGCGTGTTTATCTTCGACCAATCAACCTAATATTTAGTATTGATTTCATGGATTCGGACCGTGGCCACTCTACTAATTTCTTCATGAAAGAAATATCTGAGCTTCCACAATTGGCTCGAATCATGCATTATGTTACAATTTCTCCTTTGCCCACAATATTTTCTACCAGATAAGATGGTTCCATTTGAAATTACAACAAATTTTTAATGTGGTCTGCAGCCTCTTTCAAGTTGGACAAGTCTAAATTTTAAACCACAAGAAAAGTAGAAGCAAGAGTTCTTTATAAGCTAAATTTTCAAAAGAATTATTCATTCACAATGTTTGCATATTGGAACTGCCAGCCCTTTGATTTAAATACAATTCTGAAGAAGATTTTAGTCAGCATGACAAGGGTTAATCTTTGTCATGTTGAACCCAGATTACCGTATTTCACCTAATAAACGCGCCCTCCCTAATAGACGCGCTCCCCCCATTATTTACCGTTCAGGGGGACCTCAGAGCTATCCCCACCTACACCCGACCTTACCTGGATAATGGCGAATAAAAAGTCGGACTCAATGCTAACACCACGAAACTTTATTGATACTATTTCACAAAAAATCAGGATTTAATGTCCATCACTATCCGGATCTGTTGACGACTTGTCCTCGGACTCGCTATCGGCACTGGATTCACCCTCGGATATTTCAACATTATCCAAGACCTGAGGATAAATTGTTAATATTATCATTATTTCCTTTAAAAGAGAGGAATAACACCAAAGTCGTTTCATGCAGTTGTTTCAAGCAAAAACAAAAACGAAAGTACAGTTGGACCCGCATAACTTTGATCAAGGGAAGTAAACCGATAAATAGACTAGAACATCCAGGTAGTGCATTTCTAGACTGGAATCTTTACATGCAGCCTAAATAAAAATGAAATGCACGTGGTTAACACAGACTTAATTCACATGTCTTATCATATAAGTGTCTTCTATCTTATTACAGTTTCATGCCTTTATTATTAGCCCATTCGACCGTGCCAGCTTATCTGCGTTCGTTAGAGTCGGAAGATCACTGAACAAGTTAAAAAATGTCGTCTGCTTCAATCTCATTATAGATCTAGTGCAGCACAATTAACCCGAGATAATTACATCATACAATGACCCACGACGTAAATACTTTCCCAAATACCTCAATTAACGCAGACGTACGGCGACAATTACTAAATAATAGTTGATTGAAACCCGGCAACGACCGTGACAAACATCATACGGTAATTTTTTTCAAGGTTAAATTCGATGAACTAGATCTATACGTACCGCAACTGTTGTTTATATTCAGTTTTTTTATTTTTGTTAACAAAATGCTGATCGAAACCAAATACAAACTGATCTCACCTGTTCAGCTATCTCAATTTCGTCTTGACCAAACCCCTCAAACGGAACGTCATCATCGTCAGATTCGGAGTCAGCCTGGAACAGGTGATCTTCTGTACCGTCTAAAGCGGCAGAAATTCCACACTTCTTAAATGACTTCCGCACCATTTCTGGAGTAATGGTGGCCCAGGCTTCCTTAATCCATTGAAGCAGCAAAGGTTTAGAAGGTGGGCGACGATTACCCTGGCGGGTGAGATCGACCACTCCACTAAAAACCCACTCGTCATAAAGCTCCGACAGCTTAGCCTTGAATGGCTTGTTCCATGAGACGTCTGCTGGCTGCAGTTTACAGGTACAACCTCCCGGGATAACGGCCATGTCGGAGTTATACCTCGTCTTGACTAGAGACTTCACGGTAGGTGTTATATGAGCGCGGAACGCATCCCATACCAACAATCGACGTTGCATATTATTCACTCCGTAAAGCTTGGAAAGCCAGAATTTAATACTCTCTTCATTTGCCCATGACTTCTTTCCCGACCCGCACATGTAAATAATAACTCCTGCCGGAACTTCTTCTTTCTTTGGTGGTCTCACGCCAGGTAAGTGTACCAGGGGTGCCACCTTGGTCCCATCGCTGTAAGCAGCTAAAGTCACAGTTAGTTTCTCTTTCTCACGACCCGTTGAAATAACGCGGACCTCCGAGTCTCCTCTCGAGGCTAAAGTTGATTTCCCCGGCATCTCGAACCATACGGGGGTTTCATCCATATTCAGCATTTCCGAGTCCGCATAACCCCTGAGACGTCTCAAGCGTGTGACGAACCGTAGGAACTTGTCGACACGGTCATCGGTTATTTGAACGGCATGTTGTGCGATGTGGGTCGTTCGACGTAAAGAAATGCCGTGTCTTGAATTAAAGCGCTTATACCATCCGTTAGAGGCCTTAAAAGACTGGCTCCCATTTTCCCGATGCAACCGGAGGGCTTCGTGGCGTAGGGACTTTCCTGTTACTCGAACCCCTGTGGACCGGCGGTTTTCAAACCAGTTCATCAACGCGGCATCTATGTCGGGATACTTCAGTTTACGACCCCCGCCTGGCTTTCGCTTTTGAGAATTCGGTGCCTGCCCCAATTGATCTTTATCCTTGCACCATTCCTGGACCCGTTTGCGATGTACTTTAAATTCTTTCGCGGCGAAGTGCTTTCCCCTAGCTTCTGCCACGGCAACAACTTTTAATTTAAAAGCCGCCGAGTAAGAACGTTTCGGACCCATATTTTCTAAGATGTGATTTGAAATGATAAACCAAAAAACTTTTGACTTGTATTCTAATTTATATCTGAGAATATGTGTCACGAATTTATAACCAGAAAATCGTATCGAGAGCCGATTTAACTAGGATATACGTTGTTTTGTTACCGACGATAGGAAGGTCGTGTCAAAATTTTCGACGTCATTTATAATGTACCGGGTATCCTTGATCTAGTTCTACTGACATTTTTCGATCGATAATTACGTACGGGTTAGGAGGGCGCTACTATTAAGTACCGTATTTTTCTTAAAATACGAGAGTAATTGGAATTGAGAAAAATAGGTATGAAATAATAGCGCCCCAACAACGTTTTGCATCGCGCCCCGGCGCGTTTATTAGGAGAAATACGGTATTTCTGTTTAGGCATGGGCATAGATAAAGATAAGCATGCACATAAGTGCAGTTTCATCCTTGTCTGCACCACCTGCTTTTACCTTTGTATGTATTATGAGATAAGGGAGCAAATTTTTTGTTAAGTCACATTTGATCTGATTATCCAAATACCAAGCAACAAAATTTTAGACAAGTGAATATTCAGAGTTGCAGGTGCAACTCAAAGATATTGAAAATTAACTATCATATATCAATTTCTCCTTTTCTCACAATATCTTTTATACCTTAGAGGTGGAGTTGTGTGGTGATGGATTATGGTTGATATATTGGTTTGTTGTTTAACCCCTTACCTACAATGACACTTTTTATGCCCTCTAGGAATATTACATGCAATTTCTCCTTTTCTCACAATGTTTTCTACCCTTTACAATTTTAGTGCAATATAGAATGTTGACAACTCCTTCCAATTTAGACCAGTCTAAACTTTGTTGTCTGCATTAAATGGATCATTTTCATAGAACACGACAAGCGTAAGAGAAACTAAATAAGAGCACAGGACCATTGAAATTTGTAATTGAATGCACGCTGCAAACTCGCCATCCCACTGGCAGAGGTATGTTGACGCACAGTTCAATGTAAATAGGGTGATCTAATTTCAATCCACAAAAGGCAAATATCACTGCAAGAGATTGACAGCGATGAATAGCCAATTACAGAACCAGGTGTCATGTGAATATCTAATGTGTAAAAATTACAAACTCTCGAATCATTGGTAGCACAGTATGACTGTAAGCTTTTCGGTGAACAATTTTTGAGACAAAACCAGCTGCTCATATGCTCTACATGCTATACTAGAATTATTCATTTTTATTTTTAACCCATTCCCATGCAACAAAATTTCAGACTGGTCCAAATTGAAAGGAGAAGCAGATGAAAATTTAAAGTTTATGAAATGTTAGATTTTTCCAACTTTCTGGGTAGAAAACATTGTGTAAAATGAAGAAATTGCTTGTCACAAGCAATTTCTTCATTTTACACAATGTTTTCCAAATTGCTCTTCTTGAGGGGTGTCAAAAGGAGTCACTGTGTGGGAATTATAGGTTCAGGACTCACTGGTTGAGTAGCAAGAGTGTTTGACTTGTGATCAAGAGGTGTGTTCATGGGCAAGACACCCGTTCCCAATTAATGACACTTTTAGACACCTGAGAAAAAAATGCTTTGGAAACCATTGTGGAAAATGAAGAAATTACTTGTAACAAGTGATTTCTTCATTGTCCACATTGTATTCTAACCTAAAGTTAATAAAGTCCAAAATTTCATTAGCTTTAAATTTTCATCTGCGACTCCATTCAATTTGGACCAGTCTAAAATTTTCACATCAGGTAAAGAGTTAATGTCCTGAGTCCAAGCCTACTAAAGCCTGTCTCTTACAGAACACATGGGTTATACGGTTGGCCACCCCTGTAAACCGTACAAACAACCGAACCAACCGAGGCCTTATCCGGGTTTAACTCGGGCCATTCACGTGTATCAGTGAAAACCGTGTATGATTTTTAAAACTTAAAAAAAAAACTGGCATGGGTGCCATGTCCGTGTATGATCGTATTAGCGATCATACAAGACTGTGAGAGTACGAGTGAGACCGTATATACAACCACACATGAAGTCCACTCCACAAGTGAGCTCAACTGTGTCAATATCGTATATAAATCGTATGGAATCGTGTGAAACCGTTCCCAAGTCCTACATCCAAAACCTGGATTAACACTCGAATGTCACACGATCACCGTACGATTCACACGATTGTACACATGGTTTTATACGATCGCCATACTACCAATGCGGTTTCATACAATAGCCATACGACCAATACGGTTCAAGTACGAATTATACATGGTCAAGTACAACCAGACACTGTCTCTACATCTGTGCAAAGCTCATGTATCATCATACAGCACTTGAACAAAACAGAAAACACAACTACCTGCTGTCTCCTTGAAACAACAGGGTACTTGCTACATAATGCCTCCAAAGAAGAAGAAGGTCCCCAAAAGAATCCCTACCATGGAAGATTCTCCCAGTGAGAATACAAAAAGAGCCACCAAGGCCCTCAGACCACATCAACCTGTTGACCCTGTCGACCCTGATCAGCTGGAGGACCTGCTGGTACTACCTGACGAAATACCCACATATTCAGACTTGGATGCCAGCTGGATGGGCCCTCGAGGAACTGCCTCATGCCCTTTTGCCAAAATAATCTCAATGTCTATCACATATCATGATTTCTAATTCCCTTATTCTGTCATCTGCCATTTTTCTAACTTCTCTGTTGAAAGTTCGAAAATTTATGAAGCCAAGCCATAAAAACGAGTCAATTTATATCAAAACATACACAAATGTGTGATAATTCGAGCATAACTTGTACAAAAGTCGGTGGGACCGTATGTAAACCCTGTAAATGTCCAGTTAATCAAGTAAAAGTCATGTTAATCGTACTAGGCCGTAGCAGACCGTACTTGACCGTACTTAGAACAGTACAACAATCTTATGAAAATCATTTGCAAATAGTGTTCAAACCGTGACAAACCTTGCTTGACCGAGTATATCTGTGCTTTGTTCGTACATACCCGTGCTACGAGTCTAAATCGTACCAACTCATACCCAGGCACGGTTGGAGCTCAATACTCGTACCAGTCAACCCTTGTATAACCGAGTATACTGTATTGGAACAGTGTGCCCAACCGTTTCTGTGTGAGACAGGCTTAAGCTGTTAACTTTGGTCGCAATAAATTGAACCGATTCCAACACAATCTTGCTTCTTAATGCCTCTCAAGAAGCTTTGGAAAACATTGTGGAAAATTAAAAAACTGCTTGTTGCAAGCATTTTTTGTCATTTTAAATAATCTGATCTACCCAAAAAGATTTTTTTTAATTTTGAAAACTGTGGTCTGCAGCTTCTTCCAAATTGGATCAGAGTGAATTTTTGTCTTTTTTGGATGGGTTAAACCACCACCTCTCTCTCAGGGGTAGGAAAACATCTGGATTGAGTGTTAGGGGGCCACTCTATAAGCTTAACCCACATAATGACATTTTTGACGTCCCATAGAAAAAAGCATTTGAAAACATTGTGGAAAACAAAGAAATTGTTTATTACAAGCAATTTCGTCATTTTCCAAAATGTTTTCTAATCAAAATGACAAAGAGTCTTAAAATGACAATAACTACAAAATTGTTGTCTGCAAGGTTATCTAAAATTTTGTCATTTGTAATGTGTTAAAACTTTTATCACAATTAACCCTTGTCATGCTGTATAAATTGCCCTACAGAATTGCTCTCAAATCAAAGGTCTGAAAGCACTGATAGAACTTGTTGAAAAGTCAATATTTCTTTTAGAAATCAACCTCATAAACAACTCGGGTAATCAATGGAATTAACATTATTAAATGACAATAACAATTAATTGACACCTAACTTAATTAAAAAGAGAACATTAACAATGGCAATTGAACATTTATTTTTAACCTAACCGTAAACCTTAACTAGCAAAGTAAAACTTAACTTAACCCCTACCTTGAAATAGAAATATTGTCCTTATTTATTGCACATAATTGCTTTAACACTACACATTGTCCACGACTAATTATTCTTGCATTTCGGTGTATTTACATGTTCACGATGTTCGTCCGTCTCGTCCTCCTCATCATAAGTCTCGTCCTCCTCATAATAATCGTTCTCGTCCTCGCAATCGTCGTTCACGGTCTCGTGTCCATCATCGTCTCCGAGATGTAAACAGCTTCCACAGTCACTGGCATGTGGTTGCTCTACACGAACGACCACACAGTCATCGTCCTCCTCATCGGTTTCCGTGTTGACGAGGACGCAATCGTCGTCGTCATCGTCACTGGTAATATCCTTCAATTTAAAGTGGTCTAACACAGCGGCAGTCACTTGCACGGACAGGTGTCCAATATACCTGTCCGGCATCTGGTTATAATTATTGTCACGTATTACACGCTCAATTATTTCTGATACTTTGTGAAAGTGTTCCATGTTTTCGTAAGCCATCTTTAAAATTTCCAATTTTCGGTGTTCGTCTAAATAGGATGAAGATTAAAGCACAAGTGAGAGATATTCTAATTTTCTGGATATATAGGTAAGTTATCAAAGTTTATCAAAGTAACCCCTGAAGTAAGACTTTATGATTCTTTGTTAAATTAAATTGATGAACAAACAGTAATATTACAGCCATCTTCTATATGTGGAACAAACAAATGATCAACAACCAAACAAGAATAACTTATATTTGCCAATGTCTGGTAATCTGGCTGGTGCGAAAAATGGCTAGTCTAGCCGATATGTTTAACCCTTTCCTGTTTAAACCCTGGTTTTTATGTCCCCATGAGTTTATACTTGAGAAAACATTGTGGGAAAAGAAGAAATTACTTGTAACAAGCAATTTCTTCTTTACCCACTATATTTTCTAACCTGAAGGTTGGTTACTTTTCAAATTGAATCTGCATTTTCTTTCAAATTGTAGCAGTCTAAAATTTCGAGAAACAGGAAAGGGTTAATGGTAAATAAACACAGCAATAGGTATCACATTTGATAAATGCAGACATTTGCCACATGAGTCAGTCATGATGAGGACCGTCCTCAAACTGGTGATTGGGGGTGTTATATGCAACTAATAATCGATAATTACTTTAATTTTGGCACTTTTACTATAACTTTACAGAATCAACCCCCCCTACCAGAATTCGCTGCCAAATATTTATGTATTTCCTTTCTCAAATTCGACATCTTGAAAGTATGCAGGACAGACTTTGAAAATCCTGTACAGTAATCGATCCAATGGTTTCTGAGAAGAAGATTTTCAAAGCTTTCACCGTATATAAAAATTAGCGCCGCCAATTAAAGCCATGTTTTCTGTCCTATAAAAAGTCTTTGAAGGAATCTGATAAAGGGTCAGCCAAGGATCAAACCTTTGAAATTTGGTTGAAATCAATTAATTGGTTTCTGAGAAGAAGATTTCACGATATTTTTCATCCAATCAAAATTCTTTGAATGAATTCAATAAAAGGGTCACCCAAGGATCATATCTGTGAAATTTTGTTGAATTCTGCTCAACACTTTCTCAGGAGAAGATTTTTAATGTAAAAGTTTACGGACAGTTGCACAGACAGAAGCACTACAGACATAACACTATGACAATAGCTCGCTGGCTTTTAGCCAGTGAAGCTAAAACTGGTCAAACCCCCCTTCCCCCATTTCTTTTCCCACGATATTTTCTCAAGTATAAAATCAATTCTGGTTTTAAAAGGACAAAAAGGTGGTACAGATTAGGATTAGATGATGCATATGCACAGGCTGATCTTTGTCTATGCCTCCTGCCAAAAAAGGAATATTCCAGCATGACAAGGTTTAAGCTAGTATTCAGTTTTTTTCTCCCCTTTCTATGACTATTCAAAGTATTCTATAAACTTTATTTATTGCAACATGTTCAGTAAAGGGATAGAACAAATGATAAATAAACACAAATGATAAAAGATGAAAAAAAAAGAAACAACAATTTCAGTGCAATCTGTGTGTTTAAGTGATTAAAAAGTGATTAATTTGACAGGTTAATGTAAGTTGGTTCAGAATTTATCCTTCTGTATACTCATTAAGATTTGTTAAATTAGCATCACTAGAGCTATCCTCAAGAAAATTGAAAATTAAACATATTAATGTTTCTTATCTGACCGATATGGAGACTCGTATATAAATACTACCTCAAAGACACTTGAAAACACCTTTTACCCATTCCAACACAGCAAAATTTTAGACTGGTCCAAATTGAAAGAAGCTGCAGACGACAATTTCAAGTTGATGGAATTTTGAATTTTTTCGTCTTTTTGGATAGAAAACATTGTGGATAATGAAGAAATTGCTTGATCCAAGCAATTTCTACATTTTCCACAATGTATTCCAAAGCTTTTTCGTTGAGGGGCGTAAAAAGGAGGGATTGAGTTGGAATGGGTCAACAGAAAACTCCCTTTGGTTGCACAACGCATAAATTTTCAAAATTCATGAATATTTGGTTCAATTCAAATGTTTATTGAAAAATAAATTATTATGGGCCTAGTTCTATCATCAGAAGACAAACTTTTGATTAGTTCAAATTTGATTCGAAGAAGTACATCATTTGTATGATTGTTTGTTTGAATGGGGTTGAATGCCACTTTTAACAGTATTTCAGTCATATCGTGGCTGTTGAGGCACCTAGTCATGGGTTGCTGGCTCGTCTCACTTAGGTCTACAATTATCCACCCATTGGTGGGAGACAAATGACACAAAGGATATGTGCTGCAATGGAGGATCTAACCCTGGAACACATAATTGAGTGTTTGATGCCCAACCAACCTCATAAGAAGTTTGGACCAAGATTTTGAGCTTTAGGGCAGTAAACACAAATCTTTCATACAATTACACCACAAATAGGGTATTAACTATCAAAGTCCATAGGTCCGACTTCAATCATTCAAACTTCAAATTTCTTACTTCATATATATAAAATTTGAAGTAAGAAGTTTGAAGTGGTACTAAATGTAGTATTTTCTTCTTTTTCTCCAAATATTGAATAAACTTAGTGATTCATTTTTTAAAAAGTGAAATCTAAGCAATTTTATCGTTTTTTAATTTCATGAATGTTTGCTAATGAAGATAAAAGTCTCATGCAGCGCCTGGAGTGAGTTTCAATAATGGCTCTTAAGGGAGTATCAAATATACACAGTCTATTAATCTAGAAATTAATTAAATCCTTGACTTATTAAATCGAATTCCTCCACATACGGGATTTTTGAAAACAGAAGGAACATCTATATGAAAATACTAGTATTCATCTTCTTGTTTCACAGCATCAAGAACAATCCTGCATTGTTCATATAAATAATAGACAATTGATTTATTGATTGAATAAGGTTCAACACCACTTTTAACAGCATATTACGGCGGCTGGAGCACCTAACAATGAATTCCTGGTATTTCTCACACCAGTACTTCCACTACATTCTTTCTAAGCCTCCAGCTGCTATCCCACTTAGGTTAACGATTATCAACCCATTGACAAGAGACAAATGTCCGAAAGGATACTTGCCACCAACGGGGATCAAATCCATGACATCCTATGATTGAACATTGGGAGACTGCGCTATGATGGCGGCCCAAAGAAGACAAACTGTTGGTACATAGAACAATTTAAAGATAAATACCACAATGAAAAGAACAATTCTCATGCATGATGCAATATTCTCTCTATGAAAGCAGACCTTTTATTTGATAGAATTATGATGTTGCTGATTTAAAGATATCCTGTTTGAAAGATATCTCTTGTCTAATGGTAGATGGCATGTGTGATAGAAGATATCCTATAAGAGAGAAAAAGCAACAAGTGTTATGAGATTTCCTATGTGATAGAAGATTTCAAGTGTGATAGAATACCTCCTGTGTAATATGAGACCTGCATGATAGAATACTTCCTGTGTGATATAAGACACCTCCTGTGTAATATAAGACCTGTGTAATAGAATACCTCTTGTGTAATATAGGACCTGCATGATAGAACACCGGTGTAATATAAGACCTGAGTGATAGAATACCAGCTGTGTAATACAAGGCCTGCATGATAGAATACTTCATGTGTGATATAAGACACCTCCTGTGTAATATAAGACCTGTGTAATAGAATACCTCTTGTGTAATATAGGACCTGGATGATAGAACACTAGTGTAATATAGGACCTGGATGATAGATTTGTTTGTTTGAATGGGGTTTTACGCCGCTTTCAACACTCTTTCAGTTATATCGCGGCGGCTGGAGCACCTAACAATGGAATCCTGGTATTTCTCACACCAGTACTACCATTACATCCTTTCCTAGCCCCCAGCTGCTATCCCACAGAGGTCTACGATTATCGACCCATTGGTGAGAGACAAATAGTCGGAAAGAATGAGTGCCGCCGTCAGGGATCGAACCCGGGACCTCGAGATTGACTGGATGATAGAACACCGGTGTAATATTAGACCTGCATGATAGAACACCTGTGTAATATAAGATCTGTGTGATAGAATACCACCTGCCTAATACAAGACCTGTGTAATAGAATACCTTCTGTGTAATATAGGACCTGCATGATAGAACACTGGTGTAATATAGGACCTGCATGATAGAATACCTCTTGTGTAATATGAGACATGTGTGATAGATTACCTCCTGTACAATGATGGAAAACTTAATAACCCTGTGATTGAAGGTTCATCATGCATAAGCATCCCGTTTTATTTTGCTGACCACATTATCCTAACTACAGCATATTCAAACATTGCAAGAAAAAAGAGAAATCAAATTCCCCTTTACTCAGAATATTTCTTCTGTGAAATATGGCTTATTTTCCAATTAAAACACAATTCCAATATTTGCCTGCAAACTCTTAATTTTAACCAGTCCTAGATTTTCTTGTGTGGTAATTGGTTTACTCTTACTCTTGGTTTGCTGAATAAAATCTTCCCTTTAACCACTTTAAAATCAAAGGACTGTACTGAATGCTCTGACCATTGGACAATACTTCTTTTGAAAACCATCTTTATAAATAAAAACTCTCCTTTAAAAGAGACAGTCAGGTAGTGTAGACCAAGATCAGACTGCATATTATAAGCAGGATGATCTTTGTTTATGCATCCTATCAGAACAGGAAATTGCCATCACAAGGGTTAAAAGAAAACAGAACTTTTACATGGTTCATTTTGAGCGTGGTGGAACCAAATGACAGTTGAAAGTAGATGTTATTATCATCTTTCTCCTGGTTTATAAAATCCATATCGACAAGTAAAGGTTATTGCTCCTTTTCCCACATTAATTGCTTCTTTTTACACACTTTTTGTCATTTTATGTGCCTCCTTCTAACAAGCAATTTTACCTTGTGTTGTTGTTTATTAGAATTATTATTTTATTTTCAATATCATACTCATGATACAAAATATCTGGGATTGATTGTTTGTGGAAACGTTAATGAAAAGTCACATCCCTTGGTACCACAAATATGTGACATTTGTGAATATCTAAAACATCCATGTACAATATTGTCTAAACATTATGCAGGATCATTGGCCTTAATTTACATAGAATGTCTAATTAACTTTGACATCAAATACCTTTTGAATCCTATGATTGACCAGGTTTAAGCCACTACCACAGAGTAAAATTTTAGACCAGTCCAAGTTGAAAGGAGTTGCTTACAATAATTTAAAGTTTATGAAATGTTAGATTTTTCAACTCTCTGGGTACAAAACATTGTGTAAAATGAAGAAATTGCTTGTCACAAGCAATTTCTTCATTTTACCCAGTGTTTTCCCACTCGCTTTTTTTTAGGGACGTCAAAAGGCATCACTGTGTGGGAATGGGTTAAAAGAATGTACAAGTAACTGTTGTCATGTTCAATGAATTCTTTTTCAAAATTGCAAAATTGTTTTACCTTGGATATGAAAATGTGTTTTTCTATTTATACCATTTTCATGATTTATCTTGAAATGAAAAATACTGACAATAATAACTGAAAACGTTGTAGTGTGTCGTAATAACATCATGGTAAAGTCTAACAAATATGAACTGAGGTTATTCAATACTTTTAAATGATCAGCCTTATGCAGGCTGCTGAATTCATTCCCAGCTGACAAAAAATAAAGACTGGTCCAAATTCAAAGATGTTGCAGACGACATACTTTAGATGATAAAATTCACTAACTTTTTTACTGTTTGGGTAGAAAACATTGTGGATAATGGAGAAATTGCTTGAAACGAATTATTTCTTTATTTTATAAATGTTTTTTCTTGGGGCATCAGAAAGTGTCATTGAGTGGGAATGGGTTAATGAGGTAGTACCTCTAGTACTAGGCTTACGGTTCTGAATACACAAATCCACATGACCAGCAGTTTGACAAAGATTTGAACAAGATGACTATTCAAAGATTATGAAATTTTGGATATTTTCAACTTTCTGGGTAGAACACATCATGGAAAATGAAGAAATTGCTTGTTTCAAGAAACTTCTTCATTTTACACAATGTTTTCCCAATTGCTTTTCTTAAGGGGCATCCAAAAGCGTCAATGTGTGGGAATGAATTAACAAATGAGCTACACATTGACTTGGTCAGGCTCTTTGTAAGCTATGGATTGCTCATCTTGTATAAGCCTGTCTCCTAAACTGTCTTAGTTTGTGCATTTGAAAGAGACTAATGCATTACATTTCATTCCTTGAAATTACCTCCCTTACATCTCACAAACTGATCTGCAAAATAGAGCCTTGACAACTAGAGAATGGAGGCTTTTTAACTTAGTTGTAAAAATCTAAGGAACATGTATCAGTTTAAAAAGGAGCCAGTCTAATCTCATAATTATCCATTGTTCTTTTTTTTGTTTTGTTTGTTTGTTTGAATGGTGTTTATCACCACTTTTAACCCTTGTCATGCTAGATAATGAAAAAAAAATCCGGATCTCTTTCTTGAAGGCCAAACTGGGATTATGTGTGAATGGATTCAACATGTAGTTTTGGTTGATATTATCTTAACAACTCCATCAACATGTTTTCTACTTTATGAAGGTTTATAACACCATTAAATTGTACCAAAGTGAATTTATTTACAATTGACAATTATTCATGAACATGAAAACTGAATACCTTCATCTCATAAACATTTACTGTTTTATGAGGAAGAGCTGTAAAATCAAAACACCCAAAAACGTCCAATCTTAGTCATTTTTGGTTCATCTCCATTAACCCATTACCAGTCCTCAAAATTTTAGACTGGTCCTAACTGACTATCACTGCAATCTTTGTCCAAGAAAAAAATTGTCAATGGAATAAAGCCTTTTTCAGTACAGAGCCATAACTAGGTAAATGGAACATAACAAAAATAAAATATACAAATGTTTACTTGATACTAAAAATATTTAAGATTGACCAATGCAGTCAATCTTGTTCAAGTGACCATGTCTATTAACCCTTTCCTGTTTTGGGAAATTTTAGACTAGTCCAAATTGAACGAGGTTGCAAACGACAATGACAACTGGATGCCATTTGAAATGAAACAAGCATATGTGGTAGAAAATATTGTGGAAAAAGGAGAAATTGCTTGTTACATGCAATTTCTCCTTTTTCCACAATGTTTTCTCAAGTATAAAATCACACGAACGTAAAATCCCGCTCTTGAACGCGAAAGGGTTAAGCCACCACTTCCACTAAGCCACCATAATTGAAATTCCCATTTATAAAACAAAATCTTTAAAGAAGTGAAAGCTTTTTTATATATATACAAAATAATTTCCACTCAGTGACTCAGTGACGCTTTTAGACGCACCAAGAAAAAAAATCTTTGCAAAACAATGTGGAAAATGAAGAAATTGCTTGTGATAAGCAATTTCTTCATTTTCCACAATGTTTTCTTTCCAAAAAGACGAAAAAATTTAAGATTTCATAAATTTTAAATTGTCATCTGCAACTTCTTTCAATTTGGACCAGTCTAAAATTCCATCGTGTGGGAATGGGTTAACCTGTGCTTTTAAGCTACCACTGTTTTGGTCGTCCCTTTAAGTGCTTGCTTTCTACAAGATTTACTGTATATTGACACAATATCATTTTCAATAATGTTGGTGATTTGTGGCTCCCTTAAACCCATTCCAACACAATCCCTCCTTTTTACACCCCTCAAGAAAAAAACTTTGAAAAACATTGTGGACATAGAAGAAATTGCATGTTTCAAGCAATTTTTTCAATGTCCACATTGTTTCTATCCCAAAATCATAGAATCAAAAGATTCTCTTCATTGATTCTATGTATCAATGAGCAAGTATGTGCTTTGCCTGAATCTGATGTTATTCATACATAAAAAATAAGGAATTATACAAGGTTGGATTTCTGAACAAGCCTTATTAGTTGAAGAATTGATGTCTAACAACATCACTAATTAACCGTGAATTTCAATTTAGTCTCCTTCCTTTTTTTTAAATAAATTTCTCAAAACATCTTGAACAATTATTTTCCTCTCTCAATTTCTGATTTTGTTGCAAAATGCACCCTAGAAAATTTCATGGAATCTGGTATTCAATTTCGTTGCACTACCAGCTTGAAATGTTCAATAAAACAATGTCAGATTTTATTGCAACATCAAATACAAATCTGAATGGAATCATTTTCAAATTTTGATATAATCTGCATGGATTAAACTTCAAATATTGTTGCAATACCAGCTAAAAATATGCACAAAATTGAATTCATATTTAATTGCAATTCCAACTAGAAAATTTGCATGGAATTGCATGGAATTTATAACCCTATACTATTTTTTCAAATTCTTTAACTGGTCCTATCTCAAAGGGGTAGCGTACAGCGTTAAGTGTCAGTATGATTAAAAAAGTAACCTTCTTTGTGGTAGAAAATATTGTGGTTAACCAATTACCAGACGGCAAAATTTTAGACTGGTCCAAATTGAAAGAGATGCAGACGACAGTTTGAAGTTGGTGAAAGTTTAGATTTTTTCAACTTTCTGGGTAGAAAACATTGTGAAAAAATGAAGAAATTGCTTGTTACAAGCAATTTCTTCATTTTACACAAAGTTTTTCCAATTATTTTTATTGAGAGGCGTTCAAAGGCGTCACTGTGTGGGAATGGGTTAAAGAATAAATTGATTGTTAGATGCAGTTTCTTTGTTGTCCACAATGTTTTCTCAAGTACAGTAACACAGGAATGTAAAAATCAGGGACTGTAAATGAAAGGGTTATTATCAAATTATTTTACACCACCAATTAGAAATCTTCATGTTATCAATTCAAAATGTTGCTGAAAAACCAACTAGAAATCTGCATGGAAAAAATATAAATTATCAAATTTTGCACTGCAATACCAACTAGAAATCTGAATGGAATCATTATCATTTTTTGTTGCAATATCAAATAGATATCTGCATGGAATAAATTTCATTATTTGTTGCAATATCAAATAGATATCTGCATGGAATAAATTTAATATTTTGTTCAAATACCAATTAAAATTGGGCATGGAATCAAATTAAAAATGTGTTACTCTAACAAACAGGAATCTGTGTGGAATTGATTCCATTTTTTAAATTAATAAAGTCCCTTTGTATATAACAAAGAATGTTTAACCCTTTCCTGCAAAATTTTAAACCTGTGCAAATCCAAAGGTTTTGCAGACGAAAATCTAAAGTGGATTTTATTTGAAAAATAACCATACAGAAGGGTAGGAAATATTGTGGAAAAAGAAGAAATTGCTTGTCACAAGCAATTTCTTCTTTTTCTATGATGTTTTCTCTATTATAAAATTGCAGGGACATAAAAACCAGGGACTGAACAGGAAAGAGTCACATTTAGACCAAAAAAATAAAGTGAATGATTCTCAATCTCATGATATATGGCAGATAATGGTGTTTGAATAGTTTGTAAATTTAAAAAATAAGTGCAAATCATTATACGGTCTTAAACTCTCCTTTACACAAAAAGTTTTCCATCTTATATGGCAATTATTTTCCTTTTAAACACACCCTAAATCGTTGTAATCAACTTATTTAAAACATAACCAGTCTATAACTTGGTGGAGAGTTAAGTCCTAAAGGTCATCAATGTCTTTCAAATTTAAAGGCTACTTTATGGGAGGATAAATAGATGCTAGGGTCAAAGGTCAGATGATGAACGATCAGATATCTGTAAATATGGTCACCAAGTAACCAATTATTGTAAAGCAGACTGATTTGGTTTCAAATTTATTTGAATTTTAACCAAATCTGCATTTCATTTACACATGAAAAATTTCCAGCAAAGATTTTTACATTGATGTTACACCTAAGGTAAGAATTATTTTCCATCTTAATAAATTCAGACTCAGTAACGCCCTTAGCTGGTAATGGGTTAACAAACGGGATGATACCAAGCGATAGATCTGATAAAATAGTTGTTGTTGTCTTCCTGGTTGATAAACATCAGCCTATTGTGTCTCGGGTAACAAACACCTACTGCAAAAACAATACCTAATGATCACTTATTGTAGTGTAGTCATAATACCAAACATTAACCCATTACCAGACGGCAAAATTTAGACTGGTCCATATTGAAAGGAGTTGCAGATGACAATTCTAAGTTTATGAAAATTTTGATTATTTTTTAACTTTCTGGGTAGAAAACATTGTAGAAAATGAAGAAATTGCTTGTAACAAGCAATTTCATCATTTTCCACAATGTTTTCAAAAGCTTTTGGTTGTTTGGGCGTGTAAAAGCGTCAATGAGTGGGAATGGGTTAAGCTTTAATGACAATATGCTTCAACTATTTCCCTCATTACCACTGCCAAAGCCAGGCAAACGGTTTATTCAAATTTATTTTAGTTTGATTATAACGAAAGATTCAAGCATATGGAGTCATTCTCAGACGCTCACAATCCAGATAATTTCATGTCCCTGAAAGAGATGCAGTGACCCACAGCTCCCCAATTTTACAGCTGGGTAGTCTGAGGCTGGCAATTAAGTGTCTTGCCCATGAACACACCCCTGTGACGGTGAGCTCAAACATGTGACCTTCAGATCATGAGTCAAGCACCTATATCATTGTGTAATTGCATCATTTACCTATTTTAGACTGGTACAAATTGAAAGAAGTTGCAGATGATAAATTCAACTTTTTCTGGAATTTTGAAAAACTTAGTTTTAAAGGGTGGTAAAGATTTTGGGAAATGAATTGCTTGTTATTAGTAATTCCTTCATTTTGCACAATGTTTTCCGCAGCTTTTTGCTTCAGGGTCGTCATAAAGAAGAATCGTGTGGGTAATGGGTTAAGCCATTCCCACACAAAGGCGCTTTTTGACGCCCCTCAAGAAAAACAAATGGGAAAACATTGTGTGAATGAAGTAATTTTAATTGTCATCTGCAACTTCTTTCAATTTCTACTAGTCTAAAATTTTGCCATCTGGTATTGGTTAAGGAACCGAATTGTGATGCACAGAGAGATAGAGGGCCTATATTGACTCATTCAGCTATATCCCTCTTTTTCACACCCCTCAAAAAAAGCTTTGGAAAACAATTAGGTAAATGAAGAAATTGCTATATATACAAGCAATTTCTTCCTTATCCACAATGCTTTCTACTATGAAAAAAAGAGATTTTTAGAATTTCATATAGTAAAATTTGTTGTCTGCAACTTCATTGAATTTGAACACATCTACAATTTTGTCATCTGTTAATGGGTTAAAACTTCAGTAGACAATCAGCATCTATTCTAAATCAACTAAAAGGCTATCCAGACTACTTTGAAATTCTGCTTTCCGCATACATGTTAACCCTTGTCATGCTGAACCCGGAATATTTCGGGTTTTGCAGGAGGTGAAGATCAGGATCAGCCTGCACATAAGTGCAGTCTGATCTTGGTCTACACCTCCTGCTTGTACTTTCCCTGCCAGAGTCGTTTATGAAATTGATTTCTAAAAGAAATATTTATTTTTGAACAACAACTTCTGTCAGTGCTTTCAGCTCTTTGATTTTACTCGAAGGTGATTTATACAGCATGACAAGGGTTAACTGATTCCCTCACAATGACGCTCTTAGACACCCCACAAGAACAAACTATCGGAAAAACAGTGTGGAAAAACAGTTGGGGAAACATTTTGTAAAAATGAAGAAATTGCTTGTTTCAAGCAATTTCTTCATTTTACACAATGATTTCTGCCATGAAAGATGAAAAAATCTAGTCCAATCCAAAATGTTGTTGTCTGGTAAAGGGTTAAATGATTCCTACACATTCCAGCTGTTTTACCCAACCTCTACCCTCGAAAAAAACTCTGTAAAACTAAAAATTGTTGTGTGCATTAATTTCTTTCAGTTTGAACCAGACAAAATATTCAATCCATTCCCACACAGTGACACTTTTGTATGCCCCTCAAAAAAACAATTTGGAAAAAATTATGTAAAATGAAGAAATTGCTTGTAACAAGCAAATTCTTCATTTTACATATTTTTTAAAATCTAAATAGTTATAAATAGCAACAATTTCATAAACTTTAAGTAATCATCTGCATTTATTTCAATTTGGACCAGTCTAAAATTTTGTCATGAAGGCATGGATTAAATTACTAGAAAACGTCACAACTCTGGCTAATATAATAAAAAGAATCTTCCCCACCCACACAATACGTCCCTTGACCATGCCTATAGAATTACTGATGTTAATGATATATTTGACAAAGACTCGTACATAAAACATTGTATTGTCTTCATTTCAACTAAATGAGATGGTCAAATTGGCTTTTTGAGGGTAAATTTACAGCTTAACCATTGACATGCTGAACCTGGAATATTCTTGCTTTAGCAGGAGGTATAAACTAAGATCAGCCTGCACATATGTCAGCTCTTTGATCCTGATGCAAATCTGTTGTGGATTCAAAATGCAGCATGACAAGGGTTATCACATTACTATAAGACAAAATTTTAGACTCGCGCAAACTGAAAGAAATTGCAGACGAGGTTTCAAATTCCACTGAAATTGGAAAAAAAACATTAGTGAGAAAAGGAGACATTGCTTTTTATAATCAATTTTAACCTTTTTCTAAAACGTTTTCCATGATCACATTTCATTGGGGTAATAGAAAACATCATTGTGAGATAATGGGTTAAATTATGATGACTTACATGATCAATTAAAATTTTAAACCTTGTCATGCTGTATAAACTACTGTAGATTCAAAGGGCTGAAAGCACTGATAGAACTTACTGTTCAAAAATCAATATTTCTTTTAGAAATCAACTTCATAAACAACTATGACAGGAAAAGTACAAGCAGGAGGTGTAGGCCAAGATCAGACTGCACTTATGTGCAGGCTGATCTTGGTCTACACCTCCTGCCAAAACCGGAATATTCCGGGTTCAGCATGACAAAAGTTAAATACTCAGATTATATCAATGTACAACTGTAAAAATATTTCAGTTAAGATTTCTGATTAATGCATTATAGTTGCCTTTAAAGTATTAACAAGAACCATGTTGGACATGCCCATCCCCGGCCGTAAAAGCTTGATAGTAAACTGAAGCCAGTTAGATTTAGACTTCTTGTGCACTGCATTTCTTCTCAATGAGTTTGATAATAGCTATTATACTTTCAGAGATATGCTCAGGACAAAATCTAAGTCTTTAAAACAACAAAGGGCAGTAACTCAAAAATTGTGCAAGCAAGAGTTGTGGTTATTGTGCACTGCACTTCACCTCAATGAGATCTGTCTGCCTATGAAGTTTCAAGTTAATAGCTATTATACTTTCAGAGATATGCCCCAGACAAAATCTTAGTCTTTAAAACACCAAAGGGCAATAACTCCAAAATTATGCAAGCAAAAGTTGTGGTTCTTGTGCACTGTACTTCTCCTCAATGAGATCTATCGACATTTGAAGTTTCAAGTTGATAGCAATTATACTTCCAGAGATATGCTCCAGACAAGTTTAGTGACAGAAGGACGGAATGACAGAATGACAAATTGACGGATAGAGACCATTACTATATCCCCTTCGCCGATACAGCGGGGGATAATAAGATTTGTCCAAGATTTGTCAAGTTTTGATTAAATGACCTACTTTTTTACACCCAAGCATCAATACTCAAACTTGATCTAGACACTACAAAGATAAATAAACAATAATAATTTTGTTGGTCTGGCTACCAGATTCTTCTTTCTTAGGCTATGCATGGATGAAAAATTAAATCCCTTGTCTCTAAAAAGGTATTGTTGTTTTAAGCAAGAGCTTGTTGTAATTATTCAAAATTGATACAAAACAACATTGTTTCAAATGTTGCTCACAAAATCCAAGAATTATGTGGGCCTGTTAATTCTGCATTCAATCTAATTCTCTTTATTAATCAAGGCACTGTGCTTGTATAAATACCAGTATCTCTTTATGTTCCCTTATTTTCCAGGACTAAATTCAACATGATTAAACAGTTACCTGAATACAACATTTTAGAATAGTCCAAATCGGAAGAAATTGCAGATAATAATTCAAAAGGGTATTTAAACCATTACCACATGGCAAAATTTTAGATTTGTCCAAATTGGAAGAAGTTGCAGACAATTAAAAATCTATGAAATTTTAGGTTTATTCAATTTTCAGGGTAGAAAGCATTGCGTAAAATGAAGAAACTGCTTGCAACAAGCAAATTCTTAATTTTACATAATGCTTACCCAATTGCTGTTCTGAAGGGGCATCAACTAGCATCATTGTGTCGGAAAGGTTAAAGTTGAAAATAAAAGCCATATTTGGTAGATATTTGGTAGATAACATTATGAGAGCATTTTCTCCTTTGAAAAGTTTCATTCATGCAATTCTTTTGGGTATAAAAGTTTGGATTGTGTGGTAATTGGTAAGGTTGCAGCTATAGTGCAACTCCTAATCACAGGTCCAAGGTTCAAGGTCCAAGCCTGACCAAGGCAAATATCCTTTTAGATGTATGTCTCCAATCATTGGGTTGATGATCGTATACCTAAGTGGAATGAGCAGCTGGAGGCTAGGAAAGGATTCTGTAGTAGTGCTGGAATCTATGGTTAAGTGCACCAGCCGTAGCGATATGACTGAAATACTGTTTAATGTGGCGTTAAACCACATTCAATCTATTAAATAATGAGTAAAATAACAGTTTCTCCTTAACCCATTCCCACACAATGACGCTTTTTTGACAATCTCATAAAAAATGGGAAAATGTTTTCTGCCTAGAAATATCAATAAAATCTAAAACTTCTTAAACTTTATGTTGTTATTTATAACTTCTTTCAATAAGGACCAGTTTAATATTTATAGACAAGCAATGCTTAATTCATTTACTTTTGGAAATGTTTAAGTTCTTAAATAATATGGGTTAACAAAAGATTAAAGAAGATTATATCAGGGAGTGATTGATTGATCAGTGGTATGGTACAGAGCCACATTGTATTACCTGAGTCACCATAATTTTAGACTAGTCCAAATTAAAAGAAGTTGCTGATGACAATACTTACTTACGATTATTTCAACAAGAAATCTCACTGAGTATACTGCTGCATGCACTACCATAACTACAGTAAAAATGAAATTCTCCCTCAATGGAATAAATTTTGTAGACACCATGTATAGAACACCTAGCTGCATCTCCACATCAAGCATTAAAAAGATACCACTGTAAACCAGAACACAGGGAGGAGATAACATGAAGATCTAAACTTGGTAAGCACCATGGACGCCCCTAGTTGAGCATTCAAACAATGTTTAAAGTCAATACTTTTAACAGTTGCCAAGAGAAATATGATGAAAATACAGTCAAATTTCAGTGGAACACGTTGGGGACTGGCTAATTTGTTCAAGATTTTGGAAGTTCGATTGATCCGAAATCAGATGAGGCAATATCATTTGTCCGAGGTAGGTAGTGTCCGAAAATATGGTCACTTATTTGCTAGCCCTTTTTTGAATTTCATAGAATCCAACTTATGTAAAAATATTTTCAAACCATAACATGAGAAATTTTCCGACGTTTTTTATATGAAATAATAAAATTTGACAATATTAATTGCACTAAACAAGCATAATAGGTTCGCTTCGTTTTTAAATGATCGCGGTTACGTACGCAGTTTCTTTTGCAAATTTCAGTTCTTTAACATAAAGCATTAAACATACTACACCTATTTTGTCAACATGTTATTTTATCTATATCTGAAAAGGGGCAGAATACATTCCAAGCACAACAAGTGCCATAAAGTTTCTGATTTAGAGTATCGGCAGCCGTTGATAGTTGTGGTCCTCGGAATAGAATAACTTCATCATCAGACTCCCAAGATCTTTGGGAATTGGTACGTAAAAATTCTCCAATGAACTAACCCTCTTAGATTTTTTGTTGATGAATATGCAAACAACCAATTACCAAGTATTTTTATTCCTAAATGATAGAAAAAATGTATTTTTCATGGAACAGGTTATTATTATACATGATGCATCGTTTGACAATTAGGTGTCATAAACAGATTAACATGTCAAATGTGTGAAAATTCATTAAACATAGCAGCTTATGATTGTCAATCAACCCTTTGTTCGACTGTTCCAGATGATATATATATCGATTTGTGGATCGGGACTTTGAAAAGAGTTCGAAAGTTTCGACGTTCGATTGTACGAGTGTTCCGAGGTCAAACACTATGAATAATAAATACTTTTTGCAGGGACCAAGTTTCTTGTTCGAAATTTCCATTGTGTTTGAGAATTCCCGTGTTCGAGTAAATGAAGTTTGAACGTATATGACTATACCAGGCAATGTCTGAGAATAAAGTTGTAGAACAGGAAGTAGTGAAGTTGCTGACCTAAAGTTGGTAAGCTCCATGTAGGACTGAACCTCCACATCAAATTTAAAGTTATGAATAGCCGCTTGGAAAAATTGAACAAAATTTGACCACTATACTGGGCATTGTCTGATAATTATCTAAGTCCTAAAACAGTAAGTGGATAAATTATGGACCTTAATTTTCTGAAGTGCAATGAAGTTTCAAGTTGATGCAATGAATGGTAGCTGAGGAAAACGCAACTAGACATACCAGTATACCAGGCAATGTCCAAGAAAAGTTGTAAAACAGGAAGTGGTTAACTTGCAACCCAAAAATTGGTAAGTTGATAAACCTCAACACAAAATTTCAAGTCAATGCTATGAATAGTTGCTGAGAAATATATACAACATATACAACTATACAATCAATGTCCGAATATAAACAAAGTCGTAAAACAGGAAGTAATTAATTGTCAAGCCTCTTAAAAATCGGTAAGTGTCCTGGCAGACCCCTAGATGAGCCTCCACATCAAGTTTCAAGCTATGAATAATAGTTGCTTAGAAAAGTGTGATGAAAATATACCACTATACCAGTCAATGTCCAAATATAAACAAAGTTGTGAAAACAGAAGGTAGATAACTTAAGGACCTAAATTCTGTAAGGGCCATGTACAACCCATAATATGAACCTCCACAACAAATCTTAAGTCAATGCTATGAACAATGCAACAAAAATATTTGTTACAGTCAGACTGACAAGGGTAAACTATTGTACCCCCCCCCTTCTTCAAAGTTTGGTGTAAATATCTCTTACTCCTACATAAAAAAAACAATGTGGAAAACGCAGAAATTGCAAATTCTTCATTTTCTACAAAGATTTCCTTATTTTTTTCTTGAGAGGCATCAAAATCCAGGATTGTTTGGGAATGGGTTAGCTGAAAGTTTTTGTGACCATGTATTAGCCTCAGATGTCAAATCCCAAAATTTAAATGTCTGAGGTTACATCTTTCTGGTAGTAAAGTGGTTTAACCCATTACCAGAGGACTAAATTTTAGACTGGCCCAAGTTGACAGAAGCTGCAGACGACAATTTAAATTTATGAAATTTTGGATTTTTTCATTTTTCTGGGTAGCATTTATTGTGGAAAATGAAGAAATTGCTTGTAACACGTAATTTCTTCATTTTTCACAATGTTTTCCAAAGCTTTTTTCATAGGAGGCATCTAAAAGAATCATTAAGTGGGAAGGGGTTAGAGCTTAAAAAATAGAAAGTGTTAGAAAATATTTTGCATAAAGAATAAATTGGTTGTCACAATCCGTTTCTAACAATGATTTTCTGTGATATTATATGAAAAAAAAATGTATTAACCTTTTTTATCTATAGAAAGGTTTTGTAATAAACTCACCCGAAATTTCTCAATCTGAAAAAAATGAATACTCCAAAATTTGTTCTACTTTCTGCAAAAAAATGGACCCCCAAATCATACCAGTCATGATGCAGTATCTCTGAAAACAAACAAATCTTGTAATATAATCTGAGAATAGATTTTAACCCTTGTCATGCCAAACCCAAAATATTCCTTTTTTGCAGTAGGTATAGACCAAGATCAGCCTGTACATGAGTGAAACACCTGCTTGTCTCTTGTCTATGTAAATTGTTTTTTAAACCATTACCGAAAGGCAAAATTTAGACTGGTCAAAATTGAAAGTCGTTGCAGATTTCAATTTAAACCTTATGAAATTTTATATTTTTTCGTCTTTCTGGGTAGAAACCATTGTGAAAAATGATGAAATTGCTTGTAATAAGAAATGTCTTCGTTTTATACAATGTTTTCCACATTGTTTTTTCTTGAGGGGCATCCAGAGGCATCACTGTGTGGGAATGGGTTAAAAGAAATAATCGACCCCCCAAAATTGGTGCTTGCAGGGCTTTCAGCCCTTTGATTTTATTGCAAGTCTGAAAAGGGATTACAATCGGCATAACGACTATCAGTGTATGTAGACTTTCAAACTATAAGGTAATGGGATTCTAAATATGATCCAAATAATAGTTTTCCATATGGTGCCAAACAACTATCAGCAGCCAAAATTGAGGTAATGGAAAATCACTCAGGAGTGAATGAAATGAAACTCAGCAAATAGCTTTTCTAGTGTGACTCATATGGCTATCGGAAATAGTAAACAAATTCAAATTGTTCCTTATTATCCCTATATTTAGGACTTTTAGAATAAATAAATTTCTTGTCAATCTTTTTTTTTCTATATATAAATATATGGTAACGATTGTAATTCTTACATAACTTTAATTGGGCTTTGAAAACATTAACCATAAAGCCAATACCTACACCCCTATTAACCCATTCCCTCTCATTGACGCTTTTAAACGCCCCTCAATCTAAAACCTTTGGAAAACATTGTGGAAAATGAAGAAATTGCTTGTTACAAGCAATTTTTTCATTATCCACAATGTTTTTACCCAAAAAGACAAAGATTTTAAAAATTTCATAAACTTGAAATTGTCGTCTGCAACGTCTGCAACTTCTTTGAATTTGGACCAGTCTAAACTTTCTCTTTGTGGGAATGGGTTTAGACATCCACAACAAAAATACATGTGGTAATCTTTGATGGAAATGCAAACATTTTCCTTCTTTCCTCAGAACGTTTTCTGGGAAATTTGGTTATAACCAGCCCATCGTTTTATGAGATGATTTTCAAAATTTTCACTTTATACCATAATGGAAATTAACCCTATGCATGAAAGCCATATTTTTCATTTGATCAAAATATCTTAACTCTTGTCATGCTGAACCCCAAATATTCCTGTTTTGGCATGAGTGCAGTCTGATCTTGATCTACACCTGCTTGTCCCCTTTCAGCAAGAGTTGTTTAAATCATCAATTTTCAAAAGAAATATTGGCACTTATTAACCCATTCCAGTACTGTCAGTCCTTTGATTTTAAAGCAATTCTGTATAAGATTTTTAATTCAGCATGACAAGGGTTAAAGGACTTTTATTTGAGGTCATTAATGGATCACTTTTGTAAGATTAGCTGATTGCCAATAAACTTCGAGGAAAAAAGTTGATGAGCAGATAGACGCACATCAGGCACAATATTAACCCTACTTGCCAAATAGGCTAAAAAGCACTACATGTAAATTGCTAGCCACAAGTTGCAATATCTCCATAGTTCTCAAAAAATTCTTTAACCCCTTACCATATGGCAAATTTTTAGACTGGTCCAAATTGAAAGAGATTGCAGACGACAATTCAAAAGTTATGAAATTTTAGACTTTCGTAAATTTTGGGATAGAAAACATTGTGGATAATGAAGAAATTGCTTGTGACAAGCAATTTTTTCATTTTAAACAATGTTTTCCAAAATTTTTTTCTTGGGGGCGTCTAAAAGCGTCATTGAGTTGGAATGAGTTAACTCTTGTCATGCTGAATTAAATCCTTGATTGAATTTGCATACAAAATCAAAGGCCTGAAAGCACTGGAAACACTAGTTAAGGGTAAGAAAATATGCTGGAAACTAATTTCATAAACTTCTCTAGGTTGAAGGTGAGAAACAGGAGGTTTAGACTAAGATCAGATTGCACATATGTGCAGGCTGATCTTTGTCTTTACCTCCTGCCAAAACAGGAATATACAGAGTTCAGCATGACAAGGGTTAATAGCCTATTTTTTACTTTCATCTTGCAATATTTAGATAGTTTGTGAAAAGATAAATTTTGGGGCTAAATTTGCACCACTGAGCTGGTACAATTTTTATCCTATTTAGAATTTGAAACATTCAATCGACTGACAAAAATGTGAAATAAAATACCCAGTCAAGGAGATGAAACATCTTTAGCAAGTTAATTCACATTCTATTGAAATTCATAGGAGAGACTAGACTTTGAATAAAAACCTTGATTAAATGCATTTGTATATCCGATGCCTGCAGATTCATCCCTCACATTTTCACAGTTATACGCTCCCAAAAACAAAGATTTAGAAAACAATTTGCGGAAAATGAAGAAATCACTTGATGCAAACAATTTCTTCATTATCAATAGAGTTTTCATGCCCAAAAGACAAAAAAAAGATTTCATCAACCAGAATATGTCATCTGCAACTTTATTTAATTTGGACTAGTCAAAAATTTTGTTTTCTGGGAATGGGTTAACCAATTACCAGAATGACAGAATTTTAGACTGCTCCAAATTGATAGAAGTTGCATATTGAGGGGCGTTTGAAAGCGTCATTTTGTGGGGAAGGGTTAAGAGATACAGCAGAGAGCTGATATGATAACATTGCTTATTCAGAAATAGGAAAATCAAGAGCACATAATAGAGCTTTATGATGAATGCTTTCTAACAATAATGTAAAGTACATAACAGTTTGTACATCAAAATATTCAATTAGTAGGATCAGATAACAAATTGACACTTCATATTATCAATCTAAAATCAAGCATTCAATGAGCAACAGATCATAAAATATAGATTTTCTCTAGTCTTCCCCAAACTATCTGCGCAGACCAACAAATAAACACTTTAACTCATCACCACACTATCCCACATATTGACTCCCCTTGTTCAAGAAAAAGGTTTGAAAAACAATGTGGAAAATGTAGAAATTTGTTGTTACAAGCAATTACAGCATTTTCCACATTGTTTTCAACCCATTGAGAATCTAATCTCGAGGAAATTTGTGCGTTTACAAGTTATTTCGTCCGTACCAGTAGAAATTCAAAGCACATTTTAAAAATCTGACGTTTGTATATCAACCTAAATCCTCAACAGATAAATGGTCAAGGGGCAAAGGCTTGAAGCAGACAACACGGGTTCGAAATTTGAATGATTTTTCAACGTTTTTTTCTTCTTTTTTTAATCAATGCGTGTAAAGAAAGTGCATCTGCGCGATTCCACATTACAGTCATAAAATGCAGCAGATAAACAGATACAATAGTATCATTTCGTGACCATTGTCATATCTTCCAATAACAGTTGAAGCCAATTTGGAGAATAAATTTACAGTATCAAGAATACATGAAGAAACAAAAGAAAGAAAAAGCTGATATGTGTACACAAAAAGTATAAAATAAACAAGGAAAGGGTTTCACACAGACTGACAGATCCAAATGCGGGTATATGCTGGCTATATTCCAGACATGCTAAATTTTAACATACATCCTTGAACTGTGACCTTGACCTTCAAGCTATCTTTGTTTCAAATGGCACATCTACTCACAATAGAGAACAATGTGCAATGTTATTTCAAAATTAATCCAAAATTTTAGAGACTATACTCCATACATGCTTAATGTTAATGTTTGACCTTAAGCTTTGACCTCTAACTTTGAGCTGTTTTTCTTTTCAATTTGCACATCTACTCATGATAGACAAGAATTGTGTAAAGTGATCATGAAATCCATCCAGGATCTGTTCTTGAAATGCTACATTTTCATATTCAACCTTGAGCTGTAACATTGACCTTGGAGTTATCTGAAGATTTGATTCAAATTGCACAACTACTGATGATAGAGAACAATTGTGTAAGGTTATGTTGAATTCAATCCACAATTTTAGAAGCTAAGCTCCAGACATGTTTTTTTGTAGTATTTGACCTTTAGCTGTGACCTTGACCTTGAAACTATCCAAAAACCGTAAAAAGTACCTCAAATATCATAAGGAATTCACATGTGACGTTAATCATACAATTATGCCCATGAGTTGTTGAGATATCGGGGTGGATGGACGGAAAACGGTCAGACAGACACAGCGGCGGCTTTATGCTCTCCCTTGGGTAGAATGAAAATGAAGAATTTTTCAGCAATTTCTTCATTATCTTCTGTGTTTTCTTCCCTAAAAAAGACAAAGTTTTTTTTTTAATTTCATTAACTAAAGATTTTTGTCTGCAATTTCTTTGATTTTGACTACTCTACAATTTTTTGTATGGCAATGGAGTAAGATGATGAGCTATTTAGCAATTCAAGGTGCAAGCAATATTTTCCAGCTATTTTGTCCATGGGAGAACAGATGATCTTTTCCCCAGGAGTGTTGTCTTTGCCTGATTTGGTATCTGCATCACAAACGTTTGCAGCTTGCCCTTGTCTTATATAAAGGTAGAATACCCATAATGTGCTTTTTGGAATCGTCACAACATTGGGATCTCCAGTGAGGTAAACTGATTCACTGTGATTACTATAATATATTTACTACGTCATTTTACTATATTCTACTAGCAGATCAAAAGGTACAAAATTACACCAAAATTTCAAATGTTCTAAAATGGTGCATTATAGGTATTCTATCTTACCGAGTTCAAACTGCTGAACTTATTCATCCTTGAACCATGCTTTAGAGTGCAGGATCATACACAAGAATGACAACTCATCCATGACAAAAACCTTTTAACCCATTCCCACACAACAAATTTTTAGACTGGTCCAAATTGAAAGAAGTTGCAAAGAAGTTGCAGACGACAATTTCAATTTGATGGAATTTCAATTTTTTTCACCTTTGTAGGTAGAAAAAATTGTGGATAATGTTTCACACAATGTTTTTCCAAAGCTCTATAATTGAGGCGCGTAAAAAGGAGGGCTTGAGTGGGAATGGGTTAAACCACCTTATTTTTGTCAATTATCCAGATTCATAGAAAATACTACCACATGATCACTGATCACAGCTAGGAATTGATCAAGTGGGGTTTAGCTGATTCATTAGGAACAAGCTTGCTCTTCTTTTACTCTTGTTGTATCAAACCAACACAGTTCTTAACCCTTGTCATGCTGAGCCCAGAATATTCCGGTTTTGACAGGAGGTGTAGACTAAGATCAGACTGCACTTATGTGCAGTCTGATCTTAGTCTAAACCTCCTGCTTGTACTTTTCCTGCCAGAGTTGTTTATGAAGTTGATTTCTATTTTTGAACAACAAGTTCTATCAGTGTTTTCAGCCCTTTGATTTGACAGCATTTCAGTTAGGTAATTTATACAGCATGACAAGGCTTAACATAGTTATCCTATTGACTTTACTTCGATTTTTAGCTTGCAAAGCATCAGCTTTGATAGCTAATAAGTTAATAGACAAAATTTTGAGGTCTTCTCAAAGTTCGATGAGTGCAAACTGCCACTGGGGGCTTAACCACTAAATCCATTGAATGCATACGCCATAAAAAGTAGCTCTTATGTATTTCAGGAATATTGCAAACTCTATTCAAATTGTCGAGAACTCTTTCAAAAGCATGCTATTTAACCGATTCCCAATCATTTCGCTTTTAAGCATTTCAAGAAAAGAGCTTGTGGACAATCAAGAAATTGCTTGTTAAAAACAATTTCTTTCATGTCCACAATGTTGTCTACCCAACAAAGGAAAGATTTCTAAATTCAACCAACTTGAAACTATTGTCTGCAACTTCTTCCAATTTGAACTAGTCAAAAGTTTTGTTATGTTGTAATGGGTTACTTCGACCTCATTTATTCATAATAACAAAATAATAACTTGACAAAACTATGCTTTGCTAGCTTACAATCCTTTCAGTCCTTTGATTATCTCTGATATTGCATATAACCTTGTCGCAGTCAGATTTTTTGGGCAGAAGGATTTTTATCCATAAATTTTTTTCTCATGGATGTCTCTTAAGTTTATGTTTCTGGCAAGTGCTGTTTTCTTTTCAAAGACATGGGACTTAACTGATACTCTTGTATAGCCTTGATCAGATTTAATTTGCTCCAAAGAAGGGTCTGGCAGCCAGAATAGTACAAATGGAATATTGTAGCCCTCTTTCTGATAATCTGCTGGCGAGGGCTACGACCCCCCTCCTTCTTTGCGCATTGTTGCAGTCTTCGGAGTGATTCTGAGGTCAATTATTGGAAGTTGTGTAAATAGAACAATCACAACTTTAATATCAGAATGGACCTTAACCATTTATCTATCCATCTACATAAATATTTATCTGCAAGCAGTCGGATATTTCATGCATTTAAGTCTCGATTTACTACACCATCCGAAAATCAAAATGTTTTGGCCATTTTGAATCAAATGTCAGCCACTTTTGCTGTATGACAGCAAGATATCACGAGATCTCGCATTTCCCACCAAAGTAATAACAAATGAACATTCAGGTAACCATATTTGGAAGACATAGTATTTTTTGAAAGCAGGACAGTTCTGATAGAAAATAAGAACAAAGTTGTGCAAAATATATTCAAGTGTTAAGTGAATTAGTGAATTGGATAGAAAAATAAAAATATTGAAGACTCAGTTTCTTTGATTTTGCAATTTTATTAATGATACTATGATTTATTATGACTGTTTTGACATGATAGTGGTAAAAAAAGTGACGTAATAATAGATCACATGACCAACCAAATGACATAATTAATGTATATATGAAATTGATCCGTAGTTGCATATCACCAAACCTACAATATTAGGACTTGCAACAGAGCTCAAAGAAGAGGGGAGTCGTAGCCCTCGCCAGCAGATTATCAGAAAGAGGGCTATGATATCGCAGCTAAAACTAGTAGAGCATGATGCATTATGTGTCAGAGATGGTTAACTTTTGTCTAAACTCAGCATGCCTCTCTTCCTCACAAGAAGTCTAATACTGGTTCCAGAAAATACATGTTGCTTCTCTCAAAGATAGTTTGTCTCAAAATTATGTGTATAGCTTATAATAATCCTTGTCATGCTAAATTAAAATCATACATAGAACTGCTTTAGAATCAAAGGATTAAGAGCACTGTAGGGTCTTAATGAGGGTCAATATTTCTCTTGAAAATTGACTATTTAAACAACTTTAGTTTAAAGGGGACAAACAGGAAGAGTAGACCAAGATCAGTTTGCACTTATGTGCAGGCTGATCTTTGTCTATACCTCCTGCCAAAACATAAATATTCCGGGTTGAGCATGAGGAGGGATAAAAATTCTATCCATATGCAAATGATGTCAGGTCTGTTACTTTTGTATTCTTTGTAAGGTCAAATGGGTAGAAACCTCAACATATTCAATTACAAAGTCTAAACTATCTTAAATAACCCAACTCGCAGTAAATCTTCTACACACAAATTTCGAAATTCAAATTAAAGTATTGTCTGACAAAACGCCCCACTGGGCTATAGATCTTACCTCAATTAGGATGAACAAGTTTCGTATATCTCACACCGTGGGTGAGCAACATGTAACCCATGGTTACGCAGGAATTCTGGATAACGTTACACCAGCAATTAATTTTCTGATATATATATCAACAGATGTATTTAGCTGTAGTTATGACACTTTGGTCTGGACAACTATATTCTGTATGTGCTCATTAACACATTCCCACACAATGACGCTTTTTGACGGCCATCAAGAAAAACACCAGAGAAAACATTGTGTAAATTGAAGAAATTGCTTGTAACAAGCAATTTTTTTCATTTTCCGCTGTTTATTACCTTGAAATTTGAAACTAAAGGTGCTTAAGCGCCCATATTGCTCCACGGGCCTGGATGTACTGATTAAGCAAATGGTGTTTTCAGAAATTCAATCAAAATTTAAATCTCTTTGACATATCTGGCAAATAAATATAGTCACTGAAATCTTTGAAATAGTTCTAGATAAGCATTTCAATCTTTTAATTGTTTTACAGAAGTTAAGTCAAGTTCAAATTCATTTACTTAAATTCAGATGAAAATTTTCACTGTAGACAATAAATGGACATAGGCTACAACCATGAAAGCTTTGTTTTTCAACCAATCTGGATCAGAAGAAAGAATCTGACAAAGAATCGATTGAGGACCATTCCAGTGAAATTTGGTTGAAATCAATCAGCCAGTTTCTGAGAAGTTTTTAAAAGTTTTTAGAATATACCATGTACGGACATTACCTCCACTCCCACAGACACACAAAAAAAATTCCAATCAAATTCATTGCACATAACTTATTCATGGTTTCCAAAGGATAATTTCAGTGAAATTTGGTTCAATCTACTGATTTCAACATTATTTTATTTCAATTTTTAAAAGTTTTCACTTTATACCATATATGGAAATCAGACCCATCAATTAAAGCTCATTTTCTTCATCCGATCAAACTTTTTTAAAAAATCTGATAAAAAGTCACTATAGGATCACTCCTGTGAAATTCGATGAAATCCATCTGGTGATTTCTGAGAAGATTTGCGAACATTAACCATATATGGAAATAAGCCATGCCTATCTAAGTTATGTTCTTTATCCGATCAAAATGCTTTTAAAGAATCTGATAAAGGGTCACCCAAGGATCACTTCTGTGAAACTTGGTTGAATTATGTTCTATTCTTTCTGAGGAGAAGTAAGAGTTTAAGGACGCACACACTCGTGACAGAAGCATGGCGGCCACCACGCTATGACAACAGCCCCAGGACTTTCAGACAGTGGAGATAAAAAACTAAAATTTGATGAACTTCCTTTCAATTTGGGCCAGTTTGAATTTTACCATCTGATAAAAGGTTAATCCATTCCAACTCAATCCCTCCTTTTTACGCTCCCCAAGAAAAAACTTTTGAAAACTTTGTGGAAAATGAAGAAATTGCTTGTTTCAAGCAATTTCTTCATTATCCACAATGTTTTCTATCCAAAAAGACAAAGAAAATTTAAATATTACCAACTTCAAAATATGGTCTGCAGCTTCTTTCAATTCGGACAAGTCTAAAATTTTGTTGAGTTGGAATGGGTTAAAGGGGATCATACACTATGAAAGATTGATTTGATTGAATGGGTTTTAACGCCACTTTTCACAGTATTTCAGTCATATCACGGCGGCTGGAGCACCTAACAATGGATTCCTGGTATTTCTGACACCAGTACTACCACTACATCCTTTCCTATCCTCCAGCTGCTATCCCACTTAGGTTTACGATTATCCACCCATTGGTGAGAGACAATAGTCTGAAAGAATATGTGCCGGCGCCGAGGATCCACTATGAAAGGTAGTAAGTCTATCCATTGATCAGTCTTCAATATAACCAATACCATTCAATGATATTGACGAAGTTTCATTGTCAATAACAAGTCCCTTAACCCATTACCAGACAATATTTTAGACTGTTCCAAAGAAGTTGCAGACTACAAGTTTTAATTGCTGGACAATGAATTCCATTATTTTCTACATTTCTTCCAAAGCTTTTTCTAAAGTGGCATCTAAAAGTATTTTTGTGTGGGAATGGGTTAAGAGCCTCAAACATCATCATTAGTATTAACAATTTTAGACTGGTCTAAATTGAAACAAGTTGCAGACAACAATTCTTAGTAGCTGAAATTTTAAAAATCTTTTAGTGTAGACAACATTGTGGACAATGAAGAAATTGCTTGTAACAAGCAATTTCTTCATTTTCCGCAATGTTTTTGACAGTTTTTTTCTTTAGGGGTGTCAAAAAGCAGGAATGTATTGGAATGGGTTAAAAGAGACTGATAGGATACACTTGTTGATCTGAGTTTTATATAAACCGAATAAAGATTGATCCACAGCCTTTTACTGACACTTTAAGTTATGATGAAGGAATTAAATTATGTAACATTGAATACTTCAGATCATTGAGAGCAAAGAAATTAAAATACATTAAAATTCCAGACATTGACAACAAAAGCTCTGATATTCTGAATGGTTTTCAAGCAGTTGGAAATCATTACATGGGATTTAACCCATTCCAACTCAATCCCTCCTTTTTACGCCCCTCAACGAAAGGCTTTGGAAAACATTGTGGAAAATGAAGAAATTGCTTAGGACTAAGCAATTTCATCATTATCCACAATGTTTTCTATCCAAAAAGACGAAAACATTTAAAATTCAATCAACTTGAAATTGTCGCCTGCAGCTCCTTTCAATTTCGACCGGTCTAAAATTCCACTGTGTTGGAATGGGTTAATGTGCATATTTTGATCTAATAATATAAAAGCATTCACTTTTTAATTATGAATCAAACATATGTTGGAATTGACATTTATTCATAGACAATTACTTTTCTTTGTTTATTTGATCTTTTACCATAACCCATTACCAGACAGCAAACTGAAAGAAGTTGCAGACGATAATCAAAGTTTATGAAATTTTATTTTTTTCAACTTTCTGGGTTGAAAACATAGTGTAAAATGAAGATATGGCTTATTACAAGCAATTTCTTCATTTTACACAATGTTTTCCCAACTCTTTTTTGAGGTGCATCATAAAGGGTCATTGTGATGGATTGGGTTAACCAATAAAACAAGACTCTACAAACAAGAGGACCATAGGCCCTGAAGTGCTCACCTGTGTCAGTGGCAACAAACGGCAAAAAAGCACAAGTGACCTGATTTTTTATTTCAGATGAGACCATATCAAATTTTGTCTTGATTATATCATGGCAAAATAGCATTTTCACCAAATTTTAAGACATTTAAGCCCTAAATGTATCCAGTATCTGTATAAAGTTATTCAAAGGTTTAACATATATTTTCGTCAAAAATGAGTCAAAACTGAATCAAAGAGACAAACATTTTGACCAATATCAAGGTATTTGAGCGTAAAATATGCCATCTAGAGTGTGTACAAAATATTCCGAGATATGACCAAGGGACCTAACTTTTTACCAAACAGGACCCAATATCAATCTTGACCAAAGCTGCCGTCATAGCACAGTCGGTAGCACGTCAGACTCCTCATCTTCAATCTTGGGATGTCATGTGTTCGATCCCGGCGGCGGCACATATTCTTTCCCATATTTGTCTTTCACCAATGGGTGAATAATCGTAAACCTAAGTGGGATAGCAGCTGGCAGAGCTAGGAAAGGGTGTAGTGGTAGTACTGGTGTGAGAAATACCAAGAATCTATTGTTAGGTGCTCCAACTGCCACAATATGACTGAAATACAGTTAAAGTGGCGTTAAACCCCATTCGTTCATTCATTCAATCTTGACCAAGATATTAGTTGGACAAAACAACCTGATTAAACTTCAGAACATTTGAGGCAAAGACGTGACCTCTAGAGTGTACACAAGGTTTTTCTTAAATTTGACCTGGTGACCTAGTATTTGACCCCCTTGTGACCAAATATCAAACTTGTATGAGGTTTGGTAGAGACTAACATTTTGACCAAGTTATAAGACATTTAAGCTTAAATTGTGGCCTCTAGAGTGCACACAGGATGTTGACAAATGATGAAAGATGGACACCAGACACAGCTAGATCACAAAAGCTCAACTTGTGCTCACCATGCTCCAACAAGCTAAAATACTTTACCAGCAACATGATTGAATGTAGACTAAGATCAGACTGCAAACATGTGCAGTCTGATCTTTGTCTATACCTCCTGCCCAGACAGGAATATTTCGGGTTCAGCATGATAAGGGTTAATCATCTGAAAGCTCTTTGAATTCTGATTATTCTAAAATATAGAATAGATCAGATAATGGGTTATCAATTGCCAACAAAAGCTATTATTCTCTTTAATACAAAAAATTAATATTCATGAAAATTAAAGATCTCTCTTTTTGCAAAAAAAATCTTATAAATGGTTAATAAATGATACACTATGTAACTGTATGATAAAATATGTATTAATATCAAGTTTGATCTATGGTGTGATATCTATACAAATATTTTATATAGCTCCTTCTTTATTATATTATTTATGATGAGAGTGAGCTGTCACATAACACATTACCAGACAGCAAAATTTTAACCCATTCCAACATAATGACGCTTTTAAACACCCCTCAATATGAAAGCTTAAGAAAAAATTGTGGAAAATGAAGAAATTGTTTGTTACAAGCAATTTCTGCATTTTCCACAATATTTTCTATGCTCAAAGACAAAGATTTGAAGTTTTCATCAACTTAAAATTGTCTTTAACTTCTTTGAATTTGGACTGGTCAAGAATTTCATTGTTTGGGAATGGGTTAAACCAGTCCAAATTGAAAGAAGTTTCAAATGACAATTCCAAAGTTATGAGTTTTTCATTTCATTTACTATTGGGGTAGAAAACATTGTGGAAAATGAAGAAATTGCTTGTTACAAGTAATTTCTTCATTTCCACAATGTTTTCCAAAACCACAGGTGTCTAAATTTAGCATCACTGAGTGGGAACGGGTTAAGACGAGAAAATCTTGCTACTGGAACCAAGTGTTTCTACGCTCATTATTATCAGATTACATTATGCAAAATCACTTAGATGGTGAGGTAGTAGGTCTTTCCTTAACCCATTCCCACACAATGACACTTTTAAACGCCCCTCAATACGAAAGCTTTGGAAAACTTTGTGGATCATGAAGAAATTGCTTGTTACAAGCAATTTCTTCATTATCAACAATGTTTTCTATCCAAAAAGACAAAGATTTTACATATTTCATAAACTTGAAATTATTGTCTGCAACTTCTTTGAATTTGGACTGGTCTAAAATTTTATTGTGTGGGAATGGGTTAACCTTGTCCTGACAGCAAATTTTAGAGGAACATTTTTGATTCAGTGATTTCAGTAGCTCTATTTCGTCAGTTTGTCAGAATGTTGGATAGTGTAGGAAAAGGTTCAATACTAAGCAGACAGTCATAAACCCTAGTCAGAAATCAAGATAAGATAGGGGTAATGGCATTTTAAAATCCTTATTGCTCCACAAAACCCTATATTGTAGGTACTCATTTGAATCGTCTCATCAAGACAATTCAAATGAGTACCCACAATGTAGGGTTTATGACAGTATTGGTGAAATATTTAAATCTAAAACACGAATTAAGCCTTCTATCTATGGCTCTGCCTAGGTACAACTCATGACTACAGACACCATTTATTATCTGGTAAAGAGTCACAGCAGTCTTTCAGAAAGATTGTAAATCACTTCTCATTACCTTACACCATTTTTGTGATGGTGTGACCAAAAATGGAAATATGGTGTAGATTTAATTTTAGATACAGTTCAGACCAAAGTGACAACTTTTTCATGGTTATGGAGTCAGCAGCCCTTTATATATCCTTACCATGATGCATTATAAACCATTAATAACCCTTGTCATGCTGAATCCAAAATAGTCCTGTTTTAGCAGGAGGTATATACAAAGATCAGCCTGCACATGTGTGCAGTCTTATTTTAGTCTATGCTACCTGTTAGTCCCTTTATATTTTTTTCATCAGTCAATAATTTGTTACCATATTTCCTTTCCCTGTAACAATTTTACAATAAAAAAGTGCACTTGTAAAATACCTGTTACAGACATGCCCACACAATCACACTTTTTAACTCACCGCATCCTCCATCCCATGAAACTTTTTTGAAAAAACGCTTTGGAAAATGAAGAAATTACTTATTACGAGCTATATCTTCATTATCTGAAATGTATTCTACCCCAAAAGACAGAAAAGACTAAAATTCCACTATCTAACTATTGTCACCAGTAACATCTTTGAATTTAGACCAGTCTAAAATTTTGCTGCCTCTGAATGGGTTAAAGTGCATCTGCCAGACAGTAAATCGGTTACACTGTTCAGCCTTAAAAGAAACGCCTCTCAATTGACCAACTGCAGCTGTCAATCAAATAATCAGACAACCATTGAAATAATTCATTAACCCATTCCCACACAATGACGCTTTTTAACACCCCTCAATATGAAAGCTTTGGAAAAAATTGTGGATAATGAAGAAATTGCTTGTTACAAGCAATTTCTTCATAATCCACAATATGTTCTACCCTACAAGACAATGATTTTGATGGTTTCATCAACTCAAAATGGATGTCTGCAACTTCTTTGAATTTGGACTGGTCTAAAATTTTATCATGTGGGAATGGGTTAAGACTGGAAAACTAACTTTGAATTTTGACTCTGGACGCCATTTATTTGAAGCATTTTTTAATAGTATTGCGACTTAAATATTGTAACTAAAGGTTATTTAATTTAAGCTGTAGTTCTGATATTCTAATTTTTGGTACAAGCTGCTGACCATAAATTTTGAAAAATAACAATTTTGAAAATCAAAGCAGGACTCCCTATTGGAGTCCATAGGGGGGGGCCAATGGAGTGAGGTGGCAGTGTCATTTCTAGATAGTCTCACAGATTGAGTTTATCCGGCAGTAAATAAGCTACGACGTTCTCTCACTATTATTTGCTTTCCTTTATCAAACATGAAATTTAATTAATTGGTTTCAATTGCTCTTGTCATGGACTTATGGTATTTTGAAATATATTAGCACAGATAAATTAATGTTTATTGCTTTTTCTTGTCATCTGTAAACAAACTGATGACTCTATAGAACCCCTTTTAAAAATTGGCCCGCCACCAGAAAACAAAATTTTAGACGTACCAAATTGAAAAGATTTGCAGACAATGAATATCAGTCCTGGCAAGAACAGGTTGTTAACCCATTCCCACACACTTCAAGAAAAGCAATTAGGAAAACATTGCGTAAAATGAAGAAATTGCTTGTGACAAGTAATTTCTTCATTTTACACCATGTTTTCTGCCTAGAGAGTTGAAAAAATCCAACATTTTATAAACTTTAAATTGTCGTCTGCCACTCCTTTCAATTTGGACCAGTCTAAAAGTTTGTTGTGTTGGAATGGGTTAAAAAAGAGCAAGTTGATTATTACCATAATGGAACCAGTGTTGTGCCTAGGCCGCGGCATCGCGGGTTTCCCGCAAATTTATTCCCGATGTCCCCTTAAATCTAAGTAATCGCGGGATTTCGGGCGCGCTCAAATTTCCGCGATCTTTTATATTCCGTAATGCTTACGAAAAAAGTCCTGCTCGATCGGCGTTTACATTTGTTATGATAGTATAATTTACGCATTGAATATTATTTCACGTACACGGTGCAGCCTCAAAGACTTGACTGTGACCCGAAATTTACCTTTCAATTCTGCAAATTTTGATGTAAAATATTATGAACCAGTCGCGCACCTATAAAAACTTGACTGTGACCCACAATTTGCCATTTGATTCAGCCGATTTTAATATAAAGCAACTGGAAACGGTCTCGGAATTGTTACTAAAATTAAAAATGGCTAAACGACAGATGCGCTTGACTGACTGACTGCGATCCAGCCGTGTCTACATCTGCTGATGCAGACAGCGAGATGTCCCAGTAATATCCTTCTTCCTCAGAGACAAAAAAGGAAGGAACGAAATTTCCAAAAGAATTGGTTGTCAAAATTTCCTTAGCTGCGAGAATCGGGTAAAAGCTAGAAATGCTAGACCTGTTTGGAATCGAAACTAAAATTTTCCAAACCATTTGCTACAGACACTTGGTGTACCAATATGCGCTCAAGTACTCTAACAAAATTGGGCTTATCATTTACGTGCAGTTGTAGCTTTGCGTTAGAAATATGAGGTGGCCCTTGCTATAGATCGCTCATTCAATGAAAAAGATGAAGCCATAACAAAACTTATGGAAATAGTGTACTTTATTGCAAAAGAATCCAGCATGGACAGAAAATTATATTCAAATTAGACTAATAGACAGGTAAGAATTAGTTGTTTCAGTTTGTCCCCCAAAATTTCCCAATGTCCCCTTGAAATTTAGGTAGGGGGACACCTGTGTCCCCAAAAAATTCTGACCTAGGCACAACACTGTGGAACCATAATGGAAACCTATATATCCCATCAGTGTTGTTAACACAATCAGTACCAGACAACAACAGTTTAGATTTGTCAAAATAGAAAGGAGTTGCATATGAATATTTCAAGTTGATGAGGTTTTAAAATTCTTTGACATTTAGAATAGAAAACATCGTGCATAATGAAGAAATTGCTTACAACAAGCAATTTCATCATTGTCCACATTGTTTTCCAAAGCTTTTTTCTTGAGGGGAGTAAAAAAGTGGCATTCTGTTGAATAGTTTAAACCTCAAGGTTTATTGATTGAATGGGATTTAAAGCCGCTTTTAACAGTATTTCAGTCATATCGCGGCGGCTGGAGCACCTAACAATGGATTCCTGGTATTTCTCACACCAGTACTACCACAACATCCTTTCCTAGCCTCCAGCTGCTATCCCACTTAGGTTTGCGATTATCCACCCATTGGTGAGAGACAATTGTCGGAAAGAATATTTGCCGCCGCCGGGGATCGAACCCATGACACCCATGATTGAAGATTAGGAGTCTGGCGCGCTACCGACTGCGCTATGGCGGGGGCCTTTAAACCTCAAGGACTGGGCTAAACCTGTAGTACTAGATTAATCACATAAATGTAACCCTTTCCTATCCCATTCCTGTTTTTACTCCCAGTGTTCTTTTACTTGAGAAAATATTGTGGAAAACAAGAAATTGTTTGTAAAATTCTCCTACTCTATTTAATGATTATTTCTCCAATAAAATCTTCTTAAAAGTATCGTCTGCAAACCCTTTGAATTTGGATAGGTCTAAAAGTTTGCAAAACGGGAAAAGTATAAGAGGGAAAAGAGGTTTGCTTGTCAAACCAATTTCTCCTTTTCATGCAAATATTCCTCAGAAATGTTCTTCAGCAGTATTAAAAACAGGTTGCATGATAATGGGTTAAAGGAAGTGTCTTTCCCAGGACATCAAACCAGTCTACATTATAAGTTGTCTGCTGTCTGTTACATTTAGTGCAGACGCCAATCTCTACTTCAGAATACATAAAATTTCAATCAAATCATAAATTAGCCAACCATTCCTATCTATAAAATGACAAAGTAATTTTTTGTGACACTATAAAGTGCATCCCATGACAGCAGTAAATTAACACTTTATTTAACAGACTACCAGACGACAAAATTATAGACTGGTCAAAATTGAAAGTACTGGTAGTTGCAAAAATTTCAAATTACACTAAAATTAGAAAATAAGTGGGAAAAAGGATAGAAAATATTTTGAAAAAAGGAAAAGTTTTTTCGGGGCATCAGAAAACGTCATTGTATGATAATGTGCTAAGATACTTTATAAAAATTTTCTTTCAAGAGAAATTATTACAGAAGAAAATTTTTTTTCAGAAGTGACCAATAAAAGCTTTGGAAAACATTTTGAAAAACGAAGACATTGCATGTTAGAGCAAATCTTCATTATCCTAAAAGTTTTCTACCAAAAAGAAAAAAAAACTAACAAGAAACAAATTATTAACATTTTTATCAGTACATATGTTAACATCTGGTAATGGGTTAAGGGGTAGAAAACATTGTAGGAATAGAAGATTTTTTTTCCAAATATGATTTCTAATAACTATGTTGACCCATTCCTACACAGTAACGCTATTTGACACCCCTCAAGCAAAACAATCCAGAAAACATTGTGTAAAACGAAGAAATTGCTTGTCACAAGCAATTTCTTCATTTTACACAATGCTTTCTACCCATAAAGTTGAAATATTTCAAAGTTAATCAAAACTAAATTGTCGTCTGCAAATCCTTTCAATTTGGACCAGTCATAGATCTAGTAATGTGTTAGCTAAGTTGTTAGAGCACCACACATTTAACCCATTCCAACACAAGGTGTGACAATTGTTGGGGAGGGGGGGAGCTCAAAACCCTTGATATTCACCTGAGTCAAGCATCTTTACTTCAATTGGCCTATTACCAGACTACAAAATTTAAGACTAGTCTTCTTTAAAAGAAGTTGCGGATGAAATTATAACAAGTCTAAGTGCCATAGTCACAATATACACTGCCACTTTGCTGCTGTTTCACAAAAATAATTGTAGACACTACTTATTTTGACAGAACCAAATTAAAAACATTTGCAAGTTTCATTTAAATCAAGACAAAAAGTTAGGAGGAGTTGCCTTCAAAAGGCTGCAATTTCAATAAGCCCCAGATACAGATACAAAGTTTAAAGGGCATAATTCAATGAAATTAATGAACCATAAAATCCTTGATCCATGTACATCTACAAATTATGGTGATGACATTGACCTAGTTTGATTTAAATCAAGACAAAAAGTTAGGAGGAGTTGCGTTCACAAGGCTGCAATTTCAATTAGCCCCAGATACTAAGTTTTAAGGGGCATAATTCAGGGATAAAAATTAATGAACCATAAAATTCTTACTTCATGCACATCTACCAATTTAGGTTATAACATCCACCAAGTTTCATTTAGATCCTGCCAGAAACTTAGGAGGAGTTGCATTCACAAGGCTGCAATTTCAATAAGCCCCAGAGACTAAGTTTTAAGGGGGCATAACTGAGGCAAAAATCAATGAACCATAAAATCCTTACTTCATGCACATTTACCAATTAAGGTGATAACATTGACCAAGTTTCAAAAAGATCCAACCAAAAACTTAGGAGTTGTGCTCACAAGAAAAGTGGATGTACGTGCGGACAGGCGAATGGATGGATGGACAGACAGAGAAGATGATGCCAATATACGGCCGCCGGAACCAAATTAAAAAGATTTGCAAGTTTCATTTAAATCAAGACAATAAGTTAGTTGGAGTTGCATTCACAAGGCTGCAATTTCAATAAGCCCTAGAGACTAAGTTTTAAGGGGGCATAAAAGAGTCAAAAATCAATGAACCATAAAATCCTTACTTTATGCACATCTACCAATTAAGGTGATTACATTGACCAAGTTTCAAAAAGATCCAACCAGAAACTTAGGAGGAGTTGTGATCATAAGAAAAGAGGAGGTACGTACAGGCGGATGGACGGACGGACAGAAGGAGAAGATGAAGCCAATATACAACTGCCTCCCTTTTGGGGTAAAAACATTGTGGTTAATGAGGAAATTGCAATATTTTCTTTGTTCATATCCTTTTCCAAAGCTTTTTTCTTGTTTGAAAGAAAAGGACAGTATTGTGTAGGAATGGGGTATGGTAGCCAGTCAAGGAATCATTAATCCATTTTCAGACGACAAACTTCTGTATTTTCGGGTAGAATACATTGTGGATTATGGAGAAATTGTTTCAAGCTGTTACAAGCAATTTTCTTCATTTTCCAGATTGATTTCTAAGGTTTGTTGTTTTTTTCTTGAGGACTATAAATGAATAGGATTGTAAAGGTATGGGTTTAAAATCTCTCAATAATCCCTGTAAAAGTTTTCTAGATAATGAAACACTGAATTTAATTCGAAAATGAGAATCTAGCTTTATTACTCAATGCGAACAGATTTTCTGCAGACAATTATGTCCTCTAAGATGAATGACTTTGACAGTTATAACATCCTATCCTATTTAAAGACTTAACCCATTACTGCACGACAATTTTTTAGACTAATACAATTTAAAAGAATTTGCAGACAACAATCTTTAGTTGGTGAAATTTTAAAAAAAATTGTGTTATTGGTAGTAAACATTGTGGATAATGTAACAAGCAATTTCTCTATTTTCCACAATGTTTTCCAAAGCTTTTTTCTTGGAGGCGACTAAAGTGTCATTGTGCGAGAATGGGTTACAGCAAGTTTCAATACAAAACACTAACGCTAAATTACCATCTAATCCTGCACCTTGATGTAATTTACCCTTGTCATGCTCAAACCGGAATATTCCGGTTTTTGCAGGAGGTGTGGACAAGATCAGCCTGCACATAAGTGCAGTCTGATCTTAGTCTACACCTCCTGCATTTTCTTTTCAAACCAGAGTTGTCCATGACATTAATTTTCAAAAGATGTATTGACCATTGAACAAGTACTACCAGTGCTCTCAGCCCTTTCATTTTAATACAATTCGGAAAAGATTTTATTCAGCATGACAACGGTTAAGATCTGTAGCTGTAGAAAACTTTGAAGAAAACTTTGAAGAAAACTAGGAAACTGCTAGGCATCATGTTTAACCAATAGCCAGACAACAAAATTTTAGACATATGAAAATTCAAGGCAGGTGTATAGTGACAACATTTTATATAGTTTTTAGTACTGTACAGGATACCCGGTATTTTTTTTTTTTTTGTCTTTCAGTGGAAAACATTTGGGAAAATGAAGAAATTGCTTGTCAAAAGCAATTTCTTCATTTTCCACCATGTTTTCACCCACTTTACTCTTCAAGATGGTTAAAATGTAACCCGCAAATATTTGACTCCTTCAGACCTCTCTTGCTCTATCATGTTCCTATAAAAGCTAGCTTGTATGGCAAGGGAGTATTATCACCCCTTATACACTATCTGGCTATACACATCCCCTTGACAATACCTTCTGACGAAAATCAACCCTTGTCATGCTGTATAAAATCCATTTTGGAATAGCATTAAAATCAAAGGATTGAAAGCACTTGAAGTACTTATTTTTCAATTATTAAAATTTCTTTTGAAAATTAATTTCTTAAACAACTCTGACAGGAAAAGTTCAAACAGGAGGTGTAGACAAAGATCAGACTGCACTTATGTGCAGGCTGATCTTTGTCTATACCTTCAGCTAAAACCGGAATATTCCGGGTTCAGCATGACAAGAGTTAAGTTTCTTTCACAAATCTTCTATATACTCTAACCACATAACCACCATCACATCTGGGTTATTTACAGTGGGTGCCAAAATTCAACCAACTAATAAAATATTTGACTCCATAGGAATCTAACAAGGGACCTCTCTGTCCCAAAGCAAGCTACCTTGTACAGCAAGATTGTATAAGCACCACTTATACACTACCAAAAAAAAAGGCAGAATTTAACCCATTATCAAACGACAAAATTTTAGACTGGTCCGAATCTAAAGAAGTTGAAGATGACAATTGAATGATTGTAAAATTTAGATTTTTTCTACCACGGCAAATGAAGAATTTGCTTTTTACAAGCAATTTCTTCATTTTCTACAATGTTTTCCTTATTGTTTTTTCTTAACCCTTGTCATGCTGAATAAAATCCTCTACAGAATTATATTTAAAGACCAAAGGACTAAAAACACTGGAAACACTTAATGTTGGTTAATATTTATTTTGAATATTTATCTTCTTGGCATCTCTGGCTTCAATGGGTTAAGCAGATGGTGTAGATTAAGATCAGATTGCGCTCTATCATGTTTCTATATAAGCTAGCTTGTACAGCAAGGTAGATTGAAATGGGTAAGTGTAACCCGCAAATAAATATTTGCCTCCATCAGGATTTATCCACTGGTTTCTGAGGAGATTTTTAAAAGTTTCACCCGCCCTTTAAAGTCAGGTTTTTCAATTCTTTGAAGGAATCTGATAAAGGGTCACCAAAGGATCATTTCTATGAAATTTGGATGAATTCTGTTCAGTACTTTCTGAAGAAAAGATTTTTAAAGTAAAAGTTTACGGATGGATGCACGCATGGACAACACACGAAGGACACAACGCCATGACAATTTTTAGCTAGCTTTCAGCCAGTGGAGCTAAAATATAGGAGTTGGACAGATAACTGCACTACAACTCAAGTGTTAACCCTTGTCATGCTATATAAATTACCTTAAAGAATTGCTGTCATATCAAAAGACTGAAAGCACTGATGGAACTTGTTGTTCAAAACCGATACTTCTTTTAGAAATCGACCTCATAAACAACTCGGGAATGAAAAGTATGAGCAGGAGGTGTAGACTAAGATCAGCCTGCACATCAGTGCAGCCTGATTTTAGTCTAAAACTCCTGCCAAAACCGGCATATTCCGGGTTCAGCATGACAAGCGTTAATAGCAATACTGTTCTAAGTGTCTTTAAAATGTAGAATAGTTTCTCAATCAACCGTTGAAATACATTTTTGAGCTGTTTTTCTTCTTCAAGGGCAGATAATTCTTTAGACATAATAAAAAGTCCAAAATGAAAGAAGTAGCAGACAACAATTTAATGTTGATGAAATTTGAAACATCTTTGTCTTTTGATTTAAAAAACATAATAGATGATGAAGAAATTGCTGGTTACAAGCATTTTCTTCATTATCAACAATGTTTTTTCCCAATTGTTTTTCTGTGGGGCATCAAAAAGCGTCATTTTGTGGGAATGGGTTAAAAGGTTTTGGAAAGCATTTTGGAAAAGAAGAAAGTTTCCGTAACAACAGTTTCTTAATTTCCCATCATGTTTTATTCCATAAAGACAAAGATAAAAACAACATTTTTGAACTTAAAATTGTTTTTCTATTTGACCTTTCTAAAATTTTGATATCTTGTTAAAGATTAAGTATTTAATTTCTTTTGATTTTGTTCAATGTTATTTACCAATAATAAAATATTTTTGTTGTATAAAGTACATTTGTAACAGCCCTCACAAGAAAGAAACCTTAAAGTGGCAGTAATCTGACAAACCCAATCTGACAATATTGTTCTAGAGTTTATATAACAGGAAGTTGTATTGTCTATCTCAACACATCACAACAAACAACTGCAGGCCGAACATATCTTTTCAAGCAGATATCAAGAGCTGTATTACTGGTTTAACCCATTCCCACACGGTGTCACTTTTGGACACCCCTCAAGAAAAACACTTTTGAAATCATTGTGTAATCTAAAGATATTGCTTGAAACAAGCAATTTCTTCATTTACACAATATTTTCTACCCCTTTAACCCATTCCCACACACCTAATTTTAGACTGGTCCAAATTCGAAGAAGTTGCAGACGAAAATTTTGAGTTGATGAAATTTTCAAAATCTTTGTCATTTAGGGTAGAAAAGACTGTGGATAATGAAGAAATTGCTTGTAACAAGCAATTTCTTCATTGTCCACAGTGTTTTCAAAATGTTTAATATTGAGGGGCGTTTAAAAGAGTCATTGTGTGGGAATGGGTTAAACAGTATTTTTGCCATATCGTGGCAGCTTGAGCACCTAACCATTGATTCCTGGTATTTCTCACACCAGTACCACCATATCCTTTCAAAGCCTCAAGCTACCCGTCCCACTTAATTAGGTTTACGATTATGTACCCATAAGTGTGAGACAAATATGGGAAAGATTATTTGCAGCAACCAGGGATTGAACCCTAGACCTCTTGATTGAGAGTCTAATGCAATACCAACTGTGCCATGGCCTTAGAAATGTTAACCCTTGTCATGCTGAACCCGGAATATTCCGGTTTTGGCAGGAGATGTAGACCAAGATCAGTCTGCACATAAGTGCAGTCTGATCTTGGTCTTCACCTCCTGCTTGAAGTTTTCCTGCCAGACTCATTTATGAAATTGATTTCTAAAAGAAATATTGTTTTTTGAACAACAAGTTTTACCAGTGCTTTCAGCCCTTTGATGTTACGGCAATTCAGTGAGGAAATTTATACAGCATGACAAGGGTTAAATTATATTGCTGGGTGATCAATACCTTGTAACTACAGATTAGATAAGTTTTAGTTACAACTAGAGGGGCTTATGTGTCTGATTCACACCATCATCATGAATTTTACTTACAACGCAGGTTTTTTCTTTGAACAAGATTTTCAAAAAATACACAATATACCATATATGGGCATAAACCCTGCCCATGAAAGCAATGTTTTTCATCTGATACAAATTCTTTGAGGAAATCAGATATATGGTCACCAAAATACCATTCCTGTGAAATTTGGTTGAAATCCATCCACTGGTTTTTATGAAGAGGAATTTTAAGTTTTCACCATATTTGGAAATAAGCCCCTCCCAAAGATCATCCGATCACAATTCTTTGAAGGAATCTGAAAATGGTCACACTGGCAAGGATCATTCCATCATTCCAGTGAAATTTGGTTGAATTCTGTTCAGTTCTCTCTAAGGAGAAGTTACAACTTAAACAAGAGGGCCATTGACCCTAAAGCGCTCACCTGAGTCAATGACTATCGAAGTAAAAGGGCACAATTGACCTATCTTGTCCTAAGAAGATTTGAATCCAAAGTCTTGTCTCAGAAATTCAACTAGAAAGACATTCTTTTTATGTTTCAAGATATCTATGCTAGATTTATATTGACTTCATAGAAAGGATGGTTTTCATAAGATCTGACCTAGTGACCCAATATCGAATGTGACAGAGTTCATGGAAACAAACACAAAATTTAAAGACATTTTATACAAACATAAGGGCCACTACAATGCACACACAAGGTTTATCTAAAATTTGACCATGTGACCGAGTTTTTGATCCCATGTGACCCATGTTCAAAATTGTCTGAGGTCTTCTGTAGACCATTTGAGCCAAAAATTTGACCGCTAGAATGCACATAAGATTTTCAAAAGATTTAATCTAGTGACCTAGTTTTTGATCCTACGTAAACAATTTTATGAACTCGTCAGTGTTTTTTTTAACAATTGTTCTGACCAAGTTTCGAGGCATTTGAGCCAAAAGTGTGACCTCTAGAGTTAACACAAGGTTCTTCTGAGATTTGACCTGGTGACATAGTTTTTGACTCCACATTCCCTTTTTTTGAACTTGTCTAAGAAAACATGTAGACAAACATACTGAGCAACTTTCAAGACATTTGGGCCAAAAATGTGACCTCTAGAGGGCACACAAAGGTTTTTGAGATTTGACCTTATGACCTAGTTTTTAACCCCACATAACAAATTTTCAAACTCATCAGAGATATCATGTAGGTAAACATTCTGAACAAGTTTCAAGACATTGGAGCCAAAAATTTGACAACTAAAGTGCACACAATATTTACCTTAGATTTCACCTGGTGACCTAGTTCTTGACCCAACCTGACCCATTTTCATACTCAAGTGAGATATCATGCAGACAGACATTCTGACTAACTTTTAAGACATTTGAGCCAAAAATGTGACCTCTACAGTGCTAACCAGGTTTTTCTAAGATTTGACCTGATGACCTAGTTTTTGACCCCAAATGGCATCCGAGATATTACATAGACAGACATTCTGACCAAGTTTCAAGACATTTGAGCCAAAAATGTGACCTCTAGAGTGCACACAAAGTGAAAGTTGACAATGGACGCTGGACACAGCCCGATCAAATAGCTCACCATGGCCACCAGATGAGCTAAAATTGATCAAATTGAAAAAAATCGTTGAAAATCAAGCTCTGGTTAAGAACACTTCAAAGAAATTCCAAATTTGGTTCAGTTTTCTGTTTAACTCTATTAACTTGGTCAAGGTCACAAGGTCAAGGAGTCACAGGCTATGGTCATGGTCTCAAATGAAACCTATTTCCTGATGTGAGTTTGTGCAAAAATATGAGCACCCTAGCCGTCTGAAAAACCTTTGACTTTGGATAGGTCCAAAATTTTGAAAAACAGGAAAGGGTAACCTTACATCCAAGATACAACAGAAGCTCTTCTGAGACTTTCGTTGAAACCTATTTCCTGATGTGAGTTTGTGCAAAAATATGAGCACCCTAGGGTCAATATTGACTAAGATATAAAACTTTAACATTTTCCTGTTCAATCACTGGTTTTTACATGCCTGTGTTTAAGAAAACATTGTGGAAAAGAGGAAATTGCTTGTAACAAGCAATTTCTTCTTTTTCCACAATATTTTCTATGCTACCGGATGATCATTTTTCATATAAAATCTTATTTCAATTGTCATCTGAAAAACCTTTGAATTTGGACAGGTACAAAATTTTGAAAAGCAGGAAAGGGTTAACCTGACTTCCAAGGTATGACAGCAGCTCTTCTGAGACTTTCATTCTGGGTGAGCTAATACACCCAGGAAGAAACTCCCCAAATATATAGATTGCTATGATTGCCTTTAGCTATGAGTATTTTCTAACAAACTATGTAATGTTAATGTCACTGTTAATTTATCTGAACATCATTTAGAAGATATCTTTCTCTTGAAGATATTCTTGTGAGAGAAAGCAAATGAGAACCATCTTGCCAAACAATATCATTTGTCATCCATGAAGAATACAATCACTAGATAATTCCTGACATTATTTTATGTAATGCCTTTGACTTTCACATGTAGAATACAGCACATTGTTAAGAACATTATTTGACTATCATGTTTTAAGATAAATCAATTACAACCCTATGTGATAATAGGACATAAAAATATGATGACTTTATTACAGATCGAATGGCTTCTTAAGTTACTGTTTAACTTACTGTATCCAAAATACGTCTCTGACTTCTTGGGATCCACCTTTTTGAAATTATTATAGAAACCATGACACAGTTTGATGGATCAGTGCAAAACAATTGTAACTGTCTATATGTTTATAGGCAGTTACAACTGTTTTGTGCTGACTCCTTGAGTTTTGAGTATTGATGATTCAGGTGCAAGGAGGGTTCAGCTGTCCTAGAGTATAACTTTAACACCAGCTCGAAGAAAGTCTCTAAAGCTAAACCAACAGTGAAAAAGTCAAGCAAACACTCAGAACAAGTAAAGATTGCAATGGGAATGTAGTTCTGACACTCAGAACAAGTAGAGATTGCAATGGGAATGTAGTTCTGACACTCAGAACGAGTAAAGACTGCAATGGGAATGTAGTTCTGATACTCAGAACGAGTAAAGATTGCAATGGGAGTGTAGTTCTGACACTCAGAACGAGTAAAGATTGCAATGGGAATGTAGTTCTGAACTTTAAAAAGTCTAAGTCGTGTCATTATGGACATGCAAAGCTTGAGAACCCTCTAGATATTGATATGAACAGAGAAGATAGTAGTCTGAAAGAACAGGACTTTTCGAATTGCAGAAACTTTCTCCTGAATCACTTATGTTTAAGCTAGTACTCTCTCTTGATCTCTCAGCTGCAGCTAAATCTCAGACTATATCTTATTTACCTCTGGCTGTACTTTAATAATGTCCTCTAATCAACATGCAATCACCAATCTTTGGCTTGGGTAGGGGGCAATTGGAGGTTTTTTGTTTTTTTTTACTTTTGGGGTAGAAAACATTGTGAATGATGAAGAAATTGCTTGTAACAAGCAATTTCTTCATTTTCCACAGTGTTGTCCAAAGCCTTAATTCTTGGGGGCTTTTAAAAGCGGTATTGTGTGGGAATGGGTTAATAGAAGTTTTTCCTGCTATTAAGGTATATTAGAATAAGAAATAGTGGGTAAGAAAAGAGATGAAAAGGCAACACTAAAAGTTTCAGTTTCATTCGACCTTATAAGGTAAATAAACTAGAAATGGAAGGAGATAACTGTGTCTCGACACACTGCAGTCCATGAACAAACATTGCTAAGTGGTTTTTCAAAGTCATCTTTCAATTTGAAGGCATGAAAATGTGAGACACTGGAGATAATTTATTCTTTCCAAAATAATTTCCCATTTTTGATAGCTATTTGATATCTTTCCTCTTCTCCAACATATGTGACCCCTTTGAATCTTCCTCTGCAACTTCTTTCAATCTTACGCTTTTAAACACCCCTCAATATCAAAGCTTTGGAAAACATTGTTGGTAATGAAGAAATTGCATTTTACAAGCAATTTCGTCATCATCCACAATGTTTTCTACCTCAAAAGACAAAGATTTTCAAAATTTGTCAAACTAAAATTGTTGTCTGCATTTTCTTTGAATTTGGACTGGTCTAAGATTCTGTTGTGTGGAAATGGGTTAATCTACTGTCTCTTTGAATTGTCATCTGTCACTTCTTTTAATATTGACCAGTCTAGAACTTTGTACCTACAGCTTAATATATGGTGTTAAATCAAAAGCTCTTGAAAAAACATTGATTGTATTGCAATAAGGAATGATACGAGATTTCCCACCAATAATGTTTTCATGTCCTTCAATAGCATAATTGTAATATTTATAATCATTTTTTCATCTACTATTTATTTAAATTCAAACCATAATTGTTGAACCAGACATTGGAAAATCCTTGTTTGAATGTTGTATGATTTTAAGTTTAATAATATGTACTGGTTGTAAATTGTTTGTTTGCTTATTTTATAGGCCCATGTGGAAGATTAGGTAACTAAATGTGTAGCCCCATTAAATAAAGTTGTTGTTATTATTATAATCATTTAAGTAAACAGTTACTGATTGGGTAATAGATGTTCTTTTTAAGTAACTAGACAACTGCTGTGGAACCCACAAAGTTTTGTAGGCATCCTGCTCTGGACAAGCACAATTCTAGTGTTTGACCTTGAGCTTTACCCTTTAACTCGAAGCTATTCAACAAATTCTTTAAAATGGCACATCTACTCATGATAGAGAATAATTGTGCCAATTTATTTTGAAATCCATCCATAATTGTAGGAGAAATGCTCTTGACAATCACAATTTTAGTGTTTGACCTTGAGCTGGGACCTCGACATTAGAACTATCCCAAAAATATTTCAAATAGCTCATCTACTCATGATGGAGGATAATTGTGCCATGTTATTTTAAAATCCATCCATAAATGTAGGAGTAATTGTCCAGACAGATGGATGGACTAACACACTAACCAACATACACCGACTTGTCACAGTGAAAACTATGTCTCGCACACAAGTGGGCTCGACAAAAAGTGCACAGCAGTCTATGTGAAGCAGTTGTGAATAACCTATTACTTAGACTAGTCAAAATTCAAAGATAAAGCAAATAACAAATTTCCTGTTGATGAAATTTTAGTATTTATTTTAGATAGAACAAGAGTGCCATAGTCACAATATACGCCGCCACTTTGCTGCTGTTTCACGAAAATAATTGTAGACACTACTTACTTTGACAGAACCAAATTCAAAATTTGCAGACTACCTTTTTATATTGTCAAGTTCAAATTGATTGTTAAAATTGATTGATTGAATGGGCCCATATACTAAGTGTCAAGGGGCATAACTCTTGCAAAAATCAATGAACCATAAAATCCTTGATCCATGTACACCTACAAATTATGGTGATGACATTGACCAAGTTTCATTTAAATAAAGACAAAAAGTGAGGAGGAGTTGCATTCACAAGGCTGCAATTTCAATAAGTTTTAAGGGGGCATAAGTCAGGCAAAATTCAATGAACCATAAAATCCTTACTTCATGCACATCTACCAATTTAGGTTATAACATCCACCAAGTTTCATTTAGATCCAACCAGAAACTTAGGAGGAGTTGTGTTCACAAGGCTGCTATTTCAATAAGCCCCGGAGACTAAGTTTTAAGGGGGCATAACTGAGGTTAAAATCAATGAACCATAAAATCCTTACTTCATGCACATCTACCGATTAAGGTGATAACATTGACCAAGTTTCAAAAAGATCCAGCCAGAAACTTAGGAGGAGTTGCGCTCACGAGAAAAGTGGACGTACGTACGTACGGATGGATGGATGGAGAACATGACGTCAATATATGACCGCCTCCGGTGGCGTATAATAAAGTGTGGATGATGAAAAATTGCTTTTAACAAGTAATTTCTTCTTTTCCACAATGTTTTTTATAAGCCCTACTTCTTGAGAGGAATCAAAAGGCTCGAATATTTGTGTGGGAAAGGGTTAAAGTTTGAGGTGATAATTTTTATAGACAATATTTGAATAACTCGTTACCAGATGGAAAAACTGGTCAAAATTGAAAGAAACTGTAGACAATTTACAATTCAAATATTGTTTACATGGAAAACAAGTATCATATAGGGTAGAAAACATTGTGAAATTTTGAATGAAAGCCATTTCTCTGTTCTTGAACATATCATTATTCTCAATGCCATGTCAAAATCAGAATTATTTATTACCCATTCTCAAATAATCTTGTTATTTTTTGCCCCTCAGTGAATTTTTTTTTAAATACTGTGGACCTTGCAGAAATAGATTGTAGCAAGCAATTTCTTCAATCTCCACAATATTTTCCACCCTAGCAGACAATATTTTTGACTTATAAAATTCTATCAACTTGAAATTGATGTCTACAACTGGTTTGCATTCTGCTAATGTGTCAACTGATTTCCACATAATAATGCTTTTTACACCACTCAAGAAAAACAATTGGGAAAAAAATGTGTAAATTGAAGAATTTGCTTGTAACAAGCAATTTCTTCATTTTCCACAATGTTCTCTACCAATAATATTGAAATAATCTAAAATTTAACAAACTTCAAACTGTCGCCTTTTGATTTGGACCAGTCTAAAATGTTGCCGTCTGGTAATAGGTTAATCTTCAGTAGCAAATTTTTTGTCCAGTTTATGTTTGTTAAGTGAAATGTAAACTTAGAAACAAGAGTTTGTCTAAACTGCCTGGATACAGTAAATCTAAGGGCTATTCACACATTATCTCTGCCTCACCTAAGTTTAGAATGTAACCCTGCGGAATCAAGACTTCCCAGTGATCCTGTGTGTGATTTCTAGCCAGTACATGTGTGCCAAATAACGACTCAGAACAGCCTGTGTATCTGCAGTCTGATCAGAGGCTTCACAATACACTTTACAAATCTATCCCTTTCCCATTTTTTCAAAATTTTAGACTGTCCAAATTCAAAAGTTTTGCAGAAGAAAATTTAAAGTGGAATGAATTTGGAAAATAACCATTCCGAAGGGTAGAAAATATAATGGAAAAAGGAGAAATTCTTGTTTTAGGCATTTTTTTCTTTTTCAACAATATTTTCTCAGTTTAAAAAAAACAACACAGGGACATAAAAACCTGGGATCAAACAGGAAAGGGCTGTACTGGACTCAAAGTTTTCTGATGGAATCAGGGAATGGGTGATCAGAGCTTCCAGTCTTTGTTTGCACTACAAGTGCATATGACTGGAAATTATAATGCAAGTGCTAAAGTATAGGTAGGAGAGTCAGAAAATAAATCAATCATTTTTCCTTGGAATATTTCAACAAATGCCATTTTGCTGACAGCAAGAATTAAATATTTAGATAGAAAATATTGCAATAATTGACAACTGAATCCAGTTCTGTTCTTATCTATGCAATTAAATGATTAACATCACTTGACTTATGCAATTAATCCTTTTTCTACTGAATATATAATCAACTTCAATCCTTTAATCCATTTCCAGACAAAATTTAAGACTGGTCTAAATCCAAAGAAGCTTTAGACGACAAATTTTGGTTGATGAAATTTTAAAAACTTTAGTATTTGGGGGTAGAAAACATGTTGGATAATGAAGAAATTGATTGTAACAAGCAACTTTTGCATTATCCACAAAGTTTTCCCAAGCGACAAAAAGAGTGATTGTTTCAGAATGAGTAAATTAGTTTGATTGATTGAATGGGGTTTAATGCCACTTTTAACTGTATTTCAGTCATATTGCAGTGACTGGAGAAACTAGCCATGGATTCCTGGTATTTCTTGCTTCAGTACCACCACTTCATCCTTTACAAGCCTCAAGCTGCTCATCCCACTTAGGTTTAGGAATACCCACCAATTGGTGGGGGACTAATGATGGAAAGGATATAAGCTGTGGCCAGGGATCTAACCCAAGACCCTTGACTAGAGTCCTACACACTACCACTGCCCCACAGCCATGGCAAGGTTAGTTAGTACAATACCTGAAGCTTTTTCTATCATTTTTCTACTTTTCTCAAACAATCTGTGATAATGACGGCAAGTTCTCCTAAAGAATCATGCAGTTTCCCGTCATATCTGAGATACCAGTAAAACAACATTCAATCCAAATTGAAAGAAGTTGCAGATAACAATTTACCCATTCCCACACATTTCTTTAAAGACTGGTGCAAATTGAAAGAAGCTGCAGACCATAATTTAAAATTTATGGAATTTAAGACTTTTACAAATTTCTGGGTAGAAAACATAGTGTTCTAGAGATACTCATGTGCCTGCATTGCTCCACAGGCATGAATGTAGTGATTAACCCATTCCCACACAGTGACGCTTTTGGACGTCCCTCTTGAAAAACATTTTGGAAAGCATTGTGTAAAATGAAGAAATTGCTTTTAACAAGCAATTTCTTCATTTTACACAATGTTTTCTACTGAGAAAGTTGAAAAAATCTAAAATTTCATCAACTTTAAATTGTCGTCTGCATCTCTTTTAATTTGGATTAGTCTAAAGTTTTATCACAAGGGAAAGGGTTAAGCAAATTTTTCATGAATTCAATATAAACTGATAAAATGAAAATAAAACTAAGTCACTCAAAGTTCTAGAGAAGCATTTCAACTTTTTCATTGTTTTTACAAAAGTCAAGATAAGTTATGTATAATTTATTAACCTGTGACATAAGCCACAACCATAATAGCCAAACTGTTCAACCAAGCGAAATCATATGAAGGAGACCGACAAAAAGTCATCTGAGGATCATTCCTGTGAAATTTGGTTGACATCCAACAATAGTCCATTTTCAGTGTATACCATATATGAGAATAAGCCTTGCCCAATTAATCCATATTTTTCTTATGATAAAAATTCTTTTTCATAATCTGATAAAGAGTCACTAAATGATCAATTTTAAAACCCAGCCAACTTGTTTCTGAGAAAAAGAATTTCAAAGCTTTTACCAAATATGGAAAATAGCCCAACCCATGTTTTTCATTTGATCAGAATTCTCCGAAAAATCTGATAAAGGGTCACCAACAGATCATTTCTGTGAAATTTGGTTGAATCTATCTCACAGTTTCCGAGAACATGATTTTCAAAGCTTTCACCATATATGGAAATTAGCCCCACCCATAAAAGCCATATTTTTCGTCCCATCAAATTTTTTTGAAGGAATCCAATAAATGTTGACCCAAGAGTCATTTCTGTAAAATTTGATTGAAATCCATTGAATGTTATCTGAGAAGAAGATTTTTAAAGGTTTTACCATGCATGGAAATTAGCCCCGCCCATTATAGCCATATTTTCATTAAATTAAAATTCTTTGAAGGAATCCAATAAATTTTGACCCAAGAATTATTTCTGTAAAATTTGGTTGAAATCCATTGAATGGTTTCTGAAAGGAAAGACTTTTAAGGTTTTACCATATATGAAAATTAGCCCCTTCCATTAAAGCAATGTTTTTCATCCGATCTAAATTCTTTGAAGGAATCTAATAAAGAGTCACCCAAGGATCATCTCTGTGAAATTTGGTTAACCCATTCCCACACAACAAAATTTCATATTGGTCCAAATTGAAAGGAGTTGCAGACAATAATTTAAAATTCATGAAATGTTAGATTTTATCATTTTTCTGGGTAGAAAATATTGTGTTAAGTGAGAAATTGCTTGTCAAAAGCAATTTCTTCATTTTACACAATTTTTTCCAAATTGCTTTTTTTGAAGGGCGTCAAAAAGAATCACAGTTGCAGAATGGGTTAAAATCAATTAAATGGTTTCTGAGAAGAAGATTTTTAAAGGTAGTACATTATATGGAAATTAGCTCTGCCCATTTAAGCCATTATATTCATCTGATCAAACTTCTTTAAAGGAATCTGATAAAGGGTCACCCAAGGATCATTTCTATGAAATTTGGATGAAATCTATCCATTGGTTTATGAGAAGAAGATTTTCAAAGCTTTCACCATATATGGAAATTAGTCCCGTCCATTAAAGCCATGTTTTTCATCAGATCAAAATTCTTTGAAGGAATCTGATACAGGTCACCCAAGAATCATTTCTATGAAATTTTGTTGAAAACTAGTCAGTACTTTCTGAGGAAAGATTTTTAAAGGAAAAGTTTATGGATGGACAGGTGACCGGACGGATGACATGACGGACAGACGGATGTCTGGACAGACGCACACACAACTGACACCATGTCATGACAATGGATCTCTGGCTTTCAGCCAGTGGAGCTAAAATTGAAGAAATTGCTTGTTGCAAGCAATTTTTTCATTTTACACAATGTTTTTACACAATGTTCCAATTGTTTTTCTTGTAGGTGTCAGAAAGTGTCATAGTGTTGGAATTGGTTAAAAGTGTATGAAATCTCAGATTTTTTCAATTTTCTGAAAAGAAAACATTATGGAAAATGAAAAGTGGCAAACAATTTTTTTCATTTTACAGAAAGCTTTCCAAATTGGTTGTTTAGGGACGTCAAAAAGCATCATTGTATTCCCACACAATCACGTTTTTGACACCCCATAAGAAAAAATCTGGAAAAATATCATGGAAAAATGAAGAAATTGCTTTTTAGATGCAAACTGTTCATTATCAACAAAGTTTTCAAAAAAGTCAAAGTTTTTTTTAGAACTACATTACTTAAAAATGCAACACCTCTGAATCTGGACCAGGCTAAAATTTGTTGTCTAGTAATTGCTTAATGTCAAGATGCTGGATATTAGCTGTGCTTGGGATTAAAATTAACCCTTGTCATGCTGAGTTCGGAATGTTCCGGTTTTTGAAGGAGGTGTAGACCAAGATCAGCCTGCACATAAGTGCAGCCTGATCTTGATCTAGACCTCCTGCTTGTACTTTTCCTACCAGAGGTGGTTATGAAGTTATATCTAATAAAAATTGTGATTTTTGAACAGCAAGCTCTATCAGTTCTTTCAGCCCTTTGAATTGACAGCAATTCAGTAAGGATATTATACAGCATGACAAGGGTTAAGAGTAATGAATGACAAAGAAGATCCTTCCATGATAACTAATTCTTAACCCATTACCTACACAGTAACACTTTCTGACGCCCTGAAAAAATACAATAATTGAAAATTTTGTGGAAGATGAATGATTTGTTTGCAGCAAGCAATTATTTTCTAATATAAGCACAATTTGAAATGTCTATGCAACTTCTTTCAATTTGGACCAGTCTAAAATTTTGTCATCTGGTTATGGGTTTAATTGCATTGGTGCGCTGATTTGCAAGTGGGGGCCACTGTGAGGAGTTATTATTAACCCATTCCCACATAGGGAATAGGTTAAGGCCTCAAGCTATGGCAGATTTAAAAAAAAATTGTTGCATAGGTATGAGCTATTCATGTTTCGGGATTTTGCTTGATAGATTATTTTTCAAATAATGACAATTAATTCCCAAATATGTGCAAAATTCAAACTCCACCCTATAATACCACTTGATCATTTAATGTTTTTAAAATATTTTTGTTAAGCTAGAGCAATTAAACAAACAAAAACCTGTCCTAAGCTAATGCAGAACCTATTATTAAGTGTATTATAATGTTTTTAAACAACTTTCCATGTTATGTCAAAAATTTGTTTGTCAATTTGATCACTTAAGCTAATTCAAGTCTATTCAGAAAAGAATTAAATTCTTAAACAGGTTTTCTGTGACATCCAAGTTTGGAATAAAATTCAAATATGATGTTTATATAGAACTATTTTTTTGATATCCTTGATTAAACTCATTCCCATCCAATACTAAATTTTTATGTCCTCTTAGAAAGAAAATATTGTGGATAATGAAGAAATTACCCAATACAAGCAATTTCTTCATTTTTCCACAATGTTTTCAAAAGCCTTTTTCTTGAGGTGCATGCAAAAGTGGAATTGTGTGGGAATGGGTTAAAACAACACAAGGTAGAAATTATTTAAGATATTGTAGGAAAACAAAAATTTACTTCAAGAGCAGTGTTACATAACCTTTTAAATTTTGTGGAATATGTCCAATTTAAATTTCATTTGCAACCATTTGTATCCATATTCAATTTCACTACAGCAATACAATCATTGCCAAATCATGTTTTCTTGTCTGAGAGAATTAACCCCTGCCATGCTGAATATTATTTTTTGTTTAGAACTGCATTAAAAGACTGAGTTCTGAACTCCGACATTTGCTGACATGTGAAGCTTTTGTTGGTTTGGCCACCAAACCAAGGTAACTGCCTCAATAGCCGAGTGGTATAGGTGCTTGACTCGTGATCTGATTAGGTCACGGGTTCAAGCCCCACCATCACCAGTGTGTATTCATGGGCAAGACACTTCATAACTAGCCCCAGTCTACCCAGCTGTAGAAATGGGTAGCAGTGGGATTAATAGCCTCTCTTTCAGGGACTTCAAAACATTTGGACTGGGGGTTTTGAGAGTGACTCTATAAGCTTAAAACTTTTGTCGCAATAGAACTAAAATAAATTAGTATCAAAGTGGGAACTCCTGATTGAGTCAATGGGCAGCAGGCCAACAGGATTAATTGTGGGTCAATAATTGTTTGGGTAAATTATTCAATAAACAACTCTGACTTAACTAAGTCAAACCGGTGGTATAGTCTATGATCAAACAGCACATAATGTGCAGGCTGATCTTAGACTATACCTTCTGGGCTCAGCATGACAAAAGTTAAGATGATATTTGGCTTAAACTTGAGCAGGGGATTTTAATAGCATTTCAATTGTCCTCCTGTCTTCTCTCTCTACAAATAAAGAAATAGTTGTATTTCTGTGAAGAAAAAAAGGGCAACCTATAAATAATAAACTTCTAAACCATGCACTTTTATATGACTCTGGTGTAAAAGAACATTATTTCCTTGAAATCCAACCAGAGCATGCAATTCTGATTACCACAAAGTTGAGATGAAATTTTCTGAGCTCTGCTGAACTGAAACTTCCTGATAAGCAACTACAAAAATGTACATTACTTAAATCATTATCAGACGACAAAACTTTAGCATCATCCATATTGAATGAAGCAGCAGACGAAAATACATATGAAAGAAAATATAAAATATCGTCTCTGCTAGAAATTTCTTCTTTCTGCACATTATTATTAAACATAGAAAGGGGAAATTTCTTGAAATATATGCCTATTAATATAAATACCTAGAACGAAGAATTGATTGAAAATTTTGCTAATTAAGAAGAGAGTAATGAATTTGTTACTCTTCTAGACTTACAGGAGAATATCAATTTGGTCCCCTGCACTGATTTTTCATAGAATAGTAATGGTGCCTAGCTCATTGCCCATGAAGTCATATATTAACCAATTAATCCATTACCAGATGGCAAAATTTTAGACTGGCCAAAAGTAAAAGGAGTTGCAGACTACATTTTAAAGTATATGAAATTTGGGATTTTTTCAACTTTCTGGGTAGTGCCAAGTAATTTCTTCATTTTACACAATGTTTTCCAAGTTCTTCTTTCTTGACAGGCGTCCAAAAGCGTCATTGTGTGGGAATGGGTAACAGATGACAAAATTCTACCTAATTGAAAGAAGTTGCAGATATTTCTTTCCAACAGAATTTTGTAATTACACTGCAACTCCTCTATAACGCTACCCGGCACAGCGCTGACTCCATTAAAACCCGGTGTCGGCTTGGCTCCCAAAAGTATGTATTTGATTGTCTGGGTGAAAAAAATAGAAATGACAAATTACTTGTTTGTTTGAATGAGTTTTTTTTCCATTTTGAGTAGCTTTGTTATTCATATTATTTCTGGGTATCACCAGTGCTAAACTGGGACTCCTAAGTGCCTTCTCCTCTTAACTAGAGGCATGGCCAAAATTCAAACCTTTGACCCTCTATACCTCAAAGATTACGAGTCTGTTGCCTAAACTAGTATCTAAAAGGCTGGATCTCCAAAATGTCTTGTTGTAGAATCAGGAGACAAATCTACCTGACAAAAAATGTTGCCAGAACTTAAAACCCTTGGTCATTGAGCCCTATATACATAGCAACATCCATTATGAATTTGGATACATCTTGTATTATCAATCTATGATCTTCTAGCCCTGATCATCACAGGGTCATTGAACTTTAAACCATTCTCACAAATTCCAAATTTTCATGCCCCTCAAGAAAAAATTGAATTAGCATTGTTGAAAATGAAGAAATTGCTTTTTACAGAGAAAGTCAAAGAATTAAAAAAATTCATCAAACTTCAAATTATCGCCAGCAACTTCTTTTAGTTTGGCCAAGTCTGAATTTTACCGGCTGGGAATAGGTTCAGCAAGTAACATAACTTTAAAAACATGGGATTAGAGAGAAAAGCTCTTCATAATACTTAAAACAAAACTTAATGATAACAATCAGGTAGTGCAAGAGTGTAGAAATTATGACAGGCCTATTCTAACACTTGCACCCTTAGTGCATGAAGTTTGGAAAATCATGGATTATTTGGAGGTGCTAACACTGTGTGTGGGAATGTAACCCCTTATCAAAATCTTTGTTAACCTCACTTTTCAAACAATCATCCGTTTTCTGTACTCTATTGTAAGTAATATAACATTGAGGAAACATTGTTTTTACTGTTACCAAATTTTAGACTGATCCAAATTGAAAGGAGAAGCATACAACAAAAAGTTTAGCAAATTTTGGAGTTTTTTCAAGTTTCTGGGTAGAAACACTATGTGAAATGAAGAAACTGCTTGTTACAAGCAATTTCTACATTTTACATAATGATTTCCCAATCTTTTTTCTTGGGGGCATCAAGAAGTGTCATCATGTGGGAATGGCTTAATGAGCAACTCTCCTTTAGCTACAAAGTTTTTTGTGTCTTTTTATTAAAGTGTAAAAGTTATAACTTTCCTGCATGCAGCCAATTTGTTGAGACTGATAGCCTTTTCAATCAGGACATGTCTAAAGACTGGGATAAGCCTGGTTATGGGATAAGCGATTCTACAATGCATGTAATCACTTGATTTTGGTATGCAGATTTCATTATGACAGAAATTGGTTAGGTCACATAACAGAGAATTTTATCAGCAAGGGGTGAAGAGTGTTATCATACTCAAGTATTATTCAAAGCACTTGTGGAATTGTGAACTAATTGAGAAAATGCCTTATCAATTGGTTATTGTTTATTCATAATAAAACAGTCAAAACTGTAGTCATCTTGTCTATTAACTATGTTTTAAATCATGTTTTATCCCACTATTTTGAAGGTTTTCAAATTTATATGCATTAGCTGCCATTACTTTTAAGTGCTTATAAAATGCTTCCCTCATTTCAAAGAATAATAATAATCTTGAAAATTGAACCCTTGTCACGTGACTGCTTAACCCTTGTCATGCTGAACCCGGAATAATCCTGTTTTGCAAGAGGTATAGACAATGATCAGTCTGCACATACGTGCAGTCTGATCTTAGTCTAGACCACCTGTTTGTCCTCTTTATGCAAAAATTTCTGTAAGATCAATTTCCAAACTAAATGTTGACCCTAACATTCAGACCAACAGTGCTATCAGTCCTTTGATTTTAATGCAATTCTGAACAAGGATTATATTCAGCATGACAAGGGTTAATTACATCAACTGAAGTTACAGTCTCCACAGTGTTCTCCAGAAAGGCCAGTATACACTGGAAAACTGAAAATTCTTGGTAATTTCATTAAGTCCTTATTTTCCACAAAAATCAGTGGGCCGGCACCAAACTCGAACTTGTTCTGTGACTCACTGATGCGGACTCACATACCAAAAGCAGCTCAATATCTCACAGGGTTAGGAAAAAAAGTCTGGAAAACCAATAAGTCCAGACTGACTGGCAGATAGACTGATGGAGCGCAAATGTAAAGTCCCCTTAGGTTTCGCCGGTGGGAGACTAATAAATGCAGGTAGCCAGGGCAAGTCAGACAAAAAACTAAAAATTTGTCAAAGACATGGATGTCCCTGCATAACTGCTTGACACAAAATCGTCAGTTGTGACCTTGAACTTGGCAGTACCCAACATGAATTTACACATGACACTAGTGCTCTTCAAGGGGAACAACTGTGCCAAGTTATTTTGAAATCCATCAATTAACATAGAAGATATGCTTTGCCCAAGAAGTTGGACAATCTCACTTATTAAAACACACCCATCCATGAAAATGCACACCATCTCCTACACACACAGACAGAAGTAATTCTATAATGCCGACCACCCTTATGCGGCTGGGGCATTAAAAAGGCCAGGAACAAATATACCCAATTATTCAAGTAAAAAGTTAATTAAAAAGCCTCCTTTAGACAACTAAATGGAGATGCTAATCACCATACTGGTGTGAGCTCTACGACATAATAATACCACATTTTGTCTCCTTTTTGTCACATATAGCTCCCTATCTACTTCGTCAATTTTTCTCAGGCTTAACTTTTTCTCACGTCTTTCAGTAAAGCCTTACCAGTGGCTAGTGAACCGGAAATAGGTTCTTCATGTAAGGAAATGATTGATTTAATATGTTCTAATTAATGATTTTCCTCTTTGAACTTTACTACTGTGGTCAAATAACAGAAATAATATCAAACTCTCCATCTGTAAATCTGCTGAATTCGTGAAGATATGGATAATTTAACCCTTGTCATGCTGAACCCTGAATATGTCTGTTTTGCAGGAGGTATAGACAAAGATCAGCCTGCACATAAGTCCAGTCTGATCTTTGTCTTTACCACCTGTTTGCATCATTTAAGTCAGTAAAATTTATTACATTGATTTTCTAAAAAAATGATGACCAATAACTCATACTTCCAGTGCTGTCTGCCCTTTGATTTTAAAGCAATTCTGTGTAGGATTTTTTTCAGCATGACAAGGGTTAAGATAACTTATAGAAAAGTTTCTCTATCCATTTTTTCACATTCAGAATATATTCAAAGTACCACCATTTGTAAAATCATCTAATTCATATCAACCCATTTCCACACAACAAAATTTTAGACTGTTGTCTGCAACATCTTTGAAATTGGATCAGCAACATTTCAAATCAACAAGATGTGTTCAATGTTGACACAATTAAACTTCCACTGATTCCTGTACCTAAGGAGAATAAGCATTAACTCATTGCAACATAAAAGATTTTAAAACTGGTCCAAAATCAAAGGAGTTGCAGACAACAGTTTTTTGATTTTGAAATTTTAATATTGAAGTCTTTTGTGGTAGAAAGTATGGTGGATTATGAAGAAATTGCTTTTAACAATCAATTTCTCAATTTTTCACAATTTTTCAATGCTTTTTTCTTGTGTTGTATTGTGTTGGAATGGGTTAACCATTGGAAATACATGTCCTGAAAATTGGGGTTTAGCCACTTACCATGACGAGTTCAAACCTATAATAAGCTATCTTTCATCTTCTGATTAAACAATTCCCACACAATAACACTTTTTGATGCCCATTGTATAAAATGAAGAAATTCATTGTTACAAGTACTTTCTTCATTTTATACAATGTTTTCTACCCCAAAAATTGAAAAAATCTAAAATTTGATAAACTATGACCCCCCTATATTTTTGGCTTAATTTAGGGTACACAAAAAAGAAGAAAGAATTAGCATAATAGGATTACCTTAATTATTTGTATAACTTTATCAGATTAAAACAGGCTGTTAAAATATTGAATCAACGAGTATTTATCAACAATATTTTGTCACATTGTCTCTAAATACTAAATGCAAATACATAATACACTTAGTCACTTAATACCTTAATACACTAGGCTAGGTTAAGTTCAACTTCACTCTAAAAAAAATTCACTTCATTTTCTTAACCTTTTTCCATGAATGGTCTAGCAATTAACCCTTGTCATACTGAACAAAATCTCTTCAAAAGGGCTGATAGCACTGCAGATCACGGCCAATATTTAGTTTAAGAATTAGATTGGTTTAAAAAGCACACAGGTGGTATAGACTAAGATCAGACTGTGCATATGCACAGTCTGATCTTTGTCTATGTCTCCTGCCAAAGCAGGAATATTCTAGGTTCAGCATGACAAGGCTTAAATGCTGGAATAATTTATAGCCTTTACCCTATAACGATACAATCTCTGATTTTTTTATACTAACCCCTGTCATACTGAACCCGGAATATGTGCAGTCTAATCTTAGTCTAAACCTGTTTACCCCTTTCAAGCCAGAATTGGTTATAAAATCAGTTTTCACAAGAGACATTAACCTTTGCCATGCTGAATTAAAATCCTATACAAAATTGCTTTGAAATGAAAGGACAGACAGCACTGGAGGATCTTAACCCATTACCAGTCAGCAAAATTTTAGACTGGTCCAAATTGAAAGGAGTTGCAGACGACAATTTAAAGATTATGGAATTTTAGTTTTTTCAACTTTCTTGGTAGCATACATTGTGAAAAATGAAGAAATTGCTTGTTACTGGTTAATGAGGGTCAGGGTTTTCCATGACCCTCTCCTTCTTTGAATTTGGACCCCCATTTTTCAGAAATGACCCCCCAAATAGCTAGACAGCCTTCTTTATCTTATTTGATAGGGGTCATAATGTGGCGAAATGACCCCCTGTTTTGAAAGTTGAGGGAAAACCCTGGAGGGTCAATATTACTTTTAAAAATTAATTGTTTTAACAACTCTCACTGAAAGTGGACAACCTGGAGGTGTAGACCAAGATCAGACGCAGCACAAATTACTTATTTCAAGAAACATCTTCATTTTACACACTGTTTTCCCAATTGTTTTTCTCAAGGGGCGTCAAAGGGCTCATAGTGTGGCCATAATGTAACCAAGGTAACAAATTTATAGACAAATATTGAAAGCAGTGGATAACAGGTATAATATTATGAGCCTATTTTGGAATGAGTTAACCCATTCACACACAACGATGCTCATCAAGAATTTCAATAATTACATGTTTATTGGAGGACACCTACTTTTGTTGTGATGGTTTTCTGAATAAAGTCTTGTATCTTGTATCAATAAGGAAATCATTGTGTAAAATGCAGAAATTACTTTCATTGTTTTCTACCTAGAGAGTTGAAAAGTCATTAACTTAAATTGTCGTCTACAAATCCTTTCAAATTGGACCAGTCTTAATATTTGCAATCTGGTGAGAAATTTACAAGGAGTGGTTACAGACCTGTGAGTGACGTTTCCAACAATTTCATGAGTCAAGTGCAGATATTTAAACATGTTAAACCTGTCCCATTTTTAGCTCGGCTGTTTTTGGCTGCAGGTGCTGGATAAGTCAAAAAAGGGGCATAACTCTTACACAAACGCTTTTAGAGTTATCCCCCTTGATAGTCTAGATAGCTCTTTTGATGGTCAATACACATTCCAAGTTTCATGAGGATATCTTCAATAACAACAGAGATATGACCGAGGTTAAAGTTTATCACGCCAACGCCAACAGCACTCAGGTTATCACAATACCTCAGGTTTTCTCTGAAAACAGCCGAGCTAAAAATCTAAAATTCTATCTTTAAAATACCGTCTCCAAATCCTTTCAATTTGGACAAGTCTAAAATTGTGTTGTATGGTGATGGGTTTAACATTAATAGAGAGATACTAGGAATGAAATTTTTGGCACTTGAATAATTAAAGTTTTAGTAAAATGAAATGAAACTGAAAATAGCACATGATACAGGTATATTCTTATTTTGGGGGGGGGGAATCTTTTCAAGGGGTCACTAACTCTCTGAGTTCTATTATATAATAAGGAGTAAACAAATGCTTTTGGAAATCAGGGAACCATTTAGCAAAGATTAAACCATCACAAATCCATGAAAAGCTTGTCAAATTTACAAGTATGCATCAACTGATTCTCATCTCTGAGAACTTATAAATGCTTTTAATCTGTCAAGAAATCATGTGTTAAGCCCAAACAGTATCTGACGGGTTTGTCATTTTACTGATAATAATGAAATCTATATTCAAAATAAGTTCATATTGTAGTTCATATTCCATATTGACTGAAAGAAACAAAAATCAGATTTTTACTTTTATAGGAAATATTTACTTCTTTGCCGAATTTTTACTACAATTCAAAATTATACTCCTGTGTTGTCACTTGCTGAAGGAACATTAGCTGTTGGTGTTGTGGTAAAAGAATAGAAACCCTGGTAGCTAATGGGTTTTGTCCTTATCCCAAAATGTTTTATATCATGTATGATATCTATTTTCAAAATCATGTTATGCACTTGATTTCATTTATTTCTGACAGTTAACTAATTCCCACTCAGCCCCACCTTTTGACACCCTCCATGAAAAGAAGCTTGGGAAAACATGGTGGAAAATGAAGAAATTGCTTGTATACAACAAGCAATTTCTTCATTTCCTGCTATGTTTTCTACCCAGATAAAGATTTTTCAAATTAAATCAACTTGAAATTGTCGTCTGCAATGTCTTTCAATTTTAACCAATCTAAAATTTTGTCATTTGGTAATGGATTTATGCCTAATCAATTTAATTCTTGTAATATCAGTAATTTGGCAGTATCTGTTTAAAATTGTTGACAAAATTACTCTTTTTTTCTGCCAATCCTTTTCTGAAAAATTACGGTAAAAAATGACGGAGGAAATGATAAAATGTGATCATCAATCAAAAGTAAAATAACAAAAAACTTGTTATTATTTGAAGTTGATTAAGTATCTGGTTAATTATGCTAATTAATTCTTTTCCCTGATTTTGAAATTAATCAGAATTGACATCTCAAAACTTTCTTAAATTGTAACATATTACCACACAATCCCTCATTTTTACATACCTTAATTCATTTCTTTATAACTAAAGAAAGGTAAAAGGGTTAGGAAAAAGGAGAAATTGCTTGTAACAAGAAATTTCTCCTATATCCACCCTTTTCCATCCCATAGCAAAGTCACATTTAATATTAAGCCACTTTGAAATGTTTTTGGGGGTTTGTAATTATTGAGATATTCAACGGTTTAAGCAATGCTGGCTTTAAGGGAACTATCAGGAGGTCTAGATAAAGATCAGACTGCACAGTCTAGACTTCTACCAGAACAGAAATATTTTGGGTTCAGCATGCAACCAAGGGGGCAGTGTCCTTATGATCTTAAAAACCTCCTGTTCATGAAAATAATTTTCAAAAGAAGTACTGATAATCAGAAACGAGAACTACCAAATGCTTTCAGCCCTTTTGATTTTCATTAAATTCTAAAAAGATTTTATTCAGCATGACAAGAGTTAGAATTGAGTTGTTCATCTAAATCAGGGACAGGACTTATGCAATTTATGGTATTGGCCAGGGAATTGATTTATAGACAATTTTCTTTCTTTTCACAATACTCAATTTCTCAACGAAGCAATGTCAGTTTGATGAAAATGTAAAGGAAAAAGGTTAAAAGTTTTAAGACGATTTTGACAGATTTATTACATAACTTGTCCTTTCAAACACAAGACATCACAAGATTTTTTGTTTCATATATTGAGAGCTCCCTTTTAAATTTTCCCTGAGTTTATATGAATTTGTTCAAGTTTATTTTAAGTCTATAGAGTAGTTCTACAACACTCGCAGAGAGGCAGTAGCTTAACCTTTTACTGTTTGTTTGGGTTTTTTGTCAAATTTTTCAAATTCAAAGGGGTAGAAGAGGACACCATTAAGTAAGTACAATTTAAAAAGTAACAATTCTAAATTATAGAAAATATTGTAGGAAATGAAGAAATCAGTGTTTCTGCCAGAGCGTCTTATCTGCCTTTTTGTCGCAAATAAATCGTCGTTTTTTTAAAACTTGTTTAATGGAAGCAATCATTTTGAATTACATTTCGAATCAAGTAAAATTTAACATTTAAACTGCGCCATTAATACTTTTCCTTCTACAGGTAATCCTTCGACTAAACAATTTTGTACGGGTAACCTGGATGCTAGTATACAGATGACAAAATTACGTTATTATGGCAGACGAACCGAAACCAAAATAGGCTAGCAGATTTTTTTCTTGCTGTCCCCATGTCTAATGAACGTTCTAGCACTAGTAAAGATTCATCAAATGTAATTATTATTTGTTTATTTCTTTTAATTCAAGTGATTTGATCATTCTGTCCCTAGATACTCTTTTAGAACAATTGTTTGAAAGCTTTAGTCATTTAAAAATTGAGCCTCTAAAATTCTAAATGACATCAATGTTATTGTAACGTTATTGTTTGCACATGATAGTTTTGCCCTTTTCCTAAAAAGTCCTATAATATGATGAAGATAGTATCAAATTATCTTTGGCACACTGTAGTCGAGTGATTTCCTTATTCGTTATTCGGCTTTAAAATCGTAAAAAATCTTAAGAAAAAAAAGGACCAAGCTGAAAGCTAGATGACACTTGTTAAAGGTTTGATGTGTTATTATTGATTTAAACTTGTAAATAATGACATGAAATAAAGCGTAATTATTTAGTAAATAAGTAGAAACTGGAAGTTGATATGTTTACGTTCTAATTTTCAAAATCTTATACTTTCGTTTTGCATCTATTTGATTTTATTGAGTAAAAGCTGTAAATCCCACAATAATTGTGTTTACTTGATGCCTACGATCCCCCTTAATCGCTCTAGAATATTTTAAAGCACTGGGCGGCGTGATTATTGTAAAAATGCATTTGCGACCTGAGCCATATTTGTAAACATTGCCTATCTATGGTCATATGACTACCACATGTCACTTGATATCACATGATTACCAAACATAGGACGGCGAATCACAAAAAACAAATTACTGCGCTGATTATTACCTTATTTTTCAATAATTCAAAGCAAACTAAAGCATGTTTAGGAGTCTTTAAACAAATTTTTTTATCATCCTTTACATGTGCCACATTATTGTCTTCGGCTACCTAACTGTTTTCGGTGGCAATTTGAGATGAGAAGTAGCACGAGGTGTATTCATATCTAAGAGATCACGTGATACGTGTTATCAAAAAACCCAAAATTAAATTGTCTTGTGTTCATTTTTGTTTGTTTTCATTGAGGAATGGTATATGCATACAGTAAGATCGAGTTTTTAGGTTCTTACGTCAATGAAAACAAAAAATATTCTCATCATTTCGTTAATAAATTACGTTGGGGATGTCGTGAAGATGCTTACCTAGGCAACTGGAGCTCTTATAACGGTGATTGGTCAAGCATTCTTGACCAGTATCTTGAAAACCCGTTCCCACACAATGACAATTTAAGACACCCCTCAAGATAAGGAATTAGGAAAACATTGTGAACAAGATGTGTTTGTGAAACACTATGCCCCTGAAACAGGAATTCTTTAGAAACGGGTGATTTTTATTGTTTATTTCTTCTTTGTTTTAGGGAATAGAGTTAAAATTTGACCTTGACCTTGATGAAATGACTTTCCCCATTTGCACCTTGTTGAGACCTATCTACATACCAAATATTAGCATTATAACTTAATCACAGTTGAAGTTAAAGATAAATGTTTAGTTGGCAGGTTAAGTTTTGCAGACAGACAGACAGATGGACAGACAGACAGACAGAAACCGGTAAAACAATATGTCCCGATGAAGGCCATAAAAATGAAGAAATTGCTCGAACCAAGCAATTTCTTCATTTGTCACAGTGTTTTCAACCCAAAATATCAAAAAATACAAAATTTCATGAGCCTTAAATTGTTGTCTCCAACTCCTTTCAATTTGGACCAGTCTAAAATTTTGTTGTGTGGAAATCAACTTTCTTTCTGCCAGGAACTGTAGCATTATACATTGTATAAGAGCAAAACTATTCCAAGTGACAGTATAATGTATATGGATATAGATTAGTTTGGTACCAACCCCTCTGTGTGTGATAGGTTGTATGACAGAGATAATTACAAGAGCAGATTTTAGAACTAAAACAGTTGACACTTGATAGTCTGTGTTCAACCAACTGTAATGAGGGATGGATAGTTGATTTATTAAAGATGATATGAAAATGATGCTTGATGATTTCTCCATGATATTGTCGAATTTCTTAGAAGAATTCACACAAAAGTATCTTTCATCAGAATTTCATTAACACTTGTCATGCTGAACCCAGAATATTCTGGTTTTGGCAGGTGGTGTAGACTATGATCAGACTGCACTTATGTGCAGGCTGATCTTAGTCTACACCTCCTGTTTGTACTTTTCCTGTCAGAGTTGTTTATTATGTTGATTTCTTAAAGAAATATTGATTTTTTAACAATAAGTTCTATCAGTGCTTTCAGCCCTTTGATTTTCAGAATTCCAGTAAGGTAATTTATACAGCATGACAAGGGTTAAAAACAAGAGCCCAAATGGATAATGCTCCCATAATGTAGTCCCGTCACAAAGAGAACAAGGTGCCATATTGTCACAAGATACGCCCATCACACTGCTTAATATTAACTGGGGGTTTGAATAGAACTGAGGTTATTTTGAATGAATATTTTTTGTCAAACAAAGTATGAAAAACAACAAAGGGCAATAACTCAAAAAGTAGGCCAGGTACAGTTATGCTTCTTTACACCGCACTCCTACTTGGTGAACTCTATCCATCCATGAAATTTCATGATTCTAGCTATTATACTTTAAGAGATATACTCCGGACAAGATTCAAGTATGAAAAACAACAAAGGGCATTAACTAAAAAAAAAAGGGCAGGTACAGTTATGGTTCTTGTGCCCTGCATTCCTACTTGGTGAGCTCTATCCATCCATGAAGTTTCATGATTCTAGCTTTTATACTTTTAGAGATATACTCTGGACAAGATTCAAGTATGAAAAACAACAAAGGGCAATAACTCAAAAAATAGGCCAGGTACAGTTATGCTTCTTTACACTGCACTCCTACTTGGTGAACTCTATCCATCCATGAAATTTCATGATTCTAGCTATTATACTTTAAGAGATATACTCCGGACAAGATTCAAGTATGAAAAACAACAAAGGGCATTAACTAAAAAAAAAGGCCAGGTACAGTTATGGTTCTTGTGCCCTGCATTCCTACTTGGTGAGATCTATACACCCATGAAGTTTCATGATCCTAGCTATAATACTTTTAGAGATATACTCCGGACAAGATTCAAGTATGAAAAAAAACAAAGGGCAATAACTCAAAAAATAGGCCAGGAAGAGTTATGGTTATTGTACAGTGCACTCCGTATTGATGAGAAGAATATAACTGCCAAGTTTAAAGTCAATCGGACTTACGGTGACAGAGTTATGCTCCGGACAAAGAAGTGGACACCGTCCGGACGACCGGACAACTGGACGCCCGGACACCACGGGTGATCTCATAATACGTCCCGTCTTCGACGGGCGTATAATAAAATAAACAAAAAAAGGGTTCCCACAGAGTGACAGACGCAGAAGCAGAGTATATGCTCGCCATATAACATTCTAAATTTTAATTTACATCCTTGAGCTGTAACCTTGACCTTGGAGCTATCTGAAAATTAGTTTCAAATGGCACATCTACTCATGATACTCACGATAGAGAACAATTGTTATATTGAAATCCTTCAATAATTTTAGGAGCAATGCTCCAGACACGCTTAATTTTAATGCTTGACCTTGAGCTGTGACCTTGACCTTAGAGCTATCTGATTCTTTCTTCCAATTGCACATCTACTAATGACTGAGAGAAATTGTGCATTTAATATTGAAATTAAACTTTAATTGAAGGAGCTATTGCTGTAGACATGCTTAATTTTAAGTTCTACCTTGAGCTGTGACCTTGACCTTCAAATTTTATGAATAATTTTTTTTTCAAATGGCACATCTACTCATGATAAAGAACAATTGAGCAAAGTTATTTAAAATCAATCCATAATTGAAGGTGATATGCTCTGGAAATACCAAATATTAATTCATGTTTGACCTAGGACTGTAACCTTGATCTTTGAGATATCTGAAGATTTGTTTCAAATTGCAAATGTACTCTTGATAGAGAACAATTGTAAAAAAAAAAATTGAAACCAATCCCTAATTAAAGGAGCTATGCTCTGGACATGCTGAATTTCAACATTTGACCTTGAGCTATGACCCTTGAGCTTGGAGCTATCTGATTTGATTTTTTTTTTTGAATGGGGTTTTACGCCGCTTTCAACAATCTTTAAGTTATATCGCGGAGGCTGGAGCACTAAACAATGGAATATTGGTATTTCTCACACCAGTACTACCATTACATCCTTTCCTAGCCTCAAGCTGCTATCCCACATAGATCTACGATTATCCACCCATTGGTGAGAGACAAATAGTGGGAAAGGATGAGTGCTGCCGTCGGGGATCGAACCCAGGACCTCTAGATTGACAGTCTGACGCGCTACCAACTGCGCTATGACGGCGACTTGGAGCTATCTGAGAATTTGTTTCAAATTGCACATCTACTCCTGCTAATTGTGTAAACTTATTTTGAAATCCATCCATAATCAAGAGAACTGTATTTTTCATTTATTGGGTCAAAAAGCAGGATTGTGTGGTAATGGATTTGGCAGTGCACATTTGCCCTTGCATTGCTATTAACCCATTACCAGACGGCAAAATTTTAGACTGGCCAAAATTGAAAGAAGTTGCAGACAACAATTCAAAGTTTATCAAACTTTGGATTTTTTCAACTTTCTGGGAAGAAAACATTGTGGTAAATGAAGAAATTGCTTGTGACAAGCCATTTCTTCATTCTCCACAATGTTTTCAAAAGCTCTATTTCTTGGAGGAGTCTAAAAGCGTCACCAAGTGGGAATGGGTTAAAGAAATGTGAATCCAGAATATTTACTCAGGGGCATCCATAAATGATGTACTCGTTAAATCCATTTTGAGTTAGCAAAATTATAGAATGGTCCAATTTGAAAGTAGTTACCGACGACAATTTAAATTTAGATTTATTTCAATTTTCTGGGTAGAATGTTAAATAAACAAATTACTTATTGCAAGCAATTTCTTCATTTTACACAATGTTTTTCAAATGATATTTCTTGAGGAGCATCAATAAAGTTCATTTTGTGAGAATAGGTTAATATTCATTCTAGATCTCTGATCACAGACCGCTGGATAAAGCCAAAATATGGCTATGGATATTAATATCCTATCATTTTCAGCCTTCAAAGTCTTTTTTATAATATAAGAAGCTTTTTTCTTATCAAAACTAGTTGATGGAATTTATGAAATCTTTATCTTTTTAGGTAGAAAACATTGTGGGCAATGAAGGAATTTCTTGTAAAAATCAATTATTTCACTTTTCTAATGAAGTTTTATTATTGGGAGGGGCTTCAAAAAGCCTGAATGTGTGTGAATGGGTAAAAATCATGCTGGTAAAAAAGTCATCTATTAGATGCTAAATTTAGATTGTAGCTATATCATATTATGGATTCCCTACAACAAAGCGTTTGTCAAAAAATGCTATCAGTTCATGACTTTGCTAATGTTTTCAAACCATTCCCAAACATTCCTGTTTCGTGATGCCCCAACGCTTTAATCCATTCCCACACAATGACACTTTTTAGCCAGCAAAGTGTCAGCTTTGATAGCTTAAATTAACAGACAAAATGTTGAGGTTGTCTCAAAGTTCAATGAGAGCAAACTGCCACTGAAGGCTTAACCATCAAATGCCTACGCCATAAAAAGTACTTCTTGCAAGTTCATCCCCTTCACGTATTTTTAGCTCACTTGAGCACAAAGCGTTCAAAATGACTATGATCAGAGTCTTCAAAGAAATTGCAGACGACAATTTTAGTTTGTTGAAAATTCTAAAATATTTATCTCTAGAGGTAGAAATCAATGTGGAAAATGAAGAATTTGCTTGTAACACGCAATTTCGTCATTTCAAACACTGTTTTCCACAACTATTCTTTGGGGGCGTAAACAGGAGGGATTGGGTGGGAGTAGGTTAACACCTTGGTTACTTTAACTTCGGTTCTTTATCGTGATAACCTTTGACAAGAGGATTACTCAACAAAACAATGCTTTGCTAGCTTACAGTACTTTTAAGCACTTTTATTGATGCCCTACAATAAAAATACCTAGGAAACATTGTGAAAATTAAGAAATTGCTTGCAACAAGCAATTTAATCATTTTCCACATTGTTTTCCAACCAAAACGTTATAAGGTGAAAAATATCTAGAATTTCAAATGTTTAAATTGTTGTCTGCAATTCCTTTTAATTTGGACCAGTCTCAGATTCTACATTTTGGTAACAGGTTGATGGAAAACATTGACACAAGAATTTGCTTCATTAACCAAAATTTACCATCTGCGATTTCTTGATTTTAGACCAGTCAAATATTTTGTCTGGTTATGGATTATCACATTGCTGCACTATTCTTCATAAGCTGTGAAGAAAAAAAGCTCTTGAAAGGAGAAGTCTATCTATCTATAATATACTGCCAAACTCCCCTTTCGGGTATTACCGGCAGGTGAATACTACTTCTTTAAATACGTTTTTCTTTTCTAAACTAGTGATGATTTTTCAATTCAAAGGCAAATCAAAATTTGGTCTACATTATGACTATTTAAACTTCAGAATAATTCTGGTGTAGTAAAGGTGTTAATTCGAAAACTTCCATTTTTTATGGAAATTTGACCTTCAGGTGTGACCTTGACCTTAGCACCAGTCTTGCCACTAGGAATACTCAATTATGAAGTTTAATAACAAATAAAGATTCTCCCTTGGTTTCTTGCAAAGCAGTTGTGAATGCATATAAACATATAGGCAGATAAAACTGTTTTACGCTGACCCATAGCCTTGCTGTTCAGTAATTATTTGCAATATTCATTTTTTCCCCTCATAAACATGACCTTGCAAAATAATCTTGCCTTTGAATTCATGAACTAAAAAGTGTAAAGAACACAACTAAGTTTGGTTTCAATTCATCTAGAAAAAAATCACACAAATAAATGACATGACAGACTGATTTAGAGTTAACAGACACATAAAATGTCTGTACAAAACTTGTCGAAGATTAAAGAAGTATTCTCGACTCTCTTCAAGTCAATCTTTGCTTGCAGTATTGAATAATTACCAGCACTACCCTGAGAATAATTGATACAATGCTTTAGGAAAAACCGTTACACTCATTTTTCTCTCCAGAAGATATTCTATTGATTACATACACTAGAACCAAAAAGTAATCAGAAAACATCTATATATTAAGAATTCAAGCATAAATTGATGGATTTAACTTAGCCCATTCCAACATAATTCATGAAGCCTCCAAGAAACTAGAGGTGCTTGGGCGCCTTTATCACTCCACTGGCCTGAACGTACTGATTAAGCTAATGGTATTTTCAGGAATTCAATTAAAGATGAATTATCTTTTACATATCTAGTCACTGAAATCTTTAAAAAGAAGCATTTCAAAGCCAAGTTTTTCTTTGGATCAAAATTCTTTGAAGGAATCTGATAAAGGGTCACACAAGGATCATTCCTGTGAAATTTGGCTGAAATCCATTTACTGGTTTTGGAGAAGAAGATTTTCAAAGCTTTAAACACATATGGAAATTAGCCAAGTCCATTAAAGCCATTTTTTCATTCAATCAAAATCCTTTGGAGGAAACTGATAAAGGGTCACCCAAGGATCATTCCTGTGAAACTTGGATGAGTTCTGTTCAATACTTTCTGAGGAGAAGATTTTTAAAGTAAAAGTTCATGGACCGACGAACATATTGATTGACAGACAGATGGATGCACAAACAACACATCATGACAACAGACCCGACTAGCCTTCAGTCAGTGGAGCTAAAAAATATTTTTAAAACAATGTTGAAAATGAATAAATTATGTCACAAGCAAATTCTTCATCATCCACATGTTTCTAACCCTAAAGTACAAAGATTTTTAAGATTTCACCAACAAAAAAATTGTCATCTGCAATTTTACTCAATCTGGGCCAGTCAAAGATTGGTCATGGGTTAAAGAATAAACATGTAGTATGGAGTACCAGTTGACAATTCAAGTTTATGAAAGTTTTTATTTTTTTTTATTTTCTGAGTAGAAAATATTGTGTAAAAGGAAGAAATTGCTTACCACAAGTAATTTCTTTATATTACATAAAGTTTTCTAAATTGTTTTTGTTGAGGGGTGTAAAAAAGTATCGATGTGTGGAAATTGGTTAAGGCCACCAGTTTCATTCGTCCTTACTTCTGTCTTTCACCAATATTCAATCCAAAGCGCAAAATTTCTCCAAGTGGTCTTTTTTTTTTTTTTTTAACCAATTACCACCTGAGAAAACTTAATACTAGCCAAATTGAAAGAATTTGCAGACAACAATTTAAACTGTATGGAATTTTAGTTTTTTCAATTTCCATGGTAGACAAGTTGTGGAAAATGAAACAATTACTTGTTGCCAGCCATTTCTTCATTTACAAAATTGTTTTCCAAAGCTTTTTGGGGGAGGGGGGCTTCAAAAAGTTTCATTTTGAAGGAATGGGTTGAAGGGGGGGAGAGGGGGGAAACTACCTGTGCATCTTTAGCCTGATCACAATATATTTTATCAATTAACCCTTTCTCACAAATTTAGAATCTTCCGCGATAATGCTAAAAAGCAAACACTATTAGATTACAAATAAACTGCTTGCACAAATTAAGCAATTTTGTTTTTCAAACCACACCTACTACCTTTGATACTTACCGCAATTTTAACATCAACTCTAATTTGAGATTTTACCGTATGCATTAACCCATTACCAGATGGCAAAATTTCAGACCAGTCCAAAATTGGAAGGAGTTGCAGACAACAAACTCAATTGGAATTTTATTTCTTTTTCAACTTTTTGGATAGAAAGCATTGTGTAAAATGAAAAAAATGCTTGTTACAAGCAATTTCTTCATTTTACATGTTTTCCCAATTGTTTTTCTTTCGGGGCATCAAAAAGCGTTACTGTGTGGAAATGGGTTAAACCATTCCCACACAATCATGCCTTTTGCTCCCACTAAGAAAAACAAAGCTTTGGAAAACATTGTGGAAAACAAGAAAGTGCTTGTTACAAGTTTTTTCTTCATTAACCACATCGTTTTCTACCATAAAAAGGCAAAGATCTTTAAAATTTGATTCCACTTAAAATTGCTGTCTGCAACATTTAGTAAATTGGTTAATATAGATTAGCCTTGAAGATCATCTTCCTTTCTCAAACAGCTTTCCAGGACTGTATAACTCAGGGGCATCAAAAATCAGGATTGTGTGGGAATAAGATTGATGGATGGATGGATGGATGGATGGATGGATGGATGGATGGATGGATGGATGGATGGATGGATGGATGGATGGATGGATGGATGGGTATAGATTCCCATTAGACTTTATGGTTTGTCAATAAATGAAATTAATCTACTGACAAACATTGTTTTAGACTTCTTCTTGACAATTATTTATAACATTTTCAATTTTCCCATAGATAATTTTCTAATTTCTAAATCCCCCAAGAAAATATAGTATTTTCAAAAATCAGATTATAACGCTAAAATTATAATGGCAGCATTAAGTTGGTATATTATAGAATCCGAATGACTTTCTAACTAGATTTATTCTCTAATCTGATTTGTATTCTATTGTGTTTTTCCTTTAAGATATTGATCAACTTTACAGGAAACATTTTACTAATCAGTTTCTGTTATTAGAAAGTTATTATTAGATGGTGTTCACACAAAAGATATCTTTCAATTTCACAGAACTTTTAAACATTTTGAAAGACCAAGATTTCAACACTAGACTGAATCGAAAGAGAAACAAAATTATCTTCATTGATTATTATGGCAGGATGTAATTCATTAAAAGACAACAAAATGTTTAGACTGGTCCAGATCCAAAGAAGTTTGCAGACAACAATTTTTGGTAGAACATTATGGATAATGAAGATTTTTTTCTTGAAGGGTGCCATAAAGTGGCAATATGTGGAATGGGTTAACCTATTTCCGCAAAGTAACACTTTGGACAACACTCAGGAAAAACAATGGGTAAAACTTTGTTTAAAATGAAGAAATTGCTTGCAATCAGCAATTTCTTTATTTTACACAATATTTTCTTTCCAGAAAGTTGAAAAATTCCAAGATTTTATCAAATTTAATTTTGGTCTGCAACTCCTTTCAATTTGGACCAGTTTAGAATTTGGCATCTGGTAATGGGTTAAATAATTGGGAAGACCAAGATTTGAACACTAACTGAATAGAAAGAGAAAAAAAAAATTTAGTATGGCATGGTATTATTCATTTAATCCATTTTGCCACAATTACCCTTTTTGATGCCCCCAGGAAATAAAACATTTGAAAACATTGTGGCAAATAAAGAGCCAGCAATAAGTTCTTTATTTTCCACGATATTTATATCTCAAAAATTAAAAAAAAATCAAAATTTAATTTGTCACTAGTTTAAAATTTTGTTGTCTGGTAATGGGTTAAAAAAACTATCATAAATGACTGAAAAATTGTTGGAAATAAGCAAAATATTTCTTCTTTTACATCAATTATTTCCCTTCAAATTTTTTAAACTCCCATGAAAATTTTGGATTGTTTAGACTATTTTTCGGGTCTGATCAAGCTAGTGTTGATTTAATTCATTACTAGTCAACTAAATTCAAAGTTTGTCCAAATTGGGAGAAGTTTCAGACTACTATTTATGGTTGATAAAATTTCAAAAATAGTGTTCTTTTCTTGTTAAAAACATTGTGGATAATGAAATTTTATTTCTTGAGGAGCACCATAATGCAGTATTGTGTGGAATGGGTGAAAACAGCCTTTTCTATTGTTCCCTAAACCCATTACTAGAACACAAAATTTTAGACTTATCCAAAATGAAAGAAGTTGCTGACTAGAATTTTTTTTTTTTTCAAAATTAACTTCATAAACAACTCTTACTTTTATCCCTTTCCTGTACAAACCCGGGATTCTTTGTCACTGTGATTTTATACTTGAGAAAACTTTTTGGAAAAAGAAGAAATTGCTTGTAAAAAGCAATTTCTCCTTTTTCCACAATATTTTCTACCACATAGAATGATTTCATTTCAATTCGCAATAAATTTTCATTGTCGTCTGCAACCTCTTTAAATTTGGACCAGTCTGAAATTTCCAAAAACAGGAAAGGGTTAAAGGGACATGGTGATGTAGACTAAGATCAGATTGCACCTATGTATAAGCTGATGTTTGTGTATCCTGTCATAACAGAAAATATTAGGGTTCTGCATGACAAGGGCAACTGTTGTCTTTTCAACTGACCCATTCCCACACAAAAATTTTTAAACTAGTCAAAATTAAGAGAAGTTGCAGATGAATAATTTCTAGTTGATGAAATTTTGGATATTTTTCACTTTGTGGGTAAGAAACATTGTGAATTATGAATGAGTAATTTCTTTTCATTAACACAATATTTTTAAAAGGTTTTTTATTGGGGGGGGGGGGGCTCAAGTGTGAAAATACATATTATTTTTAATGTGAGTAAGGATCAATTACCAGATGATAAAATTAAGTCAGTGCAAAATTCAGGGTAAGGTTGCACAATTTCAATTGAGAATTCTACTTTCTAAATGAGTAGAAAACATTGTGAAAAAGAAAATATTATTAGGTGTTTCTAACCATCTCCCAGAAGTTATAGCTATCTTTGAGTGGAAAAAAATCTCATTTAAGTTTTGTTTGAAATTCTAAATATATCAAGGTAGAAATACACTTTTGGAAAAAGAGAAAAAATGCTTGTCAGTAGCAGATTGATATTTTTGTTGTCTGCCCAACCTGAAAATGCAGCCTAAAAAGTACTTACATTGTGTTGGTTCTGCTCCACAGCACATTGATGGAGGCGATGGTCGACGTCCCCCGAGTTAGTGTCAAGGGTCCGAATCCTAAAATAATTCCACCCATTACAATCACACGATAACATAACTCCATCCATCCTGAATAACACATGACAACTCAAGAAATAGATCCAAATTTTGAAAATAAATCACTAACGAAGATGCTTTTGACTATTCTGATTCCAAACGTATCTGTTGGTATTTTTTTTTTTTTTTTCGACGGCGGAAATTTGGAATTTTATTTGCAGTTTCTGATAAATGTCTATCTCTAGCGAATATTTTGTCGTCTGCTTACTACCAAATTATTTCTGTGGCATTGATGAAAATAAATCCAAAATCATCCGTTCGGTAACATTATTAAATCCAAAATCGCCACATTTTACTTTCAGTTTACCGCCGCGACATTTTTGACACACTGAACGCTCGAGTCAGTTAGAAAATACACATGTAGGTCACGTGAGGACTCTTACCTGAGTAGTATTAGGGGAATTAACTCGATTAGAAATAAGAATATGCGAAAGAGAGATTGCTTGGTTATCGTTCTTGTGTAAGTTTTGGCGGGCTCTTTGATCGGCACGTGCGCGCGCGGGAATTCATACTGAGCACGAGACTCTTGTGTTTAGTTGATATGAACTTGACAACTGTTTCTGGGCGGGACTAAGTCCTCTCAAAAACCCTCCCATTGAAGAAATTGAATTACAGCGCCTATTTAACACTAGTTTACCAGACGAAAATGATATTAGACTTAACTTAATCTTATAAACCAATCCGACACAATCCCTCTTTTCACGTCCCAAAAGGAAGAAAATCATTTGAAAAAACATTGTTGGACACGAAGAAATTGCTTGAGACATGCAATTTCTTCATTTTCTACAATGTTTTATATCTTAAAGACAAATATATTTTAAATTTCACCAGCTTGAATTTGTCGTCTGCGACATATTTGAATTCGTACCAGTCTAAAACTGAGCTGACACTTTTACACTTTAAACAACTCTCAGGAAAACGAGCGTTGAAGAGCATTGTATAAATAAAGAAATCGCTTATCATACGCAATTTCTGTATTTCTAACGTCTGTTAACCTATAACGATCGCTATTTCTAATGGTTCATTAACATAAAATTGTCATCTGAGACTTTGCCAGTTTATTTTGGTCGTAAAATCCCTGGTATCCGTCCGTCTGTTCGTTGACCGTCAATTACAAAACGATATTTTCGTCTAAAGATTCCGACCAAGCTAAGCATAAATGATCCCTGGGTAATTCCTTTCAAAATGAAAACCATAAAGTACTCTATTTGCCATGGCAACAGAAATAAAACATTTACAATTATTCTCCTCCAGAGCAATATGCAGTTTCCAAATTTCGCAACCACCATCACCTTTTGGTACTCTACTTAATTACTTTGAATTGTTACTTTTAGGTGAAGTATACGCATACATCGTGTTGTGAATAACCGGATTTAACCATTCCCTTTTTAATTCCTGTTCCCCCTCCCAATCCCTGTGTTTTCGTACCCGAGAAAAAATGGGGGAAAAGAAGAAAGCAAATTCCTCCAACGATATTTTCTAACCTACTGGATGACCATTTTCAAATATGTCGTCTGCAAACCTCTGAATTTGGACCAGTCTAAGATTTGAACAAAAACGGGAAAGTGTTGACATGTCAATAAAGCATGGGAATCTTTTCCAAAGTGAAAAAAAGCTCAGAACATTCAATTTTTTCTTGCGCCATCGCATTTTGATAGTTACGATTTAAAAAAAGTGACTCGAAATGAGATCCAGATAAACCCTTTGTTGTTGGTTCCAAGCTTAAAGAAAAGAACCTGTAAAGATCACGTAGCCCTAAAACCACAAAGCCTATAGCTATTAAATTCTACATGGGTCTATGGTACTCTACCAAAAGACTTCGAATTATAAATTTTGGATCAACATAAGCCCTGTGCTGTGGGTTCCTGTGTTTCTTATCTAGAAAAATGAATCTTCGTTAATCTTGTACTCTGATCTAAAACCTTGTCAATCTTTGTTTATTACAAGAAATTTCTTCATCATCAACAATGTTTTCTACATAAAAGACAAAGGTTTTCTTTAAATTCAACCAACTAAAAATTGTCGTTATTTTTTTTTTTGTTGTCTGGAATGGGCACACATTGACGCTTTTTGGCGCCTAAATTAATTCGGAAAACATTGTGTAAAATTCTTGTAACAAGCAATTTCTTCATTTCCCACAACATTTTCTACCCAGAATATTAAAACGATCTGAAATTTCATAATTTTGAGCTGTCGTCTGCCACTCTTTTCAATTTGGACCAGTCTAAAACTTGTCGTCTGGTAATGGGTTAAGTGTGACGGGTCACACGATTTCTTGAGCCTGCTAATATGGAATCAAATCGACTGAAAAAAAAATTGTCATTTTTAAACGTATATGCCGGCACAAGGATTTAATGTGCCATTATGATTATGATCGCATTTGCATTCTATTGAATTAATGACGTGTATTTTACTAATATGACCCGTGCTTTAATTTGTTACGGTCGCGAACCGTTTTAGTGCAGAATAAAGCCGTAAACTACGATACACAATTGACTTTATTGAAATCTCTTCCGGCAACTTTAGTCGATCGGAGTTTGGCATTTAATCGATAATCGAAACCATCAGTGGTCTGTGAATTTCTACGACATTTCATGAATCATTACATAGGTTACTGAATAAGATGCTGAAAATATATAATTGCAACGATTAGAAGTTATGTTCGTTTAAAAAAAGAGTTTAACGCCAATTGACCGATCGCCGGCCCCTCCCACTGAGTCCGTTGGCCACGCCCTTTATCTCCGACGGGAAGTTCCGCTTCGATTTTAACAGCGTTATTTTGCAAAATTTGTGGCCAGTAACAGTTAACAAAAAAGTAAATTGGTTGGTGACCTAAACGTCGTAACTACAGCTTGAATAAGCTGTAGTTACGACGTTTAAGTCGCCAAACCAACAATAAAGTTAAACGAAATGGCGGCCAACATCGAAGTTGATAAGCTCAGGTCCGGGCTGAATAAATAATTCGATTGGTCGGTTTATTCCTTGATTGACAAACGCAATTGGTCGAATTTATCAGCATTTCAGTCATATCGTTGCGACGGATTCCCAAATCAAGTAATACTACTATGTACATCCTTTCTGGGCTTCCAGTTGTTCACCCAACTTAGGTTTACGAGTTGGAAACAAATGTCGGGAGACAAATATCGTAAAGGATATTTGCCGCGACCGGGGATCGAACACTGTACCTCATGATTGGGAGCTCAACGCGCTATCAACTGTGCTATGGCCGAGACCCTCTTCTAAATATCGAGGGCTTAGTGCAAAAACATAGTATGGCTCTATACAATGTATAGAGCCATACTATGTTTTTGCTCTAAGCCATTGATATGTTTACCTGCTCTTGATCAAATGATTCTGATTCTCGGAAACCTTATTCCGCTCCACTTTACCCTTTTTACTATTTTTCTAAGTTTTAGACTTGTCTAAATTCAAAGGGGTAGCATGAGATATTAAAGATTAGATACAATCCAAAAAGTAATTATTCTAAATAATATGAAATATTTTCGTAAAATAAGAAATTACTTATTAATAGCTTTTTTTTCTTTTCCGTAATTTTTTCTCTAGTATGCCTATAATATCACGGGGATATTAAAATCAGGGATTGAACAGGAAAATTGTGAATCCCGCTTTAAAACTCTTCCGGAAAAATGCACTTGACACATTGCGGGGCATTCCCCACGATGTTTTCTGTCCAATGAAATAAAAAGAATCATCAACATGGAATCGTCGTCTGCATTTTCTCTATTTAGACCACTCAAGCTTCAACGACATCATGGATCGATGCGTTTTTTCGATGGATCAACTGGAGGACATCTTGCGGACACAGTGTCGTCATTCTTGCAAGCAAAAATACAGGTAAAATTGTCAGAGGTAAAAATGCTATTCCTATAATGGTAAAAATGCCATAGGTAAAAACGCAATGGTAAAAATACCAGAAGGTCCATATCTTTAATACTTTTACCTCTGGAATTTTTACCGCACACCCCTAGTAACCTACTATCGGATATTTCATGCGCAAGCTCGTAATCAAACCTCAGTCTGTCTTCCTTGAACGACCACCTCGAGCGACAAATGTTTAACGAATGACCATATAATGTCATTTTAGATTGGTCCAAATTCAACGCAGTTGTAGACGACTATCATAACTCGATTATCCCCCCCTTTTTTTTGTTTCGTGTTTCGTTTCTTAGGGAAGAAAACTTTGTGAAAAAATGGACACAATTTTTTATGAAGAATTTTTCTTGAGTGGCGTAAAAAGTGAATTACCTTGGAGTGGGTTAACAAGCGATTCTGATCCTTGCCAAAAGCAAAAGCTCTCAAAAAGGTAGGTTCATCGTCCCACGGGCTCATATAAAATAAGGAATATGTGATAACTTATAAGTGTAATCAAATTAATGCTTCGTATCAGAAAATGTTTCATGTGACCATTTGCTAATGCGACCACTTCTTGGTGCTCCATCGAGTGGTTGCTGGATAGATACAAGTTGTATGGTGATTTCGAAATGGAGGGTTCATTATATTAGAATTTAATCTTTAGTTTCCTCTATCAAAAACGAGCGTTCTGAATGGTCAAAAAAAGAAAAAAAAAATTTCAAAACTCCATGAGCAAAATTTTGAGCACGCAGTAATTTTGTATGCTTCCGCACAAAATAGTCCCATACAAAAAGGTATCAAAATTTGTAAAGCTTTTTTTTTTTTTTTCGCTCCATGCTGTTAAATTATAAGAAATGAAGAGAATATTTTTTGTTTTCATGGAGGAATGAACCGAAAAACCTAATCACACACTGTATGAATCCGCTTCGCGTATTCATACAGTGTGATTAGGTTTCTCGGTTCATTCCTCCATGAAAACAAAAAATATTCTCTTCATCTCTTAAATAGTATCGAATAGACTACTATAAGAACAATTTCTGACACGAATCGACATTGTGGCTTTGTTTCGACGAGCGATGCAGAATTTTATTTTTCCTAGACTAGTTTCTTCTTTTAATCCACTACAATACGACAAAATTTCAGACTGGTCGAAATCTAAAGATGTTGCAAACGACAGTTTCTCATGATTTTTCTTTAAATGTGTGTGTGCAATTTCTTCATTTTTCACGATGTTTTCAATAGCCATTTTGGTGGCGTCAAAAAAAAATAAAATTATTGAGTAGGAATGAACAGTACAAATTCCATTTTTAAAATCATACAAGATGGTCGTAAAAGAGAGCGTCCTAGTGGTTACTTATATATTTACAGAAACTAATATTTGATTCTCTAATGGCTTCACTTCATTATATTCACTTTATACGTGGATTGAAAGAGAGCAGAGACAGAGAGACAGACAGAGAGAGAGGGGGAGGGAACTTTTACGTGGCATCATATTTCAATCGTATCCTTTTACAGGAGGGATGCTTCAATTAACGTATTTCAAAACATCTAATTAATATGATAATTAACTATTTTTCTATGAATAGGTCATTATCAAAATTTGCCGTTCGCCTGTCAAAATTATCAACATTTTTATGCGCATAACGAATGGTGACCTTATTTCGGAACAAACTCTGAAATTAATCATAGTTTAACGAGTAACTACGAGTTTTGAAATATCCTGGTGATTTTATTAATAATCATTTTTTTACCAATGAATTTAAAGAATTGAGATCAGGTCAATTGAAGCTTTCACTCTTGATGCATCAGAAAATGTAAGGTTGTATCAACCAGTTCTACACTTGGTAACAATAGTTAACCCATTCCCTGATGACAAAATTTTAAACTGGTCCAAATTCAAAGCCGTTGTAGACAACAATTTATGCAAATTTAACAATATTTGTCAGATAGGATAGAAAACACTTCAGTTTTACACTATGTTTTCTCAATTGTATTTCTTAGGGATGTCTAAGACGTATATGTGTGGGAATTGGTTAAAACAAAATAATCACAATGAGGTCTCTTAGTTCAGCACTAAGTTATTCCCCTTTTTATGACTTTGCGACAAAACAACACAGAACCTTGCGAACAAATGAGAATCTTTCCGTGAATTATTCTGATTGATTGAGTGGGGTTTAAGGCCACTTTATCAGTATTCCAGTCATATCTCAGCAGCTGGAGCACCTAACAATGGATTCCTGATACTTCTCTAGGTAACCAGTAGGCCCACTACCACTTAATCCTTTTCGAGCCTCCAGCTGCTCACCCCACTTAGGTTTACGATTATCCACCCAATTGGTTGGAGGCAAATGTCCGGAAAGGATCCGAGGATCGAACCCGGGACACCAAGACTAGTGGTCCTTCACGCTACTACTGCGCTATGGCCGCGACCCTCCATGATTGGTAGGAACGGACAGACTACTCGTCAAAAATCACGAAATTATGACACGGCTGATATTTTATAAGAAGTATTAGGTCCATCCATTAACCACAGCATCTTTTCAAACTGATTGGATATCAAGTGTCTAGTTATTAATGTGAGTGTTCAACAAAAAGGAGACCGATAAAAGTAGACTCAGTCATTTGCAAACCCATTAAGGTCCATTTAAATTAACGGACGGCTGGCCCAACCCACTGACTCCGATGGTCACGTCCACTGACTCCAACAGGAAGTCCCACTTCGATATTAAACGGTGTTATTTTTGCCAAATTTTTGGCCAGTAGTATGTAACAAAAATGTCAAATGGTTGTTTGATGACATAAATGTCTTAAATTCAATTTGAATAAGCTGTAGTTACGACATTTAACTCGCCAAACCAACAAAAATACTTCGCAAAAATGTCGACTTGTCTACCAAAATACATGATTTGATTAGTCGATAGGTTGTTTGATTGACAGCCGCGATTGGTAAATTGAGCAAATAAAATTACCAAACGTTCTTACGTAATATAACTGAAGGAGCGCTGGCAACACATACGAGCAATTTCTTCTTTTTCTACAATGATTTTTTTCAATTTAAAAATCCCAGGCGTTGAATAGGAAAAGGTTAATTTATCTACAGATTGAATTATGTGTAGTTACAACATTGAAGTCGCCATCCAACAAAAATACTTCAGTAACATAATTTACGAAGGTCAAAGAACGGTCTAAATAAATGATTTGAACGGTCAATCGATTTTTTGATTAACAGGATCGATTACCTTTGTTAGTGTCAAACAACAACAACAACAAAAGGACCGTGATGGACTTAAATCAGTCAGAGAATCGTCCGCAAATTAAAGCACAAGTAATTTTACAAAATCAATCTGAAAGATTTCCGTCCAGGTTTTTAACGAACGTACCCCCATTCCAAATTTGAAGGTTATTTGCGTAATTTTCTGATAAAAAGTGTAAGAGCTTTCAACAGGCTAATATTAGAAGAACTGCCATATCGGAGCGGGGTTGGTCTACCAATCTCTCAATTGCCTTTGTTCTCAACTACTTAAAAAAAGCGGTTGATACTGAGCCCCGGTCACCTAGAGCCATGGCCCTCGTTATTGTTGAATTCATGGTTGATCGTGTATTGGCTGTGTACAATATGTAAACATTTCAAAAACGTTTCTTTTAGGTATGAGGTATATGTCCATGATTACCACACGACAAATTTTCAAACGGGTCCAAAAATGACTGAAGTTGCAGAATACAATCCCATTCTTCAGATTTGAGGGAAAAACATTGTGGACATTGAAGAAATTTCTTTTAACAAGTAATTCCGTCATTGTCAACAATGTTTTCCAAAGCGTCTTTTCTTAAGGGGCATCAAAAAGTAGGTATAACAGCCGCAACAGTTTCACAATTTATCTCAAAGTTGCAAGTTTCGTTTGGTATCAACCCAGGCATACCCTCGATAGTAAGTCCGTCATCAAAATTAACCCTCTCTGTAGAGAACTCGACTTCAAACCTAGAAATCGCAGATTCGAGCCCCTGGCAGACCCAACTAACATACTAATTGTTTTTCGGATGAGATGTCAAATCGAGCCCCGTGTGACGGTTCTGTGTGTGTATTTACGTATATTTATTTACCGTAACCCATACACAAATGAGCGACGCCCATAGACCGACAAGTCAGCAGTAATGCCAGTCTACGACGCCGCCCAGAAGACGGTTAGTTGTTACGGGGTATAGTACAAGGATACCTGACAAAACTGCCTAGAACTCCACCTGGTTCTTTAACTTGCTCGATGGATAGCACCGTCATACGGGGCTCGGCTTAAAAGTTTGTTAGTTTTGGCAGCCAAGGGACCGAACCCGTGATCTTGAGGTTTGTAGTAAGGCAAGTACGCTACCCACGGAGCTAATCGGCTGACGTGACGGCGATATACACAGTTCACGTTTAAGAACCACACAGAGCTCCGAGCAGTTTCGTCTTGTATCCATGCACATTTCCAGCACCTAAAGGCCTCGCCCATATTGACAAATGATACGGTAGCGATGAATAATAAAGCCACACCATCCAGCTTTAACCCATTCCAACACAGCAATATCTTAGACGGGTCAAAATTGAAAGAAGCTGCAGACGACAAGTTCAAGTTGATGAAATTTCGAATTTTTTCGTCTTTTTGGATAGAAAACATTGTGGATAATGAAGAAATTGCTTGATACAAGCAATTTCTTTATTTTCCACAATGTTTTCCAAAGCTTTTTTCTTGTCAGGCGTAAAAAGGAGGGATTGAGTTGGAATGCGTTAATCCTTTCCTGTACAGTCCCTTGATTTTACGTCCTGGTGATTTTACCTTTGCGAAAATATCGTGGGAAAAGAAGAAATTGCTTGTAACAAGCAATTTCTTCTTTTGCCACAATATTTCTACCCTGAAGGCTGGTTACTTTTCGAATTACACTCACTTTAAATTGTCGCCTGCAACTGCTTTCAAATTGGACAAACATTTTGTAAAACAGGAAGGGGGTTAAGACTCGATGGCTGACTGTATTCATCCCCGCTAAAATTAGTTTTAATGAGGATGATAAATTTCAACCATTAATCACCGCATCTCTAGAGGTTATAAAATATATCTGATGACAGAATCTAATCGTTAAACGATCCAGCTCTTTGACAAGGGACTGTTTGTAACTTTGTATGAAATAAGACACGGAAAAACTTTATTTTATCTGAACTGGCATTATCTTTTTAAAATATATTATGCTTGATATTGTGATACAAAATGATACTTGGATACCAAAGAAAGAATAATCAGAATTAAAAATGTCTAGGTTATAACTTAAAATTATTATCGGTGGTGCACCAAAACCCCATGACAAAATTTTTGTCTGGTCTTAATTCAATGCATTTGCAGACAACAATTCGTAGTCAATGAAATTTTGAAAATCGCTGTCTTGTGGAGTAGAAAAAACTGTGGATAATGAACAAATTGCTTGTGACAAGCAATTTCTCCCATTTCCATTTTTTTCAAATACTTTTTGTCGTGTTGTTTGGGGGTCAAAAAGCGTTATTATGTGGGACTGGCTTAAGCAAGCTGTAGTTAGGAGGTTTTCATTGCCAAAGGACGTTATACTACCGTGAAAGCTTCCAGTGGATCCTGTTGATCCACTGTATGTCTTTATGTCAGTATGTCAGTTCACATCATCCAATTTGTTAAAAGTCAGCATATAAAAGTTATATATGGATTTATATGGTGGGTTCAAATGACAAAAGCATATCGATCATTGAATAATTTAATACTATTTCACTAAATATCATACAAATATTGGTAAACAAAAACATATCACAGTTATTTCTTTAGAACTATTTCAGATAAAAACAAAGTTCAAATAATCTTATGGTCTAATAACATAAAATTTGCTCGCAGAAATGAAAGTTTCTTTAAACTTTATCACTTATTGATGGTATCAATTCAAAATCAGAATTGCATAATATCTCTGAAAATATTTGGTTAAGTACTCCAACTTTGTATTTCTTGTATGTTATCGGCCATCTAATTTTGCAAGATTAAAAGTGCATATTCTTCCCATAGGTGAAAGCATATTTCAACAAGTTAACTCATCCATAATTAAAGTGTAAAAAAAAAGATTGTCTTACCTACTTTCCAACAGGTTATTATTTGAATTTAAGTTCACGAACACTGTAAACTTAATACATGTACATAGCAAATAGAGCAATGTATCCACTGATAAAACATAACAATATAAAATAGTTAAGATTAGTCTTTGTTTAACCCATTCCCACACAAGAAAATTTTAGACTGGTCCAAATTGAAAGAAGTTGCAGACGACAATTTCAAGTTGATGGTATTTTAATTTTTTTTGTCTTTTAAGGTAGAAAACATTGTGGATAATGAAGAAATTGCTTGATCCAAGCAATTTCTTCATTTTCCACAATGTTTTCCAAAGCTTTTTCGTTGAGGGGCGTAAAAAGGAGGGATTGAGTGGGAATGGGTTAAAAGATGAATTTGTGTTAAAAGACATTTAACATATCCACAAATCTGGTTATACCGATTTCTCAAAGTGCATGTTTTAACCCTTTCCTGTTTTTTCAAATTTTAGACTGGTCCAAATTCAAAAGTTTTGCAGACAAAAATTCAAAGTCTAATCTATTGGAAAAATAATCATTCAGTAGGGTAGAAAATATTGTGATAAAAAAAGAAATTGCTTGGAACAAGCAATTTCTTCTTTTTCCACAATGTTTTCTCAAGTATAAAATCACAGGGATGTAAAAACCAGGGATTAAACAGGAAAGGGTTAACCTAAGATAAGTGAAAAAAAATGAAAAAAAATATTGTTACAGTTTCTGTACATTTCGCTGGAGTTATCTTTGCATGAACAAATTGATAAGAAGTTTAAAATGAAAAAAATAAACCAACAAGAAAAACAACAAAAAAGAAATCTTATTCTTAATTGACAAACATACTGTATAGATTTTGTTTAATAGTCTGGATAAACTGTCAAGTTGTCAATAAAACATTTTAATTAAAATGACGTGTGCAGCTTCCTAACAGTAACGTAAAATGAAAATAATTAATTTAGACAAAACAGAAAATAAACTGACCAAAATTTCAATAAAGTCTTGATATTTGAAATTCAATATATCTTTATTGCTTTGAAATATCTAAATGATCTGGTCATTTTTCAGGGTTTCCATTCTATGACACGTACAGCAATCTCTGCAGCCCTAGCAACAGCTGGAATTTTGTCTTCTTTCCTTGCCTTTATCTGAAAAGCAAAACAGTAAATATACAATTTGTGATGTCATATACATAGATAAAAAGGAAATTGCAAGAAATGTCTTGCTTAACCCATTCCCACACAACAAAATTTAAGACCAGTCCAAATTGAAAGGAGCCGCAGACGACAATTTCAAGTTGATGTAATTTTAATTTTTTTCGTCTTTTTGGGTAGAAAACATTGTGGATAATGAAGAAATTGCTTGATACAAGCAATTTCTTCATTTTCCACAATGTCTTCCAAAGCTCTTTAATTAGGGGGCGTAAAAAGGAGGGCTTGTGTTGGAATGGGTTAAATAAGATATGATTGTGTTTGTGTATTTGTAAAATAATACAATTAAGTGGGTTCATGTTGCCTTTTTTGTTTGATTGGCATTATTGAGTGCCTGTTTTTTATCTATGCACAAGCAATTCATTTTAGAAAACTGAAGTAGTAATTGTAACTAGGTGTTGTTTTTAATCAGACAAATAATTGGGAGCTGCCCCCAAATTTTATTCTTATACATCGAAACTCCTCAGCTTTTGTCTAATTTCAAATAGAATTCCTTGTTTGACCAATTACCAGATATCAGATTTTTTTATCCAATTTTGAAGAAGTTGAAAAGGCTAAAATTCAAAGCTTCAGCAAATAAAACAAGAACTGTAAGAGGACAGCACCACTCAACTATTCTGAGTGCTGGATAGTAACAGCAATTCAATGTCGACATTAGGCATAATACCTAAGTAGTAATAGAGATAAAATCTTTATATGAAAATTTCAAGTCAAACAAGAATAAGAAGTCCAAAAAGGGTTAAAATTCCACTTAAACGAATGTCTGAGTAATCTATCTTTGCTTAGAAGATGATATGCTGGTCACAAAGAATTGTGCAAAGTTTCAAAGCAATAGCATCAGTAGAAAGAGAGTTATTAATGATTTATTACAGTTGCATGTAAAGAGTAACCAGGAATTTTTAAGTCCAAATAGGGTTTAAAATCCACTGAAATGAGTGTCTAGAGGCTGATACTATTGCCACAAAAACATTTGAAAAAGTTTGAAAGAAAAGCATTGGTAGAAATAGTCCAACTAAAGATATATTACGGTTCCACCCAAGGTTTGACAAAAAATGAAAAGCGTTAAAACTCCACTATATGCAACTGTAATAAATCTTTGCCTAGAAGATGTTATGATGGTCACTAATGCATGTGCAAAGCTTCAAAGCAATAGCGTAAGTAAAAATAGAGTCATTAAAGATATATAACAGTTGGATGTAAGGTTTAACCAAGAATTATAACTAGATGGTTGTGCCAAGACAACTACTGTTGAGCCCGCCAAGTTTTGTAGGCATCATGCTCCGGACAAGCACAAGTTATTTTGAAATCCATCCAAAATTGCAGGAATAATTGCCGGGACAAACACAATTTTAGTGTTTGACCTTGTGCTGTGACCTTGACATTAGAATTGTCCCAAAAATTCTTTCAAACGGCACATCTATTCATGATGGAGAATAATTGTGCCAAGTTATTTTGAAATCAATTCACAAATGCAGGAGTAATTGTCCGGACAAACACAATTTTAGTGTTTGAACTTGTGCTGTGACCTTGACATTAGAACTATCCCAAAAATTCTTTCAAATGGTGCATATTCATGATGAAGAATAATTGTGCCAAGTTTTTTTGAAATCAATCCATAATCGTAGGAGAAATTGTCCGGACAAATAGAATTTTAGTTTTTGACCTTAAGCTATGACCTTGACATTAGAACTATCCCCAAAATTCTTTTAAATGGCACATCTACTCATGATGGAGAATAATTGTGCCAAGTTATTTTGAAATCAATCCATAATCATAGGAGAAATTTTTCCGGACAAACATAATTTTAGTGTTTGACCTTAAGCTGTGACCTTGACATTAGAACTATCCCAAAAATTCTTTTAAATGGCACATCTACTCATGATGGAGAATAATTGTTTCAAGTTATTTTAAAATCAATCCATAATCGTAGGAGAAATTGTCTGGATTAATTCGGACAGAGGGATCGACGGACTAATGCACTTATGCACATTCAACAACTTGTCATAGTGACAACTATGTCACGCTCACCGCAAGCGGACTTTACAAAAAGGGTTAAAATTCAACTAAAATGGATTTCAGAGTATTGAATCTGTGTCTAGAGGCTGAAAAGCACAAAAGCATGTGCAAAGTTTCAGAGCAATAGCATAAGTAATAACTGAGATATAACACTAACACATAAGGTTTATCCAAAGCATTACGCAGACGTCCAGGTGACCAAAATGGCCCCTTATTCTTCGAATAGTCAAGCTAAAAATAGGTGCCAGAGAGGTTAAAAAACATTGTGAGAAAAGAAGTAATTGCTTGCAATAAACAATTTATCGTCTTTCTCAGTGTTTTCTAGAACAATATTTCCTGTGTATGTAAATTTTTGTAATTGTGTGGTGATAGGCAAATATTTCACATGTTATGGATGATAATTATGTTGTGAATACATATAGGGAATCATATGTTCTTGCTCGGTGGAAATTGTGGATATTTGTAAAGCAACACAATTCTGCTTTTGACACCCTTCACAAAAAAGTCAATTCTTCTTTTTCTAAAATATTTTCTAGCCAACTGAATGGTTATTTTCAAAATTAATTCCTAATAAAAACAATGTGGAAAATGAAGAAATTGCTTGTTACAAGCAATTTCTTCATTTTACACAATGCTTTCTACCTAGAAAGTTGAAAAAATCTAAACTTTCAGAAACTTTAAATTGTCGTCTGCAACTCCTTTCAGTTTGGACCAGTCTAGAAATTTGCCGTCTGGTAATGGGTTAAATCAATCTTGAAAATGTTACAGGGTATGAGCTTTACCAATTACCAGACAACAAAATTTAGACCGATATAAGTCCAACTAGAAAGAGGATAAAGATTTTAGTGGTAAAATTTTAAGAATCTTCTTGTGAGGTATGAAACATTGTGGATAATAAAAGAAATGCTTATCACAAGCAATTTCTTCTTTTTTGACAATGTTTTCCCTTGCTTGTTCTCTTGATAGGAAAGCTTGGTGGAAAAAATCATCATCTGTACCTTGTCAACTTGCTGTAAGAGTGTTTTTCTTCCTTCTGGTGCTTCAGACAAACAGGTTAGAGCCTGAAAAATATTGAAATTCAAAAGTTGTTAGCTGACGGAATTCTTTAGACCGTAATTTCCCAGAGTTGCAAATCAAATGAAATTTGGCTAAGAAGTTGCTTTTTTCCAATGTTTTCTGAAGCTTTTTCATTGGGTCATTGTGTCATTGTAGGGGAATGGGTTAAATACACCCATCGGAACATTCAGAACAGGAAACAAATGAATGCATGGCATGAACATTTTTTTTTTCTTAAACAGATTCAGTCAATAATATTTATCATCATTTATTCCTAGTAACTAACTAAACTGATTGCTTACAAGTACATATCTTTGTTATATAATATTTTCAAAAGGTATCAGTTCCCATCAGATTTTTTTCATTTTACATACTATACAATTTTCCTTAAGCACTAGGGCATCAAAATGTGCAATGAAAAAATCATTATGTTTCAGAAAATTTGAAATTTTGTCTGGCTTTTGAAGTATTCTTTTGTGCACATTAAATTTGAAATTTGAAAATATCTAAAGTTACCTTTTAAAATATGCAACAAAATAATGTCTGTAAATGGAAATTTTATCAAAACGGTAATGACATCATCAATCATAGAAGGATTATTATCTTGAATATTTCATGAACAAACAAACCCATTTATCATTCCATTCTAATTCCAAACTAAGTATACATGATGTTGGTTTGGTGAGGAAACAGCATTAGTGTTTAACCCATTACCACATAAGGACATTTCATACTGGTCGAAATTCAAAGGAGTTACAGACGATATTTTAAGTTCATAAATTTTAGATTCTCAACTTTCTGGGTCAAAAACTTCGGGGAAAATGAATAAATTGCTTGAGAGTTGTATAATGACATTTTATTAATGTGCAATGATTCAAGCCATAGCCTCTTGAAGCAAAATAAGGTTCTTTGAAAACTTTAACTAGGAATTTTTAAGTCAAAACTTTAACCAGGAATTTTTAAGTCTAAAATGGGTAAATTTGTGATACTAAAATGAATGTCTGAGAAATTAATCTTTGCCAATAGAGATGAATTATAACCATAACAGAATGTGCAAAGTTTAAACCCCTAACAAGATGACAATATTTTACACTGATCCAAATTGAAAGAAGTTGCAGATGACACTTTCAAAGCAATAAAATCTTACTTTTTTGTATTTTTGGGTAGAAAACTATCTAACAATCCTTTCTAGAGGGCATCAGATAGCATCAATGTGTGGTAGTGGGTAATAAAAAATCTTCAGTAGTTACAAACACGCAACATCGTGCATAAACTTGAATATAAGAATTGTGGAAATTCTAAGAAAAAAAAAGAAGATGCTTATAAAATGAATGTCAAAGTAATGAAAATTGAATAATGAACCAAATACCAAAGGGTTGCATTAACACTTACAATGGAGCACTGATCATTATTTAAACATTCTTGTCATAGAAAACTTTTACATTACTGTTTTCAGAATTCATTTATTCTTTTATTCATGAAACAGGAAATATTTTTTGAAAGAAACAAAAGTAAGCAGCTATTAGTTATGATATAATAAGTGAGTTGTAGTTATGATACTTTCGTCACCCACTGACAATATATGTGTTGCCTTCCCTACCCCTCAAGCAATTTTCACAGAAATGCAGTTTACAGTTGCTTGTAAGAGGCCTCTCAATAGTAATGCCCATTAATTTCATTCCACGCATTGAGATTGCAGAAATTATTCAACATAAAAATCCTATCAAAATATGCATGATTTATGATGTGCTAATTCACTTCTCGTTATTCCACTAATAGTCTCTTTCTTCAGGGAAAATTGCAGGTCTACCTGCTTTGTCAGTTTAATCTTGAATTTTATATTAAACAAGACATGTTTATGAAACCCAATGCAATTTTTACAGCCATTTGTTTTGAAATATAACCTTGATAAGTGACTATGACTTTGATGACCTAAACCAATTGATGCCTAACAATGCAAGGAACCAGTGTCCAAAATATGAGCCATGTATCTTCAATGGTGATTGAATAACAGCAGAATGCTAACCCTTGTCATGCTGAAATAAATCCTATACAATATTGCTTTAAAGTCAAAGGACTGAGAGCACTTGGAAGCCTTGATAAGGGTCAATATTTCTTTTGAAATTGATTACTCAAACATCTTTGGCTTAAATGAACAAACAGGAGAGAAAGACCAAGATCTGACTGCACTTATGTGCAGTCAGATCTTGTCTAAACCTTCTGCCAAAACAGAAATATTCAGGGTTCAGCATGACTTGGGTTAAACTTTTGCATTGAGTCGACCTTGATAAGTGAAAATGGCCTTGATGGATGACCATGACCTTGTGATCCAACTGATTCCTATCAATTCAACGAATCTATATCCCAAATATGAATCATATATCTTATATGGTGTTTGAATAAAAGTAAAATGTTATGTTTTTGCCTTAAGATCACATTGATAAGTGACCTTTACAGTGATAATTACCTTGACCTTAGAACCAAATGATGCCTTTCAATTCTAGGAACCTATTTCCTAAATCTTCAACAATGTTTGAATTACAGCCAAATGTTAAATTTTCTGCTTGCAGATACAAGGACATCGGTAAAGCATTATGTCCCTGATCTTATCAATGGGTGTTAATAAAACCCAGAAAACATAACCCTTGTCATGCTGTATAAACAACCTCACCGAATTGCTGTAAAATCAAAGGGATTAAAGCACTTATAGAACTTGTTCAAAATCAATATTTCTTTTAAAAATCCATTTCATAACTCTTGCAGGAAAAATACAAGCAGAGGGTGTAGACCAAGATCAGACTGCACTTACGTGCAGTCTGATCTGGGTCTACACCCCCTGCCAACACTGGAATATTCCAGGTTCAGCATGACAAGGGTTAAATTCTATTTCAGAACTTCTGGTTTTCTTACATATATGATACATATTTGAGGGTTTTGATTGATTAGCTGTATGAGGCTTTACACCAATTTCAGCAATATTTAAGTTATATACAGCAGTAGCTGGTGCAAGTAACAGTTTTCACACAAGCACAACCTCAGGAATCAATCACAGTCATATAATAAGAGTAATTACATGTATTATCATACAACTGTTTTTACTTTTATCAAACTGATTCTGATGCCCCGCAAGAAAAAAAAACTTTGGAAAACATTGTGGAAAAAAAAAGAACTTTTCTACAGTGTTTTCACAAGCTTCATACACAGGACTGTAATGGAATAAGTTTATTCACTACAAAAACATGGAAGAAAGCATTTTTCATGAGTTCAAATTGCGGACTGAATGAATTCCTAATTAATCCTTTCCAGTTTAAACCTGGGATATTACATCACTGTAATTTTATACTTTAGAAAACATTGTGGAAAAAGAAGAAATTGCTTGTTACAACCAAATTCTCATTTTCCACAATATTTTCTACCACATAGGATGGTTTCATCCATACTCAATGTCATCTTCAACAGGACAGCGTTAAATTCACTCACAAACATGGAAGGATTATGAAGCCATCAAGGAATAATTTCAACAGAAAAATATCTCTAATCTTGTTATCTAGGAATAGGTTAGCCTTGTATAATAATAATTTATTTTCATTACAAACTGGCATGAGGGTGGGCCTAGTACATCATAATAACTCTTTGAAGCTGCGCTGAGCATTCATCAAACTTTTAGACCGTAATTTTAAAGACGACTATAAACCTGCCTATACGTGATCATATCTGATACATCCAAGCTGAGAAATACTTAAAGTGAACAAAAACCACACAAAAACAGTCATTCCTGCTTAAAATGGCCTGATAATACAGACAAGAAACCTTTTTTATGCATTTTATAATGGAATAGATCTGTAAAATACTGAGGGAAATGACACAAGAATCTAGCAAGCCAGCATCTACAAAGCGATTCCCCCCATGAGCTCCTTCCTCAAGTTGATAGCTTCTTAGCATTCACAGATATGACCCTGACCAAATTTTGTCTGAGAAAGTAGAAATAATAAATCCCATAGTCTGTCATACTCTTAGAAGGGCTTCACAGAGATAACATGGCTTGCCAGCAGAAATCAGAAACAAGGTTTCCCCTTGCAGCGACAACAGCCAGGTGTACTTAGGGTCCATTAAATAATTTAATTAATGGCACATTTTCCAGGCAATTAAGCAATCCTTGGACATACTTATTCCCTAGTGGCGAGTGATTATTTTGGAATTTATTTGGAGGTCAGAAAATAGAAATAATAAATTAACCCTTTCCTGGTTTTTGAAATTTTAGACTGATCCAAATTAAAAGAGGATGCAGACAACAATGAAAATTGGATGCAATTCCAAATAAAACCACCCTATGTGGTAGAAAACACTGTGGGAAAAGCAATAAGCTTTAATAAGCAATTTCTTCTTTTTCCACAGTGTTTTCTCAAATATAAAATCACAGTGACGTATAATACTGGGTTTATCCAGGAAAGGGTTAAGGTAATGGTTCATGAATACTTCCCCTGAATGAGATCTATCAACCCATGAATTTTTAAGTTGATTAATACTCTATGTTTAGGGGTATAAATCTAAAACAGAAAAATAATAAAAAAAAATAACTTAAGAGGTTCAAGAAAATAATATGGAAAATGTAAAAATGTAAAAAATTGCTTTTTATAAGCAATTTCTGAATTTCCCACATTGTTTCTACTCAGAAAGACATGAATTTTTGAAATTCTAGCAATCTAAATTGTTGTAGGCATATTTTTTTAAATAGAACCAGTCTCAAATTCTGTTATCTGGTAATTGGTTAAATTAGAGGCAATACAGAGTTACACTTCTTTTAGACAGTATTTCTTTGTAATGATAGTTACCCTTAAGGTTTCCAGTTGAAAGCAACTTTAAATTCAGAGATTTGTTCCAAACAAAATTTAAGTAAGAAAAACAACAAAGGGAAATAACTGAAAAATTAAGCAAGCCAGAATAAATGTTTTTCTGCATTAATAGCTTTCAATACTAACAGAAATATGCTTTGTTAAAAACATTTAACACAGATAAATAACAAAGAGAAAAACTGAATAAAATAAGAAAACAAGAGTTATTGTTCTCGATAATGCATTTCCTCTAAATGAGATAAAAAAAATTTAGAAAACTGAAAAAAAGGAAATAACCTATATATTAACCTGTTACCATTCAATAAATCTTTCTGACACCAGATGGAAAAAAAAAATTGAAAAACATTGTGGAAGATGAAGGAATTGTTTGTTAGAAGCAATTTATTCATTATAAATAATGTTTCCAACCTCATAATACACAAAATATAAAATTCCATTGCTTAAAAGTTATCCTCTGCAACATCTTTGAATTTGGACCAGTCTAACTTTCTGTCAATTGGTAATGGATTAAATAAGCCAGAGTTTCAGTACAATGACAACAATGCCAATGGAGGTAATGCAGAGTCCTTGGCAATACCTAGGGTTTTCTTCAGACACAAGCCAAAAATGGTCTTCTACATCTTTTTCCAGTTTGGACCAGTCAAGAGTTTTGTGAGGATAGGGTAAACCCATGAACCACAATCCCACTTTTTGACGCCAATCAAGAAAAAGCTTTGGGAAAGATTGTGGAGAACAAAGAAATTGCTGCTAACAATCCATTTTTTAGGGGACCGCAAAGCTTTCTACCTTACTCATTGACGAACAGCAAAAATTTAGATGGGTCCAAATTGAAAGGAGTTGCAGATGACAATTCAAACTCACTGAGCAGAAAACATTGTGGAATATGAAGAAATTGCTTGTTGCAAGCAATTTCTTCTTTTTCCACAATGATTTCCCAATTGTTTTTCTTTAGGGGCATTAAAAAGTGTAATTGTAACTTCTGCAACTTCTTATATTTTGGACAAGTCTAAAACCATGTTGTGTGAAATGCATTAAAGCTGCTTTCTTTTCAATCAGTTTGAAATTTTGTCATCTACAAAAATGTTCTCAAGAGAGAATAACAACAGTTCCAGCCATTTCTGCTCTAAGATAAAGCTCATTAGCCTGATATCCCACTGGGCCAAATTGACAAAAATCTAAATGTTGCACAACATGTTTTTGTTAAAAACACATCATGATTCTAATTTTGGATGAAAAAAACAAATTAAAGAATGAATCATTACATGTTCTGTATGTTAGGCATTCTGGTACAACATTATTCAACATTACAAATCATTCATTCTATCACCTTTATCTCTATCACCTTTATCTTACAAGCAGATATACTAAACAGCTTAACCAATTACCACACAACAAAATTTTAGACTAGTCCAAATTGAAAGGACTTGCAGACAACATTTCAAAGTTAATGAAATTTTAGTATTTTCAACTTTCTGGGTAGAGAACATTGTCTAAAATGAAGAAATTGCTTGTCACAAACAATTTCTTCATTTTGTACAATTTTTTCCCAATTGTTTTCCTTCAGAGACTACAAATGCGTCACTGTGTGGGAATGAGTATAATGAACCCTGTAAATTTACAATCACAGGTATTAACCAATTACCACACAGTGCTCTATTTTTATGCTACAAAGAAACATAGCAATAGAAAACACTGTGAGAAAATAAGAAATTGAATGTGACAAGTAATTTCTAATTTTCTCAAAATGTCTTCTAACTCAAGTTGCCCTTAATTTGAGTTTGAACCAACTTTGATTTGTCACCTGCAACCTCTTTCAAATTGGATCAGTCTGAAATTTTGATGGTTAATGGCCAAACAGGTTTATAAAACAATAACACCAAAACTCCAAAACTAGAGCTCCACAAAACATGGCATCTCTTTGCAATGAACCAATCAATAAATATGAGGGAGCATATGATAACAAGTTTTCCTAATCAAAGTACATAGCAAGATTTCAAGGGAAAAGTGGAAAACATGACCTACAGAGAGGTTAAACACAAGAAATCATGAAACCTAGTTCAGGTTTCTTACTTTAAAATCTTTTTTGAAAAGCTTTGGAAAAGATTGTGGATTATAAGGAAATGGCTTGTAACAACTGCTTTCTGACCCTGACCCTCATCTCAGGGCCCAGAAACTATTTATAAGTTTGTTAAGTGATTGCTTCTTCTTGCATTAATGTTGAAAATACCATAGCCAAGAATACTGCATGCAAGAATCTACAGTTGTCCAAATGGCTGACCACCTCTACTACCTCTGACAGGAAGTTCAACTAAGCTAGTAAACTGAGTTATTTGCAAAAGCTATGGTCATTAGTACTTAACAAAAAAACAAAACAGTAGGTTGGGAACCAAAACGTCCAAACTACAGGTTGAAAAAGCTAATGTTATGTCATTTAAGTAACCATACCAATACAAGAGCCGTCAGAGACAGATTATACTCCCAAAATAAGGCTTTTGTCACAAAACTGTTTGCCATTATTGAACAAAAATCTTCTTATTGAATGCAACTATAGTTTGAGAGTTCTGTCAAAAGAAATTTGGAAGTTTGACAAACATTGAGGGAATCTATTTGGCTTCACAGGCCTGATTCTAGTAAAATTCAATATCATTATATGGTAAAAGGTTTAATATTTTACCTTGACCATCTAAGTTATCAATTAGAAATGTCTACATACAAAAAATGAGGACTCAAACTTGAGTAGTCTTACAGAAACAATAGACTGATTTATTTAAGAGTAGGAAATATACAAAATGTAAAGCTACATGGCATTAAGCCCCCTTTTAGCATGGTAAGGTTCATTGGGTAAAAAACTGAAATAAACATTACCTAGGGCACTTGATAAACAACATTTGTGTAAAGAAACAAGAAATTTTGGCAATTTGTAAAGGAGATAAATTTGAAAATTAATGACCTTGACAATTTGACCTTGATCAATGACCTTTAACTTAGTACCAATGGAAAGGTCATGTCATAAGCAATGCACATGTAAAATATGGAGGCTATATCACTAACCATCATATACAGATGGGCGATGTTAGAGTGAAGATTTTCTAAATTTTGACCTAAAAAAAAGGACCTTGATCTTGACAGATGACCTTGAACTTAGTACCGACAGGAAGGTCATGTCATAAGCAATGCACATGTGCAATATGAAGGCTATATCACTTACCATTGCAAACTTATGGACAATGTAAAAGTTAACATTTTTTAAATTTTGTCCTTGAGAAATGACCTTGACCTTAACAGATGACCTTGACCTTTGTACAAACAGAAAGATTTTGCCATAAATAATGCTCATGTGAAATATGAAGGCTATATCTTTTATTAATCAAAAGTTATGGCCAATGTAAGTTTGTTGCAGAGAAATGGAGAGCTAACGTAAAGCTATCAAACATTAAGCCCCCTTTTTCCATGACATATCTTATTTCTGCAAATTTTAAATAATTCATGATCAAGGGCATCTGATTTTCTATATAAATATGAAATTCCATTAATTTCTGACCACTAGACTAGGAGACATTTGAGAAAAAACTTTTTTGTACCCTAAGTCCCCTTTTTACATGACAAAGCCTCAAATCCCAAAGTGGGAAATTGCATTGGCATTATATCATAGGGAGTTCACATGGTAAGTTTTATTTGATTTGGTCCAAGGGTAATGGAGAAATCTCTCCGGGCGGACAGACAGACGGACGGTAGAAGGACTGAATGACGGACGGACAAAGCGGTGGCTATATGCTCCCCCTTTGGGAGCATAAAAAACGCATAACATAAAAGTTCACTTCCAGTTTAGATGAATCATTTGATTGATATATTGATTTCTTTAATTGACAGCCACTTTCTTTTTCTTGGTTGCTTGGCTTGTGATTATGAATGACATCTCTGCTTCCTTCTTTGTGATATGTATGTGTTGCATGATTTCATACCAGAAAAGAAAATAAAAAATCTGTACAAAATAAACTGGAATAAGATTGAGTCTCCCTTATCAAATTCCAACACAATTCTGCTTTTTAACGACCTTCTAGAATTGAGTTGGGAAAAACAAGCTTAAGTTAAAAGATGAAATTTTGAGGTCTCCTCAGAGCTCAATGAGTGCAAGCTGCCACTGAAGGCTAAACCACTTAATCCATTGAATGAATATGCCATAAAACTAATTCTTATGTATTTCAGGAATATTGCAAACTCTATTCAATTGTAGAGAAGTCTTTCAATAGCAGGCTATTCAAGGCATTCCCACTCAATTCTGTTTTTCAAGCATCTCAAGAAAAAAACTTGGAAAAAATTGTGAACAGTAAAGAAATTGCTTGTAACACGCAATTTCTTTATTGTCCAGCAAGGGAATGATTTTCCAAATTCAACCAAATTGAAATTGTCATCTGCAACTTCTTTCAATTTGAACCAGTCTAAGATTTTGTCAAGTTGTAATCGGTTAACTCTTGGATTACTTTAACCTTGTTTATTTATCGTGATAACTTTTTGCAAAGAAGATAACTTAACAAAACTCTGCTTTACTAGCTTACAGTACTCTCAATACATTGATTCTTCAGGGGAGAAGATTGTTTGATTGTTTGGAAATATGTTAAAACAACAACCAAGATTTGAACATCTAAATAGATGGTCTTGAAGCAGACAAGCTAAAATTACCTTCAGTGCATTTGCCCTCACTTCACTAGTGCTATCATCAACAAGGGAGACAAGTGGTGCAATAGCATTTGCTTCTAAAGCTGTGTACTTTCCCTTGGTTGTAATTGTGATTCTGAAAAATAAGATAATCAAAGATTAGTGATAATTATACTGACCTTGAAATATGCATTGTTGATCAATTCTAAGCTTTCAAAATTATATTGACCTCTAGTCAGACAATTGCCAGATTAATGGCTCCATCCACTGACTCTGCTGGGAATGCCCGCAGGCTCAATCAGGAAGTTCCACTCCATATTCAACATTGTTATTCTGCAAATTTCATGGAAAGTTACACTTATTAAAAAAGTGAATTAGTCGCAATGGTTAAGTTGCCAAACCAACAAAAAATGTTTCACATTTATATCAGCCAATGACGGACTTTAAAATTAACTTCTGGTCTAAATGAATGATTTGATTGGTCAATTGATTCTTTGATTGACAGCTGTGAGTGGTCAATTCAATTTCCATAGGCTTACCAGGATAGATAATTTTTACTACCAATGGAATTCTAAATATCGATGGTTCAGTGCTAAGCAGTTGTAACTGCCTTATAACATATTGGCAGTTACAACTGTTTCACGCTGAATCATTGATATACAATGATCGATCTTCTTCCAAGACATTTTTTACAAAAGTCCCTGATTATTAGTCCCTTTTTAGTACTATAGTTTACAGTGTTATCTTAGTTTTCGGAACCAAAACTTGGTATGCTTCACAATATGAAATGGATGAACCATGAAATCAAATGACTTTATAACTAAGTTTCTAGTGGTTGTAAATCATATTTACAGAAAAAAAATCCCGAATATCTGAATAGATTGAAATAAAAAAATAACATAGTTAAACATGAATAGATAGGTGAATGAATTATGTTCAGTGAGCAATGGGTTAGACTTTTATTAGAAACACCTCACTAAGTTTTAACCCGTTCCCCTTTTTTACTTCAGAAAAATACATTAGAAAGACATTGTGAACAAAAGAGAAATTGCTTGTCTCTAGCAATTTCTCCTTTTTCATAAACTTTTCATCCCTAAATCATATTCAATTTAATAATCAAAAAAGCAATGCAGCCTCTTTCACCTTGGAACAGTCTAAAATTTTATTGTTTGGTTAATTGGATAAATGGTATCATTGGAAGCTAAGAGAAAAAAAGATACCCTCTTTTTTTTATCTAGAAAAGGATTAATCTATACTACACAATGCCACTTTAAGATGCGCTCAAGAAATATGATTATGGAAAACTTTCTGGTAAAAGGAGAAGTTTGTCCTTTTCTCTCAATTTTATCTACCTGATTGCACTTACCAATTTTAGCCCAATTTGAAATGTTGTCCACAACCCTTTCATTTTGGACAGTCTTGAATTTTGTCCTCTGGTAATGGGTTAACCTATTCTAAAACTATCACAGTCTTCATGACCTTAGAAATAATGCCAGGAAACTTAGGAAATGTAAAACTGCTTTAACCCATTCTCAAACAATGAAGCCTTTTGATGGCCCTCATGAAAAAAACAATTTGGAAAGCATTAATTTTTCTAGAATATTTTCTACCCAGAGAGCTGAAAAAATCTAAAATTTTGTAACCTTTAAATTGTCGTCTGCAGCATCTATTTGGACAAGTCTAAAAGTTTGGAGTTTGGTAATTGGTTAAAATGATTTTGCAAACTCAACATCATTTGTAGTATACAACATCTATTAGTATCAGTTTGCACATTTTGATGTTTGGTAAAGTTAAACCATCACAAGAAGATAACAAGGGCACCTCCCACGGTGCACCACTAGGCTGCAGCTGCTGGATAATGCAAACATTCTAAGTAGAAAAAGGGGCATAACTCTAACAAAAATGCTTTTAGCGTTATCCCCCTTGATAGTCTAGATGGTCAATACACATGCCAAGTTTCATGATGATATCTTCAATAACAACAGAGATATGACTAAGGTTAAAGTTTGTCAAGCCAACACCAACGCCGACGCACATGACACCAAGGTGGTGACAATACCTCGGGTTTTCTCCGAAAACAGCCAAGCTAAAAATTGGTACTGTTCCAAACTGTAAGAAAGCAATTTCCTCAATGCCCTCAATGTTTTCTAAATCAAAGTACAGGAATTTTAAAATTTCATCAACTAAAAATGAATGTATGAATCTTCTATGACTTTGGACCAGTCTAAGATTGTGTTATCCGGTAAGGAGTTAACCCATTCCCACACAGTGACTTTTTTAGATACTCCTCAAGTTTTGGGGAAAACATTGTATAAAATGAAAAAATTGCTTGAAACAAGCAATTTCTCCATTTTATACAATGTTTTCTACCAAGAAAAAATCTAAAATTTCATGAAATTTAAATTGTCATCTGCAACACCTTCCAATGCAGACCGGTAAAATATTCTGTTATCTGGTAATGGATCAACCCTTGTCATGCAGAACCCGGAATATTCTGGTTTTAGCAAGTGCAGTCTGATCTTAGTCTACACCTCCTGTCTGTCCTTTTGAAACCAGAGTTGTTTATGAAATTAATTTTCAAAAGAAACATTGATAACTGAACAAAAAGTACTATCAGTGCTTTCAGACCTTTGATTTTTATACAATTCTGAAAAGGATTTTATTCAGCATGACAAGGTTTAAAATGATAACCAGACACTTACATCATAAGAGCACCTGCAGCATTGGCCTTGACATCTGGAGACGCATCTTTCAACAAACCAACCAATGGTGGGACAGCTTTTACTTCTACAGCTTTGTTTTTGCCTTCTAATGGAGCACTAGAAAATACAAGTTTTTGAATTAGGCAACAATTCTTAAGAAAAGACTTTTCTTTTGATGCCAATAAGTTTGCACTGCACTGCCAATGTCTATTCAAACACATTCCGACATTATGATGCTATTTGATGCCCCTCATTAAAGACAACCGAGAAAAATTGTTCTTACAAAAAGCAAATTTTCATTTTCCACTATGTTTTCTACCCAGAAAATTGAACAAAATCTAAAATTTCATAATTTCATTTTGTCATCTGCAACTTCTATCAACTTGGATCAGTTTAGAATTTTTCTGGCTGGTAATTGGTACAGCATTTTATCCCTTGTGAAGCTGATCTGTGAATATTCCTACTTTGACAATGGCTTTGGTAGGCCTATAGACTAAGATCAGCCTGCTCACACATGCAGTCTGGTCTTAGCTTAAACTACCTGCTTATTGTTATTGTTTTCAGAGAAATCTTTGAACATAAGATCAATCTGTTTATGTCAAAATTTTCAATTATAGTGAAAAGAGGAAAAAACTCAGCTGGACAAGGTTTAAACTCCTGAATCAAAAACATGTCACAAAAGTGTTTTTCAAAGGTATACAAAATGTAAGGAATACCATGATAAACATTTGCTTCCATTACATTAACCCTTTCCTGTTTTTCAAAATTTTAGACTTGTCCAATTTCAAAGAAGTTGCAGACAATTATTAAAAGTGAGTGCAATTTGAAAAGTAACCAATCCACAGTGTAGAAAATATTGTGGAATATGAAGAAATTGCTTGTTACAAGCAATTTGTTCTTTTCTCACAATATTTTCTCAAGTATAAATACTCAGGGACATAAAATCCAGGGATTAACCAGGAAAGGGTTAAATTCTTGCCAAATCAATATTCTTGCAAAAACATTATACCTTTCCCTTTTGGAAAAAGAGTATGAAAGAAAGATATGACAAGGAATTCTTGTGATAGGCATGTAAAATGAGTAAATATATCTCACCTGAGGTCCATGATATCTCGTGCAGCACGTGCTCGGATGACAGAGTCTTGATGTGACAATAATGATGTGAATACTTCCATGGCATTGGCTTTTAAGGCCTTTTCTGTATCAACCCTCATACAGAAATGTAAGGTGTCTAATATGAGTTTCTGTGAAAGTACATACATCAACCAATTACAAGATGACAAAATATTCGCCTGGTCCAAATTCAAAGAAGTTGAAGAGGACAGTTTTAAGTTAATGAAATTCTAAAAATTTTGCCTTTTGATGTAGAAAATATTGTGGTTAATGAAAAAATTGCATTAAGAAGTAGGGTTGCATAGGAATGGGTTCAGTAGAATGGCTGAAAAGGTATAAAATGAGGAATATACATTAATAACCCTTGTGATGCTGAAAATTCTGGTTTTGGCAGTCTGATCTTAGTCTAGACCTCCTGCTTGAACTTTTCCTGCCAGAGTTGTTTATGAAATTTATTTCTAAAAGAAATTTTCATTTTTCAATAAGTCTTATCAGTGCTTTCAGTCCTTTGATTTGATTTTATAGCAATTCAGTAAGGTAATTTATACAGCATGAAAAGGGTTATTGTATCAGATCAACCATATTGAATAATTTATTGAGTAGAGAAAAGAATTCTTAAGAAACTAGGATATTCAATTTTAAGTAACAGCTTGGAAAATTATCAGATAACCTCCTTGAGAATACAGAGCACATCCATTTAGTTCCGTAGTTCAAGGTCAAACTCCTAGTCATATGAGACTAAGGTACAAAACAGCATCTCCTTTGGTTATGGGCATACTTAAGCATTCAGAAAGAATAGTAAACCACAAACTAACCTTGATTTCATCTACCTCATCTTTGAGTTTCCTGACCAGAGTACCAATTAAATCTGCCTGGACAATCCCTTCAGCCCCTGAAAGATTTCATTTATCATTTTACATAGATAGAACTAGAATTGTCATACAGCAGACAACACACCCACAACCACTTTGTCACAATAGAAACAATTTTATAGAAAGAAACTGTTTCAAACACAAAAATATTTTGCGACCTTGACCTTTGACATGGGTGACCCCCAAAAAAGGACACATCCTAGCATCAAATGCTGATTTGTATGAATTCCAAAAATCTTAGATCAAATGACTTTAGTGAAATGACCTTTGACCTTTATTAGCAAATATTGATATGGCATCTATTTGGATCATGGAAAGTACTTTTTAAGTTTCAAGGTCCTAGGTCAAATGGCTTATAAGTTATAAATTTGGTTTTAAATGAAGTTCAATTCTAATCTTGACCTGACCACGAATTAGATAAAGGCACCTACTTTAGTCATAGGCAACAGTTGTATAAACCTTTAATGATCATTTTTATCTTAAGTTAGAGCAAGTAAGCAAAAAAGTGTACAAGAGAACAGACATAGTAAAACCAAAATACTTTTTCTACATGGCAGGTGGCGGATGTTATAAATAAAGACAGGTAATACTTTTGCTCAAATACATTACATAGTTTAAGGATTTGGTAAAGAACCTTACACAAAGACTAAACATTTGTGTGTAGTTATTAACCCATTCCCACTCAGTGACGCTTTTAGACGCCCCTAAGAAAAAAAGCTATGGAAAACATTGTGGAAATTGAAGAAATTGCTTGTTACAAGCAATTTCTTCATTATCCACAATGTTTTCTGCCAAGAAAGTTGAAAAATTCCAAAATTTGATAAACTTTAAATTGTCGTCAGTAACTTCTTTCAATCAGGACCAGTCTAAAATCTTGCCGTCTGGTAATGGGTTAATATAACACTTTAACCCTTGTCATGCTGAACCCGGAATATTCCGGCTTTGGCAGGAGGTGTAGACAAAGATCAGCCTGCACATAAGTGCAGTCTGATCTTGGTCTACATTTCCTGCCTGTACCTTTCCTGCCAGAGTTGTGTACAAAAGTGATTTTTCAAAGAAATGTTGATTTTTAATCGACAAGATCTATCAGTGCTTTCAGCCCTTTGATTTTACAGTGAGTCGTTAGGGCAATTAATACAGCATGACAAGGTTTAATTTCAATTTTCTAACACTGCAACTTTTCAGCTAAAACATACATTAATGCAACAAAACTATGCTCAAGAGTAAGGCATCAAATCCCTAATTGGCTCATCAAAATTTGATAATTTGACACTATGAAAGTGTGAATGGGCAATGAAAAATGTTATATCTGTAGAAAGCATCATGTTTAATAATTTCTCCACTTACCATGATGTTTTCTGTCATATAATCTCACAGAATTACATATATAAGTGATATCTGGGAAAAAGACTTTTGCAGATCACATACTTTGATACACAATTTTTCAACAAGATGTGTTTGTGAAACACTATGCTCCCGAAACGGGAATTCTTAAGAAACGGCTAAAGGTTTAAATTTTGACCTTGACCTTGATGAAATGACCTTCCCCAGTTGCGCCTTGTTGAGACCTATCTACATACCAAATATTAGCATTGTAACTTAATCAGGGTTGAAGTTATAGGAAAATGTTGAGTTGGCAGGTTAAGTTTGCAGACAGACAGACAGACGGACACCGGTAAAACAATATGCCCCCGATCTTATCGATGCGGGGGCATAAAAATACTTGCAATTTTTTAATGTTCCACTGTTTTTACCTAAAACTGCAAAATTATTACATTTGAAATAATACAACCTACATGTACATGGTATATTTCATTGAAATAAAGCCCAGTATAATAAGGCTAATGGAAAACATTTGATTGGCTATGCTGAGAGAAGGAAAACGAAAATGATTTAGCTGTAGTCATATTTTTAAGAAGGCTTTGCTTTCTTTTTAATACATTTTGTAAAGATATTTGTATTCTCACCTGGTGGTGTTTCTGAAATCATTTCAACAGCTTTGTGAGCATTTTTCCTGGCAATGTCAACTTTATCATCAAACAATTTGGATACAGGTGGAATTATATTGTGGTCTAGGAAAGCATCTCGTCCAATAGCATGAGCTGAAATAGAATAGAAGACATTTACTTGGTGAAATAATGATGCTTATATTAGTTGTTACTGCCTCGAAATAAAGTGACTTATTACCAGTTTAAATTTGAGACTGGGATAAATTAACCCTATCATGCTGAACCATTGAATATTCCCAATTTTGAAGGAGGTGTAGCCAAAGATCAGCCTGTACATATACTTCTAGATGCCCAGCAAAAAGGCATAAAGAAAATGATTCAAGAGGTATTGAGCACTCTAAGACCAAAACAGAATTGCCCTTTTAACTCTTTACCAGATGACAAAATTTAAGACAGGTCCAAATTGAAAGGAATTACAGACAACCATTTCAAATTATTGAAATTTTGAAAATCTTTGTCTTTTGTGACAGAAAGCATTGTGGATAATGAAGAAATTGCTTGTAACAAGCAATTTCTTCATTTTCCACAATGTTTTCCAAACCCTTTTGGTTGGGGGTGTCTAAAAGCATCATTGTGTTGGTTAACTAGGATTCACTGTGATAACGCTTTAACCTTAACCTTTTACAATACATTCTACAAAACAAAATCTTACATCCAATAACATAGAGACATTCTGTTGATTTCTGTCGTACAGTTGTATCTGAATCTGTCAAAAGTTTCTTTAAACTTTCAGCTATCCCTACAATAGACAAAATACAAAGAGGTGTATGTGAATTAGTGGGTTACTTATGTGTCATATCATTTCAAATACTTCGTATAGTCTTAACCCATTCCCACATGATAGAATTTTCTACCAGTCCAAATTCAAAGAAGTTGCAGACGACAATTTTAAGTTAATGAAATCTTTAAAACTTTTGTCATTTGGGTTAGAAAATGTTGTGGATAATGAAGGAATTGCTTGTTAACAATAGATTTCTTCATTTTCAACAATATTTTCTAAAACTGAGGGCCATTTAAAATTGTATTTGTGTTGGATTGTTTAAACTCCACCAGTCATAAGATTTAAGACATGTCCATATTCAATTTTTAGTTGATGAAATTTCAGAAACTTTTGTTTAGGAAAGAAAACATTTAGGATAATGAAGAAATTTTGATACAAGTAATTTCTTCATTTTCCACAATGCTTTCAAAACCTGTTTTCTTGATGGGCGTAAAAGCGGAATTATATTGGAATGATATAGGAGATATTAAGTCTGAAAGGGGGCGTAACCCTTCCAGAATACCCTTCCAGAATACTTTTGTTGATAGCAAAGAATGAGAACACACATATTCTAAGTGTCTAGTAAATAATTTTGGTAAAAACTGAAGAAGCACAAAATTTTATATTTTTTTTTATTACAACAACAACAACAACAATGCCAATGCTATAGTTGACCTATGATTTCTGTCTGAACATCTTAACTAGTAGAAGAGACAAAGAAATATAATTGCCATTCCAAAATAATTCAACTTTTTTGGTCCAGTATTCTGATTGGTTGAAAATAAATATTCAAACCCTCATGAACAGCTATTTGTATGCTTCCGCACAAAATAGTCCCACACAAAAAGTTTCAAAATTTGTAATGCTTCGTGTATTCATACAGTGTGATAAGTTTTTTCATTTCATACCTCCATGAGAACAAAAATATTCTTTTCATCTGTTAACTGAACAAGTTTGCAGACAGTATTTATACAGTGAATGTGAATTGATTAAATAATCTGAACAATAATATATATATTGTGAAGAAAAAGAGTTATGTTTTTGGCTTGCATCAGCTTTAGAAATGACCTTGAACATGAAATTCTAGAGGTTTAACTCCGAACTCATTTTTAAGGGGTGAAAAAGAGAAAATTCTAGGTAAAATTTTGGAAGTTAAAGTGTAAAAAGACTTTTTCTTGCTTATGTTGATTCACTTTTCTAAATCTCTAATAAAGATATCAAGATGACAATTAGTACAGTACATAAGATGTATTGACGAAAAGAGGAATCAGAATACCCTTTTTATTTTTGTTATTTCTAGATTTTTTGGAGTCAAAACCCTGGTTTGTGAGTCATATATGAGCCTAGTGATCTGAAGATCACAGGTAAGAGCCTTGCCATCAGTGGGATGTGTTCATGGGCAAAATTTTAAGTAGCACTTACGTTGCAATCAAAATAAAATGAATTAGTATAAACAAAGAAAAAAAGCTCTAGAATGGATTTTGGAATTTTTGAGAAATTGCAGTTTACAAGCAATCTCTGTGTTATCTACAAAGTTTTCTACTCCATATTTCTGATTTGAAAAATTTCATCAACTAAAACTTGTCATCTACAAATTCATTTATTACATGTAGTTTATTTTTTTTTTGTCTGCTCATGGATAAATGTACAAAAACAGTCGTCAATATGCAAATTTTTTAGATATTGACATTTTTCTGCATTTTTGTGAATAAAAAACCCCAGTTCATTCTAAAAGTTTGGGGGGAAAATTATTTTGTGATTTTGACTGGTTTGACTAAATAACAGATCCATCTAATTTTTGCTTGTTTTCACAGCTTGTAGGTTTTCTGGACATTAAATTGTCTTTCTACTATCTCAAGGATTTTTTTCTAAATATCAACCCCGACTGACCAGCGTTGTATTGAATATCATATTCAAATGTTTGTTTTACTTTACTCAGTGGCCTGCCAAGGCTGCGTTTTTGCACCATTGTCCCCCCCCCCCCCCCCAAATCATGAATGTAATCATTTTTTTTAACCCATTACCAGACAACAAAATTTTAGACTTGTCCAAATTGAAAGCAGACGTCAATTTTAGGTTTATGAAATTTTTTTTTTTCAATTTTCTGTGTAGAAACATTGTGTAAAATGAAGAAATTGCTTGTTACAATGTTTTCCCCAATCACTTATCTTCAAGGGCGCCCAAAAGCGTCACTGTGCTGGAATGGATTAAGCACATGGGGATACTGTCCCTTGGTTCAGAAGCTCAGCTGGCAGGATTGTAAGTGTCATCCATCGATTTTGTAAAATATCCCCACTTTTTTTTAGACCAAAGGGACATTGGAACCTTGCTTCCAAAACTTTAGCAGATCACTTTTACTTCTCCATGTTCCCCTTTGGTATGAAGAATCATACATGCTGTTCTAATATGTAATCAACGACAAGCCCTAAAGGAACTCTGGGCAACAAATATTTGAAAAAAGATGGCACCTGGCACAGTTCAATTAGATTTAGTATTTGCAGATTAAATATATATAGAAGGTAGAACTTACAATCTAGATTCAGCAAACCCACCAAATCCACCCAAAGCAAAGGTTTTGAACCAGACCAGTCTGCACAAACCAGGGTCAATAGCTTTCATACTTCATATAATTTTTATAATTTCCACTTTGTCTATAACTACAAATAGTCATTTGTCTCTCTGGAGGTTTCCTAATTTTCATATGGCTACAAATAACCGTGCCTTAAGCCATCAATTTTTTTTTGCTAGATCGGTCAAATATGTTTTCTGCGATGGCTGTCTCCTCTGGGGAACTTTATGATTACTTTTGAAGTAGTGAGATTTTTACTGATCTCTTAAAGCCAAAATGCATAAATCATTTTATCATCTTACCAACTTTTAAAGCTTCTGCAATATGCTCGGGGTCATGTAGATGATCACATAATGACATCACTGCTCGCTGTCGGGTTAGTAAGTTTTCATCATTCAATTCTCTGTTCTGAAATCAAAAGATTTTGGAGTAACCTAGAAGTTTATAGGCTAATTATCCCATTACCATACAACAAAACTTTAGACTGTTCCAATTTCAAGGAAGATGCAGATGACAATCTATAGTTGATGAAATTTGAATATCTTTTTAGGGGGGGGGGTGCAAATATTGTTGATAATGAAGATATTGCTTGTAACAAGCTATGTTTTCCAAATTTATTTCTTGGGGGTGTAAAAAAGCATTATTGTGTGGTAATGGGACAAACCGCTTATCATTTACCTTGACAAGTAACTCCCAAATGTTACAAATTGAACAACCAAAATATTCACACTTACATGATTATTTCCAATCATTCTTTGGTTGTTAAAGTCAAGGTAGGGTCAATGTCTCTGACATATTTGCCCAGTTTATACCTGTACAAGAAAGGAAAATTGTAAATTGTCATCCCAATTAGCTCTATTGGTAGAGCACTTGACTTTAAACCATGAGATCACAGGATCAATCCCCAGGCTGACAAATTAACAAACTATTTGTCTTTCAGATGAGACATTAAACCAAGGCCCCTGATGACTATGCTATCCAAAGAGCATGTTAAAGATTCAGGTGGTGCTCTCAGCGGTTTCGTGCTGTGTCCTTGCATTGTCTGCCATAACAACTAACCTTATTCTGGAGGTGTCCCACATTTGGGAATGTATGATAAATGTAAAAAAATCACACAGGCATAAACAACACCTTGGAATTCATGGATCACAGATGATCATTAAAAGTCAATTGACCATTTACACTGGGAACAAATGTTTACCTCTTAAATTTTTGTTTTGCATGTAAGTCATTAAAACTAAAGCTTGAGTTGTTTGAAAATACAATTTGAAGGATGCGAACAAACGTAAAGTTACGAACAGTCGCCTATCTATTCTGACAGAAACTCATTTTGTTTTTTTCTCATATGTGTTAGATTATAAGACCATTAAGGAATAAATACACGCTAAATCAGACTGAGTTCTAATAGAATGCAGTTTGATAAGTAAATAGGTTATCAAGCAAAAAATCATGTTCGTTCAAATTTGAAATAATAATTAACACCAAAAAGAAATTTACCAATCTCGGTAAAGCTCTGTCGCCATATGCTAAAGGCGTCTTTGTTGTGTCAATATGTGGTGGATATTTAGCAGAAATAACTGTCAACGCCATGTTTTTGACACTAGTTGTTTACAAAACGCATTGACAGTTAGACTTCTTGTTGTTGTAAACATGTATGAGAACACCGTTTCCTGTTTTTTCGTTACTCAGCAACAACAGGTGCTCCTTTGTTGAAATAAAGCTAGTAGTCCACTTTTTTACAAAATACATAATTGAATCAATTACTTTAAAAAAAGTAATTTGTTTCAATTATTCAAATTTTTATTCTTAAATTTCACGATAAATTTTAATTCGTTTAGAATAATCAGAAAATGTTATTGTTAGATTCGTATCCAGTGGACGACTCTATTACAGACGAATTTTTTACAAAACTTACAATGGTCAATAGGTATGCGGACTTACTGTTCTGAAAATTTACAGTTGATGGTTAGAACTATTCTGGAAAGAAGCCTTTTAAAGGCATAATTTGAATAAATAAACTCAATCTCTGTGTAATATATGCAGGCTAGTTTAGGTCAATGTCCATCGCATAAGCACCATTTCCCCAAATATCCATGATCACAAAAAATAGAAGCCTTCCCTGTACGTTGGAATCTTTGTGTTGCATTTCCCTAATCCTGTGGCAATTTACATTTTAATACAGAAGACTTTATGGAAAAAGATGTTTAAACACTAGTAACAATTTGTGCTAAATCCCCCAACGTCTTGCATCACTAGGGGCATATATCTATGGTGAATGTAGGTCCGCGACCCTGGGCAGATTAAAGAAATTGTGAGCACATGAAAGAAGCAGTTGGCATTTAAAATTAGTCACATCATTAATTCTTTCTAAAATTGCCCATACTTTGTAAATCTTTTTGAAAAAGTAAACCAATGTTACAAACAAAAGGAGAATTAACTATGATCTTAGATCGTTGATGTAACCAGAGGAGAAAAATACTTTTTATGGAACCTGAAAAAAAATCTTCTCTGCCTAAACCACTGAGCCTATTTGAACCAAACTTGGTGGGAAAATTCCTTGGTTGACCCTTTTCAAAACTTTTTGTGAAATTCTGATTGGTGAAAAAATGTGGGAGTGCTGGGCTTATCAGACTTCGAGAAACCATTTTGGCCTTCTTGATTTTTGTTAAATTTCCTATACACTCATGTTCTCTTCCAATCCTGGAAATGCACTGTCTACTTATTTTCTCATCAACTATTTGTTTGGTTTAATTCAAACATACATTCTGACCTTCTGATAAAATTTCTTTTCTGCTCTGTTTCCCATTGTGCCAGTTATTGAAAATTGCCTCACCTAGTGACAAACTATCTTTTTTTGACAAGGACGTATGAAGATATTAATCACATTCAGTGCAAACTCTAGTTTTTCCAGATGGGTAAAGAAAAGAAGAGAAAGAAGACAAAAGTAATATCTGAAGTAGATGAAAGGGAAAAGGTAAAGGAATCGATATTAAAAGGTATGTGTAGAATTTCTTAACCCATTACCATACAATGGAGTTTTCTGATGCCCTGAAGAATTCCAATCTTGGAAAATTTTGCGAAAAAGGGAGAAATTCCTTGTAACAAGCAATTTCTCATTTTTTCAAAATGTTTTCTTTACTATTTGGCACTTATTTTCCACTTTCAGTGCATTTTTGAATGTCATCTGCAACTTCTGTCAATTTAGACATGTCTAAAATTTTCTTATCTTCTAATGGGTTAAGCTATTACCAGTCAACGAAAATGTCCACCATGTTCACCAAAGATTTTTTTTCTTTGGGGCATCAAAAAGTTTCATTGCGTTGGAATGGGTTGTTATAAGAAATTTCCTCAATTTCCACAATGTTTTTTACCTAGAAAGTTGAAAATATCTAAACTTTAGATTGTTGTCTTCAACTTCTTTCAATTTGGACCAGTATCAAATGTTTCTGTCTAGAAATGGTTTGATTAAACACTTAAAGAAATCAATTGATAAAGAAATAAAGCCAGTGCAAAATATATTCATCCAAATATGCCACAGATTTGCTGTTCAGTAAGGTAGTACAGTGGCATTCGGTTAATTGCAGTGTTAATCAATTTGTCAACATTATTTTTATGCTCTCCGAAGGGTAAGCATATAGCCACCGTTTTATCTGTCCTTCCGCCTGTCCTTCAGTCGGTTTGCCTTGATATCTTCACAACTTGGGCTAAAACAGATGAAACTTCACATGTGAGTTTCTTATGATATTGCCCACAGTATTTTGCCTACATTTTGGATAGCTTCAAAGTCACAGTTCACGATCAAACATTTTCAATCATGGATGGATTTCAAAATAACTTGACACTATTGTTCTCTATCATGAATAGATGTTCCAAGTGAAATAAAATATCAGATAACTCCAAAGTCAAGGTCAAAGCTCAAGGTCAAATATTGAAATTAAGCTTATCCGGACCATAGCTCCTTCAATTATGGATGGTTTTGAAATAACTTTGCACAATTGTTCTGTACAACAAGCAGATGTTCTATTTGATTTTTTTCCAGATACCTCCCAAGGTCTAGGTCACAGCCCAAGGTCAAAATTTCAAAATCTTACCAAAGCTCTATCAATTATGGATGGATTTTACATACAATGTTTTCTCAAGTATGAAAACGCAGGGACATAATAACCAGGTATTGAACAGGAAAAGGCTGTCCAGAGCATTGCTCCTTCAACTATGGATGGATTTCAATATAACTTGGTACAATTGTTCTCTATCATGAGTAGATGTGCCATTTGAATAGATAAATCAGATAGCTCCAATGTCAAGGTCACAGCTCATGGTCAAAGATAAAAATTAAGCATGTCTGGAGCAAAGCATCTAAGATTATGGATGGATTTGGAAATAACTGTGCACAATTGTTCTCTATCAAAAGTTGATGTGCCATTTGAAACAAATTTTCAGATAGCCCCAAGGTCAAGATCACAGCACGAGGTTGTACGTTAGAATTTAGCATGTCTGGATAGGGGCAAACATATAGCGGCATCTACGTCTGTTGGTCTGTCCACACCTTTTTCCCTGTTTATTTTGATAATTTTTGTGACAGGGCAATCGCTTGGAGAGCATAATCCATCTCTGACATCTCTTGTTGCAAGTACAGGAAGTTGCATGAGAGGTAGGGAAGTTGCAAGAGAGGAAGTTAAGAGAATTCAACTATATTTCCTTTTTTCGTTAATTTAATCAGCCAAACAATTTAACCCATCTACATACATAGACATATTTTGACGCCCCAAGAAAAAAAGCTTTGGAAAGCAATTTCTTTATTATCCATGATGTTTCCTATCCAAAGAGTAAATAAAATGAACAACAATTTGTTGTATGCAACATTTTTGAATGTGGACCAGGTTGAAAAATTTTCTTCTGGTAATGGGTAAATCCTTGTCAGTCTGAACATTATAATTATCTTTGACTTTTAGTAGTTTACTGGACTCATCTAACTTTCTGTTTGTTATTTGATGGGAGACATCATAACATATGGGCAACTTGTCTCTTACATAGATCCCATTCCCACACAACAAAATCTTAGTCTGGTCAAAATTGAAAGAAGCTGCAAATGTAAATTTAAAGTTGATGAAGTTTTTAAAATCTTTGTCTTTTGGGATAGAAAACATTATTGATAGTGAAGAAATTGTTGTTTATAGGCAATCGCTTTATTCTCCAAAATATTTTCATAAGCCTGTTTATTTAAGGGCATGAAAAATCAGGATTGTATGCAAATGGGCTAGGTGAAGGTTAGAACATGCGTCTGAGTGAAATGATCACCTGATGGTCAAGATAGAATGTGTGGAAGTATTATTTTCTTTTTATTACTTGATAGGTGATGTTTATAATTTTCAATTTTAGTATTTAGAGCCAGACTTCAGCAGTCACCTAGTCAAGGGGCCATAGTTGTAGGGGAGCCAAAAAAGTCATTGACAAGTAATGATTCCTCCTCCACAGGTATGTGCTACTTGATCTACCAATCATTAGACAATAATAACAATAATATTATGAGTAAAAGAGAAATTGTTTGTGAACTTGTTTAATCCATAAGAACATAACATGAATTTACTTTATAAAAGTATCTAAAATCGTTGATGATTCATATTAAGTTATGTATAACTTTTTAGCTGCATAATGCCTGGTGTCTGCAAACCTCAGCTTGGAGGTACTTTTAGGGTATATATTCAGTGTGTTGGTTTATTTGTTGCTTTGTTGTGCAAACTATTTTGCTGAAGTTACATGACCAGTTTATTTCAAACTCTGTAGTAAGTATTAATCTTAATCAGAGATGTGCATATTGCATTTTTACAAAGTTATTGCACTTAAATGAAATTTCTTGTCTGAACTAATTCTCTGTGACCACAGCAACAATCTTTTAACAGTTTTGTTAATAATATTAGAAGCAACATTTATGCATGTGCACCTCGTTTTCCAAAAGGTAGGACAAACAAGAATGTCTTACTATATGATTATTATCCCCCGCCGTTTCGGCGATGGGGATATAGTAATGGTCTCCGTCTGTCCTTCCGTCCTTTCGTCTTTCCATCACTAAACTTGTCTTAAGCATTTCTCTGAAAGTGTAATTGCTATCAACTTGAAACTTCATAGATTGATAGATCTCATTGAGTGGAAGTGCAGTGCACAAGAACCACAACTGTTGCTTGCATAATATTGGAGTTATTGCCCTTTGTTGTTTTAAAGACTAAGATTTTGTCCGGGGCATATCTCTGAAAGTATTATAGCTATTAACTTGAAACTTCATAGATGGATAGATATTGTTGAGGAGAAGTGCAGTGCACATGAACCACAACTCTTGCTTGCCTAATTTTGGAGTTATTGCCCTTTGTTGCTTTAAAGGCTTAGATTTTATCCTGAGCATATCTCTGAAAGTATAATTGCTATTATCAAAATCATTGAGAAGAAATGCAGTGCACAAGAAGCCTAAATCTAACTGGCTTCAGTTTACTATCAAGCTTTTACGGCGGGGAATGGCCATGTCCAACATGGCTCTTGTCATAACAGATTTGGAAACTAGTCAAAAATCTATTTAAAACCAAAATGAAAAGGGAATCAATTTGCTTCATTTGATTATGTCAAAGCAAAAGTTATTTCTAAGACAAGATAAGCTGAATTGTTTGTCCTACCTTTTGTGACGAGTGTACTACGTTTTACGCATGGCATAATTATATTGCCTAAGTCATAGATGATCGCTGCTATTGGATCATTTTCTTTATAAATTTATAGGTGGTTTGAGTATCTGTGATAGAACTGTGGTCCATTGATCTACTAGTAATTACTCTGAAACTACTGCAGTTTGCATTTCTTTGCTTCTGAGCTATTATCTGCAATTTATCAACCAATTTCTTCCATACTTTGTAGAAAGTATGTATAACAATCATTTCATTCATTTTCTTATATGGTTCTGGTTGAGTGAATGTACAAAGTTACAGGTCTTTGATAAAGTTTCTTGTTAGGACTATTTCTCTGTCACTATAGGACCAATTTCTTTCAACCTTAAAAGGTAGGTTCTGTATCTATCAAAGATGTGCATACTGTAAAATGGCTCTGGTACAGTGAAGATTTACTGAGTCTTGGTCCTTTGATAACATTCTTAGTGACAAGTTATTTCACTAAAATTCTGCAGTCTTTTGCTGTTTTGTCTAGGCTAATACTCTACTAGATCTTTTTTCTTTTCAAATTTCATAGGAAGTCTATGTTTCAATTTAAAAAAATACATATTGTTTCATTTGACATGAAATTATTCACTGGCTTGTAGCTTTTTGGTATTTTTTTTTGTCTACAGTAAAAAGTGCATATCTAAAAGAGTCAATCTCTGTGACATTGAACTTGTTTGAACATGGTGCTGTTTTAGGTGTAGTCATCAGGTTCAGTGATATATCTGTTTTTTTCTATAATTAGATAGTATGAGTGGGAAGTCCAAACCAAAGAGAAGGAGCTCTGGACCAAAGAAAAAAGGAAAGAGAAACTCTCCTTCATGTGTAAGTATATTGGTTTTAGATTATTATGTTTCTCTACTCTAGAAATGGATTGTTTTTGGCAGTGCCATGCCTGAGTGTCTGTCTGTCTGTTTTGTCATTTCCAGATGAAATCTTAGAAACTACTGATTTTGATCAAATTTAGACACTTGTTTCACATGAACCTTGATCATTTGCTCACAGTTCAATATCAAAGTTAAATTCAGATCAGTGTCTAAAATCTCAGTGATTGGCAGATTTTGTTGTAATTACACACAATTGTAAAGAATAAAATCATGGAGATCATCTTTTTTAGCCCGCCCAGGACAAAAGTCTTGGAAGAGCTATTCTCATACCCTTGGATTTCAGCTTTGAAGTCTGCATTTACACTCGGTGAAAGTTTATTATCTCTGTCAATATTTACCATAGACTAGAGGTTCATAGTTTACAGAAAACTCATCAGGGGGCAGGCTTCCATTTGAGACCAACATCTATGACTCCTTTACAAAGTGACCTTGACCCAGTTTCAAAAACTTTAACCACAAACTATAACCACTTTTCTAAGGATGATTAAAAATGTTTACATCATTCAATCAAAACTGAGTCAAACTCAATTAGGGTTTTTATCACATAATCAAATATCTGATAATCTCATTTTTGATGCATTTGCACCAAATAAGTTTCACACTTGTTATGGGTGAAATTCTGATAGACACCTTGAGGGGTGAAGTTACTGGTTAGTTTAGGTTGGGTTCAAAATAGTGCATTTCATTGAGATTGTACTGAATTTAGTGGTCATTTTGGAGTAGCAGAGTGTCTATTTTATAATGGTTTTTCGATCATTGAGACAAAGAACAAAAAAATCTGTTCTATCAAAGATTGTATGTAATAGGGAGGTGCCTGTATTTCAGGGTTAGTCATAAGGAGGGGTTTTACTGTAGTGTTCTTCTTGTTTCTATTTTATAGACTGATACTGCAGTAAATAAACACTTGAAAGTAGCTCATGGAATTGTCTATGTAAGTAAAGAGTTTGTCAGTTTTGTCTGAAACTGGTCTTTATTCCCAAACCATTGCTTATATATTTATATGCACACATGTACAAGGTGATCTTTGTCTCTGCCAAAGCAGGAATACTTTGGGTTCAGTCAATATTGTGGCTTCAATAAAGGATAATGATAGATCTAACCAATAAAAAATTGTATTAGTTTTTGTTTGTTTTAATGAATCAGGTGCAATTGTTGCTTGAATACAAACCTACCTCATGATAATAGTATTTTCTCATTTTGTGAAGCAAGATTGTTACTATCACTAGAACAATCCATACTTTAAAGGAAGATAACAAATGTCTCGATACTTACTTTAAATATTTGTCTTGATATTTAGTCAAAATCTTTGTCTTCATGATATCTTTGTTATGATTGATATTGAGCCACAAAGGGTCAAAAAGTAGGTCATAAGGTCAATTATTGGAATACTTAATATTGATGGGTCATGTTTATAAGAAGTTACAACTGTTTCGGGCTGACCCATTGATACGCACTGTAGCGGCTATATTTGAGTCTTAAGTACCCTGATATTTGGTCAAAATGTTCACATCTTTGATATTCAAAATGTTCAAGTACAAGTTCAGTTTGGGGTATTTTTTTTATGTAAAAGTAGGTTACTTAGTCAAACCTTTGAATAACTTTGTAAAAAGGGTAGTGTCCTCATTTATCACTTAAATATCTCAAAACTTGGTTCAAATTATATTTCTCAAAGATATATGCAAGATAGAAACCTCAGATAAAATTATGTAACTTGTGCTTTTTTAACCTTTTGTTGTCACTGACTCAGGCGAGTGCTTCAGGACCCTCTTGTTTTCACTATGAAGCATCTACAGCTGAGTGAGGCATACCCATGTGAAGCTCTTGTTTTTAACATAGCTCAATAGTGTAATTGTTTATTGCTGTTTAGTAGATTTCAAATTTCATGGTCACCTCTTTGTGAAGAAATATACATTGGACATAATTAAGTAAGAAACACAGTTACTATATTTTTTTCTAAAGAATGTTTGTCTTTCATACTAAAACATGCTGAACTTTCTGAAAAAGGAATTATACATAAAATTACAACCAATTCAAGAATGATTGATAATAGGGTATACAATTTTTCAGAAACATAGTAAGGTAAAAGAAGAATCTGCTCCAGTCTATAGACCTGGTCCTTCCCGCCTTACAGTAAGTATAGAGAATCATAATATTAAGATAATTTCTTTAATGCTTTCAGGTAGATTATCGAGAAATAACGGTAGATTATCATTTGATAAACTCACTGCCTATCTAGTGAAATTATCAAAAACTTATGCCCCGCCTTCCTTCATTTCACCCTATCTGACGTTATCTAAGCAGAGCCAAATAAGTGATATCATCATAAGCGTTGCATAGCAGTCACATGCAAAATGACACGCTTTAAGAAAATGTGTCATAAAATTTTTGCATTAGGTCTAATTTTTGCATTAAAGAAATAGAACAATCGTTTGTTTTTCGAGTAAGATTGATTGATATTTCATTTCGTGAACAACAAGTTATATTTTCACTCGTGGCTTGGCCAATCATGAAAATAAAGCTTTTGTTGTTCACTCAATGAAATATCAACGATCTTACACTGAAACATACGATTATCCTCTATTTATTTTGACACAGCTCTGAAGTGCTTTAATTAGATAAGGTTGTCTATTTGAAATAAGACATTGCAGGGTCTTTGCTGGCAAATCGCCTTTGCAAAAATAATCACTGGTCCCCGATTTCAAATAAAAGTCAATTAATAGACCGGGAAGCCAACAGCAGAAGTTAAAGGCAGAGCATGCACAGTAAATTTTTCCGTTTTTGGTAGAATACAACCACATCAAACTTAGAAAGAAGAAATAATTCAAATCAATAGTCATGCCATATACTTTTTTAAGAGTCCCAAATTGGCACAATAGGAAGATCCTGGTCTTGTCCACAGACAGAGAAAGTCAATCTAGTCAGCTTTCAAGGGGGTGAAAAGCAAACAGACTCTTGATTAATCGGAACCTTGTCCCAAAAAGTGTCACTCTGACTCTGAATTTCAGAAATTGTGGTTGAAAAATTAGTAGTGGTTAATACACTTGAAGAATTCTGGGGTGTTATGTGTCTTGTGAAAACCTCTGGTAAGAGTAATCTATTTACTGACAGTTGCACAAAATACCATACTTGTAAACATTAGACATTTAGAGTAAAAATACCACATTTTGTCTTCTAAGGACAGTGTGTATCAAAGCGAGTTTGTCAGAGGAGAAATAAACTTTACTCTAAACAAAATATAATTGTGCCATGAGAACTCTTTACTATTTGGCTAATACAAATACTGCAATTAGAACTTTTTCAAGTATATTTACCCTACAAGAAGAGAATTGGGTGGGATATGGCAGGTTTAAATGCTACATATTCATCAAAACACAGTTTTGTGACTTCAAATTTTCAGTGATGCATCTCATGTACTTATGAAAACGGAATAATTCTTAGTCTTAAGTTTTCACCCCTAAAAGACACACACACACAACCACAAAAAAGGAAATCATCAGTAAAAACTTGTTATCTGCAACTTCTTTCAATTTGATTAATATTGATTTTAAAGTCAATTTTTATACCCCTGGGTGTGTAGAAGAGGGGGCTATACTGGTTTACCTCTGCCTGTCCTTCCATCTGTCCTTCCTTCAAATTTTCAATGATGCATCTCATGTACTTATGAAAACGAATAATTCTTAGTCTCAAGATTAAAAGCTTTGTTCTATTTCCTTGATGTTTTCACCCCTGAAAGACACACACACACAACCACAAAAAGGAAATCATCAGCAAAAACTTGTTGTCTGCAACTTCTTTCAATTTGATTAATATTGATTTTAAAGTCAATTTTTATACCCCTGTCCTTCCATCCAGCAATTTGCTGTAGCAATACTTTTCGTTAAATTTTTCTCAGCAACTACTGATGGTATTGACTTTCAAATTGTTGTGGAGGTTCAGCTAGGGGTCCTACATATTCCTCACTGAAAAACTACTTCCTGTTTTATTACATAGTCATTTTGCACATTGATTGGTATACTAGTATATTTTTGGTGCATTTATTTCAGCAACTATGGATAACATTGACTTAAAACTTGCTATTGAGGATCATCTAGGTGTCCTACGTGGCACAGACTGAATTTTGGTCTGCAAGTTATCTACTTCCTGTTTCACTACTTACTTGATAAATTAAACTATACTTACCCTGTAAGGCAATGTTTGATTTCAAATCTGATGGAGCAAATCCACTGAGAATCATAAGCCAAATGCCAAAAACCTCCCCAAACTTACATTATTTATTGCAATAAGTCTCCAAGTTATAAAAAATTATGTCTTCCTCTAAATATCTGAGTTTGATTATGTGATTTGCCCATATTCACCCCTATAATTCTCAGTGGATTGGTTCTTGGTTAGTCTAGTTTAATTGATCAATTCTAAATGAGCCAATCCATGCACTGAGAATCAAAGGAGTAATAAGACCACAAGTTAAAGTTTCTGCATTTTGTATAATAAATAATTGTGTCTACAAATATCAGAAGTCTTCTTGATATATCCATAATTCGGTCCCTGGGAGATATTCTGCAAAATATATTTCCGATAAATGCTCTCCAGGTTTTGTTTGTTTTAACAGTATTTTAATCCTTATCTTTATGCTTGATGTTTAGTCTTCAATATCATCAATATTTCAAGCTACTGTTGTCTGGCACCATTGCCCCATTAATAAGGCTAAAAGTAACCTAAGAGAATAATTTGTTGTTTGAATACTTTTCAAAAAAAGCCAAGACTAAACCAGCATCCCAAGTACAGTTGTATTTTGGTAATCTAGGCTTAAGTTGATAAATGCACTTTAGAAATCTCTTAATAAGATTGTCATTGACAGATATTTTGTCATTGACTATATTAAAAAACGGTGATAAGGCTGATCTTGATAGCGCTATAACCTAATCAAGATTCGTAAAGGTTTGTCAAAAAATCAATAATATTAATTATAAATGGGCTAATGTTACTAATTTCTTTTGTTACAAAACTGGAACCATGTTTTTGATATTAGTCCAATACTGTTTTTGTGTGCTGCCTCTCCAGGAAGTAGTGATGATTGCTGTAGATGTCTCTGATAGGCCTTTATCTCAGAGGTATTTCACAATATCTTGAAAACTCCCATTTTCATGGATGTTTCTTTTGTTGTGAAAGGAAAGTAGGCTGTCTACTTTGGGAAGAATGTAACTCTGATCACTGATTAGCTGTAAACTCTGTGGGAACCATGGCTGGGTACACAATGGAGCTACCACAATTGCATCTGCTTTGGCCTCCCTGAACTTCTTCAGTACTGCTCCCAGGATGCTAAATAGGGAAATAATTCAATCAATAGACAATTTGGTTAATGTGATTAGCAAGTCAAAACAACCTTTGCTCAATCTTAATTCATAGTCTCTTTGCATTTCTAATGGTATGTGATAAAGTGCTGCATATTTGACGCTGGTTTCAGTTGCTACAAGTTTTCCAATTAACTTTGAGAAATCTCTAATAGTCAATATAGGACTTTCTATGAGGAATTACAATGTTTCTTGATGTTGTCTGCCTTTTTGTAGTCTTCTTTTTCTGTCATCGATACAGAATCAATTACAAACCCTACAAACTCATTTGTTTGATAAGGAATCATAATTGACCTTTCAGGTGTATAGTTAAACCCTAACAAATACAACAATTTTACAGTGTCGTGGTTTAAATCTTATCTGATCAATAGAACACAAAAAGTGTCTGTCACAGGTAAATTATCTCCTTCACAAGGCATACAATCTGGAGTACCAAAAGGCTCTGTCCTAGGTTCTATTTGGGTCCTTTCTCTCTCGTATATAAATAGGGAATATTACAACAGTGTGTTTTTCTATTTGTTGTTATCTTGTTCGAGAATTGTGTGTAGGTATTTTTTATTGGATGAGACCTGTTACTTGGTCAGGATACTTGCTAGGTCTGAGATGAACCCTATTGATTATGGGAAGGTTCTATAGGATAACACAGGAAAAAGGTTCATAATGACAATTTTTTTGTTTACAATATAGAAGTCACAGTTTTGACTCAATCTTCATGAAACTGATTATAGTTATTTGTCTCTAGTTGCATTTTTTTAAACAGCAGACAGTTCAGGTGAGCGATCTAGGACCATCATGGTCCTCTTGTTAAATGTATTTTTCAGTATGTTCCTTTAATCTTTTCAGATTCAGTATTAGTCTGTAGGAACCGTCCTACTTTGGCCTTACAAATATACTGGAGATAATTTCTCCTTCGTCATGTTGTACTTTTTCAATGACTGTATGTTTTCTTTCCCCTTTTTTCCAGAGAGGGTGATTTTTTCCATAAAAAAGAGTTTGATTGTTGTTTTTGATGATGTAGCTGTTGTTGATATTTGCTATACCTAGATACCAAGTAGCCTTGGTGATCACATTTTCTGATATTTTGTTTTGACTCATGGTTGTTTGTTTAGGCTTAGTGATATCGGAGATGAGACTTCTCATCGTGTCAAAAAATTTAAGCTGGGCCTCCAAATCAACCCTAATGAATTATTTGATAGCAGTGTTTTATCATTACATGATTATCTGTATTTCTCATTTATTCCCAGCCTGATTTGATGACGCCTAAGATTGGTGATGTCTCTAAGCCAAAAGCTGAAATGCATCTTTTGCGAGTTCAAATTCTTTGTATTGGTTTGTTTTTAAAAAACAATCCATGAGATTCACCAGCAAAATTAAGCCAGTCATAAGGTATTGTATTGTTTGAAAGTTTCCTTAATATTTTTGTTTAATGACATTCCTACCAAAAGTTCTATATTGACTTTTGGCACTGTCAAATTTTGGCAATTTTCAGGCTAGAGCTGTTTCTCAGTAAGAGAAGAAGCTTTTTCCCTATCAATGGCTTTGACCATGCCAGCATCGACAACCTTTAGTGATGATTTTATAAAGGTTATCAACTTTTCTGAACAAAGCAGTAAATGCTTGTTGTTGTTGCAAAATTAATGATTGGTTTCTTTTTATTGTTTTTGAAGATTTTCTTCCCTCAGGGTGTTTGAGGACAATTTTGGCTGTGTGATTCCAGAATGTACCTCATTTGTACTTTTAAGTGTCCTTTTGGGATTCTCTGGTAGAGAGTCCCTTTTCTTACAGGCTTTACCGCCATGAATGCCTATAAGCACTTGACCACTGAACATAGAAAATCCGAATGTATTTAATATTATCCTCTAGATCAAAAAAGGAAGCAGAGTTACTAAGCAACTTTGTATTCTAACTAACTTTTCAAAAAATAATACTTATTTAATCCCTCTATGTCTCATGTTAACAATTTAATTCAGAAATATATTTGGAGAGAATTTCTTGCGTCTCAACCATATGAAAGCACACATGTTCTGAGTTTGATCATGTGATTGGCTAGTGTTTACTCCTTTGATTCTCAGTGTGTGGATTGGCTCATTCAGAATTTACTTTTGGTCATTGCCTGGAATAGTGGTATATTTTCCTTGCATTTTCTCAGCAACTATACATAGCACCAACTAGGAACTTGATGTGAAAGTTCAGCTATGTTAACTACATCTGGCTTACCGAATTTAGGTCTGCAAATTATCTATTTCCTGTTTTACAATTTAGTCTTTTTGGTCACTGACTAGTTTTTATGAAACTTGGTGTGAAGGTTCAGCTAGGTGGCCTACTTGGCCCTTACAAACTTTTGGTCTGCATGCTATCTACTTCCTGTTTTACAGTATAGTTTGTTTTCTGAGATTAACTGGTATAGTGATATAGTCACATTTTCTCAGTTACTATTGATGACGTTGACATGAAACTTGATGTCAAGTTTCAGCAAGGTGTCCTATATTGTGCTTACCGAACATAGGTCCGCAAGGAAACTACTTCAAGTTTTACAAATTAGTTTATTTTTGAACGTTGCCTGGTATAGTGGTATATTTCAGTAGCATTTTTCTCAGCAGCTGTTGAAAGCATAGACTTGAAACTTGATGTGGAGGTTCAGCTAGGTGTCCTACAATGCAGGTACTGAATTCTGTAATGGTTATGCTATACAGGCTATACTCTGTGAGTTTTTAATCACAGATATCTTGTTTAACCCATTCCCACTCAATTACACTTTTAGACCACCCAAGGAAAAAAAGCTTAAGAAAACATTTTGAAATATGAAGAAATTGCTTGTTACAAGCAATTTCTTCATTTCCCACAATTTTTTCAACCCAGGAAGTTGAAAAAATCCAAAGTTTCATAAACTTTAAATTGTTGTCTGCAACTTCTTTCAATTTGTACCAGTCTAAAATTTTACCATCTGGTAATGGGTTTAACTGTTCATGAATTTCACTTTGAATATGCAGTTGTTTGAGGTAAGTGAAGATGTATACCAATCTGATATTTTGTTTGCAATATGACCAAATCAGCAGGTTTGTTAGACTCCTACACTTTTGGTCATATTCATAATGAAAAACACTTTTTAGCTCAAGTGAGCTATTGTGATTGCCTTTTGTCCGTCGTCCGTCCGTCCGTCGTGCGTTGCCCATCAACAATTTCTTTAAACGACATCTCCTCCCAAACCACTGGGCAATTTGAACCAAATTTGGCAGAAATGTTCCTTAGGAGGATCGCTTCAAAAATAGCTAAATGAATTGAAATCTGTAAAAATCTCTGGTTGCCATGGCAACAAAAGTGAAATTTTAAAATAATCTTTAAAAATCTTCTTCTCCTGACACACAAGGCATAGAGCCTTGATATTTTGCATGAAGCATCAGTATATTGACCTCTTTCAAAATAGCTAGAATCATGATCCTCGGGTCCCCAGGGGCGGAGCCCCAGGGGGGTGGGGTTTATATAGAAATAAAGAATGATTTATTGAATGACATCTCCTCCCAAACCACTGGGCCAATTTGAACCAAATTTGGCAGAAATGTTCCTTAGGTGGTCCCCTTCAAAAATAGCTAAAAGAATTGAAATCTGTAAAAATCTCTGGTTGCCATGGCAACAAAAGGGAAATTTTAAAATAATCTTTAAAAATCTTCTTCTCCTGACACACAAGGCATAGAGCCTTGATATTTTGCATGAAGCATCAGTATATTGACCTCTTTCAAAATAGCTAGAATCATGATCCTCGGGTCCCCAGGGGCGGAGCCCCAGGGTGGTGGGGTTTATATAGAAATAAAGAATGATTTTTTGAATGACATCTCCTCCCAAACCACTGGGCCAATTTGAACCAAATTTGGCAGAAATGTTCCTTAGGTGGTCCCCTTCAAAAATAGCTAAAAGAATTGAAATCTGTAAAAATCTCTGGTTGCCATGGCAACAAAAGTGAAATTTTAAAATAATCTTTAAAAAACTTCTCCTGACCCAAAAGGCGTAGAGCCTTGATATTTTGCATGAAGCATCAGTATATTGACATCTTTCAAAATAGTTAAAATCATGATCCTCGTGTCCCCAGGGGCCGAGCCCCGGGGGGGGGGGGTTATTATATTGAATTTAGGAACGATTTTTTAAATGACAACTCCACCCAAACTACTGAGCAAATTAGAACCAAATTTGGCAGAAATGTACCTTAGATGGTCCCCCTTAAAATTAGCTAAAAGAATTGAAATCCATTTTAAACTCTGGTTGCCATGGCAACAAAAGTGAAATTTCAAAATAATCTTTAAGAATCTTTTCCTCTTGACCCAGAAGGCGTAGAGCCTATATATTTTGCATGAAGCATCAGTATATTGATCTCTTACAAAATAGCTAAGATCATGATCCTCGGGTCTCCAGGGGCCGACCCAGGGGGGGGGGGAGGTATAGGCATGAAGCATCAGTTCACAGACTTCTTTCTTATTTCTGAAATTATAACCCATGGAAAAAGTTTTTCTTTCAAATCAGCACTAAAGCCTTGGAATTTGTAATTTAGACTTGGATCCCCAAGTTCATAGTGTTTATATGTAATTGTGGCCCACTTGTTTCATAATCCTAACCTTAACATGAAATTAGAATGTTGAAAGAAAAAGAGCCTTTATCTCAGGTGAGCGCCCCAGGGCCAACGGCCCTCTTGTTTTTCAAAGTAATTGATTTGTTCTCTTTTCAGCAAAAAGTTGGTATCTTTAATTTCGGGAAAAAGTCAAAGCCTGCTACAAGAGGTAACTTTGGAATGAGTTTGATCTATAGTATAATAACTTTTACCCTTGTCATGCTAAAAGCAATGCAAGCAATAGTTATATATTAATATCTATTTTGAGAAATTATCTCTGGCTTAATAGGGAAAAACTGGGGAAGTTGACCAAGATCAGATTTGTGCAGGCTGATCTTTTTCTATGCCTCCGACCGAAACAAGAATATTAAGAGCTCAGAGTGACAAGGATTGTAATGTCTGCCTTTTGTAAGAATTGAGCCACAGACATAGCGCAGTGGTAGCGCTAAGGTATCTTTGTCAAGGAGTCCCCAGCCGCTGCAAATATCCTTTCAATCGTTTGTCTCCCACCAATGGTTGGATAATCGTTAACTTAAGTTGGATGAGCAGCTGAAGGCTTGGAAAGGATATAGTGGTGGTACTGGTGTGAGAAATATAAGGAATCCATGGTTAGGTGCTCCAGCCACCGCAATATGACTGAAATACTGTCAAAAGTGGCATTAAACACCATTCAATCAATCTTTGTAAAAGTGAGGAGAGTTGTTGAAGTGTTCCTTTTCTTAAGTAGAAATTGAGAATGGTTGAAAGCCAGTAAATATTATGTTAGTCCTTAACCCTTGTCATGCCAAATGAAATTTATTTTCTAAAAATGCATATACAGTAAAACCTCGGTAGTTCGTAGCGCAAGGGACCGCAATAAGACCCGCAGATATTAATTGAGGAAAACAAATTAAATATTACTTATCTTGTATTTTTATGCTTTTACCTCTGTATTAATTTTTTGAATTTTTTAAACTCAGTGTATCAAATGGTAGACTCCCTCAGAGTGATTTCTCTTTACAATACCTTGGATCAAATCACTTCAGGTATTTTATTATCGATTCATGAAATTAAGGACCGACGATTGTGAAGAAAGCAAACGCAGAATAAATAAAGTGGTTAGAATTCCTAAATGGCCAACAACACTGATACATATGGGGGTGCGTCAATTTTAAGTAAATTTTCTGTGATAATTACGGAATCTTTATTCGATTAATTACCCACCTTACAAAACAAACAGCCCCTTTTAACTAAAGGTACATGATAACACATTATTTGTCATATAGTTCAGCAGGTGTGAAATCAAGGTAAGTGGTGATTGGTGACAATTAGTTTATCACACCTACGAATTAAACATAGGAGTTTGTGCTATAAGTATACTTTCGGGACTTGAAATTGCCTACAAACTACGAATCACTGACGTTAGAACTAGACAGAGTTTTCTAACAAAGCTAAAGAAGGAAAATATCGGGACCACGTAAAGTATACGAAGGAACACATACCTACGAACCAGTGACGTTCGAATTAACGAGGTTCTACTGTATATTAAATGGATAAACACTGGATGCATTAATTACATAACCAATTGTAAGTTTCTATATAAATAGGTACTTAAGGTAGTCAGTAGTAAAGCACTTTGCCCCAAAAATAAATTTTGGCAAACACCATTACCACAATGTTTGCTCTCTTTATAGGCCTGAAGGGTCATATAATGTTATGGCCCTGGTTGTCCATTTGTCCATTAGCAAATTTTGTGTGCCAAAGTCCTGTATAGTTTCATTTGGAATAGACTGAAACTTGCCACAATGGATCTCTATAGTGTCTAGCTGTGCATGAGACAAATATTATTTTGATACCTCAACTGGTTTTGAAACTATCTGCCTTTGATTTAGCAAAATAGCTTGAAATTGAAGTGTTTTTTGTGGGCAAAGCTTCAGATAGATTTTCAATTAGAATGCACTGAAACTTGAAGCTATGAATCTCTTTGATGTCTAGTTGAGACTGAGAAAACAATAGTTCTTATCACTCAAATGGTTTCAATATTATCTGCCAATGACTTAGTAAAATAGCTGAAAATTGCAGTGTTTTCACACTGAAAAGCCCCTTTTGGTAAATATGCGTCTCACTGCTAAGGTCTTGTTGACAGGTATGTTTGTACCAGAACATATCCAACTTCAAACAGAAGCAGACATCAAGAAGATTGTGCAGGAGGCAAATGTTGACAACAAACTGTCTATGGATATGAACATCTCTGATAGGTAATCAGTTATCAGAATGTTAAGGTTTCAAATCCTAGGTGAGCAGTTAAAAACTTTATAACTGTGTCCTAATGCATCCAATTAAATGTTGCATGTATGTAAATGTGACAATGTGACAATCTCATATGTCAATACATGCCACATTGTCGCATGTCTCTGAAACTATGTATTAGACATTTTAAAACCCTCATGATGAAATAGAAGCGATAATTACAGTCTTAAATGTTGTATTATCGTCTAAAATGTGGCACCTCTAATTAGACATTCACTTATCTGAAACTAGGAGATAAAGCAGGGGTTTTGTAAACGTTGAATGTCTCTGCATCAAGTGAGGTGAAATTTACATCAGTGCAGATTGGCAAATATTTATATGAGGTCATTCAAACATCAAACTGTTGTTAACATAAATTTCACCTCATTCAAATTAGACATGTTCAATATCTTAAAACTCTTGCTTTGTTGTCCAATCATGGATGGCTTAATATCCATTTAATGATGTTACATTTGAGACGACATTAGGACATTTAAGATGATGATTATCACCTCTTTATCCTTGTGATGTTTCTGATATATTGTGTATATATAAGACGACAAACTTTCAATTGTAGTCTGCAACCAGATTAATCTGTGAACTCGAACTCTTTCTTTCAACTTCAAAACTGCTTATCCCATTACCAGACGAAAACTGGTCAAACTGAAAGAATTTGCAGACAACAATTTCAAGTTGATGAAATCCTTATATTTTTGTCTTTTGGGAGAGAAAACATTGTGAGAAATGAAGAAATTGCTTGTCTATATTGAGGGGCATCAGAAAGTATCATTGTGTGGTAATGGGTTTAGACATTACCATACAACAAGATTTTAGACTAGTCCAAATTAAAGAAGTTGCAGACAACATTTCAAATTGCATTGAAATTAGAAAATAAGTTCTAAATAAAGTAGAAAACATTGTGAGGAAAGGAGAAATTTTTCATATTGATTCATATTCATTTTCAGTATACAGAAGCCTACAGAAGTTATATCTTCCAAACAAGATGACATTGGATCTCTTTCAGGGGAAAGAACACCTTATGAAAAAAACAATTCCTTTGTTGCAGCTTGGTATTATTCATTTATTTGCTCTCCTATGGTGATGAATGAAAATATCAGTCATTGCTAGAAATTTTGATTTCAAAAATTACTTTAGGAAACTGTCACTCAGAAGATGTTTACTACATAGGAGCATATGATTTTCATTGCATATAAAGCTGGATAATAAGCTTCTTTAAGTCTTAGAATTTAAGAACTAAAAAGCAAAAAAAGTCTTTGATGTTTACCAAGAAAATATAAAGCTTTGATTTATTGCGTGGAGCATCAAGGTTTCCTAAAAAATAAGAATTCATGAAGTGGAATTCATTAATAACTCATTACCAGACAGCTATCACTAACTCAACAAAGAACTTTATTGCTGAATTTGTAAAAATACATTGCATGTTCCACTCTTTCCCACATTTGACATGCTGTTGTTAGTTTAATCTTTAAAAGAATTGTGAGAAAAGGAGAAATTGTATATAACAAGCAATTTCTTCTTCTATCACATGTTTTCTACCCATTTTAAAACCATTGATGCTGTTAGTACCTACTGATACTATACTATATTTTGTTGTCTGCAACTACCCTCAAAACAGAACAGTCAAAAATTGTGTTTTCTGGTAGTTGGTTCAACTCTTTGTAATTGTTTTAGTGAAACAGTTACAAGATCAAATGGCAGTGAGTTACAGACAGAAATTGGCCTTCAGGTATGAGTTTTAAGTCATCTTGGGCTTTAACAGTTTTCTCTGTTTTACATTAGGCACATTAATGGTTGTTCCCAATCGCATTTATCATACAATCTCTGTCACCCATCCATCTGCTGTTTGTTGTGCAACATCAACAATTTCTTAAGACATATTCTCCTCCTAAATCAGTGAGCTAATTTTGATGAAACTTTGCAGGTTTTTTTCATAGATGATGCTCTTCCAAAGTTGTTAAAATATTTGAAATTGTCCAATAACTCTGGTTGCCTTAGCTACTAAAGGGGCAAAAAAGCAATATTTTTTGAAAATGTTCACCTCTGAAACAAATGGCCTAAAGCTTTGATAATTGACCAATTGCAGCTGTCAGTCAAATAACCAGCCGACTAATGGAACTATTTATTGAGACCAGCCATGAGTTTTGATCTCAAACATTGGCCCCCACTTTTGTTTACCTTTTATGTTGGTTTGGCAACTTAAATGTCATAACTATAGCTTTCTTGTTACATGCTATTGGCCATAAATTTTTTCAAAATAACGCCTTTTAAAATCGAAGTGGGACTGTCTGAGTCAAAGTAAGTGGCGGGGCCAGCAATTGGTCAATCGCTATGAAGCATCTCCTAGTGTACCTCTACAAAATTTATTATTTTTTATGATGACCAACTCCTCCTACATTTTCAACTGGAATGAACATATTGAACTCTTTTGAGCACTATGTTCTTGTTTTCTTAATTCTACTTAGCAATAAAGAAAGAAAATTTTAAAATCTACTCATCCAAAACCACTAGGATTGATGCTTTAAAGTGTCTGAACAGATTTTAATGAAAATCTTATATAGGAAAATTAAATTCTTTTCTAATAGTTATCAATGTCATTTGCTTTCTTTGTGTTATATCTACTAAATTCACTATAAATTTAATTTGATGTGATAAATTAGCAGTGCCCTACTTTGAACATCGAAAATTAATTGGTGAGGTTATTAGTCTTTCTGTGATGTCCATAACAACTGTATAACTAGGGAAAGCCAAGAACATAATTGATACATCATGGAAACCACAAATAAGGCAATCTTCAGTACAGTCATCCTCATGAGTGAAGGGATATCAAGATCATCTTTTTTCTCTAGTATCCCTTCACCTAATGAATAGTTTTAATAATGACCAGCCAATTAAAAGGTCAAACGCAATTTCATTGACTGCCAATCACAGGACTTCATACATACAGCTTCGGTAAAGCTTAACCCCTTCAGTCACTTGATAAGATGCTGTATACTGCCTAGATACCTAAAGAACCCTTTGCCCCTAACTACTTTGATTGTTGTTTAACTGCAAAAAATCAGATTTATTTTAGTTTTGATTTCTAAATTTCACAAAACCCATAACTACAGCTCAGTATAAGCTATAGGGTAGAAGTTAATGTTGCCAACCGAAGAAATGTGTCTGTTAGCTTTCAAATAATCTTCAATATTATACATGTTATTGTCTTTTTAAAAATACAAGATAAATGAAAATGTAACTCAGTTATTGGAATAAAGATGAACTGTAAAAGGTGTAAATTAGATCAAACTAAGACAATCATTTTGTATATGTTAATTCATTAAATTGATACAATATATATTTAACGTAAAAAAGAGATTGTTTTCAAGTATCTTAAAAAGTTTTGTCAGATTTTTTAGAGACAAAAGGTTTAAAACACTTAAATCCTTACCTTTTTGGTTTACAAACCTGTTTAAAATATTCAAACTCAAATTCTTATATTCCTTAGAACTAAATGAATTAGAGATAATTTTAGTCAAACGTCTTCCTTGATCATTGTAAAAATAGGACATCTGGGCAGGAGGGTGAATATCACAGCAAATAGCCGTTCATTATGAGATGTATTTCTAGAATACCACCCATGGACTATTGCGCAATCAAAGATACCGATTATAAGCGTGTAAGTCACTTGGATTAAAACATGAGTTTATGACTTGATATCGTTAACATTTAAAATTGACTTACAATTAAACCATTTACAGAAAAGTAAAAAAAATCTCAGGACGAAAGAGAATACAAACAAAATTTTAATTGCCATGTGTATCAAAAACAACAGACCTCTCAGATTTGGATGAAAAATCGGTGTAGAAATACTCTTTTAACAGCAAAGTTTAAATTCTCTGTTGTTGCTTTATGATTTGCTTGTTGTAACTAGTCTTATCAAGCCAGAGACATAAAATAACATTTATATTATGTCTTTGACCAAGCGAAGGAACTAAAAGCAATGATTCACTGCAAAAGACATCTTTACTTATTTTGTTTTAAACATCAGAAGTAAAATATATAAAACTTGTATGGAAATGAAATTGGTTAAAATTTGATAAAAAGTACATACAAACGTCCACAACAATTTTATATTCTACGAGTATTACAAGAGTATTGAGCATTTCTATGTATGAAATCCTGCTATAAAGTCTTATTCTGCTGGAAATAGGAGCATCTAGTCACATCCCTTATACATTCTTTGAATCAAATACCCAGTCTAGTCAAGGGAGTTATTTAAAGGGCAGTTATGGGAGAACTCTGTATATCGGTATATTTTAACGGCTACAATTTTTCTTCAAGATAGCAACTGATAAATAGAACGGTTCTTGGTTTCAAAATTTTCAGAGTATAGGGAAAAACGAAAGTTAAAGTTGCAAAATTTCTGGATATTTATTTACCCACAATCCTCCTAATTCACAAATATCTGGATACTGTGTTAAGTATCCGTCAGTTTATTATATCCACTACAGCTTTGACATCTGACAAAGTTTTTTTTTTATTTGAATGCTCACATCAATAAGTCCATTAACAACACTAAAAATTTATTTTGACGTCTGAAAAAAATTAGCAGGGTTTTCCTGAACGCAGGATATTACGAACTTGCAAAAAAACCCATACATTAGCCTGTTTAAATAGCTCACAAAGATTTGAGGCATAAGAAAAGTCCAAAAGGTCTCATTATCGGTAATTTACTTTCAACTTCATTCACATTCTTGGTAAGCACATGCTATGGGAATTCCTGGAGATCTATTTTTAGAGCATGTCATAATAACTATTCAGTGTGAACTATGAAAACTTCAAAAACGAGGCACCTTGGAAATTTTTTCTGGTCTATTTTTAGGCAACCCATAAATGGAGATTTGCAGTCACATTCTGCAATGTCCGTAGCGTAAACTATTTACTTTTACATAAATATGTGATCTTCATACGGGATCATTAAGCGACCGAACAAAATTGACTTGCGTGTTTGATTGGTGCTTCTTGAGTGGAAAGTTATGAGTATTGATGACATGAATATTAGGGCATATCATTCTGGTTCTCACGCTTATCTTCCCAAATATTTTTATGGGTCAAATTTTTGGGCCTGTTTTTCTCATATATTTAGCGCGTCTATTTTTAACAACACGTGTTTTAGTAAGTCAGCAAAAAATATCATCTCAAAAATTCTGTACATGATGGCAAGACCGCTCAATTTAAAACGCTGACGAAAATAATAATTTCTCAGCCTTGGCATCAAACCAAGATGGGCCTGAAACCAATCTATCTTCTGTCAGTTCTGGAACTGAAAACACTGAAACAGGTAAAGAATGACCTCTGGTTGATTTCCTTTAACCCCTTCCCCCCAAACCACAACCGCACACACAGACACTCCTAGCCTGTCACGGAGCTACATTGAACATATTCTATTTAAATTATTTATGAACAAAATACTGATTAGATAATCATTTTTAAACATGAAAACTATGTTTTTTCCTGTTTAGAAAACCTTCCATGATGGAACTCTTAACCCTTTCCTGGATAAACCCTGGATTTTACGTCACTGTGGTTTTATACTTGAGAAAACATTGTGGAAAAAGGAGAAATTGCTTATAATAAGCAATTTCTCCTTTTCCCACAATGTTTTCTACCGCATAGGATGGTTTTATTTGGAATTGCATCAAATTTTTATTGTCGTCTGCATCCTCTTTCAGGTTACAGGGAACTAATACAGTTTCCCGCCATCTGTCACATTTTGTCTAGGGATACTACGGTGATGTAAACAAAGATCAAAGTGACCTCTGATTGGTCCATATAACATCAAGACGAAATCTAACGATTTGATCCGATAATTTGATACTCTGTTAATAACTTAGGAACGAAAAGGATAACATTTTAATGTATTTCGCCTCTTGAGGGGCGGTTTCTATACCCTGGGGTATTTTTCGGTGAATGCAGTAAAACTAGCTGCGCGAAGAGGGTTATCTTAAAAATGACGTCATAAGTCATTGATAAAAGGGATCATGCCATATCACAATTCAGTTATTTTGACGGATGAGTGATTGTTCTTGAATTTGATATATGGTTTGACTCCCTTGCAATTTTTGGGGATGAGCTATGTGCAATTTTCTTATAATGGTCGCCTACGGAAAACGGAATAGTTCCCTGTAACCTTCAATTTGGACCAGTCTAAAATTTCAAAAACCAGGAAAGGGTTAAAATAAACAAAAGGACTCTCAAAAAATACAGCTGAGAGTCCCAAGGACTCCAAAATTGCAAGACTAAAGGAAAACCCTGAATTAGCATAGTTAAGATTTTGTATTTAGTTTGAACTAAACGTTGTAAGAAAGTGATACTTGCTTGTGTTGACTATTTTATCAAGTTCTCTTAATATTTCTGTTAGTCGTTGTTTTTGACAGGGATTTACATTTTCTTTAAAATGTAATTTAATTTTTGTCTAGATTTGTTATCTAGCAAATACCTAAATAGTAATATTTTTTTGAATCGATGCACAAAATTATGTTTACTGATCTAACAAAAAGCAATTATTTAAACTGGCAAAAATATTACTCAATAAAGATGCGTTTTGCGTCAATTGTTCCCAAAGGTTTATTGATAGAAACCAAGGAAAGGGTTAAACATGCAACAGTGCACATCTGGTAGACAATTAAAGCCCAATGGCTCTGTGGACAGGTAGACAGTATAATGAGACTCTGCTCCTTTTACCTGATTTATAAGAAATCCACTGACAGATAAGTTATTTATCTGACGAATTTCCGAATTTCTATATCATTGGAGTTGAACTTAGCTGACTTATTTGGCGTTTCGTAACATGAAATATTTTTGCTTATTTTTATGCCCCAGCATCCATAGATCGGGGGCATATTGTTTTACTGGTGTCCGTCTGTCTGTCTGTCCATCTGTCCGTCCGTCTGTCTGTCTGCAAAACTTAACCTGCCAACTAAACATTTTCCTATAACTTCAACCCTGATTAAGCTACAATGCTAATATTTGGTATGTAGATAGGTCTCAACAAGACGCAACTGAGGAAGGTCATTTCATCAAGTTCAAGGTCAAAATTTTAACCCTTTTCCCTAAAAGGTTACTCAAAAACTTAACCTGCCAACTAAACATTTTCCTATAATTTCATCCCTAATTATGTTACAATGCTAATATTTGGTATGTAGATAGGTCTCAACAAGGCGCAACTGGGGAAGGTCATTTCATCAAGGTCAAGGTCAAAATATTAACCCTTTTCCCTAAAACAAAGGAAACAAAACAATAATAATCACCCGTTTCTAAAAAAATCCTGTTTCGGGGGCATAGTGTTTCACAAACACATCTTGTTTTTTTCTTTTTTTAAAGTAATGAACAGTCTTCACTTACTTAGATGCTTAAAACAGTATCACAATTAACCCTCAAAATGTCTGAAAGCATTCCTGTTAGAAATTTGAAAATTGAGAGCCAAAGTTTTTCTTTCATAATCTATGCAAGAGCCACTTTAAAATTTTACATGCATTTGTAACGGAAACGACTTAACTCGGTTCAGAAAATCTGTAGTGGCGTCACATTTACTCTGTTCATTTCATTTTTTTTATTTTCTGATGACCCGTCACCTTTTCCCTATTACTGTGGTACCAGTTTAACTCGGCATTGCGCACGTGTTTCTCCTTGTAATAACTCCGACATATTTCCGAATTATTACTGCATTTCTGTGTCTATACTTTTTGCACATATGCAACTCTGATGTTTCTCCACCTTTCGTACTTTCCTTTAATCGCTATATAATTGAGAAACTTAGTTATTCAAACACTCCGACTTGCACTACCGGATTATTGTCGTCGGACTATATTTATCTGTCATTTTACACACTGCACGTGCACCCAAGCCAAGTATGACTATATAAGGCGGGTTCTACCCTGTGTGCTTTCTCAGTTGAAAAGAGCCATACAGGTAGTGCCTACCTTCGGGCTGACTTCTCTGAGCTTCCTTTCCTAAAATCTTCCTATCTTCTCTTTCCCTTCCTGTTCTAATGTTTCGTTATTTTTTGGGGTTGATTAAATAATACAGTCTGGTTTTTGAGAACTGAATAAAATTCAAACTAGTATCTAGTTCCCAGTGTTTATTCAAAGAATCCGTTATCGGACGCCTTTTGTGGTCGCCCCTCTGTCCGTCCGTATGCGTCCGGTTACATTTTGGTCCCGCGAGCCGGATAAACACTTCAGGGGACTTCGTACTTTCATCCTAAATTTTCTTGTTTTCGTAATGGCTGAAGGGTCTAGTTGGGATTTGAAGCCTAATGTAGGGGATCTGAATCTTATTAACGATGGGTTATCATGTCATGAAAATCTAATAAATTTTGACAGCAAAGTATTTGGTGCCAATGGAGGCTCTGCAAGTGTCGATAGTACATGTCAGCTAAGGTCAGGCTTTGAAAGCATTGATAACTTTCCAGAACCCTCTGGTAGAAACCGGTATGAGGACTTGCACCTTCAAGAAGGGGGAGACCCTTGGGATAATCAAACATATCCGCAAGTACAGTCTGTTCCCAAAAGTAATGCGTTCTATCCGCAAGTACAGTCTGTTCCCAAAAGTAATGTGAACTTTACTGACGTACAGGGTGGTTCAAGTACCCATCCCCCTATTCCGATTCAGGCTGCAAACAAAAGTGTCTGTTTTAATGATAATTTACTTGGTGATAATTTAATACATTCACCGCGTGTTATCAGAAACAATGGAAATTATAATACAGTACAGACCCGATCAAAAGGTGTTATTGGTAATAATTCACAAAGGTATAATATACCTAGTAGTCAACAAACGCATTCTTTAACTCAAGACCAAGGCAATCAATATCAGGCGCCTAGGCCTTCCATTTCATATCATGAATTGCCCTTGCATAGGAAATCCAAGGAGCCTAATACCTTTGATGGGAAATCGTCAGAGTGGAGAGACTATATAATTCACTTTGAGTATGTAGCGTCTTGGAATGGTTGGAATAACTATGAGAAACTACAACAACTTGTTATGAGCTTAAGAGGTCAGGCTCAGAAAATATTAAGTGAATTAAGCATAGAGCAATTCAGAAGCTATGAACAAGTAAGGGATTTCATTGGAAAGAGATTTAACCCCGTGGAACGCGAGACCGCATTTAGGTGTCAATTTCGCAACCGAAAACAACAAAGGCACGAGTCTGCCTCTGATTTCGGTTACGCTTTGCAGCGACTTTGTCTCCAAGCATTCCCAAATATAAATGCAGAGGCTAGGGAAATATATCTAATTGACCAGTTTATTTATGGACTATTGCGTTCTGAACTCCGCAGCCATGTCCAATATCGCCATCCCACATCTATAAATTCTGCAATAGCTTTAGCTATAGAGTTCGAGGCATTTGAGGGTTCGCAGGGCATATTGAAAAAGCCTCACTTCGAAAAGGAAGAGAAAATAAATGCAATAAATTCTTCCGAAAACACTCAGCCAAAGGAGCGATCAAGTAGGACTGATTCTATTACCTTACATGATATTGCTAGACTACTTCAAGATCTTATGATTGAAATTAAGGGGTCCAATAGTAGAAATAGTACCTCATCGAGGTCAAGATCAAACAGTGCAGATAGGCGAAATGACTTAAAGAATACTGAGTGTAATCATTGTCATAAAAAGGGACATATAGCTTGTAATTGTCCAGCAAAACAGTTAAACTAAAGAAGGCTGATCTTACGCCCGAAGCGTCGGCCTTCAACAAAATTTTAAAAAATGGGCAAAAATATGATAATAAGAGGAATCAAAACAGAGCATGTCAGTTTACAAAGATAGTCATAAACGATTTCAACTGTACTGCTTTAGTAGATTCAGGTTCTGTTAGGACTATTATTTCTGATAAAGCGTTTAGGCACTTGAAACTCAACAAAGAGGATGTTCAAAAGAGTGATATTGAACTTAGTGCCGCAAATGGTAGCGAAGTAACCATCGCTGGGAAGATCACTTTAGATTTTGAAATAGATAATGAAGCATTCAGATATGATTTCTTAATCGCAGAACTTTGTGATGTAGATTGCATTCTCGGTAGTGACTTCTTAGAAGACTTTGATGTTTCAATAAAATTTGGAAAAGGTCTGATGACTATTGGCAAGCACAAAGTGAAACTTGAACAGTTAAGATCAGATAAGGTGTGTAGAATAAGATTAGCAGAAACAATTACTATTCCTCCGAACAAGGAACTGTTTGTAAAGGGTTCAATAGAAGGCCATTTCGATAAAGGCACTTGTATTGTTGAACCATTTCAGAATTTATCTAAGAAAGGACTGATGATGTCAAAATCTGTTATTAATTCTGATCAGACTACCGTGCCGTTGTCTTTCATAAATTTTACTGATAGGAATTTAAAAGTAAGAAAAGGGACATCTGTTGCCAGTCTTCAAAGTGCTTGTGTAATATCATCTATTTGTCCTGATAAGGGAAATGAAAGCAAACAAGACCTTCCAGATCATCTAAAGCCATTGCTGGAGGAAGCTTCAGACAACTTAAGTGAACTTCAAACTGAGAAAGTTAAGACTTTGCTTTTTGAATTCAGTGATGTGTTCGCTGATGGATCTGGTAAATTAGGTCAAACGAAATGGCTGAACATACTATTAATGTTGGCGATGCCAATCCAATTAAAATTCCTCCTCGTAGAGTTCCATTTGCACAGAAAAACATTATTAAAGAAGAAATCACTAAGATGTTGAAACAAGACATAATAGAGCCTAGTAATAGTCCTTGGGCTTCTCCAGTTGTACTGGTAACAAAGGCCGATAACTCAATTCGCTTTTGCCTTGATTACAGAAAACTTAATTCAGTCACAAGAAAAGATGCATATCCACTTCCAAAAATAAATGAATCGCTTGATACTCTATCAAATTCAAAATTCTTCTGTACCCTGGACTTAGCCTCAGGTTATTGGCAAATTCCAATGGCTGAAAATCACAAACAGTATACCGCTTTTAGCACTCATCTTGGGTTGTATCAGTTCAAGGTCATGCCTTTCGGGTTAACTCATGCCCCTGCAACCTTCGAAAGGTTGATAGAAAAAGTTCTTTTTGGATTACAATGGGAAAAGTGTTTATGTTATCTTGACGATATCATCGTATTTGGTAGAACATTTGATGAGACTTTTGAAAATCTTCAGCTTGTTCTTCGTAGATTTAAAGAAGCTGGATTAACCCTTAAACCTAAGAAATGCCATCTGTTCAAGAAATCAATCCAGTATTTAGGTCACACCGTCTCTGAAGATGGTATTAGTTGTTCACCAGATAAAGTAAATGCCGTATTAAATTGGCCTATTCCCACGAATAAAACAGAATTAAGAAGCTTTCTAGGGCTTATTAATTATTACAGGAGATACATTAAAGATCTTGCTGCAATTGCATATCCTTTGACACGCCTTACCCAGAAAAGAAGAAATTTCTTATGGGATACTGACTGTCAGTAAAGTTTTGAAACTTTAAAGAAGTTACTAGTGTCAGCACCTATTCTTGGTTATCCGGAAACGGATGGTGATTTCATTGTAGACACTGATGGAAGTCAATTTGGAATTGGGGCTGTATTGTCTCAAGTTCAAAATGGCGAAGAACGCGTCATAGCCTATGCAAGCAAGAGTCTTAACAAATCACAACAGAGGTATTGCACTACATACATTGAGCTACTTGCTGTAGTAACTTTTATTAGGCATTTCAGGCAGTATCTCTGGGGAAGACATTTTCTCGTTAGAACTGACCATTCTTCCTTGACATGGCTTAGAAATTTTAAAGATCCAGAGGGAATGATTGCCCGATGGTTGACTATCTTAGAAACTTACGATTTCAAAATTCAACACAGGAAAGGTTCTTTACATGGCAACGCTGATGCTCTATCTAGGTTACCTAGGAGGAAATGTAAAAGATCTGATTGTCCAGATTGTATTTATTCGGATGACTCCATGTCTAATGCAAAAGAAACCCTTTCAATTTTTCCATTATTAGACAACCAAAATAATCCTAATTCTAATTGGTTAGATAACTTAACGTCAAATGAAATCAAACAGATGCAACAATCAGACAATGTTATTATGGTTTTAATGAATCTTAAGGAAAGGTTTACAGTAAAGCCTCCTAGGCACGTTGTAAAGAACTGTCCATTTAGAGTCCGTATCCTGTGGAGCATGTGGGAATCTCTTTTTGTTGAAAATGGTTTCCTGTATAGGAAATGCGTTCAAACAGGGAGAGATGAAAGTGAGAGATTACAATTTGTAGTTCCCGATGCTTTAAAACAGGAAATATTCTATGAATTGCATGTAAATAAAACAGCTTGTCATCTTGGAAGAGAACGGACTTTGAAATCCATTCAGAGAAGGTTTTATTGGCCAGGAATGGGTAGAGATATAAAGGCTTGGTGTAATGCCTGTGACCTATGTTCTCGACGAAAACCCGGACCAGGGCTAGGAAAATCTCCTCTTAAACAGGATTTATCGAGTAATGTTATGGACAGGATAGCATTGGATATACTCGGTCCCCTTCCAATTACGTCAAATGGGAACGAGTACTTACTAATTGTCGGAGACTATTTTACGAAGTTCTCCGAAGCTTATGCAATTCCTAACCATACCGCATTAACCGTTGCAGATAAACTGGTTAATGAATTCGTAGCCAGGTATGGAGTATTTTCAATCATACATTCAGATCAAGGTCGAGAGTTTGAATCTCAATTGTTCAGTGAAATGTGTAAGCTGCTTAATATTGAAAAGACAAGGACTACGCCTTATAATCCTAAGTCTGACGGTATGATTGAACGGCTAAATAGAACAGTTCTCCAGATGCTATCCATGTTTGTTAATGAAAATAGGGACGACTGGGATGACCACATTCCATTTGTCATGATGGGTTACCGTGCCACGTGTCATTCCAGTACTGGCTTTAGTCCAAATAAACTTATGTTTGGAAGGGAAGTTCCTTTTCCAATTGACGTCATGTTCAATAGTTGTCATGGACACGTGGAACGCGTTTGTCAATCGCAATACGTTCAATGGTTAACAACATCTCTCGAAAATTCATTTGATATCGCCTTTCAAAATCTCAAAACATCTGCTTCAAAACAGAAAAGAGCATATGATGTTGGTCTCAAACCAAGGAAATTCAATTCAGGTGACGTCGTTTGGCGTTGGTACCCTCCTCTAGGAAATCAAAAATTGGCAATGGGTTGGATTGGACCATACAAAATAATAGAAAAGTTAACGGATGTCACTTACAAAATTGAACATGTTGGAAATCGCAAACAATTAGTAGTGCATGTTGACCATTTAAAACCATACATGGGAGACAGACATTTTGAACCGGAAGCAATCCCTTATCGAAATGATGAATCATCTGTAAATAATTCAGATATGGATCAGACCGATAATTCAATTATCGAAAATATGACTGATTCTTTTCCTGATGGGGCTCGGGGTTATGATACCCCAGGGTATTTCACTCGGGCTGGACGACGCATCAAACCAAAGGAGTTATTTTCTCCTTCTTAACTAATTATTTAGCAGACTTTACTTTTGTAACAGTGAGTAATTTAGGTTATTTATAAGACCCTAGCTTTAAGTTCGTTTTAGTAACACTTTGTTCTTGTAAGTACTTGAAATGTTGTTATTTGTTATTGTGTATTTGCTGTAGGCAACAGCCAAGAATAGGACGGGTATCTTTCTCTCTCTCTCTCTCTCTCTCTCTCTCTCTCTCTCTCTCTCTCTCTCTCACTCTCTCTCTCTCCCCCTCTCTCTCCCTCTCCTTCCCTCTCTCTCTCGATCTTAATTGATTACAAAATAAATAATTCAGAATTCAAGCATTAGGGATAAGGTCAATAGATTGAAGTTATTTTGTTAAGCTTTTGGTCAAGGTCATTACCTTTATCAAGACACAACACAAGAGTTAAAAGGAAATAGCTTATCCTTCCTCTTATGTATGCTGTGATCTCATTTTAAAGCTTAGGAATGGATTTTCCTACGATAGGATTTAACTCAGGAATCGTAGTGACCGGTCTGAGAGGTCCAATACCTTACAATTCCTTCATCCTTCTCGATCCTTATCTCTTCTGTTTCTGTTTCCTGATTCATTAGACCTTTATTTCTCCAGACCAAGATGTCGATTCCAGAAGTTTTAGAAGGAGTCAAAGACGAAATTAACGCCTTCACAAAGAATGAAAGGCCTATCTGGCCTGGTGGTGAAGTTCCCTGCCCGGTTGTAGGATGTCCATGTGTGTACAACTCCTTCTCGAGTTTTTATCGACACTGGAGCAACAAGCATGAGGCCATGGTGAAAATGTTCAGCTGTCCTTGTTGTTCGGAGACGTCATTGAGAGCGGACAACATCAGGCGACACATGATGGTGAAACACTGCCTTAAGTCCACACAGGACCTAGTAGAATCTACAGTTGCGAATCGCCACTTCCAGGACCCTAAGGACGTTTTGCCCTATCGACCCAACTTTCGGGAGAAGATCGCAAAGAAGAGGCATTCACTGACACCAACTGCGGATGTTCTAGTCAGGGGTGGAACGGTGTGTAGGGACCAGGAGTTCCAAGAGGATGGGACTATAGTTTTTAAAAAGTCGAAGAGACAGTAGACGTCATTTTTAGTGATTAGTGTTTTCAGTTTTTTTTCTTTTTTATATCTTTTAAAACTGTTACTTCTGACGCCGTTTGTCATCTGCAGCATTTACTTTAAAACAGTATTTGTATGAACATCACTCCTCTGTCGATGCAGAAAGATCTGGTTGGTTATATTGCAAGTGATGGTGTTGTCATCTGCATGTCATACAATATACATCGTTAATTCAAGTCATTTCCTGCTTGTTTCGACCCATTGTTCCTAGGAACAATTGATCTTAAGGAGGGGGGAATGTAACGGAAACGACTTAACTCGGTTCAGAAAATCTGTAGTGGCGTCACATTTACTCTGTTCATTTCATTTTTTTTATTTTCTGATGACCCGTCACCTTTTCCCTATTACTGTGGTACCAGTTTAACTCGGCATTGCGCACGTGTTTCTCCTTGTAATAACTCCGACATATTTCCGAATTATTACTGCATTTCTGTGTCTATACTTTTTGCACATATGCAACTCTGATGTTTCTCCACCTTTCGTACTTTCCTTTAATCGCTATATAATTGAGAAACTTAGTTATTCAAACACTCCGACTTGCACTACCGGATTATTGTCGTCGGACTATATTTATCTGTCATTTTACACACTGCACGTGCACCCAAGCCAAGTATGACTATATAAGGCGGGTTCTACCCTGTGTGCTTTCTCAGTTGAAAAGAGCCATACAGGTAGTGCCTACCTTCGGGCTGACTTCTCTGAGCTTCCTTTCCTAAAATCTTCCTATCTTCTCTTTCCCGTCCTGTTCTAATGTTTCGTTATTTTTTGGGGTTGATTAAATAATACAGTCTGGTTTTTGAGAACTGAATAAAATTCAAACTAGTATCTAGTTCCCAGTGTTTATTCAAAGAATCCGTTATGGGACGCCTTTTGTGGTCGCCCCTCTGTCCGTCCGTATGCGTCCGGTTACACATTGTTTCCTTATGGAACTACCAAAATATGTGGAATTACTACTCTTAGATCAACTTAAACTGTTTTTGTAATATGGAATTTCTTGCAAGCCAATAATGGGCTTAGAGCTATAGAATTTTGTTTGAATTATTGCTTTATTGTATTCCACCAAAGTTCTGCAATATATCAAAGTCAAGTCTGGATCTTTAATGGACAGGTGACTGAATTAGGGTCATCATGGTCCTCTTATTTATGTATATTCCTTATATGTTGCATTTTGTGTCAGGGTTGAAATCAGACTGTGATAAAGTTAAAAGCTTATTGAAATGCTTCTTTTATGGAACTAACAAACATACAAATGAAACAAAATTTTTACTATTTGCATTCAGACCTTGGATCTGAAGGATACATTACTGGCCATGATGTTGCCTCTTGGACCAAAGTTGAAACAGTTAAACCAAGGAAGAGGTTTGTAGAAGCTCTCTTATATTCCTATTTTGCAAAATTTCAGACCTGTCCATGTAATCATCATAATCAGCCAATCAAATAATTCATTCAGCCAGGAATTGAGATTTTAACTTCTACATTGGCAGTGTTAAACTTTTTTATTGGTTTGCTGTTACATATAAGCTGTAGTTACAATGTTTAGGTTGCCGACCAACCATTCTAATTTTTTTGTTACATGTTACTTGCAATTAGTTTTCCAAAATAACCCCGTTTAAAATCGAAGGGGAACTTCCTGTCAGAGTGAATTGGTGGGGCCAAAGCAGTCGGTTGGCAGGGCTAGCAATTAATGAATTGCCATTGCTGTGAAATCATGCATATACCTCTGTTATCATGATAATAACCCTTCAGCAAATATTAATTTCTCTGATGTTTATTTTAGTAGAGTTTTAACCTTTTCAACTTAGAATTTTAAGTGCAAGATTTTGTATCTCTTTTTCCACTTAGGGTTATAGTTTGAAACTTTTACATGTGTTCAGAGTCATGATTTGAATATTACTCTTTTTTTTTTGACATCCATGTGGAATTGGACCTTTTATTAAGATTGAATTGCTGTTCACCAGCTCTCAGAATAGTTCAGCTTTGATGTCCACTGATAGCTCTTGTTACGTCCATCCTCATATTTATATTTCAGATTATTTGAAGGAAACTCTTGTTACCTTGCAGAAGTTGTTGAAACAAAAGTAAGATGTTTTCTGTTTTGTATGCCCCTGACTTGTAATGGCAATAGGGCATATTTGGTCATCTTTGTCAATGTGTTTTAGTATGTGGGTGCATGACTTCATGCTTGTTTGGAGCATATTTTCTACATTTTTGGATTGATTTCCATATAATATGGCATTGTTGTTCCCCTTGATGAGTACTATTGTGATGCAACATAACGAATATTTTATCAACCCATTCTCATACAATACAGCCTTTTTATTCCCCTCTAAAAAAAAACTTCAGAAAACTTGGTGAAAAATGAAGAAATTGATTGTTACAAGCAAATTATTCATAATCCACAGTGTTTTCTACGCCAAAAGACAAAGACTTTTAAAATCTTATCAGATAAAACTTACTGTTATGCCCCCGCAAAACAAATGTTTTTCGGGGGTATACTGGAATCAGCCAACAAAGGAAAAGTGGTCATAATGACAGTTTCATTTTTAACACTCTAGGGGCCACAATTTGGCTCAATCTTGCTGAAACTTGGTCAGAATCATTGTTGCAATATATGGATGAACCCTATTTAAAATGAGAAGGTTCCATTGGGAAAAAACAGGAAAAGAGCCTTATTGACAATTACTTGGTTTTCACTCAAGGGGCTACTATTTTGACCCAATATTGCTAAATCTTGGTCAGAATGTTTGGTGCATCATAAAAATTGATCCTATTGTAAATGAGGTGTTTCAATCATAAAACATGAGAAAAGGGGCCTCAATTACATCTTGATCAATTTTGATAAAGTATACAAGCCTTGTGTAATGCTTTTCTTTCCACAATTAAGACCTTCTGAACTTGGGTGAGCAATCTAGGGCCATCTTGGTCCTTTTGTTTAAAATTAAGATTGCTTCTTTAGATATATATTCCTAAGAATTTTACTTTTGTTCCTACATTAGTGCTCCCAGATCGGCCACACCCACACCTATTCCAGCATTAAGCAAGATAAAAACTTCTGGAGGAATTCAGAGAAACCTGTTTGGAGAGACAGACAATCAACAATCTACAGATATAGCTAAACACAAGTCACCAGGTTTGATGTATAATGAATATTGTCTTGTAGTTGTGAAACAAACCTTGTATTAGGTATGAATGGCATAACCCTTCCCACACAATCCCTCCCCACACAATCCCTCCTACAGACCTCTAAAGTTTTAAGTCAATTAGACATAAGGTTATTCAGAGTTATGCCCAGAACAAAGGACTGGATGCGGCATGCCACTAGCCCGTCCATCTGGACCCCTAGACAACTGATCCCATAATACGTCCCGTTTTTTCAATGAATGTATAAAAAAGAGTAAAAAAAATTGTTAGAACAAGTGAGCTTGTCATTGTTTTCCAATGCTTTTTTCTTCAGCAAGTAAAATGCAGGTTCAAGTGGTAATGGATGAAATAATCCATAAAGAAACGGAATCCCTTAAAAAATGGTTGCCATGGCAACCAATGATGAAATAAATCTTTGGAAATCTTTTTCTGCTGATTCAGAAGGCCTAGAACCTTGATATTTGGAATGGATTAGTATTTCTTGGACCTTTATGAAAGTTGCTAAAATCATGACAATCACGTCCCAAGGGGCAGAGCCAGGCTTATATAGAAAGAATCACTCATTTAACCAAATTTTTTACAGGAATGCACCTAAAGTGGTCCCTTTTTGAATTGCTAAAAGAAAAGAAATCCATGAAAAAATATGCCACAGCGACAATAGTGAAAAATGAAATAAATCTTTGAAAATATTCTAACTAACCAGAAGGTTTAGAACTTTAAAATTTAGCACACTGCATAGACATATGAACCTCCATGAAAATAACAAAAATCATGACCATCAGGTCCCAAGAAGCAGAGCCACTAAGAAAGGGGATGGAGTCAGATCTATAAGGAAATAAAGAAGGTTTTTTAAACAACATCTCCTCAAAAACTTGTTGACCTATTTTAACCAAATTTGGTAGGAATGTTCTGTAATTAGAAATTGAAGAATGCACACCCACAAAGCTACACTTAGAACCTTTATATGTTCGAAGCATCAGCAAGGATCTCTATAAGAATTGCTATAAGTCATGACATTCAGGACCCCAGGGGAGTTAGGCTTATATGTTTTGGCTCACTTCTTAACATAAACCTTAACTGAGTATTAAACTTGATAACTTATTCCATTCCCTCACAGTCCTGTCTTTTTTGCCACTCAAGAAAAAGCATGTGAAAACGTTTATGGAGAATGATAAAATTGCCTGTAACAAGCAATTTCTTCACTTCCATTAATGTTTTCTACTCAGAAAGACATTGAAATTGAAATTGAAATTGCTGTCTGCAAAGTTTTAGACTGGCCCTAATTTAAAGAAGTTGCAGACGACAATTTAAAGTTTTTGGGATTTTTTCAACTTTCTGTGTAGAATACATTGTGGAAAATGAAGAAATTGCTTGTAACAAGCAATTTCTTTATTTTTCCAAATGTTTTCCAATGCTTTTTTCCTTGGGGGCTTTTAAAAGGGCAATTGAGTGGGAATGTGTTAAAGAAAAGATCCTCTGTGTCATATGAGCTTATCATTAGATGATTGATGGATATTCTAAATGCACTGGCTGGCTGTTCAGGCTTCTCAGTGTCTGTGCTGCTTGCATTTGTGCAATCATTGGAAATGTCTAGCTTAGGTTTGTTTGTATACTAATATGATCCTTTTTTACAGGTTCAAGTTCCCTTGATCTCCAAAGTAGCTATGATAGAACAATTCCAGTCAGAATATCTGATAGAGCAGTTCCAGTCAGAATATCAGACCCAGCGGTGCATTACCCCATCACACATTTATATGACAAAACTCTGAACATGTATGGCAAAGTAGCAAATCAGTGTAAAGCATATGATTATAAATCAACTCATTGTTACAATGAAATCGGGGTTTCGGAGCATGACATGCAGTATTATAGAAATAAAGTGCTAGGAACGGATAGGCGAGAAAGTGGAAGTTTTACCTGTACTAACAAAGATTTTATTCAGTCAAACTGTGATAATAGTGTATTAAACTGTGATACTAACTCAAAACACAATTGGTCCTATTTACAGTTTAGTAAATCAAAGCCTCAAACAAACTATAATAGAGAAAGACAAAAAATCCCAGACACAGTGGTAGATAGAGATTGTCACATGTTGACTGATGATGATTTTGATCCATTTTTTATTGATGTAAGTCTAGGTAAAAATACAATATCTCTACCAAGGACTCAAGTAGAGGACAGAATAACTGCAAATAAACAAATTTTTGAAAGTCATGTGCTTTCTCTACCCAATAATGAGTGTTCTCTGAAGATAACAAAGCCTATTTCACCATTAGTGGATAATGAAGTTTTGTCAATGCTACAAAAGAATGAGGATAAAGGTGCTGAAAGACAGGCATATGAACCTATGGAATGTGAAACAAATCAGGGAGATGCTCTCACTTTGTTAAAGAAGAATGATATGATGCAATCTATGAATGATGGCAGGAAGAGTCAAGAGGATGGTAACTATTTTGTCTGTTCAGTATACAGAGTCATTTCAATTTCAAAATGGAAATATTCATTATTCATGCATCAAACCCTCTGTTGTGAATTCTCATTGGAATTGTTTCTTGAAGACATTTCCAATGAGTGCCATCACATAAGGTTTTAATGAGAAATAAGAAATTTAGATTATCATCACTGCTTCTTATCTTCGTTGAATTTAACAGGTTTAATGTCCCATTCATCAACTGGTGTCACATGGAGACAGGGCCTAGTTAACCCATTACAAGATGACAAAATTTGAGACTGGTCCAAATTAAAAAAAATTTCAGATGATAATTTTTGTTTAATGAATTTCTAAAAGTCTCTGTCTTAGGGGGTAGAAAAGATAGTGGATAATGAAGAAATTGCTTGTGACAAGCAATTTCTTCATTTCCCATTATGTTTTTTCCAAAGCTCTTTTCTTGAGGGGCATAAAAAGGTGGGAATGGATAAAGAGTTTCATCCAAAGGCCCCTTCTCATGTGACAACAGTTATTTCCATTTTGAAATTGAAATGACTCCCTCTATCTTAGCTCTGAAATTGAAGATTTCAGTTGTTGGCTCTGATTGTGATATGATCTTGTATAATTCAGTCTAATTTCTATAAAACTATATAACATAATTGATTAATTTCTATATAATTATTATAACTCCCTTTTTTTGTCGAGCCCACTTGCGGTGAGCGAGACATAGTCGTCACCATGACAAGTTGGTGTATGTGCGTTAGTGCGTTAGTTAGTCGGTCCGAATTTGTCCGGACAATTACTCCTACATTTATGGATGGATTTCAAAATAACTTGGCACATCTATTCCCCATCATGAGTAGATGTGCCATTTGAAAGAATTTTACGGATAGTTCTAATGTTAAGGTCACAGCTCAAGGTCAAACACTAATATTGTGTTAGTCCGAACAAATATTCCTACATTTACGGATGGATTTCAAAATAACTTGGCTCAATTATTCTCCATCATAAGTAGATGCGGCATTTTAAAGAATTTTTTAGATACTTTCAAGTTCAAGGTCACAGCTCAAGGTCAAACACTAAAATTGTGCTTGTCCGGAGCATTTCTCCTACAATTATGGACGGATTTCAAAATAACTTGGCACAATTGTTCTACATCATGAGTAGATGTGCCATTTGAAAGATTATTTTGGATAGCTTCAAGGTCATGGTCAAAGCTCAAGGTCAAATACTAAAATTGTGCTTATCTGGAGCATGATACCTACAAAATGTTGCGGGCTTGACAGCAGTTGTCCTGGGACAACCATCTAGTTTTCTTTGCAAGAACCAACTACATTGTAGGCGCTTCATTACATTGCCTGCTGATAATTGTTTATAATATTGTCTTGTTTCAAAAATTTTACGCAACGATTATCATCTTGATGTGTGGGAATGGGTTAACAGCTTTAATTGGGAAATAAAATGACTGTAGATGAAAATCCTGTTCCAGTTTACAGGCAGACTGGATTCATCTCCTCCTGGTACATAGAGTACTCTGAATACACAGCATGAATGAGTTAACCCATTCCCACACAATGACACTTTTGGATTCCCCTCAAAAAAAAGCAATTGGGGAAACATTGTGTAAAATGAAGAAACTGCTTGTATCAAGCAATTTCTTCATTTAACACAATGTTTTCTACCACAAAGTTGAAAAAATCTAAAATTTTCTAAAACTTAAAATGGTTGTCTGCAATTCCTTTCACTTTTGAGCAGACTAAAATTTTGCTGTCTGGTATTGGTAAAGTGTATAGACAGTGTAACAACAACGCTCATAGGATGAATCAATGGGAGTCCAGTGCTTTTCTTCCATCTTGCCTCATGTAGTACATTGTGGGCTGATTATAATGATACAGTAATCCCATGATTTGATTTGGAAAGTTTACAAACTTGACATATTTACTTTAGGTGGAATCGCATAAATTTCTGTTTGATATTATGACTTACGAACAGTTTATGGTAAGAAATGGCAAATATACAAATTGATCCATTATTTTGTTTATCAATGCACTATCTCAGAAAACTAATCCCAAATGGCGAGGCCTATCCTACTGACACTTTTACTATATAACTGACAAAATTTCATTTTGATGGTATAATGGAAACAATTTTATGGAATTGGTTTGATAATCCTTGTCATGCTGAATGAAATCCTTTGAGAATTACAGTAAAATTAAAGGACTGCATCTACATCTCACTTTTTCAAGATGGCCTATGAAAATGCTTCCAAGACAAGTTATTTCATATTTTACAGCACAATGTTATCAAGATGGCTGACAATTCTGCTTGCATTAGAAGAATTCGCTGACGTGCTAGAACAAGGATTCAGTTTAAATTTGAGTTTTGTGTGACGTTTAAATGAAAGCCAATTTTCATCTAACACACCATAGGTTGATAGCTTTCCTGTTGAGTCTTTGGGACATTTCTAGTATTGCAAGTTTTGAGAAACTGACAAATGAATTATAAGGGAAAAAAATCTAGTGAAATGTGAACAGCTGTAAGAGATTTATACTGATCATAAATTGCACTTGGTATTAACCAATTTTTATACGCCCGTCGAAGACGGGACGTATTATGGGATCACCCGTGGTGTCCGGGCGTCCAGTTGTCCGGCGGTGTCCACTTCTTTGTCCGGAGCATAACTCTGTCACCCTAAGTCTGATTGACTTTAAACTTGGCAGTTATATTCTTCTCATCAATACGGAGTGCAGTGCTCAATAACCATAACTCTACCTGGCCTATTTTTTTAGTTATTGCCCTTTGTTGTTTTTCAAACTTGAATCTTGTCCAGAGTATATCTCTAAAATTATTATAGCTAGGATCATGAAACTTCATGGGTGTATAGCTCTCACCAAGGGGGAGTGCAGTGCACAAGAACCATAACTCTACCTAGCCTACTTTTTGAGTTATTGCCCTTTGTTGTTTTTCATACTTGAATCTTGTCCGGAGTATATCTCTAAAATTATAATAGCTAGAATCATGAAATTTCATGGGTGTATAGAGCTCACCAAGTGGGAGTGCAGTGTACAATAACCATAACTCTACCTGGCCTATTTTTTGAGTTATTGCCCTTTGTTGTTTTTCATACTTCAATCTTGTCCGGAGTATATCTCTAAAAGTATAATAGCTAGAATCATGAAACTTCATGAATGGATAGAGCACACCAAGTGGGAGTGCAGTGTACAATAACCATAACTCTACCTGGCCTATTTTTTGAGTTATTGCCCTTTGTTTTTTTTCATACTTAAATCTTGTCCGGAGTATATCTCTAAAAGTATAATAGCTAGAATCATGAAACTTCATGGATGGATAGAGCTCACCAAGTGGGAGTGCAGTGTACAAGAACCATAACTCTACCTAGCATCTATTTTGAGTTATTGCCCTTTGTTGTTTTTCATACTTTGTTTGACAAAAAAAATTCAATCAAAATAACCTCAGTACTATTCAAACCCCCAGTTAATATCAAGCAGTGTGACGGGCGTATCTTGTGACAATTTGGCACCTTGTTAGAAGATGCAATTTGAAAGATGCTACAGATGACAATTTCAAGTGGGTCGTAATTGAAAGAACTTTGCTTTTTGGGATGGAAAACAGAATGAACCAAGAAGAAATTACTTGACACAAGCAAATTTTTTAATGGTCCATTATGTGTTTCTTAGTAGTTTTCTTGAGGGCTATTATTGGGAATGATTTAATTACGGTATGATAACCATGCCTCTCTCTTCTGATTTGACAAAACTAAGAATTGAGTTTTTCATCTCTAAAATGATTCTCAAAAGTAATGATGCATAAGTTGCTTTGTTGGTGCTGGTATTATTTTGCCTAAATTGATGGTCAAGGCCAGTTGCACCAGATTGGATCAAAAGACAATATTTCTGCTTTGCCTGTAAAATTCCTGTTACAGTCAGAAAGATGGAGTGAAAATGCATATTTAACAATATTTACAACTAATTAACTTCACAAAATTTTACATAGATATAAATTTTGAATTTGCCTACTCTAAATAATACAAGATTAGGCGTGGTACAGTGGAATCCTGTTAATTGCAATAGAATTTGTCAACTTTTTTGTGGCTTTTAGTTAGAAGTTTCTATTAAAAAAAAAAGAAGTACAATGTATATGTTCTTAAAATCTAAGGGACATATTTTAGTCAGTTGAATTTATTAAGCAGTGAATTAATATTGTCAGAGTTGAAATTTAGAGAAATCCATTGTACACTCGTGTCATCTTTTCTTTTTAGCTCCCTTGAGCACGAAGTGCGCTGGGGGAGCTATTGTGATCGGTCATTGTCCGTCGTCCGTCCGTCCGTTCACAATTACAAAAAAATTTTCTCCTCCTAAACTAACCATGGAATTTCAACAAAACTTCACAGAAATGATCCTTAGGTCATGTTCTTTCAAAATACTTCAAAGAATTGAAATCCATGAAGAACTCTGGTTGCCATGGCAACAGAGTGAAAAAACTTAAAAAAATCTTCTCCTCCCAAACGGTAAGTCTTACAGCTCTGATATTTTGTATATATCATCATCTATTGACCCTCTACCAAAATACCTCAAAGAATTACCATATTCTGAAAATTAGCCCTTTTCTTAATGATCCCTGATTTTACATAGAAATAAAGGAGGAAATCTTTAAAAATCTTCTTCTCCTAAACCATAAGGCCTAGAGCTTTGATATTTGGTATACATAATCATCTATTGACCCTCTACCAAAGTACGTCAAAGAATTACCGTATTCTGAAAATTAGCCCCTTTCTTAATGAACCCTGATTTTACATAGAAATAAAGGAGGAAATCTTTAAAAATCTTCTTCTCCCAAACCATAAGGCCTAGAGCTTTGATATTTTGTACATATCATAATATATTGACTGTCTACGAAAATACTTCAAAGAATTATCATACTCTAAAAATTAACCCTTTTCTGTGCGATTCCTGATTTTACAAAGGAATAAAGAAGGAAATCTTTGAAAATCTTCTTCTCCCAAACCATAAAGCCTAGAGCTTTGATATTTGGTACATATCATCAGCCATTGACCCTCTACCAAATTACTTAAAAAATTAGCCCTTTTCTGTGCAATCCCTAATTTTAGTTAGGAATAAAAAATGATATCTTTGAAAACCATCTTCTCCTAAACCATTAGGCTTACAGCTTTTATACTTGGTATGTATTGATGTCTATACTTCAAAGCATTACCATATTCAGGAAATTAGTGCTATATGGTGGGATCATCAATATACCTAGGATTAAAAGAGAAATCTGTAAACAACTTCTCCAAAATAATTAGACAGAGGGCTTTGCCATTTTGTTTATATCATAAAAGCCATGAACCATCATACTCAGGGGAGTGATTTAGGACCATCATGGTCCTCTTGTTGACTCTTACTATTAGCCATTCATGTATGTAAAATAAGCTTCTAAATCATGAAGAGGGCAATTCATTTTCACTGTTAGGATTATTTACGCAGAAAATAAGTGACTGCCAATAAGTAAAAAAACTGAAATCTTGTCACTCCAATATAAACATATTAAAGTAAACATGGTTGGTGAGGACCATAGAGTGGCATATGTCCTTACCCAGATATCTGCCAAGGGCTTTAGCTTTTGGGGTAGATATCAAGGTTACAGGCTGATATCACTCCCTGGCTTTCATAAGCCATGTAACAACCTCTTTGTATACAAAATTGGAGCATCACCAAATTAAGAAACTAAAACTAATACCTTTAGTCTTTAGGATTATGGTTCAATGATATGTAGAATTTAAAAAAAAAAACAAAAAAAAACTCTATCTAATACAGAAACAATGTAGGATAATCTTAAAAACTTTATGTGTACAAACTAAGACATAGTGCTTTGATATCTAGTATGTATCACCATGTAGTGGATCTTGACATTGTTTAAATGATGCTTGTAGTGTCACATATCTGCTTTATCCAAGAACCACCTATCATGAAAAGAAATCAAGAATAAAATTCTGAAAAAGTGTCTTTGAAGTATTGCCTAGAAATTTCATGTTTGATATATATCAACATCTTTTGGATCTCTACCTTATCTGTTGATATAATCCACCTTAGCTTTTTTGGCTCTGCCTAGGTTCACCAAGAACTGTTTGATTAACAAACCTATTTGATAAACTTCATACCAACAAGGTTCTCTTGTCTCATTTGGTTAATCATTAAATTTCCCCCACAGAAAGTTTATATTATTCATAGTGCACAAGTTTATCATTTATTTTTTATGCTCCCCTAAGGGCAAGCATATTGCTGCCGCTTCATCTGTCCGTTCATCCTTCTGTCCTACTCAATATCTCTACAACCCTAGGGCCAAATTGGATGAAACTTCACATGTGAATTCTGTATGATGTAGCCATGATGCATATTGCCAAGTTTTTGGACAGCTCCAAGGTGGAGGTCACAGTTCAAGATCAAACTTTAAAATTGACCATGTCCAGAGCATAGCTCCTTCACTTAAGGACGGTTTTCAAAATAACTTGGCATAATTGTTCTCTATCATGAGCAGATGTACAAATTAAAAAAAAAAAAAATCAGACAGCTCCAAGGTCAAGGTCAAAGCTCAAGCATTAAAATTAAGTAAGTACGGAGCATAGCTCCTAACATTTTGGATGGATTTTGAAATTACTTAGCACAATTATTCTCTATCATGAGTAGATGTGACATACAAAAAGAATTCAGGTAGCTCCTATGTCAAGGTCACAGCTCAAGGTCAAATGTTAAAATTAAGCCTGTCCATATCATGGCTCCTAAAATTGTTGATGGATTGCATATTAGCTTGGAACAACTGTTCTTATCATGAGCAGATGTGCCATTTAAAAAATTAATCAGATAGCTGCAAGGTCAAGATCACAGCTCAAGGTCAAACATTAGAATTAAGCATGTCTAGAGCACATCTCCTGAAATTATGGATGAATTTAAAAATACATTTGCACAGTTGTTCTCTATCATAAGTGTATGTGCCATTGAAACAAATTTTAAGTGAGCTCTAAGGTCAAGGTCATAGCTCAAGGTTGTATGGTAAAATTTAGCATGTCTGGAATAGGGCGAGTATATAGCCACATCTTCATCTGTCGATCCATCCAAATCCTTTTGCTGTTTATTTCATACTTTTTAGCTCACCTGAGCACAAAGTGCTCATGATGAGCTTTTGTGACCGTTGAATGTCTGTTGTCCGTCTGGCGTCATGCGGCATCAACAATTGAAGTGTTTACACTCTAGAGGCCACAGTTTTAACCCAATCTTCATGAAACTTGGTCAGAATAATTGTTAGGTCATGAGTATGAACCCTATTGATTATGAGAGAGTGCTAATCGAAAACACAGGAAATTGGCCATAATGACAATTTCTTTGTTTACACTCTAGAGGCCTAAAATATTGCTCAACCTTCAAGAAAATTTGCCAGAATTATTATTAGTTCATAAAGATGAAACCTATTGATAGTGGAAGGATCTTTCCGAAAAAACAGGAAAAGGGGCCTTAATGACAATTTCTTTGTTTACACTCAAAGGGCCAAAATTTTGGCTTAATCTTCATGAAACTTGGTCAGAAAAATTGTTTGGTCATGAGGATAAACTCTATCGATTATGGGAGGATTCTATATGAAAACTCAGGAAAAGGGGCCTTAATGACAATTTCTTTGTTTACTGTCTAGAGGCAACAATTTTGGCTCAATCTTCAAGAAACTTTTGCAGAATAATTGTTAGGTCATGAGGTTGAACCCTATTGATTATGGAAAGGTTCTATCTGAACACATGAAAAGGGGCCTTAATGACAATTTTTTTGTTTACTGTCTAGAGGCCACAATTTGGGCTCAATCTTCATGAAACTAGGCCAGAATAATTGTTAGGTCTCTAGGATGAACCCTATTGATTATGAGAAGCTTCTTTTGGAAAACACAGGAAAAGGGGGCTTAATGACAATTTCTTTGTTTACACTCTAGAGGCATAAATTTTGGCTCAATTTTCATGAAAATTGGTGAGAATAATTTTTAGGTCACAAGGATTAACCAAATTGATTACAGGAAGGTTCTTTTGGAATACACAGGAAAAGGGGCATTGATGACAATTTCTTTGTTAATGCTCTAGAGGCTATAATTTTGGCTTAATCGTCATGAAACTTGGTCAGGATAATTGTTAGGTCATGAAGATGCATCTTATAGATTATGGGAAGGTTCCATAGGATAACACAGGAAAAGGGGCCATAATGACAATTTCTTTGTTTATAATGTAGAAGTCACAGTTTTGGCTCAATCTTCAATGGTTATAGTTATTTGTCTCTAGTTGCATTTTGTTAAACAGCAGGCAGTTCAGGTGAGCAATCTACGACCATCATGGTCCTCTAGTTATGATAGGGCTATATTCGGGGAGCATAATCCATCTCTGATGGCTCTTGTCTTTTTGAGAGAGATGTATTGAGGGGTTAGTGCAACGCTGTTGTGACACCTTATATTAATATAGGCACATATGACAGTGTGCTCCAAGCCTTTGATATAAATACATGTACTATAGATATTTTCATTTGTATAGATTGTAGGTGTAGAGATAGTAGATATGGTAGTCAATGTTCAACTGAATCTTCTTCGAACAGTCAACAAAAGGTTTGTCGAAACTGAATTTATTACATGTGAATTTATTACAAAGTAGCTTTATGTTATTTTATTATATTCAAAGATTGTATGTTCAGAATTCATCATTATTCTGAAGGATTTTTTGTATCCCTGTACAAATCAAAAGATAGCATATTGATTTACTGTTGTCTCTCAACCTGCTTGTTTTTAACTTGATTAAAGATTCTAGTTGACTTTGAGACCATCACAGATGCAGTCCATATCATTTGGTATTTAGGTTAGTTTTGTTTCAAAGCATGGTCCTTTGACAAGGTCAAGTTCATCTCATAAAGTCAAGGTCATATAGACAAAAGATGCCTGTGATGCCTATTATGAGCAGTTTTGTTTCACTTATAATTAGTATTGTTCTTTTACAAGTGCTTGCTTTAATTTAACATTTTGTATTTAAAAGCTTTTTGATATTTTCCCTATCAGATCATCAATTTTCAAGAAGAGTTATCATGCTTTAAGACTTCATCCGTGGTAACTGAATAATTCGACCAGTAGAATCGGAACCAAACACCTGATAAATGGTGAAAACGCTTCTACATTGACTAAAATATATCATGTTGAATTTTACAGATCTTACTAATTAGGAAATGAAAAACAACAACTGTAGATATGAGATTTTAGCAGAAACTGACGGAATTTTTTCAGCATGTTGAGAGTGAATAAATTCTACCCTTACTTTCCCAGTCTATTAGAACTAAATAATCCATAGATTTGTACAAATTATGTTTCTCCTTCATTCATTTAATATTTAAAAGCTAGAATTGCTAAATTGATATTGATAGTCATCGCCATTAATCAAGCTTTATATCAACGTAAATAGTTCCAACCTTAGAGAAAAGGGATAAAATCAAAGTATCCAGCATAGCAACATCTCCTTGGAGACCGACAAGTTGTTGAGTACCTAGGGCTACTGACATGTTGAGAAAATGTCACAAGGATCGACCTTTGAACCTCTTAAGCTGTAATAGACTTGGTCTAATTTCTTTACCTTGTATAAATATTGTAAAAATAAAATACAAAGAACTCTATCAAAACCAAGTCATTTACGAATCCAGATTTACACCGGCCAGCTGCATGTGTACAAAACTGGATTAAACTTTGTAACGGGTAAACAAACAATTTCGCTTTTATTCATAACTTTAAATACAATGAAGTTCATATTGATCTAAAATTCTGAGACAGCAGAATGTCTAGTTTCACTTTAGACTAGGGCTAAGACTGAAATAGGGTAAGTGATGCGTTTAGGAATGAGCAAAGCAGATCCTATGTTATAATGGATATAGCGCTATAGGGGATAGCCGTATAATGGAGTTGCAGTGTATAATTATCATACAAGTTCTAAGTGGGGCCTTTCATGACCATTTATTTTCAATATGACCAATAATTTGGATGTGCCCATAAATACTGACATGCAACAATTTTTTCAAATTTGAAATGATTTCTTTTAGATATACACATCAAATATGTCACAGTGATGCTTTTTGACACTCAAGAAAATGCTTTGGAAAACATTGTGGGCAATGAAGGCATTACATGTAACAATCAATTTCTTCAATTTTCACAATGTTTTCTACCCTAGAAGGCAAAGATTTTCTTAATTCTGCCAACTTAAAATTGTCATCTGCAATTTCTTTCAATTGGAGCAGCCTGAAATTCTGTCATCTCGTAATGGTCTAATTGCGCCTTTCATATATTAACATTCAAAGTAAAAACAATTTAAACATTGCTGCTAGTAATGGCATCTTTTTCCCACAAACTAGTTTTTTTCAAGCTTTGACTCATTTAGATTTCATAGCATGATCCTCATAGCTTTCATCTCAGCACATTTATATTGCAGATGATGTACATGCCGGGTTTTCACAGTGATTACTATGTAGGTTCAAGTATTAAAGACCTTTTATGGCAGAACCCAGGCCACTGTTCAAAGGTAAATGGTTCATAAGTTAGTTTTTTTTAGCTGTATTATACTAGTCTTGTTGGAATGTTCATGGATGCATAAGTGTCTGTATGTTTCCATTGTTTAAGTTTTTCTATAAGCAATTTCCCTTCAGACAAGACTGTTTGGATTTAAACGAAATTTCTAAAGAATGTTTTTTACTACTGGTGATAAATAGATTTCCAGATGAAAACTGATATCAGACTGATATTTCTTTAAAGAGCTATGTTCCCATCACAAAATATTGTTGGTTCAGCAACAAATATAGGAGGACTTTTATCAATCCAATTGCTTGAAAATATCCACCTATGAAACACTGACTAAACATTGTTATTCAATGATCCCTTTCATAGAGTAAGATTATCAAATATGCTATCCACTATTTTCCATGAACTATTAACAAAAATTTTCAAAGATTTCACTGTAAACCATTATATATGGAATCAGAATCAGATCAGAATAAATGGATTTAAAATAGCTTGGCACAGTTGTTCTTTTGATGAGTGCTAGTGTCATGCAAAATGTTTGTTGGGATATCTCAAAGATCAAGGTCTCAGTTGAAGTTCAAACATCAAAATTGACATTGTCCGGGGCATTACTTCTACATTAAAGATAGATTTGAAAATAACTTGGCACAGTTGTTCTACTTGATGAGTGCTAGTGTCATGTGAAATGTTTATTGTGATACCGCAAAGGTCAAGGTCACAGTTGAAGGTCAAAGGACAAAACTGACCTTGTCTGGAGCATTGCTTCTACATTTATGGATGTATTTGAAAATAACTTGGCACATTTGTACTTCTTCAAGGTCAAAGTTGAAGGTGAATTGACTAAATTGACCTTGTCCGCAGCATAGCTTCTATACTTATGGATGGATTTAAATAATGTGGCACATTTGTTCTACTTCATGAGTGCTAGTGACATATGATACCTGAAAGGTCAAGGTTGAAGGTGAAACAATTTTGTCCAGAGCATGGCTTTTACATATATGGATGGACTTGATAATAACTTGGCACAGTTGTTTTACTTGATGAGTGCTAGTGTAATATGATATGTGCAAGGTCACTGTTGAAGGTGAAAAGACCTTGTCCAGAGCATGACTTATACATTTATGGAAGGATTTGAAATAACTTTGCACAGTTGTTCTACTTAGTGAGTGCTAGTGTCATGCAAAACGTTTGTTGTGATACATCCAAGGTCAAGGTCAAAGTTTAAAAAAGAAATTATGTGCACCACATTTTCTGTACAAATCAGCAGGTTCGACATGGACAACCTATTTCTTGTCTATATCTACTTTTCAGACAGAGTCTATGGACATTTTAGACCATGTGGACCTAGATTTCAAGATGGATACCCATTCTGGTATCAGCCATAAATATACAGGTGAAATCAAGGATATTCTTCAGGTAGCATCACTAAATCAAAGAACTTTCTCTCCATGGAACACTGTTGAATCTCTACCAAACACAAATGGAAACTGTTGTCATCAAAGACCTTACATGTCAGACACTGATTCCCCACAGCTTGTGCTGTCTCCTAGGAAAATGTATTAGTGTATTGGTGACGGTCACAGAGAATTACCTTGTTCTGTGTGTGAGTGTGTTGATGTATTTGTGTGTATGTCCTATTCTTGTCCATATCTTCTACATTTATAGATGCATTTCAAAATAACTTGACACAGTTGTTCCCTTTGAAGAGTACTTGTGTCATGCATAAGGTTCTGTTGGATACTCCCAAGTTCAAGGTCACAACTGAAAGTCATGTGACAAGCAGTCATGTGACAGGTGTCTGTGTCCATGACATATTTCTAGTTATCCTGTTGTATCACTTACTCAAAATATAAATACATTAGTGAAATTTAGGATATTCCATAAAAGGTGTTGTTACATGGAAGAAGCTTCTCTCCATAGAACACAGTTGAGTCTCTAAAAATTGTAAATTAAGTCATCAAAAAAATTACATGTCCCCAAGTCATTTCTTACTGCTAGCATTGTCGCCAAAGACTTAAGATAGAAATATTGGATAATTGCTTGTTTCAGTGTAAGACAGATTTATCTTTCATTGAGAGAACAGCAAAAGTTATGTTTTTATGATCGGTAGAGCCACAAGTGAAAATATGCTTTAGTTCTTGGAGAGATGAAAGATAAATTGATCTTACACTGAAACAAATAATTATCCTCAATTTCTTTGATGCAAAAATAGACAAAATATGACCTTTTTGGGGAAAAACTTCTAGAAGTCTATCACTTTGCATGTGAATTACATGGCAACTTGATGAGGTCACCAGTGATTGGTATACGACGTTCATCTGAACACTGTGAGAGAAAACAGGGCTAAATTGACCAATACAGTGAGTTAATCATTTTGATGATTTCACTGCTTTTTTAACCCATTCCAACACAGTAAAATTTTAGACTGGTCCAAATTGAAAGAAGCTGCAGACGACAATTAAAGTTGATGGAATTTTGAATTTGTTTGTCTTTTTGGATAAAAAAAACATTGTGGAAAATGAAGAAATTGCTTGATGCAAGCAATTTCTTCAATTTCCACAATGTTTTCAAAACTTTTTTCTCAAGGGGTGTAAAAAGGAGGGATTGAGTTGGAATGGGTTAAGTGAAATTATTGAGTGATAATCTAACAAGAAATCTTGATAATCTACCAGAAAGCATTAATTTTACCTATTCGAAAATGAAAAAATTTGGACTGGTCCAAATTTAAAGAAGTTGCAGACACCAAAATAAAGTTTGTTTCTATTGAAAAATAAGGGACACATAACATAGAAAACCTTGTGAGAAAAGAAGAAATTGCTTGTTTCAAGCAATTTATATTTTTCTCACAAAAATTTCCAAAGCGATATTTTTCCACATGTTAAAAAGCAGGGTTGTGTGATAATGGGTCAAAGAAATTAAGTTATCCCTATGCATGATCTTCAAAAAAAAATTAATTTTTTGGTAATGGTCATTTGTCAAAAGATCCAAAATATGTATAAAGTTTTTGCGAGTTGAAACACTTGATGTATGGAATGTCTTTTTGCAAGAGTACAAAGTAAACACAGTCTCATATTTTTACTGACTGAGAGCAAAGACGGGGCAATTAACCCATTCCCATACAATGCCATTTTTACGCTCTGTAAAAACCTGTAAAGAACTTTGTCGAAAATGAAGAAATTGCTTGTTACAAACAATTTCTTCATTACTCACAATGTTTTCTGTTCTACAAAACAAATAATTTTACAATGCCATCATATATAAATTGTCTACAACTTCTTTGAATGTGGAGCAGTCTTCTGGAAAAAGGTTAAGTGAATCATAAATCAGAAAACAAAAGATAAATAATATCTGAATTTGTGGTGTCAGACCTATGACTCATAGGTATATTTCTGCCTGGATTTAACCCATTCCAACACAACAAAAATTAGACTGGTCTAAACTGAATGGAGTTGCAGATGACAATCTAAAATTTATGAATTTTTTTATTATATCCCCCTAAACTATGTTTGGGGGTATATAGGAGTCAGCTTGTCAGTCGGTCGGTCAGTCCGTTGGTCCGTCTGTCTGTAGCTTTTTGTGTCAGCTCATTTTCTGGGCAACCATCAGACGGATTTGATTCAAACTTCACTGATATAATCAGTATCAAGCAGAGATGTGCATATTCTATTTTGGTTTTAGTCCATTGATTTTTAGCTCACCTGAGCACAACGTGCTCAATGTGAGCTTTTGGTATCACCTTTTGTCCGTCGTGCGTCGTGCGTTGTGCGTCGGAAGTCGTCAACAATTCTTTAAACATCTTCTCCTCAGTAACCACTGGGCGGAATTCAACCAAACTTGGTAGGAATGTTCCTTGGGTGACCCTCCTCAAAAGTTGTTCGCGGATTTTTGATTGACCCCCAAATATGGGCGTGGCAGGGCGTGGCAGTTTTTAACTTAGAAATCTTTAAACATCTTCTCCTCAGTAGCCATTGGGCCAATTTCAACCAAATTTGGTATGAATGTTCCTTGGGTCACCCTTTTCAAAAGTTGTTCGTGGAATTTTGATTTATGCCCAAATATGGGCGTGGCAGGGCGTGGTAGTTTTTGACTTAGGAAACTTTAAACATCTTCTCCTCAGTAACCATTGGGCCAATTTCAACCAAATTTGGCATGAATGTTCCTTTGGTGACCCTTTTCAAAATTTGTTCGTGGAATTTTGATTTACGCCCAAATATGGGCCTGGCAGGGCGTGGCAGTTTTTGACTTAGAAATCTTTAAACATCTTCTCCTCAGTAACCATTGGGCCAATTTCAACCAAACTTGGCATGAATGTTCCTTGGGTGACCCTTTTCAAAAGTTGTTCATGGAATTTTGATTTATGCCCAAATATGGGCGTGGCAGTTTTTGACTTAGAAATCTTTAAACATCTTCTCCTCAGTAACCATTGGGCCAATTTCATCCAAACTTGGCATGAATGTTCCTTGGATGACCCTTTTTAAAAGTTGTTCGCAGAATTTTGATTTATGCCCAAATATGGGCGTGGCAGGGCGTGGCAGTTTTTGACTTTGAAATTTTTAAACATCTACACCTAGGAACCATTGGGCCAATTTCAACCAAACTTGGTATGAATGTTCCTTGGGTGACCCTTTTCAAAAGTTGTTTGGCAGAATTTCGTTTCACGCCCAAATATGGGCGTGGCAGTTTTTGACTTTGAAATCTTTAAACATCTACTCCTCAGTAACTATTGGGCCAATTACAACCAAATTTGGTATGAATGTTCCTTGGGTGACCCTTTTCAAAAGTTGTTCGCAGAATTTTGATTTATGCCAAAATATGGGCGTGGCAGTTTTTTTAACTTTGAAATCTTTAAACATCTTATCCTCAGTAACAGTTGGGTCAATTTCAACCAAACTTTGCATGAATGTTCCTTTGGTGACCCTTTTCAAAAGTTGTTCCTGGAATTTTGATTTATGCCCAAATATGGGCGTGGCAGGGTCAGGCACTTTTTTGACTTTGAAATCTTTAAACATCTTCTCCTCAGTAACTATTGGGCCAATTTCAACCAAATTTGGTATGAATGTTCCTTGAGTGATCCTTTTCAAAAGTTGTTCTAGAATTTTGATTGATGACCAAATAAGGGCTTGGAAGGGTAGGGCAGTTTTTGGCTTTGAAATCTTTAAACATCTTCTCCTCAGTAACCATTGGGCCAATTTCAATTTTGAATCATCTTACATTAGTCAGGTGAGCGATTTTAGGGCCATTCTGGCCCTCTTGTTTACATGAGTTATGGCCCTTTAATTAGAAAGTCCATTTTTTGTTACGACCCTTTGGCGGATAGCACTTGTATATGGACAAGCGCTGTTGGGGGGTATTAGTCGGCTTTGCAACAATGTCTAGTTTTTTTCAACCTCCTTACTAGAAAACATTGCGGAAAATGAAGAAATTGCTTGTTTTCTTGTTTTCTCAATCATTTATCTTGAGGGGCATCCAAAAGCGTAAATGTGTGGGAATGGGTTAAGTCCTACCTAAACCACCAATAATTAGGTTGTATTTATGGACATTTTAGCCATGACAAGCTCAAGATTTCACATGCAATGAAGTGAAATATTGTGCAATTACAATACTTGTTGGTTGTCTAAAGAAATTTTTACTCTGTACAGTACACTGTTTAATAGGATATATCAATTATAACAGAGTTGATTTCAGAGTCAGAATGAGGATTTGTTGTAAGAATAGTCATCCGTTATATTGATATTTGGATAACTATATATTTTCTTCAGTCTGCTGAGTATCCGTATACCCAATTGAATTACTATCCAAGGGTTGAATGCCCTGGAAACACTGATTTTGGGTTAATATATTTTTTAAGAAAAATTATCTCATAAAATACTAAATAGAGACAAACAGGAAGTGTAGACTAACATCATACTTTGCTGGCTGATCTTAGTTTCCTGCAGTAAAAAGAATATGCCAGAATTTGCATGACAATGGTTGAATAATTATGTATTATTCCTTCATCTCACATGAGGTATCTAATCTTCCAATGTTTTCTTCTATATTAATACAAGTATATGTAAAGTAAATTATCTGGGAAAAATGGTCAGACTTTACAAATGCACTTGATGATTGGTAATTCTGAATGAAGAATTGCCATTTCACATGACTATTTAGAAACATTTTCTCTGACTAAAATTTCATGTATGTGATCTCTGTTTTAACCCATTCCCACACAGTGACGCTTTTGGATGCCCCATGGAAAAAATCCTTGGAAGACATAGTTACGAGCAATATCTTCATTTTCCCAAATGTTTTCTACATATAAAGTAGAAAGAATCCAAAGTTTTATAAACTTTAAATTGTCGTCTGCAACTTCTTTCAATTTCGATCAATCTTAAATTTAGCAGTCTGGTAATGGGTTAAGTAATACACTGCAGCTCCACTATAACGCTGTTGGTGGGGTCCAAGAAATGAAACAGCGGAAGAAGTGGAGTTATTATGCTATACCGCTGTCCCCGTCCCCCCCCCCCCCGCCCCCCCCCCCCCGCCGTAACTGAAATTTTCAACCGTCGGAATCGGAACCAAACACCCGATAATTCGTGATAAAATTCCGGTAACAAGTTTAATTCTATACAAGTTACTAGTCGGGAAATGAAAAACAACAACTGTAATTATGAGATTTTAGCAGAAACCGACGAAATTCAGCGTGCGGAGAATTAATTTCTAACCTTACCTTCCCGGTCTATCAGGATTGAATAATCCGTACATTTCTACAGGTCTATAAATTGTGGTTCTCTTTCTCCCAATATTAAGAAGCTAGAAATTTGACCCGAGACATGTTTTATCATTATGATAGTCGTCGGCATTAAACTAATTGAATTTAGTTTTACACAGACGTAAATATTTCCATCCTTAGACAAAAGGGATAAAATCTAAGTATTCCGCATAGCGACGTCTCCTTGGAGACCGACGAGTTGTTGAACACCTGGGGTTACTGAAGCGTTGAGAAAATGTCACGTGGATCGACCTTCGAACCTGTTTCGCGGTAATGGACTTGGTCTAATTTCTTTACCATTGTTAAAAATATAGTAACAATAAACCGACAAAGAACTCTAACTGAACCTAGTCATTGACGAATCGAGAATTTAAACAGACCAGTTGCACTTATACAAAACTGGATTAAACTTTGTAGCCGCTAACTTTAAATCGTAAAATATTTAATGGAAAAAAATCCGAGATGGCGGAATACGGTCTGTTTTCATAATGACAAGAGTAAAAAATTCGGTCAGCAAGAACTCTCATGGGGTACGCGTCTGGCACGTGTCAACTCCGGAAACTCTCCCATAAATAGCTGAACATCTAGCGGCGGCACCTTTGATGACCTTTCCTCCCTCAGAATGAAATATACTGTACCCGAAAAACCTTGACTTCAAATTTGTCGACGAGCTTTTTGCCGAGTGTTTGATCATACAGGATGGCATTAAATTTTCGGATTATTGAAAGAAATGCGGAAAAATAACGGTATTTTATTTTAATCTACTTTTATTATCCATCCCGTTTCGGATGAGAATCTTCCGATATTGTGACAGTTACAATTCAAATTCACGTTTTTTCTGTATTTAGCGAAAACGTCGAAACCACGACTGATTGTTTTCAAAGCACATTGTTGCGTTTTTATCTTGAAGCCACTATCCTCTATGTGCTCCGGATACCAGCAAACTATGAAGTGAAATAAAAAGTAGGCTCAAGTCAATTTGTCTAATTTCTAATCACTTTAAGAACACGTCCTACCCGGGACTGAAGAAAATTAAAAACGACGAGAGTGAAACGGTTTGATATTTTAATCGCACCGCCTTCAAGGTTTGTAACTGAAGGATACCGTGGTGCGTGCCTATTCTCTATTGATTTTAGAAATATAAAAGACCTAAGGCATTGATCATCTCAATATCAAAAAGTAAGACCAAACATCAAACTGATTTTGTAAATTGAAACACAACGCGTGTCATCACTCAAACAAAGCAATTACTTCTGAAGTAATGCATTAATGACCAGGACCGTCCACGTAAGGTGTTAAAAACTTACCTGGATTCGGGTAATTATCGATTTTTATATGCGACCCTTTTTATTCGAGCGGGCCGAAGACGGGATGAAAAAATCGCGGCCAAATCATCATTAACGTCGTATCTCAGCATCTGCAACCCGAAATGCCCCCCCCCCTTCCTCCAAAATTTTGGGAGCCAAGTGGACCCCGCGTTATAATGGAGTCAGCGCTGTGCCCGGTAGCGTTATAGAGGAGTTGCAGTGTATTACAGTGAGCTCCTGTGCAGCCCCTTTTTGGCTGATGGGCCACATATCGTTTAGTTTGTATCCATTTCTGTAAAATATGATCTGTTAGAAATTAAGTTACTGGCTGGGATTTGTGTTATCCTTCATTTGATTCTGCTGCAGGTCTTTAAAGTTTGTATATTTCCCATTCCTTTTCTATGCCCCTCAAGAAAAACAAGGGGGAAACATTGTGTAAAAAGAAGAAATTACTTGTAATTGTAAAAATACATTTTTCACAATGTTGAAAGTTGAAAAATGTAAATTCATAATCTTTTAAGTTGTCGTCTGCAACTGCTTTCAGTTTGAATCAGAGGCTAAAAATTTGCTGTATGTTAATGGGTTAAACTCCACTTTGAACCATATTAACTTTTAATTATGATGAAGTTAATTTCACGGTCAAAATGGGATCTTTTAAAAGCCATTGATTGTCCCATATCCACATCTTTCTGCTTTTTTATGAAAGTTGAGAAAAAAGCTTTGAAAATGATTGTGGAAAATGTAAAAATGAAATATACACAGTCTAGTAAGGGTTAATTTGATCACTGTTTGGATGATTCCTATACGAGGCACAAATGATCTTGACAGCATGACACGGGATTTCAAACTAAATGTTCAGTAACTTATATAAGACATGCATTTTTGTTGTCTTATTTTTAAAACTATTGGCTCTGCTGGTCAAAGGCTGGTTGAGCTATGGTCATGATATTGTGTTTGTTGGTTGTCAGTCTATCAGTTTAGCCCATAACCAGACAGCAAAATTTTAGACTGGCCTAAATTGAAAGAAGTTGCAGACGACAATTCAAAGTTTATCAAATTTTGGATTTTTTCATCTTTCTGGGAAGAAAACATTGTGGAGAATGAAGTAATTGCTTGTGACAAGCAATTTCTTCATTTTCCACAATGTTTCCCAAAGCTCTTTTTCTTGTGAGCGTCTAAAAGCGTCACTGAGTGGGAATGGGTTAAATGTCTTTGTAGTTATCAGTGAAACATCCTCCCTCAGAAATTACTCATTGGATTTTAACATATTTTCACAGGAATAATCTTTATGTGGTCTTCATTAGTTTCTGTTAAGAGAATTTGATCTGTTTAAAAAAAGTGTGTCATGTGTGTGGGATAGGGGTTTGGGCTAATTTCCATGTATGGTTTATAACTTTTTCGTGTCTGAAACTATCTTGTTGACTTCATATGATCTTTCACATACATAATCAGGAATTTGCCTTTTTTCATGTTCATCACTGAAAGAGAGGGAGTGGGGGTGGGTGTCATGTACAATTCCTTGATCATCTTAATCCTCCTTCATGTCTTGATAGATTTGAATAAGATTCCTTGATTTTTTTCTTTTCATTTTTTTTTAAAAACATGGCTTTTCTCAGAAGTGAATACACAAATACTTGCGGTGAACATGTTTGCCCATGAGAGAACCAAGATTAAATGCCACTTCTGGAAATTAAACAAGGGAACCCTTAATGGTGAAACCAACATTTTGACTCTAGACCATATGTTTCATGAAATTAGATGAAGAAAATGATTTGCTGAAAAATATTTCTTTAATTACTAGGGCAAATATCCATATCTGGTAAATAGTTTAAACATTTAGTTTTCTCTGTAAAACTAATTTAGTCTAAGCTTCTCTTCAACAACCATTAAGTCTGAGTAATCTCTAGATTCCTTAGGAAAATTTTGATAGGATGAAATACAAAGATTTTCTTTATACACCTAATTTCAATCAATGTTATACAATAAAACTTCTGAGAATTTTGTTCTCTTAAATTTCCAGTGGGCTTTCAGTGAAAGGGTTTACGTGCCCAATTGTTCAGTCAAAACTCATTCTTTTTATTATTAGTACATTCAGGCTGGTAGAGTGATACAGATGCTCTTTAGTTCTGTAAATTTACAGCCTTTTTTGTTAGAGATAATTTACATAGTATATGTTCCCTGTTATGCAAAAGGGGCTATAGGTTTTTTTTGTCATACAATCTTGTCTTTTAAGCTCACCTCAGCACAAAGTGCTCAAGTGAGCTAACGTGATCCGTCGTCTTTTGTGCTTCATCTGTCAATGATTTCTTTAAACAACATCTCCTCCCTATTACAATGCAAATTTGACACAAATTTGGCAGAAATGTTCCTTAGTTGATCCCATTTAAAAATAGCTAAAAGAATTGAAATCTGTTGAGAATTCTGGTTGCCATGGCAACAAAAGTAAAATTTAAAAAATAATCTTTAAAAATCATCTCTGACTGACCTAGAAAGCAAAGAGCCTTGATATTTTGCATGAAACATCAGTATTTTGACCTATTTTAAAATAGCCAAAGTCATGGGCCTCGGTAGAGCCCCATGGGTTGGGGTTTATATAGATATAAAGAAAGATTTTAAAGGGGATCTCCTCCAAAACCACTGGTCCAATTTGAACCAAGAACTTAGTCGCTCCTCTTTGAAATAGCTAAATCTGTCAAAAACTCTGGTTGCCATGGCAACAAAAGTGAGATTTAAAATAATCTTTAACTAAAGGCGCTTGAGCGCCGGATTTGCTCCACCAGCCTGAATTTACTTATCATTCCTGAGAAATTTAGTTGAAAAACCATCCTGCATCCCCCTCCCTTGTCATCATATCTTGTGAAAGTTTGTTGAAAACTTATAATCATTTTAATCTGAGAAGATTGTAGGTTTTCACTGTGGAAATAAGCCCAATCCATTTAAGCCATGTTTTCTGTCCTATCAAATTCTTTGAAGGAATCTGATAAAGGGTCACCCAAGAATCAGTCCAGCGAAATATGGTTGAAATCCATCCATTGGATTCTAAGAAGAAGATTCAAAGTTTTCACCATATATGGAAATTAGCCACGCCTGTTACAGCCATGTTTTTCTTCTGATCTTAATTCTTTGAAGGAATCTGATAAAGGGTCACCCAATGAACATTACTGTAAAATTTGGTTGAAATCCATCAATTGGTTTCTAGGAAGAAGATTTTAAAGGTTTCACTATATATGGATATTATCCACACCCATTTATTCCATGTTTTTCATCCAATCAAAATTCTTTGAAGGAATCCAATAAAGGGTCACTCAAGGATCATTCCTGTAAAATTTAGTTCAAACCCATCAATTGTTTTCTGAAAAGAAGATTTTTGAAGGTTTCACCATATATGGAATTAGCCCCACCCATCAAAGCCATTTAAGCCATGTTTTTCAGCCAATTGAAATCATTTGAAAGAATCTGATAAAGGGTTACCCAAGGATCATTTCTTTAAATTTGGTTGAATTATATTCAGTACTTTGTGAGGAGAAGATTGTTAAAGTAAAAGTTTACGGACAGACAGACAAACACACACATGACGCACACAATGCCATGACAATAGCTCACTTGCTTTCAGCGTGTGGAGCTAAAACCCTCTCCTCCTGACCCTGAAGGGGAAAAGCTTTAAATTTTGCTTGAAAAATCAGTATATTGACCTCTTTCAAAATGGCTTAAATTATGACCCTTGGGTCCCCAGGGGAGGAGCTCAAGGCGGAGGGGTTTATATAGAAATAAAGAACAATGATAAAATGACATCCCCAAACCACTGGGCAACTTTGAAACAAATTTGGCAGAAATGGTCTTTAGGGTGTCCCCTTCAAAATAGCTGAAAGAATTGAAATCTGTTAAAAAAACTCTGGTTGCTATGGCTACAAAAGTGAGATTTTAAAATAATCTTTTAAAAATCTTTTCCTCCTAACCCTTGAAAGGGGTAGAGCCTTGATATTTTGCTTAAAACATCAGTATATTGACCTCTTTGAAAATGGCTTAAATCATGACCTTAATGTACAAAGGCTTGAGCCCTAGGGGGATTGGATTTAGATTGAAATAAGTAACAATTTTAAAATGACATCTTCTCCCAAACTATTGGGCCAATTATTACCAAATTTGGCAGAAATGGTCCTCAGGTGGTCCTCTTTAAAATAGCTAATGGAATTGAAATATGTTAAAAACTCTGGTTGCCATGGCAACAAAAAGAGAAATTTTAAAATAATCTTTAAAAATCTTCTCCTCCTGACACAAAACATGCAGAGCCTTGATATTTTGCATGAAACTTCAGTATATTGACCTTTTTAAAAGCTAAAATCATGACCATTAGGTCCCAAGGGGCAGAGCAGAAGGGGGGCAGAAATGATACCTAGGTGGTCCCCTTTAGAAATAGCTTAAAGAATTGATATCCATTAAAAACTTTGGTTGCCATGGCAACAAAAGTGAAATTTTGAAATATTCTTTAAAAATCTGCTCCCCCCGACTAAGAAGGTGTAGCGCCATGACATTTTTCATGAGGCATCAGTCTGTTGATTTCTTTCATATTTCTGAAATCATTACACATGGATCCAGAGGTAAGAAAGAGTGTTCTCCTCCTTTTAAATTAGTTCTAAAGCCTAGGAATTTGTCATTAAGATTTTGGGATTGCCAAGGACAGAGCCTGTATATGTTTAAAGTATGGTCAGGCCCACTTGTATCATAACCCTAGCCGTAACATAAAATAAGACTGTTGAAAGAAAAAGAGCCTTTATCTCAGGTGAGCGCCTAAGGGCCAACGGTCCTCTTGTTACTTATCAGTCATGAAAGATTTTGAGAAGTATTAAAGTTATTTTCAATTTTTATTTGCTACTTGTCAAGTCCAATTTGGATGTTTTATATAAAAATCTAGCATACATCAAATTGTCATTCTCTCATTATGGACAGCCTAAATATTTGTTGTCAAACAAGTAAACAGGGACAAACTGGGAAGTGCAAAAAGTTTTGAGCTAGTCAGACTGCACAGATTTTGCAGGCTGGCCAGGTTATAAACTTTTCTATTTTTGAAGATTTTCTTGAACCAAACTGGCTATTGTACATTTGTGTATGTTTCTTGAATTACTGTAACAAAACCCTGCTGGATATTTTCTCTTTTTCAAATGCTAGTTTTATGGACCCCCTCTGGGGGGTCCTTCTTTGTTTGACGGGTCATCTTTCTTTAGAGGTTAGTTCAAACTATGAATACATTCCCTCACCATCCCTCTCTTTTAGAAAAACATGGAAAACAAAGAGATTGCTTGTTAAATCAATTTCTTCATTTTCCATTATGTTTTCTAACCAATTGACAAAGATTTATTTTCAAATTTTGTTGCCTGGAAAATAATTTCTGCAACTTCTTTGATTTTAGACTAGTCTGAAATTCTGTTGTGTGGGAAAGGGTGTCATACTTTATTATACTTCTGCAAGTTGGCTGTTATCGTGGCATTATATGTAATGAATAGATATTATCTAAGTTTATGAGAAAGCATTGTAGAAACTAGATTTTGATGATGAATGTGAACCAAATAATCCCTTTTTGTATGACTGGTGAGATAACTAGCTGTAGGTAACAGACCCCTGTGATCAATCAAATAATCTGTGATATAATGCTTGTTACTTTTTGATACTTGATTGTGTTGCATTTGTTTCTAGAAAACTGAGTATTGTAAGCTTAGATGTACTCTGCTCAAAATATTCTAATGAAAACTTGGAATGCCAATTCACATCTTTCAAATGTATTGAAACACAATTCTAGGTTTTACACAAACCCAACAAAATTTTCGAAAACTTTCTTGCTTTTTTAGCTCACCTGGACCACAAAGTAGTCATGGTGAGCTTTTGTGATCTAGCTGTGTCCGTAGTCCGTCGTCCATTGTCTGTCATCAGTTGTGTGTCAACATCTTGTGTGCACTCTAGCAGCCACAATTTTTGCTCAAATGTCTTTAAGTTTGATATTGGGTTATTCGGGGTCAAAAACTAGGTCACTAGATCAAATCCTAAAAATAATCTTGTGTGCACTCTAGAAGCCACATTTTAGGCTTAAATTATGATATTTGGTCAAAATGCTTGTTCCCATGTTATCTAAGCAGAGTTCAAATTTTGGTCACATGGGGTCAAAAACTAGGTCACTAGGTCAAATCTTAGAAATACCCTGTGTGCACTCCAGAGGCCATATTTTTGCCTCAATTGAATTGATATTTGGTCAGAATGTTTGTATGCATAAAATCAAGGTCAAATTTGATATTTGGCTATGTGGGGTCAAAAACTAGGTCACTAGGTCAAATTCTAGAAATACCTTGTGTGCACTCTAGAGGTCATATTTTTACTTCAAATCAAATGATATTTGGTAAGAATGTTTGTTTCCATGTTATTGATTGAATGGAGTTTAATGCCTCTTTTAACAGTATTTCAGTCAAATTGTGGTGGCTGGAGCACCTAAAAATTGATTCCTAGTATTTCTCACACCAGTACTACCACTGCATCCTTTCCTAGTCTCCAGCTGCTATCCCACTTGGGTTTACGATTATCCACCCATTGGTGAGAGACAAGTGTCAGAAAGAATATGTCCCCCTGGCTGGGATCGAACTCATGACATCCCATGGTAGATCATCAGGAGTCTGATGCACTATAAACTGAGCTATGACACCATCGTTTCCAAATTATCTTAGCCAAGTTCAAATTTGGATCACATGGGGTTAAAAACTAGGTAACTAGGTAATGTTTATTGTGTGAACTCCAGAGGTCATATTTTTGGCTAAAATGTCTTGATATTTGGTCAGAATATTTGTCATTATGATATCTAGGACAATTAGATATTGGGTTATGTGGGGTCAAAAACTAGGTCAATAGGACAAATCCTAGAAATAATCTTGCATACACTCTAGATGCCACATTTTGGGCTCAAATGAAATTTTAATTCTGAAGGTTTTTGTCAATGATTTCTCAGCCTTGTTCAAATTTGGGTCTCGTGGAGTATAAAACTTGGTCACTAGGTCAAATCCTAAAAAAACATTTGTGCACTCTAGAGGCCCAATTTTGGCTCAATCAAATTGATATTTGGTCAGAATGTTAGTCAAGTTCAGATTCAAGTCACATGTCAAAAACTAGGTCACTAGATCAAATCTTTGAAATATCTTGTATTAACTCTTGAGACCCTATTTTTGGCTTAATTGAATTGATAATTGGCCAGGATGTTTGTATCCATGATATCCTGGCCAAGTTAGACATAGGATAAAAAACTAGGTCACAAGGCCAAATCTTGGGAATACCTTACACCCCAGGGACCACATTTGTGGCCTAATTGGTTAGATATTTGGTCAGAATATCTGTTTTCAAAATATCTCAACCATGTTCAATTTGGGTCATTTGGTCAAATCAAGAAAAACTTTGTTTTTACTCAATGGGCCATATTTTTTTACTCAAATGACTGGATATTTATTCAGAGGTTTGTCTTAGTTAAAATCTTTGTCAAGTTTGACATTATATGGCATGGGGTCAAATACCAGGTCACAAGGTCTAATATAAAGAAATCATCTTTCTGATTTACTTTCTACTTTTCTTGCACAAATACCTTGAAACTTGGTAAGAATGTTTGTTCATGATTTCTTGGAAAAGATTTGATAACGGGTCACTTTTGGCTAGAATAAGGTCACTTGTGCTATTTTACTTCTATAGTCATCCACTCAGGTGAGAGCTTTAGGGCCAATGGTCCTCCTGTTTTAGATTTTTTGATGCTGATAGGCCACAGTTCATAAAAATTTGAAATTTGTGTTATGTAAACTAATATTTCTATGAAAATCTTAACAGAACTTAAGAAAGAATAGAACTGCACCTAAAATATTTTTCTGAGACTACAGTAAGAATGTGCGGCCTATCTAAAATTTGACAGAGCTTGTGAATATTGTATACAGCCTCTCATTTTGGTTGTTTCAAAGTTTTAAGATGTAGGGACTGAACAAACAGATAAACATAAACTGGTTGTATCATCTCTAGTATTTTGTTATTCCATTCTATTGGAGAAACTTGAATATTTTCATGTTTATCTGCCCATGAATATTTGCTTGATAATCATTTATCAACTGATTCCCACACAATTCTGCTTTTTAGGACTGGTTGAAATGGGCCCCTACCCATATACGGAGTTCTCCCAAAAATTGCCCTTTAATTAACTCCCTTGATTCTACTGGGTAGTTCCGGTTTAAATTTCAACAAAGAGTATATAAGGGCTGAGACTTAAAGCGTCTGTTCTTGAGAGAATTAATTATTTTTTCGGTATTTCACTCATAAGAATATTGAGTACTTTTGCAATACATATAGATTATGAAAATGTTTTGGTAGTTTTTATTTATGTTGACACGTTATAATCGTCTTCCCGTCCGAGTTTCATCCAGTTTTCATATTCTACTTCTCATTTTCGAAACAAAATTAGCAAAAGTGTCCTTCATGGTGAATTGTTGCTTTTATTTCCTTGGCTTGAGAATATCTATTGAAACATGCAAACAGACAAAACAACAATGGGGGAAACAAAAGTATTGCGATAAAAGGAGAATTTTTTTAAGGAATTTCTCCAAATCTGAGAGATCCGTTATTTTTTATGCAAATGGATTTTAATATTTCGTCTGTATCCTTTTTTGTTCTGAGATTTTTTTATCTACAAATGTTTAAATGGTAAGTTAATCTTAAGCATTATCGATGTCCGTCCATAAACTCCTATTTTAATCCAAGAAACTTACACGTTTTGAATCGGTATCTTTGATTATGCAATAGTCCACGGGTGGTATCCGGATATATCTCATAACGATCGGCTATTTGCTTTGATTTTCACACTACTGCCCAGATGTCCTTCTTTTGGATAATTAACAAGGGAGTCGGTTGACTTGTATTATTTAGAATTTATCTAGTTCTAAAGATTGATTAATGTTTTATCTTTCTGTCCATATGTTATATGCAAAATGATGAGGATGGGTCCCTAAGTAAAAGTACACTATCAGAGGTTAGATGCTCCTATTTTGCGTAGAATCAGATATTTTTCAGAATTTGATACAGAGGAATGTTAAGTACTCTTAAAATACTCTTAGAATATGGAATTGTTGTGGTAGTTTATATTAACCTTGACACGTTTTAATCGTTTTTCCCGCCCGACCTAGGAATCAATTTCATTCTCGTCCAGTTTTCATATTTTACTTCTCATTTTCGAAAAAAAAAAAAAATAAATAAATAAAAAATAGCAAAGGCATCCTTTGCAGGAAATCATTGCATTTACTTCTGTAACTGGAAAAGACTTATTAAAACAAGAAAACCACACAACAACCAAGAATAACAATATTGCGATAAAGAGTACTTTTTACGCCGATTTTCTCCACATCTGAAAGATCCATTATTTTCGGTATATATGGCTATTAAAATTTCGTTCGTATTCTCTTTCGTTCTGAGATTTTTTTTTTCTCTAAAGGGTTAAATGGTAAATCAAATTTAAAAGTTGATGATGTCCTCTCATAAACTGCTGATTTAATCCAAGTAACTTACATGCTTCTGATCGGTATCTCTGATTGCGTAATAGACTACGGGTGGTATTTTGGATATACACTGGATATATCGCATAATGATCGGTTATTTGCTTTTCACCCGATATCCCCTTATTACAAGTAACAAAGGAAGTCGTTTGCTATTCCCTCTAATTCTAAGGAAATTACGAGTTTGTACATTTTAAATAGGATTATAAATGCAAGAGGTAAACGAAATCTATTTTAAAACGTTTCTCATTTAGAAAAATTTGGAAAAATTGTTTAAGTAAGAAAAATCTAAAAAAAAAATGTTTGAGATCGCTTTTTTACAACAAAAAGATTTGAGTATTTAGTATTTGTAAATTGTATCATATAAGTCATTGCATGATATATCTCAATATAGTAATAAGAATTTAGTATCAACTAAATGGATTAAAACGTTCAAAAAGATCGTCTTAGTTTGATCTTTGTAACACTTCTTACGGTCATCTCTTTTATATTTCCACATTTTTATTTCTCACTTTTTCTCAAATACTTAAATACATGAAATGATATATAAAACAATAAATTAAAAAAAACAACATTCAGTAGGGTAGAAATACTGTGGAAAAGGAAAAAATTGCAACAAGCATATTCTTTTTCTACAATGCATTCTAAATTTGATAGCCACAGGGACGTATAAACCAAGGTTAACCAGAATAAATTTTGTATGAAAAATATAAATTTGTGCACACATCTAAAATCAGATGCTAAAGCTTGTGCTGGTTGATTGATTTAAATTGGTTTACCCATTCCCACACAATGACGCTTTTAGGCACCCCTTCAGAAAAATAATTGGGAAAACATTGTAAAAATTGACAAAATTGCTTGTAACAAGCAATTCCTTCATTTTGCTGAATGTTTTCTGCCCAGAAAGTTGAAAATATCTATGAATTCATAAACTTAAAGTTGTCATCTGCAGCTCCTTTAAATTTGGCACAGTCTAATATTTTGCCCTCCGGTTATCGGTTAAACACCACTTTCATTATTAAATCAGTTACTAAGCATAACTGACATTTCATCTGAGCCACCAGCTGCTCACCCTACTTTGACCTTATCATTTGCCGATTGGTAAGAAATTAATGATATATCTAACTTGCCATTGGTAAGAAACAAATGATATATCTTGGGAGGACCTACAGAGGCAACAATCATTTCCACAAGCCTCCAGACACTTTACAAAGCTTGTTGAGGATCATGCAGTGAAATTCTGATTAAATTTATTTCATATGCATAAAAAAAAAGAGTATTTGGTAAATTCCCATGGTCATGAAATGAAGACATTTGGAGAGCTTCTTTGTAACAGTTCCTGTTTGTAAAATGACATATCTTATAAATTCAAAGCCTCGCTTGACATGTGAAACCATTTTCTAAAAAAGAAAATAAGGGAATGTATTTCCGTGAGTATCATTGTATTTATTTTGATCAAAAAAGGTCTTTTTATGTTAACTAATACATTTATCCAGAATTAGGGTATATCCGAAAAAAATACTTTCATACCAGCTCATTTACGATTATAACACGTAAAACGTCACTTAACTTTAAAAATTAAGCTCAGCTGTTAAAATAAAGTAGTCTCTAGATCATCTAGGGTTTCAACATTGATGAAACATAGTGAGAGCTGGCAACAACCTGTTAATGTTTTCAATACCGATATCATCGATTTTTTCACCGGAACAACCCAAAGATTTAAGGGAGGTCACTCTAATACTAAAACTAAGCGGAGTAACTCTGGATATCGGTAGGGGCCCATTGAAAGGAATTGCATACAACAATTCAAAGCTTATGAAACTGTGGATTATTTTTATCTTTGTGTTAGAAAACATTGTGGATAATGAGTAAATTGCTTGTGATAAGCAATTTCTTCAATTTTCAAGTTTTCCAAAGCTTTTTCAGGTCACCTGACTGAAGGTAATGGTGATCTATTGCAGTAGTGTTTCGTCTGTTGTAGTGTGTCATGCGCCATGCGTCTTTTTAAATTTTTTACTTCTCAAGAGCACTTGGACGGTTTCAACCAAACTTGGAGGGAAGCATCTCCATGGGAAGGCACTCCAGATTAGTACATGTCATGGAGTTATCTCCCCTGAGAGCCCAATAAGGGGCGTAAAAGGGTACATCTTTTAAAATATTCCTGTCATGTACCTGCTGTTGGATTTGTATTCACATTTGGTATTTAGAGTCTTTAGAGCAAGGACTATAAAGTTTGTGCAACAAAATAATCTGTCAAGGAATGGCCATGGGGGGGGGGAGAGGGGATAAGCTTTTGTAGTGACCACGGACCTCTATCAAGGTTGTATAAATTGTGGCCCAAGGGTCAGAATAAGTCCGTTTCAGGATGTCACAAGTTTTACATAGGGCTTATATAGTGAAAACTTTAAAGATATTCTTCTCTGTAACAGAAATGCCTAGGGCTTTGATATTTGGTATGTTGCATCATGTGTTGACCCTCTATAGAGATCGTATAAATTATGGCACCAGGGTTGGAATAGGCCCTTTCTCAGACCTAACAAGTTTAACATAGGCATATATGATAAAACTTTAAAGGACTTCTCCCAAACAGGAAGGCCTAGAGCTTTGATATTTGGTATGTAGCATCATCTGATTGACCTGTATCAAGATTGTATAAATTATGGCCCCGGGGTCAGAATTAGCCAGAAAAGGCCTAGAGCTTTGATATTTGTTATTTGGTGGACCTCTATCAATATTGTATAAATTGTGGCCCCAGGGTCAGAATTAGCCCATTCCAGGACGTCACAAGTTTAACAAAGGCTAATATAGAGAAAACTTTGAAAATCTTTTCCATAACAGAAAGGCCTATGGCTTTTATATAGGGATCATTTTGGGGTGAGATATTGACAGATTCTCTCATTTTTCTGCCAAAAATCTCATTGAAACTGGCTTAATGAGAGAAAAATCTCAAAACAAAATGTAATTAAGTAAAGGATTTGGTAAGATTTCTCACCAAAAAATCAGCTGGTGGACCTCTAGATCCGGGCCAAAACATAAAGGCCTAAGGCTACAATATTTGTTAAGTAGCACCATCTTGTAGACTTTTATCTGTTTTAGTGCTCTTTTGACTAAGGGGACCCATAAGGCCTTATGGGCCTCTTGTTGAAACTTCTGTCAAAAATTAATGATTTATTAGGCATTGGATTTTTTTTACAGATTTTTGCCACTGAATCAAAGATACAAGTTTTGCTAAGTGTTGGCTTTTTGATCACGGAGTATATTGCTCAAATTTACATTTCAGTTATTGCCCATGACATAGATTGTGATCTCCCAGTGTCCAGTGTCGTCATGTATAATTGGTATCCTGCGACTGTGAACAATTTCTTTAAACATCCTCTCCTCCAGAACTAGTAGGCCAATCTTGATGAAAACTTGGCAGGGATTTTTCTTGGGTTAAGCTTTTTTACAAATGTTCAAATGTTTGAAATCCACCCTTAACCCTGGTTGCAGTGGCAACATAAAGGGTGAAAATAATGAAATCTTTAAAAATCTTCTTCTCTGAAACTAGAAGACAAAGAGCTTTGATATTTTGTATTCAGCATCACCTAAGGGACATCTAATCAAGTTTCTTTAAATGATGCCCCTTTGGTCATATTTTGGCTCTGCCCTGGCACAACCTATTTTACATTGAAACATATAAAGAAAGCTGTAAACAATGGGACCATGATCGTCCTAAATCACTCACCTAAGACATCTGCAAATAAAGTACTTTTTTGTATAAAAAAAGACACAGCTTGAGCTAAATAAATAAAACAAATATAAGATTTTGGGCATAGTACAACTATACAATAAATATGACTGCCTATGGCTTTATAGTTTAATCCATTTCCAAACCATCCCACATTTAACACCCTCAAGAAAAATGGGTTTAAAAAACATTTAAGCAAGGGAGAACTTAGTACTTAAAAGTAATGTCTCCATTTCACACAATGTTTTCTACCCTAATAACTCCTTGTATTTAAATTTCAATTAAACTTTAATTACCATCAGCAACTTCTTTTGATGTGGACCAGAGAAGACTTTGAAATTGCACTAATTGAGCATTTTACCAAGCTTGGGGCCTCTGGAACGGGGCCATATTGACCCAATGGGTATTTTCTTAGCAACCTGGGTAGAGAACAACCTGGATGTAATGTAAACCAAATACGAATGCATTACAACTTTTGCAATGGGAAGGGAAGACATTTGAACATGCTCTTATTGAGTGTTTTTCATAACTTTGGATGCCTTGGGTAGGGTCATTTTGACCAAAGGGTATAACTTCAAGAAATATGGTAGATAGAAATAATGTTATGCTATGTTTTTAATATGAATGCTCAAGGCCATATATTTAAGAAGAAGAATTTTTTCAAATTGAGCAATTTATGCAATTTTCGACCCCTGGAGCACAGACGTTTTTGATCATAAGAACATACTTTCGTGTAAAAGAATACAAAATTATTTAGTAAAGCTACATACCAAATATTAATGTCCTTCACCTTATATTTCAGAAGGAGAAGACTTTTGAAGTTCTCTAATTGGGCATTTTCACAAATTTTGGACCTCTGGGGTAGAGCCATGTTTAATCCCAGTGCTATGATTATAGCAAACATGGTAGAGAACAATCTGGTTATGTTATATACCAAATATGAATGCCCTAGACTTTGTAGATTGGGAGGGAAAGAGTGTTGAACATGGTCTAATTGAGCATATTTACGAACTTTGGACACCCAGGGAAGGGGCGCTTTTTCCCTACAGGCTACAGGCATAATACAATCAAAATTAATAGACAAGAGGGCTAGTGGCCCTGGTGCTCACCTGAGATAAGGCTCCATTTCTTCAAGGAGAATACTAACTGGGTCAGGAGAATACCTCCTTTGAAATTTAACTAAAATCATCATTTGTTGCCATGCCAACCAATGCTTTGAACAGATTTCAAATCATTTAGTAATTATTAAAAGGGGGCAATCTAAGGTAAATTCCTACCAAATTTGGTTAATATTGGCCAAATATTTTTGAAAAAGTTGCCTTCTTTATTTCTATTTAAGCCCAATCATTCTGAGGTTCTGAAATTTTATCAATTTTCAAAGAGGTCAATGTACTTCATGCAAAATTCAAGATTCTTCAACTCCTCGGTCAGGAGGAGATGATTTTTTATTTCTTTTTTTTTTACTCTTTTTTGTCATAGCTAACTACAGTTTTCATCTGATTTAAATTCTTTGGTTGAAAATGGCCCAGTGGTTTTTGAGATGTCTATTTTAAAATCCTTCTTTATTTCTATATAAGCCCCCCACCCCCACCCCATAGGGTCCCTCGGGTTATTATTTTAGCAATTCTGAAAGAGGTCAATATACTGATACGTCATGCAAAATATCAAGACCCTACGCCTTCATGGTCAGGAGGAGATATTTTTGAAAGATTTTCTTGAAATTTCAGTTTTGTTACCATAATAACCAGAGTTTTCAACAGATGAATTCTTTTAGCAATTTTTAAAGGGAACTAGCTAAAGAACAGATATGATATGAAATATAAATGCCTTTGGCCTTGTAGTTTCTGAAAAAAATATATCAAAGATTTACTAAAATTTCCCATTTTTAAATGTTACGGCAACCAGATTTTTACGGAATAAAATTCTTTTAACAACTTTTGTAGAACTTCACCCAAGGAACATCCCTGTAAAGTTTCAGCTTGATTGGCCCACTGGCTTTAGAGAAGATTTTTAAAGATTTACTAAAATTGCCAATTTCCAATGCCTCAGCAACCAGACTTATTCACTGCAAAGTTTCAGCTGATTGGCGTTATGGTATTGGAGGAGAAGATTTTTAGAGAAATTGTGGAAGAATGAACAGACAATGACAGATCACAAAAGCTCACCTCATACTTCGTGCTCAGATTTTGTAGCATCATATGAACAAATTCAAAAGAGATCTAAAAAGAGGTGATAAAAAACCAAATAAGAATGCTCTACACTTTCTTGTTTAGGAGGAGATGTTAGCTTAGAAGAAGTCCATTATAATATGTTATATACCAAAATTCTCAATGTTTTCTCGTCATAGCAAAGAACTCTAAGATTTTCCATATTAAAATAAAGTATGAATGGGCAAAGCCAAAGTAAAACAGAAAGGGCATGACATACAGGTTCATTAAGAGATTCTACATACCAAATATTAATACTCTAGGTTTTCTGGTTTCAGAGAAGATTTTTAAAGATTTTCTTGAATTCTGTCATAGCAAAGTAACAAATGAGTGCATCGGGCAGAGCCCAAATATGACCCTAAGGGCATGAAAAACAAATTTGCTAAGGTTAACTTGGAGATTCTAAATACAAATATCAAACCTCTAGTTTTTCTGGTTCCAGAAAAGAAGGTAAGTTATTCTTCTTGTTTTGTAAAATAGGGTGTTCCCTGGCAGGGCCAAAATATTATCAGGGGCATCATACATGTAGTAACAAACTTAATGGTCACATAAGAGATGCTGCATAATAGATATCAAAGCTCAGTCTTTTCAGTAAAGAAGGTTTTTTTTTACAAAAAAAATAAAGATTTCATTATTTTCATTCTTTTTGTTGACATAGCAATAAGAGTTAAAGGCGAACTTCAATTACTTCAACAATTATGGAGCAAATTCACCTTAGTCATTTGCTAGTAAAGGTACATTTTGGTAAACAGAATTTGCAACTGGAGCCAAATAATTTCAACAGTATCATTTGAAAAAGTTTCTCACCTCATAGGTATATTTTTCTAGAAATTTAGTACAGAAGGGTTACAGTAAATAATAATATATGAATGCCCTAGTTTAGGAGGAGAGGACTTTTGAACTTGCTCTTATTGAGCATTTTTCCCCAAATATGAACCCCTTATGTAGCATTAAAATTAAATGTCCTATCCCTTATAGTTAACCCATTCACAAACGACACAATTTTGGACTAGTCCAAATTGAAAGAAGTCACAAATGACATTTCAAGGTGAGGTCTATTTAAAGTAGAAGTGCTTGAGCGCCTTTATCACTCCACAGGCATGAATGTACTGATTAACCCATTCCTACTCAATCCCTCCTTTTTACGCCCCTCAGCGAAAAGGCTTTGGAAAACATTGTGGAAAATGAAGAAATTGCTTGGATCAAACAATTTCTTCATTATCCACAATGTTTTCTATCCAAAAAGGTGAAAAAATTAAAATTCCATCAACTTGAAATTGTTGTCTGCAACTCCTTTCAATTTGGACCAGTCTGAAATTTTGACAAGTGGGAATGGGTTAAGGAAATTTTTGCATGAATTCAATATAAACTGAATATAAGGAAATTAAATCTGTCGTTGAAATCTTGAAATAGTTCTAGATAACAATTTCAAACTATTCATTTTTTTACAAAAGTCAAGTTATGTAAAATTCATTATGTAAAATTTTCAATGTATACCATAAATGGACATAACCCTCTACTGTAATAGAAATGTTTTTCAACCAATCATAATTATATGAAGGAATCTGACAAACAGTCATCTGAGAATCATTCCTGTGAAATGTGGTTGGAATCCATCAACAGGTTTTTGAGAAATTTACAAAATTTTCTGTATATACCATATATGGAATTTAGCCCTAACCGTTAAAGCCATATTTTTCATCCAATCAAAATTAATTCTAATAATCTGATAAAAGGTCACCCAAGGATCAATCTGGTCAAATTTGGTTGAAATCCATCGACTGGTTTGAGAAGAATAATTTCAAAGCTTCTACCATATATGTAAATTAGCCTGGCCCACTAAAGCCACATTTTTCATCCGATCAAAATAATTGGTGCAATTCGATGAAAATTTACCCAAAGATCATTTCTCTGAAATTTGGTTGAAATCCATCCAACTGGTTTCTGAGAAGAAGATTTCACCATATAAGGAAAATAGCCCAGCCAATTCAGGCCATGTTTTTCATCCAATTAAAATTCTTTCAAGGAATCTTATAGAGGTTCCCGATAGAATCATTTCTGTGAAATTTGATTGAAATCCATCCAATAGATTCTAAGAAGATTTTAGCCCCGCCCATTTAAGCCATGTTTTTCATCCTGTCAAAGGTCTTTGAAGGAATCTGACCCAAGGATCATTTCTGTGAAATTTGATTGAAATCCATCCACCGGTTTCTGAGATGAAGATTTTCAAAGCTTTCACCATATATAGTAATTAGCCCCGCCCATTTGAAGCCATGTTTTTCATTCAAACAAAATTCTTTGAAGGAATCTGATAGAGGGGCACCTAAGGATCATTTCTGTGAATTCGATTGAAATTTGTTCAGTACTTTACGAGGAAAAGATTTTCAAAGGAAAAGTTTATGGATGGACGGACAGACGCATGCACACACAACGGACACCATGCCATGACAATAGCAGTGGAGCTCAAAATAAGGGAATAGCCCCCCCCCCCCCCCTTAAGGCCATGTTTTTCACTGATAAAAATTTGTTGAAGAAATCTGATAAAGGGTAACAAAAGGATTATTTCTGTGAAATTTGGTTCAAATCCATCCACTGGTTTATGAGAATTTTTTTTAAGCTTTCACCATATATAGAAAAAGCACCGCCCATTAAAGCTATGGTTTTCATATGATCATATTTCTTTCAAGAAATCTGATAAAAGGCCATCCAAGGATTATTTCTGTGAAATTTGTTTCAAATCCATCCACTGGTTACTGAGAAGAAGACTTTTTTAGTTTTCACCATATATGGAAATAGCCCTGTCTATTAAAGCTGTGTTTTTCATCAAATAAAAATTCTCTGAAGAAATCTGATAAAGGGTTACCCAAGGATTATTTCTGTGAAATTTGGTTCAAATCCATCCACTGGTATCTAAAAGGAAGATTTTTAAAGCTTTTTACCATATATGGTAATAGCCCCGCACATTAAAGCCATGTTTTCATCGGATACAAATTCTTTGAAGAAAATCGATAAAGGATCACCCAAGGATTAGTTTTTTGAAAATTTGTTGAAATCTGTATAGTACTTTCTGAGGAGAAGATTTTTGAAAGAAAAAGTCTACAGACGGATGGATCGACAGACGGATGCACTACAGACACCATGCCATGACAATGGCACCTTAGATTTCAGCCAGTGGAGCTAAAATGGAGAAATTATTTGTTACAAGCAATTTCCCCTTTTCATGTAAAGTTTTCTATACACATATTTCTAAGAAGGCGAGACTAAAAGCATCGTTGTGTGGTGTGGTAATGGGTTATAATTGCATTTTATTTCAATTCAATCTAGAATTTTAGTATCTGTTAAGGGCTAAAGGATAATGATAAATCTTTCAAACATTTGCTAAAAAACTCAGTATGCAAAATGATATAGATTATAGTTGACTAGATCAGCTGAATTTATTACCTCCCTTAAATCGGCTTTACAAAATTAGGTCAATAACATCTTAAGTTTTCAACAGATCAAAATCTCTTTAAAAAATCTAATTAAGGTAATCCAAAAAAAGATTTATGAACATCCATGAAAAGTATGAAAATAAAAGAAAATGTTTACAAACTGACGACCTGAGAGACGACTGGACGGATGGACAAACACACGTCAGACACAACGCCATGACAATAGCCCACTGGCCTATGGCCAGTGGGGCTAAAAATACATGCTCGGCTTTATAGTCAAGAAGATTTTTTTGTCGAGCCCAAGTGAGATCAGCGAGACATTGTTTTCACTTTTGTGTTAGTCTGTACGTGTGTTAGTCTGTTCAACAGGAATTTTGTCCTGAGTATAACTTCTACATGGATATGAAAACAATTGTTTCATACATCTAAGGTCAAGGTCACAGTTGAAGGTGAATCGAAAAATTTGACCTTGTCTGGAGCATAACTTCTACATTTACGGATGGATTTGAAAGTACTGTAAATGGGGTAATTTTCACATCATCTTATTCTCACGTGAGCAGGACCTGAAGACTTATTAGCGAGTTCATGAATTCGCAAATTACCTTATGGTACTTTGGTAGTTTCCGTAAGTATCTCTGGAAAAACAATGGCGAAGAAAAGAATAGATATATGATTACAGCCAGTTTTGATACCGAGGTATAAATAGAATGGTATAACTGGTAATTCATTTTAACAACATTTACCTATTCTCATAGTATAACAAATTCCCTCCTGAAATCATCAAAATTGAAGTAAAATTTATTATTTGGAAAGACATAAAAAAGAGGTTAATGGTCCTACCAAACTGTCATAAGATGAAATAATTATATCCTGTGTCAAAACAGGCTCATATTTTTGTTTTTAGTTGATTTATTTTGCATCGTCGCTTTCAATTTGTTGAAAGGTTGTAAGAGTATATTCAATAAAGACTCAGTTACAACTTTTTAGCTCTTTGTTGTCGTCGCCCAAAATTTCATCAACTCGTCTGCTTTCAATTGTAATGTTTGTATAGCCGTAATCAATACACTAGGTTAACTAATTTGGCAGATTATAAAATTTTGTCGTCTGCTAAAGATTCATCCTGTTCTCAAAACTGATTTATTGCTTTTTTGACGAGCAATATAAAGTGGGGTGATGCCAAAAAGGTAAATATTTTGTTATTTGATGTGTTAACAAAGATATTAAATTCAAGTTCTCATAAGGCCCCTTTTCCCGTGATATTTTACTGTTTGTTTTATCATTCTGTGGAAGTTAAAAGTGAATCCGATGAAATATTGGGAATTCATTATGTTTACTAGAATATTTTAAGAAAAAATATCATATGGCCCCTTTTTACATGATACTTGATGGATTGTACCCAGTACTGAAAAGAACCATTTAAGTGATTGTACAATCATTCTGTGAAATTTTGAAGTGAATCCGGTGAAATCAAGGGACATCATTGTGTTAACCAGAATATTTAAAAAAGTTTTTCATAAGGCCCCTTTTTATGTGACACTTGCCATAATCAGATCCACTGTCAAAATCAACAATTGGAATGATGGTACAATCAATCTGTGTATTCTGTGGAATTTATTGTGTTAATGAGTTTATAGTGAAATCTTCATAGGGCCCCTTTTCTCATGATACTTTACAGAACAAACCAAATTTCAAAAGGAACAATTCTAATGAAGGTAGAATCATTCTTTAAAAGTTAAAGAGAATCAATATAAACAGTGGACTGAATTGTGTCAAGAATTTTTGTAACAAAATTTTCATAAGGCCCCTTTTTCCGTGAAACTTAACAAATCAGACCCAATGTACAAAGGAACAATCCTAGTGATAGTTTGAAGAAAATGATAAAGACTGAGGACTTTATTGTAACAATGATGTTTTGGAATAAAATTTCTATAAGGTCCCTTTTCTTGTGTCACTTAACCAATCAGGCCTAATTTACAAAGGAACAATCCAAATGATGGTACAATCATTCTATTAAAGTTTGAAGATTTTCTGATAAAGACTGGGGACATTGTTGTGTTTATGAGGATTTGGTACTAATTTTTCATACAGCCCCTTTTCCTATGATACTAAACAGATCAGGCCCAATTTGGAAAGAAACAATCCTAATGATGGTACAAACATTCTGTGAAAGTTTGAACAGAATCTGATGAAAACTGCAGACTTTATCTTGGTGTAAAATTTTTAAAATAAAATTTTCATAAGGCTCCTTTTCCTGTGATACTTGAAGGATCAGGTCTCATGTCAGCATTAACAATCGTGATTATTGTACAATGAATCTGTGAAGGTTTGGATAAAATCCAATGAAAACTCTGGACTTGGTTACAAGGATTATAGATAAGATTCTCAAAAGGCCCCTTTTCCCATGATACTAGACAGATCACACCTAATTTGAAAAGAAAGAATCCTCATGATGGAATAATCATTCTGTGAAAGTTTTAACAGAATCTGATGAAAACTGTTGACTTTATTGTGGTACTATGATTTTAAAATTAAATTTCATAATGCTCCTTTTCCTGTGATACTTGACGGATCAGGTCTAATGCAAACATCAACAATCATTATTATTGTACAATCATTCTGTGAATGTTTGAAAAAAATCCGACAAAAGCTCTGGACTTGGTAACAAGGATTTATAAATGAAATTTTCATAAGGCCCCTTTTCCTGTGTTTCTTGACAGTTCGAACCCTGTTATGAAAAGAATGATAGTTATGACCTTCCTATCCATCTGTGAAAGTTTCAACAAAATCTGATCAAAGCTGTGGGCTTCATTGTGTTAACAGGGTTTTATTAATTGAATTTTCATTTAGCCCCTTTTCCCATGTTACTTGATGGATCTGTACCAGTTCCAAAGGGAACTCTTCTTACAAAAGTATAATTAAGCTGCCGTCATAGCTCAGTTGGTAGTGCGTTGGACTGTCAATCTAAAGGTCCTGGGTTCGATCCCCGACGGCGGCACTCATCCTTTCCGACTATTTGTCTCCCACCAATGGGTCAATAATCGTAAACCTATGTGGGATAGAAGCTGGAGGCTAGGAAAGGATGTGATGGCAGTACTGGTGTGAGAACTACCAGGAATCCATTGATAGGTGCTCCATCCGCCGCGATATAACTGAAAGATTGTTGAAAGCAGCGTAAAACCCCATTCAAACAAACAAACAAAAGTATAATTATTCTGTTTGAGTATAAAGACAACCCCATCTCATCTGTGGACTTAAAAGCATTAATTAAGATTTTTTTAATTGAATTTTCCTAAGGCCCCTTTTCCTATGTTTCTCAATGGATCAGACCCAATTTGAAAGGAACAATCCTTATGATGGTACAATCATTATGTGAAAGTTTGAAGTCAATCAGGTGAAATCTAGGGCCATAATGTGTTAACTAAGATTTTTTTTTATTAGATTTTCATAGGCCCCCTTTCCCATGAAACTTGATGGATCAAACCTACTTCCGAAAGGAACAATCCATTTAATGTAATTATCATTCTGTGAATGTTTGAAGAGAATTTGTTGAAAACTATGGACTCTATTGTGTTTACAAGGACTTTTTCAATCCAGTTTTTATCGGGCCCCTTTTTCCCGTGGTCCTTGACTGATCATATCAAATTTTGAAAGGAACAATTCTTATGATGGTACAATCATTCTGTGAAAGTTTGAAGTCAATCAGATGAAAACTGTGGACTCTAGAGTGTTAACAAAGATCTTTGAATTAAATTTTAATAAGGCCCCTTTTCCTATGTTCCTTGAGGAATCATATCCGATTCCAAAAGGAACAAACCTTATGATGGTACAATCATTCTGTGAAAGTTTGAAGAGAATCTGTTGAAAATTGTTGGCTCTAGATAATTTATTAGAATTTTTTATTAAAATTTTCATAAAGCCCCTTTTCCTGTGTTTCTTAACGGATCATACCCTATTTCGAAAGGAACAATCCTTATGAAAGTACAATCATTCTGTCAAAGTTTGAAGGGAATCCGATGAAATCTGTTGACTCCAGGGTGTTAAAGAGGATTTCTTAAAAGATTTTTCGATTAAATTTTCAAAAGGCCTCTTTACCCTTATTTCCTGATGGATCTGACCAAATACCCAAAGGAACAATCCTTATGATGGTACAATCATTCTATGAGGGTTCAAATACAATCTGATGAAAACTGTGGACTCTAGAGTGTTAACGAGGATTTTTTAATTAAATTTTTTAAAAGGCCCCTTTTCCCGTGTTTCTTGACAGATCATACCCATTTTCAAAAGGAACAATGATGGTACAATCATTCTGAGAAAGTTTGAAGAGAATCTGATGAAAACTGTTGACTCTATCGCGTAAACGAGGATTTTTTATGAAATTTTTAATTAAATTTTTAATTAAATTTTCATAAGGCCCCTTTTTCCATGTTTCTTGACAGATCATACCCATTTTCCAAAGGAATGATCCTTATGATTGTACAATCATTCTGAGAAAGTTTGAAGAGAATCTGATGAGAACTGTGGACTCTATCGCATAAACGAGGATTTTTAATGGAATTTTAAATTAAATTTTCATAAGGCCCCTTTTCCCATGTTTCTTGACGAATCATACCCATTTTCGAAAGGAACGATCCTTATGAAGTTTGAAGAGAATCCGATGAAAACTGTGGACTCTATCGCGTAAACGAGGATTTTTTAATTAAGTTTTAATTAGGCCCCTTTTCCCATGTTTCTTGATGGATCTGACCCAATTTCGAAAGGAACGATCCTTATGATGGTACAATCATTCTGTGAAAGTTTGAAGGGAATCCGATGAAAACTGTGGACTTTATCGCGTAAACAAGGAAAAGTTTAACGGACGACAAACTGACAGACAGACGCACGGACGCCGGACGGAAAAAAGCCATTGCTATAGCTCTAGTGGCCTCTGGCCAGTAGAGCTAAAAATGAATGCCTTTGGCTTTATAGTTTAATTGATTACCAAACTATCCCAGAATTGGTCACCCTCAGGGAAAAAGGTTTAAAAAAGTATTGTGAGAAAGGGCATGACAAGCAATTTCTCCATTTCTATTTAAGAAGAATTCTTTCAATGCAATTTACACAATTTTCAGTCCCAGGAGCAGAGAGACATTTCTATCCTAAGAGCATATTTTCCTGTAACATAGAACAAAATTATTTAGTCATGCTACATACCAAATATGAATGCCCTTCACCTTATATTTCAAAAGGAGAAGACTTTTGAAGTTGCTCTAATTGGGTGTTTTCCAAATTTCTGGACCTCTGGGGCAGTGCCATGTTTTATCCCAGGGCTAAGATTTTAGCTAACATAGAAGAGAATCATCTGGTTATGCTATATATCATATTAATGCCGTAGACTTTGTAGATTTGGAGGAGAAGACTGTTGAACATGGTCTAATTGAGCATTTTTACGAACTTTGGACACCCAGTGAAGGGGCATTTTTTCACCTAGAGGCATGATTTTGTCAAAATTGTTAGATAACAGCCTGGCTATGCTACACTAAAAATATAAAAGCCCTCCGCCTTAAAATGAAGAAGTTTTTTTCAACATACTCAAATTTTGCATTTTTCCCAATTTTTTTGACCCCTAGTGCAGGGCCGTTTTTGACCCATGGAGAACAACTTTTAGTGATATAGTACAAAACCATCTAGTTATGCTACATAGCAAATATGAATATCCTAGACCTTATAGTTTAAGAGGAGAAATCTTTTGAAATTGCTCTTATTAAGCATTTTTCCAAACGTTGGACCTCAGGGGTTGGGCCATTTTTGACCCCAGAGATCAAATATTAAAAAACTTGGTAGAGAACCATATGATTAAGCTCCAAACAAAATATAAAGGCCTTTGGCCTTGTAGTCTATGAAAACAACAACAAAGATTTACTAAAATTTCCATTTACTAATGCCCCGGTTACAAGACTTTTTCACTGAATGAAATTCTTTTAACAACTTTTGAGGAGCTCCACCCAATGAACAACCCTGCAAAGTTTCAACTTGATTGGCCAACGGACAACGACTGATCACAATAGCTCACCTCGCAATTTGTGCTCAGGTGAGCTAAAAATTTCACTATATAAGCCTATATTCAATTTGTGACATCCAGGAATGGGCTAATTTTAATCCTGAGGCAATAATTTGTACAATCTTGATAGAGGTCCACCAGATGATGCAACATACCAAATATAAAGGCTCTAGGCCCTCTAGTTTGGGAGAAGAAGATTTTTGAAATTTTCACTATATAAGCCTATGTTAAACTATGTGATGGCTGGGAATTGGCTAATTTTGACCCTAGGGTTATGATTTATACAATATTGAAAGAAGTCCACAAGATGATGCCACATACCAAATATCAGACCTGTAGGTCTTTTGGTTAGGTAGAAAAAGATTTTCAAAGTTATCACTATGTTACCTTATGTATCCCCCGACTTCTGCCCCCTACCACACGCCCCCCCCCCCCCCCTCTCTACCCCACCCGGCCCTAGCCTGGCCATTGCTTGACAGATTTTTTTTCTTGTTCAAACTTGATAGTCCTTGCCATAAAAAGTCTAAATAGGAAATGTGAATCTTATCTGACAACCGGTTCATGACAAGAAGATGTACATTTATGGGGCCCCAAGAGGAGATAACTCCATGACGTGTTCAAATCTGAAGCGCCTTCCCACAAGGATGTTTCCTGCCAAGTTTTGTTGAAATCCATCCAAGGGTTCTTAAGAAGAAGTTGAATATGTAAAAAGTTAACCCACAAAACACAATTGCAATAGGTCACCATGACCTTCGGTCAGGTGACCTAATAAAGCCTAATTTACAGTAACTTGGCATATTTATTCTTCTAGATGAGTGCTAGTGTTGTGAGAAATGTTAATTGTGATATGTCCAAGGTCAAGATCACAGCTGAAGGTGAAACAACAAAATTGAACTTGTTCAGAGCTAACTTCTACATTTAAGATGGATTTGAACAGTACTTGTCTCAGTTGTTCTACTTGGTGAGTGCTAGTGTCATGCAAAATGTTACTTGTGATACATCCAAGGTCAAGGTCTCAGTTTAAAAAAAATTCTGTGCACCATATTCTCTGTACAAAACAGCATGCTTGACTTATTGTCCCTGGACAATCTATTAAAGACTATGAACCTGGGGATCCAAAATTCTAAATTACAAATTCCAAGGCTTTAGTGCTGATTTGAAAGAAGGAAAAAACTTTTTCCATGGGTTATAATTTCAGAAATAAGACAGAAGTCTGTGAACTGATGCTTCATTCACCATGATTTTAGTTACTTTGTAAGAGATCAATATACTGATGCTTCATGTAAAATATCAAGGCTCTACGCCTTCTGGGTCAGGTGGAGAAGATATTTAAAGATTATTTTGAAATTTCACTTTTGTTGCCATGGCAACCAGAGTTTTCAGCGGATTTCAATTCTTTTAGCTATTTTTGAGGGGGACAACCTAAGCATCATTTCTGCAAAATTTGGTTCAAATTGGCCCTGTGGTTTGGGAGGAGATGTCATTTTAAAAAACGTTCTTTAATTCTATATAAACCCTACCCCCCTGGGGCTCCGCCCCTGGGGACCCGAGGATCATAATTTAGCTATTTTGAAAAGGGTCAATATACTGATGTTTCATGCAAAATATCAAGGCTCTACGCCTTCTGGGTCAGGAGGAGAATATTTTTAAAGATTATTTTAAAATTTCACTTTTGTTGCCATGGCAACCAGAGTTTTTAGCAGATTTCAATTCTTTTAGCTATTTTTGAAGGGGATCACCTAAGCATCATTTCTGCCAAATTTGGATCAAATTGGCGCAGTGGTTTGGGAGGAGATGTCATTTAAAAAACATTCTTTATTTCTATATAAACCCCACCCCCTGGGGCTCCGCCCCTGGGGACCTGAGGATCATGATTTTAGCTATTTTGAAAGAGGTCAATAAACTGATGCTTCATGCAAGATATCAAGGCTCTCCGCCTTCTGGGTCAGGAGGTGAAGATTTTTAAAGATTAAAGATTTTGAAAATTAGCCCTTTTCTGTGCGATCCCTGATTTCACAAAGAAATTAAGAAGGAAATCTTTAAAAATCTTCTTCTCCCAATCCAAAAGGCCTAGAGCTTTGATATTTGGTACAAATAATCAGCCATCGGCCCTCAACCAAAATACTTCAATAACTGTATTCTGAAAATAAGCCCTTTTTTTGCGATCTCTGATTAAACAAAGGAATAAAGAAGGAAATCTTTGAAAATCTTCTTCTTCATAACCATAAGGCCAACAGCTTTGATATTTGGTACATATCATCATCTATTGACCCTCCACCAAAATACCTCAAAGAATTACTGTATTCTGAGAATTAGCCCTTTTCTGTGCTAACCCTTATTTTACAAAGGAATAAAGAAGGAAATCTTTGAAAATTTTCTTCTCTCTAACTATAAGGCCTAGAGCTTTTATATTTGGTATGTATCATCTCCTAATGACCCCTACCAAAGTACTTCAAAGAATTACTGTAGTCTGAGAATTAGCCCTTTTCTGTGCTAACCCTTATTTTACAAAGGAATAAAGAAGGAAATCTTTGAAAATTTTCTTCTCTCTAACTATAAGGCCTAGAGCTTTTATATTTGGTATGTATCATCTCCTAATGACCCCTACCAAAGTACTTCAAAGAATTACTGTAGTCTGAGAATTAGCCCTTTTCATTGCAATCCATGATTACAAAGGAACATGGAAGGAAATCTTTGAAAATCTTCTTCTCCCAAAGCATAAGGCCTAGAGCCTGATATTTGGTACATATCATCAGCCATCGGCCCTCTCCCAAAATACTTCAAAGAATAACTGTATTCTGAAAATTAGCCCTTTTCTGTGCCATCCCTTATTTTAGTTAGAAATAATGATATCTTTGAAAACCTTCTTCTCCTAAACTATTAGGCCTAGAGCTTGTATACTTGGTATGTATTGATGTCTATACTTCAAAGCATTACCATATTCAGGAAATTAGTGTTATATGGATGGATCATCAATATACCTAAGATTAAAAGAGAAATCCTTAAACATTTTCTCGAAAATTATTAGGCAGAGGGCTTGCTATTTTGTTTATATCATAAAGCTATGAACCATCATACTCAGTGGAGTGATTTAGGACCACCATGGTCCTCTTGTTCGTTATTTTGGACCCCTGGGACAGGACCTTTTTTATTCAAATAACATGATACAAAACCAACTAGTTATGCTACATATTAAGTATGAATGACCTAGGCCATATGGTTAAGAAGAATAAGATTTTTGAAGTTGCCATAATGAAGCATATTTTCCATCTTAGGACCTCAGGGGCAGGACCATTTTTGACCCCAGGGGTTTGATTTTTAAAAATTTGGTAGGTAACTATGTGATTAAGCTACATATGAAATATGAATGCCCTTGGCCTTGTAGTTTCTGAAAAAAGAAATCCAAAGATATAACAAAATTTCCCATTTTCAAATGCTGTGATAACCAGATTTTTTCACTGAAAGAAATTCTTTTAGAGGTTCCCCAAGGAACATCCCTGCAAAGTTTCAGCTTTTGGAGGAGAGGATTTTTAAAGAAATTGTAGACAGACAGCTGGACAAATGACAGACAATGACCGATCACAATAGCTCATCTTGCACTTTGTGCTCAGGTGAGCTAAATCAATTTTTAGCTCACCTGAGCACAACATGCTCAAGGTGAGCTATTGTGATCGGTAATTGTCCGGCATTCGTCTGTCCGTCCGTGATAATTCTAAAAAAATCTCCTCCTCCTAAACCATAAGGCCTAAAGCTTTGATATTTGGTACATATCATCACCTATTGACCCTCTAGCAAAATACTTCAAAGAATTACTGTACTCTTAAAATCAATCCTTTTCTGTGCGATAGGAAATCTTAAAAAATCTTCTCCTCCAAAACCATCAGGCCTAGAGATTTGATATTTGGTATGTTTCATCACCTATTGACCCTCTACCAAATTACTTTAAAGAATTAACGAATTCTGGAAATTAGCCCTTTTCTGTGCGATTCCTGATTTTACCAAGGAATAAAGAAGGTAATCTTTGAGAATCTTCTTCTCCAAAACCATCAGGCCTAGAGCTTTGATATTTGGTATGTATCATCACCTATTGACCCTCTACCAAAATACTTCAAAGAATTACTGTACTCTTAAAATTAACCCTTTTCTGTGCGATCCCAGATTTTACAAGGCCTAGAGCATTGATATTTGGTATGTATCATCACCTATTGACCCTCTACCAAAATACTTCAAAGAATTACTGTTCTCTTAAAATTAACCCTTTTCTGTGCGATCCCAGATTTTACAATGGAATTCTTAAAAAATCTTCTCTTTCTAAACCATAAGGCCAAGAGCTTTGATATTTGGTATGTATCATCACCTATTGACCCTCTGCCAAAATACTTCAAAGAATTACCATATTCTGAAATTAGTCCTTTTCTGTGCGATCCCTGATTTTACAACGGAATAAAGAAGGAAATCTTTGAAAATCTTCTTCTCCCAAACCATAAGGTCTAGAGCTTTTATATTTGGTATGTATCATCACCTTTTGACCGTCTACCAAAATATTTCAAAGAATAACTGTATTCTGAAAATTAGCCCTTTTCTGTGCGATCCCTTATTTTTGATAGGAAAGAATTATATCTTTGAAAACCTTCTTCTCCTAAACCATTAGGCCTAGAGCTTGTATATTTGGTATGTATTGATGTCTATATTTCAAAGCATTGCCTTATTCAGGAAATTAGGGTTATATGGTGATATCATCAATATACCTAGGTGTAAAAGAAAAATTCCTTAAACATCTTCTTCAAAATAATTAGACATAGGGCTGTGCTATTTTTTATATATCATAAATCCATGAACCATCATACTCAGGGGAGCGATTTAGGACCATCATGGTCCTCTTGTTTTAATACTTGCTTCTTTATTCAAATCTAGGATCTGACAACATTTGGCTAATTTTCAGGGTAAAGACATTTCAGAATTCTGGTACAGGGCAATTAGGCAATGATGTTTACCAAATATCAAAGCTCTATTCCTTACAGTTGGTACAATATACAGTTTGGAAAAGTATTTTTTTAAAGTTGGTATGACAGAAGAAATTAGTTATTTGAAAGTGCATGACCTAATGATCTGGTTGAATTACTGAGATTATTGGGGAGATACTTTATAAATTATGAACAGATGAAATGACAGTTCATTAGATGGACGCATGACATTGACTGATCAAAATAGCTCAACCATGGCATTTCAAGAGAAGAAGGGGGGGGGGGCTGAAAATCAATTTGAGAGTGCCATTACTGTGTCTATCTGTAGCCTGGTATAAAATAACAAAAAAGAAATTCTGATATAATGAGCTTTATTAGGTTTAACTGAGTCCATTATGATGCACTGGACACACATAATTCAAGGATTTGGCGGAGAATTTTTGTAAAGGGGTTACAGTTTAATGAAGTAAAATGACAAATCTAAGCTCTCTATGTGCCTCTTGAAATTGTTATGAAGTGTCTTGTCTACAAGTATTTCATGTTAAAAATACCAATAAAACTATTCCCTGTGTTGAATCATGTGCTATATTGTTAACATACTGTTCTATTGTCTATCCATAAATATAGACTAAATGAATAACTTCAGGTAACTTTAAAGAAGACTATTTTGAAATTCCTCAAAAATATATCATTTATTCCACTTTTTATAAAAGAGATGTTGGTGGGACACCTAAACCTTGTAACTTCAACTTTATTCAAGCTGCAGCAATGAGATTTAGTTCCCCAATCTACCAAAAGCAATAAGTTTCATCTAATTTGAGGAAATGTAGCTTTAAGAAATGGTTAGTCCAAAATTACTGTAAGTGCATTTACATTATAAACATGTATTTTTATGCAAACTCTTTAAATTGTTATCCATCATTGTTCTTGATAATAATCCATTATCACCTAACCCTTTCCTGTTTTTCAAAATTTTAGTTTTGTCCAATTTGAAAGAATTTGCAGACAGTAAAAGTGACTGCAATTTGAAGAGTAACCAACCTATAAGGTAGTAAGGTAGAAAACATGGTGAGAAAAGAAGAAATTGCTTGTTGTAAGCAATTTCTTCTTTGCCAACAATGTTTTCCAAAGTATAAAATCACAGTGACGTAATCACAAGGGATTGAACTGAAAGGGTTAATAGCAATTTCATGTCTCTTTAACATTATCTCTAGTGAAAGATAGCTTACCATGGCTATTATATTGTTTTTGAAAAAGCATAGCATACAATTTGAAATAAAATCATACATTTTGAAAAGGAAATGTACCAAGAATTCAAAGTCAGGTTTCTTGTGGTACATTTAAATATATAATCAGTTTCTGCAGACAACTCCACAATTATGTTTCTAGTGTGGGCAGCTTGTACAGTTAAACATTGAAGAAAATTAAAAAGCACATCATGTTCAAGCTTTCAGCACAAATCAACGTCCCTATACTGAAACGTCGAAGTGCATACACTGGCAGCCTTTCAGTACTGGGGTGTTGTAATTTCATGTTGTACATAGGACTGATAATAGGTTATATTTAGAAAATGACCGTTCACCATTATACAGGTCCAGGCAAAGAATAAAGACAGACTGGGAAATGCCCGTTTTTCACAAAAACCTCAAATGAGAGTACCCACAAAGTAAGAATTATCTTCTCTTTCTCTTTGGAGTTTAGATTGCTAAAGAGAATCAAATTTATGATGAGAACATTTTTTGTCTATACTGAAACAGTATGAATAAATTACCTGGCAATAAAGCAAACAAGAGAAAATCTTTTAATGTACAGATGACCTTGTAATCAAGTTACCTGCAAGCATAGGTATTCAGTAACTTAATTTGATGCAATGTATTAAACCATACACTATTGGTAATAACCCATTCCCACACAATGACGCTTTTGGCTGCCCCTTAATAAAACAATTGGGAAAACATTGTGTAAAATGAAGAACTGCTTGTCACAAGCAATTTCTTCATTTTACACATTGTTTTCTACCAAGAAAGTAGAAGAATCTAAAATTTCATAAACTTTTAATTGTTGTCTGCACCTCCTTTAGTTCAAACCAGTCTAAATATTGTCGTCTGTTAATGGGTTAACTTGAAGTAATCAAGATTTATTTTCTTCTCATTTTGAGGGGTTGATGATTTGATCACAAAAACAACATCAAATTGATTCAATTTGTTTCAAAAACATTATCACTGCTTGATTCAAAATTAAATCCATTCCCACACAGTAACACTTTTAAACGCCCTACAATATGACAGGTTTGGAAAACACTGTTGAAAATGAAGAAATTGATTGTGACAAGCACAATCAATTTCTTCGTTATCCGCAATATTTTCTACCACAAATGACAGAGATTGTAAAGATTTCATCAACCTAAAATTGTTGTCTGCAACTTCTATGAATTTGGATTGGTTTGAAATTTTATCCTGTGGGAATAAATTAATAAACTTACAAATATTTTCTAGAATTATAAAGGAATCTTAAAACATTTGACAATTTCTACTTTGAAGAATAACATTAAGCAAATCAGATTGAAAACACATTACTGATGTCACTGTTTTTCATACATCTGTCTACCATACATTCCTTTAACATATTTTTAAGGTGCACATAATCAATTCATGGTTTTCAAAAAATGCACAAGAAGGAAGTCACAATGGTGTTTTAGATTACACATAACAGATCATTAACCATGCCAACTCATCTCAAATATTGTAGTTCAACTGAGATATCAAACAAGGTTGGGTTCCATAGTTTGTGTAAAATAAACATAAAAGAAAAATTATATCCTTCATTGGCAACTATAATGTCATAACTATAGCTTATTCAAGTGTATAAAGTATCTAACCACCAAAAATTTCAACATAAATGTCAGAATTCAAAATCGACAAGTCAATGATTTAATTGGCGAATTGATTAAATAACTTACAAAGACAATCCGTTATTTCATAGATCTGCTAAATTGTTGAAATTCTCTGTTACAATGGAGTTCAGAAACCAAAAATAGAATTTACTGTCAGATATCAAACATGCTCAGCAGTGACATGCTTCTTAAAAAAAGGAATTAAGAGAGGTTGATGTCAACAAAATTATTTGGTTGATTAAAGTTCTCAAAAAATCTTGATGCTACAAATTTTCTATTATCAATTTATCTATCTATAATAGATCAATTTCTCATACATTTCAGAATAAAGTGACTAATGTTTACTTAAAAAAATCTTCAACAATTGAATCAGTAATTAAATAAAGTAACTGTAACGATAGTTACCAATTACCAGACATAAAAAATTTAGACTAGTCAAAATTGAAAGGAGTTGCAGACTACAATTTAAAGTTGATGAAAGCTGGAGATTTTTTAAAAAATCTGGGAAGAAAACATTGTTTTAAATGAAAAAGCTACTTGATACAAGCCATTTTTTCATTTTACACAATGTTTTCCCTCCAAGCAATTTCTTCATTTTACAAAATGTTTTCTCAATCGTTTTTTTTGAGGGGTGTCAGAAAGCGTCACTTTGTGGCAATGGGTTAAATAAATTCTCTGAAAATTTTGAAAAAAAAGGATTTTCAGCTTTGCACTTAGGATGAATCTATCAGAATAACTGCATGTGAAAATTCATGTCTATTTCCATGAACTAAATATTCCTTTTTTTACTAGATAGATATTTCATAATGGATGATGGGTACATATCAGTGTCTTTTTTTTCCACAACTATATCTCTGTTATTATTATCCCATGAAGAACTATACTTTAATGAATGAAAGAAAAGAAAGTTGACAATTTGATGAATTAATTATAGCAATGGGGAATAATTCTGCGGATCCGTAGTAAAAGCAGAGCATCACTAACACCCATATTTGTATTCTAGCTGGAGACATACGTTGTATTGAACAAGGAAGTTACTGCAAACCTGAAAATAAATGATAGACACCAACTATTATTCAAAGTATGCAATATTTCTAAAGCTGTATTGCCAAACTAAAAGCCCATCCTTCACAAACATCACTCCAACAGAGTATAGATAAACCTTGGGCTTTAAGTTATAAAACAACAACCCTGCTTTTTTTACTTCACTGTAGAAAAAGCTTCAGAAAACATCTCTACCAAGGATCCCTGCAAAGAATCAACTTGATTGGTCTGCTGATTTTGGAGAATATTTCTTTTCCTCTGTGGCCAGATGGAAAGACAGACAATGACCGATCACAATAGCTCAACTCGCACTTAGTGCTCAGGTGAGCTAAAAATTGATATTCAGATGGAAATAAAAATTTGATTTGTAAATCCATAATTTGAATTGCTGTTGGAACTGTCTATTGGTCAAAAAAAGTATTACAGGTTGGAAAAAAGACTCTTATGTAAAAGCTTGATAATAGGATCAAGCATTCAAAGTTAAACAAGAGGGCCAAAATGGCTCTAAATTGCTCACCTGAGAATATTTTAACTAAGCCCTACCTGCCATGTAGATGTTTTTTAAAGAATAATCCCATGATTTCCCCAAGTCTGAAAAGTCTGGCCTTGCCACACCTATACATTTTTCAAATCAAAATTTCTCAAAAAGTTATGAAAAGAGTCATCAAAGGAACATTCCTGTTAAATTGGGTCCAGATTGGCCATGTGACTAAAGAGGAGATGATTATTTCAAGTCTGATAACCCCAGCCCTGCCACACTGCCTATTTTTCAAAAAATCAATATTTCATGAACAAGTTTTGAAAAGGGTCACCTAAGAAAAATTCCTGCAAAATTTGGTCTAAATTGGACAAGAGGTTTAGGAGAAGATTTTTAAAAGAATAATTTCATTACTTCTCAAAGTCTGATAAGCCCGGCCCTGCCCCGCCTACAATTTTTCGAAAATCAAAATTTCAAGAGCAAGATTCGAAAAGGGTCTAAATTGGTCTAGTGGATTTAGGAGGAGATGTTTTAAGAAATTGTTGACAATGGACAACGCCTACAGACCACGGACAACAGACTGAGTTCTCTGTTTTTTTGTACTATATATCGAATTATACTTGAAAAGACTTTATTTCACAATATTGTCTGCATTTTGTTTAAACATTTTCATGTCATTAATGTAGTTCAAAATCAAAACTATCATTTTTTTCTCTATTCACTTCATTCTTTCAACCACTGTGCTAAAGACCAATTTGTAAGCACAAAAAGGTGTGACCAGACTAAGTTCTTATAAGTTAACCCATGCCCACACTTTTTTACACCCTTCAATATTTTTTTCTTTTTGAAAAACATTGTGTAAAATGAAGAAATTGTTTGGTACAAGCATTTTCTTCATTTTACACAATGTTTTCAACCAAAAATGTTGAAAAAATCTAAAGTCGTCTGCAACTCCTTTCAATTTGCACTAGTCTAAAATTGTGGTGTGTGGAAGCATTTAACTACATTTTAATTTCCTTATCAAATACCATGTGTTAGGCCATGTGATCAACTTACCATCTGTTAGCTTGTCAGCTGTCTGTAGGGGAGGTCTCATGTGTGTCTGAAATCCTGGGGGAGGATTGTGTGTCTGTGGGGGCCAAACTGTGTCTGAAATCATACAAGACAAACAATTAGAGACCCTTCTCATACTTTAATGAGTCTCTTGGGGCAAAGTCATGTCTGATATTACATGAATTGGAAAATATCTGAAATGTATCTGTATCTGTGTCTGAAATCATACAAGACAAACAATTAGAGACCCTTCTCATACCTTAATGAGTCTCTTGGGGAAAAGTCATGTCTGAAATCACATGAATTGGAAAATGTCTGAAATGTACAAATGCTGACAAAAAAGCGACAAAGATATACCACTATACCAGGCAATGTCTTAAAATAATCTAAGTCATAAACAGAAAGTAGATAACTTGCAGACCTAAAGTTGTAAGGGTCATGTTGGGACCCAAAGCTAAATCTCAACATCAAGTTTCAAGTTGATACTATCAATAGTTATTGAAAGTAATTTTAACAAAAAAATAGCACTTAACCATGTAATGTGGTAAAACAATTGATTGATTGAATAGGGTTTAATGCTACTTTTAAGAGGTTTTCAGTCATATCCCAGAGGCTGGAGCACCTAACCATAGATTCCTGGTACTTCTCACACCAGTACCATTACTACATCCTTTCTGAGCCTCGGGTTGCTCATCCCACTTAGGTTTACTATTATCTACTCATTGGTGGGAGACAATTGTCGGACAGGATATTTACTGCAACTGGGCATCAAATGAGAAAATGCAACAAAAAATATTAAGATAAAAATACAGACATGATTTTTCACCAAAGGACCATAACAACGTCAAAAATCAATGTTCCATAACCAAGATAGAATGTGCACATCTCTGCTTGATACCTATTATATCAGTGAAGTTTGAATTAAATTTGTCCAATACTTGCCGAGAAATTGAGCGGACATGAAAAAGCTATAGACAGATGGATGGACAAGCTGACTTTTATATACCCCCTAAACATAGTTTTGGGGGTATGATCAATCAAGATATTAATTCTTTAACCCATTCCCACAAAAACCTGCTTTTTAATGTCCTGATAAAATAGCTTTGAGGAAAATTGTGAGAAAAAAGGAGAAATTACTCGCGAAAAGCAATTTCTCTTTTTATGTTCCACGATGGGTAAGCATAAAGCTTCTGCTTCATCTGTCCGTCTGACTTTCAGTCACTCCATCTGACAATCTGCCTTGATTTCACCACACTCCTTGGACCAAATTGGTGAAAATTCACATGCTAATTTGTAATGATATTGCGCCAAAGTATTCTTACGGGTTTTTGAGTAGCTCCAAGGTCAAGGTCACTGTTCAAGATCAATCATTAAAATAGAGCTTTTCTAGAGAGTAGCTCATTCCATTGAGGGTGGATTTCAATACAAATAGGCACAAATTTTCTACATCACGAGTAAATATACCATTTATCAGAAATATTTAGATAGCTCCAAGGTCAAGGCTACAGCTCAAGGTCAAACATTAAAATCAAACAAGTCCAGATGCATTTCAAAATACTTTTGCACAGTTGTTCTCTATCATGATTAGATATCCCATTTAAACTAATTCTCAGATAGTTCCAAAGTCAAGGTTGCAGCTCACAGTCAAATGTTAAAGTAGCATGTCTGGGGCCAAGCTCCTCAAACTGTGGATGTATTCTAAAATTATCTGGGACAATTCTTCTGCATCATGAGCAGATGTGCCATTAGAAAAAAAATAATATTAACAAGTGCATGTCGTATTACAATGCAATACAGGAATCCCCCACCAGATTGAAAAAGTCTTTTGTATAGTAAACCTTTTTGCTTTAATTTTGGAGAAGTGTAAAATTTGTTGCTTGTGAAAGGTTTAGAGGATAATTGTTTGTTTCAGTGCAAGATCCATTTATCTTTCATTTAGTAAACAACAACAGCTATATTTTCAAGAGAGGCAGAGTGAAAATACGGTTTTCGTTGTTCATGAAATGAAATATTTACTGATGTTGCACAAAAACAAACAATTATTCTTTTTCTTTAATGCAAAAATTAGCAAGATGTTTTTGTGAAACACCATGCCCCCAAAACAGCAATTAAATTTTGACCTTGACCAAGTTGAAATTATCTTCCCCAGTTGCGCCTGGTTGAGACCTATCTACATACCAAATATAAGCATTGTAACTTATTAGGGATGAAGTTATAGGAAAATGTTTAGTTGGCAGGTTAAGTTTTTGAGTAACTTTTAGGGAAAACAGTTAAAAATTTGACCTTGACCTTGATGAAATGACCTTCCCTAGTTGCAGCTTGTTGAGACCTATCTACATTCCAAATATTAGCATTGTAACTTATTAGGGATGAATTAATAGGAAAATGTTTAGTTGGCAGGTTAAGTTTTTGAGTAACGTTTTAGGGAAAACGGTTAAATTTTTTACCTTGACCTTGATGAAATGAACTTCCCCAGTTGCACCTTGTTGAGACCTATCTACATACCAAATATTAGCATTGTAACTTAATTAGGGATGAAGTTAAAGGAAAATGTTTAGTTGGTAGGTTAAGTTTTTGAGTAATGTTTTAGGAAAAAGAGTTAAAAATTTTTACCAAATATTAGCACTGTAACTTAATCAGGGTTGAAGTTATAAGAAAATTGGCAGGTTAACTTTTGCAGACAGACAGACAGACAGACAGACGGACACCGGTAAAGCAATATGCCCTCGATCTATTGATGCAGGGGCATAAAAATGTGAAACTTTCGAGACAAAATTACTGAAAGCGCCTCAATTTGCATGTGTTTACTAGGCAACGTCATCAAGAGGTTTGGACTGCTTTGAAGTGAGATTATCAAGTGATAAACCATCGAAAAGCTTACAGAAATTGGAAGGCTTCTGCAAAAGTGAAAATGGATTTGAGACCGACGAGTTGTTGAACACCTGGGGTAACTGACCCATTGAGAATATGTCAGTTGGATCGACCTTTGAAACCTCTCTTGGGTAATGGACTTGGTCTAATTTCTTTACCATTGTTAAAAATATGGTAACGATAAATCAACAAAGAACTCTATTTTACGAATCAGGAATTTACACCAAACAGATGCACATTTACAAAAGTGGATTAAACTTTGTAGCTGGTAACTTTTAAAATCGTAAGAATGAAGGTTATAAAAATCGAACAAGAGGGCAAGAATGGCCCTAAAATCGCTCACCTGACTAATGTAAGATGATTCAAAATTGAAATTGGCCCAATGGTTAATGAGGAGAAGATGTTTAAAGATTTCAAAGTCAAAAACTGCCCTACCCTTCCAAGCCCTTATTTGGTCATCAATCAAAATTCTAGAACAACTTTTGAAAAGGGACACTCAAGGAACATTCATACCAAATTTGGTTGAAATTGGCCCAATAGTTACCGAGGAGAAGATGTTTAAAGATTTCAAAGTCAAAAAAGTGCCTGACCCTGCCACGCCCATATTTGGGCATAAATCAAAATTCTAGGAACAACTTTTGAAAAGGGTCACCAAAGGAACATTCATGCAAAGTTTGGTTGAAATTGACCCAACTGTTACTGAGGAGAAGATGTTTAAAAATTTCAAAGTTAAAAAAAGTGCCACGCCCATATTTAGGCATAAATCAAAATTCTGCGAACAACTTTTGAAAAGGGTCACCCAAGGAACATTCATACCAAATTTTGTTGTAATTGGCCCAATGGTTACTGAGGAGAAGATGTTTAAAGATTTCAAAGTAAAAAAAGTGACTGACCCTGCCACGCCCATATTTGGGCATAAATCAAAGTTCTAGGAACAACTTTTGAAAAGGGTCACCAAAGGAACATTCATGCAAAGTTTGGTTGAAATTGACCCAACTGTTACTGAGGATAAGATGTTTAAAGATTTCAAAGTTAAAAAAAGTGCCACGCCCATATTTGGGCATAAATCAAAATTCTGCGAACAACTTTTGAAAAGGGTCACCCAAGGAACATTCATACCAAATTTTGTTGTAATTGGCCCCATAGTTACTGAGGAGTAGATGTTTTAAGATTTCAAAGTCAAAAACTGCCACGCCCATATTTGGGCGTGAAACGAAATTCTGCCGAACAACTTTTGAAAAGGGTCACCAAAGGAACATTCATACCAAGTTTGGTTGAAATTGGCCCAATGGTTCCTGAGGTGTAGATGTTTAAAGATTTCAAAGTCAAAAATTGCCACGCCTGGCCATGCCCATATTTGGGCATAAATCAAAATTCTGCGAACAACTTTTAAAAAGGGTCATCCAAGGAACATTCATGCCAAGTTTGGATGAAATTGGCCCAATGGTTACTGAGGAGAAGATGTTTAGAGATTTCTAAGTCAAAAACTGCCACGCCCTGCCACGCCCATATTTGGGCATAAATAAAAATTCCACGAACAACTTTTGAAAAGGGTCACCCAAGGAACATTCATACCAAATTTGGTTGAAATTGGCCCAATGGTTACTGAGGAGAAGATGTTTAAAGATTTCTAAGTTAAAAACTGCCACGCCCTGCCACGCCCATATTTGGGGGTCAATCAAAAATCCGCTAACAACTTTTGAGAAGGGTCACCCAAGGAACATTCCTACCAAGTTTGGTTGAATTCCGCCCTGTGGTTACTGAGGAGAAGATGTTTAAAGAATTGTTGACGACTTCCGACGCACGACGGACAAAAGGTGATACCAAAAGCTCACCTTGAGCACGTTGTGCTCAGGTGAGCCAAAAAATCCAAGACAGCGGAATGTCTAGTTTCAATTTTGACTATGTCTAAGATCGACGAATCGTTGAAAACGGAGGCCTACCATACCCATTTTTTGTTAAATGAAATCCGCAATGATGGTAAGTTCAGGCAGTGGATTAAATGATGTCACAGACATAAATATACATTAATCTATGTTTCTGCTAACATTAACTTTTGACATAACGACAAACCCAGAGAACTCACTCTATCGAGTGGCCTGGATGCAACACTCTTTAAGATGGTATAAATAGAAGTACCTGTAGAGGTTGTGACCTTAATCACTGTGCACTTTCAGTGATTCTGCTTTTCGCGGTCATTCTTTTTGAATGGGCTTACATTTTGAGATAGTATACTACAAGAAATTATGAATCAATTCACCAGCAAGGAAAAAATTTTCAGGTGGTTGTCAGGTTCCTGGAAGCAAAGAGCGAATTCGGGCAATTTTTAGATTAGTCGGTATCCTCACTGCAATAAAAAATGGGCATGGCAGGGTAATGGTTCTTGTTCCTAGCACTTATGGTTTGGGAGATATGCTCTGGCCAAAAATGTTAAGTTAAAAACAAAAAAGGGCAATTACTAAAAAATTAGGTAGGCTAGAGTTACCGTTCTTGAGCACGACACTTCTACACATTGTGATCTATAAGTGTATAAAGTTTCAAGTTCCTAGCACTTATGGTTTAGGAGATATGCTCCGGCCAAAAATGTAAAGTTAAAAACAACAAAGGGCAATAACTAAACAAATTAAGCAGGCTAGAGTTACTATTCTTGAACATGACAATTCTACACATTGCGATCTATATGTGTATAAAGTTTCAAGTTCGCAGCACTTATGGTTCAGGAGATATGCTCCAGACAAAAATGTCAAGGTAAAAATAACAAAATGTAATAACTCAAAAAATAGGCAAGCTTGAGTTTTGTATCTTGAACATGACACCTCTCCACATTGTGATCTATACATGTATAAAGTTTCACATTCCTCGCACTTATGGTTTCGGAGATATGCTCCATACAAAAGTGTGACGGACGGATGGACAGACGGAAGGGATCGAGCACACATAGTCCCCGATTCGGTAACTGTTTGGGGACTACAAAATCAGACAGCTCCAAGGTCAAGGTCACAGCTCAAGGTCAAAGGTTAAAATTAAGCATTCTGGATAAGGGTGATCATATAGCCACCACTATGTTTGTCCGTCTAAACTCTTTTCCCTGTTTATTTTATACTTTTTGTGACAGGGCTATATTTGGGGAGCACAATCCACCTTTGACAGCTCTTGTTCTCTCAATATTTTCTACCTTATCTGGCTCTTTTTTTTTTTCTCTCAACATAAGAGCAAATTTATTTGTTGTCTGCATCTTCTTCCAGTTTGGAGAAGTCTAATAATTTATTGTATGGAGATGGATTAATGGATAATTTTCACATGCTTTTCTGAGGGTTTATTTAGATAAGATCATTCTAAAATTTTGCTATCTAGACATATGACGATAAAACATACTTACTTCTGACAGGGAACTGTTGCACAAATGGTAGTCTGTGATTATTTGTGTCAATGTCTGTAAGGGGGCTAAAAGATTTGAGCCAGTGTGCTTCATGTAACCCAGCATCTGAAAAGACAAATGGACAAACTTGTAACTTCTTTTGTCTATTAAATAATACTATTACACACCATGTTTTTTTAATCGATTTTCTTGAGGGTCACCAAAAAGCGTCACTGTGTGGGAATGGGTTAATACCATCAGCATGGAAAATAGCATTAGCAATGAAGAAATTTTTTGTAATATTGTTTAACTGTAAAAATAAAATTTCATCTGGAAAGGTCAATTTCCTGGGTGATTTAGCCTCTGCATGAATTTATACAATTATGTTTGACTTTTGGGTGTAAATAAAGGACTCTGATCAGCCAGTGCATCTAATTAGCCACCCTGTGCTTTGTGAATAGGTGACAAAGATTGTGTGCTGTTGCAAAGATTCTGTAGACAATCAACAAGTTTTCTAAACACACAGTGTGGATACCAAGTTTACTCAGTATATTTGCTGTATTGTTGTTGGAAATACAAATTGTATATTGCAAACACTTAACCCATTACAAGACAGTAGAATTTTAGACTAGTCCAAACTGAAAGGAATTGCACACGACAAAATACAAAGTGTATGAAATTTTAGATTTTTCAACTTTTCTGGATTGAAAACATTGTGGAAAATGAAGAAATTGCTTCTTGCAAACAATTTCTTCATTTTACACAATGTTTTTCAAATCCATTTCTTTAGGGGCATCAAAGTTGTGTAGGAATGGGTTAGTTCGCATTAGATGTTTTGAAAGGTAAAATGGCTTGCAGACAAATATCACACAAGAATATAACAGGATTAGTATAGGTTGAATTGCATTGCTTGGATCTGACAACATATCAGTCTCAACAAATAATGTTTTTCACCATGTTAGATGGGTAGATTACGTAAACAAGATTTGTCAGTAGCATAGCAAATGCATACACTTTACTAAAGACACAGTAAATATTGGGGGATTTGACAAAACACTTGTAATCACAAGTTTCTCCTTTTCCCACGTTTCACATCTTTCAGTTTAAAGTTGCCATGCTACTTTCTAGTCAAAAATAAGGACTGGCAAAGTTAATTTTCCCTTGATGTGAAGTCCCAGGAAGAAGGATATTAACCCATTCCCACTCAATAACGCTTTTAACACCCCCCCCCCCCCCAATATAAAAGCTTTGGAAAACATTGTGGACAATGAAGAAATTGCTTGTGACAAGCAATTTCTTCATTATCCACAATGTTTTCTATCCAAAAAGACGAAGAAATTTAAAATTAAATCAACTTGAAATTGTCATCTGCAGCTTCTTTCAATTTGGACCAGTCTAAAATTTCACCCTGTGGGAACAGGTTAAGAAAACAATGTGGAAAGAAATGGTGCTTGTCAAACACAATCTCTCTTTTTTTTTTCTCACACTTTTTCTTTTTTAATGTGATCTATTATTTTGTTGTTTTTGAACACATTTTTAATGTGAACAAAATATCTTTTTTGTAACACATGTTAAAATATCTTCAAATTAGGTAAACTGACTTCTTTAACAATACAGATAAGCATGTGTTAAAATTTTGTTGTTTTGTTTTTTATCTAGGAACAAATACGCATATATATATTAACTTTGTTCTCCTGTCAAGTAAAACTGAAATACACCACATTCATAAAACAATCTCAACAATTAAACAAGAGGCCCAGTGGGCCTTAACGGTCACCTGAGTAAAAGAGCATCAAGACAAGTGATTTAGAGTTTATTAGAAAAAGATTTTTTAAGAAGTACAAAAATTTACCCCTTTCTGCCCCCGACTGGGGCCCCTTTTACCCCAAGCCCCCCAACCTCTTTTCACAAACTGGAATTGGCATCCCCCAATGATGCTTCCGACCAAGTTTTGTTGAAATCCCCTCGGTAGTTCTTGAGAAGAAGATGAAAATGTTTAAAAGTTACCAAAAATTACCCCCTTTTGGTCCCCATTTTAGGCCCCCCTGACCTCCAGCCTTTTAATTTTCACAAATCTGTATAATCAGTACCCAATGATGCTTTTCACCAAGTTAGTTTGAAATTGGCTTAGTACTTCATCAGAAGATGAAAATGTGAGTTTTTTAACATGATGAACTTTGACCTCTGGGTGTGGCCCCATACATGACCCCAGGGACATGAATTTCACAATTTATAATATACCTGTCCTAGTTGTCATGCACACAGAATATTTAAGCTCTGGCATTAACGGTTTATTAGAAGAAGATTTTTAAAGAAGTACCAAAAATTACCCCTTTTTGCCCCCGATTGGGGCCCCTTTGACCCCCAGAACCCCTATTTTCACAAACTTGAATTGGCATCCCCCAATGATGCTTTCTACCAAGTTTGGTTGAAATCCGCCCAGTAGTTCTTGAGAAGAAGATGAAAATGTTTAAAAGTTAACGGACGACGGACAACGAACGACGGACGACGCACAACGACGGACAAACGATGATTGCAATAGGTCACCATGACCATTCGGTCAGGTGAACTAATAAGCTTATTAAATACAATGTTTACAAATTCACAAAAATAGAGTTAACACTTTTCTCCCACGAAAAACAAGCATCTAACTCCTCCTTTGCAAATGATTACCACAAAAATCATGCAAAGAAGATTAAAACCCATTCACACACAATGACACTTTCTGACAACCTAAGGTAAAAGCTATGGAAAACCCAGTGGTAAATGAAGAAACTGTTTGTTGCTGGAAATTTCTTTAGTTTCCAAAATGTTTTTTTATCTCAAAAGACAGTGAATTTTATAATTCTATCAACAATATATTGTTGTCAGCGTCTTCTTCAAATTTGGACCAGTCTAAAATGTTGTTTTCTGGTAATGGGTTAACTATATCAATTTGATTCATTCACTCCTGTTATCATCTTCATTTTCTGAACTATGTCATGACATTTAACCAGGCAAATGATATTTATTTACTTACCAAGAATAGCTATTGCTAACTGTGTATTTGTAGCCAAATGTTTTTATATCATCACAATGATGAAAATAATCAAATCGAATTATCTGTAAACAACACTAGTTGACCCATTACCAGAGGGCAAAATTAGATCTTTTCTAATAGCAAGGAGTTGCAGACAACAAAAGGACATGAAATTTTAGACTTTTCCAACTTTCTGGGCAGAAAATACACTGTAAAATGGAGAAATTGCTTGTTGTGTCCGAATTGTTTTTCTTGAGGGGTGCCAAGTGTCAGAATAAGTGAACCAATTCCCACACAACACAATTTAAGACTGATCCAAATTGTAAGGAGTTTCAAGTTTAGATCTCTAGATCTATAAGTTTTCTATGTATAAAACATGGTGAAAAATGAAGAAATTGCTTGTTGCAAACAATTTCTTCATTTTATACTATGTTTTCCCAAATGTTTTACTTTGAGGCAAGATTGTTAAGGCCCACGATATCGTTATGTTTGGATTCCAATTTTCAAGCAAGAATTCTATACAGAACTTTCACAAATCTACAATCATATTAATAGGAAGGCTGTCATTGTAAAATCTGTGAAACAATTATAGGCTTTGTCAAAGGTGAGGGTAGGAAAGTGAAGCCTGCACAAGTCCATTGAGGAAGAAAAAGATGCTTGAATCAACTTGTCTGTTAACCCAATACCAGAGGGTAAAATTCTTGACTGGTTCAAATTGCAGACAACTAGAAAACATTGAGTACAATGAAGAAATTGCTTATTACAAGCAATTACTTCATTTTTCACGCTTTCTCAATCATTTATCTTGCGGGGCATCTAAAAGCATCATTGTGTGGGAATGGGTTAATTGACACATCATTTCCTAGCCTCCAGCTGCAATCCCACTTAGGTTTAAGATTATCAACCCATTGGTGAGAGAAAAATGTTAGAAAGGATATGTGCTGCTGCCGAGGATTGAACCCATGACATCCAATGATTTAAGATTGGAAGTCTGATGCGCTACCGACTGCGGCAGGAATGGGTTTACCTTTATTAGTGAGGAGTTGTTTTAGTGCCCTAGTAAAAAAACCTGTAAGACTAGCTTGAGCTATGGCCAAATGAATAAAAAATTTATCAAAAAGTCTTTTCATCATCCTGATAGAAAATAATGTCCCTCCATTTTCCTCCGTCAATTTTTTTTATTTAGAGACCATTTCTCTAAGAGACCATCTTTTGACAGTCTTTTAAGTATACTTAGACTCTTATCATGCTGAACCCAGAATATACCTGCTTGGCAGGTGGCAAAGACAAAGATCAGCCTGTGCATATGCACAGTCTGATCTTAGTCTACACCACTTGTTTGTCCAGATTTGTTCAAAAGATGAACTCAGAAACTAAATATTGACCCTGAAAACAAGATCTGCAGTGTTTACAGCCCTTTGAACTTTGCGCAAATTAAGAAGGGATTAAATTCAGCATTACAAGGGTTAAATTTTATCAAATATTAGTTATCAGTTCTAACTCAATGCTTCCTTTTTTCATTGTGAATTAATGCCATACAAAATTGTTGATAGTGGAGGCAGACTTATGGCATATTTTCAATCAAACAAAGAGAGAAAATTTTAGAACAGTAAAAGCAAACAAACTTTACAACTAACCACAGCTAATTTATCTAATTAAACGTTTGATTTATACAAATAATTGCAAAATCATCAATGTGAACCAATTTCTATAGAGTGTTTAAATCTGTTTGGTTTAAAAAGTCTGAACTGTGAGTCAGTTCCCTTTCAGCACGACATCACAAACATGGAAAGTAATAACTATGACCTCCCTAAACATTTTTTGTGACACATTATTCAAAAATGGAAAATCCCTGAAGTGAACAAGATTTCCATCCCTGACATGAACAAGATTGCCATAGTCACAATATAAGCCACATTACGATAACTTTTTCTGTGACGAAGCCTAGAATGGTAAAAGCTAATAATATCGTAAGGTGACTCTGAATAATTTGAAAAAAGTTAATGTAAATCTGTTAAAAATGGAGAAGGAGTTGCCTTATCAAAAACGTTGCAATAAAAACCCCTTTTTTTGTGACACATCCTAAAATGGCAAAGCCAACAATATGCTGTTGATCAGATGACTAGGTACATTCTATGAAAACTTCATTCTAATTTGACATTTAATGTAGGAGAAAATGTGTTAATGAGATGTGAACATACAGATGGACTGAATGCCAGATGGATATTGGGACTGAAAGATGGTGGTGTCCACCTTCAGGAGCAAATAGAAAACATTTGGCCAAGTCAGATTGAGCAAATGCACGGGTTGCTATATTTTGCCTTTACAGAATTTGGCAGGTTATTGGCTTTACATTATTTTAAGAAATTTATTACAGAACAACAATATTTAACTGATTGATGCTGTCACATTTATTTGTACTGGAAGTGAATATTGAACTCAAATATTAACTAATGAGATTTTTGTTGGTTGGAGACTTAAACATCATAACTATTAAGCTTTAATTACTACCTCGAAGTCAAAAAGCAATAATTCCCTTTTTGATTTGGGTTCCTGACCATAAATTATGCAAACTAAGATTGTTTGATACCTCAGGCAAACTTCTGTATAGGAGGTCAGTAGGCATAACCAGAATTCTGCCAATTATTGATGTAGCGGACTCTAATCTCTTTTTAAACATTCAAGTTTGTCCTTTATCATATACTAGGTCACATTTAAGGAATTACCTTACAACAAAATTTTAGACCATCCCAAATTCTTAAAAATTGCAGACGACAAATTTTTGTTTGGTGACATTTTAAGATTCTTTGTATTTTGGGTAGAAAACATTGCCGATAATGAGGAAATTGCTTGTAACAAGTAATTTCCTCATTTTCCACAATGTTTTCTAAACCTATTCTTTCTTGGGAGCATCTAAAAGCATCAAAGTGTGCAGGAATGGGTTAAGAAACATGTCAATGTTACATATACTAGTGTTACAATTTAAACAAAACCAATTCAACACACAAAGTTATAAACAAACCCTTGTTAACATATATCCAAGTTATGACTAAATTCCCACATTGCTATATGCATTATAGCTTTAATTTTGTAATAAAAACGGGGCTGATTGTATTCTTTTAATATTTCGTTTCATTAAAGTATTTCACAAAGATTCTTCCTCTATTTACTGAAAGAAAGGTACTGAAAGAAAGGTTCTAAAGTATTGAAAGAACTTTTACAAATGTTTGGAATAAAGATTTGTCAGCAAGGGATTCTACATAATCCTAGATTGACACTCATGCACCAGCCCTTCACTTGTTAACCCATTACCAAATGACAAAATTTCAGACTGGTCTAAATGGAAAAGAGTTGCAGACGAAAAATTATTAGTTTTCAACTTTCTGGGTAGAAAACATGGGACAAGAAGAAATTAAATGTTTCTAGAAATTTATTCATTTCACTCTTTATTTTTGCACTTATCTTTCTTCAGGGGCGCCAAAAAGTATCATTGTGTGGGAATGGGTTAAGCTTATTGAAATGAAAGTATCAAGAAATCAATCTTGAATTTATCTACATTTTTTTTTTTATTTCATTTACTATCATTTTTTATATTCCTTTTGATTTTTCAGTTTTCTGTCTTTGACCTCCTTACTTTAAGCCTTACCCATGTATTGTTCCAATGAACTTTTCCCATTTCAATCTATATACTTAATGCTTTTGTAACCAAACACTAAACTATCCTGATTTCTTTATCTAAGTAATGTTTCAGAATCAGTAACATAGAAGTCTAAATTAATCAAACAGTAAACACCAAGAGATTTTAACCCTTTCCTGTTTTACAAAATTTTAGACTGGTCCAAATTCAAAGGCCTTGCAGAAGGCGAATTAAAGTTGAACCTATTCGAAAAAAAAAATCAAGTGGAAAGTGCCTCTTACAATCCATTTCTACCATTTCCATAAAAACCAGTGATTGAACAGGTAAGGTTTAATTAGCTTATGGACAAAAGGATTTCTATGAACAATGAGTTCTAAAGAGGAAATGACAGTTAGATGACAGTTATATGTATCATATATTCTTTGGCTTCACTTATTTCACCATCAAACAAATCTGGTAAGCAGTCTCAATTTCGACATTTACTTTTCATAATTTGCACATATCTGCAGTAATTCCAACTGTAATAGACCCAGACAGTATGTTAATAGGGTAGGTCAATATCATATTTTTTTGTGTTTATGAACATTATTTATTTTGGGAAACATAAAATCAGCCCCTTTTGTTTCTGTCAGATTATCATATTGAATGAATTATATGAAAGGTGGAGGGTTGGGGGATTATGATTTTGTAGCAAGCAGATGATGCTACATACCGCTGGTAAAAGTGCTTGATGTAAGAATGGCGGGGTCGCATGCCATCCATGAGGACTCGCTTGTCTCTACATTGTGTCTTATCCAGTCTGAAACAACACACTATCACTTACTGTCTGCCTCTATATCTCACTTTTAACTTCTTTTGAATCCAATACAAAAAGAAAAATTCACATTCTCAAAGTAAATATAAAAAAAAAATTAATATTTTTTGTCCACACCTTGTCCTCCATTCATTACTTGACATAAAACATTATATATTTTCAAGAGCAGTACAAATATAAATAAGTCAAAATTTCATTAATCGATATCTAAACAATCCAACATTTCAATATGCTCTAAAAGAAAAGCCTTGGGAAGCATCAGGAGACTAGAATCAAAGGCCTGAACGGCCTCAAATGCAGCCAGGACTGTATATTAACAATTTGTATGATAGTTGAAGTCATTCTCTGATTTGTCCGTTAAGTTTTCCTTATTATGAAATCACATTTGAAGACTTCTATCTCCTCCCCTGACAGAATCCCAACCATATTTTCTCGCCCATAACTGACTTGATCAACAGTATAATTGTCAAATTCAGACAAAATATACAAAGGATATTTTAAGGAGCATCACCCTCTGATATTTCGAAAGATAACAATTGTAGTTATGAGAATTTAGCAGAAACCGACAAAATTCAGCGTGTGGAGAATTATTAAATTCTACCCTTACCTTCCCGGCTTACTGGAATTGAATAATCTGTAAATTTCTAAAGGTCTAGAAATTGTGGTTCTCTTTCGGTCCGCGCCAATATTTAAAAGCTAGAATTTTCACCTGAGACATGTCTTATTATTATTGATAGTTGTCAGAATTAATCTAATTGAATTTAGCTTTACACCGACATATTTCCATCCTTAGACAAAAGGGATAAAATCTAAGTATCCTGCATAGCGACTTCTCCTTGGAGACCGACGAGTTGTTGAACACCTTGGTTTTACCACTGAAGTGTTGAGAAAATGTCATGTGGATCGACCTTCAAACCTCTTTCGCAGTAATGGACTTGGTCTTATTTCTTTACCATTGTTAAAAATATGGTAACATAAATCAACAAAGAACTCTATTTTACACCAAACAGTAGCACATGTACAAAACTGGATTAAACCTTGTAGCTGGTAACTTTTAAAGTCGTGAGAATGAAGGTTATAATAATCGAAAAAAAAACGAGACGACGGAATGTCTAGTTTCACATTCCACTATGTCTAAGATTGACGAATCATTGAACACAGAGGCCTGCCATACCCATTTTTTGTTAAATGTAATCCGTAATCATGGTTAGTTCAGGCAGTCGATTAAATGATGTCAAAGACATAAATATACATTATTCTATGTCTCTGATGATGTTAACTTTTGACAAAACAACAAACCCAGAGGATTCCCTCTATCGAGTGGCCTGGATGCAACACTGTTTAAGATGGTATAAATAGAAGTACCTGTAGAGGTCATGACCTTAATCACTGCGCATCACATCGTGATTTGGCTTTTCGCAGTCATTCTTTATGAATGGGCTTACATTTTCAGATAGTATACTAAAATGAATTATGAATCAATTCACAAGCAAGGAAAAATTTTTCATGTTGTTGTCAGGTTCCTAGAAGCAAAAAGCAAATTCGGGGTGATTCCTAGATTACAGTCAGTATCCTGACTGCAATAAATATGTCACAAACACAAATGCCCACACTCAATTGCTTGACACATGACCTACAATTGTGACATTGAACCTTAAAAAGTATCCACCACAACTTTACTGTGACACTAGTACTGTTCAAGAGCAACAACTGTAAATGTAGAAGATACGCTCTAGACAAGTATTGAATGCACACACGAACACACCCATACATACCCTCCACCACACACAGACAGAGATACCTCTATATGCCTGTTACAATTGACCAATCAAGGAATCAACCGACCAATGACATAATTTCTTCAGCCCGGACCTGAGCTTATCAACTCCGACATAGGCCACCATTTTGTTTACCTTTATTGTTGGTTTGGGGGCTTAAACATCATAACTACAGCTTATTCAACCTGTAGTTATGACATTTAGGTCACAAACCAACTGTTTTACTTTTTTTTACATGCTACTGGCCATAAATTTTGCAAAATAACGACGTTAAAAATCAAAGCAGGACTTCCTGTCCGAGTTAATGGGCAGAGCTTAGGGAGCCATGGGCGGGGTCAGCGATTGCTCAATACATCGCTGAGGCACTAATAGAAGATATTGCTTGTAACAAAATATATTCTACCTACTTGTGTTTACTTTGCAATTCCAACATTTTTTGAATTGACATCTACAAGTTCTTTCAATTTGAACTAAGAGGTAATGGTTTAACCCTTTCCTAAATTATCATCAGTAATTTAACCCTTGCACAATCCCTGGTTTTCACATTCCAGTGATTTTATGTTTGGGTAAATATTGTTGGGAAAAAAAAAAAATAAATTGAAACTAGCAATTTCTTCTTTCCCAACAATAATTTCTACCCCATAGGTTTGTTTGATTTATAAATTGCACTCAATTTTTCTTGTCAACTTCAATTTCTTTCAAAATGGACGAGACTAAAATTTTGAAAAACAGGAAAGATAGTAAGGGAAAATAAGAAATACCTCGTTATCGTAGTGTTCAATTGTTTTTTCGGTTGATCTACATTTTTTCCTTTTCTCTCTTTTCAAAAGATTTTACTTTATGGGATAGAAAATTAGATTGTGCATAAACCAACTAACTTGGAACTATCAATTCTTGTGATATATACATGAGACTTACTTTTCTGTGTTGAATTTAGCTGAGAATTTGTTCGTGTGTCCATATTATTTAACTGTTGCGATCCGAAACTAATGTTTATATTAGGTAAAAGAGCTCTTAAACCATCTTGCCAATCTTTCATGTTAAACACATCATTCTGCAAAAAAAATCAAATACAAATTATTGATTGATTAGTTAAGGCTATGGCGAAAAGGAGAATTACAGGACAAAATATTAGAGAGCTACCTTCAAAAAGTACTGTATATGCCTTTTAATAATGCCAAGCAATTCCTTATTTTTCAACAAAGTTTTCAATGATCATATTTCTTCAGGACATCAGAAAATGTCATTATATGCAGGGCGTAGTCTGTACAAAAATTTCTTATCGCCAACCTTTTAGCCCATTTGAAAATTCTTTAACCAATTCTGCTTAACTGAAGCCAGGCTCTTAGCCATTGCAGAAATGTTTAAAATTTGTTAAGATTTGGTAAAGAGTGTTCAATCTTTCTATTGAAATATGAAATATGTTACATAGTGAATCATTTATTTGATTTGCTTTTCATTTCAAGACAATTACTTTAATCCATTCCCACAATTCCTTTTTTACGCCCCTCCAGAAAAACATTGTGAGAAATGTAGAAATTGCTTCGAGCCAAAATATAACACATGAACAAATTTGTTTGGGTACACTAGATGGTGCTTCATAAAAATATCAATGCACTAGGCCCTTTGTTTTCAGTGAACAATTTTTTTTTTAGTTTTCCTCCTTTGTTTATATGCCTAGCTGGAGTAAATATATGAACAGATTGGTATAAGTCAAAAAACAAAAAATTCCATTGCTCTGCACCTGGATTCAGAGAATTTATTTCTAGATTTCTCTCTTTGGTTCTATACTCCCAAGGAATTTCGTTTGAACAAACTTGGAAGAGGACCACTCAGAAATAACATTAGATGTATATTAATAGTCTAGGCCCTCCGATTTCTAGACATAAATATTTTTTCTTTTTTTTTTTTATCTTTTTAAAGATTTCTACTTTATTTCTAATCAAAAAATGGGTTGTCCTATGGTTGAGCTGAAGTATGACCCTTTGGGCATCACATGATTAGACTTAGTAGAAGACCACTATCAGATAGTATATACCAAACATTACTGCTCTACTCCGTCTGGTTTCATAAGATTTTTTTTCTTAAATATCCTTACCAGTTTCTTTTTAAATAGGCTGTGCCTGGTTTGAGCTCAAATTTGACCTAAAGTGCATCATATGAAAGCCAATTGGAGATAGTACATACTAAGTATTGGAGCTTCAGCCTCTAGTTACAAAAACAATTTTTTCAAATGTAATTTTTAGATTTTTTGCTGTCATGGCGAGAGTTAAGGACAGGTTTTATGTAATTTAACAGTTTTGGTAGAGCATCTTCATTTTTACATCCCTACCAAGCTTCTAAGTTTGGCCTATTTGTATAGGAGGAGGAGATATTTACAGAAATTGTGGACAAGATATTTGGCTATCTCAATAGCTGCCGTTTGGCTCTTTGCACTCAGATGTGCACACCAAACAAAGCAGAAATGTTACCTTAGAGGTATTATCTAGGCCTTACTATTCTCAAGAGATGATTTTGTTATTCTTCGACTCTATATTAAATAGACTTCAAATGAAGGAGCCCAGATTGGACCAAGGGGGTGTGAACTTATCAACTTTTGTAGAGAGTTACCAGAAAATGGCATGCAAAATATGATACCTATATTCCAAATGGTTTGCCACAAGAATATTATGAAACATTTTATTCCTTCTTTCTATGTAAAATAGGGCAAAATCAAAGAGAGCCTAGATGGGACCCTAGGGGCAATATTTTGATAATTATAAAGTCACCAGTTAATGCCTATGCATACCATTGTAAATCAAGAATCTATAGCTTGTCACAAGATCTTATTGCTATGACATCAACAATTTTTGTTGGAGTTAATCCTCCTATCAACTATGGTAGAGCTTCACCAAATAAAGTTTAGGCCCGAGTTGCTCTTTAAAATCAAATATTATTACAGACATCCAAACACTTTTATGTCTATACCTGATGTGTATTGTTTGTCTGTGGTAAATATGGCAAGTCTGTAAACATGCTGTAGGAATTCTGTAAGGGTGGATTCACATACCCTGACATTCTACTGGAAAGTACATCTGTAAATACAACAGTATGATGGATAAGTGCAAGCAAAACTATCTCAAGTACAAATATGTGGTTAACACTTTCAATCAGTTTGTACTAAAGCCAAAACTGCAACTGTAACTTCAGTGCTAATTAAACCCAGCAAAACCCTAACAATTTCACCTATATGATTTATATTAACCTAAATAAATGACTTTTTAATGGTAAACACAGTTTTACAACTAGAAAGGACTTTAAAACACTAATACTCCTAAAACCAGCATCTTTTTACTAACTTGACCTTTGTAAGTGGCTTAACCTTATCAGATGACCGTGACATAAAAGATAAATATTATGCAAGAAAAATTCAATCCAAATCTGAGCCATGTACCGTAAGTAATTCTAAATTAAAAGGCAAAATGTTGAGTTCACAGATTAAGTTTTTAACAAACAGACAGACACCAGTTAAACAATATGCTCATAACCTTATCAGGGTGGGGACATGAAAAGATTTAAGAAGATAATTCTTATGAAATTTCTTAAGCTAACAGTCTATCATCTATATTGACTACTTTAGTCAAATTTAGATGTAAGTTCTAATTAAAGTATTTTCTATGAATTTCTTCATTTTTCTTCAAGTATAAACCTTATTTTTAAACTAACATTTTGCAGCCGTCCTATTAGAAATGACATACATGAGTCCTCAATGTTATTCCTCATTTTGAATTTGGCATAAAAATGGTAAAAACTTTCACTTCAGTTCAAAATCTGAGTAGAGAAACATATTCATGCTAGTTTCAATTTTTAAAGCCACAGACCTTCCTTGAAAGGAAAAATGTTTCCAACAATCTATTGTGTATTTGGTCACTAAGGCAAACAAGAGCTTTCTGAATATCCTTATACCAAAGAAGAGTAAGAGAAACGGAAAGAGTTTTTTGAGCTTTTCTGATCCATTTCAACTGGTGTTTGTTTAAATCATAAGATCGCCCCATCATAGCGCAGTCGGTAGTGCGTCAGACTCCTAATCTTCAATCATGGGATGTCATGGGTTCGATCCCTGGCGGCGACATATATTCTTTCTGACATTTGTCTCTCATCAAAAGTCGGTTAATTGTAAACCTAAGTGCAATAGCAGCTGGAGTCTAGGAAAGGATGTAGTGGTAGTACTGGTGTGAGAAATACCAGGAATCCATCGTTAGGTGCTCCAGCCGCCAAAATATGACTGAAATACTGTTAAAAGTGGCGTTAAACCCCATTCATTCAATCAATCAACATTTTAAGATTGAGTCAAATGCACCGATTCTGCACCAGAATTGCTTGCTTATCTTTGGCATTGACGGTTATATACACAAGTATTGATTACTAAACTTTAAGGAAGATTTTGTTCATCACTGATGTAGTTATTTCATGTAAACAAAACTTAGATTGTGGTGGGTTACAATTAGAAATATCAATTGTTTTATTTATGCTCTTTGGCCCGAGTAAGTTTTCTTATATATTTTGTTGTGTATTTTGGGGGCTGGTAATTTATGGCTTTAAAATATTTTTCAAATATTTCCATACAGATGAATGTTACCAGGGTTCTCCCCAGAAATTTTTGAAGGTGTAGTGGCAAATGCGCGTTGTGTTGTCTGCTAACATCTTGGTATGACTATACATAATAAAGGTCATTAAAAGTGCTTTTTAGCTTGATTATTGACTTCTTGTGGTTTTTTTATAGAGAGTTTTTCTTGAATAATATTCTTCCACTTTTTAATTATTATAAGTTGATTTATCTACTCTGAGGCTTATTTTGATACCAACCAATTGTGATATTAATCAGCTTATTTTACCTCTCTATCCTATTTGTTAGAAAGGGCACTAAATTGTCCAATTAAAAAAAAGGATGTGAAAAGGAAAGATAATGAAAGAATATACCCAAAAGTCTCAAAGAAATGGGTAAAAAAAAGTGTCAATTGCTTGTCTATTAGATAGGAATAGCTTTTCATGCTTGGCCATTTTATCAAGTCTGTCCAAAAATCATATCATTGAGGACTCTTTAAAAAAAAGCATGGAGTGATGGTTTGAAAAAAATGCCATTCTTCAGAAAAAAGTAGAAATTATTATCAGTACTTTCAAAAATGTATTTATAAAGTTCCTGTGTGAAATACCTGGTTTCATTTTCAAGTTTTGATCTTAAAGAGCTCCATTAGATTCGCCGCCGTCATAGCGCAGTCGGTAGCGCGCCAGACTCCTAATCTTCAATCATAGGTGTCATGGGTTCGATCCCCGGCGGCGGCAAATATTCTTTCCGACAATTGTCTCTCACCAATGGGTTGATAATCGTAAACCTAAGTGGGATAGCAGCTGGAGGCTAGGAAAGGATGTAGTGGTAGTACTGGTGTGAGAAATACCAGGAATCCATTGTTAGGTGCTCCAGCCGCCGCGATATGACTGAAATACTGTTAAAAGCGGCGTTAAACCCCATTCAATCAATCAATCCATTAGATTCTCTGTGTAAAATTTGAAATGCTCATTATTTGCCCATTCATCAGCCTTTGATTGTCTGACACTATAACTATTCCTCTTACAGTACTTTCAGCTCTTTGATTTCAATAAGTTAATAAAAAAAAGTTTAATATATCAGCAGTGTCCTATCTTAACCTTAATTCTCAAATTATAACATGAAACTTGATCAAATCTATAAAAAAAAGTGTCTTTACTCTTCTCTTCTTTAAGTGATTTCAGCACTTTGATTTCCAATAGAGGATTTTGTTTTCCAAATTTTATAGATTGAATTATCTTTTCCTGATTCTGAATGATTATCAAACCATTACTTTTTATAAAAAAAAATCCCTAATTGGTCTAAGGCTTGAAATGCTTTCAGCACTTTGATTTTTCTTGGGGTATTATTTCCTTTTGAACAAAAAACATGAGAGGATGAGATATCATTAGATGATTACTAAAAGTATAATAATATTTTTCATCAAACTTATAAAACAAATTTATTGAAAAATGGGTTGAACAAATCAGGCTACAAATGTGTGAGATAATACCCTCCATGTTGGACAAAAAATAAATGGACTTAATCCAGAAGATACATGTGTGTAATTATTAAACTGAGTTAAAACAAGAGCTAAGTATAACTAGGATGGCTTCTATACAAATCTGTCTTTATTAATTTGGCAAATTCCCATAAGGAAAAAGATAGCAAAAAGGGTATGTTTTCAGCGATCAATGTATGAAATAAACTGACACAATTAATATTTCTTTCAAAAAAATTTCAAACCACTATGGCTTTAGTTTGATAGTTGTCACATCAATTAACCACATCTTTTACTTTTAACTAGGCCAATCTCAGCCCTAGTGACAATTTTCCGAAACCGGATCGCCATTTTGAATTCATTGTTTACATATCGGTACCCTTCATCTTTGGTGACTGATAGCCAGGTATCAGTGGGAAACATGAGAAAAAAATCAATAATCACCAATTAGTAAGAGTGTAAGGGTCTTATCAATAGAGATGTTATGTAATACATGGTATACAACACTATAGATAAAGAGCATGTCGTGTCAACGCTTCTGCAACCAGTTTTAATGGTTTGCTTGACCCTTTCCTCAGCTGAAAATTAAGCTGTATCGTTGACCAAATTTAAGCGTATCCGCGATCTGAAGGCGTATCAGCAAAGTCTCTTAATTTTTGAAGGCGTATTGGGGCCAATATCCCATAAGGGCCTGGGGAGAACCCTGGTTACGTTTATATTTAACACAAATGAAGATAGTGAAAGACTATTTTAGGATTGACTATTGGGCAATATTTTAAGTGTAATACTTAGGTGATTGTACTTTCAGAATATTTTCCTCAATATTGGATTTTCATGATAACCAGTGACAGAACAACTGACTGTTTCAATAAATACTCACAATGTTATAACATGCAACCATCATAAAGGAAAACAATATACACCCTCCACTTAACTAACAACAAAAGTACAACAAGAGAAGCATCTACTCTACAACTGTCACTAATATTTCAGTTTCCATTCAGTAACAAGGCTTCTGTAGGAACCCTTCAACTCATTGGCATGTAAATTTAGACATGTTGAACAACATAGATATGGAAAAAAATGTGAGAAAAGGTGGCACCACTTGTAACAAGCAATTTCTCCACTTCCAACAGTATCTTCTACCCTACCCTGGCACACTTCATTGTCTATTAACCCATTACCAGACAACAAAATTTTAGACCTGTCTACAATGATAACTGTGATTAAAATGACAAATGTTACTACTGTAGAAATTGGAGGCCCTCAAGTGCCTGATTTGCTCCACTGGCCTAATATACTTATGATACAGGTAAACTAAGTTTCTTACACACAGGAGGCAGCTCATTTAACCCTTTCCCATTTTTCAAAATTTTAGACCTGTCCAAATTCAAAGTTTTGCAGACGTAAATTTGAAGTGGATTGTAGAAAATATTGTGAAAAGGAAGAAATTGCTTGTTACAAGCCAATTCTTCTTTTCCCACAATATTTTCTCATCGAGGGACATAAAAACAAGGGGTTGTACAGGAAAGGGTTATGAAATTATTTTTTTTCTTTTTACTTTAACCCATTCCCATACAATCTTGCCTTTTAACGTCCCTGAATAAAAAAAAGCTTTGGAAAACATTATGCAAAATATAGAAATTGCATGTTTCAAACAATTTCTTCAGTATCTGCTATGATTTCTACCCTAAAAGACAAATATTTTGAAAATTTCATCAACTATAAATTCTGCAACTTCATTGGATTTGGTCTAGTCTAAGATCTTGTTGTTTAGTTATGGGTTAAGGGAGGCAATTTTCTGTTATAAAATCAAATAGTAATAGTTATTTCCCTTGCAACACTACAATTTCTGCCTGGAATTTGGCCATTACCCAAAAGTAATATCATTAAGCCTATGAACATTTCTACAAGAAATCTGATAAAGGGTCACAAAGAAATCATTCTTGTGAATTGGGATAAAATCAATCTGCAGAAGATTTTCAAAGTCTTCACTATATACCATATATGGAAATGAGCCCTGTCCATTAAAGCCGCATTTCCATGGAATGATATATTGAGGGTGACTAAAGGATCATTCCTGTGAATTTTACTTGAATTTCAGCTGGTTTCTAAGAAAACTCTTTGAAGTTTTCACAATACACTATATATGGAATTTAGCCCTGCAAATTGAAGCCATATTTTTCATATGATAATTTTTTTTTAACAGGATAATACTAAAGAAACACACAAGGATAACCTCTGTAAAATTTCATTGAAATCCATCTATTGAATTCTGAGAAGACGATTTTCAAATTTTCATTATAACCCAAATATGGAAATTAGCCCTGCTCTTAAAAGCCATATCTATTATTGAAAGAATATGATAACAGTCCTGTGAAATTTGTTGAAATCTATGCATAACTTTCTGAGGAAAACAGTTTTAAAGAAACAAGAGCCATGTCGGACATGGCCATCCCTTGCCAGCTTGATAGTATACTGAAGCCAGTTAGATTTAGGCTTCTTGTGAACTGCATCTCTTCTCAATGAGTTCTATAATAGCTATTATACTTTCAGAGATATGCTCTGGACAAAATCTAAGTCTTAAAAACAACAAAGGGCAATAACTCAAAAATTATGCAAGCAATAGTTGTGGTTCTTGTGCACTGCACTTCTCTTCAATGAGATCTATAAATTAATGGTATCAGGGAATTTTAAAGATTTTAATATTTGGTACCATTTAAAGCTGACATGCCCAGCCAATAAAAGATAAGTACATCATCCAATGCCAAGTACAATCATCCAATACAAATTGACAGAATCTGAGAGGGGATGTCCAAAAGGATCATTCAGGTGAATTTAAAAAAAACCAACAAACAACAAAAGGACCATGATAGTCTTATATTGCTCCTCTGAATATGATTGCTCAAGGCTTTATGATATATAAAAAATATCAAAACTCTACCACTAATTATACAAAATATCAAAACTCTATCACTAATAATCTGACGAAGAAGATTTTTAAAGATTTTCCCCTGTAATCCTAAGAATATCAAAGATCCGGCAATACAGCGCTACTTTCCAGAATACGATAATTCTTTGAAGTATTTTAGTATTTGGTCAATAGATGATGATTTATACCATCAAGCCTCTAAGCTTCTTGCTCAGGTGAGCCAAAAACAGATCAGCAGTTTCCGAGGAGAATATGTTTAAAGAAACAAGTTTACAAACGCATAGACAACAAACGACTGACACATCACCATGACTAAAGCCCTGCAGGCCTTTGGCCATTGCAGCTAAAAATGATTCAATATTTGCAATCATGTGGGCCATATTGTTTACTTCAAAATCTTACCTTACTATCACTATTTTAACAAATACTGTTTAAACTTGCAATTAATCAGTGATTACCTGTTTCAGAAGGTGCAAAGTTGCGTGACTGTGAGTTCTGTGTGCCGATAGGAAAATTGGACTGGTGGTGTATATGACTATGAGAAAACCCTGAAAAATGTGGAACCCAACCCAGACATTATTACAGAAAACTTCATTGTTAAGGCAAGAATAAAGAGAAGCAACAGAGAAAATTCTATGAACGTATCCTTTACACTCTGTGCAGAAATTAATTTAGATCAGCTAGTGAACATTTTCCAACAATTTCTCATAAGTGTGAGGTGCAGCAGGGCTTGAAAATTCTACTTGTCCAGTCATCCCACAGAATTCCTTCCTTGTCCATATATGCAGGACTAGTGGAATTTGAAAGATTTGAATATATGAATTAATCTTAGCCTATATATTCTCATTGTTCAGGAGCAGTAAAATATTTAGGAATTTTCAAGCTCTGTGCCGACATTGAGCATCCTTGACAACCAAAAAGTGAATTAACCCATCACCAGACCACAAAATTTCAAATTCAAAGCAGTTGCATACAACAATTTTTAAGTGATAAAATTTTAATTTCTTTTGTATTTTGAATTTTAATTTCTTTTGTATTTTGGGGAAGAAACCATTGTGAATAATCATGAAATTGCTAGTCACAAGCAATTTCTTCATTTTCCACAATGTTTTCCAAATTATTTCTATTTTGGAGGCGTCAGAAAGTGTCAATGTGTGGGAATGGGTTAAGAATATTAAACGGTTGTCAATAGAAACTTTTAGTCAGTAGTTACGTACTGTACACATAATGAAGAATTGATCCAGATTGGAGCCTACACGATAAACATGTATTTGGAAATGTTACGCAAAGGCTCATAATCATGGCTAAACATTTTGCTTTTAGCCAAAATACCAGACAAGTGCCTAATAGGGTAGAAAACATTGAGAGAAAAGGACAAATTGCTTATTATAAGCTATTCCTCCTTTTCCCACAACATTTTCAATGATTGTATTTCTTCAGGGGGTCAGAAAGTGTCATTGTATGGTAATGGGTTAACATATATTTTAGACCTGTCATGCAGAAGAGATTCATGAAACTCAACTCAAACCAGAAGACTTAATTTAAGACTGGTCCAAATTCAAAGGAGATGCAGACAACAATATAAAGTTTATGAAATTAGATTTTTTCAAACCTCTGGATAGAAATTATTATGAAAAATGAAAAATTCTTTGTAACAAGCAATTTCTTTATTTTACACAATATTTCCCATTTTTGTTTCTTGAGGGGTGTCCAAAAGCGTCACTGTGTGGGAATGGGTTAATGCTTTGGTAAATTTTCTCATTGAAGGGAGGTTATTCTACCAAACTGAATCTACATGTGAGCCTTGTGTGGTGATCCCAAGAATTAATCATGTGCACCAAGTAAAGACTCAGATCAGACTGTTCATCTGCTGATCCAAGTCTTCACTGTGTGCTCTATAGATAGATACTGACTGAAAGCTTCTATAGACCATCAGCAAATATTCTAAATACACTATAGAGGCTGAATGGAGTATGCACTTTACACATATTTGAAATTGATGGATTTCCCATCAATCACAACAAGAGCACTGCATGCAGATGACAATACTTGGCTGTTCCTGTGTTTAAAGTGGGTCAGTCAAAAAAGGGACATTATTCAAAAATATATCCCCCTTGTTGGTATAGATTTCTCTTTTGATAGTGAACATATATTCCTTGTTTCAAGTGAATGTGTTCAGAAATCCTTAACATTTAAGTTTTCAGACAATGCTGACGAGAACAACAACCTTGTCATAGCAATACCTTGGGTTTTCCCCTGAAAACAGCCAGGCTAAGGATTGATTGACCAATCAAGTCATTCCCTTGATAAGAGGAGTGAACATTGTCCTCCAACATCATGTCAAGCACTTTCTATGGTTTGGTGACTTAAATGCTGTGACTATAACTTATTAAAGCTGCGGTTACAAATTTCAGGTCACCAACAATGATTTGCCTCTGCTTACATGTCCCTGACTTTATATGTTAACCAATTCCCACACAGTCCCTCCTTTTTACTCCTCTCAAGAAAATAGTTTTGGAAAACATTGTGTACATAGAAGAAATTGCTTGTTTCAAACAATTTCCTCAATGTCAACAATGTTTTCTACCCCAGAAGACAAATAAATTTAGAATTTCATTATCTTGAAATTGTCGTCTACATCTTCATTCAATTTGGACTTGTCTAAAATGTTGTCATGTTGAAATAGGTTAAAAAAACTTTGTCAGAAATCAGTAAGTATGGCCAGGGATTTGTTTATGGTTGGAAATGTAACACATAGGCTACTTTTGCAGTACAAACCCTGATATTCATGAACAACATCTCTTCTTTTTGGGGAACTCTAGAGGGTCCCTTTTTCCTTAGAAATTCACATTTACTAAACACTGAGTTAAACAGGCAATAAACTAATACTGGATTTAACTGATCAACAATAAAAGTGACACTAAATACACAACACCAAAAAGGATTTTATAATCAAATGGTTCTAGGGTGTTCAGGTCTAATAGCATTACAATTCACAACATGTATAAAGAATCCCTCCATTTACACATAACAGTAGATCTGAAAGACTTTTTCCCACTTAATTGAATATAAAATGCTAAAATATTTTCTGGCTTTGAGGAATAGTTCATCATTAGTAACTCATGGTTCATAGTAACCACCAAATTTGCTCAAATTCCTTTTACCATATGGTGAATGTTATGACAATATTTAATCCATTCCCACACAATGCCTTATCTAACGCCCCTCAAGAAAAAAACAACATTAACCAATTTCCACTCAGTGATGCTTTTAAACGCCCCTAAGGAAAAAAGCGTTGGAAAACACAGTGGAAAATGAAGAAATTGCTTGTTACAAGCAATTTCTTCACTTTCCACTATGTTTTCTGCCCAAAAAGACAAAAAAAAAAAATTAAAATTCGATCCGCTTGAAATTGTTGTCTGCAGCTTCTTTCAATTTGGACCAGTCTAAAATTTTGTTGTGTTGGAATGGGTTAAAAGATATTGTGGAAAATTAAGAAATTGCTTGTTAAAAGTAATTTCTTCCTTATCCACATTGTTTTCTACCCAAAGACTTATCAAAATTTCGTTAACTAGGAAAAGTCATCTGCAACCTCTTTCAATTTGGACAAGTCTACAATTTTATTATTTGGGAATGAGTTAACAAACAATATGTGCCACAATACAACAGTAAATACCATGTTACAATACCTGGAGGTATATTTCCACCTATATTGTTCTGTAAAGATCGTGAATGTGTTGGCATTCCATTAAACATGTGAGAGGACATAGAACTATGTTGTTGTTGTTGCTGTTGTCTTTGACCGTTTTCTTTTTCTATTAAATCTGCTAGCCCTCTTGATGATTCTTCTAAAGGATCGAAACCTGAACAAGTCAAGGAAAACTTTTTTATGTTTATTTCTAAAAAAGAAAAGCTTTACTCAATACAGAGCTCTAGATAAGTGATTTTGATTTTACAAGAGCACCACATGCAGATGCTAACGCTCGGCTATTCAAATGCTTGGTAATGAATAAACCTTCTGGTTGAAAAAAGGGCATAGTTTATTCAAAAATGCATTTATATTTATCCTCTTTGTATTTATAGATTGCACTTTTGATAGAACCAATGCACTGAGATTCAAGTGAATGTGTTTAGTAATACCAGAGATAGTACAAAATATCATAGTTTTCAGACGATGACACTAACTCAGACATGTAGGCAGACAATGACCTGGCTATAGCAATACCTTGACAAGCTCCAGATAAAGGGAGAAAACTTAATTACAAAATGCAAACTTTCATTATTAATTCGTTTGGTTTCATCAACACTATTTCTTTTGTACTAATTGAATCATCCCAAGTCCATTTCTGCACAGCCTCCCCTTTTTTATGCCTTGAAGAAATGTAGCAATGAAAATCATTGTGAAACAAGAGGATCATGATGGTCCTATATCGCTCCCCTGAGTATGATGGCTCAAAGCTTTTTGATATATACAAAATATCAAAGCCGTACACCTGATTATTTTGGAGAAGATTTTTTAAAGAATTTCTCCTTTAATCCTAGGTATAGTGATGATCCAATCATATCAAGCTAATTTCAAGAGTACAGTAATTCTTTGAAAAATTTTAGTAATGGGTCATTAGGCATTGATACATACCAAATATCATAGATCTAGGGCTAATGGTTTAGAAGGAGAAAATTCTCTATGATATCCTTCTTTATTTTTTTCTAAAATCTGGGATTGCACAGAAAAGGGCTTATTTTCAGAATACAGTAATTCTATGAAGTATTTTGGTAAAGGGTCAATAGGTATTATTACTCACCAAATATTGAAGCTCTAGGCCTAATAGTTTTGGAGAAGAAAATTTTTAAAGATTTCCTTCTTTATTCTATGTAAAATTAGGGATCTCACAGAAAAGGGATAATTTTAAAGATACAGTAATTCTTTGAAGTATTTTGGTAGTGTCAAAAGATGATTCATACCAAGTATTGAAGAACTAGGCCTTACGGCTTAGGAGGAGAAGATTTTTTAAGTTTTTTAATTCATTTGTAATGGCAACCAAAGTTCTTCATGATTCTTTGCAGTATTTTGAAAGAGCATGACCAAAGGATAATTTCTGTGAAGTTGGTTGAAATTCCATGGTTAGTTTAGAAGGAAAAGATTTTTTGTAATTGTGAACGGACGGATGGACAGATGCCAGACAATGATGGATCACATTAGCTCACCCAGAGCACTTTGTGGGTTAGGGTTAGAAGAAATTGTTTGTAATATGTGCTTTCTTCTTTTCTCACAACATTTTCTTCCTTATGAGACTCTACTATTCAATTCAAACCAACTTTGTTCTATCCTCTGTAAACTCTTTAAATTTGGACCAGTCTAGAATTTTGCCATTTGGAAATTAGTTGACCCATTACAGGCAACAAAACTTACGACTAGCAAAAAATTAAAAGTTGTATACAAAAATTTCCAGATGATGAACTGTTATAACCTCTGTATTTTGGGTTACAATAAATTGTGGATAATTAAGTAATTACTTGTAGCAAGCAATTTCTTCATTTCTACAATGTTTATCAGAGTATTTGCCTTGAGGGATTTAAAAAAAAAACAACACCAGACTAGAGAGCATACCTAAATCATCATCTTGCCAATCTGTATCTATATTAGAAGAACTCTGTCCAAACCCAAAGGCAGCTTGCCAGTCTGTGCTAGTTTTGACTGGTATTGTGTCGGGTATTTCTGTACTGGGTATATCAGTTACCTCTGAAATGGTAAGGATGAATGGGGTTTATTTGATTTGTTTGAAAGGGGTTTAATGTTACTTTCCACAGGATTTCAGTCAAATTATGGTGGCTGGAGCACCTAACAATGGATTCCTGGTATTTCTCACACAAGTTCTACCACCAAATCTTTTCAAAGCCTCTAGCTTCTCACCCCACTTTACGATTATCAACCCATCGGTGGGAGACAAATGTCAGAAAAGATATTTGCTGCGACTGGGTATCAAACTTGAAATCTCATGATTAGGACTTCGACATGCTATTGACTGCGCTATGGCCGCGGCCTAGAATTGGGTCTGTATTAACAATCCAATCTAAATCTATATTTTGTCTTCCAGTTTCATGACATGGGATCTGATTTCACAAGACACATGTCACACCCAATCAGAAACCTTGTGATAAAATTCTCAATTGGGTATGTAATTTGGGTGGTTGGTCCAAAAATTAAATGTTTCTCAACATTCTTTTCATTTTCTTATCACAATTTCTAGCTCTTAATTAAGGTTTGAAACTACAAACATGTACAAAAATTAAGTGTCTCCCTTTACCCTTGTCATCCTGAATAAAATTCTTTAATGAATTCAATATGGGTGTTAGCGAATTACCCGCTGAGCTACCTGGGATAGGATTCACAAAGATAGAGAGGGAACTGGAAAGTAGTAATTTTTACTGTGAATACATTGTGGAAAATGTCTTTGTTTACTTAAATGTTTCTTATCATTAAATTACAATATTAAGATTGGTATTGTCGTGAAAAAAGTAGCACCACTGACCTGTTGTTTGCACCACAAGGGGTTTAGAATTCCTATTTCCATGGTAACCATTGATACTACTAAAGAGCGATAAATTATCTTGACTATCCAGCCCTAATGACTTTCTTTTATTTCCTAGACTGTTGATTAAACTCTGAGCACTATGTTGTCGAGGAGATGTGTTGTTGGTTGAGGGCACAGGGGGGTCTGTAGTAATACCATTGTATGTGTCTGTGTTACTAGAGAAAAACAAAATTCATTTGAATTAACATATTACCAGACGGCAAAATTTTAGACTGGCCCAAATTGAAAGAAATTGCAGACTGAAATATAAAATTTATGAAATTTTAGATTTTTTCAATTTTCTGGGTAGAAAATATTGTGGAAAATGAAGAAATTGCTTGTGACAATTGTTTTCCCAAGCTTTTTTTCTTGGGGGTGTCTAAAAGGGTCTCTGAGTGGGAATGAGTTAAAGCGTTTGACAGCACTCGAAAAAGTCCATGCAATTCAGTTTTGTTTATATTTGTGAAACAAGTCTTACGTCATTTACTCTGCTACAACATATAAACTCATCATTCATTTTAACCCATTCCTAGTCATCCCAATTTTTAAGCTCTTGAGAAAAAAACTTCAGAAATCATTTTTGAAAATGAAAAATAAAATTGAAACAAGCAATTTTTCAAATTTCCAACTATCATTTCTATACCAAAACACAAAGATTTTTCAAATTCCATCTACTGACATCTGCTGTCTGCAACTTCTTTCAAATTCGGACCAGTCTAAACTTTTTTTGGTAATGGGCTAAATTATGACATATAAATGATATATTTTTTCTTTGTTCAAAACCAAACATTTCCTAAAATATACAATTCTCTTCAAAGACTATTACCATTTTTGTTATAAGTTGCATAAAAAATATGATGAAATTGGTACTACAGTATTTTGGACGGCCTTCTAGTCCAGAACCAACATCAAAATGACTCAAATACAAATACATAGCACAGAATCTAAGGAACATATTCTTCTGTGCTTTACAATAGTGTTTACCTATTCCTGCACAATGGCGCTTCTAAACTTTGGAAAACATTGTGGAAAATGAAGAAATTGCTTGTCACAAACTATTTCTTCATTCTCCACAATGTTTTCTACCCAAACAGTTGGAAAAATCTAAAATTCCATAAACTTTGAATTGTCGTCTGCAATTTCTTTATATTTTGAAGCAGTCTAAAATTGTATTGTCTGGTAATGGGCTAAATAAAGACATGGACTATATATTTTTTCTTTGTTCAACATCAAACATTTCCTAAAATATTCAAATCTCTTTAAAGAAGTTCATCATAGATATGATGAAATTGGCACCATAGCATTTTAGACAGCCTTCTAGTCCAGAACCCTCATCAAAGTGACCCAAATTCGAATAGAATCTAAGGAACATATTCTTCTGTGCTTTACAATAGTGTTAAACAGGTTTCATCTCTTATGATTTTTATTTAAAGTGTTTTTTTGATTAGATGTGTTTTTATTTTTTTTAAATGTTGCTTTGTTTTGTATGCATTTCAATACCATTAGTAGTGAATTCCACAATCTTGGGAACAGCATTACATAAAGACTCGTTGGCAAGTTGATTTCTTGATCTTTGTATCATAAAAGAATCACCAACTGAAGATCTTAGTCTAAAGTGACCTTTAATTTCACTAAATAAAGATTTAATTTATGAATGAGAAGTTCCATGTTTTACCCTCAATAACAGAACAATGACCTTGCATGCTATTTTTGTGCGAATTTGTAGCCAATGTAGGGATCTTAATATATCTTGGATTGTTAATTGGAATTGTGCATCTATAACGATTCTTGCTGAACTATTCTGGTTTATTGAAGTTTTTCAAAAAGATAGTTGGGTATGTTTGTGGAAAGGCCATTACAGAAATCAAGATGTGAATGTACAAGTCCATTTGCTAAAACTTATGTTGTTTTCTTTGTCAAATTGCAAAGAATAGATTTCCCAATTGAATGTTTGCTAAAAGTTTTTGAAGTATACTAATGAAAAGGCTTTCAGTCCATCATTGACTTCACCCATCCCACTCAATCCTGAATTTTTAAGACCCTCAAGAACAAGTCTTAAAAAGACCGTCGTGGAAAATAGCTTGTTACAAAGAATTTCTTCCTTTTCCAAAATGTTTTCTTCCAACTGACAGACTTTGAAGATTTTAACTGTCATATGAATTTTTTTTTTAATTTTACCAGTCTAGAATTTTGTTGTCTGCTGGTAATAAGCTAAAGTCAATACATTTACAGCATACAAAGATACAGTCATTAATATATTACTACACTTACTTCTGTGAAATCTCTGTTTCTGAGATTCTGTGTTTACCCGGTGCTCTGTTGTGGTCTGTTTTTAATTTATCTACTTGTCTATCTGTGTTTGTCTGTGGGTTAATCTGTGTAGTGTTTGTGGGGGTGGGTCTATCTGTTCTGTTACCACTCTGTTGTAATGAAGGCCAGGCATCTTTGTTTGCTGTGTTTGGAATCTGAAAGTATCATATAAGCTCGATTAGTCAACATTTTTTTTTTTTGAATGGGGTTTAACGCCCCCTTAATAGTATTTCAGTTATATAGCAGTGGTTGAAGCACCTGACCATGGATTCCTGGTATTTTCACACCAGGGCTACCATTACATCCTTTTCAAGCCTACAGCTACTCATTTTAGCTTACCATTATCCACCCATTAGTGGGAGACAATTATTGGAAAGGATATTTGCTGCGACTGGGAATCAAATTCGGGACTCCATGATTATGAGCCTGACAAGCTACCAACTGTGCTATGGTCGCCGCCACTCATTCCCTTTTTGTAAGTTATTTACACAGTGCAATAATATATATTAATTTTGAGTAGGAAGACAATAATTTAAAAAGAATTCCAATATCAAATGGGGAAAAAAATATCAGTATACATGAACAGTAATGTTGCTTTCTCCTTAACAATCCATTTGTAATTAACTGAAAAGAATGTATAAACCAATTATCATTGCTATTAACCCATTACGAGACAACAAAATTTCAGACAGTCTAAATTGAAAGATGTTGAAAGACGTTGCAGATGACATTTCAAAAAGAGTTAAAATTAGAAAATAATTAACAAATAAGGTAGAAAACAGTGAGGAAACTAGCTTGTTTAAAGCAACTTCTTGTTTTCTCACAATGTTTCAATAACTTATTACCTAAGGGGCATCTATAGAGGGGATTGTGTGGAAATTGGTTAACCTATTCATGTTCATTCCCTGGTTTTTACATACCTGTAAATTAATAATATAGAAAATGTTTGAAAATAAAAAGAAATTGCTTGTAAAAAGCAATTTCTTCTTTTTCCACCATATTTTCTACCCTACTGAATGATTGTTTCCATATTAAATCCCCTTTTCAATTTTTGTCAGCAAAATCTTTGATTAAAATTTTGCAAAACAGTGTCTACAAAGATGAACAAGAACCAGAGTATTGTGTTCTTGTATTTACCTGTGGCTGTGGAGGACTTGGGTGTATATTTTGGCGGTTTGGTGGACTGGGTGTTTGTGTCTGTGGGGGTGACTGGGAAGGTTGTATCACATTAGTTGGAGAACTGGCCTTCTTTCTACTGAATAATATAAATTTGTGAAATCAATATTAAATGTGAGCTATATATTACCATTTACATGTATGTAAAGCACCAAGACATCAAAAAAGGTCATTTACAATATTCATTTTGTGTCTATGCCAATCCAAAGAGCACATCGTGATGACTTTGGTAAGTCAGGTCAGTATATATGTACCGTTGGAAATGTCATGTAAAGGCTCAAAATGTATCAATGTATCACATACTCACTGTGCAAAACAATTCTAATAAATTTGACCCATCAAACAAAATGGGTTATTCCCTGAAAGTGAGTAAATTGTTCAACTTGGTCAGAATGTACACACTGTGCAGGCTATCCATGCATATCAAAACTTTGTCCCCTTTGAAAATCCCCCTAATGTAGAATAGTCATATTACATAATTGTATGTTTAATTTCAGAATACTTTCTTGAATTGACCTTTGCAGGAACCCATTTTTTTAAAACATTTGTTTTACAGATATGGCATGATGTTCTTTATTGTATGAAAAATAATTTGACTTAAGTTACTATTATACATTCAATTGCCTGTTTTACATATCAGCCTTTAAAATTCTTTAAAGCCTTTTTATTCTTGCTGATTTTTCCTCTTTAACAACCTTCAGTTCTTCATTTAGATTTCTTTATCTCTTCTACAACTTGTTAAAATTCAAGAGTTAAGTCTTTTACAATACATATATAGATTACTTGTTTATATTAAGGTTTGGGCTGGAGGTATAAACAAAGATCAGCTTGGACATAAGTGCAGTCTGATCTTGATCTGCACCACCTTTTTGTACTTTTCCTGCCAGAGAAGTTATGAAATTGATTTTCAAAGGAAATATTAATTATTGAACAGCAATTACTATCAGTGTTCTAAGCCCTTTCATTTAAATACAATTTCATAAGGGATTTTATAGAGCATGAGAAGGGTTAACATGTCCTACCTATTTGTTGAGTTTAATCTGTTGTTTGTGTGGTTATTATGTGCTGTATTTTGACTGTTCATATATTGTTCCAACAATTTTTGTTCATATTCTTGATGTTTACTGAAAATAAACAAAATCTTTTAACAATGATAAAGATTCATATGATTCAATCAACCCACACAATCAGACAAGCTAATGAAAATTGATATAGACTTACATAATTATGACTTTGTGTTGTAAATCAAACTAACCAGAAATCACACAAAAGGAACAATTAAGGAACCCACAAATATGAATTCATCACTGTAATTCATCACATAATGTACATGGCCAAAGAATTCTGACACTGTAGTGGTATATGCGCACAAATTCAATAAAATAATTTTGAGACACTGACATTATGAATAATGGTTATAGATAAGAGGCAGTGATGACAACCTGAATCTAGTGCTTTTCTTTCAAACCCAGTCTTGTTGGGGCTCACTGGAATTATCTTGATTTAACATTCCAGTCAAATCAAAATGGAATTTAGTGGGAATATCATTTGAAAATGAAATTATTTGCTCTACATCTGTAGCTCTGAAAAATATATACATCATGACAATGGAAGCAAATAGATAGTTTAACCCTTTCCTGATTTTGGAAATTTTTGACTTGTCAAAATTGAAAGAGGTTGCTGAAGACAATGAAAATTGGATGCTATTTGAAATGAAACCATCCTACGTGGTAGAAAATATTGTGGGAAAGGGAGAAATTGCTTGTTACAAGTAATTTCTCCTTTTTCCACAATGTTTTCACAAGCATAAGATCATAGAGACATAAAATCTGGGTTTTTACAGGAAAGGGTTAATATTCTACATACCCCACTTGCATTTCTTCCTTTGTAAAACTTGCAGCTTCTTCCCCTAATTCATGTAAATACATACAATCCTGAAAAAGAAAACCAAGACGAATCTGAGAAAAACTAATGCCTCAGTAAGAGCAATTTTTCTTAAAGTATGACCTTGTAAGGTAATAAATTACATTACCTTCAGCAGATGCTTTTTAACCCGTTACATGATGACAAAATTTTAGACTGTTTCATATTCATACAAGTTGCAGACAAAAATATTTAGCTAATGAAATTGAATAATCTTTATTATTTAGGATAAAAACAATGTGGAACTTAAAGAAACTACTTGTAACTAGCAATTTCTTCATAATTTTTTGCTTGAGTGGTGTGGAAAAGTAGGGTTGCTGGAATTGGTAATGAGAGGTATCATCATAGTAAATAGGAGCATAGATCTTTGAATGGTTTTCAATTTAAAGAGGAATATTGTTTTGCTCAAGTTTTTGGCAATTTAAAGAGGAATATTGTTTTGCTCAAGTTTTTGGCACAAAGACAGACATAAAGATAGACAGACAATTTTATACAAGCAGGACATAATAAAAAAAATTGTCACAAAATTGTATTTGGGTAAATAAGCAGTCATAATTTTCTTTTTCCCTTTAAACATGTTAAATGTTTTCCGTTTTAATATTTCCTGTAAAGATTTCAGGTTCATTTTTCACATCAAGTCAGACACAAAAGATTTTGTAGATCTTTGTTTACATTATCATAAACACTGGTGCACATGTTAATGCATGAGTTTATCTACTTACTGTTTTTGGACACTGTGTTCCTCTAAGGAAGTGACTACAATATTTTGTTGTACCAAGCGAGGCTTTTAATGTTCTCCCGTCTGCATGGACGTTATTCACAGCTAAAATGGCTTTGAGAGCATCATCAGGTTTATTATAAGTTACATATGCACTGGCACTTGGACCCTGGTGAAAAAAAACTCAACACATTATTGATCTAGTTACAGACAATACTTTCAAACTGACCCAAAATTTAGTCATTGCAGATAATCAATAGAATTACTGTTTTTCAAAATTTTTGACTTGTCCAAATTCAAAGAGGCAGCAGATGACATTTTTAAGTATGAATTGTACTTACTTTAAAATGTCATCTGCTACCACTTTGAATTTGGACAAGTCAAAAATTTTGGGATTGGGATTGTGATTAGGATTGAAATTATTGATGAAAAAAAGAATTGTTGGCAAAAACTGCTCTGGTTCAATGTTAAGTTTTTATAAGCATGTTTTACCACATTTCAAGAGCACATTTCACTGAAACTTGTTTTAGAAGTTATAAATTAATAGAAAATATCCCTCATAATCTTTTAAAAAGAAAAATATAACTATTCCAAAATTGACAACCTATTCTTCTAAAATCTGATTTAAAGCCATAAAGTAGAGATAAGAAATCAGAAATCAAGATAAGAGCAAACAGTAACATGTTTGGCTCTTTATCACCGACTTTCTATATCTTAGGGTTACACTTCCCTATGTCATCTAATTAAGAATATACTTTGTGTTAACCCATTATCACGCAAGTCTGCAATTTGAAGCCCTGAGGAAAAAATGGTCTATGAAAATGTTGTGAGAAAAAAGAGAAGTTGCTTGGCAAACTCTCCTTTTCTCACAATATTTTTAACCCATATTAACAATTAATTTACAATTTAAACACACTTTGCATCGTCATCTGCACCTTCTTTCAATTTGGACTAGTCTTCAAGTCTTGTTTTCTGGTAACGGGTTAAAGCATATTACTACTTTCATATATATTGACCTCTGTTCTGCTGAATTTAACCCATTCCAACACAGTGGAATTTTAGACCAGTCCAAATTGAAAGGAGCTGCAGACAACAATTTCAAGTTGATGGAATTTTAAATTTTTTCATCTTTTTGGATAGAAAACATTGTGGATAATGAAGAAATTGCTTGATCCAAAATGTTGAAAATGTTGTGAGAAAAAAGAGAAGTTGCTTGGCAAACTCTCCTTTTCTCACAATATTTTTAACCCATATTAACAATTAATTTACAATTTAAACACACTTTGCATCGTCATCTGCACCTTCTTTCAATTTGGACTAGTCTTCAAGTCTTGTTTTCTGGTAACGGGTTAAAGCATATTACTACTTTCATATATATTGACCTCTGTTCTGCTGAATTTAACCCATTCCAACACAGTGGAATTTTAGACCAGTCCAAATTGAAAGGAGCTGCAGACGACAATTTCAAGTTGATGGAATTTTAAATTTTTTCATCTTTTTGGATAGAAAACATTGTGGATAATGAAGAAATTGCTTGATCCAAGCAATTTCTTCATTTTCCACAATGTTTTCCAAAGCTTTTTCGTTGAGGGGCGTAAAAAGAAGGGATTGAGTGGGAATGGGTTAAATGACAAGAAGATACTGTTCTAGTGACTCCTTATTTAGAAGGCTGATGCTAATCTATGCTGCCTGTCAGTGAAGAATATTTCAGGATCACAAGGACAAGGGTTTAACTAATCTGTTCCAAAATAACACAAAATTTTATAGCTGTGAAGAACCATATTAGAGAATAAGGTGGAAAAGGAAAATTGTAACAAGTAGTTTGTAACTTTCACACAATGATTTTTCCTTATCAGTTGCTTGTTGTATGACTAGTTATTAGACTGTTTTACATTTTCATCTATAAAACAAGAGGCCCATGAGGGCATGAGACACTCTACTGGGTATCAACTTTTTGTTAATGTAATCCGATATTTAGGGAAATTAATTGCTTAAAGAAGAATGCATAGAAAAAATAACAAATTGGACCTTATCCCCCTTTGTTATTTTGAGCAACAATCCTTAAGGCCCCTTTTCCAGTATTTCACGACGGATCCACTTCATTTCCCAAAAGAAGTTTCTTTATGACCCTATAATCATCCTGTGAATTTTTCAACAGAATTTGATAATAATTGTTGACTGTCAGGTCAGTGTTGTTTTGAGTGGAAATCCATCAGGCCCCTTTTCCTGTGTTTTCTTATGGATCCATTTCATTTCCAAAAGGAACTTTCCTTAGGACCATACAAAAGTCCTGTGAAATTTTAAAGACAATCTGATAATAAACCTCATCACATATACAAGACTGTTTTGAATGATAATCTGTAAGGCCCCCTTTCCTGTGTTTCAAATGCCACAATTATTCCTTGCATCTTTGATGAGAATCTGATAATAATGGTGGACTGTATTGTGTTAAGGAAGACATTTCAATCAAGTTCTCATAAAGCCCCTTTACCCGTGATATTGTTGGCTTAATCATTCTGTGAATGTTTTAAGTGAATCTGATGAAATATGGGGACATCATTGTGTTAACTAATTTTTTATCAAATTTTCATTAGGCCCCTTTTCCCATGACACTTTATGGATCAAATCCAGTTTCCAAAGGAACAATCCATATTATGGTATAATCATTCTGTGGAAGTTTGAAGAGAATTTCCTTATGTTAACTATAATAATTAAAACAAGAGGGCCAGTGGCCTTGGTGCTCACCTGAGATAAGGCTCTTTTTCTTAACCCATTCCCACTCAAGCCCTCCTTTTTACGCCCCTGAAGAAAAAAGCTTTGGAAAACATTGTGGAAAATGAAGAAATTGCTTGTATCAAGCAATTTCTTCATTATCCACAATGTTTTCTATCCAAAAAGACAAAGAAAGTTTAAATTCCACCAACTTGAAAATATCGCCTGCAGCTTCTTTCAATTTAAACCAGTCTAAAATTTTGTTGAGTTGGAATGGGTTGAAGGCCTAATAATATCTAGGTCAGGAGAATACCTCCTTTCAAATCTATTTAAAAATCAACTTATGTTGCCAATGTTTTCAAGATATTTCACCTCTTTTAGTAATTATTAAAAGGGGGCAACCCAAGGTTAATTTCTGACAATTTGGGTAAAATTGGGCAAAGAGTTTTGAAAGAGTAGCGTTCTTTATTTCTATGCAAACCCAATCACCCTGCAGCTTTGAAATTTTAGCACTTTTGAAAGAGGTGAATCTACTGATGCTTCATGCAAAAATTCACAATTCATCAGCTTCTGGGTCAGGAGGAGATGATTATTTTTTTTCTTAATTTTCTTAATTTTACTCTTGTAGTCATAGCAACCAGTGTTTTCGACTGATTTAAATTCTTTGGTTGAACTTGGCCCAGTGGTTTGGAAATATCAAGTTCTTGGTCAGGAGGAGATAATTTTTAGAGATTTTTTATCATTTCTGTTTTGTTGCAATGGCAACCAGAGTTTTTAACTGATTTCAATTCTTATTTAAAAATTGTTCTTTATTTGTATATAAACCCCACCTCCCCTGGGGCTATGCCCCTGGAGACTTCAGGATCATGATTTTTGCTATTTGGAAGAGGTCAATATACTGATGCTTCATGCCAAATATCAAGGCCCTAAGCCTTCTGGGTCAGGAGGTGAAATTTTTAAAAGATTATTCAAAATTTCACTTATGTTGCCATAGCAATCAGAGTTATTAATGGATTTCAATTCTATTAGCAATTCTTTAAAGGGGACCACCTAAGGAACATTTTTGCCAAATTTTGTTCAACTGGCCCAGTAGTTTGGGCAGAGTTGTTGTTCAAAGAAATTGTTGACGGACGATGCACAACGGGTGACGGACGGAAGGTAATCACAATAGGTCACTTGAGCACTTCTTGCTCAGATGAGCTAAAAACTGTGGATAACGAAAAAACGTTAAGGGACAGACAGCTGGAAGAGAAAAAGCCATTGCTTTAGCTCTTCTGGCCTTAGGCCAGTATAGCTAGAAACTGCATTCCATATCAGCTTTACAACAACATTTACCCTGAGATCAGCTCATCAACAATCAAAGGCCTGAACAGCCTCAAATGCCGTCAGGACTGTATATTAACAATTTGTATGATAGTTGAAGTCATTCTCTGATTTGTCTGTTAAGTTTTCCTTATTATGAAGTCACATTTGAAGACTTCTATCTCCCCCCCCTCTCCGACAGAATCCAAACCATGTTTTCTCGCACATAACTGACTTGATCAACAGCTTAATTGTCGAATTCGGACAAAATCTCAAAGAATAGTTTAAGGAGCACCACCCTCCAATATTTGAAAAGACAACAACTGTAGTAACGAGATTTAAGCGGAAACCGACGAAATTGAGTTAATAAATTCTACCCTTACCTTCCCGGTCTATCAGAATTGAATAATCCATAAATTTCTACAGGTTAACAAATTGTGGTTCTCTTTTGGTCCCCGCCAATATTCAAAAGCTTGAATTTTCACCCGAGTCATGCTTTATTATTATTGATAGTTGTTGGAATTAATCTTATTGAATTTTGCTTTACATCAACGTAAATATTTTCATCCTTAGGCAAAAGGGATAAAATCTTAGTATTCTGCATAGCAACGTCTCCATGGAGACCTATGAGCTGTTGAACACCTGGGGTAACTGACGCGTTGAGAACATGTCACTTGGAAAGACCTTCAAACCTCTTTTGCGGTAATGGACCTGTAGAGGTTGTGACCTTAATCACTGCGCACATTCAGTGATTCGGCTTTTCGTGGTCATTCTTTATGAATGAGTTTACTTTTTTCAGATAGTATACTATAAGAAATTATGAATCAATTCACAAGCAAGGAAAAAATTTTCAGGTCATGGTCAGGTTCCTAGAAGCAAAGAGTGAATTCAGGCCATTCCTAGATAAGAGTCAGTATCCTGACTGCAATAAAAATGCTTCACATAAATGCCGAGAATGTCACGAGTTCAAAGTTCACTTTTGGAATTATTTGAATTATTTGATTGGTTGATTCTTTGACCAATATTTTATCATTTTAGAAACCCGTACCTGTGCCCCTGCATATGAAGTACTTTGATTGATCACAACTTTGTGGATTTTACCAAATTTTCCAAAATATTCTTGTTTCTTTAGCACTTCTGGATCAGCCAGTCTTTGAGACAGGCCTACCACAAAAACCAGATTTCTTTGAACAACCCTGAAAATACAAAAACACATCAGAACAGGTAGGTAAGGTGATTCTAACCCTTCTCACCTCATGTAGACAGATTGTGTTGTAAAAAAATTAGGGTAACAGAGAAGTGGACAGGCATGTGGACAACTTGGTATCTACAATTCTTTATTTAGTTGAAATCAAACAGATTCTTTGATTTACTTTCACAGAGACTGGTGATGTCATCTGGCTACCATGAAATTCACATGTGAAATGAAGTCCTTCAAGAGATTTTCTTTAAAAAAAAAAAAAATAGATTTTTTTTGCAATAAAGATGTCAAACAGCTGTTTGTTTGTGTAAGATCGATATAATTTCCAGTTTGTCTACACCTCCTACCAAAAAGGAATATTCCAGGTTCAGCATTACAGGGGATAACTGCCAAAGATCTGTTTACAAATTCAATTACTTACCTAACATTTGCCAAATGCTTTCTGTTCTCTGCAGCTTTCTGTTTTCTTTGCAGATCTTTCTGGCGTCTTTCTTTTTTAATCCTCTGTAATCTATAAAAGGCAATAAAATATGCATTTGAATGTCACTTTTACTCACCAAACTACAGATAAACAAGAATTTTGTAAAGAATTTTGTAAATGCTACTTCAAATTTTATGTCTAACAAGAAAATTACAATGATATGGGAAAGAATCCTTGATTTAAAATAGGGAAGAGCTTACAATCTGAAGTCTATTATTACTAGCATGAGCAAAATAATACCTATATAAAACAAATAGTATCCATCCATAGGCTGACCAACCTTATTGTATTTCAGATGAAGTGTTAAACTTAGGCTCTGTTTGACAGAGCTATCAATTGAGCAAATTAGTTTTGTCCTGTATCCTTGCCCTTCCCCCCCCCCCCAAAAAAAAAAAATTAACCATCATCTAGGTGTGTGTGTTGCTTTCATGTGCAAAAGCTAAGCAAACAATGATTATTAAACAAACAAATATACATATCTCTATGTAGAGAATCCATGAATTCCCATCATGCATAAATGATCACAATTAATCCATGGTAATAGTTGTTGTGAACCTAATGTTGTTTTAATTCCTGGCTGGAAAAATTATGTCACCTAAGCCACAGGTGAGGGTTGACATTGTTTTCTCTAGCCAGGAATAAATCATCATTAACCCTGGCAAGAAACCGTATAACAAATTTATTATACCACAAAGTTTGAAACTAAATTTTCATCGCGTTACCCATATCAGGCTTCCATAGATATCAAAATTAACCGAAATACCCATTCACCCTATGGCGCCTCTTATCAAAGTTTGTGACTTCATGTTTTCCACAAAATAGGAATGGAGCAAGCGTAGAGTAACATGAAAGGTGATCATTTTGTTTGTGTTGGAAAAATTGAGTGTAATTCAGGAATGAATTAAATTGTGTTGCCTTAAGCATATGTGTATTAATAGGATTAATGGAGCTGTGGAGTCACATTTGAGATTATCTGTAATCTGTAAATTATGTTTGTAAACAAAAATGATACTTGTGATGTTGGTTTTTGATTGATTAAATGGGGTTTAACGCCACTTTTTACAGTATTTCAGTCGTATCGCAGCGGCTGGAGCTACTTCCAATGGACTCCTGGCATATCTCGCACCAGTACTACCATCACATCCTTTCCTAGCCTCCCACTGCTATCCCATATAGGTTTACGATTATCCACCCATTGGTGAGAGACAAATGTTGGAAAGGATATGTGCTGCCACCAGGAATCGAACCAATGACATCCCATGATTGAAGATTGGGAGTCTGATGTGCTATCGACTGAGCTACGATGGCTGCACTTGGACATTCTATATTATCACACATATACCACAACCATGTAATCAAGAGGGCCGTTGGCCTTTGGTCCTCTTCAGAGATTAAGGCCAAACCTTTGTAGCTAGGTTCATACATTTATACCTACACGTTACACACAGGAATGTAGAATACCTGTTTGACAACATTCACTTAAGTATTATAACATTCATGGTAGTCATTGAAATAAAGCTATTGTGTAAATGATGTCATATTTTCTTGCATCTCTCACATTGTATTATTTTTTGTGATTTTAACCCTTGTCATGCTAAACCAAGATTATTCCCGTTTTGGCAGGAGGTATAGACAAAGATTTGCCTGCACATAAGTGCAGTCTGATCTTGGTCTACACCTCCTGCTTGTCCCCTTTTATCAAGAGTTGTTTAAAAAACAATTTTCAAAGAAATATTGACCCTCGTTATGACCTTCCACTGCTGTCAATCCTTTGATTTTGTATATGATTTTTAATTCAGCATGACAAGAGTTAATAGAATGGTAAAAAGCAAGGTATTCAATTATTGATACAAAGCCTCTTTAATCCTTGTCATGCTTAACCTGCCATATTCCTGCTTTAGCATAAGGGTATGGACTTGGATCAATCTGCACATATGTGCAAACTTATCCTAGTCTTCACCTTCTGTTTTTCCCATTTCTTCACCTTCTGTTTTTCCCATTTAACTTTAAAAGGATATTGCCTTAAAATCATGTCTTCAAGTACTTTCAGCTTTTTTTTTTTAAATCTTAATTCAATTCTGAAGAAGGATTTAATCTAGCATGACAAGGGTTAACTATGTCAATTTATCAGGGTTACTTACTCATCATCTGTAAGAGGGTTAAATTTGGCAGGGTCCTCTGGGTATGCCTGTAACAATAATATCAGTGTTAATGTTTGTTTCTTTCACGTTTTAACAATCTTTTAGTAACATTATTCAAGGTAAATTAAATTTTTAATGTTCTTCTGAGGTATCACTAGTCATAAGATATGGCACTGCATGTTTTGCTCAAGGACCCAGGTGACCAGTGGTGTATCTGAATTGGAACCCATGACCTTCATAAAAATGGTTCAACTCTGGTTTCTGTGGCATTTGAAAATGAGAAATTTTAGTAAAACATTGAAATTTCTTTTTTCAGAAACTACATGGCTAAAGGTACTTATATTTCTATGTAGCTTAATCACATGATTCTCCGCAAAAGTTTTAAAAATTCAATCCCTGTGGTAAAAAATGGTTCTGCTCCTGAGGTCCGAAGTTTGGAAGTCAACATACTATATTAACTGTCTTTTTAAATATTACATGTTTTCTGATGCTCTGTCACATAAATGTGACCCATCACAAGATAAGATTATAACTAGTGACCTACTTTTTGACCCACTTGACCAACTTATTCAACTTGGCCTAGAAACCATTAAAATAAATATTATGGATAATTTGGACAATAATTGTGATAAATTGTGGCATCAAGGGCATAAACAAGCTTTTCTAGGACTTGACCTAGTGACCTACTTTTGACTCCACATGACCCTTTGATTTTTGGGTTTTTTTTTACCTTGGCCTAGATATCAAGATAAACATTCTGAACCACAATTGAACAAAGTTGAGACGTCCATAACAAAATGAAGTGACCTATAATTTCTTTATCAAGCATGACCCACTTTCTAACATGACCCAGATATAATTAAGTTTAACATTTGGAAGGAATTTAAACAATGATTGAGCAAAAATTGCAATCCCTTAGGCAAAAACAACATTTGACCTAGTGACCTATCTTTGACCCAGTTCTGACCCCTATTCAAATTCTTTGAATTATGTAGAAAAGGATGACATAAGGATCATTTATATAAAATTTGATCAAATAAGAACTGCCTGATATGTTAGGAGGAGAAGATTTTTTAGCAACTGTTTACAGACAGACTAACAAACAGACGACAAACACTGACTGATCACAATAGCTCACCTTGAGCACTTTGTTCTGAGAGCTAAAAATAATTAGGGATAAATTTTAATAACCTAAGATAAAAATAAACAGATACCAGAAATTAATCAACATGATCAAATCTAAAACTAAGGATATTAAAGGCTATAAAAATTTTGAGGGAAAAGGAGGACTTCATGCATTGTTTCCAACCTATTTCTCATTTTCTATAATGATATTTTCAATAATGGTTTGGTTTAAACCTATTTATATACATCAATTAGGAAAGAAATTCTTTCAATTTAGATTAATCCTTCTCCATTCTGCTTCCTGGATAAAAAACAACAGTACTTGTGCCGATTATGTTGGCCAATGACAAAATCAAGTTCGATAGTAGATCCCAGGATCAAACTGAGGACGTCTCGAGTGAGAAGCTGATGCTTTACCTCTCCACCATGGACACCAATTTTCAATAATCAAACTGAGGCCAGAAACAACTTGCAATGTTAAAGAGTGTAAGGAGGGTTTACCTTTCTACAAGCTGGACATAGACCATTTTCATCTGTTCTAATTCTGTGCCAACAAAACCGGCAGATCTGAAATAATTATCACAGAGTATGAACAATCTTGCTTGAGCTACCACCTCTATTAACCCATTCCCACACAACAAGATTTTAGACTGGCCCAAATTCAAAGGAGTTGCAGACAACAATTTTAAGTTAATGAATTTTTTTGATATTTTTTTTCAACTTTCTGGGTAGAAAATATTGTGGATAATGAACAAGCTATTTCCTCATTTTCCACAATGTTTTCCCAATTGTTTTTCTTGAGAAAGTGTAACTATGTGGGAATGGTTTAATCAATTATCACATGACCAAAATTAAGACTAACCCAAACTGAAAGAAATTGCAGACAATAATCGTAAATATTCTTTTATTAATAGAATTCTAAAAATTCTTCTCAGATTAGAAAACATTGTGGGGAATAAAAGAAATTGTTTTTCTCAAAAATGGATTCAGCCATTTGCGACTGAAATCCATTTTTATGAACAACTCATATGTCAAGAGAACATAGCAAGATACATTTCCAATGCAAAATTTGATTTAAGATTTTTCATAAGTCATTCATTATTCCTTCAATTTTCAAGAAATTGAACAAACCAGGATCCTTCATATCCTTGTAGAGTCTTATTAAATTCATCATCAGAATTGAGCACCAATCTAACGTTGCAAAAGTATATAGGAGGGCATTTTTAAAAAAAAAAAAGAAACCAAAGATTTTCAGACTGTGGCATCAACAAATAAAGTTGATTATTTTAACAAAAACATTACAAAGACATTGTCAATGTTCATTTGGAAGCCCTGCGTTGTAACACTGTCTATTTTAAGAGAATGGCTTTCAAGGCAGAAAGTTATTTGTCTCTACTAAAATTTGAAACCATGCTTTATGGGCATGATACCTTTGCGGCCAGGACTAAAATGAATGCCAATGAGAATAATATGCAGTGTATGGCCTCTTTTTCTGTGGCCACCACATTTTTTGTTGACTCCTAGGGGACAGCATTTTTCTGATTTAAAATATTGCCTGTCCTACCACTGGATATTATCAATTTTGGAGATGATAGGGCTAGTGCCAGTGTTTGAAATTGAGGAGTTTTGTTTGAAAGAGTTTAACACTGCTTTTAACAATTTTTCAGTCATATCACAGTGGCTGGAGTACTTTACAATGGATTCCTGGTATATCTCACACCAATACCACCAAAACATCCCATCCTAGCGACCAGCTGCTATCCCACTTAGGTTTATAATTATAAATTGAGGAGTCATTGACCCCTTGACCATGACATTTTAGGAGTCAAAACCAATTTTGAAGGAGTTAAAACAACAAATATCATAAGTGAAATTTTATGGTTTAACCCATTAGCAGAATAACAAATTTCAGACTGGTCAAAATTGAAAGGAGCTACAGACGACAAAAGTTTAAGAAATTTTAGATTTTTCAACTATCTTAATAGAAAATATTGTGTAAAATGAAGAAATTGCTTGCTTCAAGCAACTCTTCATTTTACACAATGTTCTCCAAATTATTTTTCCTGAGAGGAGTCAAAATGCGTCACTGTGTGGGAATGGGTAAAGTGCCAACAGATCTTTTCTTAAGATGTAAGCAATTAGTTTGTTTAATTCAATAGTAACAGGGTCAAAACATAGCTTTTTCATGCCTAAATTTTCTATGATGTATTCAATTTAGGCATGAAAAAGCTATGTTTTGACCCTTAGAAATTTTCTCAAGGGAGTCAAAACAGGAGAATTTTCTATGGGTCAACATAGGATATATTAGAATTTTAGAGGGTCAAAACCCTGGTTTATAGGTCAAGCACGAGCCCTGACATGACATGTTTATAACTTTTTGTCCTGAATTTTTTGTAACTCTTCCAGTTGTGATGTGGTGAGTTGGAAAAGCCTTATATTGGTGAAAAGTCAGGGAAGAAAATTTTATCATAGGGTGAATCTGGGATATGATACAGGGTTTCAGTTAATCTTGACTTAAATCATTTATTTCAAAGGATGAACAACTGTCAAAATCTCTGGACATAAATACCAAACAATTCAACAAAGAGCAATGAAGCTTTTAATCCATTAGCAGATGACAAAATTTTAGACTGTCCAAATTGAAATAAGTTGCAGAAGACAATGTCAAGTTGGGAAATTTGGCATAAAAAATCTTTATACTGCTTTCAATAGTTGTTTACTTTTGTGATCATTGTACATGTACTTATGTCTGTATTTTCACAGTAAATTGAGCTTTCCATTTGAAGATACATTTCACTGTTATATCAATTTCCTTCAAATAATATTTCTTTGTTCCAGTTTCAGAATTCAGCTTAACCCATTACGAAACAGCAAATTTTTACACTGGCCCAAATTGAAAGAAATTGCAGACGACAATTTGAAGTTTATGAAATTTTATTTTTTTTTCAATTTTCTGGCAATTTCTTCATTTTACACAATGTTTTCCAAAGCTTTTTTCTTGGGGCATCTAAAAGCGTCACTGAGAGGGTATGGGTTAAAACACGCAAGCTATGTATAAGAATACCCATTATTTTATCAAGATGTTAAATACTAGCACTTCTAAGCTTGACCTTTGAACTTCACCTCCTCAGATTACTCTGACCTTTTCATAATCAGAGGCATATCTATAAAGATATGTTCAAACCAAATATGATCAAAGTATCTTTAAAAGTGAAGTTAAAGGAAAGTCATAAATGCAGGTTAAATTTTAAGTCAAGTTTTACTGATGAGCCTATGTGGTTGAATATTTAATCCTGACCTTGATCATATAACCCTAATTGTATGTGTATCAATGAAAGGTACTTTGACACCAAATATCTACATTTTACCTTAACCCATTATCAGACAATGAAATTTAAGACAAATCAAAATTTTAAGAAGTTGCTTACAACAATTAGAATTACAAAAAAAAAGTGTCAAATATGGTAGAAAACATTGTGAGAAGGCAGACAAATTGCTTGTTACAAGAAATTTCTCCTTTTCTCATAAAGTTTTCAATGATCAGATTACTAGAGGGCATCAAAAAACACTGTTGTGTGGTAATAGGTTAATGGTTTTAAAGTTGCCTGAGAAATAAGATACACGCAGGTAAAGTCTTTCCAATTCCCACACAAGAAAATTTTAGACTGGTCCAAATTGAAAGAAGATGCAGACAACAATTTTAGGTTGTTGAAATTCTAAAATTCTTTTTCCTATAGGGTAGAAAATATTGTGGACATAGAAGGAATTGCTTGAAACAAGCAATTTCTTCTATGTCCACAATGTTTTCCAAGGCTTTTTTCTTGAGGGGCGTAAAAAGGAGGGCTTGTGTGGGAATGGGTTAAACAGACAAAAACACAGACAATCTTATCAATGCAGGGACATTAACCATTTAACAAACAATAAATTCTAGGCTGTTCCAAATTTAAAGAAGTTGCAGACAATTTTCAGAAGAAAATGGAATCTAAAATTGTCATTGTGTGTGAAAGGGGTAAAAAGAAGCTTCAAATCTGCGTTTTTAAGTCAGCCAATTCGTTAGCATGATTATCAAGTTAAAACTGTAAACTTATCCATATTTACCTGATAACCACAGGTGCATGGGTAGAAATTAATGTCATCAATTTCTAGTGGTTCCATGCATAATGGGCACTGGAATTAAACAAAAAGTTACAATTTGTATCAAAGCACAAACGAAATACATCCATGAACTGAAATAATCCTATCCAATTTGTTAATTTGTCACTCAAATTTAATTAACTTTAAACAATTTCCCTCTGCAATTGCACATGTACCTTCTTTGTTGCCTTGTACAGATAATAAAGTAGCTAACATTGCTAATACCCTCCCCCCCTCAATTTTTTTTTTAATTGAATCATGTATAGGTTGGTTATCATTTTTAAGACTGTTTCCATTAGTGCAACCAAATAAGTTTTGGTAGAAAAAAATCTACATTGTTCCACAAATAAAAAAAATTATACATTTTTGGGGTTTACACAAACTTATTTTTCCTCTGGCCTGCAGGACCACTTGGTTTCAATATTTTAACCAGCCCTCCTTGATAATTAAAGGTCCTTCAAATTAAGTGAAATAACAGTTCAATTCTTGTTAAATACTATATGTTACTGAGTTAAGCAAAATACATATTGCACTTAAAGCAATCAAAGTATTTGTTTGAGAACAGTGTGAGAAAGGGAGAAATTGCTTGTTAAAAGTTATCTCTACTTATCATACTCTGTTTTCCATGAAATACCCTTCGTTCTTCAAAGAAGTAAATCATTTCAAAAGCAAAACATATTAATTACATATGCAGTGAATTATCCTATGAGAAAATACAGGCCCATAGGACCTTTAATATAGGAGCTTCTGCCAGTCCTGCCTAAAACCAATGTCTCGGGTCTGAGAACCTGTGATAGTGTTGACACCTATAGCATGGAAAAATTAACTATACCTCATTTTGTTCTTCTGTAGTATGTCTTGCCATAGCTCTTTTGCTTTTCTAAACCTGAAAAAAAGTGCTTATGAAAAACTGATGCCCATGTAACTACCCCCCCCCCTTTTTTGGGTAGTAAATTTGACCTTGAAAGGTGACCTTGACTTTTTCAGCTGACTTTGCCACATTACCAAAAACCAAAAATTTAGACTTGTCCTAATCCAAACAATTTCATGTCCATAGGATTCTAAATATCTCTGCTTTATCTTCCACATAGTTTTCAAGAACTATTTTCTTTTGGGTAAATAAAAGTCAGATGTATGAAAATTGGTTACTTTTATAGGGATAAAGGTTAAAACTTTCACCTTGCCTATATAATTCTAATAAGATGTGCATTGCTGGGAGCCAAGTCCATACAAAATGTGAGCACTGTAACATAAATAGAGTTGAAGTAACATATAAATGTTCAATTTAGATTAAATTTTCATATCAAGTTTTACTCTGTGTCACGGAACATTGATTGTGTTGATCACTGATCTATAGACTGGTTTCAGTGAAAAAAGATTTTCAAAGTTTTCACTTTCCACAATATATTGATGGGTCAGCACAAAACAGTTATAACTGCCTAAAAAAATATTTGCACTTACAACTGTTTTGAGGTGACCAATCAATATACAGTAAAACCCCTGTAATACGACCACTTCGTGACTTGCGGTCATTAATACATGCTATAATTTCTAAAAGTGATCAGCCACTATAATCTATTTAATAGAAATAACGCCTATTATAATAAGGGTTCGATATAACATAATCAAAAAATCCGATATTGTATTGACAATGCATTGGTACCCAATTAGTGTGGCCTTTATCAAGTGTGAAATTCGAGTGGTCGGCCTCAATGTGTGAAGCTATTGGTCGTATTAGTGGGGTTAAAAATAGCATATCAGTTATTGTTGGTACTGAATTTAGTGGTCGTAATTCGGAATAGCGGAGTGCCCGTTTTAGAGGGGTTCGCAACCATTGAAATAAAGAACAAATAATTCCGTTCTGTAAAAATTCGGTCGTAATAGCGGGGTGCCCGTATTTCCCGGGTGGTCTTAAGGAGGGGTTTAACTGTACATTAGCCCTGTCTAACAAAACCATGTTTTTCATCCAATTATTTTAAGGAATCTGATAAAGTGTCAAACTTGTCACAGCATGTGTCTTAAAACCCCCACAAGTGCTTTCAGTGTAATGAGAGCTTTAACAATACAAGAACATAGCTACTGACTTTGCTTTTCTAGAAAGGAGGAGTTCAGGACACAAAATTGGTAGTATGATTAGCTGTAAATGTCTACAAAGCATAAATAATGTCTAAGTTCAATGGGAGATAATTCTTGAACCAGGGGGAATTAAAACTTCAAAATTGCGTCTTTCAAAACTTCAAAATGTGGTTAATATTTGTATAAAGTAGCAATGGTATTGAAGCAAAACTGAAGGAGGAGTTTGCGATACAAAATTGGAAGTATAATTAGCTGTATATGTCTTCAAAAGCATATATAATGTCTAAGTTCAAGGGTAGAGGATTCTTGAACCATTAAGACTTCAAATTGGGTCTTGCAAAACTTAAGTATGTGGTTAATCTTTTTATAAAGTTTGAATGGTATTGAAGCAAAACTGAAGGAAGAGTTTGCGATACAAAATTGGAAGTATAATTAGCTGTATATGTCTACAAAAGCATAAATAATGTCCAAGTTCAAGGGTAGAGGATTCTTGAACCATTAAGACTTCAAATTGGGTCTTGCAAAACTTAAGTATGTGGTTAATCTTTTTATAAAGTTTGAATGGTATTGAAGCAAAACTGAAGGAGGAGTTTGCGACACAAAATTGGTAGTATAATTAGCTGTATATGTCTACAAAAGCATAATGTCTAAGTTGAAGGGGAGATGATTCTTTAACCAGGGGGAATTAAAACTTCTAAATTGCGTCTAGCAAAACTTCAACATGTGATTACTCTTTTTATACAGTTTCAACGGTATTAAAGCAAAACTGAAAGTGGAGTTCTGAACACAAAAATGGTAGTAAAACAAGAGCCATGTCGGACATGGCCATCCCCTGCTGTAAAAACTTGATAGTAACTTGAAGCCAGTTAGATTTAGACTTCTTGTGCACTGCATTTCTTCTCAATGAGTTCGATAATAGCTATTATAATTTCAGAGATATGCCCCAGACAAAATCTTAGTCTTTAAAACAACAAAGAGCAATAACTCCAAAATTATGCAAGCAAGAGTCGTGGTTCTTGTGCACTGCACTTCTCCTCAATGAGATCTATCGACCTATGAAGTTTCAAGTTGATAGCATTTATACTTTCAGAGATATGCTCCGGACAAGTTTAGTGACGGAAGGAGGGAATGACGGAAGGACGGACAGAGACCACTACTATATCCCCTTCGCCAAAACGGCAGTGGATAATAAGCTGTATATGTCTCTCACCGATTGGTGGATAATCGTAAACCTAAATGGGATAGCAGCTGGAGGCTAGGAAAGGATGTAGTGGTAGTACTGGTTTGAGAAATACAAGGAATCCATTGTTAGGTGCTCCATCTGCCACAACATAACTGAAATACTGTTAACAGTGGCGTTAAACCCCATTCAAAATATGCAGAAAATATACACAAAACGTGTGAAATTTGTTGCTATATATCCATACTATTCTTAAATTTATGGTCGGTTTATTATACAGTGCTCAGGTGCCAGGTCATATCATGCGAAAACTGTAAACAGTCAAAAATCAAAGAACATATTTGTTTCTTTATATATTGTTGCAAACTTTTATCTCCAAATTTACACAAATGCAGATTTTAGGGTACATAATTGTTTATTTATATATTGTTGCAAACTTTTATCTCCAAATTTACACTAATGCAGTTTTTAGGGTTATTTCATCAGTATTGTAGTGATATGATTTTTTCAGCAAGTGATTTTTCACTCGTCTGGGCAGACAACCGCCTCTGAATTTTCAATCATCCTCCGAATTTCCTGCTCGTACATACAAGCGGACAAGTGGATTCTTTGGACCCTGGATTGGGCTGGTATCCTGTCAATTTCCAATTACAAACCCTTTCAACAGAATGGCAGGTTTACGAGGATTTCTTTTCCTAGTCGATTGATTCAAGCTCTGTTAAGCCAGGAACAAAATGGTCCAACATAATTTGTTCAAAATAGAATTAATCGAACTTTATTACTGACTTTGATATGAATAAATTCACCATGAGCACGATGCGTGAAGGTGAGCTAAAAAGTGATGTCAATCACAATTACAACAGGCTCATGCTAGCATTTGAAATTGAGGAGTCATTGCCTCCATCAGCATAGAATTCTAGGTTCTAGGGGTCAAAGCCAATTTTGAAGGGGACCAAACAACAAAATGAGTGATTATTGAGTTTGAATTAGAAGGTTTAACTTCTAACAAAGTTTTCTTGAAATGATTTTAAGTAAGCAATTAATTACTTTAATTTCCAATACCATTCAATAATTGAGGAATGAAAAAACCCTGTTTTGAGTCCTAAAAATTCCTCTCCGGGGGTTAATTAATAATAAGGGTTAAATATTTTATAGTATGACAACTTCATATGACCCTTGTTAGATAATAAACAGTCATTTCATACCATAACAATTTTCTAGCATAATTTCTATGGTTATTTCGTACTATACGAAGGTTATTTGGGACCATGCATTGGTCATTTCATACCAAAGAATAAATCGCTTCAAACCATTTTGTATCACATATAAGTGTTTTGTCATTGCTTGTGACATGTTAGCTCAGTTAACATGTAATTGCTGGAGGATGAGGGATAATTGTTGATAGCTGAATTATGATTAGATTGGTGTTTGCCTTTAATGGGCCCCTACCGATATACGGAGTTGTCCTGAAAATTGCCCTTTAATTAACTCCCTTGATTGACTGGGTAGTTCCGGTGTAAATTTACTATATAGAGAATATAAGGGCTGAGATTAAATGCTCCTATTTTGCGAAGATTCAGATATTTTTTCAGAATTTGATACAGAGAATTGTTGAGTACTCTTAAAATACTCTTAGAATATGTAATTGTTATAGTAGTTTATATTAACGTTGACACGTTTTAGTCGTTTTTCTCTCCGGACCTAGGTACCAATTTTCCTCTCGTCCAGTTTTCATATTTTACTTCTCATTTTCCAAACAAAATTAGCAAAGGTGTTCTTTGTAGGAAATCATTGCGTTTACTTCTTTAACTTGAAAAGACTTATTAAAACAAGGAAACCACACAAACAACAACCAAGAATAACAATGTTGAGACAAAGAGTACTTTTTATGCCGATTTTCTCCACATCTGAAAGATCCATTATTTTCAGTAAACATTGCTATTAAATTTTTGTTCGTATACTCTTTCGTTCTGAGATTTTTTTTTTCTGTAAAGGGTTGAATGGTAAAAATCTCATAAACTGCTGTTTTAATCCAAGTAACTTACACGCTTCTGATCGGTATCTGTGATTGCGTAATAGACCACATGTGGTATTTTGGATATACACGGGAACTATCTCATAATGATTTGCTATTTGCTTTTGATTTTCACCCGATATCCCTTTAATACAAGTAACAAAGGAAGTCGTTTGCTATTCCTTCTAATTCTAAGGAAATTACGAGTTTGTACATTTCAAATAGGATTATAAATGCAAGTGGTAAAGGAAATCTATTTTAAAACGTTTCTCATTCAAAAATAGGAAAAATATTTTAGTAAGAAAAATCTGGAAAAAAATGTTTAAGATCACTTATTTACAACAAAAAGATTTGAATTTTTGTATATATACATTGTATCATATATATCATTGCATGACATATCTCAATATACTAATAAGAATTTGGTATCAACTAAATGGATTAACACCTTCAAAAAGATTGTCTTAGTTTGATCTTTGTAACACTTCTTAATGTCATCTCTTTATACTATTTTATTACTCACTTTTTCTCAAATACTTAAATACATGATTTGAAACTTGAAGAAGCATTTTGTCTACGGGCGACATAAACTTCTAAGATATACCTTAAAAAGCTGTAGTTACGGGTTTCGGTCGCAAACGGCGGTGCGGTTAGTCACATTCTGCATAGTGGCACCCTTCCAAATTATTACGTTCTAATGTTATTTTACAGTAAAAACTGCACTACCATTCAAAATTAGATCGACATGTACTTACCCGGTCCATGTCAGTGCCAAAATCGTACAAACGGTTTATACTTTTACGGGATAAGCATGTATACAAACAAAATCATAATTTACTCTATGGACTTATGACATTTCTTTATGTTTTGGAATAAAGGTATTTGCAAGGGGTATATACGCTTATCTCACTAAAGAGGTGACAATAGCCGGTCACACCTATCATGGTAACTTATGATGATTTAACTTTCAAATAAGATCCCCACTTAACTTAAACAATGACTAGAATGGGGTAGAAAAGTTTCAATAATTTTCAAAAGATGAAACCATCGAATTTCAAAGGTATTCTTACTTGACATTGGTAAGAAATGAATGATATATCTTTGGAGGACCTACAGAGGCAACAATCATTTCCACAAGCCTTCAGACACTTTACAAAGCTTGTTGAGGATCATTCAGTGAAATTCTGGTTAAATTCATTTCATATTCATCAATGAAAAGGGTATTTGGTAAATTCCCATGGTCATGAAATGAAGACGTATGGAGGGTTTCTTTGTAACAGTTCCCGTTTGTAAAATGACATATATTTTATAAATTCAAAACCCCGCTTGACATGTGAAACAATTTTTTAAAAAAGGAAATAACGGAATGTATTTCCGTGAATATCATTGTATTCATTTCGATCAAAAAAGCCCTTTTTATGGTAATTCATACATATATCTGGAATTAGGGTATATCCGAAAAATACACTTTCATACCGGCTCATCTACGATTATAAGCACATAAAATGTCAATTTGCTGTAAAAATTAAGCTCAGCTGTTAAAAAATAGTCTCTAGAACATCTAGGTTTTCAACATTGATGACACGTAGTATGAGCTGTTAATGTTTTCGATACCGATATCATCGATTTTTTCACCGGAACTACCCAAAGATTTAAGGGAGGTCACTCTAATATTAAAACTAAGCGGAGTAACTCTGGATATCGGTAGGGGCCCTTTGGGTTGTCCCACTTTTTCACAACCTCTCAAAAAAATACTTGGGAAAACATTGTGGTAAATGAAGAAAAGCATTTTCTTCATTATCATGTTTTCTTCTCCAACAGACAAATTATTTTCAATTTTGATCCTCATAAGATTGCAGTCTGCAACTTCTTTAAATTTTGGCCAGTCTAAAACTGATTATTCTACGTCTTCATAATAAAGTATCTAAAAATATTTTTCAGCCAACTTTTGAAGGAAATAAATTCAACGCAATGTCGGCCTCATTCATGTGTCGTAGGATGTTTTGTCTTGCAACAAAATATTGTACACTGACCATAATGACCAACAAGTATTAAACACTAGACGAAACGTCAATGTTCTTCAGTATCTTGATTCCGGTCAGTAGTCGCTACCGAGTTCGGGGTTTGGCATATTAAAACATAAATGGAATTAAACTGTTCATGATACATAAATATTGGTGTATTGATATTTTTTTAATCAAAATATTTATCTTTTATGTATTTTGTACATTTTATGTGGCCTATCTGATAAGAAGACATGTCCTTGTATCGTAACTAATCTGTCCTTGTATCATAAATACTCTTATGTCGACAGGGATATAAAACAAGAGGCCCAGTGGGCCTTAACGGTCACCTGAGTAAAAGAGCATCAAGACAAGTGATTTAGGGTTTATTAGAAAAAGATTTTTTAAGAAGTTCCAAAATTTACCCCTTTCTGCCCCCGACTGAGGCCCCTTTTACCCCAAGCCCCCGCAACCTCTTTTCATAAACTGGAATTGGCATCCCCCAATGATGCTTCCGACCAAGTCATACCAAGATGTTAACAGACAGCACACCGCGCATCTGCCACTACGCCTTCAAAAATTTCTGGGGAGAACCCTGTACATAATTAAATATTTTTATTTTATTAATGTTGAAATTTTTAATGTTGAAAGGATTTATTTTACCATTCCAAGCTACATCTTTGTACGAAATGGCCACAGCATGTCACAAACAACTAATACCGTGGTATGAAATGACCAATACCATGGTACAAAATGGCTGGTACGAAATAGTTTAAACGTCTGTAATTCTGTTTGATGCCCTTTTCTGAATCTCTAATACAGTAAAAATTACAGGGAATTGTTATGTTTACATGTTTACTTTTTTGCTAGACACATTGAATACTTATGAAGTGTCCCCAGTTCTTAATTCCTACTTGAACAAAACGAGACACCATTGTCCAAGGGCTTTTAAAACAATATGTCTATCTACCATTGTTCTTCAGGGTATATTTTACAACAAATCAACACTCAACTCTACAATATATGAACCACTGCCAAGATTGTAAACAGTTTTCTGGGTGTGTGCCCTTGCTGTGTTTATGTTCAATATGTCAAAAGTTAACAGCCAATTTTAACATTTAATCTGGATTCCACAGTCACTCTGTTAGAATTATGTTAAAAACGTTGGCCATAATTAGGGATAGGTTTCAATAAGATCATTTGGGGTGAAATTAATTTATGCATTTTTGCGTTTCTGCCCTTCACAGACGTTGACAGTTACCACAACTGAAAAATACGTGAATGATTTCGATTTGTGTTTAAACATGGCCTGAACTATACATGGCTTTAATATGGTCGTGGGTGAAAGTTAGAGGACCACACATTTCATCTGTAGACACTACATATTGAGAACATAAGTGTTGAACTTACAATTCAGAAAAATTCACAACAGTTTTACTGTTAACGACGACAGAAAAGTAGATTTCTTGCGCATCTAATTCACGCAGAAGTGCCCGGATGTCTCGTTTTCTCGATGAATCGAACGAGAACATGCAGCTGAATTCCGATGTTACACTCGTGATTAAGGATATAAGATATGTAAGAAATCTAAGATTAAGAATCTACTTTTATACTCTTATAATATTAAAAGCAATTACATTTACCTATCCACTTCGTCTTTTATGCTAAGAGTATTACACTATCTCAAAATAAAAGATGACAAAACCGAAAGTAGATGTAGTATAGTATCCGGATATACCATATAAAGAGTTGACAGTTCGTCCAAAAACAATTAAGCGGGACCCCCTCAATCAAACCTTTCTATTGCTTGAAATCGAATTGTGGTCACATGATGTAAATAACTTGGTCAGGTATCGGGTATATTCGCCCTTAATATACTCCCCTCCGGGTCTGTTCGCCCATAGCTGCGATATCGTAGCCCTCTTTCTGATAATCTGCTCGCCAGCAGATTATCAGAAAGAGGGCTACGATATCGCAGCTAGTTCGCCCAGGGTCCGTTCACCCCTAAAGTGGGTCCGTTCGTCCTATATTGTCACAATTTGCTAAATTTTTTAAATTCGCATGTGCAAATTTATAGTTTAAGATGATTAAAAATGGGCAACTACAGGCTATATACTCTTCACCTCAATTTTCGTGCATTTAAGGAACCCGTGGTTCAGTACCAATCAAAAAATGTTTTTCATCTGATGAAATAGTTTTTATACATCTTACAGACGGGTGGATGGAAAAACTGGAAAGGACAAAAAAGGACCAAAAAGGACCAGAAAGGACAATGGAAAAAACGAAAAGGACCGGAAAGCATCCTATAATAGCATTTTGCCTTTATTTATGACACAAATAATAATTCCCAGCAATTGAATGCACCCAAAACTCAATTGTGGGACAAACTGTAAGCATATAGGAAAAACTGGAAAGGACCTGAAAGGACCAAAAAGGACCGGAAAGGACAATGAAAAACGGAAAAAGACCGGAAAGGACCTCATAATTGCATTTTACATTATTTTATGACACAAATCATGATTCCAAATAATTGAATGCACCCAAAAACTCCATTGTCGGACAAACTTTAAAACTGTAGAACAAACCAATAAGGACCTCAGGATTGTATATAATATTTATTTCAAGACACAGGAACGTTTTTCTGGTTAAAGATGCGTCTAAAAGCAAGGTTTATTGTGTAAACCCGTCCAAATATACCATTTTTGGAAAAAACGAAAAGGACCAAAAATGACCATGGAAAAAACAAAAAAGACATGGGAAAAACCAGAAAGGACTCAGAATAGTATATTAAACTATCTTATCACATAGCAACATTTCACTAACTTGTTTAGAATGCGTCAAAAACAAGGTTTCCTTGGTTTAAGCTTATTAGAATACCCCATTTATGGAAAGCCGAAAAGAACAAAAGGACCATGGAAAAAAACCGAAAAAGGACCTCAAAATTGCAAAAAAAGCAATTCTATCAGACAACAATGTTTCACTGGTGTAAAGTGCGTCCAAAAACAAGGGGTCTCTTGTTTAAACACGTCCAAACACTCTATTTTTGGAAAAAACGAAAAGAACATGAGAAAAAACGGAAAGGACCTCACAATTGCAAATAAAGCATTTCTATCACACAACAATGTTTCACTGGTGTAAAATGCGTCTTAAAACAAGGGTTCCTTGGTTTTAACACATCCAAACACTCTTTTTTTGGAAAAACTGAAAAGGACATGGGAAAAACCGGAAAGGACCTCAAAATTGCAAATTAAGCATTCTAATCACACATCAATGTTTGACTGGTGTAAAATGCGCCCAAACACAAGGGTTCCGGGGTTTGAACAAGTCCAAATACTCTTTTTTTGAAATACCGAAAAGGACCATGGAAAAACCGAAATGGACATGGGAAAAACCTGAAAGGACCTCAAAATTGCTAATAAAGCATTTTTAACACACAACAATGTACAATGGTGTAAAATGCGTCCAACAACAAGGGTTTCCTGGTTAAAACATGTCCAAACACTCTTTTTTTTGAAAACCAAAAAGGACCATGGAAAAACTTAAAAAGATATGGGAAAAACTGGAAAGGACCTCAAAATTTCCGTTAAAGCATTTCAATCACACAAAAATGTTTCAGTGGTGTAAAATTCATCCAAAAACAAGGGTTCCCTTGTTTAAACACGTCCAAACACTCTATTTTTGGAAAAACGAAAAAGGACATGGGAAAAACAGGAAATGTCATGGTAAAAACTGGAAAGGACCTCAAAATTGCAAATAAAGCATTTCTATCTCACAACAATGTTTCAATAGTGTAAAATGCGTCAAAAAACAAGGGTTCCCTGGTTTTTGGAAAAACTTAAAAGACATGGAAAAAACATGAAAGGACATGGGTAAAACCGAAAAGGACCTCAAAATTGCAAATAAAGCATTTCTATCACACAACAATGTTTCACTGGTGTAAAATGTGTACTAAAACAAGGGTTCCCTGGTTTAAACACGTCCAAACACTCTATTTTTGGAAAAACCGAAAAAGTCATGGTAAAAACCGGAAAGGACATGGGAAAAAGGAAAAGGACCTCAAAATTGCAAATAAAGCATTTCTATCACACAACAATGTTTCACTGGTGTAAAATGCTTCCAAAACAAGGGTTCCCTGGTTTAAACACGTCCAAACAAAATACAAGATTATTTGAAGTAAATTAGTGTGGTACTTAAACATGATCTTCCAGTTGTAACAAAATCTTTCCATATTCAACCCTATTTTTTCTCCTTTACAAACACAGATTTCTGCCCACATGCATTGCTTAGTTTTATCATAACTGACTTGGTCTGGTAATGGGTTAAGCAGCAAAGGGAGATCACCCTCCGCCTTAGGAAACCTAAAATATCTCCAAGGGTTAAACATTTATGTACATAAGCATAATTCTCTGTGTGTCTATTATATAAATGAAATATAGAACAAACAGACCTGAAGCAAAAAGGAATAAGGGCAATTAGCCTTGGGGGGAACGGGAATTAGGGCAAAAGTAATAAGGGCAAACGTGTTTTAGGGTTGAACGGACTCAGATTCACTAGGTCACAAGGTCAACTCTAAGAAATACCCCATTTGCACTGTAGAGGCTGCATTTTTTACCCATATAACTTAATATGTGATCAAAATGTTTGTTTCCGTTTTTTGGCATAGTTCAAATTTGGGTCACTCGGGGTCAAAAACTGGATCACTAGGTCAAATCAAAGTACTTTGTTTGCTCTCTAGAGGCGACATTTTTTTGTCTGAATGTTTTCAAATTTTGTCAGAATTATTGCCCCTGTGGTTTATTGTCAAAGTTTGATTATGGGTCTTATGGAGTCAAGAAGTAGGTCACTAACTTAAATCTAAGAATTGCACTGTTTCCACTTGAGAGGACACATTTTTGGCTCCAATGAATTGATATTTGGCTAGAATGTTTGTTTCCATGGTTTCTCTGTGAAGTTCGACATGGGGTAAAAAGCTAGGTCAAAAGGTCAAATCTTAGAAAATTAATACCCTGTTTGCCACATTTTTTTCTGTAGTAACTTTCTATTTGGTTAGAAATATTGTCTTCATGGTCTCTTGCCAGAGTTGAAATCTGGGTCAAATGTTGTCAAAAAATAGGTTACTAGGTCAAATGATAGTAATGTTAACTATCTTACTTCTAATTGTTTTGCACTGAACCTTCATGATTATTGTAGTTAAAATGTATGTAAAAAGTCTCTAAGACAGGTTGCAATCACTTTCTCCTTTTTCCACAAAGTTTTCCATAGATACATACCTTCTGTGTGTCAAATTGTGGAGTGTCGGATTAATCTGTTTTATTTGGAATAAGCCTTTTTGTCAATTCACCTTTTTATTTGACTTTCTTTAATTCTTTGTCTTGTTGTAAATACATGTATTGACTCTGTAAATATTTGTTGAGGCCCACAGGGAAGACTGGGTTAACCCAACTGTGTTGCCTCGTTAAATAAAGACTTTATTATTATTATTATTTCAATTTAAAAGTCAAGTTTGATTTCAGTCTTATTGGGTCAAAATCTTGGTTACTAGGTCTAATCTAAAGAAATCTTCTTTGCAATATTTATGCTACTTTTTCTGCTTAAATACCTTAAAGCTTTGTAAGAATATTTATTCTTGATTTCTTAGAAAAGATTTGATTAGGGTCACTTTTGTGACAAAATTTTCTCTTGGGAATTTTTACTTCTGCAGTCATTGACTCAGGTGAGTGCTCCAGGGCCAATAGCCCTCTTGTTTCAAATAATCATTTATAATCATTGTTTATCACAGAACATTTATCAATCTATATATGAAATTTTTGAGGCATTTATTCAGAATAATATTCTTAATTCTCAAACCTGAAGAAACATGAAAAAACTTATAAAAGTATTTTTTCACAAGAATTAATTCTATAATAAGGACAGAAAGGATGACCAATAGTTTTGATGCTTATTACACATTATATGAAATAAACGTCTAGGTTGTAAACCCACAAGCACTTGTTTTTGAAGTTGATATAACTTATCACTTCTGCCTGTTTTAAAAATCATCTCAGACTATGGACAAGTCACTTCGACCCAAATTTTGAAGGTCTGCAGAGCCCAGAATTATATTACAAATATCACAAATACAGCCAATTCCAGTCTTTGATTACTTTAACCCTTTCCCGTTCAAATAAGGGATTTTACGTTCCTGTGATTTTATACTCAAGAAAACATTGTGGAAAAAGAAGAAATTGCTTGTAACAAGCAATTTCTTCTTTTTCCACAATATTTTCTACCACATAGAATGGTTTCATTTCAAATAGCATCCAGTTTTCATTGTCGTCTGCAACCTCTTTCAATTTGGACTAGTCTAAGATTTTCCAAAAACAGGAAGGGGTTAAAGAAACCTGCAGACAGTACCAGAATCATGCAGGACAACAGCATACCAGTGTACATATCACTAGTAAGATGTTTCCTGAAATATGGAGCTACAATCAGGAATCCCTATCTACAATCGGACATAGACAGACAAGATAATTTATTCAAAACTAAGCTTTATGTTTCATTACAAATAACTATGTTTATAAAAGCAAGGAGACTGTAGCTGTCAACGATTCAAAACATAATTGCAACTAAAAACTAGAAAGAAGAAATATTCTCCAACTTTTATGTACACAGTGTTGATGGGGTTTCTAGTCCCTGCCTGCATCAAAGTTTCCCACCTTTCAAAAAACAAAAAGATCAATTAAAACAAAGAAATACAATGATCACATAGGCAGAAATATTGTCTAAAAACATGTATGCCACAACACTACAAACCTAGTCATACTCACTTGCAAATTACCCCAATCAGGGGTGTGGAATACCCATACCCAACTTATCCAACTTGGGGTTTTCTACTTGAAGACAATTACATTTTTCAAAGGCACTTGTCCACGTAGAAGTAAATACCAGGGTAATCTATTTTATAGTACAGAATAGATCTGTACTGGATAACTCATTACATAATAGACAATTATTTAAAATAATATTCTATATTGAGGGATAGAAAATATTGCAGTTAATGGAGAAAATGCTGGGTTCCAGCATTTTCTTCATTAACCACAATATTTTCTTAAAATTTATCTCTTCATTTTTTGAAGAAAGGTTCATTTTAATTCTGTGGACAAGTAGAAAATCAAGTCTTACTTGTCTAGGGACAAAAGGATAAAATCTGTGTTTCCACAACACAAGAAACTCTTTCTTTGTAAACACCACTACCCAGCGGAACCATCTTTTCAGCAGTACGTGCAGTATCGATACTGAGGCCTGTAACCCATTCCCACACAATGATCGACTTGCTCAGAGACAGCGTATTGTATTTGTCACATTTTAGGGAAGCCATTTATTCATGGCCTCAGAGTTGCTACTTGCAATGAATTAACACAAAGTTAATTCAAAGTTGATGGAATTTTTTCTTCTTTTTGGAAAGAAAACATTGTGGGTAATAAAGAAATGCTTGATACAAGCATTTTCTTCATTATCCACAATGTTTTCCCAATCATTTTTCTTGAGAGGCGTAAGAAGGAGTCATTGTGTGGGAATGGGTTGATTTAATATAACACTAGTACATTACAAGCTAGATTGTACAGCTCTGTCGGATAATCCTGCTAAACTTTTGTACATAATGAATGTAACATGGTAATCCTGTTTCAAAAGTGGCCTTAAATCTTGAGGGAAAGATGAACAATTCCCCCCCCCCCTTGGGCTATAATATTTATTGTTACTGGAATCTGTCTGTCCATATGTCTGCTGAAGTGTTCATATTTGACATAATGATAGCTCATTGATATGCTTCTTCTGATACAAAGGTCAAGGTCATTTTTTGAAAAGAGTAAACTTCTAAAAAGGATGCTGTTATTGAGGCATTAGTGTTTTACAAATACCTGTTCATTTTTTCTTTCCAAAAGTTATTATGTTATCATTGTTTCTTTTAAAGTGAATTTGGTCAAGTTATTTTGTTCAACCCATTACCAAACAACATAATTTTAGATGGACCAAATTGCAAGATGTTGCAGATGACATTTTTTAGTTGATGAAATTTTAATTTTCTTTGACTTTTGATGTAGAAACATGTGGGTAATGAAGAAATTGCTTGTAACAAGTAATTTCTTCATTTTCTACCATGTTTTCCAAGGTTTATTCTTTGAAGGGGCGTAAAAAAGAGGGATTGTGTGAGAATGGGTTAAGGTCAAGTTGTGAGACTTCTGAAAATCCAGGACAGGGTTCCTGGATAAATAGAGTAACTGAGTGAATTAAAAATGAATTCATTGCCCATCTCAGTTTTATTTTTCCTTTTTTATGCTACCAAAGGTGGACATATCTTGGTATCATCTACTGTCTGTCCATCCTATTGTCTGTCCATCCATATCTTGTTCAAATATCTTCTACAATTATGAACAAATTTGGATGAAATTTTCACAGAGTGTTCCTAATGACCTGACCTTACGCATTTTATTGGGATTATATTTCAGGTTGTGTCACAGAAAAAGGGGGCTTAATGCTAAATTTCTTTATAACGCAACTCCTCCTCCATTTTTGAATAAATTTGCATAAAATTTATACAAAATGTTCCTAGTGCCTTATGCAGATAATAACTTTTTACCATTTTAGGCTGCACCACAGAAAAAGGGATCTTAAAGTGGTGGCACATATTTTGTCTATTGCACATTAATTTGTTTTATTATCATGTAACTCATTGATATGTAACTCATTGTTTGCAGGGTTAGCTGACATGAATGACTTACATATATTAGATGTATCAGAGCAAAACAGTTGTAACTGCCTATATCGTTATAGGCAGTTACAACTGTTTTTCACTGAATCATTGGTATGGATTTTTATTTATTTCTCTCTTCAGATGTTTGGTGAAAAATGTCATTTAAAAGGGATGGTGATGACGGAAGTACTCTGAATAATCAGAGGGTAAATAAAAATATGTAAATGAATCTTTGATTAACAATTCCAATATTTACGCTTATGCACAATATAAAAAAGACTCATATCAGCCTTTGCATTGGCTTCACACACAGGTAGAATTGTCTTATATATGACAAATCATGCAAAAATGGCCTTGAATTCAGGTAATCCTTTCCTGTTTTGCAAAATTGTAGACCTGTCAATATTCAAAGGTTCTGCAGACAAAATTTGAATTGAAATATAAACATTTATAGGGTAGAGAATTTTCTTGGGAAAAGAAGAAATCGCTAGTAACAAGCATTTTCTTCTTTGTCTATAAAATTTCTCGATTATAAATTCACAGGGACGTAAAAATAAGGGATTGAACAGCAAAAGTTGCATTACCAGATGACAAGATTAAAAGATAAATTGTGTAAGTTTGTTTTTCAAACTTCATCAACTAAAACACATTGTCTGCAACTTTTTTGAATTTGTAAAAGTATTAAATTTTGTTTGATAATGGTTAACCCATTCCCATACAACAAAATTTTAGACTGGTCCAATTTGAAAGAAGTTGTAGTGGAAAATTTCAAGTCATTGGAATTGTGATTTTTAGCTCCACTGGCTGAAAGCCAGCGAGCTATTGTCATGGCATTGTGTCCGTCTTGCTTCCTTGCATGCATGCATCCATCTTCCATTTGTAAACTTTTACTTTAAAAATCTTCTCCTGAGAAAGTACTGAATAGAATTCAACCAAATTTCACTGGATTGATCCTTGGGTGACCCTTTATCAGATTCCTTCAAAGAATTTTGATCGGATGAAAAATATGGCTTTAATGGGTGGGTTTTTTCCATATATGGTGAAAACTTTCAAAGTTTTATTTCTCAGGCATGGCTTTTACATGGCTTTAATATGGTCGTGGGTGAAAGTTAGAGGACCACACATTTCATCTGTAGACACTACATATTGAGAACATAAGTGTTGAACTTACAATTCAGAAAAATTCACAACAGTTTTACTGTTAACGACGACAGAAAAGTAGATTTCTTGCGCATCTAATTCACGCAGAAGTGCCCGGATGTCTCGTTTTCTCGATGAATCGAACGAGAACATGCAGCTGAATTCCGATGTTACACTCGTGATTAAGGATATAAGATATGTAAGAAATCTAAGATTAAGAATCTACTTTTATACTCTTATAATATTAAAAGCAATTACATTTACCTATCCACTTCGTCTTTTATGCTAAGAGTATTACACTATCTCAAAATAAAAGATGACAAAACCGAAAGTAGATGTAGTATAGTATCCGGATATACCATATAAAGAGTTGACAGTTCGTCCAAAAACAATTAAGCGGGACCCCCTCAATCAAACCTTTCTATTGCTTGAAATCGAATTGTGGTCACATGATGTAAATAACTTGGTCAGGTATCGGGTATATTCGCCCTTAATATACTCCCCTCCGGGTCTGTTCGCCCATAGCTGCGATATCGTAGCCCTCTTTCTGATAATCTGCTCGCCAGCAGATTATCAGAAAGAGGGCTACGATATCGCAGCTAGTTCGCCCAGGGTCCGTTCACCCCTAAAGTGGGTCCGTTCGTCCTATATTGTCACAATTTGCTAAATTTTTTAAATTCGCATGTGCAAATTTATAGTTTAAGATGATTAAAAATGGGCAACTACAGGCTATATACTCTTCACCTCAATTTTCGTGCATTTAAGGAACCCGTGGTTCAGTACCAATCAAAAAATGTTTTTCATCTGATGAAATAGTTTTTATACATCTTACAGACGGGTGGATGGAAAAACTGGAAAGGACAAAAAAGGACCAAAAAGGACCAGAAAGGACAATGGAAAAAACGAAAAGGACCGGAAAGCATCCTATAATAGCATTTTGCCTTTATTTATGACACAAATAATAATTCCCAGCAATTGAATGCACCCAAAACTCAATTGTGGGACAAACTGTAAGCATATAGGAAAAACTGGAAAGGACCTGAAAGGACCAAAAAGGACCGGAAAGGACAATGAAAAACGGAAAAAGACCGGAAAGGACCTCATAATTGCATTTTACATTATTTTATGACACAAATCATGATTCCAAATAATTGAATGCACCCAAAAACTCCATTGTCGGACAAACTTTAAAACTGTAGAACAAACCAATAAGGACCTCAGGATTGTATATAATATTTATTTCAAGACACAGGAACGTTTTTCTGGTTAAAGATGCGTCTAAAAGCAAGGTTTATTGTGTAAACCCGTCCAAATATACCATTTTTGGAAAAAACGAAAAGGACCAAAAATGACCATGGAAAAAACAAAAAAGACATGGGAAAAACCAGAAAGGACTCAGAATAGTATATTAAACTATCTTATCACATAGCAACATTTCACTAACTTGTTTAGAATGCGTCAAAAACAAGGTTTCCTTGGTTTAAGCTTATTAGAATACCCCATTTATGGAAAGCCGAAAAGAACAAAAGGACCATGGAAAAAAACCGAAAAAGGACCTCAAAATTGCAAAAAAAGCAATTCTATCAGACAACAATGTTTCACTGGTGTAAAGTGCGTCCAAAAACAAGGGGTCTCTTGTTTAAACACGTCCAAACACTCTATTTTTGGAAAAAACGAAAAGAACATGAGAAAAAACGGAAAGGACCTCACAATTGCAAATAAAGCATTTCTATCACACAACAATGTTTCACTGGTGTAAAATGCGTCTTAAAACAAGGGTTCCTTGGTTTTAACACATCCAAACACTCTTTTTTTGGAAAAACTGAAAAGGACATGGGAAAAACCGGAAAGGACCTCAAAATTGCAAATTAAGCATTCTAATCACACATCAATGTTTGACTGGTGTAAAATGCGCCCAAACACAAGGGTTCCGGGGTTTGAACAAGTCCAAATACTCTTTTTTTGAAATACCGAAAAGGACCATGGAAAAACCGAAATGGACATGGGAAAAACCTGAAAGGACCTCAAAATTGCTAATAAAGCATTTTTAACACACAACAATGTACAATGGTGTAAAATGCGTCCAACAACAAGGGTTTCCTGGTTAAAACATGTCCAAACACTCTTTTTTTTGAAAACCAAAAAGGACCATGGAAAAACTTAAAAAGATATGGGAAAAACTGGAAAGGACCTCAAAATTTCCGTTAAAGCATTTCAATCACACAAAAATGTTTCAGTGGTGTAAAATTCATCCAAAAACAAGGGTTCCCTTGTTTAAACACGTCCAAACACTCTATTTTTGGAAAAACGAAAAAGGACATGGGAAAAACAGGAAATGTCATGGTAAAAACTGGAAAGGACCTCAAAATTGCAAATAAAGCATTTCTATCTCACAACAATGTTTCAATAGTGTAAAATGCGTCAAAAAACAAGGGTTCCCTGGTTTTTGGAAAAACTTAAAAGACATGGAAAAAACATGAAAGGACATGGGTAAAACCGAAAAGGACCTCAAAATTGCAAATAAAGCATTTCTATCACACAACAATGTTTCACTGGTGTAAAATGTGTACTAAAACAAGGGTTCCCTGGTTTAAACACGTCCAAACACTCTATTTTTGGAAAAACCGAAAAAGTCATGGTAAAAACCGGAAAGGACATGGGAAAAAGGAAAAGGACCTCAAAATTGCAAATAAAGCATTTCTATCACACAACAATGTTTCACTGGTGTAAAATGCTTCCAAAACAAGGGTTCCCTGGTTTAAACACGTCCAAACAAAATACAAGATTATTTGAAGTAAATTAGTGTGGTACTTAAACATGATCTTCCAGTTGTAACAAAATCTTTCCATATTCAACCCTATTTTTTCTCCTTTACAAACACAGATTTCTGCCCACATGCATTGCTTAGTTTTATCATAACTGACTTGGTCTGGTAATGGGTTAAGCAGCAAAGGGAGATCACCCTCCGCCTTAGGAAACCTAAAATATCTCCAAGGGTTAAACATTTATGTACATAAGCATAATTCTCTGTGTGTCTATTATATAAATGAAATATAGAACAAACAGACCTGAAGCAAAAAGGAATAAGGGCAATTAGCCTTGGGGGGAACGGGAATTAGGGCAAAAGTAATAAGGGCAAACGTGTTTTAGGGTTGAACGGACTCAGATTCACTAGGTCACAAGGTCAACTCTAAGAAATACCCCATTTGCACTGTAGAGGCTGCATTTTTTACCCATATAACTTAATATGTGATCAAAATGTTTGTTTCCGTTTTTTGGCATAGTTCAAATTTGGGTCACTCGGGGTCAAAAACTGGATCACTAGGTCAAATCAAAGTACTTTGTTTGCTCTCTAGAGGCGACATTTTTTTGTCTGAATGTTTTCAAATTTTGTCAGAATTATTGCCCCTGTGGTTTATTGTCAAAGTTTGATTATGGGTCTTATGGAGTCAAGAAGTAGGTCACTAACTTAAATCTAAGAATTGCACTGTTTCCACTTGAGAGGACACATTTTTGGCTCCAATGAATTGATATTTGGCTAGAATGTTTGTTTCCATGGTTTCTCTGTGAAGTTCGACATGGGGTAAAAAGCTAGGTCAAAAGGTCAAATCTTAGAAAATTAATACCCTGTTTGCCACATTTTTTTCTGTAGTAACTTTCTATTTGGTTAGAAATATTGTCTTCATGGTCTCTTGCCAGAGTTGAAATCTGGGTCAAATGTTGTCAAAAAATAGGTTACTAGGTCAAATGATAGTAATGTTAACTATCTTACTTCTAATTGTTTTGCACTGAACCTTCATGATTATTGTAGTTAAAATGTATGTAAAAAGTCTCTAAGACAGGTTGCAATCACTTTCTCCTTTTTCCACAAAGTTTTCCATAGATACATACCTTCTGTGTGTCAAATTGTGGAGTGTCGGATTAATCTGTTTTATTTGGAATAAGCCTTTTTGTCAATTCACCTTTTTATTTGACTTTCTTTAATTCTTTGTCTTGTTGTAAATACATGTATTGACTCTGTAAATATTTGTTGAGGCCCACAGGGAAGACTGGGTTAACCCAACTGTGTTGCCTCGTTAAATAAAGACTTTATTATTATTATTATTTCAATTTAAAAGTCAAGTTTGATTTCAGTCTTATTGGGTCAAAATCTTGGTTACTAGGTCTAATCTAAAGAAATCTTCTTTGCAATATTTATGCTACTTTTTCTGCTTAAATACCTTAAAGCTTTGTAAGAATATTTATTCTTGATTTCTTAGAAAAGATTTGATTAGGGTCACTTTTGTGACAAAATTTTCTCTTGGGAATTTTTACTTCTGCAGTCATTGACTCAGGTGAGTGCTCCAGGGCCAATAGCCCTCTTGTTTCAAATAATCATTTATAATCATTGTTTATCACAGAACATTTATCAATCTATATATGAAATTTTTGAGGCATTTATTCAGAATAATATTCTTAATTCTCAAACCTGAAGAAACATGAAAAAACTTATAAAAGTATTTTTTCACAAGAATTAATTCTATAATAAGGACAGAAAGGATGACCAATAGTTTTGATGCTTATTACACATTATATGAAATAAACGTCTAGGTTGTAAACCCACAAGCACTTGTTTTTGAAGTTGATATAACTTATCACTTCTGCCTGTTTTAAAAATCATCTCAGACTATGGACAAGTCACTTCGACCCAAATTTTGAAGGTCTGCAGAGCCCAGAATTATATTACAAATATCACAAATACAGCCAATTCCAGTCTTTGATTACTTTAACCCTTTCCCGTTCAAATAAGGGATTTTACGTTCCTGTGATTTTATACTCAAGAAAACATTGTGGAAAAAGAAGAAATTGCTTGTAACAAGCAATTTCTTCTTTTTCCACAATATTTTCTACCACATAGAATGGTTTCATTTCAAATAGCATCCAGTTTTCATTGTCGTCTGCAACCTCTTTCAATTTGGACTAGTCTAAGATTTTCCAAAAACAGGAAGGGGTTAAAGAAACCTGCAGACAGTACCAGAATCATGCAGGACAACAGCATACCAGTGTACATATCACTAGTAAGATGTTTCCTGAAATATGGAGCTACAATCAGGAATCCCTATCTACAATCGGACATAGACAGACAAGATAATTTATTCAAAACTAAGCTTTATGTTTCATTACAAATAACTATGTTTATAAAAGCAAGGAGACTGTAGCTGTCAACGATTCAAAACATAATTGCAACTAAAAACTAGAAAGAAGAAATATTCTCCAACTTTTATGTACACAGTGTTGATGGGGTTTCTAGTCCCTGCCTGCATCAAAGTTTCCCACCTTTCAAAAAACAAAAAGATCAATTAAAACAAAGAAATACAATGATCACATAGGCAGAAATATTGTCTAAAAACATGTATGCCACAACACTACAAACCTAGTCATACTCACTTGCAAATTACCCCAATCAGGGGTGTGGAATACCCATACCCAACTTATCCAACTTGGGGTTTTCTACTTGAAGACAATTACATTTTTCAAAGGCACTTGTCCACGTAGAAGTAAATACCAGGGTAATCTATTTTATAGTACAGAATAGATCTGTACTGGATAACTCATTACATAATAGACAATTATTTAAAATAATATTCTATATTGAGGGATAGAAAATATTGCAGTTAATGGAGAAAATGCTGGGTTCCAGCATTTTCTTCATTAACCACAATATTTTCTTAAAATTTATCTCTTCATTTTTTGAAGAAAGGTTCATTTTAATTCTGTGGACAAGTAGAAAATCAAGTCTTACTTGTCTAGGGACAAAAGGATAAAATCTGTGTTTCCACAACACAAGAAACTCTTTCTTTGTAAACACCACTACCCAGCGGAACCATCTTTTCAGCAGTACGTGCAGTATCGATACTGAGGCCTGTAACCCATTCCCACACAATGATCGACTTGCTCAGAGACAGCGTATTGTATTTGTCACATTTTAGGGAAGCCATTTATTCATGGCCTCAGAGTTGCTACTTGCAATGAATTAACACAAAGTTAATTCAAAGTTGATGGAATTTTTTCTTCTTTTTGGAAAGAAAACATTGTGGGTAATAAAGAAATGCTTGATACAAGCATTTTCTTCATTATCCACAATGTTTTCCCAATCATTTTTCTTGAGAGGCGTAAGAAGGAGTCATTGTGTGGGAATGGGTTGATTTAATATAACACTAGTACATTACAAGCTAGATTGTACAGCTCTGTCGGATAATCCTGCTAAACTTTTGTACATAATGAATGTAACATGGTAATCCTGTTTCAAAAGTGGCCTTAAATCTTGAGGGAAAGATGAACAATTCCCCCCCCCCCTTGGGCTATAATATTTATTGTTACTGGAATCTGTCTGTCCATATGTCTGCTGAAGTGTTCATATTTGACATAATGATAGCTCATTGATATGCTTCTTCTGATACAAAGGTCAAGGTCATTTTTTGAAAAGAGTAAACTTCTAAAAAGGATGCTGTTATTGAGGCATTAGTGTTTTACAAATACCTGTTCATTTTTTCTTTCCAAAAGTTATTATGTTATCATTGTTTCTTTTAAAGTGAATTTGGTCAAGTTATTTTGTTCAACCCATTACCAAACAACATAATTTTAGATGGACCAAATTGCAAGATGTTGCAGATGACATTTTTTAGTTGATGAAATTTTAATTTTCTTTGACTTTTGATGTAGAAACATGTGGGTAATGAAGAAATTGCTTGTAACAAGTAATTTCTTCATTTTCTACCATGTTTTCCAAGGTTTATTCTTTGAAGGGGCGTAAAAAAGAGGGATTGTGTGAGAATGGGTTAAGGTCAAGTTGTGAGACTTCTGAAAATCCAGGACAGGGTTCCTGGATAAATAGAGTAACTGAGTGAATTAAAAATGAATTCATTGCCCATCTCAGTTTTATTTTTCCTTTTTTATGCTACCAAAGGTGGACATATCTTGGTATCATCTACTGTCTGTCCATCCTATTGTCTGTCCATCCATATCTTGTTCAAATATCTTCTACAATTATGAACAAATTTGGATGAAATTTTCACAGAGTGTTCCTAATGACCTGACCTTACGCATTTTATTGGGATTATATTTCAGGTTGTGTCACAGAAAAAGGGGGCTTAATGCTAAATTTCTTTATAACGCAACTCCTCCTCCATTTTTGAATAAATTTGCATAAAATTTATACAAAATGTTCCTAGTGCCTTATGCAGATAATAACTTTTTACCATTTTAGGCTGCACCACAGAAAAAGGGATCTTAAAGTGGTGGCACATATTTTGTCTATTGCACATTAATTTGTTTTATTATCATGTAACTCATTGATATGTAACTCATTGTTTGCAGGGTTAGCTGACATGAATGACTTACATATATTAGATGTATCAGAGCAAAACAGTTGTAACTGCCTATATCGTTATAGGCAGTTACAACTGTTTTTCACTGAATCATTGGTATGGATTTTTATTTATTTCTCTCTTCAGATGTTTGGTGAAAAATGTCATTTAAAAGGGATGGTGATGACGGAAGTACTCTGAATAATCAGAGGGTAAATAAAAATATGTAAATGAATCTTTGATTAACAATTCCAATATTTACGCTTATGCACAATATAAAAAAGACTCATATCAGCCTTTGCATTGGCTTCACACACAGGTAGAATTGTCTTATATATGACAAATCATGCAAAAATGGCCTTGAATTCAGGTAATCCTTTCCTGTTTTGCAAAATTGTAGACCTGTCAATATTCAAAGGTTCTGCAGACAAAATTTGAATTGAAATATAAACATTTATAGGGTAGAGAATTTTCTTGGGAAAAGAAGAAATCGCTAGTAACAAGCATTTTCTTCTTTGTCTATAAAATTTCTCGATTATAAATTCACAGGGACGTAAAAATAAGGGATTGAACAGCAAAAGTTGCATTACCAGATGACAAGATTAAAAGATAAATTGTGTAAGTTTGTTTTTCAAACTTCATCAACTAAAACACATTGTCTGCAACTTTTTTGAATTTGTAAAAGTATTAAATTTTGTTTGATAATGGTTAACCCATTCCCATACAACAAAATTTTAGACTGGTCCAATTTGAAAGAAGTTGTAGTGGAAAATTTCAAGTCATTGGAATTGTGATTTTTAGCTCCACTGGCTGAAAGCCAGCGAGCTATTGTCATGGCATTGTGTCCGTCTTGCTTCCTTGCATGCATGCATCCATCTTCCATTTGTAAACTTTTACTTTAAAAATCTTCTCCTGAGAAAGTACTGAATAGAATTCAACCAAATTTCACTGGATTGATCCTTGGGTGACCCTTTATCAGATTCCTTCAAAGAATTTTGATCGGATGAAAAATATGGCTTTAATGGGTGGGTTTTTTCCATATATGGTGAAAACTTTCAAAGTTTTATTTCTCAGATACCAATGGATAGATTTCAACCAAATTTCACTGGATTGATCCTTGGGTGACCTTTATCAAATTCCCTCAAAGAATTGATAGGTCAGAAAAAATGGCTTTAATTGGTGGGGAATTATTTCCATATATGGTGAAAGCTTTAAAAATCTTTTCTCAGAAACCGATCAATGGATTTCAACCAAATTTTAGAGGAATGATTAGTGGATGACCTTTTATCAGATTCCTTCAAAGAATTTTGATCGGATGAAAAATATGGCATAAATGGGCAGGTTTTTTCCATATATGGTGAAAACTTTCAAAGTTTTCTTCTCAGATACCAATGGATAGATTTCAACCAAATTTCACGGTATTGATCCTTGGGTGACCTGTATCAAATTCTCTCAAAGAATTGATAGGTCAGAAAAAATGGCTTCAATTGGTGGGGAATTATTTCCATATATGGTGAAAGCTTTGAAAATCTTCTAAGAAACCATTTGATGGATTTCAACAAAATTTAACCAGAATGATCCTTTGGTGACCCCTTATTAGATTGCTAAAAAGGAATTGTTTGATTGTTAACATTGCTTTAATGGATTGGGATTATTTCCATATATGGTAAACAGTGAAAAGCTACAATCTGCAGGATGGTTTTCAACCAAATTTCTCCGGAATGATAAGTAAATTCAGGCCTGGAGCGAATCAGGTGCTCAAGGGCCTCTAGTTTTTTTTTTGTCTCTTAGGGAAGAAAACACTGTGGATAATGAAGTAACTGCTTGTAACAAGCAATTTCTTTATTTTCCACAATGATTTTCAAACGTTTCTTTCTTGAAAGGCGTTAAAAGGAGTGATTGTGTAGGAATGGGTTGAAGAAAGTTGAATGTGCTTCATTGAAATTCATATAATAAACATAATTATACTATTACATTAACCCATTCCCTTATTCCAGCTGTAGTCACTAGGTCCCCAACCAACTTATTTCTTTTTACTTGCTACTGGCCAAAATATAAGTGGAACTTTCTGTTGGAGTCAATGGGCAGGGCTAACACAGTAAGTGGGCAGGACAAGTGATGGGTCAATTATGTGTCACCTGAGGGCAAATTACAGTACCAATAAGTAAGGGGCCAATACAGTAAGTGGACAGCACATGTGATAGGTCAATTATGTGTCACCTGAGAACAAATTACAGTACCAATAAGTTAGGGGTCAATACAGTAAGTGGGCAGGACAAGTGATAGGTCAATTATGTGTCACCTGAGGGCAAATTACAGTACCAATAAGTAAGGGGCTAACACAGTAAACGGGCAGGACAAGTGATAGGTAAATTATGTATCACCTGAGGGCAAATTACAGAACCAATAAGTAAGGGGCCAATACAGTAAGTGGACAGCACATGTGATAGGTCAATTATGTGTCACCTGAGAACAAATTACAGTACCAATAAGTTAGGGGCTAACACAGTGAACGGGCAGGACAAGTGATAGGTAAATTATGTGTCACCTGAGAGCAAATTACAGTACCAATAAGTAAGGGGCCAATACAGTAAGTGGACAGCACATGTGATAGGTCAATTATGTGTTACCTGAGAACAAATTACAGTACCAATAAGTTAGGGGTCAATACAGTAAGTGGGCAGGACAAGTGATAGGTCAATTATGTGTCACCTGAGAGCAAATTACAGTACTAATAAGTTAGGGGCTAACACAGTAACAGGCAGGACAAGTGATAGGTCAATTATGTGTCACCTTAGGGCAAATAACAGTACAAGTAAGTTAGGGGCTAACACAGTAAGTGGGCAGGAGAAGTGATAGGTCAATTATGTGTCACCTGAGAGCAAATTACAGTACCAATAAGTTAGGGGTCAATACAGTAAGTGGGCATCACATGTGATAGGTCAATTAAGTGCCACCTGAGAGCAAATTACAGTACCAATAAGAAAGGGGCCAATACAGTAAGTGGACAGCACATGTGATAGGTAAATTATGTGTCACCTGAGAACAAATTACAGTACCAATAAGTTAGGGGTCAATACAGTAAGTGGGCAGGACAAGTGATAGGTCAATTATGTGTCACCTGAGAGAAAATTATAGTACTAATAATTTAGGGGCTAACACAGTAAGCGGGCAGTACAAGTGATAGGTAAATTATGTATCACCTGAGGGCAAATTATAGTACTAATAAGTTAGGGGCTAACACAGTGAGTGGGCAGGAGAAGTGATAGGTCAATTATGTGTCACCTGAGGGTAAATTACAGTACCAATAAGTTAGGGGCCAATACAGTCACAGGGCAGGACAAGTGATAGGTCAATTATGTGTCACCTGAGGGCAAATTATAGTACTAATAAGTTAGGGGCTAACACAGTGAGTGGGCAGGAGAAGTGATAGGTCGATTATGTGTCACCTGAGAGCAAATTACAGTATTAATAAGTTAGGGGCAAATACAGTAAGCGGGCAGGACAAGTGATAGGTCAATTATGTGTCACCTGAGGGCAAATTATAGTACTAATAAGTTAGGGGCTAACACAGTAAGTGGGCAGGAGAAGTGATAGGTCAATTATGTGTCACCTGAGGGCAAATTACAGTACCAATAAGTTTGATGCTTATGTGGGATGTACAACTCATTGTTTGGATTTAAACCTTAACTGTTTTTCAAAATTGTAGACTTGTCAGGCACAGCATTACATAGGTAGTTTAAGTCATAAAGTAATCATCCTATATAATAGAAAATATTTTGGGACAAGCAATATCTTCATTTACTACAATGTTTATCTCAAGCATAATATCACAGGGATGTAAAATTAGGGATTGTGCGGGAAAGTGTTAATTAATTGTGTGAGAAAGACATTAAGGCATTGGTAGGAACACCAGCTTCTATTAAATCGCATAAATACTGTAAGTTGAGGGCAGTAGTTGAAGTTGTGAGTGCCTTATTACAGTTTTGCTCTAACCCCTGTTGAAAGCTTAACACCATACATATTATGTGGACATTTAACCTATTCCCACACAATCTCTCCTCTTTACATCCCTCTAGAAAAAAGCTTTAGAAAATTTACGGACATAGAAGAAATTGCTGTCTTCTATGTTTTCTACCCCATAAGATAAAGAAATGTAGAATTTCATCAACGTAAAATCGTAATCTGCATATTCTTTCAATTTGGACAAGTATAAAATTTTCTCATGTGGGAATGGGTTAAGCTAATGATATGAAATCATACACATTTTACAGAAAAGAAGAGTTGCAGACTTACTGTATGAGGATATTCACGAAGAGGAATTGTCCAAGCTTAGAAATGGAAGGTATACACATTACTGAATCACAGGTTTTATTTACTGGAGTTGATTGACAGATCATTGGATCAATAAAAAATCCAAAGATTAATTGATTTATACATTTAGACAGGAAGTGAACTTTGAACTCCAACTTTAGTCAACATTTATATGAAGCATTTTTGTTGATTTGGCCACTTAACCCATTACCAGATTTAAGGCTGGTCCAAATTGAAAGGAGTTGCAGACAATAATTTAATGTTTATGAAATTTTAGATTTTTCTACTTTCTCCAAGAAATTTTTGGTAGAAAACATCTTGTAAAATGAAAAATTTGCTTGTCAAAAGCAATTCTTCATATTACACAATGTTTTCGAAAGTTCTATATTGAGGAACTGTTTAAAAGCGTCACTGTGTGGGAATGGGTTAAGTTGTTTCTAAAGCTTATTCAAGCAGTAAGTACAACATTTAGGTCGCCAAACAACCTTTAATTGTATTTGTTACGAGTTACAATTTAATTGGATTAATTGGATGTTAACCCATTCCCACTCAATCCCTCCTTTTTACGCCCCTAGAAAAAAGCTTTGGTAAACATTGTGGAAAATGAAGAAATTGCTTGTATCCACAATGTTTTCTATCAAAAATGACGAAAACATTTAAAATTCTCTCAACTTGAAATTGTCGTCTGCAGCTTCTTTCAATTTGGACCAGTCTAAAATTTTGTTGTGCGGGAATGGGTTAAACTAAATTTTCCAATACGCCGAATAAGTACTTGAATCTTGTTTTGATTTTTGTTTGCATCCTAAGTTATCACAAAAAAAGATTTTGTATGATTACCTAATTCTCAAAGTTCACTTAGATGCCCAATTTACCGACTGATGATCAACTGGTCCAGAGATTATAAAACTTTTTGTGTACTCATTTGAGAATTACCTAAAACTTCAAATATTTATGAATGTTATAACCCATTGCCAGAAATTTTAGATAGTTTAGTTCTCCTCCACAAAGTGCTATGTATTGTTAGTTAGTGTTTGATGTAACACTAACCCATTCCCATTCAGTGATGCTATTAAACGCCCCTCGATGTGAAAACTTTGTGGAAAATGAAGAAATTGCTTGTCACAAGCAATTTCTTCATTTTCCACATCGTTTTCTGACCCAAAAGACAAAGATTTTAAAGATTTCAACAACTAATAATTGTCGCCTGCAACTTCTATTAATTTGGACCAGTCTAAAATTTTGGTGTCTGGTAATAGGTAAATGTTTTATTCAAATTCTAGGTATGTATGTAATGTATGTCCACACAGACCTATATTTGATACAGTCAACATGTTCCAGGTACACAGACAAGGGAAAAAACATCAACATAGTAAGTAAATATCTAAACAATGCTCTCATTTTAGCTTGGCTGTTTTCCATTGAAAAACTCAAGGTATTGAAAAAACCTTGGCATCATTGATGTTGTTGTTTTTCTGCAAAACACGAGTAGATATGCCATTTTTAACACATTACCAGACAATTACACTTTCTGACGCTCCTAAGAAATATGACAATGAAGAATTGTGGGAAAAGGAGAAATTGCTGGTAACCAACAATTTTTCTTTTTTATTGCAATTTAAAATGTCGTATCTGACTTCAATTCTGACCAGCTTAAAATTTTGTCAGCTAGTAATAGGTATATCACGTTTAAGAAATCTTCATGTTCAAGGCATTGAGATTGTCCAGAGCAAACTCTTACACTAATAGAGGGATTTTAGAGTAAATAGACTCATTTGCTCTCCATAAAGAGTCGAAAAGACATTTGAAAAAAAATTGAGAGATAGCTTAAAGGTCACAAGTGAAGGTCAAATGTTAAAGGTAAGCTTGTCTGGTGAATAAATTTCAAGAGCGGATTTTAATGAAACTTGGCAGAAATGTTCCTTGGGCCACTTTCTTCTTAAATTGTTAAAGAAATTTTGATTCACCCCAAAATATGGGCGTGGCATATTTCCATTTTGGCCAATTTAAATGAAACTTGGCAGAAATGTTCCTTGAGTGACCCTCAACTTAAATTGTTCAAGAAATTTTGATTGACCCCCAAAAATGGGCGTGGCAGGGCGGGGCTTTTTTTCACTTTAAAATCTTTAAAAATATTCTCCTCCCAAACCATTTGACCAATCTCAACAAAACTTGGCATGGATGTTCCTTGAGTGACCCTCTACTTAAATTGTTCAAGGAATTTTGATTGACCCCCAATTATGAGCGTGGCAGGGTTGGGCTTATTCTCACTTTAAAATTTTTAAAAATCTTCTCATACTCATGGTGAGGTATTTTGATCGTCAGCTGTCTGTTGTGCGTCATCCGTCGAGTGTCAACAATCTTAAAATGACTAACCGCTGGGCAAATTTCAAGCAAATTTGGCAGGAGTATTCCTTGGATAATGCCCTTTAAATATTGCGAAAAGAATTGAAATCCATTCAAAACTCTGGTTGCCATGGCATCAAATCTGAAATTGTAATAAAAACTTTAAAAATTATCCCCTCCTGACCCATAAGGCATAAGGCCTTGATATTTGGCCTGAAGCATCAGTACAATGAGCTCTTTCAGATTTGCTAAAATCATCACCCTTGGATCCCCAGGGGCAGTGCCCCAACTGGGGTGAGGCTTATTTAGAAATAAAGAAGGATTTTTAAAACCACATCTTCTTCCAAACCATTGGGTGGATTTCAACGAAACTTGGCAGAAATGTTCCTTTGGTGGTGCCAAACGAAATAAAATCTTTGAAAACTGCCTCCTGCTAACCCAGAGGGTCTAGAGTCTTTATATTTTGCATGAAACATCAGTACATTGACCTCTTTCCCCAGGGCTGGAGCCCAAGGGGGTGGGATTAATATAGAAATAAAGAATGATTTTTAAAACCAAAGAATTTAATCAGTTGAAAACTGGTTGCTATGACAACAAGAGTAAAATTGGAAAAAAAACATCTCCTTCAGACACAGAAAATGAAGAATCTTGAATTTTGCATGAAGCATCATTGACTTCTTTCAAAATGGATAAAATTTTACAGCCACAGGGTGATTAGGCTTAAATAGAAATAATGAAGGAAACCCTTTCAAAACTATTTGGCAAATTTAAACTAAATTGGGCAGGAATACGTAAGTTTGCCCCCCTTTTAATGATTAGTGAAATATTTGAAATCTGTTGAAAGCATTGGTTGGCATGGTAATATAAGTTGATTTTAGTTAAATGTTAAAGGAGTTCTTCTCCTGGCCCAGTTTGTATTAGCCCTTTAAGAAAAAAGAGCCTTATCTCAGGTGAGCGCCAGGGTCACTGGCCCTCTTGTTTTCAGTTTTTAGCCCTACTAGCTGAAAGCCAGGGAGCTATTGTAGTCAAACATTCAACAGTTGAATGTCAGGCACCAGTGGGGCTCTTGTAAACTTATAAGGCCTTCTGTTTCCATTCAAGGTCTAGAATATAAAGAGAGCAAGAAACAAGAGGTCAAAGATATTATCTTTAAGAGAAAACATGAAGAAGAGCTGAAGGATGAAATAATACATAATCAGGTAATATAGTTTATATTTAGATCTTTAAGCTGGATTGTTGTTTAATACTAAATTGAGCTTTTACAATCAAGATATAAGTACTGTCAAGGAAGAAAACTCTAAACAAAGTTTAGTAAGAATTATGCCCCTTGTTAGCTCACCTGAAGGCTTAGTGCTCTGGGGAGCTATTGTGACCAGTGGTTGTCCATGATCCATCTGTGAACGAATCTTTAAGAATCTTCTCCTCCTTAACTACTGATCAGATTTCAATGAAATTTTATAGAAATGATCCTTGGGTAATGACCTTCCAAAATACTTAAAGGAATTTTAATCAGCAACCGGATTGAATTCCTAATTGATTCTTTAAAAATCTTCTCCTCCTAAACTTTAAAGCCTAGAGCTTTCAAATTTTGTATGTAGCTTCATCTTATGATCCTCTAGCAAAATACTTCAGGTTATGTTGATGTGATTTATTTAAGCCCTATATTTTAGGTACTTGGAATTTATATAGGAAAAAGAATAAATTCTTCTAAAATCTTCTCCTAAACTATTAATCAGGTTTCAAAGAAATTTTACAGAATTGATTTTTTGTGATGACTTTCCAAAATACATCAAGGAGTTTAAATTGGTTGATAACTCTGGTTATTATGGCAACCAGATTGAATTCTTGAGTAATTCCTGATAAATCTCCTGTAAAACGGTGAGGCCTACAGCAATCAAATCTTATGTATAGCATTGCCTCATAGTCCTCTACCAGAATACCTTAGGTTATGACGTAGTGATTTATATAAGTCCTACATAAAGGGTACATGGAATTTACATAAAAATAAAGAACTAATTCTTTAAAAACCTTCTTCTCATACACTTCTCATATCTACCTAAAATGTTTAATGGGAAAAGGGGGCTTAATGTTTGATAGCTTTTGTTAGCTCTCCATTTCTCTGCAACAAACTTACATTGGCCATTATTTTTTATTAATAAGAAATATAGCCTTCATGTTTCACATGTGCATTGTTTATGATATGAGCTTTCTGTTGGTACTAAAGTCAAAGTCATCTGTTAAGGTCAAGGTCATTTCTCAAGTTCAAAATTTTTAACTTACATTGTCCATAAGTTTACAATGGTAAGTGATATAACCTTCATATTTCACATGTGCATTTCTTATGACATGACCTTTGTTTGTATTAAGTGAAAGGTCATCGGTCAAGGTCATTTCTCAAGGTCAAAGTTTCGAAAAATTTAACTGTAACAGTGTCCATAAGTTTACAATGGTAAGTGATATATCTTTCATATTTCACATTGGAATTGCTTATGACATGACCTTTTTGTTGGTACTATGTGCAAGGTCATTGGCTAAGGCAAAGGTCATTTCTCAAGGTTAAAATTCTGAAAAATTTAACATTGTCCTTTATTTTAAAATGGTAAGTGATACAGCCTCCATATTTCAAATGTTTATTACTTGTGACAAGAATTTTCAGCAGATACTAAAATCAAGGTGATTGGTCAAGGTCAAGGTCAAATTGTCAAGGTCATTAATTTTCAATTACACCTCCTTTACCAATAGCCAAAATTTCTTGTTACTTTACATAAATGTTGTTTATTAAGTGCCCTAGGTAATGTTTATTTCAATTTTTGACTGAATGAACCTGACAATGCTTAGACAGGGGGCTTAATGCCATGTAGCTTTACATTTTGTATATATCCTACCCTAAAATAAATCAGTCTATTGTTTTAGCTGTACTGGCCGAAGGCCACTAGAGCTATTGCGATGGCTTTTTCCCGTCCAGCGTCCGGCCATGAGTTAACTTTTCCTTATAAACACACTAGAGTCCACAGTTTTCATCGGATTCCCTTCAAAATTTCTCAGAATGACGGTACCATCATAAGGATTGTTCCTTCCGAAATTGGATCAGATCCGTCTAGAAACACGGGAAAAGGGGCCTAATTAAAATTGATAAAAAAATCCTTGTAAACACTCTAGAGTCCACAGTTTTCATCTGATTGACTTCAAACTTTCACAGAATGATTGTATCATCATAAGGATTGTTCCTTTCAAAATTGGGTATGATCCGTCAAGAAACATAGGAAAAGGGGCCTCATGAAAATTTAATTAAATCCATTAAAAATCGTAATTCACACTCTAGAGTCCACAGTTTTCATCGGATTCTCTTCAAACTTTCTCAGAATGATTGAACCATCATAAGGATCATTCCTTTCGAAATTTGGTCCGATCTGTCTAGAAACATAGGAAAAGGGGCCTTATGAAAATTTGATTAAAAGATCCTTGTTAAATTGCAGTCAGATTCGTCAAGGACCCTGGGAAAAAGGGGCCTTATGAAAATTTGATGAAAAAAATCCTCGTTTACACGATAGAGTCCACAGTTTTCAACAAATTCTCTTCAAACTTTCACAGAATGATTATTACATTAAATGGATTTTTCCTTATGGAAGTGGGTTTGATCCATCAAGTATCATGGGAAAAGGGGCCTTATGAAATTTTATTTTCAAAAAGTCTCAGTTAACACATCATGGCCCTAGATTTCACCTGATAGACTTCAAACTTTCATAGAATGATTGCATCATCATAAGGTTTGTTTCTTTCAAATTAGGTCTGATCCATTTAGAAACATAGGAAAAGGGGCCTTATGAATTTTTTTGTCTTTATACTCAAACAGAATGAATATACTTTTGTATAGTTCCCTTTGGAACTTTCCCTTTGGAACTGGTTCCGATCCATCAAGTAACATGGGAAAAGGGGCTATTTGAAAATTATATTAAAAAATCCCTGTTAACACTATGAAGCCCACAGTTTCAATCAGATTTTTTAAACTTTCACAGAATGATTGTAAGGTCTTAAGGATCAATCTTTTCATAACAGGGTTTGAACTGTGAAGAAACACGTGAAAAGGGGCCTTATGAAAATTTCATTCAGAAATCCTTGTTACCAAGTCCAGAGCTTTTATCAGATTTTCTTCAAAAATTCACAGAATAATAGTACAATAATAATGATTGTTGATGTTGAGACTAGACCTGATCCATCAAGTATCCAGAAAAAGGAGCCTTATGAAATATAATTTTATAAATCTTGTACCACAATTAAGTCCACAGTTTTCATTGGATTCTGTTTAAACTTTCACAGAATGATTGTACCATCATGAGGATTCTTTCTTTTAAAATAGGGCCTGATCTGTCTAGTATCATGGGAAAAGGGGCATTGAGAGAATTTTTATGTAATTCTTGTAACCAAGTCCAGAGCTTTCATTTGATTTTCTTCAAACCTTCACAGAATCATTGTACAATATTTACAATTGTTAATGCTGACATGAGACCTGATCCTTCAAGTATCACAGGAAAAGGAGCCTTATGAAAATTTTATTTTGATATCTTTACACCAAGATAAAGTCTGCAGTTTTCAACTGATTCTGTTCAAACTTTACAGAATGTTTGTACCATCATCCTATCTTTCTAGTATCATAGGAAAAGGGGTTGTATTAAAAATTATTACCGAATCCTTGTTAACACAAGAATGTCCTCAGTCTTTATCAGAATCTCTTCAAACTTTAATCCAATGATTGTGCCATCATTTTGATTGTTCATTTGTAAATTGGGTCTGATTGGTTAAGTGATAGAAGAAAAGGGGTCTTATTGAAATTTTATTACACAAACAACATTATCATAATAAAGTCTTCAGTCTTTATCATTTCTTCAAACTATCTATCATTAGGATTGTTCCTTTGTACATTGGGTCTGATTTATTAATTTTCAAGAGAAAGGGGCCTTATGAAAATTTGATTACCAAAAATTCTTGACACATTTCAGTCCACTGTTTTCTTTGATTCTCTTTCACTTTTACAGAATGATTGTACCTTCATTAGAATTGTTCCTTTTGAAATTTGGTTTGTTCTGTACAGTATCATGAGAAAAGGGGCCTTATGAAAATTTCACTTTAAACTCACTAAAACAATAAATCCTCAGATTACACAGATTGATTGTACCATCATTACAATTGTTGAATTTGACAGTTGATCTGATTATGGCAAGTGTCAGATAAAAAGGGCCTTACGAAAAACCTTCTTAAATATTCTAGTTAACACAATGATGTCCCTTGATTTCATTGGATTCACTTCAAAATTTCACAGAATGATTGTACAATCACTTAAATGGTACTTTTCAGAACTGGGTACAATCCATCAAGTATCGTGTAAGAAGGAGCCATATGAATTATCTTTTTAAATGTTCTAGTAAACATAATGAAGTCCCGATATATCATTGGATTCACTTTTAACTTTCATAGAATGATAAAACCAACAGTAAAATATCACAAGAAAAAGGGGCCTTATCAGAACTTGAATTTAATATCTTTGTTAACACAATAAAGTCAACAGTTTTATTCTCTTCAAAGATGCATGGAATAATTGTGGCATTGGAAACACAGGAAAAGGGGTCTTACAGATTATCATTCAAAACATTCTTGTGTATGTGATGAAGATCATTATCATTATCTTTTAAATTTCACAAGACAATTGTAGAATTGTAAGGAAAGTTCCTTTTGGAATGAAATTGATCCATCAGAAAACACAGGAAAAGGGGCCTTATTGATTTTCATTCAAAACAGGATTGTTTTGAATGAAAAAGTCCACAATTATTGTCAGATTCTGATGAAAATTTTACAGGATGATTGTAGGGTCATAAGGTAACTTTCTTTTGGAAATTGAGTGGATCTGTCATGAAATATGGGGAAAGGGGCCTTGAGGATTGTTGCTTAAAATAATAAAGGGGATAAAGTCCTGTTTTTTTTTTTTTTCTTAATGCATTCTTCTTTGAGTAATTAACTTCCTTAAATATCAGATTTCTTTAAAGGAAAACTTGATAACCAGTAGAGCGTCTCAGGCCCTCATGGGCCTCTTGTTTTAAGGTAACCATCTGATTTCAATTTAACTTTACGGAAATGAATCTTGCATGATAGTCTTTCAAAAAACTAAAAAGAATAGGATTTCATGAGTAACTCTGGTTGCTATGGTAACCAAAGGAAATTTCTTATGAATTCTATGAAAAACTCACTGAAACAGTCAGACCTAGAGCTTGTTCTTATTATCATCTACCAAAATACTTGAGGTTATGTTGATGTGATTATTAGCCCTATGTTTTGAATACCTTTGAGGTTTCTAAGAAATCTTGCTGAAAGGAAACTGATATACTAAGTTCTTTCAGAAAGGTTGTTGTCCGCAGTGCCCAATTTCAGTAGAGCATTTAAGAGAGTTCATTGAATTCAGTAGGAAGTGAGCGATTAAGGGCCATCATAGCTCTCTTGTCTTTGCAATGGTGTCCTTGCTGAGCTAAATAGCATGAATTATCAAATTTTAACATACAGCTCTTTTTCATACCAAATAATAAAAGCTTTTACTTTAAATTATGTCATAAAATAACATTGATTCAAAATAGATAAACTCGGTATCAAGCAGAGCATTACAAACTTTCTTTCATGCAACATGGAGCAGTTTTGGGAGGGTAATCATCATGCCTTGTTGGCTGACTTGTGATCTATACTGTTAAAGGTCCCGTAATATAGCAACTGTGTACCAATATCAAGGGAAAAGGGACCTTGTTGGCAATTTCTTTGTTACCTCTCTAGGGTTCACAATTTTGCCTCAATATTTCTCAAACTTGCTGAAAAAGTTTGTATGGTCATAAGTAAGATCCCAATAGAAGGTGATGACATTTTGACCTATATCATGCAATTAGGGGCCTTATTGATAATTTCCTTGTTACCACTCTAGAGGTCATAATTTTGCTTCAATCTTTTGCAATCTTTCAGAAAATACTTATATAGCCATGAATTTCATAACCTTTAAATTGTCTTCTGCAACTACTTTCAATTTGAGTCAGTCTAAAATTTAGCTGTCTGGTAATTGGTTAAAATGTTTTTTAAGGGTAATAAGGAAGAACCCTATCACGTAAACATTCTAACCAATACCAAGGGAAAAGGGGCCTTATTTACAATTTTCTTGTTACCATGATAGAAATAATAATTTTGCTTCAAATTTTCTAATATTTGCTGAAATTATTTGTATACATGTATTTAGTATGGTTATATTCTCATCAAGGGAAAACTGGCTTTATTACAATTTACATTTTAATGTTCTAGAGGTCAAATTTTAGCTCAATCTTTCTCAATCTTACTGTGAATGCTTTTATCGTCATGAAAGAATATGGTGACATTGCATATTATATGAAGTAAAAAGATTGGCAATATCAGTTTTCTGCTCATCTAATCCCAACCTTTTGCCTTTATATCCATTTGATTTTCTAAAATGTCTTATTGCTATCAAATTTTAGTGGATCACTTAGCTTGAGTAAGTAATTTTAGGTGAGCGATCTAGGGCCAACTTGTTTATTTCTTCACCTAGTTTTTCAAATGGCTTGATGTCTGATATGTTTATATTTTAAGACTTCAAAGGAAGAAAGCCATCTACCTCTGGGATGTACCAAAAACAGTATATCTGGACCTTATGGTAGGAAAATGAGATTAGACTTCAATGTCAGTACTACCAGCCCTCTTACCATTGCTACGGCAGCAAGGAGTTTACCTGGCAAACAAATTGAGAAGAAAACATCACTCAAAAATACTCAGAGACAGTCAAGTAATGACAATCCAACAGATTTTAAGAGACAGGCAGAACATTCGAATAACAATGTGAAAACTAAAATTAATGACATTCGTGACTCCAATTTGACAAAACTTTATAGAAGTCTTGGAGGGTTATCTCACAGAGCCCCTGTTGAACAACAGAGAGGATCTGAAGATGATAAGCATTTAAAAGTGAATAATGTTAAACAGTTTATAAGTGACAGAGATGGTGCTTCAAAATATTATTTCTCTAGAAAACAGCAGAATACACAGAAACCTCTTCCGAATAGGACATTAAATTTAGAACGACAACACACTGTGATAGAACAACATACAAGTGTGTCCTGGGATAGATTTAAACAGATTAAAGGCAAAAGTTTCATAGCACCAGTATATCAGAAAAAAGTAAGGCAAGAAACTAATGATTTACAGAATTCAGTTTGTAATGTTACAGACAGTTTAACTAGTCACAAACATAGGGATTTGAATAATCAGAACTCTGTCGAACAAGAAAGTGTTCAGATTGCAGACCGTTCAGATGAAAAAAAGACAAGGGCAAGGGAATTTCTAAATGCATTTGAGTAAGTATTGCTGTAAGGCTTAACAGTTATAAAACACAGGATTGTGTGTAAATGGGTTATGAATTATTCATCTGGTACAATGTGGCCTAATTCCTATTATCTACTGGTGCCTTAACCAATACTGAAACAAGGTGCCAAATTGTCACAAGATAAGCCCGTCACACTGCTTAATATTAGCTGGGGGTTTGAATAGAACTGAGGTTATTTTGAATGAATATTTTTTGTCAAACAAAATATGAAAAACAACATAGGACAATAACTCAAAATATATGCTAGGTAGAGTTATGGTTCTTGTACACTGCACTCCCACTTAGTGAGCTCTATCCATCCTTGAAATTTCATGATTCTAGCTATTATACTTTTAGAGATATACTCCAGACAAGATTCAAGTATGAAAAATCAACAAAGGGCAATAACTCAAAAAATAGGCTAGGTAGAGTTATGGTTCTTGTACACTGCACTCCTACTTGGTTAGCTCTATCCATTCATGAAATTTCATGATTCTAGCTATTATACATTTAGAGGTATACTCCAGACAAGATTCAAGTATGAAAAACAACAAAGGGCAATAACTCAAAAAAATAGGCTAGATAGAGTTATGGTTCTTGTACACTGCACTCCTACTTGGTTAGCTCTATTCATCCATGAAATTTCATGATTCTAGCTATTACACTTTTAGAGATATACTCCAAACAAGATTTAAGTATGAAAAACAACAAAGGGCAATAACTCAAAAAATAGGCCAGGTAGAGTTATGGTTCTTGTGCACTGCACTCCCCCTTGGTGAGATCTATACTCCCATGAAATTTCATGATCCTAGCTATTATACTTTTAGAGATATACTCCGGACAAGATTCAAGTATGAAAAACAACAAAGGGCAATAACTCAAAAAATAGGCTAGGTAGAGTTATGGTTCTTGTCCACTGCACTCCCCCTTGGTGAGATCTATACACCCATGAAATTTCATGATTCTAGCTATTATGCTTTTAGAGATATACTCCGGACTAGATTCAAGTATGAAAAACAACAAAGGGCAATAACTCAAAAAATGGGCCAGGTAGAGTTATGGTTCTTGTGCACTGCACTCCCCCTTGGTGAGATCTTTACACCCATGAAATTTCATGATACTAGCTATTATGCTTTTAGAGATATACTCCAGACAAGATTCAAGTATGAAAAACAACAAAGGGCAATAACTCAAAAAATAGACCAGGTAGAGTTATGGTTCTTGTGCACTGCACTCCCCCTTGGTGAGATCTATACACCCATGAAGTTTCATGATCCTAGCTATAATACTTTTAGAGATATACTCCGGACAAGATTCAAGTATGAAAAACAACAAAGGGCAATAACTCAAAAAATAGGCCAGGTAGAGTTATGGTTATTGCGCATTGCACTCCGTATTGATAAGAAGAATATAACTGCCAAGTTTAAAGTCAATCGGACTTAGGATGACAGAGTTATGCTCCGGACAAAGAAGTGGACACCGCCTGGACGACCGGACGCCTGGACAACCGGAAGCCCAGACACCCGGACACCACGGGTGATCCCATAATACGTCCCGTCTTCGACGGGCGTATAAAAATGCTGCTTTAACTGTGGGACCAGTACCAATGTTGTTGACTTGATATAGGTTAATCCTTTCCTGTACAAACCCGGGATTTTATGTTGTTGTGATTTTATACTTGAGAAAACATTGTGGAAAAAGAAGAAATTGCCTGTAACAAGCAATTTCTTCTTTTCCTACAATATTTTCTACCACATCTCATGATTTCATTTGAAATTGTATGCAATTTTCATTGTTGTCTGCAACCTCTATCAATATTGAGCAGTCTTAAATTTTGAAAAATAGGAAAGGGTTAAGGTAACAAGTTTTATTACATTTAAGATGCATTGTATTAACAATTAAAAGATACAAATTATAAAATTAATTAAAAATTTTAAAATTTATAAAATCGCAGCCGCTGGAGCACCTAAAAATGGATTCCTGGTATTTCTCATGCCAGTACTACCACTACATCCTTTCCTAGCCTCCAGTTGCTATCCCACTTAGGTTAACGATTAGGCTGGGAATAGAATATTTCCTTCTTTCTTATAGGATGAAATAGAGCGAGGTGTTTTTCAAAATCTTAAAATGAAAGGGCCATAAAAAATTTGCTTTGGGGAAAAGGGTTAACTCGTATTGTTTTCTCTTGTCGTTCATTAATATCTAGATGAGTAAATGCGTATTGCATTCTATCCCTCTTTGTTTAGATCTGGATGGGTTAATGTGTATTTTTTCCCTCTGTTTAGATCTGGTTGGAAAAGAGACTGGAATGGCGGATGGATCAAGGATGAGGAGGTGGAGTTTGATTCTGATGAAGAACCGCCAACTGTCACTTGACTGGCATTACTGGAGAGTGAAAGATTTGATTGACAGATATAATCATCAGGTGGTGGAGTTTGATTCTGACGAAGAACCGCCCACTGTCACTTGACTGGTACTACTGGAGAGTGAAAGATTTGATTGACAGATATAATCATCAGGTGGAGGAGTTGGATTCTGATGAAGAACTGCCCACTGTCACTTGATTGGTATTTCTTGATGGTGAAAGATTTGATTGACGGATATAATCATCAGGTGGTGGAGTTTGATTCTGATGAAGAACTGCCCACTGTCACTTGACTGGTATTTCATGATGGTGAAAGATTTGATTGACAGATATAATCATCAGGTGGTTGAGTTTGATTCTGATGAAGAACTGCCCACTGTCACATGACTGGTATTTCATGATGGTGAAAGATTTGATTGACGGATATAATCATCAGGTGGTGGAGTTTGATTCTGATGAAGAACTGCCCACCGTCACTTGACTGGTATTTCTTGATGGTGAAAGATTTGATTGATGGATATAATCATCAGGTGGTGGAGTTTGATTCTGATGAAGAACTGCCCACTGTTACTTGACTGATATTTCTTGATGGTGAAAGATTTGATTGACGGATATAATCATCAGGTGGCGGAGTTTGATTCTGATGAAGAACTGCCCACTGTCACTTGACTGGTATTTCTTGATGGTGAAAGATTTGATTGACAGATATAATCATCAGGTGGTGGAGTTTGATTCTGATGAAGAACTGCCCACTGTCACTTGACTGGTATTTCTTGATGGTGAAAGATTTGATTGATGGATATAATCATCAGGTAGTGGAGTTTGATTCTGATGAAGAACCGCCCACTGTCACTTGACTGGTACTACTGGAGAGTGAAAGATTTGATTGACGGATATAATCATCAGGTGGCGGAGTTTGATTCTGATGAAGAACTGCCCACCGTTACTTGACTGGTATTTCTTGATGGTGAAAGATTTGATTGACGGATATAATCATCAGGTGGTGGAGTTTGATTCTGATGAAGAACTGCCCACTGTCACTTGACTGGTATTTCTTGATGGTGAAAGATTTGATTGACAGATATAATCATCAGGTAGTGGAGTTGGATACTGATGAAGAACTGCCCACTGTCACTTGACTGGTATTTCTTGATGGTGAAAGATTTCATTGACAGATATATCCATCAGGTGGTGGAGTTTGATTCTGATGAAGAACTGCCCACTGTCACTTGACTGGTATTTCTTGATGGTGAAAGATTTCATTGACAGATATATCCATCAGGTGGTGGAGTTTGATTCTGATGAAGAACTGCCCACTGTCACATGACTGGTATTTCTTGATGGTGAAAGATTTCATTGATAGATATATCCATCAGGTGGTAGAGTTCAGCTCGAAAATGCAGGTTTTCTTTATCAGTTTATTAATGGATCATTAAGGAAGATAGATCCTTTAAGAAAGTGAAGCTTTATTCTAATATTGAACCTACAATCACAACTGAATGGAAAAGACTGATGAATGGCCACTTCTGGTCACATTACTAAAGTTTGGAAGCTCCTCTTATCTTATTGACAACTACAGTAAAACCCCTCCTTACAACCACCCCGAAAATATTGGCACCCCGCTATTAAGACCAAATTTTGACAAAACGGAATTTTTTGTTCTTTATTTCAATGGTCTCACACCCCTTTAAAAAGGGCATCCCTCTATTCCGAATTACGACCACTAAATTCAGTAACACCTACAGCAGATACACAAATTTGAACCCCACAAAACTACCAGTAACTTCACACCCTGAGACCGACCTCTTGAATTTCACACTTGATAAGAGAGAGACTAATGAAGTACGAATGCATCGTCAATACAACTAATGAGGTACGAATGCATCGTCAATACAATATTGGATTTTAGATTCTGTGATAAAGAACCCGTATTATGACAGGCTTTATTTTTGTAAACTAGATTAAAGATGCTGATCACTTTTAGAAATTATAGCTTGTTTAATTTTTGTTATTTGTATATGTCATGGGTTTTGACGAAAGTGAAGAAGTATCCGAGAAGTTGCAATTGATTTGTTAATGGCGTTCTGAACAGTTTATTAGCAATTAAAATTTGATTCTAATGTAATTGATGTTTGCTATTTGTGTATAGAAAATACCATATCAAAAGTTTGACACTTTGAACCTGTCCTTACTAATAAACAAGAGGACCATGATGGTCCTATATCACTCCCCTGAGTATGATTGCTCAAGGCTTTATGATATAATCAAAATATCAAAGCCCTACAACTAATCATTTTGGAGAAGAAGATTTTTTAAAGATTTTCTCCTTTAATCCTAGGTATAGTGAAAACCGAACCATGTTGAGCTAATTTCAAGAGTACTGTAATTCTTTGAAGTACTAAAGTAGAGAATCAATAGGCATTAGGGTCAATAGGCATTAATACATACCAAATATCAAAGCTCTAGGCCTAATGGTTTAGAAGCAGAACATTTTTATGACATCCTTCTTTATTCCTTTCTGGGAATGCACAGAAAAGATCCTTTTTTCAGAATACAGTAATTCTATGAAGTATTTTAGTACAGGGTGAATAGGTATTATTACACACCCAATATCAAAGTTCTCAGCTTAATGGCAATGGAGAAGAAGATTTTTAAAGATTTCCTTCTGTAAATCTATGTAAAATCAGGAATCGCACAGAAAAGGGCTAATTTCCAGAATACAGTAATTCTTTGAAGTATTTTGGTAAAGGGTCAATAGATGATGATTAATACAAAATATCAAAGCTCTAGGCCTCATGTTTTGGGAGAAGAAGATTTTTAAAGTTTTCCTTCTTTATTTCTATGTGAAATCAGGGATGGCAAAGAAAAGGGCTAATTATCAGAATACGGTAATTATTTGAAGTATTTTGGTAGAGGGTCAATAGATGATGATTTTTACAAAATATCAAAGGTCTTGGCCTTATGGTTTGGGAGAAGTTTTCCTTCTTTACTTCTATGTAAAATCAGGGATCACACAGAAAAGGGCTAATTTTCAGAATACAGTCATACTTTGAAGGATTTTGGTAGAGGGTCAAAAGATGATGATGTTTAACAAATATTAAAGCTCTAGGCCTTATGGTTTGGGAGAAGAAGATTTTAAAAGTTTTCCTTCTTTATTTCTATGTAAAATCAGGGATCACACAGAAAAGGGCTTATTTTCAGAATACAGTAATTCTTTAAAGTATTTTGATAGAGGTCCATTAGATGATGATGTATACCAAATATCAAAGGTCTTGGCCTTATGGTTTGGGAGAAGATTTATAAAGTTTTCCTTCTTTTTTTCTATGTAAAATCAGGGATCACACAGAAAAGGGCTTATTTTCAGAATACAGTAATTCTTTGAAGTATTTTGGTAGAGGGTCAATAGATGATGATGATTTGTATCAAATATCAAAGCTCTATGCCTATCTGAGAGAAGAAGATTTTTAAAGTTTTCACTATTTTGATAGAGGTCCATTAGATGATGATGTATACCAAATTTCAATGCTCTAGGCCTATCTGTTTGAGAGAAAAAGATTTTCAAATTTTCACTATATAAGCCTAAGATAAACTTGTGACGTCCGGGAATGTGCTAATTTTGATCCTGGAGCAATAATTTGTACGATCTTGATAGAGGTACACCAGATGATTCTACATTCCAAATATAAAAGTTCTAGGTCCTCCTGTTTGGGAAAAGAAGATTTTCTAAAATTTTCACTATATAAGCCCTTTGTAAATCTTGTGACGTCCAGGAATGGGCTAATTATGACCCTGGGGCCATAATTTGTACAATCTTGATAGAGGTTCACTGGATAGTCCTTGCCCTAAAGACTCTAAATACCAAATGTGAATCCAATCCAACAGCCTGTTCAAGATTTTTGAAGATGTACCTTTTGGCCCTTTATGGGGCCCAAAGGGGAGACAACTCCATGATGTGTTCAAATCTGAAGCGCCTTCGCATAAGGATGCTTTCTGCCAAGTTTGGTTGAAATCCGTCCAAGGGTTCTCAAGATGTTGAAAATGTAAAAAGTTAACGCACGATGCTGAACAAAACACAACACAATAGGTCACCATGACCTTCAGTCAGGTGACCTAAAAAGCTTTTTTAGAGCCTAGGGGGACTCCTGTATTGCATTACGATACGACATCAACTTGTTTAAATTTCATTTTTAGCTCCACTGGCTGAAAGCCAGGGAGCTATTGTCACGGCATTGTGCATCCATCCGTAAACTTTTACTTTAAAAATCTTCTCCTCACAAAGTACTGCACAGAATTCAACCAAATTTCACAGAAATGATCCTTGGGTGACCTTTAATCAGATTCCTTCAAAGAATTTTGATTGGGTGAAAAACATGGCTTTAATGGGTGGGGCTTATTTCCATATATGGTGAAAGCTTTTAAAATCTTCTTCTCAGAAACAAATTGATGGATTTCAACCAAATTTTACAGGAATGATCCTTGGGTGAACCTTTATCAGATTCCTTCAAAGAATTTTGATCGGATGATAAACATGGCATTTATGGGGTGGTATTATTTCCATATATGGTGAAAACTTTAAAAATCTACTTCTCAGAAACCAATTAATGGATTTCAGCCAAATTTTACAGGAATGATCAGTGGGTGATGCTTTATCAGATTCCTTCAAAGAATTTTGATCCAGTGAAAAACTGCTTAAATGGGCGGGGTAATTTCCATATATGGTAAAAACTTGAAAATCTTCTTCTCAGATACCATTGGATGGATTTTGACCAATTTTACAGGAATGATCCTTTGGTGACCTTTAATCAAATTCCTTCAAAGAATTTTGATAGTACTGAAAACATGGCTTTTATTGGCGAGGTATTATTTCCATATATGGTTAAAGGTTTGAAAGTCATCATCTAAGAAACCATTTGATGGATTTCAACGAATTTCACCAGAATGATCCTTTGGTGACCCCTTATATGATTGCTAAAAAGGAATTGAATGGTTGTTAACATTGCTTTAATGGATTGGGCTTATTTCCATATATGTTGTCAGTGAAAAGCTACAATCTGCAGGATGGTTTCAACCAAATTTCTCAGGAATGATTAGTAAATTCAGGCCGTTGGAGCAAATCAGGCCCTAAAGCACCTCTAGTTGTTGTCATGGCAACCAGTTTCTTTTATGGGTTTCAATTCTTTTAGCTATTTTTTTTTAAAGAGGATTACCTTAGGAACTTTTCTGCCAAATTCAGATGAAATTGGCCCAATGGTTTGCAAGATGTTTCAAGAAATTGTTGAAGGACAACACACAAAGGACTGATACCAGACAAAAGGTGATCACAATGACTCACTTTAGCGCTTAGTGCTAAGGTGAGCTAAACAAGGGGGCTGTTGGCCCTGGTGCACTCACCTGAGATACAGGCTCTTTTCCTTTCAATAGTCTTTTTTAATGTTAATGTTAGGATTGTGATACAAGTGGGTCCGACCTTATTTTATACATCTATCGGCTCTTTACCTGGGGATCATAAAGTCTCATTGACAAATTTCAAGGCTTGAGGACTGAAATATGGAGAACGCTTTTTACTCCCTTCTAGAACCCTAGGTAAGAATTTTACAAATAAGAAAGAAGTCAATGAACTGATGCTTCACGCTAAATACCAAGGCTGAATACAAACTGGGTCAGAAGGAGGAGGTTTTATAAAGATTAAACTCGTACTTCCATGGCACCAGAGCATTCCACTTGATTTGTACAATTCATGCTAATGTGAAAAATTTATGCCAAATTTAGTTAAATTGGCCTAATGGTTTAGGAGGAGATGTTGATTAAAAATCCTACTTTATTTCAATATAAACCCACCCTCCTAGGGCCTTGTCCCTGTGGGTAATGAATTAGGTATTTTGAATAAGGTCAACATTCTAATGTTTCATGCAAAATATCAAGGCTCTACACCTTCTTGGTCAGAAGGAGATTTTCAAAGATGATTTTAAATTTCACTTTTGTTGCCATGGCAACCAGAATTTTACACAGATTTCAACTATTCTAGCTAAATTTAAAGAGGACAACCTAAGGAACATTTCTGCCAAATTGGTTGAAATTGGCCCAGGGTTTAGGAGATTTCATTTAAAATCCATCTTTGTTTCTATATAGGACTTTTTAATTAAAGGGCCATAACAGTCAAAAATCAATGGACCTTAACCAAAATAGGATATGCACATGTCTGACTTATGCAAAGTCTTTCTGTGAAATTTGACTCAAATCCGTCCAATGGTTGCTGAGAAATTTAGCCGACTTGACTTTTTACCAAAGGGCCATAACTCAGTCAAAAATCAATGGAATGTAACCAAAATGGAATATCCTGCTTGATATTGATTATATCAGTGAAGTTTGAATCAAACCATCCAATGGTTGCCGAGAAATTGAGCGGACAAGAAAAGCTACAACCAGACGGACAAGCTGACTCCTATATACCCCCCAAATATAATTTTGGGGGGTATAATAAGGAAATGTCATTTAGGCCTTTTCTGCCTCATTATTGGACAAATTCAATAGAGATCTTCCTTATGACGTTAAACATTTACAGCAAGTTTGATAAAGCAGGGCCAAAATTGTGACTAGTGTTTACACTGAATTGTTGAGACAGGACTAGAATAATTTACCCGTTTCAGATGACTTGTGTAGCATACAAAATAGTTTCATAATTCCCAAAATCTCTTTTATGAACTTAAGGTGCAAAACAACCAATCAGTACGAAAGAATTTTGATAGCCAAATCTAAAATTGAATTAACTCATTAGTTACCAAACGGAAAATTTTTTGACTGGTCCAAATTCAAAAGAGTTGCAGATGACAATTTAAAATTTATGAAATTTTAGGTCTCTTCAACTTTTTGGGTAGAAAAAATGGCGTGAAATGAAGAAATTACTTGTTGCAAGCAATTTCTTCATTTTACACAATATTTCCTAATTGTTTTTCTTGGGGGTGTCCAAAAGCGTCACAGTGTGGGAATGGGTTAAAAAAGATTTTGAAATTAGAAATGCAGCATAGCTATGCATGACGGATCATACCCAATTTCGAAAGGAACAATCCGTATGATGGTACAATCATTCTGTGAAAGTTTGAAGTGAATATTGTGAAATCTTGGGACATAATTGTGTTTAAGATTTTTTTAATTAAGTTTTCATAAGGCCTCTTTCCCCATGATACTTGAAGGATCAGACTCAATTTCGAAAGGTACAATCCTAATCATGTTACAAATATTCTGTGAAAGTTTGAAAGGAATCCGATGAAAACTGGACTCCAGAGTAATAACAAACATTTCACAATACCCCTTTTCCTGTGTTTCTTGGTGGATCATACCCAATTTCAGTCCATGTGATAGTACAATCACTCTAAGAAAGTTTTAAGAGAATTTCATGAAAACTTTGGACTCAAGAGTGTTTACAAGGATTTTTATTAGATTTTCCAATAAAATTTTCATAATGCCCCCTTTTCCCATGTTTTTTTTTTAAGGATCATACCCAATTTTGAAAGGAACGATCCTGATGATGGTACAATCATTCTGTGGAAGTTTGAAGAGAATCCAATAACAACAGGCCCATGAGGGCCTGAGACACTGTACTTGCTATGAAGTTTTCCATTTCAGTCATCCAATATTTAAGGAAGATAAATGCTTAAAGAAGAATGCATAAAATAACAAATTGGCCTTTATCCTCTTTATTATTTTGAGCAACAATCCTTGTGGCTCCTTTTCCTGTGTTACTTTAGGATCCACTCCATTTCCAAAAGGAAGTTTCCTTATGACCCTACAATCATCCTGAGAAATTTTCAACAGAATCTAATGATAATATTGGACCTTATCACATAAACAGGATTGTTTTGAGTGAAAATCCATAAGGCCTCTTTCCCTGTGTTTTTCTGTTGGATCCACTTCTTTTACAAAAGGAACTTTCCTTACGACCATACAAAAGTCCTGTGAAATTTCAAAGACAATCTGATAATAATTGTAACTTCATCACATAAATATGATTGCTTTGAATGATAATCATTAATGGTCAACATTTCAATGGTTACAATTTGAACTCATTTAAAAAGGGGCGGCAGTGGGAGGTATTTGTCAACCCTTACAGGCGACAGTTCTAGTTTATTGTGTTAATGAGGGTTTTATATGACATTTTCATAGGGCCACTTTCCAAGTGAAACTTTCCTGAACAAACCAAATTTCAAATGGAACAATTCTAATGAAGGTACCACCATTCTTTAAAAGTTTGAAGAGAATCAGATTAAAACAGTGGACTGTGAAAAAAATTATAAAATTTTTCATAAGGTCCTTCTCTTGTGAAACTTACCAGATCAGACCAAATTTACAAAGAAAAATCCAAATGATGATACAATCATTCTATTGAAGTTTGATGAGAATCTGATAAAGACTGAGGACATTTTTGTGTTAATGAGGATTTTGTATTATACATACAGCCCCTCTCCTGTGATACTAGACAGATCAAGCCCAATTTGAAAAGAAACAATCCTAATGATGTTACAAACATTCTGTGAAAGTTTGAACAGAGTCCAATGAAAACTGTGGACTTTATTGTGATACAAGGATTTTAAAATTAAACTTCATAAGGCTCCTTTTCCTGTGATACTTGACAGATCAGGGCTGAGATTACAAAACTTGTTTCATTCTCAACTGAGAATTTACTTAAAATTTGATACAACTTAAAGAAGTATATTGGTGCATTAAAATGAAACAGTATGTTGATAAATTATAATTTATAACAAAAATTCTACACTTTATGTTGAAACATATTTACTTAAGCCTGAAGTTTGAGTAAATAGTAATTATTGTACAATTATTCTGGGGAAGTTTGAAGAAAATCTGATGAAAGCTCTGGACTTGGTAACAAGGATTTTAAATGAAATTTTCTTAAATCCCCTTTCCCGTGATACTAGACAGATGAGGCCAAAACTGTAAAGAAACAATCATGATGTTGGAACAAATATTCTGTTAAATTTTGAACAGAATCTGATGAAAACTGTGGACTTAATTGTTATACAAGGATTTTAAAATTAAATTTCATAAGGCTCTTTTTCCTGTGATACTTGACTGATCAGTTCTAGTGTCAACATCGCTTGTAATTATTGTATAATCATTCTGTTAAAGTATGAAAAAATCTGATGAAAGCTCTGAACTTGGTAACAAGGATTTGAAAATTAACCATTTAGACCCCAATTCGAAAAGAATGACCGTTATGACCTTACTATCGTTCTGTGAAAGTTTCAACAAAATCTGCTTTATTCCATTAACAGGGATTTTTAATAACATATTCAAACAGCCCTTTTTCCCATGTTACTTGATGAATCCTAGCCAATTTCAAAAGGAACAATCCTTATGATCCAATCTTTCCGAGAAATTTTGAAGAGAATCCAATGAAAACAGTGGACTCTAGATTGTTAACAAGGGACGCATGCTGGAAAAACATCATTGCATCAGCACTTCTGGCCTTTCAATTAAATTTTCATAAGGCCCTTTTTTCCCCTCCCATCTAGATGGATCATATCCAATTTTGAGAGGTATTATCCTTATGATAGTACAATCATCCTGTGAAAGTTTGAAGAAAATCCGATGAAAACTGTGGACTCAAGAGAGTTGACAAGGAAATTTAATTGACGGACAGTAAAATGCCATTTCTATAGCTCTTCTGGCCTTTAGCCAGTAGAGCTAAAAACTGTTCAAAGTAATTTCAAAACAAATGTATGAGTTTCTGGACAAGCTTGGAGCCATGGCCATTGCACAGTTGGTAGCACAAAAAAAACTCCTCATGGGGTACGTTCATTTGCCGAGACATATATCCTTTCCATCATTTGTCCCCCGCAAACAGGTTGATACTCATAATCCTAAGGCAAATGAGCAGCTGAAGACTTTGGAAAGGATGTTGTAGTAATACTGGTGTGAGAAATACTAGTGATCCTTGGTTAGGTGCTCCAGCTGCTGCTATAGGACTAAAATACCAATTTAAATGGTGCTAAATCCCATTCAACCAATCTTGACAGGCTCAGCTGGACTGATTTGCAATGCCAAAATATCCTTCGACCTATTGGTGGTAGGTATAAAATTGGACTTTTTACTGTATATTTGACTTTGGATACTTTGAATTACATGTACTCAACTTGGAATAAAGTCAGTTTTGTCATTTAACCTTCATATGTGCTCTAGGGCATATCCAACCATTTATTAAAGCATGACACTACTTCACTGATGGGAACAACTGTGCTCATTTATTTCAAAATCCATTAAAAACTAATTACTTGTTCTTATAAATGCAAGTTTATGAGTGACTTGGACCAAAGTATCCAAATAAACTTTCCGCTCAGTACTTATTTTCTACAGACCCCAATATGTGGTTTCTCACTGGGATTGTATTGATGGCATGGATGAAGCTAGAGATGTGTAACAGAAATGGATCCCTTCTAACAATTGCTTGCCACATGACCTTCATCAGTCCCCTACCGGCATAAGCCAAAGGGGACTATAGGTTTGCGCTCCGTCTGTCAGTCCAGACATATCAGTTTTCCGGACTTTTTTCTTAACCCTGGGAGATATTGAGCTGATTTTTGGTACGTGAGCAGAAATCAATTAGTTACAGAACAAGTTCGAGTTTGGTTCCGGTCCATTGATTTTTGTGGAAAATACAGATGCTGGACTTAGAAATTACCAAGAAATTTCAGTTTTCCGGACTTTTTTTCTAAACCCTCAGATATTGAGCTGATTTTTGGTATGTGAGTCAACATCAATCAGTTACAGAACAAGTTCGAGTTTGGTTCCGGTCCATTTATTTTTGAGGAAGATACGGATGCTGGACTTAGAAATTACCAGGAAATTTCATTTTTCCGGATTTTTTTCTAAACCCTCAGTGATATTGAGCTGATTTTTGGTATGTGAGTCCACATTAATGAGTTTCAGAACAAGTTCGAGTTTTGTTCTGGTCCATTGATTTTTTAGGAAGATACGGATGCTGGACTTTGAAAATTACCAGGAAATTTCAGTTTTCTGGACTTTTTTCTAAACCCTCAGATATTGAGCTGATTTTTGGTATGTGAGTCTGTATCAATTAGTTACAGAACAAGTTCGAGTTTGGTTCCAGTCCATTGATTTTTGTGGAAAATACTGATGCGAGACAAAAAAATTACCACGAAATTTCAGTTTTCGAGACTTTTTTCCTAAACCCTCAGAGATATTGAGCTTATTTTTGGTATGAGAGTTCGCGTTAGCGATTTACAGAAGTTTGAGTTTGGTTCCGGTCCATTGATTTTTGAGGAAGATATGGATGCTGGACTTAGAAAATTACCAAGAAATTTCGGTTTTCCGGACTTTTTTTCTTAACACTCAAAGATATTGAGCTGATTTTTGGTATGCGAGTCCACACCAATGTGTTACAGAATGAGTTTAATGTTTGTTTAGGTCCATTGATTTCTGAGGAGGATACAAATGCAGGACTTAAACAAGAGGGTCGTTGGCCCTTAGGCGCTCCCCTGAGATAAAGGCTCTTTTTCTTTCAACAGTCTCATTTCATGTTAAGGTTAGGATTATGAAACAAGTGGGCCACAATTACATATAAAGACGATGAACCTGGGGATCCAAAAGTCTAAATTACAAATTCCAAGGCTTAAGTGCTGATTTGAAAGAAGGAAAAAACTTTTTCCATGGGTTATAATTTCAGAAATAAGAAGGAAGTCTGTGAACTGATGCTTCATGCCTATACCCCCCCCCTCCTGGGTCCGCCCCTAGGATCATGATTTTAGCTATTGTGTAAGAGATCAATATACTGATGCTTCATGCAACATATCAAGGCTCTACGCCTTCTGGGTCAGGAGAAGATTTTTAAAGATTATTTTAAAATTTCACTTTTGTTGCCATGGCAACCAGAAATTTTAACGGATTTCAATTCTTTTAGCTATTTTTGAAGGGGGGCCACCTATGGAACATTTCTGCAAAATTTGGCTCAAATTGGCCCAGTGGTTTTGGTGGAGTTGTCATTTAAAATATCGTTCTTTATTTCTATATAAACCCCACCCGCTTCGGGCTCCGCCCCTGGGGACCCGAGGATCATGATTTTAGCAATTTTGAAAGAGGTCAATATACTGATGCTTCATGCAAAATATCAAGGCTCTACACCTTCTAGGTCAGGAGAAGATTTTTAAAGATTATTTTAAAATTTCACTTTTGTTGCCATGGCAACCAGAGTTTTTAATGGATTTCAATTTTTTTGAAGGGGACCACCTAAGGAACATTTCTGCCAAATTTGGTTCAAATTGGCCCAGTGGTTTGGGAGGAGATGTCGTTTAAAGAAATTGTTGACGGACGACGCACGACTAACGACCGCCGGACAAAAGGGGATCACAATAGCTCACTTGGGCACTACGTGTTCAGGTGAGCTAACAAGAGGCCCATGAGGGCCTGAGACGCTCTACTGGTTAACAAGTTTTCCGTTAAAAAAATCTGATATTTAAGGAAGTTAATTGCTCAAAGAAGAATGCATAAAGAGAAAAAAAAGGGGCTTTATCCCCTATATCATTTTAAGCAACAATCCTCAAGGCCCCCTTTCCCATGTTTCATGACGGATCCACTCCATTTCCAAAAGAAAGTTACCTTATGACCCTACAATCATTCTGTGAATATTTCATCAGAATCTGACAATAATTGTGGACTTAATCACATAAACAGGATTGTTTTGAATGAAAATCAATAAGGCCCCTTTTCCTGTGTTTTCTGATGGATCAATCTCATTCCAAAAGGAACTTTCCTTACAACCCGACAATTGTCCTGTGAAATTTAAAAGACAACTTGATAATGATTGTGATCTTCATCACATACACAAGAATGTTTTGAATGATAATCTGTAAGGCCCCTTTTCCTGTGTTTCGAATGCCACAATTATTCCATGCATCTTTGAAGAGAATCCAATAAAACTGTTGACTATTGTGTTAACAGATATTAAATTCAAGTTCTCATAGGGCCCCTTTTCCCGTGATATTTTACTGTTGGTTTTATCATTCTATGAAAGTTAAAAGTGAATTCGATGAAATATTGGAAATTCATTGTTTACTAGAATATTTAAAAAAAAAAAATCATATGGCCCCTTTTTACATGATACTTGATGGATTGTACCCAGTTCTGAAAAGAACCATCCAAGTATTTGTACAATCATTCTGTGAAATTTTGAAGTGAATCTGGTGAAATCAAGGGACATCATTGTGTTAACCAGAATATTTAAAAAAGTTTTTCATAAGGCCCCTTTTTATGTGACCCTTGCTATAGTCAGATCCACTGTCAAAATCAACAATTGGAATGATGGTACAATCAATCTGTTTAATGTGTGGAATTTATTGTGTTAATGAGTTTATAGTGAAATATTCATAGGGCCCCTTTTCTCATGATACTTTACAGAACAAACCAAATTTCAAAAGGAACAATTCTAATGAAGGTAGAATCATTCTTTAAAAGTTAAAGAGAATCAATGAAAACAGTTAACTGAATTGTGTCAAGAATTTTTGTAACTAAATTTTCATAAGCCCCTTTTCTGTGAAACTTAACAAATCAGACCCAATGTACAAAGGAACAATCCTGATGATAGTTTGAAGAAAATGATAAAGACTGAGGACTTTATTATAATAATGATGTTTTGTAATAAAATTTTTATAAGGTCCCTTTTCTTGTGTCACTGAACCAATCAGACCTAATTTACAAAGGAACAATCCAAATGATGGTACAATCATTCTATTAAAGTTTGAAGAGATTCTGATAAAGACTGAGGGCATTGTAATTTTTATGAAGATTTGGTAATACTTTTTCATACAGCCCCTTTTCCTATGATACTAGACAGATCAGGCCCAATTTGGAAAGAAACAATCCTTATGATGGTACAAACATTCTGTGAAAGCTCTGGACTTGGTAACAAGGATTTATAAATGAAATTTTCATAAGGCCCCTTTTCCTGTGCTTCTTGACAGTTCAAACCCTGTTATGAAAAGAATGATAGTTATGACCTTCCAATCATTCTGTGAAAGTTTCAACAAAATCTGATCAAAGCTGTGGGCTTTATTGTGTTAACAGGGTTTTATTTATTGGATTTTCATATAGCCCCTTTTCCCATGTTACTTGATGGATCTGAACCAATTCCAAAGGGAACTCTTCTTACAAAAGTATAATTATTCTGTTTGAGTATAAAGACAACCCCATCTCATCTGTGGACTTACAAGCATTAATTTAGATTTTTTTAATTGAATTTTCCTAAGGCCCCTTTTCCTATGATTCTCAATGGATCAGACCAAATTTGAAAGGAACAATCCTTATGATGGTACAATCATTATGTGAAAGTTTGAAGTCAATCAGGTGAAATCTAGGGCCATTACATGTTAACTAAGATTTTTTTTATTAAATTTTCATAGGGCCCCTTTTCCCATGAAACTTGATGGATCAAACCTACTTCCGAAAGGAACAATCCATTTAATGTAATAATCATTCTGGGAATGTTTGAAGAGAATTTGTTGAAAACTATGGACTCAATTATGTTTACGAGGACTTTTTCAATCCAGTTTTGATCGGGCCCCTTTTTCCTGTGGTCCTTGACTGATCATACCAAATTTTGAAAGGAACAATTCTTATGATGGTACAATCATTCTGTGAAAGTTTGAAGTCAATCAGATGAAAACTGTGGACTCTAGAGTGTTAACAAAGGTCTTTGAATTAAATTTTAATAAGGCCCCTTTTCCCATGTTTCTTGAGGAATCATATCTGATTCCAAAAGGTACAATCCTTATGATGGTACAATCATTCTGTGAAAGTTTGAAGAGAATCCGTTGTATATTGTTGGCTCTAGATTATTAATGAGAATTTTTTATTAAACATTTCATAAGGCCCCTTTTTCCTGTGTTTCTTGAATGATCATACCAAATTTCAAAAGGAATAATCCATATGATAGTACAATCATTCTGTGAAAGTTTGAAGGGAATCCGATGAAAACTGTGGACTTTACCGCGTAAACGAGGGTTTTTAATTGAATTTTTAATGAATTTTCATAAGGCCCCTTTTCCCGTTATTCTTGACGGATCATACCCAATTTCGAAAGGAACGATCCTTATGTTGGTACAATCACTCTGTGAAAGTTTGAAGAGAATTTGATGAGAACTGTGGACTCTATCGCGTAAACGAGGATTTTTTAATTAATTTTTCATAAGGCCCCTTTTCCCGTGTTTCTTGACGGATCATACCCATTTTCGAAAGGAACAATCCTTATGATGGTTCAATCATTCTGAGAAAGTTTGAAGAGAATCCGATGAAAACTGCGGACTTCATCGCGTAAACGAGGATTTTTAATTTTTAAAAAGCCATCGCTATAGCTCTAGTGGCCTTCGGCCAGTAGAGCTAAAAATTACCAGGAAATTTTACTTTTCCAGATTTTTCTAAACCCTTTGTGATATGAAGGTGGTTTTTGTTATGCAAGTCAATATTGATTACCGAAAAGCATTCACAATCCTAGACAGATTTTTGAAAACTTTTGTTCAAAGTTTACTTGGGCTTTAGGGTCTTAATTCTTAATTCTCTAGAAACAGATGACTTTGTGAAGCATAATTTAGCTAACAACAAAAAGAGACGCCTATTTTTTATGTTTGTGTGTGTGTGTGTGTTTAAGAAATGCTCATAAAATCTGATACAACTGTAATATTTTGGCGGGGTAGTAATCCCTTTACCACCCAAAAAATATACCGCTCTAGGGATATATATAAAACCAGTAGGGGACTTGGTATTGCCATGCAATACTTCAGAATGCTTGTTTAACCCGTATCATGCTGAACCCGGAATATTCCGGTTTAAGCAGGAGGTATAGACTAAGATCAGACTGCACATAAGTGCAGTCTGATCTTAGTCCACACCTCCTGTCTGTCCTTTTGAAAGCAGAGTTGTTTATGTAATTAATTTTCTCAAGAAATATCGACAACTGAACAATAAGCACTACCAGTGCTTTCATCTCTTTAATTTTTATACAATTCTGAAAAGGATTTTATTTAGCATGACAAGGGTTAAACTTGGAAGTATCCAACAAAACTAATGTAGAAGATATGATCCAGACAAGAATTGAACATATAATCTACCCCCCCCCCCCCTCCTGCCTTTCCATCTAGAGACAGAGGTAACTCTATATGCTTGTTGCCATTACATAGTGGGTGCATAAAAGCTCTCAAGATGGATGAAAATCAACTTCTAAGGGGTTTAATTCAACTTTGAACAATCTGAACAATCTTCCTTTTATATCATGGCAAAGTTCACTTATTCATGTGCTTTCTAGGTATTACCAATACCAGAATGGGGCTCTGAATATCTGGCCAAAGATACCCATGTGACCAGCAGCACCACCAGGAGTTAAACCATTACCCCCCTCACGGTAAAATTTTTAGACCAATCCAAATTGAAAGGAGTTGCAGACGACAACTTTTAAGTTTAGGAAATTTTAGATTTTTTCAACAATCTGGTTAGAAAACATTGTGTAACAAGGTGCCAAATTGTCACAAAATACGCCCGTCACACTGCTTAATATAAACTGGGGTTTTGAATAGAACTGAGGTTATTTTGAATGATTTTTGTCAAACAAAGTATGAAAAACAACAAAGGGCAATAACTCAAAATAAACGCTAGGTAGAGTTATGGTTCTTGTACACTGCACTCTTACTTGTTGAGCTCTATCTATCCATGAAATTTCATGATTATAGCTATTATACTTTTAGAAATATACTCCGGACAAGATTCAAGTATGAAAAACAACAAAGGGCAATAACTCAAAAAATAGGCCAGGTGGAGTTATGGTTCTTGTGCACTGCACTCCCCCTTGGTGAGATCTATACACCCATGAAGTTTCATGATCCTAGCTATAATACTTTTAGAGATATACTCCGGACAAGATTCAAGTATGAAAAACAACAAAGGGCAATAACTCAAACAAGAGGACCATGATGGTCCTAAATCGCTCACCTGAGGCATCTCCAAATTACAGTACTTTTTAGTATAAAAAAGACACAACTTGAGCAAAATAAATAAAAGATATATAAGATTTTGGGCTTTGTACAAAACAATCCAGTAATGCTTTACAATAATAATGAATGCCTTTGGCTTTATAGTTTAATCCATTACCAAACTATCCCAGAATTTGTCACCCTCAGGGAAAACAGGTTTGAAAAATACATAGTGAGAAAGGGAGTGACAAGCAATTTATCCATTTCTAACAGTGTTTTCTACCTGAAATTCTTTGTATTTAGATTTCAATCAAACTCTAATTACTGTCTGCAACTCCAATGGGTGTAATTTTAGCAACCTTGGTAGAGAACAATCTGGATGTACTATAAATCAAAATATGAATGCATTACAACTTATACATGAGGAGTGGAAAATATTTGAACATGCTCTTATTGAGCGTTTTTCATATCCTTGGATGCCTTGGGAAGGGCCATGTTTGTCAAAAGGATATTAACATGGTAGATAACAATAATGTTATCCTTTGTTTTTAATGCAAATGCTCTGGAACCTATTTTTAAGAAGAAGAATTCTCTCAATGCAATTTACGCAATTTTCAAACCCAGGAACAGAGCCATTTTTTATCCTAAGAGCATATTTTCCTGTTAAGTAGTACAAAATTATTTAGTCATGCTACATACATACCAAATATGTATGCCCTTCACCTTATGTTTTAGAAGGAGAAGACTTTTGATGTTGCTCTAATTGGGCGTTTTCAAAAAATTTTGACCTCTGGGGCAGTGCCATGTTTGATCCCAGTGCTAAAATTTTAGCTAACATGGTAGGGAACCATCTGGATATGCTATATACAAAATATGAATGCCTTAGACTTTTTAAATTGGGAGGAAAAGACTATTGAACATGGTCTAATTGAGCATTTTTACTAACTTTGGACACCCAGGGAAGGGGTGTTTATTAACCTACAAGCATAATTTAATCAAAACAGATAGATAACAGCCAGGCTATGCTACACTCAAAATATAAATGCCCTCCTCCTTAAAATGAAGAATTTTTTTTTTAACATATTCAAATTTTGCGTTTTTCCAAATTTTGGACCCCTAGTGCAGAGCTTTTTTTGACCTGAAGAAGACAACTTTTAGTGATATGGTAAAAAAACATCTAGTTATGCCCCATACCAAATATGAATATCCTAGACCTAATAGTTAAAGAGGAGAAGTCTTTTGAAATTGCTCTAATTAAGCATTTTTCCAAACTTCATACCTCAGGGGCGGGGCAATTTTTGACCCCAGAGATTAAATATTTAAAAAAAACTTGGTTGAGAACAATATGATTAAGCTCTATATAAAATATAAATGCCTTTGGCCTTGTAGTCTGTTAAAAAAAAGACAACAAAGATTTTCTAAAATTTCCCATTTTCATATGCCGCAGTTACAAGAGTTCACGGAATTAAATTCTTTTAACAACTTTTGAAGAGCTTCACCTAAAAAACATCCCTGCAAAGTTTCAGCTTGATTGGCCTACTGGTTTAGGGGGAGAAAATTTTTAAAGATTTTTACAGATTTACTAAAGATTCACATTTTCACATGCCGCGGCAACCAGAGTTTTTGACGGAATTAAATTCTTTTAACAACTTTTGTAGAACTTCACCCAAGGAACATCCCTGCTAAGTTTCAGCTTGATTGGCCTACTGGTTTAGGAGGAGAAAATTTTTAAAGATTTTACAGATTAACTTAAGATTCCCTTTTTCACATGCCGCGGCAACCAGAGTTTTTGACGGAATAAAATTCTTTTAACAACTTTTGTAGAACTTCACCCAAGGAACATCTCTGCAAAGTTTCAGCTTGATTGGCCTACTGATTTAGGAGGAGAAGATTTTTAAAGATTTTTACAGATTTACTAAAGATTCACATTTTCACATGCCGCGGCAACCAGAGTTTTTGACGGAATTAAATTCTTTTAATAACTTTTGTAGAACTTCACCCAAGGAACATCCCTGCAAAGTTTCACCTTGATTGGCCTACTGGTTTAGGAGGAGAAAATTTTTAAAGATTTTTACAGATTTATTTAAGATTCCCATTTTCACATGCCGCGGCAACCGGAGTTTTTGACGGAATTAAATTCTTTTAACAACTTTTGTAGAACTTCACCCAAAGAACATCCCTGCAAAGTTTCAGCTTGATTGGCCCACTGGTTTAGGAGGAGAAGATTTTTAAAGATTTTACAGATTTACTAAAGATTCCCATTTTCACATGCCGCGGCAACCAGAGTTTTTGACGGAATGAAATTCTTTTAACAACTTTTGTAGAACTTCACACAAGGAACATCCCTGCAAAGTTTCAGCTTGATTGGCCTACTAGTTTAGGAGGAGAAGATTTTTAAAGAAATTGTGGACGGACGGACGGACGACGGACAACGACCGATCACAATAGCTCACCTCGCACTTTGTGCTCAGGTGAGCTAAAAATAGGCCAGGTAGAGTTATGGTTCTTGTGCACTGCACTCCCCCTTGGTGAGATCTTTACACCCCTGAAGTTTAATGATCCTAGCTATAATACTTTCAGAGATATACTCCGGACAAGATTCAAGTATGAAAAACAACAAAGGGCAATAACTCAAAAAATAGGCCAGGTAGAGTTATGGTTATTGCGCACTGCACTCCGTATTGATGAGAAGAATATAACTGCCAAGTTAAAGTCAATCGGACTTACGGTGACAAGAGTTATGCTCCAAACAAAGAAGTGGACACCGCCTGGACAACCGAACGCCCGGACACCACGGGTGATCCCATAATACATCCCGTCTTCGACGGGCGTATAAAAAGGAGAAATTACTTGTTCTTCATTTTAGACATGTTTTCCAAAGCTTTTTCTTGAGGGGCGTAAAAAGGAGGGATTGTTCGGGAATGGTTTAAACCAGAAACCTTTGACTTGTCTACGAGTCTCGCTACGCAGCCTTGCAGTACCCAATAACGGTATATCGCAATAAAGTTGGAGAAACCATTGTAACTACAGCTTAAAGCTCTATTTGTTTTGGTCACCAAACAATATATATCGGTCCCTGACTAGATTTTACGGGAAAGATGACAAGAGATAAAAAGAATAGATTCTTTTTCACATTTTTTTCTTCTTTAAATGTACATAGGAATATCAAGATTCAGCCATTTTGTGTCTACTGTACCATGGCAGCAGCTGTGGCAGAAGAACTGAAAGAGAACAAAAAGAGTTAGAAACAAAAATCGCTGGCTTAGTGCAAAATCATCATAAGTGTCTGAAGTAGACACTTATGATGTTTTATACTAAGCTATCGAAATATCCCATTAATGTTTTTTGAGAAAATCCTTCTCATCATTTAAATTTGCATGCTAAGAGATGAATATTAAAGATGCAAAATATGTCTTCTAGTTGTTCAATAGTCCTTATCTCTGGTCAATAGACAGATTGACAAAGGCTACATAACTGTATCTCTATCCCTTTCTCAGGCTTTGTCAACAGAATTGTTCTTGTATACTTTATTTTGTTAATGCACAGCACCTTTATCATAAGCTGCCTCATTATTATTTCTCACTTAGCCAAATGACTTAACCTCATTAATCATATATGACAATACCTGAAGATAGGAATGACCTTCAACCAGGAGTTTAACCCATTCCAACTCAATCCCTCCTTTTCACGCCCCTCAAGAAAATAGCTTTTGAAAACATTGTGGAGAATGAAGAAATTGCTTGTATCAAGCAATTTCTTCATTATCCACAATGTTTTCTATCAAAAAAGACAAAAAAGTTCAAAATTCCATCAACTTGAAATTGTCGTCTGCAGCTTCTTTCATTTTGGACCAGTCTAAAATTTTGTTGCGTTGGAATGGGTTAAGATAAGACTAATCCTTAAACAAGGATTAAGTTGTGATTAAATCAACACAATCCTAAAGGAACAATTACTACCAGTACTTACTATTTCCATGTAGGTGGCAAAACTTTGGACATTTTGTAATAACGGGCCAGTCTGTGAATTCTGCTTTCAACTAAAATCAGTCTGTATTTGGCATCCCTATCCTAGAAAAGATCATCTCAAGGTTTGGGGTAGAACAAGATTATACATCTGCCAGATGAAAATTGTGTTATCTGTCCAGTAAAACTATATACTTCATCACAAAATTTGACAGGCATAGCTGTCACTCAAAGAATCAATCCAACAATCAAATCTCAATTAGACCAGAAGTGAACTTTGAACTGACATTGGACATTTGTAATAAGCATTTTTGTCAGCTTGGCAACTTCATACTAGATTTATTCAAGCTGTAGTTACAACATTTAGGTTGTCAATCTATGATTTAAATGTTTTGTCATACTTTATTGACAATTAATTTTGCAAAATAAGCCATTTAATATCTAAGTGGAGCTTCATGTCGGAGCTCAATGAGCGTGGCCAGCATGGTTGATTGAGAAACTATTTTCTACATACTTGTCTTCCTATCCAAAGGCTGTAGAAAAGCATTATTGATCTCCTCTTTTGATTGCAAAACATTTATGTATAGCAAAAACAACAATCCTTATAGATATTATAAAAGCCAAATTCACCTTTTCAGTTACATTTTGAGGTTCTTTTTTAGTTCTGAATGTTACTGAACCCTTTCCTGTTCAATCCCCGCTTTTTACGCCCCTGTGATTTTTCTTTAATTGAGAAAACATTGTAGGAAAGGAAAAAATTGCTTGTGACAAGCAATTTCTTCCTTTTACACATTATTTTCCACCCTACTGAATAGTTATCAAATTTAAATTCTTCTCTGCAAAATCTGAAATTGGCCAGGTCTTCAATTTTGCAAAACAGGAAAGGCTTTAACTCTAAATATCCACGAATCAATGTTGAAAGATACCATATAAATAATTATTTAAAAATCCAGTCTAAATTATATACCAAAACATTAACCAATCTTGATGACTTCATTCTAAAAGAAACATCCTACCAACCTTTCTGTTCCTTTCCAAATGTTTGCGAATGTTGACAGCCTTCTTTATCAGGTGATATAAATCTTCTGGAATCTCAGAAGCCAGACCTTTTCCTTTTAGAATACGCAGGATCTTGTTACCAGTGACAAATCTGACCTGGGCCACACCATGAGAATCCCTCAAGATTACACCTGTACAGGAAAACAAATTAGATATATAAATACATAGGAATCCCTCAAGATTACACCTGTACAGGAAAACAAATTGGATATATAAATACATGGGAATCCCTCAAGATTACATCTGTACAGGAAAACAAATTGGATATATAAATACATGAATATTTTTTGCAAAAAGAAAGAGCTTTTAACGAGCAAAAACTTTTTGAAATAATGAGTAAACTTCAGCAATATTTACATTACATATACTTATGAACCTAACAGTTATAGTTACTTAATTTAACAATAAATCAATTTTAGCCTATTTCCAAGCTATCCCAACTTATTAATGACCAGACAAAATTCAGCTAGAGAAAGCATTGATGGCAAAGAAGATACATGTACTTCTTTCAGAAGGAAATATCTCCAGTCCCCTTAATTTATAGGGTACTTATCTTTTAATCTATGTATACTTTGAGGAATCATCCACAATCTCTTCCAAATATAAACAGTCTAAAATTTTGATTTCAGGTATTAAAGTATTACATAACTCTTTCTCGCTTTTGGCAAACAATTTCTTCATAATCTACAATGTTTTCTACCACAAAAGAAAAAGAATTAAAAAAATTTTGTAAACAAAAATTGTTGTCTGCAACTTCTTTGAATTTGGACCGATCTGAAATTTTGTTGTCTGGTAATGGGGTCACAATTCTAATCAAGCAATTGTGAAAATAACTATGCACCTTAAATATATTTTACTTATGTCCACTGGTGTAGGAGAAACAATTTGACTTATGAATCCTTCAAAATCTTAATTTGTCTTAATGCAAAACATACTTAAAAGCATTTCAATACATGTATTATCCTTAAGTTTTCTTTCCTACTAGATTCCAACTCTTCCCATAATAATCATCTTACCAATTTGAGAAGGTGTCAGGCCTTTCTTTGCTAGTTTCACAATCTGTTCTGTAACATCTTCGGCTGTCAGTTTCAGCCACTATAATTGATAGAAATCATGTAAAGTTCATCTTTATGCTTCTCAGAATTTTTACTAAAAGAGACATGAAAGGAAGTCTCAACCCATTACTACACAATCCAGCATCATATAAGAATACTTTGGAGTAAAATGTGAAAAAAGAAGAAATTTCTTATCTCACAATTTAACCCTTTTTAAACTTGACTTTTGTTGTCTGCAACATCTGAATTTGGGCTAGTCTAAAACTTTATTGTTGAGAACTGGTAAAATATTTGAGGGGGGGTTGTTTAGTTCATTATGCTATTGAAGTTGTGATAAATTGAAAAGAGCTCCAGCCATTGTCTTTTCAAAGTACATGTAATTTAATAAAGATTGCTTTAAGGAGTCTTTAATGCTGCTTTCAACAATATTAAACTTGTATAATCAAGATGTGGCTTATTCAGTGATTGTGTGATCGACTTCTGGTAGTATAGCAAACATGATGTACGGCAGTATGCGGAAAAACCTAGGAGACAAACCAGTACTACCTCTGAAGAACTCAAGTGATTTGGTTCCAAATTGAGAATTCCATTGCTTGAACATCAAACTGATTTCAGGTACTCATTACTTTCAGGTAGTTATTATTAAATTGCCTTGTCCATGGATTTGTTTCAAACTTTCCATAAAAATGGGGTTTAAATTGGAAATAACAGATTGATTGATTTAATGGGGTTTGACATCACTTTTAACAGTATTTCAGCCATATCCCAGCGACTGGAGCACCCAACTGTGGATTCCTGGTATTTCTTACACCAGTACTATCACTATATCCTTTCAAGCCTCCAGCTGCTCATCCCTCTAAGGTTTATGAATATCTACCCATTGGTAGGAGACTAATGTTTGAAAGGATATTTGCTGTGGCCGGAGATGGAAATAACAGATTTATTTCTCCAGTTCTTCGGGTCTAGAGATGAGCTTCAGACATATTACTGGTTCCTAATTACTGAGCAATGTAAAATTTTCTACTTTGATACAAGTAATAATAACTTACTGTAGGAACTGATCTTCTATATGGTAAGGCTGATTGGGATATACCCTTTCTGTAAAGAAAGCAAACACATGTGTATTATAATATTCAGCCATAACAGAAAACAAAGAATGAAGTAGGGGCAAAACGTAGAAGTCCAGACACGCAAATAAATCCCGAGAGTCCTTTTAAATTGTCGGTGTGTTATATCTAATACGCTTCATTAACAATATTTCGATGATTTATTTCCAAAGTTCTATAGCTTCCAGTTTAGACTTTGGTCAATGATAATATTAGTAAAGGTATTCAAGTCTTCAATTGGCCTTTTTTCTTGAAAGTTCAAACTTTACTCTTTGATTACAGTATAAATATGTCTGAGTTTCCCCACGAGTGTCCCCGTATTTATCCAACCCTGTCCGAACTTGCCCATTTTACAGTACTGTCATTGTTCACTTCTTTTGGACAAGATTAGCTTAACGCTTTTTGGTTAACAAGTGAACCAAGATGGTCCTAAATCGCTCACCTAAATCATGTGCTGATAAAAAAATGCAACTGGAGCCCAATAATTATAAACCAGTTTCATTGAGATTAATCGAAAACTATGGCCTCTATAGTGTATACAAAGAAATTGTCATTTAGGCTCCTTTTCCCATGTTTTCCAATAGAATCTTCCCATAATCAATTGACTTCATCCTTATGACCTAACAAATATTCTGGCCAAGTTTCATGAAGATTGAACCAAAACTGTGGCCTTTACAATGTAAACATGGCCTTTACAATGTTAACAAAGAAATTGTCATTAAGGCCCCTTTTCCTGTGTTCTCCAATAGAACCCTAGGTTCATCCTTATGGCCTAACAATTATTCTGGACAAGGTTCATGAAGATTAGGTAAAAAACTGTGGCCTCTACATTATAAATACTTCAATTGTTGATGCCACACAATAGGCAAAAGACGTTCAACGATCACAAAAGCTCACCATAAGTTCTTTGTGCTCAAAAGAGCTAAAATGCAAGGATATGGGTTACTAGAATGGATCACACTCAGTTTGTGTCCATGTGCTACCAAAGGAATTGGAATTGGGCCACAAATTGGGATGGTAAAAACTGTCTGGATCTACCCAGTTTTCCCCTAATAGCATAAAACCCCTTTTTTTCCCCAATTGAACCTTCCCTTTCCAAAAAGGATTACCTTTAAGACTAAAAAACCATTCAGACTGAGTTTCATCAAGATCGAGAGAAAACTGAGGCCTGAAGAGAGTAAACACTAAAACTGTCAACACTTCAAGATGCACAGCAGACATATAAGTATCACAAAAGCTTACTATTAACTATTTTTTATAGAAGAAATTTCTAAGATAAATTTGGAGCAAGGAGCAAAATCATCATTGTAAAACCGTTAAAGCAGTTTAAAACCTTTTAATCATAAAGGTACCTTTCGGTGTCTGTTTAATTTATCTTCAGTGCAAGCCAGAGCATATTCCTAAAAATAAACCACTAGCTTCACCTTGACAACCATTCATACTGGAATTATTTTTTTGAAGACATGAGCAGGACACAAGTTCCTTACCCATTGCCTCACCCTGTTGTTCTTGTCAGGTGTAACTTTCAGTGCAAGCCAGAGCATATCTAATGTGATACACCCTAAACTTCACTTGGACTATCTTCTGGTTATACCAAGCATCATTTGAAGACATGAGCAGGGAGCAAGTCCCTTACCCATCATCTCACCAAACTTGTTGAAGATAGGTACGAAATCCTTAAAATAATTTGAAAAAAAAAAAGATACACCAGTTTTATTAACATTTTATAACATAGGTAACAACTTTGAAACAAGTGTATTTTGTTATTGTTATAAGTGTTGGTAACAGCAAGCTTATCAATATGATATATTCATTGAAACAGCACTCTTAAAATATATCTCCTTTGTTTTCTGTCCACATCTCAAAAAATTGAAATATAGCTTTTACGTAAAAATGTTGATTTTATCTTTTATTACCAGTTTTATATTACATTACTGTTTGCACCTAGGCAATGGATGCACTCATTGCTGATTACTATTTCACTAGGACAGGTGTTGCTGTAAAGTAAGAGTGCCTTAGAAGATCTGGGCCAAGTCTAAAACACAACAATCAAGGAACTGTCTTGTAATGTAATATAGTGTATTAAAGGATCACTAAGACATCCAAACGATCAAGGGAGAAAATACATTCAAAGATACCTTTAAGTCTTGAAAACCTGTATATGGATCAGGGTTTTCGTTTGACCCGTTTTGACGCACAGAAATTCAAAAAGAAGCAATTTTGACGCTCAAAAAATTGTCACTGTGCATCATTTTGACTCTCGAGAATTAGCAGCCATGTGTCAAGGAGCATCATAAGTGTGCCAAAAGTATATAGATTATAAAAATATACACCCATATCAAGGATAGCATCAAGCTTGATAAGTAATTAACACTCGTGTGATGGACATGCATCTACAATCGTAATTGACAGGTACATGACACCTGTGAAACTAATGATGAAACCCATTTTCAGAGTTCTTATCCTACTGAAATTTACTTATTTGCTATTTCTTTTATAAAAAAGCTCACAAAATATAACCCAGAAGTAAAATTGAAACCAAAGAAAATGTTCCTTTGGGGAATGTCACTGGTTTTCGTGTATAAAGTCGGCACTTTTTTTTATGAGAAATAAAAAATAATTTGATCCTCTTAGTACTCTTGAGATTTTCTAAACCTGATACAAACTAATAATATGTTTAAATACTAAACTTTCCCTAATATTCACCTCTTATTGAAAAATAAGAGTAATGTCAGATTGGAGAAATGTTTCAATCTGAGACAGAGTTTATTCTAAGGCACCATTGCTATAAAAAAAAACAAAAAAAGCAAAACACACACTTTTAAGGCACCAGGGCTCTCACTAGGATTTTGAAAGTAGGATTCCAGGAATCCGATTTAGGAAAAAGTTGGATTCCAAGCAGAAAAGTTGGATTCCAGCCTGATTTGGCAGGATTTTAATACTGAATGCGATTTCACCAAACCCTTTTTTTATAGCACTTTCTTTGTTGAAAATAGTGTGAAAAAAGGAGATTAATTTTGGTTTTAAGAATTATCATATTTTCTAGCCCATATTATGTTGTTTATTGTCAAATCTCAATTATCATGCATACCTATGTCATCGTGTATGGCCCCTATGGAGCCTCAGTGAACTTTGATGACATTATTTTTTCACAGGATGTTTAGTTTTCAGCGCCCATAACCAGTGCCATGAGAATTGCTCATACCATACAGCACACTTAACTTAAACCCAAGGAGATGCAAATTTGACCCCAAAATAATAAATTTCACGAAATGGGGGACAGGGGATAGATTTGGCATGAGTTTACATAACTCTTAACTTGAAATTATATCAAATAAATCTACGAGATTAATTGTTTAAAGGCAGGGATGGATGACAAAAATTGAAAAAATAATTTTGCTTCTTTTTCGTTGTCATGGACACTTTCTTTTGTAAGATGCATGATAACTGCAGTAGCAATCCAAAATTTCTGTAGGGTCAACTAGGCAACTTTCAACATAAATTTCATGTTGAAGTTTAGAATAGAACTGGACAAAATTTTACTGAAAGATACACCAAATGTCTGTAAGATATATAAAAACTATTTCATCTGATGAAAACTATTTTTTGATTGATACTGAACCCCGGGTTCCTTACATGCACGATAATTGAGGTGAAGAGTATACATGTCTGATCATGTTCATTTGATCACCAGCAAATTCTCTTAATTAGGATTATTTGTAAATCTAATTAAGAAGTAAAGAATTAATGTCAAAATAGAGCCATTGATAGAATTATCCAACATGTGTATTTTTCTTTTCTTTTTTTCTAAGCACACATTGTAATTAAGTTAACCCTTGTCACACTAAAAATGTAATATTCCTCTTTTAGCAAGAAGTAAAGACAAAGGTGTGTAGTCTGACCTTAGACTATACCAGTAACCACCTAATTTTCCTTCTTAAATTTAACCATTTTAAAGATTGTATTTTCAAAATAAATACTGACTCACAATCAGTCAATCCCTCCTTTTACCACTTAGATTATGATGAAATTTTGCACTGATCTTTATTCAGCTTGATAAGGATTATTTTTTTGTTGAAATTTGGACAAAGTAATGGCATATATTGACAGTCAAATTGATGATTTTTTAACTAAAAAATGACAGTAAATTTATGATTCATGCCCAGCTTTAGATTTCTAAGAGGCCCAAAAGTTTATCTAATAATTTTCATTTTCAATTGAATTGCCTGTTTTACCCACGAAAACCCATGACAATTTAATTTTGCAATATAAGTTGACTTCTTTATTATGTTTTGGCTATTTTTTCACTAAACTGATCAATAATAATTTGATTTCAGTGAGATAAGAGTGCTAATAAAATAATTTTACCCAAGTTTCACAGGTTTCTAACACCTGTCATCTACGATCGTCGATGCATGACCGGTCACCGCAAAGTGGTAATTGTCAATCAAGCTGGGTGATATCAATGATTGTGGTGTATGTTAGGATAATCAATTAACATTTTCCAATAATCTACCTAATATTTTAATGACCCTTGAACAATGACAGTTGATTTTACACTGTCACTTTGACATAACGACCGACGTCGGACGCATGTCAATGAAAAAATTGTTGTCCGTCGGAATCCTTTGATAGGATTTTTTGTCGTCCCTTGCGGAAAGTTGTCGTCTCAGACGACAGTACTGTCGTTTCCGAGAGCCCTGAGGCACCATTGCTAGAAATAAATAAATAAACACTCCTAATGTAACATTGCAAAAAAAAAGTTAATTTTTTTTTTCTAAATTGTTCCGGGGGGGGGGGGGGGGGGCAATTTGCATTTTGACTCTTGGGATTTCATTTTTGACTCTTGGAAATTTTGTCCGAAAGGTCAATGACTCTTGAGTTTTGGGAACTAATGAAAACCCTGTGGATGATCTAGCCTTTGGGTAAGGTGACCAGTCAACTTGGCCCATTTTCAGCTCGGCCCATCAGCAACTTTGCCCAAATATTATTTTATGTCGAAACAATTTTAACATTGATTATTAAATCAGGGGTTTTCCGACCTATTCAAAACAGGGACCTGGGACCCATGATTTGGGAAAAATAGCGCGTAAATCGGCCAAATTGGGAAATGTCAAAACCTGTTGTCTCAGGTGGATTTTAAGTACCATCTAACTAACACATCCCAAGGTCAGTGAGGTTATCCAAAATGGGTTTCAATGATAAGTATTTTAAGGTTGTATTACAGCCTTAAAATACTTATCATTTAACCCATTACCACACAGTGACGATTTTTGAAGCCCTCAATTAAACAAATTTGAGAAACCCTTGTTAAGAATGGAGAAAATGCTTTTAACAAGCAATTTCTTCATTCTACACAATGATTTCTACTGAGAAAGTGAAAAAAATCAATTTTTTCTTCAACTTTGAATTGTCGTCTTCAACTTCCTTGAATTTGGACCGGTCCAAAATTTTGGGAAATGGGAATGGGTTAAACCCAGTTTGGTAATAAGGGGTATCATAAAATTTGACCATAAATATTTGATCGGACAATTTAGCTCATTCCCAAACAATGATGCTTTTTGACACCCCTCGAGAGAAAGGTGTGAGAAATCATTGTAAAAATGGGTGAATAGTTTGTGACAATTAATTTCTTTATTTCTACCATGTTTCCTAAGACCTTTCCATAAAGATAATGATTTTTAATATGTCTAAAACAAGAAATTGTCGTCTGCAACTTTTTTGAATTTGGATCAGTCTATCATTCCGTTGTAGACCGGGTTAATAACCGTTATACGTGTAGGTTAAAACAGGATTAAACAAGTGAAGGTGTGTAACAATGTAATCTACCGTTGAAGGGAAAAAACCAATCAAAATGCAGTCACGAAATTTTGGTCTAAGTATTTTTCTTTAAAATCGGTAATTAAATCTTTTAATGAGGAAAGGTTGTAACTGAAAAGTCGTTTCTATCATCCGCTATATCTTTTTGACCACAAGAACAGTAGATGATCGAAATCGCTGGTGCCAATCTCGATCGATGTCTGCTGTTACTAGCATTTGTTACAAAAAAATCAAAAGTAAAAAGAAATTCAAATTTGAGGTTCATTTTTTTTTCGTTCAATAAAAGAAATAACCTGAAAATTTTCCGAAGATTGCGGTTTGCTGCAATTTTAAAGTTTGGCCGTTCATAAACGAAAATACGGTATCGTAGAAGGTCTGAATCAAAATAAATTGAATTTATAACATTATAATATTTGATTATATCCTTTATACAGTTTTATAAGATTGACCTTAGTACACGCGAGGAAAGTTTGTCACTGTGAGAACACAACACGGTCGCCTAGACAGCCAGCCCCTTTGAAGTGAGTTGAATCTCGGAGAAATTTACAGAGTGACGTCACATTGAAAACGAGTTGGGCAAGGAATTATGCGATCTTTTAGCTTGAATAATATTAAATATTGTCTTGGATATGATTTGATATTAAAAGTAAGTAATTAAAGCTAATTTTCTCGGAAGCTTTTAATTTTGATCCTTTAAATTTCATCTGGCTTTGTTCATAATATACGCGCGCTTACAATAGCCTAATCCAATTAGCGCATGCGCGAGTGACATAATCTTGTTGTCTGATAAACAGCTGCAATAAACAGTATCTGTGTGTGTGGTTTTTTTTAGAAGTATTGGAGAAATCGGCGAGCGTAACCAATATTATTCAAACTCAAATGCTTGCCCCCCATTTTACCAGTTTTCGGCAGCCGGAATTGGGGGAATTTCACTCAAAATTTGGGAAAGTTTTACCTGAAAATTGGGAAATTTCATACGTTTTTGCGATTGGGAAAGGGTCCGGTATTCGGCCCCAAAATTGGCCTAGGAAAATCCCTGTAAATACATTTATTACAAATACAAAAGTAATCAATTATCATTCAGCTTTGAGGAAATTTACGTATGCAATATCTGCAGATTGAAAAGTTAGATTAAAATTTAACGGTAAATTGCACTTATTCAAGCAATGACTGATATAATGAAAATAGTAAGGTAATACTGCATCATTTTAACTTCAGCATATTATAAGAATTGTGATGTATTATACTATAGATTATGTATTGGGGCCGAGTTGACTGGTAACCTTCTGTAAAAGGGGGTTCAAATTTACCAATGGGTGTGTGTTTGTTTTCCTATTACTATTTCCGATTGAATTTCCCTATCCACATTTTCTCCTTGCTTTACTTTAACAGGTAATCATTTTCCAGCCTTTTTAGAGAAACAAAAATTCGAGACGAACAAACCCCTATACATAGACCACGTGGTCGCGAGGAATGATAATTTTTTTCTATATTATTAGGAGTCCTGATTTTGACGAGACGTTGGTGATTAAAAAGAAACATTTTGGGTTCCTAGACTGGTATAAAATGCATAAACGATAATTCTTTTGAGTCCATACAGTGAGTAAATTTGCTAACCCTGGATTGTGCATACGACCCATGTCGGCAGAAAGTTGAGAAAGGACCCGGATAATAAGATGTGATTTGTATTATATGATCAATCCGAATACATTTTGTAGGATTATCAACATTCATTCTGCTATCCTTCGGTTAAACTGATTGCCTAATTTTTGGATACGTTTTTCAAGATAGGTCTTAGATTTAACGGAAGAATTTCTACAGCAAAATTCAGCAGACCAATATTATCCAGTGAATTTTATTTTTTCAATTTAGATTGTAGTGAACAAAGAGTGACTAAGAGAAGGGAGATCACTCTAATTTACTAATTTACATAATTCAGCAAAATGTCATTGAAATCACTCTTACTCTCAATCCCGTCTAGTTATACGAGACAAGTGTTTCTACGTAGACAGGTTTGATTTATTTCTCTATCCTATCTTAAGAAGTTCACAGACTAAACGTACAGCCCTAGGTCAAAACGGTTTGTTAATTTGATATTGGTGTGAGGCTCACACTGGGTTTTGTTTCAATTGGTCAAAACGGCACATATCAGCCTTGAAATGTTCTGTCTTTATAATTAATAACATGACAATTCTGTTGTTGAGTATTGTTCGTATCAACATTAAGTCTCTTTTATAGAGTATGAAGAATACGGGAGAAAAGGCCAAGTTGCCGGTGGGCCCAGATTAGATGCAATATCGTAGCCCTCTTTATGATAATCTGCTGCCTCGCCAGCAGTTTATCAGAAAGAGGGCTATGATATCGCAGCTAGGCTGAGATATGCTGATGAATGGGCCGAGTTATGAATGGGCTGAGTTGACCAGTCACCCGTAAAGGTTACCAGACAACTCTGCCAATCGAGTTACCTAGGCCCAGTCAACTCAGCTCGGTCAACCCGGCACAAATATGTAGAATATAGTAATGCAAGTATATTGAATAATATATTACACTTTTGTAAAATAAATAACCGTAAATTATTTTTTTGATAATTAATATTCTTTTGTTGAAATAATCATATTGTAACATTTTGGGAATCGGGCTGATTAAAATGGTTGTTTTTGTGCAATCTAATTTTTTATCGACAATCACATAATCAAATTGACTGTTGTTACATATGCCTTTATTACTGACACCTTTTTAATTAACCAGCATATTCTGTTATAATTTGGACATTGTTATCGTTGGGTGTTGGCTGGTGATGCAGGGGTAGTAAACAAGAGTGTGTGTTCGGTTTAACGATTTATTGACAACTAACTCAAATGGGCAAAGCCCAAAAAGATCAGCAATATCTGAGCATGACCATTTAAACATACATGTATTTCCATACTATGTAACAGACATATTCACAAAAAAGCCGATGAAAATAGCAGCCCCCCCTCAATATTTCTTTAATGAAACTTCAATATATACCATATATTGGGGCCAAGTTGACCATGCTGAGTTATATGATGGGACGAGTTGCCGGTAGGAAGAGATATGAATGGGCCGAGTTGACCTGTCACCTATGAAAAGGCCCAGTGTCGTAAAGGTTCGGTCCAAAAAGGGCAAGTGTTTCTATGTAAACAGGTTAGATTTTTTTCTGTATTTTATCATAAGAAGTTCACTGTCAAACGTACTGCCCTAGGTCAATACGGACTGTTATTAGGCTCAAACTTGGTTTTATTGCATTTGGTTAAAACAGCACAAATAATGCTTGAAATGTTCTGTAGCTAGAACTAAAACTTCAACATGACAGTTCTATTGTTGAGTATTATTGGATTTTTTGTATCAATATTTAGTCTCTTATATATAGAGTATTAAGAATTAGAATAAAAAAGGCCCTGTGACAAAAAGGCCCAGTGTCAACTAGGGATGGTCAAAAAAGGCCCAGTCCAGAAGGCCCACTTTCTAAACCGATCAGATAGGCCTAGTCCAAAATGGCCCACTATATACAAGTATAGTATGTAGAGTATAGTAATATACCTATGTAGTAGGGGCAGGGTTTGCTAGAGTTACGACCAGATGCCCAACTAGCTCGGTAGAGTGGAGTTGCCTGTGTTCCGGGGACATTGGTTTGAACCCCAAGTCAGCCACATTTTTTCTCCTTAGTTTCTTAGTTAGTGATGGAGGTAAAAATACATAATGCTGGGTTTGCTCATTTTGGAGCAGCAAGGGGCATTAGGGACATAGATTCGGTTATGATAGGAATTTGTAAGTTAGAACCCTCTTGACAGAAATTTTTGAATTGCCATTTCTATTGTGGTAGTGTTAGATAAATCACAACTAGGTGCCTAACTATCTCAGTTAGGAGAGTGGCAGTGCTAGTTAGGTAATTTAGGGGATTTCAGAGCTGTTTTAATAGTACAATCTGGCTTTTGTAATTGTCTGTTCTTTGTGCATCTCTCTGTCCATGTGTGCATCAGTTTTCATATCTAACATGTCCAAAACCACGGGTCAGATCACAGAATGATCCTTGGACATCCTCTGTCGGATTTCTTCATGAACTTCTGTTATGACTAGAACAGGGATTAGAAATTATTGCATAATTGTTTCCTTTCAAACTTAGATATACTGCCTACCATTATTCATCTCCATTATTTTCTAAATGCATTACAAGAACTAAGATTAGTGTATAAAGCTTCATTACTGATGATTAACCCTTATCATGCTGAATTAAATCCTCGACAGAATTACATGTTAAGTTCAAAGGGCTGAAAACACTAGAATCACTAATTGTTGGTAAATATTCATTTCGAAAATAAATATCTTTTAAACAACTCTGGCTTAAAAGGGACAATCAGACTAAGATCAGACTGCACATATATGTGATCTTGGTCTATACCTCCTGCCAAAGCAGAAATATTGTGGGTTAAGCATGACAAGAATTAATACGCTTTCTAAAATTCATCTGACCTAGTAAATGAATTTTACATGACTTGACTTTTGTAAAATAATGAAAATTTCAAAATTCTTCTCTGGAACTTTTTCAAAGATTTAAGTGACGAGATTTATTTGATGGACTCGGCAAAGCCTTAAGGTGATTCAGTTTGTTTTGAATTAACAAAAACATTATTCACTAAATCAGTTCACTCAGGCCTGTGAAGCGATACAGGCACTCATGTGCTTCTAGTTAGAAGGAATGTTCCTCTCTCAGACTTTATCAAGAAATTTTGATATTTTGGGCATAGTGTATCAGCACTCTTTAGAATATGCTGTGAAATGTAAAAAAATAATTTCTATGAAACTAGGTAGTGGAAATATTTTCTGAATGAGTGTTCCTTGTATAGACCTCTCAGATCAGACATGAAGCCAAATACTTGTCAATTGAATTAGTGATTATTTGCACCATGATTATTAACCCATTCTCACACAATGATGCTTTTTGACACCCCTCAAGAAAAAAAGCCATGAAAACATTTTGTAAAATGAAAGGAATTAATTTAATTTTCACATTGTTCCATACCCAGAAAGTTAAAAAAAATCCTCAGCTCCTTTCAAATTGGATCAGTGTAAAATTTGGCTGACTGATAATGTGTTAATCCATTCCCACACAATGATGCTTTTTGACACTCCTCAATAAAAACAATCATGAAAACATTGCCTTAAATGAAGAAATTGCTTGAAACAATTCATTTTACACTATTTTTTCTACAGGGAAAGCTTTTATTAAAACTTGGTTGAATTGTATGGTTTGGATACAAAGTAAATGAATTAAAATGTAAAAGAACCTAGAGCAGAATCTCATTGGAGCTTCGCTGTCTTGCCTCCCGCATGTTGGCTGGACAATAACTATTGGACAATCATTGAAACACTCAGGGCAAAATGAAGATTTACTGTTTAAGCTTGACTATTTCATTGAAAGGGGAGCTATTCCAGTCATCTGGGGTCAGTATGATAATATCGTTAAAATTTATGTGAAAGTTCTTATTGATGCCATTGCCTTGAAATTTCGCTCTTATAACCTTGTATTTTTCCCTAGGCAAATACCCATTACTGTGAGATTAATTGTAAAGGTATTACCCTCTTTTGACAGAGAGATTTGGTTAAAGTTTTACATGTAAGTATGACAATATGTCATGTGTGTAACTATTGAAGCTTTGGCTTTGAAACACTGTACATGATTTAGGGTCAAAATAATACTCTCTTTGCAAAGTTTTATGTGCATCTCAGTTCGTAACATATCTCTGTAAGCTTTAATTTGCACATGTTGTTAAAAATATGATAAAAATCTAAAGGCAATGATTGGATACTCTGACTTTCTCTTCAGTGGTTGTTTAATCATTTTTTATACCCCAAATACTCTGCGGGTATATAAGAGTCAGAATGTTGGTCAGTCAGGCAGTGGGTTGATTCAATCTATAGCTTTTTCCTTGTCTGCTCAATATCTCAGCTACTACTGCATGGATTTGATTCAAACTTTGTTGATAAACGTGGTATCAAGCAGAGATGTTCATATTGTATTTTGGTTTGCTGTCCATTTACTTTTTACATCTGATGAAAAATCTTGTCTGCTTCTGTACTTTAAAAGTATTGAATGCATTTCATTCAAACTTCAAAGGTAGACTCAGTATCAAGAAGAGATGTGCATATTCTAATTTGGTTATGGTCTATTTACTTATTACACAGTACTTTGGGAAAAAATCTAGTCTGCTCATTTCCTCAAAAACTATTAAATGGATTTGACTCTAAACTTCACGGGTAGACTCAGTAACAGAGATGCCATGTGTATATCCTGTGTTCTTTGAAATACATTTTCTTTTCACTGAGTTTTGGCCCTTTGACTAAATTTCTTCTCCGCTCATTTTTTCAGCAACAGATTGATGGATTTAATTTAAAATTCTCATGGTATCAGGCAATACTCGGTATTAAGCAGACATGTGCATATTTATTACCCAAAAATTTTGTTTGGGTGTATAAACCCATTCTCACACTATGACTTTTTTCAATGCCAATTCAAGAAAAAAAAATCGTTGGGAAGCTCTATTACAGTGAGCAATTGTGATCATTAAAATGTCCAGCATCTGTCTGCCAGTCTGTAAACAATTATTAACCCTTTCCATTTTTTTCTTTTAATTTTAGACTGGTCCAAATTGAAAGAGGTTGCAGACAACAGTGAAAATTGGATGCAATTTGAATGAAACTATTCTATGTGGTAGAAAATTTTGTGGGGAAATGAGAATTTGCTTGTGACAAGCAATTTCTCCTTTCCCAAAATGTTTTCTCAGTTGTGAATCACAGTGACATAAAATCCTGGGTTTGTACAGGAAAGGGTTAAAAATCTTCTCCTATTAAGCTAACCATCAAATTTCAACCAAACTTCAAAGTATTTATCTTCACCTATTGACCCTCTACCAAAATACTTCAAAGAATTACTGTATTCTGAAAATCAGCCCCTTATTTGATACCTTGTTTTACATATGAATAGAGAAGGAAATCTTTGAAAATCTTCTTTTCCCAAACAATACGGCCTAGAGCTTTGATATTTGTTAATTTGATATCAATCACTATCTATTGACCCTTTTCCTAAATACTTCAAAGACACAATTCTGATAATTGGCCCTCTGTTGTGGGATTTCGAATTAACATTATGATTTAAAGGATTAAACGAGAAAATCCTTTAAAATCTTCTTTTCAAAAAGTGTTATGCATAGAGCTGTGATAGTTTTTATTTTCATCAAAAAGCTTGGAGCCATTATACTCAGGTAAGCAACATAGGACCATTATGGTCTTCTTGTTATTTAAGATATGAAATAAATTTTCCATCCAATCAGGATGCAGGAATTTTAACAGACATCAGTTTAATTATTTCTTTGTTATTATTTGATTTATAGGTCATACTCATGACTGTATTTCAGGTTGTCCCTTTCATCACGCAGACCCAGAGATGTTTGTCAGACAAAATAATTGACCCACCTGATATGACCCCACCAATCCCAGAGTATGTAGAACGCAGTGATGATGAGCCCATTGAAGTGAGACGTGCTAGACTTTTGTATCAGAGTAGAAAGAGGGGTATGGCAGAAAATTGTCTATTACTCAGGTGAGTTTTGAGATTGACCTCGAAAAGAATAATGGAATTAAAAACTGTGACAGAACAGGACAAATGGTAAAAGTTCACATAATAATTAATATATGTTAGTTTGTTTAAGTAATTAAAGTTAATTTAATATTCAACTCTTTCTTTTGAAATTACTTACAGACTGTCACTACAGGAATAGGTTTGCTATTTGCAATGGATTTGAAAAATACGGATTTGAGTTGGATGAATTAAATTTGAGGAGTTTGTTGGTCTTGATCTATGTACATTGTACAATGTATTAACTTGTTGCAATACATTCCTGCTAAGAAAATATAGTTGTAGCAAACACTGAGAAGAGGAGAAATTGCTTGATATCTTTTGTGTGTCAACAGCATATACCTTGTTGACACACAAGAGGCAATATTAATTATCTGAAAATTGATCAGCATTTGTGTCTTGATAAAATTTCATACAAGTTCAATATTTCAATTTTATCACTTTGAATAAAAAATAACTAGGTCACTAGGTTTATTCTTACAAAAACCTTGTAGACTCCCTAGAGGATTTATCATGCTTCCCAAAAGGCAGGCATATAGCAGCCACTTTGTCTGTCTGTCAACCGTTCCGTCTTTCTGTCTGTCCGTCTGCCTCCATATCTCTACAACCCTTGGGCCAAATTGGATGAAACTTTACATGTGAATTTCTTATGATAATGGGCCAACACATTTTTCTAAGTTAGTTGATAGCTCGCAGGTCACAGTTCAAGGTCAAACATTATAATTTACCTTGTTCACAGCATAGCTCCTTCAATTATGTATGGATTTCGAATTAACTTTGAACAGCTGTTCTCTATTATGGATACATGTGACATCTGAAACAAATTTTCAGATAGCTTCAAGGTCTTAGTTAGGGTTGTACATCAAAATTTTGCATGTCTGGATTGGGGCTGGATATAGCCACATCTTCATCTATTAGTTTATCTGAACCCTTTTCCCGTTTATTATATACTTTTTGTGACAGGGCTATAATTTTAGGAAACATAAATCATCTCTGATGGCTCTTGTTTTAAGCCCAATCAATTAAAAAATTGGTCAGAATGTTCATCTCGATTAAATCTTGAAGTCTAGGTCAGTAGCTCAAGCCTAAAAATGTGTCAGAAATTTGTCTTACATGAAATCTCTGATAAGATAGAAAGCTGATCACACAAGTTCAAAAATTAGGTCACTTATTCTTAGAAACACTTTGTAGACACTAGAGATTTTAAGCTAAATCAACCTGTAATAGGTCAGAATATTTGTCATGATGAAATCTTGGACAAGTTGAAATTTGGTCAGTTGGGGTCAAAAACTAGGTAATGAGTCAAATCATAGAAAATACCTTGTAGACTCAGGGAAAACATATAGTAAAATAAATAAATTGCTTGAATAAGCATATTCTTAATTTTATACAATGTTTCCTAACTAGAGCGTTAAAAAACACCTAAAATTTCATAAAAATTAAATTGTTATCTGTAACCTTGTTCAATTTGGGCTTAGCTAGTCTAAATTTTGTTGGCAGCGGAACATATCCTTTCTGACATTTGTCTCTCACCAATGGGTGGATAATCGTAAACCTAAGTGGGATAGCAGCTGGAAGCTAGGAAAAGATGTAGTGGTAGTACTCGTATGAGAAATACCAGGAATCCATTGCTAGGTGCTCCAGCCGCCGCGATATGACGGAAATACTTTTAAAAGCCGCGTTAAACACGATTCAATCAATCAATCTAAAATTTAGCCATTTGGTAATGGGTTAATCAGCATAAAGATTAATCAGAATGTTTGTCAAAATGAAATCATAGACAAGTTCCAAATGGGGTTAACTTGAAATAAAAAATTAGATCACTAAGTTGATTCTTAGAAAAAACTTTGCATACACATTAGAAGCCATGTTATAGCTCAATCAATATGAAATTTGGTCAGAATGTTTGTCTTGGTAATATATTAGCCAAGTTTAGTCACTTGGGTTAAAAAACTTGGTCACTGATTTACATTCTTAGCTAAACCTTTAAGACTTTGTAGAGGCCGTATACTCTTCACCTCAATTATCGTGCATGCATTGAAATTAATGTTGAGTAAAATTCATAAATTGTTTTTATGCCCCGGCATCGATAAGATCGGGGCATATTACTTTACCGTGTCCGTCTGTCTGTCTGTCTGCAAAACTTAACCTGCAAACAAAACATTTTCCTATAACTTCAACCCTTATTAAGTTACAATGCTGATATTTGGTATGTAGATAGGTCTCAACATGAAGCAACTGGGGAAGGTCATTTCATCAAGGTCAAGGTCAAAATTTTAACCCTTTTCCCTAAACAAAGGAAAAAAACAATAAAAATCACCCGTTTCTAAAGAATTCCTGTTTCAGGGGCATAGTGTTTCACAAACACATCTTGTTCATCTTATGAAATTGTTTTTATAAATCTTACAGACATTTGATTTACCTGTCAGTAAAATTTTGTCTTGTGTGCCCATTTTTCTCCTTAAATCTTGACGGATTTTCTTTATAGTTCACACAATTACTCTGTAAAAAACAAATAACTGCATTTTTAGCTCTACTGGCCGAAGGCCACTAGAGCTATTGCGGTGGCTTTTTCACGTCCAGAGTCCGTCTGTCTGTTAAACTTTTCTTTGTTTACACTCTAGAGTCCACAGTTTTCATCTGATTCCCTTCAAACTTTCACAGAATGATTGTACCATCATAAGGATCGTTCCTTTAGAAATTGGGTTAGATCCCTCAAGAAACATGGGAAAAGGGGCCTAATCAAACTTTAATTAAAAATCCTCGATAACCCGATGGAGTCCACAGTTTTCATCGGATTCTCTTCAAACTTTCACAGAATGATTGTACCATCATTTGGATCACTCCTTTCGAAATTGGGTATGATCCGTCAAGAAACATGGGAAAAGGGGCCTTATGAAAATTTAATTAAAAATTCCATTAAAGATCCTTATTTACACTCCAGAGTCCACAGTTTTCATCAGATTCTCTTCAAACTTTCTCAGAATGATTGTACCATCATAAGGATCATTCCTTTCGAAAACGGGTATGATCCGTCAACAAACACGGGAAAAGGGGCCTTATTAATATTTAATTAAAAAATCCTCGATAACACTCTAGAGTCCACAGTTTTCATCAAATTTTCACAGAAAGATTGTACCAACATAAGGATCGTTCTTTTCGAAATTTGGTATGATCCGTCTAGAAACAATTGTAAAGAGGTCTTCTGAAAATTTCAGTAAGAATTCAATAAAAAATATAGTTAACACTCTAGAGTCCAAAGTTTTCATCAGATTGTATTCAAACTTTCACAGAATGATTGTACCACCATAAGGATCGTTCCTTTAGAAATTTGGTTTGATCTGTCAAGAAACATTGGAAAAGGGGCCTTATGAAAATTTGATTAAAAATTCCATTAAAAATCCTTGTTAACACTCTAGAGTCCACAGTTTTCATCAGATTCTCTTCAAACTCTCTTAGAATGATTGTACCATCATAAGGATCTTTCCTTTCGAAAATGGGTATGATCCGACAAGAAACACCAGAAAAAGGGCCCTATGAAAATTTAATTAAAAAATCCTTGTTAACACACTAGAGTCAATAGTTTTCGTCAGATTGTATTTAAACTTTCATAGAATGATTGTACAATCATAAGGATTGTTCCTTTCGGAATTGGGTCAGATCTATCATGAAACACGGGAAAAAGGGGCCATATGAAATTTTAATCAAAAAATCTTTTAAGAAGTCCTTGTTAACACTCTGGAGTCAACAGTTTTCATCGGATTCTCTTCAAACTTTCACAGAATGATTGTACTAGTATAATAATGATTGTTCCTTTCACAATTGGTTATGATCCGTCTAGAAACACAGGAAAAGGGGCCTTATGAAAATTTAGATAAAAAATCCTCATTGATAATTATAATTAATAATCTAGAGCCAACAATTTTAACGGATTCCCTGCAAACTTTCACAGAAAGATTTTACCATCATAAGGATTGTTCCTTTCAGAATCTGATATTATCCCTCAAGAAACATGGGAAAAGGGGCCTTATTAAAATTTAATTCAAAGATCTTATCGTTAACACTCTAGAGTCCACAGTTTTAATCTGATTTACTTCAAACTTTCACAGAATGATTGTACCATCATAAGAATTGTTCCTTTCAAAATTTGGAATGATTAATCAAGGACCACAGGAAAAAGGGGCCCAATAAAAATTGGATTAAAAAAGTCCTCGTAAACACAATAGAGTCCACAGTTTTCAACAAATTCTCTTCAAACATTCACAGAATGATCATTACATTAAATGGATTGTTCCTTTCGGAAGTAGGTTTGATTCATCAAGTTTCATGGGAAAAGGGGGAAAATTTAAAAAAAATCTTAGTTAACACATCATGGCCCTAGATTTCACCTGATTGGCTTCAAACTTTCACATAATGATTGTACTATCATAAGGATTGTTCCTTTCAAATTGGGTCTGATCCATTGAGAAACATAGGAAAAGGGGCCTTAGGAAAATTCAATTAAAAAAATCTTAATTAATGCTTGTAAGTCCACAGATGAGATGGGGTTGTCTTTATACTCAAACAGATTAATTATAATTTTGTATGTAGAGTTCCCTATGGTTTAGATCCCAAGTAACATGGGAAAAGGGGCTATATAAAAATTCAATTAATAAAACCCTGTTAACGCAACAAAGCCCACAGCTTTGATCAGATTTTGTTGAAACTTTCACAGAATGATTGGAAGGTCATAACGATCATTCTTTTCATAACAGGGTTTGAACATTCAAGAAACAAAGGAAAAGGGGCCTTATGAAAATTTCATTTATAAATCCTTGTAACCAAGTCCAGAGTTTTCATCAGATTTTCTTCAAACATTCACAGAATAATCGTACAATAATAACGATTGTTGATGTTTGCGTTAGACCTGATCTGTCAAGTATCACAGGAAAAGGAGCATTATGAAATTTATCTTTGAAATCCTTGTACCACAATAAAGTCAACAGTTTTCATCAGATTCTGTTTAAACTTTCACAGAATGATTATTCCATTATGAGAATTCTTTCTTTTTCAAATTAGGAGTGATCTGTCTAGTATCATGGGAAAAGGGGGCTTTTGAGAATTTTATCTATAATCCTTGTAACCAAGTCCAGAGCTTTCATTTGATTTTCTTCAAATCTTCACAGAATCATTGTACAATAATCAAGATTGTTGATGCTGACATGAGACCTGATCCTTCAAGTATCACAGGAAAAGGAGCCTTATGAAAATTTTATTTTGAAATCTTTACACCAAGCTAAAGTCTGCAGTTTCACAGAATGTTTGTACATGTACCATCATTAGAATTGTTTCTTTCCAAATGGGCCTGATCTGTCTAGTATCATAGGAAAAGGGGCTGCATGAAAAATTATTACAAAATCCTCATAAACACAAGAATGTCCTCGTCTTTATCAGAATCTCTTCAAACTTTAACCCTTTCCTGTACAATCACTGGTTTTTACGTCCTTGTGATTTAATACTTAAGAAAACATTGTGGGAAAAGAAGAAATTGCTTGTAAAAAGCAATTTCTTCTTTTTCCACTATATTTTCTACCCTACTGAATGGTTATTTTTCAAATTAAATCAACTATAAATTTTCGTCTGCAAAACCATTGAATTTGGACAGGTCTAAAAAATTCTAAAACAGGAAAGTGTTAATAGAATGATTGTACCATCATTTGGATTGTTCCTTTGTAAATTAGGTCTGATTGGTTAAGTGACACAAGAAAAGGGACCATATAAAAATGTTATTATAAAACATCATTATTACAATAAAGTCCTCAGTCTTTATCATTTTCTTCAAACTATTAATAGGATTGTTCAAATTATCAATAGGATTGTTCCTTTGTAAATTGGGTCTGATTGTTAAGTTTCTCAGAAAAAAAGGCCTTATGAAAACTTGTAACAAAAATTCTTGACACAATTCAGTCCGCTGTTTTCATTGATTCTCTTTAACATTTAAAGAATGATTGTACCTTCATTAGAATTGTTCCTTTTGAAATTTTGGTTGTTCTGCGAAGTATCATGAGAAAAGGGGCCCGATGAAGATTTCACTATAAACTCATTAACACAATAAATTCCACAGATTACACAGATTGATTGTATCATCATTCCAATTGTTGATTTTGACAGTGGATCTGATTATGGCAAGTGTCACATAAAAAGAGGCCTTATGAAAAACTTTCTTAAATATTCTGGTTAACACAATGATGTCCCTTGATTTCACTTAAAAATTTCACTGAATGATTGTACAATCACTTAAATGGTTCTTTTCAGAACTGGGTACAATCCATCAAGTATCATGTAAAAAGGGGCCATATGATTTTTTTTTAATATTCTAGTAAACATAATGAAGTCCCAATATTTCATCGGATTCACTTTTAACTTTCACAGAATGATAAAACCAACAGTAAAATATCACAAGAAAAGGGGCCTTATGAGAACTTGATTTTGATATCTTTGTTAACACAATAAAGTCAACAGTTTTATCGGATTCTCTTCAAAGATGCATGGAATAATTGTGGCATTCAAAAGTCAGGAAAAGGGGCCTTACAGATTGCCATACAAAATATTTTTGTGTATGTGATGAAGATCACAATCATTATTAACCCTTTCCTGTATAATCACTGGTTTTTACGTGCCTGTGTTTTTATACTTGAGAAAACATTGTGGAAAAAGAAGAAATTGCTTGAAACAAGCAATTTCTTCTTTTTCCACAATATTTTCTACCCTACTGAATGATAATTCAACTTTGAAGTTTCGTCTGCAAAACCTTCGAATTTGCACCAGTCTAAAATTTCAAAAAACAGGAAAGGGTTAAATTGTCTTTTGGATTTCACAGGACAATTGTAGGTTGTAAGGAAAGTTTCTTGTGGAATGAGATCCCTCAGAAAACACAGGAACAGGGGCCTTATTGATTTTCATTCAAAACAATCCCGTTTATGTGATAAAGTCATCAATTCTTGTCAGATTCTTATGAAAATTTCACAGGATGATTGTAGGGTCATAAGGTAACATTTTTTTGGAAATGGAGTGGATTGGTCATGAAACACAGGAAAAGATGCCTTAAGGACTGTTGCTTGAAATAATAAAGAGAATAAAGTCCTTTCTTTTTCTTTATGCATTCTTCTTTGAGTAATTAACTTCCTTAAATATTAGATTTCTATAATGGAAAACTTAATAACCAGTAGAGCGTCTCAGGCCCTCATGGGCCTCTTGTTTTGTTTTTATCCATTCTTTGTTCTTTGAGTTATGGCCCTTCCTTATAAACTCATGTCTCATTTTCATTTTCTCTCCCTAACTTACTTATGTTGACTCTGAAGCTAGCAAAAATGTTCATATTTCATTTTGTTAATGGTCTAATACCTTTCTTGGAGTTAAAGCCCTCAAAAAATGGTTTAATTCAGTGACAAAATGTTTTTCTGTGACCTGGAGCTGTTTGGGGTATTAACTTTAGTCATGCTAAACCGCGAATATTCCTTTATTTGCAAGAGGTATAGAGAAAGATCAGCCTGCACATAAGTGCAGTCTTACCGTAGTATACACCACCTGCCTGTACCTTCCAAGCAGCATTTGTTTGTTAAAATCTAATCTCAAAAGAAATACAGGCCCTCTATAAGGGATTTGAGTGCTTTCAGTGCTTTGATTTAAAAGAATTCTTGGACACTAATTTTTGTTTAGCATGACAAGGGTTTAACACTTTTAGTTATGGTCTGGGTATTTCTTCATTCTATTTTTTTTAAACTGACATTCCACAATTCTTTTTTCAGCACTTTTGCCAAGAAATATCTTCACACTTTCAATGCAGACCAGCTAAAGCTCTATGATGATTTGATTAACAAGCCATCAAATGATTGGGAATTGTATTACTGGATGACAGGTAATTTTAGACTTTGATGTGATCTCTTTGCTACACATCATTTTAGTCCTTTTCAAATTCAAAGGTCTTACAGACGAAAATTTAAAGTCAATATTTGGAAAATAACCATTCAATAGGGTAGAAGATATTGTGAGAAAAGAAAAAAAATACTTTTAACGAATAAAACAAAATCTAATTTGCTAGTACTAACTGATATGCAACAAAGTTTAGTATATCTACTCAAGCAGTCACCTTTTTATACGCCCATCAAAGACGGGACGCATTATAGGATCACCCGTGGTGTCTGGGGTGTCAGGGTGTCCAGACGCCCGGGCATCCTGTTGTCCGGGCGCTGTCCACTTCTTTGTCCGGAGCATAACTCTGTCACCGTAAGTCCGATTGACTTTAAACTTGGCAGTTATATTCTTACGGAGTGCAGTGCTCAATAACCATAACTCTACCTGGCCTATTTTTTGAGTTATTGCCCTTTGTTGTTTTTCATACTCGAATCTTGTCCGGAGTATATCTCTAAAAGTATAATAGCTAGAATCATGAAATTTCATGGATGCATAGAGCTCACCAAGTGGGAGTGCAGTGTACAAGAACTATAACTCTACCTAGCCTATTTTTTGAGTTATTGCCCTTTGTTGTTTTTCATACTTGAATCTTGTCCAGAGTATATCTCATAAAGGATAATAGCTAGAATCATGAAATTTCATGGATGGATAGAGCTCACCAAGTGGAAGTGCAGTGCACAAGAACCATAACTCTACCTAGCCTATTTTTTAGTTATTGCCCTTTGTTGTTTTTCATACTTGAATCTTGTCCGGAGTATATCTCAAAAAGTATTATAGCTAGATCATGAAACTTCATGGGTGTATAGATCTCACCAAGGGGGAGTGCAGTGCACAAGAACCATAACTCTACCTGGCCTATTTTTTGAGTTATTGCCCTTTGTTGTTTTTCTTACTTGAATCTTGTCTGGAGTATATCTCTAAAAGTATAATAGCTAGAATCATGAAATTTCATTGATGGATAGAGCTCACCAAGTGGGAGTTCAGTGAACTAGAACCATAACTCTACCTAGCCTATTTTTTTAGTTATTGCCCTTTGTTGTTTTTCATACTTGAATCTTGTCCGGAGTATATCTCTAAAAATATAATAGCTAGAATCATGAAACTTCATGGATGGATAGAGCTCACCAAGTGGAAGTGCAGTATACAAGAACCATAACTCTACCTAGTGTATATTTTGAGTTATTGTCCTTTGTAGTTTTTCATACTTTGTTTGACAAAAAATATTCATTCAAAATAACCTCAGTTTTATTCAAACCCCCAGTTAATATTAAGCAGTGTGACGGGCATATCTTGTGACAAGTTGGCACCTTGTTTCTGTTGTCACCTATGTTCAGTAATCTTAGGTCCACTGGCTTATTTCTTCTAACTGAAATTTCTTCACTTTTCACAATATTTTCCTAATCTTTTTCTAGAGGGCGTAAAAGGGTCATTGTGTATGAATAATTAACCAAAATGGCAAGATTTACTCTAGTTAAAATTGAAAGAGTTAGAGATGATAATTTGAAGTTTTTGAAAACTTGCATTTTCTCAACTTCCTGGATAGAAAAAATTTGGAAAATAACAGCAATTTCTCGGTTTCACACAGTTTTCCAAATTTCTTTTCTTGAGGGCATCAAAAAGCATTATTTTGTGTGAATGGATTAAGGATATACCCATGTGACCACAGATGTGACAGGAACTTAAACAGGCTATCAACTTCTTTTGGATGTAAAGTCAATAGCTCTTACCAGTGAGTCATGCAGGACGCAGGATTGATGTTTATTCAAAGCTTCTTCACCCATTCCCACACAATCCAGCTTTTTATGCCGTTCAAGAAAAAGCCATGGAAAACATTTTGTAGAGTGAAGAAAAGTGATTCATTATCCTCAAAATACAAGTAAAAAAATGAATATAATATGTATCAACTGAAATAGGTGTCTCCAGCGACTTTTGATTTGGACCAGTCTAGAATTTTGTAGTCTGTTTATCAGTTAACCCATTCCCACTCAGTGACGCTTTAAGAGGCCCCAAAGAAAAAAGCTTTAGAAAACATTGTGGAAAATGTAGAAATTGCTTGTCACAAGCAATTTCTTCATTTTCCACAATGTTTTGTACCCAGAAAGTTGAACAAATCCAAAGTTTCATAATTTTTGAATTGTCGTCTGCAACTTGGACCAGTCTAAAATTTTCTCGTGTGGGAATGGGTTAAGCAAATGAGAGGCTACACGCAATTAGTGGCTGTTCAGACTGCTCTGTGTCTGGACTCCTGGCATGTGTTACTATTTTCGAAATGTCACAATCTCATATTTTTCTGCATAGTTTGAAATCAGAAAATAACTTTCATCTGTGTTGAAAAAAAGCAAAGAAAAATGTTGTGGGTGTGGGATTAAATGATTTTGGGTGGTTTTTTTGTTTATTTTTCAGGCACCAAACCCACTCCAGAAGAATATGACAACTCCATGATGGACATGCTGAAAGAACACACTAGAAATGAAGACAGAGATGCTAGAATTGAACAACCTCCGCTGTAACCATACTATCATTTTGTCATAGACTTTCATCAACCAGACAACAAAATGTTAGACTGGTCCAAACTGCAAAAGGTTGAAGTCAACTTAACCTTTTCCCATACTTTCCTGTTTTTTTTTAAATGCTTAGAAAAGCAAGATGCAATTTCTTCATTTCCTACATTCCTTTTTTCTTTCCAAAAAAATAAAGATATTTAGCATTATATCAATTCGAAATTGTCATCTTAAAATTCTTTCAATTTCTGTAAGTCTGACTTTTTTGTGTGTATGAGATTGGGTTAATGAAGTGAAAGTGGTACAGTATTTTATAGGGTAGAAAACAATGAGATAAAGATGAAATTGAAAATATCAAGCATTGATTCTTTTCATGTTATCTTTTCTGTAACTTTCAACCATCGAAGTTTTGACAAATGATTGTACAGGAGAAAGTAGTAGGTGATGAATAACTTGCCAAGCTAACTGACATTTGGTATGGCTGTTTATGCAAGTGATCAAATATTTATTCAGTTCATTTAGGGTATAACCAGGGACATAAAACTTAAAGCAAATTGTACATGGGCTACCTAAACGTCAGAACTACAGCTCAAATGATCTGCAGTTATGAATCTCTAGTCCTCAAAACCAAAAATACTTTACATAAATGTTGGAGATCAATGTTTACTTCTTAACACTTTCCCGGTTTTGGAAATTTTAGACAGGTCCAAATTGAAAGGTTGCATATGGCAATAGAAACTGTATGAAATTTGAAATAAAACCATCCTATGAGGTAGAAAATATTGTGGGAAAAGGAGGAATTGCTTGATACAAGCAATTTCATCTTTTTCCACAATGTTTTCTCAAGTATAAAATCACAGGGACATAAGTCCTTGGTTTGTACTGGAAAGATTAATGAACAGTTTGTTTTTGATTCCGTCAATTGGTTTGAAGACAAAACATGGCCACTTTAAGTTGTCTGAGGTTGTTAGAGATTTTCTAGTTTTGAAATCAATCAACTTATTCAACTCTTTCCCACACACCCTTTTTTTATGAAAGAAAAGAAAAGAAAGGGCTTTCGAAAATAAAATGTTGTCTACCCCAATAAACACAACTTTTTAAAACTTCATTTACTAAAATTTGTCGCCTGCAAATTCCTTGAGTTTTGACCTGTCTAAAATTTTGCTATCTTGTTATGGGTACATGTAATTGTAATTGCTTCAACTCGATCAGATTTTTGTATCTTCTACAGTCTTCCTTTTAACAATGCAAAGGAAATTAAATTAACTTAAATATCAGATACATAGGGAATATTATGTTACGATAGATACAACATCTTGAATTTCTTTTGAGCAATTTATTCAATAAATATGATGATGAAATAATAAAAATCTGTATTTCGCCATATTCTGTTTATTTGTATTAAGACCTCATCTATAGAATGAAAATGTCGTCATCTAAGACTACCTGATATGGAACTTTATTATTCCTATAAGAGATAATGAGTAAAACCTGGCTGTCAAATACAACTCATCAGAAAAAAAATCAATATTCGACGTGTAGCAAAAAACCGTATTCGTCGAGTACGGTTAAACATGTGTATTGAAGTTCCGTTTTTTTCGTAAAGTTGGTTATTTCTTAGCCATTTAAGAGAATTTTCTTAATGTCATTTCCTAAAAGGTATATAATAAAAGGAATATTACAACAGTGTGTTTTTCTATTTGTTGTTATCGTGTTCTCGAATCGTGTGTATGTATTTTTTATTGGATTCGACCTTCGGTCTCATCCAATAAAAAATACCTACACACGATTCTCGAACACTGTAACGCATAGAAAAAGACACTGTGGTAATATTCCCTATGTATTTGACACTTTCAGATACAGATATTTTTCTGATGTGACTGATTTTGACTGTGTGAAGTGTTTATAATTTACTAGAAATACTTTTAGGTATATAATAAATAGGGAATATTATAACAGTGTCTTTTTCTATGTGTTGTTATCGTGTTCGAGAATCGTGTGTAGGTATTTTTTATTGGATGAGACCGAAAGTCGAATCCAATAAAAAATACCTACACACAATCCGAGAACACGATAATAGAAAATAGAAAAAACACACTGTTGTAATATTCCTTTTATTATATACCTTTTCCGATATGACATTTAGAAAATTCTCTTAAATGATTAAGAAATAACCAACTTTCCAAAAATGCCCGAACGTCAATGCACAAAAAAGGAGTCTGTGTTTAACGGTACTCGACGAATACGGTTTTTTGCTACACGCCGAATATTGATTTTTTTCGATCGAGTTGTATTAGATAGCCAGATTTTAATTAATATATTTTATAGGTATATAATAAAACCCATTACCACACTGACTCTTCATTTTGATGCTCTGAAGAAATGAAAAATATGGAGAAAATAGGAATTACTTGTTACAACAAATGTCCTCTTATCTCACTATGTTTTTACACTGTATGGGACTCGCTTTTCCATATTTTTCCTTGGGGTCATTCGAAATAACTGAATGGGAATTGGTTCAAAGAATTGTTACAATTTCTGAACATTTATTCTTCCTGTAAACTGTTTTCACTCCACATGCTATTTGTTATTGTATAGAATGTTTTCATTCAGGATTAAATAAAACAACAAAACAATACCTTCTAATTGTTTATTGCTCTTGAGTCATCTTTCTTGATTTTCATCCTTGTTAGCAATACAACTTAAAGATACAAAATTATTTTTGACATGATGTGTTCTTGAAATAAATTTATGTTTAGGACATTAACAAGTATATCAGGGCAAAAATTGAGTTAATAGTGGAAAACAATCAGGAGGAATGCCCCTTTAGAAAATGCTTTGGAAAAATTGTGGAAAATGCAGAAATTACTTGTTACAAGCAATTTCTCCATTATCAACAGTGTCTTGCTATCCAGTAAAACAAAGATTTTTGAAATTTAATTAATTGAAAATTTTTGTCTGAATCTTATTTCATTCTGGACTAGTCTAAAATTTTGTTGGCTGTAATGTGTTAAGTAATGCCCTGGATGTATCCTTTTACCCTATACCTGACGACAAAATTTTAGACTGGTCCAAATTCAAAGAACTTTTAGTTGAGGGTTTAAAAAATTGAGGCTATGTGATCATGGGTTAAGCTTGAAATTCAATCCTGTTAACCCATTCCCACACAATGACGCTTTTAAACGCCCCTCAAGAAAAATGCTTTGGAAAACATTGTGGAAAATTAAGAAATTGCTTGTGTCAAGCAATTTCTTCATTATCAATAATGTTTTCTAACCAAAAATAAAAAGATTTTCAAAATTTCATCAACTTGAAATTGTCGCCTGCAAATTCTTTCAATTTAGATAAGTCTAGAATTATGCCGTGTGGTAATGGGTTTAGCCTGTTATTTCATGTTTGGTTGAGTGGCAGCCGCAAATCCGACTCTTCTGTTCTTTAAATCAAATACGGTGTAAAATCGACCAATAAAAACATCTCCCAAGATCCATAAAGGTCCTGCTGGTGGTGGGACATCAAGACCGAGGAAACCGCTGATACATTGAGTCTGGCCTGCTTGTGATACCTGGTTAAAGACATATTATAGTGGAATCATGTGAATTGCAACTCTTATGATAGCAATTTACTGCTTAATCTATTCCCACACAATGACACTTTTGAACACCCCTCAAGGAAAAAGCTTTGGAAAACATTGTGGAAAATGAAGAAATTGCTCGTTACAATCAATTTCTTCATTATCCACAATGTTTTCTACCCCAAAAGACAAAGATTTTGAAGATTTCATCAACTTTAAATTGTCGTCTGCAACTTCTCTGAATTTGGACAGGTCTAAAATTTTGTTGTGTGGTAATGGGTTAATTGCAACTCTTATTTTGCATAGAAATTAGATTTAGAGAACAAATAGCTCCTTTTAATAACAACTTCTGGTTAATTGCAACAAAAACTTTGAAAATTTGGTGGTGCAATTATCTGGATTCCACTGTATAAAAAGATAATTAAAGTTTGCTCTCTCAAGAAGTTTTCTACTTTTAAAAGTAGTTGAATATCAGAGAATACATTTAAGAATAAGATAAAAAAAAGTTACAAAGGGAGGAATTGCTTATTACAAGAAACTGTGTGCCCACATTTTTTTTATTAATCTTACTGATCATCATATGAGTTAATAAGAGGACCAATGGTCCTGATTTGCTGACCTTAGTCAAAGCTTAGAAATGTTGAATAAGGGACATTATTTTAACGAAATTGGTAGAGAGGGATTTACTTGCTACCCGACGGTGTATATGAAACCTTTAACCCGTTACCAGACATAAACATTTTGACTGGTCCAAACTCATAACTTTAAAACCCATGAAATCTTAGATTTTTTCAAGTTTCTGGGTAGAAAACACTGCGGAAGATGAAGAAACTGCTTGTTGCAAGCAATTTCTTAATGTTCCAAAATGTTTTCCTAGGGATGTTTTCTGGAGGGGGGTCATTTTGTCGGAATGGTTTAAGCTTCATAATTTGTCACAAGAAGATTATGAAAGACTTTTAACTTTGCTTCTGTGATCATAAATTTGGGTGTTCTGGAAGAGCCAAAATACAACCCTTGTTCAACATATGAAAATATTTTGAAAAGACCATCTAGGAGATGTAACAAATTAATTATCAATACCCAATACCTGATTTCCAAATTCAGAGAAGATTGCAGACAACAATTAGTAGATGAAATTTCTAAAAGCCTTGAATTTTGGGATAGAAAACATCATGTAATAAGCAATTTCCTCATTTTCTACTATGTTTTCCAAAGGCCCAAACGACCCATTATTTAGTGTTGTCTATAACAAATATTCTTACAAAGTGCAGGAAGAGTAGCATATACATTGCAAGTGAGCTGACTTAAGTATTTCAAAGATTTGAGCTTGGTAATTTTTTTTACCCTTAAATGACTCTAATTCAAGCTGCCAAAATACTATTGAGAAAATCATGACCAAATATCAAGTTGTGTGATCTAAAAATGTGGCCTACAGAGTTGTATATGGTATTTCTTAGATTTGACCTAATGACCTAGTTTTTGACCCCATATGATTCAAGTTCCAACTTGGCCAAGATACTATAGAAGTTATCATTCTGACTAAATATCCAGTCATTCTATCTGAAAATGTGGCCTCCAGAGTACTAAAAAGGTATTTCTTAGATTTGACCTAGTGACCTTGTTTTTACCCAGAGTACTAAAAAGGTATTTCTTAGATTTGACCTAGTGACCTTGTTTTTACCCAATGTGACCCAGAATCTATCTTCCCAGAGACTTGGCAACAATCACTCTGACCAAATATCAAGTCATTCTATCTGAAAATATGGCTTCTAGAGTACTAAAAAGGTGTTTCTTAGAATTGACTAGGTGACCTAGTTTTCAACCCAATGTGACCAAAATTCAGAGTACTCTGAATAATCATGGAGACAAACAATCTTGTTAAAGACATTTGAGCCAAAAATGTGGCCCTTAGAGTGCAAATAGGTATTTTTTATATTTGACCGAGTGACCTACTTATGAATCCATGAAACCCAAATTTTGAACTTTTCTGAGAGACCATGGAGACAAACATTCTCAAAGTATGACGACATTCAAGCTAAAAATTTGGCCTCTAGAGTCTGTTATCTGTTAATAAAAGTTTCACAAGTTTTGAACATATGAATGCTGCTAGTTTTATACATTGCATAACATTATGTTTAGACTAACAGCCATTAAATAATATAAGCTAAATATTGCCATTGTAGGGGTATAACATACTGTAACCAAGGGGGGCATTTAGTCATGGTGTGCTCACCTGTTACAAAGGTCTATCACATAATGATCTCATTTTTTCCAAGTAACATAATTTTAGCACTCTTCAATGAAGTTAGACGCTTGAAGCATTGTCCCAGGACAACATAGCTCACCCTAACAGCTGCTTGACACAAAAATGCTTGAACAATTATCAAATTGTTTGTTTTCAGTCCTATCTCAGCGGCTGGAGCACCAAACAATCTATTCCTGGTATATCTCGCACTCGTACCACCATTACTTCCTTTCCTAGCCTTCAGCTGTTATTCCACTTAGGTTTACGATTATCCACCCATTGGTGACAGACAAATGTTGGAAAGGATATGTTCCGCCTCCATAGATCATATCCATGACACCTCATGAATGAAGATTGTGAGTCTGATGCGCTACTAACTGCGCTATGACTGCAGAAAACTTTTATTAGAAATGAATGTTGAAGTCATTTGGTAAAAGCCTATGACCGAATGAAGCTCTTCATGAGATATAGAAATAAAATTTATAAGGTAAACTGGAATGGTTCTCAAAGGTTTACTAAATTCAAACCTGCAAAAAATTAGCCTCATAAATGTAGGAGTTATGGTTCAGACAAAACTTTGACTTTACTGTGGCCTCAACCTTTGAAATCCCACCTACTTTAAAATTTTGATATTTGAACTTGTCCTCAAAGCTATCCAAATTAGGTGACATAATACCCCCACCAAAGCCTTGTATATAAAAAGCATCTAAGTTCAAGGGGAGACACTTCTTCAGCCGGAGGAGGTGAGACTTCAAAACAGTGAGTTGCTAAACTTCAACAAGTGACCAATATATGTATATTTTTTTCTATTACTTTTGAAACAAAATTGTCAGAGGAGTTTGGGACACAAAATAACTTTAATTTTTGTACACAGATAGACAGACGAATGGACGGAAACACTGATGGACAGACAGGCTGATTCAAGTATATGCCCCACAAACATTCATTTTGCGGGGATATAAAAATTCTTTAAATGGCACATCATGATGGAAAACGATTGTGCCAAGGTTTTTTTTCATAATCCATTCATAAATGCACATGTAAGTGTAACTGAGCCTTACAACCTGATGACATTATGTATGGAATATAACCAATGACTAAGAGATATACGGTATCTTCAGATGTAAGCAATTTCACAAAAAAAAGATCAAAGGTAATGGTCACTACAATAGAATGATGCAATGACACAACCTATGATCTTATTGTCCTCCGTGTGAGATATGATCTAGAACAAGAGCTGTCATTGGAAAATTGATTTTTGTTTGTTTGAATGGGGTTTTACGCCGCTTTCAACAATCTTTCAGTTATATCACGGCGGCTGGAGCACTTAACAATGGAATCCTGGTATTTCTCACACTAGTACTAACATTACATCCCTTCCTAGCCTCCATCTGCTATCCCACATTGGTCTACAATTATCGACCCATTGGTGAGAGACAAATAGTCAGAAAGGATGAGTGCCGCCGTTGGGGATGGAACCCAGGACCTCTAAATTGACAGCCCCATTGGAAAATTGAGCATTATACAATATCAAAATATACAGATCTGTGAAATTTTGCACAGAGTGTCTATGCAGAAGATTTTGGGAGATTTTTCTACACAGACCAGAATGGAAAATATAAAACCCATGTTTCTTGAAGGATCCAAACTCTTTCAAGAATACGAAAGAAAACTACCCGAGGAATATTTCTATGAAATATGATTCAGTGCTGCTGAGTTGTTTCTGAGAAAAAGACTTTTTTAAAGATTTTTTAGCCCCACTTGCTGAAAGCCTCAAACTTTTACTCAGAAACTATTTGATGGATTTTGACCAAAACACACAGGAATGATTATAGGCAACTATTTATTAGTTGAATTTTTCTTGGTTGAATAACTTGGCTTTTATGGGAGGGGCTAATCTCCATATATGGTGTAAGTGAAAATGCTGAAAATCATGTTCTCCAAAACTGATGGATGATTTTCAATAAAAATTGACAGCAATGATTTTTTGGTCATCCTAAATCAGATTTTTCTAAGAAATTTCATTAGTTTTGATAAATCTTTGGTAGATAAGCCAAATTTTAGGAAGGAGTGAGCTGTGAAGTGAAACAGGTCATCTAGTGTCCCTAGTTCTATATAGATCATGTAAGGATAGAAAGCCCTGCAATAAAACCCATGTTTTTGATGGATCTGAATTTTTTCGAGGAATATGAAAGAGTACCACCCAAAGGAACATTTCTGTGAAATAAGATTTATATAAATCTGCCCAGTAGTATCTGAGAAAATTTTAAAGATTTTTTCTACATAGACCTTTAAAGGGAAATAAGCCTGCTGGAAAAACTTATGTTTTTTTTTTTTTGAATTCTTTCAAGGAATATAAAAGAGGATCACACAAAGAACACTTCTTTGAAATTTGATTCAATTCTGCCCAATTCTTCTGATTAGAAGAACTTTTAGGGATTTTCTATTTAGACCATATTAGGAAAATATGCCTGCCCATAATAACTGATATGATTTAATGTCACTTGTAACAGTATCTCCGTCTTATCACAGCATGCTTTCTGAGCCTCAAGCTGCTCATCCCGCATTTACATAAAGTTCTGCTGAGTTCTGCATAGTAGTTTTTGAGATGTTTAACCCATTCCAACTCAGTGACACTTTTAGACACCCCCAAGAACGAAAGCTTTGGAAAACATTGTGGAAAATGAAGAAATTGCTTGTTACAAGCAATTTCTTCATTTTCCACATTGTTTTCAACCCAGAAAGTTGAAAAAATCCAAAATTTCATAAACTTTCAACTGTTGTCTGCAACTTCTTTCAATTTGGACCTGTATAAAATTTTGCCGTCTGGTAAAGGGTTAAAGTAAAAGATTTTGGACAGACAGAAGCACTGATGGATGCACACACACCAGATAAAATGCCATGACAATAATCCCATTCATCAGAACAGACAAGTTAGGCAACTGATGTACCGAATGGCTGTGCCACTGGATTAGGATCAGATAGATGATCCCTAGAAAGGGAAGAAATTTTCAACATTGAATGATGTATATAAAAGTGTATTTAATCAGATCAGTGAAAAATGATAAGAAAACATATTCAACACAAAAGCAAATAGAAATAATATAACAATGCAATCTTAGATTTTCCTGAAAAAGTTTTATCAATTAGAAATTGGATTTAGTAATTCCATTATCAGATAACAAGTTGTAGACTTAAATTTAGTAATTTCTTCATTTACCACAGTGTTTTCCAAAGGTTTTTTTCTTAACCCATTCCAACTCAATCCCTCCTTTTTACGCCCCTCAAGAACAAAACTTTGGAAAACATTGAGGATAATGAAGAAATTGCTTGTATCAAGCAATTTCTTCATTATCCACAATGTTTTCTATCCAAAAAGAAGAAAAAAATCAAAATTCCATCAGCTTGAAATTGTCGTCTGCAGCTTCTTTCAATTTGGACCAGTCTAAAATTTTGCTGTGTTGGAATGGGTTAAGGGGCATAAAAACGAGAGACTGAGTGGTAATAGGTAAACACAATTTTTGTGACATGATTACTTTGAATTGATTTGCTTGCATACATCAATAATTGCAGAATTGTCATTCAATCCACTATTTTCAAACTCATTTCGACAGTTCAAATGTTTTCAAATGATTTAGGATTTCATTATAATATTATTTTCAGCAATTTGTCAATTTTTCAAAAGCTTATGCCTTTTGTAAGGGAATTTTGATTATAAAAGTGGTTGCTTTATAGAGGCAGCAGTTAAAGCAAGATTTTCTGCATTTTCTCCAATTGATGTCTGTCAAATCAAATCTACTTTTTAACCCATTCCCACACAATGATGCTTTTAAACAACCCTCAATATGAAAGCTTTTGAAAAAATAGTGGAAAATGAAGAATTGCTTGTTGCAAGTAATTTCTTCATTATCCACAATGTTTTCCACCCCAAAAGACAAAGATTTTAAAGATTATATCATCTTAAAATTGTCATCTGCAACTTCTTTCAATTTAGACCGGCCTAAAATGTTGTTGAATGGTAATGGGTTAAACCAATTATTCAACACTTTCCCATTTTTTTACGCCCATCAAGAATAAAATTGTGGAACATAAAGTAATTGCTTGTAACAGGCAACCTGACCAAAGTCTATATTTTTTGCCTTTCCAAAGAGGTCCTTTTTTGCTTTATGAGTTACACTTAACCCTTTACTATTTTCCAAAATCCAAAAAGGTAGCAGATGACATTAAAAAGAACACACAATTCTAAAAGTAGCCATCCTGTATGACATCAAACATTGTTGAAAAAGAAAATGCTTGTTAAAGCATTTTTTTTCTTTTCCACAATATTTTCTCAAGAATAATATCACAGGGACGTTAAAATCAGGGGCTGTGCAGGAAAGGTTTAATAAGAATATGTTGATACAGAGAAAACTTAGAATAGGGTATGATTTTACTCAATATGGCAGGTGCATGAGGTTAAACGAGCTTTGCATATACAGTTTGAGCAAGCAATGCACATAAATTATGGAAATGAGAATTCCAAACTATTTACAGATCTCTTGCCACGCCCACTGAGTTCCTACAGGATGTTGGATATCAAATAAAATTTCTTTTGCAAAATTCATAGTTAGTAACATGTTAGAAATAAGAGCATCATGATGGTCCTCAATTGCTCACCTTAATCATCTGCTAGTTACAGTACTTTTTGGTATAAACAAGATTCAACTGATAGCATCTATTTCAAAGAACTATTTCAAAGATGTCAGTGACTATATTTATTTGTCAAATATAGCAAAGATGATTCAGTTTAAAGTGAATTCAAAGGGACCCAATTTGCTTAATCAGCACATTTTTGCCAGTGGAGTGACACAGGCATCTAAGTGCCTCTAGTTAAAAAGTTTGTACAAAACTATCTGGTTACGGTGCAAAACAATTGAATGTCCTAGGCCTCAAAGTTTATGTGGAGAAGACATGAACTTTCTCTCATTGAGCAATTTTTTCCAAAATTTGAACCCTTCAGGCTAGGCATTATGAGACCTTAGGGGAATAATTCCAATAAAAACTGTAGATAACTATTTGGTTATGTAACATTCAAAGTAGAATTGCCCCAGGCCTATAGTTTGCTGAATTGTTATAACTAAGCGATTTTCCTAATTTTGGACACCTTGGATAGATCTGGTTTTGGCCTGAGGAACATAATTTCAAGTCGCGCAATAAAAACACACAGTAATACTATATACCAAATATGAATACAACTTATGTTACAGAAGGAGAAGACTTTGAACTTGCTCTTACTGAGAAAACTTTGTTCCTCCTTTTATCAAACATGGTAGAGAACCATCTGGTTATGTTATATACCAAACATGAATGCCTAAGATCTTATACATTGGGAGTGTTAGAATTTTGAACATGCTCTAATTGCACTTTTTAGGAACTTTGGAGACCTAGTGAAGGACTCTTTTTCATCCTATGGGTATAGTTTCATCACAATTGGTAGATAAAATCAGGTTATGTTAAACGCCAAATATAAATGCCCTAAGCCTTATAGTGAAGAAGAATGAAGCTTTGCAACTTACTCAAATTGTGTGTTTTTCCCTATTTTGGACCTCTAGGGCAGGGCCATTTTTACTCTAGGGCTATAATTTTATGTAAAATAGTACAAAACCATCTAATAATGCTACATGTAATATGAATTTGCTAGGCCTTATAGTTTAGGAGGAGAAGTCTTTTGTACTTGGTCTAATAAAGCATTTTTCAAAACTTCAGACCTCTGGGACAGGGATATTTTTGACCCGAGGTATGACTTGAGCAAACTTGGTATAGAAACATATAGTTATGCAGTATATGAAATATGAATGCCCTTGGTATTGTAATTTCTGAAAAAAGATTTTCAAAGATGTACTAAAATTTCCCATTTTCATATGCAGTGGCAACCAAAGTTTTTCATTGAACTGTATCTTTCAATAACAACTTTTGTATAACTTCACCCAGTGAACATTTTCTACCAAGTTTTGGCTTGACCAGCTCACTTGTTTAAGAGAAGAAATTGTGTATGGATTGACATACGGACAGACAGCAATGGACAATGATCGATGACAATAGCTAACCTTGCACTTTGTGCTCAGGTGAGCTAATAAGTGAAATAGTTACTTGGTGACCTAAATGTCATAACTACAGTTCTAGAGCGTCTACAAGGTTTTTCTAAGCTTCGGACCACTGAGCTGAAAATTAAGCCTTTAGAATGTCTACGAAGTTTCCTTAGAATTAACCTAGTGACCTAATTTTTTATGTTTCTACTGTACTAGTGTATGGTTTTATAAGTCACCAAACTAACAAAATGCTTCACATAAATGTTGATCAATGTAAGAGTTCAGAGTTCAATTCCAGTCTAAATGTAAAATTTGATTGGACTATTAAGCTTTCTGAATGACAGCCACGATCCATGAATTCTACTACAGATGGCAATATTTTAGACTTGTCCAAATTGTAAAGAGTTGCAGACAACAATTAAAAGCTAATGAAATTTGGATTTTTTGTAGCATTGGGATAGTAAACATTGTGGATAATGAAGAAATTGCTTGTTACAAGCAATTTCTTCTTTTTCCACAATGTTTTCCAAAGCTTGTATATTGAGGGGCGTTTAAAAGCGTCACTGTGTGGGAATGGGTTAGAATGACATCTGTATATATTGAAAGGGAAAGTGTTGATCAAGAAACACATTGATATGGAATATGTTTAGTTCATGATCACTGACAACCTGTCCCCCTTTCTTCTTTCTACAACCCTTGCTGGTTCCAAATTGTACATTGGGGATTGTTTGACAGTATCAGTGTTTTTCTGCACGGCATCCGCAAAACCAACTCGATGTTTCGCCTGATCAAAAACTGTGTAGTATTTCCCAATGAATATGTCACCTAGAATCCACAGGGGGCCCCTTGGCGCAGGGACATCAAGTCCAATAAATCCGATAATGCAAGCTTCTTGGCCTAGCATGGATATCTGTGCAATAAGGGAATAAATAGGAAAGAGTGAAAGGATAGGGTAAATAGGTGAATGTTCTTAATATACATGTATAATATGAGACCTCTAAGACTTTGCACTAAATTTAGAAAAGAAACAATTACATTACACATAAGACATTAAAATGCTTACATCTTTTCCCATTTCTTTTTCCCAAAGACTTTATGCACTTTTCATTTCATTATCAAGTGATTAGTCTAAGTGTAGTACAAACATTCAAATTTCATTATAACAAATTGTAATTTCTAGCCATGAATACTTAACCCATTCCCACACAATGACACTTTTGACTCCCCTCAAGAAAAACAATTTGGAAATCATGTGTAAAACAACAAAATTGCTTGCTGCAAGTAATTTATTTATTTTTGAGGTTTTCTACCCAGAGAGTTGAAAAAATCTAAAATTGAATCAAATTTCATTTTTTTTCTGCAACTCCTTTTAATTCCAACCAGTCTAAAATCATATTGTGTGGTAATGCGTTAAGCAAAAATACTTAAAATATTTCAATGAAGAATAACACTTTTTCTTTTATCATATTCCCACACAATCACACTTCTTGATGCCTTTTGAGCAAAAAACTAACAAGCAGTTTCTTCATTATCCATAATGTTTTCAACACCAAAAGCAAAGAGATTTTTTAAACTTAAAAATTGTTGTCTACAACTTCTTTCAATTTTGACCAGTCTAAAATTTTGTTGTCTGGCAATGGGTTCATTAAAAAGATTAAATTATGTTTTAGAAAAACAATAAACTCTGCTTAGAAACACCATCTATAGTTAAAGCTGTTGCAACTTGTTTAACCAGTTCCCTCACAGTGATGTTTTTGGACGCCCCTTGAAAAAAAAAGTTTGGAAAATATTGTGTAAAATGAAGAAATGGCTGCCAATAAGAAATTTCTTTATTTTACACAGTGTTTTCAAGCAAGAAAATTGAAAAATCTGAAATTTCATAAGCTTCAAAATTGTAGTCTGCAACTCTTTTCAATTTTTAAGTACTTAGTCTTTCAGAACTTCTCTTAGATTCTCTAAGATTTTTTGGGGGGATATTCTAGCAGTACTGAATACACTTTGCTTTTGACTTTAAGTACATAGTCTTTTCCTTTCTGAGTGCATTTCTTGTAAGCAATAAGATTTTAGGAGGGATATTCTAGAAGTAATGAATACGATTTGCTTTTGACTTTAAGTACGAAGTCTTTTCCTTTCTGGGTGAATTTCTTGTAAGTGCTGTGGTCATTATTCATAGAGGAGGGATATTCTAGCAGTACTCTATACACTTTGCATTTTACATTACATACACAGTCTTTTCTTTCAGGGTGAATTTCTTGTAAGTGCTAAGGTTTGGGGGGATTTTCTAGCTATATTGAATACACTTTCCATTTTACCTAAAGTTCATAGCACTTACAAGAAATTCACCCTGAAAGGAAGACCCCGAGGTTTTGGGTTTGTATTTTGGGGGGGTTTTGGCGGGGGGATATTCTAGCAAAGTTAAACTTTTCATTTTACCTTAAGTACATAGTCTTCTCCTTTCAGGGTGAATTTCTTTCCACTCAGAACAATATCTACATCAGGTAGTTGTGGAATGGTACCACAATCAATCATGTACTAGAAAGTGAGAGAGAGAAAAAAATCAAATCCATTTAACCATTCCCTCATAATCCCGCTTTTCTAAGACTATTGACAACAAAATATTTCTACCCAAAAGACAACATTTAAAATTTCACCAAGTTCTTGTCTGCAATAAATTTCAATTTAGGCCAGTCTAAAATTTCGTTAATGGCTTATATTGAGCCTTTCCCACGGAAGCACTGATTTTCTTGATCGTGAGAATGTATTTAGAAACTAGAATGTTTGTGTGACTTATAGTTGACCTCTGAACTTGTGTGTGTATAGAAACATTTACTCTTCAACCCATTGCCAGAAAAGAGATTTTAGACTGACTCAATTTGTAAGAAGCTGCAGATGACATTTTGAGTTGATGGAATTATAAAATTTTTACCTTCTTTGGTAGAAAATATTATGCGTTATGAAGTAATTGCTAGTTATAAGCAAATTTCTTCATTTTCCATGATGTTTTCTAAAGCTTTTTTTCAAAAATCAGGATTGTGTTGGAATGAGTAAAGTGTTGCCTTGACCTTTGACCTATCTGAACATTTTATTAACCCTTGTCATGCTGAACCCGGAATATTCCGGTTTTGGCAGGAGGTGTAGACTAGGATCAGACTGCACTTATGTACAGGCTGATCTTAGTCTACACCTCCTGTTTGTACTTTTCCTGCCAGAATTATTCATGGTGTTGATTTCTAAAAGAAATATTGATTTTTGAACAACAAGTTCTATCAGTGCTTTCAGGCCTTTGATTTGACAGCAATTCGGTGTGGTAGTTTATACATGACAAGGGTTAAAGTGGTACATCTATTTATCCATAAACAATAAATCTGAGTCCATACTGAGTACAGTAAAGCTGGTTTCCAGCTAACACTCAAAGGACGGTCAAAATGTACTCTCTTAACCAATTACTACATAGCAAAATCTTAGACTGGTCCAAATTGAAAGAAGTTGCAGACAACAATTAAAGTTTTATGAAATTTAAGAATTTTCAACTTTCTTGGTAGAAAACATTGTGTAAAATGAAACAAGAGGCCCAGTGGGCCTTAACAGTCACCTGAGTAAAAGAGCACCAAGACAAGTGATTTTGTTTAAAAGAATTAGAAAAAGGTTTGGTTGAAATCCCCTCAGTAGTTCTTGAGAAGAAGATGAAATATTTAAAAGTTACCAAAAATTACCCCCTTTTGGTCCCCATTTTAGGCACCCCTGACCTCCAGCCTTTTAATTTTCACAAATCTGTATAATCAGTACCCATTGATGCTTTTTACCAAATTAGTTTGAAATTGGCTTAGTACTTCATCAGAAGAAGATGAAAATGTGAATTTTTTAACATGATGAACTTTGACCTCTGGGTGTGGCCCCATTCATGACCCCAGGGACATGAATTTCACAATTTATAATATACCTGTCCTAGTTGTCATGCACACAAAATATTTAAGCTCTGGCATTAACGGTTTATTAGAATAAGATTTTTAAATAAGTACCAAAAATTACCCCTTTTTGGCCCCTATTTGGGCCCCTATGACCCCCAGAACCCCTATTTTCACAAACTTGAATTGGCATCCTCCAATGATGCTTCTACCAAGTTTGGTTGAAATCCCTCCAGGAGTTCTTGAGAAGAAGATGAAATATTTAAAAGTTACCAAAAATTACCCCCTTTTGGTCCCTATTTTAGGGCCCCCTGACCCCACAGCCCTTTTATTTTTACAAATCCGAATAACCATTACCAAATGATGCTTTTCACCAAGTTTGTTTGAAATTGGCTTTGTACTTTATCAGAAGAAGATGAAAATGTGAATTTTTTAACATGATGAACTTTGACCTCTGGGTGTGGCCCCATACATGACCCAAGGGGCATGAATTTCACAATTTATAATATACCTGTCCTAGTTGTCATGCACACAAAATATTTAAGCTCTGGCATTAACAGTTTATTAGAAGAAGATTTTTAAAGAAGTACCAAAAATTACCCCTTTTTGGCCCCTATTTGGGCCCCTATGACCCCCAGAACCCCTATTTCACAAACTTGAATTGGCATCCCCCAATGATGCTTCTTCCAAGTTTGGTTGAAATCCCTCCAGTAGTTCTTGAGAAGAAGATGAAATATTTAAAAGTTACCAAAAATTACCCCCTTTTGGTCCCCATTTTGGGGCCCCCTGACCCCAAGGCCCTTTTATTTTTACAAATCCGAATAACCATTACCAAATGATGCTTTTCACCAAGTTTGTTTGAAATTGGCTTTGTACTTCATCAGAAGAAGATGAAAATGTGAATTTTTTAACATGATGAACTTTGACCTCTGGGTGTGGCCCCATACATGACCCCAGGAGCATGAATTTCACAATTTATAATATACCTGTCCTAGTTGTCATGCACACAAAGTATTTAAGCTCTGGCATTAACGGTTTATTAGAAGAAGATTTTTTAAGAAGTACCAAAAATTACCCCTTTTTAGCCCCTATTTGGGCCCCTATGACCCCCAGAACCCCTATTTTCACAAACTTGAATTGGCATCCCCCAATGATGCTTTCTTCCAAGTTTGGTCGAAATCCCCCCAGTAGTTCTTGAGAAGAAGATGAAATATTTAAAAGTTACCAAAAATTACCCCCTTTTGGTCCCCATTTTAGGGCCCCCTGACCCCACAGCCCTTTTATTTTCACAAATCCGAATAACCATTACCAAATGATGCTTTTCACCAAGTTTGTTTGAAATTTGCTTTGTACTTTATCAGAAGAAGATGAAAATGTGAATTTTTTAATATGATGAACTTTGAATTCTGGGTGTGCCCCCATACATGACCCCAGGGGCATGAATTTCACAATTTATAATATACCTGTCCTAGTTGTCATGCACACAAAATATTTAAGCTCTGGCATTAACAGTTTATTAGAAGAAGATTTTTAAAGAAGTACCAAAAATTACCCCTTTTTGGCCCCTATTTGGGCCCCTATGACCCCCAGAACCCCTATTTCACAAACTTGAATTGGCATCCCCCAATGATGCTTCTTCCAAGTTTGGTTGAAATCCCTCCAGGAGTTCTTGAGAAGAAGATGAAATATTTAAAAGTTACCAAAAATTACCCCCTTTTGGTCCCTATTTTAGGGCCCCCTGACCCCACAGCCCTTTTATTTTTACAAATCCGAATAACCATTACCAAATGATGCTTTTCACCAAGTTTGTTTGAAATTGGCTTTGTACTTTATCAGAAGAAGATGAAAATGTGAATTTTTTAACATGATGAACTTTGACCTCTGGGTGTGGCCCCATACATGACCCAAGGGGCATGAATTTCACAATTTATAATATACCTGTCCTAGTTGTCATGCACACAAAATATTTAAGCTCTGGCATTAACAGTTTATTAGAAGAAGATTTTTAAAGAAGTACCAAAAATTACCCCTTTTTGGCCCCTATTTGGGCCCCTATGACCCCCAGAACCCCTATTTCACAAACTTGAATTGGCATCCCCCAATGATGCTTCTTCCAAGTTTGGTTGAAATCCCTCCAGTAGTTCTTGAGAAGAAGATGAAATATTTAAAAGTTACCAAAAATTACCCCCTTTTGGTCCCCATTTTGGGGCCCCCCGACCCCAAGGCCCTTTTATTTTTACAAATCCGAATAACCATTACCAAATGATGCTTTTCACCAAGTTTGTTTGAAATTGGCTTTGTACTTCATCAGAAGAAGATGAAAATGTGAATTTTTTAACATGATGAACTTTGACCTCTGGGTGTGGCCCCATACATGACCCCAGGAGCATGAATTTCACAATTTATAATATACCTGTCCTAGTTGTCATGCACACAAAGTATTTAAGCTCTGGCATTAACGGTTTATTAGAAGAAGATTTTTTAAGAAGTACCAAAAATTACCCCTTTTTGGCCCCTATTTGGGCCCCTATGACCCCCAGAACCCCTATTTTCACAAACTTGAATTGGCATCCCCCAATGATGCTTTCTTCCAAGTTTGGTCGAAATCCCCCCAGTAGTTCTTGAGAAGAAGATGAAATATTTAAAAGTTACCAAAAATTACCCCCTTTTGGTCCCCATTTTAGGGCCCCCTGACCCCACAGCCCTTTTATTTTCACAAATCCGAATAACCATTACCAAATGATGCTTTTCACCAAGTTTGTTTGAAATTTGCTTTGTACTTCATCAGAAGAAGATGAAAATGTGAATTTTTTAATATGATGAACTTTGAATTCTGGGTGTGCCCCCATACATGACCCCAGGGGCATGAATTTCACAATTTATAATATACCTGTCCTAGTTGTCATGCACACAAAATATTTAAGCTCTGGCATTAACGGTTTATTAGAAGAAGATTTTTAAAGAAGTACCAAAAATTACCCCTTTTTGGCCCCTATTTGGGCCCCTATGACCCCCAGAACCCCTATTTTCACAAACTTGAATTGGCATCCCCCAATGATGCTTTCTACCAAGTTTGGTTGAAATCCGCCCAGTAGTTCTTGAGAAGAAGATGAAAATGTTTAAAAGTTAACGGACGACGCACGACGCACGACGACAGACAAACGATGATTGCAATAGGTCACCATGACCATTCGGTCAGGTGACCTAAAAAACTCTTGTCAATTTCTTCATTTTAACATTGTTTTCCCAATTGCTTTTCTTGAGGTTCTTCAAAATGTGTCAATGTGTGGGAATTGGTCAAGAGAATGGTTGCTTAATACTCTTTTTGTGAAATATATATATAGAGGATTGGTTCACATAAATCATTGTAGGATGCTTACTTATACCTACCCGTATGTTCATTGAACTAATTAGAATGATCTCATTCCTAGATTCATATTATCCTAACCCTTGTCATGCTGAACCCGGAATATTCCGGTTTTGGCAGGAGGTGTAGACTAAGATCAGACTGCACTTATGTGCAGTCTGATCTTAGTCTATACCCCCTGCTTATGCTGTTCCTGCCAGAGTTGTTTATGAAGTTGATTTCTAAAAAAAAATTGATTTTTGAACAACATGTTCTACCAGTGCTTTCAGCCCTTTGATTTTACACCAATTCAGTAAGGTAATTTATACAGCATGACAAGGGTTAATTTTTTTATAAAGAACATAATTCAGGAATCATTTTTGTTATGATAAATTGAAATCAGATATTACTATAGGTAATTATCTTTAAAAGAACTTGTTCATAAGGCTTAGATAGATTACATAACAATAACCGAATGTTTTGGAAGAAGACCATGAGATGGAGCTACATATAAGAATTTGAAAGCTAAAGACCTCACAATTTAGAAGCTTTTTAAAGAACACTTTAGAAATTCCTTTCGGTTGTTATAGCAATCAGAGTTTTTGACTGATTAGGATTTCTCTTAGTATTTTGGAAGGTCATCACCCATGGACTATTTCTGTAAAATTATTTGATACTTGAGGATTATTTCAAGAGTAGAAGATTTTTAAAGAATTTGTTCTGTATTTCTATGAAAATTACTAAATAACCACAAATAGGGCATATATAAATCACAACATCATAACCTGAAGTATTCTGGTAGAGCACTATGAGGCAATGTTATATTCAAAATTTGAAAGCTCTAAGCCTTATGGTTTTTGAGGAGAAGATTTTCTAACGATTTCTTCAAATGTCTTCCATTTGTCCATTTGTTATCAACCAATTACACCTCCTTGGAGTATTTTTGTAGGCTATCACCCAAGGACAATTTCTGTAAAATTTGATTGAAATCTTTGAGTTAGTTTAGAAGATTTTAAAGAATTTGCTTTTTATTTCTATGTAAAATCCAAGTTCCTACAATATAGGGCTTTACTAAATCACATCACTGTAAAATGAAGTATTTTGTAGAGGACCATAAGATGATGATACATACAAAATTTGAAAGCTCTTGGCCTTACAGTTTAGGGGAAGATTTTTAAAGAATTCCTCAGGAATTTGAGATGAATGGGGTTTATGCTATATTGAACTATACTTCAGTTATATCATGGCAAAGTTAAGTTATTCATGAACTTCCTGGGAATCGCAAGTACTTGAAATATGTTCCATGTCTTAGCCTCCATGTTGTAAATGAGAAAATGATATGTATATTTTTGACTCACTTCTCCACCAACAATGGGTGTTCCTCCAATCATCTTGTTCAATTTTTCAATCTCTGCTGATGGCCCAGCCAAGAGGGAGGTACCTGTATCAGCAATAGCTTTACATCCGTTTTCACAGAATTTACCACTTCCTACTGTAACACTGAAATACAGAATGATTTTTGAATGATTGAATTCCTGTCCTTTTAGACAATACCAGTTGACAAAATTTTAGACGAGTCAAAATTGAAAAACTTGTTGACAAGAGTTCTAAGTTGATAAAAATTCATGATATGTACCCAATATTTTCTGGTTAGAAAATATAATGGAAAATGAAAGAATTTCTTCATTATCCACAATTTTTATTATTGAGTCTTATTGAACTATCATTAGACAGCTTCAACCAAAGAACATTCCTGCCAAGTTTTATCAAGATTGGCCCACTTTTTCAGGGGAAGGCGTTTAAATAGATTGTTGACAGATGCATTACCATGACCATGCACAACCACAATACTGGATGCCAGACATTAGGCAATCATAATAGCTCACCTTTAGAACTCTGTGCTCAGGTGAGCTAAAGAGCCTCCCTTTAATAAGACTTAAAAATTTAGGCTCATACATCCAAAATGTTCAACCGATCAAAATCTTTCAAAAATCAAAAATGGTCATCAAAAAATGTCCATGAACATCCATGTAAAATTTAACTGATATCCATTTGATACAGTCTAAGAAGACACTCTTTTTAATAATTTCACTACATTCAATATATGGAATAAATCCCCTCTCCCATAAAGCTATTTTTCTTATCCAATCATTTTTTTCAAAAATTATCTCAAAGAGTCACTCAAGGAGTATTTCTATGAAATTTGGTAATAACCAAGTCCGTATTTATTAAGAAAATTTTTCAAACTTTTCATAATATGATATACAGTCAAAACTGGTCATCTGGTCATCCCCATTCAGTCTGCACCTGTCTTAAACGGCTAGTTCGATGTCCCCCGATCATTTTTACACTAAATTTTACCTGTATTCAACAAGCACCTCTAAAACGCAGTTAATGGCCGTCAAAATCGTGTCCCATTCTTTGAAATAACCTGAGTTTATGGTCAATTTCGGTCCCTTGGCAATTTCACAGATAAGTAATTATCACGGCGCATAATTGTTTTCAGATTATCTATTCAAGTGTCAAAATCAGATAAACATTCACGCACGTCGCCAATTAACAGGTGTTTTGTAGATAACTACAAAGTCATCAAAATGCCTAGTTTTGTTATTTTGCTCTTATTCAGTGATTGAATTTTATGCATATAATATTCAAACTTTATCAATAAAGTTTAATCGAGTATGACGATCGAAATTACTGTTCTCGGAAAGTAATCTATTTTCGTACTCGTACAGAGTTTGTTTGCAGTTTTAGAGGTGAGAAATGAGTGAACAAACTCGCTCAGAGACCAATTCTGCCTAGATTCGAATTGGAATTTTATTGAAATATAGTGTTTGATGCAATAATCAAAAATATCAAGCAGACTGATTCTAAATTGACTGGCAAATATTATGTCAATTGTTCGATCTTTGCAAAAAATAATCACGACCATTCGAGTAATTTAATCCGATTTGAACCTTTTTAATTTCAATTGATAATCTAATCCACTTCATGAGTATATAGGCCTACTTGTATTCTTACCAAAATTAAACAAGGTGCCAAATTGTCACAAGATACGCCCATCACACTGCTTAATATTAACTAGGGGTTTGAATAGAACTGAGGTTATTTTGAATGAATATTTTTTGTCAAACAAAGTATGAAAAACAACAAATGACAATGACTCAAAATATACGCAAGGTAGAGTTATGGTTCTTGTACACTGCACTCCCACTTGGTGAGCTCTATCCATCCATGAAGTTTCATGATTCTAGCTATTATACTTTTAGAGATATACTCCGGACAAGATTCAAGTATGAAAAACAACAAAGGGCAAATAACTCAAAAAATAGGCTAGGTAGAGTTATGGTTCTTGTACACTGCACTCCCACTTGGTGAGCTCTTTCCATCCATGAAATTTCATGATTCTAGCTATTAAACTTTTAGAGATATACTCCGGACAAGATTCAAGTATGAAAAACAACAAAGGGCAATAACTAAAAAAATAGGCCAGGTAGAGTTATGGTTCTTGTGCACTGCACTCCCCCTTGTTGAGATCTATACATCCATGAAATTTCATGATTCTAGCTATTAAACTTTTAGAGATATACTCTGGACAATATTTAAGTATGAAAAACAACAAAGGACAATAACTCAAAAAATAGGCCAGGTAGAGTTATGGTTATTGAGCACTGCACTCCGTATTGATGAGAAGAATATAACTGCCAAGTTTAAAGTCAATCGGACTTAGGGTGACAGAGTTATGCTCTGGACAAAGAAGTGGACACCGCCCGGACAACTGGACGCTGTGATGCCACAGGTGATCCCATTTTATGTCCCGTCTTCGACAGGCGTATAAAAAAAACAAGATGTGTTTGTGAAACACTGTGCCCCCGAAACAGGAATTATTTAGAAACGGGTGATTTTCATTGTTTTTTTCTTTGCTTTCTTTGTCCCCAGTTGCGCCTTTTTGAGACCTATCTACATACCAAATATTAGCATTGTAATTTAATCAGGGTTGAAGTTATCGGAAAATGTTTAGTTGGCAGGTTAAGTTTTACAGACAGACGGACAGACGGACAGACTGACGGACACCGGTAAAACAATATGCCCCCTATCTATCGATGCGGGGGCATAAAAATGTTTGAAAGAGCTATCTATCGATGAGGGAGCATAAAAATGTTTGAATGAGCTTTAATCTTGTTATTCATTTACTTAAAATGAATACTTTCTAGCCACCCTATCTTTTTGTTATACAAATATCCGGCCATCAGGCCGACCTGTATTAAGCAAGCACCTGTCTAAAGCAAGCGATTTTGGCAAATCCCTTGACTGCTTGCTTAAGACAGGTTCGACTGCTTATGGAAAATTGCCTTTCAATAAAAGCTTTCTCTTCATCCAATCTCAATTCTTTGAAGGAATCTGATAAAGGTACACCCAAGGATCATTCATGAATTATTTGGTTGAATTCCAAACAATAGTTTCTGAGGCGAAGATTTTTAAAGAAAAAGTTTACCGGCGGACAGACACACAATGGACACAATGCCATGACAATAGCCGGCTGGCCTTTGGCCAGTGGATCTAAAAAGAACAAATAAATAAATTAATGGAATGTAACAAAAAATCATGTACATATCTTTGCTTGATAATGAGTGTGAAAGTTGAATCAATCAAATCTAAACTGTACTTTAGAAGACAAAGGGTAGACAAGAAAAGCTACAGACTGACCTATTTGATCAATCTGCCATCAGACCAACAGTCAAGCTGACTTCTCAATACCCCCAGAACATAGTTTTAGGGGGTATGAAAATTAAACCAAGTGGGATACAGAGAGGATCAAAGATGAAATAGCTGTTTGCAGCCATTCATCACTGGCTGTTAATTTAATCTTGACTTAACCCATTCCCACAAAATCCCTCCTTCTTACATGTCTCAAGAAAAAAAGCTTTGGAAAACATTGTTGAAAATGAAGAAATAGTTTGTATCTAGCAATTTCTTCATTAGCCACAATGTTTTCTATCAAAAAAGACGAAGAAATTTGAAATTCTATCACCTTGAAATTGTTGTCTGCAGCTTCTTTCAATTTGGGCCAGTCTAAAATGTTGTTGTGTCGGAATTTATTAACCCTTGTCATGATGTATAAATTACCTTACTGAATTGCCGTAAAATCAAAGGGCTGAAAGCACTGATAAAATTTGTTGTTCAATAATCCATATTTCTTTTAGAAATCTATTTCATAAACAACTCTGACGGGATAAGAACAAGCAGGAGGTGAAGATCAAGATCAGCTGCACTTATGTGCAGGCTGATCTTGGTCTACACCTCCTGCCAAAACCGAAATATTCCGGGTTCAGCATGACAAGGGTTAAGCTGATGACTTTGAACTTGGTACATGAAGAAATTCTTTACCAACAAGGTAAACACAATGACACAAGAATACCCACCTGTCCATAGCAAACTGCCAATAACCCTCTTTAGTAACATCAACATAAGACAGGTTTCCGGTGTAGTATTTTGGATCAATACCACCTAATAAAAGCTCACCACCTTCTGGAGCATTGGGATTCCTGAAAAGTAAATAAAAGGTGAGTAAAAGAAAGGTTGCTAGTGTAAAATATTTATATACAAATTGCCTTAAATAATCTCCCACTTATTCTGACTGTTTCCCTACAATGATGCATTTTGACACCCCTCAAGAAAAGCAATTGTACAAACATTGTGTAAATGAAGAAATTGCTTGAACATAACCTTTCAATTTCACAAGTGCACCAAGTGAAGACTCGGATAAGCATGATCCGAGTCAGACCAGTCTTCACTATTTGCTCTGTAGATAGATACAGACTCAAAAGTTTCAGTTGACAATCAGCCAGTATTCTAAATTAACCCATTCCCACACAGTGGTGCTTTCTGACGCCCCTCAAGAAGAACAGTTCAGTGAAAAAGTAACCAAAACATAATAAAGAAGTCAACTTATATTGCAAAATTAAATTGTCATGGGTTTTCGTGGGTACAACAGGCGATTCAATTGAAAATGAAAATTATTAGATAAAATTTTTTGAGCTCTTAGACTTCTAAATGCTGGGCATGAATCATAAATCTACTGTCATTTTTTTTTCTTTAAAAAAATGTCAATTTGACTGTCTATATTATGCCATTATTTTGTCCAAATTTCAACAAAAAAGTTAACCCTTAGCAAGCTGAATAAAGATCGTTGCAAAATTTAATCAAAATCAAAGTCACAAAAGAAGGGATTGACTGATTGTGAGTCAGTATTTATTGTGAAAATACAATTTTTAAAATGGTTCAATTTAAGAAGGAAAATAAGGGGGTATTGACTTAGGTCACATCTTTGTCTTTACCTCTTGCTAAAGGAGGAATATTACATTTTTAGTGTGACAAGGGTTAACTTAATTACAATGTGTGCATAGAAAAAAAAAAAAAAAAAAAGAAAAATTACACATGTTGGGTAATTCTATCATTTTGCTCTATTTTGACATCAATTCTTTACTTCTTAATTAAATTTACAAATAATCCCAATTAAGAGATTTTGCTGAAGTTCAAGTGAACATGATCAGACATGTTATCAACATAATATGGGCTAGAAAATATAATAATTCTTAACACCAAAATCTATCTCCCTTTTCCAGTGTAGTGATGATTAATACCTTAGGTCAAAGATAATTGCTTTATTAAATTTAAATAATTTATTGATATTGATAAGTCTGGTTAGTACAAACCTCTTAGATTTTTGAATTCTTCAAATGGTTTTGTCAGAGAAAAAATCTAAATCAAAAGTATCGGTGATAACATTTGACTCAAAAACTGAATTACAATGAAGACTTAAATGTGAAACTAGGTATACCACAGTCTTTGAATTATTTTAATTATTGTGACAATCCAAACATTAAGTATTATAAATAAAAGCAAGCATTTTTTTTTTAATCTATTACTAAGTTATAAATTAAATCCAGTTTCATCAAAGAAACTCAATCATAAATAAATGAATACTGCTAACTAAAACTAACTATAAAACATTTCACCAATGAACTTTCTAGCCTTTTGAAATTGCGGGACCAAAAGAGTGAAATAGTTTGTTGGTAGAATCTGTGGATTATTTTGTTTTTAACAGACTTGAAGGGTAAGGGCGGAATTTAATTTACTCTGATTACACGGAATTCTGTTGGTTTTCTGACAAAACCATGCATAGATAAACAAATTTGAGTGAGCAATCACAGATCAATTTAACTCTGATTACAATTTCTCGGGACTAACATGTGCTTGCAAATCTATAATTATTGTATTTTGGTGTGCTTTTTAATTCTTTTTAATTTGATTAATTTGATTTCATGTGTTATAATAGCATTATCACAATTTATCAGATGTCTAGTTCCAATCCACTGTTCAAATTTGTCACTTAGGGGAAAGGGGGGGGGGGTTCACTGCAGGTCTGAGGAGTGGGGGAGAATACATGGTTATAGCATAATAACTCCCGTTCTTCAACTGTTCCATTTTTAGACCCCACAGCATTTTAACAAGAGCTGCAGTGTAGTCCAGTAATGGGTTAATTTGAACTTGAATACAATTTTGTTATCTGGTAATGTAGTAAGATTCATCACCTGTCCAGATAAAATCCAAACACTGGGTCAACAAGGCCCTGGGATACAGCATTATCAAACACGGGGGTGACACCATCAACAGCAATAGTCTTGAAACCCATTCCCAGAATACCGTCGAACTTAGCTGCAATGAATGTCACTCCTGGTTGCTTAACTGCCTCAGCAAATGTCTGGTCTTTGATCTTCAAACTTCCAAGCTGATGACAAAAGGAAAAGAACTAATACAAAATATTTTCATAGTGTTATGTTTTATAGTTTAGAGTCAACTACATGTAGTTTATACCAATTTTGACGATAAATTTTGCACTGAAGTGACTTCAAGGAGATGGTGTCTAGGACATATGCATCAAACCATTCCCCCACTTTCCAGATTTTGTTCTTTTTGTCCCTAAAGAAAAGAAGGCTAAGATGGTCCTAAACTTCTTTATCAAATAAAGGAACGTGATACTGAAATTTGTGAAGAGTCAAGCAGCACATGAATAGTCATTAAGGCCTCTTTTCTTGTTTTTCCAGACCATATTTAAAAGCATTCGTTCTGATGGCCTAACAGTCATTCTGACAAAGTTTCTATCAATGGGATTCATCCTTATGACCTATCAAGCATTCTGATCAAGTTTCCTTAAAGTTGGACCAAAATCGTTACCAAAAAGTAATTCTCACTTTGGGAGGAATTGTTGTTTAAAAATCCTTCTTTATTTCTTTATAAACCCCCCAACCCTGGGGCTCCGCCTCTGGAGACCCAAGGGTGATGATTTTAGCAATTCTGAAAGAGGTCAATGTACTGATACTTCATGCAAAATATCAAGACAATAGGCCTTCTAACTCATGGGGAGATAAGTTTTCAAGATTATTTTTTAAAATTTCAGCTTTGTTGCTATTACAACCAGAGAGAGGGCGGCAAAACGAGATGAACCAAATCTAAACTGAAAAGCTAGTTCTAAAGATCTATTGATTCTATGACAACCATGAATTAAACAAGAGGCCCATGAGGGCCTGAGACGCTCTACTGGTTATCAAGTTTTCCGTTAAAAGAATTCTGATATTTAAGGAAGTTAATTACTCAAAGAAGAATGCATAAAGAAAAAAAAAACAGGACTTTATCCCCTTTATTATTTTAAGCAACAATCCTCAAGGCCCCTTTTCCCGTGTTTCATGACGGATCCACTCCATTTCCAAAAGAAAGTTACCTAATTATGACCCTACAATCATCCTGTGAAATTTTCATCAGAATCTGACAATAATTGTGGACTTTATCATATAAACAGGATTGTTTTGAATGAAAATCAATAAGGCCCCTTTTCCTGTGTTTTCTGATGGATCAATTTCATTCCAAAAGGAACTTTCCTTACAACCATACAATTGTCCTATGAAATTTAAAAGACAATTTGATAATTATTGTGATCTTCATCACATACACAAGAATGTTTTGAATGATAATCTGTAAGGCTCCGTTTCCTGTGCATCACAATTATTCCATGCATCTTTGAAGAGAATCCGATAAAACTGATCACTTTATTGTGTTAACAAATATATCAAAATCAAGTTCTCATAAGGCCCCTTTTCCCGTGATATTTTACTGTTGGTTTTATCATTCTGTGAAAGTTAAAAGTAAATCCAATGAAATATTGGGACTTCATTATGTTTTCTAGAATACAGTAGAACCTTGGTAATTCGAACGTCACTGGTTGGTAGGTATGTGTTTGTTCCTATACTTTACGCGGTCCCGATCTTTTTCCTTCTTTAGCTTTGTTAGAAGACCCTCTCTAATTTGATTGTCAGTGGTTCGTTGTTCTTAGGCCATTTGAAGTCCCGAAGGTATGATTATAGCGCAAACTCCTATGTTTAGCTTGTAGGTGTGAAAAAATAAATTGTCACAAATCACCACTAACCTTGATTTTTCACACCTGCTGATCAATATGACAAATAATGTGTCACGTGTACCTTTAGTTAAAAGGGGCTGTTTGGTTTGTATGGTGGGTATTTCATTGAATAAATGTTCCAGTAATTATCGTCGAAAATGTACTTTAAATTGACACGCCCCCATTAGTATCAGTGTTATTGGTCATTTAGAAATGTCAACCATTTTATTTTAATCTGCGGTTGCTTTCCTTAAAATTGTCGATCCTTAATCTTATGCATTGATGATAGAATACTCAGTGATTTGATCCAAAAAATTGTGCAGGAAAATCACTCTGACTGAGGTAGAAATTTGATACAAACAGTGTTTAAAAATGCCAAAGATTAATACAGAGATATAAGTATAAAAATACAAGATGAGCAATTTCTAATTTTATGTTTGTCTTAATTAATATGTGGGTCTGGTGTAAAAAAATAACCAATTTAGAATCAATTCCTAAATGGGGGACAGAACAGGACCGTGTCCGATTCCGTGTATCTCAAACAGCCGACAACTTGCCCTCTTTTTGTTTGTACTACCCTTAATTCGTATAAATTTCCTCGGTCTCTTGCGCTGCCAACTACCGAGGTTTTACTGTATTTAAAAAAAAAATAAATCATATGGCCCCCTTTTTACATGATACTTGATGGATTGTACCCAGTTCTGAAAAGAACCATTTAAGTGATTGTACAATCATTCTGTGAAATTTTTAAGTGAATCTGGTGAAATCAAGGGACATCATTGTGTTAACCAGAATATTTAAGAAAGTTTTTCATAAGGCCCCTTTTATGTGACACTTGTCATAATCAGATCCAGTCAAAATCAACATTTGGAATGATGGTACAATCAGTCTGTGTAATCTGTGGAATTTATTGTGTTAATGAGTTTATAGTGAAATCTTCATAGGGCCCCTTTTCTCATGATACTTTACAGAACAAACCAAATTTCAAAAGGAACAATTCTAATGAAGGTACAATCATTCTTTAGAAGTTAAAAAGAATCAATGAAAACAGTGGACTGAATTGTATCAAGAATTTTTGTTACAAAATTTTCATAAGGCCCCTTTTTCCGTGAAACTTAACAATCAGACCCAATGTACAAAGGAACAATCCTAATGATAGTTTGAAGAAAATGATAAAGAGGACTTTATTGTAATAATAATGTTTTGTAATAAAATTTTTATAAGGTCCCTTTTCTTGTATCACTTAACCGATCAGACCTAATTTACAAAGGAACAATTCAATATTGGTACAATCATTCTATTAAAGTTTGAAGAGATTCTGATAAAGACTGAGGACATTCTTGTGTTCATGAGGATTTGGTAATAACTTTTCATACAGCTCCTTTTCCTATGATACTAGACAGATCAGGCCAAATTTGGAAAGAAACAATCCTATTGATGGAACAAACATTCTGTGAAAGTTTGAACAGAATCCGATGAAAACTGCAGACTTTATCTTGGTGTAAAGATTATAAAATAAAATTTTCATAAGGCTACTTTTCCTGTGATACTTGAAGGATCAGGTCTCATGTCAGCATCAACAATCGTGATTATTGTACAATGATTCTGTGAAGGTTTGAAGAAAATCCAATGAAAGCTCTGGACTTGGTTACAAGGATTATAGACAAAATTCTCAAAAGACCCCTTTTCCCATGATACTAGACAGATCATGCCTAATTTGAAAAGAAAGAATCCTCATGATGGAATAATCATTCTGTGAAAGTTTAAACAGAATCTGATGAAAACTGTTGACTTTATTGTGGTACAAGGATTTTAAAATTGAATTAAATTTCATAATGCTCCTTTTCCTGTGATACTTGACGGATCAGGTCTAATGCAAACATCAACAATCATTATTATTGTACAATTATTCTGGGAATGTTTGAAGAAAATCTGATGGAAGCTCTGGACTTGGTAACAACAATTTATAAATGAAATTTTCATAAGGCCCCTTTTCCTGTGTTTCTTGACAGTTCAAACCCTGTTATCAAAAGAATGATCGTTATGACCTTCCAATCATTCTGTGAAAGTTTCAGCAAAATCTGATCAAAGCTGTGAGCTTCATTGTGATAACAGGGTTTTATTAATTGAATTTTCATATAGCCCCTTTTCCCATGTTACTTAATAGATCTGAACCAATTCCATAGGGAACTCTACTTACAAAAGTATAATTATTCTGTTTTGAGTATAAAGACAACCCCATCTCATCTGTGGACTTACAAGCATTTATCAAGATTTCTTTGATTGAATTTTCTTAAGGCCCCTTTTCCTATGTTTCTCAATGGATCAGACTCAATTTGAAAGGAACAATCCTTATGATGGTACAATCATTATGTGAAAGTTTGAAGTCGATCAGGTGTAATCTAGGGCCATGATGAGTTAACTAAGATTTTCTTATTAAATTTTCATAGGCCCCTTTTCCCATGAAACTTGATGGATCAAACCTACTTCCGAAAGGAACAATCCATTTAATGTAATAATCATTTGAAGAGAATCTGTTGAAAACTGTGGACTCTATTGTGTTTAAAAGGACTTTTTTCATCCAATTTTTATCAGGCCCCTTTTTCCCATGGTCCTTGACTGATCATACCAAATTTTGAAAGGAACAATTCTTTTGATGGTACAATCATTCTGTGAAAGTTTGAAGTCAATCAGATGAAAACTGTGAACTCTAGAGTGTTAACAAAGATCTTTGAATTAAATTTTAAAAAGGCCCCTTTTCCCATGTTTCTTGACGGATCATATCCAATTCCGAAAGGAACAATCCTTATGATGGTACAATCATTCTGTGAAAGTTTGCAGAGAATCTGTTGAAAATTTTTGGCTCTAGATAATTAATGAGGATTTTTTATTAAAATTTTAATAAGGCCCCTTTTCCAGTGTTTCTTGACGGATCATACACAATTTCGAAAGTAACAATCATTATGATTGTACAATCATTCTGTGAAAGTTTGAAGAGAATCTGATGAAAACTAACGAAGATTTCCTTAAAAGATTTTTAGATTAGATTTTCATAAGGCCCCTTTTCCCGTGTTTCTTGACGGATCAAACCCAATTTCAAAAGGAACAATTCTTATGGTGGTACAATCATTCTGTGAGAGTTTGAAGAGAATCTGATGAAAACTGTGGACTTTATCGCGTAAACGAGGATATCGATCCTTATGATGGTACAATTATTCTGAGAAAGTTTGAAGAGAATCCAATGAAAATTGTGGACTCTAGAGTGTTAACGAGGATTTTTAATTGAATTTTAATCAAATTTTCATGAGACCCCTTTTCCTGTGTTTCTTGACGGATCTTACCCGATTTCAAAAGGAACGATCCTTATGATGGTACAATCATTCTGTGAAAGTTTGAAGGGAATCTGATGAAAACTGTGGACTCTAGAGTGTTAACAAGGAAAAGTTTAACGGATGGACGGACGCTGGACGGGAAAGAGTCATCTCAATAGCTCAAGTGGCCTTCGGCCAGTAGAGCTAAAAACAACTTACCGTGACTGTGTCAGTGCTCAAGAAGCCAGATAATGAACCAGACCCACAATGAATGGTCATGTTAGTTCTGCAGACATATTGTTTCCATGACAACCATGGATTAAACAACAACTTACCGTGACTGTGTCAGTACTTAAGAAGCCAGATAATGAACCAGACCCATACTGTATGGCAAACTCAGTTCCGTTGGCTTTATAGGTGCTGGATGCAGTACTGTCATACTTTTTATGTAATACTGAAAATACAGAATACTTCATGAGTGGTCATGATATTCCTACAATTTTAACCCTTGTCTTGCTGAACCCAGTATACTCTGTTTTGGCAGGAAGTATAGACAAAGGTCAGTCTACACATACATGCAGCCTCAACTTTTTTTACACTACCTGCTTGCCAGAGTTTTTTATAAGATAAATTTTCGAAATAGTTATTACCTTAAAATTAGCACATCCAGTGATGTAAGCCCTTTGATTTTAATGCAATTCTGTAGAGGATTTTATTCAGCATGACAAGAATTAAGACATATAGAGAATATTTTTTGTTTTCATTGAGGTATCAACCGAAAAACTTAATCACACTGTATGAATATGTACAGCTGATTTATACATTTTCTTATAGTTTAAAGCTATCAAGTAAAAAAAGGAAATATTTTACAAGTTTTGAGTAAAATTGAGTAATCTCAAAGTAATGTGAATCAGATAACCCATTCCCACACAATGACGCTTTTAGACGCCCCTAAGAGAAAAAGCTTTGGAAAACATTGTGGATGATGAAGAAATTGCTTGTGACAAGCAATTTCTTCATTATCCACAATGTTTTCTACCCTAAAGGACAAAAAAATTCAAAATTCCATCAACTTGAAATTGTCGTCTGCAGCTTCTTTCAATTTGGACCAGTCCAAAATTTTGCTGTGTGGGAATAGGATAAAGCCAATTGATCAATTGCAGCATCAATTGACCAATCTATTCATTCATTTCAACCATAATTGAACTTTGAACTCAAATATTGGCTGATATCTATATGAAGCACTTTCGTTGGTTTGGCAACTTAAACGCTTTAAATCATCAAGTGGTTAATCTAATCAAGCTGGAGAAAAACTGCAAAATTATTTTGAAATCTTTCGAAACTGTATAAGTATTACTACAGACAAGCTCTATCAAGCTATTATAACATTTAACCTCAAAGTTACCGTAAACCTATCCCAAAACACAGCACATTTTCTAAAGGGACAAACAACTTTTTATAGTCATTTAAAATTCCTTGGATTATGCTACTTTCAAGCTTAATTTATGTTTATTTCATTATTAATTGCATCTAGTTTAAAACTACTCAAGGCTGTATGCATTCTGGGTCATCAGAAGACTTTGAAACATTTTTTTTTCACTATTGCTGCCATGGCTACCACAGTTTTCAACAGATTACAATTCCTTTAGCTATTGTGAAAGAGTAACACCTACTGATTATTCCTGCAAAATTTAGTTGAAATGGCAAAATAGGTTGGGGGGGAGTTGTATTTTGTATTCTTTATTTCTGTACATGCCCCACTTCCTGGGCTCCACCCCTTGGGACCCCAGAGAGTAATGATTTCAAAAATTTTTATAGAAATCAAAGCATAGATTATTCATGCAATATATCAAGGCTCTACACCTTCTGGATCAGGAGAAGATGCTTTTCAAAGATTTTTTTCAATTTCATTAATGTTGCCATGGCAACCTGAGTTTTCAAAAGATTTCAATTCTTTAGGGTGATTTTTAAAGGGGCCATCCGAGGAACATGTCTGCCAAATTAGCTAGAAATTGGCGCAATGATTTGGGAGAAGATGTCATTTAAAGAAATGACACAAAATGTGCTCAGTTGAGGTAAACAAGAGGCCCTTGAGCGCCTGATTCACTCAACCGGCCTGAATTTACTTATCATTCCTGAGAAATTTAGTTGAAACCATCTTGCAGATTGTAGCTTTTCACTGTTTACCATATATGGAAATAAGCCCAGTCCATTAAAGCAATGTTAACAGCCAATCAATTCATTTTATAGAAATTTAATAAGGGGTCACCAAAGGATTATTCTGGTGAAATTTTGTTGAAATCCATCAAGTGGCTTCTTAGAAGAAGATTTTCAAAGCTTTCACCATATATGGAAATAATTCCCCGCCCATAAAAGCCATGTTTTCTGTCCTATCAAAATTCTTTGAAGGAGTTTGATAAAAGGTCACCAAAGGATCAATCCAGATAAATCTGGTTGATATCCAAAAATTGGTAATTGAGAAGAAGATTTTTTAAAGCTTTCATCATATATGGAAATAGCCCCGCCAATTAAAGCCATATTTTTCATCCAATCTTAATTCTTTGAAGGAATCTGATTAAGTGTCACCCAATGAGCATTCCTGTAAAATTTGGTTGAAATCCATCAATTGGTTTCTAAGAAGAAGATTTTTAAAGCTTTCACCATATTTGGAAATTAGCCCCTCCCATTTCAGCCATGTTTTTCATTCAATCTTAATTCTTTGAAGGTATCTGATAAAGGCTCACCTAAGGATCATTTGTGTAAAATTTGGTTGAAATCCATCACTTGGTATCTGAGAAGAAGATTTTTAAAATTTTCACCATATTTGGAAATTAGCCCCTCCCATTAAAGCCATGTTTTTCATACAATCAAAATTCTTTGAAGGAATCTTATAAAGGCTCACCTAAGGATCATTTATGTAAAATTTGGTTGAAATCCATCAATAGGTATCTGAGAAGATTTTTTAAATTTTCACCATATTTGGGAATAAGCCCCGCCCATTAAATCTATTTTTTCATCCAATCAAAATTCTTTGAAGGAATCTCAAAAGGCTCACCTAAGGATCATATCTGTAAAATTTGGTTGAAATCCATCACTTTGTATCTGAGAAGAAGATTTTTAAAGCTTTCACCTTATTTGGAAATCAGCCCCACCCATCTAATCCATGTTTTTCATCCGATCAAAATTCTTTGAAGGAATCTGATAAAGGGTCACCCAAGGATCAACAACATCAACCCAAACAACATACCTACAGCTTAAATCAGCTGTAGTTTTATGATTTAAGTCACCAAACCAAAAAAGACGTTTGTCAAAAATGTCATAGTTCACTTCCTGTCAGATCAGTCAATTTTGTTGTTGTTTATTTAATAACAGCAGCAATCTATCAACTTTAGGCAACTTGTAAAGTAGACTACTCACAACAAGCAATATCAGTGATAGAGCACTTCTTTGATGGTACCCACAAGTTAGAGGAACCAGTGTCAAATACAACTTCAAATTCTTGTGGTGGAGTTCCGATAGATATCATCCCATAGTACTGAGCCTGAAAATGAAAACAAATTTTGGTGAGTCATCATACAAAAAGGGGCAATCCTGGATTTTTGTAAAATGAACATTTGAAATAATAAAATCCAGCACAGGTAAATAGTTGTCAGTATTATACTAGAACTTTACCCTTCAGATATAAATTCATGCATTTCATCAATTATATATTCACTCTCACCGCCTTTCATTTTGAACCGGTATAAATTTTTCTTGTCTAGTAATAGGCTAATAAATTCTTGTTAATTAAACCTGTTACCAACCAATCCCCGTTTAAGCGCTCTTCAAAAAATCATTCAGGAAAACAATGTGAAAAATAAATAAATTGCTTGTTACAAGCAATCAATCAATTTTCTGCATTGTTTTCTACCCACAAGGAAAAAGATATTTTAGGTTCTCTAGACTTGAAATTGTTGTCTGCAACTTCAAACTTTTGGACCATTCCATTTCTTTTCTTTTTTTTTGTATGGTAATGTGATTTAAAAAAGTTATGCGCATAAATGCCTTTAACCCTATATCATGGCGACCCCTGTTCTCACTGTATTGAGATAAAATATGAAAACTACTGCACAAAAATGTGATAAAAAATTGCCGTCTGATAATGAGTTAACCCATTCCCAAACAATGACCCTTTTTGATGCCCTTTTAAAAGAAAGTTTTTGTTACAATATCTTCATTATCCACAATGTTTTCTACCTTAAAGAGACAACTCTTTTTTAACCCTTGTCATGAACCCAGAATATTCCTGTTTTGGCAGGAGGTATAGACAAAGATCAGCCTGCACATATGTTCTTTAAATAATCAATTTTCAAAAGAAATATTAACCCTCATTAAGACTTTCCAGTGTCAGTCTTTGATTTTAAAGCTATTGTCTATAGGATTTACATATAGCATGACAAGGGTTAAATTCTATTGATTACTATTGTTGTCTGCAACTTCTTTTAAATTGGACCAGTCTAAAATTTTGTCATCTGGTAAAGAGTTATAGGAATCAAGCAAATGACAAAATAAAGCTATGTGACCGAATCTGCATCAGTCAGGATTCAAACAGTTTTCAAAATGAAAGGAACAAAACACTTATTCTTCTTTCCCCACACTATCTTTCAGCTTTAAAAAAAAACACAATGGTTTCTTAAGTTGCTTTGAAAATATGTCTATCTCTGACACTCATATATACTAGTAACTCATTACCAGCTATGGAGGATCCAGGATTTCTGTAAAGGGGGTTCAAACTTACCAATGAAGGGTTTGTTTTCCTATCATTACCAAATTTTTACTGAATTTCACATGAAAATGAAATAATAAGGCTACAGAGGGGGGATTCTAATGATCTCCCCGATCCCTCTAACACAGTTTTAGACTGGTCCAATTTGAAAGAATGACAATTTTTAGTTGGTGAAATATTGAAAATCTTTTTCTCGAGGGGCATAAAAAGGACAGGATTGTGATGGTATGTGTTGATTCAGAGATGTATAAAATTTGTCAATAAATACCAAATAGCAGTAAATACCAAACACTGGTAAGTGCCATGTCAAATATACACAGTAACAACAGTTTCACACCGACTCATGCCCTTCTACATGTACAAAATGACTAAAACAAAAGATAATCAACCCTTGAACTTTCCACTCATAACTGTCTTAACCCATTCCTGCACAACAAAATTTTAGACTGGTCGAAATTGAGTTCCAGATGACAATTCAAAGCTCATGAAATTTTGGATTTTTTTTAACTTTTGGGGTAGAAAACATTGCAGATAATGAAGAAATTGCTTGTAACAAGCAATTTCTTTATTTTCCACAATGTTTTCCAAAGCTTTTTTTTCTTTGGGGCATCTGAAAGTGTCATTGAGTTAGAATGGGTTGACAGCAAAATTTTAAAATGGTCCAAATTGGAAGGAGTTGCTGATGACAATTTAGATTTTTTCAATTGTCTGGGTAGAAAATGATGAAATTGCTTGTAACAAGTAATTGTACTTACTTTGTAATGTTACGTATATTAGCTACACCTTCAAGATTTGACAAGTATAACATTTTGAAAAACAGAAATGGGTTAATAGATACTTACCATCTTAACCAATTCCCACACTATAAAATTTGAGACCAGTCCAAATTCAAAGAAGTTGCAGACGACAATTTAAAGTTGATGAAATCTTTAAAATCTTTGTCTATTGGGGTAGAAGACATAGTGGACATTGAAGAAATTGCTTGTGACGAGCAATTTCTTCATTTTCCACAATGTTTTCCAAAGCTTTTACATTTAGAGGTGTTTAAAAGTGTCACTTTGTGGGAATTGGTTAAATAAACTTAGAATTACAAGTTAATAAAAGTTGCGAGTGATACAGTTTTAAAGAAGATCAAAGATGACTAATGAATATTAGTGTAAAATGAGGAACCCATTACCACAAAATCCCAAATGATCAGAGATAGCCCCAAAAATATTTGAGAAAAGGGGAAATGTAATTTATAAACTCTGAATGTGTATAAACATACTACAAATTTTCCTCTGCAACTTCTTTGGACCAATCTAGAATTTTGTTGTAGGTAATTAGCTTAAGCGTATGAAACATTTTGGGGTCTGAATAAATTGTCACATGCATTTTTTTCTTTCCACTTTTTTTTTTAATTTAAACTTGAACCCTTTCTTGTTCAATCCCTGATTTATGTCCCTGTGTTTTACACTTGAAAAGAAATTTATTGTAATAAGCAATTTCTTTTTTATGCACAAAATTTTCTACCTTACTGAAAATTATCTTGTAACCCTTTCCTGTTCAATCCCTTGATTTTACATCCCTGTAATTTTATGTTCAAGAAACATTGTGGGAAAAGAAGAAATTGCTTGTCACAAGAAAAATCTCTCTTTTCCCACAATATTTTCTACCCTGCTGTATGGTTATTTTTCAATTTTTGTCTGAAAAACCTTTGAATTTGAACAGGTCTAAAAGTTTGCAAAACAGAAACTATATTCTATATTGTGTTGGTAAAGACTGACCCTTATACCTTTCCAATTCAATCCCTGTTTTTTACGTCCATGTGTTTTTATTCTTGAGAAAACATAATGGAAAAAGAAGAAATTGCTATTTTAAAAATTTTTTCTACCCTACTGAATGATTATTTTCATATAAAATCAATTTGATATTGTCATCTACAAATCCTTTGAATTTGGGTCAATTTTCCAAAAAAGGAAAGGCTTAACATCACCTGAAATTTTTTTAAACCCAATACTAGACAACAAAGAAGGGTCAAAATTGAAGCAGACCTTTACCTTGTCAAATGGACCTGACCTAAGGTGATTCATATCCAGGAGAATTACCTTCTTAATCCATTCCCACACATTAACACTTTTTGACGCGCCTCAAGAAAAAGTACTGTAACAAGCAATATCTTCATTTTCCACCATGTTTTCTACCCAGAAAGTTCAAACAATGTAACGCTTCATAAACTTTATATGACTGATAAGTCTAAAATGTTATGTGTGGTAATAATGAGCTTGAAGCAATGCAACTTACGCACTAGAAGTCAAAGGAAACATGTTAAGTTTTCAGATTTAGTTTTTACGATAAGCCCTAAAAATTTCATCTTGACCTAAATCCAAGCTTCAAGCATACTAGATTTGAGCATTGTATCTTGAATAGTTTAAAAGGCAGACAAATGCTAAATTCACATACTTAGATTCAGGGGTTTTTGGGCCAAGCGACATTAATTTTACCTTGACAAAAATCATACGACCACTGTTAGATGTGCAATAAAACATTGCAGGTACCTACATGCAAAAGACATGTATGAACATTGTAGCTAAAATACTTTTAAAGTTACAGGAAAAAGTTTAGTTGGAAGATTAACTTTTTCACACATACACAGACAGATTGATAGAGGCACAGACAGACAGACAGACAAGCACCGGTAAAACAACATGCCCCATGGAAGCATAACAATGTTTTCCAACCATTGACCCTTATTAACCCATTCCAACACAGTGGAATTTTAGACCGTTCGAAATTGAAAGGAGCTGCAGACGACAATTTCAAGTTGATTGAATTTTAAATTTTTTCATCTGTTTTGGATAGAAAACATTGTGGATAATGAAGAAATTGCTTGATCCAAGCAATTTCTTCATTTTCCACAATGTTTTCCAAAGCCTTTTCATTGAGGGGCGTAAAAAGGAGGGATTGAGTGGGAATGGGTTAAACAACCTGTTTATTAAAGATTGGTGTGTTTTCAACTGAGCAAGGTACAGAGGCTTGACAATTTCATGAATGTATAAGCATTCAGACATCATACTGTGCTGCAGGAAATGTATTAACCCTTTCCCGTTTTTGGAAATTTTAGACTAGTCCAAATTGAAAGAGGTTGCAGATGACATTGAAAACTGAATGCCATTTGTAAAGAAACCATCCCATTTGGTAGAAAATATTGTGGAAAAAGGAGAAATTGCTTGTTGCAAGCAATTTCTTCTTTTTCCACAATGTTTTCTTGAGTATAAAATCGCAGGAACGTAAAATCCCGTATTTGAACAGGAAAGGGTTAAGGATTTATGCCATTTAATTCATTACCATTTGACAAAATTTTAGACTATTCCAAATTGAAAGAAGTTGTAGACAACAATTTCACACTGATGAATTTGTGAAAACCTTTTTCTGAGTGGATAGATAACATTGTGAAAAAGAAACTGCTTATTATAAGGAATTTTCTCATTCTTTACAATTTTTGCCCAAGCTGTTTTCTTTAAAGGGGGTTCAAACTTAACAAGAGCACCGCCCACGGTGCAACGCTCGGCTGCAGGTGCTGGATAATGCAAAAATTCTAAGTTTTAACTCTTACAAAAACAACGCTTTTAGAGTTATCCCCCTTGATAGTCTAGATAGCTCTTGTGATGGTCAATACACACGCCAAGCTTCATCCGAAAACAGCAGAGCTAAAAATGGAGGGAATTGTTTTCCTATTTTTGGTATAAACTAACTTTCAATGAACTTTCCCATGAAAATTGAATAATTCGGCTCCTTCTAAATCATCCACTGGACAGAGATATGACCAATGTTAACCCTTGTCATGCTGAACCGGGAATATTCATGTTTTGGCAGCAGGTGTAGTCAAAGATTAGCCAGCAAACATGTTCAGTCTGATTTTAGTATACACCTCCTGCTTGTCCCTTTGAAAGCCAAAGTTGTTTATAAGGGTAATTTTCAAAAGAATGATTACCACATAATAATTGCATCCATCACTGTCAGCCCTTTGATTTTAATGGAATTCCAGTAAGGATTTTATTCAGCATGGAAAGGGTTAAAGAATGTCAATCAAACGCCTACATTGGCTATATTGGTACCTCCACTTTATTTTCTAATATAGAAATAATAGATACGATTCAAGGCATGTAAGGAATTTGAGAAAAGTAGAATTCTTCACAAAAGTTCATGTTTGGAAGAATGCCCAACACACATGTGCATCGCACTGGGTGAAAATAATTCAGATTATATACTTTGATGACTTTATAAGTACACAAATAGAACAAGTTATAGATCTGAAACTCCTGTCAATTTGGACTGGTCTAAAATTTTGCTTGTCAATAGGTTAAAACTAAGAAGGGAAACATTGTTTCACACCCAGCCATACCTCCATTTTGAAATTAAGATTCATGTTTTATGATTTTTGACGCACCCTCCTCCCCCAAAAAAATTTAGGAAAACATTTTGAAAACAAGGAAATTGTTTGCAAAACTTCATTTTACACAATGTTTTCTAACCAGAAAGTTGAAAAAAATCTAAAATTTCATTAACGTTTTATTGTCGCCTGCAATTCCTTTTCAATTTGAACCAGTCTAAAAACTTGTCATCTGGTAAATAGTTAGACTTAATGTTTAATCGATGACTTAGCTGGGGCTCTGAATGCCAGGCATGACGTGATAACAGCCAAGGTGCAAACTGGTGTCACGATATTTAGGTCGATATTTAGGTCGTGATAGAATCAGTTCAAATTGATTAATCCTTTCCTGTTCAATACTTGGTTTTTACATCTCAGTGTTTGAGAAAACATAGTGGGAAAAAAAGAAATTGCTAGTAACAAGCAATTTATTCTTTATCCACAATATTTTCTACCCTACTGAATGATTATTCTTTAAATTCAATCCAAATTAAGTTTTTGTCCTCAAAACCTTTCAATTTGGACAAGTCTAAAATTTTGCAAAACAGGAAAGGGTTAAAGTTATATCAGTGTATAGCCTATCAACCAGAAATTATCAGTAAGAAATGTTACAAGAGATGTCCTAATGATCTCATAGATATCTAGAGCAAATAGAAGAAACTAGTTAACCCGGTCCAAAGGGCAACAGCCTATAGATCTTATGAGAAAATAATTTCTTAAAGTAGAGTAGTTTAAGTAGATTAATGTAACTTATCTCTTATAATTGCAATACCACTTAGTAAATGGAAAACTGAAATTAAAGTCACAATGAAACTGTTTTTGTAGGAATTAGCAGTTTGTCAATGAATTGAGCAGGAACTCTTAAACCATTTCCAGACAACAAAATTTTACAGCTGCAGACAATATAACATTCCTGAAATTTTATATTCTTTCAACTCTCTGGGTGGAAAACATTGTGGAAAATGAAGGAATTGCTTTGTTCAAGCAGTTTCTTCATTTTTCACAATGTTGTCCTAATTGTTTTTCTCAAGGGATGTTAAAAAATGTCATTGTATGGGAACAGGTTAATGGTGTCAAATAGCATCATGAATTATGATATTAGAATTCCAATTCAATCTTGTTGTCAAATAGTGCTAAAAAGAAAAGGAGAAAATATGATAGTTATTGCTCCAGCCTTAGCAGAACTAAATTCATCATTATCCACAATGTTTTCTATCCAAAAAGATGGAGATTTTTGAAATTCATCAACTAAAATTTGTTGTGTGCAACTTCTTTAATTTTGGAATACCGGTAGTTTAAAATTTTGTTGTCTGCAATTGAGTTTAACATTTAAATAATACTGATGCTAAATGAGCTATTGCTCGACATAAGTGATTTTCTTATGCATAAATGTCATTATTCTATTTTTTTTCCTTTTTTAATCTATAAAAATGGTAATCAAAGGGCTGAAGGAGGCCTGGGCTATACTTACACAAGACATATTATGTAACCAGGGCAAAAAGTTATTTGTTTAGATTATCTGAAGTGTCACTTCCTGCCAATATTGTGTGCTAATACACACAACCTGTCCACAAAAAGTCAATTTTACTTCCCATTTTGCAGGTGCTATAACAATACATTTTATTATATACCTACAAATGATATGAATTAAAATCTGGCTATCTAATACAACTCGACAGAAAAAAAATCAATATTTGGCGTGTACCAAAAAACATATTCGTCCAGTACCGTTAAACATTGACTCCTTTTTTGTGTATTGACGTCCAGGGTTTTTTCTTTTCAAAGAGTTGGTCATTTCTTAATCATGTAAGAGAATTTTCTTAATGTCATGTCCTAAAAGGTATATAATAAAAGGAATATTACAACAGTGTTTTTTTTTATTTGTTGTTATCGTGTTCTCGAAACTTGTGTTGGTATTTTTTATTGTATTCAGTCTCATCTGCTAAAAATAACTACACACGATTCTCAAACACGATAACAACAAATAGAAAAACACATTGTTGTAATATTCCCTATGCATCCTTTGATTGAATCTAATAAAATGCCACCCAGGGAACATTCCTGTGAAATTTGGTTGAATTCTGTTCAGTACTTTCTGAGGTCAAGATCTTAAAAGTAAAAGTTAACAGACAGAAAGATGCACACACACACATACACACAACCATGGGGGTAGATACAAGACGGACAAAATGCCATAAAAACGGCTCCCTGGCTTTAAGCCAGTGGATCTAAAAGTAATGTCTGCTTTTCTAACTATAAATTTTGTTCTATTTAACACTTCGCAAATTTTGGCACACATGATTGGAATATCATCTGCAACTTCTGTTTAATTGGGACAATTCTAAAATTGGTTTGAAGTATTTTTTCTTGAAATTGGGGGAAGAGGGTCAGTGCCCCTAACAGGGATGGGGTGGGGGAAATCTTAAAGAAAAGTAAGAATTACAAAAATGTGAGAGTTACAATTGCTGTGTGGATAGTGAAGCTGTTTAATAACGGGAAAAATTGCATTTCATAATTATAGACATTTCATTGTAAAAAAAGAAGAACTAAAATATCAGATATTATATTTCTTTAACCCTTGTCATGATGAATAAAATCCTTGTACAGAAATAGATTAAAAGCAAAGCACTGATGGCACTGTAGGTCTTGTTATCAGGGTCAATATTTAGTTTGGAAAATGATCTTATGGACAATTCTGGCTAAGAGAAGAAAAACAAAGGGTGTAGACCAAGCTCTGACTGCACTTATGTGCAGACTGATCTTTGTCTATGCTTCCTGCTAAAGCAGGAATACCCCGGAATCAGCATGTCAAGGGTTAAAATTGAACAAATTTCTTTCAATTTGTCTGGTTTTACAAAGAATATTTCAATATTTTAGAGAAATTCACAAAGGAGGGAAAATTTTTAGTTACCAAAATACATATTCCAGGAAGGGGCAAACAGGGCCAATATTCTTCGTTCATTTTGATCAGAAAAAACACTGCATAATAAAATATTACATTTTGAAATCACTTCTTGTTCCTGGAGCTCAAACTTTCAACTTCAAATAGTCCAAAACTGTCTTCCTCCTATGATGGGTTAATAATTAGCTTTCCTACTCACATCAAGATAATTTGTTAGAACTTCAGGCACAGGCTCTTCATTTGTAAACTGTGAATATCGTAATCTTAGTGCTGCAACCGATGTTCCAACTTCTTCTAACGTCCTACGCACAGACTTCATGCGATGAAGTTTAATTCTGGAAAAATATTAACACACATGCAATTTATAAAATCGCTATATTTCTTCTAATAACCTATTACAAGACTGTTCAATTTGTCTGGGTTGAAAACATTGTAGAAAATAAAATGGATTGGTTCAAGCAATTACTTCATGTTACACAATGTTTTCCTTATCTTTTTTCTTGAGCATCATTGTGTGGGAATGGGATAGAGCTTCTGGGAGTAATGAAAAACAGAACTCCTGGTATCAATGAATCAATGAAAAACAGAGCTCTTATTTTGTACCTTATTTTCAAAGTGAAATTCTATCAAACCAATAAATTCTGTTTCCTTATTTGTTATACTTTGAGGATAATTTCCTCTAAGTATTCACTATGACTGTTTAGAGGAAAATAGCATTGTTTTAATTAGAGGAAATCTTTTTAAATATAATGGGGGAGGAGGGGGAGAGGAGGAAATGATTGATTGCTGGCTCACTCTCTTGAGCACCAACAATAAGTTTCACTTCCATATTTAACCCATTCCCACACAACACAGTTTTAGACTGGTCCAAATTGAAAGAAGCTGCACACAACAATTTCAAGTTGACGGAATTCTATTTTTTCCCATCTTTTTGGACAGAAAACATTGTGGATAATGAAGAAATTGCTTGATACAAGCAATTTCTTCATTTTCCACAATGTTTTCCACGGCTGTTTGCTTTAAATGCGTAAAAAGGAGGGCTTGTGTCGGAATGGGTAAATGTTATCATTTTGCAAATTTATAGCCAGTTACAGTTAACCCAATAGCAAAGGAGAAAATTTTAGACTGGTCTAAACTGAAAGGAGTTACAGACGACAATTGAAGGCCTATGATATTTTTGGTGTTTTTTATCTTTCAAAGTTTTGGGTAGAAAACATTGTGGATACATTAAGATCTATGTCCATGAGAAATATTGTAGGATCGTGACGGAATCCCTAGCCTGAGATTGCTGGGGCCCCTTCCAGTTCTCAGGGATCCTCGGGATCCCGGGACACCGTTAGTGTTGACCCCGTTGAAATTGAGAATACCTACTACTTAATCAAGAATTCTGATGCACTAAATAAGATTTTGAAATACATCCTTTTTCCAAAAAGAAGTTTTCTGTCCAATATGACAAATATTTACAAATTAAACACACTTTGAACATTATCATCTGAAACCTCTTTCTATGTGAACCCATGTATAATTTTGATTAAGACAGGGAAAACAAAGCACCTTTTTTATAACTTTATTTGGAATCTTTGGTGTTTTTTTTTTAACCAATTCACAGAACTTGACACTTTCAGATGCCCCTAAAGACAAACAAGGAAAACTGTGTATGAAATGTAAAAATTGCTTGTAACAAACATAAAATGAAGAAATAGCTCATACCAAACATTTTCTTCATTTTACACGATGTTTGATACCCAGAAAAATAGAAAAAAAAAACACTAACATGTCTGCACTGCAAGTCCTTTTTAATTTGGACTAGTCTAAAATTTTTGCGTCTTGTAATGGGTTAATGAGAAAGAAGCCATTGATTAATTCAATGGTGTTTAACAACACTTTTAACAGTATTTCAGTAATATTGTGGCGACTGGAGCACCTAACAATGGATTCCTGGTATTTCCCACACCAGTACTACCACTACAACCTTTCCTAGCCTCCAGCTGCTATCCCACTAAGGTTTACAATTATCCATCTATTGGTGAGAGACAAATGTTGGAAAGGATATGTGCCGCCCCTAGGGATGGGACTCATGACATCCCATGATTGGAGATTAGGAGTCCAACGCGCTACGAGAAAGGAGTTAATTAAGATCACTACCCTAGAAGCACTTTATTTCAACTCTTATGGTAGTGATGTTTATAGATTATTGTATTCGGGGCTACCACCAAAACCCCTGTTGAATTATAGTTGGGCATGTTTTTCCCATTTTGGTAAATTTTCTCTATAGCTTACCTTACAAATCAAAATTGGTGGGGACCGTCATACTAGAAGCTATGCAACTTTACTCCAATTCTACTATTGTAGAGAAACAGTTATAATGAAATATTGAAACAAATTTAAACTATGCCCTAATCTTCTTATTTTCGAACTTTTGACGACAAATTAGAATCTAATTTAGATTCATAACAATGTAAAAATTTAAAAGTTGTACGTCAACATTACCTGTGTAATCCATTGCAAACGGCAAATAATGCAAGGCAAAGAAACACAGTTGTTGATCTCATCTTTATCGTTTTAAAGGCCAATTAGCAGCTGTTCAACCGTTTTTTATACCCCGTACAGCTCTACCTTTGTCATATGAACGGATGAACTAATTTAGTCACGAAAAGTCACGAGACTGAAATCATGTGACATAAACAAGTCATGTGTGACGAATGTGATTTTCCTACACACCAAACAGATGCAAAAAGATAAAGGAATCGACGGCGATACCGGTCTAATAGCTGAATCGTCTGATTAAAATGATCTAATTTGTGGACATTCAGGACATTAGTAAGGGTGCTTTAGCCATTTAAAAAAATAAATAAAATCCAATTACTTGTAAGATCACTTATCTGCTTGTAATGTATATATCAGATGTAAATATGTTTTAGTACTGAATATGAATTATACTTAGCGTTTTGCATGAGATTGTTTGTTTAGCCGGTTGATACTAGGCTTAGCTACACAAGATAGTGCGATTCCTCGAATAGAACGGGGGGAAATACATAGAGAAGAAGAAGCTGTGCGTGTGTTTCCGTTTATTTTATTATTTTTTTCTTTTGCAAATGACATATGTTTAAACTAAAGTAATATCGAACTGTGTACATTGTCATATCAAATTTTGCTCTACCACAATCTATATAATAAAAAAGTAACTACGTGGAATGACCACTATTAAAGAAGAAGACAGAGGAATATGGCCTCGGTATCATATTAAGAAATAGAACCCAAAAGGGCCAATAGAAACTATCACTTATGTCCCAGACATCAACATGAACTACATGGGCAAATTAATTATATTTGTTCAAGAATGTCGCTAACCCAGTTTTGTATCGCAGGTTTTCTGTTATTGTATGGCTGACAAGAACCCCAATCACCATTAATTTTTAATTTTAGCCAAGGTAACGATATTTTGGCAGTCCCGCATTGACATCCTCATAGTATGTTTTGATCATCAAATACTTTTAGTCAACACGAGTAAAGCACCATAACAAAAGCCCAATTGAAAAAGGCACCAAAACATTTAAGCAACATCCCACATGGTACCTATTACATTGACTTTTGAAAAATTACAAGATAAACAATATTTCTTGTACCACTATATCCTCGTTGCATTTAGCTCGTTTCAAATTCGTGTATAACTAATTACCATTTGACAAAATGCTTTTAATGTTTTTTGAGGGAGAAACTGGAGACAAACACTACATAACCATAATTGCCAGTTTTGAAGGTTTCAGGAGGTAGTTTGTAGTGACATGCAAATTTTGAATCCTATTGTTACGTTCAGAGCTTGTAGACAAAGCCTATCCATTCAGAGAAAAAGAACGATCTCAACACTAAATGGGTCGACCTTGTCTATGTGTGACTCCAAATAGTCACTTGACTTTCAGAAGGTTCCCGCATATCACGGCAAATTACCTCCCTTGAAACAGTGACTTTATTCTCCCCTCCGAGAAGACTCGTCCCGAGTCTTACCCTGGGAGATACGTGGGTAAGGCAACTTCGGTCTGGCAGTTGTCATCATCCAACCGCTGCCACGAAATGTAAGGTTCTGAGCTTGTAGACAAAGCCTATCCATTCAGAGTAAAGGATCCTCAACCCTTAATGGGTCGACCTTGTCTATATGTAACTCCAAGTAGTTTCTTGACTTTCAGAAGGTTCCGAAATTTGCATATAACGTCAAATTACCTTCCCTGAAACCGCTACACTATAAAGGATCATGTGACTTTCTGTAGTGTATAAAAAGTCGACCCATTTAGGACCGAGGATTCTTTTCTCTGGATGAATTACCTTTGCATTTGAGATCTGTGTGTTACAATTGGTGGTAGCGGGTGGAAGAAGACAACTGCCGTATTGGAGTTGCCTCACCACGGATCTCCCAGACCAAGATTCGTGACAAGCTTGAAATCTCGTACAAGAAATAAACCAATTGTTAAAAGTGGTGCTTATCAAATTTTAGTAGTATATGTTCACTATCAAAAAAGGGGGAATCTATACCAACAAGGGTGATAACTCTTATAGCATTTGAACGAATAATGCCTGTTTTTCGCCTTTTGAGTTTCACCCACTTGAACAGCTGAGCTTTAGCATCCGAATGGGGTGCTCTTGTTGACCAGTTGTCTGGTGTGAGCTTGAGTACACCTTACCTGTACATGTCTGATTGGTCAGTTGATGGAATTAGCCACCCGTATGATAACAAGCTAAGCCAGATATCCCTTTGTATTCGCAGTTTGACTCTACCTTCCAAGCTTTAAGGATTTAAATTTTCGGTCGTCAGTCTTACGTTTCTTTAAGCTTATAGATTTTTATTCGTCTATGTTTGGTTAAGATAAAGCGCATTTAAAATATAAATTGATGGCAAACAATAATTTACAAATATATATACAAAAATTTCATTTGTAAAAAAACAAAGGATTGGATTCTTATCACAAATCCAAACCAAAGTTTACGATATATAGTGCTCATGGTGAGCTTTTGTGATCGTTGAATGTCTGTCGTCCGTCGTGCGTCGTGCGGCGTCAACAATTGAAGTGTTTACACTCTAGAGGCCACAGTTTTGACCTAATCTTCATGAAACTTGGTCAGAATAATTGTTAGGTCATGAGGATGAACCCTATTGAATATGGGAGGGTTCTATTTGAAAACACAGGAAAAGGGGCCTTAATGACAATTTTTTTGTTTACACTCTATAGGCCTTAATTTTGGCTAAATCTTCATGAAACTTGGTCAGAATAATTGTTAGGTCATAAGGATGAACCCTATTGATTATGGAAAGGTTCTTGCGAAAAACACAGGAAAGGGGGCCTTAATGACAACTTCTTTGTTTACAGTCTAGAGGCCACAATGTTGGCTCAATCTTAATGAAACTACGTCAAAATAATTGTTAGGTCATAAGGATGAACCCTATTGATTATGGGAATGTTCTTTTGGAAAACACAGGAAAAAGGGTCTTGATGACAATTTCTTTATTTTCACTCTAGAGTCCACAATTTTGGCTAAATTTTCATCAAAATTGGCCAGAATAATTGTTTAGTCACAAGGATGAACCCTATTGATTATAGGAAGGTACTTTTGGCAAACACAGGAAAAGGGGTCTTAATGACAATTTCTTTGTTATTGATCTAGAGGTCATCATTTTTGGCCCAATCGTCATGTAACTTGGTCAGGATACTTGTTAGGTCATAAAGATGAACCTTATAGATTATGGGAAGGTTCTATAGGATAACACAGGAAAAGGGGCCATAATGAGAATTTCTTTGTTTACAATTGAATTCACAGTTTTGCCTTAATCTTCATGAAACCGATTATAGTTATTTGTCTCTAGTTGCGGTGTTTTTTTGTTTTTGTTTTTGTTTTAACAGCAGACAGTTCAGGTGAGCGATCTAGGACCATCATGGTCCTCTTGTATTATTAAATAAAGCTTATTTAACAAGCTTTGTTACTATTTAATTTTCTCCTTTTTTTAAAATTTTTCATCAAAGTCTATTTTCTAATCAAAGTACTGAAAGCATTGATTAAAGATGAGTAAAAATCAATGTAGGTGTATTACTTAGCTACATTCATTTAAGACAAAATTACAAATGAATGGGCATGTTAAAAACCTGTTTAATATGCATATTATCTTTTTTAATTTGGTGATTTAAGTATAGGAGACAACTTTTTTCAAATCAGAGCTGACCCTGGAATTGTCTCATTTTCACAAGATGGGTGAGTCTTTAGAGCGTAAAATGTTTATTAACGCATTTTCAATATTTCTATCAAGTCTTTAATATTCATTTCATGCCCTTAAAAGTAACTAGCATGCAACTTTAGATGTAATTTACAACCCGAAACCAAATAGCTTGATGCTGAATGATTTAAGCTGTGGCCATTTGATATTTACATATATGAGAACATTTTTATCAGAAATAATATAAGGTTAACCTTTCTTATACAATCCCTGGATTTTACGTCCCTGTGATTTTATAAGCTTGGGGAACATTGTGGAAAAAAATTGCTTGAAACAATAGGTTGGCTATTTTGAAACCCCATAGTACCCTCGGATCCCCTGGGCCTATAGTGAATAATAATAATAAAAAGACTCCTCCAAACAACTAGACCAACTTTCAACCGAATTTGTAATTGATAATGTTTGATTTCCCCCTTTTTTAAAGATGGCTGAAAGATTTGAAATCTGATGAAAGCTCTGGTTGCCATGGCAACAAAAGTGAAATAAAAAAAACTTTAATCCTCATCTGCTCGTGACCCCAAAGGCATAGGGTCTTGATATTTTGCATGAAACATTAACCTCTTTCAAAATTGCCGAACTCTATACACTGAATCAATAAATAGACGGTCAATTCAAAAGGAAAAACTATAGACGCAAATTTATGCATAACTATTCGTTAGGTCTTTACTCCTATAAAGTGAATTTTTGTGTGTGTGTGTGTGTGTGTTTTGTTTTTCTTTTTTCTTCTTCAGAATTTCATTTCGGATTTTTAAGTTTGTTATTCTGATTATTTACCTGTTTTCATTATATTTTATTTTTGTTATAATTGGACTTTCACAAATTTATAAAGTTTAGATTGTTTATTTTTTATTCTTATTTCTAACACCACCCCCCCCCCATTTTATAAACTTCTGCTACTATTGTTGTAGTTACATCATAGATTAGACCAGATAAGAAAAATCCCTTTAACAAATACTTAGAGCTGTCTTATTTGAAAGGCTAGTTCAGTTTTAATTGGCAACCGTTGTATAATATAACGCTTTTTTACGATGAAATAGAGTGTGAATCCATTTTTTTAAGTAAGATGCGGGTTAATGGCTGTTTGCATTTCGTCACAGGTTAAAGTAAACTAATGGCATAATGGAAACGGTTACCAGTCAACTCGTTCCGTTGAATAACTCGGCCCGGTCAACTCGGCCGAAAAATATAGTACATAGTATTGCAAGTATATTGCATAGTATATGAAACCTTTGTAAAATTGATATCCCGTAACTTATGTTTTGCTTATTAATTTGATTTCTTTTGTTGAAATAATATTATATTGTAACATATTTGGAATCGGGCCGATTAAAATGGTTGTTGTTTTGCACTGTAATTAACCAAAATATTTTGTTATAATTCGGACGTATTCACGCAATAAAGAAACAGATAAAAATAACAGCCCCCCCCCCAAAAAAAAGATATTTCTTTTATGAAATTTCACACATCATTATATTTACCATATATTAGGGCGGAATTGACCATGCCGAGTTATACGATGGGCCGAGTGTGTGTATACTTCCATTTATTTATCGTCGCCGTCGAGGGAAGCCCCCTGCAGACGGTTAGGTAATTGTTACGGGGGGTAGTGCAAGGATACAGGACGACATTGCTGAGAGCTCCGCCTGGTTCTTTGACGCGCTCGGTGGATAGCACCGTCACTCTGGGCCTAGGTTTAACGTCTCATTCCAAAGACAATTAGTTTGTTTGTTGCTATATGGTCAGCCCAGGACTCGAACCCGTGATCTTGAGGTTTGAAGTCAAGAGCTAAACCAACTGAGCTAATCGGGTTGACTATTGGCCGAGTGATTTCTGTTTATTTATTTCTCTAACGTAGCACATGCCAATATGAGCGACGCCCCCGGAAAGAGGTTAGTTGTTACGGGGGACAGTGTAAATAAGAAACTGCTGAGGGCCTGGTTCTTAAACGTGCTCGGCGGATGGCACCTTCACATGGGTTGTTTTATGGTTGAATATGGTTAAACGCCACTTTTAACAGTATTTCAGTCATATCGCGGCGGCTGGAGCACCAAATAATGAATTCGGCCTGGTATTTCTCACACCAGTACCACCACTACACCCCTTTCTATCCTCCAGCTGCTATCCAACTTAGGTTTACAATTATCAACCCATTGGTGTGAGACAAATGTCGGATAGTCCGAGATTACCTACTCGTCCGAGTTTACGAAATTTTCCCCTATGTGCGGCCGCCGGGGATGGAACCATTGCATCCCATTATTGAAGAACCTTCACACGGGGTCTCGGTTTAACGTCTCATGGATCGAAAGACAATTAGTTTGTTAGTTGATATGGTCAGTCCAGGGCTCGAAATCGTGATCCTGAGCTTTTTGAAGTCACGTATTCTACCAGCTGAGCTAATCGAGCTGACATGGGCCGAGTTGACTGGTCACCATAGAAACACGCTTAAAAGGTCTTGAAATAATTTGGACAAGAATATTGACGAATTGTTTATGGTAAAGAGTAGCCTTGGAAATGTTATGATACAAGAAAAGAAAATGAAGAGTATAATTGATATAGGCCGTTTCGATCCAATATAAAGACGTTTTAAGGCCATTTTAACCTGAACTTATTAAAATAATGTTGCATCGTTTGCATGCAAAATCTTTAGAATTATCTCCCCTATTCCAGCCACGTCAATGGTGTCGTTGTGGTAGAAAATGGCGACTTCGTTGCGAGAAAAACAAGCTGCGGCCTTAAAACGTATGCTAAATTTCAATATACCAGTAAATAAATCAACGAGTATTCAACCCCAATGGAAGGTCCTAATCTACGATCGATTTGGACAAGATATCATATCTCCTTTGTTAGGCGTAAAGGAGTTGAGAGACATCGGTGTGACACTTCATCTGAACCTACATTCGGACAGGGATTCTATTCCGGATGTACCTGCGATTTACTTCGTAATGCCAACAGATGACAACATACAGAGAATATGTCGGGATTTCCAAAACCAATTGTATGAGAGCTACTACTTGAACTTCATATCTGCTATACCCCGTCAAAAACTAGAAGACATTGCAAGTGCAGCTATCCAGTGTGGGTGTGTTGCACAAGTTTCCAAAGTGTTTGATCAGTATCTGAACTTCATATCTCTTGAAGATGACATGTTTACATTACGTCACCAAGACAGGGATAGTGTGTCGTTTTATGCTATAAACAGAGGTGATGTCAAGGATACTGAAATGGAGGCAATTATGGATACTGTTGTTGACAGTTTGTTTTCGGTATTTGTTACCTTAGGGACTGTACCAATCATTCGGTGCCCAAGAGGAAATGCAGCAGAGATGGTTTGTGAGAAACTGGATAAGAAGCTGAGGGAAAACTTGCGAGATGCTAGGAATAGCTTCTTTACATCAGATAATATGCAGGCAGGACAGTTCAGCTTTCAAAGACCACTCCTTGTTGTTCTTGACAGGAATTTGGACTTGGCAACAATGCTTCATCATACATGGACTTACCAAGCCCTCGGTCACGATGTTTTAGATCTGAAGCTCAACAGAGTAGAAATTGAAGAGACATCTGAAGTGAGGTCTCCTGCTGGTGCTGTTAGAGAATCAAAGAAGAAAAAGACTTACGATCTTAATCCTACTGACAAATTTTGGCAGCTGCAGAAAGGAAATCCATTTCCAACAGTTGCAGAAGCTGTCCAAGAAGAATTGGATGCTTACAGAGCCAAAGAGGATGAAGTGAAAAGTTTGAAATCCGCAATGGGTCTGGAAGGGGAAGATGAAGCTGCCCTTTCAATGCTTTCAGATAACACAGCAAAACTCACTTCAGCAGTGAGTTCTCTACCAGAATTACTTGAGAAAAAGAGACTGATTGATATGCATACAAATATAGCCACAGCCCTGTTGGAACATATTAAAAGTAGAAAATTAGATGTTTACTTTGAAACTGAAGAAAAACTTATGAGTAAAGCTCAACTAGACAATTTGCTTGAAATTATATCTGACCCTGAGGCAGGAACCCCGGAAGACAAGATCCGTTTATTTATTATTGCCCTCATTTGTGGTCCATCAATGAGTGATGCCCAAATAGATCAGTATTGCATTGCATTACAAGGTGCAAACTGTGATATTCAACCTGTGCAATACATTCGCAGATGGAAATCATACACCAAGATGACGGCTGCTCCAAGCCAATATGGAGGTGGTGGTACTAAAACAGTCAACATGTTTTCAAAGTTAATGTCTCAAGGTTCACAGTTCTTTATGGAGGGTGTTAAGAACCTAGTGATTAAGAAACACAATCTACCGGCTACAAGGATAGTGGATGCACTAATGGAGATGAAAACGATGCAAGACATTGAGGACTTCAGATACTTTGATCCTAAATTATTGAGGGCGGATTCTTCAATCCCTCGAACAAAGTCCCCATTCCAGGAGGCATATGTGTTTATGGTAGGAGGTGGGAACTATATTGAATATCAGAATCTGGTGGACTATGCCAAAGGAAAATCTGTAACTGCACCAAAGCGGGTTGTGTATGGCTGTAGTGATTTGTCAAATGCCTCACAGTTTTTAAAACAAGTTTCAAGATTAGGCCAGGAGATGTAGATTCATTTATTGTCGATTTTATTAACATAATATGAACAATTCGGACCACTTTTTCTCCCTCGATTTCCTACCAGTCTTATTGTTGGTACTCAGTTCTTCAAGTCTCCTGTATAAAAACCTATTTATTCAAATACAAGATTATGATCTTATTATTTAGTGCTTCTGATTACCAACAAAAAGAATTTAAAAGAGTCTCCTTTTTTATCAAGTCTGTTCGTCACTATTGTAATCGGTGTAAGTGGAAGTGCAGAGGTCTAGATAAGATGGGGTAATAGCATTCTAAAATCCTTATTTCTCAACAAAACCCTATGTTGTGGGTACTCATTTTAATCATATCGTTGAGGCTACCTTGATGGTCAAGTGCAGAGCTACAGATACAGGGCGTAATTCATACTTTAGATTTAAATATTTCAACAATCCTGCCATAATCTCTATTTTGTAGGTACTCATTTGAGTTGTCTCGAAGAGATGATTCAAATGAGTACCCACAACATAGGGTTTCGTTAAGAAAGAAGGATTTTAGAATGATGTTATCCCTCTTGTCTTGACCTCTTTGAGTGGTATAGATGCTTGACGTGTGATCTGAAGGTCATTGATTTGAGCGTCACCGGGTATGTTCATGGGCAAGACACTTAATAGCCGGCCCATGTCTACCCAGCTGCAAATGTGGGTGGCAGTGGTATTCAGCCAGTCTCTCTTTCATGGACGTGAAAACATCTTCATTTTGAGTGTTCGAGAGCAACTCTATAAGCTTAAAGCTTTTGTCGAATGGAACTAAAGTAAATTAGTATAAACTAAATATTTAGGTAAAGCTTGTCCAGAAGGTATTTACTACATTTTTGATAGATTCCAATGATATGGCACAGTTGTTCTCAATCATGAGTAGATGTGCCATTCAAAACAACTTTTTTGTTAATAGAACTAAGGTCAAGGTCACAACTGAAGGTCAATTATTCAGCAATTTTGACTTCTTGTCCCTGGACAACTTTCTATTGTCAAAATATATATGCACCATTGTTAACCTTTGCAGTGAAAATCTTGCTTGTCTACTTATTGAAGTTTGATTTTCCAACATACTCCCTTAATCTGCACAAGCTCATATTTTCATGACCCTCAAAAAAAAAGCTTTGAAAACTTTGTGGTATATGAAAAAAAAAGGCTTATAATAAACAATCTCTTCATTTCCTGTGTTTCCTTGTTTTCTGCCCTTAACCCTTTACTGTTTTGCATATTTTAGACCTTTCAAAATTCAAAGGTTTTGCAGATGACAATTGAAAGTTGATTATATTTCAAAATTAATCATTCAGTAGGGAAGGAAATATTGTGGAAAAAGAAGTTACTGCTTGTTACAAGAAATTTCTTCTTTTTCACAATGTTTTCTCAAGTATAAAACCACAGACGTAAAAACCAGGGATTAAACAGGAAGGGGTTAAAGACAAAATTTTGTAAGATTTTATCAATTTAACCCAATACTGTAAACAAGGTGTTATTTGATGGTTTTATTTTTGCTAATATTCACCAATTCAAGAATCTCACTTAACCCTTTCCTGTACAATCTCGGGGTTTTACGTCCATGCAATTTTACAATGAAGAAAATGTTGTGAAAAAAAGAAGAAATTGCTTGTATCAAGCGATTTCTTCTTTTATCACAATATTTTCTACCACATGGAATGGCTTCGTTTCAAATTGCACTCACTTTTCATTGTTGTTTGCAACATCATTGAAATTTGGACAGTCTAAAATTCGGGGAAACAGGAAAGGGTTAAGTTTGATCGTTTTGCACAGAAAATTATGGAGAGGTACAAAGTAAGCTGGGATCGAATAACAAAATACCTACCTTTTTTGGCAAAGTAACAATTAATCTGTCCCACTTTATTTCATTCATAGGGGGATTATACATATAACAACCTTGATTCTCTGTTTCATAATGGCTTTTTAGCACTTTTCAAATCAAAATTTTACTTAAACTTTAATGCATACTTTGTGATCTTACAATAACTTTCAGGAGAGAAATTGTTTTACTATGATAATTGAGAATAGGGAAAAATGTCTTTAATAGGTTGGTATTGAATCAGACTGTCTTTTTGGCCGGTGTTTTCGGAAGATGCTTACCGAAATACCGAAGTACCGGTGCCAAACAGGCCCTTGCAAATTAAAAAATAAGATGATGTAAAAAGTATTAGCTGCAAACAACACAACTATGGACTGGTACAAATTCAAATAAAGTTCTTGGCAAGAATATTTAGTAAAAAAGTGAAATTTTAAAAACCTATAGCTTTTCGGGCAGAAAAAATTGGATACTGAAGAAATTGCTTACATTAAGGCTATTTTTTCTCTTTTGGCAATCTGTTCCAAAGCTTTTTTCTTAAGTTGTTTAGAAAATGGCTTTGTGTAGGAATGGATTAAAATTGGTGTTAGCAACTTTGACGGGAATATAGACTTACCTCTGTCTGTGTGAGTGGGTGCATGTGTGCAATTCTTGTCGGGAGCATAATTATTGTCTTCCACATTTATAGATGGATTTCAAAATTACAGTTGTTCCCCTTCAAGAGAACTAGTGTCATGTGTAAAATTCTGTTCGACACTACCAAGTTCAATGTCTCAACTGAAGTTCATGCAACAACCACCTAACCCATTCCCACCACACATTGGACGCCCCTCAAGAAAAATAACTTGGAAACATTGTGTTAAATGAAGAAATTGCGTGCAACAAGCATTTCTTCATTTTACACAATGTTTTCATAATAGAAAGTTTAAATTATCATCTGTAACTCCTCTCAATTTGGACCTGTCTAGAATTTTGTCGTCTGGTAATGGGTTAACCCATTCCCACACAGTGACACTTTTAAACGCCCCTCAATATGAAAGTTTTGGAAAACATTGTGGATAATGAAGAAATTGCTTGTTTCAAGCAATTTCCTCATTATCCACAATATTTTCTACCCCAAAAGGCAAAGGTTTTAAAGGTTTTGTCATTTTTATATTTTCATCTGCAATTTCTTTGAAATTGGACTGGTCTAAAATTTCATTGTATGGGAATGGGTTAAGCGGGAGCCTTCATGTCTGTGACACATTGCTAGTTCAATTTGGAATTGTCTAAACATGTTCTTCTGGTAATGGGTGAAAGTTGTCTTCTGCAACCTATTTTCACTTGGACTGTTATAAAATATTGTTGTCTGTTATTTTCAATTAATGAATGAAAGCACTCTGTAAAAGATTTGTGATAGAAATTAAAGCTAATTACTTATTAACTTCTTGTTCAGATCTTTCATAGGCCTAAAATGAGCAGGAAGGGCTGTGTAGTCTCCCAGGTGTTGGAGTAATTATTACATTTTTAGCTCAACTGAGCGAATCTTCAAGGTGAGCTTTTGTGATCACCCTGTGTCTGTCTTGCGTATTCATAAATTCTTTAAAAAATCTTCTCCCTGTAACCATTTGAGACCCATTTCCAAACTATATCAGTAGCTTAGTGCAAAAAAATCATAAGTGTCTTTATGATGGTTTGAAAAGTTATGATTTACAAAAATGGGGGCAGGTCGATGGGCATACGAGACATGGAGAAATCATGAAATAACTCTTTAAAAAAAACTTCCCCTCAGGCTCCTAAACAATTGGACCAATTTGGACATAAATTGGTACAAATTTTCCTACAGTTACCCTTTTCAAAACTTTTGAAGTTTTGACTAATCTTGGCAGAAATGTTCTATGGATATACCTTTCAAATTTTTTCTGTGAAATTTTCATGCGTGAAAAATGCAGTGTGGCAGGGCAGGGCTTATCAGACTTTGATATCATTGAGTTGAATTGCACCAAACTTGGCAGGAACTTTCCTTGGGTGATCCTTTTCCAAACCTGTTCAGGTAATTTTGATTTGTGAAAAAATGGGAGGATGAGGGAAATCATGAAATTATTCTTTCAAAATCTTTCCCTTCTATACCATTTTGAATATTTGGACAAAACTTTGCAGGAATTCTTCTTGGATGATCCTATTCAAAATTTGTGCTGGATATTTTGATTTGCCTAATAATAGGGGTTTGGCATGATTGGGCTTATCAGAAATAATGAAATAATACTTTAAAATCATCTCCTAAACTGCTTGACCAATTTGGACTTAATTTGGCAGCATTGTTTTTTAGGTGACCGTTTTCAAAATTTGGTCATGGAATTCTGATTCTGGAAAAAATGGGGGCATGGCAGGGATTGGCTTATCGGACATAAAAGAATCATGAAATTATTCTTTAAAAATCTTCTCCAAACAACTTACCCAATTTAGAACAAACTCGGCAAAAATGTTCCTTGGGTTATCCTTTTTGAAACTTATTACTGACATTTCAATTTAATGCACTGATGCGTTATACAACATATCAAATCACTAGAAAGCCGCCGTCATAGTGCAGTCGGTAGAGCATCAGGCTCATAATCTTCAATAGTGGGATATCATGGGTTTGGTCCCCGGTGGCCGCACATATCCTTTCCGACATTTGTCTCTCAACAATGAGTGGATAATCGTATACCTAAGTGGGATAGCAACTGGAGGCTAGGAAAGGATGTAGTGGTATTACTGGTTTGAGAAATACCAGGAATCCATTTTTAGGTGCTCCAGCCGTTGAGATATGACTGAAATACTGTTAAAAGTGGCATTAAATCAATCCAATCAAATCACTAGACCTTCTGGGTCAGGAATTGAAGATTTCTCACTTGTTGTCATGGTGACCAGAGTTTTCACAGATTTGAATTGTTTAAGCCATCTTGAGAAGGGACTACCCAACAAATACTTCTTCCAAATTTTGTTAAAATTGGCCAAGTGGTTTGGGAGGAGATGTTGTTGAAAGGAATTGTTGACAGATGACTAATAATGTACGCTGACCAGACGTGTGACATGGGGTGATCACAATAAGTCAATTGACAACTTTGTGCTCAGGTGAGCTTAGAAAAGTTATTCCACTTTTACAATGTGGCATCTTGAACCCATTACCCTACCTGGCACATATTTCTGACATTTGTCTCTCACTAAGGGGGTTGTATGAAAACTTCATCAATAAATCTTTGATAACCCAATTAAATCGCAGCTTTCATCGGATTCCGTTCAAATTTTCAGAGAATGTTTGTGCCATCATTTGGATTGTTCCTTTGTAAATTTGGTCTGATCTGTTAAGTTTTACTAGAAAATGGGGCTTATGGTAATTGGCCCAGCCTAATAAAGCCATCTTTTCATCCAATCATGATTCTTTTAACCCTTTCCCGGACAAACCTGGATTTTTACGTTGCTGTGATTTCATACTTGAGAAAACATTGTGGAAAAAGGAGAAATTGCTTGTAACCAGCAATTTCTTCTTTTCCCACAAAATTTTCTACCACATAGAATGGTCAGATTTCAAATTGCATGCATTTTTCATTGTCATCTGCAACCTCTTTCAATTGGACCAGTCTAAAATTTCCTAAAACAGGAAAGGGTTAAGGAATCTTTATAAAGAGTCACTCAAGGATCATTCATTTGAATTTTCGTATAGTTTTCATTTATTTGAAAATCTCGAATACCAGACGGTGGATTTCACCCAAATTTTTTCAGGAATGATCCATGGGTGACCCTTTATCAGATTCCTTCTAAGAATTTTGATCGGATGAAAAACATGGCTTAATAGGCTAATTTCAATATATGGTTAAAGCTTTGAAAATCTTCTTCTCAAGAATCAGTAGATGGATTTGAACCAAATTTCACAGAAATGATCCTTTAGTGACCTTTATCGGAATGTTTAACCCTTTTCTGTACAAACCCGGGATTTCATGTTGCTGTAATTTTATACATGAGAAAACATTCTGGAAAAAGAAGAAATTGCTTGTAACAAACAATTTCTCCTTTTTCCAACAATATTTCAGTAACTTATACTTAGGATTGTTTCATTTCAAATTGTATTCGATTTTCATTGTCATCTGCAACCTCTTTCAATTTGGACCAGTCTAAAACATTAACAGAAATGGAAAATGGTTTAAAGAATTTTGAGTGGATGAAAAACATGACTTTGATTTGGCAGGGCTTATTTCCATACATGGTTTAAAGTCAAAACTTAAATTTTTTTGCTCAGATACCAGTAGATTGGTTTCAACCAAATTTCACAGGATTTATCCTTAGACCCTTGATCTGATTTCTTCATGACTGGTTGAAAAATATGACTTTTTTGGTAGGGGTGGTGGCTAATTTCTAAGTATGGTGTATATTGAAAACTTTGAAATCTTCTCAGAAACCTATCAATGGATTTAACCCATTCCAACTCAAGCCCTCCTTTTTACGCCCCACAAGAAAAAAAGCTTTGGAAAACATTGTGGACAATGAAGAAATTGCTTGTAACAAGCAATTTCTTCATTATCCACAATGTTTTCTATCCCAAAAGAAGAAAAAAAATTAAATTCCATCATCTTGAAATTGTCGTCTGCAGCTTCTTTCAATTTGGACCAGTCTAAAATTTTCTTGTGTTGGAATGGGTTAAAACAATGAATGATCCTATGGGAGACTCTTTGTCAGATTCCATTATGTAATTTTGATCAATTTTTCTATCCTACAGAAAGATTATATTTCAAATAAAATCAACTTAGAATCGTCTACCAAATTTGGAGAGGTCTAAGATTTTGAAAAACAGGAAAGAGTGATTAGATTGCAGGTACCTCCCACTGACATGTTAGCACCAACTCAAACAGGAAGTTCCACTATGATAGTTAAGGGTGTCATTTTGCTAAATTTATGGCTAGTAACATGTAATGAAAATGTAAAATTTTAGGTTGGCAACCTAAATGTCATGACTACAGCTTGAATAAGCTGTAGTTACCATGTTTATGTCGCCAAACGAAAATAAACACTTCTCATAGATGTCAGGAAAATGTTAAATTCAAAGGTCACTTCAGGTCTAAATGACTAATGACTATTGCTTGAATTGTTTTTGACTGACAGCCACAATTGGTCAGTTACATCTGTACTAGACAACAAAATTTCAAGCTGTTCAAAATTGATAGGAGTAGTTAACCCCTGTCATCCTGAACCCGGAATATTCCTTTTTTAGCTCAACTGAGCACAACATGCTCAAGGTGAGCTTTTGGTATCACCTTTTGCCCGTCTTGCGTCGGAAGGCGTCAACAATTCTTTAAACATCTTCTCCTCAGTAACCACTGGGCTGATTTCAACCAAACTTGGTAGGAACGTTCCTTGGGTGACTCTTCTCAAAAGTTGTTCGCAGACTTTTGATTGACCCCCAAATATGGGCGTGGCAGGGCGTCGCGGTTTTTGACTTTGAAATCTTTAAACATCTTCTAAGTAACCATTGGGCCAATTTCAACCAAACTTGGCATGAATGTTCCTTGGGTGACCCTTTTCAAAAGTTGTTCAAGGTATTTTGATTTATGCCCAAATATGGGCGTGGCAGGGTGTGGCGTTTTTTTACTTTGAAATCTTTAAACATCTTCTTGTCAGTAACCATTGGGCCAATTTCAACCAAACTTGGCATGAATGTTCCTTGGGTGACCCTTTTCAAAAGTTGTTCAAGGAATTTTGATTTATGCCCAAGTATGGGCGTGGGAGGACTCGGCAGTTTTTGACTTAGAAATCTTTACACATCTTCTCCTCAGTAACCATTGGGCCAATTTCAACCAAAGTTGGTATGAATGTTCCTTGGATGACCCGTTTCAAGAGTTGTTTGTGGAATTTTGATTGACACCAAAATAAGAGCGTGGCAGGGCTTGACAGTTTTTGGCTTTGAAATCTTATTACATCTTCTCCTCAGTAACCATTGGGCCAATTTCAACCAAACTTGGTATGAATGTTCCTTGGGTGACTCTTTTCAAAAGTTGTTTGCGGAATTTTGATTTATGCCAAAATATGGGCGTGGCAGTTGTTTACTTTGAAATCTTATTACATCTTCTCCTCAGTAACCATTGGGCCAATTTCAAACAAACTTGGTATGAATGTTCCTTGGGTGACCTATTTCAAAAGCTTTTCACGGAATTTTGATTGACACCAAAATAAGAGCGTGGCAGGGCTTGACAGTTTTTTACTTTGAAATCTTATTACATCTTCTCCTCAGTAACCATTGGGCCAATTTCAACCAAACTTGGTATGAATGTTCCTTGGGTGACTCTTTTCAAAAGTTGTTTGCGGAATTTTGATTTATGCCAAAATATGGGCGTGGCAGTTGTTGACTTTGAAATCTTTAAACATCTTCTCCTCAGTAACCATTGGGCCAATTTCAAACAAACTTGGTATGAATGTTCCTTGGGTGACCTATTTCAAAAGCTTTTCACGGAATTTTGATTGACACCCAAATAAGGGCCTGACAGGGTGGGGCAGTTTTTGACTTTGAAATCTTTAAATACTTCTCCTCAGTAACCATTTGGCCAATTTCAACCAAACTTGGCATGAATGTTCCTAGGGTGACCCTTTTAAAACCGTGTAGTTGAAAATTGACGCCCAAATATGGGTGTGGCTGATTTTTAAATAGAAATCTTTAAATATCTTCTCCTCAGTAATCATTGGGCCAATTTCAACAAAACTTGGCATGATTGTTCCTTGGGTGACCCTTTTCAAAAGTTGTTCGTGGAATGTTGATTAACGCCCAAATATGGGCATGGCAGGTTGGGGCAGTTGTTTACTTTGAAATCTTTAAACATCCTCTTCTCGGAAACTATTGGGCCAATTTCAACAAAAGTTGGCATGAATGTTCCTTGGGTGACCCTATTCAAAATGTATTTGCAGAATTTTGATTGACGCCAAAATATGGGCGTGGCAGGGCGGGGCAGTTTTTGGCTTTGAAATCTTTAAACATCTCCTCAGTAACCATTGGGCCAATTTCAACTAAACTTAAATGAATATTCCTTGGATGACCCTTTTCAAAAGATGTTGGCAATATTTTGAATCATCTTACATTAGTCAGGTGAGCGATTTTAGGGCCATTCTGGCCCTCTTGTTGACAGAAGGTATAGACAAACACCAGTCTGCACATATGTGCAGTCTGATCTTGGTCTAAACTACCTGTTTGTCCCTTTAAAGTAAAATTTGTTCATAGAAATTATTCTTAGCTCGGCTCTTTTCGGAAAAAACCTGAGGTATTGTGAGCACCTTGGCGTTGTTCATGTTGGCGTTGGCTTGACAAACTTTAACCTTGGTCATATCTCTGTTGTTATGGAATATATCCTCATGAAACTTGGCATGTGTATTGACCATCACAAGAGCTATCTAAACTATCAAGGGGGATAACTCTAAAAGCGTTTTTGTAAGAGTTATACACCTTTTTCGACTTAGAATTTTTGCATTATCCAGCACCTGCAGGGGAGCGTTGGCACCTCTGGGCGGTGCTCTTGTTCAAAAGAAACATTGACTTACAATTAAGCCCTCCAGTACTTCCAGCCCTTTGATTTTGGTAAAATTCTGATAGAGTTATCTTTTTAGCATCACAAAGGTTAACAGTTCAATGTGATTTTGATTTGAAAGATTGGTACCATACACCTTCACACACACTATCTCCTTTTCAAACAATGTTTCTTAATAATGAAGTAAAAGAAATGAGGGATTGTATGGTAATGGTGTAAGTCCTATCTCCAAAACATTGACTATTGCTCTCAAACTTTATACTAATATTTGGGATCACAACATAGAATTATAGGTCAAATCCTACAACCCTGCCAAACATTGAAGCAAAAGGGTGTCACTCCTCAATATCTGGAAAAACACAACCCTTTCCCTCATAATGATGCTTTAAACGTCTCTCAATATGAAAGCTTTGGATAACATAGTGGAGAATAGGGAAATTGCTTGTTATAAGCAATTTCTTCATTATCCACAATGTTTTCTTCCCTAAAACACAAAGATTCTGAAGACTTCATAAACTCAAAAATTGTCGTCTGCAACTTCTTTAAATTTGAACTGGTCTAAAATTTTTTTGAGTGTGAATGGGTCAACTCTTGGTTTAAAATTTGCATGTACGTCCCGTAAGTGAAATTTTGCCACTTCCTGACAAATGGGACAAGATGTGTTTGTGACACACCATGCCCCCACTACAGGAATTCTTTAGAAAAGGGTGATTTTTATTGGGTTTTTTTCTTTGTTTTAGGGAAAAGGGTTAAAATTATGACCTTGATCTTGATGAAATGAACTTCCAAAAGTTGGGCCTTGTTGAGACCTATCTACATACAAAATATTAGCATTGTTACTTAATTAGGAATGAAGTTATAGAAAAATGTTTAGTTGGCAGGTTAAGTTTTTGAGTAACGTTTAAGGGAAAAGGGTTAAAATTTTGGCCTTGACCTTGAAGAAATGACCTTCTCCAGTTGTGTCTTGTTGACACCTATCCTCATACCAAATATTAGCATTGTTACTAAATTAGGTATGAAGTTATAGGAAAATGTTTAGTTGGCAGGTTAAGTTTTTGAGTAACGTTTAAGGGAAAAGGGTTAAAATTTTGACCTTGACCTTGAAGAAATGAACTTCCCCAGATGCGCCTTGTTGAGACCTATCTACATACCAAATATTAGCATTGTAACTTAATTAGGGATGAAGTTATAGGAAAATGTTTAGTTGGTAGGTTAAGTTTTTGAGTAGAGATTAAGGGAAAAGGGTTATAATTTTGACCTTGACATTGATGAAATGACCTTCCCCAGTTGCGCCTTGTTGAGACCTATCTACATACCAAAAATTAGCATTGTAACTTAATTAGGGATGAAGTTAAAGGAAAATGATTAGTTGGCAGGTTAAGTTTTTGAGTAATGTTTAAGGGAAAAGGGTTAAAATTTTGACCTTGACCTTGAAGAAATTAACTTCCCTAATTGCGCCTTGTTGAGACCTAACTACATACCAAATATTAGCATTGTAACTTAATTAGGGATGAAGTTATAGGAAAATTTGCAGGTTAACTTTTGCAGACAGACAGACGGACACGGTAAAACAATATGCCCCCGATCTATTGATGCGTGTGCATAAAAAACTTAGAAAGGTTCTATCAAAACCTTAGGTTTTCTAAAACATAGCTGAGATTATAATGGAATCGAAACGCTTGCGGATGCCAGACTATCAGCTGTCAGGTACTTGAATGCAAACAAGGGGCACGAATCTTACAAAAGCGTAACCAATTATCTCCCTTGATAGTATGGATAGAAAAAATATATTCCAGGTGTCAGGAAATTGTCAAGGTTTCAATGATATGAAATGATATGAACAGCACTAACATGGTTGCTAGGGCTATAGTAATACTCAAGTGTCTCTGAAAATAGCATAGCTACAAATAAAATAAATCAAACACAAATCTTCATAATAATTTAATTTGATTGCACTTCTTTCTGCACTGTCCTTCATCTGTGAAGTGAGCATTAATACATTCATTAATCAGATAATAAGCTTAACTCAATTCCAGGTAAAACAATTAAAGACAAATCATTGAAATAAACACCAACAGATAAATTTGATTCTTGTGTGTTTTTTAAAACATTAAGATTATACTGTATGTCCTCTATTGATGCAGGGCATAAAAAAAAAACATATTCTTTGAGAGAAAAACATCTTTTGACTAATTTTCAGACGACAAAAATTTAGATTGGCCAAAATTCAATGAGTTTCAGCAAAATTGGTCTGGAAATGTGGGAGGAGATGAGGACACAAAATTATGTCCACGGACGGATGTACAGACAACCTGATTCCAGCATAAAATGTCACAAATGATCCCAATCATGAGTAGATGTGCCATTTGAAAGAAATCCTCAGAGAATCTCAATGTCAAAGCTCAAGGTCAAGCATGCCTGTGTTCTTACAAATTTTTTATTTTCAATCATCTTAAATTAGTCAGGTGAGCGATTTTAGGGCCATTCTGGCCCTCTTGTTATTATATAAATTATGCATTTTGTTTTCAGATACATGGCTATAATCCTTTTATTGTCAACCAAACATACAGCAGCTGTTTTATCCCCACATATTAATGCGTTTTGACACCTGCAAAGATACCATTTTGGAAAACATTGTGTAAAATGAAGAAACTGCACAACAAGCAAATTCTTCAATTTAAAGTAACAATGTTTCTACTCAGAAATTTGAAAAAAAACTGAAATTTCATAAACTTTATAACTCATTTAAACTCATTTAAATTTGGACAAGTGTAAAATTTTGTTGTCAGGTAATTGGTTATACTAATAAAAAGCATTATTTTTTTTCTAATCAGCACATACAACAGTTGATTGGTGAAATGTCTACATTTCTCACCTATACCCTTATTTTCTTTTGCAAGAAGCCATCATGAATATGCTTGTCTTACACATGTTTAGCCCTTTCCAGTATTTTGAAATTTTAGACTTGTCCAGATTAAAAGAGGTTTCATATGAAAATGAAAAATGGATGTAATTTGAAATTAAAACATCCTATGTGGTAGAAAATATTGTGCGAAAAGGAGAAAATGTTTTCTCAAGTATAAAATCTCAGCAATGAAAAATCCCGGGTTTGTATAGGAATGGGTTGGCTCATTACCAACAAAATTTAAAACTAGTTTAATTTGAATTTGACAATTTTAGATTAATGATTTTTTTGTGCGTCTTTCTTGATAAAAAACATTTACGGAAATGAAGAAAATACTTTTTACAATCTCTTCATTTTACACAATATTTTCCCCAACATTTTTATTGAGTGGCGTAAAACAGAAGGATTGTGTTGGAATGGATTAAATGATATCATCTGATCCAATATTTTGTATGATACTTGGATCAAAAGAATGATTTAAGGGTTTAAGTGAGAAAAAGAATTTGTTAACCCATTACCAGACAACAAAATTTTAGACCGATCCAAATTCAAAGTTGCAGACAGCAATTTTTTATTGACGAAAATCTCTATCCTTTGGGGTAGAAAGCACCTTGAATAATAAAGAAATTACTTGTAACAAACAAATCCTTCATTTCTGGCAATGCTTTCCAAGTGATTTTTCTTGGGCCTCTAAAAGCATCATTGTATGGAAATCATTTCATTTTAGACATGCTGCTCTTCACCTTGTCTAGAATATGAAAGCCATTTATCCATAACCAAACAACATATTAATGAAGGTAACTAACTACTGAAACAATAGAGGGAAAGGAGAAATTACTTGCAACAAGCAATCTCTCCTTTACTCAAAATGTAATTTACAATATATGGCACATTCCAACTCAAGCACTTTTGGAAATTCTGTCTGCAAACACTTTAAAAATTTTATGGATAATGTTGGTTTCAACCTAATTATCATATGGATTTGGAAACAAGTTCTTACTACAATGTACTCAGATTTATCCTTTCTCAACTCTACTTCATGAAAACACTCCACTACTTGCCCCAAATGCATTGAAAATATAAAGGTTGGTAGCCACTCCCAGGCATCAAACTCAGGACATATGGATTGTAAAGCCAACTTTCGACCACAGACACCACGCAGGGATACCTTTGGTGGCCATTTGGTAAAAACTTAACAATGCTTATGGCTTTGGCTTAGGGCAACACTGATGTAAATATTTTAACTTTCAACAGTGTTGCACCAAGCTCTCAGGAATTTATAATATATCAGTTACAAACAGTTTCTCTTCATTGAATGGGGTTTAATGCCACTTTTAACAGTATTTCAGTCATGTTGCGACGGCTGAAGCAAATTTTCAATGGATTTCATTTCTTTTAGCTATTTTATTCAGGACCACCTAGGGAACATTTCTGGTTCAAATTTGCCCAGTGGTTTGGGAGGAGATATGGTTTAAAGAAATTATTATCAGACGACTGACGAGGCACAAGGCATAGACGCTGGACGAAAGGTGAACACAACAGCTCACTTGAGCCAATTAATTTGTATTAATATTTTTAACACCTTATGACAATATTTCTTTTCCAATACTTCATCTTGAATAAAACATATCAAGGTAGTTTCAAGTTATGAAGGTTTTGGAAACCATTAATTAATGTCATTTGACTTATTAGGTGCCACTAGGGAATTGAACCGATCCTGCACCAGCAGGAACTTTATAAATATGAATAACTGTTTCCTCGCTTCCATCTGGCACAACTGTCACTAAAACGTACTGATCTGCACTGTCTGGTCCAGTCTGGAATTGCATTAAATCTTGTGGAGTAATCATTAGTGGTACATTGTCATTCACACCACTATTGTTAACAAATGACATCATGGGTAATGCTTGACTAGATATATGGGAATTGTCCATGGTCTGCTGTTTTTCTGGTGAATTTAATGTTGTTGAGCTTTGACAGTCTAATGAATTCTGTATGGCTGGAATTGTGGTTGGTTCACTTAACATTGGAACATTTAAGAACTCAACATTGGATGAGTCGGTGGCCTGTGACATTTCAGTACTGTAACCACCTGTGTCAACACTTTCACTTGCCAAATTATCTGTATATGACATATTTGGATTTAATTCCGGTAAACTTGTATTATGATTAGAAATGTCATCAGCTTTTGCTAAACGGTTTATGATTGGAAGTTTAATGACCTTAGGTTCAAGATGAGATTCTAAGTCTACAGGAGTTGCAATTAAAATATCAGGGTTTGTTGCTGTAATTTTAGCTTTCCTCTCTAATGGCTTTCTAAATTTGACTGTGTCAATACTTGGATTGTTAGTACCAGATGGTGGCTGCCAATCAACATCATCCCTGGAAATAAAATAAATTGACTTAACCCTCAAAATTTAGACTGGTCAGAATTAAAAGAAGCTGCAGACTATAATTTTTTTCAATGAAATTTCAAAAATCGGTCTTTTGGGATAGAAAACATTGTGTATAATGAAGAAATTTTCCAGAATGCTTTACAAAGTTTTTATTATGGGGGGCGTCAAAAAGCATCATTGTGTGGGAATGGATTAAGTCTTGTTATGGTCAGTTACATAAAACACCTCACATTTCTAACATTACAGAAACACAAAGAAGATCCAAAGGCAACAGAAGGGCATGTAATAGTGAACAAGGAGTGTTTGCGCAACACTAATGCCCCTGGAATGGCTAATTTTTCATAAGTTTGACTTAGAGTGATGAAAATGACAATTTCAGATGACCTTGACCTTGCTATCAGCAGATACATGTCAGTGAGTGCCATCATCACACTACATACATTGTATAATCATTGCATATTACATAGGCTAGATGTGAAGCTATACATTAATTTTTTTGATTACTTTTGTTTTAAATTTAACCCATTCCCACAAATGCAACAAGACATTTCTTAAATTTCCACAATGTTTTCTACCCAGAAAGTTGAAAAAATCTAAAAATTCATTAAGTTTAAATTGTAGTCTTCAACTCTTTGGACCGGTCTAAAACTTTGCCATTGGGGTCAAGTTCTCAGATTAAATTTTTGGGTTAAAGGGTAGGAAAATGACCTTAATCAAACAATGCACATTAACCCATTCAAACTCAAGCCCTCCTTTTTAGGCCCCACAAGAAAAAAGCTTTGGAAAACATTGTGGACAATGAATTGATTTTAACAAGCAATTTCTTCATTATCCACAATGTTTTCTATCCCAAAAGACAAAAAAGTTAAAATTCCATCAACTTGAAATTGTCGTCTGCAGCTTCTTTCAATTTGGACCAGTCTAAAATTTTCTTGTGTTGGAATGGGTTAATTACTGTAACTTCCATACCAAATATGAACATTGAATTTGCAGTAGTATTGAGGTTACAGAAAAAAATAGTATGAAACTTAAATTCTGTTTGTTTGAATGGGGTTTTACGCCGCTTTCAACAATCTTTCAGTTATATCGCGGTGGCAGGAGCACCTAACAATGGAATCCTGGTATTTCTCACACCAGTACTACCATTACATCCTTTCCTAGCCTCCAGCTGCTATCCCACATACGTCTACGGTTATCGACCCATTGGTGAGAGACAAATAGTCGGAAAGGATGAGTGCCGCTGTATGGGATCGAATGATTAAATTCTGGACACAAAGACAGTGTAAAGACAATATGCTCAGAGTTATATGAATAAGTATACATAAAATGAGGTTTGAAACTGTGAAAATTCATTTAAGAGATGAAAAGAATATTTTTATTTTCATGGAGGTATGAACTGAAAAACCTAATCTCACTGTATTCTTATATCTTAATAGAATCAAGCAAAAAAAAAAGCAAAAACTTTACAAATTTTGATACTTTTTAGTACGTAATGGAAGCTTACAAAATGGCTGCATGCTCAAAATTTTATTCATAGAGGTATGAACATTGTTTTACAAAACAGAAGGCCCGTTTTTGCTGGACGAAACTAAAAATTCAATTATTTTCATAGACCAAACCCTATGTTTTCCAATATACACCCTCAAAAAACAATTCAACAAATTAACCCATTCCCACACTACATACTTTTAAACTTGTCCAAATTCAAAGTACTTGCAGAAGACAAATTTAAGTTTATGAAATTTTTCATTTTTTCAACTTTCTGGGTTGAAAAAACTTGGTGGAAAATGAAGAAATTGCTTGTTATAAGCAATTTCTTCATTTTCCACAATGTTTTACCTATTGTTTTTCTTGAGGGGCGTCCAAAAGCTTCACTGAGTGTGAAAGGGTTAAGATTCAGATAAGTGTTCTGATAACTGTCTAACTTACTTGTTTGTGGCAATTTGGACAGTATCTTCTGCTTCTTGCATCTCTTCATCAGATAATTTGTCATAGATGCTCTCTAAAGCAGTTGCTGAAAAAATAAAAGATCACATAATGAATGGCTGATAAAAGATGATAAAATTTTAAAAATCTTTTCATGTTTTTTGGAAACAAAACAGTGTGGAAAATGTAGAAATTGCTTGTAACAAGCAATAATTTTCATGTTTCATATTGTTTTTTTTTTTCAAAACTTTTTTCTTGAAGGGAGTCTAACAGTGACAGTGTTATGGCATGGGTTAATGGATTGCAGCTGTCAACAAAATATCAAGTGAGTAATGAAATCCTTTTAGACAGAAAGTCAGTGTTGACCTCAACATTTATTTGATTAGTCAAATATAGAAAAAGAGGGACGTTGGCCCTGGGGCGCTCACCTGAGATAAAGGGTCTTTTTCTTTCAACAGTCTAATTTCATGTTAAGGTTAGGATTATGAAACAAGTGGGCCACAATTACATATAAAGACCATGAACCTGGGGTTCCAAAAGTCTAAATTACAAATTCCAAGGCTTTAGTGCTGATTTGAAAGAAATAAGAAAGAAGATTGTGAACTGATGCTTCATGCATATACCCCCCCCCCCTGGGTCCGCCCCTGGAGACCCAACGATCATGATTTTAGCTATTTTGTAAAAGATCATTATACTGATGCTTCATGCAAAATATCAAGTGTGAAAGGGTTAAGATTCAGATAAGCGTTCATAATCTTTGCCATGGCAACCAGAGTTTTTAACAGATTTCAATTCTTTTAGCTATTTTTGAAGGAGACCATCTAAGGAACATTTCTGCAAAATTTGGTTCAAATTGGCCCAGTGGTTTGGGAGGAGATGTCATTTAAAAAATCGTTCTTTATATCTATATAAACCCCACCCCCCTGGGGCTCCGCCCCTGGGGCCCCCGAAGATCATGATTTAAGCTATTTTGAAAGAGGTCAATATACTGATGCTTCATGCCAAACATCAAGGCTCTACACCCTCTTGGTCAGGAGGAGTAGATTTTTAAAGATTATTTTAAAATTTTACTTTTGTTGCCATGGCAACCAGAGTTTTAAACGGATTTCAATTTTTTTAGCTATTTTTGGAGGGGACCACCTAAGCAACATTTCTGCCAAATTTGGTTCAAATTGGCCCAATGGTTTGGGAGGAGATGTTATTTAAAAAATGGTTCTTTATTTCTATACAAGAAGCCCAGTGGGCCCTAACGGTCACCTGAGTAAAAGAGCATCAAAACAAGTGATTTAGGGTTTATCAGAAAAAGATTTTTTAAGAAGTACAAAAATTTCTGCCCCCGACTGGGGCCCCCTTTACCCCAAGCCCCTCCAACCTCTTTTCACAAACTGGAATTGGCATCCCCCAATGATGCTTCCGATCAAGTTTGGTTGAAATCCCCTCAGTAGTTCTTGAGAAGAAGATGAAAATGTTTAAAAGTTACCAAAAATTACCCCCTTTTGGTCCCCATTTTAGGCCCCCCTGACCTCCAGCCTTTTAATTTTCACAAATCTGTATAATCAGTACCAAATGATGCTTTTCACCAAGTTTGTTTGAAATTGGCTTTGTACTTCATCAGAAGAAGATGAAAATGTGAATTTTTTAACATGATGAACTTTGACCTCTGGGTGTGGCCCCATACATGACCCCAGGGACATGAATTTCACAATTTATAATATACCTGTCCTAGTTGTCATGCACACAGAATATTTAAGCTCTTGCATTAACAGTTTATTAGAAGAAGATTTTTAAAGAAGTACCAAAAATTATCCCTTTTTGCCCCCTATTTGGGCCCCTTTGACCCCCAGAACCCCTATTTTCACAAACTTGAATTGGCATTCCCCAATGATGCTTTCTACCAAGTTTGGTTGAAATCCGCCCAGTAGTTCTTGAGAAGAAGATGGAAATGTTTAAAAGTTACCAAAAATTACCCCCTTTTGGTCCCCATTTTAGGGCCCCCTGACCCCCCAGCCTTTTAATTTTCACAAATCTGAATAACCATTACCAAATGATGCTTTTCACCAAGTTTGTTTAAAATTGGCTTTGTACTTCATCAGAATAAGATGAAAATGTGATTTTTTAACTTCATGAACTTTGATCTCTGGGTGTGGCCCCATACATGACCCCAGGGGCATGAATTTCACAATTTATAATATACCTGTCCTAGTTGTTATGCACATAAAATATTTAAGCTCTGGCATTAATGGTTTATTAGAAGAAGATTTTTAAAGAAGAACCAAAAATTACCCCTTTTTGCCCCAGATTGGGGCCCCTATGACCCCCAGAACCCCTATTTTCACAAACTTGAATTGGCATTCCCCAATGATGCTTTCAACCAAGTTTGGTTGAAATCCGCCCAGTAGTTCTTGAGAAGAAGATGAAAATGTTTAAAAGTTAACAGACAACGGACGACGCACGACGATGGACAAACGATGATTGCAATAGGTCACCATGACCATTTGGTCAGGTGACCTAATAAACCCCACCTCCCTGGGGCTCCGCCCCTGGGGACCTGAGGATCATGATTTTAGCCCTTTTGAAAGAGGTCAATATACTGATGCTTCATGCAAAATATCAAGGCTCTATGCCTTCTAGTTCAGGAGGAGAAGATTTTTAAAGATTATTTTAAAATTTCACTTTTGTTGCCATGGCAACCAGAGTTTTTAACAGATTTCAATTTTTAGCTATTTTTGAAGGAGACTACCTAAGGAACATTTCTGCCAAATTTGGTTCAAATTGGCCCAGTGGTTTGGGAGGAGATGTTGTTTTAAGAAATTGTTGACGGACAACGCACGTCGCACGGTGCACGACGGACAGACACCGGACAAAAGGGGATCACAATAGCTCACTTGAGCACTACGTGCTCAGGTGAGCTAAAAACACAGGAAAGGGTTCAATGTTACTACAGCTTAAAAAGCTGTAGTTAGGACATTTAAATAGCCATCCATCAACTTGCTTTAGTTATATGTCCCTGACCACTTATCTTACAAAAATTGTCATTATAACCTCAGACTTGTCAAACCCTTTCAGGCCTAACACTGGCCCCATCCATTGGCTCTGACAGGACATTCTACTTCGATTTTTAACACAGCAATATTTTGCAAAATTCATTGCTAGCGGCATGTAACAAAGTATCAAAGTACTTAAAGTACTTTAAGCTAGCAAAGCATGATATAGTTTTGTAATCTTCTTTGTCAAAGGTTATCATGATACATGAAGGATGTTAAAGAAATTCAGGAGTTAACCTATGACAACATGATAAAATCTTAGACTGGTTCAAATTGAAAGCAGTTGTATACGATAATTTCAAGGTGGTGAAATTTAGAAAATCTTGCCCTTGTTAGGTAGAAAACATTGAGGGCAATGAAGAAATTGCTTGTAACAAGCAATTTCTTCATTGTCAACAATGTTTTTCAGAGTTTTTTCTTCAGATGCTTAAAAAGAGAGATTGAGTGGTAATTGGTTAGAAAGTATTCTTTTGAAAGAGGTTTCTACAATTTGAATTGAGTTTGTAATATTCTTAAAATACACCAGAACTACTTAATGGTGTAGGCATTCAATGGATTTAGTAGTTAAGCCTCCAGTGGCAGTTTGCACTCATCTGAACTCTGAGCAGACCTCAAAATTTGTCTTAACTTTAGCTATCAAAGCTGACTATTTGCTAGCTAAAAATGGTTGGTTGGAGACCTACAGCTTGCCAAACCAACAAAATTGCATCACATAAATGGGGGCCAATGTTTGAGTTCAAATTCAACTTCTGATCAAAATGAATGATTTGATTGGCCACTTTTTTCTTTGATTGACAGCCATGATTGGTCATTCATTACCACGGTTTGATGTGATGAAGAACAAGAGGACCATGATGGTCCTATATGGCTTCCCTGAGTATGATGGCTTAAGGCTTTATGATGTAAACAAAATATCAAAGCCCTACACCTATTATTTTTAAAGATTTTTTAAAGATTTTCTCATTTAATCCTAGGTATATTGAAGATCCTACCATTTAGAGTTTTTTCCAGAGTATGATAATTCTTTGAAGTATTTTGGTAGAGGGTCAATAGATGATAATTTATACCAAATATCAAAGCTCTAAGCCTAATGGTTTAGAAGAAGATTTTCAAAGCTTTCCTTCTTTATTCTTTTCTAATATCTTGGATTGCACAGAAAATAGTTTATTTTCAGAATACGCTTACTTTATAAATTAATTTGGTAAAAGGGCTAATTTTCAAGATACAGTAATTCTTTGAATTATTTTGGTAGAGGGTCAAAAGATGATAATTTATACCATATATCAAATCTCTAGGCCTTATGGTTTGGGAGAAGATTTTTAAAGTTTTCCCTTCTTTATTTTTATGTAAAATCAGGGATCACAAAAAGGGCTAGTTTTAAGAGTAAAGTAATTCTTTGAATTATTTTTGTATAGGGTCAAAAGATGATAATTTATACGAAATATCAAAGCTCTTACCCTTATGGTTGAGAAGGAGAAGATTTTCAAGGATTTCCTTCTTTATTTCTATGTACATCAGGGATCACACAGAAAAGGGCTTACTTCACAGTACAGTAATTCTTTGAAGTATGTTGCTAGTGGGTCAACAGACATTGATACATACAAAATATTAAAGCTGTAGGCCTTATGGTTTGGGAGAAGAAGATTTTCAAAGATTTCCTTATTTATTTCTATGTATAATTAGTTATCGTTGAGAAAAGGGCTAATTTTTTAGAGTACGGTCATTCTTTGACATATTTTGGTAAAGGGTCATTAGATGATGATTTATACCATGTATGAAAGCTCTAGGCCTTATGGTTTGGGAGAAGTAGATTTTCAAAGATTTCCTTCTTTATTTCTATGTAAAATCAGAGATCGAACAGAAAAGGGCTAAATTTCAAGATACGGTAATCCTATGAAGCATTTTTGTTGAGGGACAAGATATGGTGATTTACACCAAATATCAAAGCTCTAGCCTTATGGTTTGGGAGGAGAAAATTTTTCAAGTTTTTTTACTAGGTTGCCTTGGCAATCAAAGTTCTTCATGGATTCCAATTCTTTGAAGTGTTTTGAAAGAGCATGACCTAAGGATTATTTCTGTAAAGTTTGGTTGAAATTCCATGCTTAGTTTATGAGGAGGAAATTTTTTTGTTATTGTGAACGGACGGACAGATGAACAGACGTACGGACACTGAACGATGACCAATCACAATAACTCACCTAGAGCACTTCGTGCTCAGGTGAGCTAAAAATATTGTGTGAAATATTAATTATTGATTGGTGTTTTAGGTGAATAAACACAGCTTGTCAATTTGCGCCCTTGAAATTTATGGATGGTATAATATTAAATGTAAAGAAATATACAAAGACATCTACAAGAAATAAACAATCATGAAATGAGAAATTAAACAAAAAATGATGAAATGTTGGCCCTCTTGTTGCTTCTTACGACATGCAAGTTGTCATGTTTGTTTCTCAAGGTGATATGGCAGATATGACAGACCTAGGCCAGCAGTATTTCATTCTTACATTGGAAGAAATGGCATAAAAGAAAAATTTGGGAAAAGTAATACCTCCTTTTCCTACATTTTTTCTAAGATTAACATATAATTTAATTAAAAAAACATCCAATTCTTTGAGCTGCCTGGAGCTTGACATTGTCCCAAAGTCATATAGAGGTAATGAGTCAAAATGCACATCTCAAGCCTTTATCTTAATGTTTAGAAATCATTAACTTATTCCAGCATAGTTCAGCCATTCAGGTATAGATTTCTCTAAAATATAGTGGAAAAGGAAGAAATTGCTCCTATAAAACAATTTCTGTTTTACATTTTCTATCCGAGGATGTCCTCTCCTTAGAAACCTTGTTCTCTAAAAAATTGCAAACTATGAAAGACAGAATTCTTAAAAATTCTATGAATTCAAATTGTAGTCAGCAATTTTTTTCAAAATTTGGACTAACTTTAATTTTTGTTGTTTGGCTATGGGTTAAATTGACATCTACAGGGATACTTAGAATTATTATCAACAATAATGTCACAATTTGGGCCAGTCTACAATTTTGTAATCTAGTAATGGATTGAGGAGAAAACCAAATGCTTGTACACAGCTTCAGAAATTTGAGGAATCAGAAGATGATTTGCTTAACCAATCAACAGAATTTTTGAATAGTCTAAATTCAAAAAAGTTCACGACAACAAATTTCAGCCAATTCATTTTATCTTTTGGGGTAGAAAACAGTGAGTATAATGAAAAATCACTTATAGCAAAATGTCGTTTCTAAGGATATCTCTAAACCCATTACCAGACGACAAAATTTTTTACTGGTCCAAATTGAAAGGAGTTGCAGACAACAATTTTAAGGTTATGAAATTTTAGATCTTTTCAACTTTCTGGATAGAAAACATTGTGTAAATGAAGATGCACAGACTCACAACAAACACAACACCATGACAATAGCTCGCTAGCTTTCAGCCAGTGGAGCTAAAAACTGAAATTTTGTTAATCACCCGATTACCAGATGGCAAAATCCTAAACTGATTCAAATTGAAATGAGTTATGATAAACAAGTATATGAAATTTTAGATTTGTTGCAAGCAATTTCTTTATTTCACACAATGTTTTCTTAATTGTTTTTCTTGAGGGCCATCAAAAAGAGTGATTGTTGGGAATGGGTTACAAATTAGGTTCACTGTCATACAATAGAACATCACTGTACCTTGTTTATTCTGATTCCTTGGTTTTCTTCCTTTCCTTTTTGTCTGTACTTTCTCTTTCTCCACCTTTGGTTTATTCTTCAGTTTTTGTTTTTCTTCCTCCTCATCTGAAGATTCCTCATTTTCACCATTTTCAATAAAACTTCTGTCAAAATGGATTCCTTCCTCTATTGAATGGAACATAAAGTCTCTACTAATATTGATTAAGCCATTCTAACATGATTTTTTTTTAGACTGATTCAAATTGAGAGAAGTTGCTGACGACAGTATTATGTTTGTGAAATATACAAAATCTTTTGTCTTAATTTAAAACAAATTGTGAGAAATGAAGAAACTGCTTTTAACAAGGTTTAATTGATTGATTGGGGTTTAATGCCATGTTTAACAGTATTTCAGTCATAACGTGGTGGCTGGAGCATCTAACAATTGTTTCCTGGTATTTCTCTCACCAGTACTACCACATCCTTTCCTTGCCTCCAGCTGCTATCCCACTTAAGGTTTACTATTATTCACCCATTGGTGAGAGACAAATGTTGGAAAGGATATGTCAGGAAGCCAACCCATGACAACCCATTATTGAAGATTAGGAGTCTGACTCGCTACCGACTGCGCTATGACAGGGAATTTCCTCATTTCCTACAATGTTACAGTAAGCATTTTCTAGAGGGACATAAAAAAAGGGATTGTTTGGGAATGTGTTTACAGAGTTTCCATTTACGACGTAAAAGTATCTGTATACGCATGAAAATCAGCTCGGACGCAAATTTGGAGTACTCGTCGCGTCCATGGGACGCAAAATAAAATGAATGGCAAAAACAATGTATTTTCATAAATCTTTCGCAGAAACGTCAGATAACTAGCGAAAACAATCCAAAATGTTTCAAAGTACGACAGATTTGAGGAAGGTCACCGGTTTTCGAAAGTTACTATAAATAGACTTCGCCAACGTCCCACCGAAAAGCTGCGATTGTTGGGATTCCCGCTTTTTCGTCTGGTACCTGAACTGTCTTAAATACTATTTTGTGGGCAATTTAAAAGCCGAAAACCAACTGTTACTTTCATTTTGTAAATAATAATGGCTTCTCCAGCCAAGAAAAAGAAACACTCGCGGTCTTTTCAAGACCAGTGGCTTGCCGATTCGGCGTTCAAAGACTGGCTTATAAAAGACGAGTCAGATTCGTCTGCTGTTCGAAATGAAGTGCAGTATTTGTTGTGAAATTAAGCAGAAGAACAATTTTACTACGGGCTGCACTGACTTTCAGGTATGAAGCAGAAGACAGTTTTCATTTGACGTATCACAGCGTTAGTATAGCGTCGAAAGGTTTTCCTTTGCTTGTAAGAGCTGCCGTAAATATTACTTTTGAAAATAATGTTAGGAAGCATTTCTTTTTGTCATATTGACTTCAAAGTAAATATTTGTTGTTTGTTTGTTTGTTTGTTTATCCATTACCAGAAGGCTAAATTTTAGGTTGGTCCAATATGAAAGCTGCTGCAGATCACAAAATTTGTGTTTACTTGGGTATAAAACTTGAGAATATCTCAGAAAACATTGAGGCAAATTGAGAAAATGCTTATTATTAGCAGTTTCTTCTTTTGCTTCAATGTTTCCCCCATGCCACTTTTACTGGGAATATCAAAACTAGGTCTTGTTTGGAAAGGGTAATTAAGCCCGTTCAAGTACAACAATTAATTTGAAGATGATTTGTGGAAGTCAAATTGGACTCAACTGAAAGTGGTTGGGACTCAACTTTTTCTACAGCACTGGGTCCAAGGGACTCAATATTTTTTTATGTAAATGGAAACACTGTGTTTAACTTACTGATGTATGATATTTCAGCATTAGTCATTATTCAGACTAGTGGCTTTTATTTACTTTGATTTTAAACAGACAGTTACAAATGCTGTCAATCAAAAGATCAAATCATTCATTTAGATTGGAAGTGAATTGTTAACCTCTGACATTCAGTAAAAAAAAAAAAAAACTGTTGGACAACTTAACCCATTACCAGATTGAAATTTTTTAGACTGGTCCAAATTCAAAGAAGTTGCAGATGTCTATTAACTTTTAGGGTAGAAAACATTGTGGAAAATAAAGAAAGTGCTTCTTGCTAGCAATTTCTTCATTTTACACAATATTTTCCAAATTGTTCCCAATAGCTACATTAAGTGCAAATGGGTTAAACATTGTAACTACAGTGTGACCCAACAACAATTTTTCTTTGTTTTATACCCTGTCCATACATTTTGCAAACTAGCTTTATTTGAAATCCAGCACAAACGGCCTTGCTAGAGTACATTAAATATGGCAAGCCATTCATCAAGTATAAACACTTCAAACTGTAATCTGTGACTTCTTTTGATTTAGACCGGGTTACAATTTTGTAGTCTGATAATGGGATGATACATTCTTAGTCTTGATATACTTTACTGTCAAATATAGACAAACATAAGAAACCCTTAATGAGAGATTTTGTTTGTTTGTATTGGGCTTAATGCCACTTTGAACAATATTTCTGTTGTATTACATTAACCCATTCCCACACAAAGACGCTTTTGGACAGCCCCAAAGAAAAAGGTTTTTGAAAACATAGTGGGAAAATGAAGAAATTGCTTGTTACAAGCAATATCTTCATTTTACACCATGTTTTCTACCCAAAAAGTAGTCAAAATAAAAAATTCATTAACATTGAATTGTCGTCTGCAACACCTTTCCATTTGGACCAGTCTAAAATGGAGTTGTCTGGTAATGGGTTAAAGTTCAATTATTCATGTGCTTCCTGGGTATCACCAGCAATAAGCTGGGGCTTTGAAATGTTTTACCCAAGGAGGCACCTATTTGATCAGTGTTGCAGTGTTTGAACCAAATACCCTTGACTTCTTTCAGATTAAGAGTCGAACCCTCTAACCACTAGGCCAGGAAGGACCCCTCTTTGATCGCAATATGATTTTCCCAATTTTGTTTGGTGTCACAGAATTTGTCTTGATCAAACAATTCTTATATATACCCACAACATAGAGTTTCATGGACAAGTACTGATATTCAGACTTTTTCTATCAAAGTTGGTCTAATCTACACTTCTGATGATTTTAATGACAAGTATGATTTACCCATTATCACATCTTAAAATTAATACTAGTCCAAATTCAAAGAAGTTGCAGACAACAATTATTAAGTAGATGAAATATTCAAAATCTTTGTCTTTTGGTGAACAAAACATTGTGGAAAATGAAGAATTTGATTGTTTCAAGCAATTTCTTCTTTTTCCACAATGCTGTTCAAAGCTTATATATTTAGGAGCATTTAACCCATTCCCACACAAGCCCTCCTTTTAACGCCCCTCAAGAAAAAAGCTTTGTAAAACATTATGGAAAATGAAGAAATTGCTTGTATCAAGCAATTTCTTCATTATCCACAATGTTTTCTATCCAAACAGACAAAGAAAATTTAAATTCCACCAACTTGAAAATATCGTCTGCAACTCCTTTCAATTTGGACCAGTCTAAAATTTTCTTGTGTTGGAATGGGTTAAAAGTGTTATTGTGTGGGAAGGGGTTAAACTTACTTAGGACCATCTCAACCAGTTGACCATTCTGTTTCTCTTCTTTCTTGAATTTTCTCTACAAAATAAAAAAATATTAGATATACTACACTAATGATAATGAGCAAGTTGTTTACAGACAAAAAGAATGTTGTAAACACTTTATACAGACAAATGGCTGCTATTTCAATAACTCAATTTGGAGATTATAATAAATATAGACTCAGAAATCAAGCAATTGTTGTTTTTACTGTTTATACTACATGTATTACAAAAACACAACATAAGGCAAACAATGGCTAGTAATGTGGAAAATTTAATTCAAATCTGTGCAGTAATCAGATGTAAAAATAATCAGATTCTTGTTGACAATATATTTTGCAGATTTATTTTGTTTGAGATCCAAGACTGATTGCCTTGTCAGAGTGCAGTAACATGGCTATTATTCCATCAAATTTGATATCCAGTAAAAGTCTAATGGGTTTCTTTTTGTTTTGAAAATGACATAGAAAAAGTAAGAAGTCCAATGTGTTCAGAATACCTAAGCAGCCTAACACCTCATAAAAGGTGCCCTGAATTTGAAAATTTGTCTTGTCATTAGTAAGTGAGTAAGGCAGAGTATCATTTAACCAATTCCCACACAGTGACCCTTTTTGATGCGCCTATAAAGGCTTCAGAAAATCATTGCTGAAAACAAAATATTGCTTGTTACAAGCAATCATTTCATTACCCACAATGTTTTCTTCCCAAAATGACAATAAACAAATGAATTTCATTAACTAAAAATTGTCATCTGCAACATCTTTGAAATTGGACCAGTGAAAAACTTTGCTGTCTGGTAATGGGTTTTGAAGCATTATCAAGCAATTTTTTAATCCTGAATACAGGAATGACATTAATACCTTAATTTCTTCTCTTGATCTTTTTGGGAAAACTTTCTGAATTAGGAAGAAGTCTGCTCCAATCATGGCCAAAGCTTTGAAGAATTTTGTGGTCTCTGAAAAGTAAAAAGGAGACAGCCATTAGCCTTAAAGTGCTAATTTTGTGTGTGATTGACACAGCAAACTGATGACATTGTCACGACTTTGGTCTCACTGAGACGACATTCAGTAGTGGGAAATAAACGATGGCAGTGTTTAATCTACCAAAACAGTTAACCCTTTTCTATTCAATTCCTGGTTTTTAATTCCCTGTGATTTTATAAGAATGAAAACAATGTAGAAAAAGCAGAAATTGTTTGTAACAAACAATTTCTTCATTTTCCACAATACAGTCGAATCTGTGTACAGAAGCCAGTCAAGGGAGAGGGCCAAATTGGCTGCTGTTCACAGATTGGCTGCTGTTCACAGCATAGGGCGGCCATTTTGTCATACCATATTTGGTTAGTTCATTAACAGATCACAAATCTTTAGACTACTTCAAATTCTAAGAAGTTCTAAACTTCCATTTTATGTGTATTTTTTAAAAAAAAAGAAAAGGCAATTGGTACCATTTGTACCATTTAAGATAGAAAATATTGTGACAGAAGTGAAAATATTTTGTTGTAAGTAAATTGTAAGAAGGCATGTAAAAATCACAATATTTGAACATAGTGAACCATTTACGTTCATTTGGCCATATGTGGTGTCCATCAACCATTTGTAACACAAATCATCAATGTTTTCAAATGAGACATTCTTTTTGACACGCTTTGAAGAAGGATCACCATTTTCATATTCCTCGAGAATTTCACGTTTACATTTAGCTACATTTTGGACCTGCGTACGACCTACACCGAACTCATTAGCCATAATCCTAGAAGAATGTCTAGATTCAAGCATGCGAACCACTTTCTCGCAATCCTCTAGAAAGACGAACTTAAGTTTAGAAAACGACATTACAGCGAGAATTAACAGCAAAAGCTAGTTTTTATACATTTTAAAGACCTCAAGAAATCTGTTTGCTAAATGTGTAAACAACCTGCAATGCTCAAGTTCATTTTATTTAAAAAAGACTCGACAACTCAAAAAATTCCCTATCCTTTAATCAATAATCATCACACAAATCGATCAAATAAATATTAATGGCTTATTACATGTCAATTAATCAACTACACCGAATTAAGTTGATAATTGGCTGTTTACATCTTGTACATTACGATAAGGCGACTTCGGCAGTTACTATAGAATTAATTATTGATTTTTTCTAACACGACTGATGACCATTGTTTAGGTGTGGTGTACTGCTGGCACCAGACCAATTAAGGTGAGCGCTAGCCGCATTTCAGAATATCACGCTATTCACAGTGCAATTAAAAAGGGAATTTGCACGGGGGGAACTCGAGTGGCTGCTGTCAGCAGATTGGCCACTGTGCATAGTTGGCCACTAACACAGATTTGACCGTATTTGCTATTCTTCTAAATGGTTATTTTACAAATCTATCCACTTAAATTTTCGTTGGCAGAACCTTTGAATCTGGAAAGGTCTAAAATTCTGTATGATAGGAAAGAGTTAATTTATCATTTTGATAACTTCACTGATTTCTTTGGTAAAATTATCAAATGATTATCCACAATCAATCCTATAGGATACAACAATCAACAAATGATAAAACACTAGAACATCCCCGCCCCTGCCCTAGACACGTATGACCTGGACACTGAACTTATCTGATGTCCTTGACCTTTGTATCACTAGATACAAATCAATGAGAGCTATCATAATGCAGAATTCAAGCAATGAATTTTGGATAAGCTATATAAAATGATATTGTCATTTAATACTCAGTCATTTAACTGAGTACTTGATTAATCAAATTCTCATACCAAATACTCCTTTTCAAGATCTATACATTGTAGTTTGTCTTGTACAAAATATAAAACGCAATTTTAAGTACCTTTTTTTGTCCATCGTTTAGCCCTCTTACGATCTCTAAAGCTCCCATATGTGGTTGAGTGATCTGTCTCATCAATGACTTCATCGTCTTGACTCAAACTTTTATCCAAATTTTCGTTCTCCACTACTAGACTGTAATACAACAAGTGATTTTTTTTCCTTTTGAAACAAGAACAATAAACAAACAAAAACAAGAGGACCATGATGGTCCTATATCACTCCCCTGAGTATGATGGCTCAAGACTTTATGAGATTACATACAAAATATCAAAGCCCTACACCTAATACTTTTGGAGAAGAAGATCTTTTAAAGATTTTCTCCTTTAATCCTAGGTATAGTGAAGATCCAACCATATTGAGCTAATTTCAAGAGTACGGTAATTCTTTGAAGGACTTAAGTAGAGGGTCAATAGGCATATATACATACTAAATATCAAAGCTCTAGGCCTAATGGTTTAGAAAGAGAATATTTTCTATGATATCCTTCATTACTCCTTTCTGGGATTGCACAAAAAAGTGCTTATTTTCAGAATACAGTAATTCTATGAAGTAGTTTAGTACAGGGTCAACAGGTATTATTACACAATAAATATCAAAGCTCTAGGCTTTATGGTTTGGGAGTAGAAGACTTTTAAAGATTTCCTTCTTTATATTTCTATGTAAAATCAGGGATCACAAAGAAAAGGGCTAATTTTCAGAAAACAGTTTATCTTATGAAGTATTTTGGTAGATGGTCAATAGATGATGATTTATACAAAATATCAAAGCTCTAGGCTTTATGGTTTGGGAGTAGAAGACTTTTAAAGATTTCCTTCTTTATTTCTATGTAAAATCAGGGTTCACAAAGAAAAGGGCTAATTTTCAGAAAACAGTTTATCTTATGAAGTATTTTGGTAGATGGTCAATAGATGATACAAAATATCAAAGCTCTAGGCTTTATGGTTTGGGAGTAGAAGACTTTTAAAGATTTCCTTCTTTATTTCTATGTAAAATAAGGGATCACAAAGAAAAGGGCTAATTTTCAGAAAACAGTTTATCTTATGAAGAATTTTGGTAGATGGTCAATAGATGATGATTTATACAAAATATCAAAGCTCTAGGCCTTATGGTGTGGGAGAAGAAGATTTTTAAAGTTTTCCTTCTTTATTTCTATGTAAAATCAGGGATCGCCCAGAAAAGGGCTAATTTTCAGAATACGGTGATTCTTTGAAGTATTTTGGTAGAGGATTAATAGATGATGATTTGTACCAAATATCAAAGCTGTAGGCCTTATGGGAGGGGAAGATTTTTAAAGTTTTTTCCATGGCAACCAGAGTTCTTCATGGATTTCAATTTCTTTGAAGTATTTGAAAAAGCATGACCTAAGGATCAATTATGTGAAGATTTGTTGAAATTCCATGGTTAGTTTAGGAGGAGAAGATTTTTTTGTAATTGTGAACGGACAGATGGTCGGACAACAGACAATGACTGATAACAATAGCTCAGGTGAGCTAAAAAGGACTTTTTATATCTAAAATTAAATACAAGAACATAGGAACATGGAATTCAGAGTATGTGTGTTTGCATGCTTTTGAGCAAGTAGCAATTTTGTTTTTGCCCCTAAAGAACTCAAATGAGATACCATAAAAGATTTGAATTAACCCATTACCAGACAACATAACTTTAGTTTTGTCCAAATTGAAAGTAGTTGCAGACGACAATTTATATTTTAGGAAATTTTAGATTTGTTCAACTTTCTGGGTATAAAAATTGTGGAAAATGAAGAAATTGCTTGTTAAATCAATTTCATCACTTTACACAATGTTTTCAAAAGTTATTTTCTTTCGTGGTGTCAAAAGCATCACTATGTGGGAATTGGTTAAAGAAATATACAATGTACTGACAAATCTTAGGGTGTTTATTTTTCAACCAATTACCAGAAACAAAATCCAAGACTCAAGTGAACTGAAGGAGATCGAAGACAATTCAAAATTAGAATGGATTGACAAATACCAGCCAATATGTGTAGCAAACATTGTGAGAAAAGGGAAATATAGCTAATAATAAGCAAATGCTCATTTCCTCACATTTTTTCCTACAAAAATCATTCTGCATTGCATTGAAATGTGGGACTGTGTGGTAACCAATTAAAAAAAAAAATTCAGAAAAAAATGTGGAAAATGAAGATTTTGCTTGTTACACACAATTTCTTCATTATCCAAAATATTTTCTTCCCCTAAAGACTTTTGAAATTTCATCAACTAAAATTTGTTATCTGCAACTTCTTTGAATTTGGACCAGTCTTAATTTTTGTCATTATACAGTTGGTTAAAGATTATGCAAGAACTTATAAAATACATTACAAAATTTGATGCTATTGATTTTTCACATAATGGCAATTAAGACAGATTCCATTACTTCCATTGAAACACCTAAACTCATTTCCATACATTCCGCATCTTTATGCACTTAGAAAATAAAGGTACATAAAAACACTGTAACAAAAAAAATTTACTAGTTAGAAGGTTTTTTTTTCTCATGATGTTTTCTACCCTATTTGGCACCTATTTTGTAATTTGCACAAGCTTTCAATTGTCTTAAACGTCTTTAAATTTGGACCAATTCAAATTTTTGCTGTCTTGTAATGGGTTAAACAACTTGAATACAATATTTGAAATTGAAGAGAAACAATGTAAAATGTTCACAATTCTCAATGTGCACTTTTACACTGCAAATAAATAAAATCTCCATCTCAAGGTTAACCCTTGTCATTCTGAATCCGGCATATGCCTGTTTTGGCAGGCAGTATAGACAAAGATCAGCCTGCATATAAGTGCAGTCTGATCTTGGTCTACACTTCCTGCTTGTCCCCTTTCAGCCAGAGGTGTTTTAATAATCAATTTTCAAAAGAAATAATGGCCCTCAATAAGATCTCACAGTGCTGACAGTCCTTTGATTTTAATGTAATTTTCTGTAGGATTTTGATTCAGCATGACAAGGGTTAAAAACCCACCTTTTTTCATTGATGACAATATTTCCATCAGGCCCAATAGTGACTTGAGGTACTGGCATGGTGGTATCTACCTCCTCATCAACATCGATACTTTGACTAGATGCGTTCATTTCTTGAGAATCATCTTTAGCTTTGTTTTGTGTCTGATTAGTTGTCTTGTCTTTTACTTTCTTATTTTCTTTTTCATCACCAACTCTGTTGATTTTTACTTCTGGTTTTGCTTTGACTCTGTTGAGAAAGGTTTGATGATTATAAACCCGTAATCAAATAAAAACTTTTTAGACTGTTCAAATTAAAAGAAGTTGCACATTTTATTTCAAGCACAATTAAATTAGATCATAAAGTCATTTCAATAGAAAACATTGTAAGAAAAAAAGAAATTGTTTTTTAAAAGCAATCTCTACTTTTCTCAAAATGATTGCCTATGTTTTATTTCTGCAGAATGTGAATATACCAGATTAACCCAATTCCACACATTGACGCTTTTAAACATCCCTCAATCAGAAAGCTTTATAAAATAACATTATGGAAAATGAAGAAATTGCTTGTTACAAACAATTTATTCATTATCCAAATGATTTCTACCGCAAAAGACAAAAATTCTAAAGTTTTCATCAACTTGAAATTGTCATCTGCAACTTCTTTGAATTTGGGCAGGTTTAAAATCTCAATATGTGGGAATGGGTTGAATGGATAGCATTCAAAAATCTAAGTGATTTAAACTAAACAAACTTGTCAAAATCAATAATTTATCTAAATCAAACAAAGCAATTATTTCACCCAAAGGCAATAAACTAACTTCCTTTCTTGGGTTTGAATATATATACCTGGCTTCATTCAATTATGTTTTTTTATATGGTTCCAATATTTTCCATTGGATTGAGAAAATCTCTTAAATCAGTGTTAACGTCAAATAAGGAACCATTGTAGAAGCAAGCAAAATATCCCCCTCCCCATATTAGGTTAAACATCATTTTAATGTAAACAGTGCATGTACATGGCTTTCAGACTTGAGTAGCTTTTTTGTAAAAAAGAATAATTTAATTTTAACAATTTAACATAGACCCTACAGATTTTGTATATTTTTTATAAAATACACTGCTATAAAAAGGATATGCTGTAGAGCTAATTAGGCCAGGTCAAAATTTCAACATACTAAATTTAAGTTTTAAAAGCATTTATTGTTTTTTTTACAATTACCAGACAACAAAATTTTAGACTAATAAAATTCAAAGATCTTGCAGACCCCAATTCGAGTTGATGATTTTTTTTTTTCTTTTTTTCGCTTTTGAGTCAGAAAACTTTGTGGTTAATGAAGACATTGCTTGTAACAAGCAATTTCTTCATTCTCTACAATGTTTTTCAAAGCCTTATTACCTAGGGGGTGTCAAATAGTATCATTGTGTTGGAATCGGTTAATGTTTTGGCTGCCCACAAGTGAATTCTCATACAACTGACATAAAGCCAAAGGACAATATCTATTTGCTCTTTTTTTACCAAAGTTTTATCATATACCTACTTCATGGGATTACTTGAAGGATTCCAGTGTATTAAATCCCTCATTTTCATTGTTGCCCTGTCTGGTGGCTTATCAGTTGGTATGTCAATCTTTGTTCTTCTTGGCTTCTTAATCACTGGAGCCTGAAATTCAACCTGTCATTTTTACAAAGCACGACTTTCAAACTTCAAATCTCTGCATTCTGACCCTGATGTTTTTACCTTGACCTTGTTGACCTTAAATCTTCAAGTGATTGTTATCAGTAGATTGAAGTATAGAAATGAAACGTACAAGCAAGATATGGGAACTAAATGAAGTTCAGATTTTTGAGCCCTTATTTTTTGTTAGCAAATTCAAACAAAATCCCCTTGTTTTAATGTGCCAAGGTGTAATATTTCAGAATTTCTAGTCAAAAACAGACATGTATTAGTTGAGAAGAACCTTAACCCTTGTCATGCTGAACCCGAAATATTCCGGTTTTAGCAGGAGGTGTAGACTAAGATCAGACTGCACATATGTGCAGGCTGATCTTAGTCTAAACCTCCTACTTGTACTTTTCCTATCAGGGTTGTTTATGAAGTTGATTTCTTAAAGAAATTGAATTTTTGGACAAGTTCTAACAGTGCTTTCAGTCCTTTGATTTGACAGCAGTTCAGTATTGTAATTATTACAGCATGACAAGGGTTAATTAAAAGTATGACATTTGTAACTTAACCCATTCCAGCACAATGACCTTTCTGGTGACCGAAGAAAAAAAAGAGGGCCAGTGGCCCTGGGGCACTCATCTGAGATAAAGGCTCTTTTTCTTTCAACAGTCTAATTTAATATTAAGGTTAGGCTTATGATCAAGAGGGCCTGACCAAGGCTAACCATGGTGATTGCCATTTTCGCCAATGGCTAAAATGTGGAGAAAATGGCTAAAGAATTTTTCGATTGGCAAAAATGCAGGCTAAATGGATGGAAATTGTTGTCAGATAATATTTCTATAGAAAACTAAAAATAAAAAATAATTGAAGATAAGGGATTGATGGGTAAGGTAATTGTCAGCATGACATGAAAAAATCCCTTTCAAGAATAAACACCTTAATTGATAGATAAAAGATCGGCACCGAAATCATGTCTTTGCTAATATTGTGTCATGTATCCCATAATTAGGTCACTTGTTTAAAATTTGAACCTCAAAATATAGTTTCCCCATTTGATTCTTTTATTCAGCACTCTGATGAGTTGGAAAATGGAAAGAGAAATTTAGTTTATTTGTTACTAAAAATAGATTTGGAATTATGAGAATGACTTACTGTAAAAGATACTAATGCAAGCCAAAAGTGAGGATGACTTAATTGGACAACTTCAAAACTAATCCTTATTTTCAACATACTTTGGAAATTATAATTAACCAATTACCAAACAAAGAATTTAAACTTGTCCAATTTGATAGAATGGCAGACAGCAATTTAAGTTGGTGGAATTTTAGAATGGTACAAAACATTGTCACAAGCATTTTCTTCATTTTCTACGATGTTTTTCCCTTTTATTTCTTAGAGGAGCTCCAAAAGCAGGATTGTTTCAGAATGGGTTGAATTAATTTACATGAAATTAAAAACAAATAAAAGAAATCACTTACTACAGAACATATCTCAACAGAAAGTTTTTTTAAAAATCGTTATAAATTTTAAGCATTTCTGCAATGGCTCAGAAGTTGGCTACAGTTTAGCCAAATTGGCTAAAAGGTTGGCTAAAAGACATTTCTGTCCAGAGTCGCTCTGCTGACCATACTTTATACATATATAGGCTCTGTACCTAGGGATCCCAAAGTCTTAACGAAAATTCAAAGGCTTAAGGCCTAATATGGGTAAAAATGAAAGAAATATGAAAGAAGTCGTGGAACTAATGCTTCATGCTAAATACCAAGGCTGAAGGCAAACCGGGTCAGGACTGGAGAAGATTTTTAGAGATTTAACCTTCATTGCCATGGCAACCACATTCCTTCTACTAGATTTCTATTATTTCTATAAACCCTATCCCCTGGGACTCTGCCCCTGAGGACCTGAGGGTAATGCTTTTAGCAATTTTGAAAGCAGTCAATATACTGATGTTTCATGTGAAACATCAAGGCTCTATGCCTTCTGGGTCAGGAGAAGAGGGTTTTTAAAGATTATTTCAAAAAGTTCAATTTTGATGCCATGGCAACCAGAGTTTTCAATGGATTTCGATTCTTTTAGCTGTTTTATACAATGCCAACTAAGGAACATTTCTGCAAAATTTGGTTCAAATTGGCAAAATGATTTGGGAGGAGATGTCATTTAAAAAGAATATTCATTTCTTATTTCTATATAACCCTAATTTTGATGGGGGACGGCTATATTTGAACAATCTTGGTAAAAGCCTACTTGATGATGCTACATACCCAAATATCAAAGCTGTATGCCTTTTGCATTGGTAGAAAAAGATTTTTAAAGTTGTCACTATCTAAACTTAAGCCTCCCCCCCCAAGCACTGCCATTTCTTGAATGATTTATATTTCTTGTACAAACTTTGAAGTCCTTGCCCCAAAGAATCCAAAACAAAATTTGAATCTAGTCCAACTGCCGGTTCAGGACAAGAAGATTATACCTAGGTGTACCCAATGATACCCCTGATGGAGCCACAAGGGGGAGATAACTCCATTACCTGTACAATTCTGGAGCACCTTCACATGGAGATACTTCCTGCCAAGTTTGGTTAAAGTCTGATGAGTTAAGATGACAAAATTAAAAGTTTTACCTCTGAGGTACTTAACGTTCTGGCCCTAGTTATAAATCCCTGTGAATCTTCGGCAGGTGATGCAATTGGACTGAATGTTGCTACTGGTGCTTTTACAGGTAATCTCAGTTGGTTATAATAGGCACTAGGAGTTTTTACAGGTGACTTTGGAGGTATAAAAGGCTGTGGTGTTCCTGGGGATTCAGGCTCAGATACGAATCTCCCATCAACAACTTCTACAGTCTTCTCTGTTATTATCTCATCCTCATTTACAATTTTAACTTCATCTATAGCTTTTCTTTTGAGAGGGCTGAAAAATGAGAATATCTTTTGCAAAAGACAAAGGATAAGCTTCAAAGAGGCTTTACCCACTGCAACACAATGATGCTTTTTTACCTCCTCAAAAAAATAAAGTGGGAAAACATTGTGTAAATTAACCCTTTCCTGTTTTGCAAAAATTTAGACCTGCCCACATTCAAAGGTTTTGCAGACGAAAATTTAAAGTTGATTTTATTTGAAAAATAGCCATTTAGTAGGGTAGAAAATATTGTTGAAAAAGAAGAAATTGCTTGAGACAAGCAATTTCTTCTTTTTCCACAATGTTTTCTCAATTATAAAATCACAGGGACGTAAAAACCATGGATTAACCAGGAAAGGGTTAAAGAAATTGCTTGCAACAAGTAATTTCTTCAAGTTGCACAATGTTTTCTACCCAGAAAGTTGAAATAATCTAGAATTTCATTAACTGTGAATTGTTGTTTGCAACTTCTTTCAATTTGGACCAGTCTAAAGTTTTGCCATCTGGTAATGGGTTAATACAGATTTGACAAATCTCCCAGTGAAGTTCTCTTTTTCAAAAATCAATGATTTAATTTTATAAATCCTATATAAAGCCATAAAGAAGCCGTTGATACAATTTTCAACAGAACATCAGGTACATCACTGAAATTTTCAACAGTTTTCAACGGAACAATTTTCAACAATTTTCGACAGAACATCTATACATCACTGAAAATTTGAGGATGACCTTTCAGATTCCTCTCAAGGGGGTCATTTTGACTCCCTTGACAGAATTTTTTACGGGTCATAATATGATACTTTGAGATTTTTGAGAGTCAAAACCCTGGTAAACAAACCAAACACGAGCCCTGAGTTTCATGCGAAAACTTCATCATTTGTGTAATGTTCAGTTTTTATACAAAAGAAGGCAGTATTTTGTACATAGAGCAAAGAATAGACTGGCCAGTCCACGTTTGATTCAAATTTGTTTTGCAGGGTCGTAATATTTTACCTCTCTTTCTGTTGTTCTATAGTAATAGTGCTGCTTTTTCCTGGAGATCTAGAAGCTTGCACAACTGAGTTCCTGAAATAATAAGATGAATATTATTTAACCCATTACCACACAGTAAAATTATAGACCAGTCAAACATGAAGGATTTGAAGAAAACAATTTAAAGTTTATGAAATTTTAGATTTTTCATTTTTCTGGGTAGAAAATATTGTGTAAAATGAAGAAATTGCTTGTTAGGAGCAATTTCTTCTTTTTATACAATGTTTTCCTAATCATTTTTCTTGAGGGGCATTAAAAACGTAATTGTGTGGGAATGGGTTGAACTCTCAATCCAAGGGACATGAATTAGAACCCAGGCTCAGCCAAAATTCTTTTCAACATTTGACAAAAGTTTTTCAGACATGCATCATTTGTCTCTCACCTAAGATGTATGAGGAACTAATTACTCAGAGAGAATGTGCTAGTTGTTCTGCTGAGAGAACAAGAGCCATGTCGGACATGGCCATCCCCAGCCGTAAAAGTTTGATAGTAAACTGAGTTGTGATTCTCTTACACTGCACTTCTCCTCAATGAGATCTATCCACGCATGAAGTTTCAAATTGATAGCAATTATAGTTTCAGAGATTTGCTCCGGACAATATGTAAGTGTTTAAAACAACATAGGGCAATAACTCAAAAATTATGCAAGCAAGAGTTGTGGTTCTTGTGCACTGCACTTCTCCTCAATGAGATCTATCCACCTATGAAGTTCAAGTTGATAGCAATTATACTTTCAGAGATAGGCTCCAGACAGGTTTAGTGACAGAAGGAAGGAATGATGGACAGAGACCATTACTATATCCCCTTCGCCGAAACGGTGGGGATAAAAAACAGGAACCATTGGTTAGGTCAACTATCCACTGCAATATAACTGAAATACTGATCAAAGTTGCGTTAACCCTTTACAATTAACCCATTACCAGACAACAAAATTTTAGGCTGGTCCAAATTGAAAGGAGTTGCAGACAATTTAAAGTTGATAAAAGTTTAGATTTTCCCAACTTTCTGGAAAGAAAACGTTGTGGAAAATGAAGAAATTGCTTGAGACAATGTTTTCCAAAGCTTTTATTCTACGGGGCGTCTAAAAGCATCATTCAGTGGGAATCAGTTAATCAAAATAGGATTTAATAAATTAACAATGAAGATATGACTCCCTCTATAACTATTTAGACGACATTGATAAAAATTGTCATGAATTTATTACAAATTGGACTAGTCTAAAATCTTATCTTGTGGTTATGGGTGGAAGATCATAGATTAAGTACCTGCTTGTGCAAGCTATTAATCACTTATCACACAACCATATCTTAAAAAGGTCCAAACTCAAAGGGGTTGCAAACAACAATCTAAAGTTTATGAAGTTTAAGATTTTTTCAACTGTCAGGGTAGAAAACAGTATGGAAAATGAAGAAATTTCTTGTTACAAGCAATTTCTTCTTTTTCTGCAATGTTTTCTCAATCATAAATCTACAGTGACGTAAAAACCATGGGTTGAACGAGAAAGGGTTAGAAAGATACCATAATCACAAGCAATTTCTTCGTTTTTACAGCTGTTTTTCTAGAGGGGCATAAAAAGATGTCCTTGTGTGAAATAGATTAAGAAATGAGGAATCCTTGACCATGAAATTCTATTATGTAAAAAGTGATATCAAAACAACCTGTAGAGTGCATCAAATGAAACAAAAGCTGTCAGTGAACAGCAATGTCTGACTATACTGAGTGCTGGAAAGAAAAAGCAGTTCAATGTCGACAAAAGGCATCTTTCCACAACATTAATGTCAGAGTAATGAGTAATTTGTAAATCATGATTCTGTACACATGTTTATAAGTGTCAAAATATAAACCTAAGTAGTAATGGAGATAAAAATCTTGCATTAATTATTCTAAGGTTAAATCTCTACTAAAATGCATATTACAGTAATGAATATTTGTTAAGATGTTGATATTATGACCACAGAGGCATGTGCATTGTTTCACAGCAATGGCAAAAGTAGGAACTGATAGATGCATGTAAAACTTAAACCCAAAATCCATGAAGGGTCACATTTCCACTAAAATGAACGTAATAGTTTTGAATCTTTTCCTTGTGGTTGATATAAAAAAGTCCAAAAGAATATGCAAAGAGCGAAAGCACATGTAGGAACAAACATATGACAGAAATTAAACAGTTGCATGTAAAACTGTAACAAAGAACTTCTAAGTCTAAAAGGTCAGAATTCGACTAAAAGAATGTCAGAGTAATGAATCTTTGCTCAGGGGTTGATATGATAGTCACATGTTCAAAGTTTCTGAGCAAGGGCATTAGTAGAAACAGAGATATGAGACTTGTATGTAAAACTTTAACCAAACTTCTTAGTCAAAATTGGGGTCATAATTGCCTAGGGTATGATATGATGGTCACAAAAGTATGTGCCAATTTTCAGAGCCATAGCATTGGAAGGTACAAAGACATAAATGAGATACGGCAGTTGCACATAACACTAAAACAATTTTTAAGTAAAAGCATGTCCAATTTCCAATGAAATGAATGTCAGTTTAATGAATATTTGCCTAGAAAATAATATGATGGTCATAAAAGAATATGCAAAGTTTCAGAGCAATAGCATTAGTAGAAAAAAAGATTTGAGACTTACACAAAAAACTTCAATTAAATTTCTAAGTCGAGAAACCGATAATATTTTCACTAAAATGTCAGGGCAACAAATCTTTCCTAGGGGATGATATGCTGGTCACAAAGGCATGTGCATAGAGTCAGAGCAATGGCATTAGTAGAAAAAGAGATATAAGACTTGCATGTAAAAATTTAACCAAACTAGATGGTTGTCCTGGGACAACAGCTATTGAGCCCGCAAAGTTTTGTAGGCATCATGCTCCAGACAATCACAATTTTAGTGTTTGACCTTGAGCTTTGACCTTGACATTAGAAGTTAACTATCCAAAAAATTATTTCAAAAGGCACATCAACTCATGATGGAGAATAATTTTGCCAAGTTATTTTGAAATCCATCCATAAATGTAGGAGTAATTGTCTGGACAAATACAATTTTAGTGTTTGACCTTGAGCTGTGACCTTGACATTAGAACTATCTAAAAAATTCTTTCAAATCGCACATGTACTCATGATGGAGAATAATTTTGCCAAGTTATTTTGAAATCCATCCATATATGTAGGAGTAATTGTCTGGACAAATTCCGACGGACGGACCAACCAACTAACTGACATACTAACACACATACACCGATTTGTCATAGTGACAACTATGTCCGGCTCACAGCAAGCGGCTAGACAAAAATAAAGCCAATGCCCTATGACTGGAATAGCCCCTCCCCCATTAAAAATAGTCAAGTTAAAAATTATTGTATATTATTACAAGAACACTCTGTCCCAAATGTTAGGCCACTTGACCTTTATCAAGAAACTTTACAAAACTATTGAGAACTAAAAACTACATCTTTCCTAATGGAGGAAAGATGTAAATTTTAATTCTCAATAGTTTTAGAATGTTTCTTGATAAAGGTCAATTTGAGACAGAGTGTTCTTGTAATAATATATTATATATTAATTCCCTGTGGAATTTTATGGTTTAACAATTATCAATTTTAAGTGCCAATAGCCCTTTACTTGTTTACTTTGGTTCACTTTTATAAACCTTATTTAAAGATATGAAGCTAGCAATTAAGTTTTAGAATTTTCAATACTGCATAAGATGCATCACTGAAAGGGATTAAAGTCCTAGTTTTGACCATTAGAAATTACATGATCCCTATACGCTCACCTCTGTCTTTTCTTGCTTGCATCAATCACATTTGGTTTTGCCTTTGGAAACCTTGATCTGCGTGGTATAGTTGTAGACTTGGCCATATTTGCTTGTTGCTCTTCCTTTAGACATGCCTCGCCACTTTCCTCCTTGTTTTCAGAGATACCAGTACTATCTGTGTCAGCTTGTTTTGTTTTTATATCATAACCACTGTCCTGAAGTTTGCTTTCTGTAATACTGTTCTTAACTATTTCATCTTTAACAACCCTTGGAGTCAATTTGGTGAATCTGTTTATGCTTGCATTTGGAGCAACAATACCTGAATTTTCATTTGCTGTTGAATGTTTAATATCATTCTCATTTTCAGTTGTCTCTATATTTTTTTCATCTCTCTCATTTGTATCAACACTTTTACCTGGACTCTTATTTAATTTGGCCCTTGATGATGAAACCAAGCAAACATTTTTCTTGGGACTTTCACTTGACTTCTGTGTTGACTCGATTGGTGAAATGCCTTCATTTTTCCTGGGACTAGATAATCTTGCAGAGGCTGCAGAGTTATCTTCCTTTGCTGGTTTAGGATCAGCTGTTTTCGCACCAGGTTTGGCTGCTGGTAATTTTGGTCCACCAATGTTGGGTTTAATCTGTAACCTTGACCTTCTACTTGCCATTTTGTTTGTTTACTTTTCTACAAAATAAATTGATATTGTTAGACACATTCCAACTCAAGCCTGCTTATTTGCCCCTAAAAAAGCATTGGAAGTCTCGATATTTTCACACCCCTCAGTGCTCTCAATAAGGACCAATTTCAGGAATTTATAAAATTCCAAGTTTCAATTTCAGGAAGTTTTCACAAATCAAGGAATTTCTTTTTTTCACCCTCGACCATAACCCCCCCCCCCCAAAGAAAAAAAATAATAAAAAGATAAAATGAAAAAGATACATAAAGCCTACAGTACATTCTTTTCCATCCTTTACTTATAGTCCCTAAATTTCATCTGCAGGGCTCTGCAGAGTGGGCAACTCAGGTGAAAAAGTCGCCTGGTTTCATAAAATTTCGCCTGATTTGCTGTTCAAAGCGAAGTCGAAATCGCCTGGAATTTGCGGGAAGTCGCCTGGATATGATAGATGAGACCCAAATCTGGCCCAGTGGCTATAAAAGTAGGGGACAGTGTGCAATTATACAACTGCCGGTCGGAAGCCCTTTGATCGTAATTCAAGCGTGTATCGATAGTCGCGAGGCTTGCTTCATTCACACCTACTCTGATTGGTTTCGACAATGCTTTGTAACCTATCGGCACCAGAAATCTTTATTTAAAATCCTTTCCCTTCTTAAGTTTTAATTATTTTTGTAAATTAAGTTATCATCAGTCTACAAGATTTGTTGCTTACTTTCACATAGTGAGAACAATGGCCGACATTTACGGACACCGTGTCATTTAACAGAAGTCTAAATTTTGTTAAAAAAATTTGAAATCTTGATGAAAAATAATTCTGCCGAAAATCTACGTAGAGTAAATTCATTTTTCATTAGAATCCTTCAATTTGAATTATCTGCTTTAATTGTAACAAGTGAAGAAAATTATGGCAAACAATTTAAAGGCTTTACGATCTTTTCCTGAGTTTCTTGTTATGATACATTCTTTCCAAAAACTAAATTTCCTTTACTTGTGTTGGTAATAATTCCTTTAAATAACATGTAATCCTATAAAATGGATCAAATTATCCTGTGTTAACTTTAAACCTCTGCATGTACACTAGCTGCGATATCGTAGCCCTCTTTCTGATAATCTGCTGGCGAGGCCCCCTCGCCAGCAGATTATCAGAAAGAGGGCTACGATATCGCAGCTACATGTACACAGTCTGGTTTTGTGTACTCAGCAGTAACCCTTACCCATTACACACTACTGTATAACTGACTTAATCACAGAGAACCTTTTTTGACCAATTAATGACAATTTTATCCATTTATATGTTATCAGGTAAAGTGGACAGACTTTAACTCATTACCACACAATCCCCCATTTTGACAACTTGAAATGTTTTTATATGGGAAACTGTGGAAAAAGGAGGAAATGATTGCAGCAAGCAATTTATCCTTTCCCCACATGTTTCTAACCTCTTTCTCACTGTTAAATGTCTTATTAAGCTTCTTTCAATTTGTACCAGTCTGAATTTTTTCTTCCGGTAATGGTTTGATTAAATGAATCTAGGACAATAGCCCCTCCGGACAATATCCCCTTCTATGCTTTTTGACAAGGCGGACATTATCCCCTTCCTAAATTTAACAGGGCAGATATTAGCCCCTTTGTCATTTTGACAGGGCGGACAAAATCCCCTTCCTAATATAAACAGGGCTGACATTATCCCCTCGATAGGTGGACATTATCCCCTTCGTAAAATTGTACTGAGTTTCTTCGGACTTAAGTAACAAAACGAACAATAATCCATAATTCACATTTGTGATACATTTTAGAAAGGGGCTTTTGTCCGCAGTAGTAAAATGATGAGGGGGATAATGTCCGCCCTTGTAATATTAGAAAGGGGATTTTGTCCACCCTGTCAGAATGACGAAGGGGATAATGTCCGCCCTGTTAAATTTAGGAGGGGGACAATGTCCGCCTTGTCAAAAAACATAGAAGGGGACATTGTCCGGAGGGGCTATTGTCCGGTTACCGATTAAATACATGTTGTTACAATAAAATCTTTTCTCATTTTCTGCTTCAAATATGAACCGCCTATACACTATTTGCATTTTTTTTATTAGTTGACTTTTTTTTATCATAAATGAATCTATTATGAAATATTGAAAAAAAAAAAAATTCAGAATCAAACTCTTTAATTCTCAAACCTAAAAAAAAGAAAAATACAAAAGTATTTGTTCACAGGAATAAGATCTTTATTGAGGACTGAAAGGATAAGCAGTATTTTCTATGTTTATTGTATAATACAAAATATAAAATGAAACTACTTGGTTGTAAAGCTATTTTATTTTCTGATAAATATTAGGAATACACGCAAAAACTTAATTTTTAATGCGATCCACTTCTCCTGAAAGTCTCGCCACTTCTCCCCATTTTGAAAAACTTCTCCCAATTCTCAGGACTAGGTGACTGGGAGTCTGCAGAGCCCTGTTCATGTCCCATTGAGTTGAACTAGAAAAAACAATGTGGTAAAAGAAGTGTTTCTTGAGAAATTTGTCTCTTATAAAAATTTCCCCTTTCCCCACAATATTCCCGCCCCTTGAACACTATTATTTTCCAAATTTGGATGGATAAATATGGTAATTATTATTTGCAAATCTCTCAGGATTTGAAAAATTCTGATTACTAGAATGTCAGAAAAAAGATTGTTTGAAACGTTTTGGGTACGAAAAAATCGAGACTGGATTATTCCGAGACTGTCTCCGGTCACATCTTGATATCCAAGTGCATACGCCATGAATAACACTTGCGTAAATAAAAGTTACTGTACAAAAAGAAATGAAACTAATAGCAGAGTTGTATCTTTTAAGAAATTCCCTGTTTCGTTTCTGCTAGTTGATGTTTACAAACAACACATGTGACATCATTAAAAAGGGACCGAACTCTAGCGAGATTGATCGAGTAACTTCGATGTTTCTAGGAAGGACGTCATGTCATGTTACTAAATAGAATCCCCAGCATCATAGACTTCAAGTGACTTCCAAAGAAATGGTCCAAGATGCTGTGACGGCTAGATTACCAAACCGACTATAATCAAGTACGCTCTATATAGATTTCCATTCACATCGGTTGTCATGGAGTCATTTTGATAAACTCCTTGTGGATTCAATTTTACCCGAGGGTATGGCCAGAATATACATTCTTTTGTTTGTCAAACCCTTTATATTGTAACTTCAGAAAACGGAGTCAGAGTCATGAAATCAGGACGTTTCCTAGAATCTCGGACGTTAATTTACGTCTGATTTACGTCTGGGTCTGATTTTCTGGACATTTTTTCCGTTTTTCTGGACGTAATATACGTCAATGTCCGCATATTGAGAGCACTGACCCCTACCGATTCAAATGCAATTTTCTCCCATTCTACAAATCAGAAATGTGTCCAAATCCAGAGATTTGCAAACAATAATTACCAAATATGTCCACCCAAATTTATAAAATGATAGTGTTTAAGGAGCAAGGACATTGTGGGAAAAGGAGAAATTAATGCAAGAAACAAATTACTCAAGAAACAAAGATGGAGGGGTTAGTGCAGGGTTCTCCCCAGAAATTTTGAAGGCGTAGTGGCAAATGCGCGTTGTGTTGTCTGTTAACACCTTGGTATGACTATACATAATAAAGGTCATTAAAAGTGCTTTTTAGCTTGATTATTGACATCTTGTTGTTTTATTGAGAGTTATTCTTGAATTATATTCTTCAACTTTTTAATTATCATAAGTTTATTTATCTATTCTGAGGCTTAATTTGATACCAACCAATAGTGACATTACTCAGCTTACTTCAACTCTCTATCCTATTTGTTGGAAAGGGCACTAAATTGTCTCATAAAAAGGATGTGAAAAGGAAAGATAATGAAAGAATATACCCAAAAGTCTCAAAGGAATGATTAAAAAAAAGTGTCAACTGCTTGTCTATTAGATAGGATTAGCTTTTCATGCTTGGCCATTTTATCAAGTCTGTCCAAAAATCATATCTTTGAGGACTCTTTAAAAAAGCATGGAGTGTTGGATTGACAAAAATGCCCTTCACCAGAAAAAAAAATAGAAATTCTTATCGGTAATTTCAAAAATGTATTTATACGGTTCCTGTGTGAAATACCTGGTTTCATTTTCAAATTTTGCATCTTAAAGAGCTCCATTAGATTCTCTGTGTAAAATTTGAAATGCTCATTATTTGCCCATTCAGAAGCCTTCAACTGTCTGACACTATAACTATTCTTCTAACAGTACTTTCAGCTATTTGATTTCATATTTGATAAAAAATGTATAATATATCAGCAGTGTCAAATCTTAACCTTATTTCTCAAATTATAACATGAAACTTGATCAAATTTATTAAACAAGTGCCTTTACCCTTCTCTTCTTTAAGTGATTTCAGCACTTTGATTTTCAAAAGAGGATTTTTTTTCCAAATATTATAGTGTAAATGATCTTTTCCTGATTCTAAATAGTTATTAAACTATTACTTTTTATAAAAAGAAATCCCTTATTGGTCTAAGGCATTCTGTTCTTGAAGTGCTTTCAGCACTTTGATTTTTATGGGGGTATTATTTCTTTTTGGGTAAAAAACATGAGAGGATGAGATATTATTAGATGATTACTAAAAGTATAATAATTTTTTTCAACAAACTTTTAAAACAAATTTATTGAAAAAATGGGTTGAACAAACCAGGGTACGAATGTTTGAGATAATGCCCTCCATGTTGGATAAAAAATAATGGCCTTATTACAGAAGATACATGTGTGTAATTATTAAACTGAGTTGAAAACAAGAGCTTAGTATAACTAGGGTGGCTTCTATACAAATCTGTTTTTATTATTTTGGCAAATTCTTGTAAGGAAAAAAGATCGCGAAAAGGGTATGTTTTCAGCGATCAATGCATGAAATAAACTGACCCAATTAATCTTTCCTTCAAAAAATTAAATTTTAAACCACTGTGGCTTTAGTTTGATAGTTGTCACGTCAAATAACCACATCTTTTACTTTTAACTAGACCAATCTCAGCCGAAGTGACAATTTTCCGGAACCGGGTCGCCATTTTGAATTCATTGTTTACATATTGGTACCTATCATGCTTGGTGACTGATAGCGAGGTACCAGTGGGAAACGCGAGAAAAAAATCTATAATCACCAATTAGTAAGAGTGTAAGGGTCTTATCAATAGAGATGTTATGTAATACGTGGTATACAACACTATAGATAAAGAGTCTGTCGTGCCCGCGCTTCTGCATCCAATTTTAATGGTTTGCTTGACCCTTTCTTCTGCTGGAAATTAAGCCGTATCGGTGACCAAATTTAAGCGTATCGGCGATATGAAGGCGTATCGGCAAACTCTCTTAATTAATGAAGGCGTATCGGGGCCGATACGCCATAATGGCCTGGGGAGAACCCTGTAGTGTCAAGGGTGTGAAAAAATTGCTTGATTTTTTTAACACTTCCTGAAATTGAAACTTGGAATTTAAAAATTCCTGAAAATGAGTACTTATTGAGAGCACTGAAGTCTATCGACTGGTTGGTTTCAAAGATTTCACAATACACTATACGGAAATTAGAAAAATTAGGAATTAGGGTTTGTTTGCCCTTAAACACATTTCCCTAATTTCTTTTCGCCCTTATTCCCATTTGTCCTAATGTCTGTTCGCGCTAATTCCCGGTCACCCTATTTTTATCTATAAAAGAGATGCACAGAAAATTATGCTAATGTATACATGTTCTAACGCTTTTCAATATTTTCAGATTTTGTAAGGGGAAGATGATCTTTCTTTGCTGCTCAACCCATTACCAATAGAGAAAAATTCAGATAAATTATGTTAAGATAAAGACAACACTTTAAGTGAGCATGAATTAAAAATAAAGTAACAAGTTATAGAATTAAGAATAAATGTGGACAGAAATCTATGTTACTTGGTTACTTGGTTACTTGGGACATGAGTCACTCTTTCCTTGAGGTGTGACTCTCAATCTTCTCTTAAATGACTTTCCACATGGTGCACAGACTGTATTATAGTCATTATAAGTCCAAGGAATTCCATGGAGTAATTACGCGATTTGTGAAAAAGAACTTCCTCACATCACTATTGGTATTAACCTTATGCAATTTAAATGAGTGACCGCGAAGATTTCTATTCGGCACAGCGAAAAAATTTTAAGGATCACACTTGTATTTATGATGAAGAATCTTGTAGGTTTCAATGAGGTCAGTCTGATGCCTTCTGTACTCTAGACTTTCTAATATAGGTGGGTTAGGGCATTAGGTTAAACATCTGTCTTGCACCTTTTGTAATAGTTGGATATCTTTCTTTAAATGAGGTTGCCAAACTACCGAGGCGTACTCCAATAGTGGCCTAATTGTTGTAATGAATAGTGTTGAAATTTTTCTTTCAGTAATATTGGTGAAACATCTTTTAATCATCCCAATTCTCTGATTGGCTTTCTTGGTGATATCTAATATATGTTGTCTTGGCTGTAGATCATTGGAGATAAGGACACCAAGATCTTTTTGCTCCGTAACTGTTTCCAAATCAAATCTATTCAGGGTGTATATGAACTCTATAGCAGATCGAATTTTCAAAACAACACACTTGGATGCATTAAAATTCAGTAGCCATAACTTTGACCATGCTGATAATGTGTTTAAATCATCTTGCAAAAGTTGGCAGTCAGAACGAGAAGTTATTTGACGATAGAGTTTAGTATCGTCTGCAAACAGCTTAGCTGTTGCAGCCACAGAGGATGGTAAGTCATTAACAAATAGGACAAATAATATAGGTCCTAAAATAGAGCCTTGAGGAACTCCACTTATAACACTGGTCCAGTCCGAGATGCCGTTCCTTAGAACTACCCTTTGTCTTCTATCTTTTAAAAAAGCTTCAATCCAATTTTTAATATAACCATTTATACCATAATGGGAGAGTTTAAATAATAGGCGTTGATGAGCAACTGAATCAAATGCCTTAGAGAAATCTAGGTATATGACATCAGTCTGTGTTTTTTTGTCAAAAGACAGTGTCCAATCATTAAGGGATTCCAACAGTTGTGTAACGCAAGAGCAATGACTTTGAAAACCATGTTGGTCACAAGAAATGATATTATTATGAAGTAAATGTTCCGAAATTTGATCCAGCAGTATACGTTCTAGAAGCTTTACAACTTGAGAAGTCAATGTCACCGGACGATAATTGTTGCACAATTTCCTAGAACCTTTTTTATGTAATGGGTTTATGTTACCATCTCTCCAGTCTTGAGGCACAACACCTGTATAAACTGATCTATTGAATATCAGACTTAAAGGGACTGAAACTGATGGGACTCTCTTTAAAACATTAACATGTACATTGTCTGGTCCGCAGGCTTAATGGAACTTTAACAGTTGTATCTTCTTCAAAACCATGCCAGAAGAGATATGTCGGAATTTAATGTTTTCTGCAACACATGGGTCATTGATAGGTAAACTGCTCAATAGAGGATCCTCTTTTGTTTGAACAGACGCAAAAAATGAGTTTAATAGATTGGCCTTGTCTCTGTCACCTTTGACTTCATTTTTATCTTCATCAAGCAACTTATCTATAGAAGACGATGTTCTCTGAAAGCTTCTAGCATAGTTGAAAAATAATTTTGGATTGTCTTTCAGGTTATCAACAAGTGTATCTTCATAGTCTGCTTTCGCTGTATACAGAACATTTTTATAATCATTTCTAGCAGCATCAACTAAGTATTTGTCTGCAAATAAACCACTTTTCTTACGAGATATCTCTGCTTTCTGACATTTTTGTTTCGCTTTCTTTACAGATTTATATCTAGTCCAAGCTGGTTTGTTAGGAACGCCAGGTTTGATCCATTTGCAGGGTACAAATTTGTAAACTGGGTCACAGTAAATATCTTTGAAAGTGTTCCACATTTCATGAACAGTTCTCCCAGCAAAAAGGGATTCCAAGTTAATAGAGGATAGTTGTTTATCAATTTCCAAATAATCTCCCTTGGAATACAAGAATACTTTTCTAGGCTCATTTTCAACTCTAGAATATTTGCATGAAAACAAAATGTCAATAGAATTATGGTCACTACTGGAAAAAGGCGAACACGCTGATACTTCCTCAAATAAATCTGTATTGTCTGTTAAGACCAAATCAAGAATATTGTTTCCACGTGTGGGAAAATCCACTATTTGGAATAATGCATTGTCTTGGTAAAGGAGAAAATTTTAATGTACATTTAGTGCAAACGGATCCGATACCGGATATTAACCCAATTCCGTCAGGCTATATTTTTCAAAACTCTTTTAAGAAATCTGATAAAGGGTCATTAAAGGATCATTCCTCTTTCCTAAATCTAGGTTGTGACTTACTGAACAAATTGCCAACTGTTCCAGCAGCTGTTCGTTTATTCAATGATGGTAATTTCAGTCAGGATATACCAATTTTCCGTTACCTCGATAGCAAAGTTTATAGCTGCAAAACTCAGACTGAAAAGTATTAAGTACAGACCTGTTCATGCTAAAACCCCTCGAAATCGTTGGCATCGAGTTTAAGAAAATTTCATCATCACGTTAATCGAACGTTTGAAATACCGCAAGCGTCTGCAGGACTAAATCGCTAAATTTATAGACTGGTAGCTTTAACGGTCGTTCGCTGTTCATTTACTTGAAGACGAATACACTAACTGATATATAAATCCGTATTTTGCCTTTGTTTTGTACTGATGAATTAGCACAAAAAATAACCGAAATATAAATGAATACACTTGCAAATAAACACGTTCGCCATGTCTGATTAATTTAACTTTTATGATCTATATTGATTAAACATACACATTCAGTGTATCCATCAAAATGGTAATATTAATAAAATTAATACTAATGATGGCAATAAACAATCAATAGAAGAACTATTCACGAGACTACCAAAGTTGAATGACAAAAATAATCCTGAATCAAGTATGATATTATTTATGCAGCACACATATTTTCAAAACGATCACATGAAACTGTCTCACTACTAAACTGGTAGCCCGCTGTCTGTGAGATAGATCTAGGGGCAGTAACCCAGTCAATCTCACTACAACCCCAGGGTAATATGCTTGGACCCATACTGTTGCTGGCATTTATCATTGACCTTCTCAATCATGTGCAATCAAAGACAAGACTCTTTGCAGGCAAATGTGTGGTATACAGACAGACAGAAACTGTCAGACAGACTGTGCGTGTGTATTTCCGTTTATTTATCGTTGTTACCGTAGCACATGCCCATATGAACGACGCCCCCAGAAGAAGGTTAGTTGTTAGGGGGATAGTGCAAAAATACAAGACGAAACTGCTGAGAGCTCTTCCTGATTCTTTCACGTGCTAGATGGACAGCACCGTCACATGAGACCTCGGTTTAACGTCTCATCCGAAAGACAATTGGTTTGTCAGTTGATATGGCCATCCCAGGGCTCGAACCCGTGATCTTGAGGTTTGACGTCAAGTGCTCTACCAACGATCGCGTTTGAATATTCTTTGAAGGTAAATCAAAATAGCAAATGAAGAGTACACTAAGTGTACATATTCAAGAGTGTTGCTCAGACAGTTACTTGGAACCATCATATTGTTGCCACAGCAAAGAAAGGCAATACCATCCTTTGTCTCAAATCGTTGTTTCATGGGCATTTGATTTTTGTGCACAGGATACGTAATGAGACATTGAAAGCCATAGCTTAAAAGTCCTTGATAGACCTACTCTTGAGTATTGTTCAACCGTTTGATGACCCTATAACAAGGCATGGATCCGAAAAATTGAGATGGTAAGAGAGAGGAGAACTACCTGGTATGTGATACGCATATATTACCAAACGAACACCGCTAATAGTATATTAGTCCATCCAAAGTGGGACACATTTATGACAAGGGGAGAAATTGGACAGTTGTCAATGTTATAAAAAACAACCTAGTAGACGTCACAGCAGAAACATGCTTCAGACCAGCCCAAAGAATTACTAAATCGACACATTCTAGACATTTAATAATACCGTCAATTGACGATGAACCGTATGTGTTCAAGTCAAATTATTGAATAAAGAATCTGTTCTGTTCTGTCTACAGTTGTTCATCTACATTCATCATCCCCATCCCCAAGGTAAATCTCAACACGGGAAAAATATCGACAGACATCGTGAATTCCCCTGAATTGGTAGTCTTCAAGCGGGGGTTAAGAACCATCTCCGTCAAGAAAGACCAGGGACCCAAGTGTATGTAGAATGTAGATGCAAAGAAAATTTTTGTGGGAGATGATTTCGTTTGGGAAGAGCGAAGAGAAAGGCTTTACCCTTAATTCGGTTTAAAACAGTGTATTATCATTATATACATGTGCTACAATATACATATTCATACAGCCAATATACACTTAAAACAGCCAATGAGGTTTAGTCACAATACCTTCCAAATTAAGGTTGTCCCGTTGCCTTGAGAAATGATTAACCAATTCTAAAAAGTATGACAGTGACCTAAATAACTTATTGAAAAGTAAACAAATATAGTTACGGACGGACGGAAGGACGTACAGGAGTAAACCAGTATACCCCATTTTCTTCCAAGCGGGGGCATGATAAACAATATTGGATGACAAATGAATATGCTTACTGTGAAAAAGAAGAAAACCATTATAATGATCTTAATACATTTCACAGTTCCTCAGTCGAATGACAGGGTAAGGTATAGCTCATCTTATGAATGTCTGGCAAATATTTATAGTTTTACTACCCGACCTTACCATTTGAACTTTCAAATTTCTTGATAATCATTAGGTAAACGTATCAATCTAAGAGGTTTGAACTGGAGTAGTTTTTTTCCATTGACATTAAGGATTTTACATTTAAAACCATCTTTAATGTTTTGACCATTTTTTCAGCTTGGTTATTGTAAGTTGGATCGGGGACTCTCAATGGATATTCAAGGACCTTGTTCAAATGGACAAGTGAATAATGTTTTGATATATTTTTCTGTTGACATAACCAACGATTTTCTGGGTATGTATTTTTCAGTTGTGCTGAAAAACTTAACCAGGGAACAATTCTAGTAGCTCCTACTTGTGTTTTGATGGCAATCTTAGTCACTAACTAAGTTAATAGTTTAGTTTTTGAAATCAAATCAAAGTACAACAAGTGCAAATTTCCACTGGTAGTTTGAGAATTATACAGACCCGCAATGAAAGTAGTCCACTGGTGCTATAATTTCATGATCATATCAGAATTACATGTCACATGATATGTTGTGTATATAGTGGATCATCTCCCGTAAATCATAAAAATATTGCTCACTATATTTCGGTTATTACTTTCCCCTAGTCTGTTTTATTAAACATATGTGTATACTATTATAATGGTTTTTTACTTCGACGGAAATATTAAACTCAAATGAAAATAAGACGAGACAGTGTTAATAGTGTCGAGTTTTGGTTATAAGTTGAACTACGAAGCATTTTCAACTTAGTAAATGAATCCGGAAATTTGACAGACAAATCATTCCGGGTTCCCGAAGATGAGATATGAATACACCTAAGATTGTCAAATTACAGTGGACAAGCCGGTATGTAACCGAAGAGAGTATGAATTCGTCAATGTATTTGATGATTTAGTTTCCAATATTTGGACATCAATTGGTCTCCTTATTTTGTAGTAACGTGATCAACAATTCAAAGAATACCCAAACAGTTTTGTTGAAGCGAAGTTTCACTTTCTAAACTACCTTACTACAGACTTAAAATTAAAGTACCGGGAGTGTTGAAGAGGGAAATTCCTGCCGGAGAGGTAATCAATTGACCTTTTTGTAGATACTAAAATAACAAGTGGCTATAGTTTAACATTAAAGAAACACAACCAAGAACAGTTTGTTAAAATCAAACAAAAGTCAATATAAATCCTCAATCCACATATTTGTCAAGAAAAAGGGGGTGATTACCCACAAAGCTCCAGTTCTTTCAACTTATGTTCTTAAGTTACATTGTCATAAAAATATTTGTACGCCGCCTAAAAGTAAATCTTTTTTTGTTAACGCAGCTATGAGCAGGTTAAGATGAAATATATTTTGTGATTTAAATGATTTTTTTTACAGGATTCTTGTTTGCATATTTTCTTTTGTATATTCTGAATTTGATGGCATTTTTTTTGTTTGTTTTTTTTTTGTTTGTTTTTTAGCTAGCAAAAGCGTCAGCTTTGATAGCTTAAGTTAACAGACAAATTTCGAGGTCTTTTCAAAGTTCAACGAGTGCAAACTGCCGCTGAAGGCTTACCCATTAAATCATTAAATGCCTACGCCATAAAAAGTAGTTCTTATGTATTTTAGGATTATAGTAATCTCTATTCAAATTGTACAGCTTACTCTAGAGAGCATGCTATTTAACCCATTCCGCCTTTTAAGTATCTCAAGAAAAAAAGCTTTGGAAACATTGTGGATAATGAAGAAATTGCTTGTAACAAGCAATTTCTTCATTCTCCACAATGTTTTCTCCTCAACAAGGAAAATATTTTCTAAATTCAACCAACTGGAAATTGTCGTCTGCAACTTCTTTTAATTTGAACCAGACTAAGATGTTGTCATATTTTCATGTTTTAACTCCTGGGTTACTTTAAAATTGTTTATTTATCATCATAACCTGTGACAAAGAAGAATACATGTACTTAATAAACCAGCTTTGCTAGCTTACAGTACTTTCAGCACTTTGATTGTTTACCGTTTAGGGGTGTCACAGGAAAAGGGAAATTCGAATGAAAATTTCTTGTATTTCTATAAAGATTTTGATGGATTTTATAGATATATTGAAAATTACTTCAAGCCTCATAATAAGCACAATGATAGTCTGCCAGGTCATCCTTCAAGGTGAGCTTTAAGAAATTTCATTCCCACTTTTAGGGACCTACGCACCTCGCCCCCCCCCCCCCCGTTTGTTGCTTTCACCGCATTTCAACTTCAAATTATTTCAGTGCTTTGATTTATAAGGTCGTGATACAAATCTCCGCTTTCTTACATACAATACGCTGCAATATTTGTCATTGATAGACAGCCTATTCGTTAGCAAATAAACTTCATCGACAGGGCTTAACATTGCCTATCCTTCACCACGGATACTTACTGAAAGTCACAAAAAATCAACTATCGCCGAAAGTCATAGAGTTATAGCTTCAGATCGTCACATCATTCTGAAGTTTATGGTTTAAAGACCAGCTTCAAACCGTTTGAAGACGGGCTTCAAACCATCTCAAGCCCAGAATCACAATTGTTTTAAAGACCAGTTCGAACCATCTCCAGCCCAGCGTCATGTATTTCCAAGGTATAGTTCCATTCCACAAGATATTCCTCTAACTCTTCCCAGCTAAGACGCCTTCAATGACGAAACAGACTAAACTACAAAAAAGTTCCTTTGGCACTCCTAAAAGGTCATTTTTGAATTTGATTGAAAACCGTTTCCGTAATCTAGTTCATAGGCCATTCGCTCTAGGCCCATGAGACTTTATACTTATGTTGTCCATGACCCAAGGAGGTGCCCTATTGTTTTTGGGTCACGTAGGTCGAAGGTCAAGGTAAAATTGAACTTTGAATGAAAATCGTTTCTGTGCTCTAACTCATAAGCCATATGATACAGGACCTTGAAACTTTGTACACATGTTGTTCACGATCAACGGAGTTCTTCTATCATAATGCAGATCAAGGGACTACTGTGCTACTTGAGTGAAAAAGCGCTGGATAGGTTATTAGTCCGCCTTGCGACAATTCTATTATTTTGAATTATTTTTTGAATGACCTTTATTGTTTAGAATAATGAGAGAAAAGACTTACTATAAACTATATGAATACATTCCATTTGATTACCGCAGAAAAGACTGATTAATGCAGCATGAAAAATAAACCAAAGAATTATATTATTTCTAAGAGTAATTCTGGTTTGTTTATGTTTTATTAACTTCTTAAGTGTACACTTTTCGTTAAAAGATCCTCTCTTAGGTAATATTGATATCATTAAACTAGCAAGCTTTCCACTTTTGTTGACTTACCAATGTTTACGCGTAAACATTTCAATTCTCTATTCCACAAAGTTTAGATAAGTACAAACATGTGTTATAGATTTTTGAGATTGATATTCTTCAACCCGCTCTATCATAGAGCATTTTTTTCTTTTTACGCAACCCGAAAGCACGATAAACATACTGAAAAAGGTCATACTTGCCATTTTCAGTACTTTGATTAGAGCCAAGCTTAAACCGTCCACGACCGGAGCTGACCGAGCAATATAGTGCACAATCAAAAATAATGCGTTTGAATATTGCTATTTATGACAAACTACCGTACTTTTTCTATATCTTTTGAACTTAAGTCGGAAATGATACCTGGACAATTTAGTCAAACAAAGAAAAGTTAATAGTTTGTTCTGGTATGTAGTATGTGTCCACCCAACGTAATTCTGGTACTCTCTAATCAACAACACTTTCCACAAACTTAATGAGCCTTAAGATTGAAAGATTCTATTTTCTGACGGCGAAAATGTCAAGAAAGGAGAGATTTTTTTCCATCCTAAGTTACAAATCCTGCCAAGACAATGTGATTAGGTTTTGAATAACAAATACAACTTTTAAGCTATTGTTACCTTCAATTTAACACGAAACCTTACTATTGGACAAATGTTAACCAAAATCTACATAAAGGAGTTGAGTGTATATAGCAAATCGTGACACGTGTTCTATGAGAGTATTTAGTAAATTGGACTAAATTTATTCCTTCTTGGATCAGATGAAAAAAACTTGGCTCTTCAGAAATTTAGGAATCGGTCTCTGTAAGCGCTTTAAACACTTTGGATCATTTAGTCAGCGAATTGAATCAAAATAGGTGGATAGAGTTCCATCTAATACATTATCTAAAAATATGTAGTTTATTCCTTTTCTGTGTGCTGCGTTACCATGGAAATGACCTTAAAGTCCATATTTGGGCTAAAACGACCCCTATTGCAATGTGCTTTTCTAACTATATAGGTTCCATTCACACGAAACATTGTCAAAAACAATAAATTGTCACTTCAAAATATTTAGGATTTAGTTGGAATTTAACTTAATAATTGTGTAAATCTAATCTGATAACACATCATTTTCATCCTTATCTACAATTCAGCACAAAGTCTGTTTCAACCCTATAGTTTCGAGACGCTACTACCATTACCACAATATTTAATATTATTGTATACCTTGAAATGAGGATTCGTCAAAAGGTGTATATTTTTTTTTCTTTGGTATTTTGTTGCCATTGAAATGGATTAAAATCTCTCTTTTTACTCATGTAACAATATCAAATTTTGCATCGGCACTCCAGAGAATTATCATCTTAATAATTTCATTCACAGGTATCAGATGTTGTAATGATTATCAAAACAATAAAGACATTATTGCAACTATTTTTTAGATTTTTGAAAATTGCTTAAAACTCAAATTTTAAAGACAACTGTATATATTGCTATAAACCAGTTTATTCTTTTATACGCCGCTGAAGGTGGGTGCTTCTTGGTATCTGCTCCGTTTGTCAGTATGCCAAAAATTATCCCCCCCTACACTTATCGACGGATTTATATGATGTTTTTAATCCTTGTCTTGATCAGACTATTAGCTGATGGCTAACCGACCAGTTATACTGTGACGGTTTATCGTCACATCTTAATGAAATATTTGGCTTGTAATTGTAAATAAAACTTGACCGTCTTCATCATTGTCTTTGACATGTACTGGAAGAAGTGTTGGTTTTACATGCCCAGCTTTGATCTTTTACTCTTATAGACACATCCCTTACTTTTCTTTATCACTCTACATTAGGAAAGCAAATCTTTAAAAACAACAACGACAAAAACAAAACAACAAAGTTACAGTGTTTGTATATTGCATTTGTATGCAGAACATCAAGATACGCTACTGTATTTGTACTCCAAGGACCTTGATGGAGGCATGTTTTAGACACAGTCCTAATTGTGAAAATAGTCTTTTTGCCAATTACCAAAATCAGTGTTCTTTCCTTTATTGACATTTCACAGCCATCTTCATTTTTCAAAAAAAAATCAGTTCATTTGCTTCGTTATTTTTCTGCCTTCGTTATAACCTTTATGTTTGTCGTCGTCATAGCGCAGTCGGTAGCATCAGACTCCTAATCTTCAGCAGCTGGAGGCTAGGAAATGATGTAGTTGTAGTACTAGTGTGAGAAATACCAGGAATGCATTGTTAGGTGCTCCAGCCTCAGAGATAAGACTGAAATACTGTTAAAGTGGCGTTAAACCCCATTCAATCAATCAATTGTTATATGCATCACTACATAACTATACAATCATTTAGATACCAAAACATTCTTTCTAACATCAAATTTGCCTTTGGAAATTCCGCTTCACAGTAATGTTTGAAATCTGATTTTCTCACATAATGAAAGGACAAGTGTCCAATTTTAAACACATACACGAGGGTAATCACTGGGGTCTACCGATCATCCAACCTTCCCCTTCTAGTTGTTATTAAGCAAAGGGTTCCCCTCTTCTTCTTTTCTTAATTTACAAATAATGATAATAAATAGGCGTAAATCATATTTGCTACCTTGAGGATTTTGTACTAGGCATTGTATTAGATGGTTAATAGTCGATATGTTTTGACCAATGTGAATGTTTAAACTGATATTTAGTGTTCATCCGTGCTATAAAGAAGCTAATGTTTTAAGACGAGATTAAATGTTGATTATCAACGTATTCCAGGCATTCTTGGTCTTCGAGAGAAAAAAAATGGTCTTTATATCCGCCGTTTTACTATGGTTACTTACTGTCTAAACCTTTATTTTCCTTTCCTTAGTCCAACAGTCGAAACTATATTGACCGCATAGTTAATAGTAATAAACGATGTACGTCGCGCTTGTTTAAATAGAGTGGTGTTTCATTTTACATAAAAGGAAGAAAAGAAAAAAAGTAACAGTGAAACATGATAACCCATTGACCAAAAACCAGACCTGTCGCAGTTCGGTTTTATAGTTTCATCCAACAAAAACAAAGATCGACATAAACAGACCGCTAAGCACACCCACTAATCTCCGATAAGGTAGTTCGATTAAGCCATTCCCACACAGTGACACTTTTAAACGCCTCCTCAATACAAAAACTTTGGAAAACATTGTGTAAAATGAAGAAATTGCTTGTTACAAGCAATTTCTTCATATAACACAATGTTTTCTACCCAGAAAGTTGAAAAAATCTAAAATTTCATAAACTTTCAATTGTCATCTGCAACTCCGTTCAATTTGGACCAGTCTAAAATTATGTAGTGTGGTAATGGGTTAATTTTATTCAAAAGTCTGCATACCGGTATATGGTAAAGGACAAAAGACCAAATGTGGATCGTCGGTGGGCGACGCAAACAGTGTAACTAAAGCTTAACCCTTTCCTGTTTTTATGAATTTTAGACGGATCCAAATTCAAAGGTTTTGCTTACGACAATTCAAAGTTGAATTTATTTGAAAAATAATCATTCAGTAGGATGAAAAATATTGCGGTAAAAGAAGAAATTGCTTGTAACAAGCACATTTTCCACAATGTTATCCAAAGTACAAAAATACTGGGACGTAAAAAGCAGGGATTAAACAGGAAAGGGTTAAATAAGATGAAATTGTGACTTTTAAATCGACCACAAACGAAAAGTATTGTTAATGCTACTCATACTGAAAATCTTTTAGAACATATAGTGAAAGCAAAATCAACAAGTGATTACCTGAACTTTATGTTAAAGCCACATGAGCAACAAACCATTGAAATCTTTAGCAAGTTTATAAGATCTGTCAATATCTCTAATTGTCCAAAATCTGCCAAAAAACTCGGCATTTGTCTGTATAAAATCTGGTCGTAGTGTCACGAACATCAATCGGCGAACAAGATTTCAAAGCTTCAGCTCTACTACAGCTGTAGTTGTGACGAATTTTGGTAGCCAGATATAGAATTTAATGTGTATTTATCCTGTCAATCTTTATGTTTGTCTGTCTGTCTAACGTTTTTGTTTGTTATGTTTATGATCTTCTAGTCCTTCTAAATATGTTTGTATTATATTTGTATGTATGTGATATGTTTTCACTCTCCTGTAATGGAAGAAATAAAGGTATCTATCTAACTTAATGATTTAACATTTTAGTTATTTGATTGTTTAATCTATTTTTCTATTTACAGCGGTGATTCGTCAATCGAATTAGTGATAAAGGGAGGTCAAGTGAAAAATTATGGTGCAAATCATTTTAATTTTCTACTTTACAGGATTGAAATTCGCACATGTAAATGAACAATAAAAAGCGTGCATATGTGTTGTATTTAAAAAGGGCGGTAAATAATATACAATGACGACTGATGAATATACAGACGCATCTATTTTAACCCATTACTAGACGTCAATATTGTCAACTGGTCCAAATTGAAAAGAGTTGCAGACCACAATTTAAAGATTTTGAAATTTTAGATTTTCTCAACTTCATGTTTGAAAAAAATGTGGAAAATGAAGAAATTGCATGATCCAAGCAATTCCTTCGTTTTGCACGTGAAGTAATTGAAGATATAAGTTAAAGTACATGTATATGAAATCAATTTCACCCATTCCAACACAGCAAAATTTTAGACTGGTCCAAATTGAAAGAAGCTGCAGACGACAATTTCATGTTGATGGAACTTTAAATATTTTTGTCTTTTGGGATAGAAAACAATGTGAAAAATGAAGAAATTGCTTGATACAAGCAATTTCTTCATTTTCTACAATGTTTTCTAAAGCTTTTTTCTAGAGGGGCGTAAAAAGGAGGGCTTGTGTGGGAATGGGTTAAAATCAACCGATACAATTAACCACCTGTTGCAGTCTCGATATAAATACCATGTTCGAGTATTAAAATGATATAACATGCTGGAAATCAGAATGTTTTCTTTTTTTTAGATTTCGTTTTTTTTCTCGTAATTGGACGTAAAATGGACCATAAATGTTAAATATGAGTGAAATTAATCTAACTCGTGTACAAGTATTGTAATTAAAACGGAGAAGAAAAAAATATTCCGCACATTTAATTAACATGGTGAAAATTCAGGAAAACCCATTCTTAATTATTTCATTTTCATAAAAAGAATCCCTATTTTAATTTCTAGAGAGCAAGAAATTGCATGTTATATAAAGTCAAAATGGTATGAGTGTAATCAAAAAATTAATTTGACAAAAGAAGAAGTGAAAACTATGAAATAAACTATGTATCCAGGCAATTTTTTTTACCATAATGGTGCACTTGAAATAACCTACCCTGATAATGTAGGTATGCAGCATTTACTAATTTGGATGATACTTTATTACAAAATCAGATAGAAACAGTATTTTCTATCCATATTTGCACAAGTAAATTCTTATTAGTTCCTTTATCACTACTTTTTTAAGGGTAGGTACTATAAAAACTGATGGCTATTTCTTCCAAACATTACAAAACACATACTTTTTTATTACAGAGAAGTAATTTATACATCGCTATATTCTCATAAAAGAATTAATATTTTACATTGTATCGATCTTTCTTAATTTTAATCTTAAAAATAATAGAAATAAAAATTTTAAATGTCCTACTTATTTGATTACTTTACACGTATACAAGACTTTATGTATACAAAAAACAATGGTGTACGATGCTGATAATTAAAGTACATTTAGAGCTTCTTCTGGAACAGAATCGATGACTCGGCCCGTTTTCAAGGTCATAGTTGTTGTTGCTGCTTCCACACCGGAAACCGAAAATACTGGCCATAATGGTTCCGATCTTTCAGAGACTACAAGATTTGTGAACTTGAAAACAACGTTCTTGTTTTTGACGTCGATGACTGTCCAGTGTTTACTCTCGGTGTCGAGAATGAATCCGTAGTACAGTCGTATGAAAGTTCCTGCAGGAGTTTTCGTTCTTGGTGATAGTGCGTAGTGAGACAAAAGTTGGCTGTTATGCCATGCCTGCAGGCAGACCTTGCCACAAATATGACAGCCACGGGCACTGACGACCCAGGCGTATGGATGACAATCCACAGAGGCATTTCGATCAATAGATTCCAGCTTTGAGAGCCCAATCTCAAACAGCTGCTCTTTCTTGATCAGTCTATGGATCTTATAAAGAACCCCGACTTCGAAATAGTACCGCCCAGATTTTTGGAAGGGCCTGCTTGCCATGGCGCCTCGGAATAACGCAAAACGACCCTTTTCTCGTGTTGAGCGCCGCGTTGTATTGCCCTTGTTGACTTTGATTGGCTTCACCGTCATACTCTTTCCTTCTTCACGGATATCCACGGAGTTGTGAGAAGTGGTCGCATCCAACACAAAACCAGGACCTATTATAAATAAATACATCTAATCTGTCAGGCAGAAAGGACCCCAGGTGTTTTTTCGGTAAAACTAATTATTTAAAACGAGACCAAATAAAAACCTTTGAAATCACAACATTAGTAACTGTGATTTGATAACTCATTAGCGCCTAGGTCACTTATGTTCAAAAGTGTCATCGGTATATAAGCTCTAAAACTATTTAACCTACATTATGTTGGCGTAGACGCAAGTCGGTCCTCCTATAAGGCGACATAGAATTATAGTAGAAACCACGTCGTGATAACCAAACAAGGCTGGGCATAAGTAACGCTATCATCAAAATAATGTATCATACCAACACAGGACTTTTTACTGGTAAACTTTCTTGTCCTGATTTATAAGTCACGAATTAACGAATCAAAATACTTTTTAAAAAAATCAAACAAATTTTGGATGATGCAAATCGTTCTTAACGTAATACCTGGCAGTTTTTTAAAAAGATTCTGTTGAGTACTTACAAGTTACATCTCCAAGAATGTTATCTGTAATTGGTGACATGTCATCACTGGTATCTAGAATTAAATGAAATAAATATATAAATTACACGGATAGTTATTCTTTTCATGGTCATATAGTTTAATTTTTAGTTTTGTCTCTAAAAACGAGCGTTCTATTTGGTAGAAAAAACTTATTCATAACTCCATGAACAAAATTTTGAGCACGCAGCGATTTTGTATGCTTCCGCACAAAATAGTCCCATCCAAAAAAGGTATCAAAATTTGTGAAACTTTTGGGTTTTTTTTTCGCTCGATGCTATTAAATTATGAGAATGAACCGCAATACCTAATCACACAATGTATGAATCCGCTTCGCGTATTCATACAGTGTGATTAGTTTTTTCGGTTCATACCTCCATGAAAACAAAAATTATTCTCTTCATCTCTTATATTGATTTATCTTTCAGAGAGTGAACAACAAGAGCTACATTTTCACGAGTGGCGGAGCCATGACTGAAAATATGCTTTAGTTGTTCACGAATCGAAAGATAAACCAATCTTACACGTAAAACAAATTATTCTATTGCTTTTAATGAATACTCTATATTTCTTTTGATGCCAAAAAAGGACAAAATGTTACCTTTTGAGGTTATTTTAAAAAGCGCACCATTTTGCACGTGTAACACATGGCAACCTGATGACAATATCAATATCCTTGGCCCCGCGTAGATGACTTTCAGTAGTACGGAATGGACGAAAGCAGGGCTCAATCTATCAAAACAATGAGTTTATCATTTTGATAATTTCACTGCTTTTCCGGAGAAATAATCGAGTGATAATCTACCGAGATACCCCAATAATCCACCGAAAAGCATTAAGAAAGTCATTTAATGTTCATAATTAGACTATGTGAGGCAAATACTGGGACGCGATCTATATGCACGATTATTGTTTGGTTTACAGCATTGCAAGTCTCCAATTAGAAAATACACTCTATCGACAAGGATAAAATCCGAATGGAATACAGCAAAGTGGGGGGCAAGTGTAACGCTTGTTTCAGTTAGGCTTTTTTCTGTGATAGAGCCATACTTAGTCTGAATTTGTTGTGGTTCTTGTTATTTCCAATACCAAGTGGAACATTGAGATGACATACATAACAAACTATCGTTTTCATTTTTCTCTTGGTACATACGAGGGGGGGGGGGGTCTAACAATTCTGAGACAAATTGCAATTAGATTTTAATACTCATTTTCTTTGTATGAAACTGTCAGTGCTTGTGAGAGCTCGTGTTTGAAGTGTGAGGGTTTGACCCTAATAAATCTGTAAATACCTTTTATTGACCCTTAGTAAACTTATTTAATATACCTGCAATGAAATAGGACTGCGTTTGTTGAACAATCGTCACTTTGGGAAAAACTATTAAAATATTGGTAAAATGGTGAAACATATTTACCACTGGGAGTCGCTGTCTGTAACCGTCTAAACTGTTCATTCTTATCTTCGACAACTTTTTGTCCTGAAATGAACGTGGCCGATTAAATGTGAAACACAACCTATCAGCCTACTAAAAAGGATCCAAAATATCTGAATGGAAAAAATAAAAACCATCTATCACAAATGATACAAAAAATTATTCTTTCAACTCTAGTACAAATGTATTCAATTATTTGAACTATCAGTGTTTATAATCTTCTGTGTAAGATGAAGGAACCAAATAAAGTTAATGTTTTGTATTATATCATATTGTATCACAGTTTTACAATGACAGTAAGATGAATGGTATATCTCGAAGTTTAGTGTAAAAATACGAATACGCATATTTTAAGCCAATATTCCATGAATTCAATAATCCAATCAGGCAGCGCCTTCTTTAAGAATGCACGAACAATGTTTGAATATAGCAGAATGCAAATTCCAATATCAAGTATGACTTACGCGTTTGTTCCACGTGACTCTGATTGTATTTATGGGCGTTGTTTCTGTCTGCACCACGTGGCGAAGAGGCCCGGAACACGTGATCATTATCCAAAGGTGTTCCGTACAGATATAACGTAGCTCTATGCTTTCCTTTTGTTGTCGCTGTGAACAACGCCTTGTAACGTCCTTCGGCGTCAGTTCGTTCATGAACTGTAGCAGCACGACGTCGTCCTGACGGGTCTATGACGTCAACGCGTATATCAACCCCACCTGATGAAAAGGATACACGTTTTTGAAACTTAAACAATTTTTTTTATCAATATATGCAATACCTCAAGCAATTTCATTCCTTGACATACATCTATACATATCAAATGAATCTATAACATAAATACATTTGTAGTTTATATTGGGCTGTCGAAACGTAGGCCTACGTATAAAAATTGCAGTTACTTAATTTCAAAGAGTTAAGGAACAAAATGAATTCTGTGCCAGGTTCATCATGATCATGTTTTCTAATTTTGAAACATAACTTTACGCTAAGGGGTGGATATAATCCGCGGGATAAAACATTTTAAAAAGGCACTCGTTGATAACCAGATTTTTTTTCACGTCATTGTTTATAAACTATCGTAATTGGCCAATCGCGGCTGTCAAACAAGGAATCAACTGACCAATCAGATAAATTATTCAGCGCGGACCTGAGCTTTCAATTTCGACGTTGGCCGCCATTTTTGTTAACCTTTTTTTGGTTCGGCGACTTAAACGTGGTAACTACAGCTTATTCGACGTTTATGTCACCATCCAACCATTTTTCTTTTTTGTTACAAGCTACTGGCCATAAATATTACAAACTAACTCCGTTAAAAATCGTAGCGGAACTTCCTGTTGGAGTTAATTGGCGGGGCTTAAGGAATCAGTAGGCGGGCCGGCGATCAGTCAATTCCCCGACTATGTATCAGTTTCCGTGTCCTTAGTTTATTTTTTTATATGTAATAAAAACCCTTCGTTTCTGATATTCAGTGTGAATTCATTGGCTTACCATATAAGTCTGTTTAACCCATTACCACATAAGCACGCATTTTAAATCTTGAAAAATATGGATTTTGGAATATCTTTAAGGAAAAAAAGGAAATTACTTATAACAATCAAATCCCATTTTCTCACTATTGTTTTCTCACTTATTTAGCACTTGATTTCCCATTTTAGCACACAGTTATTGGAGTCTTCAACTTCAGTTTGGATCTGTCTAAAAGTTTGTAATCTGCTAATGGGCTAAACTATATTTCACAATACATACCATCAATCTGCTGCATTCCTTCACTGTCAAATAACGTGATCTTCATCATGGTCTCCTCTCGTTCTATTGCAACGTCACGTGTTTCAACGTGAGTGTTGGTAAGTAAGCTGACGTTGTCCACATTTCGCCCATATCTTTTAGCATGTCGTAAGAATTCATCGCCGAGTTGGTCGGTCGAAACTTTATCTCTTCGTTCATCATGCGGAATTGTATCAAACTCTTCATCACGAAGACTGTTAAGACGATCTATAATGATATCCTTGAAGAAAAGAAATTCTGCTGGCGAAGCGTAGTTGGCCACGGAGCCTGTAAACTCGTTTCCATCTTCCATACAATCAACATGAAAGTTGATGCTATCAAGTTGGGCAACAAGTCTCTTCTTTTTTTCTTTAGACTTTGCGTGAGCCATATCCTTTAACTCTGCTCGTCGCCTATCTAGGGCTTTGATACAGTTATCGAAGGCGGTGTCTATCTGTGTAGAGATACCTTGGACGTTAGCATCAAGATTGGTAATGGTTTCTTGGATCGCAGTAGCGGTGTCTTTTGCAGACAGAGTTCGGTGTTTTACATCAGACATCAAAGCTTTCGATTGCCCTCTTTTGTTCCCCGTAAACATCCTGGATCTCTCGTATTTCATTGCCTTTAGACTGTTCTGTGATTGCACAAAGAGCGCATACTGGTCGGTCTCCATTTTCCGAAACGCAATAAAATGTGTATGGCTGCTCCTCGTGACCGGGGCACCACACACATTTGACACGTTGGAAGTCTTCCATGGGCGCTTCTCTAAGTTCCTCGAGAGATGTCAGGAAATGTTTCTTTGTGATCTTGGTGCGTTTGTGGGCGTCTGCACAATCAGGACACAGAAACTGAGCACCATTCTTTACATCGGACCTTGGCAAACTGGTTCTTCACGTTACATTCTTGACATACGATATCATTGGAACGTCGTTGAACCTAAAATATACATGATCCGTCATCTAGGAAAACCTGCACAAATGAAAAAAAAATGTCTTTTTTTCTTCATTTGTTTTTATATTTTGAATTACCTTTTTTGTTATTTATAAAAATTGAAAAAAAAAGTATCTATCGTACAAAATGTCAGAGGTACACCTGTTTTTCGTGCATCCACTCATTATCAGACGACAAAATAATAGATTGGTTCAAATTTCAAGAAGTTGTAGAAGACAATTTAAGATAAAATGTTTGAAATCTGTATTTGGGGGTAGAAAGATTGTGGACAATGAAGAAATTGCTTATAACAAGCAATCCTTCTTTTCGACTTTTTATTATCAGACAATGGTGACGTCATGGAAACTTGGGAAGTTCCCAACGTTATAAATTGACGTTGTGTTGATAACGGCACTTATATAAACCGTCAAAAATCTCAAATTGAGTTACTTGTTCACCTAATCATGACTTTCTAATTTCTCACACTAGGACAACCACAAGATTCTATCCGAGCCGGTAAACTGCTAATCCTTCTTAGTCCTACTTATGATTCATCCATTGGTGAAAGACAATCCCGCTTGCCGTCGCAGAGAATGTAGAGAAAATTGATAGAACCAAGTTCGAACCGACAACCACAGGATTGAAAGCACATCGGCTGCGCTAACCGGGTTCCGGCAATATTTCGTGTGGCCTCGAACTTTCACTTCAATCCACTTAGAGTACCATGGGGAAGCCTGCTAGTGTGTAACGTATAGAATGCTTAGTTACCAAACATAAGTCGCCGGTTCCTTAATGAGAAACTGGTTAACCCATTCCCACAAAAGAGAATTTTAGACTAGTCCAAATTGAAAGAAGCTGCAGGCTACAATTCAAAGTTGATGTCATTTATTTATTTATTTTTCGTCTTATTAGATAGAAAACATCGTGGATAATGAAGAAATTGCATGATTCAAGCAATTTCTTCATTATCCACAATGTTCTTTGAAGCTTTTCTCTTGAGGGGCGTAAAAAGGAGGGATTCTTGGAAGTGTTAAAGTGATATGATCAGTAATCTCCGACAAATGAGGTGTGTGGATCAGCCTGTTTATAGAGAGAGAGGGTCAGGGAATACAAAAATGTCAAAAGAACATAAATAACATATAACGTGTACAAAATACCTTTATACCTACAATATGTGAGTATTTTTTCTATCGCTGAGAAACATAATTATTGTTCGCACCGGATTGTATTACTATACACTTTTTATAATCATACGAGAAAATATACGTCTTCCATAGCTGCAATGAATAAAATATAGACTTAGGTATAACAACAAAATACAATATGATTGCATAATAAATATAACTCTATCGGTTATGTACTATTATAAGTTACCTTTAAAACGTTCACCAAGTATTGTCTTGTTTCGTCCAATCGAAATTGTTTCATGTCACCTCCTGGAACTGTATGTTTGGTTTCGCACGTGGGACACTGCACGATACCACGTGACGCACCACGTGACGCCAACGATTCCAGGCACGTAATACAAATTGCGTGAAGGCATGGTAAAACACGTGGTTCATGAAGAAAGTCGTCGTACTCCTTATTACATGCCGGACATTCTACATACTTCTGTCTCACTTCGTCCGCTTGGACAGACAGCCTGCTACCTCGGAATGACGTATTCATTGACTTCACTTGATTGTTTTCTAAAATATGTCAATATAATGTTACATGGATTCTAAAAAAAAAAAAGAGAGAGAAAAAAAAAGAAGTGATTCAACGTTAAATTCATACTTGTTTGTTTTTTTCGCAATTATTAATTTTAATCATGCATATTGATATATTATTTATCCATTCATTTTTCTATGTATGATTTATTTAGTTATTCATTTGTATATTTGTTTGGTTTTAAAATTATTTATTCAGATTTTCTCAGACATATTTGAGCGCATGCGTGACATTTTCAACCATTACACATGTGCGCCAAGTAAAGACTCAGATCAGCCTGTGCATTCGCACAGTCTGATCAGAGTCTTCACTCTGCGCTCTGTAGATAGATACTGACCCAAAGCTTCTTTAAACAATCAGCGAATGTTCTAATTGCCCCGGATGGCTGTCCAGGCTACTCAATGTGTGCGAGTCACGTATATGTGAAATGGTTGGAAATGTCACGCACAGGCAGTCATTTATCATTATTATGTTAAACACTGCTTAACCAATTACATGTATCACAAAATTCCCCAAATTTGGCGCACTGGCGAAAAATAGATATTGAAATCACAGCGAGAAAATGAATAATCGCTTGTCACCAGGATTTTTTCTTTAATCACAATGTCCTGTTCCTCAAAACCTCTTATGGCCTTTAATCTAAACAAATTTTGAACCAGCAAAACTTTAAGTGGGTAAATCAGTTCTAGCGTTACGGATAATTTGTATCGCAACGGAATAAAAAGGCTATTTCTGGTAGAAAGAATTAAATCAAATAAATCAAATCATTAATTTTAAAGTTATTATAAAATAATTTAAAGTACTTACTTAGTTAACGCTAAATATTGAAAGTTAAAAGCTCACTGAAATACTGACAATAGACCGACAAATATTCTTTGTCTTACTAACAAAACGATTTATTGAAGCGGTACACTTTTGTTGAATTTAGAAATTGGCGTCTATAAAGTTTCTCTTTTAATTAATTGGTACGGTATTTCTTTTTTATTTTTTTAACTGTTTTTTTTTTCAAAGGATTTAATGTTTCCTAGAAAAAAAAATCAGTTATTTTGTGACGAATTTCAAGTATTAACCAATTACCAGAAGGCATAATTTTAAATACACTTAAATCAAAATACACTTAAATTAACAGGAAAAAAGCCGCATTATGTAGAAAGTATCTAAAATTACACAATTCCTCCTTTTGTAACAATGTTGTCCTATATATCATTCCATTGTTAGATATAGTCGGAATTGCATGGTAATGAGTTAACCAAATCCCACTCAGCGACACTTTTAGACGTCCGAAAAGGAAAAAAAGCTTTGGAAAACATTGTGTCAAATGAAGAAATTGCTTGTTACAATCAATTTATTCATTTCACAATTTTTTTCTCCCCAAAAAGTTGTAAAAATTCAAAATTCCATAATTTTTAAATTGTCGTCTGCAACTTCTTTGGACCAGTCTAACAAATTTTTATCTGGTAATGAGTTAAGTGCTTCCTGGGTATCACTAGAAATAGACTGGATTCCTGCATGTAAAACCCACGTGACCAGCAGTCAGTCCGGAAATTGACGAATCGCCGCTGTCAATCAAGAACATTACTTGGTTAAACCTTTCCCGTTTTTCAAAATTTTAGACCTGTCCAAATTCAAAGGCTTTACAGACGAAAATTAAAAGTGGGTCTGATTTGAAAAATAACTATTCAGTAGGGTAGAAAATATTGTGGAAAAAGAAGAAATTGCCTGTCACAAGCAATTTCTTCTTTTCCCACAATATTTTCTCAAAAAATAAAATCACAGGGACGTAAAAACAAGTGATTGTACAGGAAAGGGTTAAACCAAGTCGTTTATTAAACCCATAACCAGATGACAAAATTTTTGACTGAACATAATTGAAATAAGTTATAGACTACATTTCAAATTGGGCTGAAATTGGAACAGCGTAGAAAACATTGCCAGAAAAAGAAAAATGGCTTGTGATAAGCAATTTCTCCTTTCCCCACATTTTTTTGAAAATTATATTTCTTCGTGGCGTCAGGAAGAGTCGTTTTGAAATGAGTTAAACCGGAATGATAATGATAGAATACGATTTCTCGGTAAAAAGGACTTGTGCGTATCTTAGATGACGAAAATACGGTCTTTTGAACCTGTAGTTACGATGTTTAGGTCGCCCACAGCTGAAATGTTTTGTATTCTATACCCACTGCCATATGTTTTGAAAACTAATTTCATTTGTTATTTCTGACAAACTTTAGTTGGGGTGGCTAGCGATGTGATAATCTCAACTTACCCCCCAATCCCCACCCCACCCCCACCCCCCACCCCACCCCCAACAAGCGATGTGATAATCTCAACTTACCCCCACCCCAATTCCAACCACACCCCACCCCCACCCCACCCCGCCCCTAAAAAGCGATGTGATAATCTCAACTTACACACACACCAAAAAATAACAAACAAAAAAAACAAAACAGCAACACCAACAACAAAACAACAAAAATCCGAGTACTTAGTTTTATCTGATTGTAAAGAACGCATTGACCTTTTCCATACAGTGCCGCCTGTGAACGACCCCCATGATATTAAATTCAACAAAACGTCGTTCTTAAAGAAAAATGCCTGTTAAAAGGAATTTCTTCTTTTTTCTTCTTTTTTCCACGATCTTTTCTTTACTATGTAACGGTTATTTTTTTTTTATTTATTTCTCCTCCCCCACATTACAGCTGATTGAGATTATCGTCTGCAACCTAATTGACTTTAGAATCCCGACAATATACGCAAGGTCGGGTGACTAGAGACATTCTTTGAAAGTTTTACGTAAATTAGTTATAAATGTAGGCGGAGATGTTGACGGACGGGGATGAGGCAAATAACTGTATTGATGTTTCAGTAACCCTACGATATTATAACAAATGAACATCTTTACAATTATCCAATATATCGATTTCTGTACATAAGAAATCAGCAGCTTCTTAGCCGAGCCCCCCCACCCCCCACCCCCACCCTCACCCCCTGCCAATGGAGGATCCAGTATTTTTGCAAAGAGGCTCAAATTCTTCCTATTATTGCCAAATTTCCATTGACTTTCCCCTCGAAAATGAAATGATTAGGCTATAAAGCGTGGGTTAAAACAACCCCCGAACGCTTCTAAGTATGCCACTGTCTCCTTCTTTAAGACTACTGGGACAGGCCTGTCTACTATGACGAAAGGAAGAAAATGTAAGGAAAGGCTAAAGAGAAATAAATAAAGTATAAAAAAAAACCAAACTTGTCACTTTGTAATGCACTTCACTTCAAACCTTGAGATTGCGGAATCGAACCCCGGGCTGACCCAACTAACAAACTACATGTGATTGTCTTTCAAATGAGACTTTAAACCGAGGTTCCGTGTAACGTTGCTTTACATCGACCCAACTAACAAAGTAATTGACCAATCGCGAATGTCAATCAAGGAATAAACCGACCAATCAAATTATCTATTCAGCCCGGACCTGAGCTTATCAACTCCAACATTTGCGCCATTTTTGTTTATATTTATTGTTGGTTTGGCGATTTAAACGTCGTCACTACAACTTATTTGGCATTGTCCACAGTCTTGTCCATGTAGCCTGTAATCAAAGGAAATCTTTTCTTCTTTTTAGTAATATTTACGATAATGCATTTGCTTGGGTTAAACTCTATTTCCGACTTTTCTCCCACTGCACTAACTTGTCTAGATCTTCTTGCAGGGTGATACAGTCCTGCTTGTTGATTATAGCTAAGTAAACGGCAGTGTCATCTGCAAACAAACGAACTTGGGAGGTGATGGTACTAGGAAGTTCATTAATAATATACATATTACATTTGACATGAATTTCTTTAACAACGCTGGTTAAAAGGGGGCAACCAGGAGGTGTGGTGAAAGATCAGTCTGATCTTTGTCTATACCTCCTGCCAAAACAGGAATATTCCGGGTTCAGCATGACAAGGGTTAAAGAATCAGGTGGATTCCCAGTAATTACGTCTGTCGCAGATCTTCTTTATTTGCCCACGTTCACTTAATTCTGCACCACTGGAATTGTTTACGGCTTGTTTAATTTTAAAAGGTCGATAATGGACATCGCAATCAAATAATTTTTAATTTCATTTTACAAAGCCAAATTTCACTTTTATAAATTCAAAACACTTGACAATTTCATAGAACTCAGAAAAAACTTTTAATATCCCGTTTTGAGCCCGGAATTTACTTTTATATACTGCGCTTTCCCGCAAAAACAACAGAATAAACAAAACACGTTAACCTCGACGTTCCCATGGAACTCGTGTGCAACTTAGACAAAAGGCGGAGCAGCCCAGGAAAGACTCCGCTGACCCAGAGCCGACGGAGTCGTACCTAAGATTTTAATTAACTTCGCCGACTTCGCGACAACGTCCTGTATCCTTGGACTATCAACTGACTAAACGTCTTCTCGGGCGTCGTTCAAATGGGCAAATGCTACGGTAGCGACAATAAAAAATTAAACATCACATTAATCATTCTAAGGAAATAAATGTAAAATGCCACGGTCAATGATAATTTAAACCGTTAACGAATGGTTGCTTAAGGCAAATGAGGTCTGGGGGTTCACAGGACGTTCCACAACAGTCTTTGACTTGGACTGTATTTACGAATTTAGAGACTCATTTTTTTTTTAAAAAAAATCACAGAAAGTGATCCCATCCTTATTGCTTTAATAGTGTTGTTCATATAGACTTGAAATAATTGCGGAAAAATAACTTAATTTAATCGACAAAATAAAGTCGATAAATCATGCATTTAGGTTAAATGGACTTTGGCGGATCCAGGATTTCCGCGTAGGGGGTTCATACTTATCAAAGGAGGTTTCGTTTTCTTATTATCACTAAGGTTTTATCCCCCCCCCCCCCGCAAACCAAATAATCATACAGCGAAGGGGGGTTCAAAGGAACCCTCTAATTCCCTCTGAACTCACATATTCCAATTTGAGCCATCACCACACGATCCCGCTTTTCATTCTCTTCATGAAAAATAAGGAAAACATACTGGAAAATGAAAAAAAAAAGATTGCTTGTAATAAGCAATTTCTTCACTTTTTACATTTTTTTCCACTCAAAATCTCAAAGATTTAAATTTCACAAAATTTACACTGTCGTCTGCAACTTCTTTCAGTTTTGACCATTCTAAAATTTGTCATGTGGTAATGGGTTAACTTCCTGTAAATTCTAGTATCCCTGGATCGTAGGTAAGTCTGTGACTTCTGGAGATCCATCTATTTTCGTCCGAGGGTCGGCTGTATGGTGCAACTTGAGAGTAGCATAGTCGGGTTCAAACTAGGAAGGGTCGTTTTACCAATGACCGAATATAGTTTAGTTTCAAAATACTTGGACCATTTACTACTTCTTTCGTCAGACTATTCCACAAGTCAACCTGCCTTAACCTGAACCGGTATTTTACATAGATCTGCACAGTGGTGGATTTAAAAAGTGTATAGTGGGATGGAGCTAACATATTGAAATACATTCTAAAGCATGTATCTCTCTCTTTTTAGCTAGCAAACCGTCAGAGAGAATTTTGAGTTCTTCTCAGAGTTCAACGAATGCAAACTACCACTGGAGGCTTTGGAAATGTAACAAGCAATTTCTTCAATGACCACAACGTTTTCTATTCAACAAGGTAAAGATTTTCTAAATTCCACCATGTTGAAATTTTTGTCTGAAACAGTCTTAGATTTTATCATGTTATAAAGGGTTAACTCTTGGGTTACTTTAAGCTCATTTATTTATCATGATAACCTTTGACATAGATTACTTAACAAAACCATTCTTTGCTAGCACACAGTACGTTTAAATCTTTGATTTTATGTTATTTGACAGCCAATACAAACTCTATATAGACTAATATCATGGGATGTCATTGGTTCGATCCTCGGCGGCGGCACATATCATTTCCGACATTTGTCTCTCACCAATGGGTTAGTCATCGTAAACTTAAGTGAGCTGGAGGCTAAGAAAAGAAGTAGTGGAAGTACAAGTGAGAGAAATACCGTGAATCCATTGTTGGGTCCACCATCCGCCGCGATATGACTGAAATACTGTTAAAAGTGGCGTTAAACCCCATTTAAACAAGCCAACAAACAACAACAACAACACACACACACATAAAAACCTAGTTTTGATATTCTTTAAGGTACAAAGATAATATTATAGGTATAGAAAATAATTATTGTTGAAATCAAATATTTATAAAACAAATTAGGAAGAACATCTCTATATATCATGTACACTTGTCTCTTTTTCTCTTTATATATATTGTCTGAGTTACAAAACAATCCTTCTTTGACTACATTGTCTGCGTTTAAGACTGCCCGATACCAATCTTTGTTACATATTGTGTACGTTACTACATATCCTATATTGTCGACGTTTTAGAACATCAAATTGTCATACAAGAGCAAATTTAAAAGTTTCTGGAACTTCTAAACCCTAACCCTTGCACAATATTTAATCAAGCTTCCAGGCTATAGACGGTGAAATTTATTTGTTATTGGTTTATGCTTGTCCTTCATCATAAACTTGAAGGAAGGGCTTGCATTTTTTTTTCGCTAAAATTTTAAGAACATTTGCAAGCGTTTACATCAAAGCGCCATCTGGTTACCTATTTCCGGTATTCTTACAGAATTTCACATAATTTTAAACAAACTTTCTCGCATAAAATGATCTCTTATTTTGTATTATGAACAGAAAAGATGTCATAGAATCATTGCAGGTAATTTTAACTGCATTTTTATGAAGATGTCAGTAACAAATTTATCAAGATTGCCATGAAAATGACATGACAGATCCCCAAATTCATTGCTGGCTTTCCCAAAATTTCTAAATATAGACATGATATTTTCTGCCCGTATTTTGCTGTACTTTAATAACCGATAGTATCAGCACAGACAAATTTTATATAAAGAAAAAGTGATGGTAAGTGAAAAATCAGTTTATGTTTTTTTACTCTGGTACTGGTGTATTAAGTGTCCAATTTCATATCATGATAGTTTAATACCTTGACTAGGAATTTGCTTCCTGAATGGAAAATAAGAACACTATGAAAGTTCAAAAGAGCCCTATCATGTTTGTATTTTATTACATTCGAATTCTCCTACCAGTACTATATTCCAGTACAGGGCTTCAAAATTTCAAAAAAAATATACTTGTCCAGGGCTCTGCAGACTCCCAGAATTTGGGGAGAAGTCACTTCTCACTAGTCTGAGAATTGGGAGAAGTTTTTCAAAATGGGGAGAAGTGGTGAGACTTTTAGGAGAAGTGGATCGCGTCAAAAATTAAGTTTTTGCGCGTATTCCTCATTTCTATCAGAAAATAAAATAGCTTTACAACCAAGTAGTTGCATTTTATATTATGTATCATGCAATAAATATAGAAAATACTGCTTATCCTTTCAGTCCTCAATAAAGATCTTATTCCTGTGAAGAAATACTTTTGTTTTTTTTCTTTTTTTAGGTTTGAGAATTTAAGAGTTTGATTCTGAATTTATTTTTTTTAATATTTCAGGGTTCATTCTAGAGCGCGCCCTTGCGCCGATGGCGCTTAATTTTTAATTTGGGCGCATCCAAAATCCGTCTTTGGGGCCGACCCGGCGCACATTTTTTCCACAGTAAAAAACGCAGCTTCTTGGTCGATGAATTGAAAAACCGTAATTACAATCGAGTGTGTCTAGTAACCCGCATTGTTACGCGTGCTCTCATTGGTTGTTCGGGGGTTTATCGACGACTTCTGACCAATCGATAGTGTTTTCGTATCTCTCTGGTTGCTTCAAATACTGTAATAGCGTCATAATGAGTAAGCGAAGGCAGACGATATTAGATTTTTGGGGTCGAAAATAAAATGACAAACCCAGGTAACAGCGGTTCCGATGAGCTTGTCCCTTCGACGAGCAGTAGTTCCGATGAGCTTGTCCCTTCGACAAGCAGCAGTTTTGAAACGACCCAAACAAAAATGACGGAAAATCAAAAAGAAAGTCGAACCTTCCACATTTTTTGGTTAGAAAAATTTTCTTGGTTAAGTCATGATAGAACCAAAAATAAAATGTTTTGCAAACTATGCAAGAAACATAAAAAACTAAATAGCTTGACTGAGGGATCGGACAACTTCTGCACAAGCACATTGACTCATCATTCCGAGAGCAAGGATCATACTACGGCCGTAATGGCTGAGCAGTTGAGGCCTAATTTCGAAACGGCAATTAAGCGTGCAGTTTCAGAAAAAGAGGAATTTGAAACTTGCTTTTTCTATTTTGTCCCCATAAATTTCTGTGATGGCCCTTGTTTTTTCTACCCAGGGGGCCAGTCGGCCCCATGAATTTCATTTCTAGAATGAACCCTGATATTTCATAATAGATTCATATATGATAAAAAAAGTCAACTAATAAAAAAAATGCAAAAAGTGTATAGGCAGTCTGAATGAAATGAGTAGTGTTTCTATTTGAAGCAGAAAATGAGAAAAGATTTTATTGTAACACCAACAACATGTATTCAATCAAACCCAGGGCTCTGCAGAATCCCAGAATTTGGGGAGAAGTCACTTCTCACTAGTCTGAGAATTGGGAGAAGTTTTTTAAAATGGGGAGAAGTGGTGAGACTTTCAGGAGAAGTGGATTGTGTTAAAAATTAAGTTTTTGCGCGTGTTCCTCATATCTATCAGAAAATAAAATAGCTTTACAACCAAGTAGTTGCATTTTATATTATGTATCATGCAATAAACATAGAAAATACTGCTTATCCTTTCAGTCCTCAATGAAGATCTTATTCCTGTGAAGAAATACTTTTTTTTTTCTTTTTTTTTGTTTTAGAATTCAAGAGTTTTATTCTGAATTTATTTTTCTTTTAATATTTCATAATAGATTCATATATGATAAAAAAAGTCAACTAATAAAAAAAATGCAAATAGTGTATAGGCAGTCTGAATGAAATGAGTAGTGTTTCTTTTTGAAGCAGAAAATGAGAAAAGATTTTATTGTAACAACATGTATTTAATCAAACTATAACCAGAAGAAAAAATTCAGACTGGTACAAATTGAAAGAAGCTAAATAAGACATTTCACTGTGAGCTTAAATAAGAAAGAAGGTGCCAAAGAGGGTAGAAACATGTGGGGAAAGGATAAATTGCTTGCTGCAAACATATCCTCCTTTTACCACAGTTTCCCATAAAAACATTTCAAGATGTCAAAATGGGGGATTGTGTTGTAATGAGTTAAAGTCGGTGCACTTTACCTTATAACAAATAAATGGATAAAAATTGTCATTAATTGGTCAAAAAAGGTCCTCTGTGATTAAGTCAGTTTTAGTGTGTAAAGGGTAAGGGTTACTGCTCAGTACACAAAACCAGACTGTGTACATGCAGAGGTTTAAAGTTAACACAGGATAATTTGCCCCATTTTATAGATTACATGTTATTTAAAGGAATTATTTCCAACACAAGTTAGTGAAATTTTGGATAGAATGTATCATAAGAAAAATCTCAGGAAAAGACCGTAGCAGCCTTTAAATTGTTTGCCATAATTTTCTTCACTTGTTACTATTAAAGCAGATAACTCAAATTGGCGGATTCTAATGAAATGAATTTAATCTACGCAGATTTTCGGCAGAATTATTTTTCATCAAGATTTCAAATTTTTAAAATTATATTGACTTCTAGTAAATGACACGGCGTCCGTAAATGTCGGCCATTATTCTCATTATGTGAAAGTAAGCAACAAATTTCATAGACTGATGATAACTTAATTTACAGAAATAATTAAAACTTAAGAAGGGAAAGGATTTTAAATAAAGATTTCTAGTGCCGAGAGTATACACAGCATTGCCGAAATCAATCAGCATAGGTGTGAATGAAGCAAGCATGTTGGCTATTAGCTGCCAGAACATACCCCTATTTCTGATAATCTGCTGGCCTCACGACTACAGTATCGATACATGCTTGATTTACGATCAAAGGGCTTCCGACCGACAGTTGTATAATTGCACACTGTCCCCTACTTTTATAGCCACTGGGTCAGATTTGGTTATCACCTATCGTATCCAGGCGACTTCCTGAAAATTCCAGGCGACTTCGACTTTGCTTTGATCAGCAAATCAGGCAAAGTTTTATGAAACCAGGCGACTTTTTCGCCTGAGTCGCCCACTCTGCAGAGCCCTGCTTGTCCTGCACTAAGAGAAATTATAGTCTTGCATTGATTACTGTATTCAAATCTTTCAAATTCAACTTGTCCTGCATAAATAGACAAATAAGGAAAAATTATGCAGGAAAATTATAATTTTCTAACCGTACATTACAAGACAATTAAGCCTGGTACACCCTGGTTACCACACCCAGAATCTTGTATGCATTTAAGTAGTCAATTGATTCTTCATTTATAAGCTGAATATTTCATATCACTTATTGCACTTTTTCGATATCTGAACATGCTATAATTACAGTCGAACCTGTCTTAACCCATTCCCACTCAAGAAAAATTTAGACTGGTCCAAATTGAAAGGAGTTGCAGACAACATTTTAAAGTTAATGAAATTTTGGACTTTTTCAACTTTCTTTGTGACAAGCAATTTCTTCATTTTTCACAATGTTATCTAAAGCTGTTTTCTTTTGGGGCGTCTAAAAGCGTCACTGAGTGGGAATGGGTTAAGCAAGCGGTCAAGGGATTTACCAAAATTGCTTGCTTAATACAGGTCCGTCTGTCAAGGTGATGGCTGGATTTTTGTATGGTTAGAAAGTATCATTCCTGTTCATTAGTACATAGTAAACAAGAAAACAGTTCACAATAAAAATTAAGTTTTGATAAGAATACTCGTAGATCTAAATGCTGACAAATCACAAGAACGATGAGATTGTCAGTTAAAATTCAAAAGGTTCCTATCTGATCAAATTACTTGAATGGTCGTAATTATTTTTTGCAAAGATCAAAGATTTGACATAACATCAGCCGGTCAATTAAGGATCAGTCTGCTCTATGATTTTGATTGTTGCATTGATACACTATATTACAATCAAATACCAATTAGAATTTAGACAGTATATGTCCTTGGGCGAGTTTATTTACTCATTTCTCACCTCTAAAACTGCAAACTTACTTAAGTCTGTAAGAAAAACGAAACTAGATTAACTTTCCGAGAACAGAATTTTCCATCGTCATTCTTGATTAATCTTTATTGTTAAAGTTGAATCTCAAATTTATAAAGTTAAATTACTAAATTAAAGCAGTGTTTGTAACAAAACCAAGCACTTTGATAAAAACATAGTTATCTACAAAACACCTGTTCATTGGCGAAGCATGTGAATGTTTATCAGATTAAGACACTTGAAGAAAAGCTAATCCGAAAACAATGCTACGTTGTGATAATTAATAATCCGTGAAAATTGCCCGGGCCCATAAATTGACCGCAAAGTCAGGTTATTTCAAAGAATGGGACATGATCATGACGGCTGTTGAACACGTTTTAGAGGTGCTTGTTGAATACAGGTAAAATATAGTGCTAATAAGATCGGGGAACTGGCTGCTTAAGACAGGTGCACGCTGAATGGAGGTGACCGTATGACCAAGTTTGACTGAACATTTAAAACATAACATTTGCCTTTTTATGCACAGTTCAAGTAAATTTGAATATCTTATCATCATGCCATTGAACCAGTTAACTAATTTGCATTTGATTGGCTTGATATATTTTGTGAAAGGAAAGTCATAAATAGATCTTTTCTTATTTATTAAACACTAAGATCTAGTAATTTTAAATAAGAAATATTAATCAAGAGAGGACTGAAAGTCCTTTGGGGTAAACTTTTGTACGTCTGTCTATTCTTAAGATTATTATATCAATGCAGGGCTCTACACAGTGGGTGACTCTTGCGTAAAAGACGCCTTGTTTCTGTTTACTTTGCACAATATGCTTTTCAAAGCAAAATAGAAGTGGCTTGGTAAGTTAATCTTGCCAAGGGCTTTGACATAAAGGGAGACCTTAACCCATTTCCAAACAATGACACTTTTTGATGCCCCATAAAAAATATGCCTTGAAAAACATTTTGGAAAATGAAGAAGTTGCTTTTTACAAGAAATTTCTTTATTATCCACAATGTTTTTTAACCAAAGAGAAAAAATATATTTTAGATTCCATCACCTAAAATTTTGTTATCTGGTGAAGGGTGTATTCAGGAATGTGGAAATAAGGATTTTCTCTACTTGTCCATGGACTAGTAAAATGTGATTTTCTACTTGTCCAGGATAAAAATGGACTTGCACGTGAGAAGATGAAGAACAGATAAATTTTGAGAAAAAATTATTTTTAAAGAAGAAAATGCTGAAACTTTCTTCATTAAAAACAATATTTTCTAGCCTTAGATACAAACATTACGCTCATAAATCTCTTTCATCTATTTAGTACCATTCAAAGATTTGCCCTGATATTTACTTGCCCATGGACAAGTAGCCTCGAAAATGTGCTTGCCTGCAGGTAGAAAAGCCTGTGTCGGACAAGTCGGGCATGGAAATTCCACATCCCTGGTTAATTAATTATACAAAGTTCTGATGAGTGATTACAAATTGAGTGTGTATCGATATACAACATGATTGTTTAATTCACACCTTTGCTGATTGATTTGTCGAAAGTTGGTGTGTATCATCAGCACTTATAGGAACTTTAACTGTGTTAAAGACCTGTTCCCTTATGAACATTCACTTGTTTCCATGTCACTTGTGGACTTGATGTATAAAGTTGTGGGATATATTTCTTAATTTTGTGCAATGTATATAATGGCAGATTATGGCATGAAATTAATGATTTACCACGGATAGAAATCTATCGATAATGACAGTTATTTCCCTGTAAACTAACATGATTGACATAAATTAATTTTTATGCCCCTGCCCTATAATGGCTTCCGGAATATGGATTGATTGATTGATTGATTGAATTGGGTTTCACACCACTTTTAACAGTATTTCAGTCATATCATGGCAGCTGGAGCACCTAACCATGGATTCCTGGTATTTCTCACACCAGTACTATCACTAAATCTTTTCCGAGCCTCCAGCTGCTCAGCTCACTAAGGTTTACAATTATCCACCCAATGGTGTTAGACAAATCTTTGAAAGGATGTTTGCTGCGACTGTGGGTCGAACCCAGGACCCCATGACTAGGAGTCCGACTCGCTTTGGGAATATGAGATACCTCTATCCATGTGTGAATGCATGATTGTGTTTGTTAGTATATGTGTTTCTTGTTCGGAGAATATCTCCTACATTTATTGGTTGATTTCAGGATAACTTTGTACAGTTGCTCGCATTGATGAATACTAATGTCAATCGTAAACTTCCAAGTTCAAGGTCATTGCTGAAGGTCATGTGACAAGCACTCAAACAGGGACATCCGTGTCTTCGATACATTTCTATTTTTTTCACAAAGGAACTAGAGTTTTTCTAAATCATATCCAATTTCCATTCCATATAAATCTCGATTCCTTCAAAGAATTTTCATTGTATGAAAAACATAGCTTTAATAGGCGTGGTTAATTTCCATATCTGGTGAAAGCTTTAACAATCTTCCTTATCAGAAACCAGTAGATCGATTTCAATAAAATTTTACTGGAATGTTTCTTGTGTGACCCTTTAACAGACTACTTCATAGAGTTTTGAACCAATTACCATACATGGTATATACTGAAAACTATGAAAATTTTCTCAGAAATCTGTATGTATTTCAACCAAATTTAAAGGAATGATCCTCAGATGACTCTTTGAGATTCCTTCATATAATTTTGATTGGTTGAAAAACATGGCTTTCATGGTGGTGGCTTATGTTCAAATAGGATATACATTGAAAATGTTAAATACCTTTTCGTCTGACTTAGTAAATGAATTTAGATAACTTGCTTTGACTTTTATAAAAACAATGAAAACTTTGAAATGCTTCTCTAGAACTATTTAAAAGATTTCATTGACTAGATTTATTTTGATTCAGTGACTAGATTTATTTTGATGATGTGGTAAAAATGATTCAGTTTATATTGAATTCCTGAAAACATTTGCTAATCAGTACATTTGGGCCTGTGGAGCATATGTTTTGATTGGAAACTATACAATCGTCTGACATTTATGTTTTTGATCTCAGAATTAATCGATTTTGACACAACTTGAAATTCTGGAACTTTCACAGAAATTTATGTGGCTAAAAAGATGGACCCTTTAAATGAAAATGCAGATGCATATACATATCCTTAACCTTTCAAACCAACCTTACATTGGAAGAAATGTGATTAATTAACCTTTTCCATACTGATCTGGGAATATTCCTCCTTTGACAATGGCTTTGACAAGTGTATAGACTAAGATCAGCCTGTCACAAGCAATTTCTTCATTTTCCACAATGTTTTTCCATGCTATTTTCTTGAGGGGTTTAAAAGGCTTCACTGTATGGGAATTTGTAAAAGAATGGCTATTTTCAGGATTTGACTTTTAGTTCTTCTGGCCATAGGCTAGCGATTTTATATATATTATCAGGGCATTGTATCTATTGCCCATCTGTCTGTTTTAAAGTTTTTGTTTAAAAATTCTTGTCCTCAAAAACTACTTGTGAGATTTCAAAAAAAAATGCACAAGGAAGGATCTTTTGGTGACTCACAAGAATATCAGTTTCTGCAAGATTGTTTAATCCACATTTTTTGAAAAACGTGAATCTATTCAGAGGGTGGGGGAAGGGGGATACAACCTTTTAAATAGACCCAGAATGATCTGTTGAGTGTTATGGACTTAAAAGAATTATGAAACAAAAGAAGTCAATCCATTTTATCTGGATCTCTGAACCTTTTCAATATTTTGTAGGATCTAATCGCCATGGAGATGCTAGAAGAGAGAAACCATGTGATGAATGGTTGGAGAAGGAGGAGAATGGCCCGCATACGGGACATGATAGGTGGCCCAGTTCCCAGAGATATTCCTCAAGTTGTACGCTCAGAACGAATCAACATAGAGGGAGAATTCCAAGAGTATTTAAGGTGAGTGAGTAAAGATGACATTACTGATGAATGAGTGAAATGTGAAACAACCACAGACCAGTAAAATGGTGTTTTTTGTAGCTTTCTCTTTAATGATATTAACCTATTTCTACATGACAAAATTTTAGACTTATACAAATTCAAACAAGTTGCAAATAACAATTCAATTTTTTTTTTAAGAAATAGGTTGGATAATAAAGAAATTGCTTGTAGCAAGCAATTTCTTTTTTTTTTCCACCTTTTTAGCTCACCTGGATGAGCTATTGTGATCCGTCATCGTCCGTCGTCTGTCTGTCCGTTCACAATTACAAAAAAATCTTCTCCTAAACTGACCATGGAATTTCAAAAAAACTTCACATAAATGATTCTTAGGTTGGGCTCTTTCAAAATACTCCAAAGAATTGAAATCCATGAAGAACTCTTGTTGTCATTGCAAAAAGAGTGAAAAAACTTAAAAAATCTTCTTCTCCCAAGCCATAAGGCCTAGAGCTTTGATATTTGGTACAAATCATCATCTATTGACCCTCTACCAAAATACTTCAAAGAAATACCGTATTCTGAAAATTAGCCCTTTTCTGTGCGATCCCTGATTTTACATAGAAATAAATTCTCATAAATAATCTAGAGCCAACAATTTTCAACGGATTCTCTTCAAACTTTCACAGAATGGTTGTACAATCATAATTGTTCCTTTCGGAATTGGATATGATTCCTCAAGAAACATAGGAAAAGGGGCCTTATTAAAATTTAATTCAATTCTTTGTTAACACTCTAGAGTCCACAGTTTTCATCTGATTGACTTCAAACTTTCACAGAATGATTGTACCATCATAAGAATTGTTCCTTTTAAAATTTGGTATGATCAGTCATGGACCACGGGAAAAAGGTCCCCGATAAAACCTGGATTGAAAAAGTCCTTGTAAACACAATAGAGTCCATAGTTTTCAACAAATTCTCTTCAAACATTCCCAGAATGATTATTAAATTAAATGGATTGTTCCTTTCGGAAGTAGGTTTGATCCATCAAGTTTATTGGGAAAAGGGGCCCTATGAAATTTTAATAAAAAATCTTAGTTAACACATAATGGCCCTAGATTTCACCTGATTGACTTCAAACTTTCACATAATGATTGTACCATCATAAGGATTGTTCCTTTCAAATTGGGTCTGATCCATTGAAAAACATAGGAAAAGGGGCCTTAGGAAAATTCAATTAAAAAAATCTTAATTAATTAAGTCCACAGATTCCATGGGGTTGTCTTTATACTCAAACAGAATAATTATACTTTTGTAAGAAGCGTTTCGTTTTGGAATTGGTTCAGATCCATCAAGTAACATGGGTAAAGGGGCTATATGAAAATTCAATTAATAAAACCCTGTTAACACAATGAAGCCCACAGCTTTGATCACATTTTTTTGAAACTTTCACAGAATGATTGGAAGGTCATAACTATCATTCTTTTCATAACAGGGTTTGAACTGTCAAGAACTACAGGAAAAGGGGCTTTATGAAAATTTCATTTATAAATCCTTGTTACCAAGTCCAGAGCTTTCATCGGATTTTCTTCAAACATTCGCAGAATAATTGTACAATAATAATGATTGTTGATGTTTGCATTAGACCTGATCCGTCAAGTATCACAGGAAAAGGAGCATTATGAAATTTAATTTTAAAATCCTTGTACCACAATAAAGTCAACAGTTTTCATCAGATTCTGTTAAAACTTTCACAGAATGATTATTCCATCATGAGGATTCTTTCTTTTCAAATTAGGCGTGACCTGTATCATGGGAAAAGGGGCCTTCTGAGAATTTTATCTATAATCCTTCTAACCAAGTCCAGAGCTTTCATTGGATTTAATTCAAACCTTCAAAGAATCATTGTACAATAATCACAATTGTTGATGCTGACATGAGACCTGATCCTTCAAGTATCACAGGAAAAGGAGCCTTATGAAAATTTTATTTTAAAAATTTTACACCAAGATAAAGTCTGCAGTTTTCATCAGATTCTGTTCAAACTTTCACAGAATGTTTGTACATCATAAGGATTGTTTCTTTCCAAATTGGGCCTGATCTGTCTAGTATCATAGGAAAAGGGGCTGTATGAAAAATTATTACCAAATCCTCATAAATACAACAATGCCTCAGTCTTTATCAGAATCCCTTCAAACTTTAATAGAATGATTGTACCATCATTTGGATTGTTCCTTTGTAAATTAGGTCTGATTGGTTAAGTGACACAAGAAAAGGGACCTTATAAAAATTTTATTACAAAACATCATTATTACAATAAAGTCCTCAGTCTTTATCATTTTCTTCAAACTATCATTAGGATTGTTCCTTTGTACATTTGTTAAGTTTCACGGAAAAAGGGGCCTTATGAAAATTTTGTTACAAAAATTCTTGACACAATTCAGTCCACTGTTTTCATTGATTCTCTTTACCTTTTAAAGAATGATTGTACCTTCATTAGAATTGTTCTTTTTGAAATTTGGTTTGTTCTGTAAAGTATGAGAAAAGGGGCCCTCTGAAGATTTCACTATAAACTCATTAACACAATAAATTCCACAGATTAAACAGATTGATTGTACCATCATTCCAATTGTTGATTTTGACAGTGGATCTGACTATGGCAAGTGTCACATAAAAAGGGGCCTTATGAAAAACTCTCTTAAATATTCTGGTTAACACAACGATGTCCCTTGATTTCACCGGATTCACTTCAAAATTTCACAGAATGATTGTACAAATACTTAAATGGTTCTTTTCAGAACTGGGTACAATCCATCAAGTATCATGTAAAAAGAGGCCATATGATTTTTTTTTTTTAAAATATTCTAGTAAACATAATGAATTCCAAATATTTCATTGGATTCACTTTTAACTTTCACAGAATGATAAAACCAACAGTAAAATATCACGGGAAAAGGGGCCTTATGAGAACTCAAATTTAATATCTTTGTTAACACAATAAAGTCAACAGTTTTATTGGATTCTCTTCAAAGATGCATGGAATAATTGTGGCATTCGAAACACAGGAAAAGGTGCCTTACAGATTATCATTCAAAACATTCTTGTGTATGTGATGAAGATCACAATCATTACCAAATTGTCTTTTAAATTTCACAAGACAATTGTCGGTTGTAAGGAAAGATCCTTTTGGATTGAAATTGATCCATCAGAAAACACAGAAAAAGGGGCCTTATTGATTTTCATTCAAATAATCCTGTTTATGTGATAAAGTCCACAATTCTTGTCAGATTCTGATGAAATATTCACAGAATGATTGTAGGGTCATAAGGTAACTTTCTTTTGGAAATGGAGTGGATCCGTCATGAAACATGGGAAAAGGGGCCTTGAGGATTGTTGCTTAAAATGATAAAGGGGATAAAACCCTTTTTTTTTCTATATGCATTCTTCTTTGAGCAATTAACTTCCTTAAATATCAGATTTCTTTAACGGAAAACTTGATAACCAGTAGAGCGTCTCCGGCCCTCATGGGCCTCTTATTGGTATACATTATAATCTATTGACCCTCTACCAAAAATGTTTAAATACTTCAAAGAATTACAGTATTCTGAAAATTAGCCCTTTTCTGGGTGATCCCTGATTTTACAAAGAAATAAAGAAGGAATTCTTTTAAAATCTTCTTCTCCCAAACCATAAGGCCTACAGCTTTGATATTTGGTACAAACCATCATCTATTGACCCTCTACCAAAATATTTCATAGAATTATGGTATTCTGAAAATTAGCGCTTTTCTGTGTGATCCCCGATTTTACATGGAAATAAAGAAGGAAAGCTTTTAAAATCTTCTTCTCCAAAACCATAAAGCCTAGAGCTTTGATATTTTGTATAAATCATAATCTATTGACCATCTCCCAAAATACATAGAATAAACTGTATTCTGAAAATTACCCCTTTTCTTTGTGATCCCTGATTTTACATTGAAATAAAGAAGGAAAATTTAAAATTCTTCCTCTCTCAAACCATAAGGCCAAGGAATTTAATATTTAGTGTGTAATAATACCTATTGACCCTGTGCTAAAATACTTCATGGAATTACTGTATTCTGAAAATAAGCGCTTTTTTGTGCAATCCCAGAAAGGAGTAATGAAGGATATCATAGAAAATGTTCTCCTTCTAAACCATTAGGCCAAGAGCTTTGATATTTGGTATGTATTAATGCTTATTGACCCTCAAGAAAAAAAATCCCAGGAAAACATTGTGTAAAGTGAAGAAAGTGCTTTTTTAAGGCCCCGCAACTTAACATGCAATTTCCACAATGTTTTCCCTGGCATTTTTCTTGAGGGGCCTTAAATAAGCATCACTTTGTGGAAATGGATTAAACTGGAAAAGGGTATTTCAAATAATTTATAAATGATTGTAAGGGGGAAGGGTATACAGACTGAAGCAAGTTTTCCATTTTATCTAAATATTTTTCGAGAAATTTTGTTGTCAGGATAAGGGTTTAGATTGTGTTTGTATTTCTGTTGTTATTTCAGTTTTATGCCAAATGAAATGAACAGAGTCGGACTATATATGGCTGCTAAACCACTTAGTCCTGAGAACTCGTACTTTGAAATAGAAATAGAAAATATAGGTGTTATAGGAGCTATTGGTAAGTTATCTTTCATCCATTCCCTCACAGCAAAACATTAGACTGGTCAAAATTCAAAGGAGTTGCAGACAGTGATTAAATGTTTAAGAAATTTTAGAATTTTCCAATATTCTGGGTAGAAAACATTGTGGAAAATGAAGAAATTGCTTGTTACAAGCTATTTCTTCATTTTCCACATTGTTTTCCCAATTGCTTTTCTTGAAGGGCGTCAAAAAGCATCATTGTGTGGGAATGGATTAAACCATTACCAGACAACAAGTTATTTGACTTTCTTATAGATTTTCATGACTGCTCAAAGGATGGATTTGAGCGCGTGCGTGACATTTCCAACCATTACACATGTGCGCCAAGTAAAGACTCAGATCAGCCTGTGCATCAGCACAGTCTGATCAGAGTCTTCACTCTGTGCGCTGTAGATAGATACAGACACAAAGCTTCTTTAAACAATCGGCAAATGTTCTAATTGCCCCGAATGGCTGTCCAGGGTGATCAATGTGTGCGAGTCACGCACATGCCAAATAGTTGGAAATGTCACGCATAGGCTCATTTAATATTCATGACCACATTTTGACCTTGTGTAAATAAATGTGCCGAATAGTTTGATTCAGAAGGGAAAAATAGATTTGGTATGAAATTGAATAGTACATGATTACTTTAACCAATTCCCAAACAATCCCTCCTTTTTACGCCCCACAAGTAAAATGCTTTGGAAAACATTGTTGAAAATGAAGAAATTGTTTGTTTCAAGAAATTTTTTCATCATCCACAATGTTTTCTATCCCAAAAGACGAAAAGATTTAGTATTCCATCAACTTGAAATTGTCGTCTGCAGCTTCTTTTAATTTGGATCGGTCTAAAATTTCACTGTTTGGGAATGGGTTAAAGAAAAATAAAGTGATTGAATAGATCAAACCTTGTCATGCAGGATAAAATCCTACTCATAATTGCCTTTCATTCAAAGGGTTGAAAGCACAATAAGCACTTGTTGTGAGTCAATATTTCTTTTGAAATTTTATTTCATAAAATAGTTTGCTTTGGAAGAGACAAGTAGGTGGTGTTGATAGTACATTTGAGCAGGCTGATCTTTATCTACACCCCCTGTCAAACAGAAATGTTCCGGGTTCAGCATGACAAGGGTTAAATGAATGAATGAAATGGCAGAAATAACATATCTATTTGAAGACAATGATATGAAAAAGTTTATAATGAATTCACTAATTAACAATCAAGCTGAAGGTACTACATTTACAGTTAAAATTGTATTAAGCAAACACTCTAAACCAGCCAAAATGTGGCTGTTTTAGAGAATTCACTCTTTTGTGGCATATATGAAGGAATTGCATCAATGGCGTAGATAAGTTACTGCATCAATTAATCCTATGTTGATGGAGCTCATTAGAATCGTCTCTATGAGATGATTTTAAATTGTTGGTTGAAAGGGGTTTAATGTCGCTTTTAACAATTTTTCAGTCATATCGCAGCGGCTAGATCCGCCAACTTAGGATCTAGTTTAGATAATTTTACTTGCAAACTCATCCAATTATGAAGATCCTTTGATTTTGGAAGGGAATTTTGATGCTGTTTGCTTAACCCATTCCCACACAACAAAATTTTAGACTAGACTATTTCAAGTTGATGGAATTTTAAACATTTTCGCTTTTTGGATAGAAAACATTGTGGATAATTAAGAAATTGCTTGATACAAGCAATTTCTTCATTTTCCACAATGTTTTTCAAAGCTGTTTTCTTGAGGGGCGTTAAAAGGAGGGATTATGTTGGAATGGGTTAATGAAAGCGGTCACTTTATATAGGTGGTTGCTTATAATGAGGCAATTTTAATGAGTTTTAAGAGAATTGACGGGTAGTCTGAGATGGTTATGCTAATGTTTATGTATACTATCAAATCAATATCCCTATATCTCACAAATACTGAATGTGAGTGACCATTCTCATAAGGTATTACCAGACACCAAAATTTAAGACTGGTCAAATTGAAAGATTTTGCAGAGGACAAATCAAAGTCTGCAAAATGAAGATGTAAGGACCAAATATGGGGGAAACATTGTCAGAAGAGAAAAACTGCTTGTAACCAGCACCTTCTTTATCTGCATTGTTTTTCATATCTTTATTTCTTCAGTGTGTCAAAATGCGTGATTGTATGGTAATGGGTCAAGCAACCACATTTTGGTTGACCCTTTTGCAATTGCATATTACAATTTTTAATATCAATTTTACAGGTGTAGGGTTAGTACCCTTCAGATATCCAATGGATTCACAACCAGGCTGGAGGGCGTTTTCCATAGGATATCATGCTGATGATGGACAGTAAAGTCTTTTGTCTTTCTCTCATAATAATTTTAACTCTACTTAAGTTGATAGTGTATTTGCCCCATGATAAAATTGAGTAGTGGGGGGAGAAAGTGAACTTTCATTACCACAAATAACAACAAGTTATTATGTTAACAAAACTATGGGCTACTTAACCTGTCAATTAGAATGTTCGTTCTGTTCTACAGACACATATTAATACAAAGTAAATCACAAACACTAAACTAAATTTTAGGAGGTCAATTTTCATTTTTGTCATGATAAGTAACCTGCTGAGAGAGTATTGAATGAAGTTTTGTAAATCTATGCAGTGTCAGCTTTCATTTGGGTTCTTTCGTTCCGACACAATGCTGCTTTTTTACGCCCCTTAAGAAAGTAACATGGAAATACTCTTTGAAAACAAAGAAATTGCTTGTGCAAAGCAACTTTTGCATTTCACACAATGTTTTCTACAAAGATAGACAGAATTTTGAAATTTCATTAACTTGAAATTGTTGTCAATAACATCTTTGAATTTGTACCAGTCTGTAATTTAGTCATATATACCCATGAAACTAGCTACTAGTACTGCAATTTTGTTATTTTAGCTCTTGTCATCTGAACCCTGAATATTTGTATTTTGGTAAGAGGTATAGACTAGGATAAGCCTACACTTATGTGCAGGCTGTTCTAAGTCTAGATCACCTGTTGTCCTTTACAAGTCAGAGTTGCTTAGGAAATTATTATATTCTTTTTCAAAAGACATATTGACTCACTGCTAGTGCTTCCAGTCCTTTGATTTTTAAGCAATTCAGAAAAAGATTTTATTCAGCATGACAAGGATAAATTTATTTTTGACTTTTGCAGGTTATTTAAAGCCAGTGGATATGGTCGTCCATTTGGCCCTAAGTGTAACATAGGGGACAAGATGGGTTGTGGTATAAAATTTAGAATTAGCGAAGAAGATAGACCTCATCAAGACCAAGCTGTACAGGTTTTCTTTACCAAAAATAGACAAGAGGTTAGTGGAATAGCCCTTTTTAACCTATTGCCAGACAATGAAATGTCAGACTGCCCTACATTGAAAGAGCTGCGGCCATAGCACAGTTGGTAGCATGTCAGACTCCAAATCTTGGGGTCCCTGTTCAATCCTAGGTCACGGGAAATATCCTTTTTGACATTTGTCTCCAACCAAAGGGTGGATAATCGTAAACCTAAGTGGGATGAGCAGCTGGAGGCTTGGAAAGGATGTAGTGGTAGTGCTGGTGTGAGAAATACAAGGAGTCCATAGTTAGGTGCTCCAGTAGCAGCAATATGACTGAAATACTGTTATAAAGTGGCATTAAACCCCATTCAAACAAACAAATACATTTAGAGAAGTTGCAGAGGGCAATTTCAAAGATGATCAAGTTGAAAAATAAGTGGTATATAGAATGGGAAACATATTGAGAAAAGGAGCCAATATCTTCTTTTCACTTAGTACATGTATATTCCACAACTATTTTAACCCATTCCCACACAGTGTCGCTTTTGGAAGCCCCACAAGAAAAACAATTGGGAAAACATTGTGTAAAATGAAGAAATTGCTTGCAACAAACTATTTCCTCATTTTCCACACTGTTTCCCACCTAGAAAAAAATTAAAAATTACATACACTTTTAATTATTGTCTGCAACTCCTTTCAATTTGGACCAGTCTAAAATTTCGCTATCTGGTAATTGGTTAACTAAATGCTTTATATCTTACAGGTTGGAACAGTAACTGTTCCCTACCCTCCTGGTGGTTTATATCCTGCTGTAGGAATGCATTCAGAAGGTGAGGAAGTTAGGTTGATACAGGACGCAGAGTGGCAACACGAAGAGTTAATACACATGGCAGTGGACAATGGAGAAGAGGAGTGGTCACGTTTACATGATGTACGGTTAAATGGAATGGTAAGTCTTCGAAATCTTTTACAGGGAGTGAAATCTTAATTGATGAATTAAGCATCTCATGTTTCGTTTCCTTGTTGAACATAATACACATGGAAACTATGCTTTAGAAATGGTTAAAATTAAAACTGAAGACAATAAATCTTATTCATATTGTGAAATTGAAAAATGGGATCGTTTGGACAAAGGAAGGAATTGCTTATTACAAACAATTTCTTCATAGTCAACAATGTTTTTAACCTAAATGACAAAAAAAATTTACCCCCAGCTGCAGCACATACCTTTTCCGACATTTGTCTCTCACCCATGGATGGATAATCGTAAACCTAAGTGGGATAGCAGCTGGAGGCTAGGAAAGGATATCGAGGGCTTAGTGCAAAAACATAGTATGGCTCTATACAATGTATAGAGCCATACTATGTTTTTGCTCTAAGCCCTCGATATAATGGTAGTACTGTAGCAAGAAATACTAGGAATCCATTCTTAGGTGCTCCATCCGCCTTGATATGAAATTGTTTGAAGCAGCTTTAAACCCAATTCAAACAAAGAAATTTAAAATTCCATCAATTTTTAATTGCAAACTGTACCTCCCTTTAATTTGGACCAGTTGTGGTGTGGTAATGGGCTGAAAATGTTTGTCATATCCATTGTTTGATATCATTTTCTGTAAATGGAGATGTGACAGCACTCTGGTAAGAATGAAATATACCCAATGGTTTGTTAAGTTCAAACCCAAGTAAATGTATAATGAAGTTTAGAGCTAACTATTATTTTGAAAAAAGAAATTGTTGATCAACACTAATAAGTTTCCCTTTCTATTTGTTTAGATGTTAGAGTATTCTGGTAAAGGAAAGAGTATACATGATGTTGGATTAGCTCAAGCCAAACTACCTTTAGATACGGCCAACCATTATTTTGAAATAGAAATAGTTGATCCAGGTGAAAGCTGTTATATTGCTATTGGGTTAGCAAGAAGAGTGAGTGCATTTATCGCTGTTACCCAAGATGACTTTGAAATATATAGATTTGGATAATTTAAACCCATTCCAAGATGATTTTTTTAGACTGGTTCAAATTGAAAGATGATATTAAGTTGATGGAGTTTCAAATTCTTTATCTTTTCAGATAGAAAACATTACAGAAAGTGCTGAAATTACTTAACCCATTCCAACTCAATCCCTCCTTTTTACGCCCCTCAATAAAACAGCTTTGGAAAACATTGTGGAAAATGAAGAAATTGCTTGTTACAAGCAATTTCTTCATTATCCACAATGTTTTCTATCCCAAAAGATGAATGCATTTAAAATTCCATCAACTTGAAATTGTCGTCTGCAGATTCTTTCAATTTGGACCAGTCTAAAATTTGGTTGTGTGGGAATGGGTTCAAACAAGCAATTTCTACTTTTTCCACATTGCTTTCCTGAACCTCTTTCTTGAGGGGCATCATGAGGGAGAATTGTGTGGAAAAGGGTTGAGTGATTGTATTTTTTTTTTAAATTGAAAGTTTGAAATGAACATGTATTTGGAATACTTTCAGCGGTGGTTTGGCAACAAATTTCGAGGGGGTTGGCATTTCCTTAGTGTACATTCATATTATTACCTGTGTAGTGCATATTGTTTTTCTATTGAACAAATGAAATAGAAATGAGGAGCAGACTTATGTCCTATGTGACTCTATTTCCAATTAATTTAGTCATTCTCAGTAAAAAAGAATCTTAGAAAAAATTGCCGTGGTTGTGCAAAAACATTTACAAATATTTCAGAATTATCCAAGAGACAGACATCCAGGTTGGAACAAGGGATCAATAGCATATCATGCAGGTTGGTGTGTGTTTTTTTTTTTTTTTTGTTTTGTTTCAGAGAAAATCCTATGTTTTACTATGACCTTGTTCTTAGGGTCGTTGTTGTCCAAAAACTTAACCCATTATCAGATGACAATATTGTAGACTGGTCCAAATTGAAAGGAGTTTCAGACGAAAATTTTAAGGTTATGAAATGTTAGATTTTTTCATCTTTTTGGTTAGAAAATTTTGTGGATAATGAAGAAATTGCTTGTAACAAGCATTTTCTTCTTTTTCCACAATGTTTCCAAAACTTTTTTAATGAGGGGCGTTTAAAAGCGTCACTGTGTGGGGATGGGTTAAACATTTTGTAATATCTATGATGTATCAAAAGGCATTCACTTGAAACCTGAAATGAATGATGGCTTTTTTAAATACTAATCCGTAAAACCAAGAGAGGCAACTCTAAAAGTGTTTTTGTAGGAACGGTGCCTCCTTTTATACATAGATATTTAGCGAGCAAAGTGCCAGCTTTGATAGCTTAAGTTAACATACAAAATTTTGAGGTCGTCTCAAAGTTCAATGAGTGCAAACTGCCATTGGAGGCTTAACCACCAAATCCATTGAATGCCTAAGCTATAAAAAGTAGTTCTTATTTATATCAGGAATATTGCAAATTGTAAAGAATCCTGTCAAAGGCATGCTTTTTAACCCTTTCCCACTGAATTCCGCCTTTTTAAGTATCTAAAGAAAAAAGCTTTGGAAAACATTGTGGACAATGAAGAAATTGCTTGTAACAAGCAATTTCTTCAATGTCCACAATGTTTTCTATCCAACAAGGGAAAGATTTTCTTAATCCAACCATGCTTTGCTAGCTTACAGTACTTTCAACGCTTTGATTTTATACTTTATCCAGTGCCAAGTAGATGAGCGTCAGCATTGGTGGTGCTCTTGTTTGTGTCCTTTCGTTGAAATATCATGATTAAGTCATCTGCCTGTCTATCTTGTGAAATTATAACCCTATCGTAAATTGTATTACCATGAAACTTAAAGTAAAGTGCTCTAATTCTGTTGGGTATTAAGGTACCTGTTGTCAATACTCAGTTGTTTATACCAAAGTAAAAAAAAAGTAATTGTAATGTATAGTATAATAATCACACAAACTCATTCAGTCGATTTAATTTTTTGTTCCTCAATCATGGGGTGTCATGGGTTCGATCCCCAGCGGTGGCACATATCATTTCAGACATTTGTCTCTCACCAATGTGTGGATAATCATGAACCTAAGTGGGATAGCAGCTGGGGGCTAGGAAAGGATTAATGGTGGTGCTAGTATATTCCTGAAATCCATTGTTAAGTGCTCCAGCCTCCTTGATATGACTGAAAAATTGTTGAAAGTGGTGTTGAACCCAAGTCAAACAAAACAAATTAACTGCTTGTATAGATTGTTATCCCTTTCCAGTTTTGAAATTTTAGGCTGGTCAAAATTAAAAGAGGTTGCAGACAACAATGAAAATCAGATGCAATTTTAAATGAAACCATCCTATGTGGTAGAAAATTTTGTGGGAAAAGTCTTTGTCTACAATGTTATGAAATCACAATGACCAAAAATCCTGAGTTGTAGAGGATATTGTTAATCCATTCCCACAGAGTGAAGGACTTTAATGCCCCAAAAGAAAATCACTGGGAAAGAATTGTGCCAAATGAAGAAATTGCTTGCAGCAAGCAATTTCTTCATTTTTATACTCCTGAAGGGTCGTATTATATTATGAACCAGGTTGTCCGTCTGTCTTTCGGTCCGTCTGTCTGTCCGTCCATTAGCAATTTATTGTCTGCGCAACTCCTCCTAAACTATCAATGGGAATGAGCTGAAACTTTAAACAGCTATTCCCTATGATGTCTTGTTGTGCATAGGACCTTTGGAATTCTAATCTTTCCAGTCATTTTTGAGTTATATTGAATTATCTGCCCTTGAATTGAACAAAAAAGACTTAATGTCTTGTATGCACATCTTATCCTACATTTGTAATGGCAATGAGCTGAAATTCTCCACAATTAGTCTCTATGATGTGTAGTTGTGCATAAGACCTTTGAAATTCTAATCACTCCAGTTGTTCTTGAGTCATCTTGAATTATCTGCCCTTGTATTGAATGAAAATCGCTGTATTTCTTGTGAGCACAACTTTTCCTACATTTTGAATGGGAATGAACTGAAACCTGCTACAATGACTTTGTGTGATGTCTACTTGTCCTGAGGACTAGAATTTGTTTGAAATGTCAAGTTGTTCCTGAATTATCTGCCCTTGACTTAACAAAATAGCTGCAATTTACATTTAATTTTGTACAAAACTCCTACAATTTACATAGAGTTTAACAGAAACTTGCCACAATGTATCTCTATGATTTCTAGTTTTGAATGATCTACCCTTGACTTAACAAAATAGCTTGAATTGACATTTTATAATTCATACAGGGTTTCAGAAACTTGCCACAATGTCTCCTACAGTTTCAATATGATGGAACTGAAACTTGCCATAACGTATCTGTCTTGTGTCAACTTGTGCATCAGATTAAAGATTTTGATATACTTTCCCTTTTACATTTTATCTTTTCAGTGATTAATGAATTGACTAACCCTTACTTAGGGCTACCCCTTGTTTAGGGCTACCCCTTGCTTAGGGAATTGCTTCATATTTTTTTTGTGTTTCTTGTGTTCAATTTGAACCATAGTGCTGCAGTTCTATTGATAGAATGCATGAGCTATCATTCAAGCTAACATAACTGACAAAGCAAGGTTACTGACAAGCACCTTCGGGCGTATATGTGCCGCTCTGCGAAGCTTTTGTTACACAATTTTTCCAACAGGGAAGTTGAAAAACCTAAAATTTCAGAAACCTCTGCAACTCCTTTCAATATGGTGTGGTCTAAAATTGTTCTATCTGGCAATGGTTGAAATGATCTTTTCAGTTCAGATAACAATATGAAGAATTCAAAATTCTGCTGATTTACTCATTCTCACTCAGTTTCAACTTTTTACAACCCTTTTATTTTGTATTAAAAGATATATTGTCAGAAAGCAATTTCTTTTTTCAACAATGTTATTTATTGTATATGATGGTGTCACTTTTAATGGTCTGTAAGCTCTAATCCCCCTTAAGAATAAGCTCTAAAAACCTAGTAGAAAATTAAGAAATTACTTGTTACAAGCATTTTCTTCATTACCCAAAATGCTGTCTGCCCCCAAAGACAAGAATCTGTAAAATTTCATCAACTTGAAATTGCTGTTTGCAACTTTTTTCAATTTGAACAAGTCTAAAATCTGCCGTATGGTAATGGGTTAAGCTTCATTTTCCAGACATGTGGAAATGATAATTATGAAAATCGGTCATTTTTATGCCCCGCACAGAATAATTGGGGCATACTGTTTTACCATTGTCCGTTTGTCTGTCTGTCCATCATCTGTCTGTCAGTCTGTCTGTCTGCAAAACTTAACCAAAAAATTTAACAATGTTAATAACTACCACCCTATTCAAGATACAATGCTTATATTTGGAATGATGATAATTCTCCATAATACGCATCTCCTCATGTCAAGGTCAGGATCATGTGATAAGGTCAACATCACATACCAAGGTCAAATGTTTAGGCGGGGGCATTGTGTTTCACAAAAACATCTTGTCTTTTTATTCAAAGCTAAAAGTATTATATTGATGAAGATTGTTTTATGAATTTTGGAGGTAACAAAAACCACCATAAAACCCTCGTTATTTTTTCAGATGATGGTAAAATATTTGTTGGAACTGGTGTGGGAGATCCATTTGGGCCAAAATGTACAAAAGGTAAGACAGTTCATTTTTTACCTGTATCACACAAAAAGATAACACCATGAATTTGGGTAAAACAATATTTCAAATTCTCTAATCTTGTAGAGGCCAATCTGAAATTCAGATATTAGAAAAGAAAACTAATCGTTGGCAGAGTTACCCACTCATATCAGATTTCCACAAAGAATTTTGATATTGAAACATTGTTATTTACGGAAGGGGTCGAATGTCCATTTAAAGTATATACTGAAAACTTTGTAAATCTTCAGCTCAAAAACCAGTTTATGGAATTTGACCAAATTTCACAGAAATGATCCTTTGATGACTCTTTCGTCTGATTTCTTCATAGAACAGTCTAGTATGTGATGGCTAGCTGTGACCATTTGTTGTGATGGATACTTGTCTCAAGTTTAATTCTCATAGGGATGCTTAACCCATTCCCATACAGTGACACTTTTGGACGCCCCTAAAGAAAAATATTTGGGAAAACATTGTGTAAAATGAAGAAATTGCTTGTGTCAAGCAATTTCTTCATTTTACACAATGTTTACTACCAAGTAAGGGGAAAAATATGAAATTCCATAAACTTTAAATTGTTGTCTGCAACTCCTTTTAATTTGTACTAGTCTAAAATTTTGCCACCTGGGATTGGGTTAACAATCACAGGCTAATTTGAAGAAAAAATTCTAGAAATAGCCTAAGAAAGAATTATGGCAAACCTTCACTCAAAAAAAAAAAAGAAGAAGATGGTTATTCATCACAAGTATTTGAATTATGAATTATTAGATTTTTGGTAAAACCTTGTTAAGCTTTATAAAAGGGTTAATTTGCCAAACACATAGTGATGAAAGGGAAATAATTGGTACTGCTTGAATGAGAATATTTGTTACACTAAATAAAGTTGCCTCCCATCATTTAAATTGCAAAAAAAAACAAAATTCTTTTTTTCAATCAGTTGCCTCTTATGTTGAAGAAAACTAAATTAGCTTCATAATAAGTAAATTCAGGTAGATGGAGCAAATCAGGCGCTTGGGCCTCCCTATTCTCATTGAATAACAAAGCATCCGACTCCTCTACTATATGCTTTCAAATTAATTAATAATGGTAAAAAATTCTGGAATTTAATTCAAAGTGTACACAAAATGGTATGTGGATAGCATATTAAAGACAGATTTGATGGAAAAGAAAGTGGGCAGTGTAATAACAAAATCGAATCCTTAGAGTCTCTTTAAAGCTCAGTCTTCGAAAAGCTAGACCCTATGATCTAGGTTTGTAACTCCATTGGCTGTTGTTGGGATTTTAATTTTGGCAATGAAAACATTCTTTACAAAGTTTTAACAAGTTATAATAGCATTCCTTATATATCTTTTACAGGAAAAGATGAGTATATTGATGAGCAGTTGATGACTTAGATTATTAATTTACAGTAAATATGGTTAGGTTTACCATCTGCTTAGATATAACAAAAGTTTTGTTCAATTTGTTTTTTACCTGACAAAACCTATCAATTAGCCTTTTCACTAGTATTTGATCCCTTTCAAATAAAATCAGGTTTAAATTGTCATCTGCAAAACCTTTGAATTTGGACAGAAGCTGAATTTGTAATACAGTAAAATGTTTTTGGGAAAATACATTTATCAAAATCCCTGGAAAAAACATACCATTTCTATAACCATGGACCAGGGCAAAATTTCTGCTGATTCATTGAGCAATCACACCTCGTTGTTTTGACAGGTGATGTTATGGGTTGTGGTATTTTGTTTCCTTCCGATTACGACAGCGAAGTAGACAGTGATCTGTCACCTGACGAGACAGACGGGCCACATTTTATTGAGGAAGACGACACATACCACTCCACAGACTCGGAGGATGAAGATGGCTGGTATGCGGGCAAGGAGGATGAATCTGGGACAAAAGTGCAAGTATGTCTGTGAATCTGTTACTATTTAGTCTTGTTACCTGTATAATACTATTAGCATGTACTATGTTTGTAAGCCTCGTTTATGAAGTAACAAGGGAGGTTTTTACTCTGTATGTCTGTCTGTCCAAAGCATTTTTTGTTTTGTTTTGTAACATTAGTCAAGGACCATTTGACCTAGGACCATTTGACTTTACATAAATATTACTCTTGGCCAAAGGAGGTGCCGTATTGTTTTTGGATATTGCAGGTCAAGGTAAGGACCAAATTTGTTTAACATTTCTATGCTCTAGCTCAAGAACCATTTGACATAGGATCATACATTTTAGCTCGACTGTTTTCGGAGAAAACTCAAAGTATTGCTAAGCCTTGGTGTCATCGTCGTTGTTGTTGTCCTTGTCGTGCGAAAACTTTGACATTTTGTGATATCTCTGGCTTGATTGTAGGCATTCACTTGAAACTTGGCTTACTTCTTCACTATCAAAAGAGCAACCAAAACTATCAAGGGGGATAACTCTAGATGCTTTTATCCACTATCCAGCACCCAATAGCTGAGTGTAGGCACCCATAGGGTTCTGTCTTTGACTCAAGGAGGTACTCTATTGTTTTGTAACATGTAAGTCAAAGGTCAAGGTTAAAAAACGAGTGCAAAATAGGGTAAAAAATGTCGTGAGCAATATCTCCTTTTCCCACAAAGTTTACAATTGTATTTCTTTAAAGGGTCAAAAAGGGCCATTGTGTGGTAATGGGTAAAAACCTTATTCTGTGCTCTAACTCAGGAGCCAGTTAACCAAAGACATTGAAACTATTTAAATGTTTCTCATGACCAAAGGGGGCACAGGTGCACTAATTTTTCAGTCTAATTTATCAGAGATCGAGGTCACAATTTTGTGTTAGAAATAGTCCCAATCTCGGAAGGCACTACTGTAACAGTCTTGTTAATACCTTCCCACACAGTGACCCTTTTAAATGCCCCCTAAATTTGAAAGCTTGGGAAAACATTGCGGAAAATGAAGAAATTGCTTGTTACAAGCAATTTCTTCATTATCTGCCCCAAAAGAAAAAGATTTTAAAGATTTCATAAACTTATAATTTTTGTCTGCAACTTCTTTGAATTTGGACTGGTCTAAAATTTTATCATGTGGGAACAGGTTAAGGGGTATTTGTCAGTTTGTGACAGTTCTAGTTTTATATATCCTTTATGTTATCTGTCTGTCATTGCATCTTTTGCAATGAATCTAACATTGATGAAAGAAATAGCCTCAATATTTCATCATTTGTGACTTAAAGCCATAAACAACATCTTTCAAATTCTGTGTTTTATTTACAGATTCCTTTCAAACTTTGTGCATTCCTGAAATAATACCTCACACCAACCTCAAATATAAAAGTCTCCACAACTTGCTTATCTAAGCTTGTTATGAAAAGCAGCCACTATGAAGACAAATCATTGCCTTATTCAGCATCACTACTAAATGTTATTACTTTGTGTGCAACTTTTTGTACTCATTCTGTATCAATTCTATTCTAAATTTGTATGTAATTCAATCATATCAATACAATGCATGTCTGCAAAACTGAATAATGGGTATTCCCAAAAATTTCAAAACCAAAAAAAAAATGATTTATGTTCATTAATATACATATAAAACAAACACACTGCATATATTTCATATGGTTAAGTATGCCATTATTATGGAGAAGAACTTGATAAGCTTTGCCTTTTTTCCTTAACCAATTTTTCAAACTACATTAATTTTGAAAATGTGTATGGTATTCTGTGCATAGTTGTCTAAATTAAAATCGGTTCATGTTATCCTCACTATCCCGATGTTTTGCATTCTTAAAGTTGTTTTTGAGGAAACATTTAGAGAAAAAGAGAAATTGCTTGCTTCAGACAGTTTCTCCTTTTGTGACAATGTTTTCTACACTATTTGATACTTATATTTCATTTCAGTTTCACTTTGAAATGTTGTCTCTAACTTTTCCAATTAAGACAGCACAAAATTTTGTTGTCTTGTAATGGGTTGAATCAAGAGATTTTTCTGTCTTGATTGCTGATTTACAATAGCTCATGATTTTGTTGTTATTAATCAACTGTGCACTGTCTGCATATGTTTCAGAACTGTTTTAATACATTTCAGATATTTTTTACGAGAAACGGCAAGGTAATTGGACAGAAGCATGAAATACGAATACCTAAGGGAGGTTTTTATCCAACAGTTGGCATGTTGAGCAGCTGTGAAAAAGTTCGTGTTGATTTGAGGCCCTTAACAGGGTAACCAAGGGCCCCCATTTATAGATCTTTATTTAGGATAAAACAATTGTTAGATTTATTATTGAAGAGCATCTGTACTGAAATTGTTTTTTCAACCAATTCCGTCACAATCATGATTTTTTTCAAAAGAGAGTTAAAGAAAATAATGTAAATTTTTAGGTCACCTGACCGAAGGTCATGTGGTTAGAGACATAACAAATTGTTCATCACCTGAAAATTGTAACAATAGCTTCAATGTTTCACTTAAACTTTGGAGGTCTATCTAAATAAATGATATTTTGATTGAAGGTGGCAATCTGACAATTTATGTTGAAATTTGAAAAAAAATGTTGATACCATTCTGGGAACCTTCTCTAGTTTTGAGACTATTAGACTTAAACCCTTGCCATGCTGAGTAAAAAAATCCCTTAATCTATTCCAATGTAACAAATTTTTAGAGTGGTCCGCATTGAAAGAAGCTGCAGATGACAACTTCAATTTGACGGAATTCAATTGTTAAGCCCCGCATCGATAGATTGGGGGCATATTGTTTTACAGTGTCTGTCTGTTCGTCCGTCTGTCTGTCTTCAAAACTTAACCTGCCAACTAAACATTTTCCTATAACTTCATCCCTAATTAAGTTACATTGCTTATATTTGGTATGTAGATAGGTCTAAACAAGGCGCAACTGGGGAAGGTCATTTCATCAAGGTCAAGGTCAAAATTTTAACCCTCTTCCCTAAAACAAAGTATGGGGGCATGGTGTTTCACAAACACATCTTGTTTTTTTGTCTTATTTGGATAGAAATCAATTTTGATAATGAAGAAATTGCATGATACAAGCAATCTCTTAATTGTCCATAATGTTTTCCAACGCCTTTTTCTTGATGGGCTTAAACCCATTACCACATGGCAAAATTTAAGACTTGTCCAAATCGAAAGGAGAATGGGTTAAAGAATTCCAATTAGATGTAATGGCTGAAAGCACTGAAAAAACTTGTTTTGTCAATATTTCTTTAAACAATTGATTTTATAGACAATTTCAGCTTGAAAGGACAAACAGGTGGTGATTACTGAGTTCAGACTGCACTTATGTGCAAGCTTATCTTTGTTTACACCTCCTGCCAATAACACAAATATTCAAGGTTCAGAATGATAAGGTATAATCCATTCCAACACAGTGACACTTAAGAAAAACAATTGGGAAAACATTGTGTAAAATGAAGAAATTGCTTGTAACAAGCAATTTCTTCATTTTACACAATGTTTTCCACCCAGAAAATTGAAAGAATCTAAAATTTCACACACTTTTAATTGTTGTCTGCAACTCCTTTCAATTTGGACCAGTCTGAAATTTTGCCATCTGGAAATGGGTAAAGATACCTGGATATGAAATTAATGTGGAAGTTTCATAACTCTTCTAAAATTATAATATGCTTATGACCCTTATGCTTACAGATAGCTCTTTTTTGTACATATGAACAGCACCCTGTGATCAATTTATTGTATTTTCAAGAAATCATGCAATAATGCTGTAGCTTCTCAAAGGAAACCTTTAGCAGATGTTGTATGAATTCTATAAATTTTTATCCAATATGTGCTTTGTAATAATTGTGAAAAATATCATGTATATATTGCTATTCGAAGCTGTCACAAATCTACCTGTTCACTTGCTATGCCTAGAATTAAATGGTTTTGCTTAATATTCTAAAGCATTGCATGACATCTGAATGTATTGTTGAAATATTTTGTTGATGCAGTTACTACAAAAGAATTGTAATTGCTCTTACAATATATTTTCACTAAAACTTGTTTTGGTATCAGACTTGGATAAATATTGCTTCATTAATATGTCAGTTCTGCACTAATCCAATGTTTTATCATGTTAGCATTTGTAAGCAATTGTGAACTTCAAACGGAAAAGGGACCTCCCTTGAAGTTCATAAAGTATTGGCTGTCCTAGGTTGAAATTACCCCTTTAAGATTTTTAGAAATCAAAATTGTCATATTAAAAGAAAACTTGTATTAAGGAATCACTGAAGGGATCATCAAATAAATCACATACTTTGTTATGACAGATGGATCAATTCGATTGACAATATAAATTATTTTTCAATCCTTATTCAATCAAACATTATTTTAACTTGTTTAAATCGTCTTTGTTAGACGATTCTGAGAAGTTCAAACATTTTAGAATTCATAATTACAGTGACATATTACTCATGCCAGATCAATAGTGTGTTAAGTTTTAACCCATTCCCACTCAAATCCTCCTTTTTACGCCTCTCAATTAAAAAAGAGCTTTGGAAAACATTGTGGATAATGAAGAAATTGCTTGTATCAAGCAATTTCTTCATTATCCACAATGTTTTCTACCTAAAAAGATGAAAAAAAAAAAAAAAATAAAATTCCATCACTTTGAAATTGTCATCTTTAGCTTCTTTCAATTTGGACCAGTCTAAAAATTTGTTGTGTGGGAATGGGTTAAAGTACAATGTCTGATTGGCCTGTACTAAATTGACTTATCACTGGCCCTGTCCACTTATTCCATTGGCTCGCCTATTGACTCCGACCTGAAGTTTCGCTTCTATTTGTAATGGACCTATTTTGCAAACTATATGGCCAGTAGCATGTAATGAATAAATAGAATGGTTAGTTTGCGGCTTAAACGTTATAACTACAGCTAGAATAAGCTGTAGTTACCACGTTAAGTCGTTAAACCAACAAAAATGTTTCAGATACACGACAGCCAATGGTGGAGCTAAAAGTTAACGTCCAGTCTCAATGAATTATTCGATTGGTTGACTTGTTATTTGATTGACAGACGGGTTTGGTCAGTTCTATCCCTCCTTAAAATTTTTGTGTAATGAAGATGGTACGAGGTCCCTTTTTTGTGTTGGAAGTTTCCATTTCTTTGTCTGAACACAGAACATAAATCTAGTATATTCCATCTGTATACCAAACTTCTCATAGTGAAACAAGGTTTTTGAGTTCCAACAACATAGGAAAAATCTATGAACCATATGATATTCTATATGTGGAAAAGCTTGTACCATACAGGATAAAAAACCTTTAATGAAAAGGAGAAATTGGTTGTTAAAAGTAATTTCTTTTTTTTCCACAATGTTTTTTTACAATCCTTGGGTGTCAAAACAAGGGATTTTGCAGTAATTTGTTAACCCATTCCCAATGATGCTTTTTGACGTCCCACAAGAGAAATGCTGTGGAAAGCATTGTAGACACTGAAGAAATTGCTTGTGACAAGCAATTTCTTCAATATCCACAATGTTTTCTACCCTTAAAGGTGAAGATTTTCTAAATTTCACCAACTTGAAATTGTCGTCTGCAACTTGTTTCAATTTGGACCAGTCTAATTTTTTGTCATCTGGTAATGGATTTAGTAGCTATGTTCTTACAAGACTACTTTTTCAGTGTTGCTTATGGTGGTCTATTGTAATAAATTTAACTGTAAAGTTAAACTCAAGTTTTTGGCAGTCTTAGGCAATTGACCTATTGCAGCTATCAGTCAAATAATCAGTTGACCAATGAAATCATACTTTGAGACCAGAAATGAGTTTTGAACTCCAACATTGGCCGCCATTTTTGTTAACGTAATTTGTTGGCGTGGCTATGTAAATACAGCTTATTCAAGTTGTTGTTACAACATTTAGGTCACAAACCAACTGTTCTACTTTTTGTTACATGATTCTGTCCATAAATTTTGCAAAAATAACGCCATTTAAAATCAAAGTGGGAATTCCTGTCGGAGTCGGTGGGCTTGGCCAAAATAGTAGGTGGGTAGGGCCAGCGATTGGTCAATTATCTATATAGACGTCACCTAAAAAAATATCAGTATTAAAACCTTTTAAATTCATGTTATAAATGTTAAGTGTACTGTCAATGTTTGCATGCAAGATCATTTTAACCCATTTCCACACTTACAAAATATAGACTGGTCCAAATAGAAAGAATTTGCATAAAACTATTATATGTTTTTGAAATTTTAAAAATCTCTGTCCTTTGGGATTAGATAACATGAGGGTTTAAAATAGCGAGATGGTGTGGGAATAGGTTAATTGTGTATTATGTTAAAAGATTTATTTATTGTTGCATCAGTGTTAGGGCCAACTAGTATATTTTACTTATAATATTTAAGTTGATTTTTATCTAGCAAAGCGTCAGCTTTGATAGCTTAAGTTAACAGACAAATTTTTGAAGTCGTCTAAAAGTTCAATGAGAGCAAACTGCCACTGTAGGCTTAACAACTAAATGCCTACGCTGTAAAAAGTAGTTCTTATGTATTTCAGGAATCTTTCAAACTCTGCATGCAAGTTCATCTCATAGGTATTTTAGCTCACTTGAGCAGATCGATGTTTCAGACGAGAATTTCAAATTGTTGAAAATTCTAAAATATTTATCTCTTTAAGAAAAAAAATATGGAAAATGAAATTGCTTGTAACAAGCATTTTCTTCATTTTCCACATTTTCCCCCACAACTTTTTTCTTGAGGGGCGTAAAAAGGAGGGATTTTGTGGGTAAGAGTTACTCCTTGGTTACTTTAACCATGTTTCTTTTTCATGATAACTTTTGACAAAGAAGTTTATTGAACAAAACAATGCTTTGCTATCTTACAGTACTTTTCAGTGCTTTGATTCATTTTGCACAACCATACTTTTTCCAGGGGTGTGGAAATACCATGTCCGACTTGGGCTTTTCTACTTGCAGATAAGTATACTTTTCAAGGCCACTTATTCAGGGACAAGTAAATACAATGGCAAATGGTACAAAATAGATCCTCTATGTATTGGGAAAATATGTTTATATTGAAGAGTAGAAAATACAGTGGTTAATCAGGAAATTGTTGGGTTCCAGCATAAGATAAATTTTAACAATACATTGTTGTTAATGAAAAAAATGCTGAAACCCAACAATTTCTTCATTAACAACAATGTATTGTTAAAATTTATCTCCTTCACTTTTTTGCAGAAAAGTTCAATTTATTTCTGGACAAGCAGAAAATCGTGTCTTGCCTGTCTGAGGACAGGTGTAGAAAATCTGTATATCGACACCACTTTGTCCATTTTTTTTGCCTATAATTGGATAGAAAAAGATATCGGACCAATGGCACAAAAAAAGGAGCCTCATAGAAGTACAAAAAGAATCCTATTCCTAACAGCAAATTGACCAATGGCTGACCCCCCGAACTTACTCCCTGCCAATTTACTCGGATAGGAAGTTCCACTTTGCTATTTTCAATGTTGTGATTTTGTAAAATCTATGGCCAGTAAGATGTAACAAAAAAGTAGAATGGTCGTTTAATGACAAATTATCAAAACAACAAGCTGTAGTTACGACATTTAACCCTTTCCTGTACAATCCCTTGTTTTCACGTCCCTGCAAATTTATACTTGAGAAAACATTGTGGGAAAAGAAGAAATTGCTTGTCACAAGCAATTTCTTCTTTTCCTACAATATTTTCTAACCAGTTGGTTCGTTACTTTTCTAATTGCACTGACTTTTGATTGTTGTCTGCAACTTCTTTCAAATTGGACTGGTCTAAATTTTTGAAAAATAGGAAAGGGTTAAATTGCTAAAGCAACAAAAAAATCTTAAAAAATGGAAGCCAATGTTGCAGTTCAAAACAGTCAGCCACAATTGGTCAGTTTACTCCTTTAGACACTTGTCCTCTTTGACCCCCTTTTTTTGAATCATGAAAAGAAATCAGAAATAACTGTTGATTAAGATTTGCTTTTGTTTCCTATGTTTATTTGTTTAATATTGAATATGTAAGCTTATAGCATTTGTTATCCATTTGATATTGTAAATTTATAACCTTCCAACAGATGCAGGTAAATGGTGATTTGGGTGCAAACATTTTCAAAAAAATCAGCTTTTCTTTCTATGATTAATTTAAAGAATGTTCATTAATGGCAAACCTGCAATTCCTTTCTGGTTAGCAGCACTCTCCTTTTCCTACAGTTCATTATTTTAAGATGTATGAAAGCAGACTTTTTCTCAGCTTTAGTTAAGGAATCATCAATTTTATAAGCGGTATGTAAAAGGGTGGACATATTGTGATATCTCCATTTTATCAGTAAAGATATTTACATGAAAAGTGCTTGAAAACCCCTTTTCTTGTTCAATTCCTGGATTTTACGTCCCTGTAATTTTTAAGCATAGAAAACATTGTAGAAAAATAATAAATTGCTTGTTTTTCCAAAAATATTTTCTATGCTACTGAATGGTCATTTTCATTTTCGTCTGCAAAACCCTTGAAATTGGACTGGTCTATAATTTTGTGAAACAGGAAAGGGTTAAGAGTAAGATTGTAAGCATGTATTCACTTTTATACAAATTATACCCCCTTTTATTTATCTGACCAAATTAATTTTTACCAAAATGCTTAACATTTCCCTCTTTTTATTTGGTATATACATGTAGGTACCTGTCATTGATAATCTTCTATAGAATCATATGATAAAGGTATAAATTTTTACCTTTTATCTCAATAGTTAACCCTTGTCATGCTGAACCCAGAATATTCCTGTTTTGGCAGTATGTATAGACTAATATCAGGCTGCACATATGTGTCTCCAGATCTTAGTCTACACCACTTGCTTGTCCATAGATATTTGAAAGATAGATTTTTGAAAGAAATATTAACGCACAATTGGTACTTATGTCTGTTCAGCCCTTTGATTTTACTGCAATTTTGTAGAGAATTTCATTCAGCATGACAAAAGGAAAAACCTCGACAAAAAAGTTTTTGTATTACCTTATAATAAATGAAGATAGGATACTCATAGTTTCCATTTACTTGCATCTTCGATGTTTATTCTACGGCTAGTAGACTGTCAGAGGTACTATTTTTATTACGAGAGACGTTAATCTATAGTTTTGTTGTTGAACAAAAGTGATTTTATCAAATCATGTTTAAATTGCTTTTGTGTGTATGGAAAAAGTCAGAAAATTAAATTTTCCATTTTCCAAAAAAAGATAAATGTGTTCTTATTCTTTATCATTCTTGGACCAAGTTAAACATTGGTTTTTTCCCTCAAGTATGTTGTTTAACTCACCTGAGCACAGTGTTCAGGGTGAGTATTGTGACTGATCAATGTCTGGTGGTGTTGGGCGTCTGTTAATATTTTCTTTAAACATCTCTTAAACCACTGGGCCAAATAAGGTAATATTTTGCAGAAATGTTTCTATTGGGAAGCTCTATCAAATTAATTAAAAGAATTGAATTCCATCAAAAACTGAGGTTGTCCTGGCAACAAGAAAGGTAGAAAATGGCAAAAATCTTCTTGTGAAAACCTTAAGGTCTTTGAAATTTGAATGTGATATTGGTGGCACTCTACTAATAATGCCCATTTAGTATAGTACTGGTGAGATATATACCAGGAATTCATTGTAGATGCTCCAGTCAGCGTGATATAACTGAAAAAGATGTTTACGCTTCAAATTTTGCAAGTAGTTTGGCCTGGTTTAATGTTTTTAACTAGTTACCTTGTGTGTGCAACTACTCTCACAACTGTTGACGTATTTTAATGAAATTTCCACCAAATGTTTGCCTTCATGTGATGTGCATTTTATCAGTGTTTTGTGATTCAATGATGCGCTATGAAAAAGGATACTTATTGTCAAAACTCTTGTGTGCGCAATGACTCCTTCAATTCTTGACAGGTTTAGACGAAATTTTCACCAAATGTTTGTATATCTGAGAGAGTTTGAAGAGTATCCAATCAAAACGAGGATTTATTGATTAAATTATAATTAGGCCCCTTTTCCTTGACAGATCCAACCCAATTTTGAAAGGGCGATCCTAATGATGTTACAATCATTCTGAGAAAGTTTGAAGAGAATCCGATGAAACTTTGGACAAAGATTTTTATGCCCCCCCCCCCTTGATAGATCGGGGCATATTGTTTTACCGGTGTCCGTCTGTCTGTCTGCAAAACTTAACCTGCAAACTAAACATTTTCCAATAACTTCAACCCTGAGTAAGTTACAATGCTAATATTTGGTATGTAGATAGGTCTCAACAAAGCGCAACTGATAAGGTCATTTCATCAAGGTCAAGATTTTAACCCTTTTCCCTAAAACGTTACTCAAAAACTTAACCTGCCAACTAAACATTTTCTTATAACTTCATCCCTAATTAAGTTACAATGCAAATATTTGGTATGTAGATAGGCCTTGACAAGGCGCAACTTGGGAAGGTCATTTCATCAAGGTCAAGGTCAAAATTTTAACCCTTTTCCCTAAAATGTTACTCAAGAACTTAACCTGCCACCTAAACATTTTCCTACAACTTCATCCATTATTAAGTTACAATGCTAATATTTGGTATGTAGATGGGTCTTGACAAGGCGCATCTAGGAAAGGTAATTTCATCAAGGTCAAGGTCAAAATTTTAACTTTTTCCCCTAAAACGTTACTCACAAATTTTACCTGCCAACTAAACATTTTCCTACATCATCCCTAATTAGTGACAATGCTAATATTTGGTATGTAGATTGGTCTCAACAAGGCGCAACTTGGGAAGGTCATTTCATCAAGGTCATAACCCTTTTCCCTTAAACAAAGAAAAAAAAAACCACAATGAAAATAACCTGTTTCTAAAGAATTCCTGTTTCGGGGGCATGGTGTTTCACAAACACATCTTGTTTAATCAAATTTTCATAAGTCCCCTTTTCCTTTGTTCCTAGACGGATCTGACCCAATTTAGAAAGGAACGATCCTTATGATGGATACAATCATTCTGAGAGAGTTTTAAGAGAATCCGATGAAAATAGTGGACTCAATTGAGTAAGCGATTGGTTTCTCAGATCTTGAATGCTCTCATCATATATGGAAAATAGCCCCGCCCACTAAAGCGATGTTTTTTCATCTGATCAGAATTCTTCTAAGGAATCTGATAAAAGGTCACCCAAGAATCATTCCTGTGAAATTAGGTTGAATTCTGTTCAGTACTTTCTGAGGAGAATTTTTTTTAAAAGTTTTCAGATTGACTCCGAGCCTAGTCAGCCAGTGGAGCTATTAGCCAGTTGGTGGATTCCAAATTTTATTGGAATGATCCTTGGGGATCCTTTTTCAGATTATCTAAAATAATTTTACATGATGAAAATTATGGCTTTAACCCATTTCCAAACTATAAAATTTTGGATCAGTCCAAATTCAAAGAAGTTACAGATGACAATTTTAAGTTGATGAAATCTTCAATATCCTTGTCCTTTAGGGTAGAAAACATTGTGGACAATGAAGAAATTGCTTATGTCAAGCAATTTCTTCATTCTCCACATTTTTTTCAAAAGCTTTCACATTGAGGGATGTTTTAAAAGGGTCATTGTGTGGGAATGATTTAATGGGTGGGGCTAATTTCCATATATGGTATATACTGAAAAGTTTAAAAATCTTCTCAGAAGCTTGTAGATAGATTTCAACCAAATTTCAGTGATGATCTTCAGATGATTCTGACAGATACCTTCAAAGGATTTTGATTGGTTGAAAACATCTCTTACGTCGGTGGTTTTTCTCCATATATCATATACAATTAAAATTTTGAAAATTTTGTTAATTACCGGTTGTAAATGAATTTTACATTACTTGATTTTTGTTAAAACATTGAAAAGTTAATGTAGTGCTTCTCTAAAACAATTTCAAAGATTTGAGTGAATAGATTTTTTTCTGATACATGTATGGTAAAGATGATTCAGTCTATATTGAATTCCTAAAGTTTGTTTAATCGGTACATTCAGGCCTGTGGAGCAATACACCTGTAAGGAGTGTGTGTGTGTGGCCAATAAACCTTCATTTTCAGTGGCTGAAGGCAAGTAAGCTATTATCATGGCAAAGTGTCTCTTTTGTGTGTGTATAAGTATATCACCTTTTCTTTAAATTTCCTCTCAGAAACTACAAGTCAAATCATTATCTAAACAAAACTTCACAGGATTGTTCCAAAGATGGTCCTCTTTCAGATTGTGGAAAAAAATAATGTGCCATGAAGAATTCTGGTTGCAAAGGCAACATACTGAAACTAGAGGCCCTTGAGGGCTTGATTTGCTCCACAGGCCTGAATTTAATGATCATTCCTGAGAAGTTTTCACCATATATGGAAATTTGTCCCGCCCAATAAAGCCATGTTTTTTCATCCGATGAAAATTTTTGAAGGAATCTGATAAAGTGTCACCAAATGAGCATTCCTTTAAAATTTGGTTGAAATCCATAAATTGGTTTCTCTAGAAGATTTTCAAAGCTTCTACTATTTATGGAAATTAGCCCAGCCCATTTAAGCCATGTTTTTCATCAGATCAAAATTCTTTGAAGGAATCTAATAAAGTGTCACCAAATGAGCATTCCTAAAATAATTTGTTAAAATCCATCATTTCTTTCTAAGAAGATTTTTAAACTTTTTGACATATATGGAAAGTAGCCCTGCCCATGTTATTCCCCTTATCAAAATTTTTTGAAGAAATCTATTAACCCTTTCCCGTTTCTTGAAATTTTAGACAAGTCAAAATTGAAAGGGGATTCAGAAAAAATGACAAGTAGATGCAATTTGAACTAAAACAATCCTATGTGTAAGAAAATGTTGTAGAAAAGGAGAAATTGCTTGTTACCAGCAATTTATTCTTTTTCCACAATGTTTTCTCACGTATAAAATCGCAATAATGTAAAATCCCAGGTTTGTGAAGGAAAGGGTTAACCCATTCCAACACAGAAAAATTTTAGACCAGTCCAAATTGAAAGAAGCTGCAGACGACAATTTCAATTTGATGGAATTTTGATTTTTTTGTCTTTTTGGATAGAAAACATTGTGGGTAATGAAGAAATTGCTTGATACAAGCAATTTCTTCATTTTCCACAATGTTTTCAAAAGCTTTTTCTTTGAGGGGCGTAAAAAGGAGGGACTGAGTTGGAATGGGTTAAAGGGTCACGCAAGGATCATTCCTGCAAAATTTGGTTGAAATCTATCAATTGGTTTCTGAGAAGAAGATTTTCAAAGCTTTTACTATATATGGAAATAAGCCCAGCCCATTTAAGCCATGTTTTTCATCAGATCAAAATTCTTTGAAGGAATCTGATAAAGGGTCACCCAATGATCATTCCTATAAAATTTGGTTGAAATCCATCAATTGGTTTCTGAGAAGAAGATTTTTAAAGGTTTCACCTTATATGGAAATTAGCCCTACCCATTAAAGCCATGTTATTTCCCTGATCAAAATTCTTTGAAGGAATCTGATAAAGGTTCACTAAATGATCATTCCTGTAAAATTTGGTTGAAATCCATCAATTGGCTTCTGCGAAGATTTCTAAAGGTTTCACCATAAATGGAAATTTGCCTGCCCATTAAAGCCATATTTTTCATCCAATCAAAATCCTTAGAAGGAATCTGATATAGGGTCACCCAATGATCATTCCTGTAAAATTTGGTTGAATTCTGTTCTGTACTTTCTGAGGAGAAGATTTTTAGAGTAAAAGTTTAAGGACCCACTCATGCATGTACGGACGCACGACGGACACAATGCCATGACAATAGTCAGTGGAGCTAAAAATTTAAATCTAAAATCTCTTCCAAAACCAAAAGGCTTCAAAGTTTTGTAACCTGGCATGTGGTATTGCCTTCTGGCCCTCTGTCAAAATACTTCAAACTATATCTCTAACTTGAATATTAGCCCTATATTATGTTATTCCTGACTTCACACAGAAATAAAGGAAAACTCAAAAATTCTTCTGCTCCCAAACCAAAAGGCCTACATCTTTGATCATTGGTAGGTGACATCTCTTAATTTGGTATTTTGGCATGTCACATGGCCTAATGGCCCTCTACCAAAATACTCAAAATTATTGCTCTTACTTGAAAATTAGCACTATATTGTGCTATCCCTGAATTTACATAGAAATAAAGAAGATAATCTTGAAAAAATTCTGTTCCCAACTAAAAGACCTAGAGATTTCATATTTGGCATGTGACATCACCTAATAGCCCTCTACCATGTACACTTGTACTTCAAATGGTTGCTCTAACTTGAAATAAGCCATTTATTGTGGCATACCAGATTTTACTACAAATGAATAAGGAAATCTTGTCAAAAGCTGAAGGGATATTTTGCATGATTCATCAACTAAAGGCCCTCTACCGTAATGCTTCAAATTATTATGCTTCCCTGAAAAAAATATCAGGAGAGCACATATTCAACACGCAATGCAGAAGTAATAAGAGCACCGCTCACGGGTGCCAACACTCGGCTGCAGGTGCTGGATAATGCAAAAATTCTAAGTTGAAGAGCGGCATAACTCTTACAAAATCGTTTTTAGAGTTATGCCCCTTGATAGTCTAGATAGCTCTTGTGATGGTCAATACACATGCCAAGTTTCATGAGGATATATTCAATTGCAACAGAGATATGACCAAGGTTAAAGTTTGTCACGCCAACGCGAATGACGCCAAGGTGATCGTATATTGGCGCCATCTTCTCCGTCTGTCCGGATCTTTATGAAACTTGGTCAATGTTATCACCTTAATTGGTAGATGTGCATGAAGTAAGGATTTTATGGTTCATTGATTTTTCCCTCAGTTATGCCCCCTTAAAACTTAGTCTCTGGGGCTTATTGAAATTGCAGCCTTGTGAATGCAGCTCCTCCTAAGTTTCTAGCTGGATCTTATTGAAAATTGGAAGATGTTATAACCTAAATTGGTTGATGTGCATGCAGTAAGGATTTTATGGTTCATTAATTTTTCCCTGACTTATGCCCCCTTAAAACTTAGTCTCTGGGGCTTATTGAAATTGCAGCCTTGTGAATGCAACTCCTCCTAAGTTTCTGGCTGGATCTAAATGAAACTTGGTGGATGGTATCACCCTAATTGGTAGATGTGCATGAAGTAAGGATTTTATGGCTCATTAATTTTTCTCTGACTTATGTTCCCTTTAAACTTAGTATCCAGGGCTTATTGAAATTGCAGCCTTGTGAATGCAACTCCTCCTAACTTTTTGTCTTGATTTAAATGAAATTTGGTCAATGTCATCACCATAATTTGTAGGTGTACATGGATCAAGGAGGTTCATTGGTTTTTGCAAGAGTTATGCCCCTTGACACTTAGTCTCTCGGCCCATTCAATCAATCAATCATAACAAACAGTTTGAACTTGACAATTTAAAAATGTAGTCTGCAAATGTTTTGAATTTGGTTCTGTCAAAATAAGTAGTGTCTACAATTATTTTCGTGAAACAGCAGCAAAGTGGTGGCGTATATTGTGACTATGGCACTCTTGTTGCTATAAAGAAAGAGGTTAATATACTGATGCTTCATGCAAAATATCAAGGCTCTATGCCTTTTGGGTAAGAAAAGATTTTTATACGCCGCCGGAGGCAGTCGAATATAGGCGTCATCTTCTCCATCCGTCCGTACGTCCACTATTCTTGTGAGTGCAACTCCTCCTAAGTTTCTGGATGGATCTTTTTGAAACTTTGTCAATGTAATCACCTTAATTGGTAGATGTGCACGAAGTAAGGATTTTATGGTTCAATGATTTTTGCCTCAGTTATGCCCCCTTAAAACTTAGTCTCTGGGGCTTATTGAAATTGAAGCCTTGTGAATGCAACTCCTCCTAAGTTTCTGGCTGGATCTTTATGAAACTTGGTCAATGTTATCACCTTAATTGGTAGATGTGCATGAAGTAAGGATTTTATTGTTATGGCACATCTGTATTATGTGGTCAAAATTCTGACCAATTATCACTACATCTGAGGCAAAAAATGTGACTTTAAGAGTGCACACAAGGTTTTTCTAAGATTTTACCTTGTGCCTAGTTTTTTACCCCAAATGACCCAATAATGACCTTGTCCTATGTTTCATAGTGACAAACATTCTGACCAAGTTTCAAGATATTTGAGGCAAAATTGTGGCCTCTATAGTGCATACATGAAATACAAGGAATCCATTGTTAGGTGCTCCATCTGCCACAATATGACTGAAATACTTTTAAAAGTGATGTTAAACCCCATTCAATCAATCAATCTATATATGATGGCTGTTGTGTCAAAATAAAGAAAAAACCATCAACAGTTCAAAGATTTAATAACAATGTTCAAGGTTTGACTTTAGAAACAATAACTTTGAACTTAACAAGAAAGCTATGTGTTACTCTATTCCTAATCAACCCATTACCAATGGCAAAATTGACTGAGCCAAATTGAAAGGAGCTGCAAAAGACAAATTTAAGTTCATGAAATCTTAGATGTTTTAAAGTCTGGGTAGAAAAAATTATGGAATATGAAGAAATTGCTTGTTGCAAGCTATTTCTTCATTTTCCACAATGTTTTCCAAATTGTTTTTTGTGAGTAGAATCAACAAGATGTGTTTGTGAAACACTATGCCCCCGAAACAGGAATTCTTTAGAAACGGGTGATTTTTATTATTTTTTTGCTTTGTTTTAGGGAAAAGGGTTAAGATTTTGACCTTGACCTTGATAAAATTACCTTCCCCAGTTGCGCCTTGTTGAGACCTATCTACATACCATATATAAGCATTGTAATTTAATTGGGGTTGAAGTTATAGGAAAATGTGAAGTTGGCAGTTTAATTTTAAGAGTAACGTTTTAGGGAAAAGGGTTAAATTTTGACCTTGACCTAGATGAAATGACCTTCCCTAGTTGCGCCTTGTTGAGACCTTATCTTTATACCAAATATTAGCATTGTAACTTAATCAGGGATTAAGTTATAGGAAAATGTTTAGTTGGCAGGTTAAGTTTTTGAGTAATGTTTAAGGAAAAGGGTTTGACCTTGACCTTAATAAAATGACCCCCGTTGCGCCTTGTTGAGACCTATCTACATACCAAATATTAGCATTGTAACTTAATTAGGGATGTAGTTATAGGAAAATGTTTAGTTGGCAGGTTAAGTTTTTGAGTAACGTTTTAGGGAAAAGGGTTAAAATTTTGACCTTGACCTTGATGAAATGACCTTCCCCAGTCGCGCCTTGTTGAGAACTATCTACATACTAAATATTAGCATTTTAACTCGATCAGGGCTGAAGTTATAGGGAAATGTTTTGTTGGCAGGTTAAGTTTTGCAGACAGACAGACAGATGGACACCGGTAAAACAATATGCCCCGATCTATCGATGCAGGGGCATAAAAAGCGTTATTATATGGGAATAGGTTAAAGAAGTTGAAGAAACAAATCTGAATAGATGGAAATAGAAATAATGAATCTCTTCAAGCAGGTAATTGTTAGGGAAGAAGAAATTGCTATAATATAAACAGTTGGTCTTATTACCATCCAATACCATCTTTTGTACAGCATAGTAATAGTACAAAATAATCAGTTTGTTGATAGTATATTTTTGGTCACTTATTTGGTCACTTATTCAACACAAATCAGTAAGTAATCAGCAGTTTAGAACTAGTGGGTTTTTTGTCCTTTCAGCAGCAGAAAACAACTATTAGCAAGTCATAGACAGAAGAATTCGGATCCTTCCTTCACCAGAAATCAGTAAGCAGGAGAAAACAGGTACTTTGGATCCTTCATTAATCCAACAACTTTGACTTGACTTTGGGCCCTTCAATCAATACAAATCAGTCACTTGTTTGTAGTTGGCAGTTTTGGGGTCCTTTATTTAGCATCTTTCATTCAATAATCAGCAGTTTGTAGTTGGTAGACTTTGGGTCCTTTCTTCAGCAAAAATCCTTGATTGTTTAGTGAAGCAATGAAAGCTCCAAAATCTGGTATGTGCATTCCTAGGTCCTGGGAAAGAAGATATATATTTAATGCTGATTTCAACATGCATTCAGTTCACCTTTAATCCAGATAACAAAGTTTAAGACTAGTCTAAATTGAAGAAAGTTGCATATGACAATTTTGAGATCATGATTTTCTACTATTCTTTTGTGTTTCATTACCAACAATGTTTTCAAAAAATTAAAAATCTTGAAATTAGTGAAAAGTAGGATTGTGTGGGAATAGGTTAAAAAAGGTTTGACATTTTGTCAGTCATCACAACTGTACATCAGTAACTGTTTGACTCTGGTAGAAATTTGTAACTGATTTCCAACTATTAATGTGTCACACCATTTTCCAGGCATAATTGTGTCACATGACCTTCAGATCTAGGGCTGAAAGCAGTGGAAGGCCCAGTCATGGATCATCATTTCTAGTACAACTTGAGCATAAAAGTTTTAATCCACTACAACACAGCAAAATTTTAGACTGGTCCAAATTGAAAGACGCTGCAGACGTAATTTCAAGTTGGTGGAATTTTATTTTTTTTTTGTCTTTTGGGATAGAAAACAAAGTGGATAATGAAGAAATTGCTTGATACAAGCAATTTCTTCATTTTCCACAATGTTTTCCAAAGCTTTTTTCTTGAGGGGCGTAAAAAGGAGGGCTTACGTGGGAATGGGTTAATCAGGTAGTGTAGACTAAGATTAAACTACACATATGAGCAGGTATGCATCCAGCCAAAATAGCATATAGTATGACAAGTTAATAACTAGAGGCACTTGAGCGCCTGTATTGCTCCACAGGCCTGATTGTACTGGTTAACCCTTTCCTGTTCAAACACGGGATTTTACGTTGCTGCAATTTTATACTTGAGAAAACACTGTGGAAAAAGAAGACATTGCTTGTAACTCCTTTTTCCACAATATTTTCTACAACATAGGATGGTTTCATTTCAAATTGTATTTGATATTCATTGTTGTCTGAAACCTCTTTCAATTTGGACCAGTCTAAAACTTCTAAAAACAGGAAAGGTTTAAGCAAATGATGTTTTCAGGAATTCAACATAAACAGAATCATATTCACCATGTGAAATAACTTTTTTGAATTTTGACCGGTCTGAAATCTTATTGTGTGGGAATGGGTTCAACATTAAGTTTTGAGTTAATTTACTTGTTTGAAATGTAAATATGAGGGTACTATTACAATAACTATCTTTGGTTTTCTAATAACTTATTTTGTATGCAGATGCCTGAACCTGTGCTGTTATGTTTTAAAGGATCAAGGTTAGTAATAAACCTCAGATGAAAAAGTCACAAGTATCCAATGAAAAGGAATTTAGAGCTGCCATCAATGATTTAATAGTTTTTAACCAAATTTTAGACTGGCCCAAATTCAAAGGAGTCACAGATGATAACATAAAGTTAATTCTTTTCAAATTTTCGGGTAAAATACATTGTCGAAAATGAGGAAATTGCTTCATTTTACACATTTGTTTCCCATATTGTTTTTCTGAAGGAGAGTAAAAAAGTGTCACTGTGTGGGAATAGGCTAAGCTGTAAGCTTAACTAGAGGCGCTTGAGCGCCTGTATCGCTCCACAAGCATGAATGTTCTGATTAAGCAAATATTTCACTAATTCAATACAAACTGATATAAGGAAAGTAAATCTAAGTCACTGAAATCTTTGCAGGGTTCCCATGCTCCGGCAGTTCAAAAATTCCCTGACATTTCCCTGACAAGAAAGTGATTTTTCCCCGACATTTTATCGACGTTTCAACCGATCTTTCCCTCTTCCTTAACATTTTTATCAAAGAATTACCATCCTTATTATGCATATAATAGTTATAGAAATGCTGCTTTTAATCTACTCATTTTGAACAAACAAACTAAAATTCATTATCTGCATTCCTAAAAAAATAATGTAAATAGCATGATTCTAAAGAGGTCAGAAGTTCATTGATATTCAAATAATGATGAACACAATTCAGTGAACAACAAAACTGAAACTATCACAGAAACAACCATACTGCTCAGGAGGCAAGGGGCGCAAATCCCTTCAGTTTATCATTATTTTTTTTTTTAAAAAATATCAAAATTGGAAATCAGTACATTTAGAAATTTATGCCAAAAACATAAGAACCTGCCTTAGCCTTGAAACTACTCCAATGAAAAATTCCCTGACAGTCTGTTCAAAATTCCCTGATATTTCCCTGACTTTTGCATTATTTTTCAAATTTCCCTGACACTCATCAAAATTCTCTGACATTTCCCTGACTTTTACAAAATTCCATTTTTCCCTGGCCAGTCCCTGACACGTGGGAACCCTGCTTTGAAATAGTTCTAGAGAAGCATTTCAACTTGTTCATTGTTTTTACAACAAAAGTTAAGTTATGTATAATTCATTCACTGGGGAAAATGAAAAGGTATTAACAAAATTTAAAAATTTTCCTTGTATACCATAATAAGGAGATAAGCCCAAACCATAATAGCCAAGTTTTTCAACCTAGCAAAATCAGATAAACAGTCATCTGTGGATCATTCCTATGAAATTTGGTTGAAATCCATCAACAGTCTGTTTTCAGTATATACCATATATCTAAATAAGCCCTGCCCAATTTAAGCAATATTTTTCTTACAATCAAAATTCTTTTTGATAATCTGATAGAGTTATTAAATGATCAATTTGGTAAAAGTTTGGTTAAAATCCATTCAACTGGTTTCCGAGACAAAGAATTTCAAAGCTTTTTCTAAATATAGAAATTAGCCCCACCCATTAAAGCAATGTTTTTAATCTGATCAGACTTTTCTGAAGGAATTTGATAAAGGGTCACCCAAGGATCATTTCTGTAAAATTTGGTTGAAATCTATAAACTGATTTCTGAGAAAATGTTTTTCAAAGCTTTCACCATATACTGAAATTAGCCCCACCCATTTAATCCATAGTTTTCATCTTATTGAAATTCTTTGGAGAAAACCAATCTATGTTGACCCAAGAAGCATTTCCGTAAAATTTGGTTGAAATTCATTGAATTATTTCTGAGAAGATTTTAAAAGTTTTCCATAGCCCCGCCCATTTAAGCCATGTTTTTCATCCTATCAAAATTCTTTGAAGGAATCTGATAAAGGGTCAGCCAAGTATCATTCCTGCAAAGTTTGGTTGAACTCCATTGTCTGGTTTCTTAGCAGAAGATGTTATAAGGTTTCACCATATATGGAAATAGCCCTGCCCATTTAAGCCATGTTTTCATCCGATTAAAAATCTTTGAAGGAATCTGAGAAAGGGTCACCCAAGGAACATTTCTGTGAAATTTGGTTGAATTGTTCAGTACTTTCTGAGGAGAAGATTTTTAAAGTAAAAGTATACAGACGGACACACAATGGACACAACGCCATGATGATAGCTCGCTGGCTTTAAGCCAGTTTAGAAAAAAATAGAGTTAAGTAAATGGAATTCAGTTAACAAACTGTAGTCGGGTATTGTATAAGAGGTGCTTACACTGCCATGCCATACAAGCTGGCTTTTATAGCCAGGTGGTAGAGGGCTTACTTCAGTACAGAGAGGTCCTGGTTGGAATCCTGACAGAGTCTAACAATTATTTGCAGGTTACATTAGGAGCCCACTGTAAATAACCCACACCTGATGCTGGTAATGTGATTAGAGGTTGATGGTATTGAATATAGAAATTTCTAGAAAGAATCTTAATAGTCAAGGGGGTGTATGTAGCCAAGTAGTGTATGAGGGGTGCTTATACTGCCTTACCGTACAAGCTAGCTTTCATAGCAATGTGGTAGAGCCCTTACTTTTGGATGGAGAGGTACCTGGTTTGAATCCAAACAGAGTTGAATATTTATTACAATAGTCAATACAAAGGCATCTAACAGCCATATAGTCCTACCCTTGAGATCTGTTGCATCTGAGATATTGTGAAGATTGAGTTGTATGTCTGATCTGATATTCTCTGTAAAGCGGCTATGAACTTTTTAGGCTGAGATCGGCCACTCATCCCTGACCCATGCTGAGACCTCCTGAAGTCTAGTCCACCAAACTGGTCAGAATAGGTGTCAACCATACTGGAAAACAAGAAAAAGAATTTCACACTTGGTACAGATAATTTCAATTGATGGATTGCAGGGTTTTCAATAAGTATTGGGACAACAGATATAATTTTGAAACCAACAGATTGGCCGGGGGTCAAGGGGGCCGCCTTAGGCCCCTTGTAGGTCCAGGGCAACGCCCTGGTAGGGAGCTGAAAAAGATTTAAGGCATTTCTCAATCCATTTGGATAGCTCTTCTTAGTGCTTTACATTTCAGATTTTCTTACATTTTTAACTTATTTTATTGATAACACTTACCAACACTGCCTAGATCTAGTCAAGAAAATTCTCAAACTACAGGACATTAATGATTAAATTATTATTTCACTATACCATTTACAAGTTATGGACTTTTTTATTGCGTTGAAATGTGATAGTAATTAAGTAAGAGACTGTAAAGTTTCGAGGGTGAAAATACCAAGTCTATTAGACGCATTTATTGACCCAAATTACACTTCAACACAAAACTATACGCTTCAAAGCTCATAAATGATTATATGTCAAATTAAACTTATCGAAATCATCGTCCTTTTTAGATGAAAAGTTGAAGAAACTACAATTTTCTTCAGTCGAGGTTTTTTATTTTTTTAAGTTTGGCGTCCATGGTTACCAACATGCGAAAACAATTTCATATCGTTGTATATGATTGGATGCCTGGTTTAAAGTATCCAATGATAGGCCTTGTAACATTGATACACAAATTAGACATGTTTCGCGGTAAATAAACCATTGTAGGGGTAAAATATCACCGGTGTCGGGGTAAAACTTCTATCGCATTAAAGATTTATTTTGTAAACAAAACGAGACTGATATTTTTAAAACAACCGATCAAAAGTCGATTTTGACCGATGTTTTAGATCGGCAATCGGTTATTAATGAAAACCCTGGATTGCTGCTGTCTTTCAAAAACAAGAGGGCCAAAATGGCACAATATCACTAACCTGAATTCAGCAGGTCTTATTTGTTAACCCATTCCCACACAATGTTGCATTTTGATGTCCCTACAGAAAAACAATTGGGAAAACATTCTGTAAAATGAAGAAATTATTTGAAACAAGCAATTTCTTCATTTAAAACAATGTTTTCTACTCAGAAAGCTAAAAAAATCTAAAATTTTCTAAAACTTAAAATTGTTGTCTGCTACTCCTTTCAATTTTGACAAGATTAAAATTTCCAAATTTGAGATGACCCCTAGAGACCTCTACAGTGTAATCACTAAAATTGTTGATGCAGCACAACAGGCGACTGACATTTAAGTATAACGAAAGCTCACCATGAGCAGGGTCTGCTCAGGTGAGCTAAAGAGGTTAACCAATCAAGTCATTCATTTAGACTCAACATTCATGTAAAGTATTTCGATTGGTTTGAAAGGCCTTAACCCATTACCAGATGGCAAAATTTTAGACTGGTCCAAATTGATTGACTGAATGGGGTTTAACACAACTTTTTTAACAGTACAGTAAAACCCCTCCTTACGACCACCCCGGAAATACGGGCACCCCTCTATTACGACCGAATTTTTACAGAACGGAATTTTTTGTTCTTTATTTCAATGGTCGCGAACCCCTCTAAAACGGGCACCCCGCTATTCCGAATTACGACCACTAAATTCAGTACCAACCATAGCTGATACACTATTTTGAACCCCACTAAAACGACCAGTTTTCACACATTGAGACCGATCACCCGAATTTCACACTTGATAAGAGCGACACTAATTGGGTACGAATACATTGTAAATACATTATCGGATTTTTGATTATGTGATATCGAACCCTTATTATAATATGTGTTATGATTAAAGTGGCCGATCACTTTAAGAAGTTATAGTTTGTATTATTTTTAATTGTTATTTGAATGTTTCAGAGGTTTTGACTCGAGTAATAAATTCCAAAGTGTAAACGTATCCGAGAAATTGCGATTAGTTTGTTTATGGCGTTCCGAACAGTTAATATGCAATTAAATTTTGACTTCAACGTAATTGATGCTTAGAATTCCCATTTTAGAAGATATGATATCGACAGTTTGACACTTTGAACCTGTACTTACGAATAAATAATCTGAGGTCGGATTACCAAATGGAGAATAGAGAAAGTAGAACTTATCGAAGATCGTAAATTTGAAAATGACATAAGATTCCGCTGTAATACATGTTCTTATAGTTTCATTTTTTTTTGTATAGTATTAGTATATTCAAAGAACAAAAACAAAATAAACATGCATTACTTGACAACAAACGACCAAACCTCGGTAATACGACCACCCCTCTATTACGACCACTTTTTGAAAGTACCGCAAGTGGTCCTATTAGAGGGGTTTTACTGTATTTCAGTCATATTGCAGCGGCTGGAGCAACTAACAATAGATTCCTGGTATTTCTCACACCAGGTCTACCACTACCTCCTTTCCTAGCCCCCAGCTGCTATCCCACTTAGGTTTATGATTATAAACCCATTGGTGAGAAACAAATGTCAAAATGTCCAAATTTAAAAAGGAACTGCATATGACAATTTAAAGTTTGTGAAATTTTAAATTTTTCAATTTTCTGGACAGAAAACATTGTGTAAAATCAAAAATCTCTTGTTACAAACAATTTCATCATTTTTCACAATATTTTCCTTATTGTTTGTTTTTTAGGGGAGTCAAAAAGCATCACTGAGTGGGAATGGGTTAACTAGAGAACAATAGTTATAACATTTAAGTTACAACAATTTCATTTTGTTATATATCCTAACCATATACTTTGAAAATTAATTTTTTAGGTAGTTCTATTGAACTACCTTGGCAGTCAGTTGACATGGCCAACCATGTGTCAGTTGACAAATAGACACTGTCAATAAATAAAACTAGACTATGACTGAACAGTATTTACCCTTGTCATGCTGAACTCGGAATTTTCCTGTCTGAGCAGGAGGTATAGATATGTGCAGTCTGATCTTAGTTTACTCTACCTGTTTGTCCCTTTCAAGCCAGAAATGTTCATAAAATCAGTTTTCAAATGAAATGTTAACCTACAACTAGTGCTTCTAGTCATTTAAGTCCTTTGATTTTTGTGCAATTTTAAACAGGATTTTTATTCCGCATGATATGGCTTAATACCCTCCAACATCTCTATCTCACAGAAAAAACATTTTGTCACTGGAATAGAGCCTTTATTTAACAAAAGGCTGTAACTCAAACAAGAGGGCCTTTGGACCTGGGTTGCTCACCTGAGGCTCTTTTTCTTTAAACAGCCTAATTTATGTTAAGGTTAGGATTATGATAAAAGTGGGCCATACTTTATTCATATATAGGCTCTGTACCTAGGGATCCCAAAGTCTTAATGACAAATTCAAGGCTGTAGGACTTATTTAAAAGGAGGAGAACACTTTTTTATCCCTCTGGTCCATGGGTTATTATTTCAGAAATCAGAGAGAAGTCAATGAACAGATGCGTCATGCAAAATACCAAGGCTCTACGCCTTCTGGGTCTGGAGGAGAGGATTTTTCAGAGATTAGTTTAAAATATCACTTTTATTGCCATGGCAACCAGAGTTTTTTAACGATTTCCATTCTTTAAGCTATTTTTAAAGGGGACCACCTAAGGAACATTTCTGCCAAATTCGGTCAAAAAATGTGTTAACAAATAAGACCTGCTGAGCTCAGGTTAGTGATATAGTGCCATTTTGGCCCTCTTGTTTTTGAAAGACAGCAGCGATCCATCAGTGGGCTGGAAGGAGACGCTTTTTTAAGACATTGTTGATGGACGACTCTCAGGTGAGCTAAAAATGGAACATGCACATCTATGGTTGAACATGTAAATCCATTCAGTAGTTAAAGAGAAAATGAGCATACAAGATTTTCGAGCCTCCAGCTGCTCATTGTGCACAGCGCTACTTGTGGTTAGATTGGGACGAGGGGTCCAGTATGATAGTGTTTGTATTTTTAGCTAGCAAAGCATCAGAGAACCACAATTTATAGACCTGTAGAAATTTACAGATTATTCAATCCCCATAGACACGGAAGGTAAAGGTAGAATTTAATTCTCCGCATGCTGAATTTTGTCGGTTTCTGCTAAAATCTCTACAGCTGTTGTTTTTCATTTACCGACTAGTCAGGTGTACAGAATTAACATTGTTACAGGAATTTTATCGGGTGTTTAGTTCCAATGTAGAAAATTTCAGTTTGGGCGGGGGGGCAGGGTTAGAGCATAATAACTCCACTTCTTCTGCTATTTCATTTCTTGGACCCCACCAACAGCGTTACAGTGGAGCTGAAGTGTACCTTGCCTAAAGAGGAATATTTCAGGATCAGCATGACGAGGGTAAAACTCAAATAATTTGTCAGAAAGCAATCACGACATTGTGGCTACAGCTTATTCAAGAGATCAGACCAGAGATAATTGTTATCAAATGCTGAGTTGATGTTTCAAAAAATAACTGGCAAATTTCAACTGAATTTAAGTCAATATTAAAAATTAATCACTTTTCTAGAAGTTGCAACTTTATACATAGTGTCAGACAGACAGTAAGACAGGTTTGATTTCAGAATAACCAAAGAAACATTAGCTATGTGAAAGATATTGTTCAGTGAAATTTGGTCATTTGTTTGATTTCATTTACCCAATTTCACACAATCCTGCCTTTAAACATCCCTCAAAGAAAAAGCTTACTTTTTGCAACAAGCAATTTCTTCATCCCCCACAAAGTTTTCCAAGGAAGAAAAAGAATTTTGGTATTCATCAACTTGAAATTGCAAACTGCATTTATATTTTCAATTTTGACCAATCAAAATCTTTGTCGTCTAGAAATGGATCAAACAACCTGTATTTCATTATTTCTATCACATCTTCTGCATCTTCTTTTGTTGCTTCCTCTCGTAGTTCAAGTTTTGCCCTTGCTTCTGTAAGTCGTATCAGTGACTCTAACTGTCGAGTAGTTATAGGCGTACTGTCCTGAGTCTGATGTTGTCTACGTAACTCAAGGTAAAACTTCTGGATTGCTTTAGCTGCATCTGTACCAATCTTTGGATGGACATACTTTCTGGCATAACCAATATACTGGAAATAAATGTTGAAATAACTTAACCCTTGTCATGCTGATCCCAGAATATTCCTGCTTTGGCAGGAGGCATAGACAAAAGATCAGCCTGCACATATGTGCAGTCTGATATTAGTCTACACCACTTGTGTGTCCTCTTTAAGCCAGAATTGTCCGTAAGATCGATTTCAACAGATTTGCCCATAAGATCTATTTCAAAACTAATTATTGACCCTGACAACCAGACCTACAGTTCCATCAGCCCTTTGATTTTAATGCAATTCTGAACAAGTATTTTATTCTGCATGACAAGGGTTAACAAGATAAGTTTGTGAAACACCATGTTGCTGTAATAGTCTTTTTTGGAAATGTAACCTTGGTAAGCAACCTCCACCTTCATCAATAACATTGACCTTACAACAAACTGATGCCTATTAGTGCAGGAAACCATTATCCCAAATTAGAGCCACGTATCTTCAATGGTGTAAAAATGCTAAGTTTTTGTGTTAAGTTTACAAAATTTGTGACCTTGATAAGCAACCTTAAGGGATTACCCTGATCTCACACCAAACTGATGCAATTCAATGCAAGGAGTCTATTTCTGAAATATAAGCCATATATTTTCAACAGTGTTTTATTAAGAGCAAAATGTTAATTTTCTGTGGTAAGTTTAAAACCAACAGACAGATAATATCAGTAAAACAAAATGCCCCAATCTTACTGATGCAGGGGCATAGAAATAGGACACATTATTTTTTCGTTTTAGTTATTCTTTTCTTCTGCTTCAATGTATCAATTAAGCTGTAGTTATGACGTTTAGGTCACCAACCATTTTTCTTTTTTATTACATGCTACTGGCCATAAATTTTGCAAAATAGCGCTGTTAAAAAACAAAGCAGAACTTCCTGTAGGATTTAATGGGCGGGGCCTAGTCAGTTGGTAAGGTCGGCGATTGGTCAATTTGATAAGTGAGAATTTCTGTACTTTACTGATTCCCTACAGCTCTCTTAAACTTATGGATGTTATAATTGGTTCAAAACATTTACTTACCTTTCTCAGTAACAATGGCGGTATTGGATCAAATGGCTGACCTCTGTGAACCTTGAGTCTTTCACTGAGTGGTTTATCTGACTCCATTAATAACACTGACTCGTTCATGCTGCTGTTCTTCTTAAAGAAAATTATAACAAGAACTGTTCTTTTACCAAAAATTCATCAACATTTACATTTTTATCTTTCTTTGAACAATAAGCCCATAACAACATAATCATGCTTTTCAACGTCCTTTTCAAAAAAAGCTATGGAAAACATTGTGGAAAATGAAGAAATTGCCTAACAAAAGCAATGTTTATTTCATCTGATGAGAATTCCTTGAAGAAATCTGATAAAGGGCCACCGAAGGATCATTGATTAGAAATTTGGTTGAAATCCATCCATTTGTTTCAGAGAAAAAGATTTTTAAAGCTTTTACAATATTTGGAAATTTGCTCTGATCATTTAAGCCATGTTTTTCATCCAATCAAAATTATTTGAAGTAGTTTGATAAAGGGTCAATTAAGGATCATTTCTGTTTAATTTGGTTGAACTTTCTGAGGATAAGATTTTCAAAGCTTTCACCATATATGGAATTAGCCCTGCCCTTTAAGGCCATGTTTTTCATCCAATCAAAATTAGTTGATGGAATTTGGTAAAAGGTCAGCCAAGGATCATTCCTGTAAAATTTGGTAGGAATCCGTCAAATGGTCTCTGAGAAGAATTTTAAGGTTTTACCATGTTTGGAAAAATGCCCTGACCATTTAAGCCATGTTTTTCATCCAATCAAAATTCTTTAAAAGAATCTTATAAACGGTCACCTGAGGATCATTTCTGTGAGATTTGGTTGAATTTTGTTCAGTACTTTCTGAAGAGAAGATTTTTTAAGTGAAAGGCTATGGGTGGACAGACGCAAAGACTGACATACAGACAGATGCACAATGGACAACATGCCATGACAATAGCCCCATGGCTCGCAGGAAGTGGAGCTAAAAATCTGTGTCTTTTGGGGTAGAAAACATTGTGGACATTGAATAAATTGCCTATTACAATGAATAAATATATTTACAATTATTGAAGAAGTTAAGCTCTGGATATGCTTGATTTTAATGTTTGACCTTGAGCTGTGATCTTAGAGCTATCTGATTTTTTTCAAATGGCACATCTACTCATGATAGAGAACAATTGTGGGAAGTTATTTCGCAATCTATCCAAAATTTTAGGCGCTATGCTCCAGACATGATTTATTTTGATGTTCTATCTTTAGCTGTGACCTTCATCTTGGAGCTATTTGCTTATTTCTATCAAATGGTACATCCTCTCATGAACGATTGTGCCAAGTTATAAAGAAATCCATCAATAATTGAAAGAACTATGCTCTGGAAAAGCTCAATCTCAATGTCTGACCGTGAACTGTGAACTTGACCTTGGAGCTATAAAAAAGGGAAATGTCACATGTCTAGTTTCATCCAATTTGGTCAAAGGGTTGTGGAGAAATCTAGCTGGATGGAATGACAGAAGAAGTGGCAGCTATATGCTTGTCCTCCTGGAAGCATAAAAATGCAACCTCTTGTGGACTGCACCTGGGTTAATGAACTTTTTCAAATATTTGTTTTAGGCGGTTCCAATGAGATCCCTTTATGCTTGTCAGATATATTAGGAGGAAGGAGCACATGATAATGAGTAATTGATAATCAGCATTCAACCCATTACCACAGTAAAGCTTTCTGACGCCCTTAAGAAATGCAATCATGAAAAAGGAAAAATTGCTTATTTCTCCTTTTTTCAAGATGTATTCTTCCCTATTTGCCACTAATTTTTCCCAACTATAGTGAAATTTGAAATGGGTTAACCTACTACCACACAACAAAACATAGACTTGTCAAATTGAAAGAAGTTGCACATGACTATTTGAAGTGGATGAAATTTTAAAAAAATCTTTGCATTTTGGGTTAGAAATGAAGGATTGCTTTAACTTGGGATTAACATTTTCCACAGTGTTTCTACAAGCATTTTTCATGAGGGGCGTCAAAAAGCATCACTGTGTGGGAATGTGTTAAGTTTTAACCATTAAAACTTTAGCAGTATATCAGACAAGTTAAAGGGATTAAACCTCAATAAAATAAATCCTTTTTCAGTACTTACCGATGAAGAACCTTGATTCTGACCCATTGTATGCCTGCAAAAAAATTCCACTCATTGCTAGATCCCAAAACTTATACTCAACTAAATTATTACTCACCTAAACTAAAACAAGTTCGCAGACCAAAATTCAATCATAGTGTGAAAATGAAACTAACCCATTACCACTCTAAAAGTTGCAGATGACAATTATAAGTTGATAATTTCAAATATCTGTCATTTTGGGTAGAAAACATTGTGGATAATGAAGACATTGCTTGTATCAAGCCAATTCTTCATTTTCCAAAATATTTTTCAAAAGTTTTTTTTTCTCTGAGGCGTCTAAAAGTGCCATTGTATGGGATTGAATTGACCATCTTGTAGGGAAAAATATTTTTGAAACAAAAAACTTGCTTATGACTTTTCCTGTACAGTGATTTGTCAAGGTTGCATTTTTGCACCATTGTCTCCAAAAATCTTGAAAATCATGAATCTCCCCAGTATTTTAAGACTTGGTTCCAAAGTCTTAGTAGCCAAATTGTTAGTATGATCCATCAATTTTGTAAGATGTCTTCACTTTTCTTAGACCATGAGGACATTGTCCCCATTGCTTCCAAAATCTCTGCAGATCACTGCATACAATTCCTTCCTTAACCAATTCAAGGATGGCAAAATCTTAGACTGGACCAAATTGAAAAGAGGTGAAGATGTCAAATTAAAGTTGATGAAAGTTTAGATTTTTTCAGCTTTCACGGTAGAAAATATTGTGGAAAATAAAGAAATTGCTTGTTTCAATCAATTTCTTCTTTTTCCGCAATGTTTACCAATTGTTTTTCTTTAGGGACGTTAAAAGCATCACTGTGTGGGAATACAGTTTAACAAGTGTCATATATTAGAGTCGTTGGAAAACAGTTTGACAGAAATAAACCAGTATCTATGTTAAGTACTTCATTTTTGCTGGTTAAAATCTTGACTTCAAAATTTTTAAATCAACCCATTACCAGAGAGCAAAATTTTAGACTGATCCAAATTGACAATAGTAGTAGAGGTTAATCTTATGTTTATTAAATTACAGATTTTTCACCTTTCATGGTAGAAAGCATTGTGGAAAATGAAGAAATTGCTTGTAACAATCAATTTCTTCATTTAACATAATGTTTTCCCAATAGTTTTTCTTAAAGGGCGTCAGGAAAGTGTCATTGTGTGGGAATGAGTTAATAATCAAGATCACAGATTAGTGAGGTAGTTATACTTCCTCAATCATTTTACGGTCACTTTGAGTCTTTGATTTCTATCTTATAGGTCAATCACAGAAATGGCAATTACCACATCTATATCTGAACCCATTCCCACACAAGAACATTTTAAATTGGTCCAAATTGAAAGAAATTGCAGCAACAATTCAAAGTTTATGAAATTACTCCTTTTCCCACAATGTTTTCCTACTTTTTAATCTTCAGCATGGTCTAAAGGAGGCAGTGGTAGTAATAGTTCAAACAGTAATTTATCACTCAACAATATCATTCAGCCAACACTAATAATTTTGATTCTCCCATATACTCCTTTGGAAATACTATCAATAGCCGAGTGGTATAGGTGCTTGACTCATGATCTGAAGGTACGGGTTCAAGCTCCACCGTCACCAGGGAGTGTTCATGGGCAAGACACTTAAAAGCCAGCCCCAGTTATCCGGCTGTAGAATTGGGTAGCAGTCGGTTTAAATCACTGCCTCTCTTTCAGGGACATGAAAGCATGTGGGTTGTGAGTGTTCGAGACCGACTCTATAAGCCAAAGACTTTCATCGCAATCAAACTAAAATAAATACTATTTCAAGGTTCCAAGTCTAATGATAATACATGCCGAGTTCACTTTGTGATTCTTGTGTAAAACAAGTACAAAACAGGATTTGTTTAATACCTAGTGAAAAACTTTAGCAGGATTTTAGTCAATGAACAAAAACACTAGGAAAATGTGATTCATGATAGCTTATTACCAGATGACAAACTTTTAGACTGGTCAAAATTGGAAAAAACTTCTTGTTCATAACAATCTTTGTATTTTAGATTAGAAAACATGGAAGAAAATGAAGAAATTGCTTGTTACAAGCGATTTCTACATTTTCGACCATGTTTTCCCAGTTTTTTCCTTGATTTCTTTTTCTTGAGGATCATAAAAAAGCAATATTGTATGAGAATGGGTTAACCATAAAACCAGTCAGTTACAGTCAATGTTAAAATCTACAAGTGGGACACTATTACCTGTTCTGTTTTGAATGTAGCGCCATCACATGTTCTGATAACATACTGTCCATCTCCTCATCTGGCTTGTCCAGAAGAATAAATACCAAGTCAAATCTGGACAATAATGCTGACCCCATTCTAAAGAATAAAACAGTCTATATGATATCTTTTTTATAAGCAAGACAAGAGCTGGTCACAGTCATGTGACAAATGCCCACAAAGGACAGGGTCAAGCATGTGGCACTTTGATTTGATTTGTAAACACAACCACATGCATTTGTGATCTATACGTCTGGGTTTTTAATAAATCAAATTTTAATACATATAACAATTTCTATAAATACAGAATGAAATCTTGAAATGCATTATGGACAGATTTTTCTGAGGTCAAAATTAGGTCAAAGGTCAAGGTCATTGGGTCAAGGTCAAGGTCATGTAAAGTGGTCCTACTAATCAAGCATCTGTCCAAATATGGAAGCAATCCATTGAAGAATAAGAGGGTAAATACAATTTAACCATTCCGGACGTAATTTAACCATTCTGGACGCCCATTTCACCCCAGATTGTGAACTTGGCCTGGGTCTTCTTAGCGACATGTCGTCTGAAGGTCGTTAACATTTGTATGAAAGAAATTTGTACCTGCATGCATGATTATAGAAGTTACAGAGTGGACATGGCAAAAAGTGATGATTTTTGACCTTTGACCCCTGATTGTGACCTTAACCTTTGAGATAGGAACCTGGGTCTTTTAAGCGACACGTCGTCTGAAGGTGGTAAACATTTGCATGAAAGAAATTTGTACCTGCATGCTTGATTATAGAAGTTACAGAGTGGACACGGCAAAAAGTGCTGATTTTTTACCTTTGACCCCAAATTGTTACCTTGACCTTTGAGATAGGAACCAGGGTCTTTTTTTGCGACACATAGTCTGAAGGTGGTGAACATTTGTCAGAAAGAAATTTGTACCTGCGTGAATGATTATAGAAGTTACAGAGCGTCCACTGCAAAAAGTGCCGATTTTTTACCTTTGACCCCAGATTGTGACCTAGATCTTTGAGATAGAAACCTGGGTCTTTTTCACGACACATAGTCTTAAGGTCGTTAACATTTGTATGAAAGAAATTTGTACCTTCTTGCATGATTATACAAGTTACAGAGCTGTAATGGCAAAAAGTGCTGATTTTTTACCTTTGACTCCTGATTTTGACCTTGACCTTTGAGATAGAAACCTGGTTCTTTTTTTGCAACACGTCGTCTGAAGGTGGTGAACATTTGTATGAAAGAAATTTGTACCTGCGTGCATGATTATAGAAGTTACAGAGTGGACACGGCAAAAAGTGCCGATTTTTTACCTATGACCCCAGATAGTGACCTTGGTCTTTGAGATAGGAACCTTGATCTTTTGTGTGACACGTCATCTTATAGCGATGAACATTTGTGCAAAGTTATATTGAAATCCACTATTGCATGTAGAAGTTACAGAGTGGACGCGAAAGCGGGACGGACGGACAGACTGACGGTTCGATTACTATATCCCTCCCTTTGGGGCCATAAAAACAACATACACTATCTTTCATTGTAATTCATTTTGAGGCAAGCATGCAAAACTTCCATAGTAAAACAATAAAACAAAAAGCTTATTCTATAAATCAAGATAGGACTCAAAAAGTTAAGATCATTTTGAATATGTTACTTAGACGAGTAGAGAACCTCCTCCCCAGAAAAAGGCAATTGTTATGTAAAAAGTCCTCTTATATTTCCAAAAATCCATTTAAAATGGCACATCTACTGCGCAAAAAATATCATATCAATCCATTTCAGCATAAGTAATGCTTTTGCTAAATGTATACAGATTTATCATATGACCTTGACATTTGACCTAGAATAGGAACCCATTTTTCAAATGGCAAAATTTGTAATAATGGAAATCATGTGTGTCAATTTATTTAGAAATCAATCCATAAATGTTATTTAGCTTAATCAACATCAATACAAAAATCTGACATTTACATAATGATCTTTGACTTGAATCTGTCAAAAAATTTATTGTAGAGGGCACATTTGCTCTTCTTGGGGCCAAACTGTGCCAAATCATTTAAACATCCATCTACCAATTTTGGAATTAGACTCTGGACAAGCTCAATTCAAACATTTGACCTTGGTGTGTGACCTTGACATTATCAAAACATTTATTTCTAATGACACATATGTTCATGCTGAACAAACATGTCAATTTATTTTAAAACCCATCAATGAATGTTAGGGAGTTGTGCTCCACATTAGCTTTGATCAGACTGCACAAATCAGACGGTCAAAAAATTATGATTGAGAGTATCGTATATAGTGACCTGACACCCTGCTGATGGGTACTGAAAAGTGGAAAAAAATCTTAAACTGAAAACAGCCAAGCTAATAAATTACTTCAAATTCTCTGCAACAGTTTTTGCTTTATTGTAATGACCACCAACTGGATTAGCTGCTGCTAATATAGATGTCCTTGCAGGAAGGCTACAAAGAAAATGAACAAGGTATAAAACAAAACAGAAATAAACAATCTGATGTAAAAACTCTTAACCCATTCCAACTCAATCCCTCCTTTTTACGCCCCTCTAAAAAGAGCATTGAAAGACATTGTGGAAAATGAAGAAATTGCTTGTATCAAGCAATTTTTTCATTATCCACAATGTTTTCTATCTAAAAAGACGAAAAAATTCAAAATTCCATCAACATGAAATTGTTGTCTGCAGCTTCTTTCAATTTGGAACAGTCTAAAATTTTGCTGTGTTGGAATGGGTTAACCGGTTCCCACACAGTCATCTTTTTTTTTTGCCGCCCAAAGATAAGAGCTTTGGAAAACATTGTGGAAAAGGAAGCAATTTCTTCATTTTCCACAATGATTTCTAACTCAAAAGATTTTTTTTTAAAAATTCATCAACTAAATATAGTTGTCTGCTATATTTTTGAATTTAGACCAGTCTAAAAGTTTATCATCTGGGATTCTGCACTCAACCTAAATCAATCTTGAAAGAAAATCTTGTAAACTGAAAAATTAGATTCAGTCATTTCACATATTAGAAAATTCCATTTATTAATGTGCTTTTGACAAAATTAATTAATATGACTGAGAAAGAAAATCTTATGAAATGAGAAATTAGATTGATATTTTGTTTATACTAATTCATTTTAGTTCGATTTTGAGGAAAGCTTTAAGCTTATAGAATTGCTCACGAACACTCACAATCCAGATGTTTTTACGTCCCTGAAAGAGAGGCAGTGGCTGAATCCCTTCAGATCACGAGTCAAGCACCTATACAACTCGGCCATCAAGGCAGTTATTTCACATAATATTAACATAACAGAAATTAATATAACTGGGAAAGAAAATCTTGTTAACTGAAACATTAGCTTCAGTTATTTCACTTAATATAAGAATATTGGATTTATTAATGTGCTTTGACTTTATAATTGATTTGATTGGGAAAAAAGTCTTGTAAATGGAAACATTTGATTCAGTTATTTCACATAATATTATAATATTTCATTTATTAACCCATTCCCACACAATGACCCTTTTTAACGCCCAAAAGAAATAAGATTTAGAAAGCGTGGGAAATGTAGAAATTGCTTGTTTTCAAAATGTTTTCTATCAAGAAAGTTGAAAAAAAAAAAAAAAAAAAAACAGCCCACACTTTGTAGTGTATTTTGCATATTCTTTATAGAACCAGTTGAACTTTTGATAATTGAAATAAAATACAAATTATGGATAAGACCTTTTAACCCTTGTCATGCTGAAGCCGGAATATACCAGTATTGGCAGGAGATGTAGACTAAAATCAGCCTGCACATTAAGGCTGTCTGATCTTGGTCTACACCTCCTGCATGTAATTTTCCTGCCAGAGTTGTTTATGAAATTGATTTCTAAAAAAGTACTGATTTTTCAATGATATATGGGAAAGAAACAAAAATGAGAGATGAAGCCCCTTAGTCATCTCTTATGACATGCTAGTTGTCATGTTTGTTCCACCAGATTAAATGGCAGATGTGACCAGGGTAGGCCTGCAACAGTTATTTTCTTATACCCTGTTTAACAACATGGGGCCTCACACACAGGCTAGTGCTTTTTATTCCAAAGTCCATCTACATCAAGATCAAAAATATAAGCTTTGGAATAAAAACTAGCTTCCTGCTTCAATCCAGGAGTTACTAGGAAAGCAGTAGTTAGTCTCTGATTTTATCAGCCCCAAAGACAGGCCACAGAGAAAGGCCGAGGTACTATTCTGGGAAAATTCCAAGCACCCAACAATGCTTGGTATTGTAAACTTGACATCTCGGTAGCAGAACAAACTCTAAAACTAATGCCCATTCATGAACACATTTGATACTAAGCCATTAAGAAATCAATTCATTTATTTATTAGTTATACCCTGTGGGGATGTGTTAAACTGAAATTCTAGCCTTCACACGGACTGATCATTTTAAGCTTTGAGTCAGTGATCATCTATTTGATGCTTAGTAAATATATAGACTGAATGGAGTCTTAACTTGGTAAATATATGTGTGACCAATCGCAGCTATCAATCAAATAATAAGTAGAAAAATGACATCATTCATTTAGTACTCACCTACAAACAATACCAGCTTTAGCTATACTGATACTTTGCTGCTCCTGTAATAGGGTATAAAACAATCTATAATACTTTAAAAATAGGACTAAATTCTAAGGGAATTTTACAGTTTGTTTGAAGTTAAATGCAGCATTGAACAATTTTTCATTTATATTATCATGAAGTTCATTCATGTGCTTCCTGGATATCACTAGTACTAAGCAGTATTATTTTAGAAAAAAAATCATTCGTCTTGAAGGGTGGAAAACATTTTAACTCTGAATACATATGTCAAGATTCTAAGTAAAAACTTGAATAGTTTCAAAAACAACACAATTTGCACCAACTGGTATGTAAAACATTCTATGTAAAATAAGATTTGTGAAACATCATGCCCTCATATTAGCTTCTTTTCAGAAATAAGACCTTGATAAGTAATATTGACCTCTCTGAATAGCCTTGACCTTACAAACAATTGATGCCTATCATTGAAAGAAAAACCTATATCCAAAGTATGAGCCAAGCTTCATCAACAGTGTTTGAATAATGTCACATAAGGTCATAATTCAACTAAAATGAATATCATATTTTCTATGCACAGAATTTACCATGGCCTCAAGCAAGGCCTGATGTTGACTGGACATTTTATCAAACTCATCAATACAACAACAACCCTGATCAGCCAGCACAAGAGCCCCAGCTTCAAGGGCATAGTCACCACTTCCCCCATCTTTGGATAAAGTCACCTAAAAACAAACAAAAAATACCATGAGCAGTAAGAATCTCATCTAAGCTTTGCCCAGACTAGGGATCCAATATTTCAATTATCATTACCTGACAACAAAATTCAAGACTGATCTAAAATAAAAGAAGTTGCAGATGACAATTTTCGCTCATGAAATTATCTTTTTGTTTTTAAGGGATGAAGATATTTTGATAAATGCTTGTTACAAGCAAGTAATTCTCTTTCCACAATGTTTTACAAAGCTTTTTTCTAGATGGTCGACAACCATATTTCAGTCATATTGGGGCTGCTTGTGACCTTGTCCTGTCTTCCTATCATTTCTCACACCAGTGCAATCACAAACATCAATCTCATTCACCAGCTGTTCATCCTACTTATGTGCAGTTTGCATTGGCCAATTGGTGAGAGACAAATAACACATCACAATGATTTTCGTCAATTTTGGAAAAAATGTTGACAGGCATCGAGTTCAAACCCCGACCCCAATGTTGGGATCACAGCGCATTACCAAAATAAGAAAATAACTTCAGCCTATGGGATTTCCTTGTGTTTAGCTGATGGACCTTGTCCTCGTAGCAGAGATAATTTGGTTAGAATTGGCAATAACATTTGCATAGAGAATTAATCAACATTTTTGGTGAATTTCCTATATCATTTTTTAATCTCCCATTTTTGAAATTTTAGAATCATCCAAATTGAAAGAAGTTGCAGAAAACAATGAAAATTGGATGCAATTTGAAACGAACTCAACCTGTGGTAGAAAATGTTGTGGGAAAAGGAGTTACAAGCAACTTCTTTTTTTCTCACAATTTTTTCTCAAGTATAAAATGTGACATAAAATCCCTTGTTTGTACAGGAAAGGGTTAAGGTTTGTGATCTCACAGCGTAAAAGTAACTTAAATTCTTACCGTCAACCCAGAGGTAGTAGTTGTATTTCCACACACATACACACTTCTTGGAGCTATGTTGGCTGTGGCTTGTAGCATCTACAAAATACAGTTTAGCTGGATTTATCTGTGGGAAAATTTTTTTGTGGTGCAAGTTAAATACTACAATATTCCCCCATATCTTTACAGATGTAGATTGTGACTTTAGCTTTATATGTGAAAAGTTATTCAACCTGTTATTAGATGAAACAAGATGTGTGTATGAAACATCATGCCCCTGTAACAGCCTTTTTTTCAAAAATTTTACCTTGATAAGTGACCTTAATTAATGACCTTGACCTTACAACCTACTGATGTCTATTCAAGCAAGGAACCCATATCCCAAATACGTGCCATGTATCAGCAATGTGTTCAAATAGGACCGATATATTAAGTTTTTCCATTACATTTACAACTTGTAGACAGACAGATTGATATACAGATGGACATCTGTAAAACAATTTACCTCCGATCATATCAATGTAGGGAAAGAAACTTTTATCCAAATTGAAAGAAGTTGTAGACAATTATGAAAATGTTTTCGTGAATATAATATCTGAAAGTCGTAATCAAATAAAGGTGATAAATGTGTGGAAATAGGTTAAAAGGTTATCAATTATACCTGAGATTTTCCCAGACCTGGATCTCCAACTATAAGTAAATGTGGGTCACCCCTAACTGGAATTCTGTTCTGAAACATACATGCATTAATGTTTGTTAGTAAATTAGTCACTTTATAATAATGCTGTAACAATATTGAAATTTATTGATTGATAGTAGGCCTTCAATAAGAAAACATTGTGTGATATTGATAATGGGCTGAGATAGGCAACAAATAAGAGGGCCATGATGGCCCTGGACCACTTGCCTGAGATACCTTAAGAGTCCATGTATTGGCTATTTTCAACTTTTTCAAAAATATTTTTTCCTAAATTTTTTTATTCAATTGAATTTCCTTTTGGAATTCATTAATCTCTCTTAAATTCTCTACTGAAATTTGGCACAGGGGACAACAACCTTTCTTAAAGAACTTACATCAGTATCTTTTCAGCAAGATTTCCTTTAAACTACATTTATTCATGGTTTCCTATCCCTTAAGTTTTTGAAAGACCATCTTGCAAGTCATTTCTGAAAAGTTACATTAAAGTCTGATGGTTAGTTTAGGACAGATGATTTTTAGAGAATTGGTTCCTATGTAAATTTCAAGTACCCACAACATAGGGCTAGAATAAATCATCATAACTTTAAGCAGTTTGGTATAGGACAAGGAGATGGTGTTACATACAAATTTTGAGGCAAACTTAAAAACTCTTACATTTATGTTTGGCACTTTGTTGGTTTGGCGACTTAAACATTGAGGCCAGGGACTCATAAGAAATTTATTTTAGTTGCCATGGCAACCAGATTAATCTATGGATTACAATGCTTTGAAGTAATTTGGAAGGCCATCAAGACAGATTCATTTCTATAATATTTCACTGAAATCTGATAGCTAAGTTATGTAGGAGATGTTTTTCAAAGAATTTGTCCTTTATTTCCATGTTAATTCCAAGTAACCACAAAATATGGCTAATATTAATTACGTCATCATAACTAGAAAAAAAATGGTATAGGACAATGAGGCAAAATTTGAAAGCTCTGTGCCTTACAGTTTAGGAGAAGATTTTTTTAAGAATATGTTAGAAATTCCTTTTGGTTGCCATAGCAGCTAGAGTTACTGGTTGATAACAATTGCTTGAAGTGTTTTGAAAGTTCATCACCTAATCACCTAAGGATCATTTCTATAAAAGATTCATTGAAGATTTTTATAGATATTTAAGGATTGATCGACCCAATGGACCTTGGGTGATCACACTAGTTTCATGCTCAGGTGAGTTAACACTTTCCCGTTCAAATACTGGATTTTACTTTCCTGTGATTTTATACTTGAGAAAACATTGTGGAAAAAGAAGAAATTGCTTGTAACAAGCAATTTCTCCTTTTTCCACAATATTTTCTACCACATAGGATGGTTTCATTTCAAATGGCATCCAGTTTTCATTGTCGTCTGCAACCTCTTTCAATTTGGACTAGTCTAAAATTTCCAAATACAGGAAAGGGTTGAATACTGCTACAAATGTTTGGAAGAACAGAAAATCTTACTATTGCAAATCCTACCTTATCATGAGAGAATTTCTGTGTTCCTCCAAACAGACCTAGTACCAGTCCAGCTTTAACCAACTCATGGCCATAGATAGATGGACATAAAGACCTTGAATACAGAAATATCAAATGATTAAATCAGCTTCTTTAACCTTATTGGAGATTAAAAAAATATTTTGGAAATGATATGAAATTGTTTGTGGTAACTAAAAGGTAGTATCTATTTTTTCAACCTTGATTTCACCTGTTGTCATGCTAGTGTAAATTGATGGATCGATAGCCATGCCTACTTTCCTACAGGAAGTTTGACTTAGATAACTAATGGTATAATTTTTGCAGAATTATGGACAGTCACATATAAAACTAAAAGAATAATGTTTCATTGGAGACCTAAAGATTGTAAGTTAACTACAGCTTGAATAAGTTTAACTTGCCAAAACACAAAAAATGCTCAACGAATATGTCCGAGTTCAAAGTTTATTTCCTGTCAAAATGAATGATTTGATTGGTCAATTAAAATTTTTGATTCACAGTTGCAAACTGTCAATTGTTTTTGCTCTACATAATGTTACAGACAGATGTGTATTTATGATTAATTGATTGTATGGGGTTTACACTTTAACCCATTCCCAAACAATCCCTCCTTTTTACGAGTGTAATGAAAAAATCTTTGGAAAACATTGTGGAAAATGAAGAAATTGCTTGTATCGAGCAGTTTCTCCATTATCCACAACGTTTCTACCCAAAAAGACCAAATAATTTAAAATTCCACCAACTAGATATTGTTGTCTGCAGCCTCTTTCATATTTGACCAGTCTAAATATTTTTGTTTGGAATTGGTTAAACATCATGTGTTATATTGCTTTGGCTGGTACAAATGTTTCTCACATCAGTACAACCCAAATATTGGATCCACGCCACCAGCTGCTTGTTCCAGTTAATTGCACTACTGACTACTTTGCGCATTGGTGAGACAAAAAAGCCGCACATCGCGATGACTTTTTTTTATAATTGTCAGAAATACGGATGGCCTAAGCAGAGCTAAAACAGAGAACCCAAGGACTGAGAGTACAGCCTCTTAGTGAGCAAACCAGGCTTGGCTGCATGTTTATACAGAACACAGTTAACACTTTTTCATGGAAACTGTATACAAACAGAACAGTGTTGTAGAGGAAAAACCTGTCACAGTGGTGCTTCAGGAATGTATGTGATAAGATAGTTGCTTTTTCATTTAGAACTTTATCAGTTCATACACACACATTGTTGTTGTTTATCAAATACCCATTGACTAATAGAAACATGCAACACTAACTTATGTCAATTACGAAGGAAAATTTCATCGGTGGGTGACGAAAATATTTCAGCTAGAGCTAATATTCAAGAAATGTATTAATGACATTTTGCTCACCATAAACAATTTGCTTTTTGTATCCTCATCATATAAAACATTGAATTGCTAAAAATTTCTTTGATATCTCGGATGAACTAATTTTTCTGAGGTCTATGTGGTTCATCAGATAAGATAATGGACAAAATAAACAAAATACCTACCCAACCAGTAGTCTGAAAAGCTGATCCTCTCCTTGTATCATTTCAATCCCATACAGTTCCTTCATGATAAAATCCATTGCTAGACCACCATCTGTAGAGCTCTTCTTACCCTTGGTGTTACTGACAGAATTGGCATAAATGTATAACAGAAACATACACTTGTCTTTATTCTTACCCTTTCCTGCAAAATATAATTAATTCTTTTTTTTTGTTTTTCAAATTTATTAGAGACAACAGTATAAAGTAAGTGCAATTCAAAAAGTAGCCATCCTATTTAATAGAAAATATGAAGTAGGAAAAAAAGAAATTGCTTGTTACAAGCAATTTCTTCCTTTTCCCTAATGTTTTCTCAAGTAGGATATCACAGGTGTGTAAAAGAAAGGGATTGTATGGAAAAGGGTTAAGCTTGTACATGATCAACCTGCATAAATAAACTGGCTACAGTAATTAGTCTTTACTGTCCAATCCCTGGTTTTTATTTCCCGACATTTTATAATTGAGAAAACATTGTACAAGCAATTTCTTCTTTTTGACAATATTTTCTATCCTACTGAATGGTTATTTTTCAAATTAAATCCACTTTATAATTTTGTCTGCAAAACCTTTGAATTTGAACAGGTCTAAAATTTTGCAAATCAAGAAAGGGAAAGGGTCAACACATCAAATGTTACTTCTATAAAATGTTATGCAATATTTCAAAATTTGTAAGCCCACTTAATTCAGTTTTAGAAAATTCAACCTCTAACCTCAAAATCAAGGGTCAATCCCCGAGTTGACCAAACTAACAATCTAATTGTCTTTCTGAAAAGATGTTAAACCGAGGGCCAGTGTGACAATGCTTTCCATCTAGCATGTAGTTTTTTTCTGTATCCACGCATTTTATCCCATAACGACTGTGGATGTTGCTCAAGCGTCCACATTTATCTAGCCATCACATCCATTTAGCAACTACACTCAAGATTCCCATTTTAAAATCAAAAGCTGAAATAAAGAAGTGTTCGTTTTGGCTAAAAACTTATATTACTTACTCTCACCAGGACGATTCTAATGAGTCCCAAAAACAAAGGTTTAAGTAAGAATTCTTTAATTATACTTGTTGAATGCATAATTTCTTGTATTTCACAAAAATGTGTTTTAAGCAACCATTCCTTTAAGCCTAATTTAGATTTACTGTAACTGTCTTTGGATGTAGCTCATATGGGTAAATACTTTGGTAACAACAATAAACAAACATACATTCCAAACTAGAAAGTCGTCCAGGGACAACACATTGAGCCTGCCAAATATTTGATCTTGACCTTGGAGATAAGAAAAAAGATTTGTTTCAAATATTACAACTACTCATGATGGAGAACAATTATGGCAAGTTATTTTACCATCCATCCATAAACATAGAAAATATGCTCTGGACAAGCTCACTTTGATCCAGGCAAAGGTGCTTCTATTTGTGAACCAGGCAAAAGTGCGTCTATTTGTGCACCAGGCAAAAGTGCGTCTATTTGTGCACCAGGCAAAGGTGCTTCTATTTGTGCACCAGGCAAAAGTACGTCTATTTGTGAACCAGGCAAAGGTGCAGAGTTTTGATACATATGGACCATACTCAATACCTCGTGTCTAATTGACTTTTTCAAATGACAACATATTCATACATCAAGTAGAACAACTATTCCAAGTTATTTTCGAATCCATTCATCAATGTTATGCTCTGGACAAGGTCAATTTTGTTGTTTCACCTTTAACTGTGAAGTTGACCATGCACAATTCTTATGACACTAGCACTCATCAAGTAGAACAAATGTACCACATAGTTATACTCTGCACAAGGTCAATTTTCGCAAACGTTTCGCATGACACTAGCAGAAATCAAGAAGAAAAAATGTGCCAAGCTATTTTCAAATCCATCCATAAATGTGGAAGTTATGCTCCACACAAGGACAAACCCACACATTAAGGCATGCACACACTAACTGTGACAACTATGTCTCACCAACTGCACGGGGCTCAACACAAACAGATCAATTGTCAGTAAAACTGAAAGCCAAAGATCGATTATTGTGAACAATATTTTCTCACCACAATGGGGGTGGATAGTAAAGATATTTTACCTTCATCAATGCTGTTAACTTTCACAATACCAGACACAGTAACAATATCTCCAGGAACACAACTGTCCACTACAAAACAAAATCACTCCTGTTCATTAACCCATTACCAGATGACAAAATTTTTGATTGGTCTAAATTGAAAGGAGATGCAGATGACAGTTTAGAGTTGCAGAAATTCTTGATTTTCTAAAAGTTTCTCGGTAGAAAACATTGTGTCAAATGAAGAAATTGCTTGTTGCAAGCAATTTCTTCATTTCAAACAATGTTTTCACTATTGATTTTCTGGAGGGGCATCAAAAAGCGTCATTGTGTGGAAATGACTAAGGGTGAATGCATCTGCAATTTATGTTGCCTTGGTCTTTGACCTTCAATAAGGTGCTAGCAGATAAGTCAATAGCTCTTCCACTGTTTATTCAAAAAGTCCCAAGTAACACTATATCTCCAAGAGAACTAAAATACCAGACTCTAAAAATTTCATATATTAAGTTGTCTAGCCAACAACATTTAATCAACATTTATCAAAAAGGTTTATTTTTCCATTATAAAAGAACATGAAACTAGAGGTGCTTGAGAGCCTGTATCGCTCCACAGACCTGATTGTACTGATTAAACAAATGTTATTTTCAGGAATTCAATATAAACCGAATCATATTGATCATGTGTGGCAAATAAATCTTGTTAATGAAATTTTTTATTATTTCAAAGTTTTCTTTGTTTTACAAAACCTCATTCAATGTCAAAGTCAGATGAAAAAGGTATTCACTTTTTTTTTAATCACTATATACTATATATGGTCATAAATAAATGTTTTCAACCAATCAAAATTAATTGATGAAATCACCAGAGGATCATTCCAGAGAAATTTGATTGAAATCAAAAGACTGGTTTCTGAAAAGAAGATTTTCAAAGCCTTCATCAAGCCACAAGTAATTTCTTCATTTTCCACAATGTTTTCCAAAGCTTTTTTTCTTAGGGTTAGGTAAAGGTGTCATTGAGTGGGAATGGGTTAATAAATGTCCTAGACAATGCATTTTACAAATTAAGGTCAAACTGAAATGTTACAGATCATTGGTGGTGCCCAGCCATCTATTAATTCACGAATCACTACTGTCCGTCATAGGATCAATCAACCAATCAAATCATTTTAATTGGCACTGAACTTTGAACTCTGACATTGGCCAACATTTATGATAAGCATTTTTGATGGTCCGGCGAATAAGCTGTATTTATGGAGTTTATGTTACAAACCAATCATTTTATTCTTTGTTACATCAGGGGTGTGGAATTCCCATGCCCTACTTGTCCGGCAAGGGCTTTTCTACCTGCTGGCAAGTACATTTTCCAGGCTACTTGTCCGTAGACAAGTAAATATCAGGGCAATTCTTGGAATGGTACTAAATAGAAGACATTTATGAGCGTAATGTTTGTATCTTCGGCTAGACATTATTGTTTTAATGAAGAAAATGCTGAGGTCCATTTTGATCCTGGACAAGTAGAAAATCAGATTTTACTTGTCCATGGACAAGTAGACAAAATCTGTATTTCCACATCCCTGGTTACATGTAAGTAACCATAAATTTTGAGAAATAACCCTAATTTTAGACTGGTCCAAATTCAAATAGGTTGTAGATGACAATGAAAATTGGATGTAATTTGAAATGAATGCATTCTATGTCATAGAAAATACTGTGGGAAAAGGAGAAATTGCTTGTTACAAGCAATATCTTCTTTTTCCACAATGTTTTCTCAAGTATAAAATCACAAGAATGTAAAATCCCGGGTTTGTACAGGAAAGGGTTAATATCTAAGTGGAATTTATTGTCAAAGCTCAGTAGGCATGGCCTGTTCTTAGATATTTCTCCCTTTCTCTTACAATTGCTGCTTTTCCAAGACCTTCTTTTTTCACACTTTTTTTCAGTTTACAGCATACTTACTTTCCAATGAGTATATATCTACAATTGTTCTCTGCAACTTCTATAAAAATGGGCAAGCATTAAATTTGTTGCCTGAAATGCAGTTAAATTTTCACTCCAGGAATACAATATTCCTAAACAAAGAGAGTAAAAATTATCTAAAATCAAGCAGAATAAAACCAACCTAAGTCCCTAGTCAATTCACAATCAATGGTACGAGGAATTCTACCTGCCTCCTTCTGGTCATCGCTCATTATTTCTTGAATTCTGTAATGCAGAAATCTTAATAATCAACATTTTTAATTCTTTTTTTCTATTTTTGCAAATGGTATGAAGTAATGAATTAACCCATTACAAGACAACCAAATGTCCATATTCAAAGAAGTTTGCAGATGAAAAATGTTGACAGAACTTTCAAAATCTTTGTCAATAAGGGTATAAAAAATTGCAGATTGAAAGAAATTGCATGAAAAGTGGGAATGGGTTTAAAGTAGTTGCTAATGCATGAAAAGTTGCAATTTAGTAGCAAGTTGCTATTATCATTGGTGGAATTAAGGGGATTCCATCGCAATATCCTTCTAAAACCATATACACATATCTTTTGTTTTTAATTAACCAACTACCAGACGGCAAAATTTTAGACTGGTCCAAATTCAAAAGGGCTGCAGACAACAGTTCAACGATAATGATTATTTTTTTTTTTTCTACTTTCTTGGTAGAAAACATTGTGGAAAATGAAGAAATTGCTTGTTTTCCCAAATGTTTTTCTTGAGGGGTGTCCAAAAGCGTCACTGTGTGGGAATGGGTTAAATTTATACAGAGTGATAGTGACAATAGCTATAAGCTAAGAAAGATAATCCCATCCTCTGATTCTAAATAGAAAAGACAGTGACCTTACCCATTCCCACACTGTGATGCTTTTTGATGCCCCAAAAAACAATTGGGAAAAGATTGTGTAAAATGAAGAAATCGCTTGTAGCAAGCAATTTCTTCATTTTACACAGTGTTTTCTACCAAGAAAGTTGAAAAAACTTTAAACTTAAAATTGTGATCTGCAACTCCTTTCGATATGGACTAGTCTAAAATTTTGTTGTGTTGGAATGAGTTAAACTTATTGCTAACTTCTTAGCTCCAGTAATACCAAGTTATCATAAATTGATAGACAGCCCCTGTCAATCAAAGAAGAGCCTTGCAGAGTGGTGTATATCATTAAAAAAAAACACTGTAATTTTAAGTATTTTGCTATGTCAAAGGCATCTAAACCTGAAATAATTGAGGGATCAAAATAATGCATTCTTGTCTCATACACAACTAGAAAAAGAGGTTCACTGTGTCGATTTTGAGTTTATCCCATTTGAAACTGTAGGAGCTGCATATAAAATAAATTTTATATTGGGTAGATAGACAACTGGGGCCACAACATCCCTTTGGGCATATACAAACTGATTAACCAATCAAATCATTCATTCAGAAGGGAAGATCTACATTGACCCTCAGCAATTACGTCAAATATTTTCGTAGGTTGATAACTCAGATTTAATAACTATAGCATTAGTTTTTATTCTTAACAAATGCAAGCCGTAAAATATATTTCTGGAAGTATAAATCTTCTTTCAATTTGGACAAAGTCTAAAATTTTGGTTTAATGTGATCTACCAGATGGTCTACCAGTCTATCAAGACTTACCTGATGTTCTGCCAGTCTATGGTCTCAGTTAAATTAGAGCTTCTCTGTGGATGAAATATTTTGGCTCTGCAGTCTGCAGACGGACACTGAAATACAGTAAAACTTGTGACTAAGCAACATCCAAGAGATGGCCAATAAGGGCCCCCTCTATGAAATGGTCGCTCAGAACAGTTCCTGAGGATTTTTACCCATTCTCACACAATGACGCTTTAAGAAGCCCATTAAGAAACAATAAATTTCATATTCCACAATGTTTTCTAATCAGAAAGTTGAAACAAGAGCACTGCCTACGGGAACCTATGCTAGGCTTTTGGGAGCTTGATAGTGGATAAAAGCATAAAATGCATCTAGAGTTATCCCCCTTGATATTATAGTTTGCTCTTTTGATATTGAACAAGTGTGCCAAGTTTCAAGTGAATGCCTTTAGTTTAACCAGATATAACAAAATGTAAAAGTTTTTGCGAGATGACAACGATGACAACAACAAAGACACCATGGCTATAGCAATACCTCGGGTTTTCTCTGTAAACAGCTGAGTTACAAATCTAAACTTTACAATGTTGTCTGCAACTCCTTTGAATTTGGACCAGTCTAAAATTTTTGTCGTGAGGTTATAGGTTAAAAGGGAAAGTGCTGACTTTCATTAGGTGAAATGTGATCTGAGTAGTGTGAAAAGTAGCCATCCTAGTTAGCCTGCACAAATTGATCAGGATAAAATATTTCCTGTCTTGGTAGATTTTCCAAGTCTAGTCTGGGTATTTAACCTGACTCTATGGTTTAGAGGTACAGTATCTAATTCACCTCTGGTAGATCTGCTCAGGTGATCTAAAAACAGGTCAATTATAAGTCAACATTTGTACTTTTTACAAAATACTTTCAAAAACTTAAAGGGCATTTCAAATCAAAGACAAACTTATGATGATGGTGCCATTGTTCTTTCATTAAACCACACATTTATGCTTTTTGGCACCCCTCAAGAAAAACTGATGGGAAAACATTGTGAAAATTGGAGAAATTGCTTGCAGAAGTCGAAAATTCTAAAATAATTAAACTTTGAATTGTCGTCAGCAACTCATTTAACCCATTTCAAGATGGCAAAATTTAAGAATCTTCAAATTGCAAGGAGTTGCAGACGACAATTTAATGCTTATCAAATTTTAGATTTTTTCAACTTTCTAGGTAGAAAACATTGCGTAAAATGAAGAAATTGCATGCTAATTTTCTTTTTTCTAGAAGGGTGTCAGAAAGCATCAGTAATCCAGTCTAAATTTTTGTTTCCATGCAGAAGCTGTGATAGTATTACTCTCTGGTAGACATGCTTATCACTAAACCAGTTCCAAGACAATCCCACTTTTTCAATGCCCCTCTAGAAAAAGGTTTTGAAAACATTGACAATGTTGGCAATGTTTAAATGATAAATGGCATAGTATTTTTACATTTCATCAACTTGATATTGTTGTCAGTAACATCTTAAAATTTAGCCATTCAGTTTTGTCATGTGGTAATAAACAGATATTGTTTACTTACATTTTATCACTATAATATGACAGATGCTGAAATGTATTTCTACAGGAGTGTAGAGGCATTGCCCCATTGTAATTAGTGATAAACATTCAACTTTATAAGTTTTATGCCTAATACTGCAGTTATTGTTTTCTAACTCAATTCAGAATTAACTCAAATACTGAGATTAGAATAAAGATGTTTTTTGTTTTTTTTACTTAAATACTGATACACTGCAACTCCTCTATAACGCTACCCAGCACAGCGCTGACTCAATTACAACAAGGTGTCCGCTTGGCTCCCAAAATTTGGGAGGGGGGGGGGGAATTTTGGGTTGCAGATGCTGAGATACGACGATTATGCTGATTTGGCCGCAATTTTTCATCCCGTCTTTGGCCCGCTCAGAGAAAAAGGGTTGCACATAAAAATCGATAATTACCCGAAGCCAGGTAGGTTTTTAACACCTTACATGGACGGTCCTGGCCATCAATGCATTAGTTCAGAGGTAATTGCTTTGTCTGATTGATGACACGCGTAGTGTTTCAATTTACAAAATTGGTTGGATTGTTTGGTCTTACTGTGACATTGAGATGATCAATACCTTAGGTCATTGATATTTTTTAAATCAATTGAGAATAGACACGCACCTCGGTATCCATCAGTTACATACCTTGAAGGTGGTGCGATTAAAATATCACACTGTTTCACTTTCGGCGTTCTTAATTTTCTTCAGTCCCTGGTAGGCTGTGTTCTTAAAGTAATGCACGCCCGTAAAATTATACAAATTAACTTGAGCCTACTTTTTATTTCACTCCATAGTTTGCTGGTATCCAGAGCTCGTAGAGGATAGTGGCTTCAAGATAAAAGCGCAACAATGTGCTTTGAAAACAATCAGTCATAGTTGCGACGTTTTTGCTAAATACAGAAAATACATGAATTTTAATTGGAAATGTCACAATATCGGAAGATTCTCACCCGAAACAGGATAGATAATATAAGTAGATTAAAATAAAATACCGTTATTTTCCGCATTTCTTTCAATAACCCGAAAATGTAATGTCATTCTGTAAGATCAAACACACGGCAAAAAGCTCGTCGACAAATTTGAAGTAAAGGTTTTTCGGGTACAGTTTATCTTATTCTGAGGGAGGAAAAGTGATCAAAGGCGCCGCCGCCAGAAGTAAAGCTATTTATGGGAGAGTTTCCGGAGTTGACACGTGCCAGACGCGTACCCCGTGAGAATTCTTGCCGACCTTATATTTTACTCTTGTCATTATAAAACCAGACATTCCGCCGTCTCGGATATTTTTCTATTATTATGACCTTCATTAAAAGTTAGCCGCTAAAAAGTTTTATCTAGTTTTGTATACGTGCAACTAGTTGGTTTAAATTCCCGATCGTAAATGACTAGGTTCAGATAGAGTTCATTGTCGATCGATTGTTACCAAAAGAGGTTCGAAGGTCGATCCACGGGACATTTTCTCAACGCTTCAGTAATCCCAGGTGTTCAACAACTCGTCGGTCTCCAAGGAGACGTCGCTATGCAAGATACTTAGATTTTATCCCTTTTGTCTAAGGATGGAAATATTTACGTCCGTGTAAAACTAAATTAAATTAGATTTATGCCGGCGACTATAATAATAACAAAACATGTCTCTGGTAAAAGTTCTAGATTCTTAATATTGGGAGAAAGAAAACCACAATTTGTAGACCTGTAGATATTTATGGGTTATTCAATCCTGATAGACCGGGAAGGTAAGGTTAGAATTTAACTCTCCGCATACTGAATTTCGTCGGTTTCTGCTAAATTCTCGTAACTACAGTTGTTGTTTTTCATTTCCCACTAGTGACTTGTATAGAATTAAACTTGTTACAGGAATTTTATCACGAGTTATTGGGTATTTAGTTCCGATTCTGACAGTTTTAACATTTCGGGGGGAGGTGGGGGGAGCAGCGTTATAGCATAACAACTCCACTTCTTCCACTGTTTCATTTCTTGGACCCCATCAACAGCGTTATAGTGGAGCTGCAGTGTAAAAGTGATTGAAAATACCAAATTGTATTGGAAAAATAGTTGAAGTTAGATTAACCCTTTCCTGTTTTATGAAATTTTAGACTGGTCCAATTTGAAAGTGGTTGCAGATGACAATTGAAAATGCATGCAATTTGAAATCTGACCATCCTGTGTTGTAGAAAATATTGTGGGAAAAGGAGAAATTGCTTGTTACAAGCAATTTCTCCTTTTTCTGAAATGTTTTCTCAAGTATAAAATCACAGTAACGTAAAATCCCGTGTTTAAACAGGAAAGGATTAAAACAGTTCTAATTTGAAGCTTAAGAAAATTCTCATTTGAGTACAATAAAATTTTACAATCTTCAGCCCTTGTATCTTACGTACGCTTGTTGGCATAGTGTATTTTCCATCAGGTAAGTTGATTTTCTGCAAAAATGGATAAAATTTCATCATTTATGATTTATAATGGAAATTTAAATGATATTTACAAGAAAAAGGGTTATTGATTAACCCATTACAGTACAATCATCATTTCTGAAATCTTTGAAGAATTAACCCTTTCTTGTTTCCCAAAATTTTAGACTAGACCAACTTGAAAGTCCTTGGAGATGACAATGAAAATTGAGCGTAATTTGAAACAAAACCATCCTTCATAGTAGAAAATAGTGTGAGAAAACATGGATGTAAAAACAGGGACTATACAGGAACGGGTTAAGAGAGAAACACTGTTTGAAAGGAAGGAATTACTTATGATGAATAACTATCAGCAATTTCTCCTTACTTCATATTTGCTTTCTAAAAATAATGCTTTTCATTTTAAACTCACTTTGAAATGTTGATATTTTGGTGATACTATCATTACAAGCTGGTTTGAGCTTCGAAACTATGTCCACAGCATAAAGTGAATGGATGTCAGAATATTGGTAATACAGTAAAACCCCTCCTTACGACCATCCCGGTAATACGGGCACCTGCTATTACGACCAAATATTTTCAAAACGGATTTTTTTGCTCTTTGTTTAAATGGTCGCAAACCCCTCTTAAACGGGCACCCTGCAATTCCAAATTACGACCACTAAATTCAGTACCAAGTATAGCTGATACACTATTTTGAACCCCGCTAAAACGACCAGTAACTTCACACATTGAGACCAACCACCCGAATTTCACACTTGATAAGAGCAACATTAATTGGGTAGGAATGCATTGTAAATACATAATCGGATTTTTGATACGATTTCGAACCCTTATTATAACAGGTGTTAATATGATTAAAGTGGCTGATCACTTTAAGAAATTATGGCTTGTATTATGTTTAATTGTTATTTGAATGTGTCACTGGCTTTGACTCGAGTAATAAATTTGAAAGTGAAAAAGAATCCGAGAAGTTACAATGAGTTTGTTTACTGCGTTCCAAACAGTTAATTAGCAATTAAATTTTGATTTCAACGTAATTGATGCTTGGTATTCCCATTATAGTTGAAATGATATTGACAGTTTGACACTTTGAACCTGTACTTACAAATAAATAATCTGAGGTCGGATTTCTGAATCAGATCCAAATGGAGAAAAGAGAAAGTAAATTTTACTTAATTTGTTACAATAAAAAGTACTGTACACACTTAAGATCTCACTACTAACCTCAACTTACCCACATTAAACACTCAAAAGATAGCACTGTACACACTTTAGGCCTCACTACTCACCTCAATAATCCCACATGTAACACTCAAAAGCTAGCACTGTTCCCACTAAAGGTCTTACTACTCAATAAACAAACCAACATTTCCCACTCAAAAGATAGCACTGTACTAACTAAAGGCCTCATTTCCCCTGAACATGTTCTAAATGTGTAACACTCAAAAGCTAACACTGAACACACTTAAGGCCTCACAACTCAAATGAACATACCCACATTTCCAACTCAAAAGCTAACACTGTACACACTTAAGGCCTCTCAACTCACATGATTATATCCACATGTCACATTCAAAAGCTAGCACTGTACACTCTTAAGGCCTCTCAATTCACATGAACATACCCACATTTTCAACTCAAAAGCTACCATTGTACAGACTTAAGGCCCCACAAATCACATGAACATACCCACAAGTCACATTCAAAAGCTAGCACTGTATACACTTTAGGCCTCACAACTCACCTGAACATACCCAAATATTACACTCAAAAGCTAGCAATGAACATACCTAAGGCCTCACAACTCACATGTACATACCCAAATGTAACATCCAAAAGCTAGCACTATACACACTTAAGGCCTCATAACTCAAATGATTATTACCACTTGCAGCATTCAAAAGCTAGCACTGTACATACTTAAGGCCTCACAACTCACCGGAAATACCCACATTTCCCACTAAAAAGCTAGCACTATACACACTTAAGGCCTCACAACTAACATGAACATACCCACATGTCACATTCAAAAGCTAGCACTGAAAACACTCAAGGCCTCATAACTCACATGAACATACCCAAATGTAACACTCAAAAGCTAGCACTGTACACACTTAAAGCCTAACCACTCACCTCAACAAAACCATGTGTTTTACACTCAAAAGATAGCACTGCAAACACTAAAAGCCTCACCACTCACCTTGCCATATCCAGATGTGCTATGCCTAAAGCTAGCACATTACACTTATATCCCATTCCTGTTTAATCCCTGGTTTTTAAGTCCTCATGAATTTATCATTTATCCACAATATTTTCTACCAAACTAAGTTGGGGTTATTTTTCAAATTATATCAACTGTATATTTTCATTTGCAAAACCTTTGAACTTGAACATGTCTAACATTTTGCAAAAACAGAAAAATTTTAAGGCCTCACTCCACCTAAACATATCAACATGTGTTACACTAAGACATGCTTAACCCATTCTCACACAATAAAATTCTAGACCAGTCCAAATTCAAAGAAGTTGCAGACAACAATTTTAAATTGATGAAATTTTCGATATCTTTGTCTTTTAGGGTAGAAAACATAGTGGAGAATGAAGAAATTGCTGGTATCAAGCAATTTATTCATTCTCCACAATGTTTTCCCAAACTTTCATACTGAGGGGCGTTTAAAGGTGTCTTTGTGTGGGAATGTGTTAAGGCCTCACTACTCACCTGAACATATCCACATGTGTTACACTCAAAAGCCAGCACCGTACAAAGAGGCTTGATATTACTGACTCTAACAACAGTACCTTTAACAGATACAAACTTTCCTGAAAATGAAGAAGGATTCTTAATACATTTTCTTATCATAACAATTTAACTTTAGAAATCCAATTGTAGTCCAGACTAAAATCCTCCTATTAAACTTGACAAATAAATACTAAATGGTTACAGCTTTGTCTTAATCACCAAAAGCACACTCAACAAGATGCATGAAATTATGTAAAACATGCTTATACCTTGATCTTAGACACAATGATTGATTGTGATGAAAAATATGTCGAGTTATTCTAAAACCTAGTTTTGACACTTAGTTGACTGAAAGATAGACTGAACAACATCTGAGGTCTACCAAACTGGAGACGCTTGATGTTCATCAATTTATACTGAGAGCTAGGTTTTTAACGTTTTCACAACATACTTTCCAAATAAGTTTTAAACCAATCAACATTTCATCAAGGCATCTGAGGGATATTACTTCTTAATAATTTGTAATTCAGTTGAAATTGACCATGTAGTTTTTCATTTGAAGTTCACTGTATACTATAGTGAGGATTGGTTCATAGGTTATTAAAGTGTATCAACAACTGCAGTCATTAAGCACACAAGAAAATTAAGAAAACAAAGAACAATAAAAGGACCATCAAGACATATTCAATGATAAAGGAGGAATGAAACAAATTAAGCGCTACCAATATATGTTTTTCAACAATTCAAAATTTATTCAGGTTAAAGACTAGGTTTAAGACTAAGGACTAGGACCATGCCCGTAAAATTTGGTTGAAATGGACCCAGTAGTTTCTGAGATTTTCAGAGTTTTTCTACATACAAAACACAACATAAGCACCACCAAAAAAAGGCAATGTTTTTCACCTGACTAAGATTTTTTCAAGGCTCAAAGAATCACTTTTGTGAAATTTGGGTGAAATTCACCTAGCTGGTTCTGTGGATAAGATTCTTTAACCATTTCCTGTTTAAACACGGGATTTTACGCTACTGTGATTTTATACTTCTACCACATTGGATGGTTTTATTTCAAATTGCATCCAATTTTCATTGTCATCTGCAACCTCTTTCGATTTGGACTAGGCTAAATTTTCAAAAAACAGGAAAGGGTTAAGAAAACATACTGTTTGACATATAGCTGTACAGGTGTACAATGCGCAAAATGCCTCCATATTAGCTCCTCAAGACTTTGGCCAGTGGAGCTAATAATTGACTTATAATTCAGTATTAGGATATTCAAACTTTTATGATAAATAAACACATCAGATTCACTGTGTTAGAGAAATATAGAACCTGTATTAAAGTTGAAAACAAAATCATTAATTCATTGTTTACCATAACTATTGGCTTTCAGATTCTTCAGGGGTATACATGTACTGAAGTTGAACACTCTGGCATGTATCATCGGAACAAAATAGTCTTCTGAAGAGACCTCAGTCTTGTTTTCTTCAGCAGCCTCTTTGGCTTCTTTCAACCTTTTCTGACTTATATGCTGGAACAAAGTGTGTATCACATACTAAGAAAATTCAAACTAATACAATCTATCGTACAAAGGACCTCTTGGAGAACTTTAACCCATTCTTACACATTGATGCATTTTGATGCCCCCAAGAAAAGAGGTTTGGAAAACATTGTGGAAATTGAAGAAATTACTTGTAAGAAGCAATTTCTTCATTATCCACAATATTTTCTACCCCAAAAATAAACAAGATCATGATCAAATATCACTCACCTGAATATTTTAGAGCCAAGTTTTCAAGACTTTCTTTAGTTTCTCTATATATTGGATTCAACAAAAAAGGGCTAAAACTTCCAATATCAGACTGAAAGTTACTGTGAATCATTTGGGTAGATCAATATGAAACTCAAGTTTTGTAAATTGTATGTTTGAGACCTTTTTCAAAGGTTTCTTCTATCACCTCTGTTAAATGTGGCCCCATAACATCTTGCTTTCCTTCTTCTCACCTCGAGCTTTATGCTGAAGTAAGCTAAGCAGTCATGTGATCAACCTAGCAAACTGACCTTGAAAATATGACCCTAATGATGAGGGATCCCTTCTGTGATGTTGGGTCAAAAATGTTTCACCAAAGACAAATAAATTTAAACTTTTGGGAGCTTTTTTGTTTAATCGTATTTTTTTTCTATTGAATAAAATAAGCTTTACATGCAATAGCTCTTTTTCCCACATTTCTTTCACCATATACAGCCCTTGTTGTTCAAATCAAATGCAAATTTAATTGTAGTTGGCAATCTTTGGAATTAAACCAGTCCTAGTTTCTTATGTCGGATCAAGGCTAAAAGTAAAAAACTATCTTCTTAGAACTAAAAAAAAACAAGATGTGTTTGTGAAACACCATGCCCCCGATACAGGAATTCTTTAGAAACGGGTGATTTTTATTGGTTTTTTTTTCTTTGTTTTAGGGAGGGTTAAATATTGACCTTAAACTTGATGAAATGACCTTCCCCAGTTACACCTTGTTGTTACCTATAAACAAACCAAATATTAGCATTGTAACTTAATTAGCGATGAAGTTAAAGGAAAATGTTTAAGTGGCAGGTTAACTATTTGGGGAACGTTTTAGGGAAAAGGGTTAAAATTTTGACCTTGACCTTGATGAAATAAACTTCTCCAGTTGTGCCTTGTTGAGACCTATCTACATACCAAATATTAGCATTGTAACTTAATAAGGGTGATATAGAAAAATGTTTAGTTGGCAGGTAAAGTTTTTGAGTAATGTTTAAGGGAAAAGGGTTACAAATTTGACTTTGACCTTGAACAAATGAGCTTCCCCAGTTGCGCCTTATTGAGACCTATCTACATACCAAATATTAGCATTGTAACTTAATAAGGGATGAAGTTATAGGAAAGTGTTTAGTTGGCAGGTTAAGTTTTTGAGTAAAGTTTTAGCGCAAAGATTTAAATTTTACCTTGACCTTGATTAAATGACCTTCCCCAGTTGAATCTTGTTTAGACCTATCTACATACCAAATATTAGCATTGTAACTTAATAAGGGATGAAGTTATAGGAAAATGTTTAGTTGGCAGGTTAAGTTTTTGTGTAAAGTTTTAGGGAAAAGGGTTAAAATTTTGACCTTGACCGTGATGAAATGACCTTCCCCAGTTGTGCCTTGTTGAGACTTATCTACATACCAAATATTAGCATTGTAACTTAATCAGGGATGAAGTTCTAGAAAAATGTTTAGTTGGCAGGTTAAGTTTTTGAGTAAAGTTTTAGGGAAAAGGGTTAAAATTTTGACCTTGACCTTGAAGAAATGACCTTCCCCAGTTGTGCCTTGTTGAGAACTATCTACATACCAAATATAAGCATTGTAACTTAATCAGGGTTGGAGTTATATGAAAATTGGCAGGTTAGACAGACGGACAGACAGATGGACAGACAGACGGACAGACAGACGGACACCGTTTAAACAATATGCCCCTGATCTATCGATGCGGGGGCATAAAAATAGCAGCATAGAGGATTAAATATACAGAATATATACACATATGAGAAAACAATATTTTTTACAACTCCGAAAATCGGTTGATGCCTCCAATTTATTCAGGGCAAAGAATGATTCAAAAGATTATTCTACCTGATGCATAGCTAGTCCCATACAAGAAAGGATTTTCTGGGGCATGTCTTTCATTTCTGTGTACAAGTCAGGAATCCCCTTAGTCAAGGCTGTGAATATACATTATATAAAAGTAACATTCTTTATAAACCTAGTCCAAGATGGTAAATTTTTTGACTGGTCCAAATTCAAAAAAGTTGCAGAGGACAAGTTTTAGTTAATTACATTTTGAATAACTTTATCCTTAAGGTAGAAAGCATTTTGGGAAATAAAGAAATTGCTTGTCACAATGTAAACATTTGAACATGCTCTTATTGAGCGTTTTTCATATCCTTGGATGCCTTGGGGAGGGCCATGTTTGTCAAAAGGATATTAACATGGTAGATAACAATAATGTTATCCTTTGTTTTTAATGTAAATGCTCTGGAACCTATATTTAAGAAGAAGAATTCTTTCAATGCAATTTACACAATTTTCAACCCCAGGAACAGAGACATTTTTTATCCTAAGAGCATATTTTCCTGTTACGTAGTACAAAATTATTTAGTCATGCTACATACCAAATATGTATGCCCTTCACCTTATTTTTTAGAAGGAAAAGACTTTTGATGTTGCTCTAATTGGGCGTTTTCAAAAAATTTTGACCTCTGGGGCAGTGCCATGTTTTATCCCAGTGCTAAAATTTTAGCTAACATGGTAGGGAACCATCTGGATATGCTATATACAAAATATGAATGCCTTAGACTTTTTAGATTGGGAGGAAAAAACTATTGAACATGGTCTAATTGAGCATTTTTACTAACTTTGGACACCCAGGGAAGGGGTGTTTATTAACCTACAAGCATAATTTGATCAAAGCAGATAGATAACAGCCAGGCTATGCTACACTCAAAATATAAATGCCCTCCTCCTTAAAATGAAGAATTTTTTTTTAACATATTCAAATTTTGCGTTTTTCCAAATTTTGGACCCCTAGTGCAGAGGTATTTTTGACCTGAAGAAGACAACTTTTAGTGATATGGTACAAAACCATCTAGTTATGCCCCATACCAAATATGAATATCCTAGACCTTATAGTTTAAGAGGAGAAGTCTTTTGAAATTGCTCTAATTAAGCATTTTTCCAAACTTCATGCAGGGCAATTTTTGACCCAAGAGATTAAATATTTAAAAAAAACTTGGTTGAGAACAATATGATTAAGCTCTATACAAAATATAAATGCCTTTGGCCTTGTAGTCTGTTAAAAAAAAGACAACAAAGATTTTCTAAAATTTCCCATTTTCATAGGCCGCAGTTACAAGAGTTCACGGAATTAAATTCTTTTAACAACTTTTGAAGAGCTTCACCTAAAAAACATCCCTGCAAAGTTTTAGCTTGATTGGCCTACTGGTTTAGGAGGAGAACATTTTTAAAGATTTTTACAGATTTACCAAAGATTCCCATTTTCACATGCCACGGTAACCAAAGTTTTTCACGGAATTAAATTCTTTTAACAACTTTTGTAGAACTTCACCCAAGGAGCATCTCTGCAAAGTTTCAGCTTGGTGGGCCTACTGGTTTAGGAGGAGAACATTTTTAAAGATTTTTACAGATTTACCAAAGATTCCAATTTTCACATGCCGCGGCAACCAGAGATTTTGACGGAATTAAATTCTTTTAACAACTTTTGTAGAACTTCACCCAAGGAACATCCCTGCAAAGTTTCAGCTTGATTGGCCTACTGGTTTAGGAGGAGAAAATTTTTAAAGATTTTTACAGATTTACTAAAGATTCCAATTTTCACATGCCGCGGCAACCAGAGTTTTTGACGGAATTAAATTCTTTTAACAACTTTTGTAGAACTTCACCCAAGGAACATCCCTGCAAAGTTTCAGCTTGATTGGCCTACTAGTTTAGGAGGAGAAGATTTTTAAAGAAATTGTGGACGGACGGACAGACGGACGGACGGACAACGACTGATCACAATAGCTCACCTCGCACTTTGTGCTCAGGTGAGCTAATAAAATCACAGCAACGTAAAATCCAAGGTTTGTACAGAAAAGGATAAATACAACATTTTTTCCTTTCCCAAACAACAGCAACATTCTAGTAAGCTTTTAAAAATATTGAGTCATGCAGAAATGCCTGAATGATGGAGGATAAAAGAGAAATGAAATGTTCAGAATGTAGTTACATAACATATTGTGTTGGAATACTTACTATCATCAGCAGACAGTTCTTTGTAGTCCACAGAAAAACTTCCCTTCACTTCAATATCATCCTAAAAAGATCAACATACGAGTACAGTATGGTGCTTTGTATCCTCCTAAATTATGTCAAAGAAAATGCTAAAGAAGTCATAAACAAAAGGGTCATTGGCTCTAAAGGGCTCACCTGAGTCGATGACTACAGAAGTGAAATAGCACAGATTACTTTATTTTGCCTCAATGAGACCTGTTACCAAAGTATTGTCTAATGAATCAAAACTGGAAAGAATTTGTTACCATGTTCTAAGATTTTTATGCCAGAAGTGTAGTGTCTACGCAGCAAGGAATGTTTTTCAAACATTTCACCTAGTAACCTACTTTTTAATCTAATGTGACCCAATATGGAAATATAACATGGAAACAAATATTCTGACCAAATATCAAAACCCTTCATACAAAAATGTGGTCCCTAGTAGTATACAAGGTTTATCACAGATTTGACCTAGTTTTTAACCCCATGTGACCAAATATTGAACTTGACATAGATATCATGCCGACATAGATATCATGCAAACAAACAATCAGACCAAATATCAAGATATTTAGCCAAAATTGGGGCATCTAGAGTGCATATTAGTTTTTTCAAAGCAATGTTACAAGCAATTCCTTCTTTTTCAACAATGTTTTCTCATGTATAACATCACAGGGACATTAAAATCAGGGTTCAATTCATTTAAAGTTAGAAGGAAAGAGCAGCCATTTTGGAGGATCTGCATTTCTACACAATATGTCTCAAAAACTTACATCTGTTGAGGATTGACAAAAAAATTTGCTCAGGAAAATTGGAACCACCCTCTCTTTAGCCTCTTCCCCAAATGTTTTAATGCAATTACTTCTATAATTTAGCACTTTTTTGTTGTTCCTTAATAGTCACTTAACTTCTTCATATACGATTCTGCTTTTTTATGCTGTGTTCAATCTAGAGGGGGCATTGTGCCATTGGGGCCCTATTAATCTTTTACTGTTTTCAAAATTTTAGACTTGTCAAACTTCAAAGGAATAGGAGACAAGATTATAAAGCAAGTTGTATGAAAAAGTAGCTATCCTATATGATAGATTATATTTTGGAAATAGAAGAATTGGCTTGTATCAAACAATTTCTTCTTTTTCCTCAAAATATTTTCTCAAGAATATCACAGGGAAGTAAAAATCAGGAATTGTACAGGAAAGAGTTGAATATAAAATGGCCCCTTTTAGCATCAGGTTTGGGTGCACTCTACTCTCATTTCAATCATGGAGGAAAAATATCACCACTACATATTTACAGCCTTAGCTCTTCATTTACTTAAGCCTAGAATATTAAAAGCTATTAAATATTCAAAGAAAATAGCTTTTTTCTACTTTTGTTCTGCTTAAATTATTTCAAGATTTCATTAGAAAATCTGTATTTTGTACTGTGTTACTTTTATTGGATAACCCTTATTTGGGCAATATGACCCTCATAATCAAATACTGTGGACCAGTCTAATGTAAACATAGATTGAACATTTCAGAAAAAAAAACCTTTTGAAGGCATTGCTGAAATGAAGAAATTGCCGGTAACAAGATTTAACCCATTCCAACACAGTGAAATTTTAGACCGGTCTGCATTTTCCACTGTGTTTTATAGAACTATTTTCTTGAGGGGCATAAAAAGGAGGGATTGAGTGGGAATGGGTTAAAAACTTAAGCAGCTTTAAGTTGTCATAAGCAACTTCTTTGAATTTGGAATAATCTAAAATTCTGTTAACTGGTTATTGGTTTACACAAGTTATATGAACCAAGGGATCCAAACAAAGTGAGTTAATTGTATTCAAAAAAGAATATCTACAAAACTGACTCTATGCAGTAAGGTTTCATTTGAAATGACCAATTGTGGCCGTCAATCAAGGAATCAACCGACCAAGCAAATAATTTGTTCAGCCTGGGCCTGAGCTTATCAAATCTGACATTGGCCGTCATTATGTTTACCTTTATTGTTGGTTTGGCGACTTAAACATCATAACTACAGCTTATTCAAGCTGTAGTTATGATGTTTAGGTCACAAACCAACCATTTTAATTTTTTGTTACATGCTACTGGCCATAAATTTGAAAAATAACGCCGTTAAAAATCGAAGCAGGACTTCCTGTTGGAGTCGGTGGGCGTGGCAAATGACGTAAGTGGGCCGGACCAGCGATTGGTCAATTGTCTTGCCAAAACAATTTAACCCATATCCACACCATCTCTTTTGTTTAAATTCCCAAGAAAAGTGTTGTAGAAAGCCATATAGAAAACGAAGAAATTGCTTCATACAAGCGATTTCTTCAATTTCAACATTATTTTCCTCCTAGAAAGATTGATTGAATGGGGTTTAACGCAACTTTTAACAGTATTTCAGTCATATTGTGGTGGCTGGAGCACCTAACAATTGATTCCTGGTACTTCTCACACCAGTACTACAACTACATCCTTTCCTAGCCTCCAGCTGCTATCCCACTTAGGTTAACAATTATCCACCCATTGGTGAGAGAAAAATGTCGGAAAGAATATGTGCCGCCGCCTAGAAAGACAGACATATAAAATTCTATCACTTGAAATTTTCATCTGCCATTTTATCGGCCTTACATTTGGACCAGTGTAAGTTTTTTGTGCAATCTGGTGATGAATTAAATTTTCTTAACCCTTTCCTGTTTTGCAAAATCTAAGACTTGTCAAAATACAAAGGTTTTTCAGACCAAAATACAATTTGGATTCAATTTGAAAAATAACCATTCCATATGGCAGAAAATATTGTGGAAAATATTGTGGAAAAAAAGAAATTGCTTGTAACAAGCAATTTCTTCTTTTTCTATAATATTTTCTAAATTGTAAATTCAAAGGGATGTAACAACAAGGGACTGAACGGGAAAGGGTTAACCCATTCCCACACACTCCCTCCTTTTTACGCCCTTCAAGAAGATAGTTATCGAAACGATATCTTCATTTTCCACATTTTTCTATATCAAGATAGACAAAAATTTAGAAATTTCACAATTTGAAATTGTCATCTGCAAAGGATTAAGAATGCCATCTCTCCCTGTTATCTAGGCTTCTGCCATACCAAGGCATATGTCTGTATCCAGCTGATGAAATATTTCTCAAAGGCATGGACCTTTTGGACAGTTGTTGAGTGGTCACTGTACACTGAAAATATAACAAAATCCGTGGAAAACAATTCCTTGTAGCTAAGGCTCCTATGACATCTATTTGTGATCTTTACATTAACCCTTCTTGTTTTTCAAAAATTTAGACTGGTCCAAAGTTGCAAGAAGTTGCAGAGGACAATTAAGTTGGGTGCAATTCGAAAAGAAAGTGACCTACTGGTTAGAAAATATTGTGGGAAAAGAAGAAATAGCTTGTTACAAGCAATTTCTTCTTTTTCCACAATGCTTTGACCTTGAACTTGAAGCTATCCAAAGTATAAAATCTCAGTGACGTAAAAACAAGGAATTGAATGGGAAAGGGTTTATAGCCTATGCTTGGTTTAGAGTGTTTAATAGTAAATAACAATTCCAAAGCAAAAAGGGACATAATTTTGAAAATAGACCCTAATACAGTAGCCTTATGCTGGCCTGATGTGTGCTAGCTAATAGATAAAAGTCTATCCAGAACGGTATAATTCTTATAACAAAGGCACTAATCATAGATGTCATACTTAGCTGCAAGTGCTGAAAAGTAAATCATATTAAAATAGGAGCATAACTTTTACACAAATGCACTTAGTTATCTCACTTGACTTTACCTTTCGATAGAGTACATGCATGCTAAGTTTCAAGTATATATCTTAAATCATAATAGAAATTTGACCATTTTAAATGTTTTTCAAGCCAACAATGCCTACACCAACTCGTAACAACAAGTTGAGATATACTTTGACTTTTCCTTCTAAAACAGCCAAGCTAAAATGCATTTAGAGTAACCTCCCTTAGTTGTAAAAGTTTGCTCTTTTGATATTGTAACACCTTATCCAGTTTCTAAGTGAATGCATTCATTTACAAATACAAGAGATATCGCTAAATGTCAAAACTTTTTGCATGACAAAGCAAACCAAAAAGGCCAAAAATCAAAAAACTTCTGAATGACATCGGTATCACTTTATTCATTCCCAGTCTAGTATATGAAGGCTAACTGTCATCTCCTTTTGGGACGGTAAATCATTCCAATGTAATTATTCCTTGTAAATGGATTTTATCCAATGTCAAAAACTCCAATCACATTTCTTTTGTTGTCTACACCAAGAATATGAAATACCTTTGATTGGATTTTAACCCATTCCAACTCAATCCCTCCTTTTTACGCCCCTCAAGAAAAAAACTTTGGAAAACATTGTGGAAAATGAAGAAATTGCTTGATACAAGCAATTTCTTCATTATCCACAATGTTTTCTATCCAAAGAGACGAATAAAATCAAAATTCCATCAACTACAAATTGTCGTCTGCAGCTTCTTTCAATTTGGACCAGTCTAAAAATTTGCTGTGTTGGAATGGGTTAAATCTAGCTTTATTTCATTGTTAGACATGATTTATCGGCTAAAATGTCGAGCCACAGACCTTTACATAATAGAGTCAGAGGACAGCAAGTTTGTTTGTTTGTTTGAATGGGGTTTTACGCCGCTTTCAACAATCTTTCAGTTACATCGCGGCGGCTGGAGCACCTAACAATGGAATCCTGGTATTTCTCACACCAGTGCTACCATTACATCCTTTCCTAGCCTCCAGCTGCTATCCCACATAGGTCTACTATTATCGACCCATTGGTGAGAGACAAATAGTCGGAAAGGCTTGACTATTCTGAGTGCTGGATAGTAACAGCAATTCAATAAGGCAGAATACCTAAGTACATGTAGTAATAGAGTAAAATCTTTTAATCAAAATTTCAATTCAAACCAGAATTTCTATGTCCAAAAAGGGGTTAAAATTCCACTAAAATGAAGGTCTGAGTAATGAAATTGCCAAGAAGATGATATGCTGGTCACAAAGAATTGTGCAAAGTTTCAAACCAATAGTATTGGTAGAAAGAGTTATGAAAGATATATGACAATTCCATGTAAAGTAAAACCAAGATTTCTGGGTCCAAAAAGGGGTTAAAATTCCTCTGAAATGAATGTCAGAGTAATGAAACTGTGTCTACAGGCTGATATTATTGTCACAAAGACATGTGCAAAGTTTCAAAGCAATAGCATTGGTAGAGAGAAGGTTATTGAAGATATATGACAGTCGCACAAACAGTTAAACAAGAAACTCTAAGTCCAAAAAGGGTTAAAACTCCAATATAATAAATGAAATTGTGATGAATCTTTGCCCAGAAGATAATATGATGATCTCAAAAGCATATCCAATGTTTCAAAGCAATAGCATTAGTAGAAGAGAGTTATTAAAGATAAATGACAATTGCACATACGGATTAACCGACAATTTTCTAAGTCCAAAAAGGGTGAAAATTCCACTGAAATGAATGTCAGAGTAATGAATTTGTGTCTAGAGACTGATATTATTGTCTCATAAACATGTGCAAAGTTTCAAAGCAATAGTATTTGTAGAAAGAGAGTTATTGAAGATATATTACAGTTGCATGAAAGGTTTAACCCTTTCCTGTACAAACACGGGATTTTACGTTGCTGTTATTTTATACTTGAGAAAACATTGTGGTAAAAGAAGAAATTGCTTGTAACAAGCAATTTCTTCATTTTCCACAATGTTTTCTACCCTATTGAATGGTTATTATTCAAATTAAATCCACTCTAGAATATCGTCTGCAAAACCTTTGAATTTGGACAGGTCTAAAATTTCCAAAAACGGGAAAGGGTTAACAAAGAATTTCTTGGTCAAAAAAGGGTTAAAACTCCAAAATAATAAATGTAATTGTAATGCATCTTTGCCTAGAAGATGATATGGTTTCAAAGCAATGGCATAAGTAGAAAGAGAGTTATTTAAGATATATGACAGTTGCACGCAAGGTTTAACCAAGAATTTCTGAGTCCAAAAAAGGTTATCATTCCACTAAAATGAATGTCAGAGTATGGAATCTGTTTCTTGAGGCTGATATTATTGCCATAAAAGCATGTGCAAAGCTTGAGAGCAATAGCATCAGTAAAGACTGAGATATGGCACTTACATGTAAGGTTTATCCAAACCATTTTGCAGACACCGACTCCTGGGTGACGACTGGAATACCCCCCCCCCTCCCCTATTCTTTGAATAGTCGAGCTAAATATGTCCTCCTTTAATTTTGAGGAAGTCTACAATTTTTTGTCTGGTAATGGGTTAAAACAGCCAAGCTACAAGTATGGGATAAGAAATTTTGAAACAGAAAATCCTACCTTCATCTGGAAAGTACATTGCCCAGCCCTGGTAAGGGGAGACAACATCCATTTTAGTTTGGACCATGTTGGTCCTTCTTGGCTGGCTAGATGTAGGGTCTGGCATCATTCGCCGACCTCCTCGGCTTCCTGAAATATCAGTTTAAGATGAAATTGTAACATAATAATTGGCTAGTATCAACTATTGAACGGATTTTAGCAAACAACAAACAAAATGAATTTTAGTAAATTTAGGTATATATATTCAAGATTGGTTATGTGGTTATTTTAGATTCTTCTGCAACTAGTGGTGGATTTAGAGGATGCTCCAGGGGTTTTGGACAAACTGCCTAAAATGAAGTTGTATATCTGAGGATCATTCCTGTGAAATTTGGTTGAAATCCATTTTCTGGTTTCTATGTAGAAGATTTTCGAAAACTTTCACCATATATGGAAACTAGTCTGCCCATTAAAACCATGTTTATCATCCAATCAAAATTCTTTGAAGGAAACTGATAAAAGATCACCTAATGATTGTTCCTGTAAAATTTGGTTGAAATCCATCCATTGGTTTCTAAGAAGAAGATTTTTAAAGCTTTCACCATAAATGGAAATTAGCCCCACCCATTTAAGCCATGTTATCTTCCAATCAAAATTCTTTGAAGGAATCTGATGAAGGGTCACCTAATGATCATTCCTGTAAAATTTGGTTGAAATCCATCTCATTGCTTCTGAGAAGAAGATTATTTAAGGTTTCACCATACATGTATCTGGGAATAAACCCCACCCCATTAAAGCTTCATTTTTCATTCAATCAAGATTATTTGAAGGAATCTGATCAAGGGTCACCAAATGATCATTCCTGTAAAATTTGATTAAATTCCGTTTAATACTTTCTGAGAAGAAGATTTTTAAAATTTTCACCATATATGGAAATAAGCCCCACCTATTAAAGCCATGTTTATCATCCAGTCAAATTTCTTTGAAGGAATCTGATAAAAGGTCACCCTATCATAATTCCTGTAAAATTTGGTTGAAATCCATCCAATGAGAAGTTTTTTAAAGCTTTCACTATATATGGAAATTAGTCCAGCCAATTAAAGCCATGTTTTTTATCTGATCAAAATTCTTCGAAGGAACCTGATAAAGGGTCACCCAAGGATCATTTCTGTGAAATTTCTTTGAATTCTGTTCAGTACTTTCTGAGGAGAAGAAACAACTTTTGCTCCCAGCACATTTCTAGAAGTATTTTTGACATTGATATTGTCAGATTACTTTGATCTTGTCGTCAGAAGATGTGTACACATAGCAAGAACCTACATACTAAATATGGACATTGCAACTCCAGGGTTCTGCCCAGGCAGCGCAATTGCGCCATTGGCGCTAAAATACAGCAGACGGCGCAGAAAAATTCAAATAGATGGGCCTGAGGTCGCGCCGAATTCTTTGGATTTAAAAAACCAACCTCGGCGAAAATCCGACTTCCGCGACGACCTTGTAGCACTTTAGTCACTCCAAAATAAAATCAATATGGTACCCTGCCTCACACTATGTAATTTTGCAACAAATTATCGGAAATAAAAATGAACAGGATACCATTCAGCGTTTATATGTTTCTAAGCAATGGATCAAACTAAAAGGCGCCCTAAGACCATTTTTTGACTTTTTTACCAGGTCTTCAGCAAAAAAGACAAAAGTAAATGAAGAAGTAGGATCCCCTGAGCCTGGCCCGAGTTTTCATGGTCCGAGTACGTCTTCGTTAATCTTAGAGGTTGGGGAATCCAATGGAAATCGGTTCCGGTGAAATTTCTTGAAGGTCCAGAGATACACGACTCGGCAGGGCAAAAAAGTAAAAGCGGAGTTTCAATACTCAATGGCTCTTGAAATGCAAAAGAAAATATGTAGATAGTGAACAGCTTTAAATGATTGGTTTCACTATCTAAACATCTTCAAATTTTAGGACTAGTGATTGGAAACTAACATGTATGAGTCTAGCAGTCCAGTAGGCTTACTAACCCTTGAATAATGGCAACACTGGCTGGAAACCCTATGATTATTGATTATATTGGAGATGTACTAGTAGGGCCCCACATTTTATGAAATGGCCCAATTTTTTCAAACCCAATGTGCCATTTGTCCCCTTGGATTTGATTTCTGGGCAGATCCCTGCAACTCAAGTGCCTTTGAAGTTACAAGCAAGTTTACCCCCGTCCCAACATAGCAACGCTTTTTGATGCCCAAAAGCTTGTTTGTTTGAATGGGGTTTAACGCCGCTTTTAACAATTTCTCAGTCATATTGCGGTGACTGGGGCATCTAACGATGGATCTCTGGTATATCTCGCACCAGTGCTACCATTATATCCATTCCTAGCTTCAAGCTGCTATCCCACTTAGGTTTATCTTAGAGGGATTATTTAGATTATCTACCGATTGGTGAGAGACAAATGTCGGAAAGGATGTGTGCCTGCGTTTAGCCCAATTCAAACAAACAAACAAAATTTGGGGCATCAAAAAGTGTTGCTATGTTGGGACGAGGTAAACTTGCTTGTTACTTCAAAGGTATTTGAGAAAAAATCTTAGAAATCATTGTGGACAATAAAAAGTTGCTTGTGACAAACAATTTCTTCATTATTCCAAATGTTTTTAACCTCAAAAGACAAAAACAAGAGAACCATGATGGTCCTAGATCGCTCACCTGAATTGTCTGCTGTTAAAAAAATGCAACTAGAGACAAATAACTATAACCAGTTTCATGAAGATTGAGCCAAAACTTAGTCTTCTATATTGTAAACAAAGAAATTGTCATTATTGCCCCTTTTCCTGTGCTTCCCTATAGACCCTTCCCATAATCTATAAGGTTCATCTTTATGACCTAAAAATTATCCTGACCAAGTTTCATGACGATTGAGCAAAAATTATGGCCTCTAGAATGTTAACAAATAAATTGTCATTAAGGCCCCTTTGCCTGTGTTTTCCAAAAGAACCTACCTATTATCAATAGGGTTCATCCTTGTGACCTTACTATTTTTCTGGCCAATTTTCATGAAAATTGAGCCAAAATTGTGGCCTCTAGAAAGTAAATGAAGAAATTGTCTTTAATAACACTTTTCCTGTGTTTTCCAAAAGAACCTTCCCATAATCAATAGGATACATCCTTATGCCCTAATCATTTTTCAAGATTGAGCCTAAATTGTGGCCTCTCAGGGCTTTTTCGCCTATTCCTGCGGGGCCAAATTTCGGCCTGATTCCCAATCCAAATCGGTCCCATTTTTTTCCCAATCTTAATAAAAATTCCCAAACCAATTTTCCTTTTTGATTTTTTTTTAAAAAAAAGGGAAGAATAGAATAGTATAAAGTGCTCGACGCGATAAACGTTATTAATTTTGGAATCGATGAAAATTTCAAAGTATGACATGTATAAGTGCCGAGTAACCATTTGTGTAAAGCTAGTCAAATACGAAAAAATCAATAATATGGTTCCCGCATAGAAAGCGGTAAGTCTTTATACGCTGGAAATCAATATAAAAAAATACAGTCGTGCCGCATTAATCCGGCCACTTTCGTTTCCTATGGAAGTGTCAGGAGTAAACGTTTTTCCTGATAAACAAGTTTTGGCAGCCATTATTGATTTTCTGTTGTTGTTGTTGCAGGTATCGGTGCGGCGTAAGAACAACACTTGCGTAATTTTGATCAACCCCTAATATGAATTTACAGCTGTAGCAGACGACATGCACTTTTGTAACTTTTCAATCAGTTTCAAAGTACAGGGGAGTAGTGTTCTTTAAAGTAAAACTCCGGTCATTTTGAATAATATACGTCAAAGGTGTCAGTACACGTGGACATAATACTAATTGTCACGTTGTCATACCGACACGCGGCTCAATTAAGCTGTTTGTAAGATGTGAAAATTGTTTGCGATCAAGGATCACCAGTTAAACAGTTAATCATTGACATGTGTCAGGCTATTAGTCGCATCAATGTATGCGTTAATCCAATCAAACCAGGTTACAACAGATAGTAGTTATAACAGGTTTTATTGGAATGACTGACCCTTTGCCCGGATTATCGAAGCATATTTGTACAGTTTTTCGGTTTTCGTTCCCGATTTCTGTCCGGTTCCGGAACGCGAATTTCTGGATTCAAGTGAAAAATTTATGAATAAAAATTCTGTTCCCAAGAAATTATGTCCAGATATCGAATATTCCGGATTAATGATGTCCGGATAAATGCGGCCCGACTGTACGCATATTTTTGTATAGCTTTACTGTTAATAATAACAAATGAAAGATGGTTGTTTCGTAGTCATTAGCGACGATGTCAACAACGGCCGAATTATAAAAGCGGGTAAATATGAAATAAATTTGCAATGTTGGGCTCACACAATAGTAAATATTATGTGAAGAGACTTCGAAAAGGCGATTCTAAATCTTGTTTGAAACTTGATGCATTTGGCTTCACAACCGTAACAGAGAAAGGTGACAACAATTCCCGAAGTCCTCTAATGTCAGTGGCGATGAATCGTGCCCTCATGACCCTGTAACTATTCCTGGGGCCAGAATACTTCTGATCAAGTAACTAGTGAACAAGAAGTCACTGAATCTTCTACCGTCCAGCATAATCAAACTCACACGAATGTGAGTAGAGAACCTGGCTCAGAAAGTGAAACTGGAGAACCCGGTTCAGATAGTGAAAGAAGTCAAAGTACTGATGATGCTGATATTCTCAAACACCAGGAAAAAAGATAAAACTTGACTTTTGAAAAGATGTTTCTAAATATCATCTGAATTATCCATGGCTTTATTGGAGTATTCCAAAAAAGGGATTCATTTACAAATTCTGCGAACTGTTTTCTAAAGACTCAAATGTAAAATGGGTTGACATTGAGGTGGCATTAGGAAGTAATCCCAAAAGAAAATTACAAAAACACAGTGCTTGTAAGAGGGGATTTGTATAAACTAGTTTGATCATTAACCCTTTCCGGTTCAATCCCTGGTTTTTATGTCCCTGTGATTTTATATTTAAGAAAATATTGTAGAAAAAGAAGAAATTGCTTGTGACAAGCAATTTCTTCTTTTTCCACAATATTTTCTATCCTAATGAATGATTGTTTTTCAAATTAAATCCACTTTAAATTGTCGTCTGCAAAACCTTTTAATTTGGACAGGTCTAAAATTTTGAAAAACAGAAAAGGGTTAAGCAAATGTTTCAAGTTATACAAGTTTTATTTTTTCCCAAAATAAGGCTTTTGTCAATAATTATTTTCCAATTTAGGACCAGGGGCCCTTTCCCAAAATACCTGGAAAAGGCCCTGCCTCTAGTATAAACAAAGAAATTTTCATTAAGGCCCCTTTTCTTGTGTTTTCCAATAGAACCTCCCTATAATCAATAGAGTTCATCCTTAAGGGTTCTCCCCAGAATTTTTTGAAGGTGTAGTGGTAAATGCACGGTATGACACTCTGTTTACATCATGATATGACTAAACATAATAAAGGTTTTTAAATGTGCCTTTTGGCTTGTTTATTGTTAGGCATCTTGTCTTTCATTTAGAGTTATTATTGCATATAAGACTTCTTCTTTTTCTTTATTCTAACTTGATTTCTCTACTCTACGGCTGAATACAAAACCAATCAATTGGTACATTATTCAGCTTAGTTTACCTCTCAATCCTATTTGTAAGAAATGCACTGAATTATTTCATAAAAAAGATGTGAATAGGACAGGAAATTAAAGAATATACCAAAAATACAGTGAGTCAAATAAAATCAAGATATCAACTAATCCAACGAAAAATGAATTAGAAAGTCTCAAAGGACAGCCAGTAAAAAAAAGGTGTCAACTTCTTGTCTATTGCTTGGCCATTTTTACGGGACTGTGTCCCAAAATCATATCCTTGATGGATCTTTAAAAAAGTGTGGATAATTGAAAAATGCCCTTCTTCAGGAAAAAGAGAAGCCATGCAGAAGCCCTTGACTGTCTGACACTCAAACTATTCTTCTAACAGTTCTTTCAGCTCTTTGATTTCAATAATTAATTTGAAAATGAGTAATACATCAGCAGTATCTAATATGAACCTTAATTTTCAAATTACATTGAACTTGGTCAAATTCAAGAAACAAAGTGTCACTACTCTTCTCTTCTTTAAGTGATTTCAGCACTTTGATCTTCAAAAGAGGTTTTTGTTTTCAAAAAATTACAAAAAGCACTATTTTTCCCTATTCTAAATCATCACTGAAACATTACTTTTCATAAAAATAAAAAACCTAAGCATTCTCTTCTTTAAGTGCTTTTTTCAATGGGGTATTTTTCTATTGTAGTAAAATAAACATGAGAGAGAGTGAGAAACCATTACAAGAATACTTAAAACATTATATTACCTCTAATCAAATTCAGAAAATAAAATAAATTTAAAAATGGGTTGAACAATAAGGGTACGAATGAGGGAGATAATACCCTCCATGTTGGATGAAAAAATGGATTTGATTCAAAAGATACATGTATGTAATTATAAACTGTGTTGAAAATAAGACCTTCGTATAACTTGGATGACTTCTATCCGCGATCAGTCTTTATTATTTTGGCAAATTCTCTTACTGTGTAAAGATCAAGAAAAGTGCATGTTCCAGGCGGTCAATGCATGAAATAAATGATCAAATCAACTTTCTACCAGAAAATTAAATTTTTAAGCCATTAGGGCTTTAGTTTTATATCTGTCACTCAAATTACATTATCTTCTACTAGAACTCGTCAATCTCAGAGGATGTGACAGTTTTCCGAAATTGTGTCGCCATTTTGAATTCACTGTTTACTTATTGGTACCCACCATCCTTGGTGACAGAGCGCGGTACCAGTGAGAAATGCGAGAAAAAATCAATAATCACCAATATTAGTAAGTGTATAAAGGTCTTATCTATAGAGATGTTATGTAATACGTGGTATACAACACTATAGATAAAGAGCATGTTGTGTCTACCCTTCTGCAACCAATTTTAATGGCTTGCGTGACCCTTTCTTCAGCTGGAAATTATGCTGTATCGCTGACCAAATCTTCGCATATCAACAATCTTAAGGCGTATTGGGAACCTGTATTAATTTCGGAAGGCGTATCGGGGCTGATACGCCATAAGGGCCTGGGGAGAACCCTGTCCTTATGACCTAACAATTATTCTGACCAATTTCGATGAAAATTCGGTCAAAATTGTGGCCTCTAGAGTGTCAACAAAGAAATTGTCATTAAGGCCCCGTTCCTGTGTTTTCGGAAAGATCCATCCAATAATAATCAATAGGGTTCATCTTTATGACCTAATAATTATTCTGGCAAAGTTTCAAGAAGATTGAGCCAAATTTGTGGCCTCTAGAGTGTAAACAAAGAAATTGTCATTAAGGCCCCTTTTCCTGTTTTATCGAATAGAACACTCCCATATTCAATAGGGTTCATCCTCATGACCTAACAATTATTCTGACCAAGTTTCATAAAGATTTGGTCAAAGCTGTGGCCTCTAGAGTGTAAACACTTAAATTGTTGATGCCGCATGACAGACATTCAAGGATCACAAAGGCTCACCATGAGCACTTTGTGCTCAGGTGAACTAAAAAAGAGGGCTATAATGGCCAATTATTGCTTGGGTGACTTTTATTAAATTCCAAAATGCAGGGTTCACTATTAACATGGTTGTGAATTAAATGTTTTTGATTCTACCAGCACTATGTGACTATAGACACTATAGACAAAAATAATTGTAACTAAACAATAAAAACGTTTTTAGTATCTGGGTGGCTTCCTTACATGAAAGATTCTTTTTCCCCACAGTGGAATTTGAACCCCCAGTAGTGAACAGTATCTAATTAATTCTAAGTCACTTGTCACTAAGGAAGTAACTGGTTGCCAAGGAAGTTATAGTTTGCTAAGAGAGCCTTTTTCTTAAACATTCTATAACATTTTATAAAAATTTCCTTGGTTTCTAATGAAAAAAGAAATTAAAAGATGTTTTTTTCTTTATAAGTATTTAGTTGGAAGTAAAAAGAAGAGAGTAAAATGACCCCTAGAAACTTGGAATACAATATTCCCCATTAAGAGAATTTGATGCCATCAAGGGGGGAAACTCATACTGCATTTTTGTACAAACACTGACTCATAATCTACTTAAGAACTTTTATCAATTACAAATTATATTAAGTTTTTGTATCCTTAAACCAAATGCTAGACAACAAAGGTTTATCACAGGTCAGAATTCAAAGAAATTGCAGAAGACAATTCTGAGTTTAAACTCATGTTCAAAAATATTAGTCTTTCAGTATAGAGAGCTTTGTGGAATTCTTCATTTTTCCACAAAGTTTTCCAAAGATTTTTTCATGAGGTTAGTAACAAGAGGGCCGTTGGCCCTGGGTTGCTCACCTGATAAAAGACTTTTTTTTAAACAGTCTTATTTCATGTTAAGGTCAGGATGATGATAAAAGTTGGTCATACTTTATACATATACAGTCGTGCCGCGTTAACCCGGCCACTTTCGTTTCTTATGGAAGTATCCGAAGTAAAAGTTTTTCCGGATAAACAAGTTTTGGCAGCCATTATTGATTTTCTATTGTTGTTGCAGGTATTGGTGCGGCGTAAGGACAACGCTTGCGTAATTTTGATCAACCCCCAATATGAATTTACAGTGTAGCAGACGACATGCACTTTTGTAATTGTTAACTATTTTGTAAAGAAATTTTTGAATAAACTAATAAACTCTTGTTTACATGTACAGTGCATGGACAATAAGACATGTATTGTACTTGTGATTGTCCTTCGTTTGTTTGTTAACCCTTTCCGGCAAATTTCGGAAGAAATCACTTTCAGTTGATAGGACCAAAGACTTAACTTGTTTGGGGTTTTTTTCGACATTTTCACTTTACGGGCATATTTTCGGGACCAAGGACACCTGCAGCCAGCCTTGACAGTAGGAGAAGTCTGTTATGTCGAGTTGGTCACCCAGGGTCTTTGCCTTCATCAGCATCATCTCGTCGTTGATGGCGGCATGGTGAGAGCTCATGTCTGTAAACCAAAGGAAAACAGCGTCTTCTAGCTCTTGATGTTTGGATTTCTGTGGCAGAGGAGTCTTGGAGAGTCTTCGGATATGGCCAGCCATTTGTCTTTCGCCTTCAGGATGTCCCCGACAGTTGATTTCCCAATGTCGATCGACAAGGTTTTCAATGCGTAGGCTCAAATGTCCTGGATTGTTGACTTCGGGTGGTCTTTCTTGTACAGGCAAATTTCTCGTTTCATGGACGCTGAAACTTCAACTCTTCGTCGTTTGGTTACAGGTGCTGACATCTTCTTTGGTTAAGTGGAATTTTCGACAATTAGATTGATAGCTGATTGGAGTATGATAGTGACAGATAATTTTTCAATCAGTTTTAAAGTACCAGGGAGTAGTGTTCTTTTAAGTAAAACTCCAGTCATTTTGAATAATATGTGTAAAAGGTGTCGGTACACGTGGACATAATACTAATTGTCACGTTGTCGTACCGGCACGTGGCTCAATTAAGCTGATTGTAAGGTGTGAAAATTGTCTGCGATCAAGGATCACCAATTAAACAGTTAATCATTGACGTGTCAGGCAGCTAGTTGCATCAATAGATGCGTTAATCCAATCAAACCAGGTTACGATAGATAGTAATTATAACAGGTTTTATTGGAATGACTAACCCTTTGCCCGGATTATCGAAGCATATTTGTACAGTTTTTCGGTTTTCGTTCCCGATTTTTTCTGTCCGGTTCCGGAACACGAATTTCCACATTAAAGTGTACAATTTATGAATCAAAATTCTGTTCCCAAGAAATTATGTCTGGATATCGAATATTCCGGATTAATGACGTCCGGATAAAGGTGGCCTGACTGTATAGGCTCTGTACCTTGGGATCCCAAAGACTGCATGACAAATTCCAAGGCTTTAGAACTAAACTGAGAGGAGGAGAACACTTTTTCCTCCCCCTGGATCCATGGGTTATGATTTCAGAAATAAGAAACAAGTTAATGAACTGATGCTTCATGCAAAATATCAAGGCTCTAAGCCTTCTGGGTCAGGAGAAGAAGTTTTTAAAGATTATTTTAAATTTTACTATTGTTGCCGTGGCAACCAGAGTTTTTTTTTACAGATTACAATTCTTTTAGCTATCTTTAAAGGGGACCACATAAGGAGCATTTCTGCAAAATTTGGTTCAAATTGGCCCATTGATTTGGGAGGAGATGTTTAAAATTGTTCTTTATTTCAATATAAACCCCACCCCCTGGGGCTCTGCTCTGATGACCTGAGGGTCATCATTTCATATATTTTGAAAGAGGTCAATATACTGTTGTTGTTTTTTTCCAAGCAAATTATCAAGGCTCTATGCCTTCTGGGTCAGGAGGAGAAGACTTTTTTTTAATTTCACTTTTGTTGCCATGGCTACTAGAGCTTTTAAGTTTTCAATTCTTTTACCTATTCTTAAATGGGACCACCTGAGGAACACATCTGACAATTTCATTTAAAATTGACCCAATGGTTTGGAAGGAGATGTTGTTTAAAAACTGTAATTTATTTCTATACAAACCCCAACCCCCTAGGGCTATGCCCAGTGTTAATTCTAGGCAGGGGGATTGGGGGATTGCCCCTATTTTTTTTTTCAAAGATCCCCCATATTTTCTGGGGGTGTTTTTACTATAAACAAAGAGCATGAAATACCGATCATTTCTCAATTTTGAAGATTTTGCGCTTAAATCCCCACATTTTTTGAATCCTAGAATAAAAATTGTATGCCCCTGGGACCCGAGAGTCATGATTGTAGCTTTTTTGAAAGGGATCAATAAACTGAGGTTTCATGCAAAATATCAAGGCTCTATGCCTTATAGGTCAAGAGGAGAGTATTTTTAAATAATCTTTTTTAAATTCACTTTTGTTGCCATGGCAACCAGAGTATTTAATGTATTTCAATTCTTTTAGCTATTTTTTTAAGGGGACCACATAAGGAACATTTCTGCCATCTTTGGTTCAAATTAGTCCAGTGGTTAAGGAGAAGTTTAAAGAAATTGTTGACGGGCGACGCATGACGGATGCCAGATGGAAGCCGGACAAAAGGTGATCACAATAGCTCACTTGATTGTGCACTTCATGCTCAGGGGAACTAAAAGGGCAGGATTGTGAGGGAATGGGATGAGATAAATCTTTTAGTTGATAAAATTTTACAATCTTTTGTCTTTTTGGGGTAGAAAATATTATGTCACAAGCAATTTCTTCATTTTCCGCAATGTTTTCTAGAGCCTTTTTCTTTGGGTGCATAAAAAAGGGGGATGGTATGGGAATTGGTTAAGATACTAAAAGATAAATATTCCACCTCTATTCCCTTGGGAGCCTCTATTGCCATAGTTCTTGAAATACTGTCCTCTACCCCTCCAGTTACCCCTCCCTCTCCATCCTCCACGACCCCTTCCACCTCTCCAATTGTTCTGGCTCATTTTCTAATTAGTCTCAAGTCCTGAAATGGCTTCTAAAATAGAGAAAAGTAAAAAAAAGATACACAGTAAAGTAAATTTAATTCTACTACCAATAAGTAAGCCTGTAGATGTAATAACCTAGCCCTCTCTTTCATAATCTGTTGAAGGCCTCTTAAACAGATTATAAAAAAGTGGGCTATGTTATCGCACCAAATTCATCTGTAATAATGCAGTGATCTGCCAAGGTATTGGGGGCAAGGAGACAAAGTTCCCATGGTCTAAAAATTTTTGAACATTTTACAAAACTGATGGATCACACTAACAGTGTAGCTATGTCCCCCATGGATTAAAAAACTTGGGACATTAATGATTTTGGGGGACATTGATGCAAAAATGTTTAACACATCCTTGGCATATCACTGAATGTACCCACTTTTATATAGACTGATGATAGAAGCCTCTTATAAAGTATAGGTTTCTGTTCATGGAATGAGAATCTATTTTTGGAATGGTTCCATCCAGTGATGGGTTAGGGGAGGTTTGTGGGGATTGTTTGAACCTCTGTCTGCAGCCTAATTACTTTATTTGGAAAACTCAACAAAAATTTAGTAAAATAGGAAAACGACCCCCTCTTTCTTAAGTTTGAACTCCCTTCTGGTTATGCCCCAGCCTAGATGCGATATCAGAGCCCTCCTTCAATAGATTATCCCATTCCCATACAGTTCCCCCTTTTTTCATCCCTCAAAAAAATCTTTGGAAAATATTGTGGACATTGAAGAAATTACTTGAAATAAGCAATTTCTAGAATGACCATGTTGTTTTCTACTCCAAAAGACAAAGAATTTTAGATATTCATCTAACTAAAATTGTCATCTGTTTAGTTCATGTAACAGCTGGATTGAGCGAGGACCACAATACAAATAAGAGTTTGTCCCAGGGGTTTTCTTTCCTTTTCAAAACAGGGACCTGGGACCCATGATTTTTGGAAAAATAGCGCGTAAATCGGCCAAATTGGGAAATGTCAAAACATATTGTCTCAGGTGGATTTTAAGTACCATCTAACACATCTCAAGGTCTGTGAGGTTACCGAAACTGGGTTTCAATGATAAGTATTTTAAGGTTGTATTACAGTGTTAAAATACTTATCATTTAACCCATTATCACACAGTGACGATTTTTGAAGCCCTCAACTAAACAAATTTGAGTAAACCTTGTTAACCCTTTCCTGTACAATCACTGGTTTTTACGTCCCTGTGATATAATACATGAGAAAACATTGTGGGAAAAGAAGAAATTGCTTGTAACAAGCAATTTCTTCTTTTTCCACAACATTTTCTACCCTATTGAATGGTTATTTTTCAAGTTAAAGGCACTTTAAGTTTTCGTCTGCAAAACCTTTGAAATTGGATAGGTCTAAAATTTTGGAAAACAGGAAAGGGTTAAGAATGGAGAAATTGCTTTTAACAAGCAATTTCTTCATTCTACACAATGATTTCTACTGAGAAAGTGAAAAAAATCAAATTTTTCTTCAACTTTGAATTGTTGTCTTCAACTTCCTTGAATTTGGACCGGTCCAAAATTTCGGGAAATGGGAATGGGTTAAACCCAGTTTGGTTATAAGGGGTATCATAAAATTTGACCATAAATATTTGATCGGACAATTAAGCTCATTCCCAAACAATGAAGCTTTTTGACAACCCTTAAGAGGGAGGTGTGAGAAATCATTGTAAAAATGGGTGAATAGCTTGTGACAATTAATTTCTTTATTTTCTACAATGTTTCCTAAGACCTTTACAAAAAGATAAAGATTTTTAAAATGTCTAAAACAAGAAATTGTCGTCTGCAACTTCTTTGAATTTGGATCAGTCTATCATTCCGTTGTAGACAGGGTTATACATGTAGGTTAAACCAGGGTTAAACAAGTGAAAGTGTATAACAATGTAATCTATGGTTGAAGGAAAAAAACCAATCAAAATGCAGTTACGAAATTTTGGTCCATGTATTTGTCTTTAAAATTGGTAATTAAATCATTTTAATAAGGAAAGGTTGTAACTGAAAAGTCATTTCTATCATCCTCTATATCTTTTTGACCACGAGAACAGTAGATGATCGAAATCGTAGGTGTCAACATGAATGCATTTTGCCAATCTCGATCGATGTCTGCTGTTACTAGTATTTGTTACAAAAAAATCAAAAGTAAAAAGTAATTCAAATTTGAGGTTCATATTTTTCGTTCAAAAAATACCCTGAAAATTTTCTGAAGATTGTGGTTTGCTGCAAATTTAAAGTTCGGCCGTTCATAAACGAAAATACGGTATTGTAGAAGGTCGGAATCAAAATAAATTGGATTTATAACATAATATTTGATAATATCCTTTATACAGTTTTATAACATTGACCAGTACACGCGAGGAAAGTGTGTCACTGTGAGAACACAACACAGTTGCCTAGACAGTCGGCCCCTTTTAAGTGAGTTGAACCTCGGAGAAATTTACAGAGTGGGCAGGGAATTATGCGATTTTTTAGCTTAAATAATATTATATATTATCTCGGATATGATTTGATATTAAAAGTAAGTAATTAAAGCTAATTTTCTCGGAAGCTTTGAATTTTAATCCTTTAAATTTCATCTGGCTTTGTTTATAATGTACGCACGCTTTCAATAGCCTAATCCAATTAGCGCATGCGCGAGTGATACAATCTCGTTGTCTGATAGATAAACAGTGGTCAATAAACAGTATCTGTGTGGTTTGTTTTGGGTTTTTTTAGAAATATTAGAGAAATCGGCGAGCGTAACCAATATTATACAAACTCAAATGATGCCAGATGGCCCCCATTTTACCAGTTTTCGGCAGCCGGAATTGGGGGAATTTCACTCATAATTTCGGGAATTTTTACCTGAAAATTGGGAAATTTTATACGTTTTACCGATTGGGAAAGGGTCCGGTATTCGGCCCCAAAATCAGCATAGGAAAATCCCTGTGTCCCTATGTGTTATCCTGGAGGAATCCAATTCGCCCTAAAACACATTCGCCCTAAATACTTTTCGCCCTAATTTCCGTTCGCCCCTGGTCCACTCGCCCTATTTTTCAAATTCATTATCATCATGAGCTGTCCCAATAAAAAAAATTCGTGTAAACATTTATTTTCCTTTAAGAATTGTTAAGGATATGCAAGATATTTCTTTTAACTCAAATTCAGACAAAATTTCAGACGTTACAGGCGACAATTTCAAGTAATAAATCCCAAATACGCTAGTAATATCCCCAAACAAAACTTGAAATTATCACATTAATTAATTTGAAATGAAGTTTGTCACAAAAATCAAAAATATGGGTATATACACACAGCATGACTTTACAAATGTCCATTAGGCCCTAATTTTAATCCACTTCAAGTATTGACAAACAATAAAACATAAATATTAAAGGAATGCTGACTTGGTAAACAAATCAAAAGCACCCAAAGAAATCAAATAGCTGCTATCATGAAGAACGTTTTTGACTCTAACAACACTTAATTAATAACTTAAACTTTAATTGAATGCTGATTGAAATTGACTGATGATGCATGTTGGATATAAGTAAATAATCATGAAATTCGGAAGTTTGCCATTTTTTATAACAACAGAAATATGCAATTTTAAACAACATTTGAGTTAATTATTTTAAGATTGAGCATTTTGAAACAAAATACAAATATTTTATTGGCTCTAACTCAGTTTCAATAAGTGGTTTGGGCCCATACAAATATAAGCATTATAAAGCGATTTGAAACAAATATACTCAAAATCATACTCATTTTAAAAGGGGGCGAACATAAGAAAAAATAGGGCGAACGGACCCACTTTGGGGGCAAACGGACCCAGGGGGAACAGACCCGGGGCGAAAGTATATTTAGGGCGAACGGACCCGATACCATCCTGGAGTAAGAGAAGAGAGAGAGAGAGGGAGACCACAATGGTGGTAAGAGTTAAAAAAGACAGATATTTTTAATTTCACCAACTGAAAATTATTGTCTGCAATTTTTTCAGGTTTGGACCAGTTTAGTTGTTTGGTAAGGTATTAACCCATTCCCACCACAGGGACTTGTCACAATTGATATTCTTTTAATACTATATACATAAATATAGACAAGGGGTTGAACTTGACAAAAAGTATGAAAATGCAAGGTACGAATGAAGTGCCCTTTGTTTTGGTGATTTCTGTCATTTTGTGTTGAATGATGCATAAATGAGAAAAAGAATGAATAATCTACATGATACATTAAACATTTAAGAACTACGGTGATATAAATATTAAAATACAAACTGGAGTATCACACAAATTGATTGTAAGTTTGTTAGTCAGACAAAACTGCACAGTTGCATATAGGGTTTCACTCACCTTACAAGGCTAAATATCCCCGTCAAATCTAAAAGACCTGTTTCACACCATTTGCATTTAGAAAATTCATTTGATAACAAATAATGCGTAAAATATCTATAATCTGGGGCGCGCAGCTGAATATTATAAAGATTGTTGAAAGATACGAGTCTTAAGTCACAATTACGTCACACTTTCGTTTCGTGTGAAAGAAGACATTTGATTAGTGGAAAATTGATTTTACATAAGCCTAGAAACAGCATCACCGTAAATGACCCATGAAACTGGCTGTATTAATCAGCATTAAATCTACAAATTTGACACCAGAACGGTGACTTCATTCGTACAAGTAATGGTCATACTTTTTGTCAGGTTCAACCCTGTGTCTACATTTATGAATATAGTATTTAAAGAACATTAATTGTGACAAGTCCCTGTGACTCCTACAAGACAAAATTTCAGACTGGGCCAAAATGAAGGATTTGAAAGTTAAAGTTGATGAAATTTTAGATTATTTCAAATTTCTGGGGGAAAACATTGTGAAAAATGAAGAAATTGCTTGTCACAAGCAATTTAACACAGTGTTTTCCCAAATTGATTTTCTAGAGTGGTGTCTAAAAGCGTCATAGTTTGGAATGGATTGAGGTCACATTAAATTATAAGTTTGCATTAATTGTTGTTCAAGAATCTGACGCAAGTCTATCATTACTTATCTATCATCGATATAAAAATCTGAGATACTTAGGTTACTGTTATGTTTTTTTTTTACATTCAGATATATTATGTGAAAAGTTTATCATTAATAAGATTTACGATGTGAGTCTACAGGAGGATAAAATAAATTGGTAATCAAGATGATACCACCAGAAGGTATGAAACTAATGTGGGGCGAATATTAAATGAGCAAATTCGACAGCTTACCGTAACTTACACATTTTATATCAAGAGCAAAAATGTGTTTTCATCACCGCTTAAACCTGCTATAGTGATTTTTGGCGGATCGTGGAAGTTAGTGAGGCGAAAACACTTCCGAAATTATTTTGACGTCTTCGATTTTCATATCAACATTTTTTGACTCTTGGCGGGAAATTTTTTATGTTTATACTGCGGCAATCCAGGAACATACAGAATTTGGGAATCAGCATTAAAAAACACACACACACATTTTTGATTCGTGAAAAATGCATTAACCCTTGTCATGCTGAATAAAATCCTCTTCAAAATTGTATTTGAATCAAAGAGGTAAAAGCACTGATTTAAGTCACAATCAAAGAGCTTAAAGCACTGGTTTAAGTTACAATTAAGAGACGAAGAAAATATTTTTTGTTTTCATTGAGGTATGAACCGAAAAACATAATCACACCGTATGAATACGCGATTCATACATTGTGTGATTAGGTTTTTAGGTTCATACCTCCATGAAAACAAAACATATTCTCTTCATTTCTTATAATTTAATAGCATCGAGCGAAACAAACAAAAAATCTAAAAATTTTGGTACCTTTTTGTATGGGACTATTTTGTGCGGGAGCATACAAAATCGCTGCGTGCTCAAAATTTTGTTCATGGAGTTATGAATATTTTTTACGACCAATCAGAACGCTCGTTTTTGAAAGACGAAACAAAAAATTAAATTATTTTCTTTTGAAAATTATTCTCGTTTATCAATCTGCACCGAAAGGAATAAACAAGTGGTGTATTCTTAGATCAGACTCCAGATATGTGCAGGCTGTTCTTTGCCTATAACTCCTACTAAAACAGGTCCAGAATGACAAGGATAAAGATACGTTGCAAACGGCTGAAAGCCAACGTTTGTGGAAGTGCAGGACCTATTGGTTCTAGTGAATAGTATTTCTGACGAATGAATGACTTAAATAATTTCATAAAATTAATAGATTAATAACTATTATAAATGACTTGTTGTTTGCCACATTTGGAAGATGATAGAACCCGAACGCAATGTAAAACCTATCATATGCTACCGAATAGCTCACATCTTCACGAGGGTGTCGGGTCAAAAAGGCCCAGTGTCAGAAAGGCCCGGTCAAAAAAGGCCCAGCCCAAAAAGGCCCACTTTTAAAACTGACCAAAAAGGCCCAGACCAGAAAGGCCCACTGTTAAATTTGACCAAAAAGGCTCACTAACCTAACTGAAACATTTGACATTATTTTGACTATGAAAATATGCATTTCTTTGTTTAATTTTAAACTAACTTAAAATTGATCAGTATAAAATAAAACACTTTTCAGTAGCAATTAGAGAATGACACTTTTATGTTTATTACCTGAATTGAAAGGTGTTGGCATAAGGAACCGTTTATAATAAGTATATCGATGAAATATGGTTGCTTCTGAAAAGCAGTTTCTCCTTTTCCGCAATGGTTTTCTATCATCATAGCAATGCTTCTGGAAACCAAGGTGTTGTTAAAGATTGTTGATTCTTTTCTATGCTGTACAGTATATATCATTGTTGTCTAATGATGGATCATTTGAGCTAGTCCATAAAATATCATGCTCATGAGTTGTAGAATAAGATGACAAAAAAAAATACTTCTTAATATATTTATTACTTCTAACAGTTGAGTAAAATACATGTATAATCAGACTGACTGGCTATTCTCTTACATGTATGTGTGGACCTTTTAGGACTGGGCCTTTCTGGTCAGTTTTGAAAGTGGGCCTTTTTGGACTGGGCCTTTTTGACCTGGGCCTTTTTGACACTGGGCCTTTTTGTACACTGGGCCTTTTTGTCACTGGGCCTTTTTGACCCTAATTCTTCACGAGTAAAGGGATGTAGCCGAGGCCATCTTTCTTCTTGACTGAGTTACTGCCCCTAGATTCGCCGCTTTTAGTACTAAAAGCTGGTTAACTCCAACCGAATAACGCACGTCATTACCGTGAAATATGGATACGTTACTTGGCTTCCGGTTGGATTTCTAAACTAGACTGCATTTATAAGAAACAACAACCTGAACAAAAACGTTCGCGTCATTTCTCCGGCGTAGTGACTTCACACACGTAGGACTATACGTTAAGTTCTGATTGGTTAACGTTGCCGCAGTTTCCAGTTAACCCATTTAGTACCAAACGACACATATTTAGACTTGTTCAAATTCAGAGAAGTTGCGGACGACAATTCCAAATTTGTGCAATTTAAAAAAAGATGCTTACAATGGTCACGGTAGAAAGCATTGGTATTTCGCACAAAAAATGTCCTATTTCAGAATTGCTAAAATCATTATCCTCGGGTCCATAGGGGTGGAACCCCAGGGAGTGGGACTAATATAGAAATAAGGAAGGATTTAAAAACGACATCTCTTCCCAAACCACTGGGCCAATTTCAACCAAATTTGGCAAAAATGTTCCTAAGGTGGTGCCCTTTAAAAATTTTAAAAAGAATTTAAATCAATTGAAAACTCTGGTTACTTTGACAAGATTTAAACATTAAAAAAATCATCTCCTCTTTACCCAGAAGTTGAAGAATCTTAAACTTTGCATTAATCAATACACTGACCTCCTTCAAAATTGCTAAAATTTCATAGCCACAGGGTTATTGGGCTTAAATAGAAATAAAGAAGGCAACTCTTTCAAAGCTATTAGGCCAAATTTAACCAAATTTGGCAGAAATTTATCTTAGGTTACCAAGTTTTAATAATTACTAAACGATTTGAAATTTGTTGAAAGCGTTGGTTGGCATGTCAACATTAGTTGAATTTATTTAATTGTAAAGGAGGTTTTCTCTCGACCTAGTTAGTATTGGGCCTTGAAGAAAAAGAGCCTTATCTAAGATGAGGGCCAGGGCCACTAGCCCTCTTGTTTGAATAGTTAGATTGGTCCAAATTGAAAACTGTTGCATATGACAATGAAAATTGTATGTAATTTGTAATGAAATTATCCTATGCGGTAGAAAATACTGCGTGACAGATAGAAAATGCTTGTGACAAGTAATTTCTCCCTTTTCCCTTTCCCGGGTTTTTACAGGAAGGGGATAAGCTCCTATGTGGATTAATATAAGAAAACGATACCATTGCCATCGCCATAGCGGCGATTCTAATTTTCATCGATCTTTTAAGGCCCGTTTACATATTCGTGAGTTTTTCTACGATTAACAACGATTCACCCAGATTTCTCATTGTCAGAAAAATTGTATGAATCATGGCGAAAAGTGGAAATATTCAGGGTCACTACAATTCCAGTAAGAATGTCAGTAATAATATCAACGATATTAGTATGGTCTCTGTAAGGTATCGATACGAATGAACAACGATTCATCAGTGACGGCAACGCCAAGGTTAATGAGGATTAACCACGGTGGCTCAGCGAATGCTCCTGGTGCTTGTACGGTTCGATACGGTACGATTCACAGCGGTAGCAACACAAGCCAATCATGGAGCTCCGTACCGAAGCTGTGAATAGGACAACCGTACACGAATCGTGGTGAGTCGTGCGATTCGTGGTGTCAAAGATTCCGACACTGGCTACGAATAGCCGCAAATATAGCTACCGTGTCAGTATACGAATAAGCACGATTCCGCTACGGTTGCCCTACGAATTAGGCCACCACGATTCGCCACGAATTTTTTAAACAGTTTAAGCAGTGCTACTCTGGAGTTTCCCTAATCATCACGATTCATAAAGATACTACGAATCACCACGGAACCCGAAGATTTTATTAATCGTCACGAATCGTAGTAGCACCGTAGCTAAAAATCGTGAATGTGTAAACGGGCCTCTAGTGTAAAAGAGCGTCGGACCGACGTCGGCGGTTACAAGGAAAATGTACTTATATTTTGCTGTCAAATTGAACCGACGTCTTGAGGACGTCTTAAATCTTGGCAAGCGTTAAAGCAGCACTTATATGATTAAACAACCGATGATAATTCTATCATGCTGTCGCTACGCCGGTGAGATGTCGACGACTAGTCGCAGACCGCCGGCGAGGTTTCGACAAGTCGCCGATATCTATAGTGTAAACATTGAAATGGGTATAAAAATATGTCCGATTTGTACGAAATCAGAATGATCCCACCAGATGGTCAGTCGTAGTCGGCCGATCGCCGGCTATTTGTCGCCGGTGCTTCACAAAATCAAAAGATGCGACCGATTAATCAGTAGATTTTAACTTCGATGTAAAGTTCAGCGACGTGTCGCCGATCGTAGAAAAACAGGCCGATGCACCGATCAGTCGCCGACATATAGCCAATTAGTCGCCGATTTTATCACCTATTCCACAGAATGTCCTCGGTGACCAATGGCTGACCTGTCTGAGTATATTATGTAATGGTAGTTAAGTTATCAGGTCGAGTTTGAAACTTGATAAAAAAAAACTTAAGTTGTTGATTGGCTAATAAAATTTCATAAGTCATGGTTGAATAAGCTTTGGGTACGATATTTTGGAAGCCTACTGATGCAAAGCTTGTTAACTATATAAGTCGACCAAGCTATAAAAAAAAGTAACACAGAAGAATTCTCCCGAAACACTTAAGAAATGCACAGTTTTCAAAACTTTTCGATTCCGGACAGCCTGCGCTATCCCCAGTCTGGCGACGCTCAATACTTTTCGCCCGTCCGAGATTTTACGGTTTTGCGGAGAGGTAAAAGTAGAATAGCATATAGTAAAGAATATCTTTACACGGCCAGATCAAAGGCGAAAAGAATAAGGACCTTTCTTATTTAAGCCCGAGTAGATGCTTGGTTTAGCTAACTTCTCTGTCTAGAGTTCATTTATAATCTCGTTCTTCTAAACATTATTTCCGACAAAACTTGCAGTAACACGTTTTTGTCATCAACTGCCGAAATATGCGTAGAACGTTTGAATTAATTAAATAAATGCTGGCGTCGATTAAAAAGTGTTGTTCTGGTGTGAGACAGAAAACCATGGTAAATTGAACTCTTCATTCGCGATAAAAATGAAATACTGTTGAAAGCGTAGTTAAATGTCAAGCAATCAAATACATACATTATCATTTCGATAAATGCGAACCCGGCCGGTTGTGAATTACATATTTGAAGATGTGGCAAAAACAGATAAACGTCTCCTATTTCGCAATAACTGAGCTCCTCAAACTTGGGAGGGGGGGGGGTACGTCTTTACCGATAACGTTTTGTATGACTTTTTGTTTAAATTTGAAGAAATTTCGGAATATATCCCGCTTTTTAACAGCATAAAGTTTCCCGTGATTTCACTGCTTTTGCCTGTCTAGTCAAGATTTTAATCTTTATAATAGTTAGTTCTATTTTGTTAATTTAGTTGTTCCGCAACGTAAACATCGAAGACATAGCTCATTTATGCTGGATGTAGGTACGGAATCGGCCGAGTTGTGACGAATGTCCAATATCGATGAGTAGGACGTAAAGATTGCTTACGCAAATATCTATTTACGCCAACGTTAGTGAAACAGCGTACGCAAATATCTATTTACGCCAAAGTTAGTGAAACAGCGTACGCAAAAACGAGAACTTACGTATTTTTCGTTTTTCCGTACGCAAACGCAGTTTAGTGAGACGACCCACAGGCTTAAAATTATGCAAACCAACGCCGTTTAATATTACAGTCGAACCTCCCGACATCAACATACTTCATATTTATTCTTTGACATAACTGTTATCTTTTAGTCTGAAGATGCTTTACATTTTAAAGTTTGCCTTCCCTGTGCACCACTTACTGTTCGTTTCTATTTTCCGTCAGTACGGTTTGGACGTTACTATATATAGTTTACATGATAACTAATGTGAATTGTTAACGGCCTGTTGCAAAGTCATGGATTACCGATAGTATAATTATTTTAAAAAAATCCTAAAAGGTTCTGATATGAACATGCCTTCTACCTATTTCTTTTGTTCATTAGATATCAATATCTATATATAAGAAATCTATTTAATTCATGGAAAATGCCTAGACAGAGAGTTTTTTCTCTCTCTCTGTCCCTCACTTTCACTATAAGTAGCTAAAAGTATTATTTTCTTTATAGCACCGACTGTTAGTGTTTGTAACAGTGATTGTACGCATTCACTGTTCTGCGTATGATGTAGGGTCGAAAGGCGCAACAAGTGGTTGAGTGCTACTGAATTTTAATGGATAGTTCGTAGTTCCATCAAATACATCAAACTCTGTGGGCCACTTGTATCCAAACGAAGCTAAATCTTTATAAAACGTGAATTTAGAACGCAACCATTTTCAGCATGCAAGCAAATGGCGGGAAAAATAACAAAGGGAAGTAACTCAGGCCAGGCAGAACCGTCAACTCGGCTCACGCTCGTTTCGTCACCGAACAAACTCGTACCGAAAGTACCTACTGTAACATGGCTCCCCAAATTAGTTCGCAAACTAATTTCAAATGATTAACTTCGATCAAAACCATCATTGCAAGTGCTTTACATAGTGACCCTGGTCACGGCACCAAAACAGAAAAACATTAAGTCATTTAAGTAAAAAAGCAATGGACACGTCAGTTAAGGCTCCTCGACGGGGATTTCCTCGGTTTCTTTCAAAAGAACTAGTTTATGTACTGGTCTTTCAAGATAAGCTACCTTAGATTTTCTTCTACCCTTACTATCTAAGCTTGGTTGACCAATTGCGACCTTTGCCTTGCGCACAAGACCATCATCCCCAGTCGTCACTTCTGCGACGCGACACAAAGACCATTCGCTACGCGGTTGGTTTTCTTCCTTGAGAAGAACGACATCGCCAACTGACAGGTTTCTCCTAGGTGAATTCCATTTATTTCGGAGTGTCAAATTTTGCATATACTCGGACCGCCATCTTACCCAAAATTGATCAACCAAATACTGTACACGCCTCCAATGCTTACGCGAGTAGAGATCTGAATTCTGGAAGAGTCCTGGAGGAGGAAGTATAACATTGGTTTTCATAGTCAGTAAAAGATTTGGGCTCAATGGGGGAGAAGATAAAGGGTCATTAAGTGTATCAACAGTGAGAGGGCGACTATTCACTATTGCTGCAGCTTCATAGAAGGTTCTCAACCCTTCGTCATCTAATTGTGACCCGTGCTGATGCAATAAAGTTGACATGACATTTCTAACAGATCGGATCTGCCTTTCCCAAACCCCACCCATATGAGATGCGGAGGGAACATTCATTTTAAAGTTAACCAAGTCGCAATTCTCCTTCAAGAGAAATTGGCTAATACGCTCTTCATCCAACTCCATAAATGCTTCCTTGAGCTCTCGCTCTGCACCCACAAAATTAGTACCACGATCTGACCTAAGTTGTCGGATTGGGCCACGAATAGCAATGAACCGTCGCAATGAATTTATGAAGGAATCAGTGCTAAGGAAGTTTGAGGTTTCCACATGAATTGCTCTACATGCAAGACAAGTAAAAAGAACACCATATCTTTTAAGTTCTTTCCGACCTTCTTTGATATACCAGGGACCGAACAGATCTACAGCACAAAATGTAAAGGGAGGAGAGGGGTTAAGCCTATCGGAAGGCAAGTCTGCCATCTTTTGATCTTGTGTAGATCCGCGCAACCTTCGACAAAAAACGCAGTTTGAAATGAAAGAGGATACTGCCGAACTACAACCAACAATCCAAAACCCATTGGCCCGAATTTCATGAGTTGTGATCCCTCTGCCTTGGTGAAGAACATTACCATGAAAATGACGAATAACGAGTTCTGTTATATGACTCCTTCTAGGCAAGACAACTGGGTGTTTAACTAAGTATGGCAATTCAGCATTTTTAAGTCTACCTCCGACTCGAAGTAGTCCATTTTGATCTAGAAAAGGATCCAACTTATACAATTGTGATTTGCCTTTAAGCACTTTGTGACGAGCAATCAATTCTTTTCTGCCAGATGGTGATTCAAAGATCTCATTTGATTTGAGACACTTTATGTCGTGACTGAAGTGGTGACTTTGGACACACTTGACGATCACCGCTTCAGCTCTTTGTAACTCAGACACAGTTACACGTTTAAACCTTGAAGAACATTTGTTTTTAGACATCTCCACTTGACTGGGCCTTTTGATCAATTTCTGACCAAGTTGATCAATAAATCTCAAACAGACTGCCACTGCCCTTTTAGCTCTATGCCAATCGGAGAAGTATTGAAGACGATCAATTATTGAGATAAACTGAACGGGCTCAATTTTAGTCGTAAAGCACTGACCCCTTTTTATTTCAGGATCACCAATATTCACTTCAGATGGCACTTCAATTCGATTTGGCAGTTCTCGTTCCCATAGAAAGTCTGGACCATTGAACCATTTGGAATCACTGTGGATTTCCTTCGCTGTTGCTCCTCTAGAGGCTATATCCGCAGGATTCTGCTTTGAGGAAACATATTGCCATTGTGATGGTTTAGTACGTTCCTTTATCTGCTGAATTCTGTTGGCAACAAAGACGTGGAAACGCCTAGCTTCATTTGAAAGGTACCCAAGGACAACCTTACTATCAGTCCAATAGAAATGACTCACGGAAAGACCCTTAAAATCAAGTTCCTGGTCTAAGAAAGAGGCAATTTTCACAGACAACAAGGCTGCAGAAAGCTCAAGACGAGGGATAGTTATTGGTTTCAACGGAGTGACCCGAGATTTTCCAAGCAGCAAAGAACAATGCACGCGTTCCGATTCATCAATCAGGCGAAGAAATGAACACTGTCCATACCCTGACGAACTAGCATCAGAGAAATGGTGCATCTCGGCCAGCGTAACAGTACCAAAATTCTTTGGCCTTACACATCTCTGTATTTTGATCATGGCCAGATCCTTCAGCCCGCTACGCCATTTATCCCACCTACAGTACAATTCCTCTGGCAATGGATCATCCCAGTCCATTTTATCTGCGCACATTTGTTGAAGAATCTGTTTGCCAATTAGAATTACAGGTGAAATATATCCAAGAGGATCATACATGGAACTAACAGTTGACAAGATTCCACGTCTTGTCAAAGGACAATCGTTAAGAACAATTCTAAACTGAAAGGTATCAGACTCAATACACCAAAGAATTCCTAACGTTCTCTCAATTGGGAGTTTATCAAGAGCAAGGTTGATATCCTTTAAATTCGTTTCCCTGTCCTCTGTTTCCAAATGTTTAATGACATCTTTGTCATTTGAGACAAACTTGTGTAGTCTTAGACCCCCCTTTGTACACATGGACCTTGTATTATCAATTAGCTCAATGGCTTCGTCCACACTTGATACTGACTTAAGGCCGTCATCTACGTAAAAATCTCGCCGTATGAACTCCGCTGCTTCTGGTCCAAATTCATCCTGATAATCTTCAGCCATTTGCTTGAAACCAAAATTCGCACACCCCGGCGACGACGTGGCACCGAATAAGTGTACCGTCATCCGGTATTCCTTGGGTTCGGAGCTAAAGTCACCATTGCTCCACCATAGGAAGCGCAAATAATTCCTATGGCAAGGGTTCACATTGAATTGGTAAAACATTTTTTCAACATCGCATGTGATCGCTATAGGATTCTTCCTAAATCTACACAACACACCTATAAGCTTGTTGGTCAAATCTGGACCCTGGAGAAGATGTGAGTTTAAGCTTTCACCTTGAAACTGAGCACTGCAATCAAAAACGATTCTTATCTTGTTCAATTTCTGAGGGTGGTACACCCCGTGATGTGGTATATACCATACGCGACCTTTCTCTGAATCCATTTCATTGACAGGAACTAGCTCCGCATGATTGTTTTTCAGAAGATCATTCATAAATTGAGAATAATGCTGACGGTAAGTTTCATCTTTCTCTAACCTTTTTCGCAAAGAATTCAATCTTTTCAACGCATAGGTCCTGTTATTTGGAAGGGATGGTTCCTTACCCTTGAAAGGTAAAGGCATTTGGTAGTGTCCATTTACGAAATGGATACCCTGGTTAAGTATTCCAACAAATTGCTGATCTTCCTGGGAGAATTTGGCATCGTTGATAGCATAATCAACGAATTCGCGTTCCATTACCTTCAGTACATCACTGGAAACTACTTCTTTGGTCTTTGTTTTCACAGAAAACATAACTGAAGAAGATAATGAATCGTCCAAAATTGGAAGCAATTCCTGAGAAAGAATACGATGACTTAGTCCGATTGGATCTTCTTCGCATGCCTCAACATCAACTATGCCAACTATACTCCAACCAAGATCGGTTCTCAGAGCGTATGGGCCTTCTTTGTTTGGTGCTACAACTTCACGAGGTGCTAAAGCTCTTGGACAGTTGTATCCGATGAGAAGTCCTATCTCACAATCTCGCAATGGCCCTATTTGGTTCGCAATTTCTTCTAGGTGAGGAAACATCTCAGCTATATCAGAGGTAGGAATATGATTGTGATTAGCTGGCATAATGCTTCTGGTGTACACGTTCGGAAGTTTAATTATTGGTCCATTGTGTACACCGCGCACTTCCAATCCTTTTATCTTAGTGCTTGTGACCATCTTGTTTTCTGCATACATGGTAGAAAGAGATAACCTGACCTCAGCACCTGACACACCTAGAGCCTCACATGTTTCTTCTAAAATGAATGTTGTGTCCGACTGTGTGTCCAAGAGCGCATAAATTAATCTTTCTTTCTCTGGAGAGTCACAGTGCGAAACGTAAACAGGAACTATCATAGAACATTTCCTGCATTTGTCCAAATTACTGAGCGAGACAGCTCCAGTATGTCCTGATAAATGTGTCTTGATAGCTGTTTCTCCCTCTGAATTTCCTGGAGTACTGTCGTTTCTTTTACCTTGCTTTGATGGCATCTTATAATCCCCGTGTAATGAAGTTGGGTGAAACTTTAAACAGATTTTGCATTTCTTCCTACGTCTGCACTTCTTTGATATATGATCACCCTGTAAGCATGCAAAACAAAGACCCTTTTCTTTCGTGAATGATTTCCTTTCAGCTAACGGTTTGTCCAAAAATGCTCTACAGTCATCCAAATCATGGGGCCTGTTACAGAAAGCGCACAATAAATGACGCACATTGTCAGAGGACTTCTTATCACTTTCCTCAACTTCTGACAAGAATGTCCTACTACCATGGGACAATCTTTCTTGTCTGCTGGATACCTTGTTACTCTTCTGATTATCATTAACTTCTTTTAAAGATTGCAAAGAGGTTACAGGGTCACAAGCAATTGTCGCCTCCTTTGTAACAAACTCAACAAATTCGTAGAAAGGTGGGAATTGTAACCTTTCTTCTTTCCACCGAGAAACGATTCTTCCCCATCTTGGAATCATCCAGTCTGGAAGTTTTGTCAGCAATTTTTTGTTTTCTCTATCATCGTTTAGAACACTTAAACTATTTATACTTTGCATTGCTAAATGACATTGCTGAAGAAAGTCTGAGAATTTCCTCAAACTGGTTCCATCTCTTGACGCAATTTTCGGCCACCTATCCAATTTATCCCTGAAAGCATTCGAAATGACAAAAGGATCTCCATATCTTTTGTCCAATGTTTTCTTAGCCTCTACGTAGGCTCTGTCTGACGGAAGAAGAAAATAACCTTCTATTACATCTCTAACCTGACCAGAAACATACCGTTTAAGATAGTGTATCCTTTCTGAAAGTGGAATCTGCCTTTGTTCAATGAGGATTTGGAAGGCTGATTTCCAACTAGGATAGCTAAGAGGATCACCCGAAAAGGTACTTGGTTCTGGAGAGGGAAGACGACTCAAACTAACTTGATCAGCTAATGATTTTGCAAGCTCTATCAACCCTTGTTCTGTTCTATTGGATGTACTGGGTCCAGTACTGCTGTCGGTAACAGGAGTTGTTGAAGAAGAGATAACATTGCTTTGAAATGCGTTATTGCCAGAAGTAACATTAGCGGAACCTACATCCGACAAATTTACAAGTTCAATGTTGGTGGAAGAAGGAACGAGAGAATAATTTGTAGCAGGGCGAACACCTTTGTGAATCCATGAACTCTGTACAACAGCTGGTTTAGCAAAAGCAGGGTTAAACGATGGAGCAGTTGGATTCAAAGAACCAGCACCTACTGATACAATAGTTTGAGCTAAACTTGAAGAAGACAAGACTGACCTAGAAATGGCATTAGGGACCAATGGGGTATTCAAGTCTAGATTGTCTTCAAGTAATGCCATAGATGCACTGGGCAGGGGCTCTGTCAAAGAAATATGTTGTGACAGCTCTGTTACCAAAGGTTTTACATCATAAGAATCGGCATGTGTTTGAACATAGCTTTTAACATAGTCTTTTGAGTCACGTTGAGGCAGAGATATGGGGAAAATATCAGACTTATTGTCAGAATGATCTAGGACCTCTTCCAGAGCAGCTTGTTCGGCACCTGCGATTTCTAACTCCTTAATCGTTCGTATTTTTTGCCATTCTGCTTTGTATTTCGACTCAATGTCAATATACTTCAACTTGGTTTTTAAAACCGCTTTTCTTGCAGCAGCATCTGAGATTCTTGACATACCTGATAACCTAGAATTTTTAGAGCAACGCGATGACCTGCTACCCGACGACTTCCTTGACGCGTTTGACGCTATTTCGTATTTCTGACTTTCTATTTCGCGTATGCATTCGCAAATATTTTGCATTAAATGTTGGTGATCTAATTCAACCTGCTCAAGCCTATCTGTTTCTGCGATTACATTATCTTTTACACCTTGTAATTGATCTACTACATTTCGCAGTTCATCTAATGCCTTTACTATCTTAAACCTATGTTCCCTTAATAATGTAACATCTTGACAATCTGCCATAAGTACAGATAGCTCATTTGATCTGCGTCTCCATGAAGTCAATGCAGACTTATAATTGTTCTGGAGTAATGAAATCTTATACGAGACCCCCTTTTCGTTAAGTTTTCGCTCACGTGGCAATTCAGGATTATCATGCGGCGCTTCAGGATTATCATGCGGCGGTTCAGGATTATCAAGCGGCACTTCAAGATTAACCACGGATTGGTCGCACGAATGCTCAGATTCTTCGCCACTGTCAGACATTATATTCTTAAAGCAAACTTAACTAAAATTTCAATAACCTTATCAAAATTGAAATTGCTCATGACAATCACCTGATTCACATGTGACTGGGCATTCCCTGCCTACATGGTCCTCATGAGATTGTTAAAACGATCACTACGCAATTTACATTAATGTCAATTAATTTCAATCACTTGATTCACATGTGACTGGGCATTCCCTGCCTACATGCTCCTCATGAGATTGTTCAAACAATTACTTCACTATTTAAACTAATGTCAGTTAGCTTTTACATAGCCTAAACCCAAGCTATCATTTTCAAACATCAACATATTAAGTCTGCAAAATAATATTATCACAATTTGCAATCTCTGTTTATCTGTCTCTTAATAGACATCAGCCAAGAACATGACAGTTTAACACCAGGATGAATTCCATCACACAATAGCTTGAAATTGTAGGAGTATCTTTGCTTTCCATCCTTCCTCTTCCTAGAGCGTTCCAGATCGCTATTAAATCTGGGTGATTGAGAACCGATATCACTATTCAATTCATCAATCCATCTGTTGGTGTCTTTTAATATTGCGGTCAGTTCTTGATCATCAGTTGTGAAGTTTTCTGGACACTGATGACCCTTTTGTTGATTCCAATTTCTTATAGAATAGAATGGCACATGTAGAAATGTAATTCTTATTCTAGAATGGGCACATTTTCTCTTAATTGCCAATAAATTGTCACGGAATTTTTTCTGAACTCTATTCACAGGTCTTCTTAAAGAAATGAACTGTTTACATTTTTGTGTAAAGTCACAGGTGCCAACCCAGATGTAAAGGTGAATATTATTGTGAATTTTCAACAAAGATTTAATTTTACTATGTGAAAGAAATTGCACTACATTATCAGAGTTAAATCCTCCTCTTCCATACCAGGTTATGTTTTTCTCACTTAAGTCTGATTTATGTGAAGCCCTTTTCAGATATTTTCCTTTACTGTCTGTGATTATAATTGGTTTCCATGACAACACTTCTGGAACTGACTGTTTATCATATTTCTGCACATTTCTATGCAACCGCTTGAGGCTCATTGTGAAGGATTGAATTAATGTCGTACACAGTCTTTTCCATGGTTATTTGCTTTTCCAGGACAACCAGATGGCGTAGAGTTTGACTGTAACAGTGATTGTACGCATTCACTGTTCTGCGTATGATGTAGGGTCGAAAGGCGCAACAAGTGGTTGAGTGCTACTGAATTTTAATGGATAGTTCGTAGTTCCATCAAATACATCAAACTCTGTGGGCCACTTGTATCCAAACGAAGCTAAATCTTTATAAAACGTGAATTTAGAACGCAACCATTTTCAGCATGCAAGCAAATGGCGGGAAAAATAACAAAGGGAAGTAACTCAGGCCAGGCAGAACCGTCAACTCGGCTCACGCTCGTTTCGTCACCGAACAAACTCGTACCGAAAGTACCTACTGTAACAGTGTTTCTGGATGCCACATTAGAGTGCAATATACCTGGTATACTGATGACTTTCATAGGCCTACTTGCGTCGTAAATAGCGGTCGGGTGTTCCAGCTTGGTCGGCATGGACCGGCCTTTCTCGACTATCAGAACTATTAGATCGAGCAGGTAAAACGATTGTATATCGATAGAATACACATTCGAGTTGATCGACTCATGAAAGTGTCGAGTTGACCGAAAAGTAGCCACTTGGAGATCTAGTTTGGTCGGAAAATGTGATATGATTGTGGATAATCGCTAAATGTACAAGGCTGGCACCGTTGATGAGTTATATAATTAAGTCTGTATCACACAAAAATCGGTTTGTATGGCTAGTCAGCCATACATCCGGAAAAAACACAACAACACGACTTTATCAGGAACACTTTGACCATTAAATTTAATTTCATAATTTAATGGTATAGAGCGAAAAAAGCAAAAACCCTACATCTTTTGATACCTTTTTGCATGGGACTATTTTGCGCGGAAGCATGCAAAATCACTGCGTGCTCAAAATTTTGTTCATGGAGGTATGAATTAAAATTTTTCGACCAATCAGAACGCTCGTTTTTGATAGACGAAACTAACAATTAAATTATTTGAGAGTATGGGTGAAAGCCGTTTATAGTTGTTAAAACGTCTATGTCACGACCATACATGATCGCGTAAGCGACCGTACAAGACCATGAGGGACTTCGTCAATCGGAATTTCTCGTTCAATTCTACGAATTATATCTCGGGACATTTTTTTAAAACTTAACTTGACGAACTTCCAAAACGGCGCCATCGGTTACGCAAAGCAACTTTGGTAAAATGCATCTCATAAAGGCCCTGTAGACCCATACTATGTATTTGCTCCTAGCCCTCGATATGGTCATGCACGGTCAGCTACGATCTAGGCCTGGTATATATTGTGTCATACGGTCAAATGTAGCATTACACGGCTCTAATATGGTAGACCTAGTCGGGCAATAAATTAAGTGGGAATGATCGAGTTGCGTCAACCCATGTAAAGGGAATGCTTTTACCCAAAAGGTTGTGGTACTGGTTATCCCAAGTGAAATATGTAAGAAATAATAGTAAATACTAGTAAAGAAAAAATTATAGTAACACGAAGCAAGTTTGTTTAACCAATAATTATTTCATACACCTTAATCGAACGAAATTTGTTTTGTTCCAAACACCAAGCATTTGACATAAACTGTTTGTGTTAACTTTAAACTGAACAAAACGCACACAATCCAGGAAAGCGAAGACTAGGTATGTTATGTATACATATAAAGTATGCATATAAAGTAGCAACTTTTTTTATAAAACAGCATTTATCAGTATTTAGAAAAAAAGATACTGGTATTGAGTTATTTTCTCTAATCCTGATACGTCAACTAATAATGACTTCAGGATAACCCTAAAAAGCGTTTGGTATGCTTCAAGCTGGGTTATCACTGACAGTGTCAGTCTACGTAACAGATTTGCTGACGAACCGAACATTTGCACATTTCTTTCGGAACGCATTAGTTATGTGTGAAAAGATACAGGCTCCTGGCTCATGGAAATATGCGGTACTGAAGTTTCCTTTATTCCGAGGACTGCAGTCCCTATCGGTTACACTCCTGTCCGTTTTTGCCTCATTAAATAAAGAGCAAAAAGGCCCATTTTCGCAATCTGTAGCTCCCCCCAAAAGTTTCGTTGGGCCTTAAATCTTAGTCAGTCTTAAAGAGCAGTCTTTGGTCTTCGATTACAGGCCAGGAAAATGGAAAATGGTTTCATTAGGGATAAAAATTTTTCGCAAATATTCATTCTGCACACCAATTAACCCATGAAATTCTTTAGGCTCGGAAGTGAAAGTCTTGTAGGGTACCACCTTCAAATGTCAGTTTCTACAAAGAAATAGTTCCCAGATAAATTCTTTGAACCACATGCATGACATTCAGCAGTGATCTCTCACTCTGTAGAACCTAACATCAAGCAACTTGCTGTTGTTTAGACGTTAAAACAGCATGACAAAAGGAGGAGATCAAATTTTCTTAATGGACTACTTTAGGGTACAACCACCCCAAGTAATTCCGGAGTGGAGTTTTTACCCGGAATTACCACGCGGAAGTAATTCCGGAGTGGAATTTGTACCCGGAAGTATCTCGTTTGAGATGAAATAGATGATAAACTCCACAGGGTTACGAGATCAATGTACAAACATAAGAACCATTAGTGGCAGCTTTTATTTTCCTTATTTTGATGAGTGTTGTAATTCTCCTTTGCCTGGCATCTGCTGTGGGTTATGTGATGTCCGTTTTCCGTTGTCAACATGATGGTGTCGTCACGCCAGAGAGGCTATAGTCCCTGCTCTTGAAGTCAAAGTATCTATCTTGGTTGAAATTGTAATGAGGTTAAAATTGGGTTGCGTTGATTTAAAAGCTAAATCACATCTAGGTCAGGTTCGAATTTTGGTGTAGCATGCTCCATAAAATTGACCAATCGTGGCTATCAAACAAGGAATCAATCAACCAATCAAATTACTTATTTAGCCCGGAAAGAAGCTTTGATCTCAAACATTGGCCGCCATTTGTGTGAAACATATTTGTTCGCGTTTGGCAACTTAAACGTCGTGTTTACAATTTAATCAAACTGTAGTTAAAAGGTTTAAAAATAACAACGATGATTTGAAAGTTTATCTTTTCGTTTTCAAATCAATTTTTAGTAATGAGTTAACTGATTTTGTAAGGTGTAGGAAGTTGTAGGTTCTAACGCTGTTTACGTAAAACACGTCAATTTGACACGTTTAAACGTAAAGTGACACTCAATGTCACGATAACATAACGGCCGGCCTGTAATGGCCATTTAAGGTCTAGACTACACCGCGACATCTGAAAATGTTCTACATCAGTTACGTTTATCAAGACTGCAGAATAATTGTCTTTTCGGAGTTTTCGGGGTTAGTAGGTGTGTGTGAGGTGTGAGGGGGGGGGGGGGGGGGCGAGGGTTGCATATTTCCAAACACATACACACACCACACACATATACTCTATTCGAAAAAAAAGCACCAAATCTTTTTAGAAGTTTGTTTTGTCCTTGTGATATTATACAATAAAATGACTGTAATGGTGTAATGGTTCATTTCATTAGGTATAAAAGCAAACCCTACTGGTGTTATATAATGTTGAACCCATTACCAGACGACAAAATCTTTGGCTGGTAAAAATTCAAATAAGTTGCATAGTAAAGCTGGTCGAAGGTTAAAAATGTTTGTCTCTTTGTTGTAGAAAATGTAGATAATGATGAAATTGCATTTTCCATAGTGTTTTCCTTTTTTTTCCTTCTGGGACGTTAAATAATGCTATTCTGTGGGAATGGGTTTTTCCTTTTAATTTATCAAGGCTGAAATACATGCGTTAACGTAACATATAGGCATCGACGAATGATATCACGGTTTCATACCGGTGAACTTCGACACTCTGTATACCGCAGTGACAGTCCAAGGTATTGTTGCCAATAAGATATCTCTTAACCCATTCCAACTCAATCCCTCCTTTTTACGCCCCTCGAGAAAAAAGTTTGGAAAACATTGTGGAAAATGAAGAAATTGCTTGTATCAAGCAATTTCTTCATTATCCACAATCTTTTCTATCCAAAAAGACGAAAAAATTTAAAATTCCATCAACTTGAAATTGTCGTCTGCAGCTTCTTTTAATTTGGACCAGTCTAAAATTTTGCTGTGTTGGAATGGGTTAACTGGTCAATTCCGTTTCAATGTAAGGAAAGTACTTCTATATAATATAGGGAAAGCTTTTTTTTAAAATCCATTAAGATCAGGGCTATGCCGTTAGAATTGAATTCGATTCCATGGCTCTTGTCCTTACAAACAGAATTTAAGATAAGAAATCATGCATATTTTGGCATAACTTCTTTTTAAATTCTTTACAAAAGCTTTTGTTTCACATGAATGTTGTAATTATGATAACAATTTCATGTGCCTTTTCCTAAAATGTAGGAAGAACAATGGAATATATTGCTGCTATTCAGTCACTGAAAGGCAACAACATATTCATCGAGCACGTTAAAGAACTAGGCGGGACAGTTTGGTCCTGTACCCTTGCAATTGTAACAATTGACCGTCTTTTGGGGATGTCGCTCATACGGGCATGCGCAAAACGGAAAATTCACAAGCCAAGGACTGTTTGCAAAGCTGCGTTCGTGTGTTTTAAAAATGATTTGCAACATTATCATAGGTAGACTAGACTAGCAAAGGTCGCCATGTCAAATACAGTTGAGCTGTCAGTCAAAAAGGAACCACCAGAGTGCTCTGCTTAACAGATAATTAAAGCAAGAACTAGCAGAGGTCAAAGAGAGACAGTATTTCGAATAGAAATCTACAGTGAGGTAGAAATCCCATTTTGAATGCATAAAATCTGCAAAGAACGAAGGGTTTCGATCATACTTACCCCGTTTAAGTCGTCACTTATTTTAAAAAATGCATAGCATAAGTGAAGATGTTTTAAGTTCATCTGCGGTTTAAATGAATGACTGGATAATCGAAATTTGATTGACATTTCCGATCTGTCAATTCATGACATATTAAATGAAATGCGATGGTTTCTGTCTTGAAAAAAAAATAATCAAAGATGATTGATGTTTATACATGTTTGACAATTATATAACCCTCCCTGTACAATCTCTGCTTTTTACGCCCCTGTGTTTTAATACTTAAGAAAACAATGTGGGAAAAGTAGAAATTGCTTGTAACAAGCAATTTCTTCTTTTTCCATGATATTTTTTTACCCAACTGAGAGATTTTTTCGGATAAATTTGTCTTTAAGTTGTCGTTTGCAAAACCTTTAAAATTGGACCAGTCTAAAATTTCAAAAAAACAGGAAAGGGATAATGGAAACATCAGTAAACATCACTTATAACTTAGCACGTTTTATGTATGTAGATGCGTTTAATCCAGCCCAACATTATCCCGCTTTACACGCCCATAAAAAAGCTTTTGAAAACATTAAGGAAAATGAAAAAAATCGTTATTGTCAATTTCTTCCTTATCCAATATGTTCTCTTCTCCAAAAGAAAACGATTTTCAATATTTCGTCAATCTAAAGGTGACGTCTGAAACATCTTTGAATTTATACCAGTCTAAATGTTGTCAGTTGATAATGAGTCTAATCTAGTTCCCTTTGCTCAGTTTTATTCAACACACATTCACTCGACATGTACAGATAGATGACCGGAAGAGAAGATATCGGATGACCTCGCACTCTTTTGGTACCCATTTTTCACAACGATACCATAACGTCAATGGCGGACATTTGTCCAGTTTTGAGACACTTTGAAAGTACTCCCTTCCGGGATTCACAGTTTTGCCACCTAGAATTTGTCTCTGTCGGTTCAATACTGGTCCCCCTTCTACAATGGTTCCGGCCAATACTAGTCCGTCGACCAATGCAGTACTGTGAATCAGCTCGAACAACCGTACCCGGATGACGTCATCGATACCTTTACTGGTTGGCATGGAATAAGCTTAAAAGATAAATATTAAATAGATCTAGTTCAAGAATCACCAATAGCGAGGATTGTAATGCTAGATATGTATAGAGAGTATAATTGTTTGTTGCAATGTGAGATCGTTTATGCTTTATTAAGTGAAAAACAAAAGCTATGTTTTCATGAGTAGCGAAGCCACGTGTCAAAATATAGCGTTTGTTGTTACTAAGCGAAAGATATATAGATATCTTAAACAAAATGAAAAAAAAAGAGACAAAATACTAATAATTTGACGTTCAATAGAGCGAAATGAAAGAAAACGGGCTATCAAAATAATGAGTTTGTCATTTTGATAATTTAATTATGATTCTTCGGTGAATTTATAAAATGACAATCCATCGAGAAATCTCAATAAAACATCGGAAATGCACTAGAGAAATCTTTTTGTTTCGAGCAGAGATTACTAACTAGCACTTTCACAATCCTGTTTGATAAAACCAAATATCATAAAGACAGGTTTGGTTCAACCCTTGCATTCACATTCTTAAATGAAACAGTAAAATTAAAGACCAATACAGAGAAACGGTGGAACTTTAGAGTTGTGCGGAATACTGGCTGTCCTTCGAGAAAAATAAACATATCGGCTTCCACGGCTTAACAAATAAATACTATGTCTGTGCTTTTTTAATCGAATTAGAGTACATTCTGTGCTTGGTTTATTTTTGTAGTCGTAAATAATAAACATATTATAAATGCGCATATATTACAGGACGATAAATTAGTTTGAAACGTTCTAATAACAGAAATATACCGACTTCCACATAAAATCATTATTTTTAACCCTTGTCATGTTGAACCCGGAATATTTGTTTTGGCAGGAGGCTTATACAAAGGATCAGACTGCACACATGTGCAGTCTGATCTTTGTATACGCCACCTGTTTGTCAAATTCAAGTCAGAATTGTCTATAAATTCATTTGTCAAAGAAGATATTGACCCACAATTATAGCCATGCAGTGCTTCCAGTCCTTTGATTTTCATTTATTTCTCAACAAACATTTCATTCAGGGTTAAATTACACACGATTTGAAATGTCGTCTGCAATTTTTTTTTATTTTTATTTTTTTTTTTAGTCTAAGAATAGGTCAATATATAAATCGAACTACCCTGTCGGAGGTCAATGATCGGGGTCAGCGATCCAGCGATTCCAAATCATTCTCTTAAATACACCGTCCTGGTCTTTGGGGTCTTGAATTATACGATTTATTGACATCTTTTACAAATCGTTGGACTAATTCTAAAGCCTCGTAACTACAGCTTTGGTCAAGCTGTAGTAACGAGGTTTAAGAATTACGCTGTCGAAATGCTTGATTACGTATATCTGAATATGCATACACAATCTGATTAACCCTTGTCATGCTGTATAAATTACCTTAGTGAATTGCTGTAAAATCAAAGGGCTGAAAGCACTGATAGTACTTGTTGTTCAAAAATCAACATTTCTTTTAGAAATCAATTTCTTAAACAAATCTGGTAAGGACAGTACAAGCAGGAGGTATAGACCAAGATCAGACTGCAATTATGTGAAGGCTGATCTTGGTCTACACCTCCTGCCAAGACCGGATTATTCCGGGTTCAGCAAGACAGGGGTTAAAATCAAATCCACCATAATAGCCTATTGCTACGTTCCTGCGGAACGGAGAGATCATGCAGTATTCATACAGTGTGATTAGTTTTTTCGATTCATACCTCCATGAAAACAAAAAAAAAAGTTCTTCATCTCTTAAATGAATTAAATAAATGAAAGACTGTCAACCTTCTGTGCCAAACTTAGGCGAAACACTACAGAAATTGAACGAAATACTTATCACAGAATTAACCCTTATCATGCTGTATAAATTACCTTACTGAACTACTGTAAAATCAAAGGGCTGAAAGCACTGATAGAACTTTATCTTCAAAAATCAAATATCTCTTTTACAAATCAATTTCATAAACAACTCTAGAAGGAAATGTACAAGCAGGAGGTGTAGACCAAGATCAGACTGCACTTATGTGCAGGCTGATCTTGGTCTACAACTCCTGCCAAAACTTGAATATTCCGGGTTCAGCATGACAAGGGTTAATTGTTTCCGAACACTATTGTTTTGTTTTGGTACGACGTTTCTTCACCGTAGTCTGTCAACAGTTTTATAGATGATAAAAAGGCACCGCCCCCTCAGACAGCAGAACTAGGGCGGAAAGATGGAAACGTCAGTTAAAGGTACCACAACCAAAAATACATTTTTTTCATTTCTGTTTTTTCCCGATCCTTATATTGAGCCCAATAATGATAGTTTCTCTTTCTAATTATTCTCTCGAGAAAAAATGATATTTTCATCACCTCCTCTCAAGTACATTACATTCCCTGAATTGAATTCCAGCCGAACAAAATAGATGAAAACAAGGAGAAAAATAGATAACCTGGTATTTTTTTCTTTAACGAAATAATTTAGCCTACGACTGCCCCTTTAATATTAATTGACAGTTTTATCACAACATAATAATGTTATTTTGACCTTAAAACAGGTGGTAGTATAATACGGCTAATTATCACATGTGACCGGTTAAACGAAAAGGGGCCTTCAGGGTAATCTGTCAACTAAATAGTTGTAAAAGTGATATGATACAGCACAGGTCAATTAGAGATGGTATTTCGAAAAACGATGTACTGTCAGGTAGAAGTATCTTTCTATATTAAGATAAATATCGACAACACACTCCCGCTCTTTGACACCCGAAAAATATATAGATTGAGTACACTTTGTTGTTAATGTAACTTTTCTCACAATATTTGTACCTTGTTTGGCAGTCATTTTGCTTTGAAATGTCGTTTGCAACTTCTTTCAAATTAGCCAGTCATAAAATTTGATGTCTGTTCACAAGTTCGTTCTTAACCTTGTGCATGTACTTCCTGTGCAGTCATTCCAGGAAAGATGCTTCCGGAGGGGCTCATCTTTGTTTTTGGAAAATTGTTAGACCTGTCCAAATTCAAAGCTTTTGCAGACGAAAATTAAAAGTGGCTGTAATTTGAAAAATAAACATTCAGTAGGGTAGAAAATATTGTAACAAGCAATTTCTTCTTTTTCTGCGATGTTTTCTCAAGAATAAAATTACAGGGACGTAAAAAACAGGGATTGTACAGAAAACGGTTCAAGTATCATATATAGGAAGATAGAACTTGCTGCAGTCGTTTTTGCTTAGGCCTTTTAACATATCAATTTTCCTCATGTATTTCTCTTTAATCCAAGGCTAGTGCTGAACAAAAACTTATTTTTGAAGTCAGGGGACTTCATTGCCCAACCATGGAGATTTAACCCTTGTCATGCTGTATAAATTACCTTTCTGAAATGCTCCCAAATCAAAGGGCTGAAAGCACTGACAGAACTTGTTGTTCAAATATCAATATTTCTTTAAGAAATCAACTTCATAAACAACCCTGGCAGGAAAATTACCAGCAGGAGGTGTAGACTAAGGTCAGCCTGCACATAAGTGCAGTCTGATCTTAGTCTACACCTCCTGCCAAAACCGGAATATTCCGGGTTGAGCATGACAAGGGGTAATATCCTTCAAGGAGAGTCTGGTAGCTAGACCAATAGGAAGAGAGACACATCAAAGATATACTAGACCCTTTCGAGAAGTCGTTGTCATTCTCAAGCTGTAGTTGCGAGGTTTAAGGGTGACAACGATAATATGTAATAAGATTTTAGAAAAAGAGTAATTCATCTCGAATCGAAAAGAGATTCCAGTAGTAACAACAAAGTAACAACAATTAACCCTTTCCCGTTCTTTGAAATTTGAGACTGGTCCAAATTAGAAGAGGTTGCAGACAACAATAAAAATCAGATGCAATTTGAAATTAAGCCAACCTATGTGGTAGAAAGTATTGTGGGAAAAGGAGAAACTGCTTGTCACAAACAATTTCTCTTTTTTTCACATTTTTTTCTCAATTACAAAATATTAGCAACATGAAATCCCGGGTTTGATGAGGAAAGGATTAAAGCATTATCATGTATTTATTCAAGCTGTGGTTTTGAGGTTTAGGCCGCCAACCAACCAGTTTTTTTTTTTTTTTTTTTTTTTTGTTACATGTGATAAGCCAAACATTTTGCAAAATAACGCAGTTTAACACATTCCAAGAAGGCAAAATTTTAGGCTGGTCCAAATTGAAAGGAGTTGTAGCCGAGAATTTTAAGTTTATGAAATTCTAGATTTTTTTCCACTTTCTGGATAGAAAACACTCGGTAATTGAAGAAATTACTTGATACAAACAATTTCGTCATGTTTCAGCATGTTTTCCCAATTGTTGGTTTTTGAGTTGTTTTTCTTGGGGGCGTCAAAAAGCGTCGTTGTGTTGGAACAGGTTATTATCAAAGTAAGGCCGTCTGAGTCAGAAGGGGGGGGGGGGGGGGGGGAGGCGTCAACGATCAGTCAATTATAAAACTACAGCAAAACTATACCGTAAGATTTAACCCATTCACGTTTTCCAAAACTTTAGTCCTGTCCAAATTCAAAGGTTTTGCAGACGAAAATATAAAGTGAATTTAATTTGAAGTTTGGTAGAAAATATTGTTGATAAAGAAGAAATTGTTTCTTACAAGCATTTTTTCTTTTTCTACAATGTTTCTCATTTATAAAATCACTGGTACGTAAAAGCCAGGGGCGGAACAGGGAAGGTTTCATTAAAATTGAATATACTATTCAGTGCTAGAATTTTAAAATTGAATGAAATAAACATCTCTGGTAGAACCTTAATAATTGTAATGGTTCTAATACTTATAATATTTATGGAAATAAATCACAGATTTGTTAGATATTTTATCATGAAAAATATCCGTGTCGTTTTTAGCAAGGCCTAAGCCGATAATGAAATTTCCAGGTTTTTAGAAAGTAAGGTCGCCATCTCTCTTTATTGTAGGAAGTTACATATCATTAACCCGTGCTAAACTTTTAACTATTTAAATATGATTTACTAAAAAGAATTCTTACCTGATTTTAAAGAAATTATACAATAAATAATGCTTAAATGCATTGAATATTTCATTCTCTTATTTCTCCGTTGTCGCTCTTAAGTTGCAAATTTTGTTGTCATAGGAACATTTCACAGAAAAAATTCGTTACATCTCCATTCATTTTTCACGAACAAATTAAATCCATTGTAATAGTAAGTTACGCCATTTATCAAATGTGCTCGCCTGCTTTTATCTTGAAAGAAACCTTCTAAAACATCATGTAATTATTAATTGGTCCAATTATGTATGTGTAAATGATCGTTAGTTTCCGTATTTTCCGAAAGTCTCCGAAAATTTACGCCAAGGTCATCAAATAGTATTTCACATGAAAAGGAGAATCTTTTATCTTTGCTGGAGATAGAACCGGAAGATATTCCGGTGCAGTTAATTCAAATAAGTGGGTCTAGATACTTTCTCTTTTCATTTCTTTATCTTTTCTTTGTTTCTAGTTGTTTTTTTTTTCTTTCGACATGACCGCCTCCCTGGCCGAGTGTTAAGTGTGCATGACTGGAGATCATAGGGATATGAGATCGAGCTATATTTTCGCTTGGGTTATGTTCATGAGTACGACACTTCATGCATCGCTAACCCAAGTCTGTGTTGTCCTGCGAGCAAAGTGTCGTAATTACACCTTTTAATAAAGCTGTAGTTACGGAATTTTGTTCGCGCACTGACGAGTGGATTTAAATCACTTCCGTTCTCTCTGTTGTGAGAATACATGTACTAGATATCTATGGTTAGATGCCCCAGCCGCCGCGAAAAGACTGGAGTACAATGTACATTAGAGGTAGCGTTTAACCCCATTCAAACAAATAAATAAACACATATGAGTCTCAAACCTGATCAGACTGCACAGTTCGTGCAGTCTGATCAAGGGCGATAACTTTCGAACTTCCAAGAAGGCGTTTTTTCGCCTGACGTGTCACGTATGGATGAGGTCAATTAGTTTCTCATTCAGGAAATATAGAGACAGGAATTTGCTTAAATTGGCAGTTTTGCCAAATATAGTAGTAATGTAAGTATTGATGGATAGTTATGATCACATGCACTGAAATTTGTGGAGAGTTAAATGGTATAAGATGAAATATTGCTAAAGGATATAACCGTTGACGTATATATTGCTAAGAAGTTAGGTAAACGGAAAAGAATGGGGAAAGTTACCGCACTCAATGGCTTTTACATCTTTAGCAAAGACTCGTATAATACTTTCTTAACCCTTGTCATGCTGAATAAAGTCCTTGTTCAGAAATGCATTAAAGTCAAAGGGTTGATGGCATTGTAGGTCTGGTTCTCAGAGTCAATATTTAGTTTGAAATAATCTTGTGAAAATTCTGGTTCATAAAGGATAAGCAGGTGGTGAAGACTAAGATCAGACTGCACATTTGTGCAGTCTGATCTTTGTCTATGCCTCCTGCCAAAGCAGGAATATTCCGGGATCAGCATGACAAGGGTTAAATTCAAAGATGCTGCTGACGATAAACCATAAATATATTTGATTGCGTGAAATACGCTGATTGTTTAACCAATTCCAACATATCGCAAATCAATATCATTTGCGAAAAATTATTGTCGAAGCTTTCTTTTCCGAGATAGGAATAGTAGGGATTTTAGAGACGAGATTTCATTTATGTATGTATTGCAAAATAATTTCAAAAAGAACCTTTGGTTAGGCGTATCTGGCCTTTTCATTCCACATTCCACGTTTGACTCCCTCGGAAGAACACCAACAACAATGAAAAAAACAACAACAAAAAAACAAAAAAAAACAAAAAAAACTTGGATATCAGTCTTGAGAAAAGGGGAACCATCCCTGACCATACTATATTCTTTTCCCCTATGGATATTCGATCAATTTCACGGTCTATATCCTGTGATAATATATTTTTTTTCTGTCTCCGTGCTATGTGCGATATTCTATTTCCGTCGCAGTAATTTATTAGGGAGAAATAAATAAATACCGCATTCTATGATTTGTGGCGATACAGTGACGGAGCCAATTCCACATGTACTGCTTGCAATACGGAGACGGAAATAAGAAATCGGAAATAAACCGCGAAAGTCATACTCAAGAAGTATTATGTATGTCGCCAAGATCTCATTTTGATTTCAGACTAGTCTAAATTGTCGATTCGCAAGGAGCTTAACCTTTGTCATACTGAATAATAAATCCTCAACGGAATATTGCATTAAAATCAAAGGACTGAAAGAACTAAAATCACCAGATTACGGGTCAATATTTATATTTAAAATTTATCTTATAACCAATTCTGGCTCAAAAGGATAAGCAGTTGGTATAGACTAAGATCAGACTGCACATTTGTGCAGGCTGATCTTTGTCTTTACCTCTTGCAAAAGCAGGAATATTATGAGTTCAGCATGACAAGAACTATTTTTTTCAAAATATTTTAAAAACCCGACTACATTCAAACTGTATTTACGATATTTTTGTCACTCACTGACGTTATTTTTGTCTTTTTATTTTTCTTGTTATTACATTGAAAGACTATCCTTGGCTAACCATTTTACGTAATAGGTAACGTTATCTATCCGGAAGCAAATTGTCATCTTTTTTTAAAACTTGGAGAATTGTAAACAAAATATCAATTAATTAAAACTGTGGTCAGCGATATTATTTTCGTTTACGTGGTGATGTTTTGTATTCGTAACACTTTACACCTGATATGTTAATTCTTCCCTGGATCACAAATTTAAAACTGGTCCATTTTGAAAGATAAGCAGTGGTAAAATTGGCCAATTCCCACCCTATCCCGCTTTTTACGCCCACCAAGAGAATTCTAGGAGAAGAAAAATAGCTTTGGAAAAAAGTTGTAAATGAAGAAATTGCTTGTTACAAGCAATTTATTCATTATCAACTATGTTTTCTTTACAAAAAACAAAAAGAATTTAGTAATTTCATTACCTAAAATTTGTCGTCAGCAACTTTTTTAAATATCACTTTTCGTCTTGTAATGGGTTAAACGGCATAAGTATTGGACTTGATTTATAAGGACAGATTTAAGATCAAAATCTATCAAACGATTTCCCATCTGGTTTTTATCTGAACAAAAGTTTCAAAAGAAATGGATAAACAGTGATTTTCTATCGTCCAGAACAAGCACCAGATGTAGACGTAAAACGGTGTTTTTCAGTCTGGCGGAATTTGAAACCTTAATAAGTATGTTGCCGCGTTTGGCCAAACGTCAGCTTTAAGTCGTGCACACTTAACCCATTCCCACACAGTGACGCTTTTTGACGCCTCCCAAGAAGGACTGGACCTTTCGAATGAAAGAATATCGCATACAACGTGAGATTTGTTGTTTTGTAACGTCGCGCAAAGACAGTTCTCTCGCCCTGATATGAAACCTAAACCTTATTTATAGCCTAAGTATTAACCCTTTCCTGTTTTGTTTGTTTGTGTGGTTTTCTTTCTTTCTTTTTTTTCTGTTGTCGTTGTTTGCGGGGGTTTTTTGTTGTTGTTGTTGAAAATTTAGACTGGTCAAATTCAAAGGTCTTAAAGACGACAATTTTAAGTTGAACTTACTTGAAAAATAATCGTTCATTGGGGTAGAAAATATTGTGGAAAAAGAAGAAATTTATTGTTTCAAGAAAGTTTTTCTTTGTTCACAATGTTTTCTCAAGTATCAACACACAGGGTCGTAAAAACTAGGGATTAAATAGGAAAGGGTTAAATCGGGTTGTAAATGATAGCACCTGTAACTGGCTCTTCCGAACGACGTGATCACATTTATCATGGCTTTCTATTACTTGCGACTATAGCCTAATAATCAACATAATGAAAATACCCAGCACAGCGCGCATTTAGTCCTCGTACGCCGCATTCCGAGACATCGTTCGAAAGAGGAATGAAGAGGCAAGTGCTGTGTAAAAAATCGTGGAACTTCATTATTACATTTAAAGGTTAAACTTACCACCGACTGCTGTCGCCAAACCCACCGACTGCTCTCGCCACACCAATCGACTCCACTCGCCACACCCACTGACTCCACTCGCCACACCCACCGACTGCTCTCGCCACACCTACCGACTCCACTCGCCACACCCTCCGACTCCGCTCTCCACACCCACCGACTGCTTTCGCTACACCCACGGACTCCACTCAACACACCCACCGATTCATCTCTCCACACCCAACGACTCCGCTCACCACATCCACCTACTAAGACAGAAAGCTCTATTTCGATATTCAACATCGTTAAATTTCAAAACTTCTGGTCAGTAAAATGTACCGTAAACGGTAAAATTCAGTGTGGGATTGTGACATAAACGTTGTAAATACAGATTGAATAAGCTGTGCTTACGACGTTTAAGTCGTCAATTCAACAAAACATCCTTCACACAAATGTCAACCAGTGTCGGAGTTCAATTTTCCCTTTCTTTATTGACAATCGCGAGCCGTTAATTAGTTGTTATGTCTTGTTTGAGCGATCGATTTACGTTTACAATTTTTCACCAATTCATTTCGATAGATAGCCGCCGTCATAGCGCAGTTGGTAGCGCGTCGGACTGTCAATCTAGAGGTCCCGGGGTCGATCCCCGACGGCGGCACTCATCCTTTCTGACTACTTGTCTCTCACCAATGGGTCGATAATCGTAAACCTATGTGGGATAGCAGCTAAAGGCTAGGAAAGAATGTAATGGTAGTACTGGTGTGAGAAATACCAGGATTCCATTGTTAGGTGCTCCAGTCGCCACGATATAATTGAAAGATTGTTGAAAGCGGCGTAAAATCCCATTCAAACAAATCATTTCGATAGAACACACTAAGTTCAATCACTTGAGCCGAAATGCTCAATAATATCCGTCGGGTGTCGACCGTCGTTCATCAAATTGTGTATGCAATCAATGAAACCTTCACTTATTACACCAGTTTCTCGATGCTTGGCGGTCAGGAAATTAGTCTATGTGATGCAATATAATTAACTCTTTCCTGTTCATTCCCTGGTTTTTACGTCCCTGTGATTTTATGCACGAGAAAAATTGCTGGAAAAGAAGAAATTGCTTGTAACAAGCAATTTCTTCTTTTCCCACAATCTTTTCTACCCTGTAGGTTAGTTACTTTTGAAATTGAACTCACTTTTAGCTTTAGTCTAAAACTTCTCTCAAATTGGACTAATCTCAAAGAATCTAGGGTTACACTTTTGGTGTGTAATGTCTTGACCCTTTTGTCAGAACGTTCGCCTCTGTGATATGATATTGGGTCCGATCTGAAGTGACCAGTATATTGTAAGTCATTTTTTTAAAAAAAAAACTTCGAGTGCCTTGTTAAAGCCACATTTCTCAACGCCTTGCAACTTTGCACACTATATGAAACAAGGGAAGTAAATCAAAAAAAATTTTTATAAAGTTTGCACTCGATTATGTCCAGTTATTTCGACGATCTTCTACGCGATTGTCGGGGTGTCTGCAAAAGTCGAGCAGATGGGTCCACTTTGCAAAAATAGCCAATAATTTTCATGAATTCAAACAGTAATTTTGACCTTGCTAAGTGGGAAAAGGGTTGGTTTAAAATGGCTTTTTGAGCCTTTACGTTCAAGTTTACAAAGATTACAAGTTTACAAAGTTTATTTAGATACATCGAGGCCACCGGCCAATTATATACAACACATACATTGAACTTCATAGAATCATGACAGATTTGCATACAATATGGTTCTTAGCAATATATGTGTATACATCAGTGTTATTATTGTTGATGTTGTTGTTTTAGCAGAGACTATATACTGCGAAGGTCTTCAAATATTACAATGAATCTTCACTACTGAATTATATCCAGGTTAATATAAAACTATGATTATAATTTGACTCCTTTCCAAACGTCGAAACTTCAGTTTGAATTAGTTGCGACCTTTTAAGTTAATTTGTTCTAATAAAGCTACCCATTTTCTATGGAATTTCATGACTCTTGAATAAAATGAGCGAACTTTGTTAATTTTGAACATCTTTTGTATTCGTTATTCGAAAAATACGTGACATTTCCAACCTTTTGACTTGTTAGTGGAGTACAGACACAGAGAAGCCTGGATAGCCACTCAGGACACTTAGAATATTCGACGATCATGTAAAGAAACTGTTACGGTACCTACTTTTTATTGTCGAGCCCGCGTGCGGTCAGCAAGAAGAGTTGTCACAATTTCACTTGGCGTTAGAATGTCCCACAGTAGTGCGTGCGTGTGTTCTATAGTCCGTGCGTCGGCCCGGAATCTTGTCTGTAGTAAAACTTCTACATTTATGGGTGGATTTGAAAATAACTTGTTGAAAATTGTTGTTCTTGATGAGTGCTAGAGTCATACGAAACGTTTGTTGTGATACGTCGAAGGTCAAGGTCACAGTTGAAGGTGAAATCACAAACCCGCATCGTCCGGAGCTTAACTTCTACATTTATCAATGGATTTGAAAATAACTTGGCACAGTTGTTCTACCTCAGCCGAATTCCAATATGAGTCGTGTGTGTTCAGAAAGTATGCTACCAGGTCGGCAAATTCTGTGCACCACATTCTCTGTACAAATCAGCGGGCTCGACAAGTTGGCCATAGACAACCTATTACTCGTTTATCTGTAGAGCGCAAAGTGAAGACGCTGATCAGACTGTGCGGGTGCACAGGCTGATCAGACTGTGCGGATGCACAGGCTGATTAGAGTCTTTACCTTTTCCCCATGTGCAATGGTGGAAAGGTCATATATAGGCTCATCTTTATAACACGACAATGTTTTAATACAAATTCTAAAAGGAGACTTGAACTCACTGTACTATAATTATAGGCAATATTCACATCATTGATCCTATGTTATGAATCTCAAATATTTAAGGTGACAACCAAATGAACCGCAATTCTACGAATATTAAGTCGAATATGTTGTCTGCCTTGCACAAATACCCGTCGCTCAAAATCGAGATAAGTCTGTTACATGCACTTTTCATGTCGGTTCCTCATCTTTAAAAGAATTTACCGCTAGATCAAAAATGAAAGTAGATAATAGGAACTATTTTCTTTCGCGCATTTACATTCGAGTTTGTGTGACACGTATTTCCGGTTGTCACTTTTACAATTTATGTTACTGTTCAGTGGCAACATTGGGAGAATCTCCGATTGATCTCTTGATAAACGAGGAATATTTTTATGTAAGTTGGATTTTTCAATATTTTCTGAAACAATGAGTAAGATCTTTATTCTAATACATATTTGCAATGTTTGATTGCATGTTATTTACTGCCCCACCCACGTGGGAAATTTCAACTTTCGTTTTGAAGATAAATGTCAAAGTTTTAGCTGCAAAAAGCGAAAATGATAATTTAATGCCTACCTTTGAATTTCTTCTTGCAGCAAGTAAAAGAACTCTTTGACTTTTTAACTGGTTAATTGATGAATGTGACATTTATGTAGTTTAATGTTTCTTAGACTTCATTTCCTTTACTCTTGTTAGTTTTTCCCATCACCAACCCACCCCTTGTTTTGATGTCTTGAGTTTGGACAAGTACTTGTGTAAGGGTATCGAGTTGGTTAACACCGGGCCCTTGGTACTAAATCATTACCTGTTAACCAATAATGATGCAGTAACATAAATTTTTGTCTAGAAAGAGTCATAGATTGTTTTTAATTTTGATCTTACAAGACAACATAAGCAGGGTTAGCTCTGGCTTTAAAAAAGTTGTCGCCATCACTTTCACCAAATTAAAAAAGTTGGGGCCAAATTGTAAAAGTTGGGGCCAAATTGAGGAGTTGGGGCCGAGCTCGAGCATTTAACTGCACGGTTATTTTCTTAACCTATATGCTGTTAAATAGATAATGTGCATATTAAACAGGTTTTTAATATGGCCATTCGTTTGTTGTTCTGTCTTTAATGAATGTAGCTAAGTCATACACCTACATTGATTTTTACTCATCTTTAATCAGTGCTTTCAGTACTTTGATTAGAAAAACGAGACTTTGATGAGGAAAAAAAGAGAGAAGGAAATATTAATAAACCTAGTAAAATATGCTTGATTAAATAATAAAATAATGTAGACTTCTGTAATTTAAATAAAATCGGTTTAAGGTTGAACATTCTTGGGTACGAATGAACAAAAAAGAAATTGTTCGTCTGCTTTTGGGTCAGTATAACTTTTGAAATTTCTGTAAAATTTTGACAAACTACCACTGTTTCTATCAACAGTTCATCAGAATATCCTTCTAATGACCCATAAATGATGATTCAGTGTTTTAGCAAGGAATCGCGGTAGCGGTGCCGAGATTAGAAACTGACTGAAACTGTCAGCAGAAATACACGAAAATATGCCCGAATTTGGCAATTGTATTCATCAGGAAAAGGCAAATGGCGGCCAGTTTAATTACACTTTTCTTATAGAGAGCCTATTTTTGCGTGATAATTGAGGTCTTCTGATATATTATGTGATTACCGTCATCGGGACATCAATAATACTAAGTCACGCCCACAACACAAAATCAATACGACTCGCCGACCAATGAGCGGATTTTATTCATCTGATTGGCTGTCAATCAGAACTGTAATTAAATTTGGTGATGTGTTAGTCTTGTGTCAGACTCGATGACATAATTGACCCGATATACAAGCCCTTGACCAATTAGACACACTTGGCCCTCGGACTTGATTTCCGGAGATTAGTCAAAGTAAAAGTATGTATAACAAAACCTTTTTTTTTGGGCGCCACAAACTTTCGCCAAATGAAAAAAACTTGCGCCATAATTTTATTTTTGTCGCATTTGGCGACAATGGCGATCGGCAGCGCGAACCCTGCATAAGCATATATATGAACTGAAAACCAGCCAATAGAAATAGCCTTGAAGAAGACTACAGAATTGTCAAACTTCAATTATAAAAGAAAACTAAATTGAAGTAAGGTTGCTTGAAGCTATTTTATTATCAACAAAGTAAGTGCAATGATGTTTAAAAGATAGATAACTATTGATGAATTTTATCCAATCCCACGTAATGACGCTCTTAAACACTCCTCTATATGAAAGCAAGCAATTTCTTCATTATCCACAAGGTTTTCTACCCCAAAAGATAAGATTTTGAACATTTCAACTACTTAGAATTGTCATCTGCAACTTCTTTGAATTTGGACTGGTCTTAAATTTGATCATACAGGAATGGGTTAAAGGAGTACCTGCTAGTAATATGACCATGGGTACTAAATTTCTACCCATCCCAGCTCTACCTTGAAATAATGATGATTAATACTTAGAAAAATTAAGAAGAAATGCTTGTAGGAAATGAATGATTTCTATCTTATGATCCAAATCTCACAATTTACCTACAACTTGAGTTGTCTGCATCCTCCCTCAATTTTGACCTGATTTTGTCGTCCGGCGTTTGAGTCAACTAAATAATATGACAAACAGAAGTATGGGCACATCATAGAAAGATCAGACCATATACAGGCCTTGTGCTAGGCTTGGAAATTTAGAGTCATTGACCTTGAAATTATAGAGGTCAAAACAACAAAAAGAGGGAATCATGAATATACATTTGAATGTTGAACCCATTCCCACACAGTGACACTTTTGGTTGCCCCTCAAGAAAAACAATTGGGAAAACATTGAAACAAGCAATTTCTTCTTTTTACACAATGTTTTGTATCCAGAATGTTGAATAGATACAAAATTTCATCAACTTAACCCTTGTCATGCTGAGCCCAGAATATTCCGGTTTTGACAGGAGGTGTAGACTAGGATCAGACTGCACTTGTGTGCAGGCTGATCTTAGTCTACAACTCCTGCATGTACTTTTCCTGCCAGAGTTGTTTAAGAAGTTGATTTCTAAAAGAAATATTAATTTTTGAACAACAAGTTCTATCAGTGCTTTCAGCCCTTTGATTTGACAGCATTTCAGTAAGGTAACTTATGTAGCATGACAAGGGTTAAGATTGTCTCTCCGCAACTACTTTCAATTTGGACCAGTCTAAAATTTATTGTCTGGTAATGGGTTACATATTGATAGATGCTCATCATGATGTCTATGTTGTATGCATAAGTTAGGACAAAAAAAGAATTGGAAAGAGAATTATCATAAAAAATTTTTGGTTGACTTAACCCATTTCCAGATGAAATTTTTTAGGCTGGACTAAATTTAAAGAGGTCGATGACATCAATTCAAAGTGTATTTGAATTGAAAGGTAAAGGCCATATAGGATACAGGAATGTAGTTTGAAATTCAGGATTTTTTGGTAATGGGTTAAGAGATGAATAGAATAAATCCTTTTCCAAAGATATTGTCAATCATCTCAAAGATAAGATGTAAGAATTGGTCGTTAACCCATTCCCATACAATGACGCCTTTTGATGTCCTTCAACAAAAAGGAAACATTGTGGAAAATGAAGAAATTGCTTGCAATAAGCAATTTCTTCATTTTTGACAATGTTTTCTTACTCAGCAGTACAAGAGTTTATTCAAAGAACATGTATTTCATGCAAATTCATAATGGGAATGATATATTGAAAGGGAATGCTGACATCATATTTAGGGCTGCTTAACATGGGGGTTATACCCATTCCCTCTCAATCCTACTATTTTATGACCTTAGAGAAATCTGAGGGATTACACAAAAAGACGGAAAATGAGGAAATGCTTGTTATGTTTTCTACCTTGTTTTTAGCCAAAAAGACAGAGATATTCATTTCAAAATTCTATCTACTTGAAAATTGTCATCTACAAATTCTTTCAATTTGGACAAGTCCTCAGGTAATGGATCTGAGTTCTTTATCTTGTGCTTATTCATTATTGCATCACCTCTGTTTACTACAAACAAATTGCTCTTCGTCAAATTATCCTTACAAATGTATATACTGTTTTCATTTTTTTCAAACATGCACTAACAGATTAATTTGAAGAAATATGTTGCCATCAAGAGATATATCATTGTAGAGTTGTACAGTAAATCTTGTATTAAGTGACCCCTCAGTGGATGACCAAAAAGTGGTCGCTAAACCCTTTCCTGTTTTTCAAAATTTAAGACCAGTCAAATTTGAAAGGAGTTGCAGACAATCAAAGTGGTCTCAATTTGATAAGTAACAAACCTACAGGTTAGAAAATATTGTGGGAAAAGTGATAAGCAATTTCTTCTTTTTCCACAATGTTTTCTCAAGTATAAATTCACAGGGACGTGAAAACAAGGGATTATACAGGAAAGGGTTAAAAGAGAATTGTAGCTTGAAACACATTTTTGTTAAATATATCAAATATTGATTCGTTTGGATACATGGATTATTACAGAATTCTTGATAAGTCCTGTGTTGTTGGGATTCTCGAGAATAATGGCTCACTGACATGATTCTAATGAGTTCCAACAACATCGGATGTAGCAAATACAACCACTTCTTTAGGAGAGCTTTTAACCCATTCCCACACAACAAAATTTTAGACTGGTCCAAATTGAAAGAAGTTGCAGATGGCAATTTTTTGTTGATAGAATTAAAAGAATCTTTGTCTTTTTGAGTACAAAACATTGAGGATAATGAAGAAATTGCTTGTAACAAGCAATTTCTTCATTCTCCACAATGTTTTCCAAAGCTTTTACATTGAGGGCATTCTAAAGGCGTCATTGTGTGGGAATGGGTTAACTCTTTCCTGTGCAATCACTGGTTTTGACGTCCGTCTGATTGTATACTTGAGCAAAACATTGTGGGAAAAGAAGAAATTGAATGTGACAAGTAATTATCCTATTTTTCCACAATATTTTCTACCCTTCTGAATGGTTATTTTTCAAATTAAATCCTTTAAAAAGTTTCGTCTGCAAAATATTTGACAGGTCTTAAAATATATATAACAGGAAAGGGTTAAATTGAAATGGGGATTTGCGGTTCTTAACCCATTCCCACACAAGCCCTCCTTTTTATGCACCTCAAGAAAAAAACTTAGGAAAACATTGTGGAAATGAAGAAATTACTCGTAACAAGCAATTTCTTCATTATCCACAATGTTTTCTATCCCAAAAGACGAAAAAAAATTGAAATTCCATCAACTTGAAATTGTCGTCTGCAGCTTCTTTCAATTTGGACCAGTCTAAAATTTTCTTGTGTTGGAATGGGTTAATGGAGTAGATCACTCGAGAAGGATTGAATATCAATAAAAGTACAAATCATTCTGGCATGTCAAGATGACTGAATATTTCATCAGGAAGATATGGGAAGGGAAAACCATCCCCATATATAAACAATAATGACTCTTCACCTGACTACAAAGTCATTTTACTCTGTAACACCCCTAGCTCCTAGACATTTCTTAGTCTATCTTTTAGAAAGTTTGCCTTTTCCTTGATCTGCTAACAAGAACTATTGAAAAAAAAAGATCATGGGAAAAGGTGAAACTTATATTCACAAGAAACTTTTTTTTCCTGCATTATGTTCTGTCTCTTTCACTTAATCCATTTATGACGCCCCTCAAGAAAAACAGCGTGGAAAAGATTGTGTAAAATGATGAAATTGCTTGCTATTATGTGAACAATCATGTGAACAAATCTAAAATTCAGAAACATTTATCCATTAACAACCAATGAATTTTAGACTGGTCCAATTCAAAGAAGTTGTAGACACAATTTAACTTCACCAAATGTAAAAATTCTTTAACTGTTAGGGTAGAAATCATTGTGGATAATGAAAAAATTGCTTGATGCAAGCAATTTTTTCATTTTCCACAATGTTTTCTAAAGCTTTCTTCTTGAGGAATGTAAAAAAGTGGTATTGTGTAGGAACGGGTCAAATTGTCTTCTACAACTTTTATTCTAGATGGGACTAAAATTTTGTCGCCTGGTAATGGGCCATTTGGTTAATTATTAGATATCAAACACCTTTACTTGTGGTTCCCTATCTCTTTGAATCTGGACCAGTTTTGACTGTAGCCTAATGGGTCTTTGGATAGAAAACATTGTGGAAAATGAATGTTTTCCAAAACTTTTTTTCTTGAGGGGCGTAAAAAGGAGGGATGGTCTGGTAATGGGTTAAGACATGATGTTATTATAAAACATTGTTATGAAAAGATATTTTTCTTTTGCCCATTATTTTTGCTTGTGTTATACAAAACTTGGTGGTGAAGTACACATTCCTACTCAATGATTCTTTTTTATGCCTACAAGAAAAAACCTTTGGAAACTGTGATAAATGAAGAAATTGCTTGTTACAAGCAATTTCTTCATTATCCACAATGTTTTCTATCTCAAACGACAGAGGTTTTTGAAATTTCAACAACAAAAAATTGTTGTCATCAACTTCTTTGAATATGGACCAGTCCAAAATTTTGTTGTCTGGTAATGGGTTAACCACCCTACCCTAACAACCCCCTCCTAATTTTCAGTGAATCAGCATATCAACTATTTAAGATCACATAAATGCTAAAATTATCTGTTGGTCTGTTAACACATAACCCTTGTTATATTGAATAAAATCATTTCCAGAATTGCATTAAAATCAAAGGGCTAAAAGCACTTGGAGCACTTGGTGGTCAATATATATTTCCAAAAATCATTCTATATTTAGATCCACAAAGTTGTATCTTGGAAGGTTTGTGTCTCTCTTCTTTAAATATGGCCGTAAATAGGTTATCTTTTTATTGTGGAAAATCTATCTCAAAAGTTATGAATCTTAGGGGTACAAGATTCATTATAAACAAAATATTGATGGCTTAGTGCAAAAATGTTCTATGTGTCTATGCAATATTTAGGAATTTTGCAAGTTTTTTATGCTAATCTATTAAACCCATTGCTAGGCAACAAAATTTAAGACTAGTCCAAATTGAAAGGAGTTGCAGATGGCAATTTAATGTTTATAAAATTCTAGATTTTCAGCTTTCTGTGTAGAAAACATTGTTAAAATGAAGAAATTGCTTGTCACATGCAATTTCTTCATTTTACGCAATGTTTTCCTAAGTGGCATCAAAAAGTGTCAGTGTGTAGGAATTGGTTAAATATTCAGTATGATTTTACCCAGGGAAATCATACCAAAGTCTTCAGATCATGATTGGTATCTTTTGATTTTATGCTTCAACGTCTTTAACCCTTGTCATAAAGATATAAAGATATTTTCTTCATTTCCCACAAATGTGTTCCTAAGTTGTTTTCTTGAGGGGATTCAAAAAGCAGGATTATATAAGAATGGGTTAAATTTGAATAAGTTTGATTTTTCTCTTTTGTTAATATCTCTGAATATTTCATGCTTTCCCTTTCAGATACCTAAGCCATAATAATTTGAGCAATGGAACTGGAATCTCTGAAGAGCCGTCTCAATGCCGCAGGTCAAGGTCACCTGTTGCAATTTTGGGACACACTAACAGATAATGAAAAGCAGTCTCTATACCAAGAACTGAATCATTTAGATTTCGCAGAAATCAACACTTTTTTCAAAGCATCCATGGAATCTCTTCAGTCAGCTTCAGAAAAATTGGATGATTTGTTGCAGCCGTTGCCAGCGGATGTTTGTGGTAGTATTATAAGATCAAATCAAGATGAGTTGTCCAACTACAGATTAAAAGGTTTGTATCCTGGTATCTCTTAACCCATCACCAGACGACAAAATTTTTCACTGATCCATTTGAAAGAAGTTGCAGACAACAATCTTAAGTTTGATTTTTTTTTACTTTCTGGGTAGAAAACATAGTGTAAAATGACGAAATTGTTATGATTTTTTAAAAATCTTTGTATTTCGGGGTTGAAAGCATTGTGTAAAATGAAGAAATTGCTTGTAACAATTTTTTGTTATTTTGATTGTGTATTTTGAGCTAGAAAACATTGTAGATAATTAAGAAATTGCCCGGAACATGCAGTTTATTAATTCTTCACAGTGTTAGAAAGATTTTTTCTTAGGTGTGTCAGAAAGGGTCAAAGTGAGGTTATTGGCTAACCCATCACCAGATGGCAAAAATTAAGTCTTGCAAAATTTGAAAAAAAATAGATGGCAATATTGACCTTGTCAAGAGCATATCTCTTAATTCTTTAATGTTTTTCAAAATAACTTGACACAGTTGTTCCCCTTGAGGAGTACTACATTTTTGTTACACCAAAGGTCAAGGACACAGATGATGGTTAAATGACAAAACTGACCTTGCTGTTTTCTATATTTAGTACTAGTCATTCAAAATAAGGACTATTACTCGCAAATCCAAAGAAATGTTTGACAGTCATTTACAATATCTACCTTTTTAGAGGTCATGAGTGAAATAACCTGTTGCAAAACTGGCCTAGTAGGTTATTTTTTGATGCTTCCTTCATGTGATGGCAAGGGGCATACTGAGTTATCTGTGTTTGTGTGTATGTGTGTCTTTGTCCGGAGCATATTTTCTACTTTGATTAATTAATTCCAACACAAATCCGCCTTTTGATGTCCCTAAAGAAAACAGCTTTGAAAATAAGTGAAAAGGGAGGAAATTGCTTATTATGTGTATCATCTATTTTTTTTTTCTATCAACAAAGATTTTTAAAATTCAGCAAATTGAAATTGACATCTGCAACTTCTCTCAATTAGGACCAGTCTAAAATTTTGTCATCTGGTAATGGGTCTATAGATTCCAAATAAATTGGCACTGTTCCCCATGAAGAGTTCTAGTGTCATGTGTTTAGTTATGTTGAATTCTCCCAAGTTCAAAGTCACAATTGAAGGTCATGTGAAAAGTAATTATTGGGGGGGGGTTATCCTAGTCTGTGACACATTTTGAGTTTTTTGTCATTTAGGTCATTATACTTAAGATTAGAGACAGTATTTGCAGGGGCACCTATGTCTGTTACACATTTTTATTTTTTATTTATTTTTTTTGCACTTGCACTTAAAATTTTTCAGAAATTTTATCGTACTGTATGCAGAAAAATAAGTATATATCTTGCTGGTAGCAGTAATCTATACAATATATCTAAGATAATCAAAATCCATTTGATAATTTTGGATCTCATACACTTGCGTTATTATTCATCTTCAATGATCCACATGGTTGAACATTTTAATAACTTGAAATTTCACTTAGTTTGAATTTTGAAACTCTTTTCAATACCAAAAAATGGAAGAAAATTAGATTTGAAACCTTAGCTAGTATATTGGAAATTAGTTTGACCCTTCACCAGACACTGGTTGAAGAAGACAAATTAAATCCTGAATGAAAGGTTTAACCTATTCCATCTTAATCCCGCTTTTGACACCCTCCAAGAAAAAAGGTTTTGGAAAACAATTTTTCTTAACCCTTGTCATGCTGTATAAATTACTTTACTGAATTGCTATAAATCAAAGGGCTGAAAGCACTTACAGATCTTGTTCAAAAATCAATATTTTTTTTAGAAATCAACTTCAAAAGCAACTCCGGCAGGAAAAGTACTAGTTGGAGGTATAGACTAAGATCGGCCTGCACATAAGTGCAGACTGATCTTAGTCTACACCTCCTGCCAAAACTGGAATATTCCGGGCTCAGCATGACAAGGGTTAACCGTTGTCATGCTGAACCCTGAATATTTGTTTTGGCAGGAGGTCTAGACAAAAATCAGACTGCACAATTAGCAGCCTAAAATAAGTGCTTTCTGAGCTATCAGTCCTTTGATTTTAACACAGTTTTGTAGATGATTATATTTAGCATGACAAGGGTTAAGTTGCGTCAAAAAGCACCATTGTGTGTGAATCGGTTAAGCAGTCATAGAAAAAACCATTTGGTAAAACATTGTATAAATTGAAGAAAAAATCTAAAGTTTGATAAGCTTTAAATTGTTGTCTGCAACTTCTTTGAATTAGGACAAGTCTAATCTGGTAATAGGTTAACCCTTTCCTGTACAAACCTTGGATTTTACTCCGCTGTGATTTTATACTTGAGAAAACATTGTGGAAAAGGAGAAATTGATTGTAACAAGCAATTTCTCCTTTTCCCAGAATATTTTCAACCATATAGGATGGTTTCATTTCAAATTGCATCCAATTTTAATTGTCGTCTGCAATTTCTTCATTATCCACAATGTTTTCTAACCCAAAATACAAAGATTTTAAAAATTTCATCAACTTGAAATTGTTGTCTGCAATTTCTTTCAATTTGGACCAGTCTAAAATTTTGTTGAGTGGGAACGGGTTAAAGTACCGCTACATGTTTTTTAATAAGCTTTTAGGGTTACTTCACAGTTTCCTGTAAAATTAACATACTATTAAGTTGCAAACTGAAACGAGCTGTGTATGACAATTTAAAGTTTTTTAGATATTTTGAACTTTCTGTATAGAAAAAAAATGGTGTGAAATGAAGAAATTGCTTCTTACAAGCAGTTTCTTTATACCCAATCATTTTTCTTGATGGTCGTCAAAAATCTTAACTGTATGGGAATGGGTTAAAGAAAGCAAATTTAGCTGTGATTATTTGCTGAAACACGAACAAAACTAATGCAACCGATGCTGAGCTCACACTACAGCTGTTTCCATGATATATTGTGTATCATAAATCATTAAAAGAATGGTTGAACAGTCAAAGTCTTTCTCTACAATAATATTTTAGACCGTTGTGTCTCTTCCTCACAATATAACTTGTGCAGCAAATATAGATTTTCTGAGAACATTGTCAGTAAGCTTAACTCTTTCCCAATTTTTGAAATTTTAAAGAATTTGCAGATAGCAATGAAAATTGGATGCAATTTGAAATGTTACTATCCTGTGTGGTAGAAGAAAATGTGGGAAAAGAAGAAATTTCTTGTTACAAGCAATTTTTTCTTTTTTTAACAATATTTTCTCAAGTTGAAAATCATGGCCACATAAAATCCTAGGTTTGTACAGGATAGGGTTAACCCTTGTCATGCTGTATAAATTACCTTACTGAAATGCTGTCAAATCAAAGGGCTGAAAGCACTGATAGCACTTGTTGTTCAAAAATTAATATTTTTTAGAAATCAACTTGATAAACAACTCTGGCAGGAAAAGTACAAGCAGGAGGTGTAGACTAAGATCAGCCTGCACATAGGTGCAGTCTGATCTTAGTCTACACCTCCTGCCAAAACCGGAATATTCCGGGTTCAGCATGATTTTTTTCAGCTAGATTTTACAGAAATAACACATACTCTCTTCTAAGGTAGGGTAGTGAAAGCAAAACAAGCAAATATTTCTTGTTAGCTTACACCCTCTTCAATTTTCAACAGAGATCATTTACTTTGTAGACCCTTTATATTCTTAAAGGTCTTTATGGTTATATAAAAGTTACAAAAAAAAGGAAGATCAATTATAGCTATGATTTATTACATGTTTAACCCTTTCCCCTTTTATGAGAATTTAGACTGGTCCAAGTTGAAAGAGGTTACAGGCGACAATGAAAAATGGATGCAATTAGAAGTGGAACCATCCTATATATTGTGGAAAAAGGGAAAAAATTACAAGCAATTTCATCTTTTTTGCAAATTTTTTCTCAAGTATAAAATAACAGCATCGTAAAATCCCAGGTTTGTTCAGGAAAAGGTTAACCCTTTCACTCAAGTGTGCTTTTTCATGACCAAAAAAATCCTTGGGAAAAACATAGTGGAAAATGAAGACATTGCCTGTAATAAGTAATTTATTTATTTTGCCTACAATACCCTCTATCATAACAGAAAAGAATTGTTAAATTCCATGGTTAAACTTGTTGTCTATAACTTCTTTCAGTTTGGACCAGTCTAAGATTTGTCATCTGGTGATTGGCTAACCCACTACAACACATTGTGCTTTTTTATGTCCCTCAAGGAAGTTGCTTTGGAAATTGTTGTGAAATATCAACAATATTTTCTGAATAAGACAAAGATTTTCAAAATTCCTTCAACATTTTATTGTCGTCTGCAACTTCTTTGAATTTGGACCAATCTAAGATTTGTCATCTGGTAATTGGTTTACAAAGGGCATGTACCTCAAACTTATTCATTTTGAAAAAACATTGCTTGCCCCTTTGGCCACGCCCTCTGACTCCTAAAGGAGGTCCTGCTTTGATTTTAAATAGTGGTATTTTGCAAAACCATAGCCAGTAGCACATAATAATATTATGGTTGGTTTGCAACCTAAGGGTCATAACTACAGCTTGAATAAGCTGTAGTAACAATGTTTAGGTTGCCAATCAAAAAAAAGCTTAACCAAATGGCAGCCAATTTCTGAGTTCAAAGGTCAATTCTGCACTGAATGAACAATTTGATTGGTTGGTTGATTCCTTGACTGACAGCTACAATTGGTCAAATGACCTAGAACCATGAAACATCATACAATTGTTTCAAATGATCAAAGAAAGTGCCCTATTAATTTTCCGTCACCTAAGTCAAAGATCAATGTCGCAATTTTTTGTCTGCAATCTCTTTCAATTTGGACCAGTCTCAAATTTTAAAAAAAGGGAAATAATTAGCTAATACAAATTTAAGGACAGATGAACTGAACATTTTCTGAAATCAAACAAAAAAGATTAGAATACTTTCTGATAGTATTTTGAGATAAACTTAGATAATGTGATATGAAGTTCATGCAATATTTGAACTTTTACTTTCAAAACGAGGTTTCCAGAAAAGTGATTGCTTTTAAACTTAGCAGTAGAAATGAAACTAGAGTACTGATAACGCCTGCAAATAAGCCTTGTTCTGAATTCTCTTGCAGAATGAGCTCACGTGATCTCTGTGGGATCTCTCAAGTGTTATGCGGTTGATAAAATATATTTGATCTTTTGGGGTATTCTGTATTAAGCATAAAGCCTTTGTAATAATACTGGCATTATTCTGACATGAATGCCTTAATCTATTCCCAAACAATCCTAACTTTTAACATATCTGGAGATTTTCACTTTGCAAAACATTGTTTGCTTGTAATAAGCGTTTTCTTATTTTTTCAGAATGTTTTGTGCCTAATGTGAATCTCAATTTTAATTTAAAGAAGCTTTGAATTGTGCCTGCAACCTCATACAATTTTGACTAGATTAAAATTTCGCCATCTGGTAATTTGTTTAAAAAGTCATCCTCCCTTGATTGTATAACTAACTCAATTGTTCTTTTTTGTAGAAAATAACATCTAGAAATTTCAGCGTAACAAGGATGACGTAGATTTTGCGATTTAAGTAATTAAGCACACTTTCAAATGTCAGTACCAACTTCGCCTAGTCCTAAATCTTTTTTGAAGCCTCTTTAGAAAACAATTTGAAAATCAGGCAATTTCTTCATTTTCCACAATGTTTTCTACCAAGAAATTTAAAAAATCTTAAATTTCATACACTTAAAGTTTCCATCTGCAATACCTTTCAATTTAGACCAGACCAATCAATTTGCCATACAGCAATGAGTTAAGGTTTGGGGTTTGATAAATACTTCAATACATTCCATAGTTTAAAATGTACAATCATTGATAAATAGACTATATCAGGTATCAGGAAGAAGGAAGTCTATTTAACCCTTTACCTGACTACAGAATTTTAAAGTTGTCCAAAATGAAAGAAGGTACAGACGACAATATTAAGTTCATGGTTTTTTAAAATCTTTGTCTTTTTGGGTGGAAAACATTGTGGAAAATGAAGAAATAGTTTGCATCAAGCAATTTTTTCATTATCCACAATGTTTTGTTCTCCAAAGTACAAAAGTTTTCATAATGTCATCATCCAAAGATTATTGTCTACAACTTCTATGGACCAGTCTGAAATTTTGTGGCCTTGTCATGGGTTAAAAAGATTTGAACCCATGTAAAAGTTTGAATTGAAAAGTTGAATAAGTTATTACACTATGAAATATAGAAATACGGTTTGACGATCTATAACGGGTATCAGGAAGTTTATGATATAACGGCCCAGCCCTTATCTTTACTCTTATCTAACATACCCATATATGGGTATGTGCAACTTTTTTATTCAAGGTAATAAAATGAAAAATGTCACTTAGATACTGAACTCACATATTAATATCTTAACATTGCCCCTTCTAACCCTTTACCAGACGACACAATTTTAGACTGGTCCAAATTGAAAGGAGTGGCAGACGACAATTTAAAGATTAAGAAATTTTTAATTTTAAGCTCCACTGGCTGAAAGCAAGTGAGCTATGGTCATGGCATTGTGTCTGTCGTTTGTCCGTCCGTGCGTCTGTCCCTCCGCCCGTCCGTAAACCTTTACTTTAAAAATCTTCTCCTCAGAAAAAACTGAACAGAATTCAACCAAATTTCACAGAAATGATCCTTGGGTGACCCTTTATCAGATTCAGATGAAAAACAAGGCTTTTATGGGCGGGGCTAATTTCCATATATGGAGAAATCTTTAAAAGCCTTCTTCTCAGAAACCAATGAATGGATTTCAAGCAAATTTTACAGAAATGATCTTTGGGTGACCCTTTATCAGATTCCTTCAAAGAATTTAGATCGGATGAAAAACATGGCTTTAATGGGCTGGGCTAATTTCCATATATGGAGAAACCTTTAAAAACCTTCTTCTCAGAAATCAATGGATCGATTTAAACCAAATTTTACAGGAATGATCATTTGGTGACTCTTTCAGATTTCTTCAAAGAATTAAGATCAGATGAAAAACAACTGGCTTTAATTGGCGCGGCTAATTTCCATATATGGTGAAAACTTTGAAAATCTTCTTCTCAGAAACCAATGGATGGATTTCAACCAAATTTCACTGGATTGATCCTTGGGTGAACCTTTATCAGATTTTTCAAAGAATTTGATAGGACAGATAACATGGCTTTAATGGGGGGGGGGGGATTTATTTCCATATATGGTGAAAGTTTGAAAATCTTCTTCTCGGAAACAATTTTTGGAATTCAACCCAATTTCACTGGAATGATGCTTTGGTGGCCCCTTATTAGATTGCTAAAAATGAATTGATTGGCTGTAAACATTGCTTAAATAGATTGGGCTTATTTCCATATATGGTAAACAGTGAAAACCTGCAATATGCTCGATGGTTTTCAACCAAATCATAAGAAAATTCAGGCGGGTGGAGCAAATCAGGCGCCTCTAGTTTCAACTTTCTTGGTAGGAAACATTGTGTAAAATGGATAAATTGCTAGTAACAAGCAATTTCTTCATTTTACTCAATGTTCCCAATTGTTTCTCTTGAGGGGCGTCCAAAGGCGTTGAATGGGAATGGGTTAAAGAAATTCTATTCACTGAATAATAATAGATCCTGAGAGCATTATCAGAAAAGAAGAAAGTCTCTTTTTCCTAAGCATTCTTTATCCAAAACTTTTAACCCATTCCGACTCAGAGACCCTTTTAGACACCCCAAAAGGGAAAAAAGTTGTGGAAAACGTGGAAAATGAAGAAATTGCTTGTCACAAGCAATTTCTTCATTATCCACAATGTTTTCTTTCCAAAAAGATGAAACAATTCTAAATTCCATACTTTCGTCTGCAATTTCCTCAATTTGGACCTGTCTAAATTCTTTCCGTGTGATAATGGGTTAATTCTGCATTGTTTAGGGAAAATTAACCTATGCCAAGCTGAATAAAAAACTTTTCTGGAGAACAAATTTTAACCCATGACCACAACGCAAAATCTTAGACTGGTCCAGATTAACCCATTCCCACTCAGTCCCTCCTTTTTACCCCTCTCAACAAAAAAGCTTGGGAAAACATTGTGGATAATGAAGAAATTGCTTGGATCAAGCAATTTCTTCATTATCTACAATTTTTTCTATCCAAAAAGACGAAAACATTTAAAATTCCATCACCTTGAAATTGTCGTCTGCACATCCTTTCAATTTGGTCCGGTCTAAAATTCAACTGTGTTGGAATGGGTCAAAGATATTGCAGATGACAATTATAAGTTGCAAGAATTTGAATATATTTGTGGTTTGGGGTTTTTTGTAAAAAGCAATTTCTTCATTTTCAACCTTGTTTTCCTAAAATCTTTTCTTGAAGGGTGAAAATGGTAGGATTGTGTGGGAATGGAATAAATCCAAGGGCTGAAAGCACTGGAGTGCCTGAATAATATGTCATTATTGATTTTATTTTATGAACAATACTGACTTGCAAAAGACATTCTGACCAAATTCCACCCAATGACGCTTTTTGACACCTGAAGAAAAAAAATTTAAGAAAACATTGTGGAAAATGAAGAAATTGCTTGTTACAAGCAATTTCTTTATTATCCATTATGTTTTCTACTCCAAAAGACAGAGACTTTTGAAATTTAATCAACAAAAACTGTTGTCTACAACTTCTTTGAATTTGGACCAGTCTAAAATTTTGTCGTCTGGTTATGGGTTAGATCAGACTGGACATATGTGCAGGCTGGACTTTGTCTATACCCCCAGAATATCCTGTGTTCAGCTTGACAAGTTTTAACAGTTTAAACCACTTGAAATCCCATTGGAAGATTAGAAATGATTAATAAGATAACTATTTATGCATAATGTGCATCTTTGTGTATTGAGGTGTATACATAAATCCTTTGATGTTGATTAAGCTTTCCATTTCCCAAGATTTTAATGATATTCATAAGTATACTGCCTCAATTATTTGGCCTTTATTGACCATTATATATATTGAAAAGATAAATAGTAACAAACAAACATTGATGCACAGAATCAATGGAAACTAACAAATGGCACTTATATTTCAATTAACCCATTACCACACAACAAAATTTGAGACTTGTCCAATTCAAAGAAATTGCAGACAAACAAGATTTTAAAGATCTTTGTCTTTTGGGGAATGAGCTTTATGAAAAAAATAAAGATTGTTTAAAACAAGCAATTTCTTCATTTTCAACACTGTTCCAGACCATTTTTCTTGGGGAGGGAGGGGGCTTAAAAAGTTGGATTGTGTAGAAATGGGTCAAACACACTTTAAAGTCTTTTCTGCAAATTCTTCTAAATTTGACATCTGGTAATAGGTTGATCAGATTCAGAAATCTGCCTATGAAATCGGCTGTCCTACTAAGGTTTATACATGTTTTTTCTCTATTGCCAGTATTGCTCCTTTCTGCATGTTGGGTAACATATTTTCTTTATATTCCAGGTCTGGAGGTTGTTGGGCAGAACCAGGTTGCTGTGTTACTCTTGGCTGGGGGTCAAGGGACCAGATTAGGGGTAAACTATCCAAAGGGGATGTACAATGTTGGTCTCCCCTCGGGTAAAACATTGTACCAAATACAGGCGGAGAGGATTTTAAAATTACAGAGAAACGCACAGAAAATTAGCGGAAAACCTTGTGTTATACCATGGTGAGAAATGTGTAATTGGTCATCCCTAAATAAATCTAAATGTATCTTAAATGTATCTAAAATGTATCTAAATGTGTCTGAGATGTATTGGAAATGTATCTGAAATTTCAATTTCAATGTATTGCCAGAGGACAAAACTTTACGCAGGTCCAAATAATATTATTTTATTAGACTGGTCTAAATTCAAAGAAGTTGCAAAAATAATTTTCATTTGTTAGAATTTTAAAAATATTAATTAAATTTATCTTTTTGGGTAGAAAACATAGTGGATAATGTAGAAAAATTGCTTGTTACAAGCAATTTCTACATTTTCCACTAGTGCTGAGACCATTTTGCAGTTGGTAGCTTGCAGGACTCTTAACCCATTCCCACTCAGTGACGCCTTTAGACGCATCTAAGGAAAAAAGCTTTGGAAAACATTGTGGAAAATGAAGAAATTGCTTGGTACAAGCTATTTCTTCATTTTTCACAATATTTTCTACACAAAAAGTTTAAAAAAAAAAAGATTCATAAACTTAAAATTGTCGTCTGCAACTTCTTTCAATTTTGGCCATTTTAAAAGTATACAGTCTTGTAATGGGTTTACAAGGGTCCTGGATTTGATGATATTTGTCCCTCATCAATTTGTGGATAATTATAAACCTAAATGGGATGAGCAGCTGGAGGCTCAGAGAGAATGTTTTGGTTGTGCTGGTGTACATACAACCCTGAAATGAAAAAAAAAAAAATACATGTTAAAAGCATTTTCTTCATTATTCACAATGTTTCTACTCTTAATATAAAAAAACTCCAAATTAACATCAATTATAAAAAAGTTGTCTGCAACACCTTCAATTTTACTGGTCTACAATTTTGTCATGTGGGAATGGGTTGATTTGCCTTTAACCCATTACAAGACAAACAAATTGTAGACTGGTAACAATTAAAAGATATGGAAGATGACCATTGACAGATCGCTGACTCTGCCAGGAAGTTCCACTTTGATATTAACCCATTCCCACACAGTGACGCTTTTGGAGGCCCCTAATAAAACACAATTAGAAAAACATTGTGGAAAATATGACAAGCAATTTCTTCATTTTCCACAATGTTTTCTTCCATAAAAATTGAAAAAAATTAAAATTTCATAAAATTTCATAAAATTCATATTGTTGTCTGCAACACCTTCCAATTTGGACCAGTCTAAAAGTTTGTCATCTGGTAATGGGTTGAACAATGATATTTCCAAAATTTATGGCCAGTAACATGTAACAAAAAAGTAATATTGTTGGTTGGCAACCACTGCATAGTAACTACAGCTAAAAAAGCTGTTTAAGTCACCAAACTCAACAATTATACCTCACATAAATGTTGGCCAATGTGGGAGTTCAAAGTTCTCTTTCTGTCAGAATGAATGTTCAATTAATGACTGTTTGATAGCTGCGATCAGTCAATTAAAATAGGGTGAAAATGAAGTGAAGAGTGGAGAAATTACTTCTCATAAGCAACTTTTCCTCTCCCCTCAAAGATTTTTGGAGTCAGCTTTCTTCAGTGAAGAGTGGAGAAATTACTTCTCAAAAGCAACTTTTCCTTTCCCCTCAAAGATTTTTGGAGTCAGCTTTCTTCAGTGCCCATTAAAATGCATGATTGGGTGGTAATGGATTAAATTGTTGGTTATAAGCACTTTCGATTTTTACCTTTCTCAGATTTTGTTGTTTGATAAAGATCTTTTGCCTAATCTTCAGATTCCATAAAAGTGGCTTGGAATTAATTATTTGGTTAGATACATGGAACTTCTATAATAACCCATTCCCACACAAACCCAGCTTTTTAAACCCCTGTGGAAAAATGCTTTGCAAAACAATGTGGAAAATGAAGGATCTACTTGTTACAAGCAAATGCTTCATTTTCAACAATGTTTTTTATCCTAAGGTTTAACCCATTCCCTAACAGAGATGCTTTTAAACGCCTCTCAATATAAAAGCTTTTGAAACCATTGTTGAAAATGAAGAAATTGCTTTTCAACAATGTTATCTACCTCAAAAGACAAAGATATTAAGGATTTCATCAACTTTAAATTATCCCCTGCAACTTCTTTGAAATTGGACTGGTCTAAAATTTAATTGTGTGAATGGGTTAAAGAAAATTTGCAACCCAAAATTGTAACCTGCAGCCACTGGGAATTTGGACCAGTCTAAATTTTTGGTGTTTGGTAAATTGGTTCAATAATCTTATTTCGTGTCTCTAGGTACATAATGACGAGTGAACACACGAAGGAACCAACGCTAGAATTCTTCAGAAAATACAACTACTTCGGTCTGTCTAAAGACAATGTTATTTTGTTTGAACAAAACCTCCTCCCTTGTATAGGATTTGATGGGAAAATTTTTATGACCAACAAACATAAAGTGGCATTAGCCCCAGGTAAGCATTTTCACTATTTCTTGATACATGGTATCTTTTGTAAAGATTCTTACAACATTTAGCTAATGATTAACTCATCCCAACATAATCCCGCTTTTTATGCTCCTCCAGAAATTTGCTTTTGATAAACATACAAGCAATTTCTTCATATTCCACACTGTTTTCCAAAACATTTTTTGCTTGAGGAGTGTAAAAAGGACAGCTTGTGTAGGAATGGTGCCCTTTTAACCCTTTCCCGTTTTTTTTTAAATTTTAGACTGGTCCAATTTGATAGAAGTTGCAGAAAACAACTAAAAGTGAGTCTAATTTGAAAAGTAATCAACCCAAAGGGTAGAAAATATTGTGGGAAAAGAAGAAATGGCTTGTTAAATGCCATTTCTTCTTTTCCCACAATATTTTCTCATGCATAAAATCACAGAAATGTAAAAACCAGGGATTGAACAGGAAAGGGATAAACATTGTCTGTTTGGAATTTGATCTCCAGTTACAGTTGAGTGAAATTCCAATTGAATTACATATATTCAGTGATAAGAGTCTGTTTCTTAACCCATTCCAACACAGTGGAATTTAGACTGGTCCAAATTGAAAGAAGCTGCAGACGACAATTTCAAGTTGATAGAATTTTGAATTTTTTCGTCATTTTGGGTAGAAAACATTGTGGATATTGAAGAAATTGCTTGATACAAGCGATTTCTTCATTTTCCACTATGTTTTCAAAAGCTTTTTTCTTGAGGGGCATAAAAAGGAGGGATTGAGTTGTAATGGGTTAATCCCATTTTACTTCACTTCTACATTTCCATTGTTTAACATGGTTCTGTCAAACCATTCCCACCCACACAATACTGCTTTTTTACCAACCTCTAAAAATTAGACTCCAGAAAAACCGTTGAAAAGATAGAAATTGCTTGTCACAAGCAATTTCTTCATTATTCATAATGTTTTCTTCCCAAAAATACAAAGACTTTGAAAATTTCAGTGACTAGATATTGTAATCAACAACTTATTTCAGTTTGGACTAGACAAAACTTTTTGTTGTCTGGGTCCAGGGGATATCAACAAGTTCAGTGATAGGCCTTCTTCTATCAGAAGATGGTAGGGGCATTTGTGTAAACTTAACTCATTCCCACACAGACGCCTTTTGAAGCCCCTCAAGAAAAGCAATTAGGAAAACATTGTGTAAAATGAAGAAATTGCTTGTAATAAGCAATTTCTTCATTTTACGCAATGTTTTCTTCCCAGAAAGTTGAGAAAATCTTAAATTTCAGAAACTCTGAATTGTCATCTGCAACTCCTTTCAATAAGGACCAGTCTAAAATTCTACCATCTAGTAATGGGTTAACTCATTCCCACTCAGTGACGCTTTTAAACACCCCAAAGGGAATAAACTTTGGAAAACTTTGTGGAAAACGAAGAAATTGCTTGTTACAAGCAATTTCTTCTTTTTCCACAATGTTTTTTACCAAGAAAGTTGAAAAATCCAAAATTTTATAAACTTTAAATTGTCGTCTGGAGGTTCTTTCAATTTGGGCCAGTCTAATATTTTGCCATCTGGTAATGGGTTAATACATGTACACTTTGAATGACCCTTATTAGTAAAGTGAAAATATTGAGAAAATGAAAAAGTAACAAGCTATTTACATGTATTCATACTTGTATCTACAATATTTTCTTCCAAGAAAAACAGACCTTTTTAAATTTCAATTAACTAGAAATTTTCATCTGCAATGCCTTTGAACTTAGACCAGTCCTAAATGTTGTCATCTGGTAAGGGGTCAAAACAGTCATATTTTGTTTTGCAGATGGGAATGGTGGTTTATATAAAGCTTTACGGTCCAGTCCAGTTCTTGCCAATATGGAGTCTAGAGGTATACAGTATGTCCATGTTTATTGTGTGGATAACATCCTGGTTAAAATGGCTGATCCTGTATTTATGGGCTTCTGTATTAGTAAAGGGGCCAACTGTGGGGCAAAGGTAAGTTATGGTTGACTAGGGATGAAAAAATAACATAGTTGTTACTTGACAATATCTCAACCCATTCCTACATATTGACACTTTTTTGACACCTCTCAAGAAAATTAATTTGGAAAACATTGTGGAAAGGAGTCAGGAATTGTCATTTACAGACCTATTGATTGGTATTAACTGCATACTTAACCCATTTCCACACAATGCTGCTTTTTGACACCCCTCAAGACATGGGAAAACACTGTGTAAAATGAAGAAATTGCTTGCAACAATTAATTACATGTATTTCATTTTTCGCAATTTTTTCTTTTAAAAACATGAAGACTTTTAAATTTTCACCAGCTTGAAATTATTGTCTGCATCTTCTTTGAATTTGGACCAGTCTAAAATTTTGTCGTCTGGTTAACTATGTAACATATTCTATTTAGACTATTAGAAGAAGGTATGACACATTTCAAAGACATTAATGTTGAACAATTATTGTGAAAAATACAAATATGAGATAAAGATGTGATGAATTGAATTTGATTTTGATTTCTCAAAACAAGTTACAGACATTAATTTAGTAAAGTCTAGAAGTTTTTGACTTTTATGGTTGAAAAACATGTGGACAATTAAGAAATTGCTCTTCCTCTTTTACAGGAGAAGTATATTTTCAAAGTAGTTTCTTCATCGTCAACAATGTTTTCCTAAGCCTTCTTTCTTCATAGGAGCCAGAAAGCCCTCTTGTTGTTATATAGAAGGTTATCAGAATATTTCAACTGTTTTCTATTTTTGTATTTCATATGTTCTATCTTTATTCATTCAAAGCTGTTCATGCATTCCAAACTAAAGCAGCATGTGGTTTGTAAGGTAGATGGGAAGTACCCGACTATTTCATCTACACTTTGATTTTGTATTTATAGGTTGTGCAGAAAGCATTCCCAACTGAAGCTGTTGGTGTGGTTTGTAAGGTAGATGGGAAGTACCAGGTTGTGGAATATAGTGAGATTACTCAGAAAACAGCGGAGAAAAGAAATCCTGATGGTCAATTAACATTCAATGCAGGAAATATTTGTAACCATTTCTTCACACTCAAGTTTCTTCAGAATGTGTCTGAGTAAGTTATTTAAATCATTCCAACACAGTCAAAGAAAAAACCTCTGGAAAACATTTTGGACAACGAAGAATTTGCTTTTAACAAGTAATTTCTTCATTTTAAACAATCTTTTCTACCTTAAAAGAAAACTAAAAATTTCATCAACATGAAATTGTTGTCTGCAATTCCTTCTTTATCTAAAATGTATTCCAAAGCTTTTTTCTTCATGCATGAAAATATGGATAAATTGGTAACACTGATTATTTGCATTTTAATTTCATTATGCTGAGTCTTTTTTTATTGGACCCCATAGGTGTCCATCAGTGTTACCCATTTTTTCAAAATCCAGTAGGAAGAGAAGTCGGCCCAGTTGGGTTTGATTTATCATTTTTCAAACCCTGTCTCCCCCAAACAACTGTACATTTTGAAAATGGCGTAATACATGCATTCTATATAATTTGTTACAAAACATACAGACTCCTCTTGAATACAAAAACACCTATCAATAACCTTTCAATTATATAGTGAGTAATTTGCCTTCTACTTCGAGAATTCAGCATACCAACTGTATGGCAATGGAGTAATGAGCTATACAGTTGCATATATTTAAGATGTATATTGATATTTTGAATTTAGCCTTTTAAATCCATTACAAAATGACAAAATTTTGGACTAGTTACAGATGACAATTCAAATTAATCCCAGATAGGGTAGAAAACATTGTGAAAAAAACACTTTTTCCTTTCCTGTCAATGTTTTCTTTAATGCAATTCTCAAGGACTGAAAAAAGCGTGATTGTGTGGGAATGGGTTAAGCTTCTAAAGATCATGGAAGACTTTAAAGATATACAGAATGTCTCATTTGTTTCTTACAGGTAATAAATCTTGTTGATATTGCTAATCTATTGTTGTCCAAGTTTCTTAAATGATATCTTAATTCTTTATGGAATGTATTTGGGAAAGGAAAATCTCGGAAAAGTAAAGCAAAATTTTTAATCTTGAAAGCTAATTAGACTGTGAACAAGTGAATTTGGTTGAATGTGACTTTCAGTAGTATTTCAAAATTTCAGTAAGACTATGGTTGATAGGTGCACCCAACCATGGCTTCCTGTCATTTTTCAAACAAGTAACATGTACAACTGCAACAATTAAATTTTGGTCCTTACATATGTAGCTGCTCATCCAACTTTACAGTCAAATTACATATCATATTTCCATTGGTGAAAGACAAAATGACGCATGTGACAATGGCACTTTTTTTCTGAACTTGTGATCGTGCTTAGGACTCTAGAAACATTCTGTATTACATGCCCCTATTAAACAATGCCCCTTTTACCTGTAATGGGATATTTTTTTCAGCCCAGTCAGAGAAAAAGAACTAAAACATCATGTGGCTAAGAAGAAAATTCCCCATGTGACATCATCAGGGGAGATGGTCAAACCAAGCGAGCCTAATGGAATCAAAATGGAGAAATTTGTTTTTGATGTTTTCCACTTTGCTGAGTAAGTATGTAAGAATATAGCCAAGCCAGACTACATTCTTTCTAACATCAGACAAAAGTCATGTTGAAATTTAGTATTTATTTAGTATTAATGGGGGAAGTATTGAATTAGAAGATGATGGTAATTATTGTTAGACTGGTCCAAGTTGAAAGGAGTTGCAGATAGCAATTTAAAATTTATGAAATTTTAGATTTTTTCAACTTTTTGGGTATGAAACATTGTGGAAAATGAAGAAATTGCTTGTTTCAAGAATTTTTTTCATTTTTCACAATGTTTCCTATTAGTCTTTTCTTAATGGGTGTTAGAAAGCTTCACTGTGTGGGAATTAGTTAACCCTCTGACTCAATACCTCCTTTTTAAGCCCTTCAAGAAACAAGGTTTGGAAAACATTGTGGAAAATGAAGAAATCGCTTGTATCAAGCAATTTCTTATTTTTCCGCAATGTTTCCATCTGATGAAAAAAACTTAAGATTCCATCAATTTAAAATTGTCGTCTGCAGCATTCTGGACCCCTCTTAAATTTCTGTTAAATGATGTCATTCTAAAACCTTGTTATTATAACTTGATTCAAGCTGTATTTACAAGATTTTAGAACAGCAATGACAATGCCTTCAGTTTCATAGAATCTCAAAAAAATATGTAGATTCAAGTCTATTCTACATTCTTTCACATGACAGAGGGTCTAAAGCATGTTATCCCATTACCAGATGAAAAACTTTTAGATGTCCAAATTGAAAGGAGTCACAGATGGCATTTCAAATTGAGGTTAACCCATTACCAGACAGCAAAATTTTAGACTAGCCCAAATCGAAAGGAGTTGCAGACGACGATTTAAAGTGAATGAAATTTTGGATTTTTTCAACTTTCTGAGTAGAAAATCTTGTGGAAAACAAGCAATTTCTTCATTTTCCACAATGTTTTCCAAAGCTTTTGTCCATAGGGGCGTTTAAAGGCGTCACTGAGTGGGAATGGGTTAATTGGGAAAATAATTGCCAAGTAGGATAGACAATATTATGAGAAAAGGAGAAATTGCTTGTTACAAGCAATTTCTCCTTTTCCCAGAAAATTTTCCATAATTGTATTGCTTCAGGGCATGTATTTTCTATTGAAAAAAGGTTATTGCAGATATAATTCTCTTGTTTTGTTTTTTAAACCCATTACCAAACTAAAAGATTTTTGACTGGTCCAAACAGAAAGAAGTTACAGACAATAATTTCAGTTTAAAGAATTTTCAAAAATCTGTCTTTTGGGGAAGAAAACATTTTGTATAATGAAGAAATTGCGTGTAACAAGCAATGTCTTCATATTCCACAATACCTTCCAAAGTTGTTTTCTTGAGGTGCAAAAATCAGGAATGTGTGGGAATGAGTAATGTTAAAGTTTATCTTACCTCCTTACCACACATTGAGGCTTTTTGATACCATGAAAAAATACAATCATGGAAAAGACTTGTCGGAAAAGGAGAAATTTCTTGTAACAAGCAATTTCTCCTTTTCTAACAATGTTGCTACCCTGTTTGGCACATATTCTCTAATTTTAGAGCAATCTGAAAGTTGTATGCAACATCTTCTAATTCCAAAATTGTCATGTCAGGAAATGGGTTATAAAAAGCAGTTGAATATTTAACCCTTTCCTGGATAAACCCGGGATTTTACGTCACTGTGATTTCATACTTGAGAAAATACTGTGGGAAAAGGAGACTTGCTTATAATAAGCAATTTCTCCTTTTCCCACAGTGTTTTCTACCACATAGGGTGGTTTTATTTGGAAATGCATCCAATTTTCATTGTCGTCTGCATCCTCTTTCAATTTGGACCAGTCTAAAATTTCAAAAACCAGGAAAGGGTTAAGACAAATAATTGTAACTTTCAAACCATAGAATACAAAACTCTAAAGAAACGTCTGCAGTTACTAAAACCATTTTTGACACTCATGTGAGAGTTGATTGATGTGGAGGACAATATTTTGTCTGTCCTTTTGGTTGTAACTTTGAAAATTGTTGGTCCCTAAATACCGACACAAAGTTCACTTAACCCATTCCCTCTCAATGACGCACTTTGACACCTCTCAAGGAAAGTCATTGGAAAAAAAGGCGTCATTGAGTGGGAATGGGTTAAGTGAAGTTTTTGTCGGTATTTAGGGACCAACAAATTTTAAAGTTACAACCAAAAGGACAGGCTTGTTATAAGCAGTTTCTTCTTTTCCTAGATTATTTTCTAAAAATTCTGGGTTAATAAAAATCATTATTAATTTCGATGATTAAAGGCAAAAGTTTCAATTCTAAGCTTGACAAAATTAATGCAATTAATGAATCTCGAATATACATGAATATATGTATTTGAAAAGGTTATCTAGGATCTATCTTATCAAGAAGTTTGCAAAATAAGATTGTAGTAAGGTGAATCATATGACATATTGTGCACATAATTACATGGGTAAATATGTCTTCCAACAATTTGCAAGACAATCTTAGTCATAAGACACTCGATAAAATGGAGCCAGGATTTGGCACTGCTGAGTGAGCATTGGTATATCAAACATGAATTGTAGTCAGGTAGAATGACACACTTTATAATTCAGAAAATCTACCAAGGCAAAAGAAAAGAAAATAATTTGACCTTGGTCAGCTTGTGGAGACCTTGCAGGCTGACCAAGTCTATACCATTTTCATGTCCCAGATTGCCCTTTTCATGTCACAGGACACAAGCTATATATTATATATCCAACACTTTACAATACTTAACCCATTACTAGACAACTAAATGTTAGATTAGTCCTAATTTAAAGAAGTTTCAGGAGACTTTACAAAAGGGCTTGAAATGGAAAATAAATGTCTCATTGAGTAGGAAGTATTATGAGAAAAAGAGTTCTTATCTCATAATGTTTCTGTTTATATTATTCTTCAAGGGCGTAAAAATGAGGGATTGAATGATAATGGGTGTATGCACACATATTATTACTAACAATGCACTTTATTTTCTCTTTTTCTTTATTCTGTGTGTGTGTGATGTGTGATTGTTTGTGCTTTGTCTTGCTTGCCTCAACTAACTTGTCATTTCATTTACGTCACCTATCTTCATCTTAACCATCACACTGTTTCTTTGGTTATGGCCTACTTTTTGAAACACTGACCATATCACCATGGTTACTCATTGATACTAATGGTATTATTGGTTTGATACTTGCCTTTTAAAAAATGATTTTATCTTTCCTTGTTTGGATTATAATCCTCATTTATTTCCATTTTGTGCAATTAAAAAAAACACACTGCTTCTAATAACACTTGCTTTTGGCTGAATGAACTGCACAATTATTAACATTTAATGTGGATGTGTTGCTGCAAAACATTAAAAAAATCTTCTGTAATGAATTTCCCACCGTCACCTTTTTGTAAATATTGCAATGCACTTGATCTCTCATTGAATAATGATTTTGTTTTCCCCCATTTCCTTCAATTTTGATTTATTTGTTTCACCAATGCATGATATAACTTACCCCTCCCACTCAAAATATTACCCCACTCACTTCCTCTGTTTGTTTCTGTCTTTGTTGTTTGTTTGTGTTTTTGTGTAAATGTGACAGAAACTTTGCTGTGTGGGAAGTTTTGAGAGAAGATGAGTTCTCTCCCCTGAAGAATGCAGATGGAGCTGCCAAAGACACACCAACAACCTGTCGACAGGATCTGTGTAATCTGAATCGTAGACGAGTTATATCTGCTGGGGGGAAATTTGTACATAAAGATGGCTCTCCAATACCACTTATACCTAGGTAAGTATTGTTAATCCATTCCAACTCAAGCCCTCTTTTTTACGCCCCTCATGAAAAATACTTTGGAAAACATTGTGGAAAATGAGGAAATTGCTTGTATCAAGCAATTTCTTCATTTTCAACAATGTTTCTATTCAAAAAGACAAAGAAATTCAAAATTATATCAATTTTGAATTGTCGTCTTCAGCTTCTATCAATTTGGACCAGTCTAAAATTTTGTTGTGTGGGAATGGGTTAACTCAATCCAACATGGTGATGCTTTGAAATGCGCACGCAATATAAAACTTTGATAAAACATTGTTGAATATGTAGCAAATGCTTGTTGCAAGCAATTTCCTGATTTCCCATCCGAAAAGATCAAAGCTTTAAAGATTTTGTCAACTTAGAATTGTCGTCTGCAACTTCTGTGAATTCAGACTGGTCCAAAATTTTATCATGTGGCAGTGGGTTAAACCAATCTAACACAATCCAGCCTTTTTATGCCCCTCAAAAAAGAGTTCAAGACAACATCATGAAAAATAAAGAAATTGCCCGTTACAAGTGATCTCTTCAATTTCCTCATCGTTTTCCACTTAGAGGGACAGATATATTGAACATTCTACTAACTTGAAATTGTCATCTACACCTTCTTTTAATTTGGACCTGTCTAAAATTTTGTTGACTGGTAGTGTGTTAACCAGTTTGCAGTGTTGGGAAATGGGAAACTGCTTGTTTTCATTTCCCACAATTTTCATCTGAAGTCTAATTTAAAATTTCAATGTCACTATTAGCTATGATATTTATTTTGAGCTTACCTCAGCACAAAGTGCTTAATCGAACTATTTTGATCACCTTTTGTCTGGTATCCAACTGTTGTGAGTCGTCCATCATCTGTCAACAATTTCTTAAAACAACATTACCTCCCAAACCACTGAGCTAATATGAACCAAATTTGGCAGAAATGCATGTTAGGTTGCTCTCTTCAAAAAATAGCAGAAAGAATTAAAACATTGTAAATGCTGGTTGCCATGGCCACAAAAGTGAACTTTTAGAATAATCTTAAAAAATATTCTCCTCCTGACCCAGAAGACCAAGAGCTTTGATATTTTGTGTGAAACATCGGTATCTTGATCTCTTTCAAAATTGCTAGAATAATTTACTTCAGGTGCCCAGGGAGGATGGGGGGTGGCTATTTAGAAATGAAAAAAAGGATTTTTAAATTACATCTCTCAAACCACTGTGCCAATTTAAACCATATTTTGCAGAAATGTTCCTAGCTGGCCCCTTTTAAAAATAGGTAAGATAATTGAAATCCATTGAAAACTTTGGTTGCTATGGCAACAAAAGTGAAATTATGAAATAATCTTTAAAAATCATCTTCTTTGACTAGAGCCTTGATCAATTGCATGAAACATCAGTATATATTGACCTCTTCTAAAATTTAAAAACATTACCCTCGGGTCCCTAAGGCTAGAGCCCCAGGGGATTTGGCTTGTTGACTTTCAATTTTAATATTTTGCATGAAGCATCAATTCATTGACTTTCATATTTCTGAAATTATTACCCATGGATCCAGAGGGGAGGAAAAGTGTTCTCCCCCATTCATATAAGTCAGAAAGCCTTGAAATTTATCAATTAGAATTAATTTCTAGAATTCAATGAACATTACTAAAATCTAGACATTTGGATCCCCAGGTACAGAGCATATATACGATATGTATGTATAAAGTGTGGTTTGGCCCACTTGTATCATACTCCTAACAGTAACATTAAATTTGACTGTTGAAAAAAAAGAGCCTTTATCTCAGATGAGCGCTCCTGATCCTCTTGTTTAGTTTTTACTCGCTTTAAACTCGCACTGATTCTGCAGCATCTTTTAACTTTGGTCCAGTTTGAAGCTTTGAATGACTGGCCAAGCCCAGGGACTCTGCTGGCCACGTCCTCTTTGATATTAAATGGCGTAATTTTATGGTTAGCAACATTTAACAAAAGGTAAGATGGTTTGTGACCTAAATGTAGTCATTTCAGCTTGAACAAGCTGTAGTTATGACATTTAAGTCACAAAAACAAATAAAAAGCTTCATATAAAAGTGTCAAAATGGGAGTTTAAAATTCACTTACAGTGTTAATGAAAGATTTGATTGGTCGATCGATTTCTTGATTGGCAGAAGTGATCTGTCAATTTCTTAAACCAATAAGAAAATGAATCGTGAATATTTGTTGTAGTAACTAACATGTTCCTCTTTCTAACATAACAGTGAATTTATTTACCAACCACGCTGTATATACTGTTTTATCCTTTAACCCATTACCAGACGGCATAATTTTAGACTGGTCCAAATTGAAAAAAGTTGCAGACGACAATTTAAAGTTTATGAAATTTAGGATTTTTTCAACTTTCTGGGTAGAAAACATTGTGGAGAATGAAGAATTTGCTTGTAACAGGCAATTTCTTCGTTTTCCATAATATTTTCTTAAGCTTTTTTTCTTGGGAGGCGTCTAAAAATGTCACTAAGTAGGAAAGGGTTAACCCATTACCACACAATACAACATTTTTACGGGCTGAAGAAGTATACCACTGGCAAACATTTTTGAAAGACAGAAATAATTGTTTCAAGTAATTTCTTCTTTTTGAAAAATATAATCAAGCCTTTATGGTACTTATCTTTCAATTTAAACACCTTTGACCAATTCCTAATGCTGCTTTTAGACACCCCAAAGAAAAAAGGCCTAGGAAAACGTTGTGGAAAATGAAGAAATTGCTTGTTACAAGCAATTTCTTCATTATTCACAATGTTTTTTCCCTCAAAAGTAAAAAAAAATTACAATCATCTGCAACTCCTTCAACTTTGACTAGTCTAAAACTTTGCCATCTGGTGATTGGTTAAATCCTCTCTGCAGCCTCTTTGAATTTGGACCAGTCTATAAATTTTTAACTGGTAATGGATTAATTCTAGTGCTGTAGTTGTCTGTATTGTATGCATTTGTTTGTACATACACCTCATTTTCTCATATACAGAGCCTGGATAGCTCAGTTTGTATCATGTTCTATCAATCCTGCGAGTTCGAACCCCATCTTGACCATCATTTTGACCTTTGATCAAGTTTGTCACTTGTCTCACAACAATGAGCAAAATTATAATGAAAAGTAGTGCCCCTATGTGTATGGAGCAGCTGCGGCTCAGATTGAATGTTGTGGTTGTACTGACATGAGAAGTGACCGGAAGCCATAGTTAGGTGCACCAGCCACTAGAATATAACTGAAATAGTGTTAAAGGTGTACAAACCCCTTCAAACCAGAGATGTTTTCAAAATAAATAGTGATTCACAATTAGTGCTTTGGGTACTTTCAGCTGTTTGATTTTAATGCAAATTCAGACAAGGATTATATTAATCATAACAATGGTTAACCCATTCCCACTCAATCCCTCCTTTTTACGCCCCTCAACGAAAAAGCTTTGGAAAACATTGTGGTAAATGAAGAAATTGCTTGGATCAAGCAATTTCTTCATTATCCACAATGTTTTCTACCCAAAAAGTCAAAGAAAATTGAAATAACACCAACTTGAAAATATCGTCTGCAGCTCCTTTCAATTTGGACTGGTCTAAAATTTTGTTGAGTTGGAATGGGTTGAAATGAGGAGAGTTTCAAATGAATCATTCTGTCTAGGTCTCAGAGCCTGACCAATATTTCCTGAACTGGGGGGTTGAATTGCAGCATGCATTAATCCAATCCCACACAGAGACTATTTTATGTACCCCTAAAGAAAACAATCTGGAAAACTTTTTGTAAAATGAATAAATTGCTTATAGCAAGCAATTTCTTTGATGTCCACATTTTTTTAACCCATAAAGTTGAAAAGATTTCAAATTTCACAAGTTTTAAATTGTTGTCTGCATCTTCTTATAATTTGGACCATACTAAAATTTTCCATCTGATGATGGGTTAATATCATTTATTATAAGTTCCACCTACAAAGTAGAGGGGTGGGTATTGGTTTCACCATGTCTGTCCATCAACCTGATCAATCTATTTGTCCATTTGTCTGTCTGTACACTTTTCCTTTCTGTGCTCTAACTCGAGATCCAATTGACTACAGCTATGATACTTCAGGAATTGTACCAATTATTGATTGAAGTGCTTATTTTTTTTGGGGGGGGGGGGGGGGGTCACATAGGCCAAGGTCAAGATCATAAATGAACTTTGAATGAAAACCGTTTCCATGCTCTAACTTATAAGCAATATGGCCCAGGACCTTGAAACTTTATACAAATGTCATCTATGACCAAAGGATGTGCCCTATTGTTTTGGGGGTAATTTAGGTCAAAGGTCAATTGTGCTTCTCGAGTGACAAAATGCCACTGAAGAGTTTAGTTCCATTTTACCACAATTCTAGTATATATTTATTTTGATATGTCTTAAAGAAAGTACAAGTTTTCATCTGAGCTCAAACAGACAGAGATCTAAAATCAGACAACATTTCAAACCATTTCATTCACCTATTACCAGATGGCAACATCCTAGAAATGTTACACTTGTCAAAACTAAAAGGATATGCAGACAATGATTTAAAGTTGTTGAAATTTTAGACTTTCTCACTTTTTTTTGTAGGAAGCAATGTTGAAAATGAAGAAATTGGTTGTTATAGGATTTTTGGGTAGAAAACATTGTGGAAAATGAAGAAACTGTTTGTAAAAATTATGCTGAAAGTTTATTTTCTTTGGAGTGTTAAAAAGCATCATTGTGTTGAAAAAGGTTAAATAGGTAGGACATACCAAGTTGTTGTTTCACCAATTCATGTTATGTCTTAACCCATTACCAGACGGCTAAATTTAAGACTGGTCCAAACTGAAAGATGTGGCAGACAACAATTCAAAGTTTATGAAATTTTACATTTTTTCAACTTTCTAGGTAGAAAATATTGTGTAAAATGAAGAAATTGCTTGTAACAAGCAATTTCTTCATTTTACACAATATTTTCCCAAGTGTTTTCCTAGAGGGGCGTTCAAAAGCGTCACTATGTGGGAATGGGTTAACCCATTACCACTTGACAGATTCTTAGACTGGTCCAGATTGAAGAAAATGCAGACGATATTTTTAAATTGTTGAAATTTTCAAAATCTAAAAAAGTTGTCTTTTGGGGTAGAAAACATTGTAGGTAATGAAGAGACTGCTTCTAACTAGCAATTGCTTCATTATCCACAATGTTATCCAAAGCTTTCATATTGAGGGTCATTCAACCTATTCCCACACAATAAAATTTAGACTGATCCAAATTGAAAGAAGCTCTTGACAATGATTTAAAGTTAATGAAATCTTAAAAATCTTAGACTTTTGGGATTAAAAAAAACACATTTTGGATAATGAAGAAATGAGCAATTTCTTCATTATCCACAATGTTTTCCAAAAACTTTCAAATTGAATGACGTTTAAAAGCATCATTGTGTGAGAGTGGGTTAACATTTGTTACTGTTGTTTACGTATCTATCTAGTTCCCCATGTTTATTATCCAACTCCCTGCATGTCGTGTTTTCCTGTTGTATTTTCAGTTCTAAACCTACAACTAACTCTCCCTCAGGAGACAGGCAAGTATTTCTCTAACATACCTCGTTGCACATAGTAACAAATTAGCTATGCAAGGAATTAGTTTTCAATTAGTAGAAATTAATTTGACTATATGATTTAGCCAATTACCAGACAGCAAAATTTTAGACTGGTCCAAATCAAAAGGAGTTGCAGACAATAATTAAAAGATAACAGGATTTTAGATTTTTAGCTTGGCTGTTTTCGGAGAAAACCCGAGGTATTGCTATAGCCTTGGTGTTGTCGATGTCGTGCAAAAACTTTGACATTTTGTGATTTCACTGGTTCTACTTAAGGCATTCACTTGAAACTTGGCACACTTGTTCACAATCAAAAGAGCAACCTATATTATCAAGAGGGGATAACTCTAGATGCATTTTGTCCACTATCCAGCACACAACAGCTGAGTCTAGGCACCCATAGGCGGTGTGTGAATGGGTTAATGATATCTCTCTTCAATTTGTCAGACACATTAGAATTAGAAATTCTCTGATCACTCATTTCCAAGATGTCTGATAATATGACTGTTTTGATCAACCTTGACTCGCAATGACTTCTTTATTTTTCAGTAGATTTTCTTCAAATTATGTTCATGGATTCTACTTGTTAAAATCTTGTTCACAATTTCAAATATATTTTATGAGTAATTTTAGAAGCAATAATACTGAACCCCTAAAGTGGCATTTCAGACTTTTTTTTAATATGCAAATGATCAAAAGTATTATGTAATTATGAGTATTTGTATATACAAAATACTCTACAATTAACAAAAAGCTCTCTAAAGTATTTTGTAATTACAAAATAATTCGAATAACTTAAATAAGCTGTAGATAAGATGTTTAAGTCACCAATCAAACAAAAATGCTTCAAATAACTTCCAATCTAAATGAAGGATTCCATTGGTTGACTGGTTATTTGCTACCGACTCTATTAAACGAATAGTTCCATTAAGTGATCACATTCTAAAACTATATTTAAATCCTTTGTTCTTGGTACTCATTAGAATTGACCAATCACGGCTGGACAATTTTTTACAATCCGTCATTTCCAAGACAGCCAACAATCCCTATTGAGAGTATATGGTTGGTAGATCTGATAAAGTTCTCTAGCTCAACTGTACTATTGTCTGATTCCCGGTCTGACGGTAGTATTCCGATTATTTGATATTGTATGTGGTCAGAGTTGTGAGCTTCCATACTGAAGTAGGTAGACACTGCAATGTCTCTTTTCTGATGCATAACTTAATCCTTATTTGGAATTCTGTTTTGATTTCTCAAATGTATTGCTTGTGACAGAGTTTGCAAGTTAACCCATTACCAGCTGACTGGTTTAAACTGAAAGGAATTGTAGACGACAATTTCAAGCTTATGAAATGTTGGAACATTTTTACCTTTGGGTTTGAAAAACATTGTGGATAATGAAGAAATTGCTTGTAACAAGCAATTTCTTCATTTTCCACAATGTTTTTCAAAGCTTTTTTCTTGGTGACGTCTTAAAGTGTCATTGCGTTGGAATGGATCATGAGATGGACTACATTTTGACTTGTCCATGATCAACATTTCACTTTTAGTCTAAATGAATGATTTGATAGGACTTACAATCTTTTGATTGACAATGTCTATTTTTATTCAGTAATTGATACCTCTCTATTTACCCTCCTTGTCATACTGATTAAAATCTATGTCAAACAGATGCAATTAAATCAAAGGTGTGAAAGCACTGGGGGCTCTTACAGAGAACTAATATTTCTTTAGACAATTAATTTTATGAACAACTCCTGCTCAAGAGGGGCAAGCTCAGCATGACAAGGATTAGAAAATTAGGCAAGTAAAATTGCCATTGTTAGCAGACATTCTAACACAGAATTTTGATTTCAGTCAAAGGACATGTGAAGAGGAGACGGAAATTTTGTGTGATGTTTCACCTTTAGTGTCATATGATGGGGAGGTAACTCATTTTCTATTTTACGTTGAAGAGTTATTTTTGTTGAGATAAATCAAAACTTAGTTTGCTTATCCCTAAATATTTTTGCATTTCAATGCCCTGAAGAAATTACAGCTATGAAAAATATTGAAAAAAAAGAAAGTGTGAAACTAGCATTTTCTACTGTTTACACAAAAACTAGCATTTTCTACTGTTCACACAATACTTTTACCTTTCCTGGATGCAGGTTAACAGAATTTGCTACACACAATATGTTGTTAATCTCATTCGACCAGTCTGTATTAATGCCATCAGGTAACAGTAAATGATTATTGTTTAGTTATTCTACAGACTTTCAGCTTTTAAACTATTACAAGACGACAATTTTAAATTGAATGTTGCAGATGACAATTTTAAGTTTGAGGATATCATGATAAAGAGACAAACTTTTATTAACATTGTGATCCTAACTCATTACAGATATTACCATGTTCATAAGCGGGAGAGGCAATGGATTTTTTCCACTGCAACACAATTTTACAGCTGTGTGGACTAGGTCTCTGTCTGTAAAGTGTCCTGCCCAAATATGCTACCTGCCTCTGTTGGGACTTGAACCAAAACATCTAGAGCATACTAACCACTCAGGCAATTAAAGAGTGGTCTCCCTTTCATAAAAAATGTGTGTTACAAGTTACTGGCCATACATTTTGCAAAATAATACTGTTTAGTAACAAAGTGGAGCTCAGTGGGTGTGGCTAGTAATCCAACAATTGACCAATCACTGGCCACACCCCCTTGACCACTCCCACTGACTCCTACAGGAAGTCCCGCTTAATTCCTGGCCAGCAACATGTTACAAATTAGTAGAATAGTTGTACGGTAACCTTAACGTCGAGACTACAGTTCTACATTTAAGTTGCCAAACCAACAAATGAGAAACATAAATGGCGGCTAAAGTCGGAGCTGAGGTCCGGGCAGAATCAATGATTTGATTGGTTGGTTGATTCCTTGATTGACAGCCACAAATGGTCAATTCATTCTTTTGATCTAGCAAAAAATATCTGTTATAGCAGTTTGCTATAGAAAACAAGGATATTGTCGATGAGCGGGCAAAAAGCTGTAGCTGCGATATTTTACTCTGGCACCAACATTATTGATTTGAGGAAAGCCAAGTTCACCATGGTCTCTGTTTATCTACTTTAGTGATTAGAATTCAACTGTTCATACTAACATTATTTTAAATAAATACCATCACCAAACAAGAAATTTTAGACTGGTCCAAATTGAAAGAAGTTGAGGACAAGAATTTCAAGTTGGAGAAATTTTAATAATCTTTGAAATTTGGGGCAGAAATATTGTTGGAAATGAAGAAATTGCTTTTTACAAGCAATTGCTTCATTTTCCACAATGTTTTCTGAAGCATTTTTCTATAGGAGCGTAAAGCAGATTGCGTGAGAATGGGTTAACCCTTTCCTGTACAAACCCAGGATTTTACGATGCTGGGATTTTATATTTGAAAAAAAATTGTGGAAAAAGAAGAAATTGCTTGTAACAAGCAATTACTTCTTTTACCACAATGTTTTCTACCACATAAGATGGCTTCATTTCAAATTGCATCCAATATTTATTGTCTGCAACTTCTTTCAATTTGGACCAGTCTAAAATTAAAAAAAAAAACAGTGTTAAAGAAATGGAAATTAAATTTGAAAAGGAATGAAGGAGATTTTGCAAGGAGTTGGCACAATATTTTGTTTCTTTCAGGGACTAGAAGAAATAGTGAAAGATAAATCATTTACTCCGCCACTAGTGTTAGAGTTGAACAATTCTGGAACTGTCGAAATTGTACAACAGAATGGGCAACCCAATGGCTCCTAGACAATCATATCATGTACTTTTGTCTGGACAAATTTGTGATTTTTATAAGCTTTTCATCATTGTGTGATTTTTATCATGTCCGTAAACTTAAAGATTGGCGACATGTAGTTTTTGCCTTGTCTGTCTGGGAAAACTTGAAACTTTAGTCAAATATAGAATAGTAAGTGAAATGGTCTTCTTATTTCATATTTGTAAAACTTTTCTTTTGATCCTTTGATAAATGACCTTCCTAATGTCTTGTCAAATAAATGGGCAATTGGAACCTATTTTGGCAAAGCTGTTTCTTAGGTGGTCCTGTAAAAAGATAGCTAAAGGAATTGAAATCCATTGAAAGCTGGTTGCCATGACTACAAAGGTGAAATCATAGCTATGATATTTTTATGAAACATCAATACATGTATATTGACCACTTTCTAAAATCATGACCTTCAAGCCTCCAGAGGGAGGGGGTATGAAAATAAAGAAGGATTTTAATGACATCTCCCAAAACATTGGGCCAATTTGAACCAAATTTGGCAGAAATGTTCCTTAGGTGGTACTCTTTCACAATAACTTAGAGTATACAAATCTAATGGAAGAACATCACTTAACCATAATCCTTACCTTAACATGAAATTAGACTTTTGAAAGAAAAAACAGCCTTTATCTCACAGAACTGCTTGAGAACTCATTTTAATAGTTCATTTTATTACCTTTTAGGCCCCTGCATCGAAAGATCAGGGGGATTTTTTTGGTTGTCCGTCTGTCTGTCCATCATCTGTCTGTCGGTCTGTCTGTCTGTAAAACTTAACCAAAAAACTTAACATTGCCAATTGCTACCAGCCTATTCAAGATACAATGCTCATATTTGGGGTGGTGATACATCTCCATAATACACATCAGGTCAAGGTCATGTGATAAGGTCAAGGTTATATACTAAGGTCAAACGCTTAGGCGGGGGCATTGTGTTTCATAAACACATCTTGTTTTTTCTTACAAACTCATTCTTTCGTCAACTGATCCTGACTTAAGTGTTCAGTCTAAGATGTGAAGAAAAAATTCTATTGTTGTGTATTAGCAAAGTCTATAGCACAGAAAATGTAAAGTAATTTACAAATACTATTTGCAAGACAGACATATCAATATTAGTAAGTGCATGAACGTCTGTTTTATGTATGTTAAAACATGAATAAATTATTTTTTGTATGATGAAATTTTGAAGAGAAAATGACATCATTATGTATCATAAGAAGTGTTTTGTCTCTTTGTCCATGACCAAATCAGAGTAATCTATGAGCCTGTTTGTGATGACCCAGAATTGACTGATCATATGCTATACTCACAGCTTTGACAGGAAGTTAGACTTAGACATTAACCTATTACCAGACACCAAATATTTTACTGGTCAAAATTCAAAGGAGTCGCAGATAACAATTTCAAGCTTATGAAATTGTGGAATTTTTTACTTTTCGTGAAGCAAGCATTGTGTTAAATGAAGAAATTGCTTGTAACAAGCAATTTCTTTATTTTACACAATGTTTTCTAAAGATTTTTTCTTTTGGCGTCTAAAACCGTCAATAAGATAAATAGTGCTGTTTTCAATGTATCAAAAAAGTAAAATAATTAGCTGGTGACCTACACATCATAACAACAGCTTGAATAAGCTGCAGTTACGACATTTAAGTCATCAAACTAACAAAAATGGTTAACATAAACATGTATGTCAAAGTTCAAAGTTCTTTTTCAAGTGTAACTGACTGATTTGATTGGTGTATCTACTTTTTAATGAGAGATTTACTATGCACTGCTTAAATGTTTTCAGCACTCAGAATTATTTCACATATCTATCCCCACCAAGTAGATGGCTTTAATTGTAAACTTGTTGATCTTTCTATCTGTGTACAATACTTTTTTATTTTACATAGATTTTTTTTTTTTTTTTCAAACTGTTCTATCCTCATTGTTCAAATTATTGTTATAGTCCATTTGTGATCTTATTGTGAGTCAAAATGTATATTTAACCCATTAGACTGGTCCAAATCCAAAGAAGTTGCAGACAAAAATTTTCAGTAAGTGAAATTTCAAAAATATATGTCCTTTTCAAAAACATTGTGGTTAATGGAGAAATTGCTTGTTACAAGCAATGTCATTACTTTATTTAATGTTTTTTAAAAGGTATTATTCCGAAGGGCACCTAAAGCGTCATTGTGTAGCTATGGGTTTAATCGGCAATGATTGTAACATACAATTTCTTCACTTTACTCAATGTTTCCTACCTTAAAGTGTAAAAATATAAAATTTCACAAAACTTTGAATTGTCATCTGCAACTCCTTTGAATTTGGACAAGTCTAAAATTTTGTCGTCTGGAAACGGGTTAAAACAAAACGGAACACTTTACCCTGTAGTTGAATAAGTTCAACTGTTCCTCATGTACACACAATCATTCTAATATTTATGTATTGTTAAAGAAATCATGACAAATTAGCTTTAACCCATTCCCACACAGTCACGCTTTTTGACGCCCCCAAAGGAAAAACAAATTGGAAAACATTGTGTAAAATGAAGAAATTGCTTGTAACAAGTAATTTCTTCATTTTACACAATGTTTCCTATCCGGAAAGTTGAAAAAATCTATTATTACATAGCCTTTAAGTTGTCTTCTGCAACTCCTTTTCAATTTGGACCAGTCCAAAATTTTGTTGTGAGAGAAGGGCTAAGATGTAAATATGCACAATTTTAGCTTGGCTGTTTTCAGACAAATCCCAAAGTATTGCTATAGCCAGGGTTTTGTCTTCATTGTTTTTGAGTGCTTTCAAAAACTTCATTTAGTGATATCATCAATGGGTGGTAAGTGGATTCATTTTATATGAATTATGCTCCCTTTTTGTACCCCCCAAAATTATATTTGGGGGGTACATAGGAGTCAGCTTGTCGGTCCGTCCTTTTGTCTGTTTGTCTCTGTAGCTTTTTCGTGTCAGCTCAATTTCTCGGCAACCATTGGACAGATTTATTCAAACTTTACAGATATTATCAGTATCAAGCAGAGATGTGCATCTTCCATTATGGTTACGGTCCATTGATTATTGACAGAGTTATGACCCTTTGTTGAAAAAGCGTGTCCACTCAATTTCTCAGCAACCATTGGACGGATTTGATTCAAATTTCACAGAAAGTCTCGATATAAGTCAGGCATGTGCATATTCCATTTTGGTTATGGTCCATCGATTTTTGACTGACTTATGGCCCTTTAATTAAAAAGTCTATTTTTGGTTACGGCCCTTTGGCGGATAGCACTTTTATATGGACAAGCGCTGTTGGGGGGTATTGGCCCGCTTTGCGACAATGTCTAGTTTTACTTACAATTTTTATTGAGTGTTCAGTACTCAGCAGCCCAGCTTCAGGCATACACTTGTTATTGTATATATTCATAGTTTCACCAATAGAATTTAATTTATTTTAATTATGTTGTTCATAAATTGCAGGAATTGTTTTAACCCTTATCATAACAAAGGAATTTTATTCATGTTTAGTGAAAGATATTGTTTCTTAACCCATTCTCACTCAGTGATGCTTTTAGATGCCCCCAGGGAAGATAGCTTTGGAAAACATTGTGGAAAATGAAGCAATTTCTTCATTTTCCACAATGTTATCTACCCAGAAAGTTGAAAAAATCCAAAATTTCATCAACTTTATATTGTCGTCTGCAACTACTTTCAATTTGGGCCAGTCTAAAATTTTGCTGTTTGGGAATGGGTTGATAGTGATAACTAATGAAATTGTAGCTCATTAGCCCAGCAATAAAACTTTTTCAACAATAATCACATGAAAAAGCTTTGAAATACAGAAATGTCTAGTTACATGCAATTTTGTAACTTTCCTCTAGAGTTTCTAGCTTATAAGGTACTGGTTTACGTATTCTCAACTATTTAAAATTATCATCTGTTACCCCTTTCAATTTTGACAAGTCTATCATTTAACCCATTACCACACAAGAAAATTTTAGACTAGTCCAAATTGAAAGAAGTTGCAGAAGACAATTGAAATTTTTTGAAATTTGGATTTTTTGTGTTTTTAGAAAGAAAACATTGTGAAAAAATGAAGAAATTGCTTGTGACAAGCAAATTCTTCATTTTCCACAATGTTTTCCAAAGCTTTTTTTTCTTTGGGCGTCTAAAAGTGTCACTGAGTGGGAATGGGTTAAGCATTTACATGAATTACCCATTACCACATAATGAAAGTTTAGACTGGTCCAAAGTGAAAGAAGTTTCAGACAACAATTTCAATTTGTTGAAATTTCTAAAGTCTTTTTCTCTCTTTGTCTTGGTAAAAAACAATGTTGGAAATTCAAAAATCGCTTGTAACAAGCAATTTTTTTCATTTTCCACATTGTTTTCCAGAACTGTTTTCTTGAAGGGCATAAAAAGGAGGGATTGTGTTGGAATAGGTTAAGAAATAATTTCATGAAAAAATTGTGGGAAGAGGAAAAATTAAAAAATTCTCCTTTTCACACAATGTTTTATTGTCTGGTAAATGGTTAACCTGGCATTAAAATTTTAGAGTAGTCTGAATTTCCAAAGTTTCAGAAGACAATTTGAATATTCGGCACAGACAATTTCACCTTATTCACAAAGTTTTTGCATAGAAATTTTCTTCTGCTTGTCCAAAAGTGGGATGAAGACGTATCTTCATAATATAATTATCATTATGCCCCTACTCTAAAAAGATCATGGGTATATTATTTTACATTGCCAATCTGTCTGTCTGTCCAAAACTTTATAAAACAAAACTTGAAATGCCCTTTTACCTTCAACACTTTTTAAACCATTCCCACATAACCCTGATGTTTTAAGTCCCTTAAGAGAAAAAGCTTTGAAACCATTGTGCAAAATGAAAAACTGCATGTTAAAAGCAATTTCTTCATTTTCCACAATGTTTTCTACTCCATGATACAAGGATTTCACCGTATGAAAATTGTCATCTACAGTTTTTTTAAATATGAATGAGTCCAAACATTTTTGTCTGGTGTTCCATTAACCCATTCCCACACAGTGATGCTTTAAATGCCCCTTAATATAAAAGCTTTTGGAAAACATTGTGGATAATGAAATAATTGCTTGTAACTTATTAACCACAATGTTTTCTACCCCAAAAACAAAGATTTAAGACATTTCATCAACTTAGAATTGTTGTCTATTATTTCTTTGAATTTGGACTCGTCCAAAATTTTATTGTATGGGAATGGGTTAAGGTATAATGCTCTTTTTTGGCACTAGTACATTTTCATCCATTAAGGCATTACCAAACAATGAAATTTTGTACGGGTCCAAATTGCAAGAATAGGACACAGATGGAATTTTTAAAAAAATCTTTGTCTTTCTTAGTAGAAATTAGAAAATAATATTGGAAATGAAGAAATTGCTTGTTACAAGTAATTTGTACACTTTCCATGTGTTTACCCAAGCCTTTTTCTTGATGGGTGTAAAAAAGCAGCGTTGTGTGGGAACGGGTTTAGTTACTGTCCTACAGGCAGTAGTCAGTAGTGAAACCCAAGCCAATTTTCATTTTTGCTTATAAAATTTTAAAGAAAAGAAAAATGAATTTTATATATATATTTTTTCAATATGAATTGTCGAAATCAGTGCACTTAAATTTGTTTCGTATACTTTGCACTTGGGATTAGGGGCCATTATTAGACTATTATTTATAAGGTTTGTTGAATTATTATTCAGGATTAAATGAAGTCTAATAAATTTATCTTTATATAAACTGGAATGCTTCTTTTCTTTCTACATATTTAGCATCCTGGATTTGTAAACCCATTTCAAGGCAACAAAATTCTAGACTCTACCAAATTCAAAGAAATTGTTTAGATAGTAGAATTTAAAAGAAAAACTTAGTGTTTTGGGGCAGAAAACATAGTGAAGAATATAGAAATTATTTATAACAAGCAGTTTCTTCATTTTTCACAATGTCTTCAAGAGCTTAATCTTTTTGGTGTACAAAATTTGGATTGTGTTGAAAGGGGTTAATAGCAATAAAACAATGATCTTTTCGAATTGTCCTTTCAATTTTTCAATCCATTTTCGAATGGCAAAGTTTAAGATTTCATTTAATTCAAAGTAGTTGCAGAGGGCAATCAGCCCATTGTCATCTAATCTTGCATTTTGACGTTATGAAACAAAACACATTGTGATAAACGTTGTAGTGAAAGGAGTAATTACAATGTATTTTTTCAAACAACTGTTTCTATTCTACCTAAATTGGATGAGCAGCTGGAGGCTTGGAAAGGATGTAGTCGTAGTACTGGTGAGAAAAATACCAGGAATCCATTGTTAGGTGCTCCAGCCGCCTTAATATGACTGATAATAGTGTTAAAAATGGCGTTAAACCCCATTCAATCAATCAATCTAAAAAAATTTCTGCTCTATGTGGGATTTATTTTTCAATTCAAAGCATTTTGAATTGTTACCTACAAGTGGTCTTTTCTTAGATATAAGCCATTGTCACACAATCCCACCTCTTTATGCGCTGATAAAATACTTGAGGAAAATATTGTGAGAACAGGAGAAATTGTTGCTACAAGAAATTTCTCTTTTTTCACATAGTTTTCAACCCTATGTGACATTTATTTTCAGTAGTGAATATTTTTCTGCAGCCTAATTCAGTCTTTTGGACCTTTCTAAAATTGTTTTGTTTATATACCAATTACCACACGGTAAGCATGTAGACTGGTTCAAATTGAAAAGAGTTGCAGATGGCAATTTAAACTTAATGAAATTTTAGATTTTTCAACTTTCTGGGTAGAAAACATTGTGTAGAATGAAGAAATTGCTTGTAACAAACAATTTCTTCAATTTACACACTGATTTCCCAAACTGTTTTTCTAGAGGGGCGTCAAAAAGTATCAGTGTATGGGAATGGGTTAAAAAATCTTCCTATCTATTGGGAGGATACTCCATTCCTCTGTGTGTGGAGTGGGGAACTGTGATCAAAAAGATGTCAGAAGATCATGGGCTTCAGCATCTTGTCGCACCAAGGGCAGCTAACGTTCTACTTATCTATTATAGATATTAAGAGGATCTCGATATCCCTTCACTCGTGAGGAAAGGCTTCACTTATGAAAGGCCATATTGATATATCCTTTAGTAAGACATCTAGAGCCTAGACTCGTGAATCTGTCCTTATTAATGATGCAATATCAGAAAAAAGCATAACAGAGACCCAGTTTAACTCCTATCCCACACAATGACGATTTTCCTTCAAGAAAACAATTTGGAAAACGTGTAAAATGTAGAAGAGGAAATATTTCATGGGAAATAACTCTGTAGACGTCCTATTTAAATTTTGAAAAGGATGGTTCCCCTTTAAGCGCTCTGTCGAAAATACACCCATTTTGCTAACATTTTAAAAAAAGTCATATGAATATATTTTCGTAATGATTAGACCCAGCTCGCAGGTACTTCGTATCATGATAGCGACTTGCGTTTGGAAGGAATACGTTGTAATAATTTTCATGCAGAAGATGCAATAGAGGCATGACCCTTTGGGACGTATTCCGTGAAAAGCCGCAAACTATTAAACAGTCATTACAGGTTTTCAGACTGGATTTTCTCTAAATTCTTGAGCCTATGGACGATACAGTGGCATAAAGGTGACATGTGCGACCCTTTTATGAGAAAGATTGAAATTTCAAAAAAAAATGAAAACGCAATAGATTGTTTTCTCTTTGCCACCTCAACATGACGAGTTAAACGGTTTAGTACCAAGGGGGTGCCAAACTTTTCCAGAATAGTACCTTGGCTACTAAAATCGGGACGAACGCCTGCTTTTTCTCGTAATTCGAGGACTCCAGCAGATATTCCATCTATTTCTAAACAGAAATAAATAATATAGGAGTGTAAAACATTGACCTCGTATGATTCAATCGGGATATGAGAAAAACCAATGTAGTCCAGCGTTGGACACGTGTGCCGTTTCATCTGGCGGAACAACCATGATATCACGCATGTCGTAAATGGCGGCAAAGGTGTTTTGTGTTTTAGCACCTCTGACGGCATCTTTGCTAGCCAAGGATTCTAACTCCACCTTGTACCTTACGAAGGAACAATGTGGAGTTAGAACCCTTGGCTAGCGAATATGCTCTGACGGAAAACCAACGGGTCTATTTAAAATCTTCTCAGAATCAAATGGATATATTTCAATAAAATTTATCAGGAATAATCCTAGGGCGAGCTTTATTCAGATAACTCCAAATGACTTTCTTCAGAGGAAGAATGTGGCTTTCGTGGTCGGGGCTTATTCCCATATGTGGTTAATACTGAAATTTCAAAAACTATATGCTAGAATTCAACCATATATCAGATAATTGTACCTTGAGCGACATTTAACCCTTTCCTTTTTTGCAGAGTTTTAGACCTGTCCAAATTCAAAGGTTTTGCAGACGAAATTTAAAGTTGATTTGATTTGAAAAATGACCATTCAGTAGAGTAAAAACATTGTGGAAAAAGAAGAAATTGCTTGTTACAAGCAATTTCTTCTTTTTCTACAATGTTTTCTCAATTACAAAATCACAGAGACGTAAAAACCAGGAATTAAACAGAAAAAGGGTTACAAAATCACAGAGACGTAAAAACCAGGAATTAAACAGAAAAAGGGTTAAAAGTTTAATTTGAAAAATAATAATCTGTTGCTTAAATTGATACATTTAATCTAGAATTTAAAGGGAAATACTTGTTGCTTAGTGTTGTACATTATTTTCTGTCATCATTGGTGCAAGGTTTTTTTTAGCCCGAGAAACTCTTTCATATATATTGCTTACCCTCTTTAGAAAAAAATGATATTCCCCTTAAGGACGATCGAGCGCCATGATACAGGTTCACGAGCGCCTTATGTTTATTCCATTACTAACCAAACATTTTTTTTTTGTTAAATGTGTGTGTCGGTGAACCTGTGTTTGCGTCCGTCTCCGTAGACTATGTGTGTATGTCTTGGATTTATTAACGAAAAATGACCCAAGTAGTATATGCAACTGAAAAGCCCATACCATTCACTCATTAACCCATTCCCACTCAATCCCTCCTTTTTACGCCCCCCCTCCCCCCAACAAAAAAAAAGCTTTGGAAAACATTGTGGAAAATGAAGAAATTGCTTGATCCAAGAAATTTCTTCATTTTCCACAATGTTTTATATCCAAAAAGACGAAAAAATTTAAGATTCCATCAACTTGAAATTGTCGTCTGTAGCTCCTTTCAATTTGGACCCGTCTAAAATATCACTGTATTGGAATGGGTAAAGATATCTTTTTATGTGATCGTACAACGATAACATTTGACCAATCGCGACTGTCAATCAAAGCATCAATCGACCAGTCAAGTAATTCATTTAGACTGGAAGTGAACTTTGAACTCCGATATTGGACAATATTTTTGTGAACCATTATTGTTGGTTTGGCGACTTAAACGTCGTAACTACAGCGTTTACAAATTGTAGTTACCTCGTTCATGTCTCCAACCAACCATTTAACGTTTTTGATGCTCTTTACTGACAGTGAATTTTACAAAAATAACGCCGTCTAATATCGAACTCTTTGTCGGAGAAACATTGACATTTCTATGTCCATCTGAGATTAAGGGCCATGACAATGTAACCTTGACCTTTCCGCTTAGTTGATCCCCGCCCAATTACTGCGTTGGCCACGCTTACGGGACACCGACATGAAAGTCTCGCTTCGAACTCAAACGGTGTTATTTTGAAAAATTAATGGCTAGTAGCTTGTAACGAAAAAAAAAAGAAGAATGGTTGGTTGGCGACTTAAACGTCGGAACTACAGCTTGAATAAGCTGTGGCTTCGACATTTTATCGCTAAAACAACAAATAAAAGGTTAACAAAAATGGCGGCCAGCGTCGGAGTAAAAAACTCATTTCTGATCTAAATGAACGATTTCATTGGTCGATGGGTTGATTGAAAGGCGCGATTGGTATATTGCACCGTTTCAAGAAAGTGAAAGCTTTAATTTCACACCTTAGATGCCATCTAATCAAGAGTATGGTTGGCGGGTTTATTTGATTTATTTTATTTTTACTATTATTATTATATTATTATTATCATCATCTTTATCATTATTATAGCAATTTATACAAGAAATACTTAGACTCGACCAAATTCAATTAGCCACAGACGACGCTCCAAAGTGCTTTTAGATTTATAAAAAAGTGTAGTATATGAAAGAAAGGACTGTATCGAAATATTAAACTATATTTAACTAGCAATTTCTTCTTTTCCAACAATATTATACTCAATATAAACCTTCAGGCGCGTAAATATGAGGAATTGATTTGTTATGGTTTGAAAGAGAGCTAGCTAAGGAAAAGTTTTGCTAGAATTGGCCAAACAGCTTAGGGGGAGATGCTGTTTGCCAATTCACAAACAATTCTACCCTTGAAACAGGCAATTTCTTCTTTTTCCACAACGTTTTCTTCCCCCAAACATATATTTTTTTTAAAGATTTCCAAAAATAAGAATTAATTTTTGTCGTTTAAAACTTCTTTGAAGGAACAAGTCTGAATTATTGGCATTTTGTGATGGGTTAAGGAGATAATACTTGACTTCTACCTAGTCTGGTACCTTGCCCATTTGGATCGCAGGTCCATGATAAAGTTTATTCTTTATTTCAGTCTCATTCATGTACAATACAGCATCACAATACATACAAAACAATTTTAAAAGTATAAAAGTACACGACCAGTCATAAAAAGTAATTATAATAGAATTGTATTTATTGTGTCCGTCCGTATAGTCACTGAAATCAGGTCGGCTGAGCGATTAAGGCCCTCCTGCACCTCTAGATTGACTATGGTTGCCATGAAAACAAGATTGGTGACTTTCTCACACCTATTTCAATTATGTCAGCAACATTTTCATCGATTCCCTCATAGTCCAGCTTTTTTACGCCTTCAAACAACAACAACAACACAAAATAAAACACACTTTTGAAAATGAAGTAATTGCGTGTCACAAGTGTTACAATGTTTTCTACCCCAAAATACAAAATTGGTATTTTTCTAAAATCATATACATGTATAAATTGGCTTCTGCAACTTCCTAACTGTTTTTGGACCAGTCCAAATTGTTGCCGTGTAGAAAATTGTTAAACGAGATACGTAAAGAACATTCCAAGTTCACTCATATGAACTGATAAAAAGTTGCTTGTACAGGTAAATTTCTTAATTATCCACTATGTGTTAAAGTCAAAAAAGAAAAAAATATAACAATGACATAAATAAAATCTAATGTAATAAAGATTGTCGTCTTCTTTGAATTTGGACCAGTCTAATATTTTGTCGTCTGGCAATGGGTTAATACTTCTGAAACGAATAGATGAAGTTTTAGCTATAGTTTTGCTATTCTCAGTTCGGAAAAATTGCTATTTAACTCTTCCCGCTAAAACCCATGATTTCACGTTGCTATGATTTTTTTCTACTATAGAGAACATTGTGGAAAAAGAAAAACTGCTTTTGACAAGCAATTTCTCCTTTTTCCCACAATATTTTATACCACATCTGTTGGTTTCATTTTAAAATTGCATCTAATTTTCATTGTTGTCTGCAACCTCTTTCAATTTGAATCAGTATGAAATTGAAAAAAAAAAAAAAAAAAAAAACAGGAACGGGTTAACCTTGGTCGTCGTCGTCGACTATATTACGTCGACGTTGTCAGCGCCTTAAAAAAGTTTTAAAAATTGAGATATTTCTAACGGTACTATAAGTTTTCATTTTCTTTTTCAAAGCAAACTTACGTTTAAGACAAAACTTATCAAAAAGCTGACAGACGAACAAAAGTCTGCTCGTTACCGGGATGTTCTCATGCGAAAATAGCCTCGACATTCCATCCGTTTGTTGCGGGGGGTCAAACAAGCTTGTAATTCGTCGGCGGTGATCAATAATTGTTGGGTAAATACGCCATGATCCGTGAGTTTAACTTGATCTGTTTGATAGATGTAGCTACATGATAGATATAATCCGCGAGATTTGAAGAGATTTGGCGAGAAGATGAAACTGTTGACCTCTTATCTTTAAAGGTCACATGTCATGCGTAGAACAGGATGAAATATGAAGTAATTTGACATTGCGCTATTCTGTCTTGTCTTTTACTATGCCATTTTTTACTTATTTAGATTTGTCATGCTTCGTTTGCCTTTCATTCTGTCAATTTGTCTGTTTCTTATCCCGGCCCTTTTTACTTATTTGTATCCTTTTTCAAGATTTAAGTTTAAAGGACACAAATTAGGTCGCTTAACCATTACCACTCAGTGACGCTTTTAGGCGCGCTAAAGGAAAAAAGCTTTGGAAAACATTATGGAAAATGAAGAAATTGCTTGTGACAAGCAATTTCTTCATTTTCCACAATGTTTTCTACTCCGAAAGTTGAAAAAATCCAAACTTTCATAAACTTTAAATTGGCGTCTGCAACTTCTTTGAATTTTGGCCAGTCTAAAATTTAGCCGTCTGGTAATGGGTTGAACAATATTCTTTGCGACATATTTGAAGGGAAGTCCTGATTCGACTGCAAATATAAGTCATTACTGAACTCTCTGTGAAAAAATAAAAAACAATGAAAAAGTAAAAGTTGTACATCGGCAAGAAAAGAATCGGGGAATTTATGAATCTCTCTGTTGTGGGTTCTGCGTGTTTTCTTACCCCCCCCCCCCCCCCAAATTATACTGGTTCAAATTGAAACCGAAATCTCAGATCTTTCAACTTTCTTGGTAGAAAACATAGTGTATAATGAAGAAATTGCTTGTTACATGCAATTTCTTTATTTCACGCAATGTTTTCCCTATTGTTTTTCTTGGGGGGAGGGGCGGAGGGGGAAGAGCGTCCGAAAGCGTCATCGTGTGGTTAACCCATTACCAGATGGCAATTTTAGACTGGTTCAAACTGAAAAGCGTTTCAGACGACAATTTAGATTTCACGAATTGTTTTATTTTTCAACTTTCTGGGTAGAAAACATTGTGTAAAATGAAGAAATTGCTTGTTACAAGCAATTTCTTCATTTTACACAATGTTTTACCTATTGTTTTTCGTCCAAAAGCGTCATTGTGTGGTTGAAGAAACGTCCCACGTATAACAAACAATGATAATATACAAAACAAACTGGTTCATATAGGCCTACTACAAATACAACCACAATTGGTTTCTTCAACTCGATATATAGGGTTTTGGCCAATAGAGTGATGATAACGCAACTGATATCCATTTTCAATAAAATGATTTTAGTTTTAGTTACTTTGAACGCCCATTACTGATGAGGGCGGGACCAATATTTTGGTAGGCGTGTTGAAGGAGGGGCAATCGGAAAAGAAAATTTCATTGAAAAATATCTCGTTTTGCACCATCACTCGTATCGGTTTGACCGGAATATAGAAGACGGGTCGATTTTATTAGGCTTAACCCTTTCCTGTTTTTAAAAATCTTAGTCCAAATTGAAAGGTTTTGCAGACGACAATTAAAAGTGAATTTAATTAGCAAAATAACCATTCGGTAGGATAGAAAATGTTGTAGAAAAAGAAGAAATTGCTTGTTACAAGCAATTTTTTTTTCTAAAATATTTTCTCAACTATAAAATGAAAAGGACGTAGAAACCAGGGATTGAACAGGAAAGGGTTAGAAACGATTGTATGTAGAACTAGTTCGATTTTTGAATAACAAGATCCCGTAATAGGGAGAGACCAAAACAGCCTGTCTGGGAAATGTGAACGTTGTCGATTCTGGTTTGACTGCACCAACTGTGCAGTCTGACTTTACTCGAAACTTTTAACGTTATAAAATAGTCATTCTACGCAAGCACGGGTTTATTTCCGAAACGACGTCCGTGGTTGACCTCCGCTGCATCTGATCACGTTTCAAAATATTTATTGAGGATAGATCCCTCGCTGTACCTTTTCTTCTAACGGAGCACGCATGTATATTTCCAACAATGGCTGGTTTCCATATCTTGTTAGATCGTCATTCCGTATTTGGAAGACCAAAATGTTGTAAATACAATTTTAATTCATTACCAGACGACAAAATTTTAGATTGTTCCAACTTAAAAGAAGCTTCAGATAACAATTTAGAATTTGTTGAATTTTAGATTTTATCAACTTTCTTGGCAGAAAACATAGTGGAAAATGAAGAAATTGCTTGTTACAAGCAATTTCTTCATTTTACACAATCTTTTCCTATTTGTTTTTCTTGAGGGATGTCAAAAGCGTCATTGTGTGGGCGAGGGCTGAAACTTATTTGTGAGAAACATAAGGACATTATTGCAAAATGCTTGATGATAAAGGGCTAAACAGAAGCGATAGATTTATTGATTCTGAACAAATAAATGTAGTATGTACTCAGAACAACCACCTTTATAACAAGGATAAATTGAAAATGAAATAATAATAATAATAGATAGGCAACTAAATAATATGCTTTAATTTTTCAATTTCTTACTTTTGGAATGTCTGTATCATCACAAGGGCTGCTGGGTTGTTGGTCTCTGAGTCAATATTTCTCCATCCCGCTACCTAGAATCAGCTCCACGTCTAGGATGGTAGAACGACAGAGAATAACGTTAGTGAACGGCAAAAATGTCGTAGTTACATCTTCTGGCGGCCCCTTTTAGTCTGACGGACAACATTTGTTTGGATTTAAAAGTCATCGACATAATTTTTGGCATTTATTGCATAACTAAGTTGGACTTCTTCGATTATTTGATTGCGTTCCGTATTTTAATTTTTACTCTATATTTTAAAACTTTCATGTCATCATGAAGTTTAAAAATTGATCCATTCCCACACAATATCGATTTTTATGTCTCTTTAGAAAAAAAACTTTAGAAAACATAGTTGAAACTGGAGAAATTGCTCGTAACAAGCAATTTATTCATTCCTATCCCTAAATACGAAGGCTTTTTGTGTGTGTGTGTGTGAATTTAACAAAAATTGTCGTCAGCAACGTCTTTTAATTTGGTCCAGTTTAATATTTTTGTCGTCTGGTAATAGGTTTAGAAATAAAGTCATGTAATACCCTATGATATTTTCTGACACAAGGGACATTTTGACTAATCCTAGCGCCCCCTGCCGGGGACACAAGCCTGTCAGAAGTTAATTTCACATGTCTGTTCTCGTCAGGGTTTTCTCACGTCAACTTTGGGACGAATTTTTTAATTAAACGGATTTATCTCACATTTTTCATCCCAGGTAGGTCTCTCAATCTGCAGTGCACATACAAGGAAAATATTTAACCCATTAACAGACGACAAAAATCTGTTTCTTTTGGGGTAGAAAACACTGTGGATAGTAAAAAGCAATTTCTTCATTTTTCACATTTTTTCCAAATCTTCTTTCTTTGGAGAGTCAAAAAGCGGAAGGAAATTGTGTGAAATGGGTTAAATGATAGAGTTGAAAACTCCTGTGAACAAGAGGGTCAAAATAAGCCTTAATCGCTCACCCGAGAACGATTTCTCTAAGTCTGTAAAAGCAAGCCCTGCAATGCCCACATTTTTTTCAAATTAAAATTAAATGAACAAGTTTTGGAAAGGGTCACCCAAGGAACATTTCTGTCAAGTTTAACCCAAATCGTTCCAATGGTTCATGAAGAAAAGATATTTAAAGAATTATTTCATGATTTCTCTTAGTCTGATAAGCCCACATTTTTTTTTTTTTTTTTTTTTTGCAAATCAAAACTTCATGGTCAAGTCTTGAAAAGGGTCAACCTATGAACATTCCTGTCAAGTTTTTTTCTCCAAATTGACCCATTTATTTAGGAATAATTTAATTTTTTTAGTTTCGTCTATCAAAAACGAGCGTTCTGATTGGTCGAAAAAATTCATTCATACCTCCATGAACAAAATTTTGAGCACGCAGCCATTTTGTTTGCTTCCACATAAAATAGTTCCATACAAAAAGGTGTCAAAATTTGTAAAGCTTTTGTTTTTATCGCTCGATGCTATTAAATTACATATATAAGAAATGAAGAGAATATTTTTTTGTTTTCGTGGAGGTATGAACCGAAAAAACAAATCACACAATGTATGAATCCGCTTCGCGTATTCATACAGTGTGATTAGGTTTTTCTGTTCATACCTCCATGAAAACAAAAAATATTCTCTTCATCTCTTAAGAAGATTTTTAAAGAATTATTTCGTGATTTCTTTAAGCCTGATAAGCCCAGCCCTTCAATGCACACTTTTTGTTGCAAATCAAAATTTCATGAACAAGTTGTTAAAATGGACACCCAAGGAACATTCCTATCAAGTTTAGTCCAAACTGGCCCAATCGTTAAGGAGGAGAAGATATTCAAAAAATATTTCGTGATCTCCATAAGTCTGTTAAGCCCAGTCCTGCAACGCCAACATTTGATTGGAAATCAGAATTTTATCTACAATTTGGTAAAGGGTCAGTCGAGTTATATTCTTGTCATGTTTTGTCCAAATAGACAAATGGTTCATGAGAAGTAGATTTTTTAAGAATAATTTCATCGTTTCTCTCAAGTCTGATAAACCCTATCTGCCACGCCCCAATTTTTTACCAATAAAAAATTTCATGAAAAAGTTCTGAATCGGACCACTCAAGGAACATTCTTGACAAATTTGGTCCAAATTGGCCCAGGGATTTAGGAGAAGAAGATATTTAAAGAACTATCTCATGGATTTTCTAAGCCTTATAAGCCCCGCCCTGCCACTCCCCTATCGTTTGGCAAATAAAAACTTTACGGTCAAATTTTTAAAAAGGTCACCCAATATACATTACTGCCAAGTTTAGTTGAAATTGACTCAATGGTTACAGAGGAGAAATTTTTAAGAATTGTTGACGACTTCCGACGGACAACGCACAACGGACAAAGGGTGATCACAAAAGCTAACCTTGAGTACGCTCTGATCAGGTGAGCTCATAAGGGGGGGGGGGGTATTTCGCCCAAAAAACCTACACGGGACCTAGGTGCTTGATCAGAGCCTGAAAAGATTGGTTCACAGCATTGTATATTGGGTCCCGAATTCCGCGGTTTTTGATCCGAATACATATTATCCAATATATAATACTATAACATCTTTTACTCATACCAACACAATGACGCTTTTTGACCCCCAGAAAAAGAGAAACATTGTGCAAAATGAAAAAATTGCTTGAAACCAGCAATTTCTTCAATTTCCGCAATGTTTTAGACCCAGAAAGTTAGAACAAATCTAAAATTTCATAAACTTTTATTTGACGTCTTTCGATTTGGATCAGTCTAATAATGTCACCGTCTGGTAATTGGTTAATTTTGTTTTCGTGTATAAATAAATAAATATTGCTCGCATACACTTATCAGAATCGGAATTAATATGTACATAATGTTTCACAGACAATGAGCAAACATCAGTTTTTATGGCTAAGGTTCAATATTTTGAAAATATAAAAAAAAACTGTCAGAGACGAGGGATCTCCTGGTGAGAGAAAAAAATATCAATCCTGGTCAGGCTGCGTGTCCTTTGGGGTAGTCGGATCATTCTGCTCTTTGATGATTATCTGAGTATAGAACGGCTATTCTTCCATGATGTTAGCGCGATCCCTATCTGGTTGACCTCTGCTGGTTACTTTTCCAAGTATTTGATTTACGGAACACTCGGGAGATCCCTTTTAGCCTGACGGATCAAGTCTTCAAATGAATTAATAAATAGAACTCGTCGCTCTGAAAGGGATTCACAGGGACGTGCAAAAACCTAACGACCCTTGTCGGACTGCGAGTAATGTACACGATATCACGAGGTCGAGAACTACCCCAGACAGATTTTCGTAGATCATATTGATCATAACTATATTTGACATAACCTTGTGTATTTCTCGTTCAAAGCTGTTGGAACGATCTATTTCTGAAATGTGTTTTTCACGGAATTCCATGAAGTTTTATTTACGTGTGGTAAACAAACAAACAAACAGATAAATAAATAAATGGATCATTGATAGAGGCAGTTTATCTGTCCTTGCTTCGTCATGTTGAGTAGACGAAGACCTCCCGAATTGTTAGGATAAATATCGACATTTATTTGGTCTTATTCTTTAATCCCTCAACCGGTAGGTGTCTATGATAATGTTTTAAAATTGTATTCGTTATATTGGCTTCACTTTAATGACTTTCTTGACGTTGGTGTGTTATCGCCTAGAACAACCGTTTTGGAAATTATAATGCGGTCATTTCTAAAGTATTGATTATTTACTCAAATGTCTTGAAACATGGTCAGAATGTTTGTCTCCATGCATCCCCGGACAAGTTCAATCTTGGGTCATATGGAGTAAAAAACTAGGTCACTATGTCAAATCTTAGAAATACATTGTGTGCACACTGGATGTCACATTTTTGCCTCAAATGACTTGATGTTTAATCAGAATGTTTGTCTGTGGAATCTCTCGGTCAAGATTGATATTGGGTTATTTGAGGTCAAAAACTAGGTCACTAGGTCAAATCCTAGAAATAATCTTGTGTGCACTCTAGCGGCCACAATTTTTGTTAAAATAAAATGATTTTTTGTCAGAGTGTTTGTGTTCATGTTATCTTAGCCAAGTTCAAATGTATGTCAGATGCGGTTAAAAAACTTAGTAATTAGGTCAAGTCTTAGAAATACTTTGTGTGCACTCCAGTGGCCATACTTTAAGCTCAATAGAATTGATATTTGGTCGGAATGTTTGACTGCATAATATCTAGATCAAGCTCGATATTGACTAATGAGGGAACAAAAACTAGGTCACTAGGTCAAATCCTAGAAATAATCTTGTGTGCACTCAAGAGGCCATATTTTAGGCTCAAATCAAATGATATTTGGTCAGAATGTTTGTGTCCATAATATCTCAGTCATATTCAAAGTTAGGTCTCATGGGGTCAAAAACTAGGTCACTAGGTCAAATCATAGAAATACCTGTCGCACACTCTAGAGGTCCCACTTTTGGCCCAATTGAAATTGATACTTAACCAGAATGTTAGTGTCGATTATATGTCAGTAAAGTTCAAATTTGAGTTACATGGGGTAAAAAAACTAGGTAATTAGGTCAAATCTTAGAAATATCTTGTTTTTATTCTGGAGACCCTAATTTTTGCTCCATCGAATTGATATTTGGTCAGAATGTTTGTGTCCATACTATATTGGCCTAGTTAAACTTTTGTTGACATAAGATAAAACAAACTAGGCCACTTAGAAATTATACCTTTACACACCAGAGACCACATTTTTTGGACCTATTGGTTTGATGTCTGTTTTAAAAATATCTCAACTGTGTTCAGATTTTGGTAATTTGGGGTAAAAAACTTGGTAAAATTTAAGAAAAACCTTGTTTTACCCTACAGGCCACATTTTTTTTACTCAATTGACTGGATATTTATTCAGACGTTTGTCTTAATAAAAATCATTGTCATGCTTAATATTAGGTCACATGGGGTCAATACTAGGTTGCAAGGTCTTATATAAAGAAATATTCTTTCCAATTTACTTTCTACTTTTCTTGCCCAAATACCTTGAAACTTGGTTAGAATTTTGTTCTTGATTTTTTTTTTTTTTTTTTTTTGACAAGATTTGATAACGTGTCACTTTTGGCTAAAATAAGGTCACTTGTGCTATTTTACTTCTATAGTCATCGACTCAGGTGAGCCCTTTAGGGTTAATGGCCCTCTTGTTTAATTGGTCATGTTTGGAAGATCTGTGTCTGTTAGGGTAGAAAACAATCTGGATAATCAAGAAATTGATTTTTCCACAACTGACGCTTTTTCCTTAGGAAGCGTAGAAAAGCGTTTATATATATATATAGTTTAAACCACTTAAGCTAGGATTCATCAGAACCAGTATATCTTTCCGACACGTCGACGTTACGTTTCACGTTTAAGGGTATGAGTTTTTTGACGTCGCATATGGCCACAAATATTTTTCAGAGAAATAATGAACATTTTGAATTGAACCCAAGGGATACCATGGTTAAATTATTCGGTACATTTTGTTAGTTAATAGACGCGACAAAAACTAATTTCAATAAATATGTATAAATATTTAATATGAATGAATGAATAAGAGACAGGATGACGTTACATGTAAATTTGGTCTTATTATACTATTTTTTTGTGATATATTTTAACCCATTACCAGACCGCCAAATTCAGACTGGTTCAGTTTCAAAGAAGTTGCGGACGACATTTCAAATTGCGCTTAAATTGGAAAATAAGTGCAAACTAGGATATAAAACATTGTGGGGGAAATGAGAAGTTGCTTGTCACAAGCAAGTTCTCCTTTCCCAACAAAGTTTTCAGTGACCGTAATTCAAGGCGTCAGAAAGCATCGTCGTGTGGAAATTTGTGAAACTTCGACCCAATAAACAATCTATCTTAATTCGGTAAGGAAACTAACAGATCAAAAGCCAAAATTAAGAGCTTGATACACTACGGTCATTTAAACCATTCCCACACAATGGCATTTTTTAGACGCCCACTTGTTATAAGCATTTTTTTCATTTTTCAAACTGCTTTCTAACGGAAAAGAAAGTAAGACGAAAACCAAAATTTCAAATTTGTCGTCTGCAACATCTTTTATTTTGGACCAGTCGGAAATTTTTTCGTGTGGTAATGGGTTAAGTACATTTTTTTTGCAATCTATCGTGGTGACGGGTATGGCTTTAAAAAGCTTTTTACATTTAAACATGACGGATATATCTACTTTAACTTCGATGTTCACGGGAAATCTAAATGACTGACTTTGACAACAACTAAAGATTCATTCAGACTGGTTTTGACAATTACTAAAGATTCATGACAATAACCAAGGATTCATTTAGACTGGCTTTGACAATAAATTAAGATTTATTCAGACTAGCTTTGACAACAACTAAAGATTCATTCAGACTGGCTTTGACAAAAACGAAAGATTCATTCAGACTGGCTTTGCCCATAACTAAAGATTCATTCAGACTGGCTTTTACATTAACTAAGATTTGGAAACCTATACAACAAGTGAATTAAGTACACTATGTATTGACCATGGGTAGCATAAAAAACAGAATAAACCATTTAAACAAAAACAATATAATATCATCCATGTTAGGCAAGCTACTGATTTTTTGGTGGTTATCAGTATTTTTCTGGAAGATCGCTTATTGCGAAGCGAAATGAAGACACTTTTACCCATTACCACACAATACCTCCTTTTTACGCCCTTCCATAAAAAAGCGGTGGAAAACAACCATATCCAACCATATCAGACAATTCTCTACCCATTTAGACATGTATTTTTGTCAGGAACTTTCTGCTTTCGGAAATACAGACCGATTTTTCAAAATTTCTCGCTTCGATTTTCAACGTCACAAAGCACGGTGTTCAGACAAACATTACAGACATATGGAACTATTTCATTTCAAACAGGTTATACTCATTTGTTCTCCGACCAAATGTCTTCACGACTATATCAGTTTCTTTGTATGAAACTGCACATTTAATAGTTTCTGACTAAAATAAATGATACCTATGTTATGAAAAAATCCCGTCCGCAATCTTTGACGCACCCAACAATTTTGACGTACAGAATATCCATACAGTGTGGTAAGTCATATTCTTATAACCAGAGATACTAAAATGACTCTGAAAACCAGCAATTAATCAAAGGACTGAAAGTACTGAGAAGTTGGAATGCGCTGAAAGGGTCATAACTGTGGAATTCAGTTCAAATTCATTTATTACTTTCCGAGTAAGCATTCCTCCTTTAAACTTAAACCAGCATTCTCATTCGTGTACATATGTGCGTGAATAACGCACAAAAACATAAATCCACATACTGAAATAAAAAACTAGCATTGTCTTAACCAATTCCCTGGCAGTGATGCGTTTAAATGAACCTCATTATGAAAGCTTTGGAAAACATTGTGGAAAATGAAGAAACTGCTTGTTACAAGCAATTTCTTCATTATCCACAATGTTTTCTGTCCAAAAAGACCAGGATTTTAAAGATTTCATCAACTTACAATTGTCGTCTGCTACTTCTTTGAATTTGGACTGGTCTAAAATTTTATCGTGTTGGAATGGGTTATAAGCTCGTGTCACGCACAGCAACATTAGAATTTTCAAGCATAACATTCTCCTTTTGATCAACTGTAATACGTGAACTCCTTTTAGAATCTTGAAAACAGAGAATAACGGCTTCTACAGTAAGAAATCAATGACCTCGATGATTATTTGACCCTCAACTACTAAACTCACGTAGATTTTCACTTCAACTTTATGAGTATACGTGGAAATTTGCGGAAATGCGCGGAAACTTGTTTCAGGGTGATCGATTTGAAATACCGGTTTAGACTTAGGAAAAAGGAATATTTACAGCGTTGTGAGTAAAATTCAAAAGAAAAAATGACGTTAACGACCTGAGCCATATTTGTAAACATTGCCTATCTATAGTCACATGACTACCACATGTCACTTGATATCACGTGATTACCAAACACGGGACGGCGAATCACAAAAAAACAAACTACTGCGCTGATTATTTCCTTATTTTTCAATAATCTAAAGCAAACTAAAGCATGTTTAGAAGTCTCTAAACGAATTTTTATATCATCCTTTACATGTGCCATATTATTGTCTTCGGCTACAACTAACTGATTGTCCGTGGCAAGTTGAGATGAGAAGTAACCCGAGGTGTATTCATATCTAAGGGATCACGTGATATGTGTTATCAAAAACCCCGATATGAAATTGTCTTGTGTTCATTTTGCGGTTTTGTTAAATCTAAGTTGGAATTGCTCCGCATTCCAACTTAAAAACGAATAAAACTTAAGAACGACGAAACAGTCTGACATACCATCCTAATCAATGAATAGAACCTAGCTCTAGCCAACGGCTTATCCAATATTTTGTAGCAAGTTCCTTGTGATCGATCACAATTCGTGTCACCTTGTACACTGGTTTTGTTGTTTTATAACAAACAAGATTAAAATTTCGATCGGAAACAAGTTTGGTATGTGTAGAATAAAATCGATTCAAAATGTGTACATTGTAACATTTACCATTTCCGCATAAAAATGACGTCATGCGCGAAGGAAAACGAAGGAAAACGTAATATTATGAAAATAAGGTCCTGCTTGATTTCACTTTATGCCATCTGGAAAATAATGTTAGGTCAATACAAACTAGCTTCGTTGTATGATAAGACACTTAGAACAACTATCAGGCAATTCTTGTCTATAGTAATTATTACCTGTGTTTTATTTAAAAAATATATGATTTTTCTGGTTGATAAGGTAATAACTAGAGGCGCTTGAGCGCCTGTATCGCTCCACAGGCATGAATGTACTGATTAAGCAAATGTTTGCATGAATTAAAAATAAACTGAATATAAGGAAAATAACAATATTTTGAAGGAATCTGATAGAACGTCACCCAGGGATCATTTTTAAGAAATTTGGTTGACATCTGTTCAGTACTTTCTAAGGAGAAGATTTTCAAAGAAAAAAGTTTACGGACGGACGGAAGAAGGAACTGACGGACGGACGCACGCATGCACGCACGACGGACACAACACCATGACAATAGCTCTTTGGCTTTCAGCCAGTGGAGCTAACAAACGATGTTCTTCCTGATGCAGACCATTACAAGAAAAGTCTCTTTGGTTTGCTCAATGCCTACTACAAGCACATACACACACATGCGGGCCCGCGCGCTGCCCGTATGTGTGTGTGTGTGTGTTTGAAAAAAACTTGACCATCACTAGATGTGATAAATATCCAAAAAGGTTCCTTTTCACAGGAAATACAGTTTGTCACTAGAATTAAGGGTAAAACCTCAATGGAAAGCTTGTTCACATCTTTTCTTGGTACTGCTTGTGTGATTTTGAATCGTATCCATTCGGTAGTTAAGTACAAAACTAGTAGTTGCTGAGAAAAAAATTCATCAAAGTGTCATAACTCCGTAAAAAGCTAACGGATCAAACCAAAATAGGATATCCACATCTCTGCTTGATACTCGGTCTACCTGTGAATTTGAAAAAAAATCGATCGATCAGTTTAAGAGAAAATGGGAGGACATGATTTTTCACCAAAGGACCATAACTCAGTAAAATGTAAATTTTACCAATACAGGATATTCACATCTGTACTTAATACTGAGACTATCTGCGATGTTTGAATAAAAATCATCCAGTACATGTAGTTTATGAAAATTAGAGCGGACAAAAAGCTATAGACCGACCGACAAGCTGACTCCCATACACACCGACCCCCATCCCCCGCAAAAAAACTGGGTTTTGGGGAGGGGTATAAAAAGCATAATTAGATTAGTTTGAAAACCCAGTAAAAAGTCTCCAAAGGAAAGTTAAATCACTCTCAGACTCTAGACAATGATCTCGAAAAGAACTGGCTAATAAGTTTATTTTCTTCATTATTTATTTTCTTTTGCAACCGTATGTTAATGTAAACCAATAATTGTGGATTTCAAACTCAACAGATGTATTGTTGGACTAAAAGATAAACAAAGCTTCCGGACCGGAAGCGCGAAGATTTATGGGTACAATGGCGGCAACCTTGTATACAGATAAGATTTGTGTCGACGACAAGGTACTTGTTTGGCCAGTAAAATGGGGACCTTAGCTCGGACATCTGATAATTAGAGTCTGGTTTATTTGAAAACGTATTCTTAGAGTATTTACAATATGGCCTATGTCGATGGCAATTTTATTAGTATAATTGTTAGTCTGGTCATGGAATTACAAAGCATTTTCTAAGAATTACAGTCTATCTAGGGCTCATAATACATACTTCTTCTAAATTCATATTTGTTTGTCTTTTTTTGATTTGTCACTTATTCAATAATGATACACTTAACCCTTACCATGTTGAGTTACAAGTCCAAACAGAATTTCATTAAAATCAAAGGGAAGAAAGCATTGGAAGCGCCAAAATTATGGATCAATATCTAAGTTGAAAATTTATCTTATAGACAATTCTGGCATAAAAGGACAAGCAGGGGTTATAGACTAAGATCACACTGCACGTATTTTCAGAATGCTCTTTGTCTTTAGCTCCTGCCAATGGATATTCTGGGTATGACAAGGGTTTAGTTACTGTAACTATATGCTATTTCCCACTCAGAACAAAGGAAAAACCTACAAATCCAACTGTAAGTAACAAAAAAACTAGAAAAACACTTGCCATTAGCACAATTTGCTTGTGACATGCAGAACAAAATCTGTATTCAATAAACGTGAATGTATTTGAATTTGGTGAAAGTATTTTGACTGAATATTGCTTGTATGAAAAGTCAGTATCTTCTGCGAGATTTATGTGTATGTTTGTGTTTCGTGGTTTTTGTTGTTGGTGATTTTGTATTTGTGTTTTCTTTTTCTTTCTTTTTTATTCTCTTTTTGAAAAGCTGCCAGAAGTCCCCACAAACCACCGGAATTCAGACAAATAAATAACCTTTAAACAATGGCTGTAGTCAGACTCGGGTTGACACGTCCCCAATTAACTTTTTGTCTTTCTTTTCTTCGGCATTTTATTCTTATATCATTTATTGTGCGAGAATTGGGAGCTTTATATGCGAAACGTTCCAGAGTTAGGATGTTCAAGAAGATCTTCATCCATTTCCACTCAATGGATTCCTTTCCTCCAGCTGCTATTCCACTTATATTTACCATATCAGTCGTTATTTTCAAATTACACACACTTTGAAATGTCGTCTGTAACTTCTTTAAGTTTGGACCAATCAAAAACTTTGTCGTTTTGGAATGTGTTGATCCTTTTTCTTCCAAATAAGCGGATATTCCAGTATTTTGGCATCCAGGATTTCTGTAAAGGATGTTCAACCTAATAATCAACTTTTTTTAATTTTTCCAAGAAAATGATATGATTAGGTTACAAACGGGTTTTCAAACGAACCCCCTTTAAACCCACCACTGCGTACCATCATAATCAAATTACATAACATAACATAACGTCGCTTTATTCAGAAAAATGACTTGAACCAACATAGGTCATCTTCGACGTAAATACATAATATATTACAGACATGAGTATGGACAAAAATAACTAGGAATTCTGAAAATGAAATTTCTTGATGGGGACATAATGGAAGGTGCTTAGGGTTACGATTATCCACCCATTGTTGAGAGACAAATGTCGGAAAGGATATGTGCCGCCGACGGGGATCAAACCCATGGCACACGATGATTGAAGATAGGGAGTCTGATGTACTACGAACTGCGCTCTGACGGCGACTAAAATACGACGTTTTAGTGTGATATGATGTAGGTGGGCATCTGAGGCAAAAAGGGTTACAAAAAATACAAAAATAAAAAAAATAAAAAAAAAAAAAAAATAATGGGTCATATAATACCAAAGGCTGTTAATCGAAGTAACATATTTAACCCTACCTGTTTTACAAAATTTTAGACCTGTCCACATTTAAAGGTTTTCCAGATGAAAATTGAAAGCGGATTAAATTTGAGAAATAACCAGCATTTAGTGGGGTAGAAAATATTGTTGGAAAAGAAGAAATTGCTTGTTACAAGCAATTTCTTCTTTTTCTACTATGTTTTCTCTATCATAAAATAACAGGGACGCAAAACCAGGGATTGAACGGGAAAGGGTTAAAATAGATGTATGAAGGTGGGGAAAGATGAAATATCTGATTGGTATTTTTTAACAACGACCTTTCATTTCCTACCACCCAAAACTATTATGAAGTAAGAGAAAAGGTCGGGAGGGGGATTTTCTTGGTCTTAACCTATTCCCACACAACGACGCTTTTGATCACCCCTTAAGGAAAACAATTGGGAAACAAGCCATTTCTTCATTTTACCGTGTTTTCTGGCCAGAAAGTTGACAAAACCTTAAGTTTAATAAGCCTTCAATTATCGTCTGCACCTCTTTTCAATTTGGACCAGTCTAAAATTTTGCCGTCTGGTAATAGGTTAAACGGCGTTTCTGAGGTTAACGAAATATCTTTGATACTCCTTAACCATTTCCTGTTCAATCCCTAGATTTTTAATTCCCTGTGATTTTTTATATTTGAAAATATTGTAGAAGAAGAAGAAATGGCTTGGAACAAGCAATGTTTCCTTTTCCAACAGTATTTCCTATTCTATTGCATTATTATTTTTCAAAGTAAATTCACTTTAAATTTTCGTCTGCAAAAGCTTTGAATTCGGACAGGTCAAATTTTGCAAAACGGGAACGTGTTAATGCGACGGTGTTGCAAGTCAGAAATGAACAAACTGAGCACCCAAATCTTGAATCTGCCGACCTGGCACGTGGTTGAAGGGTTTAATTTTTTATTTGCGATTATATTCTTTTTAGAGCCGCCGTCATAACGTAGTTTGTAGCGCATACGACTCCCAGTCTTTAATCATTGAATGTCATGGGTTCGATCCCCGGCGGCGGCACATTTCCTTTCCAACATTTATCCCTCGCAATCGTAAATATAAGTGGGATAGCAGCTGGAGGATAGGAATCCATTGTTAGGTGTTCCTGCCGCCACGCTGCGTTAAACCCCATTCAATCAACTATTCCTTTTCGTGTGTACACATGGCGTACCCTTTTCAAATACCTCTGGCATAAAAACAAGATTAATTGTTTGAATGGGGTTAAGCCTCCAATTGAATCGGGTGTAACGCCGCTTTTAACACTATTTCAGTCATATCGCGGCGGCTGGAGCACCTAACAATAGGTTCCTGGTATTTCTCACACCAGTACTACCACTACATCCATTCCTAGCCTCCAGCTGCTATCTCACTAAGGTTTACGATTAGCCACCCATAGCGGAAAGAATATGTGCCGCCGCCGGGGATCGAACTCATGACATCCCATGCCTGAAGATTAGGAGTCTGACGCGCTACCGACTGCGCGTTGACGGCGGCTGTTTACCATATCATCCATTGGTGGGACACTAATGACCGGGGATCGAACAGAGGACCCTGTGATTGAGAGTCCGACGCGCTGCCAACAGCGCTACGGTAGCGGCAAACTTAAAAAAAAAAGCTCAGCGACTAACTACTTTTAAAACATTCTCGAAAAGTGCCATATAAACATATCATTCGATATATGGGTAAGTGACCTAAGTAAATCCTGAAGCCATCAACAGACAACAACATTTTAGACTGGTCGAAATTCAAAGAAGTTGCTGACGAAATTATTTTGTTGACAAAATTTAACAAAAAAACTCCGTCTTTCTTGTAAAAAAAATCAGAGTGGATAATGAAGAAATTGCTTGTTAAAAGCAATTTCTTCATTTTCCATTATGTTTTCCAAAGTTTTTTTCTTGGAGCGCCAGCTTGAAAGGCGTCTTTATTTTGGAAAGGGTTAATCTGTACACGACAAGAAGCTTTCATAATTAAAGTGCTTTTACGCATTTTATTAAGGAAAAAATAGAATTTACTCCTTTGCAGGAGTTATAGTTGTGCTTGCGCTTTCGAAAACCGAATCAATCTACAGGGGAAGGATCGTGCATAATTCTTGCCAGGAACTTCATTGATAGAATCGGACAGTTTAATCAAAGAATCTGAATTAATGCTCAAAAATATCAATTATCTATTATTAATCAATACCGACATTTAATCTCGCAACCGTCTTTCTTCATTTCGAGGTTTGACGAGATTTGACGGGAATGGATCCGGTTCGAAAGCCTAGCGTAATGCCCGATATTTAAATCATGCAATATAGCACATCCCCGCGGGAACATACAATGTTTGGTCGAGTGGTTCGAGATAATTTGCGCTATATTTTGTGTAATTAAATTGTTTCTGTAGCTAACGTTAGGTTACACGCAAGAATTTCTGGCGAGAATGTTTTTCTAACGTTGATATCTGACAGATATTTTCAAAAACACAGCTGATTCAAGGTTGGCAGTGTTTAAATTAACAAGGTCTGACTTCGCGCTGTATATTTAGGAATTCACGGATTGCTGGTCAAAATTTAAAGCTAGAATAATGTAATTTAAAAGTAAAATGGTAGGTTTGCGACCTAAACGTCGTAACTACAGCTTGAATAAGCTGTAGTAACGACGTTTAAGTCGCCCCTCCCCCCCAAAAAAACCCATAAGAATTTTACATAAAATTCGGCACATGTTCTAGTTCAAAGTTCACTTCCGGTCTAAATGAATATTTGATTGGTCGTTTGATTCTTTGATTGACTGCCGCGATTAGTCTTATGCTGACTGACGATGTTTTTGATATATGAGCCTATGCGTGACATTTCCAACAATTTGGCATGTGCGTGAATCGCCCACATTGAGCGCCCTGGATGGCCATTCAGCGGCAATTAGAACATCCGCTGATTGTTTAAAGAAGCTGTGAGTCAGTATCTATCTACGGAGCGCAGAGTGAAGACTCTGATCAGACTGTGCGGATGCACAGACTGATCCGAGTCTTTACTTGGCGCACATGTGTAATAGTTGAAAATGTCACGCATGCACTCATATAATGATTCGTTAATTAGTAAAATCTACCTAGATGACGTTACTTGATGACGTTCGAATTTCAAAATCTTCTGATGACATCACAATCTTCTGATTATTACCACGACCGCTCAAGAAAAGGCTTTGAAAAATGTGAAAATGAAGAAATTGCTCGTTCCAAGCCATTTCTTCATTATCTAAATATTTCCAGCGGTAGAAAGAGTATTTCAAAAGTTTCGTCAACTAAACATAGGCGTCTACTATTTCTTTAAATTTGGAACAGTCTAAATATTTGACAACTGGTAATGGGTTAATGTACAAATACAGTTGTTATTTTGTCAGTTTTGAAGACTTTTGCGGTTTTATTTTTTTCATGAGCCAGAAAGGTAATCCATTCTAAAATTCGGAAAAAAAATCCACTTTTTTGTGAGAGTGTGTCATTCCGACAGTTTTTCCTGGATAAAGTCAAATGATTTAATTTTTAGTTTCGTCTATCAAAAATGAGCGTTCTGCTTCGTCAAAAAATTATTCATACCTCCATGAACGAAATTTTGAGCTCGCAGCTATTTTGTAATTTTCCCTACAAGATAGTTGCATGCGAAAAAGTATTGAAATTTGTAAAATATTTTCTTTTTTCGCTCTTTGTTATTAAATCATCAGAAATATTTTCGTTTTCATGGAGGGATGAAACGAAAGACCTAATCAGACTTATGTATGAATCCGCTTCGCGCATTCATTCATACATAAGTGTGACTAGTTTTTTCGTTTCATATCTCCTCTGAATAATAAAAAAAATATTCTCTTAATCTCTTAAATGTTTCCTTCAAAGAAGTATTTTTTCTCGCACTGATATATTTTTGTCTGGTCCGTAAGTCCCGTTATTGAGGTTTTTTTTTAGGAAGTGTAATCTTTGGCATACTGAATTAAAATCCTTTGCAGGATTACTTTAAAGTCAAAGGACTGACACTACTGGAAGGTCCTATGAGGGTCTTTTTTTTTTAAAATTGATTATTTGAACAACTCTGGTTGAAAGGTTTTAAGCCAGAGTTGTTTATTAGATAAATTTTCTATTTTTTTATTGAATAGAATTTTTAATCCACAATAACTGCATTCAGTACTGCAGCCCGTTGATTTTGATGAAATTCCGTCAGGGATTTTATTCAACATGACAAGAGTTCTTCCCCATTGTGGAGTTTCTGCCGATAGCTATCATTCTTTTCTTGGGATATCTAAAGAACAGAAGGATGAACGGATAGATGGATAGACGGAAGGCCGTAATCTTAAGAAATATGGAGAATGAAGAATTTGGACCTCGAAGCGTAGACAAATTTAAATTGAAGTCTAAAAGGCCCCCTTCCCAGTAAAGGCAAACTGGAGTATACCTGGTCATTAAGCACATGACTCACTTTACACAATGCACATGGAGGAAATATACATGTAAACTACTTTATATTAAATGCAAAGAAAAAATACATTTATCTAAATTAAGTCCATTTTTCGCATTTACCATCTTGTATGAATTAGTTGATTGAATTTAACGCCACTTTTTACAGCATTTCAGTCATATCTAAAAATGAATTCCTGGTGTATGCATCCTTTGCGAGTCTCCAGCTGCACATCCAACTTAGGTTAACTTTTATCCACCCATCGGTTGGAGATAAATGTCGGAAAGGATATTCGCCGCGGCCGAGGATCGAACCGGGATCCCAAGACTAGGAGTCCAAGCTACGGCAGCGGCCTCCCATCTTGTATGAAATCAAGGAATTACCAATTCCCTGAAGAACTACCTCCAGTACGAAAGGATTCAAAAGCTAGACTGGATTGTACTGTAGAGTCAACGGCTAGAAAGTCTCGAAGGCAGTATAGCACCCCTTGAACCCTTGAAATTTCACTTTTTTAGCTCACCTAAGGACGAAGTGCTCGCGGTGAGCTATTTGAATCGGTCAGTGTCTGTCCATCTTTCCGACCGGCTTTTCACAATTGAAAAAAAAATCTTCTTTTCCTTAATTAACCCAATGAATTTCAACCAAACTTCAAAAATATGATCCCTAAGTCGCGCTCTTTTAAAACGCTTCACAAAATTGGAATCCATGAAGAACTTTGGATAAACATGACAACCAAAAAACTAAAACAATCTTCTTCTCCCAAATCACAGGGCCTAAGGCTTTAATATTTGGGTTATATCGTCGCCTACTAACCCTTTACAAAATTAGTTAAAAGAGTTACTGTAACCCGTACCGTAGCCCTTTTCTGCATGGTTCCTGGTTTTACAAAGGAATGTAGAAAGAAATCTTTGACAATCTTCTTCTCCCAAACGATAAGTCTTAGATCTTTGATATTTGATTGTATCAATATCAAGTGACCCTCTACCAAAATATTCCAAAGAATTGCCTTGCTCTGAAAACCTACCATTTGCTGTGCAATCCTTGATTTTATACAGAAATAAAGACAGAAAACCGTGAAACTCTTCCTCTCCAAGGCCGTAGGGCATATAGCCTTGATATTTGATATATACCATCAACCATGACCCTCTACCAAATTACCCCAGAGAATGACTCTAATCTAAAAATTAACCCTAATCTGTGCGATCTCAAATTAACTCAGAGAAAGACGAAGGAAGTCTTAAAAGGTTCTTCTCCAAAACCATAAGGCATAGAGCCTTAATCTTTTGTTATCCCATTGCTTAATTAACATCTTCCATAAACCTTATGAACATTCAAAGAATGACTCAACTCTGAAAATTGGGATCCTCGATCTACATAGGATTAAAAGGGAAAATCTTTAAAAACATTCTTCTCGAAAAACCATTAGGCGTGGACTTTTGATATTTTATATGAATCATAAAGCCTTAAGCTAAAATATTCAGATGAGCGGTGTAGTGCCATCATGATCCTCTTGTTTGTGTTTCCTTCTTTTCTTTATCTTTTTTTCTTTAGCTACTAAAGCTGTGCTTGCTTTCTAAAGTAGGAAAGGCAAAGATGTAGCCAAACTTAGAAACCTTTGGCAAGATCGGCCTCCATTTTGAACATTTTAAAGGAATAACGGACAATGCTCGCACGGCGGACATATCACTCTCCTTTTCAATCCATAATGGTAGGAGAAATGCTACGGACAAGCACAATTTAGTGTTTGACCTTGAGCTGTGACCTTGACATTAGAACTATCCCAAAAATTCTTTCAAATTGCACATCTACTCATGATGGAGCATAATTGTGCAAAGGTATTTTGGAATCCATCCATAAATGTAGGAGTAATTGTCCGGACAAATTCGGACGGACGGACGGACGGACTAACGCACATACACCTTCTTGTCATAGTGGCAACTATGTCTCGCACACTGCAAGCAGGCTCGACAAAAATCATGTCTACCCGTTACCACACACAAACCCTTTTTAACACGTCAAAGAAAAATAGTTGTGAAAAAGGTCGTGAGAAGATAAGAAATTGCTTGTTTTTGACCCCTTGTGATATTGTTCCATCTTCTCAATTATTTGGTGTGATTGATCATCAGATGTGACTTCAAGAGCGCTAACGAGGTTTGCAAAGCTGACCTAATTTATGACCCTAACTGGCCCAATTTTGAACAATTTGAATTTGTCCTAGATTCGATCCCTTGTCTTAATTTATCCAAAGTGACCCAAATCCGAACTTGTCTGAGCTTTATCACGAAAAACACTCTGACCAATTTTCAAGTCGATTGAGCATGATTATGGCTTTCTTCTAGAGTGCCAACAAATGTTTTCTATGATAGACCTAGTGACATAGTTTAGGACTCTAGCTCGCCCAATTTCGAACACCAAATTTTTAACTATCCCGATACTTCATCAAGACCAACATTCTGAGAAATGTTCAGGTTGGTTGATTTCAATTATGGTTTCTAGATTCTATGGTAGACCTAGAGACATAGTTTGGGATACTGACTGGCAAAATTTCGAGCACCAATTTTGAAATACACCGAAACTTCTGTAATACAAACATTCTGAGAAATCTTCAGGTTGGTTGAGCACCAATATTTTCTCTAGAGCGCGCACAAGTTTTTCTACGATAGATCTAGTGACATAGTTTAGGATACTGATTTGCCCACTTTCGAACACCAAATTTTGAAATACACCGAAACATCTTTGAGACAAACTTTCTGAGAATTTTTCAGGTTGGTTGAGCGCCAATATGGTCTCTAGAGCGCGCACAAGTTTTTCTATGATAGATCTAGTGACATGGTTTAGGATACTGACCGGCCCAATTTCGAACACCAAATTTTGAACTACCCTGAGCCTTCTTTAAGACCTAATTTTTGATTAATTTTCAGGTTGGTTGAGCACCAATATGGCCTCTAGAGCGCAAACAAGTTGTTCTGTGATAGATCTAGTGATGTAGTTTAGGACACTAACTAGCCCAATTTCGAGCACCTAATTTGAACTTGTCCAACACTTCACAAAGACAATTATTCTGGCCATTTTTGACTGATCATCAAATATGGCCTGTAGAATGTCAAGGTTTCTCCAAGATTTGACCAAGGGACCTAGTACATGACCTAATGTGACCTAATTTCGAACATGTCTGGTATTTCATCTAGACATATTTGAGCAAAAACCGTGGCTTCTAGAGTTTCCAGAAGGTAAATACTGCCGAGGGATAACACATGACGGTTGACATACATCAAACAACCGCTAAAGCTCACCTTGGGCACATTGTGCTCAGAAGAGCTAATATGCGGATAGAGTTTCTACCAGCGCTTTCTCACAGAAGAGGTATGATTACAGAACGGTTATTTGATTGATTGAGTGGGGTTTAACGTCACTTTTAACAGTATTTCAGTCATATCGCGGCGGTTGGAGCGCCTAACAATGGATTCCTGGTATTTCTCACACCAGTACTACCACTACATCCTTTCCTAGCCTCTAGCTGCTATCCCACTTAGGTTTACGATTATCCACCCATTGGTGACAGACAATTGTCAGAAAGGATTTGTGCCGCCGCCGAGGATCGAACCAACAACACGATTACAGAACGGAACGTCTGAAACTTCAGTGGAAACTTTATGAGGACCACCCAAGGTGTCGTTAAAAAAGGATCTATTAACCCTTGTCGTGCTGTCGTCTGGAATATTTCTGCTTTGGCAGGAGGCATAGACAAAGATCAGCCTGCACATATGTGCAGTCTGATCTAAGTCTACACCCGTTTGTCCTCTTTCAGCCAGAACTGTCAATAAGATCAATTTCCAAACTAAATATTGACCCTGTCAACCAGAATAACAGTACCATTAGCCCTTTAATTCAAATGAATTCCTGAACAAGGATTTTATGCAGTAGGACAATGGTTTAGAAAATGAGTACTATATTAACGTTTTATTCTCTAATAAAGAGACAGATGGTTCACCTTAATATGGCTTCATGTTTTTTTTTCTGATACAAGTACCACAATACTCAATACCAACCACGCGCTGTTCATCCAGGTAAGTGTGCCACCAATTATTTGCACTTTAGCATGACAATTAACCAATTGCACTAGTCAGTCAAATAACCAGTCGTCCAATGAAATCATTCATTTAGACAGGAAGTAATTTTTGAACTCCGCCATTGGTCGCCATTTATGTGAAGCATTTTTGTTCTTTTGGCGATTAAACGTCGTAAGTACGGCTTATTCGACGTTTAGGTCGCCAAACAACAAATCTTTGTGTTACGTGTTTATGACGTAATATTTCGCAAAATAACGTCAAATATCGATGCAGAACTTCCTGTCGGAGCTAATAGGCGGGAACGACGGAGTAAGTGGGCGGGACCAGCCATTGTTCAACTAGCGCATGTCGCCATGACTATAGGTAAAGAAGGGCCGCCTTATTTTCTAATAAATGTATAATAGAGCTAAATGATGGTCATGTACACGGTTTCGAAATAAAAACAAACAACATATTTCAATATTTAAGATATTTTATTTTACATTTACATCAGTACTAAGTCAATATTAATCATGATCAGACAGACAGACAGTGGTCAAGAATTATAAAGAAAAAAATCCAAAAATCCACACAAGTTAAACGTGAGTTCGCAAACAGAGTCAAGCCATAAAAAGTTCCAAAAATAAAACATTGCATAATCTATACAAGAGTCTACCACAACAAATGATATTTGTACCTCCCAGAAAGGAAATTAATGATCTGTTTGGTACCAAATAGGTAGAAGGTATTCCTAACTCGTTACAAGACGGCAAAATTTGAGACTTGTACAAATTGAAGGGAGTTGCAGACAACAATTTGAAGTTCATGAAATTTTCGATTTCTTCAACTTTCCAGATAGAAGTCATTATGAAAAAAGAAGAAATTGCTTATCAAAAGCAATTTCTTCATTTTCCACATTTTTTCCTATTTTTTTCTCCAGGGGTTTCAAATAGCGCCACTGTGTGGGACAGGGTTAAATTTTTAGCATGTACTTGCAAATTTTCATAATATCATGTGAATAAATTTCACAATTTCATTAACCCTTTACTATCTTTTAGACTTGTCCAAATTCAAAGGTGTAGCAGACGGCATAATAATTGAGTACATTTCAAAAAATAACCATCTTACAGGATAAAAAAATATTCCTGGAAAAGAAGAAATTACCCCACCGTTTTCTACCAATTTTCAAAATTTCATCACCTACCAATTGCTGCCTCCAACTTAGGTCAATTTGGACCAGACTAAAATATTGGCATCTCATAACGGGTTACGAAATGTAATTGCTAATTTCGCAACATACTCGAGTTCATGGACTATTTCAAGTGCACTCTCATATGAAATTTGTATGTGTATCCTTTTAATGCATGCATGAAGCAAGTATACTCTTCAACCATTTGGTACTAAATATTTTCTGTCTTTACAACAAAATATATGAAAGGATCCTCAAGGAGATTACCTACGCAAACTTTGTATACAAAGGCGTAATGAATATCTGTTATTTCCTCTCCCAACACTATGTTATTGGTGTTCATTCAAAGTATTTTGACCCATTACCAGGTGAAAAAATTTTGGACTGGTCTAATGTCAAAGACATTGAAGATGACAATTAAGCGTGTGTAAAATCAGAACATTAACAGTCAAGAAAGGTAGAAAACATTGTGATAAAAGGCCAAATCCCTAGTGACAAGAAATTTCTCCCTTTGTCATGTTTCATTGAAAGTTCTTCAGTGCATCAGAATACGAGATAGTGTTTAAATGGGCTAGCAAAATAATTCAAATGAGTACCAACACCACAGGGTTTAAAGATTCAAAAAGAATCTAATTAACCTTTATATATTGTAATCAAAAGCTCTCCCCACTTAAAAGAGCTCTACCTTTCTCCTTACATTACACTTATCGTGCTCTTTATATCTTTGCTTTATTTCTAAAAAGTTCCAATATGTTCTATTTTGGGTGATTGGTATAATTGATCAATCACTAGTTTTGTTAGCCCAGCCCATTGACTCCAACAGGAAGTCCCGCTTCGATTTTATACAGCTTTTATTTGCAATATTTATGGCCAGTAGCATGTAAAGAAAATGTAAGACCTAAACGTCGTAACTACAGCTTGAATAAGCTGTAGTTATTACGTTTAAGTTGCTAAACCAACAAAAAATGTTAACAAAAAAGGGGGCCAATGTGGAGATCAAAACTCATTTCTAGTCTCAATGAATGATTTCATTGGTCAACTGGTTATTTGATTGACAGCTGTGATTGGTCAAATCTAAAAACTGATCTATTTATCCTAGCAGTTGGAGGTGATGACTGGTTTTAACATATTTCTGGAATCTACAACAGAGATTGCTTTAATAGTGGTAGACATTTCTCATTTTTAATCCTATACATAAATAAAAGTTTATGAAGTTCCGATGAATTTCAGAAAGCATTCACTACCGTATGTCATGAAGGGTTAATGCAGAACAGTTGCAATAGAAAGTATGTCTTATGTTATGTATGATGCACTTACAATAGTTTTGCACCAACCCATCATTAAACAAAGAAATAATCAATGATATTGCACAATTATGGACAGTTGTTTTAGTTTGCCCTATTTCCTAACACATAAGAAAAGGAAACTAATTTTTCTCTCATCTCACAATATTTGACAAGAATGTCATTTTATCTACATCTACTAAGTACTACACCATTTTAATATGCATTCATAAATAGCTCTAAATGAGACACACTGAATCATATATATCAATGAGCTTATGATCCTATTAAAAGTGACTATGGGAAAATGAGCACTTGGTATTTCATACAATTCAAACAATATTGTGCCTTTTTTTCCACTTATAGTATTTCATGAGTTCACAGACATTTTGGTGTATAAAACATGGCAATAGAAGAACAACAGAAAAGAATTATAACTAATTAATCATATACGACTTAGTCTAATAAAAAGATGTCACCATTTAAATTTTAATTCAGCAATACAGAAAAGAATCATTAAACCTTTGACTAATTTACCCTTATCCATCCTTATTACAATACATGGAAATAACCTCAGGGTTTGCCTGGGATAGACAAGCCAAAGGCAGTAAATATAAAAGCAAGTTACTACATAATTAACCCATTCCTACACAATCCCTCTTTTTACAACCTTAATGAAACCAGAGAATATAAATCTGGAAAACAATGTGGAAAATGCAGAAATTGCTTACAAGCAATATCTGCATTTGCCACTTGGTTTTCTACACAGAATGACTGAGATATTTGAAATTCCATCAACTTGATATTGTTGGCTGCTACTTTTTTTAACTTGGACCTGTCTACAATTTTGTCGTCTGACACTAGGATTAGCAAGTCACAAATTTAAAAGCAAAAGTAGCTGACACACTACCAAATGCACATAACTTGTGACTACTTGGGTTGAACCATGTTGTTCTTTTTTTGCAACGTTTTAGTGAAAGTAATGATACTGGGAAGACTTAACCGTTTCCCACACAATCCCACTTTTTTACGTCCCTCAAGAAAAGGGGGTAAAAAACAATGTGGGAAATAAAGAAATTGCTTGTCACAAGCAATTTCTTCATTTTCCACATTGTTTTTTACCCCCAAAATCAGATATATTCAATATTCTAATCAATTTTGAAATCCTCATCTTCGATGATTATTTGAACTTGAACCAGTCTAAAATTTTGTCATTGGTTATGGGTTAAACTGTATGAACTAATGTAAATCAATTAAACACATGTGACCACACAAAAAAGATTAACAATGACTGGTCCCTACAACTAAATGATGATGAAATTAATGACTGGTCCCTCACAACCTCAAAACACTGTAATACTAAATGGTCACTGTAATAACTAAAAGTACAACAATCTGTGTTTCCGAAACACTATACCTCCCTCAACAGCCTTTTTTCCTGAAATATCACCTTGATAACAGCCCTTGACGTTAATGGACCTTGGCCTTACAACCAACTTATGCCTATCATTGCAAAGAACCTATATCCAAAATATGAGCCATGTATATTGAATAGGCAGTAATTATACCTGTATTAATTTTTTTGTTAAGTTTTGCAGACAGACAGGCAAACAGATATCAGTTAAACAATATTCCACCAATTTTTCTATGCAGGGGCAGAAAAAATCTTAACAGGATAAAATGAATATGTTTCTAAAAACCATCAGATTATTTTTTTTCTAGAGGGAGACAGTTTTCAACTTATTAGGTAGGTATGATGAATCTACTGCAATATTTGGCTCCCAGATCGAAATCAGCATGTTTTAACCCTTTCCCGTTCAAATACGGGATTTTACGTTCCTGTGATTTTATACTCAAGAAAACATTGTGGAAAAAGGAGAAATTGCTTGTAACAAGCAATTTCTCCTTTTTCCACAATATTTTCTACGACATAGGATGGTTTCATTTCAAATGGCATCCAGTTTTCATTGTTGTCTGCAACCTCTTTCAATTTGGACTAGTCTAAAATTTCCAAAAACGGGAAAGGGTTAACCTATTTCCCACACAATGATGCTTTCTGCCACACCCCAACAAAAGAGCTTTGGAAAACAATGTGGACAATGAAGAAGGGACCATCCAAATAGTCTGATCCTAAACAAATCTAAGAGATCAGACTTCCAGATAGAGTGATTTCAATTTAACCCATATCCACATAGTTCTGCATTTTTAACCCATTCCATAACAACAAATTTTAGACTGGTCCAAATTGAAAGGAGTTGCAGACGACAATATAAAGTTTATGAAATTTTAGTCATTTTCAACTATTTGAGTAAAAGACTTGGTGGACAATGAAGAAATCGCTTGTTACAAAGTTTCCCCTCATGTGATGTTTCAGGGGTCTAAAAAGGCAGGATTGTGAAGGAATGGGTTAAGTGCTAAAAGGATATCTGTTGAAAACATTTTCGCAAAATATTTTCTTCTTCATTTTTCACTTTTATATCACATTCAAAAAACTTTGAACCCACAATAGAGAGTTTGGATGAAAAATAACACAATTAGACTGTTATCACCCCCTCTTATCTGGGACACTTGAGAGCCCTATGAGCTGATTTGCATCAATGTTTCACTTGACACCTTTAACCGATTCCCACTCAATGATGCTTTAAGATTCCCCAAGAAAAAAAAGCTTTGGACAACATTGTGGAAAATGAAGAAATCGCTTGTTACAAGCAATTTCCTCATTATCTACAATGTTTTCTACCCCAAAAGTAAATAAATTTCTAATTTTTGAATAGTCGTCTGCAAGTCCTTTAAATTTAGTTTGGTCCAAAGTTTTGCAGTGCGGTTATGGGTTAAGGGGTTTACATAAAAGGGGAATAAATTGAAACTAATTATTTCAAAATCAAACCCTATGTAATGGGCACTCATGAAAATTGTTGACAATTTCATTGAGCAATAACAGCACTGGGTTCTAACCCATTCCTACACAACAGAATCTTAGAATGGTCAAAATTGAAAGATATTGAAGGCAACAATATCAAGTTAATGAAATTTAAAAGACTGCCTTTTTGGATTGTGGACCATGAAGAAATTTCTTGTTATAAGCAATGTTTTCTAAAGCTTTTTTCTTAAGGGGCATAGAAAGCAGTAGGGAATGGGTAATTTGACTAGTAAGAAATCGAAAATTGATATGAAGTGAACTGTTTTTCCCCCTCAGGATTTCTTTTGTACATGAATGTCTATCACTTATGAAATAAATCCGAAACATTTAATCAGATTGAGCTGTAAGTGGTCTTTTCTCTAATGTACATTCTCCCTTACTGATCCTTTATTGTGTGCCAGGACACACATCCCTAAACCAAGAGGACAAGTTGAAATTTGAAGGAATTGCAGCAAATCAAAGTGCTTTCAATTTTAACTCTTGTCATGCTGAATAAAATTGTGTAAAAATCAAAGGGCTGAAAGCGCTGGTAGGACTTGTTGTTCAGCTGTCAATACTTCTTTCGAAAATTAATTTCATAAACAACTCTGGTTTGAAAAGGACAGACAGGAGGTGTAGACTAAGATCAGACTGCACTTATGTGCACTCTTATCTGTGTCTATACCTCCTGCTAAAACCGAAACCGGATTCAGCATGACAAGGGTTAAGAACATGTCGACACAGGGTACATTGACCCACTTTTAGACGCCCCCAAGACATAGAGCTTTGGAAAACATTGCGGAAAATGAAGAAACTGCTTGTTTCAAGCAATTTCTTCATTATTCATGTTTTCTACCTCAAAGGTAAAAAACTTCCAGAGTTCATAACTTTTTCATTGTTGACTGCAACTCATTTAAATTTGAACTGGTCTAAAATTATGCCGTCTGGTAATGGGTTAAAAATTGTAAGCAGACTAGCGATTGCTTTTCATTAACAGTTTCTACTAAAAATGTTTCCAGGAATTCTGGGACATCAAATAAGGTATAGTAGGGTACTTCGTTTTTGCGCACAAAAAATCTTATACACAACTCATAAACAAATTTTTCGCTAGTATTTTTCACCTAGATTGACTTTTTTGTTGTTGCTGAACATTAGGACTAACAATAATAGATATCGAACATATTTCTCCATAAACGGTAGGATTTCCACACATAAATATGTAAATTAGAGTGTGGGAAATCAGCGAAAGAGAATGATGGTTAACAGAATTTCTTGGTCCCCAATTTTGCAATCGCTTGTCAGCTGTTGGGTTTTCAATGACAGGAATGTGAGAATGTATTTAACCCATTACCACGTGACAAAATTTTAGACTAGCCTAAGTTGAAAGATGTTTGAAAGACAAAGAAAAATAAAAAAATCTTTGTTAGAAATCATTTACAAGTGACAAGCAATTTCTTCATGGTTCACATTATTTTCAAAAGCTTTTTTTCTTGGGGGTGGGGGGTGGGGGGGCTATATGCGAGAAAGTATGGGGAAAGGTTAAGGTAAATAACTGGTAATGAAATAAGAGGGACAAAACTCTTGATCAGAGGGGAAGAGACGGAAGAGGTTGGATGGTCTCCAAAGATTTATGAAACCCTATGTTAAGGGTACTCTTTGAATTTGTGATAATTCAAAAAGTATCCAAAGCATATACCGATACTGTTTTCATGATACTCTTAAGTATTCCTGTTTTTGTAGGCAACAAAGACAAAGATCAGAATGCACAAAAACTCAGTCTGATCTTATGTTACCTGGTTGGCAAACTATTCAGCAGAACAAGAGTCAAGGCAGGGTAGTTCAATTTTAGGAATCTGTAATCATATTTTCATCTCTAACTGAGGCTTCCAAGGGTAAAAGGGGCATAAAAATAACAAGAGAAATCATATACTAATTGACAATTCATTACACATAAAGTAATCCAATGAATGAAGTACTGAAAATGGAGAAAAAGGAATTCGGCTACAATGTCACCCTGAGCCGAACAAATAAATAAATAAAATAAATAAATACCACAAACATAAATGAAGAGCAAAATGTAAACCGTCTCATTACATGACCATCATATAAAATTTTTGTTGCTCTTTTTGTGTGTGATGTTTGGTCTACAACTCATTGCTACAAAAACTAGTTGAAAGAAGTTACAGATGATATTTTCAAACAGCTAAGAATTTAGAAATATTTGTCTTTTGAAGTAGAGAACATTGTGGCAAATGAAGCCAGGAGCAAAATCTAACCTACTTTCTTTTTTGCATTGTAGAATTGGTAAGGAATGCTAGAGTTCTCATTACCCTTGGAAAAATAGACAGTGATATTTATAAGCATTCCTTTTTCTTTTCTTTTACAACCAAAGTTTTCAGTATGTTATGAGTTGTACACCATGCAGTTTTAGTTAATGACAGAAGTCTATAACTTAATGTAATACAGTCTGAATTATGTTGTCTGCACAATGAGATTGGTTATCTCCCTTACACCACTCTTCCCTAAACAAAATCTCACAATGATGGTCACCTATATGAAAGCAGTTGAAATAATCACCAGATTCACAAAATGTATACAATCAAGGAAAGACTACAATATAAACGAAGAAAAAATGACTATTTCATGTTGTCTTTCGGGCGGAATTAATGATCAGATCTATACTGTTGGGCAAATAAAAAATCATGGAATAATAAAACTTGACATCAGTCCTCTACAAAGTCTAGAGATCTTAGTAATTATATTACTAGAGCCTTTTATATTCAGGCATTTGGGTGAATTTCAGTAAGCTTACTTGACACCTAAAGTTGACAAAGTTGTCTGTTCTTTCACAAAGTTTGAATTTTCTTCTTCTGAGGTGTTTAAGTTTGATCCATTCTAAAGACGAGAAATTACAAACAAAACTACAATTGAACGTCCAGTATTTGTAGAGAACTGATGGCCTACAACATGTGCAGAAACTTCTCTCTTAAAACCAAACTTTTATTGATTATAAACACAAAAATATTCATCCCCCTTATCCCTTTCCTGGTTTTTGAAATTTTAGACTGGTCAAAATTGAAAGAGGATGCAGACGACAATGAAAATTGGATGCAATTCTAATTAAAACCATCCTATGTGGTAGAAAACATTGTGGGAAAAGGAGAAATTGCTTATTATAAGCAATTTCTTCTTTTTCCACAATGTTTTCTCAAGTATAAAATCACAGTGACGTAAAATCCCCGGTTTATCCAGGAAAGGGTTATACATCAAACTCTCATAAGTTTAACCCATTACCAGACGGCAAAATTTCAGACTGGTCCAAACTGAAAAGAGTTGCAGATGACAATTTATAGGTTATGAAATTATGAATGTAGAAAACATTGTTGCAAGCAATTTCTTCATTTTACACAATATTTTCCAAATTGCCTTTCTGGAGGGGCGTCCAAAAGCGTTGTTGTGTTTGAATGGGTATAGTAAGAGTCCTGAACAAATATTCTGCATAAGCAATCTCGGCAACTTGAATCTTTTAATTAAAATTGTTTAGATAAATATTGCCAGACATCACTTCTTACATGATTTCAAAAATTCTTTAACTCATTCCAACACCTACCAATTTTTACTCCCCTAAAGAAAATAGCTTGGGAAAAAATTGTGAACAATGAAGAAATTGTTTATAGCAAGCAATTTCTTCAGTTTCTAAATTATTTTCTACTCAGAGAGATTTCAAAGTTTGTATCAACTCCAAATGGTTGCATGCAACAAACTTTTTTCAAATTGGACCAGTCAAAAATTTCGTCTCTAGTTATGATTCAAGATTATTAGGGGATTTTACAAACTAAAAGCAAAGAAAGTTACTTTCACCAAAAGGTAGCTGCCTTTACCTCTTCTATGACAAATAAAATATGATATATGTAATACATGGATATGTTTCAACACTCACTCTCACAAAGAAAATTATTATATTTATTTGTTACTCAAAAAGAGAGTTGAAATAACTACCGGTACTAATCCATAGTCAGACTTAGCCTATGGTATCAGTTGTACAGGGTGTGGACCAAAAATGGCAGACAAGATTAAGTGCCAGAGCATTGTAATTGTCATCATTGTTATTCGCATAGATACAGATGACATTGGATTATTTAACAATGAACAAAAATCTTTTTTCCATTTATTTAGAGTTTCATCCTTATCAAAAGAAGAGGAACCTTTGTCTACCAAGACTTGACTCGAATTCTGTTTTTTATAATTATGCCAGATAGTATAATTGTATGACACATTTAGCTACCAGTCTAAAACCATCCTCAATAGCTGAAAAATCTAGCTAGGTTCAGTAAGGCTTAATTTTAAACTCAAACAACTATGACAAAGTACTTCCTTTTTTCTTAAAGCTACAGTTTGGGTTCCTATTAACCAATTCCCATACAATCACACCTTTTTATACCACTAAGAAAGCTTTGGGAAACATTGTGAAAAAAATGAAGAAGCTGCTTGTTGAAAGCAGTTTCTTCATTATTGACGATGTTTTCTTCTTGTAGAGGTGAAGATTTTGAAAATTTCATCAACTAAACATTGTTGTTTGCAACATCTTTGAATTTGGACCAGGTTGTTGTCTTGTAATAAGTTAACTATTATGCTTGTCCTTGATCAAACATTACTTGATCAGAAAATTATGCTTCCATTGTACACATCTTATGTTTTCTCTTAAAGCTTGACTAAATCTTAGTTTCCTGTAAACATTTGACCAAACCATCAGCTGTTGACCTATAATTGTGTTGACAGACATGATTTTACAAGTGTCCTCAAAAGATAAGGGCAGAGACCATTTGACTGTTTTGCTCAAAGAGGGCATTTTAGAATTAAGAATGATATGCATTACAGATATTTATTAAAATACTTAAAAACAAACAAACCAAATCTAACCCAAATTGAAAGAAAAGAGGTTATTAATCACAACACTGAATCTTTGTATAGTTTTTTCTCCATTAGAGTTAAATGTAACTGAAATACAAAACTTGTGAAGGAAAGAAGAGACATGCATGGTTTTCACTTCAAATATTTTTTTTTTATTTGAAAATGTTGATATTTTTCACTTTAGAGCTAAATAGCAAAGCTACTTCAACTGGTTTCCACAAGGATGCAATGTTTCCTTTTCCCATGCTGTGTAATGGGAATTTAAAGTCCTTTTTTGCAATCTTATTTTTCCAACACAAGTAAATTGAAGTTACAAATCCATTTCAAACTTGAATTTCACTCCCTCTCTTTCTTCAAATACATTCTATCTTCACAAATATGTAAGTTGAGGCCTTTAATCATACAAAACTTAACCCTTCAGTGCAAAACTAGGCTATTTGATTAACCAATCCAAAAAGACTGCAAGTATCTATTTATTGAATAGGTACAAGTCGTTTAAAACTGGAAAATCATTCTAGAATCAAGAGGTGTAGTATTTTTCTGCACTGAAAAGTCAATAGCACATACAAAATAAAATTGTATTGTAGTCCATTTCTTTTCAACTATTACCAGACGACATAATTTTAGACTGGTCCAAATTCAATGATATTGCAGACAACAATTTTAAGTTGAAGAAATTTTAGATTGCTTTGTCATTTGAGGCAGGAAATATTCTGGATAATGAAGAAATTGATTGTAACTAAATTTCTTCATTTTTCACAGTATTTTCCAAAGCTTTTCTTCTTTGGGGCCATGTGGTAATAGGTAAATGTACATAAAAAATAATGTCTTATCAATGCATGACCTTCACATCAATTTAACACACAACTACACCACATATATGCCTTATATGAGTGCATATGAAACTGTATGTACAACATGAAATGGTAAAATGTTCCTCATATAAAAGCGAAGTTGATGGAATATGTACAAAATTCTGATGAAAAAGTATTCATTCATACATTCATTCTTAAAAATTATTCACAATAAACATAAATATTCATGATTAGATAATGACAACAACTAATTCATGATATATAATTAGTAATAACACAACAATCACTTTTCATTACACAGAATGAAATCATATTGCACATAAAAAATCTTGCCTCTGATTGGTTAAATTTGAATTTGTATAACCAGATCTGATTGGATTTTGTTCATGGAATGTAACATGATTGGCTGAGATTATTTGAAACATGGATGCTGTTTCCTCTAGATGCATTAACATAAAATAAAATTTACTAACACTTAACAAAGGACAAACACAATAATGTAAGTTTATGTTGATCAAGTACAAATAGTCTGAAAGAAATGGTGCAGGTTTGTGTAAAACATATTAATGCATATATAATGAATATGAACTAATAAATCTTTACACTAACCTAATTTCTGTTCCCTTGTTTAAGTCAAAGCACATTAGGGGTATACATAGATACACTGCAAGTAGATCATTACACAGTTAGTTTAACCCATTACCAGATAACAAAAATTTGGATAGGACTAAGTTCAAGATGTTGCGATGAAAATTTAAAGTTGATAGAAATAAGTTAGAAAATGATGACAATGAAGGAATTGCTTCCTACAAGCAATGTCTTCATTTACAACAATGTTTAATTTTCTCCTTTTTTTTCTTAAGGGTAGTGAAAAAGCAAGGTGTAGTTGGAATGGGTTAAACTTATTACTAGCTACAAAATAAAGCCATTTTGAATCTTTGATTACATGAATCATACGAACACATGACACTTTTTTGTCAATAGTTGCTGAAATTTTCAAAATCAACTGAGATTCAATTTTTTGTTCAACTTTACAAGACCTTTTAAGTTCATTCTATTTGATAATGCAAGAATAAAGATTGAAGTTTCAAGATAACATTTCAATTTCCAAATACACACAATTTATAAAAGTTTGAATACTGTTTTAAGTTCATGGACAGAGTCACTTATGAGACAGGTATATCCTTAGGACACCTTCTTCCATGATGTTGTAATGCATTTATATTGGCTCGGACAAATCTGCTGGAGTTACACCACACTTTTGCTCTTTTACCTTGATAAAGTGTTCTAGTCTAACTAGAATGTTATATAAAACCATAATTTACAATCTGATACATTTTTTTCTTCAATCTACTCTTTAAAACACATTCCACTTATGTAGACACTAACTTTTGTACTTAGGCGTCCCCCATTTTTTTACCTTTCCAGTATATATAAAAATTTAACTGAACATAGTTACATGATTTCTAATTTGATTGGAAACTTGACACAAAGAGTGTTCTGAAGCAGGTGCTAAATCGTAATATCAAAATAATGTATGAAGGATTATGCTGTTAGTCATATGGATTTCAATTTGAAAAGATTTCAATACAGTTTGTTAAATTTTGTTTGTTAAACAATGTTATTATAAAATGATGGATTTCCTTGGCAACGGAAATTGTTGGTTTACCACAAAAACATTTAAGCTGCTTCTTGAATTAAGCTGTAGTTACAAGATTTTTGAAGTAAACAAACAAAAATTGATGGGGATTTCTGGAAAAAATGATTTGTATGTTGTTGAATGAGAAAGCATGGAATGAAATCTGTCATGGAATGCTGTAATATTTAAAAGTTCCCTCCCTTCTTTAATATTTAAAGTTCCCTCCCTTCTTTCCCAACCAAAACCTGACTGTATAGAAACTCTCTATGACTTAATCTGGTTTTAATACAACCAATAATAATGCAGATAATTGACCAATTGCAGCTGTCAATCAAAGGATCAATCAACCAATCAAATAATTCATTTACACCTGAAGTGAACTTTGAACTGCAACATTGGCCGACTTTTTTGTGAACTTTGAACTGTGACATTGGCGACTTACATGTAATTACAGTTGAGTTAGCTTTAGTTACAATGTTTAGGATGCCAACCAACCTTTTACCTTTTTTGTTGCATGTTACTAGCCGTAAATTTTGCAAACTAACGCTGTTTAATACCGAAGTGGAACTTTGAGTCAGTAGGTTTGGCCAATGGAGTCAGTGGGCAGGGCCAGCATTCTGTCAATTCTTTTTTGGACAAGTAAATCTTATGGTGTGGCAAAGAAGAATTCTGCTTTTTTTAATGCATATGTTAGAATAATTTGTTCATTTCAAACTTTATCATGCTGAACCCGGAATATTCCGGTGTTGGAAGGAGGTATAGAGAAAGATTAGCCTGCACATTTGTGCAGTCTGATCTTAGTTTACACCTCCTGTCTATTAATTTCAAATCAGAACCGTTTATGGAATTAATTTTCAAAAGAAGTATTGGTGATCAGATAACATGTACTACCAGTACCTTTAGCCCTTTGATTTTAATACATTTCTGAACAAAATTTATTCAGCATTATAAGGGTTAAAATTTTAATTTTTGATGCTTTATCATTCTCAAAGTGATATGTAAGAGCATTTAGCAGATGGCATTTAAAATGTGGAAAATGCTTTGAATTTTGTATCACACAAGGTGGGAAATATTGTGGAAAAAGAAGAAAAAGCTGGTTATCAGTTTTCATCTTTGTCCACAATGTTTCTTAAATAATTTTTCTTCGGTTTAGCTTAACATCACCTCCAAATTTTTATGGTTTCTAACAAAAAATAGCTAAATAATGAACTAAGTTGTAAAGAATTCCCCCCCCCCCCATCTTATTTTTCACTTCCGTTTAGAAAAGATACTTCTCTTTTTAATTTTCTGGACAATTTGTAACCTCAACGTTATCTAATCACAATTATTCATTCTTAAGGAAACTCTATTGGGTTGAGGAGTAGGTGCAAAACTGCTGAAATCACCTATATAAAACACACTTACAGCTGTTTTGCTCTAACCTCTTGATTTGCTGGTTTTTAATTGGTTTGCACTTGATGCATTTTCTTGAGCACAATTTCTTTTGCCATTACAAAAAGAATCTGTGAACTTGGAAGTTCCTCAAGACTTCTTTGAATTTGGCAAACAATACATACTAGCTAAATAAAATTTCACATGAAATAACATTAGTATAACGGGAATGTAATATAAATAGAACAAAATATATACAATTAACATAAATTGTAAGTACAGATCGAGATGAGTAAAAAGTGGACACCTATTCAAGAGCAATTTGATTTAAATCAAAGTACGATAAAAACAGAAAAAAATAAATCTGGATTTTTCTAATGCAGATTTTCAGATCATAAGTGAAAGGAGATTTTTTAGTCGACAACCAACTAACATACAACCTTTACCTCTTGTGTGGGTTAATGCAATACTACTGTAAGAACACATATTAGTATAGTCACCCACAATAGTTTTGAATTAACTCCTCTGTGAAAAGAAAGCATACAGCTTGCACAAGTCATGACAGCTTTCTATTCTTACACAGTGACTTTAACCATTACCATTTAATCTCCTGTTTGCATGTACTGATGAAATATAGATGCCGAAAAGATTGTGACAAACAATTTCTCCCTATCCTCAGATGTTTTCTTTAAATTTTTGCAGTCATTTTCAATTACATTGAAATTTAAAATTTTGTCTACAATATCTCTAATTGGACCAGTCCAATATCTTTTTTGGTGGTAATGGGTTCAAAAGACCCTTATCATAAATTATTCGATATTACATTGAATAAGCTGTAGTAACAATACCTTATTTGCCCAAAAATAATGAACCAATTAAATGATGGATCACTGTCCCTACCTGCTGACATCAACAGGAAGTTCGATTTTAATATTAACCCATGTCATGCTGAGCCCAGAATGTTCCGGTAGGGGCAGGAGGTATAGACAAAGATCGGCCTGCACATAAGTGCAGTCTGATCTTGGTCTACACTTCCTGCTTGTCCTTTTCCTGCCAGAGAAGTTACGAAATTGATTTTCAAAAGAAATATTGATTTTTAACACCAAGTACTTTTAGTGTTCTCAGCCCTTTGATGTTAATGCAATTCCGTAAGGGATTTTATACAGCATTACAAGGGTTAAAAGGAGCTATGTATTAAAATTTATAGCCAGTAGCATGTAACAAGCAAGTGTAATGGTTGGTTGGCAACCTAAGCATCCTAACAATGTTGGAGTTCAGAGGTCTACTTTTGGATTAATTGAATGATTTGTTTGGCTGATTATTTCGACAGCCACAATTTGTAGAATGCAGCCATCAGTAAATCTAGTGAGGTAAAGGATACAATAAGACATAGTCACAATATCAAAAAGTCTTGCATGTATTGGCGGTAAAAATCACTGACCCTTTTTAACAGAATCAACTCGTCTTTTCCTCGAAGCTAAACATCATATTTGTTCACTTTGTCACTTTTCAAAGTACAATAAATATTCAAAGAACACGATAAAAAAGCTGAACACACCCCCTGATTTATCTAACTACTAGACCCCCGAATCATGGAGTCGTTACGCAGTTTTTGTTTGTGTAAGCATGTTGAGTTTCTTATGACCACCTCTGGTGATCAGTTTTTTCTCGCGCTACACTTTGATAACTTATCCAGTTGTTCATATATAATAAACAATTGAATTTCACGTTAATAAGCAATCAATCTGTGATACTAATCAGATTGAAAGACACATCTGCGTTTAAGTGTTTCAACTTTTACCCATTCCGGTTGGTGCACTTTCCCGATTGTCATTACCCTGGTCGTCCCGCCATTTGTCGACGGATCTCCGTCGTGCATTCATAAAAAAGTTCGCTACTGTTGTCACTTCTAGACCCAATTGTTGTGCTATCGTCGCTTGCATTTCTTTTGATGGACGTTTTGTCTCCTTAAATATTGCATGGAGAGTTCGTCTCTGGATATCCGTAAAAACTAGTCTTGGCTTTTTTGGGCCGCGGTTTTCCTGAGGGGTTGAAGTCTCCGACTCTTTTCTTTTCACTGCTGTAAACATAAAGAGACAATCATAAGATTGAGTCAGTGAACAAAATTAGGACTGCAAGACAATGAATTATTTAAGTAAACTAATTTTCTTAAACTGATATCAAAGTTGCCTTGAATAAGGATATAACAGTCAAATGTCACCTCTTTCTAGTTACAACTTATACCATTTCACTTCTATGCAAGATACAAAAAAATACCATATTGATGACATGAATTTAATTTAAGTTTCAAAGGAGCAATTCAAACATTGATAGGAAGCTCTTTTTTGTGACTAGTTTACCTCAGCCATTTCATTTCTGTCAAATGATTGTTTCTATTTTGATTTCCTCTTATTTGAGGAAAGTTTCCTTTAGAAAATTATTCAATAGCCATCAATTCAGAGGAGAATTTTTGTAGATGTCGCTTACTTGGAGGAAAGTAGATTGTACTGTGACAAAAGGAGAGAGCCACCTTTTGAGGCATATTAAAGTTAAAAATGAATGTGATAGAAGATATTGTTGGATGAGAACAGATTACTTATTTCAAATATTTCTTCAAATTTTTCATGAAAAGACACAAGACAGATTACAGCTTCACTAAATATCAACCGTATCTCATAAGGTAGAAGGGTTGGTTCACAATCAGGTGCCATAAAGCCTATGTCAACTGTTTCCTTATTAATTATACTTTGTTTGACTTTTAATATCCAATAACCCCACAATGTTACCGTTATCAAATTTTAATAACACATGTTTGGCTATAATATCTCTATTCTAAATGAAATCTTAATCTGGATTTTCATCCTGCTGCACATGATACAACCATCAATCAAATTAGAACCTATTACCAGATTATCAAATTTTAGACTGTCCCAAATTCAAAGAATGTGCAGATAGCAATTCATAGTTTTACAAAATTGAAAAAAAGAGGTTTTATGAGTAGAAAACAGTGGATAATGAAGAAATCACTTGCAACAAGAAATTTCTTCATTTCCAACAGTATTTTCTAAAGGTTTTTTAAGAAGGGGCATAAACAGCCTGGTTGTGTGAAAATTTTTGACTGGTCCAAAGTGAAAAAGATGCAGACAACAATTTTAGCTGATAAAATTCTTTGTCTTTTGGGGTAGAAAAATATTGTGGACATTGAAGAAATTGCTTGAAACAAGCAATTTCTGCTATGTCTACAATGTTTTCCAAAGCTTTTTTTCTTGACAGGCTTAAAAAGGAAGGCTTGTGTGGGTATGGGTTTAAACATCGTCCACTCTGGGAAATTGTCCGTTAAATTTCTTTTGATAATTCACACGACGTTTGCTACAAAATATATATCTAATGTTAACCAAGTCAAAACAAACAACTTTCATAATGACACTTGCTTATCAGAGCTTATCGAATTAAGGAATAATGCGAACATGATGTATCAAATTTATAGATAATACTAAGTCAGGAAAACTAGATATTCGGTCCATTTTTCTAATCTTCTAATCAAATGTGAAATGAAAATTCCCAATGATCCCCTATACCACCAAGCCAGGATTACACACCAATCTGCCATTCTGACTTCTGACATTGTGAGTTTTATTTGAAGTGGGACGGGTGTCTTAGGTTACAGGGAACCTTGGGAAATATTTGAAGAGCTCCCCACTGATTCCATATGACTTTAATCTATTCCCACACAACAAAATTCTAGACTGGTCAAAACTGAAAGGAGTTGCAGACGACAATATAAAGTTTATGAAATTTTACATTATTCTGGGTAAAAAACATTGTGTAAAATGCACAAATTGCTTGTCACAAGCAATTTTTTCATTTCACACAATGTTTTTCCAGCTATATTTCTTGAGGGGCGTCCAAAAGTGTCAATGTGTGAGAACTCATAATACTGTACATTAAATTCAAATAGGCTTAATCCTTTTGGTACCAAAAGCTCAGTGTATTTTGGCATCTACAAACCTCACAGACTATAAAGTTCATTTCATTTAGACCCTTCCTTCTTTGAGGATACAAATCTATTACCAAACAATTTTTTTTTGACAAATCCAAATTGAAAGAAATTTGCTGACAATTTCAAGTTAGAATGTTAAAAGATATAAGTCAAGCAACAAGCAACTTCTTCATTTTCCACAATTTTTCTAAAGTTTCGAAAGTCCATTTGAATTGACAAATACAGGTCAAATTTGGAAAAAACATTGTGATAAAAGAATCTGAAAGACTAATCAATTAATGTTCAAGATGGAGCTGTAGACCTAAATCTGACTGCCAAGGGACCACAACGTGTCCAAACCCTGAAGTAAGTAAGCTATTGTACCCTAAAGAAACAGAAAGCTATTTCACTTAAAGCTTAATTAAACTCTTTTCAACAAACTCTTTTTTATGCCCCTCAAGAAATAGCTTTGAAAAAAAAAAAAAATTGAAGAATGAAGACATTGCTTGTTACAAGCAATTCATTATTTATTTGCAATGTTTACTGCACTGCCCCTCCCAGGAAAAACACAATCATCAATTTGAGATTGCCACCTGTAACTTCTTTGACTTTGAACAGTGTAAAAAATCATCTGAAAATGGGTTAAGCAAATTGCCTTGTTACTGAAAAAAGAAACTGTTCATAACAATGTTAAATCAATCATAGAAAGTAAACTTGACATCAGGATTTTTCCACAAACAGTTGCTCTAGCATTTGCAGTACAATACAACTTGTTGCATGCAGAATAGTTTTTTCCTCGATTGGATCAATACTAAATTGCTTTTTTTCTCCTCTCAAATTTCTTGTTCAGCATCCATTACCCAATTATGCCAAACAAAATTTTCCAAGATAAGTTTAAACCCATTATTTACAGAGTCATTCTAACTTGTTTCCAAGGCAGAATCCCCTTCTTTTAACCCATTCCCACTCAAGACCTCCTTTTTACGCCCTTCAAGAGAAAAGCTTTGGAAAACATTGTGGTAAATGAAGAAATTGCCTGTATCAAGCAATTTCTTCATTATCCACAATGTTTTCTATCCAAAAAGACAAAGAAAATTTAAATTCCACCAACTTGAAAATATCGTCTGCAGCTTCTTTCAATTTGGACCAGTCTAAACTTTTGTTGAGTTGGAATGGGTTAAAAATTGCAGGTCAGCTAGCCAATTGATCAGTTACGTCTGTCAATCAAATTATCAGTAGACCAATGCCCTCATTCATTTAGACCAGAAATGAACTTTGAACTCTGACATTGACCGCATTTATGTGAAGCATTTTTGCTAGTTTAATGACTTAAATGTCGTAATTAAAGCTTATTCAAGATGTAGTTATGACGTTTAGGTCGCCAACCAACCATTTTTCTTTTTGTGACATACTACCGGTCATAAATTTTGCAACATAATGCCATTTAAAATAGAGGTAGAATTTCGCATTGGAGTTAATGGGCGGGGCCAGCGATTGGTCAATACTAACCAATGCTCTTACAGCTTCCACTCATCCTCACACAATCATGCTTATTGACCCCCCTCAATAAAACACTTGGGGAAACATGTTTAGTAAAAAAAAAAGAAATTGCTTGCATCAAACTTTAAATTGCCGTCTGCAACTCCTTTCAATTTGGGCCAGTTTTGACGTCTAGTAATGGGTTTATGTATTCCTCCAAAATCCATTATCCCATTCCCACACAAGCCCTCCTTTTTACGCCCCTCGAGAAAAAAGTTTTGGAAAACATTGTGGAAAATGAAGAAATTGCTTGTATCAAGCAATTTCTTCATTATTCACAATGTTTTCTATCCAAAAAGACAAAGAAAATTTAAATTCCACAAACTTGAAAATATCGTCTGCAGCTTCTTTCAATTTGGACTAGTCTAAAATTTTGTTGAGTTGTAATGGGTTATTCAATGCATTCATTCAAACTTTAAATTCAAAAACACAATGCTTAGTATATAACCAAAGTTTAACTGTGAAAATAGAAATTTATAAAATATCTTCAATTATAATATATCTCAAGAGTTCTAACAAAGACCATTCATCTATTCGGAGTAATCAACCCCAATTTCACGATTTGTCCAAATTCTTGGCCCATCATCTGACCCAAGATCTGACCTCCCATGTTTGGAGAGTGCCAGATTGACAGTTTCTATGGCAACTTTTTTCAATCTCTTCCTTTCTCTGAAAATTGGAATTCTGATTCAGGGGTTAGAATCATCAATGAGAGATCAGGTTTTTCCATCTTTGTTCTAACTCAGCACCTGAGTTCAGTTCATGTAGTTTCAAATACAAAAATGTGCACAAATTATTGCTCGCTAAAGAATATACAAAAACAGATTCCATATTTTGAAAAATTAGGACAACTAACATTGTTTAAATGAATTAAACCTCAGTAATTTTCTTCACAAACTACTGAATACGATTTCAAACAAATGAATCACCATTTTTCAAATTCTTATCTATGAATACTCTCCTTCACTGGAGGTACTTAAGGTAGAGAAAAGTGTTTATTTAGATGAGTTGAGTAAGGTGCCTGATTGGTCAAAACCTACTTATCTGTGGTATGGGCTCACACTTGAGACTTGTCACTTGCAAGTCGCAATTTCATACCACACTTTGTTTAAATACTTGAAGATAACCAACCGCAAGGTGAGATAAGTGCCCTAAAATGGACGAATTCTTGACATCCTTTTTTGTCCAAACATGAAATATTTCGTTCATATTAACTTTTTCCTGCATAACTGTTGTTTTTCTGACAATCTGAAGATATCATAGGAAGTTAAACATAGTTGGATAAGGAGAAATTGTATGGTATAATGATTTTTTCTATTCACTTGATAACATTTCTAAATCTGTCCCTGGTTTTAGGCCATTATATTAAGTCTGCTGTATGGTAATGAGTGTTTCTTTCTCTCCATTATCAACTCTAAAGGTGTGTTGATTTCAGGTTAAGGATAATTTTCAGGTAACTTTACACCTCAGGGTAGTCATAACAACCAGAGAAAACAAGAAGCAGCCTTGAACCAGGTATCCTTTCCATATTAGGAATTCTGTCCCATACTTGACACTTCCAGTGCTTGCAGTTTCCCATTCCAAATATATTTCTAGTCCCTGTTTTTGTAGATATTTAAAAAAAAAAACAAAAAAAACCCCAGAAAATACAATGGACATTAACACCTACCAGACAACAAAATTCAAGACATATCCAAATTTAAAGAAGTTGCATGGAAGTAATAAGTGCATGATATTTAACACATTACCAGATGACAAAGTTTAGGCTGGTCCAAATTCTAAAAACTTGTAGACAACAATTAAAAGTTCATTGAACTTAACATTTCTTTGTCTTTTGAGTAGAAATCATTGGGGATATTCAAAAATTGTTTGTAACAAGCAATTTCTTCATTTTGCACAAAGTTTTCTAGAGCTTTTTCCATATGGTACATAAAAAAGTTGGATGTGTGGGTTAGATATCTTTGTCTTAAAGGGAAGAAAACATTATGGGAAATAAAAAATTCTTATCACATTGGTTGTTTGAGGGGAGTAAAAATCAGGATCATGTTGTAGTGCTTTTACCTTTAAAGAGAAACGCATTTCCATCTGATCTAATTTGATATGAACTTGATGAAAGGGTAAGAGTTATTAATCCTCTTTTTCCAGGACCCAAGAATGAAGCATAGCTCTCCCGCACAATGTGTTTGTTTTGAACAGGAAATTAAATGCAGAATGAAATACCAGCTCCCATGTATAAGAACCAAAACCAGCAATATATCGACAATTTTGATACACAAAATGCTGGAAAATTGGTAATTGATATAACAAGACAGATTGGAGAAGTCTTGTATTTTTTTTTTAACAAATATTTCATCTAAATGAAACTAAAATAGGCAAGCATTCCAGTGAAAAGGTGTCTTATTGCTGTAATAAAGAACTATTAGGTGATTTAGTTGTCGGTCAAAGTCTGTTGACAATGGCTGGGTAGAGACTCAGGAAATTAAATGATCTTATCAAGGAAAAAAAAAGAAAGTATTTTCTCTAACTTTTTTAACCAAGATAGGTTTACTGTATTCCTCAGATTTCTTTTGCCCATAAATTATCAGTTTAGACCACTTGAATAAAAAAAAATATCTTGGGTTCAAATTCAAAAATAGAAATTTTGCAGTGAAAACATACTACCATAAACAAGATGTGAAACACCAAAATCCTTTAAAAAGCTCCCCCCCCCCAAAGTGACCATCATAAGTGACCTTGACCTTGCTGCATGATCTTGACCTTGCTGCATGATCTTGACCTTATAACCAACTGCTATCAATGCAAGGATCATATATCATACCTGAGTGTTTTTTGAATAACAACAAATTCTTTAACAGCAAATTCTTAACTTTTGCCTTAGTTTACTGTTTGCAGATGGATGTACATCAGTAATTTACAAATTTCTATTGAATCCATACTGTTTTGAGCTTTATATCCATGTTTCAACCATTTCATAAGCATTCCTTGTATTTACAATGGAACATAAGCATTCTTTTAAATGAATGGCTATTATCCAAGACCAACATTTCCCCAGGACACTCAAGTGTAAAGAATATTATTTTTTACGAGTTCTGTATGCTTCCACATATTTAATGTGTCTCTGGAGTCTGCAGTGTAAACAGTCATTAGCAGGGAGTATTTGTATATAGAACAATTGGAACCATCATTCCTGGTGAGCAAACACTCTACTCAAATATCTAATCAAACATGCACTGAAGTAGAACAAAAACATGGGATTCGAATATATGAATGGGGTACAGCCTCATATGGCCAGTTCCCAGGATTGCTTGTGAAAGATCAGGCATTGACAGAGAAAAAGTGATATATGGCATCAAGCTAAAAAAAATGTTTAACCAATTACCAGACAGCAAAATTTTAGACTGGTCCAAATGGAAAGGAGTTGCAGATGACAATTCAAAATTTTAGATTTTTTCAACCTACAAAATTCTTCAATTTACACAATGTTTTCCTATTTGTTTCCAGAGGGGCCTCAAAAAGTGTAACTGTATGGGAATGGGTTATGCAATAAACAATGAAACAAACAAGAAAAATCTTGGAAGGGTTAATACATTAGGCACTAGCTTCCAAATTCAAATGTAAATCTTACTAAGTACTAAAAAAGTATATTTTGTTCTTATCAAAAATGTGGGGAAGGAATCCTATTTGCTGACAATAATGGCATAACCTTAGAAACAGAGAAAAAGATACTAGAATGGATACCAGAAAAGGTTTCAAAAGTAAACATTTAAAACTGTATGAGTTAATTTTGTTACATTTTTTCCCAAGTAAAGGTAAAAGAGCATAGCAAGGAAGCTGAATTAAAAATAAAATGCCATTAGAAACCCATTTTAAGAATGTTTGAATGTCAATTGCTCAAATAAATTTAGAGAGGGTCATAAATTCAAAGACAAAATACCAGAAGGGGAGAAATTTAAATTGTTCCCACAGAAAACCAGAGAAAATACCACTCCAAACTGCCCAACCTGAATTAGGAAACAAATATCCATTTTCTCTGCCACTATATTTCAGAGAATTAAATGCACCATTCTCAGCTTAAAGTTAAGACACTGTTTGTTAAATGTTGGTCATACTCATCTTGATAATGGGAACAATTATTTAAGTTGCCACCAGACAAACCCTTCCAACTATCAAGCAAATAATTATAAAGTAATAATAGAGATAGGATCAATTGAAACCCTAATGACACCAGGACCCCCCCCCTCCCCCCCCCCCAAAAAAAGAGAAGAACTATACACTGTAAACTCTCAATTTTATCCTAGGCAAGGCTTTTCTGGAAGTCACTGTAATGTTTGCTTAGAGTTTGGTTTCCCAAAAAATCAATAATGCTTTAATCCCATGTAAGAACATAAAATTATCCTGTCAGTGGAATTCAAAGATGGCTTCTCCACTTATGGTCCAATTAATGTACTTCCTGAGAACAGCTGACTATATTTGGAAGCAAATGTACATCAAAACTATCTTGGTCTTAATTTCATTGATCAATGTCAATAAGGTCTTTGAATACTAGAGTACTATCAGTTCTATACTTTGTTACCTTAAATCCAAACCCCAGAAGCTAATATATGTTCAAAAGCAAGTGACATGCGTCTAAATACCTGAATGGTTTATTTCAATGGCCCTTCATACTGTATACTGAACTACATATACTGGTATTCACTCATATGGACAAAAAAGCAATATATAGCTTGTTATAAATGAGGACCTAAATGAATTAGTGAATGGATGAAAATCCAATCAAGCTCAAAAGGCATTAACAGCTGTTGGAACAAAACCGTAAGCTCTTACACTAGCCTAACAAATTAGTTCTGGGTTTTAACTTTCAGTTCTTAACCAGAAATGTTCAAGATGTGAGAACTGATCGCATGCTCCTATATCTCTTTTCATCTGCTGGTGCCTGGCCAATCAACAAAGAAACTGAAAATATTAAATACCCAGAATATCAAATTAGTTAGGAAAAGGGTTCCAAAGCCAACTACTTCGTATAGAACAGGGAAATTCCATTTAGAACTGGTTTCACATGACCGAGTTGCTTTGAAAATTCTGGCTGTTTCCCAGCAAATTCCATTAATTCTCAATGGCCATTGAGATGGCAGTGGCCGGTGCCCTGTTAGTAATTAGATCATTTTTTACAGCAGAGATTTACTATCTGTACACCAGTCTTAAGAATCTCAATCTGTCATAATATGTATGGTTTGATATGGTTTCAAGTTTGTTATGTTAATTTGCAGATACAGATGAAAGAAAAGCAGAATTTAACCCTTTTCCGGCTGTCAAAAATATGGAGTGGTCCGCATTGAAAAGGGTTGCAGATGTCAATTCCCAAACTGTGTAAACTGAAATAAGTCTAGGGTAAAGTATTGTTACAGCCAATTCTGCTTTTTCATATTTACCTCAATATCCCAAAAGCAGGAAAAACAAGATGTGTTTGTGAAACACAATGCTCCCGCAACAGGACTTAACTATTAAAAGTGTTGTTGACTTGATGGAGATGTATCATCATGCCAAATATGAGCTTTGTATCTTGAATAGGCTGGTAGTAATTGGCATTGTTAAGTTTTTTGGTAAGTTTTGCAGATAGACAGATAGAAAGACTGAATGATGGACAGAGAGTCGGACAACGATCAAACAATATGCCCCAATCTTTCGATGCGAGGGCATAAAAATGGGCATTTGTGTGGATAATGGCTAAAGCTCAAAACAATATGTTTTAAATGTACTGGGTATGTTATCAGTTTAAGATTTTTGTTTGGATGAGGTTTTAGTTTTGAATAACCTTTAATTTACATTTATATCATGGTGAAGTTCAGTTATTATTTCCTAGGAATCACTTTGACCCTTTTCCTTTTGAACGCCTCTCAAGGAAAGCAATTGGAAAAACATTGTGTAAAATGAAGAAGTTGCTTGTGACAAGCAATTTCTACATTTTACACAATGTTTTTATATCCAGAGAGTTGAAAAAATCTAAAACTTCATAAGCTTGTAATTGTCATCTGCAACTCTCTTCAATTTGGACCAGTCTAAAATTTTGCCGTTTGGTAATGGGTTCAGGGCTGAGCTGGGGTTCTGGATACATTGCCTAGTGGTAGGTCCAGGACTCAAACCACCAACCCATGACTTTTTCACATTACAAGCTCTTACTCTAACCACTGAGACAAAGATCTACCAAGCATACTATATTTTCAATAAAGAAAAATTCTGAAAATTTCAAGAGATCCTTTGATCTTTGTCCCTCAACCCTTCAAAATTTGAGATAAATATGTTTCTAGTGAAAAGCAGACATGAGATGAACATAAATCTTATACACTAGAAGTAATCCCTGTTTAACCTTCAGCCTTTCATACTACAAAATTGGTATCTTGGATAATGTCAATTGTTATAAGAGAAGGTATTTAGAAGGACCTTAGTGCTCATAGGTGATTGGTTGTTTGAAGGTCATGTGATCATAAAATTTAATGAGGTTAATTCCAAAAGATTTTTGAAAACAAGCTGAAGAAGTAGGGCTATTTTGAGGTGTAGCAAACCAATAACTGATACAGCAAGTCTGAATGCTTAAGCCATCACCATATGGATAAATCTAAGACCGGTCCAAATTGAAAGACCCAATTTCAAAGTGCGCTATAGTTGGGAAATAAATGCCAAATAGGGTAGTAAACATTGTGGAAAAAAGCAATTCTTTTCCCAAAAAGTTTTCCATGATTGTATTTCATCAGGGCTTCAGAAAGCATTATTGTGTTTGTTTGATTGAATAGGGTTTTAACGCCACTTTTAACAATTTTTCAGTCATATCACAGAGACTGGAGCCCTAACAATGTATTCCTGGAATATCTCGCACCAGTCCAGCTGTTTACAATTATCCATCCATAAGTGAAGGACAAATGTCAAAAAGGATCTGTGCCGCTGTCAAGGATCGAATCCAAGACATCGGGTGATTGAAGATTTGGTGTCTGATGCACTACCAACTGCACTACGACAGCGGCTAAGCATTATTGTGTGGTAATGGGTTAAAAAATTTGCCCATAAACTTTGGTTCAGACATAATCAAACACAAAATAAACTGAAATACAACACCCACATTCCAATTTTCATCTGCCTTTTTTAATCCCCCTAATAATGATACTAATGACACCAACTTTTTACCCTTCCCCTTAACCCATAACCACATGGCAAAATATTAGACAAATCCAAATTGAAAGAAGATGCAGACGACATTATAAAGTTTATGAAATTTTAGATATTTTCATAATTCTGTGGCAAGCAATTTCTGCATTTTCCAAGATGTTTTCCAAATTGCTGTTCTTGAGGGGCATAAAAAAGCGCCATCGAATGGGAATTAGGTAAAACTTCAAGGAAAATTCCTGTTTTGAAAGGAAAATGAGGCTTGTTAAGTTATTTCTTCTTTTCTCCAGAATTTTTTATTTTGATTTTCAAATATCAAAAAAAATTGAACCAGTCTAAATTCTTTTGTCTGGTACTGGGTTAAGGTTTAAATCAGGTGCTGCAAATTTAAGATGATTTCATTTCAAAGTTGTCAAATACAATGGTATGAAAACCCAATATGAGAAAGACAACAGGAGAAAAGTGTTTTATTTCAACGCTTCAGTTCACCTCATGTTTTTGAAAATTAAGCCATTTTACTTGATGGGGTTCCGCATCACTTGTGGCACACGACCATATTTGATAGTATCAGCACCCGTCACCACGCGACAATTACTGCGGGCAATTGGTGCAGTTTGATGTCAATAACTTAGGTGTTCTCCTTCTGTTGAAGCCCTACACTTCATCTTTTTCTATCAAATAATCTTTTTTTTTTCTTCTTCTGCTGACAAAACTATTGCATCAATGATTTTAGGGTTCTAACATTATTTTCAGTAAATTTTCATATTACTCATTCTGTTTTAACCCAATTAACCCACTACAAAATTTTAGACTGGTTCATAAAAGAAGTTGCTGAGGAAAATTTAAAGTTGGTGGAATTAAGAAAATATTTGCCTTTTAACCCTTTCCTGGTTAATCCCTGGTTTTTACATCCCTGCCACTTAATAATTGAGAAAACATTGTAGAAAAAGAAGAAATTGCTTGTGACAAGCACTACACTACTAAAGGATTACTTTTCTTAAATAAATCCAATTTAAATTTCCGTCTGCAAAACCTTTGAATTTGGACAAGTCTAAATTTTTGAAAAACAGGAAAGGGTTAAGGTAATTGGTTAAATAAGGGACCAAACCAACCATCAAAAATAAATAACATAAATGTCAGAGTCAAGAATCACTTCTAGCCTAAATGAATGGTTTCACCCATTCCCACACAAATTTTTTTTAAACTGGTCCAAATTGAAAGGAATTGCAGACGAAAATTTAAAGTTTATGAAATTTTATAAATCTTTCTATTTTGGGATGGAAACGTTTTCTGCAATCTGAAATTTCTTCAACTTTAAATCGTCCTCTGTAACTCCTTTAAATTTGGACCAGTCTAAAATTTTGTTGTCTGGTAATGGGCTAAATTACTTTAAAAAAAATAGAAAGCATGGTGATAGAGTCATGAAGCAATTTATATCAAAAAACAAAAAATCAACTTTGAGAGACCAACATTTTTTCCCCCTTTTTTTTTTCAAAGGAATCATAAATCACATTTAATAGTTCCATTTGATCATTTGATTAACTTAATAACTGGTTAATAGTCAATGTTGCATCTTTCACAATAAATCAAAGTTATAACATTTTTAGATCCCAATAATGGGACAATCATAATTACCAAGTACTCAAAAACTCTGCAGCAGGGGATACCTTCAAAAGATTCTCTTTTTCTCTGCACTATAAAACATGGAAGGGTTAGTACAAGACGGTACAAGGTTGCTGTACACTTAGCTCAGTCTTGTGCTCACATCTCGATATAGCAGCCATTGAAAAGTAATAGTGTAGAAAGTGCTGTGAACAAGCTATTTCTTGTATCAATTTTCATTCAGTCCCTTTTTTTCTTAATCCATTTAATATTAATTGAATCAAATAATCAATAATCAGTAGTTAATTACAGGGTTACATACCTTATTAATTAAAACAAAATATATTCATCATTAATTATCATTAAACATAGGGTTACAATGCCAATTGATATCGATCCTATAAATACTAGAGCATCAGAATTCAACATGGGATTATATACCATTAAATTAAAATCAAAACTTGTACTTATGCAAATTTAAGATTCTCTTTGAAAATAAATGTAATTAATTTTACTTTCACCATTTTACTCTTTTTTTGGGGTAAACAATAATGAAAACCTTAACACACATTTAGAAGGTTTGGCCATACTTTGAAAACTTAATGCTGAACTCCAAATAAACCAGCTATGGCAGGAAGTGTAGACAATGAACAGTACAACGTATAGACACTTATGATGATTTTACACTAAGCTAACCATATGCAGTCTGATCTTAATCTACACCATCTGTTTGTCTCTTTAAACATTTGTTTGACAAGGGTTGATTCTATTCTGAATAGGACTCCTCAGAATAACAGGCATAACTTACATTCTGATCTACCATTCAAGTCATATGTATTCATTACTACTGATTTGATGACATGACAACTTCTTAAAGAAGAATCATTTTAAGCACACCATCCTTCCAAATAAGGATAGGAGTAAAATTCAGCATTTCTAAAACAGAATCAACTCAACACAAATTACTCCAAATATGATGAGTTCAAAGCAATTTCTTCTGAAAGATCTCATTTTATCCCCGTTTAGCTAACTCCCAGAAATCAGGAATTACCAATTACTGAAGCACTTGACGGTTTTAATTTTTTCAAAATTTTAAGTCTATAAACCACTATACCACAATAACAGGGCTTTCTTTGACAGGCTGTAATCGACTGCATGTTTGGAGAGTAAAATTTTACATTCTTCAATCTAATTACACGCCCGTAGGAAGCTCTAGGTGCGTAAAATTTCTCGGCATTTGCATTTCATCTCCTTTTCATTATAAATCATTTACAATTTATTGTTTTTCAGTGGTTAAAATGAACTTTAAATAAATAAAATGGCTTTAAAACAATTCAAAAGTGCACACGTAATTGGCAGTTTTGAAGCTCTAAAAAAATCACTATAATCTGATTGATGATAAATAACAATGGAAACAGAATTTAACTTTCTTTTGAGATTTAAACTATTTTGAAATATAAATTTAACCCATTCTCACACAGTGAAGCTTTAAGATGCCTCTGAAGAAAACAATTGGGAAAACATTGTATGAAATTAAGAAATTGCTTGTAAAAAGCAATTTCTTCATTTTACACAATGCTTTCTACCCAAAAAGTAGGAATAATCTAAAATTTCATAAACTTTACATTGTCGTCTATAACTCCTTTTAATTTGGACCAGTCTTACATTTTGTCATCAGGTAAAAGAAGTTTTCATAATTTGAATATAGGGAAAGTTTCATGTATTAGAATACAGAATAGAAGTTAACAAAAATAAATTTTCAAGAGGGAGGACCAAACAATAGAAACTTTTTTTCCAAGAATCTGAGGTAAAGCCTTCAAATTCCAACCAAGAAGGAAGAAGATTTAACTACCTGGGCAAGTCCCTATGAATAATTCAGTAGCAAGCTTCTTGTTTCCCATATGATAAGGACAAATGCTCCATAAATTGTTTTTATTTGCTGCCATTCAATCAGTTCTGGGTAGTTGGGTACAAATAACCACCACCCTTTACAAATCTAATTTCCTTGTCCACTTATCAACTGAAAGTACTTTGATTTGAAAATTGAAGACATCAGTTATAATCTCTATTAAGCTCTGAAAACATTGTGGAAAATGAAAAATTGCTTGTCACATGCAAACTCTTCATTATCGGCAATTTTCTACCCAAGGGACAAAGACTTTTTGTAAGAATTTCACCAACTATAAATTGTTGTCTGCTACTTCTTAGGATTTTGACAAGTCTAACATTTTGTCATCTGGTAAGGAGATAATACCTTTCTACCTTCATTATTTCTCAAAATTCTTTAATACAATGGTTAACCCATTCCAACTCAATCCCTCCTTTTTACGCCCCTCGAGAAAAAAGCTTTCGAAAACATTGTGGAAAATGAAGAAATTGCTTGTATCAAGCAATTTCTTCATTATCCACAATGTTTTCTATCCAAAAATATGAAAAAAATCAAAATTCCATCAACTTGAAATTGTCGTCTGTAGCTTCCTTCAATTTGGACCAGTCTAAAATTTTGCTGTGTTGGAATGAGTTAAGGGTTTTGTAGAGAAAATAGTTAACCCATTACCAGATGACAATTTTAGACCAGCCCAAATTAAGAGAAATTGCACACAATAATTTTTTGTTAATGAAATTTTAACAACGACTGTTACAACAAACAAGAGGACCATGATGGTCCTAAATCGCTCACCTGAGGCATCTCCAAATTACAGTACTTTTTAGTATAAAAAAGACACAACTTGAGCAAAATTATAAAAAGATATATAAGATTTTGGGCTTTGTACAAAACAATCCAGTAATGCTTTACAATAATAATGAATGCCTTTGGCTTTATAGTTTAATCCATTACCAAACTATCCCAGAATTTGTCACCTTCAGGGAAAACAGGTTTGAAAAATACATAGTGAGAAAGGGAGTGACAAGCAATTTATCCATTTCTCACAATGTTTTCTACCTGAAATTCTTTGTATTTAGATTTCAATCAAACTCTTATTACTGTCTGCAACTTCAATGGGTGTAATTTTAGCAACCTTGGTAGAGAACAATCTGGATGTACTATAAATCAAAATATGAATGCATTACAACTTATACATGAGGAGTGGAAAATATTTGAACATGCTCTTATTGGGCGTTTTTCATATCCTTGGATGCCTTGGGAAGGGCCATGTTTAAATATCTAAAAAAAACTTGGTCGAGAACAATATAATTGAGCTCTATATAAAATATAAATGCCTTTGGCCTTGTAGTCTGTTAAAAAAAAAAAGACAACAAAGATTTTCTAAAATTTCCATTTTCATATGCCGCAGTTACAAGAGTTCACGGAATTAAATTCTTTTAACAACTTTTGAAGAGCTTCACCTAAAAAACATCCCTGCAAAGTTTTACATTGATTGGCCCAATGGTTGAGGAGGAGAAAATTTTTAAAGATTTTTACAGATTTACTAAAGATTCCCATTTTCACATGCCGCGGCAACCAGAGTTTTTGACGGAATTAAATTCTTTTAACAACTTTTGTAGAACTTCAGCCGAGGAACATCCCTGCTAAGTTTCAGCTTGATTGGCCTACTTGTTTAGGAGGAGAACATTTTTAAAGATTTTTACAGAATTACTTAAGATTCCCATTTTCACATGCCGCGGCAACCAAAGTTTTTGACGGAATTAAATTCTTTTAACAACTTTTGAAGAGCTTCACCTAAAAAACATCCCTGCAAAGTTTTACATTGATTGGCCCAATGGTTGAGGAGGAGAAAATTTTTAAAGATTTTTACAGATTTACTAAAGATTCCCATTTTCACATGCCGCGGCAACCAGAGTTTTTGACGGAATTAAATTCTTTTAACAACTTTTGTAGAACTTCACCCAAGGAACATCCCTGCAAAGTTTCAGCTTGATTGGCCAACTGGTTAAGGAGGAGAAGATTTTTAAAGATTTTTACAGATTTATTCAAGATTCCCATTTTCACATGCCGTGGCAACCAAAGTTTTTGACGGAATTTAATTCTTTTAACAACTTTTGTAGAACTTCACCCAAAGAACATCTCTGCAAAGTTTCAGCTTGATTGGCCTACTGGTTTAGGAGGAGAAGATTTTTAAAGATTTTTACAGATTTACTAAAGATTCCCATTTTCACATGCCGCGGCAACCAGAGTTTTTGACGGAATTAAATTCTTTTAACAACTTTTGTAGAACTTCACTCAAGGAACATCCCTGCAAAGTTTCAGCATGATTGGCCTACTGGTTTAGGAGGAGAAGATTTTTAAAGAAATTGTGGACGGACGGACAGACGGACAGACGGACAGACGGACAGACGGACAGACGGACGGACGGACGACGGACAACGACCGATCACAATAGCTCACCTCGCACTTTGTGCTCAGGTGAGCTAAAAAGCAAAAGTATGGAGAACAACTCAAAATGTGCCAATACACACTGAGTATCTATCTATAATTAGCCATTTAAAGCAAATGGAGACAGGCCATAAATAATATTGACGTCAATATATGAAACCAAACACCCCTGTTCAGCCAAAAAGAAACATTTAAACTGATTGGTTGGTCATTAAAACTTCAACATCAATCAACATGCATGCTAATCAGAAATACAGCCCAACAGCCTTAAATGATGTTTACAACCCCTGTATCAATTATGACCTAAAATGCTGTGCACATATCAAGACATGATAGTCATCATTGAAAACATTTTTTGAGCAGAAGTTGTCTTTAAATAATAAAAAGCCAAATTGTGGAATTCCAATGCCAGACTTGTCTGACATGGGCTTTTTTACTTGCGGACAAGTATATTTTTTCAAGGCAATTTGTCTGGGGACAAGTTACAAATACCAGGCCAATTCTTGGGATGATGCAAAAATAGACCTCAGAGATAACTGTTTATATATTGGAAAATTATCGTAATCTTAATATTGAAGGGTAGAAAATATTGTTGTTAATGAAGCAAATGTAGGGTTCCAGCATTTTCTTCATTAACATTGTTTTCTCAAAATCTCCCTCCATTTTTTGCTGCTAAGTTCATTTTAATTCTGGACAAGTAGAAAAACATGTCTTACTTATCCTGGGACAAGTGGAGAATTTTCTACATCACTGCAACAACCAGTCAGAAATGGTGAAAAAGCCATAAGTACATGTACATGCAATTGTCATTGACCATTAAAAGAAGCATTCTGGTCACTCAATCAGTCTCTCAATCCAAGTGAATCAATATATTAATAGTTTTACCTTTACAATGCATACATAGCACTGTTTGAGCTCAAACATGTAACATGTTGCTGACTTGAAAGAACAAGGTAGGCAATAGAGTACATGACACTTTTTATCACCTTCCTTCGAATGGTGCAATGAATAATTTACAGCTCAACATTCCCAGTTTAGCCTTCTCTCCTTTGTTTTAGTTCAGACTAATTCCACATCTTACAGCTTATATGCTGACTGCAAAGCCTTGTTGTAATGCACAAAACACCGTAGGCTACTTGAATAGACAGATCATGGCTGTCAAAGACTTAAGAGACCATTTAGACCGGAAATAAGACTTTGAACTAAGGCAAAGGCCAAAAATGTTGGTATGGTGACTAAATATAGAAATGGAACTTCCTGTTCCAGCTCAGAGGGCATAGCCAGGAATCTCTTAACCCTTTCCCAATCAAATACGGGATTTTACGTTCCTGTGATTTTATACTTGAGAAAAAATTGTGGAAAAAGAAGAAATTGCTTGTTACAACCAATTTCTCCTTTTTCCTCAATATTTTCTACCACATAGGATGGCTTCATTTCAAATAGCATCCAGTTTTCATTGTTGTCTGCAACCTCTTTCAATTTGGACAAGTCTTAAATTTCCAAAAACGGGAAAGGGTTAATTCTTCTGGATTTACCTCAAACCTCAGTGTATTGACCAATCGCTGGCCCCTTCCACTTACTCCAATAGGAAGTTCCGCTTCAATTTTTAGCAGCGTTATTTTGCCAGTAGTAAATTGATTGGGTGGTGATCTAAATATCGTAACTACAGCTAGGCAAATGTCAGAGTTTGAATCTCAATTCCTTGCTGAATGAATAATTTCATTGGTTGATATATTCCTTGATTGACAGCCGTGATTGGTCAATTCAAACATTGTAAGACAGTGTTATTTTACATGACTATTACTGCAAGGTATCTAATTCCAAGTAAATTGGATGCTGATAAGCTGAACACCAAAACAAAGCAATATCCTGCATACCTATTTGCCAATTCATGTGAGAAAATGAAAGTAGAAAACTAGAATGTAGTCAAAGTTTGCAAGCCAAGGGTTTTTTGACTTCTTTCTTTTTCAAATTTAGATTGGGGACCCCATTCACCCTAATTAAAGGGGCCTTGCAGGTGCCTTCTACATCTGTCCCCATATAAAAAGTGAGAGTGTGATATAAGGGACAAAGCAGCCCTTTAAGATATAGCTATCTATCTTATAATGGAGAAGAAGAATATTATAATACAGAAATAAAAGGCTCGATTTGTTTTAATATATATATTTGTTTCAAATTCTCAATATTTTAATCATATCTCTGATAAACATTCTACTAAAAACTTTGGCTTTTATCTTTATGTATACAATGAGAAAACTCAGACATTTTGGTAGAACTAGTATTAAAAACTAGAAAAATCATTATATTTTTCAAAAAGTTTGAGCCTGAAATTAAGTTGGTAGCATTGCTATCCCCTGTGAAAAATTTGAGTATCAATATGAAGAATGTAAAAAACTTCATAAATGGTTCTTATCTTTACATGAAAAATAAAAATAAGATATTTCAAAGCACAGGTCACCATAATTGTGGCACAAATAATCTTTACAAAAGTATGAAGATAAATTATTTAAACTTGGGTTTGTGCAACTGCAAAATATGTATGCAAGATGTTGCCACAATATGAAGAATAAGAACTCAAGACCTTACAAAGCACAGGTCCCCATAGCTGATGATCTCAACACATTGTCAAAGCTTGAAGAACAAAACTGTGAAAGGGTTAGATTTAATACCCGTTTTTTATTTGGATCCTTTGTTAGCCTCTGACAACAAAGGTCACACGACCTTTTGTTGAGTTAATACCCCTGAAGGTTGTCATAGTAATGGAATCAACACATAAATTTTAATAATTTAGTAATCCTTCACATTATATTTACATTTAGGTATTTACGTATGTATCAACAATTCCTATACAACAGATTGAAAAATTGATGAAACATGATGCTGATCCTGCGTATAGTCTAGTCATTAAAATGTCCTGGATCTGATCCATACTGGCATCAGATCTGCCCAACCCTTGGCTAAATTTGTGTGCATGACCATTTAAGATAAGTATTAGTCAAAAGGGTTACCTAGGATACTAAAGATATCAATCTGTACATGAAATGACAATTTAATCTGATATTCAATTGATATGATCAGATCCTATAGATGGAAGAAAATAGAATTTTATTACATTTTAAGTATCCAAGCTTTCATTCACAGTATGTAAGTACATAAGCATATTTGACACTTCTTTTTTATATGATCTTCAAAATAAATGACTGTGAAATAAAGTAAAACTTAAAAGACAGACAGATCTGATTTAAGTTTTTTTTCAAGACATGATTAAAATGATTGCTTGGGCTATCATAATTTGCTTGCCAACCATGTCTCACTCAGACAAAGTGGCTTTAAGATATACCTTGGGACATTACCTTAAAAGCTGCTCAAGCAACCGAACACAGACTACATAGAAAATAAAAGAGTTAAGAAAAAGCCCTGATAGCCCTAATCACTCTGAATTTCTTGGTTTACCCATTATCAGACAACAAAATTTCATGCTAGTCCAAATTCAAAGAAGTTGCAGAAAATTATTTTTGAATGATGAAATCTAACAGTTCTTTGTCTTTCGAGGTAGAAAACATTGTGGATAATGAATAAATTGCTTGAAACAAGTAATTTCTTAATTTCCACAATGTTTTCAAAAGCCTTTTTCATGTTTTATGCTAAAATCGGCATCATGTGGGAACTGGCTAAAACTAGTTCTATCATATATGTATCTCTCTCTCCACTGATGTGTAAAGAAATCTTTTTTGTCTTGGTTTTATACCCTATTCATATTTAAGTGATGACTTCTTCAGAATGTCATTCAAGTGTGACAAGACAAGCCATAACAAATACCCACAATTGCGACCCCAACAACCCTACACCCAAGTTTTTTTTTAGTACGTATATTCCAACATAATCCATCCTCAAGAAAATAGTTAAGGGAAACAATGTGGAAAATGAAGAAATTGCTTGCAACATGCAGCAAGCAATTTCTTCATTTTCCACATTTTTCAAACCAGAGAGTCGAATATTTCAAAAATTTCGACAATTTGAAATTATTGCCTGCAACTTATTTCAATTTGCTCCGGTCTAAAATCTCCCTGTATGGGAAAGGGTGAATTTATTTTCATGTTTTCATTAAAAAAGGTCTAAAATGTATGTACGACAACTTCAATCACCTTAGCTAGGTGATTTAACCCATTACCAGAGGACAAAATTTTAGACTGGTCCAAATTGAAAAAGTTGCAGACGACAATTAAAATTTAATGATTATGAAATTCTAGATTTTTTCAACTTTCTGGGTAGAATACATTGTGTAAAATGAAAAAAATCTTTATTTTACACAATGTTTTCCAAAGCCTTTGTACTTAAGGGGCGTCAAAAAGCGTCATTGTGTGGGAATGGGTTAAGTACAGCAAAATTTTCAAAACTTTCAAATTTTCAAAACTTTCAAATTTTCTTTTTTGTAAATTTTCCCAAGTTCACCCAGAAATTTCAAACATCTTACAATCAAAAGGTCAACCTCAAATCTAGAAACTCTTGAGAAAATTCCCCATTTCCTCAGGGCCTTGTTTCCATGGCAATCAATAACAATCACCTTTAATCATTTGGAGAATTGTTCCTTTTTCTATTCTCGTAACTTGACAGAAACAAGTGAACCATAGTGATCCTTCCATGCTTAGAAGAGATCTTACTTTCTATTTCATGCTAACCAGAGGTCAATAGATACGGAGGTGAAGTCAATCATCTCAATTAAATCCTACAATAGTGTTGTCCCCGGACAAGTAAGACATGATTTTCTAATTGTCCCAAAATAGAATGACTTGTCCACAAAAAAGTGAAGAGATATATTTGTATTTTTTCATTAACCACAATAATTTCTACCCTTCAATATAAACATTATGATAACGTTCCAACGTACAATTAATTATATTATTTCTTTTTTGTATCATTCCATAACTTGTCCTCAGGTAGAAATTTGTATCATGTTAGGTGGTCTTGATAAAAATGTATTACCAGTAGTCTGCAAATAGAAAAGCCCATGTCGGACCAGTCTGGGGATGGGAATTCTACATCCTGCCCCTGCACCGTGAGTACTAGTTATTAATGTCTTGATTACAATTAGTTCTCTGAAGACCATTCCTACACAAAGCTGTTTTTTTTACTACCCTTTGAAAACACATAATTTCTTCATTTTCCACAATGTTTCTACTATGAAAGACAAAGATTTTCAAAATACCATAAGCTTGAAACTTTCATATGCAATTTCTTTGAATCTAAAATATTGTCGTCTGGTAATGGATAAAACAGTTTGGGACCTAAATAGAAGATTTTCCTTCAATATTACTAAAGTATCCACAATGATTTCTACAGGAGTTACAATCCTAATTTGGGGACTTAAAAAAGATGGCAATAACTGCCACAACTATGTAAATGTTATAAACACCATGTGTAACAGCTTGGCCTCATGGGAGCTATGGCATTTCTTTCGTTCTTTCTTTTTTTAGAAATCTAATCCTTTGCTTGTCTTGAATTAACCCATTACCAGACGGCTAAATTTTAGACTGGCCTAAATTGAAAGAAGTTGCAGACGACAATTTAAAGTTTATGAAACTTTGGATTTTTTCAACCATCTGGGTAGAAAACATTGTGGAAAAATGAAGAAATTGCTTGTAACAAGCAATTTCTTCACTTTCCACAATGATTTCCTATGCTGTTTTCCTTTGGGGCGTCTAAAAGCGTCACTGAGTGGGAATGGGTTAAAACAGTAAGTTGCTATTTCAATGAAAACAACAAGTAAAGAACAGGCAGACTTATAGGAGGGTCAACTTATCTATAGAAACAAAGAGTTCAAGGCTTTGACCAAAGGCTTAAAAAAAACAATTGTGTCAACGGGGTTTAATGCTGCTTTGAGTAATCTTTCAGTCATATTGTGGTGAAGTTCAATAATTCATGTTCTTCCTGGGTATCACCAGTACTAGGCTGGAGCTCCGAAATATCTCGCCCCAGGTCATTCTCACGGCACAAGTAGTGCGGCTTGGGTTTGAACCCTCAACCTTGGATTTCTCTCAGATTAAAGTCCACAACCCCAACCACTAAGCCACTCTGGATCCAATTGATAATCACCATATCTATGTACAACAATAGAATACTGATTGTTATGATTCATTTAATACAATTAAGAATAGGACGCCAAATTCAAAATTAATCATTTGCTTTGCTAGCTTTATAGGAAATATAGTTACAATCCAATCAACATTTTACTTTAACCCATAACCAGACAGCAAATTTTTAGACTGGTCCAAATTGAAAGGAGTTACGGATGCCAATTTAAAGATTATGAAATTTTAGATTTGTTTAAACTTCTAGGTAGAAAACATTGTGTAAAATGCAGAAATTTTTTTGATACAAGCAATTTCTTCATTTACACACTGTTTTCCCAATTGTTTTTCTTGAGGGGGTCCAAAAGCGTCATTATGTTGGAATGGGTTAAGTAAATAATAAGTCTTCATTGCTGAAGTAGTATTTCTCTAATAATTGCAAAGTTAACATGAAAATATTTGCAACTTATTTTTTTCATCTCCTTATCCTAAAACAAACATGTCATGGACAATTCTCAAATCTTTAAACTTGAAAACATAGAAAATGTCTTTGTCAATAATCAGCGCATACCACAAACCAAATTAAGTGATATTTGTCACTATGATATGAAACCATTGCTTCATGTTTTAGTTGAAGTTACATGCATGCAGATATATTCCCTTTACCCATTACCTTAACCCATTCCCACACATGCCATAAATGCCCCTAAATATGAAAGCTTTGGAAATATTGTCAAAAATGAAACTGCTTGTTAAAAGCAATTTTTTCATTATCCACAATGTTTTCTGGCCCAAAAGACAAAGATTTTTAAAAATTCATCTACTTAAAAATGTCGTCTGCAAATTCTTTGAATCTGGACTGGTCTAATATCTGATCATGTTGGAATGAATTAACTTAAAACTATGCACATCTTTATTCTTCTTTACTTCTTTATCAAAAATTTCATTTTAACTCATTCCCACACAGTGATGCTTTCTGACACCCCTCTGGAAAAAACAATTCTGAAAACATTTTGGAAAATGAAGAAATTCCTTTTCACACAAGACATTTCTTTTGAAAGGCAATTTTTTTCATTTTCCATAATATTTTCTACTAAGAAAGTTGAAAAAAACTATAACTTCAACTTTGAATTGTTGTCTGCAATTCCTTTCAATTCGGACCAGTCTAAAATTTTGCCATCTGGTAATGGGTTAACTAATTCCCACACTATAAAGTTTCATGCCAGTCCAAATTCAAAGAAGTTTCTGATGACAATTTAAGTTGAAGAACTCTTTCAAATCTTTGTCTTTTTGGGTAGAAAACTTTGTGGATAATGAAGAAATTACTAGTAACAAGCATTTACTCCCTTATCCACAATGTTTCCATAGCTTTCAAATTGAAGGGCATTTAACAAAGTCATTGTGTGGGAATAGGTTGAGTAATACAAATAATTCATCTACACATAACTAAACTTTTAGGGACATCAAGCCCATTGAATATTTGTCCTTGAGCTGTGACCCTGACCTTCAAACTATCTAGAAATTTAGCACATCTCATCATGATGGAGAACAAGAATCTAAATCCTTTTTGAAATCTATGTACAAAAGTATGAGATATGGTATGGAAAAGCTCATTTGAACATTTTACTGTGAACAGGGAACATCCCTTGGATCCAAAATTTGTTTCAAATAGCACATTATTTCAAAATCTATCCACGCATTGGATGGACCTATAGGCATACTAACATATTAATGCTAATAAACCAACTTATTATCTTGACAACTATCCCTCTCCCACTGTAAGCGGCTTCAACAAAAATACTGTTTACTTGAACAAGGACAAATACAGCAACATTGTAGCAGCATAAATAGGCTTCAAGCTATAAGGCATCCTGTTTCCTCTCATGCAATTTAGGCACAATCATGCTGTTTAGGGTATATGATGCATCCTGAATAATTATTGTGGTTGTGCAATGATATACTGGTACTTTAAATACAGTTATCCCTAGATATTTATGTGTAAACATACATGGAACTCTTTGATTCAGAAATTTTGATAAAGACAGCATCAAATGCTTCTCATAGCCTTATAGAATCTTTTATTTCTTGCTCAAAAGAGCTCTTGTAACACCATTTTTTCATATGTGTGATATTTTGTTCCAATATTTTGTTAAGCCTTTCACCATTACATAATGCACTATATCATAGCTTACAATTATCTACCTAATATCACAGATTTGGATGCCCAATCCTTAATGGAAACTTCTTTGATTATAATCATTTTAACCCAGTACAGTGGAAATCTGTTAATCACAACACAAATTTGTCAAGACTTTTGTTGCTGTTAATGAGAAATTGCCATTAAGAGGAGCAATTGTTCTTTAGATCTAATGTTTGTGCATAAAGACAGTTGCAGTTAAGCAGTGAATTGCTATTATCAGGGTTGCAACTAAGAGGATTCCACTGTACTGTGATATAATACATCCTCGATCAACTAATGAGCTATTATTAGATGGCTAGGATAAAAAACGTATTTCTTGGCATATTTGGAAGCCAATAGATCCTAATTGACAAATCAAGGCTGTCAATCAAAGAACCAATCCTCCAATCAAATAATTCATTTAGACTGGAAGTGAACTTTGAACTCATACGTTGGACAACAAAAATACGAGGGATTTCTATTGGTTTGGTGACTTAAACATTTTAACTACAGCTTATTCAAGCTTAGTATTTTCCTTTTTATCATATATTACTGGCTATCAATTTTGCAAAATAGCATCTATTAATATCAAAGTTGGACTTTCTGTTGGACTCAGGAGGTTTGGCCAACGGAGTCAGTGGGCAGGGCTCCAGCACTCCGTCAATTGCATGTAACCTGTCAAGAACAAATAATTGCTACCAATATGTTTTTCTGTTGCTCTGAAGTTGATTTAAATTGAACGTTGCGTTTTATTCCGTTTAAAGATGGGCATCATGATCTAATTCCATTATATGATGCAATGGCATCTTACAGAATAGCATCCCTTCTTACAAGGCCTGTAGACTCAGTTTGACACATCTACAAAATGAAGAAAACACTTTCATCATTAATAATCAGTTTGACATATATCTTATACAATGCATGTCATCAATCTTACAATCATAATAACATAAGTGTGTTTTTTATTATTATTTTTCCATCTTTAATTTGATCTCTTAGAGGTGTATAATGAATATCAGTGACACTGGTTTGTATAAACTAAAATAAATAGTATTTTAGTTCTGTTCTGCTCTTTTGTAAAATTATTAACAGTATATATCAATTGTTTTCAATACTCTATCTTTTCTGTACTTCAGTTCTATTTAAGACATTTTACAAACAACAATAATGGAAGCTAGGTTATATTCTCTATGTAATTGCAAAATCTGGAACCTTCAAAAATGTTAATTACTTTTACAAATTTTGATCAGCTATTCACAAAAAGAAGAATGATATCAAAACTTAAGGCAAGGACATAAATTTTGTACCAAAGAGTTTCGAAAAACTGTAATTTTTCACAGTTCATTATTTTGAGGGAATAATATATAATTTCAGTAGTGTGCAATGAACTAAAGTAGGGATAAATCAAACAAAACAGTGACTATCGTTTCGATAATTTCACTGTTTATTTCTGTTTTGTTAAAGTGAAATTATCTAGTGAGAAATTTGGGTAATCTATCAAAAAGCATGTATGTTTTATGCCAGGTGGAAGAAATTCCTACTGAGTTAGATATTGTTTTGGGCATGAGTAGTTTGACGCCCCCCAAGAGAAAGAAATGGGAAAACATTGTGTAAAATTAAGAAATTGCTTGTTACAAGCAATTTCTTCATTTTCCACAATGTTTTCTACACAGAAAGATGAACAAATCTAAAATTTCATTGACTATAAGTTGTCGTCTGCCACTTCTTTCAATTTGGACAAGTTTAAAAATTTAACCATGATGTAATGGTTAAACCTAATAGTTCCTTGCGCTAAAATGCTTTAGAGGTTGAGGGAAAGAAGAAAATCTATTTGAGAGATGAGTTTTAGTATATATTAATTAGGACAAGTATATTTGGTAAAACATTTCTGTTTCAGGCCATTGCTAAAAGAAAGGAACAACTACTGGCTGATAGTATATAGGAATTTGATTCATCTTTAGACAGCTAACATGGAGGCTATAAATTTGAAGAGAAAGGATAGTTATGGTATCAAGATATACCTGTGTTCAAATATTACAATAGCATAAATATTAATATGAAACGTGAAATGGATTATGATGCATTCAAAAATTAGTTTAACTATAAACACTTTTCTGTGTTTTTTGCAAAAACTGTTTAATATTGAACATGAAATAAATTTACAGAGAAAAAAATCTATTATCATTAAAAACAGCTGCTGTTTAGTGAAACATCTTTAAATGTAGTCTCCCTACATTTGATGACCAGGAAATCAAATGACAAATATTTGGACATTGACATTTCATAAAACACATTTAAAAGGATATTTTCATCAGTGATAGAAATTTTAAGGCTTATTTCTTGACCAATAATTGAATTGTGAAATTTTATGACCAATAAATAATAATCAGTTCTTGAAGGTTTGAAACCTACAAACTTTTTTTTACATCATACAAGATAGCATGGAAGATTATTAATCATAATTAATCCATTACCACGCAATTTATTTTAGACTGGTACAAATTTAAAAAATTCAGACGACAATATGGTGAAATTTTAAGAATCTTTGTTCTTTTTGGTAAAAAATTCTAGATACAGCCATTTCTTCATTATTCCACAATGTTTTCCAAAATTTTTTTCTTAAGTGGCAAAAACAGCAGGATTGTGCAATAATGGGCTAATAATTTAAAGATTATTGAATTAAGCAAAATGCAAGATTTCTACTATTCTGCATACAATATTTTAATGTATCATGCACTATCATAATGCACCAGCTTTTTTAAAAAAATCGTAACTGTAACACTTTCCCTGTTATTAAGAATTCTCAAACAACCAAAATTATCATTTTCAACCCATTACCAGACAACAAAAATTTAGACAGGTCCAAATTGAAAGGAGTTTCAGACACCAATTTAAAGTTTGTTAAATTTTAAGATCCTTTATCTTTTGGGGTAGAAAACAATATGGATTTCTTTATTATCCACATTTTTTTCCATAGCTTTTTTTCTATAGAGGGATTTCCAAAGGTGTCATAGTGTGGGAATGGGTCAAGTAAATTTCTTGAATTGCTGTTGGAGACAATAGCAAAGATTTCTGATAACAGACACGTTATTGAACTCCTACTCCTGGATGTCACAGTCTTTTATCTAATGTAAAAACTGAATATTCCTTGGACTTAACCCATTCCCACACTACAACATTTTAGACCGGTCCAACAAAGAAGTTGCAGACGGGATTTCAAGTTAGATTAAAGTTGGAAAATAAGTGCTAAAGTGGGTCGCAAATATTGTGAGAAGAAGAGAAATTGCTTGTAACAAGAAATTTCTGCTTTTCCCAAAGTCTTCCATGATCATATTCTTTTGGGAGCCAAAAAGTGGCATTGTGGTAATGTGTTAATAATCAAAACTCACAAAATATTCAGAGAAAGAGCTATCTTAACAAATAAACTTGTTTTGAAAAGTAAATGCCAAACAGATGGTGTAAACTTTAAATTAAATCTTTTATCCAAAACAAGTTGCCATTCTTGTTTTATATTAACTTTGTTGCAGTAGTAAAAATCTTTCAAGTTGAAAAAAAAGTGTTAGTAAAAAACAAGCTAAAGATGGCAGCATTACAAACATTTTTTTGATGCAACAGTATGAATATATTGAGGATTTCGTAATACAGCATTGTTTACAGAAGGATTAAAGAAAAATACCTTTCCCAATGGATAAATCTTTTTTAGTATATGAAACAAACCGAATGAATGTTCCATGAACAGGTTTTTCAACGGATTAGTATAAAACAAGAACAGTAACTGGAGTTTTAGTTCTAAAAAAGTCACACCACCTGTATTGTATGTAACAAATTGTCCTGCAAGTCTTCTGTTAACAATAAACAGTTACTTTATTTAGCGTAATTTAACCTATTCCAACAAAATCCCTCTTTGTTTTTGCCCCCCAAGAAAGTTCAGGAAATGAAGAAATTTCCTTTAAACAAGCAGTATCTGAATTTTCCACGTTGTTTTCTTCCTAGAATGACAGATATTTGAGACAATACCAATTTAAAATTGTAGTCTTCAACTTCTTTGACTGTAAACAGAACTGCAGATGGAAAAGGTGAACTTGAATTTTGATTTGAAGGATTTTAAGGCTCTATGGCTCCCCCAAGTACAAAATTTCACCACAAAGGAAATTCTGCAATTGTCTTTAAAATTATCCACAGATCCCCCTGTATCAATAATTTCAGAATAGGTCAAAGACCCCTCAATGAAAAGCTTTGCCCAGCAGAAAACAAAAATAAGTTTCAAAATATTTTAAATTGGCAACACAAAATAATTTTGAAATTTATTTTCATTTTCTGTTAGGCAAAGCTTTTGATAGTGGGGTTGTGAACTAATCCTCATTTATTAAAAGAGGAGTCTGTACCACATTTTAAGCCTTGTCATGCTGAACCCAGAATATTCCGGTTTTGGCAGGAGGCGTAGACCAAGATCAGCCTGCACATTAGTGCAGTCTGATCTTGGTCTACACCCCCCACTTCTTTAATACCCTGCCAGAGTAGTTGATAAAATTGACTTCTAAAGGAAATATTGATTTTTGAACATCAAGTTCTATCAGTACTTTCAGCCCTTTGATTTTACAGCAATTCTGTTAGGTAATTTATACAGCATGACAAGGGCTAAAGATGATTTCATTTCTTGATTCCTTTTTGTGAGGAATTTTGTCCCAATGAGAGCCATAGAGCCTTTAATAGCTATTGCTATAAACCCTGTGTTGTGTGTGCTCCTTTTAAATGAGTATCCACACCATAGGGTTTCCCAGAGAAATATTAATTTCAGAAAAAAACCCTCTTATCTAAATCTGATTCAACCTCAAATTTCAATGTGAATTCATGATCCAAAAGGATCCAGACGAAAAACTCACTGTAATATCTTCTTTTTAAATCATTTAACAAAAGACCTGCAGTTTGGTTAGTAAGTAAATGGTTATGCAGGTAATTTTTTTGTCACCATAACCTTTCATTTTTGCTCCAACCTTGCTACACAAACACATTTTATGTATTTTGAACTTTTTCGTACTCAAAGTATTAAAAAATTGAGACATGAAGTGAATACAATTTATCTCTAATATGTCCAAAAACACAAATAAAAAGATTCAAATTTGTAAATATCAATCTTTTCCATTACAGCATCAAAATACAAAAACTTGTAAACACAATATATGAACCTTATTCCTAACTAAATAAATTTATTAGCTGGCACCAAATAACTTTTAATAACTTGCAAATACTACTTTTGATGGCTTCATCCCTTTCAAATAAAAATCCTTTAATACAAACTAATTCCTGATTACCGTAATTTTCAATAAAGCAATAACTGAATGTGTTTGTGTTTTGAAGGTATAACCGTAAGGTACCTTGGGACCATTCTAGCCGCACTTACCGAACTGAAATAATAAATATAGCAAGAAATTAACAACTATAATGCAACTCAAATTTATTACAAAATTCAAAATCAAGCTGTGAATAAATAAGGAGTAATACTTGAAATCTAAAGCCATATTCATAACAGATAGAAATGATGTTCCACAACAAAACTGCAGTGCTTAGATGACACAAACTTCCTCATTTAGGAGTATAAACCCATTCCCACACAATTGATTGATTGACTGAATGGTGTTAAACACCACTTTTAACAGTATTTCAGTCATATCACTGTGGCTGGAGCAACTAACAACGGTATCCTGGTATTTCTCACACCAGCACTTGAGTAACCATTAGATCCTTTCCAAGCCTCTAGCTGCTCGTCCCTCTTAGGTTTACAATTATCCACCAATTGATAGGAGACTAATGTCAGAAAGGATATTTGACACTGTCGAGGATCAGACCTGGGACATCTTGACTAGGAGTCATACATACTATCATTGCACTATGGGTGTGGCCTTCAACACAACTTTTTGATGACCTTCAAGTAAAACAATTGACAAAATATTGTGTAAAATGAAGAAATTGCTTTAATTTTACACAAAAACAAGCAATTTCTTCATTTTATACACTCTTTTCTGTAACTCCTTCCAATTTGGACCAGTCTTACATTTTGTTGTCTAGTAATGGGTTAAAGAATGGTACAAATTGAAAATGATTTACCATATTTTCTTTTTTCTTAAAAGGCTTTGCTAGTTCTTTATATGGAACATAACTTCTCTGTTTTTACTAGTTTGACAACATAAAAACACCAAAATGCTTTTGATTTAGATACAACAACTTCTCGCATACAGTTAACCCATTCCCACACAATAAGTGTATAAGTGCATTTAGATAAGTAACATTAAATTCTTCGTCTTTTGGGGTAGAAAACATGGTGAAAAATGAAGAAAATGCTTGTCAAAAGCGTTTTCTTCTTGTTCCACAACGTTTTCTAAAACTTTCATATTGAGTGGCTTGTGTGGAAATGAGTTTAAAAAAAAGAAACAAATGACTACATCTATTATCATCAGTGATACATATTGAGTGCAAATCTGATCAAACAAAATATAAAATTTAAATACCAAAGCTTTAACTTGAATAGTCATCTTTGTCAAAGATGAGCTGTGGGATTAATGAAGGATTCTGCAGAAATATCAACCTGAACACAAGTACTTGATGATCCAATAAACAGTCCAGTGTTTTGTTTAAATGTCTTTGTCCTTTTGATAAGTTTTATATTACAATTTTGGGTACAAAAATCAAAACAAGCATAATTTCTATACAAACATATTAAAATAGTATTTGCTGTTTAACCCTTTCCTGTTTTGCAAAATTTAGCCCTGTTCAAATTCAAAAGTTTTGCAAACGAGAGCTTGAAGTGGATTTAACTGGAAAATTAACCTTTTATAAGGGTAAAAAATATTATGGAAAAATAAGAAATTGCTTGTTACAAGCAATTACTTCTTTTTCCACAATGTTTTCTAAAGTACAGAATCCCGGATTTGTACAGGAAAGGGTTAAGTGACGTTTACATATGACAAGACCTTGGTATCTGCAGATGGGTATTGATGAGATCTATCATCATGCCAAATATGAGCATTGTATCTTGAACAGACTTGAAGAAATTATAAATGATAAGGTTTTATGATTAAGGTTTGTAAAAGTTTGACCTTGACAAATGACCTTGACCTTGTCAAAGGACCTAAGTCTTGGTAGCAATGAGACCTATCACCAATGCCACAAGTTAGCTTTGTTTCGTAAACAGGCTTACAGTAATCTTAGATATTAACCCTTGTCATGCTGTATAAATTACCATACTGAATTGCTGTAAAATCAAAGGACTGAAAGCACTGATAGAACTTGATGTTCAAAAATCAATATTTCTGTTAGAAATCAACCCCATAAACAACTTGAGAAGGAAAGTATGAGCAGGAGGTGTAGACTAAGATCAGCCTGCACATAAGTGCAGTCTGATCTTAGTCTACACCTCCTGCTAAAACCAGAATATTCCGGGTTCAGCATGACAAGGGTTAAGTTGTTTGGTTTAATCTGACAGAGAGACAGTCAACTGTAAAAAAATATGCACCTAATCTTTCATTGCTGGGGGAAAAGGAAGGTCTGGAAGCAGTGTGTATCTAAACTCATCAAACGGGAAGACTTACAAAATACATTTCATACAAAAATTGGAAAGATCATTAATACATGTCTGGACAGATATACTAACATGACAAGTCAAAATATTCATCAAAATCCATAAAAATGAAAAATCTTTTCATTCCCACATCCTTGCCCTGTGGCATATACATTTAAAACCTGGGGTGTTTTTATACTGCCTTTTCAAAATCAACAATTTAACGGTGAACGACCAAAGTTTGGTTTCCATAGCCAAGAAAACCCATTACCAGATGGCAAATTATAGACCACTCAAAATCAAATTAAACATCAAATATTTTGTATTGATGAATTTTTACGAAAAAAATCAGCTCTATTGAAAGAAAATTTTGTGGGAAATAAAGAAAATGCTTGTCGCAAGCCATTTCTCCATTTTTCAAAATGTCCAAAAATCTTTTTTGGAATTGAAGGGCTTAAAAAAGGGGTTTTGAGGAAAGAAGGTGTATCTGAGGAAATTATATAATGGCAGCTGAATATTATTTATCAAAAATTGGAAATACATCATTTTTAGCCCATTAACAGAGCACAATAACTTAGGTTGCTCAAAATTGAAAAAGTTGTAGATGACAATTTAAAGTTGATAGAAATTAATTTAGCAGCATCTTTGTTTTTCTGGTTAGAACCCAATGTCGAAAATGCAGAAATTCTAAGCAATTTCTTCATTGAACACAATGTTTTGCTAATTGTTTTTCTTCAGGAGTACCAAAAAGGGCCATTGTGTGGGAATGGGTTACCTGTTTGTCTTTTTTAGTCAAGGACAACATGATAAAAGGTCCAACTCTTATTTCCATCCTGGTCCCATCCCAGATGTGACTTTGTACACTATAGAGAGAGAAGAAATGGATTCTAACCACTGCTATCTACTTTTACAGCCTGGTGGAATGGGGCTCTGTCTGTAAAGTGTCCTGCCCAAATACACTTGAACCCATGAGCTTCTGATTATGAGCCCGGCCTAAAAGCTGTTTTCAAATTTGTATAAATAACTTTGTATCAGACTCTGGGGTGTAAAAGAACCATCTGTATCAGGGAAAATTGAAGGCTTTTGTAACAGTAACACCACTGACACTTACAGTAACAGCATGGACAAAGTCATGTGACTTGTGAAATGATTATATCACCAACAGCCGTGAACAATTATTGCGACACATTGGGAGCCATAACAATAGTCAACCCACGAGTCACAAACTTCAAAAGGACAAAACATCATCAGGTTAGGACAATGGATCACCATTAGCCGAACAAACAGTATCCATAGGTGACCAGCAGCTGACCACAGGTCCCCGTTATTTCCCGTTATGGAAAACAAACAATAGTTGTTTGATCCTTTCATTTAGTTTACAAATATTATCCCTAGCCATAGGTAGAAAATTATATGGATATTTTCCATATGGATCTAGGAGAAGAAAACTTCAAGTAGATTCCTTTTTTCCCTTTGTTTATAGACTACAAGTCACTTAGTTTTCAATTTTCATACAATTTAAATATATGTTGTCAAAAATTAATATAATTTGGGCTACTTAAAAGTATTTCCAACTTTTTGAGGGTTTAAGTTGACAAGACTGATTAAAATTCAAATTTTAAAGCCTCATAGCTTGTCAAACCATTATCACACAACAACAGTTGAATGTTCCAAATTTAAAGAAATTGCAGACAAAAATCCTAAGTGAGGGAATTTGAACATCTTTGTCCTTCAGGGTTGAAAATATTGTGGATAATGAAGAAAATATTTCTTCATTTCCTACAACGTTTCCCAAAACCTTTTATCTTAACGGATATTAAAACGAAGGATTCTTTTAAAGCCTCATAGCTTGTCAAACCATTATCACACAACAACAGTTGAATGTTCCAAATTTAAAGAAATTGCTGACAAAAATCCTAAGTGAGGAAATTTGAAAATCTTTGTCCTTCAGGGTTGAAAATATTGTGGATAATGAAGAAAATATTTCTTCATTTCATACAATGTTTCCCAAAACCTTTTATCTTAAGGGATATAAAAATGCAGGATTCTGTGGGAATCGATTAAAGCCGTTTGTGATGATTTAAGGGGATGGCAGAGACGATAAGGTTTTGGGCCCATTGTTTATTTGGTCAGGTAAATATTGAAATTAAGCCTATTGTAATACATAAAACAGTATGGACTTCCATTACAATAATTCTATCAAATTATACATCCATTCAGGGCTCTTTGTTAGACTGTGAAAACTGAGAATAACCAACTAAACATTCAATGTACAACAAAAACCTAGGTTGAATTCAAATGGGACAAATTTTGAATACAACCTTTATATTCATAACCCTTTGATATAGCTTTTGTCCTCCAAAAAAGGTTTTTATCATTTTGCTCTTAACAAATCACCAGCTAATATCATATATTACATTTTCCATTAACCCATAACCACACAATACTGCTTTTATCTATAATCTTAGATACCTTTTTGGGATAAGGAAAATATACTTGTAACAAGCATTTTTTCCTTTTCTCACAATGTTTTCTACCTAATTTGGCACTTATTTTCCAATTTTAGCGCAATTTGAAATGTCCTTTATACATGTAATTTCTTTCAATTTGCACCAGTCTGAAATTTGTTGACTGGTAATGAGTTTCCATCATTTATCTTTTCTTTTCTTTCTTGAATTAAACTCTTCGTGTATATAAAGAAATTGGTCCATTAAGTGCAGTTTCTATTTTCCTACCTCATTCTTTATATACCAAAAACAGTAGATGTCAAAATTTATATCTCCTTAGACAGTCATAAATAAGTAAAAACAAGAGCACCACCCATGTGTGCCAACACTCTGCTGCAGGTGCTGGATAATGCAAAAATTCTTAGTCGAAAAAGGGGCATAACTTTTACAACAATGCTTTTAGAGTTATCCCCCTTGATAGTCTAGATAGCTCTTGTGATGGTCAATACACATGTCAAGTTTCATGAGGATATCTTCAATAACAACAGAGATATGACCAAGGTTAAATTTTGTCATGCCAACGCCAGCGCAGACGACGCTCAGGTGAACACAATACCTCGAAAACAGCCAAGCTAAAAATATTAGTAATACATATTGTACTTAGTACAAGCTTACATTCAAACCACAGCCAACTACCCCTTTGTTTACTTATTACCACATGGCAGAATTCAAAGAAGGTGCAGAAGAAAATGTCAAGATGAGTGAATGTTGAATGGTTCTGTCTTTTGAATCAATTTCTTCATTTTTAAGCGAGTATTCCTGAACTCTTTTCTATAGGGTCATGAATTAGTAGGACTATGTGGTAAAATTGTATAGAATAACTTCAACAAGTGGTTAATGAAGTAATGGGTCATGAATAAAAGATATCAAAATTCCATCTAGGTATAATGGTATCCAATTGCTATTCATTTATGTTATAAACTATGAAATCACATTGAACAAGTCTGATCATACACTAAAATAGTTCTTTTCCTTTATAGGATATCCAAACACTTTAAGCAAGATGAGTCATCACTTCTTGTGATTTATCACTATTTTTTTTATTTTCTTTCAAATCACATTATATTCATGTTGGTAACAAAAGTACTAAAGAACAACTCCTGAACTCTAATCCATTAGCAGGCGGAAGAAATTTGGTCAAAACTCTAAGAGACCTCCTAAAGTGTTCCAAGTATGAACCCTGGTCAGACAGCCCAGATAGCCCAAGTCAAACCTGTTCACTCTTGATAGATTTTTTTCTTGAACCCTTTCCCATTTTTCAAAATTTTAGACCTGTCCAATTTGAAAGAAGTTGCAGACAACAATCAAAAGTGGGTGCAATTTGAAAAGTAAACTGACTTAATGGCTTGAAAATATTGTGGGAAAAGAAGAAATTGCTTGTCACAAGCAATTTCTTCTTTTCCACAATGTTTTCTCAAGTATAAATTCACAGGGACGTGAAAACAAGAGATTGTACAGGAAAGGGTTAAATTCTAGAACGTTGCTTTAAACCTATTTATCTTTCACCGATTCCAACTTAGACTATTCCCCCTCGAACCTGCTTCCAGGAAAATACACCATTACTCATGCTGAATTTGTGGGCTAATGAAAGAATCAAGATCCATAGCTATTCAAGAATCAAACTTTGGACTTTTCGTTTGTGAAACCCACCTACCATTAATTATTAGAAGATGTATAATTGTTAGCTATGATATGTGGGTTTTTTTAACATTATCTCCCACCCCTTACTACTAATTACAAGACTTTAGAGATAACAGGTACTAGAAATATATACATATTTAATTATATACACAAATAAACTTTTTTCATCTCAAAAAGAGGACTAATACAAAATATTCCCCCAGACAAAGGGTTAACAGCCTTCAAAGTAAAAGTAAACCTGGCCAGCGTGTGCCAGAAATAATAGCCCATTGTATCACTGTTGAATATTTAATGTAGCCATGTATCACACCAGTTCTTTAAAACCTGGTAACATATGTTAGGCCAAGCCCCAAATCCCAGGTTTGAGTCAACATTGTCAAACATGAAAGTAAACAGGAGATTGGGTCTCTCAAGATTTGTTTTAACCTTCAGTTTAACCCATTCCAACTCAACAAAATTTTAGACTGGTCCAAATTGAAAGGAGCTGCAGACGACAATTTCAAGTTGATGGAATTTAAATTTTCTTTGTCTTTTTGGATAGAAAACATTGTGGATAATGAAGAAATTGCTTGATACAAGCAATTTCTTCATATTCCACAATGTTTTCAAAAGTTTTTTTCTTGAGGGGCGTAAAAAGGAGGGCTTGAGTGGGAATGGGTTAATATTTGAATTTGTTACTCTTTGTAACCAAAGAAATTAAAATTTCCCTTTACCAATTAACGTTTCATTCCTATACTAAACTTAATTTAAAAATATTATGTTGTAGTGAGTTAATTATACAAAGAAAACACTGACATCACTTCCCTGAAGCACATAAATGCTGTAACAGGTATCATGTACACTCACATGTCAGCCCAATTAGCTCAGTTTGGTAGAGCACTTGATTTTAAACATCAAGATCATGGGTTCGAGCCCTGGGCTGACCATATCAACTAACAATTTTTGGATGAGTCATTAAACTGAGGCCCCGTGTGACAGTGCTATCCATCGAGCATGTAAAAGAACCAGGCGGAGCTATCAGCAGTTTCGTCCTGTATCCTTGCACTATCCCCCCTACCAACTAACCGTCTTCTGGGGCATTGCTCATATTGGCATGTGCTATGGTAGAGATGATGAATAAAAGGAAATACATATATGTACACTCACTTAAACATTGAAACATGGCAGAGGCTGTAACAGTACCTCTGGGGAGGATATGATCAAAAATACTGATTTATCACAATTTACTATTTGTGAGTGAGTAAATTTGTTCACATCCAGTCTCCCATGTTTTCAGCTCTCTCTCTTTCTGTCTCTATCCATTTTTTTTTCAATTAACCCATTAAAAGAAGGCAAAATGGTCCAAATTCAAAGAGGTTGCAGACGACATTTTGTAATTGATTGAATTTTAAAAAATCTTAGTCTTTTAAAGTAGAAAACATTGTGGATAATGAAGAAATTGCTTGTTACAAGAAATTTCTTCATTTTTCAAATGTTTCTTAAGCTTTTTCTTGAGAGCATCAGTGTGTGGAAATAGGTTAAAGAACATCTACTTTGAACTTCATATAAAAAGAATATAACCACCAAATTCCAGTCATCATCATCCCAAGGTCTTTTCTATGCATATTTCCTAAGTTCCATCAGCTAAAATTTGTGGTCTCAAACTTTTTTCGATTTGGATAAGTCTTTAATTTTGTCATTTCGGAATGGGTTAATACAGGCCAATCTGGGTCTACAACTTTTGCAAAGGCTGCTTCATCTGGACCAGCATAGCCAGGAAAAAGAAACAGGAAGTAAAATGGGGCCAAATCAATTTTGGAAAAACCCTACGCACTCGTAGAAAATGTCACCAATAATATTGGATTGTGTGGGAAAATCAGATGACACTGTTTTTTGCCCCCATCAATATATCGGATTGTAATACTAAAATCGGCGAAATAGGTCGTAGAAATCAATGTAATGTATTGATGATTTTTGAAATCGTTAAAAGAGATCAAGTCTTGCTCACTGATCAATATCTGTGTTCAATATCAGGGCAATAGAGGGCAATAGTCTTGTATGTGATTGGTCCCTAAAGATTTGGAAATTCAATAATTGTGAATGAAAGTCCACAACTAAACAATGGGAAGACAATATTTTCCTTTGGTCTGTTCAGCTTACTGACAGAATTTCCAGGGCTCCAGATAAGTTTAATATTTCTAAAGTCATGATGATGAAGTGAACTTGCATCAATCTTCAAATCTAAGATTGGAGTGTATCTGGTTACCAACTCTCCTCTGTGACTCCAAAAAGACTTTGGGTGAAAGACTTGGTCTTATACCAAAGCACACAGTCTCCATTTGAGAGAATGCACAAGGTTTTGGGCAAATTAAAGAAATACTAACCAAATCTTAGTTTTAAGTTCACCTATCCATATACAAGTAATTAGCAAAAAGTTTTATCATATCACCAGCACTTAACCCATTCCCCTCCACCCCTGTGGAAAAAGTTAAGGAAAACATTCTGAATAATGAATTATTTGTTTTCTACCCAAAATTTCACCTAAAAATGTTTCTTCTACAATTTTTTTCTATTTTTGATCAGTCAAACATTTTGTTGTCTGGCATTGGACTATTTGGCTCTTTAGCTCAAGGAATACCTTGCTTTTATCAACATTAGGACACAGGTTTAACCAACTTCCTCCCTGTCAAAATCTAATGCAATAACAAGCATCAACTGGTAATTTCCCAATTTCATTTGCTATTTGTTCATTCATTACTGCTTGCAGATGAAATAGGAAAACCTCATATATTTTGTCTGAGACTTGAAAACATAATTAGATTTTCATTTCATTTATGAAAATGAATGAAAACTCAATTTCCTGTCCCCCTTCATGTTGACAGGCCAATGTTTCAACTTGAATGCCCTTAAACCTTATCTCCAACACTACTTGAAATCTTAATTGTGGTCAGAATTTCTGCACAACTTACTCAGCAAAAGTCAAGATATTTTCATATCTTTTATTGGGGGAGGGAGGTGCTTAACCCATTACTATAAAAGATAATTCTAGTCTTGTCAAATTCAAAGGTGTTGCAGACAACAAATTTCAGTTGATGGAATTTTGGACTTTTTTCCTTTTGGGATAGCAAACATTGTGGGTAATGAAGATATTGCTCATAACAAGCAATTTCTTCATTTTCCACATTGTTTTAAAACCTTTTTTTCTTGGGGGCTTCAAGATAATTATTTCTAAAAGATCAGTCTACACAAATTGTTCACATTGAGAAGAGAGAAGGGATTTTCCAATCACAGGTATATTGCTACCTTGTTCGTTTTCAAGAGTTGATTATATCAGAGAAATAGCCAGCCTTTCCTCTTTTGAAACACAGTATAATCAACATCCACCAGCTTCCTGTTCTTTAATTATTGGATCTTAGAGGCACCCAGAAAGTTGCTCACAAACTAAGCACAACCTGTACCCAGTATAACTTCTGTAAATCATTATTTCTTAGCCCATTACCATACAATACCACTATTTGATGGCCCAAAGAAATATGTTGCGACTCAATAAAATCGTCTTGAGACTATTCTGAGTTCCAACACCATAGGATTTAGTTTTATGACTTTACTTTTTTGTAAAATGCCTTAACTTCTTATGAGCTTTTCCTATTTCAATATGATCACTTAATGTACAAGGTAAAAGGATTTTTTCCAGCAAGATGATTATTTAATTGCAGTTAAATTTATGATACTAAATAATGAGACATCAGATTTTTTTGTCCAATTTTGGTCTGGAATGAGGTTTCTGAGGAGAAAATGGTGTAGCGTAGAAGTTCTTAACCCTTTCCCGTTTAATCCCTGGTTTTTATGTCCCTGTGTTTTAATACTTGGGAAAACATAGTGGAAAAAGAAGAAATTGCTTGTAACAAGCAATTTCTTCATTTTCCACGATGTTTTCTCCCCCATTGAATGATTATTTTCAAATAAAATTCATTTTATATTGTCATCTGCAAATCCTTTGATTTTGGACAGGCCTAAAATTTTGCAAAACACGAAAGGGTTAACCAATCAAGAAAAAGGTTCCCCACAAAGCTACATGTACCCGAGCTGTTGTTGGCAATGTTTTCCTGATTAATTTTTTATGTTCAATGAGACTTCCTTATATGGAAATATTGTAGTTTGCTGCAGCCACATGGTCATTACACCGTTAGATTATCCCTTGACCCTACTAAAAGAACTCTTGCTAATTTTTCCCAAATAAAGATTTAACCTTTACCTAAAAACAGATTTAAAATTATTCAAAATGAAAGGAGTTGCAGACATCAATTTAAAGTTAGTGAAATTTCTAGTATTTGGAATGGATTAATCTTAACAATCAACCATGGGCAAAAGTTATTTTGCTTGACTGTAATCAATCTACAAGTCAAAATGAAATAGGAACAGATGATAAGATTTGACAGAGCAATGTGAACTTCATTTTAGACTGTTTTCCAAAGCTTTTTTCTTGATGGGGCATCAAAAGGCAGAATTGTGTAAGAATAGTTAAATGTTTTTTTTTATTCTTTTATATCAGGTGTATGATTTCAATGATTTATATAAAGGACAAATACCAGTTTGAAATGAATTCACAGTGTAAGGAAAATTTGTACAGAACCAAATAAGGGTTAAAATCCTGCATATGGTCAAGTCCGAATCATGTGTCAGATTCATTACTCCAAATGAATAAGCATTAAATCCCTCCAACACTGGCATCGGGTTGCCATGGTAACCATTACCTGTCGTAATGCTATTCAATCATGTGAAATAATAGGGTAAATAGAAAATTGCTCATTTATAGGCAGGACTTGATTGGGAGCTTCCAGGGTAAATGCGGACAAAAACAGTCATTTAGCTGGTGCCTTGATTCTTAGAAACAGTCTGCGATTCCTCAAGCTTTAAATTGTCTGAACAAAATATAGGAAAGTGAAACAGTTTATAGTTAAATGATGCAATTCTTAGTTCCAATTCTGTTGAAGAAATCCTCAAAAGAACACAACATGGGACTGCCATGCAGGTCGGTGCCTATATATTTGGCCTTGACATGACCTACTAATTATTACTGTTTAGTTTTTAAAATTATAAACAGGCAAAGGATACTCCAACACAATATAGTTGCCATCATCATTCTGTTCCTAGACTTGAGTTTTCCTGATAGACCATGTGTTTATCTTCTGAATCAACCATTCTATAAAGGCAGATCACTGGCTTATACTATGTACAGACTTTTAGATGTTTTTGCGCTAAGCCACCCCTGTGATTTCAAATGGGACTCTGTCTTTAATCCCAGGTCCATATTTTGTCAAACTCCTCATTAATCAATTATTAGCCATTTTCACCTGATAAAATTATCTGATAAAGTGTGTATAGGGGGTAAACAAAATTTTATCTTAATATGTTTGAAAATTGCTCTCCAATGTACTCTAAGTAATTCCCCTATCAAAGCTGGGCATGCCTAATCAACGTATGTAACATTAATATAGGAAAATTTAACACATACTGAAGGTAAAGCAAACATTGCTACTGATAACACCAGACATCCTCTGTCAAAAGTCTTGCTACTTGTTTAACATATTACCAGACAACAAAATTTTAGACTGGTCCAAATTGTAAGAAGTAGCAGACAACATTTCCACGTTTTCTACTCCAAAAGACAAAATTTTAAAGGTTTCATCAACTTTAAAGTGTCTTCTGCAACTTCTTTGACTTTGGACTGCTCTACAATTTTAAAGTGCGGGAATGGGTGAAAAAGACTTCAGTTACAGTATCTAATTTCAGACATTAACCCATTCCTACTCAGTGACACCTTTAGACACCCCCAAGGAAAAAAAAGCTTTGGAAAACAATGTGGAAAATGAAGAAATTGCTTGTTACAAGCAATTTCTTCATTTTCCACAATGTTTTCTACTTAGAAAGAATCCAAAAATTTCATTAACTTTAAATTATTGTCTGCAACTTCTTTCAATTTGGGCCAGTCTTAAATTTCACTGTGTGGGAATGGGTTAAACAGACAGTAACAGGAAATATATGTAACAAAAGGGACTAAACCCCTTATCAGTTATCTAAAGGGGCAGTGTGAAAACTGTCAACAGACCATCAATACCTCTGCTCCCTAGAAACCGTTGCACATAACAAATAGTTCCCGTCATTTTCTACACATCAACATATGGTTATAGGCTTAATATGGTCGTAGAAGATTATAAAAATTTCATCAGATTGATATGGTAGCATTTGGTATAGTTTGAACAGCAGCTTTCCTCTGCCAAACAAAGAGCTAACAAAATAATCCCCTTCATATAATACTCAGTTTCTGAACTAATTTGAACCTTTGTCTGTAATGAAACGAAACTTTCTGTAAACCTTTCTTCAATCAACTTTCTAGCCCCTGACAATAAGCATTGATTGTGTTATGATCCATTAAATCCATAACCCTACAATTGTGGAAAACATAATGGAAAAAAGGAGATATTGTCAAAATCAATTCCTGTTTTTCCACTCTATACAGTTTACATATTAAAATTCATACACACTTCTTCCAATAAGGGCTAGTCTAAACTGTCGTCTGCAAGTTCTTTAAATTTGAACCAGTCCAAAATTTTGCCTTCTGGTAATGGGTTAACAAATGATTCCCTAACTCTGTAGCTGTTGCCAGCACTATTCAATCACATCTTAGTGAATTTTCAAACAGATACAATTGATTGATTGAATGTGGTTTAAAACCTCTTTTAACAGTATTTCAGTCAAATCGAGGCGGCTGGAGCACCTAGCAATGGGTTCCTGGTATTTCTCACACCAGTACTACCACTACATCCTTTCCTAGCCTCCAGCTACTATCCCACTTAGGTTTACGATTATCCACCCATTGGTGAGAGACAAATGTCGGAAAGAATATGTGCCACTCAAACAGATATATATATGCAACCTCTTTTCAAACTAATAAAAAAAAACTAAGAGTAAATATTTCACTGATTTGTATAAATAGGGATAAACACCATTTTGAACAATCTTCAAGTTCTATCACTGAAGCTCATTTTTCATGTTATTCCTGGGTATTAGCAGTACATGGCTGCAGCTCTGAAACTCTGCCAAAGAAGGTATCAACATGGCAAGAAGCATGACCCCCAAAAATTTAATTGAATTCAATGAGATTTTTATTTCAGGGGACTCTGTTAATCCATTCCCACACAATGACGCTTTACGATGCCCCTGAAAAAAAATAATTGGGAAAACAATGTGGACAATGAAGAAATTTCTTCATATTCCACTATGTTTTCTACCCATAATGTTGAAAAAATCTAAAAATTTATCAATTTTAAATTGTTGTCTGCAACTCCTTTGAAATTGGACCAGTCTAAAATTCTGCCCAATGGGAATGGGCTTCATGAGTTACCTATATCTACCATAATGATCTGAGACTATAGTGAAAACACCAGCTGTCCTCAATCCCTCTTTGTCTATGTAAAATAGGAAGACCTTTTCATTGTGTCTACCTTTCCATTTGATCCCTGTCCAAATAGGGGGCCAGCAGGCCTGGCAGCTGGGACCTTGTCTTTACACCCTTAATTCAGAAGAGGGGTTCTGATTCAGACTTACATGTGAATTCAGATTTGAAATTGCAAATTTAACCCTTGTCATGCTGAATAAAATCATTGTTCTGAATTACATTAAGGTTAAAGGACTGAAAGCACTGAGAAGTCCTAATTATGGGCCAGAGATTAACTTTTCAAACAATTCTGGTCTAAAATGCCAAACAGGTGAGGTTGGACTAAGATTAGACTATTCACACATAAGCACAGGCTGATCTTAACCTTTACCTTCTGTCAAGGAAGAAATATCCTGGCTCAGCATGACAAGGATAAATATTTCTTATAAATACCTTAACCCTGCATTGTAGGTATTTATTAGAATAAATGCATGAATGGAATTTTAAGTCTCTTCAAAGACATGGAGCTAGTTGACAAATGACAAATTTTAGAATTCTCTAATTTCAAACAATAAACCTTTTCCCATTTTTATTCTTTTTTTTAAATTTTAGACTGACCCAAAATTGAAAGAGGTTGCAGACGACAATCAAAATTGGATGCAATTTGAAATGAAACCATCGTATGTGGTAGAAAATATTCTGGTAAAAAAAGAAATTGCTTGTTACAAGCAATTTCTTCTTTTTCCACACTGTTTTTTCAGGTATAAAATCAGAGTGATGTAAAATCTCTGGTTTGTACAGGAAAGGGAAAGGGTTTAGATCTAAAGCCTAAATTTCATAGAATTGAGCATGTATATCTCTCGACCTCTTACTTATTAGTCAGATTTAACCATCACAAGGCAATCTTCAGTTTCAACATGTCTAAGGAAATTATCTTTGGAAGACATTTTTTAACCCATTCCTACACAATGACGCCTTTTGACGCCCCTATTGAAAAACGATAAAGAAAACATTGTGTTAAATGAAGATATTGCTAGTTACAAGCAATTTCTTCCTTATCAACAATGTTTTCGATCCAAAAAAGTGAAAAATCTAAAATTTCATAAACCTTAAATTGTAGTCTGGATCTTCTTTCAATTTGGACCAGTCTAATATTTTGTTGTGTTTTAATGAGTTAAATGGAGAAAGAAGAACTTCTGAAACACAATTTACCCCGGTAACTCATACCTTAAATTATGCTTATTTTCACAATTCAAACACCATTTCAATTGTTGTTTTCAATATCTTAACCCTTTCCCGTTCAAATACGGGATTTTACGTTCATGTGATTTTATACTCGAGAAAAAAATTGTGGAAAAAGAAGAAATTGCTTGTGACAAGCAATTTCTTCTTTTTCCACAATATTTTCTACCACATAGGATGGTTTCATTTCAAATGGCATCCAGTTGTCATTGTCATCTGCAACCTCTTTGAATTTGGACCAGTCTAAAATTTCCAAAAATGGGAAAGGGTTGAACTTGAAAGGGTATAAGTATTTTTCCTAACCTCTGGTACTGGGTTAAATTCTCAACGTAAGTGTGATCAAGTTTGGCACCCAAATGTAGGACTTTAATGAATTGTGGAGTCCGAATCTGCTCCCACTAAACCTGACATCCACAACGAATTTGTAAAAAACAGTCAAGAATATAATGTTTAACTTAGGCATTTATTTCTCTAATGGGTTTCAAACTGTTACAATAAATTATTTTTCCGCAACTATAACAATGAAATTTTTAAGATGATGTGAATATAATTTGTAATAAATTTAAATGAGTTTGAACAAATAATAAATTATGTTAAATTTTTTACATTTTACAAAATATGACCATTAGATGTTATTAAGCTTATACTAAATTCAAAATGCAAGAAATATTATTAATTTTTTCCTTCACCTTATGCATGAATTGTAAACCAAGGTTTCGATCCTAAAAAATATCAAAATATAGTGCTTTGACCCTTCGAAATTTCTCTCAAGGGGGTCAACATGATCCCCTTGAGAGAAATATTAAAGGGTCAAATCAGTATTTTGATTCCACAAATTTTCAAAAATATACTTTTAAAAACTATATAAATTCATGGTCACTCAATATCGATTTATTAAAGTGAAGAAACATTATACAAGAATAGGAAATTCATATAATTGGTTTGCTCTTTTTATTAATCTGCCCTTGAGAATCAGTTTTGACCCCTAGAACTTCATGGCCAAGGAGTGAAAAACACCTTATTTCATTTAGCCATTACCATACAGTAAAATTTTACACTTGTCAAATTTAACCCTTTCCTGGTTAACCCCTGGATTTTACGTCCCTGAGTTTTTATACCTGAGAAAATATTATGGGATAAGAAGAAATTGCTTGTAACAAGCAATTTCTTCTTAACCCCCAATATTTTCTACCATATACGATTACTTTTCAAATTGTGCTCAGTTTTAATTGTCGTCTGCAACTTCTTTAAAATTGGACAGGTCTAAAATTTTGAAATACAGGATAGGGTTAAAAGGAGTTGAAGATGATAATTTAAAGTTTATGAATTTCTAGATTCTTTCAACTTTCTGGAAAGAAAACATTGTGTAAATTAAGAAACTGCTTGTTACAAGTAATTTCTTCAATTTACACTATGTTTTCCAAAATGTTTTTCTTGAGGGGCATCCAAAAGCGTCACTGTGTGGGAATGGGTTAAGTTGACTGATATAGCAGATAGTGTTATATGCATGGTGAAAAGTTAATACACAAGATTTTACTATTTCATCCAATTTTGACAAATTCAACAGTTTTAACTTGGAGGGTTTAAACTGTAAAATGGTCCACTTGATACATGTTACATCTTGATAAATATGAAATTTTCCAAACAAAGACTGTTGCGTCTTAGCACAACAATATATCATAATAAAACTGAGAACAAATCTACATGAAATACTAGCCTCTGGCCGTATGCGTGTGGACAACCATTTTAGTGAACGAAGATAAATTCATATCGTATTTTCCTTCAGGGAGACTTTAACGGCCATTAAAAGATGTTTTCTCTATTCTCAAAATGCCATTTGGAGTTTATATCAGTTTTCTTTCTTTCATCTTTGAAATAGCTTTTCTCCTGTATTGTAAGTCAATACATTTTTAAAAGGGGGGGGAAGAAAAGGGGGGGGGAAGAACTTGTCTGAGGAAACAACTTTGGTTACTTAGTGTACATTGACCCATTCTCACAGTCCCACCTTTTACTATCATCAAGAAACGCTTTGGAATTTATTGAGGGGAGTAAAGAAATTGCTTGTAACAAGCAAACTCTTCCTTTCCAAAACAATATTTTCTTAACAGAGAGACATTTTTTTCATGGAATGACTTAAATACAATTGTATATAAACCTGAAATTTCACAACCAAGTCTGTCTGTATCTCTCATTACTTGAACCTTTTCTTGTACATTCTCTAGTTTTTATGACCCCCCAAAATGATTCATCTTGGAAAACATTGCTAAAATGGGATAAAATGCTGGTGATAAGCAATTTTCCATCCAAAACAATGCTCTTAACACTGCATGTATCTAAATTTTCAACATAGCACATTTATTTTTACCCATTCCTTAACAACTAAATCTAACACTGGTCTAAGTTCAAAGTGGTTGCAGTCGACAAAACAAAATAGCAATGAATAGAAAAATCATGACTAAATGATGAAGAAAACATTGTGAAAACAGAAGAAATTACTTGTCACTAGCAATTTCATCTTGCACAGTGTTTTCCATAGCTTATTTCATTGATGCTTCAAAATGCCGGATTGTGTGGGAATGGGTTAACATCTTTTCCCTTATCTGTTCTGATTTGGATCAGTCTAAAATAAAGTGGTCTTCTATAAATCAAGGCAAGTCTTGCAATTGAATGAGATTGATTCGATTAAAAGCATGTCGATTAACCTTACAAACAAAACATAATAGAGAAAAAGAATGGAAGTACAATACATTAATTTGGTATGAAAACTAAATAAAACATAAAAACAAAAGAGAAAACTGAAATGCAAAATAACTAAAAGTGAAATAAAAAGTTCTCCTTACATTTTCCCGAGCTGTTGGAATGAATAGAAGTACATGGGCTGGCGGGGCTGTCTATTTCATATTTCACCTCAATCATATCATATTTACCCTCGTTGGGGGCGGGACTTAGGTAGCTGCCTGGGATCGAGTCACTCCAATTTAGGGCATCTAAAATTTAGCACGGACGGACAAATATTAGTTACTCCTCTTACAAGTCTTTTCATTTTAACTGAAAAATACTTTCTTTAAATTGAAGATATAATCCTAAATTTAATGTTATTTAATTTAATTTCATTTGGAAGACATGAATTGGTCATTTGCTTTTGAAAAAAATTAGTACCTATATAAAAAGGCAATTTTTGAGATAAACTTACTTTAATTAGCAACTCATGAACGGATGATTTGTCCAAATTACTTTCATTACCATAAAAGTTGACAACTTGGAAAGGATTAAACTTTGTCACACTGAATAAAATCCTCTTCAGAATTGCATTAAAATTTCTCTAATTTACAACTCTGGCTTAAAAGGGACATGCAGGAGGTTTTGACTAAAATCAGACTGCATGTATGTGCAGGCTGATCTTTTTCTATACCTCCTGCCAAAACAGGAATATTTCGGGTTCAGCATGACAAGGGTTAATTTAAATTGTACTGGAAATTATTATTTTGAACCTTGAATTGTTTAACACTTAATCCTAACAAACGAAACATAAATAATAGAAGAAATGATAAATAAGAGATAGATAGAAAGAGAAGAACAGAAGAAAATATTAGTTGTTAGTCTAGGGGTTAATATTTGGTTAGTAATCTAAACGAGGCTAAATATAAGGTGAATAATGCACTATTGATAGACCCAAGTTCAAACCCTAGTGAAACAGTTGTGAAAAGCCATTCAAAGGTAAGTGCTGCAAACACACATCATACAGGAAATGAACATGCACCGCAGCTCTAGGAGTAAGTCAGTAATATTAGAATCTTAACGAGCAAATTCTTCATTTTCCACAATATTTTTCAAAGATTTTTTGTCTAAAGGGACGTAAAAAAGGAGGATCATGCAGAAATTGAATAACCTATTATTTTAATTATAGAAAATTGTTTTTGGAGCAATTTAAACTTCTGCTGTCTGATAAAGAGTTGACCCATTCCCAAACAATGACACATTTTAACTCCACTCAAGAAAACAATTTCTTCATGTTCCACAATGTTGTCTGATCAGAAAGTTGATAAAATCTAAAATTTTGTAAACTTTCAATTGTCGTCTGCAACTCCTTTCAATTTGGACCAGTCAGAAATTTTGCCGTCTGATAATGTGTTAAAAGAATCTTTTGGATACTCATTAAAATTGTCTCATCAGGCTGATTTAAATCTGTACCCGTAACATAATTATGGTTCTATTAAGAAATAGTAATTGGTTTATCGCAATACTCCCTGTTATCTTTAAAAGTCCCGATTTCACAAGATTCCCCTCCATCCCCACCCCCTCTCCAATACAAAATACTTTTTTCAAGTTTCTCAACTTAATTCATTACAAGATGGCAAAATTTAACACTGGTCCAATTCAAAGAAGATGCAGTCGGCAATTCCCAAGTTTGTGATATCTAAGATATTTTCAAATTTCTTGGTAGAAAGCATTGTTGAAAATAAAGAAATTGCTTCTTGCAAGCAATTTATTCATTTTCCATAATATTTTCCTAATTGTTCTTCTTGAGGGGTATCAAAGATAGTCAATGTGTGGAAATGGGTTAATTTTTAGAAAATATAAAAAAAATCAGGTATTATTTTTTGTGCAATACCTTCGCTTTGTGTATGATAGTGCAGTCATAGAAACTGTACAAGAAATGGACCAATAGATGGCCTTGCCTATTTACCCCCTAGGCCCGACAGGAAGTTCCCCTTGGATCTTTAACGGCTTTAATTTGTGAAATCTATGGCTAGTAGCATGTAACAAAAGGGTAGAATGGTTGGTTGGTGACCTAAATGTCGTAACTAAAGCGTGGATAAGCTTTAGTTGCGACATTTAAGTGGCCAAACCAACAATAAAGGTAAACAAAAATGGTGGCCAATGTCAGAGTTTAAAGCTTAGGTCCGGGCTGAATAAATGATTTGATTGGTCTGACGATTCATAAATTGACAGCTGCGATGGGTCAATTTAGTCCTCATACTCATACTCAAAAATCAAAATGTAGCCAAAATAAAAAATGTTTCTGGAATTTCCTGTACTTCCATGCTGGGAACATTTCGGCGCTAATATTGATTTTCAATAAACAAGAGAAATGCGAAAAAATGATGAAATAGACCCATTACCAAGGACAAACAAGACTTTATAGTTAAAACTGGGAATTTCTCCTATTCCTTAAATGTTTGTCAAGTAGGTTTTTTTTTGTCATGAAAATTGTTATGTAGTTTTGGGTTTTGGGGAGAAACAAAGCCTAAATAAATAAAGAGAATATCAAAGGGATAACACATTCCCACACAATGACCCTTTGGACATCCCTCAAGAAAAACAATTGGAAACATTGTGTAAAAAGAAGAAATTGCTTGTTCCAAGCACTTTCTTCATTTCAAACACGTTTTCTACACAGAAAGTTGAAGAAATTCAAATTGAATAAACTCTAATTTGTCATCTGAAACTCCTTTTAATTTGGACCAGTCTAAAATTTTGTCCTATGGTAATGGGTTAAAGCTTCCAACTCATTACAAAATCCCACATTTTAAATGCTGAGGACAAATAACTTAGAAAAAACATGAAGAATAAAGGAGAAATTGCTTGTGACAAACAATATCTTCTGTTTGGTAATAATTTACATTTTCGTCAACAACGTAGTTCAATTTGGGCCAGTCTAGAATTTTTGTTGTCTTGTACTGGATTAATTCTATCAATATGTTGGTAAAAAAAAGAGAAGAAAATGAGGTCACGAAAACAAGGGGTTGTCTATGGAAGGTATCAAAGTCTTTTTCTACAAACCCAAAAACCAATTTCAGCCCATGATTCATGTCTATATTATACATTTTGAAAATCTTCAGAAAAAACATTAATTCATGAAAGGCAGGGGCTTGTTTACGTTTATATACTACCATTCAATACCGAACAATGGACATGAATTACCAACGATGAAAAGAATTTTTATTCGTGTCTGAGCTTAGCCAAGAAGGATAGAATTCCTTCCCGTTTAGTGTTAAAAGGTTTAATATAAAATTTCACTTAAAATTTGGATCCGAGTCCATTGAAGAAATTAACTGTTAACCTTTGTCATGATGAACCCAGAATATTTTTGTTTTGGCAGGAGGCATAGATTAATATCAGCCTGCACATATGTGCAGTCTGATCTTAGTTTATACCACCTGCTTTTCCTTGTCAAGCAAAGAATTGTTTATAGAATTATTTCTGGAAATAAATATTAAACAACAACAATAAATGCTTCAAGTGCTTTAACTTTTAGATTTTAATGCGAGTCTGAAAATGATTTTGTTCAGCATGACAAGGGTTAACCCTTTCCTGTTTTTGGAAATTTTAGACAAGTCCAAATTGAAAGAGGTTGTAGACGACTATCAAAACTGGATGCCATTTGAAATGAAACCATCCTATGTGGTAGAAAATATTGTGGAAAAAGAAGAAATTGCTTGTTACAAGCAATTTCTTCTTTTTCCACAATGTTTTCCTGAGTATAAAATAAGAGGAACGTAAAATCCCGTATTTGAACGGGAAAGGGTTAATAGATAATACTGATCATGAATCAAATGTCTCAAAGCTTAAAGGTTGTGAAAGCCTAACAGATTATCTCAACTATATTTAAAAGAAACTGATGCAAATAAGTATGAATTTATCGAAATGGCAAAGTTTAAAGGACCATAATGAATATGGAAGCAAACAATATTGACCCTGATTGGTTTACACAATTAACAGCAGATACCTTTCCTGTTCAATCCCTGGATTTTACACCCCTGTGATTTTATAATTAAAAAAAAAATTGTAGAAAAGAAGAAACTGCTTTTTTTTTCGAATTAAATCCACTTCAAATTTTCACCTGCAAAACCTTGAATTTGGAGAGGTCTTAAATTTTGCTAAACAGGAATGGGTTAAGGAAGACATCTAGTCACCTTTTCAGAACCATTACACGCTTATGATTTGAAAAAAGGGGCAGATTTACAAGTTTTTCATATACCAAGCCTTGGGAGCCTAAATATTGGAATAACTCAAGCATTGAATTTGGGTTCAACCCCCTCTTCATTGTATGAAAAAATTAACCCAATTTTTGTGTAATCTTTACAATAAACAATGACAGAAGGAACAAAAGCTCAAATTCTTGTCACAAAAAACACAATAAAACTTGGAAGTCAAAATACACATTAGTGTGCATATAAATTGTTTTTCTTTTCAGAATAATTGTTCCCTTTCATATTACTGTCATTTGTTACAGTAACCAAGTTGAATGCAGCAATATACATAGATTTTATGCTTTTTTTTTTTAATAATAATGCTGAACTTGAAATTAGGAGATCTTACTAACCATCCAATAAATTATCCTACCAACTTCAGGGGTGTTCGTCTGATATCAACAAATTTGGCTCCCTTGGACTAAACAGGTAAAAAGAGTTCTCTCTGAAGGTTTGGACATCTCTGTGTTAAACTATTTATTTCTTTTAAGATATCATCCATTTTTTTCCTCATAAATGCAGATGTTGAACTTTAAAGTTAAAGGTCACCAAAATATTAGACAGCTTTCAATTTCAGAAAAGGCTCAGAACTACAATAAAGGGCGTAATTCGTATTTTAGATTTAAATATTTCACTAATACTGCCATAAATTCTATGTTGCTGAAACTGATTTGAAACGTTTATACAAGATGATTCAAATGAGTACCCACATCATAGGGTTACATTGAGTAAAAGGATTTTAAAATGCTGTTACCCCCTCTTATCCCGACCTCTGAAGACTTAACCAATTCCCATACAGTGACGCTTTTAAACGCCCCTCAGTATGAAAGCCTTGGAAAAAATTGTGGAAAATGAAGAAATTGCTCGTTACAAGCAATTTCTTCATTATCCTCAATGTTTTCTACCCAAAAAGGCAAAGGTTTTAAAGATTTCATCAATTTTAAATTGTCATCTGCAAAATCTTTGAATTTAGACTGGTCTAAAATTTTATGGTGTGGAAATGGGTTAAGGAAACTTCAATGCTACTTGGTCTCTTTTTTCTGAATTTGAGACCAAGAGGTATTATTGAACTGCCAGTCTCAGGATTCCAGTCAATACTTATCTTTCAGCCATGGTAGCCAATATAACCAGTTTGTAAAAACTTAACTAATTTTAGACCAGGGCTATGCCAGATTATAGACATATGCATATTGAGAAACCCAGTTATAATAATTGCCATTTTAGGAAATGTGCCTTGAACAAAAACATGAATAATTCTATTAAGACTTAAGGAAAAAGGAACTGATTGAGTTCAAAAATTCATGCCTTTAAAATTATAAGGTTTTCAAGCATTTCCATTCAGGCCACACATCTCCATTTTTAAGTTCATGCCATTTTCATATCTATATTTCATACATAAATTCAAACAGACAAAAAATTACATCCTCAACTCATCACTTCAAAACTGCAGAGCTACAGAGAGGTCTTGATTTGTAATTTAGATTTAAATGTTTCACCAAAACTGCCATAAACCTTATGTTGTAGGTACTCATTTGAACCGTCTTGACGAGTCGATTCAAATGAGTACCCTCCACATAGGTTTTTTTTTATGAGGATTTTAGAATGTTATTACCCCATCTAATCTGGACCTCTGAAACTATCATTCATATATCCATCAAAACAGACAGAAAGTTCTTATAAACAATGGGAAAGGAAATTAATTTCAACCTCTTATGAATATATTTAGTTTTCATAAGTTATGAAGAAAAATTCAAAGTTTAAACCTATATTCAATTTGATGTCTGCTATTGCCCTACACCTAACTTCCACTAGTCTATTGTATTAAAATTTGAGTTAACCCTGTACTAGATGACATAATTTTTGACTTGTCCAAATTGAAATGAGTTGCAGATGACAGTTTAAAGCTTATGAAATTTTTGTTTTATTTAATATTCTTGGTAGAAAAAAATAGTGTAATATGAAGAAATTGCTTATTGCAAGCAAATTCCTCATTTTCTAAGATGTTTTCACATTTTTTTTCTTGAGGGGCGTCAAAAAGCCTCACTGTGTGGGAATGGGTAACATAAATTGTTACAGAAGTGCTTTTGATATTCTGCAGAAAAATTATGAAATCAGGATAACTGAATCAGCACTTCTAACAAAATTAAAAAAAAAAAAGAATTAAAAATACTGTGAAAAGGGTGTGGGTTCATGAAAACACACTCAATAGCAGCTGTCGTGTGTGATTATGAATGTCACTACTCCTTGTTAAAAAAGATCGAGTTCCTTTGTTCACCAACATTTACATGGTTGTATGTCACATTCACATTTTTGTAGCGTGAACTCAAAAACCTCTGTTCTATTGAAACCATATTGTGTGTAGACAAAATGTAATTACCACTACCTAGTGCATTATATACAGTTTTTTTTTCATTCTATCCTCCATAACCCATTACCAGACAGCTAAATTTTAGACTGGTCTAAATTGAAAGAAGTTGCAGACAACTATTTAATGCTTATGAAATTTTTGACAATTTTTACCATTAGGGTAGAAAACATTGTTGGTAATGACGAATTTGCTTGTAACAAGCAATTTCTTCATTTTCCACAATGTTTTCTAAATTTTTTTATCTTGGGGTGTCTGAAAGGGTTATTGAGTGGGAATGGTTTAATAGAGATCTACCATACTGTATGCATTTTCTTTTACCAAAGAATACAAAAGAAGTTGAAAATTGAGGGCAAGAAAGAACATGTTTTTTACGATGGTTAACCAATCACAGCTCAACAAAATTTAAGACTGGTCTAAAATCATAGTAGTTGAAGACAATGTTTGATTTTAAGTCATTTGTGGTTTGGGGTAGAATATTTTGTGGATAATGAAGAAATTGCTGTTATAATTCACACAGTTCCAACAATATTTTCCAAAGCTTTTTTCTTCGGGGGGGGGGGGGATTTAAAAAACACAATTGTTAAGTAATGGATTAACGCAACCTTGACAAATTTTTCAGTTATATATCCTTATCAATGTTTGTTCCTGGATATCACCAACCAATGTCCTAGACTTAAACTATTATGTTGGTGGAATTTAAGAAGTTTTGGAATTTCAGTTCATTATGGATAATGGCTTAACACAAGCAATGGACGTAGAAATCAGGTTTGTTTGGAATGGGTTAAATTCACGTAGAGAAAATATTCCTTCAGACTATGAAAGGAAGAGCATGTTCCCCATCAGTTTAGCACTGATGCCCCCCTCCCTGAGTGATGAATAATGAGTTATGCCTATAATGATAAAGGGTTTATAATACTAACTGGCACCCACCATATGACATGCAATCATTCTGCATCAGTAACTTTCCGGTACCATTACATTCTGGTCACAATAATAAACCAAATCCTCTGAGGACCAGAACATGGCTTTGGGCAGTATGGACCTAAATTAGTCTGACCATTATCCTACAAACAAGGACAATGCAGATTGTTTCAATGGTCAAAATCATATTATAAAGTTTGTCTTGATTTTTTGAAAAAAAGTAGTTTCTAGTCAAAGCATTTTCTTCTTTATCACTATGCTTTCTACACAATTTTGTCCTTTTTCTACAAAGTTTTACATGATTGTATTTCTTCGGGGCGTCAGAGAGAGTCATTATGAGGGAATGGGTATATTTGGCTTAACCCATTCCAACACAGCCAAATATTAGACTGGTCCAAATTGAAAGAAGCTGCAGACGACAATTTCAAGTTGATGAAATTTTGAATTTTTCCGTCCTTTTGGAAAGAAAACATTGTGGATAATGAAGAAATTGCTTGATACAAGCAATTTCTTCATTTTCCACAATGTTTTCCAAAGCTTTATTCTCGAGGGGCGTATAAAGGAGGGCTTGAGTTGGAATGGGTTAAGGAGCTGAAAAAGCAGGACTATGAGGGAATGGGTTAAAATACAGCACAAGTTTAAAATGCTGTTTGTGATTTGCTTGCAATTAATTTTTTTTTCATTATCCACATTGCTTTTCTTTCCTAGTCTTTTCTTGACGATTGCAAAACTGTGATTTATTCTATGGTAAAGTCTTTTCTTGGTATATCTTTGGTATAACAAGATATACACAATGTTGTGTATAAAAGCCTTTTGACATCCAGAGGGTACTAGGGTAATTATGTCTAGTCTCTCACATAATACTGGTTGTTGAAATATATCTCATTCAACACATTAGCAAAAAAAAATTAGACTCCTCCACATAGAAAGGCAGTCTTGGCTTAATGTATTTCTCTGCTCTTAGTAGATATCATACCAATAAATAAATTAACTATGATAAAATTCCAGGAATAAGGGTTAGTTCTTAGATTGTTTTTTGATATGATAATTGTGTTAAATTCAACAATTTTTCAGTCACAAGAGGTCAAAGTTTATTAGTTTACTAGTTCAATATGGCCATATCCATGTCAGGGCTCCCCCTGGGAAATTTTATTCTTGCGCCAATGAAATCGCCAATGGCAAAAATTTGGGGCCACTTGGTGCCAATTGGAGACAAAAGTGGAGCCAGTATGAATAAGTGAATGAAAGAAAACTACTATATTGAAAACAAATAACCTTTTATCTATATATATTATGTTGAATAAATTGGGAAAGGGTTAAAAGGTACAAAATGAGAGGATTGTCATTTGATAATAAGATTCAAAGAACACCTAGAGCTATGCTGGACGACAGGTCAAATTTTGGTAACAGTACTTTGATTACTAATGTCCACAGTACTTTGATTACTAATGTCCGATATTTCTCATTTCTCGGAAATTCACTTGACTTTGTTACTAAAATCATCAATAGATAAGCAAAATGATGTATTTGGTTTTTATTCGGCACTCTAATGAATCTCAAAAAGTGATCGAGGTAAAAATATCGTCAATATTTTAGCTCAAGCGATGTAAATTTCCGCCATCTTGGTTTACATGATGGTTCCCGGCGGGCTTCGGAAAATCCCAATAACTCGAGTGGTGTTGGAATCAATTAGGTCAGCGATGCGTAACTAATCTGTCTTGATTGACACAGATATGCAGTGAATATTGATGGTCGCGTGTCGCCGATGTGTGAATGATAAAGTTGCGCGTCGGAAATCGTTTAAACGGACTCAACATCCCTTTGCCATATTTTGAAGGTTGTCGCCAGTAAAATCGCCAATTCGCCGATTTTGGGGCCAGAATTTTTAATTTGTCGCATTTGGCCCCATTGGCGATCGGCAGTGGGAGCCCTGCATGTGAATAGTTAGATTGAATTAAAACAAGTAGTCATCAAAACCCCATGTCACAATTTCTCTGTCTTAACCACACATCGGTGTAATTAAGCCCCCCCCCCCCCCTTCTCCCCCAAAAATATTCCTTCTAGCCTCTTTCTCACAAACACCCTGCTTTTTTTTAATGGTACTCAAGGGGGAGGAAAGCTTTAGAGAACACAGTGAATAATACAAAAATTGCTTGTAACAAGTATTTACTTCATTTCCCATGTTTTCATCCAAACCCATTACATGACAGCAAAATTTTAGACTGGTCCAAACTTAAAGAGTTGCAGACGACAATAAAGTTTATGAAATTTCAGATTTTTTCATCTTTCTGAGTAGTTAGCAGTGTGTAAAATGAAGAAATTGCTTGTTGCAAGAAATTCCTTCTTTTCACACAATGTTTCATATTGGTTTTCTTTAGGAGCGTCAAAATGCACCACTGTAAGGGAATTGATTAAGTTGAATGGATACTCATGACTTCAATGTACAGGTGTTGTTGATGTTGATATTGTTAGCGTTAAGTTGGAATGGTTACATTAAAACACTTTCAGAAAGCATGCTGCAACCTTAGCAAGCATCATTACTGAATATAAGAGGTCATAAGTATATGAACAGGTAGACAATATACTAAAGAGGTGAAATTTGACTGTTATTATGATTATCTAAGTTACAAAAGACACTACAAATGGTCAGAATTCAAAGGTTCTGGAAAGTTTTAGTTAGCCCATTCCTACACAATCCCACCTTTTGATGCCCCTCAAGAAATGAAAAGTTTCGGGAAACATTGTCGACAATGAAGAAATTGCTTGCAAAGCATTTTTCATACTAGGACCAGCTAGATTCAACATTGCTATATCAGCTCAACTTTTTCCCTGTATCACACATGTCTCAAGCTGCAAATTTGTGGAGTAGTCCAAAATTTCTCAGAATAAACACACAGAACATGCTTTTGAATATTAACCCATTCCCTCACTGTAATCTTTTTGATGCCCCCCAAAAAAACAATAGGGAAACAAGCAATTTTTCTTCATTTTCCACAATGTGTTCTGTCTAACATTGTGCTGTCTGTTAATGGGCTAACTTTGCACGAAGCCTTCTCTTTGAATCACAAGGGTTAGCATTTCAAGTGCTAGTTAGTTTAATTAATTTGGTTAGTAACTAAGATAGAATAGAAAGTTTGCGTCCTTATGGACAAATATGTATTATATAGAAGAGAGAAAATACTAGAAAAGTAAAAAATTCTGCTGCCCAGATGACACATGAGTGACAGACGGACAGACAGACTGGTTCAACATACTGTATTGTGTGTAGTCCTCACCTTGGCCCTCATTCTCGACTGGTTGTAAACAGGCTGTAAAACACAGAAACAATCTCATTATATATACTAACTATTATACATACAAACTAAGAAATATAGGCAAGACCTGGTAATGGATTTGACTGGCTTGTTGACCATTTTCGTTTGGATGAGATATGATCTTTTTTTATTTGTTTGTTTGAATGGGCCTTTACACCACTTTTAACAGTATTCCAGTCATATCCTGGCGGCTTAAGCACCTAACAATGGATTCCAGGTAAATCTCACACCAGTACTACCCCTACATTACTATCATACTACAGATACATTAACCCTTGTCACGCTGATCCCAAAATATTCCTGTTTTGGCAGGAGGGTATAGACAATGATCAGCCTGCACATGAGTGAAGTCTGATCTTGATCTACACCTCCTGTTTGTCCCCTTTCAGCCAGAGTTGTTTAAATAATCAATTTTCAAAAGAAATACTGACCCTCATTAAGACCTTCCAGTGCTGTCTGTCCTTTCATTTAAAACAGTTCTGTATGGGATTGATTTTAATTCAGCATGACAAGGGTTAATGCCACTTATCTTTGACCCATTGTTAAACAATGGACCATCTTGGAACCCAAGGAAAGTATCAAGAATACTGAGACAGGCCAACCAAATAGATTTAAGCCCTTGGCAGATTTTCTGAACGAAGGATGGTCCTCACTAAATCATTTTTATTGAAAAACTGAACTTAATTTACCTTTTCTGGCTCAGAGCTTTTCTTTCAACCCATTAACAGACAACAAAATCTAGACTGGTCAAAATTCAAAGAAGTTACTGACAACAAATTTAGTAGACAAAAGTTTACATCTACATACCTTTGGGTAGAAAATATTGGGGATAATGTAGTAATAGCTTGTAAAAAGCCTTTTCTTCATTTACCACAATCTTTTTCTAAAAAGAAGTTTAGGGGTGGTATTGTGTGAGAATGCAATGACAAGCAATTTCTTCATTTTTCAAACTGTTTTCTACAGTCTAATTTTGTTTCTTAAATATATATGTCATTTTTGCGAGCCTTGTCACTAACATCTTTGCATAATCAGATAACAGAGCTAAAGATGGAGCAAGGGTGTACTTGAGACTCAATCATTTCAATATCACTTACCCAAACCCTGTGATGTGGGTACTCATTGGAAGAATTGTCTTGTCAAAACAATTCAAATGAGCAACCCCTACATAGGGTTTTGTTGAAAAAGGGGGGTCTTGGACTGGCGTTATCCTGTCTTATCTAGATCTCTAGATAATATAAGATGGAACACAGAAAACTTTGCAAGCCAGTCTACTGTTGTGTACATAGGCACAAAATGGAGGAAAAGCTCAAAACCAAATCAAATTAAATAAACTCAGACAATCTGTTACTAACCTATAGAAGACAAAATTTTTAAGTTAAAAAAAATATCAAAGGAAACAAAGCCAGCAATTTAGTGCAATGATGAACTAAATGAACTTGATATTTCATTCCACAGAAAGGTCATGAAGACATGAATTGATGATGTTAAACTCATTACCAGAGAGAAAACATTAGACTTGACTTCATTGAAAGGATAGCAGATGACAATTGAAAGTTGAATAAATTTGATTTTTTCAACTTTATGAGTAGATTGATTGATTGAATGGGGTTTAACACGCTTTTAACAGTATTTCAGTCATATCGCGAGCGACTGGAGCACCTAACAATGGATTCCTGGTAATTCTCACACCAGTACTACCACTACATCCTTTCCTAGCCTCCAGTTGCTTTCCCACTTAGATTTACGATTATCCACCCATTGGTGAGAGACAAATGTCGAAAAGAATATTTGCCGCCACCGGGGATCAAAGCCATTATATGAGTAGAAAACATCGTGAAAAATGAAAGCAATTTCTTTATTTTACACAATGTCTTCCCATTTTTTTCATGAGGGGGTGTCAAAAATGACATTGCGTGGGAATGGGTTAAGCCTTCAAATTCAAAATTAAGGTAAAGGATAAAATGTATGCTAGTATCAAAAGAATTTTTTGGTCCAGTAACTATCAGCGATCATATTTTGACAATAGCTTATCCTTTATATAGAATTTTGAAAATTCATACAAAGCTGAGAAGATGACACCTACGATTGTATAGAAGACCATATTTATGTTGTTCAAATTTTGCATGCAGAATCATGACAGAGTTCAGCTTTGAACATTTAGATCGCATTTACATACAATATAATGTAGCTGGGTTACCAAATCGCCCATACTAAGGTGTGTAACTTTTCATTACTGCAGTACTTTGAAAATGTTCATAAATGAGTTCTTAAACATAGATTTACAATCATTACTGTTCTGTTCACTTACATTTAACTTGTTACCACAAAATCCCACTATTTTCATACCCCACAAGAAAAATGCTTTGGAAAAAATTGTCAAAAACAATGTTTCTCCCCCAAATGACAAATATTTGCCAAATTCAACCAACTATATATATTGTTGTCTATTGATTTTTTGAATTCGGACCAGTCTAAAATTTTCTTTTGTGGTAATGGGTGAACTTCTTTTCTGATATATTTTACAATTCTTCTGATACATTTCGTAACCTCTTGTCTCTTGCATATGAAGACCAATTTCTGATACATTTTGAAAAGACCAAGGTAGCTTACACCCTCTTTCAGGTTGAGCTCTTAATTCAACTTATTCCCACATAAGCCCGCTTTTTTACTCCCCTCATAAATAAAGCTTTATTAAACATTGTGGAATAAGAAGAAATTGCTTGTCACAAGCAATTTCTTCATTGTCCACTATGTTTTCTACTGCATCTTCCTTGAATTTAGAATAGTCTAAATTTTGTCATGTGGTAATGGTCTTTTGAATGAATGCCAGATTTAGTTGAATTTCAGATAACAAGTACTTTAATCCATAACCAGACAACAGAATTTTAGATAGGTCGCAAGTCACTCCCAAGTTATGGTAATGTATTGGGAATAGTGATCTACTAGTATTTCTTGCCCTGATTACTTAAAAGAACAGCTGAATGAGGAAGCCATGAAATTTTAATCCAGCTCCTTCATTCTCCAATGCTCCTAGTGTGCGTGACTGACTACCTGCTTTTGTTCTTTGAAGCTTTATGATTCATGAAAAGCTCAAGATAAAAGCTATCATTTGGATCTAAAGGGAGCTTTTACCTTGCAGTTCATTTAATTACCCAACTCTCAGCTCTTTGGTAACCTCAAGCATAGTAATAACCAAATGTGATTTTCAAAATTTAAACTTTCCACAATATTTTCCAGACTTCTAGGCAGTTATCCCACACTATTCTGCTTTACACATTCATCAAGAAAAAGGCTTTGGAAAAAATTGTGGAAATTGAAAAATAGCTTGTTTAAAAGAAATTTCTTTATTATCCACATTTTCTATCCCAAAAGACAAATATTTTTGAAATTCAATCAACAATAAAATATCACCTGTAACTTCTTAAAAATTCTGATAAATTATTGTTAAAAAGTTATCAAAACTGGCTCATGTATGTTAATTCAGTAATTTTCCGTGTAGTGCTTACAAAATATCTACTTTTGTTTGAATTCATAATTGTTTTTTTTTTCTTCTCTACAAAAAAAAATAAAAAAAAGATGAAAGAAATATGAAACCACCCTGCTCCTGCTGACCCATGATTATTCCAATATTTTAAGGAACTAGTGCAAGACTGCTTTAACTGTCCATATTCATTGTAGACACAGAGAAGTTATGTGTTATTCCTTGACTTGTAGATGGTATGGGGAGAATTCCATCAAACATTCAGTCTGATCTTTGCCTACACCATCTCCTTGCCATCTTTTCAGCAAAACAAGGGCCAATCCATGTCATACCAATTCTTGAATGTTCTAGAATTGGCAGTAAGCATAGATTAAGATCAGCCTGTATGTAGATGTAGCATAATCTCCATCTACACAACCCTGTAATTGCAATCTTATTCAGCAGGACAAGGGCAAATAATAAACTACAACAAGAAAGAATAATAAGAAGCTGATTAGCGACCTTGATTACCTGCCAGTCGCAGGGCCGACATTCTCTGAAACTCAGGTTCCTGTAGCCATTTCCACATTCTCCTGAATGTTTCTCTGCCAGACTTCAGTTTACTCCAAGGCTTTGGGTTTCTTAACAGATCACTTAATGTTCCCTGACTTCTACAGAGAACTCTTTGTGCAAACACTGCCTGTGGTATACTGTATCTTTTTAACTCACTACTTATTCTTTGTGCAAGTTCTTTTGTATTAATTTCTTCCACTTCTTTTCCATTCTGATCCAGACCCTGATGCTGTGGACTTCCACTGTGTAAACTGTGTGGCGAGGTACTTTCCATTCCTGTGGTAGGGCTGAGATGTAAGCCATTAGAACCCTGCATCATAGGTATGGGAGAATCACATGGTTTAATTTTCATGGGAGAGTGACCTCGGGACGGGGTAGTTGTCAAACTACGTGGGTAGGGCTCATAAGCAACGGAATGAGTTGGAGACAAAACAGGTTTCATTTCAATTTGGGACTTGGGGGATTCCAAACCATTCTGTCCAACACTGACATTAACATTGTATGTGTATGGTGAAACTCCCACAGTCTGATTAGAATATCCATTCACATTTCCCATCATTGTCATAGGTAAAGAAACTGGTGTCATGGTATTCATCATTTTGTCATAAGCATAAGTGTTTAAATTCATAACATTTTCCATTCCTGGTATTCCATTACAAATTGTATTGTTCATCAACTGAAAATTATTTGTTGTTTGAATCTGCTGAAATTTATCCGACACTGTTGAAATTGGTGGTAGAGGTTGAAGCGGAGTGAGTGTAGCATAGTTGTTTGGGCTGTAGCTCGGGCTCATTCTTCCATTCAAGGTTTGATAAGTAAGCTCGCCCATCTGGGTTCGGAATTCATGAGAGTCAATCATGCTGACTGGAATGGCTATGTCCGAACGCGTAATGGTTGGAGAGTCTAAATCTCCACTTGCTGACTCTCCAACACCTGGACTCACACTAACACTGTCAACACTACTGGGATCCACAAACTCCTGCTTAGGTGTGACTGAAACGAACTCGTCCTCACTCGCGTTCTGACTAGAACTGATCGGAGTTGTGGATGAATCGTTAATTTGTTGATCGGTAACTTCGCCCATGTTTTCCATCGTCATTCTACAATCAACAAGCGATCGAACAACAAAGAATGATAAACTGTCAAATGTAGTAACCTTTGCTAGCGAATTCTGGTTGGTTATTTCGATCCAAAGGGGCTATTACGTACGATTAGACCTCGGTAGATAAACGATTCGGCCAACCTCCATGTTTAGACAGCTGTGACCTGCGCAAACACGTTCTGCGCAGTGCATAATTAATGTTTCCGCGCATGCGTAGTTTTATTCTCTTGTATTGTAAGTTGAGATCAAACGAAACCGCGCTCCACATGTTTCTAAGCTTAGAACAAATTTATGATATTAAAATTTAATGGAATAATGATTGTCTAAAAGAATGATTTTAATAAGCAGGGAAAAATTCTTGTTATTTCGGTGTTACTTTTTAACAATATTGCTATCAGATTTCCACATGAAAACAAAAAAAAAAAAAAAAAATGTTATATAGATGTTATAAAGATCGACATATATATCCTTCAATAATCCTTATATTCCTCCTTAAACATTTAAAATCTGTTTGATCTGCATAAATTTGAACGACTCATGTTTTAAAAAGGGAGATTTAATTCTAAGTGCGGAAGAGATATATTTTCTTTTTTAATTGTGTGTTTACTAGTTAGAAATTCAGCTTAACATGTGAAACAGGAATAATAATATTATTATTTTTTCTTTTCATTATTCCTTGTTACTTCAAAAAATGAAAAAAAGACTACGTTCATTATATAATGAGAAAATAGAAAGAAAATTTTCATATTGACATTTAAATTGTATTATTCAAAATTAGGATATGCCCCCCCCTTTTTTTTGACAGAGCGAACAGTTGTAACCGTTAGATATTTTTCACACCTTGGTGTGGACGGGCTCAATTATGATTTATGTCAGGTGTTCTCACGAAATAAGAAAGGGCACGCGACAGTTTACAATTTACGCGACATCTGTTTGTATATTTCATTAACCTTTAGCCCCGCCCCTAACACCTTTAGGGCTCCTACGGTCATCACACTATGAAATCTTGTTAGCTATTGTTGTGTTTATGTATACAAATTTAGCCGAATCTTCTAAGAACTTTAACTGTCGATGTAATCATACTTTGTAATGAAGCATCTGTTCATTAACTGACAAAGTTTACAGAGAATTAAGAATTGAACCAAAGTCCACTGAATTCGAAAAGGTCCCTTTAATAGCTCATATCACCGAAATATCACAAGATTTTGAACGGTTTCTTTTTTATTAAATAGATACAAAATCAACTCTTTTTCAATACAAAAAATAAATTAAAAAATGGACATTTTTGTTCTATTAGATCACGCGTATGTGCTATATTGACATTTTACCTTTCTGTTTTTTAATGATGTAAGCGATTATTTTAAAAAATATGGCGACCATGTACCATAACACAACCGGTTTTGCTGTTGTAAGCGGAGACCAATTCGTGCATTTTACAAATGGGTAATGTATCAATTATGACACCTTTTCATTAGTACATACTCCGATCTTCAATCGGGGAGAACTGACATGTATGACATAGACTAAAATATCAGAAAATCCTGATAGAAACATGGTCGAAAAAGCCAACCCATGTTTGCTCCTGTGAATAACTGTGGATGCCAAAACACGTGTTTTGTCAGTTATCGGTAGGCGTATATTGTTGTTAAAGGTATTGATCATTTTGATCAATAATCACTTTGACTGACAGATAATTTAATGTCTAAGAGATGTAAAAAATTCAAATAGCCCCTCCTTTGATCATTTTTATTTTGCAATATTTATTCATGTCTTAAAAACTGTTATGAAAAGCAGTGCAATTAACAGACTTTTGTGCTCTCAGGAAGAAATCAGGAGGTCATAATATAGTTGTCAGGCTGTGCTTTTCTTCCTTTCACCTGGAGTGATTTCTTCAGAGCAATTGGTCCAGTTTTGGATGAAACTTAATAGACAATCACTTATGAAAGTACCTTCTTGTGAAATTTAAATTTTCATTACCATCTCCCTATGTTGTTTTAAGACTAGTCCAAATTGAAAAAAAGTTGCAGAAATGAGGCCAGATCTTTGAGCTTTTTCACAAAATTTTCCTTGGTTATTTTTCTTCAAAATTAAATATTTAACATTAGATGTATAGGCATTTTATCAAAAGGTCTAGGGGCCCAGCCCAAAATCTAGGGGCCATGGGCGACTGGGCCCCTGCTAGTCTTCTTCCCTGATTTAACCCATTACCAGATGGCAAAATTTTAGACTGGTCCTATTTCAAAGGAGAGTCAGACGACAATTAAAGGTTTATGTTTTTTCAACTTTCTGGGTAAAAACCCTGTAGAAAATGAAGAAATTGCTTGTTACAAGCCATTTCTTCATTTTACACATTTTCCCAATTGTTTTTTTGAGAGACTGGTCCAAATTGAAAGAGGTTGCAGACAACAATGAAAAATGCATGCAATTTTGAAATCTGACACCCTATGTGGTAGAAAATATTGTGGAAATAGGAGAAATTGTTTGTTTTCAGCAATTTCTCCTTTTTCCACAATGTTTTCTCAAGTATAAAATCACAGAGACGTAAAATCCCGGGTTCGTCTAGGAAAGGGTTAAGGAGATTTAAAGGGTAAGTGCAGAACATGAAACAAAAAAAAAGAAATATAAAAAGAAAAAGATATAGTTAAAGATTCATAGGCATGTGTGAGTCTCAAGAAATGGCAATCAATATCAAATTGATCATTGGTCGGTCACTCAAACTTATTTATATGTACAAGAAGATTCATTGGCCTAATTGATACCTTAGTCAATTTTGGAGTGTTATTGCAGTTTATCAGGTGTCTGGTTCTGTGATTATTCAAAATGTTTTCTAACCTAAAAGAATTTTTTTTCTCAAAGTTTCATCAATTTCAAAATATTGTCTGAATTTTGACAAGGCTAAGATTTTGTTAAATCTGATAATGGGTTCGGGCTCCTACTCCAAAGGTCAAGGTTACAGCTAAGTCATCTGTTTATTGCTAAACTTGTCTTAATCTCTTGACCTTATGGGCTGATTTTCATAAAGTCTTCTCACAATTGAACAATCTTGTCTGTCAATCAAATGACAAGTCGACCAATGAAATCCTCCATTTAGACCAGAGTTTTGAACTCCGACATGGTCCACATTTTTTTAACCTTTTTTGATGGTTTGGTGACTTAAACATTGTTACTACTGATATTTAATCTCACATTTATATAAACAATGATTCTAACTAAATTTTGCATGCTACTTACCATAAATTCTGCAAAAATCTAAGCTGAACTTCCTATCTGGTTTCAGTGGGTATGGCTAACAGGGTAAGTGGGCGAGGCCAGCAATTGGTCAATTGTATGTATGAGTAAGTGTCTGCATTGCACTTGAGGCAGATTTTTTTTGCCAAATTGAAGACGATTTAATGTCAAATTTAATCTTTTTTATCATATGGCCCGAGTTTGGCCCGAGTTTGCAACATTTTTCAGCACTTGCTTCCAATTGACTGATTGTTGGCCCCACCCACTGAGTCTGTTTACAACGCCTACTGACGACAACAGGAAGTTTCATATCAACTGGCTTTATTGGGATGCCCAGTAACATTCACAACTACAGTTTGAAAAGCTGTAGTTGTGGTTTTTAAATTGTCAAATCAAAATGAAAAAAGATAAAACATAAATGACGGCCAATATTAGAGTTCAAAGTACACTTCAAGTCAAAATGAATTATTTGATTGGTCGATTGTTTCTTTGATTATTTGATGGTACCTACATGTGGTACTCTGGAACAAACCACAAATTGCGTACTTTTTACGATCTTCAGAGAAATGTTTTTGCTTTCATGTAGAAAAACAGATCACACTGTATGAATACGTGAAGCGGATTCATACATAAGAGTGATTAGGTTTTTCAGATCATACCTCCATGAAAACAAACAATATTCTCTTAATTTCTTATAATTGAATAGCATCGAGCAAAAAAAGCAAAAACTGTACAAATTTTGATACCATTTTGATGGAATAGCTGCCTGCTGAAACTTTTGTTCAAAGAGTTATGAATATTTTTTTCGACCAATCAAAACTCCCGTTTTTGATGGACAAAACTAAAAATTAAATGATTCATGCATCACCAATTCTAAAATTTTATATTTTGTAGACACAGTAAACAATATAAAGTACCAGTAGTTAGCCCAGATTCTGGAAAGCAGAAAGACAAACAAGATGAAGGGTATGGAAACTTGTTCATGTAGCTCTGTACCAGAATGTAGGCAGGGTTTTAACCCTTTCTCACACATAGACACCCCTATAGAAAAAAGCTTTTGAAAATATTGTGGAAAATGAAGAAATTGCTTGTTACAAGCAATTTCTTCATTATCCGCAATGTTTCCTACCACAAGAGATAAAGATTGATCCCCGCTGTTTCGGAGAAGGGGATATAGTAATGGTCTCTGTCTGTCATTCCCTCATTGTCATTCCGTCATTTCCGTCATCCTGTCACTAAGCTTGTCAGTAGTATAAGTATAAATGCTATCGACTTGAAACTTCATAGGTTGATAGATCTCATAGAGGAGAAGTGCAGTGGACAAGATCCACAACTCTTGCTTGCATAATTTTGGAGTTACATGTATTGCCCTTTGTAATTTTCAATACCAAGATTTTGTCCAGGGCATATCTCTGAAAGTATAATAGCTATCAACTAGAAACTTCATAGGTGGATAAATCTCATTGAGTAGAAGTGCAGTGTACAAGAATCACAACTCTTGCTTGAATAATTTTGGAGTTATTGCCCTTTGTTATTTTTAATTACAGTAAAACCCCTCTAATACGACCACTTGCGGTACTTTCTGAAAGTGGTCGTAATAGCGGGGTGGTCGTAATACTGAGGTTTGGTCGTTTGTTTTCAAGTTATTCATGTTTATTTTATTTTCGATATTTGAGTATATTAATACTATATATACAAAAATTAAAACTATAATATCATGTATTACAGCGGAATCTTATGTCATTTTCAAATTTACGATCTTTGATAAGTTCTTCTTTCGCTATTCTCCATTTGATCCATCTGATTCAGAAGTCCGACCTCAGATTATCTATTCCTAAGTACAGGTTCAAAGTGTCAAACTGTGGATATAATATCTTCTATAAGCATCAATTACGTTGAAATCAAAATTTAATTGCTAATTAACCGTTCGGAATGCCGTAAACAAACTAATCGTAACTTCTCGGATACGTTTTTGCTTTCTAATTTATTACTTGAGTAAAAACCTGTGACACATTCAAATAACAATTAAAAATAATGCGAGCTATAATTTCTAAAAGTGATCGGCCACTTTAATTATAACACCTATTATAATAAGGGTTCGATATCACATAATCAAAAATCCGATAATGTATTTACAATGTATTCGTACTCAATTAGTGTCGCTCTTATCAAGTGTGAAATTTGGGTGGTCGGTCTCAATGTGTGAAGTTACTGGTCGTTTTAGTGGGGTTCAAAATAGTGTTTCAGCTAAAGTTGGTACTGAATTTAGTGGTCGTAATTCGGAATAGCGGGGTGCCCGTTTAAGAGGGGTTTGCGACCACTGAAATAAAGAACAAAAAATTTCGTTCTGTAAAAATTGGTCGTAATAGCGGGGTGCCCATATTTCCGGGGTGGTCGTAAGGAGGGGTTTTACTGTACTTTGATTTTGTCTGGGGCATATCTCCTAAAGTATAAATGCTATCAACTTGAAACTTCATAGGTGGGTTGATCTTATCAGGGAGAAGTTCAATGCACAAGAACCACAACTCTTGCTTACATAATTTTGGAGTTATTGCCCTTTGTTGTTTTAAAGACTTAAGATTTTGTCTGGAGCATATCTCTGAAAGTGAAATAGCTATTAACTTGAAACTTCATAGGTGGATAGATCTCGTTGAGGAGAAGTGCGCAAGACCCACAACTGATGGAGTTTTTGCCCTTTGTTGTTTTTAAGACTTAAAATTTGTCCAGAGCATACCTCTGAAAGTATAATAGCTGTTATCGAACTCATGGACAAGAAATGCAGTGCACAAGAAGCCTAAATCTAACTGGCTTCATTTTACTACCAAGCTTCTATGGCGGAGGATGGCCATGTCTGACATGGCTCTTGTTTATCTTGATGGGCGTCTGTGCAACCAGATGGTTCTCTACAAAATATTTTAAAATCTTGCTCCTGGGATAAAAAATAGCCCGCCCTTTAAGTCCAAAGTTTAGAAAATGCTAAATTAGAGCAAGTTCAAAAGACCTCTCCTCCTAAACTATACTAAGGGAAAAAAGTTTAGCAATTTTTTTCGACCTACATTATTTTTCAAAGTAAATGTATAAACCTCATAAAATCAGTCTCGTTTGCAATTTTTAAAAGCTAACTAACTAATTATGCATTAAGAGCACGTTTTCCTTGGTTCTAAAGGCTGTCTGACGCAATTTTGCTGAAACACATTCTGCACAATATCTATCCCAGTTTATTGGTTAGCATCAATAATGAGATAACTCATTAAAACATTTAAAAAAATTCAAATGGGACGTCACCCAGGGCTTAACTTAGACAAACGGAACGTAGCCATCAGTATGCTGGCTGGTGGTATGATGGTAAAAGAGGTGGCTCAACATTTTGGCGTGAGCCAAAGTTCCATTTCAAGACTTTTCAAAGTATTGTCAATTAGGCACCGTTAAAGACATGCCACATTCAGGCAGGCCACGTAAGACTACCCAACATGAGGACAATTACATCGTGACGCGTTCACGACGTAATGGCTCCCTCAATAGCACTCGTATATCCGGTTTGGTCTGAAATGCAACAGGAACACGGGTCTGTGCTCGTACTGTTAGAAACAGACTTCGTTCTGCAAGTTTACGCCCATGTCGACCTTACTTTGGCATTCCTTTGACACGTGCACACAGACATGCAAGATTGAATTGGACAAGGGTACACCGTCGATGGCCAAGACGAATGTGGAATCAGGTCCTATTCTCAGAAGAATCCCGTTTTAATTTGATGTTTGTGGATGGCAGGGTAGGTGTTTGGAGGCGTAATGGGGAAAGGATGGATCCCGCCAACGTCATTCAACATGACCGTTTATGAGGCGGCAGTGTCATGGTCTGGGGTGGTATATCATAACGTGGCAAGACTTACTTGGTAGCTATTCAGGGAAACTTAAATGCCGTTCGATACTGCACCGAAACTGTCCAGCCAGTGGTATCGCCGTTCTTGCGTCAAGGGCTTGCTACCATTTTTCAGCAAGATAATGCCCGCCCACATGTCGCTCAGCACACGTTGGACCTTTTACAGACTAATAATGTTGATGTGTTGGATTGGTCAGCCAAATCACCGGATCTGTCTCCGATCGAACACCTTTGGGACCATCTGGGTAGAAGAGTAAAACAGGAATGATGTTAATAACGTTAGAGACCTGGAACGTGTTCTGCGTCAGGAATGGGGTTGTATCCCTATGGCCATTAATCGTAGGCTCATTTCCAGCATGAGAAGACGCTGTGATGCCGTTATTGGCGCAAACGGTGGACACACAAGATATTAAATCTTTGTATTACTTTTACTTCCCTACTCCTACCATGTTTGACGCGATACAACAAACACATATGACCTTGAAATCATCTTTTTTTTTTAATGTGGCTAAGACATAATAGATCGATGTGTGAAAATATGGTTTGAATCCAAAGCTAGACACCGGTGAAAATAGCTGTAACGTACTAAATAGCTAAACTTTTTTCCCTTAGTATATAAGGCCTTGGACATTCATATTTGGTATGTAACATTTATAGATGGTTTTATACATGTACTATTAAAGCTAAAGTACGCTAAAAGTACACCCCAAGGGTCAATAACAGCTCTGCCATGGGGTCCGAAGTTAGTAAAAACACTCAATTAGAGCAAGTTAACCCATTCCCACACAGTGACGCTTTTAAACTCCCTTCAATATAAAAGCTTTGGAAAACAATTGTGGAAAATGAAGAAATTGCTTGTTTTCTACCAAAAAAGACAAAGATTTTGAAGACTTCTTCAACTTAAAATTGTCGTCTGCAGCTTCTCTGAATTTGGACTGGTCTAAAATTTTATCATGTGGGAATGGGTTAAAAATCCTCCCAATACATGTACATGTATATATATATAAGGTCAAACTTGTATCAATATCAAAGAGCTGAAAACACTGAATACAGTTTGGGGTGAATATTTCATTTGAAAAGTAATTTCATAAATATCTATGGCTTGAAAGAGACAAACAGGTGATAAGGACACATATGTGTAGGCTGATCTTTGTCTTTACCTCCTACCAAAATTCCAGTTTCAGCATGACAAGGGTTAATACCAAAAAGTACATGTGCTTCACTAGCAATTGATAATAGAATCAGGTTAGAGATTTAGGATGGCGGAGAATCATGGTACTCTTGTTAACAGTTTGTTTGTTTGAATGGGGTTTTATGCCGCTTTTAACAATCTTTCAGTCATATCGCGGCGGCTGGAGCACCTAACAATGGATTCCTGGTATTTCTCACACCAGTACTACTATTACATCCTTTCCTAGCCTCCAGCTGCTATCCCACATAGGTCTACGATTATCGACCCATTGGTTAGAGACAAATAGTCGGAAAGGATGAGTGCCACCATCGGGAATTGAACCCGGGACCTCTAGATTGACAGTCCGACGCGCTACCAACTGCGCTATGACGGCGGCCTTCTTGTTAACAGAAATACTGACCAAAAATTAGCTCTTATGGTACTTTCAGCCTTTTGATTTTAATACAGTTCTATTCAGCATGACAAGGTTTAAATTCAAACAGATGTTAATGTTTGATATTGGGTTTAGTGTTTTTGCTTTCAAATGTTTATTAGAAGATAAGACCCTGTTTGTGCTTAGATTGTTAAAGTCTTGTGACACACTGAAGTAGTGCCTCCCAGAGATACAGATTAAGGGCGTAATTCGTATTTCACATTTATATATTTCACCTTTACTGCCATAAACACTATGTTGTAGGTACTCATTCTTATCGTCTCGTCCAGAGTACCCACAACATAGAGTTTCTTTGAGAAATAAGGCTTTTAGAATGCTGTTACCCCCTCTGGCGCCTCCAATGTTCTAGTATTAACTAATCGTTAAAGAAAATAAAACATCACTAATAATTTAATAAAAAAATAAGCCTTAAACTCATTCCAACACAATGCCCGCTTTTTACGTCCCTCAAGAAAAAAGCTTTAGAAAACATTGTGGAAAATGAAGAAATTACCTGTATCAAGCAATTTCTTCATTATCCACAATGTTTTCTATCAAATCTTCATAGATGTCTGTTGGATTTTCATTTGATGGATAACCTCTTTACAAATGGATACTTTTACAACTGATCCATTCTTATACAATCCTGCTTTTTTATGCCCCTCAAGAAAAAGCACTGATAAACATTGTGGAAAATGAAGAAATTGTTTGTGACACATTGTGGAAAATGAAGAAATTGTTTGTGACAAGCAAAATCTTCATTATCCACAATGGTTTCCACCTTAAAACAAAAATAATTTTGATGATTCCATCATTTTAAAAGTGTTGTCTGCAATTTTTTTTATGCCCCTACATCCAAAGAACGGGGCATATTGTTTTACCATTGTGCGTCTGTCCGTAACTCAGTCTGTTTGTCTGTCTGTCTGTCTGTTTGCAAAACTTAACCAAAAAACTTAACATTGCCAATTACTACCAGTCTATTCAAGATACAATGCTCATATTTGGCATGATGATACATCTCCATAATATGCATCTCCTCATGTCAAGGTCAAGGTCAAGATCATGTGATAAGGTCAAGGTCACATGCCATGGTTAAATGCCAAAAAACCCCAATTTATGTACGGTGGGGGCATTGTGTTTCAAAAACACGTCTTGTTTTAATTTATATCAGTTCAAATTTATCATTTGGTAATTAGATAATTGATCTAAAGCTTCTTTTGGTGATGACTACGTGTAATTTTGAAAAGTTTTACAAAACAAAACTTTAGATTGACCCAAATTCAAAGAAGATACAGACAAAAAAAAATTAGTTGCTGAAATTATCAAAATCTGCCATTTTTGGGGTAGTAAACTTTGTGAATAAAAAAGATATTGCTAATGTTCTATTGCTTACTGAAAGAAATTTCATTTTCATAATATTTTCCTGCAGTTTTTCCTTAACTCATTCCCACACAGTGACACTTTTTTGACTCCCCTCAAGAACAACAATTGAAAAAAAAATGTGTAACATGAAGAAATAGCTTGCCACAATGTTTTCTATGCAGAAATGTGAAAAAAAAAAACCCATAAACTTGATATTGTCATCTGCAACTGAACTCCTTTCAATTTGGACAAGTCTAAAATCTTGCCACCATTGTAATGGGTTTAGGGATGTTTACTAGTGTAATTTGCAAGATTGGTTTAGTTATGTATGGGGTCAAGGTCAAAGTTCGACTCCCGATAGCACATATTCTTTCCAACATTTGTCTCTCACCAAACGGTGGATAATCGTAAACCTAAGTGGGATAGCAGCTGGAGGCTAGGAAAGGGTGTTGTGGTAGTACTGGTATGAAAAGTACCAGGAATCCATTGTTAGGTGCTCCAGCCGCCGCGATATAACTGAAATACTGTTAAAAGTGGCGTAAAAAGAACCCATTCAATCAATGAATCAACCAATCATTCATTTAGACGGTAAGCAAACTTTGATCTCAGACACTGCTAATTTTCTCCTCAAGTATGACATGGATTTGATTCAAATTTCACTCATGCTCTTAGTATCAAGCAATGATCAGCATATTAAATTTTGGTTTATGACAAAATGTTTTTCTATGACATTGGATACTTTAACCCATTTCCACACAATGAAGCTTTTTGATGCCCCCAAGAAAAACAATTGGGAAAACATTGTGTAAAATGAAGAAGTTGCAAGCAACAATCAATTTCTTTATTTTCCATGTTTTCTACCAATACAGGTAAAAATCTAAAAATTTCATAAACTTTAACCCATTCCCACACAGAGACGCTTTTAAACGCCTCTCAATATGAAAGCCTTGGAAAACATTGTGGAAAATGAAGAAATTGCTTTAGCGATTTCTTCATTATTCACAATATTTTCTGCCCAAAAAGACAAAGATTTGAAAGATTTCAGCAACTTAGAATTATCATCTGCAACTTCTTTGAATTGTGGACGAGTCCAAAATTTTGTCGTATGGTGAGGATTAAATTGTCTTCAGCAAATTGTTTCAATTTGGACCTGTCTAAATTTTTCATCTGTTATGGGTTAACTCATTCCCACATGATAGAAATTTAGACCAGTCCAAATTCAAAGAAGTTGCAGATGACAGTTAAAGATGATGAAATCTTTAATCTTTGTCTATTGTGGAAGAAGACATTGTGGAAAATGAAGAAATTGCTTGTGACAAGCAATTTCTTCATTTTAGACAATGTTTTCCAAAACTTTTATATTGAGAGGCGTTTAAAAGTGTCACTGTATGGGAATAGGTTAAATCACTTTCAGTGACAGTATCTGGTAAAAAGTTGTTTTCACTATGTGTGGACTTGGTACGGTCTAAATCAAGATGTTATACTCAGAATAGGGTAATAATGAATAAAGATGACAGAGACAAGGTGTGATATTCTCAGAACTTGGGACGCTAGAAATAAAAAAAATACATAAAAGGACGACATTATCATTGGTTCCATATCTCTGTTAGAGATGGCAGTATATCAACGGTGTCTGTTTACATTGCCGGGTGCTTTGTGGACTGGAACGCAGGTGATTTCCAATTAAATAATCAATATGGAGACCAGTCTTCTACAGGTTACTATAGTTTGATTGCGAAATTGTCAGGTAATTTCTGCAATTATCCCTAGCACCATGTTTAACCCATTACCAGACTATAAAATGTTATTCTGGCCCAAATTCGGAAAAGTTGAAGACAACAGTTTCAAGATGATGAAATTTTAAATGTTATTGTCTTTCTGGGTAGATTCATTTTGATAATGAAGAAATTGTTTGTAACAAGCAATTTCTTCATTTTCCACAATGTTTTTCAATCTTTTTTCTTGATGGACATCAAAAGCAGGATTGTATGGGAATGGGTTAGCAATATAGGACCTTTCAGAACATAATATGACAAATAAAATAAAACAATTTTAGCTTGGCAAAATAACAGACTTGGTTACAAAATATGCACAGAAAACTTTGTTCAAACTTTTTCTACATTTTTATTGTCTTCTTCCTGGAAACAGAAGATTGATATTAAACTAGATATAGAAAAAGGAAAGAAGTAGCAAACTGTTGCGTGAAGATCTCATATTCTACATCTGATTGTCTGTCAAAACAAGAAGACATTTTCCACATCAAAAAATAGATTCATATTCTAATTATTGTATGTTTTGATTTCAATGCCCACCTGAAATGAAATTCCATTTTAATTACTTACGATTTTCTGTCATTCTAGTAACTGTCTTTTAACCTCAATTTCTGAATTTGCCAATTTTTTCTTTTTTTTTAACAAATGCAACTGGTTAAAATCAAAGTACTGTAAGCTAGCAAAGCATAGTTTTGCTAAGTATTCTTCATTGTTAAAGGTTATCATGATAAATAAACAAGGTTAAAGTAACCAAGGAGTTACATGTTGTTTGAATTTAGAGCTCTTTCCCTTGTTGGATAGAAAACATTGTGGACAATGAAGAAATTGCTTGTAAAAAGATACTTAAAATATATGAGAACTACTTTTCATGGTGTAGGCATTCAATGGATTTAGTGGTTAAGCCTCCAGTGGTAGTTTGCATTCGTTTATCTTTGAGAAGACCTCAAAATTTTGTCTGTTAACTTTAGCTATGGAAGCGGACACTTTGCTAACTAAAAAGGCCTTTGTAGGTCTAATCTAAAAAGCTACAGACTGCAATTTTATGTTTGCTAAATAGTGGGGGTAGCAGGGCCAGGCTTATCAGACTTATAGAAATTATTAAATATTTCTTTTAAAAATCTTCTTTTAGACAAAACTTGGCAAGAATATTCCAAAGGTCACTCTTTAAAAAACTTGTTGATGAAATACTGATTTTGAAAAAAAAAATTGAACAGCAGGGTAGACTTATCAGACTTAAAAAAAATCATGCAATAATACTTTAGAAATCCTCTCCTCCTAACCTATTTGTCCAATTTGGATCAAACTTGGCAGGAATGTTCCTTGGGTGGTCCTTTTTAAATTTTGATCATGAAACTTTGATTAGCGAAGAAATGGGGGCATGACAGATAGGGCTTATCAGACTAAATAGAAATAATTCTTTAAAAAATTTTCTCATAAACCACCAGGACAATTTGGACCAGACTTGGCAGGAATGTTCTTTTGGTGACCCTTTTCAAAACATGCTCATGATTCACAAAAAATATTGGTGCGCCTCATCAGACCTAGAGAAATCATTCTTAAATGAGCGATTAAGGGCCAATATGGCCCTCTTGTTTAATTTGATATGTGCATTTCCAACATTCACATGATTATGTGCCACGTAATGAATCAGTCTTATCAGAGTCTTCACTATGCAGACTGCTTTGTATGGCCACATAAATGAACTGTTTTCAAATTGTACAGTACTCCTACAAAAACATGCTTTTAAACTCATTGCATGCTTTAAGATTGTTTAGTTATCATGATAACCTTTGGCACGATAATTACACACCAAAATAAGCTTTGCTAGCTTACAGTACTTTGATATTTAGCTCCACTGGCTGAAAGCCAGCAAGCTATTGTCATTGCTTTGTGTCTGATGTATGTCCGTCCCTGCTTCCGTCCTTAAACTTTTACTTTAAAAATCTTCTCTCCAAAAAGTACTGAACAGAATTCAACCAAATTTCACAGAAATGATCCTTGGCTGACCTTTTATTAGATTCCATCAGAGAATTTTGATAGGATGAAAAACATGGCTTTAATGGGCGAGGATAATTTCCATATAAGTATTTTGAATAAAGTCAATTTTGATTATCTAGTATAATTTGTAAATGTTTGTAATTCAATAACAAGAAGTATTGACCCATTACCAGATGGCAAAATGTTAGGCTGGTACAAATTGAAGAAGTTACCAACAACGCTTTAAGGTTTATGAAAATTTAGATTTATTCAACTTTCCAGGTAGAAAGCATTGTGTAGAATGAAGAAAATGTTTGGTGCAAGCGATTTCAAAATTTTTTTCTTATTTGCTTTTCTTGAGGTGCGTCGAAAAGCATCATTGTGTGGGAATGGTTTAAAGAGAAAATAATTAAGTTAAAATAATTCCAATTCCTCATCTCCAAACCAATTTAGGGTGTGAAGAACCATTCCAATACAATCCTGCTTTGACCCCCAAGAAAAACCGTTAAGAAAGAAAAGTGGAACATGAAGAAATTGCTTGTTACAATAATATTGTCCTAACTCTTTCCTGTTTTTCAAAATTTAAGACTTGTCCAATTTGAAAGAAGTTGTAAACAACAATTAAAGTTGGGTGCAATTTGAACAGAAACCAACCTACAAGGTAGAAAACATGGGAAATGAAGAAATTGCTTGTCACAATTTCTTAATTTTCAATATTTTTTTTGTGAGTATAAAATCATAATTATGTAAAAACCAGGGATTGTACAGTAAATGGTTAATGTTGAATTTCAACAACATCATAAGACGTTGGTATGTGGAATTTGATTAAATGTTGCAATTCTTTGGAAACCATTTTAATTCTTGTAAAGCAAAGTGTTGATTCCCATTGATTCTGAGGTGGTCTATAAGAGGGTATGATTGATCATGGTCTTAGCCAATTCATCAACAAAAAGAGAATGCCTGTTAACAAATCACGGAGCATAATTGGGGGTGCCTTATTGATAAATCGTAAGGTTTAATTGATTGGAGAACAAGAATTGATGACCCCAGACTAAACATAGACATATTGATATTCTGATCTATACGTATGTGACCTTAATAATGATTTCCCATTCACTTCATGGCAAATTTAATGATTTTTTATTGACTTATGGCCAAAATAATGATTTTATATTGACTTATTGACTGAAAATTGGAAAAAGGGGGGTGTAAGATTGAGCGTATGAAACTTTATAATTGGCAGTGTCAATGAATCCATATCTCGGTCTAATCCCCAAGGATCCAACGAGCTTTGTCGTCAATATTTTGTAGGGAAAATTATTGACTTTACTAGGGAAAATCAGTAAAATGGAAGTCGATGGATTCTTGTAGGGTGAGATAGTGGGATTTGAGTCGGAAAAACTGGTCAATTTTTTATTGACAAATCCTCATTTATATGATGTCAACTCGGCAGAAATTCATCATTTATACGTGGAAAATAATCACTGTGACATTTGCCTGATTTTCTTCTAATTCTGGAATCTTTATTTTCATACCAAGCATCTGTTAGATTATTTGTTACCCAAGGATTTAATTTTTTGTTTCTCCACCAGACAAGATGTCACCAAGTCAGATTCAGAGAATTACGTCCTGGCTGCTGGATTTTCATCTTCAGGAAAATATTTCGCCATTGCTGACAACAATAAACAACTTCATGTGTATTCAGTCATTCAAGATCTGCAACTCCTAAGCACCAGGTGAGTCAATTTGATGCTTTATGTCTTTGCCGACCTACCACTAATTTAGTGTTATTTATATAACTCCAAAATACTTTACACTAAACCAACAAGGTATAAATTGGTTAACGAGGCCTGTGTTCATGGACAGGAGGTGTGGGGTGTTTGTTTGTATGATGAGAGAGTCTGAATGGTTTTGGTGAAATTGTGCCAGCTCCCATGTTAGGAAGTATTGATTTTTCCAGGTTTTTCACAATGTGTCATGACTTGCTAGAAATAACTCTGCTCTCCTACCCTGCTTCACTCTATGTGTGCCTGCTTTAGATTTTTTCCAAGAAAAAATTGCCCTTCACAAAACATTTCCATGTAATAGTTTATTTAACCCATTCCCACAAAATCCTGCTTTATGACACCCCTCCAGAAAAAAAAAACGTGGAAAACATTGCGGAAAATGAAGAAATTGTTGTCTACAACTTCTTTTATTTTGGTCCAGTCTAAAATTTTGTCATCTTATAATGGATTAAAGGAATATAGCTTAGAAATTTTGTTCTGTGTGTTGTACCTTTCTTTGTCTGATATTAGTTATTTGGTTATTTTAAGAAGCATTTAAACATTTTAACAGGGTCCATTTATTTTCCTAAAATACTGTATATCTGGAATCGTCTAAAATAGAGTTAACCTGTTCTCAAATAATAAAGAATTTAGGCTTGACTAACTTCAAAGCATATGCTGACAATGATTCTTAGTTGAAGAAATTGTAAAACTATGTTGTTTTGGGTTGAAAAGATTGTGGATAAAGAAGAAATTGCTTCTCATTTTCCTCTATGTATTACGCTGCCGTCATAGCGCAGTGGGTAGCGCGTCGGACTGTCAATCTAGAGGTCCCGGGTTCGATTCCCGACGGCGGCACTCATCCTTTCCGACTATTTGTCTCCCACCAATAGGTCGATAATCGTAGACCTATGTGGGATAGCAGCTGGAGGCTAGGAAAGGATGTAATGGTAGTACTGGTGTGAGAAATACCAGGAATCCATTGTTAGGTGCTCCAGCCGCCGCGATATAACTGAAAGATTGTTGAAAGCGGCTAAAACCCCATTCAAACAAACAAATCCTCTATGTATTACAAGCCTTTTCTTGAGGTGCTGAAAAATGAGTTTGTGTTGGAATGGGTGAAGGTTACATCAAAATTCAACAAAGTAACTAGCTCTGTGTTTCTGTAATACAATGAGACAGTGTGGGATATTTCCAACTGTTTCATGTACGTGATGCGCTGACATTTAGCAACCTGAACAGCCACATAGTGCATGTGGAATTTATGCCGATTGATAGATCAATTTCTTCATTTAACCCATTCCTACACAGTCCCGCCTTTTTACACCCCTAAAAAAAGCTCAAGAAAACATTGTGGAAAATGAAGAAATTGCTTGTAGCAAACAATTTCTTCATTATCCACAGTGTTTTCTACACGAAAATTTCAATATCTATAAATTGTTGTCTGCAACTTCTTCAAATTAGGACGAGAGCTCTAGTCTGAAAATTTGTTGTCTTGTAATGGGTTAAGAGATGAAGAGAATATTTTTTGTTTTCATGCAATTATAAACCTAAATTAATAATCACACTATATGAATACGCAAAGGTGAATAATTATTTTGAAAAAAACACAAGTGCAAAATGTAATACATATTTTATATTACATGTCTGAAATGTTCTTGTGCGGTAATTGGTTAACCCATTCCAACACAATCCCTTGCTTTCCCCCCCCCCCCTCCTTCCACAGAAAAAGTTCTTGAAAGCATTTTGGATGAAGAAGAAATTGCTTGCCACAAGCAATTCCTTCTTTATCCACTATATTTTCGATCAAAAAAGATGAATAATTAAAATTCCATCAACTTAATATTGTCTTCTGCAACTTCTTTGAATTTGGACCGATGTAAAATTTTATATTATGGGATACGGTCAAGGGGCATCAAAAAAGCTGTCATTGAGTGTAAATGGGTTAATCTATTAAGTTAACAGACATAAAAATATTTGATGGTCAAAAATGAAAGGAATATTGCAGACAACAACTTTAAGCTTATGAAACATTGTATATTTTGTACTCTTAGTATAGAAAAATTGTGGATAATGGAGAAATTGCTTGTAACAAGCAATTTCTGCATTTTCTACAATGTTTTCAAAAGTTTTTTTTAGGGGAAGGAGGGAGGGGGGCTTCAAAAAGCTGTCATTGTGTGGGAATGGGTTAAATGGTGTAATCCATTTGTGGAAGGGTTCAGTCTAACTGACCACAATGATTATTTTGATTAATGAATTATTAATTACACGTACTTAATGGATAAAACAATCAGAAAACGTCATTAAAAGTAGAATAGCTATGAAAAATGTCTGTAGGGCATGATGGTTAACATACTGCTATCGGTCATTCCAAGATTTTCAGATAAACAACTGCATTAACTCATTCCCACATAATCCCACTTTCTCACAAACCTCAAGAAAAGGTTTTGAAAACATTGTGAAAAATGGAGTAATTGGTTGTAACAAGCAGTTTCTTCATTATCCACAATATTTTCTATCCCTAATGATGATTTTTTCTAAAATTCCATCAATTGAAAAAACGCCTCCTAGAAAAAAAGGAGAAAGGAGAAATTGCTTGAAACAGCAATTTCTTCATTATCCTCAATGATTTCTACCCCTAAACCTTCCTTCAACTGACAATTGTCGTTTGCAACATCTTTCAATTTGGACCTGTCTAAAATTCTGTTGTGTGGTAATGGATTAAAATCTGGCATTTTGACAGACTTTAGAAGTTGAAGAAATTGTTTATGGAGAAGTAGTAATTTGCTTTAATCTGTTGCCACACAACAAAATTTTAAGCTGGTCCAAATTGAAAGAAGTTGCAGATGACAAATTTTGTTTGATGAAATGTTAAAATTCTTTATGTCTTTTGGTAGAAAGCATTGTGGAAAATGAAGAAATTGCTTGTAGCAAGCAATTTCTTCATTTTCCACAATGTTTTTCATTTTTTTTTTCTTGGTGTCGTCAAAAAGTTTCAGTGTGAGGGATGGGTAAACTCTTTTTCACTTTTTAACGCCCCTCGAGAAAAACTATATTGAAAACATTTTGAAAAATGAAGAAATTGTTTGAACCAAGCAATTTCTTCTTTTTTCATAATGTTTTTGACCCAGAAAATTGAAAAAAATCTAAACTTAAAATTGTCGTCTGCAACTCCTTTCAAATTGAGCCAGACTTCAACTTTCTCATCTTGAAATGGATTAACCTAATTCAAAGAATTTGAATTTGGCATATCATTATCTTTTAGGGTAGAAAACAATGTGGATGCTGAAGAAACTGCTTGTAACAAACAATTTCTACATTTTCAACAATGTTTTCCAAAGCATTTGCTCTTGAAGAGCATTAAAAGCAGGATTGTTTGGGAATAGGTTAATAAATGAGATTAGTAAATACTAGATTTGATGAACACCATGTGATATTTTATTTATACTATGACTCAATTTTTATGAAAATTTGATGAAATTCTTAGAATTTATCAAAGTATGATATTCCGCAAATCATATAACACTCTTTGTAAGATAATTTATTATATACCTGGTACCTATAAATGATCTGAAAAAAATTCTGGCTAGCTGTTATAACTCGACTTCGGTCTCATCCAAAGGGAAGAATTGTGTTATTGTATATTAACCCATTCCCACTCAGTGACGATTTTAAACAATTAGGGAAACATTGTATAAAATGAAGAAAATGCTTGTAACACGCAATTTCTTCATTTTACACAATATTTTCTACCAACAGAGTTGAAAAAATCTAAAATTCCACAAACTTTAAATTGTCATCTGCAACTCCTTTCAATTTGTACCAGTCCAAAATTGTGCCGTCTGGTAATGGGTTAATTAGGAACTAAAACATCTTAATGCCGGCATCATAAAGCAATTCATTCATTTATACATGAAAATTTGCAATAAGAATTTTTTCCACTTCTGGTTTACAAAAAGTTTCAATACTTGTTTAAGTCACTATGTTTTACAGTTAATGTTTAATTTGATAACATTTGATTATTTGATGAAATGATTTAAGTACTTTCTTGTAGCATAAGGTGAGCATGGGTAAAATTCACCCTAAAGGCAATTTTTATGTGCGTGTACCATGGTCACTGGTCAGTTTTGATGGTCTAAAGATAAACTCGATGAATGTTTTAATTATTTAATATAGTGATTTCAATAATGCATCCATTGTAGCTTAGTGATTCATCACAAAGGCATACTAGTAATTTCTTCATTGTCAATAATGTTTTCTATACTAAAAGACAGTGTTTTTTTTTTGAATTTCATCAATAAACAAGATGTTGTCCATAATGTTTTCCAAAGCTTTTTCTTGCTTAAAATTCAGCAGTGAGTTTGAATAGTTTAACCCATTCCAACTCAATCCCTCCTTTTTACGCCCCCCAAGAAAAAAGCTTTGGAAAACATTGTGGAAAATGAAGAAATTGCTTGTATCAAGCAATTTCTTCATTATCCACAATGTTTTCTATCCAAAAAGACGGAAAAAATTCAAAATTCCATCAACTTGAATTTGTCGTCTGCAGCTTCTTTCAATTTGGACCAGTCTAAAATTTTGTCAAGTGGGAATGGGTTAAATAGCATGCTTTTGAAAGAGTTCTCTACAACTTTTGTAGAGTTTATAATATTCCTTAAATACACAAGAACTACTTTCTACGGTGTAGTCATTCAATTGATTTAGAAGTTAAGCCTCCAGTGGTAGTTTGCACTCGTTGAACTATGAGAAGGCATCAAAATTTTGTCTGTTAACTTAAGCTATCAAAGCTGATGCTTTGCTAGCTAAAACCAGGAAAGGGTTCAGATGTTACATGAGAAACTGCAAGGATAAAGGACAAAACTAGCGGAATGCCCCATATGGCTCTCTAAAATGCACAATGTAGAGCTCTGTCACTTTGAGCCTTGTTTAACATCTTTTTTGAAAGAATTTCACTTTAAGGGGGGGTGGGGGTGGAAAGTCGTCCTCAGGGATCAAGCCGAAATCAACAAATCAGGCTAACATTGAGTCCTTGAAGCTTCACAAGAGACAAAATTACAGACTGGTACAAGTTGAAAGATTTTGCAGACAACAATTTGAAAGTGACGAAAATTTAAAAATTATTGTTCTTTGGGCTATAAAACATTGTAGAAATTAAATCATTTTTTTACAATTTTTTCTTGAGCTTTTTTGAATTTTACTTAACCCACTACCAGACTACAAAATTTTAGACTGGTCCAAATTTTAACAAATTGCAGACAATAATTTTTAGTCAAGGAAATTTAAAAAATCTTCGTCTTTTGGGTTAGGAAACAAGCAATTTCTTCATTTTCCTCAATGTTTTCCAAGGCTTTTTACCTAAACTGGGATAGTTTGTGAATGGGTTAAGGGTTTATCATAGAGGATTGAGAGGGGCTAATATTGTCAAATGCTTAACTGTGAAATATTAATGAGACCATTATGGTACCTTGTTATGTTCAGCTGTTAGCCTTGGTGTTTTGTATACATTCTTTGTCCTTTTTCCATGGTACCTTTTGATTTATGTTAAAACATTTTTAAATCTTTCCCAAACAATCACAGGTTTTCAAAGGCCTGGCAAACAATTTCTTGATTTACTTTTTTTACCCATTCCCAGAAAATCCCCAGTGTTTTACACCCATCAGTTTGTTTGTTTGAATGAATGGGGTTTAACACAGCTTTTAACAATGTTTAAGTCATATTGCAGCGGCTGGAGCACCTAACAATTGATTCCTGGTATATCTGGCGCCAGTACCGCCATTAATCCTTTCCTAGCATCCAGCTGCTATCCCACCTAGGTTTAGATACAAATGTCGGAACAGATATGTGCCGCCAAGGACTGAACCCATGACACCCCATGATTGGGAATCTGATGCATTACCAACTGTGCTATGATGGCTGCTTTACGCCAATCAATGAATTCACTTTTGAAAAGATTGTACAAAACAAAGAAAATTCTTGTTACAAACAATTCCTTTATTGTCCACAGTGTTGTTTTTTCTAAAAGCCAAAGTTTTTAGAATTTCATCAACTTAAAAATGTTGTCACCATCCTCTTTGAATTTTGACCACTCATAAATTGTGTAGTCTGGAAATGGCTTAACCCATTCTAACACAGTGAAATTTTAGATCTGTCCAAATTGAAAGAAGTTGCAGAAGACAATTTCAAGTTGTTGAAATTTGCAAAATCTTTGTCTCAATTGGTAGAAAACAATGTGGAAAATTCAGAAATTGCTTGTTACAAGCAATTTCTTCATTTTCCACATTGTTTTCCAGAACTATTTTCATGAGGGGCGTAAAAAGAAGGGATTGTGATGGAATGGGTTAACCTTGATATTATATCTATGAGTAGTGAAAAGTATAGGAAGTGATCATTCAGGAAAAGAGATTAACACATGACCAAACAACAAAAATTTAGACTGGTCCAAATTCAAAGAAGATGCAAAAAGACAAATCATGCTTGAGGAAATTTAAAAAAGCTGAGGCTTTTTTGGAAGTAAGTATTGTGGATAATGAAGATTTTTTATACATTGTTTTCCTAAGCTTTTTTCTTTAGAGGCATAAAAAGGACAGATTGAGTAGAAATGGGATAATTAACGTAAGAACATTTGAGAAAACAAGAAAGAAAAGTCAAAACCAAACAAATGGATGACTTGAAAATTACAATGATAAATAGATCCACTGAAATTATGAATATTGGTTATTAAAAAAGTGAAAAATTGAAGGATAAAATCATTAGTTTTTTGCTAAAGTTTGACTAATTTCTTCATTGTGTGCAATGTTTTTTCTACCCCAACAGTCAGAGACTTTTGAAATTTCATCAGATCAAAAATGCCGTGTGCAACTCTTGAAACTTTGGATCAGACAAAAGTTTTGTTATCTGGAAATGGGTTAAACATTTCTCCTAATACTTGTCAATGTTTTGAATTTGTCATCTGCTGCGAAACATAACTGTAAATTGTCGTCTACAACAACAGGAAAAGGGGATAATGAGATTTGGGGCCTGATTGACTGACCAGCACACGTTTCATTCAGTGAAACATCTGTCGATATTCAAATGGACTCCCTAAGGACCCGCCTGGACAATAATGGACAATGGTTTTGTGGGTACCTTCAACTCCCTTGTTTACTAATTACATAATAGACTCTTTATTGCCATTTTATAAGAAAATTTCTATAATCGTTTAATGTAATATTAAAAAAAATGTTATAAGCACTACACTAAAAGGAAAAAAGTTGATCAGCTTTTTAATTAGTTAACCCATTCCAACTCAATCCCTCTTTTTTACGCCCCTCAAGAAAAAAACTTTGGAAAACATTGTGGAAAATGAAGAAATTGCTTGTAACAAGCAATTTCTTCATTATCCACAATGTTTTCTATCCAAAAAGACGAAAAAATTAAAAATTCCATCAACTTGAAATTGTCGTCTGCAGCTTCTTTCAATTTGGACCAGTCTAAAATTTTGCTGTCTGGTAATGGGTTAATAAATTTGACACATTTTTAACCCATCACCACACGATGAGGATTCTATGCTCTGAAGAAATAGGATCATAGAAAACCTTGTGGGAAAAGAAGAAATTGCTTGGATTTGATTACTAAATCACATAAGCACTCGATATCAAGCAAAAGATAACATTCCATTCATTCATATTAGACTTATGGTCCTTTGTTCAATCCTTTCCCACTCAGTGACGCATTTAGACGCTCCCAAGGAAAAAAGATAAGGAAAACATTGTGTAGAATAAAGAAATTGCTTGTGACAAGCAATTTCTTTATTTTACACGATGTTTCTACCCAGAGAGTTGAAAATATCTAAAATATCATTTACTTTGAAATGTTGTCTGCAACTCCTTTCAATTTGGACCAGTCTAAAATTTAGTTTTATGGGAATACAACGGTTTCACATGTCCACTCAGTATCAAACAAAGATTTGTACATTCAAATTTGCTTAGGGTCAATTTCAATGAGTTACGGTCCATTATTAGACAAAAAAGTTACTATTTCTGTGACAAAATGTTTGTTCTTTTACATGGGGCCATTTGGGGTATTAATCATAATCAGTGATAGTCTAGTTTTTGTCACTTTACCAAACATTTTTATTGGGGAGGGGGTGGGGGGCTGTTGTGTGGGAATGGGCTAACCAATTACCAGATGACAAAGTTTAAGACTGGTCCAAAATCAAAGAAGTTGTGGATGATAATCCAAAATGGGTTTAAAATTTTGGAAAAATAAACACCATATTGGATAGAAAATATTGTGAGAAAAAGCTTGTCTCTGTTACAATTTTCTACAGTGTGTAAATTGTGGGATTAGCCCATTCCCACTCAATGATGCTTTTAGATGACCCAAAGAAAAAGCTTTGGAAAGCTTTTTTGAAAATGAAAAAATTGCTTGTTAAAAGTAATTTCTTCATTATCCAAAATTTTTACAAGCATTTTCTACATTTTCCACTGTGTTTTCTACCCCAAAAGTAAAAATTAAAAAACAACAACAAAATTTCTTAAGTTTTAAGTTGTCTTCTGCAACTCCTTTCAATTTGGACCAGTCTGAAATTTTGACGCCTGGTAGCGGGTTAATTGTGCTGACTTAATCTAGGCTGCTCATATCAACTGCGACCCAAATGTTATTTATACCTCTCGCCACTTACCTGTAGATGAAATATAATAACAGAAAAAGTTTTCGAAAAGGAGAAATTGCTTGTAACAATCAATTTCTCTTTTTCTAAAATTGTTTCTAACCTTTCTTTTCAAATTGTCATCTACATCCCCTTTCAAATAGGACCAATCTAGAATTTGTTGTCGAGATCTGTTTATTGGTGAAATAAACGCCAGAGAGTGTTTAGTCATCCAGAATGCAGTTTAGAGAATGAGTTCATTCAATTATACTTAACCCTTGTTATGCTGAACCCAGAATATTCCTGTTTTAGCTGAAGTGCAGTCTGATCTTAGTCTACATCTCCTGTTTGTCTCCTTCTACCCAAAGTTGATTTAAGAATTATTTTGAAAATAAATTTTGAACCTTAAATAAGTGCTCCCAGTGCTTTTAGGCCTTTGGTTTTAATGCAAATTCAGATAAGGATTTTTTTCAGAATGACACAGGCTAGAAGTAAAATCTAAGAATTGTGTTTTTGTCTTGCAATGGAAAGGTCCAAGTCATTGACACCAGGCCGCAGGTAAAAAATCAATGGCTGATTGAAGTTTCAAAGCGGATTAATTGGAATGAGTTATAGCCGATAGAAAAACAACCTGGCAAGCTCCTGTTGTTGCAGACTAATCATCTAAGTTATTGAAATGCTTTATGTCATGTTTACTCATCAGGAGTGAGACATTGTCCATTCCCTTCCTACCTCTGACGATTCTCGAACAAAAACAACACTATAATGTTAGTCATAAAAAAAGCTCAAAGGTATTAGCAAAATACAAGGAGTCTCGTAGAAATTATGATAGTCTGTTGTCACTAGTCTGTCCATCTGTTAAAATTCTTTTAAATCATCTCTTTCTAAGTAACCATAAGATTTCAATGAAACTTTAAATGAATGATTCTTTTGGTGATTCTCTTCAAAAAAACTTAGAGACTAGGAATATATGAATAATTCTGGTTGCTAAGGAAACCAAAAGGAATTCTTTAAATAATTTATTGTCTTCTCCATAATCATAGCCGCCGTCATAGCGCAGTTGGTAGCGCGTCGGACTATCATTCAAAGGGTCCCGGGTTCGATCCCCGACGGCGGCAATACTCTTTCCGACATTTGTCTACCACCAATGGGCAGATAATCGTAAGCCTATGTGGGATAGCAGCTGGAGGCTAGGGAAGGGTGTAGTGGTAGTACTGGTGCGAGAAATACCAGGAATCCATTGTTAGGTGCTCCAGCCGCCGCGATATGACTGTAAGATTGTTAAAAGCGGCGTTAAACCCCATTCAAACAAACAAATCTCCATAATCATAAGGCTTAAAGCATTCAAATTTCTTTATGTAGCATTGCCTCATGGTCCTCTAACCCTATTTTAGGCTATGATGATATGATTCATGTTAGCCCCATGTTGTGGGTACTTGGAATTTAAATAGAAATAAAGAACAAATTCTTTAAAAATCCTCTCAACCCATTCCAACTCAATGATGCTTTTAAACGCCCCTCAATATGAAAGCTTTAGAAAACATTACAAGCAATTTCTTCATTATCCATAAGTGATTTCTACCTCAAAAGTCAAAGACATCAACTTAAGATTGTCGTCTGAAATTTCTTTGAATTTAGACTGGTCTAAAATTTTATTGTGTGGGAATGAGTTATAGGTAGGTATCGATGTTTTTTTCATGTCACAGACTTTAATTATTTTTATTTCCTCTCATAAACTATTTGAAAACAATATACCGAAAAGTAGTTTTTCAAAAATATCAGGTCGCTTATCAGAAAAAAGCAGGGTATTTCCCTAATAGCCTACGTAGGCTATTAATCTATTTTTAGATTAATCCAAGACAGTTACGAAGATTATAGGGCATTCACGTGGCGCGAATAACCGTTAGAACCTTGCATCTAGTTCAAATTACATCAAACCAACGTCATCGTGACGTCATCAGGAGTATTGTTTGCTTGCCAGTCTGTAAAGATCGGTCCTTTCATGTGACATTATTTAGGACGTTGGCTGTTTCGCTAGTAAATTTGTTACCTTAATTTGACTGGGTCATATGCAAATCAGGTCATCCGATGTCGACAGCCAAATTCCATGATATTTAATAATAACCTGGAATTCCACTGAACCTTTCCGATATAACCAGAAAAAGCCACTTTAGGTCTATAAGATAACCACCAAGAAAATACCTGACCTAACTTAAAGTATTAAATGTTCGTTTGAGTCTATTTTTCGGCACTTGGTAATTTTTCTTATCTAGGTTTCAGAAACATCGATACCTCCCTTTAAGAGCTTTCAAATTTTGCCTCATAATATTATGGCCTATGGTCCTCAAACAAAATACTTTAGTTTATGATAATGTGATTTATATAAGCCTTATCTTGTGAGCATGTTGTTTTGAAGGAAAACTTCCTGAAAAGATATTGACACTAGTTTGTTTAGTGTGCCCAATTTCAGTTGATGATATAAGAGAGATCTATGAATTCAGAAGAAAAAGAGTTTTATAAAAAAGAAAAGTGTCGAGAGAAAGAAAACATGCAAATACATGGACTTTTTGCAGTATCAGGTGGATGAATCAATCAATCAATCTTCCATAGACCAACAACAAAATCTTAGACTGGTCTAAATTTGACAAGAGTTGCAGGTGACAGTTTCAAGCTTTTCTTGGTAGAAAACATTACGGGAAATGAAGAAATTGCTTGTTACAAGCAATTTCTTCATTTTCAGCAATGTTTTCCACCCAGTTGTTGAAATAATCTAAAACTTCATAGACTTTAAGTTGTACTCTGCAACTCCTTTCAAGTTGGACCGGTCTATAAGTTTACTGTCTAGGTAGAGCTATTCAGATTTACTTGGACTGTAACTTTACAAAATAAGACTACATGTATTTAATCCCTGTATTTTACGTGCAGAAAACCTATTGCTATGGAAATCGTGAAAAAAGAAGAAATTTTATATTCATCCAATTTGGAAGGAGTTGCAAACAATAATTTGAATTTCATGAAATTTTAGATTTTTTTAACTTTCCAAGCTGAAAAAAATTGTGGATGTTAATGAAGAATTTGCCTGTTGTGGGCAATTTCTTCATATTCCACAGAAGTCTTTTTCTTCAGGGGCGTCAAAAAGAGTCACTGTTTTGGAACGGATTAAAAAACATTTTTCCTTGTCACTGAATGATAGGAATTTATAAAGAACATTTTGTGATATAAACAGAGATAACTGATATAAATGGATTAAGTTCTAGAAAATGTCAGTCGCAGATGTTGCATGGGACTCTGTGTACATTTCATTCTCTCATTTATTGGCCTGCTATTCATATCTGCGGAAGATAAAAACTAACGGCTGTTCAAACACATTTTCCTGTATTCACAGTTTATTATTTCGGAGACAGCTTGACCAATTCTCAAAATATGGCTGTAGGTCTAGTATTTCAAAATGATATATATGTGACTGTCATGCAAGAAGGGACCATCTGAGAAGTGCAAAGAGTTAACCCATTACAAGACGGCAAAATATTAGACTGGACCTCATTGAAAGAAGTTGCAGATGACAATTTAAAGTGAATGGAATTTTGGATTTTTTCAACCTTCTGGGTAGAAAGCCTTGTGGAAAATGAAGAAATTGCTTGTTACAAAGTCCCAAATTTGCATAATTTTAGAGTTATTGCCCTTTGTTATTGTAAAGACTTACATTTTTTTCAGAGCATATCTCTGAAAGTAAAAAAGCTATCAACTTGAAACTTCATAGATGGATAGCCCTCATTTAGGAGAAGTTCAGTGCAATAGAACCACAACTCTTGCTTGCATAATTTTGGAGTCATTGCCCTTTGTTATTTTAAAGACTTACATTTTGTCTGGGGCATATCTCTGAAAGTATAATAGCTATCAACTGGAAACTTCACAGGTGGATAGACTTCATTTAGGAGAAGTGCAGTGCACAAGAGCCACAACTCTTGCTTGCATAATTTTGGAGTTATTGCCCTTTGTTATTTTAGAGACTTACATTTTGTCCAGGGCATATCTCTGAAAGTATAATAGCTATCAACTTGAAACTTCATAGGTCGATAGACCTCATTGAGGAGAAGTGCAGTGCACAAGAACCCTAACTTTTGCTTGCATAATTTTGGAGTTATTACCCTTTGTTATTAACAAAGCTACCATTGGGGACATCTGTGTCCTGTGGACAAAGCTCTTGTACACTATGTTTTCTAAAGCTTTTTTCATGGGGGGCGTCCAAAAGCGTCACTGAGTGGGAATGGGTAAACCTATTTTACCGTTCAATAGCTGTTTTTAGCTCTACTGGCCAAAGGCCACTAGAGCTATAGCGATGGCTTTTTCCAGTCCAGCGTCCCTGCGTCTGTTAAACTTTTCCTTGTTTATGTGATAGAGTCCACAGTTTTCATTGGGTTCCCTTCAAACTTTCACAGAATGATTGTACCATCATACAGATTGTTCCTTTCGAAATTGGGTATGATCTGTCATGAAACATGGGAAAAGGGGCCTAATTAAAATTTTATTAAAAAAATCCACGTTTACGCAATAGAGTCCAGTTTTCATCGGATTCTCTTCAAACTTACACAGAATGATTGCACCATCATAAGGATTGTTCCTTTTGAAATTGGGTATGATCCATCAGGAAACATAGGAAAAGGGGCCTTATGAAAATTTGATTTAAAATTCCATCAAGAATCTTTGTTTACACGTTAAAGTCCACAGTTTTCAAAGGATTCTCTTCAAACTTTCACAGAATAATTGTAACAACATAAGGATCGTTCCTTTCGAAATTTGGAATGATCCGTCAAGAAACATAGGAAAAAGGCCTTATGAAAATTTGATTAAAAATTCCATTAAAAATCCGCGTTTACGTGAAAGAGTCTACAGTTTTCATCAGATTCTCTTAAAACTTTCACAGAATGATTGTACCAACCTAAGGATTGTTCCTTTTGAAATTTTGATTGATCCATATAGAAATGGGAAAAGGGGCCTTATGAAAATTTCATTAAAAATTCAATAAAAACTTCGTTAACACTCTAGAGTCCACAGTTTTCATCAGATTGTATTTAAACTTCATAGAATGATTGTACCATCATAAGGATTGTTCCTTTCGAAAATGGGTATGATCTGTCAAGAAACACTTGAAAAGGGGCCTTATGAAAATTTAATTAAAAAATCCTCGTTAACACTCTAGAGTCCACAGATTTCATCAGATTCAATTCAAACTTTCACAGACTTATGAAAATTTAATTAAAAAATCTTTTATGAAATCCTTGTTAAAACCCTCGAGTCAGCAGTTTTCATCTGATTCCCTTCAAACTTTCACAGAATGATTGTACTATCATAAGGATTGTTCCTTTCGAAATTGGGTATGATCCATCAAGCAACACAGGAAAAAGGGGCCTTATGAAAATTTTAATAAAATCCTCATTGATAATCTAGAGCCAATAGTTTTCAACAAATTCTCTTCAAACTTTCACAGAATGATTGTACCATCATAAGGATTGTTCCTTTCGGAATCGGATATGATTCCTCAAAAATATAGGGAAAGGGGCCATATTAAAATTTAATTCAAAGATCTTTGTTTACACTCTAGAGTTAACAGTTTTCATCTGATTGACTTCAAACTTTTACAGAATGATTGTATCATCATAAGAATTGTTCCTTTCAAAATTTGGTATGATCAGTCAAGGACCACGGGAAAAATGGGCCTGATAAAAATTGGATTGAAAAAGTCCTTGTAAACACAATAGAGTCCATAGTTTCAACAAATTCTCTTCAAACATTCACAGAATGATTATTACATTAAATGGATTGTATCTTTCAGAAGTAGGTTTGATCCATCAAGTTTCATGGGAAAAGGGGCCCTATGAAAATTTAATAAAAAAAATCTTAGTTAACACATCATGGCCCTAGATTTCCCCTGATCAACTTCAAACTTTCACATAATGATTGTACCATCATAAGGATTGTTCCTTTCAAATTGGGTATGATCCATTGAGAAACGTAGGAAAAGGGGCCTTAGGAAAATTCAATTAAGAAAATCTTAATTAATGCTTGTAAGTCCATAGATGAGATGGGGTTGTCTTTATACTCAAACAGAATAATTATACTTTTGTAAGTAGATTGGTTCAGATCCATCAAGTAACATGGGAAAAGGGGCTTTATGAAAATTCAATTAATAAACCCTGTTAACACAATGAAGCCCACAGCTTTTGTTGAAACTTTCACAGAATGATTGGAAGGTCATAACTATCATTCTTTTCATAACAGTGTTTGAACTGTCAAGAAACACAGGAAAAGGGGCCTTATGAAAATTTCATTTATAAATCCTTGTTACCAAGTCCAGAGCTTTCATTGGATTTTCTTCAAACATTCACAGAATAATTGTACAATAATAATGATTGTTGATGTTTGCATTAGACCTGATCCGTCAAGTATCACAGAAAAAGGAGCATTATGAAATTTAATTTTAAAATCATTGTACCACAATAAAGTCAACAGTTTTCATCAGATTCTGTTTAAACTTTCACAGAATGATTATTCCATCATGAGGATTCTTTCTTTTCAAATTAGGCGTGATCTGTCTAGTATCATGGGAAAAGGGGCCTTTAGAGAATTTTATCTATAATCCTTGTAACCAAGTCCAGAGCTTTCATTGGATTTTCTTCAAACCTTCACATAAGCATTGTACAATAATCACCATTATTGATGCTGACATGAGACCTGATCCTTCAACTATCACAGGAAAAGGAGCCTTATGACAATTTCATTTGACACCAAGATAAAGTCTGCAGTTTTCATCAGATTCTGTTCAAACTTTCACAGAATGTTTGTACCATCATTTTCTATAGGAAAAGGGGCTGTTTGAAAAATTATTACCAAATCCTCATTAACACTAGAATGTCCTGAGTCTTTATCAGATACTCTTCAAACTTTAATAGAATGATTGTACCATCATTTGGATTATTCCTTTGTAAATGAGGTCTGATTGGTTAAGTGACACAAGAAAAGGGACCTTATCAAAATTTTATTACAAAACATCATTATAACAATAAAGTCCTCAGTCTTTATCATTTTCTTCAAACTATCAATAGGATTGTTCCTTTGTACATTGGGTCTGACTTGTTAAGTTTCAGGGAAAAAGGGGCCTTATGAAAATTTTGTTACAAAAATTCTTGACACAATTTAGTCCACTGTTTTCATTGATTCTCTTTAACTTTAAAGAATGATTGTACCTTCATTAGAATTGTTCCTTTTGAAATTTGGTTTGTTCTGTAAAGTATCATGAGAAAAGGGGCCTTCTGAAGATTTCACTATAAATTCATTAACACAATAAATTCCACAGATTACACAGATTGATTGTACCATCATTCCAATTGTTGATTTTGACAGTGGATTGATTGTACCATCATTCCAATTGTTGATTTTGACAGTGGATCTGATTATGGCAAGTGTCACATAAAAAGGGGCCTTATGAAAAACTTTCTTAAATATTCTGGTTAACACAATGATGCCCCTTGATTTCACTGGATTCACTTAAAGATTTCACAGAATGATTGTACAATCACTTAAAGGGTTCTTTTCAGAACTTGGTACAATCCATCAAGTATCATGTAAAAAGGGGCCATATGATTTTTTTTTTAAATATTCTAGTAAACATAATAAAGTCCCAATATTTCATGGGATTTACTTTTAACTTTCACAGAATGATAAAACCAACAGTAAAATATCATTGGATAAGGGGGCTTATGAGAACTTGATTTTAATATCTTTGTTAACACAATTAAGTCAACAGTTTTATCGGATTCTCTTCAAAGATGCATGGAATAATTGTGACATTCGAAACACAGGAAAAGGGGCCTTACAGATTATCATTCAAAACATTCTTGTGTATGTGATGAAGATCACAATCATTATCAAATTGTCTTTTAAATTTCACAGGACAATTGTAGGGTTGTAAGGAAAGTTCCTTTTGGAATAAAATTGATCCATCAGAAAACACAGGAAAAGGGGCCTTATTGATTTTCATTCAAAACAATCCTGTTTATGTGATAAAGTCCACAATTATTGTCAGATTCTGATGAAATATTCACAGGATGATTGTAGGGTCATAAGGTAACTTTTTTTAAAATGGAGTGGATCCGTCATGAAACACGGGAAAAGGGGCCTTGAGGATTGTTGTTCAAAATGATAAAGAGGATAAAGCCCTCTTTTTTTTTCTTTATGCATTCTTCTAGTAATTAACTTCCTTAAATATCAGATTTCTTTCACAGAAAACTTGATAACAGGTAGAGCGTCTTAGGCCCTCATGGGCCTCTTGTTCTTGAGAAGCACTGAAAAGAAAGATTGTGAGGGGATGAGTTAAGAGAAGATGCAGACAACTTTTTATGTCGATTTAATTCTAAAATCTTTGTCTTTCTGAGAAGGTAATATTAAAAATAGGAAGAAATTGAATGCTACATTTTCCTCTATTATCCATCTTGTTTTCCCTAACTCTTTTTCTGAGGGTCAGGAAAATGCGAGATTATGTGGAAATTAGCAAACAGCCATATTAAAAGAAGATATGGAAACTGTATATTTTCCATTTTTCTTATCTAGAAAATTTATCTTAACCAATTACCAGATGGCAACATTTTAGACTGGTCCAATTTAAAAGGAATAGCAGACAGCAATTTAAAGTTTATGAAATTTTAGAATTTTTCAACTTTTTCAGTAGAAAACATTGTGTAAAATGAAGAAATTGATTGTTGTCAGCAATTTTTTCATTTTACACGTTTTTCCAATTGTTTTTCTGGAGGCCTATCCAAAAGCGTCATTGTGTGGGAATGGGTTAATTGAGACATAACATTGAAAAAAAACCTGAAATGTTATCACGAGAAAACACAAAACTATTTTGTTGGAAGAAGAATTTCATGTCAACAAGTGATTTACAAATGCAAGAGGAGCAATCCCTTTGAGATATAATGTTGGCAACAGAGTCAATTCTATACATTTTATGTTTATTCATTTTTTGTGTAGACAAAAAAAATATTATATGATCATTTAGTAAGACCATAATTTATAAGAATTGTAAAATTGATTGAATATGATAGGACCAATCCATATTTTTTTTTTTATGTTGTTTTTAGCTCACCTGAGCACAAAGTGCTCAAGTGAGCTATTGTGAGCTATTGTGATCACCTTTTGTCTGGCGTCGGTCCATTATGCGGCGTGTGGCGTCCATCAACAATTTCTTTGAATGACATCTCCTATCAAACAACAGGGCCAATTTGAACCAAATTTGGCAGAAACATTCCTTAGGTGGTCCCCCTTAAAATAGCTAAAAATATTGAAATCTGTTCAAGACCCTGGTTGGCATGGCAACAAAAGTGAAATTTTAAAATAATCTTTAAAAGTCTTCTACTTCTGACCTTGAAGGCGTAGAGCCTTGATATTTTGCATGAAGCATCAATATATTGACCTCTTTCAAAATGGCTAAAATCCTGATCCTTCGGTCACAAGGGGCAGCATATCCTCGGGGGTTTGGGTTATATAAAGAATGATTTTTAAAATACATCTTCTCCAAAACCACTGGGCCAATTTAACCAAATTTGGCAGAATGTTCCTTAGTTAGTCCCCTTTGAAAATTGCTCAAAGAATTGAAATTAGTTGAAAACTCTGGTTGCCATGGCAACGAAAGTAAAATTTTAAAATATTCTTTAAAAATCTTCTCCTCCTGACCCAGAAGGCATAGATCTTGATATTTTGCATGAAGCATCAGTATATTGACCTCTCTCCTTTACAAAATAGCTAAAATCATGATGCTTGGGTCCCCAGGGGGGGGAGGGTTTTGGGAGGGGCTATAGGCGTGAAGCGTCAGTTCATTGACTTTTCTGAAATTATAACCTATGGATCCAGAGGGAGGAAAAAGTTTTCTCCTTCCTTCAAATTTGCCCTAAAGCCAGGGAATTTGTATTTTAGACTTTTGGATCCCCAGGTACATAGTCTATTTATACATATAAAGTATGGCCATCTTGTATCATCATCCTAAACTTAACATGAAATTAGACTGTTGAAAGAAAAAGAGTCTTTATCTCAGGTTAGCGCCCCAGGGCCAACGGCCCTCTTATTTTAGGCTTTGTAATGGACTGATCAGAATCAATTGATCAATTAGTGAACTTTAAATTCCAACATTGGCACACATTTACATCATGTATTTTTGTTGTTATGGCAACTTGAATGTCATAACCACTGCTTATTCAACTTATGTTTAATATCTAAGTGGAACTTCCTGTTTCGGCTCAGTTGGTGTGACAAGCTATTTGTCAACTATAGGGTCTTATACTTTTTAGCTGTACTGGCCAAAGAAGAGCTATAGCGATGGTGTTTGCCCATCCATGCTTCTATCTGTCTGTCAACTTTTCCTTGTTAACCACTCTAGAGTTCAAAGTTTTTATTGGATTCTTTTCTAACTCTCTCAGAATGTTTGCACCATGATAAGGATTGTTCTTGTCAAAATTTAGTCTAATCTGTAAAGAAACACAGGAAAACAGGTGTAATTGAAATTTTATGAAAAAATCCTTGTTAACCCTTGTCATGCTGAACCCGTTTTGGCAGGGGGTGTAGCCTAAGATCAGACTACATTTATATGCAGGCTGATCTTAGTCTGTACTTCCTGCTTGTACTTTTCCTGCCAGAGTTGTTTATGAAGTTGATTTCTAAAAGAATTATTGATTTTTGGACAAGTTCTATCAGTGCTTTCAGCCCTTTGATTTGACAGTATTTCAGTAAGGTAGTTAATACAGCATGACGAGGGTTAATACTCTTAGAGTCTGCAGTTTTCATCGGATTCTCTTCAAACTTTCACAGAATGATTGTTCCATTGTAAGGATTGTACCTTTGAAATTTGGTCAGATCCATCAAGAAACAAGGGAAAAGGGGTCTATGAAAATTTCATTGAAATGTTGTTTTAAGCACTCTAGAGTCCACCTTTTTTATCAGATTCTCTTCAAATGGGGTCTAATCTGTCAAGAAACACAGGTAAAGAGTCCACACTTTTCATCAGATTCCCTTCAAACTTTCACAGAAATGTACCATCATTTGGAAAGTTCCTTTTGAAATAGGGTCTGATCCATCATAACGGAAAAGGCGGCTTATGAAATTTCTTACGAAAAATCTTTTAAAAAACCTCATTAACACTCCAGAGTGCACAGTTTTCATAAAATTCTCTTCAAACTTTAAGAGAATGATTGTACCATCATAAGTATTGTTTGTTTCAGAAGTGGGCCATCACAGGAAAAACTTTATGCAAAACTTTTTTAAATTTTCTAGTTAACACAATGATGACCCTAGATTTCACTGGATTCACTTCAAACTTTCACAGAATGGTTGTACAATTATAGGGATGGTTCTTTTCAGAATTGGGTACAATCAGCTAAATATTGTGTAAAAAGGGGCCCTATGAAAATATATTTAAATACAGTAAAGCCTCTCCTTACGACCACCCCGGAAATACGGGCACCCCGCTATTACGACCGATTTTTTACAGAACGGATTTTTTGTTCTTTATTTCAATGGTCGCAAACCCCTCTAAAAGGGGCACCCCGCTATTCCGAATTACGACCACTAAATTCAGTACCAACTATATCTAATACACTATTTTGAACCCCACTGAAATGACCAGTAACTTCACACATTGAGACGACCACCTGAATTTCACACTTGATAAGGGCGACACTAATTGGGTACGAATACATTGTAAATACATTATCGGATTTTTGATTATGTGATATCGAGCCCTTATTATAATAGGTTTTATGATTAAAGTGGCCGATCACTTTTAGAAATTACAGCTTGTATTATTTTAATTGTTATTTGAATGTGTCACAGGTTTTGACTGGAGTAATAAATTTGAAAGGGAAAACGTATCCGAGAAGTTACGATTAGTTTGTTTACGGTGTTCCGAACAGTTAATTAGCAATTAGATTTTGATTTCAACGTAATTGATGCTTGGTATTAGCATTATAGAAGATATGATATCGACAGTTTGACACTTTGAACCTGTACTTACGAATAAATAATCTGAGGCCGGTCTTCTGAATCAGATGGATCAAATGGAGAATAGCGAAAGTAGAACTTATCAGAGATCTTAAATTTGAAAAATGACATATGATTCCGCTGTTATACATGTTCTTATAGTTTCTTTTTTGTTTGTATGGTATTAATATATTCAAATATTGAAAATAAAATAAACATGAGTTACTTGACAACAAACGACCAAACCTCGGTATTACGACCACCCCACTATTACGACCACTTTCAGAAAGTACCGCAAGTGGTGGTATTAGAGGGGGTTTACTGTACTCTACCTAACGAAATAAAGTCACCATATTTTATTGCATTCTCTGAGAAACTGTCACAGAATGATTGTATAATCCTAAGGATTGGTTCTTTTAAAATAGGTAAGTTCAATAGAGTATCACAGGAAAAGGGGCCCGATGAGAATTAGATTGAAATATCCTTGTTGACACAATATAGTACAGTTTTTATCAGATACATGGAATAATAGTTGCATTGGAAAGACAGGAAAAGAGGCCTTACAGGTTATCATTCAAATCTTTCTTGTTTATGTGATGGAGTCCACAATTATTATCAGATTGTCTTTAAAATTTCACTGGACTTGCTGTAGGTTTGTAAGGAAAGTTCCTTTTGGAAATGAAGTGGATCCATCAGAAAACACAGAAAAAGGGCCTTATGGATTCAATTTTCACTGTTCACGTGATAAAGTATGCATTTATTATGGGATTCTGTTGAAATTTTCACTAGATGATTGTAGGGTCATAAGGTCGATTCCCTTTGGAAATGAAGTGGATTGATCCTGAAACAGGGGATAAGGGGCCTTAAGGGGATTAGGTACAATTTGTTATTTTCCTTTTATGCATTCTTCTTTAAGCTTTTAAATTCCTTAACTATCAGATTACTTTAACAGAAAACTTGATAGCCATTAAAGTGTCTCAGGCCCTCTAGGAAACTATTTTGAAAACATTGTGGAAAATGAAGATATTGCTTGCAACAAGCAATTTCTTCATTTTCCTCTGTTTTCTAGCAAGAAAGTTGGAAATAATCTGAAATTTCATTAACCTTGTACTGTCGTCTGCAGCTCCTTTCAATTTGGACCAGTCAAAAATTTTGTCTTCTTGGAATGGGTTAAATGTCAGTTTATACAGTAAAATCCTTCTGATCAAACGCAACAAATGTGTGGACAAATTGGTGTTGCTTTTAAACAGGATTCTACTTTAATGGACAAATTAAACTTTTGCCCAAAAATTGTCCATGATGAAGTTATGAATTCTGAGTTTGAGATTATTTCAGGGAACTATTTGCCGGAATGGTCCCACAACATATGAATAATAGAATCAGTGCCAAGCAGTTAAAGTCGGGACTGATCTCAAATTACTTGAACTCTAGTACCATTTTCCATTTACACAATATTATCAGTGGGAACAATTTTAACGTCAATATTTTACAACCCATTTGCGGCACTTCCTGTTAGTCTAAAGACTGATTGTTCAAAAAAGACTGGGAGCGAATGCTTTGAATGGTTTCAGCTCTAAAAGTCCCACAATAGAATGAACAAAAAAAGTTTTGTGTTTTTTTATTCATAGAGAAAAAATGTTTATCTACGGTCTAAAAGATGAATTCATTCAGAGGCGAAAAAAATAATCACAAATATTGTCTTCTGATTTGTTCTATTGATTCTGAACTCAAAAATTATTGAGCAAAGACATAAGTTTAATCCATTCCCACACAACAAAATCTTAGACTTTCCCAAATTGAAAGGAGTTGCAGACAACAATTCAAGGTTTATGAAAATTTAGTTTTTCATTTTCTGGGTAAAAAAAAGGAAGAAACTGCTTATGACAAGCAATTTCTTTATTTTCTACAATGCTTTCCCAAATGCTTTTCTTGTGTGGGAATGGGATGAGATCAGTCAAAGTTTAACCCATTCGAACTCAATCCCTCCTTTTTACGCCCCTCGAGAAAAAAGCTTTGGAAAACATTGTGGATAAGCAATTTCTTTATTATTCACAATGTTTTCTATCCAAAAAGACGAAAAAAATTTAAAATTCCATCAACTTGAAATTGTCGTCTGCAGCTTCTTTCAATTTGGACCAGTCTAAAATTTTGCTGTGTTGGAATGGGTTAATCCATTACCAGAGGACAAAATTTAAGACTTGTTTAAATTCAAAGAAATTACAGATGACAATTTTTGGTTGCTTAGAAAATAAGGTTAGAAAACATCATGAAAATGAGGTAATTACTTACTACCAGCATTTGTTTCATTATATTATTTACAAGGATATCTAAAATGGCATCAACTATAAATTGTCAGCAACTTCTCTGAATTTGAATCAGTAGAAAAGTTGTAAGCTTCTCATAGATTAAGCCATTACCAGACAACAGAATTTTGGACTGGTTGAATTTGTAAGAAGTCACAGATGACAATGTTATAGCTTTTGTAAAATAACCCTTGTCATGCTGAATTAACCCTTGTCGCGCTGGATTAATCCTTGTCATGCTGAACCTGGAATATTCCTGTTTTGGCAGGAGGTATAGGCAAAGATCAGCCTGCACATAAGTGCAGTCTGATCTTAATCTACACCTCCTGCCTATCCCTTTTTAAGCCAGAATTGTTTATAAAATACATTTTCAAATTATTATTAACCCGCAATGATTACATCCAGTACTGTCAGCCCTTTGATTTTAATGCAATTCTAAAGAGGATTTTATTCAGCAGGACAAGAGTTAATATCCTATACAGAATTGCTTTAAAATCAAGGGACTGAGAGCACTGGAAGATCTTATGAAGGGACATTATTTCTTTTGAAAATTTATTACTTAAACATCCTTGACTTAAAACGGGACAAAAAGGAGGTGTAGACCAAGATCAGACTGCACTTACGTGCAGGCTGATCTTTGTCTATACCTCCTGCCAAAACAGGAATATTCCAGGTTCAGCATGACAAGAGTTAATGAAATAAGTGCGAGATAGGGTAAAAAACATTGTCTGAGTTTAAATGAGTTAAATCATTCTGTTTCTATGCTGTTAACTAGAAGTTGTCCGTTAACAAACAGCCATTCTCACACATACTCTATATATACCCATTTATACATCTGGGTATGGAGGGGAGCATTAATGTATAAAGTTAATGTTTGCCTTGGTTCGCGTATGATCTGATTAAATCGTGGAAGACCCTATGATCAAGGGACCATGATTTACTTATTACCACACGACAAAATTCCAGGCTGGTCCAAATTGAAAGAAATTGCAGAAGACAAATTTTTATGCCCTTCGAAAGATGTGACTTATTATGGGATCTGACCCATGGCGCCTGGGTGGGTGGCATCCAATACTTTGTCTTGATCATTACTCAGGCCCCTTAGGTCTGATTGACTTGGGAAGTTGTATTCATTACAAGCATTGCAGTGTATAAGAACAACAACTCTACTGTTCTTATTTTTTGAGTTATTACCCTTTGTTCTCCACAATTTTTCCAAAGCTTTTCCTCTTGAGGGTGTCACAAAAAGTGCCATTGTGTGGTAATGTATTAAATCATGGATTCAATGCAAAAGACATTCAACTTAACACCCACCCCCTCCCTCCCCTTTATCCCATTACATAATTGATGCTTTCTAAATGTAAGCTTAAAGGTAGGTATTGATGTTTTTTTCATGTCACAAATTTTAATTATTCTTATTTCCTCTCATTTACTATTTGAAAACAATATGCCGAAAAGAAGTTTTGCAAAATTCTGAGGTCGCTTATCAGAGAAAAGCAGGGTATTTCCCTAAAAGCCTACGTAGGCTATTAATCTATTTTTAGATTTATCCGAGACAGTTGCGAAGAATATAGGATCATTCACATAGTGTGATTAACCCTTTTAACCTTGCATCTAGTTCAAATTACGTCAAACCAACGTCATCGTTACGTCATCAGGAGTTATGTTTGCTAGTCGGTCTTTAATTCTGTAAAGATCAGTCCAAAACTGTCGTAAGAGTTATTACGAATATAAACACTTACTGTAGTTTTGTGCTAACCCTTTCATGTTTCATGATTTAGGACGATGGCCGTCTCACTAGTAAATTTATTACCTTCATTTGACTGGGTCATATGCAAATGAGGTCATTCAATGTCGACAGCCGAATTCCGTGATATCTGAAGATAATCTGGAATACCGCTGAACTTTTCTGATATGACCACAAAAGACATTTTAGGCCTATTAGATTACCACCAAGACAATACCTGACTCAACTTTAAGAATTAAATGTTCGTTTGAGTGCATTTTCCTGCACTTGGTAATTTTTTCTTATCTAGTTTTCAGAAACATTGATACCTCCCTTTAAGATTTTTCACTAACACCACAATTGAGGCAGATATATAGTAAAATGGCTAACTTGAAAAGTAACCATAGTTGCAGGTCAATAGGTCTTTCAAGGAAACACTGTACCATGGCACAATGTGATCAACACTTTACTCTTGTACTAATTTGGGAAAAACTTTTGAAGACCATGTAAAAGACCAGCCTGGAACAGGATCACTCCATGCTATGGAAGTAGTGAGTTTGTGTATTCATGAAAACAATGTAACCTTGGTAACATGACAACAGGTGTTACAGGGAACATTTTCACTATACTGTGACAAGCATTATCAACTCTTTTCTTTCCTTGAATAGCCAATCCACAAACTCTTCTGGTGTTTGGGTGGGACTTGGTGGGAGTCTACATCAAAATTAACAACTCTACCCTTATGGATGTTTCTGCTCTACATCAGGCACTCCATCTTCACTAGAAGTATGAAAGAGATACAGAGTTTTAACCAATTTCCACAAAACAAAATTTTGGACTGGTCCAAATTCAAAGAAATTGCTGATGACAATTTCAAGTTGAAAGAATTTTGAGTATCATAAGCTTCTTCAATGTTGATGTTCTGGTGTTCATCTTCAGATAAGAACTGAAGATTAATTTCTGAAGTTTTGTGCCAGAGGGCCGCCGCTATAGGGCAGTGGTAGTGCATAGGACTCCTAGTCATGGGGTCCCAGGTTTGATCCTGGGCGGCCGTGACAAATATCCATTCTGAAATTTGTCTCCCACCAATGGGTGGATAATCGAAAACCTAAGTGTGATAGCAGCTGGAGGCTCAGAAAGATGTAGTGGTAGTGCAGGTGTGAGAAATACCAGTAATCAAGGGTTAGGTGCTCCAACCAAGGCAATATGACTGAAATACTGTCAAAAGTGGCGTTAACCCAATCTTACACAATGACGTTTTTTGAGGCCCTCAAGAAAAACAATTGGGAAAACATTGTTGAAATGTAGAAATTGCTCGCTACAAGCTATTTCTTCATTTCCACAATGTTGTCTACCCAGAGAGTTTATAAAAAAGTGAAAATATCAATTAACTTGAAATTGTCCTCTGTAGCTCCTTTCAATAAGGGTCAGTCTAAAATTTATCTTGTATGCTAATGGGTTAAACCCCATTCTATCATTTAGCATAGTGGTTTGTAATTTTCATTTTTTACCATGGTAGATTGTAATTTTCATTGTTCACCATCAGAAAACAAGGGCAGCAGCCAAGTGCAATGAAATACTGGGTTGACCATTGATAACCATGTTCTACCAATGTAATAGATGTAGTTGGATGTGATGCTGGCATGGTATAAGGTGGTTGTCACTGTTGACCATGGTGTATAGTTTAACCAATTACCACACAATGACTCGTTCTGATGCCCTGATGAAATACAATCATTGAAAATTTTGTGGAAAATAAGAGAAATTGTAACTTTTCTCACAATGTTTTCTACTATGTTTGGCACTTATTTTCTAATTTTAGCTCATTGAGATGTCATCTACAACTTTTTCAATTTTTTATTGTCTGGTAATGGATCATTTGAATTACAGTAAAAACCATTATATAATTTTTGACTTAGCTATTCAATGACCATTCAATAACCCTTTTTAGAGACCCCTATAGAATTTTACCAAAAATATTGTGGAAAAAGGAGAAATGGCCTGAAGCAAACCATTTCTCTTTTTCCCACAATGTTTGCAACCATATTCAGTCACTATTTTTCAAATCACCCACATGCAAATTCTATATTTTGGATAAGTCTCAAATTTTGTTGCTTGGAATTGGGCTATGGACCCTTTTTTTGCCCATCCCCTCTCAGTAACACTTTTTGATGCTCCTAAGAAAAATCCTTGGAAAGCATGCAGGAAAATAGAGAATTTGCTTTTTACAAGCAATTTTTTTTTATAAAAATCCACATTTTTTTCTACCCCAAAAGACAAAGATTTTGAAAATTTTCATCAACTTGAAAATATTGTGACCAGTCCAAAATTTTCTAGTGTGAAAATGAGTTAACAATTTGGCCTCACATTATTTTATCTAAAGCAAAGGGTATAAAAAAATTGGATTGGTTTTTTTTTGTCGTATGAAAAGCTTTGTGCTCTATTGCACCAAAATGCCTTTAACATATTAATAAAGCTGTAACAACCTAATGTCCCTTTAAAAAGTTGAAAAATATTGTCAAAACTCAAGAGGAATAATCCATAAATTGATTCTTAGTCAAGAGTAGGTATTATGCCAATGTTTGCTTGTCAAACTTTCCTGCAAACAAGGACCATCATAACGGTATTTATTTAAGTGGGCTTCACAGGGTGTACACTCTCTCAGAACAATAGAACTCTAAATGGGATGTTTTAGGTATAGCGAGGTATTGTGTCGCAAACAATGGATCAATGTGGAAGGGTTCTATTTCGGATACGGAGGCTGGTTCTCAAGTTTTTGTCATGTCAACTAATTGCAGACTGGTTAATTGTTCCGTTATGCCATTAAACAAGTTTATTGAAATTTGGCCCCGACCTTCTCATGTTTTCCTAGTTGTACAACTCATCAAATTAGAGTTAAACCAAAGTCAGATATCAAAATTCTATTGAATTGAACTAGTCCATACTATAAGAAGATGCAGATGACATTTGAAATTGGGTGAGAATTAACCCATTACCAGATGACAAATTTTTAGACTGGTCCAAATTGAAAGGGGTTGCAAACAACAATATATATTTCGAGGGCTTAGAGCAAAAACATTATTATAAGTATGGCTCTATACAATGTATAGAGCCATACTATGTTTTTGCTCTAAGCCCTCGATTTTATGAAACTTTAGATTTTTTTTAAATTTTGGGGAATAAAACATTGTGCAAAATGTAGAAATTACTTATCACAAGCAATTTCTTCATTTTCCATGATGTTTTCCTATTTGTTTTTCTTTAGGGGCGTTCAAAAGTGTCACTGTGTGGGAATGGGTCAACCAAATTTTCACACAATGATGCTTTTTGTTGTCCGGTACTGGGTGAAAAGATAAGTACCAAGCAATATCTAAAAAAAAATTGTTGTGAACTGCCCATCAATATGAAAGCTTGGGAAAAGATTGTGGAAAATGAAGAAATTGCTTGTTAAGACTGGTCCAAATTGAAAGAAGCAGGAAACAAGATTTTTAAGTTCGCATAATCTTAGAATCTTCAGGGGTAGAAAACAGTGTGGATAATGTAGAAATTGCTTGTAACAAGCAGTTACTTCATTATTCACAATGTTTTCCAAAGCCTTTATCTCGAGGGGTGTAAAAAAGCAGTATTGCACGGGAAGGTAGTCTTCTTAAATCGTTAACTAGCACCAATAGTCTTGTGTTGGTTTCTCAGTCGTTGTGTATTTGGGCGAATTATTAATTTTTTTTCGTAGTGTATTCAATAAAGTGTGGTGTTACTTTACCCATTACCAGATGACAAAATTGTAGACTGGTCAAAATTGCAAAAAAATTGCAGACAACAAATTTTAGTTGATAGAATTTTTTATTTTTTTTTCCTTTTTGGGGTAGAAAACATTGTGGATAATGAAGAAATTGCTTGTCACAAGCAATTTCTTCATTGTCCATAATGTTTATCCCAAGCCATTTTCTTGCGGGCGTCAAGAAGTGTCACTGTGTGGGAATTGGTTAATTCTTCTGTAATGGTGACCTAGAACCTTTGCAATGATTTATTGCTTGCAATGTTCATAAAAAAGTATTATTTTCAGGACTGCAGATCTGTTACTTTATTATTCAAGCATCTGATTACATGGAGTCCTCTTTGTACACAGAGGCTTAAATAACGATAATTGAGATGTTATCAGAAGGATTTACGTGAAACAAAATATTCCGTAAATATGACCCAATGGTTAGATCGTTTTCAAAATGTATGGCGTACATGTTGTTTAACTTTCAAACAACTTGTATTTTCTAACAAATTTCGTGATATTATAAACCACAATACAAGCCCCGAGGGGATTGAACTTTGGTTGCTATGGCGACATTTTATCTCAAATTATGAAGATTTATATGGTGATTAATCTCTATATTTTGTCCTATCCACCTGGCTTTCCGTCATTCACTTTGTCTCTTTCCTAAATGATAGCTATAAGCTAATAAATGAGTCAGTTGAACTAACCCATTCCCATACAATGACACTTTTTGATGATCCCCCCCCCCACCACCACCAACCCCCAAGAAAAAAACTTCTGAAACCATTTCTTCATTATACATAGTATTTACCACCCAGAAAGTAAAAACAAATCTGATTTTATCAACATAAATTTGTTGTCTGCAATATCTTTGACTTGGACAAGCCTAAAATCTTGTTGTCTCTGGTTATGGTTAAGTCTAGTTATTTTATGCTTGTCATACAGATAGATTAAAGCATTTAGATTTCTTGCTTTCAAATGTTTCTGTCATTGTGTTTTTGAATTTGTCCTTTATAGGAACAAACCATTACAGCAAGATGACAATTTGAATTGACATGGGTTTCATGGGTTATTCGACAAATATATTTACTTAATTGAACCCTTGTTACGCTGTTTTTTTTTTTTCAGACCCTCATTAACCCTTGTCATGCTGAAAAAAATCATAGACGGGATTTCATTAAAATCAATTTAAATTGGGTTTAAATAGAAATAAAGAACAATTTTTAAATGACAATAAATCCTCCCAAACCATGTGGCAAATTTGAACCAAATTTTGCAGATATGTTCCTTAGGTGTCCCCTTTCAAAATAGCTAAAAGAAATGGAATCTGCTAAAAACTCTGGTTGCCATGGCAACAAAGTGAAAAAAATCTTCTTTCAAACTATAGAGCCTAGAGCTTTATTATTTAGTAAAAATTACCATCTATTAAACAACTACCAAATACTTCAAAGAATTACCAAACTGGTGTACTAAAAGGCAATTTTCACAAAGATGATATTTTTTAACCATTTCCTGCACAAACCTGGGATTTAACATCACTGTGATTCTTTACTTATGAAAATATTGTGGAAAATGAAGAAATAGCTTGTAACAAGCAATTTCTTCTTTTCAAACAATATTTTTGCCACATAGGAAGGTTTTATTTAAAATTGTATCCGATTTCAATTATTGTCTGCAACCTCTTTCAGTTTGAATCAGTTGCATTTCAAAAAGCGGGAAAGGGTTAGGCATAACCCCTCGCCTATCCTGGTTTGTTTAATAGGTACAAGTTGGCTTAACAGCTACACATGTAATTGCTCAAATTTCAATAAGTGCTGCAGTTATACATGTTCCTGGTTTGAAAAATTATAGGAAGCCATGGTTGGGTGCATCTACCAAATGCGGATTTACAGAAATAATACTGAAAGTCACTTAAATCAAATTCACTTGATAGCAGTCAACTAGCTTTCAAGTCAATAATTTGTTTTACTTTTCAGAGATTATCTTTTTCTGAAGAGGTTTCACAAATAATTAAGATATCATTTAAGAAACTTGGACAATATTAGATTTGCAATATTCATTGAAATTTATCATCTTTAGGAAACAAATGAGATATTTTGTAAATCTTTAAAACCTTCCTTGATCCAGTAGAAGCTTAATCCATTCCCACACAAACACGTTTTTTTACGCTCCCAAAGAATTGCATTAAAGAAAACATTGAAAGAAAAGGTGAAAATTGCTTGTTTCAACATGTTTTCTAACCCTATCTGGGCCTTACTTTTCAATATCAAAGCGATTTGAATTGTCATCTGTAACTAGTCCAAAATTTTGGCGTTTGGTAGAGTTACTAAGCTCTATTTTAATAACCGAAGTTCTTATCTGTTAACATTCATGCATTAATTTTCACTACTCATGTTGGAAAATTGATTGCTACCGATATGTAAAAGGAAGAATTGATAGATGTTGACTAAATTTCCGATGATCAGCAGGTCTTTCTATTTTAGAAAATACAATTTTTCCCTCCAAGTACCAAAATAATTAGACAACTGATACACACACTAAAAACTTCATTCATGAAATTCTGTCTCTCAGTTTCAATTTCATTTTTATCAACCTTTTAAATTAACTTTTTGACAGAACATTTACTGTCTATTTGGCATGAATTTTTCACTGTTCTAAATTCTAAATAAAACATTGTCGATAAGACATAAAATATAATTTTTTTTAGAGCTGTAGCTTTGTAATTGTTCAGCTGGAGATACAGTCTTACTGGGACTTTAATCCATTACCAGACCGCAGAGTTTTAGACTGATCCAAATTCAAAGGAGTTGCAGACTGCAATCAAAGTTTATTATTTTTTAAAAAAAAAAAAATAATTTCTGTAGTAGAAAACATTGAGGATAATGGAGAAATTGGTTGTAACAAGCATTTTCTTCATTTTCCACAATGTTTTCCAAAACCTTTTTTCTTTGGGCGGTCTAAAAGTGTCACTGAGCGGGAAAAGGGTAAGCCATTCCTACACATTTCTGCATTTTTTGCTTCTGGGTGTTCATATTTAGTAAAACATTATGGAAAAGGGGCAAATTACTTATACAGAGCAATTTCTCCTGTTCTCGTGATGTTTTCTACCCTACATTGCACCTAACCATTTGAAAATGTTGTCTGCAAATTCTTGTATTTCAGACTAGTTTGAAATTTTGTGTCTAGTAATCATTGCAGTTGTATCAAAGGGGCCGTGACAATAGCGCAGATGGTAGCAAATAGAACTTCTAATCATGGGATCCGGTTCGATCCCCTGCTGCTGCACATATCCTTTCCGACATTTGTCTTCCACTAAAGGGTGGATAATCATCAGCCTAAATATGATGAGTAGCTGGAGACTTTGAAAGGATTTTGTGGTAGTACCGGTGTGAGAATACAAAGAATTCATGGATAGGTGCGCCAGCCAGCGGCAGTATAACTCAAATACTTATAAACCCGCATTAAACCCCTTCAATCAATCAACAAAGTACGTTGTACTTATATAATCAAGTATTTTGATTGTCAGCTTGCTTCTATAATTAGCTTATTATGTTACTTTGATTCCTAAAAACAATGTGGATTGTAAGATTTGACGAATCATGATGTCAGTCTATGTATCCATGATTATTTTAAGAAAAGAGCAGAACATCATCTTGTGTTTAGCCACAAAATGTTCCAATTAAGGCCCCAGCAGCAATGTTAAATGTCGTCTGCATTGAGAAATCTGCGATTAAAAACAGGAAGTTTCCATACGATCGCAACCAATAAATAAATGTCAAACTGTCATTTCTGTGACATCACTATCTCCTAACAGGAAAGATGGAGCAGAGAGTAATGCATTATGAATATTAAAAAGGCGCATTTTCAATTTCATGAATTTTTATTTTAATCCATTACCAGACAACAAAATCTTAGACTGGACCATTTTGTAAGAAGATCCAAACAATAATTTCAAGTTGATGAATTTCAAAAATCTCTGTCTTTTGGGTAGAAAACATTGTGGATCATGAAGAAATTGCTTGTATTAAGCAGTTTTTTCATTGTGACATGTCTTAGTTTTCCAAAGCATTTTAGGGCTGTTAGAAAGCAGGTTAAAGTAGTCAGTTTTGGATGCCGTACTCTCCTTCTCAAATGCTTAATGGGAGATAATTCAACTTTACAGATTGTCAGAACTTTTGTTCACAGGATGTACACTGTAACCTTTTTTTTCTTATCCACCTGTATGTTGCTGGTTTTAACCCATTCCCACACAAGGACGCTTTTGGACGCCCCTCAAGAAAAACAAAATGTTAGATTTTCTGGGCAGAAAACATTTTGTAAAATGAAGAAATTGGTTGTTGCAAGCAATTTCTTCATTTTACAAAATGTTTTCTACCAAAAGAGTTGGAAAAATATAAAATTTCATCAACTTTAAAATGTCGTCTGCAACCCATTCAATTTGGACCAGTCTATAATGTTGCCGTCTGGTAATTGTTTAATAGGAATCATTTTGACTATTCCAATGGGTACACACAACATAAGGTTTGATACAAGTTTCTTTGAATTAAAAGTTTGCTGACAGGAATTTGACTTCAATATTAACCCATTAACAGACGGCAAATTTTTTTAAACTGGTCCAAATTTAAAGGAGTTGCAGACGACAATTTAATGTTTATGAAATTTCAGATCTTTTCAACTTTCTGGATAGAAAATATTTTGTAAAATTAAGGAATTGCTTGTTACAAGTAATATCTTCATTTTATACAATGTTTTTCCAATTGTCTTTCTTGAAGGGTATCATAAAATGTCACTGTGCGGGAGTAGGTTAAAGGGCTCTTTTTTGCAAAATTAATGGTCAGCAAGATGCAGAACAAACGTAAGTTGATTGATTAGCAACCTAAATGTCGTAACCATAGCTTATTCAAGCTGAAGTTATGACATTTAAGTCAACAAACCAATAAAAATGCTTCGCATACAGTCATGTCAACCCATGTAGGAGTTCTAAGTCTTCCAGTCTAAATGTTTAATTTGGTAGGTCTTTTTATTGACAGCCGTGATCTATGAATTGTTGATATTTAAAATCTTCAAAACCATCTCTCAATAATATTATGGCCTTAAAATTTGTCGTGTTAAGTGATGAAGTGTGCCACAAGATGGTTTTTGACCAAAGACACTATAACCCCATTCCCGCATAATCCCTCTATTTTACACCCCTTCAGAAAAAAAGCTTTGGAAAACATTGTTGAAAATGAAGAAATTGCTAGTTTCAAGCAATGGAACCAAAAGAATTGAAAAACAATTAAAATTCCATCAACTTGAAATTGTAGACTTCAACTTCTCTCAATTTGGACCAGTCTAAACTTTCGTTGTGTGGGTACAGGTTAAAGAAAGATTCAAGTTATTGTTCAGAAACACATTTCGTTGTTCCACAATCTCAGGGAGTGATAGAGGTATTGTACATTTAGAACTTTAATGAACGGCAATCTCAGGGACTGATAGAGGTGTATATATATAGAGAGAGAGAACTTTAACCCATTCCCACACGATAAAATGTAAGACCAGTCCAAATTCAAAGAGGTTGCAGACAGCAATTTAAAGTTGATGAAATCTTTAAAAACTTTGTCTATGATTGTGGTAGAAAACATTGTGGAAAATGAAGAAATTGCTTTTGACAAGCAATTTCTTTTTTTTCCACAATGTTTTCCAAAACTTTTATATTGAGAGGCGTTTAAAAGCGTCACTGTTTGGGAATGGGTTAATGTACCTCAATCTCAGGGAGTGATAGAGAACATATAGACCTTAAATGTACCGCAATCTCAGGGAGTGATAGAGGTGTATATATACATATACACTTGAATACCTTTCCCTCGAACGTCCCTTAGCCGAAGTTCTCTCTATGTCGAAGTTATTCTAAAGTCCCGATCTTATTACTCTTTACTTCTATGTATTTAAACCTCCATACGTTGTTCTCATTATCTCGTAAACTACCCCTACGTTGAAACATTTGCGAAGTCCCATCACTATTGTTTGCACATATTCACACCTCTTTAAAACGAACCTTAATCACAGAGGTCGATACTTGCAATCAACTAAGTTTTTCACACTTTTCGACGTGTCAACGCAGTTAAGAGAAAGGTGCCTTACAGTATTGGATATCGATTACTAACTTGATTTTGTTTGTTAGTCTACGATCTAATAATTTGAAAGATTGAGTGAAGTGGAGACAATGTTACAGAGGAATTTTACAATGAATAAAGAGACAGGACTTGTTTGGTGACGGACCTGGTCTACCAAGGGGATGGCCAGCAACTTCTACCGACGGACGGGCTAAAGGAAGGCCCCGGTAACCATTCCAGGTGGATACTTGGGTGTTTTGACAGGAAAGAGAAAATAGCCAAACTACGCAATCGACATGAAGAAAAAGCAATAATAAAAGAAAAAGAAAAACAAAACAACAACACAAAAAGTGAAGATTAAACAAAACTAGCTACAAGTGACAATAATATGAATACTAATAAAAGAAATTATGACAATTACAACATAGTTTTATCTTTCGTTCGATTAGATAATCATACTAGTACAAATCATTTGTGGCCTTGTTGACCTACGGTATTTCCCCACCATTTTGGTCGTACAAGGAAAATCTTCGACTATCTACACGTCGAACTATCTCTACGTCGAAGTTTTCTCGTAAGTCCCCTGAACTTCGAGGTATAGGTATTCATCTGTATATAGAACTTTAATAACAATGAGCCTCCAAGTTCAAGAAAATTTAGACCGGTAGAAATTGAAAGAAGATGCAGGCAACAATTTTCAGTTGATAAAATTTCAAACTTTTTAGTCTTTGGGGGAAGAAAACTTTGTGGATCATGAAGAAATTCCTTGTATCAAGCAACATCTTCATTTTCCACAATGTTTTTCAAAGCTTTGTCCTTAAGGGGCATAAAAGGAGGGGATTGTGCGGAAATGGGCTAATGAAAATGAGTTTCCAAGTTCAAGAAGTATAGTTAACTCATTCCCTCACAATGATGCTTTTTGATGCCCCTCAATAAAAGCAATTGAGAAAACATTGTGTAAAATGAAGAAATTGCTTGCACAAGCAATTTCTTCATTTACCACCATGTTTTCCACTGAGAAAGGTTAAAAACAAATCTAGAATTTCATACTCTGTTCAATTTTGACTAGTCTAAAATTTTGCCATCAGGTAATGGGTAAAGTTTTTTATAGCAGAGTTAGTCCCATTTATTGGTGACAAACTCCCAATCCACTAATTCTACTTCTTTCTGTCAAGTTTGACAAGGACCATGTTTTCACAATAGTATCAGCCCTATGGCTGCTGACTGCTTCTCTTGACGTACAATAATAAATCTTCTTTACTAATTCAGTTTGGTGTCCAGTCTACTCTTGATGTTTCAGAAGTTTGTTGAAGCTTTTGACCTTAACCCATTATCAGACGGCAAAATTTTCCACTGGTCCAAATTCAAAGGAGTTGAAGACGACAATTTAAAGTTTATGAAATTTAGTTATTTCCAACTTTCCGAGTAGAAAACATTGTGTGAAATGTAGAGATTGCTTGTTACAAGCAATGTCTTCATTTTACACAATGTTTTCTCAATAGTTTCTCATGAGAGGCATCAAAAAGCGTCACTGTATGGGAATGACAGCTTCTGTTGATGAACAGTAATAAATGGCAAAAAATTTAGAATAGGCAAAATTAAATGCTGCTTTAGACAAATGTTATTAAATAAAGAAATAATGAACGACAAAATAGTACAGAAAATATTGAAGAAAATGGAGAAATGTTAATGCTGGCCTAAGCTTACTCTTAGTCTTCAGACGTCAAAATCAGGTCTTGTTTGGGAAAAGATTAACTGTAATAAAAGACTTGTTATTCCAGTGGGGAACTCCTGTATTGCTTTGCAATACAACATCCACTTGTTTTTACCTCTGTTGATTCATATTTTATTTTTAGCATTTAGCAGACGACAATTAAAATGTATGAAATTTTAGATTTTTTCCACTTTCTGGGTAGAAAACATTGTGAAATATGAAGAAATTGCTCATTGCAAACAATGTCTTCACTTTACACAATGATTTCCCAATTATTTCTCGTCTTCATTTTACACAATGATTTCCCAATTATTTCTCTTAAGACGCGTCAAAAAGCATCATTGTGTGGGAATAGTTTAACAAATTCCCAGACTACAAAATTTTAGATTGCTCTAAAGTGGAAGAAGATGCGCTAAAGTGGAAGAAGATGCAGACAAGAATAATTGCAGTCAAAGATATTTTAAATTTTTATGCTACTTAGAAAACATTAAGGATATTGAAGAAATTGCTTTTGACAAGCAATTTCTTCACTTTCTACAATGTTTTCCCCAGCCATTTTTCGGGGCGTAAAAGAAGTTTTATTGTGTAGGAACGGAATTAACATTTAGGGATAAAAGTAGAATAAGACTGATATCGGACCAGTCTACATTAATGGAACGGGACATTTGGTCTTGTTTTGATTTATGGTTCTTGTCTGGAATATCCGATGGACAGAAGGCTTATTAATTGCTTGATGCAGATTTCAGGGCACTTATGAATCTTCTTTCTCTACCAGACACAATTTTGTGACACCCTTTCTAAAGATGGTGGGCAGTTTTGCACAGAATATCTCTAAACCCAATTATTATTCTAAAAATTTTAAGACAGGTCCAAATTCAAAGAAGTTGCTGATGACAATTCTAAGTTGATAAAATCTAAAGAAAAAATTGTCTTTTGGGATAGAGAACATTGATAGAAAACATTTAAATTTGAAAAAAGTTTTTGCAGACAACAATTTTATGTTGATGAAATCTTGGAATCTGTTTTGAAAACATTATGGATAATAAAGAAATTGCTTGGTTCAAGCAATTTCTTCTTTATACCCCTGAAGGGCTGTACTATGTTATGGTCCCGGTCATCCATCCTTCTGTCTGTCCGTCTGTTTGTCTGTTAGCAATTTTTATGTGCGCAACTCATCCTACAGTATCAAACTGAAACTAATATGAAATAATGTATCTCTATGTGTCTAGTTGTGCAATTCAAATCCCTTTAGTTCTTCTTGAATTTTCTGCCCTTGAATTGGAAAAAATCACTATATTTCATGTGTGCACAACTCATCCTACAGTATCATTGGGTATGAACTAGAACTTACTAGAATCTATGCCGTTATGCATAAGACCATTTAAATTCAAATAACTCTGGCCCTCCTAGAATTATCTTGAATTATCTGCTCTTAAATTGGAAAAAAAATCACTATTTTTCATGCCCGTGCACAACTCTGCCTCCAATATCAATTGGAACAAACTGAAACTTGCTACAATGTATCTCTATGATGTCTAGTAGTGCATAAAATCTTGAATTTTCTGCCCTTGAATTGGAAAAAATCACTATATCAGGGTTTTCATTAATAACCGATTGCCGATCTTAAACATCGGTTGAAATCAACTTTTAATCGGTTGTTTTTCGCCGGAATTTAGAAATGTCGGTCACGTTTTGTTTACAAAATAAAGCTTTAATGCCATAGAAGTTTTACCGCGACACCGATGAGATTTTACCCTAGACTGGTGAACCTGTCCCATCTGCGCTGCTCTCCGATATTGTATCGCCAGATTAGGACAGGCTCGCCAGTCAAATTTTACCCCACCGCGGGTTTATTTACCGCGAAACCCATCTAATTTGCATATCTATGTTACGAGGCCTATCATTGGATACTTGAAACCAGTCATCCAATCATAAACAATGATACGAAATTGATTTAACATGTTGGTAAACATGGACGCACAACTAAAAAGAAAAAAGTCTCGACTGAAGTCAATCCGGTTTATTCGACTTTAAATTAAAAAAGACGATGATTTGGATAAGAATAATTTGTCATATAATAATTTATGAGCTTTTAAGCGTATAGTTTTACGTTTTAGTGTAATTTGGGTCAATTAATGCATCTTATAGACGGTGACCGGTCAACTCAACCCATCGGAAAGTCGGCCCAATGTATATCTCGGCCCCAATTTTATTTCGTGTAAATTCAATTTAATATTTATTATTTATTAAGTATAATTATTACAAATACAAAATTATTCAATCATTATTCATTTGTGAGGAAATTTAAGTATGGTCAGCGGCAGATTTAAAAATAAATTGAAATTTAACAATCATTCAAATTGCACATTTTCAAGCAATAATTCTATATAATAATAATAAAAACACAAAATAATGTATTTTGAAAAAAATATAGATAAACATGGTAAGGTTATACTGCCTAATTTGTACAAAACTAAAACATACTCTAAGAATTATGATATATAAGAAAATCTGCAATGTAAAACACTAAGGAGAGCTCTCCAAATGGATTGAGAAATACCTTAATTCTTTTTCGGCCGGGGTGCTTCTCCCCCCTGGGCCCCCTACCAGGGCGTTGCCCTGGACCTACAAGGGGGCCTAAGGCCACCCCCTTGACCCCCGGCCAATCTGTTGGTTTCCAAATTCTATCTGTTGTCCCAATACTTATTGAAAACCCTGCTATATTTCATGTGTGCACAACTCATCCTACAGTATCATTGGGTATGAACTAGAACTTGCTAGAATCTATGCCGTTATGCATAAGACCATTTAAATTCAAATAACTCTGGCCCTCCTAGAATTATCTTGAATTATCTGCTCTTAAATTGGAAAAAAAAATCACTATATTTCATGCCCGTGCACAACTCTGCCTCCAATATCAATTGGAACAAACTGAAACTTGCTACAATGTATCTCTATGATGTCTAGTAGTGCATAAAATCTTTGAAATCCAATCACTCCAGTCCTTCTTGAATTGTCTGCCTTTGAGTTGAAATAAATCACCATATTTCTTGTGGGCCCAACTCCTCCTACAGTTTCAATCAAAAGAAGTTGTAACTTAGCATAATGAATCTGCACTAAGTTTCTTGTGGTGCATTAAACTGTTAAAATTAAGATAACTCCAGTTCATCAATTATCTCCCCTTGAATTAAAAAATTGTCCAATTTCTAGTGTAAGCAACTTTTCAAATGGTTATAACTTGTGCCTAGTGTTATTTGAAAAAGAATGAAATCTTACTTGTGCTTGAGATCTTTAATATTTTGTCTTTCCAGTGATCAACGAATTGTCTCCACTTTTTTAAGGCAATGCTTAATTTTATTGTATTTTTTGTGTGTAATTTGACCCCTAGTGCTGTTAATACAAACAGTGTTTCACAGTGATGAAAATTAGTGTTGAAATATTGCATTGGTTAATCAACTATCATTACGAAATTTGTTATAATGTAAGGTAGGATAATCATTCTAGATATAACAATATTCCGAAAGTGAAAACTCCAATCCTGCTCAGCCTGCACAATTTGCACAGTCTCACTAAGTTGAAACTTTTTACACTTTCCAGGTTTTCCTCTTGTAAGACTAGTCACACTTGTATTCTTTTGGGTACTACCAATTTTTGTTGATATCAAGTTTAATCTTATCATTCTGTCAAAGTCAGTTTTCAAGGTCATTTTTATCATAAATTCTTATGGCAAGATATTACATATTTACAAGCCCCTTTTGACATAAATGCACTGCTCTGCAAAGCGCTAGTTTTTCACTTGGTTATCTCATCCCACTTCTGTTTCTTGTTCTGTTTACAAAAGCTTGGCTAAACATTGTGAAAAATAAAGAATTTGCTTGTAACAAGCAAATTCTTTATTGTCAACAATGTTTTCTACCCCAAAAGATAAGTAATTCTTAAATTTCACAAAATTGATATTGTTGTCTGCACCATCTTTAAATTTGGACTAGTCTAAAATTTTGTAATGTGGGAATGGATTAAAGGAGTTTAATGTTGAATGTATAAGTAATGATAAAGAGGGTATTATTATTTTTAGCTCACCTAAGCAAACGTGATCTTGGGAGCTATTGTGATCAGTGGTTGTCCAATGTCTGTCTGTCTGTAAACAAATGTTTAAAAACCTCCTAAATTAACCATCAGATTTCAATGATAATTTACAGAAATGATCCTAATGGGTGATGGCTTTCCAAAATTATTTTAAGGAGTTATAATTGGTTAATAACTAAGGTTGCTATGGCCTAGAGCAGGGCTCCAGAAATCCGATAAATTGCCGGTCTCAACCGAATTTTGAAGTGCCAGACCGATTGGAATCCCCAAAAATTACACCAAAATTGGTTCGAAATTTTCATCAAATTTCACGTTCAAATATTGATAAACTCGCCCACCATCTATAAAAATCCAGTTGAAACCGAAATAATTCAAGGGTTTCACACGTTACCTGCAGATTAAGAGATAAACAAAAGTGCCAAAAATCGATAATCAGTTTACCCGCCGGCAAGTCTAATGCCCATCCGCACGTGGACCTAATTTGCAGTTTCACGCTTGACCGAACTTCGGGTATCGAGTTTTGTAAGAGAATTGGTCTGACCTACACAAGCTCGAAGAAATGGACATCTATACCGTGTCGATTTAAATTGCCATTACTCGTGAAACTAATATCTTTTACTTTAACATGGTATGCGTACATAAATCGAGACATGAACAGGCTTTGTTTGCCGTTCGTACAAAGTCAGAATAGCTCAGCACAACGCTTTTATGAAATTAATTTATCATAAGTAAGCGCTTGAGACCAGGTTTGAAATTCATAAAAAAAAGTCACGTCGTTAATATATGTTTTAGTTTTTCATTCACGGTAAGAAACATAGCCGATAGGGTTCAAACAATAATTGGAAATCCGCAGAATACAGATAATTCAAATATAAACGGAAACGACAGCTTAATAATACTCTAGTTCAATAAAATCAAATCTTACTTCAGGGGTGGAAAATGTCCAAATAATAAATCGGAAATCATCTACAATAAATAAATGACCGAGATTTGTGAAAAAATTCCACTCTAGGAAAATAGTGAGACACGTTGGCGACCCACTCGAGTTTGTCTGGTCGGTCTTTTTGATGTACGTCACGACTCTGTGATCCCGTGGGGTAGAATGGACTGACCCGACATTTTTGTGACGTCAGCTGTTATTTTCCATCAACAGACGCTCGTGTTGAGAGAAAATCGACATGACTGTGTTAAATTAACAGAACTTTGGATAACTAGCTTATGAAAATGAAAAAGTAGATCCTTACTATAGTTAAATCGGCGGTACTCTGTAAACCCAGGAAATATTAATGATATGATTTATTTGTCTATCTAATTTTACAACATATTGGAATTTCATGGACTGCCGTACATTGCCAGAATTGCAATTTATACTCAGCCGAATTTTCAAAAACAAAATGAAAGTAGGATCTGTCAGTTGTTTTCATCTATCTTCCACTCGTTGAAGATAATAATCATCTTCGGAACATTTGAAAAAGAATGCAACTACTGAATGAATGGTGAACCCTTTTATCTACTGGAAAGGTGAAAAAAGGCGGGGGTATTCGTTCTTTAACGGTGTAGGAGGGAGGTGGGGGGGGCAAAGTCCCGGACCGATTTAGATTTCCAAATTTCCGGAGCCCTGGCCTAGAGCTTTCAAATTTTGTATGACATGATCATATAGTCCTGTACCAAAATACTTCAGGTTATGATAATGTGATTTGTTTAAGCCCTATATTGTAGGTAATTGGATTTTATATAGAAATAAAGAACAAATTCTTTGAAAATCTTTTCCTCCTAAACTAACCATCAGATTTCAATGAAGTTATACAGAATTGATCCTTGTATGATGGCCTTCCAAGCTTCATCAAGGAATTCTAATCCTTTGATAACTCCGGTTGCTATGGAAACCGAACGGGATTCCTAAGAAATTCTTCACCCCCTAAAGCTTTTGAACTCCTAGAACTTTCAAATTTTGTATGTAGCATCATCTTATGGTCCTCTACTAAAATACTTCAGGTTATAGTGTTGTGATGTATTTAAGCTCTATATTGTAGTACTTGTATTTTACATAGTAATAAAGAAGGAATTCTTTAAAATTGCAATTTCTTCACTTTCCACTATGTTTCGAACTAGAAAGTTTAAAAAAATCTAAAATTTAATGGATTTTAAATAGTCATCTGCAGCTCTTTTCAATTTAGACCAGGTTTAAAAATTTTGTAACTGGTAATGGGTTAACACATCAGACAAGACCACCACCCCCACCCCCCATTGGCTCTTTCCTTAAGGTAACCCATTAACATTCTACAACTCTTTTGGAGCAACACCCCGCCCCAAAGAAAAAAGAATTGTTACAAGAAATTTCTTCACTTTGTTATTTGTAAATGGGTTAAAAGACTTAAAAGCAATTTCTTCATTTTAAAAAATGTTTTCCCAATTATATTTCTAGAGGGATGTCAAAAAACATCATTATGTGGGTTTGAATCTACTCTTGGTAGTTATACTAGAAAGACACAGATTGGACAAGTAATTCTTTTGATTTAAATATAGCTCACATGAATCCATACCTCTGAAACATCCAGGCACTAGACAAAGCCAAAAAAATCTGTTTCTCAATTTGTTGAAGCACCACTTTCAGCAGTGCTTCAGTATTATGGTTGCTGGTGCATCTGATCATTGCTGTGTGTTGTGTTCCTCAAAAGAACAGCAACAATATGTGTGCATTCCCTTAAAGCAATCAGCTGCTTATCTTCCTGAAGCCACCAGCTGCTTATCTCCTTGAAGCCACCAGCTGCTTACCCCCCTGAAGCCACCAGCTGCTTATCTTCCTAAAGCCTCTAGCTGCTGATCCCCCGACGCCACCAGCTGCTTATTTCCCTGACACCACCTGCTGCTTATCCACATGAAGATGTTATCTGCTCATCTCCTTTAAGTCACCAGCTGCTTATCTCCCTGAAGTGGCTGTCTGCTCATCTTCCTGAAGTCAACGGCTGCTGATCCCCCTAATTACACCATCTGCTTATCTCCCTGAAGTCACCCTCTGCTTATCCCTTGGTAGCCATCATCTGCTTATCTCCCTAAAGCTAACAGCTGCTTATCCCCCTGAAGCTACATGCTGCTTATCCCCCTGAAACTACTATCTGCTTATCTCCCTGAAGCCACGTGCTGCTTAACCCCCTGAAGTAACCATCTGCTTATCCCCCTGAAGTAACCATCTGCTCACCCCCCTGAAGTCAGCATCTGCTTATCCCCCTGAAGTAGCCATCTGCTTATCCCACTGAATTTAATATATGCTTATCCCCCTGAAAAAACCATCTGCTCATCCCACTGAAGTCACCATCTGCTTAACCCAATGAAGTCACCATCTGCTTATCCCCCTGAAGCCACATGCTGCTTATCCTCCTGAAACTACTATCTGCTTATCTCCCTGAAGACACGTGCTGCTTAACCCCCTGAAGTAACCATCTGCTCATCCCCCTGAAGTAACCATCTGCTCATCCCCCTGAAGTAACCATCTGCTTATCACCCTGAAGTCAGCATCTGCTTATCCCCCTGAAGTAACCATCTGCTCTTCCCCCTGAAGTCAGCATCTACTTATCCCCCTGAAGTAGCCATCTGCTTATCCCACTGAATTTAATATATGCTTATCCCCCTGAAAATACATCTGCTCATCCCACTGAAGTCACCATATGCTTAACCCCCTGAAGTCACCATCTGCTTATCCCCCTGAAGTCGCCATCTGTTTATCCTCCTGAAGTAGCTATCTTCTCATCCCCTTGAAGTTACCATCTGCTCACCCCCCTGAAGTAACCATCTGCTCATCCCCCTGAAGTCACCATCTTCTTATCCCCCTGCAGTTGCCGTCAGCTTATCCCCCTGATGGCACCAACTGCTTATCGTCCTGAAGTTGCCATCTGGTTATCCCCCTGAAGCCATTACTTATCAATGGCACATTGGTGAGAAACAAAATTAATGCTGCATGTTATGATGACTATGACAATTGTTGAAGGTATATCTGCCTTACCATGGTTCAAATTCAAAACCCCTGGATGGATTGCGCAGTGCATCTCGGACTTGGCTAACTCAGTAGGGGTTTATAATTTGTACTTACTTTACATTGACCTCTGCAGCCTCTTCGAATCTGGACCAGTGTAAATAAAATGATAAGAGCCGTTGTTAATTCATTCCTTTGTAATCCAGCTTTCTTATGCCCTTCAAGAAAGGGGTTTGGGAACACATTGCAGATAATGAAATATATTGTTGTCTGGTAATGGGTGAAGCTTCATATTGGTCTCAAAGTAAAGATCGTAATTTCCATCCCATATTTTGACTATATGGATACAATATCCATGCTTGGCAGAGAAAACATAAATTACGCCAATAAATCACAGCATCAAGCATATATCTTGTCGTGTAAGTAATCACAGAGTCTCGTATGTTTGCTTGTAGACGTTTGGAAAGAGCAAACTCCGTTTGACATGCGTATTTGTACAAATCGTTGGGAAAACAAATCTCATCAGCGTGATTGATCCGTTATTAAAGAGACAGACCCTAACTCATTGTAACTGTCCTCTTAGAACTAGTTGAGTCGTATTTTTGTCTTTGATGTTTTTTCTTGTTTTTCAAAACCCGGGCTTTTAGTCCTTCTAGCAAGCCTTATTATTGTCTGTGTTTGTGTCCACTTTATATCACAAACTTAACCTTTAGCCATGCTGAACCTGGAATGTTCCGGTTTTGGCAGGAGGTGTAGACCAAGATCAGCCTGCACGTAAGCCTGTTTATCTGTCTGTGTGTCTCTCTGAGTATTTGTAAAAAAATTCAAGTAATTAAATATTTCTGTCTTAATCTCCTCCTACAGTTTTGTTTCAAAAGTAAATAATTTAATAGTTAGTTTCGTCTATCAAAAACGAGCCTTCTGATTGGTCGAAAAATTTAATTCATACCTCCATGAACACAATTTTGAGCACGAAGCCATTTTGAATGCTTCCACACAAAGTAGTTCCATACAAAAAAGTATCAAAAGTTGTAAAGTTTCGCTTTGTTCGCTCCATGCTATTAAATTATAAGAAATGAAGAGAATATTTTTTTGTTTTCATGGAGGTATGAACCGAAAAAACTAATCACACTTATGTATGAATCCGCTTCGCGTATTCATACAGTGTGATTAGTTTTTTCGGTTCATACCTCCATGAAAACAAAAAATATTCTCTTCATCTCTTAATAAAACTTAATACATAAATTGATCATATGTTGAAGTTTTGCAGCATGCTTTTTAGCTAGCAAAGCATCATTTTAGCCACTAAATCCATTGAATGCACATGCTGTAAAAGAAGTTCTTATGCATTTCAGGAATATTTCAAATGCCTTTTGAATTGTAGAGATCTCTTTCAGAAGCATAATATTTAACCCATTCCTACTCAATTTCGCTTTTTAAGCATCTCAAAAAAAAAGCTTTGGAAAACATTGTGGACAATGAAGAAATTGCCTGTAACATGCAATTTCTTCATTGTCCACAATGTTTTCTACCCAACAAGGGCAAGATTTTCTAAATTCAACCAACTTGAAATTGACGTCTGGAACTTCTTTCAATTTGGACCAGTCTAAGATTTTTTCACAGGGTAACTCCTGGGTTACTTTAACCTCATTTATTTATCATGATAACCTTTGGCAAAGAACATTATGTAACAAAACTATATTTTGCTAGCTAGCAGTACTTTCAGTCCTTTGATTTGAATTAAGTCTCCACTCTCCCTTAACCCTTTCCTGTACAATCCCTGGTTTTTACGTCCCTGTGATTTCATAATTGAGAAAACATTGTGGAAAAAGATGAAATTGCTTATTACAAGCAATTTCTTCTTTTTCCACAATATTTTCTACCCTACTGAATGGTTATAATTCAAATTGAATCCACTTTGCATTTTCGTCTGCAAAACCTTTGAATTTGGATAAGTCTAAGATTTTGAAAAACAGGAAAGGGTTAACCAATTCCCACTCAACAAAATTTTAGACCGGTCGAAATTGAAAGAAGTTGCAGACAACAATTTCAAGTTGATGGAATTTTATTTGTTTTTGTCTTTTGGGGTAGAAAACATTGTGGTTAACGAAGAAATTGCTTGATACAAGCAATTTCTTCATTTTCCACAATGTTTTCAAAAGCCCTTTAATTAAGGGGCGTAAAAAAGAGGGATTGAGTTGGAATGGGTTAACCTTGTTTTTTTTCCCACACATTTTACATGTATACTATAACCTCTCCTTCATTTTTTTTTCTCAATTCCTGTAACTTACTTCATACATTTATCTCAAAAATGAAGTTTTTTGAGATCAGTCCCCTTGTTCAAGAATTATCTCACCTTGAACTTGATATATTTCTCTTATTTGTACCTATATATTTATAACTTTGTACTGCAAAATCCTCTTTCAATTTTCCTTTGAAACTTGGTTTGTGCATTGAATATGTGTATGAAAATCTTTTGCATGACCCAATTATTAACCATCAACTCCCCTTAGTTTATGATTATTTCCAGTTGAATTTTGACATAACTGCATTTCTAAAACTTAACAAAAAACATCAAGCAAGGCTCTGCCATCCCTTTGATTTTTATTCAATTTTTGTAAAAAGGATTTTATTGAGCATTCAAACTCAATTTAAACCATTACAAGACTGCAAAATTTGGGACTGGTCCAAATTTGAAGGAGTTGCAGACAACATTTCAAAGTTTATGAAATGTTAGATTTTCTGGGCAGAAAGCATTGTGGAAAAGCAATTTCTTCATTTTACACAATGTTTTTCCAATTGCTTTTCTTGAGGGGTGTCAAAAAGCGTTGTTGTTTAGGTGCATACTTTTTCTATCTGGGCTAGTCTAAAAAACTGGTAATAGGTCAAAGAGAAAGCAGCATTTTGATGGACTTTAACCATGTAAATACAAATTATCTTGGTCCTGGCTGTTCTTGTCCATAAGTCCAGTTTACAATATTGTCCAAAATAATTACGAAGGATTAGAGAAGGTGGTCATCGCATTTGACCTCTAGTTCCTCGGAGAAATACAATTTATGTCAATTTGAATTGACGCTAATTAGTGCTTAGAGCTAGGAACCAGAGGTCTGGGTCTGGTAACCAGTTTACGGAAGTTTTTAGGTTTATAATCTTTCCTTTGCCAATAACAAATTGTAATGTACCAACTGAAATTTACCCAGACCGCAAAATTTTAGACTGGTCCAAATCAAAAGAGGCTGCTGATGTCATTTCAAAGAATTTGGGAATTGGAAAATAAGTGTCATATTGGGATAAAATATTGTGAGAAAAGAAGAAAATGCTTGTACCAAGCAATGTTTCCTTTTCTTGCAATTGGATAATCGTAAACCTAAGTGAGATAGCAGCTGGAGGCTAGGAAAGGATGTAGTGGTAGTACTGGTGTGAGAAATACCAGGAATCCATTGTTAGGTGCTCCAGCCGCGATATCACTAAAATACTGTTAAAAGCGGCGTTAAACCCCATTCAATCAATTTCTTGCAATGTTTTCCTCAAATATTTTTCCTCAGTGCATAGAAAAGTGGGGTTGTGGCCTAAAAGGGAAAAGCAGGGGGTGTATGCTTACCTTTGTCTATATCTCCTGCAAATGCAATTGGGAAAACATTGTGTAAAATGAAGATATTGCCTGTTACAAGCAATTTCTTTATTCTTTCACAGTGTTTTTTCCTCAGAAAGTTGAAAAATATAAAATTTCATAAATTTTACTTGTTGTCTGCAACTCCTTTCAATTTGGACTAGTCTAATATTTTGCCATCTGGTAATGGGTTAGTTTAATTGTTTTTTCTTGAGGGGCGTCAAAAAGCGTCATTGTGTATGAACAGGCCCATTCCCACACAAGCCCTCCTTTTTACGCCCATCAAGAAAAACGTTTTAGAAAACACTGTGGACATAGAAGAAATTGCTTGTTACAAGCAATTTCTTCAATGTCCAAAATGTTTCTTACCCCAAAAGACAAAGAATTTCAGAATTTTATCAACCGAAAACTGTCATCTGCATCTTCTTCGAATTTGGACAGGTCTAAAATTGTCTTGTGTGGGAACAGGTTAACCCTTTCCCGTATTTGGAAATTTTAGACTAGTCCAAATTGAAAGAGGTTACAGACGTCAATGAAAACTGGATGCCATTTGAAAAGAAACCATCCTATGTGGTAGAAAATATTGTGGAAAAAGGAGAAATTGCTTGTTACAAGCAATTTCTTCTTTTTCCACAATGTTTTCTTGAGTATAAAATCATGGGAACGTAAAATCCCGTATTTGAACGGGAAAGGGTTAAGTTACTCCCCCTTAATTTGCCGATCAAGGATCATGGTGTTTTCAACTACAGTTTGATGGAATGTTTGATGGTAACAAGGTGTTAGTTTTAACCATATTTGGGCGTGTTTATAAATATGCCAGCTGTTGTAGTGTGAATGTGGTAGAGTGGAAACGAGAGTCTGCTGGTTACTATGGTAACACAGTTTTCAGTTCCCATGCTGTAACTTTAAATCAGCTCTTTGTGGAAAAGTGTTTCCTTTCCAAAGCAATCATCAGATGAAAAAAATGCAGAGTTTGAAAAGGTTTATAGCTGATTAATTTAACCCTTTCCCAGATAATATTGGTTTTTACTACCCCTGCAAATAAAGCTTGGGAAAAACTTTTTGAGAAATATAGAAATTGCTTTTTTTCCCACAATATGTTTTATCTTGAAAACAAATATTTTTTCAAGTTCTCATTCCCGGCTATGAAAGATTGGAAGCATATTCTTTTATGACTATCTGTTGGTCCTTCATCACATCATTCTGTCTGTTTGTCTGTCTGAGTGCATAATTTTACCCAAAAAACTTAACATTTATTCAAGATTGAAGGTTAATATTTGATATGTAGGTAATTGTTCATGATGCACATATATCTAAGGTCAAGTCCATAATCCTAATCCCGTTACCCCTTAAATTCCTGTCAATACATAATCAATTACCAGGCAAACATCTTTTTAGACTGGTACCAATTGAAAGACTCTTGAACAGGATTCGAACCTATGCGGATATGGCAACGCCACCTAGCGCTGCATTGTTCGACGTCTTTAACCTCTGTGCTACATCCCAAAATAATGATGTTCAAATAACACATATAAAGCTTCCCGACACTACAGCACACTCCATATAAGGGTTGTATTTTTAGCTCGGCTGTTTTCGGAGAAAACCCGAGGTATTGCCATAGCCTTGGTGTCGTAGTCGTGAGAAAACTTTGACATTTTGTGAAATCTCTAGTTCTACTAAAGGCATTCACTTGAAACTTGGCACACTTGTTCACTCTCAAAAGGGCAACCTATACTATCAAGTGGGATAACTGTAAATGTATTTTGTCCACTATCCAGCACCCAACAGCCGAGCGTAGGCACCTGTAAGCGGTGCTCTTGTTTGAAATTCTATTTAAAGGATATTGAATTCTCTCAACCACGGCAGTGACTCTTGTCTTTTCAACCCTAGTGGAGAACAAATATTATATTTGACTCTTACGGTATTCAAACCTATGAGGATACAGCAATGCCACCTGGGGCTGCAATGCTTGACGTCTTAAACCCCTGCGCTACCAAGACATCTCCAAAAAAAGATGTTCAAACAATGTGTTATAGACTGTTTTGAACAACTCTGGACAAATACCAATAAGGACCATATCATCTGTGAAAAGCAACACAATAACTATAATATCATCAATAACAAGACCAGAGTCTGAATTACTCTGTAAATAGAGTTCAATATCTTCGAGAAAAAAAGACACATGAATCGGAGAAATTACCTTCCCCTGTCTCAACCCAATTTAGTAATTGAAAAAAATCAGGATAAGAGTTACAATGCCTGGTGCAAGACTTAACATCTTCATACATATATTTAGCTCACCTGAGCACAAATTGCTCATGGTGAGCTTTTGTGATCAATGAATGTTTGTCATCCATCGTGCGTCAACAATTGAAGTGTTTACACTCTGGAGGTTACAGTTTTGACCCAATCTTCATGAAACTTGGCCAGAAAATTGTTAGGTCATGAGGATGAACCTGAGTATGGGAGGTTTCTATTTAAAAACAAGGAAAAGGGGCCTCAATGACAATTTCTTTGTTTACACTCAGAGGAACAATTTTGGCTCAATTTTCAAGAAACTTTGCCAGAATGATTATTGGGTCATAAGGATGAACCCTATTGAAGATGGAGAAGTTTTATCAGAAAACACAGGAAACACAGGAAAGGGGGCCTTCATGACAATTTCTCTTTTTACACTTTAGGCCAAAATTTTGGCTCAATCTTCATGAAAAATGGCCAGAATAATTGTTAGGTCACAAGGATGAGGCCTTAATGACAAATTCTTTCTTAACACTCTAGAGGCCATAATTTTGGCGTAATGGTCATGAAACTTAGTCAGAATAATTGTTTGGTCATTAGGTTGAACCTTATAGATTATGGGAATGTTCTACAAGAAAGCACAGGAAAAGGGGCCTTTATGTCAAATTCTTTGTTTACACTCTAGAGGCCACAATTTTGGCTTAATCTTCATGAAACTTGGTCAGAATAATTGATTGGTCATGAGGATGAACCCTTTTGATTATGGGAGGATTCTGTTGGAAAACACAGCAAAAGGGGCCTTAATGACAAATCCTTTGTTTACACTCTAGAGGCCACAATTTTGGCTCAATTTTCAAGAAACTTTGCCAGAATAATTGCTAGGTCATAAGGAATCGAACCCTGTTGAAGATGGGGAGGTTCTATCAGAAAACACAGGAAAGGGGGCCTTAATGACAATATCTTTGTTTACACCTTAGGGGCCATAATTTAGGCTCAATCTTCATGAAAATTGGCCAGAATAATTGCTAGGTCACAAGGATGAGGCCTTAATGACAAATTCTTTCTTAACACTCTAGAGGCCATATTTTTGGCCAAATCATCATAAAACTTTGTCAGAATAATTGTTTTGTCATGAGGATGAACCTTATAGATTATGGGAATGTTCTACAGGAAAACACAGGAAAAGGGGCCATAATGACAATTTCTTTTTTTTACAATATAGGAATCACATTTTTGGCTCAATCTTCATGAAACTCGTTAAAGTTATTTGTCTTTAGTTGCATGTTTTTTTTTAATAACAGACAATTTAGGAGAGCGATCTAGGACCATCATGGTCATCTTGTTAACAATTCTAATGACTAAACCAAATATTCCATGTTTTCTTGAAGTATTTTTCTTCAGGGTATAGAAAAGTGGGATTGTGGCCTAAAAGGGACAAGCAGGGGATATATGCTTATCTTTGTCTATATCTCCTGCAAATACAGAAATTCAAGGTTCAGCATGATAAGGGTTAAAAAAGAATTTTAACTTTTGTCATGCTATATAAATTACTTTAATGAATTGCTATAAAATCAAAGGGCTGAAAACACTGATATAGCCTGTTGTTCAAAAATTAATGTTTCATTTAGAAATCAATTTCTTATACAACTCTGGCAGCAGTAGCTGTAGACCAAGATCAGACTGCACTTATGTGCAGGCTGATCTTGGTCTACATCTCCTGCCAAAACTGGAATATTCCGGGTTCAGCATGACAAAGGTTAATAAGAGTTTGGGAGAAGATTTAGTCCAGTGACAAAGTACTAAGACTTCAGTTTCAGGGGTCCTTGGCTTAACCCTTTCCAACAGTGATGCCTTATGACGCCCCTTTAGAAAAACAATTGGGAAAACATTGTTGAAAATGAAGAAATTGCTTGTTACATTTCCCCATTGTTATCTTTACAGAGAGAAAAAAATTCAACAATTCCATTTCATCCTATGCAACTTCTTTCAATTTGGACCGTGTGGAAATAGGTGAACCAATGTCTATCTGATGGTTTGTGTGAGAGTTGTAAATTTTCCCTGTGAAACAGTTCAAGAACTAGGTTTCAAGTTCTAGAAGATTTCTAGAACTTATTTTTAGGTTCTAGAAATCTTCTAGAACTTCTAGAACTTGTTCAAGGTTCAAGAACTTTACTTTGATTTCAGAACCTACAAAGTTCTAGAACTTAAGATTTGGAGTTCTACAACTTGAATTCTAGAAACTCTTAATTCTTGAACTTTGGTGGTAAAAGTGTGAAAGTTCTAGAATTTGGCAAAAATCATAGCAAGTTCTGTAACTAACGTACTTACTTAACCCATTCCCACACAATGACGCTTTTAGACCCCTCTTAAGAAAATTGCTTTGGAAAACATTGTGTAAAGTGAAGAAATTGCTTTTTACAAGCAATTTCTTCATTTTACACAATATTTTCCCATTTTTTTTATCAACTGAGGGGTGTTAAAAAGCAGGACAATGCAATGACCTACAACGTGAAAGTAGGGAATTCCATGGTCAACTTAATATAGGTTAATGACATAGTTGTAACAAAAAACAAAGTTAGTGGACATTTTAATGATGTCTCCTTGTTGATTTATGGTTTTAAAACAGATAAAAGGAAATCAAAACACAAAAACTAACGGAAAAAGAGTTGAAAATGTTTTATGTCTTCCGTAGCTGCGGGCTTGAAAGGATGTCCCAAAATTTGAAATGATATTTGGCTGGTAACTTCTGAAATCATGTAACTATGTTTTGATTCTAGCAGGAGTTACAGTTATTTGCATGTAAATCAATTTACCTAAGTTGTTAGATGTTGTCTTTTGGTTCGAGAATGTGGGGTCAAACTTATTGACCCGGTGACCATGACAATTAACACACTCCCAAATGACAGAACTGTTCACTGGTTCAGTATTACAACATTTCAAAGAGTATATGTTATTTGAAAATAATGACTAAATATGGTAGAAAACACTTTGGGAAAAGGAGAAATGGCTTATCTCAAACCATTTCTCATTTCTCACAATGTTTTCCTTAGAATTTTTCATCAATGCATCAAAAGGTGATATTGAGTGGTATTGTGTTAAGTGTCCTAGGAAAATCACTAAGAATACCTCCAAAAAGTATATTTTAAGGAGTACAAAATTGTATTACAGGAGTTGGCTTCTTGTTCGGTTAAGTGGTTGGTAATTACATCCATCGGTTGATGGATCCATTGGTTGGTTGGTGGGCCTGTAGGCTTTTCTTGTCCTCTCATTTTGTCCTTAGCCCATTCCACACAGAGACGTTTTTTGATGCCCCTTGACAAAATATAGTGGAAAGGGAAGAAACTGAGCGTGTAACAAGTAAAAAAATTTGTCACCCAGTTTGAATCAGTTGGAAATTTTGGTGTCTGGTAAATGAGTTCCAAAAGGATGCACATAATAATTTTGAAATAAATTTGATTAGAAAAATAAAGAGCATTTTGAGGATAGAAATGTGTGAATAGATGACTGATTTTCAACAGTACATTCTTGTTTGCAGACATCATCACCTTTGATCATGTTTAATCATGCATGAGAAATATTACAGGTGGGTAATTTTCACACATGTATGATTATCACAGATGCATCAAAGACACACTAATAAAACATTTAGATGGCATCTTTCAAAGATTTATTGGGCGTGAGATACATTATGGTAGTAGTACAGAAAATGAGTGTTACAAATCAAAATGAATTATCATTACTTTTATATTTGCTGGTAAATTTATTGACCTAATTTGATGTAAAACCTTCAACTCCTTCAAATTTTAAACCCATATCCACGCAACCCTGCCTTTTTACTCCCCCCAAAGAAAAAGGCTTTGAAAAGCGTAGCAGATAATGAAGAAATTGCTTTAGCCTACTCCCACACAATGAAGCTTTTTGATGCCCCTTGAAAAGATTGGGGAAAAAAGCAATTTTACGATTTTCAGCTCACCTGAGCAAGTAGTGCTCAAGTGAGCTATTGTGATCCCCTTTTGTCCGGCGTGTTGCGGTCGTCCGTCGTGCGTCGTGCATCGTTCGTCACCAATTTCTTTAAACGACATCTCCTCCTAAACCACTGGGCCAATTTGAACCAAATTTGGCAGAAATGTTGCTTAGGTGGTCCCCTTCAAAAATAGCTAAAAGAATTGAAATCTGTTAAAAACTCTGGTTGCCATGGCAACAAAAGTGAAATTTTAAAATAATCTTTAAAAATCTTCTCCTCCTGACCCAGAAGGCGTAGAGCCTTGATATTTTGCATGAAGCATCAGTATATTGACCTCTTTCAAAATAACTAAAATCATGATCCTCGGGTCCCAATGGGGCAGAGCCCTAGGGGGGGTGGGGTTTATATAGAAATAAAGAACGATTTTTTAAATGACATCTCCTCCCAATTCACAGGGCCAATTTGAACCAAATTTGGCAGAAATGTTGCTTAGGTGGTCCCCTTCAAAAATAGCTAAAAGAATTGAAATCTGTTAAAAACTCTGGTTGCCATGGCAACAAAAGTGAAATTTTAAAAAAATCTTTAAAAATCTTCTCCTCCTGACCCAGAAGGCGTAGAGCCTTGATATTTTGCATGAAGCATCAGTATATTGACCTCTTTCAAAATAGCTAAAATCATGATGCTCGGGTCCCCAGGGGCAGTGCCCCAGGGGGGTTGGGTTTATATAGAAATAAAGAACGATTTTTAAACGACATCTCCTCCTAAACCACTGGGCCGATTTGAACCAAATTTGGCAGAAATGTTCCTTAGGTGGTCCCCTTCAAAAATAGCTAAAAGAATTGAAATCCATTGAAAACTCTGGTTGCCATGGCAACAAAAGTGAAATTTTAAAATAATCTTTAAAGATTTTCTCCTCCTGACCCAGAAGGTGTAGAGCCTTGATTTTTTGCATGAAGCATCAGTATATTGACCTCTTTCAAAATAACTAAAATCATGATCCTCTGGTCCCCAGGGGCGGAGCCCCAAGGGGGGGGGTTTATATTGAAATAAAGAACGATTTTTTAAATGACATCTCCTCCCAATTCACAGGGCCAATTTGAACCAAATTTTGTGGAAATGTTCCTTAGGTGGTCCCCCTTAAAATTAGTTAAAAGAATTGAAATCCGTTAAAATCTCTGGTTGCCATGGCAACAAAAGTGAAATTTCAAAATAATCTTTAAGAATCTTCTCCTCCTGACTCAGAAGGCGTACAGCCTTGATATTTTGCATGAAGCATCAGTATATTGACCTCTTACAAAATAGCTAAAATCATTATCCTCGGGGTCTCCAGGGGCAGACCCAGGGGGGGGGAGGGGGGGTATAGGCATGAAGCATCAGTTCACAGACTTCTTTCTTATTTCTGAAATTATAACCCATGGTAAAAGTAAATTTTTCCTTCTTTCAAATCAGCACTAAAGCCTTGGAATTTGTAATTTAGACTTTTGGATCCCCAGGTTCATGGTCTTTATATGTAATTGTGGCCCACTTGTTTCATAATCCTAACCTTAACATGAAATTAGGCTGTTGAAAGAAAAAGAGCCTTTATCTCAGGTGAGCGCCCCAGGGCCAACGGCCCTCTTGTTACAATGTTCTCTAGCCAGAAAATTGGAAAAATCAAATTTCAATTAACTTTTACCTTGTCATGCTGTATAAAATCACTTATGGAATTGCATTAAAATCAAAGCAATGAGAGCACTGAAAGCACCTGTTGTTCAATAATTAACATTTCCTTTGAAAATCAATTTTATAACTACTCTGGCAGGAAAAATACAAGCAGGAAGTGTAGACCAAGGTCAGATTGCACTTATGTGCAGGCTGACCTTTGTCCATACCTTCTGCCAAAACCGGAATATTCTGGGTTCAGCATGACAAGGGGTAAATTTGGACCAGTCTACAATTTTGCAATTTTGTAGTGGGTTCACATTTTCCGCAACTTTGTAAGAGACAAATATTCTTTAAATTTCAACAAGAATTAACCCTTCTCATGCTGAACCCGGAATATTCGTGTTTTGACAGGAGTTATAGACAAAGACATATATGCAGTCTGATCTTGGTCTTCACCTCCTGCTTGTCCCCTGTAATCCAGGGTTGTTTAACCCTTTCCTGTTTTTCAAAATTTTAGACCTATAGGAATTCAAAAGTTTTGTAGCTGACAACTGAAAGACGATTTTATTTGAAAAATAATCATTCAGTAGGGTTGAAAATATGGTTGAAAAAGAAGAAATTGCTTGTCACAGGCAGTTTCTTCATTTTCCACAATGTTTTATCTATCATAAAAACACAGGGAAAATCATGGATTTAACAGGAAAGGATTAAATAATCAATTTTCAAACATAATATTGATGTCATAAAGACCTTCCAGTACTGTCAGTCTGTTGATTTTAACCCATTCCCACACAGTTAAATTTTTAGACCAGTCCAAATTCAAAGAAGCTGCAGACGACAAATTCAAGTTAATGAAATCTTCAATATCTTTGTTCTTTTGGGTAGAAAACATTGTTGATAATGAAGAAATTGCTTGTTACATTAGCAATTTCTTCATTTTCCACAATGTTTTCCAAAGCTTTCATATGCAGGGGCGTTTTAAAATGTCATTGTGTGGGAATGGCTAAGGCAATTCTGTATGGAAATTTAATTCAGCATGACTAGGGTTAAGATTTTCATCTGCAACGTCTTACAAATATGGCTAGTCTAAAATTTCGTCATCTGATAATGTTTTTTCTTAATAAGATTAAAATTGGCCCAAATGACAGATATACAAGGAATGGCAGACTTTTTAAAAACTGTTGTTATAACCGATGAATCGTTGCTGTCAAAGAATTTATTGACCAATCAAATATTCATTTAGACCGCAAGTAAACTTTTAACTACAACATTGGCAGATATTTATGTTAAGCATTTTTGTTCGTTTGACGACTAGAATGCTTTAGCTACGATGTTCAGCTTGCCGACCAACAATACTTTTCATAGTTACATGTTACTCAGCCCCTGCAAAATTTTGTTCTACTCAGCCCCTGTTAAATTTTGTTCTAGAAACCTGTACAGTTCTAGAATAGTAAGAGTAATTCTAAAACTGCTCTATATTTGTTCCATGATGTAGGTTTAGATTTTAAGTAAAAATTAGAAATCGAATGACACCAGTATGTTCTTATATGGCTCTAGGACTTTTCGAAAAGTTTTATTGGTAAATAAGACCTATATATCAAACAAGTTCTGCAATTGAAATAAGTAGATCACACGGATTCTATCAGTATTTTGTTGTTCCAAAAATTTCTACAAATTCTTTTAATAATTTTGGGAATTTTTAAGAATCAAATAAAGCTGCATTTACTTCTAAAAATAATATTTTTTTCTAAAAGGGGTATATTACTTTGTAGATCAAATAAAATATCGAGGGCTTAGAGCAAAAACATAGTATGGCTCTATACAATGTATAGAACCATACTATGTATTTGCTCCAAGCCATCGATATTTTGCAGAACCTCAAATTTTTGTAAAACGTCATGGATGACTTCACAAGAACTGTTCTAGGAATTACAAATGGCATAATTTCCTGAAGTTCTAAAAATATAATGTCTCATTTAACATTTTACATTTTATCAAGAACTTTGTAGAATAGATGTAGAACAGTAGAAATTCTAGAAGTTTTCTACAGATTGGAAAAATTATCCTAGAACTCACAGGGGTGGCCATAAATTTTGCAAAATAAAGCTTTTTATTATGAAAGTCAAAAGTCCTCTTTTTCAAATTGTGGTTATAATGTTAAGGTCACCAACCAACCATTCTTTTTTAGCAGGGCTGTTTACAGAGAAAACCCGAGGTATTGCTTTGGCCAGGCAGTCGTCGGCCTCTGTGTTTTCCAAATAGGTTTTACTGAACACAATCACTTGAAACTCATAATATATGTTGTCTATCAAGAGATCAATCTGAACCAACAAGGGGGATAACTGTAAATCCTTCTTGAACTAATTATGCCCCCTTTTGACTTTTATTTAGTATCCCATATCAAACACATGAACAGCTGAATGTATATGACATCTGCATGTGGTGCTCTTGTTTTGTTACATGTTACTGGCCATAAAAACTTTAAACCTTTCCCGTACAAACACGAGATTTTATGTTGCAAAAATTTTATACTTGAGAAAACATTGAGAAAAAAGAAGAAATTGCTTTTGACAAGCAATTTCTTCTTTTCCGACAATATTTTCTACCACATAGGATGGTTCCATTTTAAATTGTATCCAATATTTATTCTCGTCTGCAACCTCTTTGAATTTGGACCAGTCTTAAATTTAAAAAAAAAACAGGAAAGGGTTAAATGCTGAATAAATAATACCGGTACTCTCTGAATTGCATCAAAATCAAAGGACTAAAAGCATTGGATAGCCATATTGTAGGTCAATATTAATTTCTTTTAAAATTAATTTATATAAACAACTTAGCCTGAATGGGGACAATCAGGCGGTGTAGACAAAGATCAGACCACATGTCTATGCCACCTGTCAAACAGGAATATCTCGGGTTCAGCATGACAAGGCCCATTAACTCCGACAGTTCCGCTTTGACTTTAACAGTGTTACTTTGCAAAATTTATGGCCAGTAGCATGTAACAAAAAAGTATAATTGCTGGTTGGTTACCTAGACATCGTAATAAGTTGTAGTTACGACGTTTATAGTTGCCAAACCAACAATAAAGGTAAACCAAATGGCGGGAACATATGCTTATTACAGATCAGATGATCATGATACCAGGTATGTTTTGTCTAACCCATTCAGGTTTTATGAAAATTTAGACCTGCCCAAATTCAAAGGTTTTGCAGACGACAATTAAAAGTTGATAGTATTTAAAAAATAAATAGACAGTAGGGTGGAAAATATTGTGGAAATGGAAGAAATTACTTGTTACAAGTAATTTCTTCTTTTTCCACAAAATTTTCTCAAGTATAACAACATAGTGACATAAAAACCAGGGATTGAACATGAAAGATTAATCCATTCCCATGAAATCCTAATTTTCTATGCCCTTATGAAGAAAGCTTGGGAAAACATCATTACTAGCAATTTCTTCATTACCTACAACGTTTTCCACTCAAAAAGCTTAAGATTTATAACAAACATTTCATCAATTGTCTATTATTGTTTGCAATTTCTTTGAATTGGACTAGTTTAAAATTTTGTTTCTGGTAAGTGGTTAAATTGATTAACCCATTTCCACTCAGTGACGCTTTTAAATGCCCCTAAGGAAAAAAAAACTTTGGAAAACATAATGGAAAATGAAGAAATTGCTTGTTACAAGCAATTTCTTCATTTTCCACAATGTTTTCTACCCAAAAAGACGAAAAAATTGCTTGAAATTGTTGTCTGCAGCAATACTAATAATGAGGTCAGGGGTCGAGACTATAACACCAGTCCTTGGGCTCATGGCCTATGAACTATGGGGAGAACTAGCAGAATTCATCAGCTTATGGTTCTTTGGGCTTATAGGTTTTCTTATTCAAAACCAATCTTCCATGACATTAACCTGTATTTAATCAAGGAAAAGGTTTGGGAAAAGGAAAAATAGCGTTTTGTTGGGATCGGTTAAAATTGGCATTTTTTCAAAAGAAATCGAGTGTCAGTTCCATTATATCCAAGATATTTTTTTACCAAAAACTACATAAATGTTCAGCCGCAAATAAAACCACTTACAGTAGATTGCTTATTTGTGGGGGAATGGGTTAAATTAGTGAACTAACTCAAGAAATTTGACAAAGGCTTAACCTGTTACCAGACCACAAAATTTTAGACCTGTCCAAATTGAAAAGACTCCAGATTACAAATTAAAGTTTATTAGAGTTGTAAAGCCTTTGTCATTCAGAGTAGAAAATATTATGGAAAATGCTTGTTACAAGCAATTTTTTTTTTCCATAATGTTTTCTTGAGTATTGTTAATGGAGGCCTTATAATTTGGTAGATAAGTAGGAATGGGAAAACCCTTGTCATGCTGAATATATATATTTATGATATTTTTTTCAGAACTGCATTGAAATTAAAGGGCTGAAGCACTGAAAGTCTGTTGTCGATCATCGATACTTCTTTTGAAAATTCTTGTTTGAAATGGATAGACAGGAGGTGTAGACAAAGATCAGACTGCACTTATGTGTATACCTCCTGACAAAATATAAGTATTCCGAGTTCAGCTTGACAAGGTTAAGAAGAAAGTTCCTGGGCGAAGTATCTCAAAATTTCCAACACAGGTTTAGAGCGAATATTTAGAAAAATCTGGAAACTTGAGATTGAAGCATGTCTGAATTTATTTAGCATGAAAATATTTTCCATTACAATTGTCAAGTGAAAATTTAGACTAGAAGCTTTATGGCCAATATTTGAGGGGAATAGTATAATTACTTGGCCCCATTAGGGAGGGGTCACTTTTGAAATGGGAGCAAGGGATAGTTTAGTGTACCCCTGTCAAGTTTGTGCAATGATAACTTTGTATTATTAATGACTCCTTATTGATTTTTCTGAGGCAATACATCATCTTTAATATCAGGATGTCAAAGAAATCTCGCTAACAGACTTTGCTTGAAATATCCGGGCGGACAGCAGAGAGCTTCGCCGTTGACCTTAGCCATCGTAAACCAAATTTTGACAAATTAGTTTGACATTAGGTAAGAATTCAGTATAAGACGATTACCAAGGGCTTGTTTAGCAAATCCCCCAGAGTCGGGTCAAATTATGAGATTCTAAAGGAACTGGAAAATAGATTTCAATTATTCCAAGGAGTTATTGTGTTATGTATTTAGAGAAAACACATCAGAATCAAGATATCTTTTGGATTTTTATTTACTTTTGTGTACATCTTCTTTTTTGGCTCTAATTGTTAATCATTACCACAAAATCCTAAATGTTTACGTGTTGAAGAAATATGACTATAGAAAACATTGTGAGAAAAGAAGAAGTTGCTTGTTACAAGCAATTTATTCTTTTCACAGAATGTTTCTACCTCATAGGCCTCTTATTTTCACTTTAAACCTACTTATTTTATCATCTTCAGCCACTTTCAAATAGGACAAGTCGAAAATTTTGTTGTTTGGGAATTGGTTAACCTATTCCCACACAGTGACACTTTATGACACCCTTCAAAAAGAAAAACATTAGGGAAAATATTGTGTAAAATGAAGAAATTGCTTGCAACAAGCAATTTTTCATTTTACACAATGCTTTTCTACCAAGAAAGTGAAAAAAATCTTATAACTACACAAACTTAAATGGCTGTCGTTCTCTTTTGAATTTGAACCAGTCTTAAATTTTGCTGACTGGTAATGGGTGAGTAACTGTTGTACAATTATCTGTCTGTCAGTGGCTTTCTGTTGAAATTTTAACCCTTTACCTGTTTTTGGAATTTTTAGACCTGTCCAAATTCAAAGGTTTTGCAGAAGATATTTTAAAGTGGATTTAATTTGAATGATAACCATTCAATAGGGTAGAAAACATCATGGAAAAGGAAGAAATTGCTTATTACAAGCAATTTCCTCTTTTACCACAATGTTTTCTCAAGTATAGAGTAACAGCAACATAAAATCCTGTGTTTGTAGGAAAGGGCTAATATGTGATATAATTATTTTCCTATAACCTAAATATTATGTGAGTTCCAGTGCTCACATTTGTCATTGATGTAAAATTTTATCTGACAAGGTCAAGGTCATTTATCAAGGCTTAACTTCTGAAAAAATTTGCTATTACAGGGGCATTAACCCATTACCACATAGTGACGCTTTTGGATGTTACTCAAGAATAACAATTGAGAAAACATTGTGTAAAATGAAGAAAATACTTGTAACAAGCAATTTTTTCATTTTACACAATGTTTTCTACCCAAAAGTTGAAAATCTAAAATAATACAGTAAAACCCCTCCTTACGACCACCCCGGAAATACGGGCACCCCGCTATTACGACCGATTTTTTACAGAACGGAATTTTTTGTTCTTTATTTCAATGGTCGCGAACCCCTCTAAAACGGGCACCCCTCTATTCCGAATTACGACCACTAAATTCAGTACCAACTTTAGCTGATGCACTATTTTGAACCCCACTAAAGCGACCAGTAACTTCACGCATTGAGACCGACCACCCAAATTTCACACTTGATAACTCGACACTTATTGGGTAACGAATACATTGTAAATACATTATTGGATTTTTGATTATGTGATATCGAACCCTTATTATAATAGGTGTTATGATTAAAGTGGCCAATCACTTTTAGAAGTTATAGCTCGTATTATTTTTAATTGTTGTTTGAATGTGTCACAGGTTTTGATTCGAGGAATAAATTGGAAAGTGAAAACGTATCCGAGAAGTTATGATTAGTTTGTTTACAGACTGTTCCGAACAGTTAATGAGCAATTAAAATTTGATTTCAACGTAATTGATGCTTGGTATTCGCATTATAGAAGTTATGATGTCAACAGTTTGATACTTTGAACCTGTACTAACGAATAAATAATCTGAGGTCGGACTAATGAATTAGATGGAGAATAGCGAAAGTAGAACTTATCAAAGATCGTAAATTTGAAAAATGACATAAGATTCCGCTGTAATAAATGTTCTTATAGTTTCTTTTTTGGATGTATAGTATTAATATATTCAAATATCGAAAATAAAATAAACATGAATTACTTCACAACAAACGACCAAACCTCAGTATTACGACCACCCCGCTATTACAACCACTTTCAGAAAGTACCGCAAGTGGTCGTATTAGAGGGGTTTTACTGTATAAGCTTTTAATTATCATCTGCAACTATTTTCAATTTGGACCAGTCTAAAATTTCACTGTATTGGAATGGATGAAACTGTTTCACAAAAACGATCATGTTGAAATTTTGTCATAGTCTGTATAGCGGTTACAAGTGACCTTTCTATGACCTCTACATTTACCTGTCATGAAATGTTTTTATACTTCAGAATCGAAAGATTGGGGCATATTTTTTTACCGTTGTCCATCTGTCTCTGTCTGTCCATCATTCTGTTGGTCTGTCAGTTTGTCTGTCTGTCTGCAAAACTTAACCAAAAAACTTAGCATAGCCAATTACTACCAGCCTATTCAAGATACAATGCTCATATTTGGCATGATGATATATCTCAATGATACGCATCTGCTGGTACAAAGTTCATTCTCATCTGTCAAGGTCAAACTTATGAAAAATTTGCTGTTTCGGGGGCATTCGTGTTTCACAAACAAGTCTTGTTTTAATTTTGCCTAAACATTTTGACAGTATTTCAAAATAGGTAGTTCATGTTTCCATGTCTTTAGGTACCAATATTAACTTTGAATAATGATTATATGGTCATGTTAAGAAAAAAAGTAGTGGGGAGCATTTAATTAAACAATTCTCACACAATCCCACTTTTTTAATGCGCCCAAAGAAAAAGTCTTGGGAAAACATCACAGAAATGAAGAATTTGCTTGCAACAGCAATTTCTTCATTATTCATAAGACTTAAGTGTCATTGTGTGGTAATGGTTTAAACCTTGCTTGTTCAATCCCAAGATTTTATGTCGCTTTGATTATACACTTGAGAAGACAATGTTGAAAAAGGAGAAATAGCATTTAAAAAGCTACTTTTTCCACAATATTTTCTACCACATAGGATGGTTTCATTTCCAATTGCATCTAATTTTCATTGTCAGCTGTAACCTCTTTCAATTTAGACCAGTTTTAAATTTTAGGTTGGAAAAAGGGAGATAATTGAGTCCCCATTACAGTATTCTCCATTAGCAAGGGAGGTAACATTTCTACTGAAATTTCATTCAGTAGATGTCATAGCTTCACTAGCTGAAAAGATATTGAAGATATCAATTGAACCCATGTAATACCAGAAAAAATTGACTGATTGAAATGTTTGTGTGTCTCTCATATTCCTTGGCTTTTTAATTATGCAGAATATCTAGATATTATCTCATAGAAACATTTAATTTCATGCTTGATTTAGGTTTAAAAGACAGTAGTCTCTTATATTTTCTGATCAAATGGACAAAACAATCAAATACCAGAAAAATATATCACTTTTTGTGTTCACATTATATGGCTTTTCTTAAATAATTTCATTTAATTTCCATTGAATAACTTTGAATAGTTTCTATAATAATGATAATAATAAAGACCTAGATGGTACTTTCTTTTTTTATTTTACGTGGCAGTGTTGCATGCAGTTTCTTTCTGTTTGGACTAGTTTAAAATTCTCTGTAAACTGTAACCCGTAACAAGACAACACAATGTTAGACTGGTCAACATTCAAAGAATTTTCCAACAACCCATGCTTAACCTTTTACCATAGCGCAGTTGGTATTGCATCAGACTCCTAATTTTCAATATTTTGATGTCATGGGTTTGATCCCCGGCGGCGGCAGATATGCTTTCTAATATTTGTCTCTCACCAATGGGTGGATAGTTGTAAACCTAAGAGGGATAGCAGCTGGAGGCTAGGAAAGGATTTAGTGGTAGTACTGGTGTGAGAAATACCAGGAATCCATAAAAAGGTGCTCTACCCACCGCGATATAACTGAATTACTGTTAAAAGTGGCACTAAACCCATTCAATCAATCAATCAATTAACCCTTTACTACACTAGAAAAATTTATACTTGCCCAAATTAAAAGAAGTTGCAGACGACAGTTTCAAGTTGATGAAATTTTAAAAATCTTTGACTTTTTGGACTGGAAATAGTGTTGATAATGAAGAAATTGCTTGTAACAAGCAATTTCTTCATTATCCACAATATTTTCCAAAGCTTTCCTATTTAGGGGTGTTTAAAAGAGTCATTGAGTAGCAATGGGTTAACCCTTGTCATAGTGACCCTGGAATATTCCTGTTTTGGCAGGAGGAATAGACAAAGATCAGCCTGCACATATGCTAAGTCTGATCTTTATCTATATCACCTGTTTGTCCATTATAAATCAGGGTTGTCTATGAAACTTAAGTTTAAAAAGAAATATTGACCAACAATCAGGCTTTTTGGTGCTTTCAGCCATTTGATTTTAATTCAATTCTAAGAGTAGCACTTTATTAAGCATCACAGGATTAATATGTGGCCAGATAAGGTAGAATTAGGGTAAAATAGATATTATGGAAAAAGGAGAAATTGCTAATTACATGTAATGTGTATCTTTCCCTCATTTTTTTCTTTGGGTTATTGTATGAATATAAAAGTTTAATTTTGTCAGTCTAAGGGTTACTTTACTATGCAATCATGTTCATGAACAACAGCCTTTCCAGAAAAAACTTCCAATAATAGGGACATATTTGAGTTTACGCTATTTAATGATGTCCTTTTTCCGAGCAAACAAACCATTGAGCTAAGAATCACCCGCAGAGTATGACAGCTTCATAAAAACCTTTCATATTTGTCTATTGTTGTTACTAATGCATATTCGATGTTCCAATTTTTCATCTTGACCTGTCCTTTACTGGTTTTTCACAGTAAATTAAACTCTGGTTTACAGGAATATTCTAAGGTTTCCTTTTTCTTTCCAATGCCCTGGTTGATTGATTGAATAGGATTCAATGCCACTTTTATCAGCATTTCAGTGATATCGCAGTAGCGTGGTTGAGCACCAAAACATTGGTTGCTGGGACTTCTAACACCAGTACTTTATATCGAAACATCTCTTCCCACTAATAGGTTAACCCATTCCCACATAGCAAAATTTTAGACCGGTCCAAATTCAAAGAAGCTGCAGATGACAATTTCAAGTTGATAGAATTTTAAACTTTTTTATCATTTTGGGTAGAAAACATTGTGGATAATGAAGAAATTGCTTGATACAAGCAATTTCTTCATTTTCCACAATGTTTTCATAAGCTTTTTTCTTGGGGGGCGTAAAAAGGAGGGATTGAGTTGTAATGGGTTAAAGGATTGTCCACCCATTGGTGGGAGACAAAATTTTAATGTCTGAAGGGATATTCACAGCAGCCTAGTAAAGAACCAGGTTATGTGCAGGCTGATCCTTGTCTAGACTTCCTGTCAAAACAGAAATATTTCAGGTACAGCATGACAATGGTTAAATAGCTGTGCAGGGTTCATCCTAGAAATGAAATTCATGGGGCCGAATGGCCCCCTGGATAGAAAAAACAAGGGCCATCACAGAAATTTATGGGGACAAAATAGAAAAAGCAAGTTTCAAATTCCTCTTTTTCTGAAACTGCACGCTTAATTGCCGTTTCGAAATTAGGCCTCAACTACTCAGCCATTAAGGCCGTAGTATGATCCTTGCTCTCGGAATGATGAGTCAATGTGCTTGTGCGGAAGTTGTCCGATCCCTCAGTCAAGCTATTTAGTTTTTTATGTTTCTTGCATAGTTTGCAAAACATTTTATTTTTGGTTCTATCATGACTTAACCAAGAAAATTTTTCTAACCACAAAGACTGGAAGGTTCGACTTTCTTTTTGATTTTCCGTCATTTTTGTTTGGGTCGTTTCAAAACTGCTGCTTGTCGAAGGGACAAGCTCATCGGAACTACTGCTCGTCGAAGGGACAAGCTCATCGGAACCGCTGTTACCTGGGTTTGTCATTTTATTTTCGACCCCAAAAATCTAATATCGTCTGCCTTCGCTGCGCTATTACAGTATTTGAAGCAACCAGAGAGATACGAAAACACTATCGATTGGTCGGGAGTCGTCGATAAACCCCCGAACAACCAATGAGAGCACGCGTAACAACGCGGGTTACTAGACACACTCGATTTGTAATTACGGTTTTTCAATTCATCGACCAAGAAGCTGCGTTTTTTACTGTGGAAAAAATGTGCGCCGGGTCGGCCCCAAAGACGGATTTTGGATGCGCCCAAATTAAAAATTAAGCGCCATCGGCGCAAGGGCGCGCTCTAGAATGAACCCTGGCTGTGTTTGTGTATGTGTTTGTTACTCTGTCTGATTTAGCCTGTAAACCAGACGCTTGTACTGTAAAATCCATATTGACATTGTCACAATATTAAATCCTCGCAATTAACCCATTACAAAATGTTAAATTTTAGATTGGCCCAGGTTGAAAGAAGATGCAGATGTTGATTTAAAGTTTACAAAAATTTGAAAATCTTTGGCTGGAGAGAAAACAATTATAGGAAATGAAGAAATTGCTTTTTGGCTCACCTGAGCCCAACATGCTCATGGTGAGCTTTTGTGATCATTGAGTGTCTGTCGTGTGGCGTCAACAATTGAAGTATTTGCACTCTAGAGGCCACATTTATGGCTCAATCTTCATGAAACTTAGCCAGAATGGTTGATAGGTCACGTGAATGAACCAATCCTATTGATTATGGGAGGACTTTATTGGAAAACATTGGAAAAGAGCCTTAATTACCATTTCTTTTTTTACACTCAAGAGGCCACAATTTTGGCTCAATCTCCATGAATTTTAACCAGAATAATCATTAGGTGATACACATGAACCCTATTGATTATGAGAAGGTTTTGCAGGAAAACACAGGTAAAGGTACCTTAACCCTTTCCTGGATAAACCCGGGATTTTACGTCACTGTGATTTTATACTTGAGAAAACATTGTGGAAAAAGGAGAAATTGCTTATAAAAAGCAATTTCTCCTTTTCCCACAATGTTTTCTACCACATAGGATGGTCAGATTTCAGATTGCTTGCATTTTTCATTGTCGTCTGCAACCTCTTTCAAATTGGACCAGTCTAGAATTTCATAAAACAGGAAAGGGTTAACCCATTCCCACTCAGTGACGCTTTTAGACGCCCCCAAGAAAAAAAGCTTTGGAGAACGTTGTGAAAAATGAAGAAATAGTTTGTTACAAGCAATCTCTTCATTTTCTACAATGTTTTCTCTCGAGAAAGTTGAAAAAATCCAAAACTTCATAAACTTTAGACATCTTCTGCAACTTCTTTCAATTTGGGCCAGCCTAAATTTTGTCGTCTGGTAATGGGTTAATGACAAATTCTTTGTTTTCACTCTAGAGGCCACAGTTTTGGGTCAATCTTTTTAATTTTGTTTGATTGAATTGGGTTTTACGCCGCTTTCAACAATCTCTCTATTATATTGCGGCGGCTGGAGCACCTAACAATGGAATCCTGGTATTTCTCACACCAGTACTACCAGTACATCCTTTCCTAGCCTCCAGCTGCTATCCCATATAGGTCTAGGATTATCGACCCATTGGTGAGAGACAAATAGTCCGAAAGGATGAGTGCCGCCGTCGGGAAATGAACCCGGGACCTCTAGATTGACAGTCCGACGAGCTACCAACTGCGCTATGATGGTGGCTAATAATCTTTTTGAAACTAGTTATAAACATTTGGCTCCATTTGCATTAAATTTATTAACAGCAGTTTATTCAGGTATGGATTAAAGTCCATCATTGACCTCTCGTTTCAAGAAATTTCATCATTTTCTTCAATGTTTTGATTGGGGGGGATGGAAAAGTAGTAGTGTCTGGGAATGGGTTGAAGAATGATAAGTTTTTCATTAAACCATTTCTAAAAGACAAAATTTTAGACTGACTGAAATTCAAAGAAGTTGCAGAGAAAATTTAAAGTTGATGAAATTTTTGAATCTTTATCTTTCAGTGTGGAAAACATTGTTGATATTAATAAAGTACTTGTAACAGGCAATTTCTTCAATATCCACAATGTTTTCTAAAGCTCTTTTCTGTGGAGCATGGAAAATAAACACCATTTTATAGGAACAGGTTAACAAATCCCCCCACACAGACGCCTTTTCACACCCCTCATGAAAAGAGCTTTGGAAAACATTGTGGAAAATGAAGAAATTGCTTGTTGCAAGCAATTTCTTCATTATCCACTATGTTTTCTACCCTATAACATAAAGAAAACAGCTTTGAATTTGGACCAGTCTAAAATTTCCTTGTATGGGAATGGCTTATCCCATCCCCACACATCAGTGATTAGCGTCAGCATGTATATCAATTTTATCTGTGTATGCCTGCATATGACATTTTCATATGACGTCTGCTTGTCATGGCTTCTCCCTGCTAGTTTCCAGATTTAGACTGGTAATTGAGAAATGGCCTCCAAGAATAAATAGATTATTATGAGTGGTCCCACTCTTAATTTGTTGTTTGTGAGCCACACTTAATTTCTCTCATAGAATTTAGCTATTACATGTATATATTGTTGATGGGTGACTTTACCCATCACCACGCTATCCTGAATTTTTAGGCTCATCAAGAAATAAGCTTGAGATAACATTGTTAAAAATGAAGAAATTGCTTGTTACAAGCAATTTCTCCAACATTGACAATATTTTCCTCCCGAAATGACGAAGAATTTATGTTTTCATCAACTAAAAATTATTGTCTGCATTTTTTCAGTACAAAATTTAGTTCATTCTGGTAATGGGTCAATGACTAAAGGAAGTGTCATATCTTCTTTTAAATTTTTTTCTATACATGTGCTCTGGCTATGGGATCCTCTTATTTACAACCCTGATAACAGCAATTTACTGCGTAACCCATTCCAACTCAATAACGCTTTTTGATGCCCTTCAAGAAAATCAATTAGGGAAACATCGTGGAAAATGAACAAATTGCTTGCAACAAGAAATTTCTCCATTTTCCACAATGTTATTGACCAAGAAAGTTGAAAAAAATTGAAATTTCATAACCTTTAAGTTTAAAATTTTGATATATCACAAGACCGAAAGAAATCTTCTTTCCAATTTACTCGCTACTTTTCTGGCACAAATACCTTGAAAATTCGCTAGAATGTTCGTTCTTGACTTCTTAGACAAAATTTAATAATGGGTTACTTGGCTAAAATAAGGTTGCTTGTGCTATTTTACTTCTATAATCATTGAATCAGGTGAGCGCTTAAGGGCCAATGACCCTCTTGTTTTACAAGTTATAGCGTTAATGAAGAAAAGTTCTAGATATTTGCAGTTGAAAATGATGTCTGAAATTTATGGTTTATACAAACCGTGCCATGTGTGCAGAAAACTACTTTGAACACTACCCTATATTCTTGAAGAAACTAATTACAGTTTTGTGTTAAAATAGTGGGTGGGATAAGACCAGTCTGTACTATGAATGAAATTCTACTCAATAGTTTGTCCTAATCCTGTCTGCAATAAACATTTATTTGGTAACAGGAATTATTTGAATGATGTCACATACTATTAGACACTCTCTTATTTAAAAAGGTATTGCAAATACTTTTTTTCTTCTGGACACATCTCTGTTCAGTTTTGGCGCAATTTACCTAGATCATCTGGGAGCTTGGATGATCAAAAACAACAGACACTTGGATCAAAGTGCAAGCTACTAGTTCTAGAAGCTACTAGTTCTAGAAGTTCTAGAACTGGTTCAAGAGCTTGACTACTTTTATTCTAACAAGATAGTGAGGTTTAGTGGATTACAAGATAAGAAATGAATAAAATTAGTCATGTGATTTTAAATTCCAAAGTCATACTGATGCCTCAAATCTATTCCTTACCACATTATGATAAGTTTAGGAAATTATTTAAGCATTATCAATGCAGCAGTTTGAAAACTTGAGGGGCTGCATTAGTCTACAAATACCATCTATATAAAGACATCTTATTATCTCTTAAAGTGCATATAAATGATTGTTAATCATTTAATAATAAGAAATCTTTTATTGTATGTAAAAATAATTCCAATTCTTCATCTCTACACTCTGATATAAAGGTGAGAAAAAACAGATACAAAAAGCAAGAAGTATAGAACTATAAGGTTCCTGCAATGTACATAATTGTACAGGAAAGGATCAAAGAAGTAATGCAACAGGGTGTTGTTCATTTTCCAGAAATATGGAGACATTATTTTTGTTGGAAATAAAAGGCCGTCATTACCAGAATGTGTCAATGTCACTGAAGATTCAGTTGGGCACAAATCATTGTTAGATAAATTGGACTACTTAAAGACAAATTTGTTAGGAACATGGCCATTTATTTCCTTCATTTTGTGAAATTGGAGCGCAGCTTGGTAAAACAGAAAATAGATCATTTTGACAATAAAATGCTGAATTCTATCTATGTGCTTAACCATGATTGAATTTGATACAGTTGGTAAATTCCTTTGTTTTTGAAAATTCAGGGAATTGTTTGGGGAATGGGATGGTATTTAAATGATGGAAACATTATTTCATTCATAGACCTTAGATGGGGGCCTTAACCCATTTCCATACGACAAAATTTTAGACTGGTCAAAATTCCAACATGTTGAAGACAACAATTTTTAGCTCCACTGGCCAAAAGCCAGCAAGCTATTGTCATGGCATTTCGTCAGTCGTTCGTCTGTCCATCCATAGATTTTGACTTTAAAAAACTTCTCCTCAGAAAGCACTGAACAGAGTTCAACCAATTTTCACAGAAATGATTCTTTGGTGACCCTTTATCACACTCCTTCAAAGAAAAAAATGTGGTTTAAATGGTTCATCTCAGAAACAAATGGATGGATTTCAACAAAATTTCAAAGGAATAATCCTTTATCAGATTCCTTAAGATAATTTTGATCAGATGAAAAACATTGCCTTTATATATGGTGAAAGCTTTGAAAATGTTCTTCTCGATCAAATTTCACAGGAATGATTATGTGGGGCTCTTTATCTGATTATTCAAAAGAATTTTGATCGGATGAAATACATGACCTTTAAAACCAGGGCTTATTTTCACAATATAGCATATAGTGGAAACTTTATAAAGATTTTTTTTTAGAATCTGGAGAATGATTTTGACCAAATTTCACAGGCTGGGCTCCGGAAATTTTGAAATCTAAATCGGTCCGGAACATTGCCCCCCCCGCAAAAACGCCCCCCCCCCGAATACCCCCACCTTTTTTCACCTTTCCCGTACATAAAAGGGTTCATCATTCATTCAGTAGTTGCCTTCTTTTTCAAAGGTTCCGAAGATGATTATAATCTTCAACGAGTGGAAGATAGATGAAAACAACTGACAGATCCTACTTTCATTTTGTTTTTGAAAATTCGGCTGAGTATAAATTGCAATTCCGACAATGTTCGGCAGTGTACGGCAGTCAACGAAATTCCAGTATGTTTTAAAATTAGATAGACAAATAAATTACATTATTAAAATCTCCGGGTTTTACAGAGTACTGCCGATTTAATTATAGTAAAGATATACTTTTTCATTTTCATAAGCTAGTTATCTGAAGTTCTGTTAATTTAACACAGTCATGTCGATTTTCTCTCAACGCCAGCATCTGTTGATGGAAAAACACAGCTGACGTTGATGGAAAAACACAGCTGACGTCACAAAAACGTCGGGTCAGTCAATTCTACCCCATGGGGTCACAGAGTCGTGACGTACATCAAAAAGACCGACGAGATAAACTCGAGTGGGTCTCCCACGTGTTGCATAATTTTCCTAGAGTGAAATTTGTTCACAAATCTCAGTCATTTATTTATTGTAGTTGATTTCCGATTTAATATTCGGACGTTTTCCACCCTGAAGTAAGATCTAATTTTATTGACGGAACTAGGGATATTACTTAGCTGTCGTTTTCGTTTATATTTAAATTATCTGCGGATTTCCAATTATTGTTTGAATTCTATCGTCTACTTTTCTTACCGTGAATGAAAAACTATAAAACATATATTAGGGACGTGATTTTTTATATAAATTTCAAATCCGGTCTCACTCGGCTTACTTGTGATAAATTAATTTCATAAAAGCGTTATGCTGAGCTATTACGACTTTGAACGAATGGCAACTGAAGCCTGTTCATGTCTCGATTTATATACGCATTCTATGTTATAGTAAAAAAAAAATCAGTTTCACGAGTAACGGCAATTTAAATTGACGCAATATTAGATGTCCATTTCTTCGAACGTGTGTATTTAAAGTCAAACCGATTCTCTATTGCAAATAGTTTACAAAACTCAATACCCGAAGTTCGGTCAAGCGTGAAACTGCAAATTAGGTCCACGTGCGGGTGGGCATTAGACTGGCCGGCGGGTAAACTAATTATCGAGTTTTGGCACTTTTGTTTATTTCTTAATCTGCAGGTATCTTGTGAAACACTTGAAATATTTCGGTTTCAAGTGGACTTTGATAGATGGTGGGCGAGTTTATCAATATTTGAACGTGAAATTTGATGAAAAATTCGGACCGATTTTGGCGTATTTTTTGGGGATTGCAATTGGTCTGGCAATTCAAAATTCGGTCCAGACCGGCAATTTATCGGATTTCCGGAGCCCTGTTCACAGGAATGATCCTCTGCATCAGCCATGTGATTCTTTGTAAGATTTCATCCTTTTTGATTGGTTGAAAAACAGGGCCTTTATGGTCATGGCTCATGTCCTTATATGGCATACAGTGAAAATTTTTAAAAATTTTGTTAACAGCTTTTCACCTGACTTTGTAATTGAATTTTACATAACTTGACTTTTGTTAAACAATGTTTCTCTAAAACTATGTTAAAGAATTCAGTGACAAGATTTATTTGCCAGACATGGCCAATATGATTTAGTTTATAGTGAATTCCTGAAAACACCTTTGCTTAATAAGTACATTCAGGCCTGTAGAGCAATACAGGTGCTCAAGTGCCTCTTGTCCATTGATGTAATTTTAAATTTTTGTATCTTTTGAGGTAGAAAACATTGTAGATAATGAAAAAATTGCTTGTATAAGGAATTTCTTCATTTTCCACAACGTTTTCCAGAGCTTTTTTTTCTTGGGGGGTGTCAAAAAGGCTTTTAGAGTGGCAATAGCTTAAATTAATGTTCTGCATCTAGCTGAGGCAATTGTCATTGAGGTATGCTCCCCATAGTGGCCCCTGCTTTACAAATCAGGAGACCACTGCTTCACAAAGTAGGTTTTTGCTAAGCTGCAGGAGCACGTAAGTGTTACAGGTGCAAGTTGGTTAGGATTTTTTTCAAAAATAGATGAAAAAAGCTAACAACTAATGTACAGGCTGATTCTTCTTTATATCTCCTGCCCACCAAACAGAAATACATGTATTCCAGGTGCAGCATTACAAGGGTTAATAAGCTTTGCTGTGACAGAAGAATGATTGTTTAACCAAATACCATACAACAAAATTTTAGACAGAAGTTGCATATGTTTTAACCCCTGTCATGCTGAACCAGGAATATTCCTGCTTTTGGTAGGAGGTATAGAGGAAGATCAGCATGCACATGTGTGCAGTCTGATCTTTGTCTATGCCACCTGCTTGTCCCTTATAAGCTAGAATCATTTTTAAGATTAAATTTCAAATAGATATTTACCCACAATTGGTCCTCCAGTTCTTTCAGCCCTTTGGTCTAAATACAGTTCTATACATGATTTATAATTCAGCATGACAAGGGTTAAATTGATAAAAGTGAAAGAATCAGCATCTTTCAGGGAGCAAAATCTTGAAGGCAACAAAGAAATTTCTTTGTTCCACATAGTTATACCCCCTAAAACTATGTTGTGTGGGTATATAGGAATCAGCTTGTCGGTCGGACGGTCCTTCTGTTTGTAGATTTTTCGTGTCCTCTCAATTTCTCGGCATCCATTGGATGGATTTGATTCAAACTGCACTGATATAATCAGTACCAAGCAGAGATGTGCCTATTCCATTTTGGTTACAGTCCATTAATTTTTGACAAAGTAATGGCCCTTTGGTAAAAAATTGTGTCAGCTCAATTTCTCAGCAACCATTGGACAGATTTAATTCAAATTTCACAGAAAGACTCATTATAAGTCAGACATGTGCATGTCCTATTTTTGTTATGGTCTATTTATTTTTGACTGATTTATGGCCCTTTAATTAAAAAGTCCATTTTTTGTTACAGCCCTTTGGCGGATAGCACTTGTATATGGACAAGCGCTGTTGGGGGTATTAGTCCGCTTTACAACAATGTTTTCCCAAGTTTTTTCTTGAGGGTCCTTAAAAAAGCAGGATTGTGTGATTTCTCACAAATTTATAAAAGATTGTCAGAGGTTAGTGGTAACCGGTTGTAGCAGCAATCTGTCAATATGTTAACCCATTACCAGACAACAAAGTTAGACTGGTTCAAACTGAAAGAGGTTGCAGACAACATTTTAACTTTCATTAAAATTGGCAACGGCATCTTTGATTTTACACCAGTCTAATATTTCTATCTTCTAGTAATGGGGTTAGGGCAGGGTATAAACAATTTGCAATCAGGTAAGAATTGACAAATAGCTGTAGTTACAATATTTAGGTTGCCAACCAGCTGTACTACTCTCTTGTTACATGATACTTGCCATAAATTTTGCAAAAAGAAAAGCTTTTTAATCCATTCCCACACAGTGAAGCCTTTGGACGCCCCTCAGGAAAAACAATTGGGAAAACATTTTGTAAAATGAAGAAATTGCTTGAACCAAGCAATTTCGTCATTTTCTACAATGTTTTCAACCCAGAAAGTTGAAAAATCTAAATTTTCATAAATCTTAAATTGTTGTCTGCAACTCTTTTCAATTTAGACCAGTCTAAAATTTTGGTAATGGGTTAAAGTTGAAGTTGAACTTCCTGTCAGAGTCAATAGGCAGGACAAATGGAGTAAGTGGGCGGGGCCAGTGATACAGCAGAGGTTTCTATTAAACAGTTCAACGATCAAAACTGTGAAGGAATATTTTGGGGAAAAAGATTATTTTGGTTTGGAAAAAAGATGGGAGAAATATGATTGCACTTGTTTCCAATGGGAAATCAGATTTTGTCATAAAAAATGAATTTTTGCTTTTGCTCTAGGTTTACAGGAAAATTAACCCTTTCCTGATTTGCAAAATTTTAGACCTGTCCAAATTCAAAGGTTTTGCAGACCAAAATTTAAAGTTGATTTTATTTGAAAATAACTAAATAGTCGGGTAGAAAATATTATGGAAAAAGAAGAATTTGCTTGATACAAGCAATTTCTTCTTTTTCCTCAATGTTTTCTCAATTACAAAATCACAGGGACATAAAAACCAGGGATTAACCAGGAAAAGGTTAAATATTGTAGTATTTGATATTACAACAGGAAAAGGAGCAAAAATGATTGTACTGTTGATCAATTTAAGCTGTAACTTAACCCATTCCTGCATAAAGATGCCCCTCAAGAAGAAGCTTAGGAAAACATTGTGGTAGATGAAGAAATTTCTTTTAATACGCAATGTCTTCATTTCCCACAATTTTTCTTCCCAAAAAAGGACAGAAAATTTAAATTTTTATCCAATTAAAATTGTTGACTGCAATCCTTTCAATTTGGACCAGTCTAAAACGTTGTCATCTGGTAATGGGTTAATCCTATCCACACAATTCTGCTTTTCTATGAATCTAATGACAGAGTTCAGGAAAACAATGTGGAAAATGAGAAAAATGGTTTTCACAAGCATTTTTTTATCTCAACATTATTTTCAATCACAAAGACAGAAATATTCCAACTTTTATTATCTTGAAAATATTGTTTGCAATTTCCTTGACTTTTTATCTAATTAATTGGGATAAATCTTAAAATGTCATTCAATTTGTGTTTTTAGCTTGTCTGAGGACACAAGGATCTTGTAAGCTATTGTGATCACTCACTATCTGTCATTCATTTGTCTGTCTGTCAACACATCTTTGAAAATCTCCTCCCAAACTATCCATGAGATTTCAATGGGAATTAATTAAAAAACTTTTCCTCCCAAACTTTAAGGCCTACAGCTTTTTAGTAATTTGGCATATAGCATCGCTTAGTGGTCCCCTACCAAAGTTCTTCATATTATGATGATGTGATAGATAAAAGACCTATATTGTGGGTACTTGGAATTTAAGAATTTAGAAATTACTAACAAATTCTTTAAAAACCCTCTTCTTTAACATTTAACCTTCAGATTTCAATGAAGTTTACAGAAATGATCCTTGGATGATGACCTTCCAAAATTTTCCAAGGAAATGTTGTAATTGGTTGATAACTCTCATGTTGCTATGGAAACCAAAGGAATTTCTTCTAAGAATTTCTTTTAAAAGCTTCTTTTCCTTAACTGTTAGGCAAAGAGCTTTCAAACTTTGTATATAGAATCATCTCATGGTCCTTTATCAAAATTCTTTAGGTTATGATGATGTGATTGACTTGAACCTAATGTTGTTGGTACTTTTAATTTACATGGGTGCAAATTCTTTTAAAAATCATCTCCTTATACTAACCATGAAATTTTAATTGAACTTTAAAAAAGGATTCTTGGATTAGGGTCTTTCAAAAACTAATGAGAATTGGAACCCATGATTAACTCTGGTTGCCATTGCAACCTGATTGAATATTCCTTATGAATTCTTAAAAAAAATCTCTGAAATTGTAAAGCCTAGAGTTTTCAAATCTGCATGTAGCATTGCCTCAATGTCATCTAACAAATGTCTACATTAGATTATGGTGATGTTGTTAATATCAGCCCTTTGTTGTGTGCAGCATTGTGATTTTTAAGGAAAACTTCCTGAAAAGATACTAACCTAAGTTCTTTAATTATAGAAAGGTTATTGTTCACTGTGCCCAATTTTAGATAAGAATTTAAGAGAAAATAATTCAGGACATCAACTTGAATAATGAGAAAACAATACAAGAAAAAATGATTTGAGAAAACTTGAAACATGACCAATACATGGACTTTTGCAGTATGTCAGGTGAGTGATTCAGGGCCATCATGGCCCTCTTGTTTTTAATTTTCATTTTATGCCAAAGGTCTAGGAGCAAACTTTTTTTTCATTTGAGGGTTACCGTATTCGGAATGAAAACATTGTAGGCCTAGTAAATTGTATTCTTTAACATACAATAAACTGTGTTACACAGCTGGAGTTTTAGGAATGATCAGAAAATGAATTGTGTCATACTTCCATTTTCATGGACTGTCAGCCGAACTTATCTGCAAGAGCCCTGTAGCTAATTTGTCAGCCAATGACAAGTTGGGGAGATTGGCCATCTCTGTGTTATTATAACATCTCCTTTGCTCTCTTTCCCATCAATTTCCTGTCATGCCCAATATCATGTCCACTCATCAACAGGCAAACTACCGGCACCAAGGATCACCAAATGGAGAACATCCTGGGATGTCACCATCCAATCAAGTTTGAGGATTTTGAGGACTTCAGTGAAGCTTTTAGATTCCCCCAAGAAGGTTTTGGAAAAAATTGTGGAAAATGAAGAAATTGCTTGTTACAAGCAATTTCTTCATTATACACAATGTTTTATACACTTTAAGTGGAAAAAAAATTAAAACAAATAAAAAACTTTGAATTATAGACTGCTACTCCTTAGAATTTTGAAAAGCCTAAAATGTTGCTATCTGGTAATCATTACCAGATGGCAACATTTTAGGCTGGTCATTACTGTAATGGGTTAAAAATTGTTTTGCTGGTAAATGATTTCCAATTTACCAACAAGAAGGAAGAATAAGTGGAAATGGATATTGAAAAGTATAAAAAAATCACAAAAAGGAAGAAAGAAATTGTATTTCATTTGTTTATCGAAATATTCTAAATCAGGTTTTTGCTGTGTTTGATTGAGTACAGCACAGCTGAAGTTTGAATAAATGTCTGAAATAATTCAATGACAAAAGCTTGAATATAAAAAAGCCATGAATTCTAGCATGAAAGACTTGGTTAAATATTTGACAAAAGTCTGCAAACACTATTCATTCTCATAATTACCCAGGATTCTCTCACCATGACAATAAGAAAACAAAACATACAAATAACTCTTTTCTCGGACAGAACAAAATAGTCTTTATTAATTAGTTTCCGATAGAACTCTGTCATTTGCTTCTAAAAATGTTTGTAGACTAAAATATTACCCAGATCTTGAGGTTTTAGATTGGTCCGATTTGAAAGGAATTGTAGTTTGAATTAAAAAAATTCTGCCATATAGAGTTGAAAACAGGGTGAGATGAAAATACAGGAGTATGGAATTCCCATGTTCAACTTGTCTGACCTGGGGTTTTAGCTCACCTGGGTGAAATCTACATAGCATTGTGTCCGTCGTTCGTCTGTCACTTGGGTGTGTTTGCATCCATCAGTCCGTAAACCTTTACTTAAAAAATTTTCTCCTGAGAAAGTACTGAGCAGAATTGAACCAAATTTCACACAAATGATCCTTGGGTGACCCTTTATCAGATTCCTTTAAAGAGTTTTGATTGAATGAAAAACATTGCAAAAAGACACAAAAAAATGAAATTCCATCAACTTGAGATTGTTGTCTGCAGCTTCTTTCAGTTTGGACCAGTCTAAAATATTGTTGTGTGGGAATGGGTTAAAACAGAAATTACTTGCGTTTTGATTGGTTATCAAACTCTGTGAATTTTTTACCATCTGCTCACTTACTATATCATAATTAATTAGCCTTAGTACTGTGAAAACCAAAATGTGAAACACAGCTCAATTTGGGAAGAATTTTTTGTACATGCTTTGTACATGAATTATTATTATTTCTTTCATAGATTTCTTAATATTTCCTTTCAAAGATCCATATTAAAATGATTTAAGCATTCAGTATTATACAAATTACAAATACAAATTGTTTATTGTTCAAAAATGTCTGTCTGCCTGTCTCTTAGAAATTGTTTGTACATTCCTACAGTTTCAATCGGAATGGACCCAGACTTGAATTTGTATTCTGTCTTGTTGTTAAATCACCCTTTTTTTTTTGGGGGGGGGGGGGAATTATCTGTCCTTGAATTAGCAAAATAGTTTATAAATATACTGAGATTTATCAGGACAAGCCCCTTTGAGTGTATAACTATGTGCCACTCTGTGAAGCTCTTAAATTTGGGTCTGTCATATATCTTGTCTTCTCATAATGGGTTAAGAAAAAACTGTAATCTGCATTTTGAAGACTACGAGCAAAAACAAAGTATATGTCTATACATTGTACACATACTAATTATAGTTTTTGTTCTCTATGGGCTTTGCCCTTAAAGGGTGGTTAGTTGCTATGGGGGTGGGGGAGGGGGGGGAGTGTGCAAGGATGCAGGACAAAACTGCAGAGATCTCCACCTTGTTCTTTAACATGCTCAATGGATAGCTCTGTCAAACAGGGCCTCGTCTTAATGTCTCGTTCGAAAAACATTTAGTTTGTTAGATGATATGGTCAGCCCAGGGCTCGAACTGTAATTTTGAGGTTTGAAGTCAATCTCTGAGCTGATCAGGCTGACTAAGACTTTGACAGGTTTTTTTTATGGAGATAGAGCTTACATTTTATAGGGTCTTTTTTTTCACAAATCCAAGTTATTCTACCTTTTATAATTGAATTAAATAAGTACTGCTCTGAATTGAATGCCTTGGGTTTGATGTGTTTTATCGCTACAGAAAATAAATTCAAGGTGAGACTTGTGTACACAAAGAGTCATGAGGCTAATTATTCAAACTGTAGTTACTATAGAAACTTAATTATGCTCTGTGGAATATTTTCTGGACAATTAAACTCTCTGATTGTTCTGAAGATACTACAATAAATGATGGTAACCGGCCTGGAGTAGAATTAACACTTTGCCTTATTTGGATGTCTCACGTTTTATTCTTTACCAAGCTGGGTTCAAACTCAAACAGCCTGGGTTATATACTACCCTCGTAACCCATTCCCACGCGATAACATTTTAGACCAGTCCAAATTCAACAAAGTTACAGACGACAATTTAAAATTGATGAAATCTTTAAAATCTTTGTCTATTGTGGTGGAAAACATTGTGGATAATGAAGAAATTGCTTGTGATAAGCAATTTCTTCATTTTCCACAATGTTTCCAAAACCTGTATATTGAGAGGCTTTTAAAAGTGTCACTGTGTGGGAATGGGTTAAACCATCCCCACACAATTATGCTTTTTGACGCCCCTCAAGAAAAACAACTGAGAAAAACATTATGTAAAATGAAGAAATTGTGTGTTACAAACAATTTCTTCATTTTACACAGTGTTTTCTACCCAGAATTTTTAAAAAATCTAAAATTCTTAAACTTTAAAATGTCGGCTGCAACTATTTTTGATTTGGACCAGTGTAAATATTTCTTGTGTGGTAATGGGCTAACCAATTGACCATTTAAGGCTGTCAATAAAGGGAATGAATTTACCGATCAAATTATTTATTCAGACTTGGAGTGAACTTTGAACTCCAACATTGGCCCACATTTGTGTGAAGCATTTTACCTGGTTAGGCAACTAAAACCTTGTGACTACAGCTTGATAAGGGTAAGGTTGCCAACCAACCATATAACCTTGAATTTTGCAAAATAACTCGGTAAATCCATTCACTCAATATCTGGCTTTTTACGCCTGCAAAAAAATCTTGGTAGAAAATTGTGGAAATTGAAGAGATTGCTTGTCACACGTAATTTCTTCAACACCCACAATGTTTTTCACACAAAAATGCCAAAAAGTTTTACAATTACACCATCTTAGAATTGTTATCCACAACTTTTTTTGACTTTGGTGTGGTAATGGGTTAAATATAGAAGTGCAACTTCCTATTTGAGTCAGAGGGTGGGGCAATCAGAGTCAGAAGGGGGGGGGGGGGCAGTGATCCATCCATTACAAGATGACAAATTTTCAACTGGTCCAAATTGAAAGTGGTTGTATATCGGATTCCATCATGTGTTTAACAGATTCCTACACAATTTCACTTTTTTATGACCTGAAGAAAAATGGGTTGGGTAAAATATTGTTTTAACTGAAGAAACTGATTAGCTATAGCAAGCAATTCCTTTATTTCAATATTGTTTTTTTTTAACCACAAAGACAGTGTTTATTCAATTTCTATCAACATTAATTGGAATTGGAATAACCCTTTCCTGTACAACCCCTAGTTTGTATATGTCCCTGTACTTTTATTTTTGAGAAAATTTGTGTAACAAAGAATTTCTTCTTTTTTGTACAATATTTTCTACTCTACTGAGTGATTATTTTTCAAATAAAATCACTTTTTAATTGTGGTCTGAAAAAACTTTGAATTAGGAGAGGTCTAAAATTTTGCTTTGCAGTAAAGTCATATGGTAATATCTTAAATCATTATCAGTTAACAAAACTAAGGTTCAAATTGAAAAAAAAAAATCTTTTCAAAGTTGTAATTTAATATCATTAATTTAAGGAATAAAATGATTACTAGAAAAGGAGAAATTTCTCAAGAAGTTTCTCCTTTTATCGAAATGTTTTATTCTTAATTTATAGAAAAAAATCAAGGTCATGAAAACCACAGTACAGGAAAGAGATAATTAAATGATTTTGTCTAAATATGGCAACTTTTCAATGCAAATTCAAATTGTAAATTGGTCTAATTTGAGAGAATCAGCTGATTATTTAAATTATTTAATGAATGTAAATATCTATTTGTAAACCTATTTAAGAACATTCTTTGTAATATATTCATATGTGACGATGTACTTTGTACAGGTCTAATAATAAAATTTTCTGTCTGTCTGGTTTGTTTTTGTCTTATCGCCACAAGAAAAAGTAGTTCCTCTTTATCTCGGGGAAAAAGTATAGATCTCATTTATCACAACTCACAGTTTTTTTCCGATATCTTCGAAATTTTTATGCTGAAGTTCTTAACCTGTGTTCCTTTGACTTTTTTTATGCATATAATGCAAGGTGTGTTTTTTTCCGCTCAATGTTAGTAATTTCCTTCTTTTTGACGCCCCTCACAAAAAAGCTTTGGAAAACATTGTTGAATATGAAGAAATTGCTTGTTACAATAAGCAATTTTTTCATTATCCATGATGTATTCTATCTCAGAAGACTCAAACATTTGAAATTCCATTAACTAGAAATTGCTGTCTGCAGCTTCTTTCAATTGGACTCTGTTGTTGTTTGGGAATGGGTTAATGGCATATTGAAAAGAAAATATTTTCAGGCTAAAAGTGTTTTTCACTTGGAATTTAGTTGTTTGCATTATTATGAAAGCTTATACTTATAAAACTTGGGACATATATATACAAATCTCTATTGACCCATTTCCACTTATTATGGGCTTTTTTAACCCATTTCTACACAATGACGCCCTTGACGCCCCCAAGAAAAAGCGATTGGGAAAACATTGTGTAAAATCAAGAAATTGATTGTAACAAGCAATTTCTTCATTTTATACAATGTTTTCCACGCCCATAACGTTAAAAAAATCTAAAATTTCATAAACTTTAAATTGTTGTCTGCAACCCCTTTCAATTTGGACCTGTCTATAATTTTGCCATCTGGGAATGGGATTACACCCTTGTGAAATTTTCTTAAAAATAATTTGGATAGTGAGTTATTCATTATTCACAATATTTTCTTCCCTTTCAGACAAATAATTTTTGAATTTTACCCGTTTTAACCCAATCTGTATTTTAAAATTTTAGACTGGTCCTAATTGAAAGAAATTACAGATGACAATAAAAAAGTGATTCTTCTTTATTCCACCATGTTTCTTCAAGTATAAAGATTGTATCAATGTAGAATACCGGGTTTTTACAGAAAAGGGTTAAGATTGTTAATATACACAAGTACAAAATTTGTACAAGTAATGGGTTAAGGGATATAACCCAAAGCAATTATATTACAGTTATATTCCTTTAGCCTTAAAATTTTCAGTAGCAGCACCTACAATTGAGCCTAAAAGCAGACAGTGTTCATGTGTTCAACTAATTCTTAGCCCTTGTCATGCTGAACCCAGAATATTCCGGTTTTGACAGGAGGTGAAGACCAAGATCAGCCTGCACATATGTGCAGTCTGATCTTGGTCTACACCTCTGCCTGTACTTTCCTTGCCAGAGTTGTTTATGAAATTGATTTCTATAAGAAATATTGATTTTTGAACAGCAAGTTCTATCAGCGCTTTTAGCCCTTTGAATTGATTCGTCTCATAGTTGACACTTGGTTTGATCCCTTTTATAGATAAACATCATTGTCTCCTTTTGAGTGTTAGTCTGCTACATGGTGATAAAGCAAAATTTTAGCCGGTGTCATAGAGCAGTTGGTAGTGGGTTGGACTGTCAATATAGAGGTCCAGGGTTTGATCCCCGACAGCGGCACTCATCCTTTCCGACTATTTGTCTCTCACCAATGGGTCGATAATCGTAGACCTATGTGGGATAGCAGCTGGAGGCTAGGAAAGGATGTGATGGTGGTACTGGTGTGAGAAATACCAGGAAACCATTGTTAGGTGCTCCAGCCACCGCAATATAACTGAAAGATTGTTGAAAGCAGCGTAAAACCCCATTCAAACAAACAAACAAAATTTTAGACTGGACAAAATTCAAAGGAGTTGCAGCCAACAATATAAAGTTGATAGAATTTTAGATTTTTTTTTTCAACTTTTGAGGTAGAAAATATGGTGGAAAAATAAGAAATTACTAGTTGCAGGCAAGTTCTTCATTTCATACAATGTTTTCAAATTATATTTCTTTGATGAGTGTCGAAAAGTGTCATTGTGTGGGATTGGGATAACTCATTGCAAAATACCAATTTTTCAGGCTGGTCAAAATAGAAATAAGTTGCAAGCAAGAATTTAAGGAATTTCAAAGATTTTTGCCTTTTGTGAAAGAAAACATGCTTAAAAATGAAAAAATTGCTTGTAACATTTTCCATATTTTTTTTCCAAATCTTTCTTCCTGAGAGGCCTTAAAAGCTTGATTGTGTTGGAGAGGGTTAACCATTTCCCATACAAATCTGGAATTATTGTCATTGGATTTTATAGTTAAGAAAATATTGTGGAAAAAGAAGAAATTGCTTGTTTCAAGCAATTTCTCTTTACCCCAGAATATTTTCTATCACATAGTATGGTTTCATTTCAAATTGGATCTAATTTTTTTTGTTGTCTGCAACATCTTTCAATTTGGACCAGTCTAAAATTTAAAAGAAAGAAAAAAAAAAAAAAACAGGAAAGGGTTGAGACACATATATTTTGGAAAAGATACAGCTATCAGAAAAATTCTTGGAAAGAACCCAGGGAATGAGCTTGTCTGTAGGTTATTAACTGGCTGACTGAATATGGGCAGAATTTTATCTTCATAAATTCATAGATATGGAAAATTGATGGGTTCAAGCAGGGTGGGTTTCTACTAGAATTAATCCACTTTTTATAACATATTTTTACTCGGCAGGATTGGAAAAAAACAAGAAGCCTGTTAAAAAGAAGGCCCTTCATCTGTTCTAAGAAGTATAATTGTCTCTGTAAAGGGCTGGTATTACCCTTTTTCCACATGATCCCTCCTTTTTATGTCCCTCAAGAAAAAAGCTTTTGAAAACATTGTGGAAAATGAAGAAATTGCTTGTAACAGTTGTGTACGACAATTTTAAGTTGACGAAATCTTTAAAATCTGTCTTTTGGGGTAGTACACATTGTGGATAATGAAGAAATTGTTTGTAACAAGCAATTTTTAGCTCCCCAGCACGAAGTGCTCTGGGGGAGCTATTGTGATCGGTCATCGTCCGTCGTCCGTCCGTCCGTCCGTCAGTCCGTCCGTTCACAATTACCAAAAAAATCTTCTCTTAAACTAACCATGGAATTTCAACAAAACTTCACAGAAATGATCCTTAGGTCATGCTCTTTCAAACTACTTCAAAGAATTGAAATCCATGAAGAACTCTGGTTGCCATTGCAACGGAATGAAAAAACTTAAAAAATCTTCTCCTCTCAAGCCTAGAGCTTTGATATTTGGTATATATCATCATCTATTGACCCTCTACCAAAATACTTCAAAGAATTACCGTATTCTTAAAATTAGCCCTTTTCTGGGCGATCCCTGATTTTACATAGAAATAAAGAAGGAAATCTTTAAAAATCTTCTTCTCCCAAACCATAAGGCCTAGAGCTTTGATATTTGGTATACATCACCATCTATTGACCCTCTACCAAAATACTTCAAAGAATTACCGTATTCTGAAAATTAGCCCTTTTCTTTAAATGATCCCTGATTTTACATAGAAATAAAGGAGGAAATCTTTAAATATCTTCTTCTCCCAAATCATAAGGCCTAGAGCTTTGATATTTGGTACAATTCATCATCTATTGACCCTCTTCCAAAATACTTCAAAGAATTACCGTATTCTGAAAATTAGCCCTCTTCTGGGCGATCCCTGATTTTACATAGAATTAAAGAAGGAAAACTTTAAAAATCTTCTTCTCCCAAACCGTAAGGCCTAGAGCTTTGGTATTTTGTACATATCATAATATATTGATCGTCTACCAAAATACTTCAATGAATTATCATACTCTGAAAATAAGCCCTTTTCTGTGCGATTCCTGATTTTACATAGAAATAAAGAAGGAAATCTTTGAAAATCTTCTTCTCCCAAACCATAAAGCCTAGAGCTTTGATATTTGGTACATATCATCAGCCATTGACCCTCTACCAAATTATTTAAAAAATTAGCCCTTTTCTGTGCAATCCCTAATTTTAGTTAGGAATAAATAATGATATCTTTGAAAACCTTCTCCTTTAACCATTAGGCTTACAGCTTTTATACCTGGTATGTATTGATGTCTATACTTCAAAGCATTACCATATTCAGGAAATTAGTGCTATATGGTGGGATCATCAATATACCTCAGATTAAGAGAAATCTGTAAACATCTTCTCCAAAATAATTAGACAGAGGGCTTTGCCATTTTGTTAATATCATAAAGCCATGAACCATCATACTCAGGGGAGCGATTTAGGACCATCATGGTCCTCTTGTTTTCATTTTCTACCTTGTGTTCTAAAGCTTTCATATTGATGAGCGTTTTAAAGCATCATTGTGTGGGAATGGGTTAAAATGGCTTCATCAGCTGTGAACTCCCAGCAGGTCATTTTCAAGTTAATAAAATAAATTGGCGCCCATCAACTGGCACTGTAATAAAATTGCTTGACATCCTCAATGTGACTTTCTATTTGTCCTCGACATTTTTTTGACCCCCCATTGATAAGATCAGGGGCATATTGTTTAACCGGTGTCTATCTATCTGTCCGTCCATCCATCTGTCTATCCGTCTGTCTATCTGCAAAAACTTAACCTGCCAACTAAACATTTTCCTTTAACTTCAACCCTGATTAAGTTACAATGCTAATATTTGTATATATGTAGATAGGTCTCAACAAGGCGCAATTGGGGAAGGTCATTTCATCAAGGTCAAGGTCAAAATTTTAACCTTTTTCCCTTAACAAAGAAAAAAAACAATAAAAATCACCCGTTTCTAAAGAAATCCTGTTTCGCGGGCATGGTGTTTCACAAACACATCTTGTTAATTTGTAAAATTTCAGAAATGTTTTATTTATTGTGCTGATTTTGCTGATTCTAAGGGTTTGTGTATTGAAAGCAATTATGTTTTAATCCACTCCCCAATTAGGAAATTTTAGGTTGGTCCAATTTGAAAAAAGATGCAGACGGCATTATAATAGGTTGATGGAATTTTATTTTCTTTTGTCGTTTTGGGATAAAAACATTTTGGAAATTGAAGAAATTCTTTGAAACAAGCAATTTCTTTGATGTCCAAAATGTTTTCTTTAGGGGCGTGAAATGGAGGGATTGTGTGGTAATGGTTAAAGGATCAATTGTGACCAAATATTGCTGTTTCCAAAATTTAAAGCTGTTTCAGTTGTCTGACCTGGGATCTGGATGTAGTGTCAATGATAGAATTTCTCTCCCAAAGAATTAATTGTCTATTGCATCTTTCTTTGAAAACAGACCAGTTCAGAATGTTATGGTCTTATCATATAGTGCAAATGACGAATCGCTGGCCATACCCACTTACTTTGTTGACCCCGCCCATTGACTCTGACAGGAGTTCCACTTTGATTTTAAACGGCAATATTTTACGAAACTTATGGCCAAAAATATGTAACAAAAAAGTAGAATGGTTGATTGGCAACCTAAACATTGTAGTTACAGCTTGAAAAAGCTGTAGTTACGTTGTTGAATTATCCAAACCAACAGGCAGCCTTTGTTGGGGTTCAAAGTTTTTGTCCAGTCTTAATAAATAATGTTGTTGGTCGACCGATTATTTGATTGACAGCAGCGATTGCTTAATTATCATTCTATATCATTTCAGGCAGGCACAGAGAAGATGTACAGCACTGACCTACACTCACAGTGAGACAGACATAATCGTGGCAGATCGAACTGGAGACGTCTACAGGTTCTCATTAAAACAGCTGGATGAAGATGGAGAACTAATCCTCGGACATTTGTCAATGATTTTAGATGTGGTAAGGCAAGGGAAATAACTGTCTATGCAAAGCTTACTACTACAAGACTGTCTTTTTATCCCCTGCCAAAATGTTTCTGGTAGAGGGATATTCATCTGTCTGTCCATCCTTCTGTCCATCCTAGATCAACAATTTTCACACATGATGACGCTTTTGACACTGCACAAGAAAAATAACTAGGAAAACATTGTGAAAAATGAAGAAATTGTGTGAAGCAATTTCTTCATTTTCCACAATGTTTCCTACCCAGAAAGTTGTAAGAATCTTAAATTTCATTAACTTTAAAATGTCTTTAACTCCGTTTAATTTGAATCAGTCTAAAAATTTGCAATCTGGTAATGGGTTAAGTCTTGAGTGACTTGAGTCTATCTATGAAATTATTGTAGCAATGTAGCAATTATAGAAACGTCGTGGGTGAATAGTTATCAATGGGGAAAGGAACATTGCTTAAGAACTGTAACGCTGGATTATTATTTTAGTTTTTATCTTGGCTGTTTTTGGAGAAATTCTTAGTTATTGACATGGCTAGGTTGTTGTCTGTATCAGCATCGTCGTCATCCAAAAACATTGACATTTTGTAAAATCTCCCGTATTACTAAACACATTGACATTTTGTAAAATCTCCCGTATTACTGAACACAATCACTTGAAACCCGGAATATTTGGTAACTATCAAGAGAGCAATCTAACTAGGGGAGATAACTTAAAATGCATTTTGAACAAATTATGCCAACTTTTTGACTTAGAAATTTTACACTCTATCAATCACAAGAACAGCCAAGCATTGGCATAGGTATGCAGTGCTGTTGTTTCCCTTTATTGATTTTCAGACTCAAATTTTGTCTGGAGCTTACCTTTTAAGTGTTTTTTCCCTATCAATTTGATACTTCTTGGATGAATAGATCAAATGAGTAAAAATACAGTTCACAAGAACTATTGCTCTGGCTTGCTTCTTATTTTGGGTTATTTCCTTTATTGTTTTTGTCTTGAACATATCTCTAAAATGGATGTAGATATTAGTTTAAACTTCATGGATAAGAATATCTCAATGATGAAAAGTGCAGTGGGCAAGAACTGTAACTCTCACTTGCTGAATTTGGATTACCAGCCAAACCAAAGGGGATTTCAGGTTTTCTCTGTCTTAACCCATTCCCACACAATGATGCTTTTGGACGCCCCCCAAGAAAAGCAATTGAGAAAACATTGTGTAAAATGAAGAAATTGCTTGTGACAAGCAATTTCTTCATTTTACACAATGTTTTTATTCAGAAAGTTAAAACTATTGTGGTACTCCTATGTCTGGATAGAACATTTTCTCCCAAAACACTTGGCCAATTTATGGACCCATTAAATATCTGCTGTGACGAATCAAAACATTCTCTTGGATTGGAAGTGAACTTTGAACTCTGGACATTTGTTTCAAGCCTTTTTGTTGGTTTGGCAACTAAAACTTTGTAACTACAGCTTATGCTGTAGTTATGACATTCAGGTTGCCAATCAACCATTGCACTTTTATGCTCCTGCATCCATAAGATCAGGAGCATATTGTTTAACAGATATCCACTGTCTCCCTGTCTGCAAGTTGTAAACCTAACACAAAAACTTAATATTTTTCTCTTATTCAAACACCGTTGCAGATACACGGCTCATATATGGGATAAAGGTACCTTGCATTGATAGACATCAGATGGTTGTTAGATCAGGGTCACCCATCAAGGTCAAAGTCACTTATCAAGATCACAAATTTTGTAAACCTTATGCAAAAACTTATCATTTGCTCTTCTTCAAACAATGCTGCAGATACATGGCTCATATTTGGGATATAGGTTCCTTGCATTGATAGACACCAGTTAAATTGTTTGCAAGGTTAAGGTTGTCCATGAAGGTCAAGGTAACCTGTTAGTGTTTCCCAAACTGATTTTGTTTGAAACATGTTATGGACTGTTTATTTTGCAAAAAATGCCATTATATATCTTAGTCAAACTTTCTATTGGAGGTAGGTGGGCCGGGCCAGCAAACTGTCAATTCGAACCATATTTAGCAGAAATTTCCCCGAAACCTGTTGAATGAAAGTGAATTAAAAATGAAAAAAATATATTAAAAAATCTTCTCCTCCTAACCCTGTAGGCCTAGAGCCTTAATATTTTGAATCAGTACAGTGACCTCTTTCAATTTTTTTGAAACTGTTACTCAAACCAAATTTTCTAATAAAATTTACAGAGATCAGGTCCAATAACCATCTTGTCCTTAAAACTTGAACTTGATCTAGACTTCTCAAACAATTACAATAATGTGCCAATTAAAGCCTCAGATCAGACTGTTCTTCTGAACAGTCTGACCAGAGTATTTGCTTTGCCCTCTATAGCCAAGCCCATTTAGCTTAGTTTGTTTTACCCTATACATGCTCTCAACCCTTGGATTGCGAGTTCAAAACCCTGGGAAAAATTCTTTCTGACATTTAACATGTCATTGTGACATGTATCATTTATATCTCACCAATGGGCGAACGATAGTTCCTTAGTGGGAAGAGCAGCTGATAGTTCAGATCGAATGTTGTGAGACAAAGGGGAACGTTGCTAAAGTGAACCAGCCATCGCAATATATCTCCAACACTATTGAAAGTGATGTTAATCCACATTCAAAAACAATATTTCCTTCTTACTGAGCTGTGGCAAAAGAGCTATTGATAGCAAGTAGAACTCTCGATCATGAAGTCCAGAGTTTGATTGTAGGTTGAGCCGAATGTCTGACAATTATCTCCCACCAATGGGTTGATTATCATAGACCTTGGTGGGATGAGAAGCTGGAGGCTCAGAAAAAATGTAGTGTTAGTGCTGTTGTAAGAAATACAAAATAATGTTCCAGGAATAAATGGTTAGGTGCTCCATCTGCTGTGGTATGAATGAAATACTGTTAAAATGGTATTAAACCAGATTTAAGAAAACTAAATGCATTACCTTCTCATACTGAATAAAATCTTATCTGAATTTGCATTAAATTTAAATGTCTGAAAGCACTTGAAGGATTTGTTAAGGGTAAAAAAATATTTTAAATATGCATCCTATAAACAACTCTAGGCTGAAGGAGACAAATAGGAAGTGTAGATAAAAATCAGACTGCACTTTTGTACAGACTGATCTTTGTCTGTACCTCCATCCAAAACATGAATATTCTGGGGTCAGCATGATATGGGTTAAGTGACATTCTAGGCTGCCGAGTGTCTTAGGTTCACTCACATGTAAAATTAGATACTTTATCCCATTCAGGCTCTTTCTCTTTTCTATCCTGTCCGTTACAGAAAGTGACCTCAGATGACCAGTACATAGTAACCACTGATAGAGATGAGAAGATCCGGATCAGCCACTATCCAAATGCATACAATATACATTCCTACTGTTTGTTTCATACAGAGTAAGTCATCAACCACTATCCAAATGATTACAATATACATTCCTACTGTTCGTTTCATACAGAGTAAGTCATCAACAACTATCCAAATGTATACAATATACATTCCTACTGTTTGTTTCATACAGAGTAAGTCATCAACCACTATCCAAATGTATACAATATACATTCCTACTGTTAGTTTCATACAGAGTAAGTCATCAACCACTATCCAAATGCATACAATATACATTCCTACTGTTAGTTTCATGCAGAGTAAGTCATCAACCGCTATCCAAATGTATACAATATACATTCCTACTGTTAGTTTCATACAGAGTAAGTCATCAACCACTATCCAAATGCATACAATATACATTCCTACTGTTAGTTTCATGCAGAGTAAGTCATCAACCACTATCCAAATGTATACAATATACATTCCTACTGTTTGTTTCATACAGAGTTAGTCAATAACCCCTTACTTGACAACAAAATTTGGGACTGGTCCAAATTCAAAGTATTTGCATACGATTGCAGCTTAAATATTGACCCTTGTCATGCTGAGCATGAAATATTCCTGTTTTAAAAGGAGTTATAGACAAAGATCAGTCTGATCTTAGAATACACCACCTGTTTGTTCTTTTTATATCAGATTGTTTGTAATATTTAATTCTGAAAACAAATTTTGACCCAAACCTGGTTCTTTCAGCCCTTTCATTTTTATGCAATTCTGAAAAGGATTTTATTCAGCATGACAAGGGTTAAGTTGTCAACCTATTTCTTCTCCATACTAATCTTATTGTCCATCAGTTTAGTATTTCAAAACCATGCTTCTCCAGCTGTTCATATTTTGCATGGAAATGATTAATCCTTAACCAGGCTACCATCATAGCGCAGTCGGTTGCGCATCAGACTCCTAATCTTCGATAATGGGATGTCATGGATTCAATCATCGGCGTATCCTTCCAACATTTGTTTCTCACCAATAGGTGGATAATCATAAACCTATGTTGGATAGCAGCTGGAGGCTAGGAAAGGATGTTCTGTTTGTACTGGTGTTAGAAATACCAGGAATCCATAGTTAGGTGCTCCAGCCACAGCTATACTGTAATACTGTTAAAAGGGGCGTTAAACCCCATTCAATCAATCAATTACTTAACCCTTTACCTCACAATAAAACTTTAGAACAATCAAAATTCAAAGAAGTTGAAGACAACAATTAAAAGTTGGTGAAATTTAAAATATCTCAGTCTTATATGATAGAAATCATGGTGGATAATGACTAAATTGCTTGTAACAAGCAATTTCTTCATTTTTCACAATGTTTTCCAAAGGATTTGTATTAAGGAGCATCTAAAAGTGTTATTGTGTGGGAATGGGTTAACAGTCAATTCTCAAGTAGGATTTTTAAACATACACCTGATGTTTGACGAATTCAGGTTCATCTGAAAAGATTAAACTGAAATGCTAAATTCACATTCTCATAGAATTAGCAGATAAAATGTTGATTTTGATTTTGAATCATCCAATTTCATTTCAGATATGTGAGCCAGATCCTGTATGTTTCCAAATTGGACTGTCTCATTTCTGGATCAGGGGTAGGTAGATAAAGTACAGTTAATTATCAAGCATTCAGGGAAAGAAAGAAACAAACAAAAAGACACATTGCCAACAATTTCACATGGCCATAACATAGATATACCGAGATCCTTGTCATTCAGTGCATTAACCCATTTCTACACAATGATCCTTTTTGACCCCCCCCCCCAAGAAAAATCAATTACGGAAACATTGTAAAAAAGAAATTGCTTGTTACAAGCAATTTCTTCATTATCCTAAATGTTTTCAACCTTTAAAGACTACAGCAATTAATATTTCATCAACTAGAAACTTTTGTCTACAACCTCTTTGAATTTGGACCTAAAATTTTGTTTTCAATGATGCTTTTTCATGCTCCTCAAGAAAAACCAATTTGGAAAATATTGTGTAAAATAAAGACATTGCTGTATGTCCATGTAACAGGTCAACATTGACTTCTCGTCTAAATGAATTATTTGATTGGTTGATAAGTATTTTGGTTGACAGCACAGATCCGTCAGTTTTTGCAGGAAAAATCTAAATATATAATCAAAGTAATATAATCTTTACAGCAACATGTTACAAGGTGTTGGTACAATACTGTACTCAACTTTCAATCTGTCAACGTAATATGTTTATTTTCTGATATCAGTAACAGTTGTTTGTAACACTGGGTCTGTAATGGTATCCTGTCATACGGAAGCTAGATTATCCCTTACCAGATGGCAAAATTTTAGACTGGTCCAAATTGAAAGGAGTTGCAGATGACAATTTAACCCTTAATGTTTTTGTTAAAATTTTAGACCAGTCCAAATTGAAAGAGATACAGGGTGCAATTTGAATTGAAACTTTCCTGTATTGTAGAAAATATTGTGGGAAAAGAAAAAATGCTTTTTACAAGCAATTTCTTCTTTTTCAACAACATTTTCTCTATTATTAAAAGCAAAATCCCGGTTTGTACAGAAAAGGATTAATTAAATTTTTCTAATACTTCGGGTTTTTTTTTTTCGGTTAGAAAACATTGTGAGAAATGAAGATATTGCATGTTACAAGCAGCTTCTTCATTTTCCACAATGTTTTTATAACTCCTTTTTCTTCAGAGTCATCAAAAGATGGGATTGTGTAGGAATAGATTAACCTTTTAGTCCATTAACCCACGTCATGCTGAATTAAAAACCTTCACAGAATTGCTTTAAAAATCAAAGGACTGACAGTACTGGAAGGTCTTAATGAGGGTCAATATTTCTTTTGAAAATTAATTATTTAACCCATTCCCATACAACAAAATTTTAGACTGGTCCAAATTGAAAGAATCTGCAATTTCAAGTTAATGGAATTCAATTTTGTTTGTCTCTATGGATAGAAAACATCGCAGATAATGAAGAAATTGCTTGAATAATTTTTTCCACAATATTCTCCAGAGCTTTATCATTAGAAGGTTAAAAAGGAGGGATTGTGTAAGAATGGGTTGAAAAACTCTGGCTAAAAGGGGACAAGAAGGAGTTGTAGACCAAGATAAGACTGCACTTATGTAGTCTGATCTTTTTCTATACCTCCTGCCAAAACAGGAATATTCTGGGTTCAGCATGACAAAGGTTAACCCATTACCACAGTATTGCCCTTTTTATGCACCTCAAGATAAAGGTTTTGGAAACTATCATTGAAAAAGAGAAAATGTTTTCTCAAGTGTAAAATCACAGGGATGTTAAGACAAGGGATTATTCAGGAAAGATTTGAAGAAAACAAACATCACCAAAACATTCTTGTATGAAAGAACAAACAGGTATTGTATACTAAGATCAGACTGCACATCTGTGTAGGATGACCTATTTGTCTATGCCTTATGCTAAAACAGGTCCCTGGAATATGACAAGCCACAAAGGTAAACACGCCAACACATTTCAGTAAATTTTATGCCAGAATCCCTCTCAAGGTAATAGTAAGCTCATCACAGAACTAGTTTTCATGCAAAATTGTTGTATCACTGAATATTATGGGTCGGGTTGATTGTCTTTCATGGATGATGTGGTGAAAGATGAAACATTCCATCTTTTGTCAAGTACTCAGTATTCAATTATTATATCCCCCTACATATTGGTTTCATCATGTCTGTCTGTCCATTCACCATTAAACTTTTTCTTTTCCATGCTTTAACTCTTTAACAAAATGACCATGAACTTTTAACAATATTCATTGTTACAATACTTTCTTGTGGCTCTTTATGACATTTCCTGTTGGCTTTTCCAGAGGCCTACCATCTAATTAACCAATTACAACTCAATAATTCTTGGTGACAAATACTAAGGATTTCATCATTAGGTGCTCCAGCCATCGGGATATTACTGAAATATTGTAAAAGTGGCGTTAAACTCCGTTCAACCAATCAATAGAATTTCCAGGCCTTCAGTACTATCAGTCCTTTGATTATTACTTTTTTCTAACAGGTCATTTAAAAAAAAAGATAAAGACTTGACAAAGCCTCATTATGCCCCCGCATAGAAAGATCGGGGCCTATTGTTTTACCGTTGTCGGTCTGTCTGTCTGCAAAACTTAACCAAAAATCTTAACATTGCCAATTACTACCAGCCTATTCAAGATATAATGCACATATTTGGCATAATGATACATATCCATAGTATGCATCTCCTCATGTCAAGGTTATGTAATACGGTCAAGGTCACGTACCAAGTTCAAAACATTTAGTCCTGTTTCTGGGACATTGTGTTTCACAAACACATCTTGTTTTTAGCTTGTTTTCAGAGAAAACTCAAGCCTAGATTGTCGTCCGCAAAAAAGTTTTATGTACATGATGTGTGAAAAAAGAACACTTAAATGGGGACTATCCTTCTTGATCATGTTTCTAAAACAGGGGGTAGGATTACATTGTATGCTGTAACAGCTGGTTGCATCCACAGACTTCCTCTTTAGTTGGAAATGATTGCTATCAAAACACTGCAATTAATTAACAATAAATTAGAAATATATCACAGGACAAGATGTGTCTTCACTGGCAGACAACCCTTCATGGGAAATAAGAAAACTAAAAGGAGGTACTTAACCCATTCCCACATTACAAAACATTAGACTGGTCTAAATTGAAAAAAGCTGCAGACAACAATTTAAAGTTTATGAAATTGTAGATTTTTTTTAACTTTATTGGTAGAAAACATTGTGAAAAACAAAGAAATTGCTTGGTTCAAGCAATTTCTTTATTTCACACAATGTTTTCCCAACTATTTTTATTGACAGGCGTCAAAAGGCACCACTGAGTGGGAATGGGATAATTAGTTTATCTGTCTACGCATGGTCCTGCATTGCTCAATGTTGAGGGGCCCTAGACTGATAATCTGAGTGAAGTAGAGGGTTGGAGCTTTAAATCCTTGCGCTGCTGGTGGTCACATGGGTATGTCCTCGGGAAAGACCTTTCAGCGTAGTACTGGTAACATTCAGAAAACTCATGAATAAGTGGCAGACTCTTCAAAGCAGAGTTAACCCCCATACAAAAAAATGCCATTACCAGACAGCCACAGCTTAGATTGGTCCAAATTGAAAGAAATTGTAGATGGCAAATTTATTAGATTTTTGCAACTATCTTGGTAGAGAACAATGTGGAAAATGAAGAAATTGCTTGTAACAATCAATTTCTGCAATTTTATACAATGTTTAATCAATTGAGTTTTCTTAAGAGGTGTCAATATGGTCATTGTGTGGGAATGGCTTAATCCTTCTATACATACCTCCATTGATATGATATAATGCTGAAACATTTCGCAAGATGATAAAATGCTAGCTGTGTATTAGATAAATGTGAAAGGGCAAGTGAAAAGGGACCTACTGGGTCTGGTCTAAAATTTGTTGTCTGGTAATGGGTTTAACAATTCAAACACAACCCCTCCTTTTTACACCCCTCAAAAAAATCATTAATTGTTTTCAACCCTAGAGATATTTAAAAAAAATCAATTATTTTAAATTTCCGTCTAGAACTTCTTTCAATCTGGACCAGTCTTAAAGTTCTGTGTTGTAATGGGTTAATCAAGCATGTGTTCTATTCATTTCATACTTATCTGATCTAAATCCTAGGATGGAAAACTTGCCACTTGGTGTTTAGATGGAAGAAAATTAGATAATACAACAGAGGTCAAGGTTGTTTGTGAGGGTAAAACAACTCTGCAATCTGGTAACCATGGAAACTCTAATGGAAATTATAGTGAAAATACAGAAGAAATGATTGCTGGTATCAAAAAGATGGTTTATACTGATGTCCTGAATCTACTAGCTGTGATGTATTATAGGTAAATTTCTAAGTTATATTTTTTTTAACCCTTTCCTGTTTTGCAAAAATTTTAGACCTGTCCAGATTCAAAGGTTTTGCAGGTGAAAATATTTGAAAAATTAACATTCAAAAGGGTAGAAAATATTGTTGTAAAAGAAGAAATTGCTTTTTATCAAATCCATGACAAGTTCAAATATGGGTCACTTTGAGGTCAAAAGATAAGGTCATTAGATCAATTCTTAAAAGAATCTTGTCACTCTAGAAGCCACAATTTACTAATTACTAACGTGAGCCATGTATCTTGAACGGTGTCCAATGAAACGAATGAAAACTGTGGACTTTATTGTGGTACAAGACTTTAAAATTAAATTTCACAAGGCTCCTTTTTCTGTGATACTTGACGGATCAGGTCTAGTGTCAGCCTCAACAATCATTATTATTGTACAATTAGTTTCATTCTCTTTCCAGCCGCCGTCATAGCGCAGTTGGTAGCGCGTCGGACTGTCAATCTAGAGGTCCCGGGTTCGATCCCAGACGGCAGCACTCATCCTTTCTGACTTATTGTCTCTCACCAATGGGTCGATAATCGTAGACCTATGTGGGATAGCAGCTGGAGGCTAGGAAAGGATGTAATGGTAGTACTGGTGTGAGAAATACCAGGATTCCATTGTTAGGTGCTCCAGTCGCCGCGATGTAACTGAAAGATTGTTAAAAGCGGCGTAAAACCCCATTCAAACAAACAATTCATTCTCTTTCTTTATAGGTGTAAAGTAATTAGTTTTTACTGCCTGAATAAAACTCAAAATTGTGTAAAGATTGATAAGCAGTTGGACATAGAAGTTGAAGAAGAACCATGGGATATCAGCTTTTCCCCAGATCAAAGGTTGTGGGTATTACAGCCATGTGAAGGGAATACAGTCAGTGTATATAGGTGTCAAAGACTTACAGAGTCAGACCAGGTAAAGTTGGATTTATAAATCTGGCTGTTTTCTCTATAGATTTCATTTTCATTTTATTCACCTGCCCGCAAAAAGACACATTTTTATGCTCTTGGATAGATAAGATCAGAGGCATTTTGATTTACAAATGTCTTTCCGTCTGTTTGCAAGCAGTAAACTTAACACAAAAACTGAAAATTTTGCTGTTGTACAAATACCCTTCAAGATACATGGCTCACATTTGGAACATTACATTCTTTACTTGGTGGGCAGCATTTGGTTTTAGATCAAGTTCATCAATCAGAGGCCAAGGTCACTTATCTAGGTCACTAATTTTGTAAACATAGTGCAAAAATGTAACATTTTGCTCTTTACCATACACTTTTCAAATACATGGCTCTTATTTGAGAATAGATTTTCCTTGCATTGATAGGCATCTGTTGGTTCAAACACTATTCAAGACACATGGCAAATATTTGGGGCATAGGTTCCATGCATTGATATGCATCAATTGGTATCAAGGTCATCCGTCAAGGTCAATCATCAAGATCAACTTAACTAAAAACAAAAACATTTTGCTGTTATTTTCTAGTATTTGAAAATAATTATACCTAGTAATTGATTGTTTGTAAGTTAATCAACAAAAAATATCGAAGAAGGTTATTTCATCAGAAAATTTTTGTTAGCAAATTCACAATATCTCGGAATCATATGGACTTAAGTTTTTCAAAGCCAAAGATCCCAACTATCGACGACTGCAGATCCTTTTTAGAAGAAATCTTATGCCATGTTGCACCTGTAATGCATTCTGAATTTTCAAAAGAGATGAAATACTCAATTTATAATTAGGTGTCTTATTTTGATGCTTTATCTTTAGGAATGGGAATTTGCAACTGAGGCCATGTGTTTAACGAAGATCTATAGAAATGACAATGTAAAGAAAGTAAACTTATCAATATACTTGTTCTGTCCAATTAATTTTGTCAAATGATTTCTTAAAACTGTTGATAAAAATCTTCACTATTTATTGGTCCTAATCTGATCTGCGGATCAGTCAAACTACCAAAATCTTGAACAAATTATTCTGTCCCCGAGGTCTTTGAGCCTCTTAAGTTTGACTGTATAATATAGCAATATTGCTTAATATGTTATATTGCAGTTATACTATTGATAGCTATTATTACTTGAAAGAGTCAAAACATAATTTACTAATAGCAAAGAAAATTACTTAACCCATTACCAGAAGATAAAATTTTAGACCTGTCCAAATTTAAAGATGTTGAAGATGACAAAGTTTAGTTGATGAATTATGATTATTTGGCCTTTTGTGGTAGAATAATGAAGAAATTGTAACAAGCAATTTCTTCTTTTTCCACAATATTTTCCAAATCTGTTTTTAGCTCCTTTGGCTGAAAGCCAGCGAGCTATTGTCAGTGTTGTGTCCATCGTGCGTGCATGCGTCCATCCATCCGTAAACTTTTACTTTAAAAACCGTCTGCTCAGAAACAAATTGATTGATTTCAACTAAATTTTACAAGAATGATCTTTTGGTGACACTTTATCAGATTCATTCAAAGAATTTTGATTGGATGAAAAACATGGCTTTAAAAGGGCAGGGCTTTTTTCCATATATGGTGAAAGCTTTAAAAATCTTCTTCTCAGGAACCAATTGATGGATTTCAACCAAATTTTACAGGAATGATCCTTGGGTGACACTTTATCAGATTCCTTCAAGAATTTTGATTGGATGAAAAACATGGCTTAAATTGATGTGGCTAATTTCCATATATGATTAAAGCTTTAAAAATCTTCTTCTCAGAAATCATTTGATGGATTTTAAACAAATATTACAGGAATGGTCCTTAGGTTGCCTTTATTAGATTCCTTCAAAGAATTTTGATTGGATGAAAAACATGGCTTTAATGGGTTGGGCTAATTTCCATATATTATGAAACCTTTAAAAATCCTCTTCTAAGAAACCAATTGATGGATTTCAACCAAATATTACTGGAATGCTCATTGGGTGATACTTTATCAGATTCCTTCAAAGAATTAGGATTGGATGAAAAACATGGCTTTAATTGGCGAGGCTTTTTCCATTTATGGTAAACAGTGAAAAGCTATAATCTGCAGGATGGTTTTCAACCAAATGTCTTGGGGATGATAAGTAAATTCAGGCTGGCGGAGCGAATCAGGTGCTCAAGTGCCTCTAGTTTCTAGCAGGCGTCAAAAAGCGTCATTATGTGGGTCAGGGTTAATTAAATTGAAATTTTTATCAGAAAATGATTGTGTGACTGGTACCTGTCTTATAGGCTTCAAACTGGATTTTATATTCAATCAGATCAAACATTAGAATCGGATTAGATCCATTCCCACACTCCCCTACTTTTTCATGTCCCTCAAATAAAATTATGTTGCTAATTGGAAGTAATTTCTTAATTATCCAAATATTTTTCTACCCAGAAAGGCAGAGATATTTAAAAAAGCCTATCCATTTGAAATTTTTAGTTAAAACTTTGTTCCATTTTAGACAAGTGTAGATTTTTGTTGTCATATAATGGGTAAAATTTATGACTATGTTTATTTAACTTGTGTTATTGTTTTGTCATATTTTAGGTTTCCGTTTCTCCAGATACTGATCACTGTCAAACAGAAGTGCAATATTTGAACTCAAATTGGGATTTCTTCAAAGGTATACATGAGTCTTTTTAGCTCGGCTATTTTGGGAAAAAGGTTTGTGGTTTACAAGGAAACTTGCTGAAAAGATACTGACATATGTTCTTTAATGTTGTTGTTGACTCTGCCAAATTTTAGTTGAGAATTTAAGAGTTATCATTGAATTCAGAAGGAAGTAAAGTATAAAAGAAAACAATATGGCAAAAAAAAACTAAATATTGCCAATACATTGACTTATGTAATATCTCGGGTGATCGATTCAGTGCAACTATGGCCCTCTTGTTTGTTCTGAACTGGTGGTTGTGCTGGAGTGAGATTTACCAGGAATCCATTGTTAGGTGCCCTACTGACTGAAAATTGTTAAAAGCAGTGTTAAACCCAATCAAGCAAACAATCAAATTGTTTGTTTCTGGGCTGTAACTCTAGAACCAAATGACCTACAATAATGAAATTTCATACAGTTGTTGTAAATTAATCAAGGAAGTGCCCCACTATTGGAACAGTGTAAAATTTCATGTGTGGGGATTGGTTAATGGGGATGGGCATATAGAGTTATTCCTATCCCTGTATATGTGTGTGGGTGGGTAGACATGTTTGTGTGCCCATCCAATCCCTGCATATGTGTGTGGGTGGGTAGGTAAGTGTGTGTGCCAGTCCAATCCCTGTATATGTGTGTGGGTGGGTAGGCATGTGTGTGTGCCTGTCCAATCCCTGTATATGTGTGTGGGTGGGTAGGCATGTGTGTGCCCGTCCAATCCCTGTATATTTGGATGGGTGGGTAGGCATGTGTGTGTGCCCGTCCGATCCCTGTATATGTGTGTTTGTGGGTAGGCATGTGTGTGTGCCCGTCCAATCCCTGTATATGTGTGTTTGTGGGTAGGCATGTGTGTGTGCCCGTCCAATCCCTGTATATGTGTGTTTGTGGGTAGGCATGTGTGTGTGCCCGTCCAATCCCTGTATATGTGTGTTTGTGGGTAGGCATGTGTGTGTGCCCGTCCAATCCCTGTATATGTGTGTTTGTGGGTAGGCATGTGTGTGTGCCCGTCCAATCCCTGTATATGTGTGTGGGTGGGTAGGCATGTGTGTGTGCCCGTCCAATCCCTGTATATGTGTGTTTGTGGGTAGGCATGTGTGTGTGCCCGTCCAATCCCTGTATATGTGTGTTTGTGGGTAGGCATGTGTGTGTGCCCGTCCAATCCCTGTATATGTGTGTGGGTGGGTAGGCATGTGTGTGTGCCCGTCCAATCCCTGTATATGTGTGTTTGTGGGTAGGCATGTGTGTGTGCCCGTCCAATCCCTGTATATGTGTGTTTGTGGGTAGGCATGTGTGTGTGCCCGTCCAGTCCCTGTTCGGAACATATCTTCTTCATTAACCCATTTCCACACAGTCCAACTTTTTCAAGCCACTTGAGAAAATTTTTTTGAAAAACATTGTGGAAAATAACATAGTGGAAAATAAAGAAATTGCTTGTTTCAAGCAATTTCTTCATTATCTGCATTTTATCTAGCCTATTAATCCAAGATGATTAAAACTTTAACTAAAAATTGTCGTCTGCAATTTCTTTGAATTTGAATCCGTCTGATTTTTTTTCACCTGGAAACAGGTTAATACCAGTATGTGAATTTTAAAATACCTTGTCACAGTTGTTCCCCTTAACCCATTCCAGCTCAATCCCTCCTTTTTACGCCCCTCAAGAAAAAAACTTTGGAAAACATTGTGGAAAATGAAGAAATTGCTTGTATCAAGCAATTTCTTCATTATCCACAATGTTTTCTGTCCAAAAAGACGAAAAAATTCAAAATTCCATCAACTTGAAATTGTCGTCTGCAGCTTCTTTCAATTTGGACCAGTCTAAAATTTTGCTGTGTTGGAATGGGTTAAAGAGCTCTAGTGTCATGCATAAGGTTGTGATGGATACTCCCAAGTCTCAACATAAGATTTTCATCGAGGTATGAAACAAATGCATAGTCTGAACATGGTAACTACTTTTTGAATAAGCTGTTATGGCAATTAACCCATTATCAGATACCAACATTTTTGACTAATGCAAATATTTAAAAAGTTACGAATGACATTCTAAGTGCACTAGAATTGGAAAATGAGTGGAAAATAGGGTACAAGAACAATTGTAAGAAAAGGAGAAATTGCTTCTCCTTTTCCCTCAAAATTTTCAATTGCATTGTGCAGTAGTGGATTAAGTGTAACAAGAGGTCAACATTTCACTTCAGACCTAAATTGATTTGAGTGTTGAGCCTTCAATTACCTGTGGACTGCAATTTCTTGTAATTGCAAATCTTTACCGTCTTTAGAAATAAAATCTTTCCTCACTTATCCTGATTTTATTTCAGCTTCATTGAGTATCCAGTCAGATACAATCAGCTTACAGAAACTTCGGACATTCGACAACATGAAGACATACTTAGAAAGGAAAGAAGAAAGAATAAAAGGAGAGAAAAAGAAACAGAAACATAATGATGTAACTGATAACAATGTACCAGATAAAAAATTGAAAACAAGTTGAAAAAAGCATGCTGAAATGTTGTACAAATAAAACCATGAAACATAGAAATGATTTAATGTTTAAACTCTTTCTCCTACAATCACAACTCCATTCTTTTATGCCCCAACATCGAATAATCAGGGGATGTATTGATATTCCATTGTCCTTCTGTCAGTTCTGTCCATCAGAAATTTCTTATATCCTTACATTTTTTTCTATATTCAGAGGTACTTATGTTGAAGTTTGGCTGCCATCATTGCGCAGTCGGTAACATGTCAGACTCCCAATCTTCAACAATGGGATTTCGTGGGTTCGATCCCCAGCAGCGGCACATAACTATCCTTTCCGACATTTGTCACTCACCAATGGGTGGATAATCGTAAACCTTGGTAGGATAGCAGCTGGAGGCTAGGAAAGGATGTAGCAGTAGTACTGGTGAAAGAAATACTAGGAATCCATTGTTAGGTTCTGCAGCTGCCGTGATTTGACTGAAATACTGTTCATAGTTGTGTTAAAGGCCATTCAATGAATAAATCAACCAATTTTTTGGAGTTTGCATCAGTTCAAATGGTTTTCTATGTTTTTTGTCTCAATTTAAATTAGTTTAATTCTCCTTGTTCCTTTTAACCCATTACCAAGCAGCAAAATTTTAGACTGGTCAAATTGAAAAGAGTTGCAGACAACAATTTAAAGTTCATAAAATTTAAGATTTTTCATTTTTCTGTATAGAAAACATTGAGTGAAATGAAGAAATTGCTTGTTACAAGCTATATCTTCATTTTACACAATGTTTTCTGAATTGTTTGTCTTGGGATGTAAAAAAGTGTCACTGAGAGGCAATGGATTTAATCGAATGGCAATTTTTTTTTTCAAATTTGTAAAAAGAGAATTTATTCCATCAATACTAGGTTAGAACTATTTCTCATAAAAACAAAGGAAAAAAATCTTAACCCTTGTCATGGTGTATATATTACCTTACTGAACTGCTGTCAAATCAAAGGGCTGAAAGCACTGATAAAACTTAATGTTCAAAAAATCAATATTTCTTTTAGAAACAAATTTCATAAACAGCTCTGGCAGGAAAAGTACAAGCAGGGGGGTAGACCAAGATCAGACTGCACTTATGTGCAGGCTGATCTTGGTCTACACCTCCTGCCAAAACCGGAATATTCTGGGTTCAGCATGACAAGGGTTAATATGTGAGATTCCATGTGGCCCTGTACCAAAGTTTTTGCCACAGTGTTCCAATTTGGGCAATTTCTGAGCACAATTTCTGAGCACAGTGTACTCATATAGAAACAAACCAAGAAACTTCTCATAACTGCTAACAAACCATTAGGCTAGTCATTTATATGTGGTATAATCTGCAAGTGTTATGAGAAAAAATTCCCTGTGGTCCCATTTTGGATCTGCCAAAACAGAATCAAGAAAGGAAACTTTATAAATCTTCTCCTTATAAACTCATACAGCCAGGAGGTTTCATATTTTGTATCCTTTGTGGTCATGTACTGGCTTGTTAAGATAAAACCCAATGGGTCTCATATTTTTGTGTCCTAACTATAGTTCTATTAATAGTTATAAAGCCACTGTTGTCCTATTTTGCCCCACCATGATGCACCTCATCTTACGCAGAAATAACTAGGGGAAAGTCTTCTGACATATAACTAGGCTGAGAGAGCCCATCTTTATACCCTTGCAAAACGAATGTTTTCGGATGTATACTGGAATAAGCCTGTCTGTCTGTGTGTCCCTCTGTCTGTGTACAAAATACTACCAATTTTGTGTCGCAAACTCCTCCTTTAGTTTTGCTTCGCCGCCGTCATAGCGCAGTTGGTAGCGCGTAGGACTGTCAATCTAAAGGTCCCAGGTTCGATTCCCGACGGCGGCACTCATCCTTTCTGACTATTCGTCTCTCAGCAATGGTCTATAATCGTAGACCTATGTGGGATAGCAGCTGGAGGCTAGGAAAGGATGTAATGGTAGTACTGGTGTGAGAAATACCAGGATTCCATTGTTAGGTGCTCCAGCCGCCGCGATTTAACACAAAGATTGTTGAAAGCGGCGTAAAACCCCAAACAAACAAATAAACAAACAGTTTTGCTTCAATACAATTGTACAACTTCATACGAAGATCAACCACATGTTGAAATTTTGCAAGACGCAATTTTGAAAAAATCTATGGAAAACATTGTGGATAATGAAGAAATTGCTTGCAACAAGCAATTTCTTCAATATCCACAATGTTTTCTATCCAAAAAGATGAAATACTTTAAAATTCCATCAACTTGAAATTGTCGTCTGCAGCTTCTCTCAATTTGGACAAGTCTCAAATTTTGCTGTGTTGGAATTGGTTAAGTCACATACTGTGACAAATTCTAGTTTCCTCACAGTACACAAGGTGTTTTGCGAGCAGTTGTGATATGCCTATGTATGTGTGTGTTCGTCATCCTGCTTCTGTCTACCATATTTTCAGACTACTTCTGGCCCAATGTCAGCATGGAGCAAAGTCCTCTATATAAATCTGCTAATTACATAATCCCAAGGTACATAAAGCGGAGCCCCATGTCTGCTTAACCTATGAGGAAATTAAGATTGATTTTTAGCTCACCTGAGCACGAAAAGCTCTGGGGGAGCTATTGTGATCGGTTATCGTCAGTCATCCGTCCATCCGTTCAGAATTACAAAAAAATCTTCTCCTCCTTAACTAACCATGGAATTCAACAAAACTTTACAGAAATGATGCTTAGGTCAGGCTCTCTCAAAAAACTTCAAAGAATAAAAATCAAAGAAGAACTCTGGTTGCCATGGCAACGGATTGAAAAAAATTTAAAAAATCTTCTCCTCCCAAGTGGTAAGGCCGAGAGCTTAGATATTTGGTACAAATCATCATCTATTGACCTTCTACCAAAATACTTCAAAGAATTAATGTATTCCGAAAATTAGCCCTTTTCTTTGTGATCCCTGATTTTACATAGAAATGAAGAAGGAAATCTTTTAAAATCTTTTTCTCCCAAACCATAAGGCCTAGAGCTTTGATATTTGTTATACATCATAATCGATTGACCCTCTACCAAAAAACTTCAAAGAACTACTGTATTCTGAAAATTAGCCCTTTTCTTTGGGATCCCTGATTTTACATAAAAATGAAGAAGGAAATCTTTTAAAATCTTTTTCTCCCAAACCATAAGGCCTAGAGCTTTGATATTTGTTATACATCATAATCGATTGACCCTCTACCAAAAAACTACCAAAGAACTACTGTATTCTGAAAATTAGCCCTTTTCTTTGTGAACCCTGATTTTACATAGAAATAAAGAAGGAAATCTTTTAAAATCTTCTCCCAAACTAGAAGGCCTAGAGCTTTGATATTTGGTACAAATCATCATCTATTGACCCTCTACCAAAATACTTCAAAGAATTACCATATTCTGAAAATTAGCCCTTTTCTGGGCGATCCCTGATTTTACATAAAATAAAAGAAGGAAAGCTTTAAAAATCTTCTTCTCACAAACCATAAGGCCTTGAGCTTTGATATTTGGTACATATCATCATATATTGACCCTCTACCAAAATACTTCAAAGAATTATCATACTCTGAAAATTAGCCTTTTTCTGTGCGATCCATGATTTACAAAGGAATAAAGGAGGAAATCTTTGAAAATCTTCTTCTCCTGAACCATAAAGCCTAGAGCTTTGATATTTGGTACATATCATTAGCCATTGACTCTCTACCAAATTATTAAGAAAAATTAGCCCTTTTCTGTGCAATCCCTAATTTTAGTTAGGAATAAATAATGATATATTTGAAAACCTTCTTCACCTAAATCATTAGGCCTAGAGCTTTTATACTTGGTTTGTATTGATGTCTATACTTCAAAGCATTACCATAATCAGGAAATTAGTGCTATATGGTTGGATCATCAATGTACCTTGGATTAAAAGAGAAATCCTTAAATATCTTCTCCAAAATAATTAGACAGAGGGCTTTGCTATTTTGTTTATATCAAAGCCATGAACCATCATACTCAGGGGAGCGATTTAGGACCATCATGGTCCTCTTGTTTTAAATTTCATCTACACCGGGCAGATTCGACCAAACTTCCTTAGGTGGTCCCCTTTCGAAATAACCGAAAGAAATGACACCTGTTAAAAACTGTAGCTGTCATGGCGACAAAAGTGAAAAAAATATACTGATACAGAGCGTCCATCAACTAAATATTTGCCATGAAGCATCAACATGGATCTTTCTACATATGTTGCGAAGTAATGATGCTTGGGTCCCCAGGGGTAGAGCTGCAGTCACTTTGGAGTCAGGCCCTTATGCTTAGGCTGACTTTGTAACATACATTTGAGTGGAATATTCAAAGGAAAATATCCTTTGTCTAGGTGACCGCACAAGGGTCAGTTTCCCTCTTGCTTTTTATGCAACAAGTTAAAATTATTCCATTGCTGTTATTATTTTGCATCACTTGATTTCTCCTTATTTTACATAGGACCAAGGAGTATTTCTTTTGAAATCGACTAGTCAACAGTTCATTCAAACCGGAAGTAAACTTTGAACTCCAACATTCATGTTACGCATTTTTATGCCCCCGCATCGATAGATCGGGGGCATATTGTTTTACCGGTGTCTGTCTGTCTGCAAAACTTAACCTGCCAACTAAACATTTTCCTATAACTTCAACCCTGATTAAGTTACAATGCTAATATTTGGTATGTAGATAGGTCTTAACAAGGCGCAACTAGGGAAGGTCATTTCATCAAAGTCAAGGTAAAAATTTTAACCTTTTTCCCTAAAACAAAGAAAAAAACAACAGCAAAAATCACCCGTTTCTAAAGAATTCCTGTTTCGGGGGCATGGTGACATCTTGTTGTTGTTTGGCGACTAAATCGGTGCGACTAAAGCTTTTTCAAGCGTTTAGGTCGCCAACCAACACATTTATTCTTTTAAGAGGTGAAGAGAATTTTTTTTTGTGTTCATTGAGTCTTGTTAAACCAAATTCACTTGAACTAGCTTTCAAAATCAATACTTTTTTTTATTTTTCCGAGATTATCCTTTTCCGAAGACATTCCACAAATAATTAGGATATCATTTTAGAAACTTGGACAATATTAGAATAGCAATGTTCATTGAGAATTATTACCTGCAAGAAACAAATTAGAGTTTTTCTTTATCTTTTAAACTTTCCATGATCCAGTAGAAGCTTAACACATTCCCATAAAATCACGCTTTTATACGACCCCGGATAATTGCATTAAAGCAAACATTGTGAGAAAAGGAGACATAGCTTGTTTCATGTTTTCTACCTTATCTGGACCTTTGTTTTCAATCTCAAAGCGATTTGAATGGTCGCCTGTAACTAGTCCCAGAATTTTGTCATTTAAATTGATTGAAAAGGCTAAATCAAAATAATAATAAACATATTTAGATATATGTAACTATATAGCTCATCACTTCCCTAATATACAGCTGGTATGCAAAGTTCTCAAATTAGAAGACAAATAACTCACTATATAATTTAAAGACTCCGAGTTTTTTGAAACTGTGACTGCATCTACGCTAAGAGGGTTATTGGTAGGTGTTTTCGTATTTCAGAGGAGTCTTTACGCCTACCACGAATTACGTAGAATCCTCGCATTACCCCAATTTCAAATTGTACAGTTGTTTTGGGGAGAAAGGTTTTGAAAAATAATAAATCGAACCTAAATGGGCACTTCGTCTCTTCTAACATAGTTACACCCTACTGGGTTTTCAAAACTGGGTAAAAATGATAGTAGCCTACGGAGTCCATCAAAAAGCAGTCCTTTCACAATATTTCAGTATATTTGACCTTAAACAAAACCAATGGCCGAGTTTGCGATTGCTAAGTTTTTCACTTCAATGCAATGACGACTTTTGACGCCCATTAGAAAAATCTTTTTTTTTTAAAATGTAGGAAATGAAGAAAATGCATATGACAAGTGGTTTCTTCATTTTCCAGAATATCCCCCCCCCCCCCAAAAAAAAAAAAAAAAAACCGTGATTTTTTTTTTTAAATTTCACCAACAACAAATTCGGTCGGCAGCTTCTTTGAATTTGGACCAGTGTAAAATCTTGTCGTCTGGGAATGCATTAAATACTTAAAATTTCTATGTAAACAAATCTTAGGCTGTGTAATATTCTGAGACCAATGAAAGAATGCACGTTCAGATGCACTCTTTCATAAATCATCTGATTCCTGCGTATCCCGTGGTAACCATCAAGTAAGTGTTCCAAGGAAATGGTTTCAGAAATAAAATCCTCAGCATTATGGTCGTTGATCCGCATTAATTCGAAATAAACAAGAACCAATAATCCACAGACGACAATAACGGAGGAAGTGGATCAAGCGTCTGAAAGAAACCGTGGTCATAACGGCGCTTGATTGACATGAAAACCGGAAATGAACAGGTGTAAAATCCAGGTGAACACCAAGATTTTCCTAGCGCATTAGGAATCTACTCAATTTGCATTTACGTACAACGAGATTTTAATTACAGCAGGATTTCAGTAAAACTTTAAGTGACAAAGCATTTCTGGATACTCTTTGTCTTGAAATAGCAATTAAATTAAGGTTTTAGTTAGAATTAATGACTCTATATAGACTGCATTCCTAGTACAGCTTAGAAAATTCCTTTCCTGTTTTTTAGACGTCGTGACATTTAACTTTGCCTAATACTAAAAAAAAGAGTCAAATCTAGTAAAATGCTTTTAAAATAGAATGCGCCTTGCCAGAGCAAAAAGGGGACCCAGTGGACACAATTGAAAGGATCACCAGTTGCTGACCTCCATTGTCAAATAGTTTGTCAATTTTGATTTTATCCCTTTGTTACTATAAACATTTTGTAACTACTTCGAAAGTGCTTAGTCAATGAAATAAGCATGTCCAAAATTGAGTAGAAGAAGCCGATTTTAAAGAAATTATGGCCGGAGGACAGATGAGGTTTCACAATAGATACCCTAACCCTTTCCTATTAGAACCCTGCATTTTATGACCCTCGAGATAAGACGGTTATAGTTAAAATGTTATACACTATCGTCTGCAACTTCTTTAGAATAAGATCAGTCTGATTTTTTTACCATTTGATTATGGGTCAGGAACAGCCGGCATAAGTATCTCGTGCTCACATGATGGGAAAAAATTAGATAATCATTTTTAAATTTACTATTTTTGTTTTCTAAACAAGATAATCATTTGAACATTTTCTATTCTTGTTTTCTAAACATAGCTGCATTCTCAAAATGGCTAACAAAATTTTATAAATTAAGGATTTATTTTATACGTAAAAAACACCAATAAATTTCATGAAACAAAAATTTCCATTGTGTTCCCCTTTCTTCAAGACAACGACCATAATTTGAATTTGACTAATGCGGACGAATTTTTTTTTAAATGAAAAAAGAAAAATGTTTTGATTTAATGTATGAATCTAAAAACTTATTCACAGTGTTTAAGTAGACGAAGCAGATTCATACATGAATTAGTGTGATAAAGATCTTGGTTCATACCTCAGTAGTTTAATTTTTCGACTGTCAAAAACTATCATTCTGATTCGGCGAAAAAAAAAAAAAAAAAAAAAATCATTCCTGCACGAACAAAATTTTGAGCACGCAGCTATTTTGTATGCTTCCGCTCAAAATAGTTTCATAAAAAGTATCAAAAATTGTAAAATATTTTTTTCGCTTGGTGTCATTAGTTTATGAAAAATGGAGACAATATTTTTAAATTTTTTTTTAGTTATAAAGTGATTAGTTTTTCGTTTCATAACTATATGAAAACAATAAAATATTCTCTTCATCTCTTAAATTAAAACAAAACGTATAGTCTCTTAATTTCTTATAATCTAATATCGCCATGCTAAACAAAGCAAGTATTTTGTATATGAATCTACATCCTGCGCAAGCATATAAAACAGATGAGTGCTCAAAGTTATGCTCATGGGATTATGAAAAGAAAAATACAGCCAATTAAAATGCTAGAATCTTGATAGACGAAACGAAAATCAAATATGAGCCTGTGCGTGACATTTCCTACCATTTCGCATGTGCGTGACTCGCACATATGGAGCACTCTGGACAGCCATTCGGGGCAATTAGAACATTCGCTGATTGTTTAAAGAAGCTGTGGGTCAGTATCTATCTACAGAGCGCAGAGTGAAGACTCTGATCAGACTGTGCAGATGCACAGGCTGATCTGAGTCTTTACTTGGCGCACATATGTAATGGTTGGAAATGTCACGCATGCGCTCATATATCATGTGGATCTGCTCTAATTCTACATATTGATCATACGAAGGAAACTCTCCTTATTCGAAAATTAATGTTTGTTGTTGTTGTTGATGTTTTCGCCGATCGGGAGATATCATGCAATTCAAACTCACGCCCGGTAATCTCGGGCTCCATCTCTTTTTGGAGAACAGTACAATAAGGAGACAATGATACTTCCGATATGGAGTCAAGGACCGGAACTGAACAGAAAAGGTAAATAAAACAGTACACCTCGCGTATAATTTGATCTTCTATTGGCCTATTATGCATTTTCCCAAAACGTCCAGAGTTTCATACCACATAGAAATGATTATATTATCCGTTGGCGGTGATAAATTTCAAAAATAATTCCGTTTGTGAAAAGAAACTTGAATCAAAGTTTGGACATCAGACCCGATCAAACACGAAAATGCGTGTTGAAATCGTTAAAATCCATGTTAGCAACAGTTCTGAAAGATTTAAGTTTCGATGACAGTGAAATGAATGATAACGTGTTGATATAAAACAATGTTACCGCAAAGAACTGCGTTTCCCTACCCCTTTTACGGATTTTCTTAGATGAGAAGGAGACCAGGATGCGGTGCGGGAGACAAGATTCAGAGGGAGAGACGATGCATATAAAAGAGTACAGTGAATAATTTTCTAGGACTGTAACTTTATGAATATTACAGGACACTTTTTCTTTCCCTTTTACACACTAAATGTGTCTGTCAGACTCTCTAGAACAGCAATATTTATATCAAATTCGCAAGAATCGAGTTACACAACTCAACAATATATTAATACAGAAGCCACGCTTTGAGCTCATTACTTTAAGTCACAACTCTGCTACACACTCTCTATTTTCTGCTGACTTGTGTTAACTTTGAGATCACACATGAAGTGAAATGAACATTCAAAATCACTCACACAGCGCTCCAATAATTTATTCCAAACACTCACCCAAACCATTAAAAAAGCTCAAATTATTTCAAAAACATTTAAAAACCTTCCAAAATGAGCAAACTTTCATTCAAATCGATAACAATTTTCCACAATTTTTTATCGGCTGCTGTGGGTTTTAAAGCATCTGATTGGTCCGTGAAGACAAACAAACACAAAAGCACGTATATTTTGATAAAGGCGGGTAATAAATCTCCATCTATCTATATATACTGCCTAACTCCCCTTTCGGGTATGACTGGCAGGTGCGCGTCCGTGCTGGAAGATAAACTGTTAGTCATTGGTTAGGATGCCATATTTAAAAGTATTGTGAATATTAGATTAAACGATCTGATAAAACATATTCTGGTCATTTAGGACGGCTCACTATCTGAAAAGAATCGAGACTCTTTTTGAACTCTCTAATGGTAGGTTGCTGTTTCTGGTAGGCTGTTCCAAAGTATCACTGTGTAGGGAAAGAAAGAATATTTAAGGAAGAAATAATTCGTGTGGATCTGTCTGGAAGATGCTGTGTGCATATGTCGGGTGGTCCTAACTGGTCTTTCAAGATAAGCTGGTACGGGCACTGCAACAAAACTAGTAACGATTTTATAAAACATGGTGACTCTGGAAACGTCTCGTCTATACTGAAGAGTTTGCCAGCCAAACTCCTTCTGCATGAAAATTGTTTTGAACCCATCTTGCTGCTCTACGTTGTATTTTTCCCCTTCGTTGATATAGGTTTTTGTGTAAGGGCTCCAAACGGTTGGTGCGTATTCTACCTGGGGTCTGACTAATGTTTTGTACGCTGTTTCTCTGATCTTCTTATTCTTGGACTGGATGTTTCTGCGGAGAAAACCTAAAGTTTTATTTGCCTTTGATGTTATATTGTCAATGTGCTTGTTCCTTGAAAGATCTCCAGATATTGTAACTCCTAGGTATTTAGCATTGTCTACAGTCTCTAGCACTTATCCATGTAGCCTGTAATCAAAAGATATCTTTTTCTTCTTTTAAGTAATATTTAGGAAAATGCATTTGCTGGGATTAAACTCCATTTCCTACTTTTTCTCCCACTGCATTAACTTGTCTACATCTTCTTGCATGGTGATACAGTATTGCTTGTTGTTTATAACTAAGTAAACGGCAGTATCATCTGCAAAAAAAAAGAACTTGGGAGGTGATGGTATTAGGAAGGTCGTTAGTATATAAGAGAAACAGAAGAGGACCAAGCACCGATCCCTGAGGTACTCCAGACTTGACTGGAACTTCGGATGAGCATCCACCTTGTAAGACTATCTTTGTGTTCTGCCTATAAGAAAAGATCTAATCCACAAAAGGGTAGTATTGTTTACTTCATGTTCCTGCAATTTATACAAAAGTTTTAAGTGGCTTACTTTATCAAAAGTCTTGTTTAAGTCTAACAAAACTAGATCAGTTTGTTTTCCTTCAGCAAGGTTTCTGGCAAGATGGTCGGTCAGTTGCAGTAGCTTGGTTTCACATGAACACCTTGCTCTGAAACCATGCTGTAAGTCACAAAGAATATTATTTTTGTCAAAATGTTTAGTTAGATTTGATGCTAAAATATATTCAAGAGCTTTACACAGTATACATGTTAAGGATATAGGTATGTAATTTGCAGGATCTTCTTTGTTTCCTTTCTTGGACAGTGGAGTCACGTTTGCCTTTGTCCATACGTGGGGGGGGGGTGCCTGTGTCAAGGGATTTGGGCGAAATTAGCGATTTTGGATTACATTCCTTTAATTTCATTCAAAAGTCGCTCCTCCCATTCATTCAATTTCATTCCGAAATCATACCCAAATCATCCAAAAATTGTGAATTTGTTTACCTTTTGACATAATCTAGGATACAGCGCCCTCTAAATATAAAGAAAAAACTTAAAGCAAATCAATTATGAAAGCATTGAACATTTGGTTGAGAACAGTTATTTTCGCCCTCTATTGAATTCATTGTGGCATTGATTTTCTGGGGATTGGGGTTATTACAGGCTATAAGTTTTCAGAAAACCATAGAAAAAGGGTCGGTTTTGATGTTCGAAGATGGACTGTGGTTACTTAAGAGTACGGGGTTCTAAAGGAAGTTTTACAGTACATTTTTATATGCATCGCCTCTCCCTCTGAATCTTGTCTCCCGCACCGCATCCTGGTCTCCTTCTCATCTAAGAAAATCCGTAGAAGGGGTAGGAAAAATGCAGTTCTTTGTGGTAACATTGTTTTATATCAACACGTTATCATTCATTTCACAGTCATGGCCACTTAAATCTTTCAAAACTGTTGATAACATGGATTTTAACGATTTCAACACGCATTTTCGTGTTTGATCGGGTCCGATGTCCAAACTTTGATTCAAGTTTCTATTCACAAACGGAATTATTTTTGAAATCAATCATCGCCAACGGATAATATAATCATTTCTATGTGGTATGAAACTCTGGACATTTTGGGAAAATGTATAATAGGTAAATGGGAGATCAAATTATGCGCGAGGTGCACTGTTTTTCTTACCTTTTCTGTTCAGTTCCGGTCCTTGGCTCCATATCGGAAGTATCATTGTCTCCTTTTTGTACTGTTCTCCAAAAAGAGATGGAGCCCGAGATTACCGGGCGTGAAACTTCAAAACGGCTGTTTTCGGCGATTTATCTGTGACAATCAGTGCTTATTCAATTTGAGGCTTTGACGTAAAAAGACCTTACAAAGAAGTAAATCCGAAATCTTGTTCAGATAACAATTTTTTTTCTTAACATCCCGTTTCTAAATTCTCTTTTATAAACAGCTTATAGAATTAGTCACATGGCACCGCTGATGATGACGTCATTATAGTTTCCGGTTTACTATTCCGGGCAATTGCTTATCGAAAGGACTGTGCTCAGATTACCGACATTTATTGTTCGGGTTATTTCAAAGAACTCTTAGGTCTTTTCCGAGTTTGTATTTATCTACATTTCCTGGAAGGAAATTACTCGAACGCTGAAAACAACGCGGTTGTTTTTACAACTGGTCTAGTTCTCTTTTTGACCAAATTCATTTTTTCCCGAACAATCCCTGATCTTTCCGTCCTGTGCTAACTTACTTGAGCAAAAAATGTGGTAAAAGAAGAAATAGTTTGTAAGAAGGAAAGTCTTCTTTTGTCACAATGCTTTCTATCATATGGGATGGATACTTTTTAAATTTTACTTAATTTGTTTTGTTTTTGATACTCCTTTAACCTTGGAATAGTCTACAAAATTGAAAAACTGAAAAGAGTTAAAGTTTTGTCCGAATCAATTGAGGTCTAAAAGATATTAAATTCTCAGACTAGTTAAAATTGAAATCTGTTGCTAGGCGTGAAGTATAAGTAAGTTTAAAATTGAAAAGAAAACATTGCTTAATATTGGAATTAATTTTAAGCTCCCCTCTAGAGTCGATTGCCTCAATAACCATTGCGAAGCAGTGTCTCTTGTCCGTCTGTACGTGTTTCTGTCCGAAGACAATGTCTCATTTATAACAAAAAAATGAAAAATATAATCGGATTTTCTCGAAACTTTAACAGATTTCTCAGGGTCAAAATAACTGTTTCGATCGGTATAGTAGCTTATCTGTCGTGGGGGGAAAAAAAAAAGAAAAATCTGAAAAATGGTTTGGTTTAAACCTATTTTCTTTACGTCGATTTGGAAAAATATTTTCCCACTTAGATTAATCCTCCTTGATTCTGTTTCCTGGAGAATTGACCATTCGCTTGCCCCGCCAAAAGACTCCTTTCGCCCTATCTATTGACTCCAACAGGAAGTTCCGCTTCGTTTTAAGCTCCACTGGCTGGAAGCTAGATAGCGATTGTCATGGCGTTGTGTCCGTCGTGCGTCCGTCCCTCTGTCCGATCGTCCGTCCGTCCGTAAACTTTTACTTTGACTATCTTCTCCTCAGAAAGAACGAAATAGATTTGAACCAAAACTCACAGAAATGATCCTTGAGTGACCCTCTATCAGATTCCTTCAAAGAATTTTGATCGGATGAAAAACATGGCTTCAATGGGCGGGGCTTATTTCCATATATGGTTGAAGCTTTGAAATTCTTCCTCTCAGAAACCAGTGGATGAATTTCAACCAAATTTCACAGAAATGATCCTATGGTGAACCTCTATCAGATTCCCTCAAAGAATTTTGATCGGAAGAAAAACATGCTTTTAATGGGCGGGGCTATTTCCATATATGATAAAAGGTTTAAAATTCTTCTTCTGAAACCAGTGGATGGATTTCAACCAAATTTGACCGTATCAATCCTTATGTGACCTTTTATCAGATTATATATATAAAAAAAAAAAAAAAATGATTTGATGAAAAATATGGCTTTAATGGACAGGGCTAATTTTCATATTCGGTATATACTAAAAACTTTGTAACGTTCTCACAAGCGTGTTCATGGATTTCAACCAAATTTCACGGGAATGATAGCCAGATGACTGTTTGTCGGATTCCTTCATATAATTTTGATTGGTTGAAAAACATGGCTATTATGGTGGTAGGTTATGTCCATATATGGTATACAGGGAAAATTCTACGTAATGAATTTTACATACTTTGACTTGACCTATGTAAAACAATGAAAAATCTGAAATAGTTCTCTAGAACTTTTTCAAAGATTTCAATGATTGAGATTTGTTTTCATTATATTCAGTATATTTTAAATCATAAAAAAATTGCTTAATCAGTACATTCATGCCTGTGGAGCGATACAGGCGCTCAAGCGCCTCTAGTTAAACGGCGTTATTTTGCAAAGTTTATGACCAGTAGTAATTTACAAATAAGTAGACTTGTTGGTTTGCGACCTAAACGTCGTAACTACAGCTTGAATGAGCTGCAGTTATGACGTTTAAATCGTCAAACAAACAAAACGATTCCCAAAAATGGCGACCAATGTCGAAGATCGAACTGAACTTCCAGTCTAAATGAATGATTTCATTGGTTGGCTGATTATTTGATTGACAGACGCAGTTGGTCAATTAAACCATATTCCCGCCGAATCCCGGGTATCGAACCGGGACCTAAACGGGACCTTCATCGTGAAACCGACGCATAAACCTCTCGACCAAAGACACCATTTTCGAAACTTGGTACAACAAATCGGCTGTTTACGTTAATATTCGACCCCCGTAAAATCGACTGGAAATGGTATCACACAACTCTCAAATTGACCAATCGCTGGCCCAGCCAACTGACTCCTTAGGCCCCGCCCATTAACTCCAACAGGCTGTTCTGTTCCGCTTCGATTTTTAACGGAGTTATTTTTCAAAATATATGGCCAGTCAAATGTAACTAATTATTAAAATGGTTGGTTTGCGGTTTAAACGTCGTAACTACAGCTTATTCACGTTGCTTTGAAAGGTTTATCACAATCGTGAGCTCGTGTGCAGTAAAATACCAGAAGTTAATGCCATAGATAAAAATATTACACCTAATATGGTAAAATGCCATAATGAAAAATGTCATGGCTAAATATACAAGAAGTCTTTTAAAATACTTGTTTTTATTATTTCTCACCGTGAAACTAATATTTCGTTTAAACTTGAATCAGTCACATCATTTTTTGTTGGTTTGGTGTTATTTGACAAGAATATTAGTATAAACTAACAAATTTATTGAAGGTAAAATGCTACCGTCAGATCAATACCTCATTGGAGAGTTACTTGAAATAGATTGAAGGGTAATGTTGTACCAGACCAGGCAGCACATTTGTGAAATCCTCAATAAATATTAAAACCCTTCTAATGAGACCAATTGCGGTACTTTTTAAAAGTGGTCTTCATAGCGAGTTGGTCGTATTACTGAGGTTCGGTCGTATGTTTAGCTGTTGTCATTTAAGTTGTCGTTTGGCTAATTCATAAGGAGGTTTGGGTGTTTATTTTATATTTTTCATTTATTTGGCGTTAAAATACGGTACACAAAAACAACAAAACAATAAGAAAAAATGTATTACAGAGAATCTAATGTCATTTTCAAATTCTATTTACCACGAATCTACCTCATGAGTTCTACATTCTTTCTTTAACGTTTCCCCAGTATACTCAAACTGTTGCAACCAAGAAATAAATAGCTTGTTTTACTAACACATTATTTCACCTTGAAACATTTTCAGCTAGCAAAGCGTCAGCTTTGATAGCTTAATTTAACAGGTCTTTTCAGAGTTCAAAGAGTGCAAACTGCCACTGGAGGCTTAACTACTAAAACCATTGAATGGTTACGCCATAAACACTAGTTCTAACGTATTTCAGGATATCGGAAACTCTGCATACAAGTTCATCTCCTAGGTATTTTTAGCTCACTTGAGCACACCGTGTTCAAAATGACTCTGATCTGAGACTTTAAAGAAGTTGCAGACGACAATTTCAAAATTGTTGAAAATTTTAAAATATTAATCCCTTTAGGTAGAAAACAATGTGTGAAATGAAGAAATTGCTTGTGACAAGCAAATTCTTCATTTTCATCATTGTTTTCCACAACTATTTTCTTGAGGGCATAAAAATGAGGGATTATGTGGGAATGGGTTAACTCCTTGGTTACTTTAACATCGTTTCTTTATCATGATAACGTTTGAAAAAGATGATTACTGTAAAAAACAATGCTTTGCAAGCTTACAGTACTTTTCAGTACTTTGACTGCAAGTAAAAACCCTTTCCTGTTTGTTTTTTTTCTTCAAAATTTAATACCTGTCAAATTCACAAGTTTTGCAGACGGTAATTTGAAGTTGATTTTATATGAAAATAATCTTTCATTACGATAGAAAATATTGTAGAAAAGAAGACATTGTTTGTTACAAGCAATTTCTTCTTTTTCCACAATGTTTTATCAAGTATAAAAATACAGGGACGTTAAACCAGGGTTTGAACGGGAAAGGCTTAATATAAAACAACAATTTCAACTTGTTTTGGGTATAAGATTTACAATTATACACCATCTAGTTGGCATTTAATTTTAAAAAAATAAGTTTATTTGTGAAAATAACCTTTTCTTCGGTTAATTTGTGATTATATTTTTATAAATTCATTCTCAAACGACAAGTATTTAGACTAGTTCGAATTTATAGAGTTGCCAGAAGACAAGGCCAAGTAGGTTACAATGAAAAATAAGTGCCATGTGAGGTAGGAAACATTTTGGGAAAAGATGAAATTGCTTGTTATGAGCAATTTCTTCTTTTCTCATAAGCGTCGGCGGCACAATTTCTTTCCGACATTTGTCTTTCACCAATGGGTGGATAATCGTAAACCTAAATAGGATAGCAGCTGGAGGCTAGGAAAGGACGTTGTGGTAGTACTGGTGTTAGAAATACCAGGAATCCATTGTTAGGTGCTTCAGTCGCCGCGATATGACTGAAATACTGTTAAAAGTGGCGTTAAACCCTATTCAATCTATCTTTTCTCACAATGTTTTCCATAGCAACATTTATCTAGTGCGTAAAATGTAGGATTGTATGGTAATGGTTTAAACCCAAAGAATGCCCATTTTTATACTTTATATCATAGCGAGTTATCTGCAATAGCAATTTATCAACTTTAAATAAAAGTGGTGAATTAAAGTACTGGTAGCAAATATACTTCGTTTCCTCATTGGCATCATTTCATTCTGCTCCGCATTTTTCACACTGAAATAGAGTTATTAAAAACACACACACAAAAAAGGCAGGCGAAATTACTCGTATAAGCAACATTTAAGTCGCCAACAAGCAAACAAATGAAAAAAAAATAATAATAAAAATAATAAATGTTGGAGTTCAAAGTTCACTTCCGATCTGAATTAATGATTTGATTGGCAACCGATTTTTGATTATCAGTTGTTTTACGTCAATAGATCGTCTAGCAGATAAAAGTATCTTTCGAACCTTTCATTTAATATGCATTTTTTCTCGACTGCTCGATAACGCGACAAAGCTCACGGGAAACAACTCTGAAACGAATCGTTCTCACAAACGTTACTATTTAATTCCCTTCAGCTTAACTCGTCTCAATTAATTCAACCGGACAAACAAATGTCTTATACGTACCCGTGAAAAGGCTAGAGATAAAAACATTGCTAAAAGAAGACATTTTCTGTACAAAGATTTTTTTTCATTTTTCAATAGTATTTTCTTTAAAGATTATCTCAACTAGAAATTGTCCCCTTCGTCTTCCTTGAATTAATACCGGTCTAGTATTTGTTGTCTGCTAACGATTAAGCAGTATCAAGTGATAATATATCTGAATATACATAAATGAAAATTGACCAATCGCAATTGTCAATCAAAGAAAAAGTCGACCAATCAAATCATTCATTTAGATCGGGAGTAAAGTTTGAATTCCGATATTTGGCGCCATTTTTGTTAAGCATTTTTGTTGGTTTGGTTATAACTTAAAATTATTCAAGCCGTAGTAACGACGTTTAGGCCGCCAACCAACAATTCAACTTTTTTGTTACATGCTACTGGACATAAATTTTGCAAAATGACGCCGTTTAAAATCGAAGCCGGGCTCGTGTTAGAGTTAATGAACTGGACCAAAAGAAAATTTGGGCGGGGACAGCGATTGGTCAATTTGTAGGTTGAAGGCATACATGATATAAAACGATATACATACCAAATCATTCATTTTTTCCCGTTTTTTTACCCGAGGTGAATACTTATCTCCGACATCTATAACAAACAATTTTTGTCTGTTTTGCTTCTTCAAGATGCAGTTACGACATTCAAGTCATCAAGCGAAACACTTCGCGTTTTGTTTGTGCCCCAACAAAGTATTTTGCAATCTAACGTCATTGATATCTCAGTCCAATCAGAGGTTAGTGGGTGTAGCCAGCGATCCGCTTATTAGAACTAATGAAATCACGGTCGAAAAATGAAAATGTGATCACTACTTCCTGGGTTGGTCCTCTTGAGTTGCACCACATCTAACCTAGAATAGTTTCCCTTGCGCGGAATATGCTTCATATACTTCACCAATGGGTGAATGACAGAACAGTGGATTTTGCTCGAGCGACCACCTCTATTAAGCAACAACTTCCACTAAGCGACCACAATCGAAATCCTCTATTAACCCTTGTCGTGCTGTATAAATTACCTTACTGAATTGCTGTCAAATCAAAGTGCTGGAAGCACTGATAGATCTTGCTGTTCAAAAATCAATATTTCTTTTAGAAATCAACCTGATAAACAACTCGGAAAGGAAAAGTATGAGCAGGAGGTGTAGACTAAGATCAGCCTGCACAAACGTGCAGTCTGATCTTAGTCTACACCTCCTGCCAAAACTGGAACATTCTGGGTTCAGCATGACAAGGGTTAAAATCCAAAAGCTCCCATCAAGAAGTGGTCGTATCAGCTAAAACATATCATACCCAAAATCCAACGTTGATGAATCTTATGAGAATCGTGTCAGTGAGACGATTCTCATGATTTCCAACAACATAGGACCTGGGGAGAATTATGTAATATATTATGTATGCAATCAAATCGAGCCTTCATATAGTCCACGAAACGACTTTTAAGCGACCACCCTCTTAAGCGACCACTCTTTCGTTGAATGGTCGCTTAATACAAGATTTACCTTGCTACTTTTGACCAATTACCGAATTGTCACATCTTCACGCCCTTCAAGTCAAGAGCTTTAGAAAATATTGTTGACAATAAAGCGATGTTTCGTAATGATCTATATTTTCTATTTAGAAATACAAATATTTTTTGAAATTGTGTCAACTAAAACTCGTCGTCTGCAACTTCTTTGAATTTTGACCAGTTTAAAATGTTGTCGTTTGATAATGGGTTAAGATAAACGAGAAGCCGGAGGCTAAGAATTAGAGTCGCGGGATTGTTGGTGTGAAAAATAACAGGTAGCTATGGTTAGTGCATCAGCTGCCGCGATTTAACTGAAGTATCGTAGACAATACATCGGTAAATTTCCATGGCCTTCGTTGCAAAAATTTTATAATTCTATGTCTTCAAAAAACAGAAATACAATGTTAAGATTAGCAAAATATATAAAGAATGCCTTATTGATGAGAGAGCAGGCCCTGAAACAGCTAACTTCCTAATACGATGATTAACGATTCCTTCGTTTTAATTCATTTGTGTGTGTGTGTGTGTTTTTAGAGTGTAATTTGTAGGAAATACTTCCACTGTGTATTTTGTCTTAATTTGATTTGTCTGACGTACTATCTTTTGTTTGTTTTCCCAAGTATGAATTTTTGTATTGTTTTCATTTTCTATCCATTTGTACTTGCTTATTTTCTTTCTTTCTAGTGTCTTTGCCATATCATTTTTTTTCTTTGTAAATGGTCAAAGGCAACATATATTGCTGATTTCCATTAAAATGTAGGTATGTATGTATGTTAAAAATGGCTTTAACCCATTTCCACTCAAGAAATTTTTAGACTGGTCCAAAGTCAAAGAGGTTGCAGACGATTTTCAAAACTTTATGAATTTTCAGATTTTTATTAAATTTTCTGAGTAAATTTTCTTGTTGCAAGCAATTACTTCATTTTACACTATTTTTTCAAATTGTTTTCTTGAGGGGTGTCAAAACCGCCATTGTGTGGGAATAGGTCAAAAAGGGTAATCTCCAACCTCTTAACTGGGTTGAACTATATGTAATAGACGAAATATGCATTTGTGGATATGAGAGAAATTTGGTTTAGCATATGATTTTATACTTTTCTCCACAGAGTTTGTCGCTGCTTTAGATTATCCCACGCATGTAGGCAGATGGAAAGTGTTCTGACTTTTCCAACTATTATAGTTAGATTAAACACGAACAGATGTGTCTCTTGAAACAAATTTTGAGATAGGTTAAAAATACAGATTCCAAATCAACGCAACGTGTTAAATTGGCAAACGTCGACTTTTCCGGATCATAACTCCGACATTTATCACTTGCTGGGAAAGGTCTGAAATAACTATCTCAAGCATATGTCCCTTTTAAACAAATTCCGTTATATGTTGAAATTCAAGACAAGTCTAAAGATTTCTTTCGCTACATCTGTTGTATACAAAATATTGAAAATATTGGCACTCAAAAGTTAGTTTTTCAAGCCGGGATCTAATAACGTTTTAAAAAACACCCACTCTCCCTCCAAAAGACACTAAGATGCCTCGAAAATTAGCCTTTTTTTCTGGAGTAATATCGTCTTTTGGTATATCTTTAATTAGGCTGTCGCAATAAGCAGTGTTCCATTATCAATATTGATAGTCCCGTTCAAATTGCACGTGCACTCTACTGGGTCTCCGACAGGCATCTTGAACTGTAACAGCAGTACAAAATAGGTTACCATCATACCTGCTACCTGCAAATAAATATATGTTATAGTGCAACCAAGGGATACTGCAAAATCAAAATGTTTTTTTTAATTTGATTTGTTTTTGGAAAAGAAAAAAAGTATCATAAAATCTGGTTTTTTCTACTAATTCCCACACGGTAACACTTTTGGACGCCCTTCAAGTAAAACAATTGAGAAAACATTGTGTAAAATGAAGATATTGCTTGTTACAAGAAATTTCTTCATTTCACATAATGTTTTCTACCCAGATATTAGAAAAAAAATCCAAATTTTTATTACCTTTAAATTATCGTCTGCAATTCCTCTGAATTTTGACTAGTCTAAAATTTGTCATCTAGTTAAACGACTGAATGACCAAAGCCATTACAAACAAATAAAGTATTGTAACACGCCATGCCTTTTGGGGCGAAGGGTCAATCAATAACCGGCGGAGTTCAAAAATTAAGTATGGACTCGATGGCATTTCAGTACCATCAAACATTTGATATTTGGAGAAAAGATCGAAAGTTATAATTTTTATCCTTTGATTTACAAATAGTCTGTGATCGACAATAATGTCGCCACTACAGCCTGAAATATACACTAAGCACCGCAGGATTATTAATGACTTATGATCTCTTTTTTCGTGAATATTGATATTCTTAATCACTCTAAATAACACAAAGTTATGTATAATTGACCGGTTGCGGTTGTCAATAAAAAAGAATCGCTGGACCAACCCGATCTTACATTAAGACTGGAAATGAACTTTGAATTCTGACATCGATCGATATTTATGTGAAGCATTTTTGTTGGTTTGGAGACTTAAAAGTCGTAACCACATCTTGTTCAAGCTGTAGTTACGATATTTAGGTCTCTAACTGACTATTTACTTTTTGTCACATATAACTGACCATTAACTAACGCAATTTGATATCGAGGTGGAACTTCCTGTTGGAGTTCAGTGGGCGTGGTCAGCGATCCGTCAAATATCAATGAAAAATGATGACTTACCGTGAGTATCGTAGGTTTATCAATGACAAACATTTTCATGGCAGTTATACCAATCTGTGTGCCAGTAAGTCGATTCAAAAACATATGCATCTAAAAAACAAAGAAATGAAATAAATGTACATTTTTTTTCAATTTAATCCATTCCCACACATCCCTCCTTTTTACGCTGCTCAAGAAAACGGGTTTATAAAACATTGTAGACAATGAAGAAATTGCTTGTAACAAGCAATTTCTTCAATGTCCACAATGTTTTCTACCATACAAGACAAAGATCTTTTGAATTTTCTAACTTAAAATTGTCGTCTGCAACATCTTTCAATTTGGACTAGTCTCATATTTTGTCGTGCGGTAATGTGTGAATAGATAAGTTTAGATAAGGTTACAATTTACGGATCGCCGAAGTCAAATCAAAATTGATTGACTCATTAAATTGTTTAAAAATCCTGGAAATGCACTGTTTATCTTCCATACTTTACCCATTCCAATACATCCTCTCTTTTCACATCCCAGTGGCGAATTTCGAGGGAGTTGGGAGTTCGTTTGAGCCACACTCTATGGCCTCATTATTTAATTTTTGTGAGGAAATTCAATAAACATTTGGTACTAATAGGATAACGACCCCCTTCATTGGTAAATTTGAACCCGCATTACTGAGATCCTGGATCAGCATAAGCATTCCCAATAAAAACGCTTTGGAAAACACTGTGGGCAAAGCAGAAAATTGCTAACAACTAGCAATATCTCCAATGTCTACAAATGTTTTATACTTTGTTAGATTTCACCAACTTAAAGATTGTCGTCTATAAAATATATCAATTTACAATAATCTAAAACTAAGTAACTTATTCAAGCAGTAGTAACGTCGGTTAGATCGCCCAACAAGTAATTGCTTTATGAATGAAACTTTATTTCAGACTTACTCATACATATGTATATCGTCTTTTAACATAGATAATGAACAAAATATTTAATTTGATACAATCTCTCTCTCTCTCTCACAGACACACACGCACACAGACACACACAAACACACACAGACACACACATTCATATACCCTACACAAACACATGCACAAAATGAGCCCTCCAATTCTTTCTCTTTCAATAAGTTTGTAAATGACAAATGTCTCCCCCCCCCCACTCTCTCTCCAATTCGTTCCATATCTTCTCTCGCTCAGCCCCAGACCTTCCCATACTCTCTTACTAACAGATAACGAAATGTTTTGCATATGTATTGGGTTTACAGTTTTGATTATTTTCTTTAAAGTGATGTAATTAATATGTTTAAATATTTAACATGATTTGTGTTTGGGGAATATTTTAAATTTATACAAATTAAAAGAGAACTCCATGGTTCAATTTACATAGCTGCGAGATCGTTCCGCATGTTTTCTCCTCAGCGAATTGACTCCGGATATGCATCGCATACTAATAACGTTTGTCACCTCCGACATACAACCTTGTCGGGGTCAAATTTTGCGTGACTCGTGAACCGGCGTTTATGTTGGACATTCTCACACTTTATATGCTGTAAACTGTAACGTAGGATAAGCCCATTCCCACACATGTGATATGTTAGACCAGTCCAAATTGGAAGAAGTTGCCGACGAAAATTTGAAGTTAATGAAATCTTTTAAATCTTTGTCTTTTGGGGTAGAAAACATTGTGAATACCGAAGAAATTGTTTGATACAAGCAAATTCTTCATTTTCCACAATGTTTTCCATGGCTTTTTTCATGAGGGGCGCAAGAAGGAGGGCTTGTGTGGTAGTGTGTGGGTCATTTATCGATTTCGCTAAAATTCGTTTAACCCATTACCACACAAGAAAATTCGAGACTAATCTAAAATGAAAGAGGTTCTAGATGATTTTGTTTTGTTGATGGAATTTGAAAAAAAACTTATGTCTTCTTGGGTAGGAAGAAATGTGAAATTTGAAGTAATTGCTTGTTCCACAATATTTTTCGAAGCTCTTTCTCTTGGGGGCGTCAATAAACGTCAATTGTCTGGGAATGGGGCTCGTCCTTTTTACTTGAAAACCTTATTTAACCGAAAATGCAGAGAAACCTTTCTTATCCCTTTGCTGAATCTAGGACCTGTCCAAATTCAAAGGTTTTGCAGAAGAACATTTAAAGTGGATTTAACTTGAAATGCTTATAACAATCATTTTTCTCTTTTTCTACATTTTTTTCTCAAAAATAAAATCACAGAGACGTAAAAACTAGGGATTGAACAGGAAATGTTTAAAGTAAAAGAATTATTATTGCTAAACTATTATTGCACTTATTCTTGGCTGATATTTTGCAGGGATAAAAGATACTGTCAATAGTTTATTGTCTACGTAAACAAAACAAGAACACGAGTTTGATCTAACAAAGCTTCGGTGAACTACAACATCAAATAAACAAAACTTTCAGTAATATTTATGTTGATTTTGCCGAAAAAAAAATATGGTTGGTTTCTATGCTTTGAACCAACAAATAATAAGACTATCCATTTCTCAGATTCAGGCATGAAATGCGTTATTTATATCAAACTGTCATTTGGGTAACGTCCTTTACCATGTGTTTCTTGTAAAAAAGGATTAAACCAGAATCCGTCTCAAAGAAAGCAAAGGTAGATTGTTTAGCGTTTTTCAAACGCACAGGTTATATAGGGCGACAGGTTTCGTTTGGCTAACTATCAATCAAACTTAAATAACATAACATAACATAAAATAACATAACATATCAAACTTAAAATATATCGATAGTTTAATAAGCAGTATAAACAACAATTAAACCCATTCCCACTCAATTTTTTTTAGACTGGTCCCAGTAGAAAGGTGTTGCAGACAACAATTAAAAGGGTATTAAGTTTTGAGTTTTTTCAACTTTCTGGGTAGAAAACATTTGTAAAATGAAGAAATTGCTTGTCACAAGCAATTTCTGCATTTTACACAATGTTTTCCCAATTGTTTTTCTTGGGGGGCGACAAAAAGCGTCATTGTGTCGAAATGGTAAGCGGCATCATATATATTAATGAACTATAAGTATGTAAACTATTACTTCATCACCTAAACTACGCTTTTACAGCAAATATAAGAAAGATTTTTCTATTTTTCGATATTCTACCTAATGATATACTTAAAACTTGTTGTTTCAGTCTCAGTTCTCATTTTTTTCACACAGAAATGGGAAATTATGCGAACACATCTCGAATAAATCGCTGTAACAGTAATCAGATTGAATTAGAATATCATTTCCTTATGCTGTTGTCCATTATATCCAAAACTAAAATACGTCGGTAAGGCGACTTGGCCTAAAAGCATTGTGGATAATGAAGAAATTGCTTGTAACAAGCAATTTCTTCATTTACCACAATGTTTTCCAAAACCCTTTTCTTGAGATGCGTAAAAAGGCGGGCTTGTCTGGTAATGGGTTAAGCAAGAACCGATATCTATACAATCCATACTTAATTGTATTGCAACACTTGGATACTAAGACCAAGATAATGAGTTTTGAAAAAGGGTGGCATACAAAATACGATTTTTACTTATATAATACAAAACTAGAAGTAGTCAAATTCTTCAAATAATTTGAATATGGCGAAATATTTATATTATGCATTTTTTTCGAAGAAATTAACACATTATGCTCCCGTAAAAACACATTCTTCTGTTAATCTATAATCCATGTATTTCCTCCATTTTGCCTGAATATTTGCTGAAAGCATTATAAACATGTACAATATAAAAAAAATTAAAATAAATAAATAAATAAATAAAAATAAATAATAATGTAGTGTAAAATACGACTTCGCAATTACGGAATGGTTTGGATTATTTGCAGATTAAAAAGAAATCACTTTAGGGTTTCCGTAGTTTTCGAAATATTTCTGTCGTATGAGAGTTTCTATCTAGATCTAATTTTAACTGTTCACTTGCACCGGGTGATTCTATCTTCTAGTAAAGGGTTAATTAACATGCTAAATGTGAAGCAGTTCTTATAAAATTGTCTTAATTCTATCCCAAATGAATTTGTCTGGATGCGCAATCAATAATATGCGTCGAAAATGGCTGAATTACTATTCATTAAGGATGAAAGTGTCCGAATTATCTAACCACGGGATGTTTTAATTGGCATTTACATCGCTCTATACAGTTTGAGTATATAATATTTGTGACCCGCCAGATCTTAAAAACTATGGATAGTAGCGTGTAACAAAAAAGTAGAATAGTTGGTTTGCGATTTAAACGTCGTAACTACAGCTTGAATAACAACGAAAATGTTTCACATAAATGGCGACAAATGTCGGAGTTTAACCCTTTCCTGTACAATCACTGGTTTTTACGTCCTTGTGATTTTCTGCTTGAGAAAACATTTTGGGAAAAGGAGAAATTGCTTGTAACAAGCAATTTCTTCTTTTTCCACTATATTTTCTACCCTACTAAAAGGTTGTATTCAAATTAAATCCACTTTAAATTTCGTCTGCAAAACCCTTGAATTTAGACAGGTCTAAAAAAGAAGAAGAAGAAAAAAAAAAAAAAAAAAAAAACAGGAAAAGGTTAAATTTCATTTCCGGGTCGAATAAATAATTTGATTGGTCGATATATTCATTGATTGACAACCCAGATTGGTAATCGATAACGACTGACTTGTACGATCGCCAATATGTTTTATGCATTACCATGTAATCTTAATGCATTTTTCTTAAATAATTAACAGATACCTCTACTAAGGAATATTTTCGATTGGATTCTTAATCCATTAAAAGACGACAAAATGTTAGACTGGTCCATATTCAGACGACAATTTCAAATTGATAAAAAAGTGTCGGTTGTGTGTGTGTGTGGGGGGGGGGAGATTGTGGAGAAATGGGTTAAAAAAAATAAATACAGATTTTTTTTTAAATATTTGTTACAATGTATTGCTTATGCTTGAAAGATATACGATTTGATAAGCTTATGTTTTAGTGTGAGCTTCGAATCATGCAGGTTTTAACCCTTTCCTGTTAAATCTCTGTTTTTACGTCCCTGTGATTTTATATTTGAGAAAAACATTGTGGAAAAATAAGAAATTGCTTGTAACAAGCAATTTCTTCTTTTTCCACAATATTTTGCAGGTTTTAACCCTTTCCTGTTAAATCTCTGTTTTTACGTCCCTGTGATTGTGAGAAAACATTAAAAGCATATCTGCATGAGCAATATAAATCGATAGAGAGACTAAGATTTTCACAGCCCAGTGATTTCTGGAAACTTTTTTGTAAAAGGAAAATTGCACTTGATAGTGATTTAAATGTAAACGATTTTTATGATTATTTTTCGTCTATGTCGGATGATATTCAAACAGTCTATAATGTTGAAGCAGAACATTTCTGTACAGAAAATGATTTTGATTCAACATATAGTAATTTTGAAGAATTAGATCAGCCAATCACAGTGCAGGAAGTCGAAAATGTTATACGTAAATTAAAGAGAAATAAGTCAATTGGTAATGATTGTTTATTGAATGAATATTTTATAGAATGTTCCGACATTATTTCATCTCATCTTGCAGACATGTCTAATGTTATTTTTAGCTCTGGGGTTTTCCCTGATTTGGACCGGGAGTATAATTATTCCCTTGCATAAGAAGGGTGACCCCAGTGATGTAAATAATAATAGAGGAATTTCTCTAGTGAGTTGTTTGTCCAAGATATTTACGGGTATACTGAACAAACGACTCTCTACTTTTTGTGAAAATAATGATATTTTGTCCGATGCACAATTTGGCTTTAGACCAAAGAGATCTACCATTGATGCTTGCTTTATCTTACATGCATTAATACAGAAAACATTGTGTGAAAAGAAACGCTTATATGCAGCTTTTATTGATTTAAAAAAGCGTTCGATAGTGTGTATCGAAATGGCTTGTGGTATAAACTTTTTAATTTAGGAGTTAAAGGGAAAATGTTAAGAATAATTCGTGATATGTACTCTAAGGTAAAAGCTTTTGTCAAAGTAAATGGGTCTCTTTCTAGCTCATTTGAAAGCCATGTAGGTCTTAAACAAGGGGAGACAATTTCGCCCATTTTGTTCGCAATGTTTATTGATGATCTTGAATTATTCTTGCAGGGAGATAACTCATGCGGGATATCTCTCGAGCAATTATGTATTGTACTTCTACTTTTTGCAGATGATATGGTTATTTTGAGTGACACCCCTGGCGGCTTACAGACCAGTCTAGATGAATTATATGATTATTGCTCGCTGTGGGGATTAGAAGTGAATACTATTAAGTCTAAAATAGTCGTTTTTAGAAAAAGGGGCGGACTTAGAGGCAATGAGCATTGGTCATATAATGGTTCAAACATTGAAATTGTGAATGATTTTAATTATCTTGGTACATTATTTAATTATACTGGTTCCTTTACCACTAACAATAAAACGTTAGCGGGAAAAGGATTAAAAGCCATGAATGTTCTGATAAGTAAAACTCGAACTTTTAACCTTCAGACAACTACACTATTGCATTTATTTGACGCATTTGTTGGCTCGATTTTGTGTTTTTCATGTGAAATTTCCGGTTTTAATAAATCGAAGGAAATTGAAGAATTCATTTAAAATATTTGAAAAAATTATTAGGTGTTAAAGCATCTACTTGCAATTACGCTGTGTATCATGAAACGGGTAGACACCCTTTGTATATTAATAAGTATTCTAGAATTATTAAATATTGGGGAAATGTATTGTTTTCCGATAACGTACTAATCAATACCGTATATCGATCACTAGACATTGGTGCTCGGCATGGCTGTATTAACTGGTGCAGTAACATTAAAGATTTATTGTACAGACATGGATACGGATACGTCTCGGAAGATCCTTATTGTGTCAACCATAGAAACTTTCATAAAACCTTCAAATCAAGATTGATTGACGATTTTCATCAGAATTTATATGGTTACCTTAATAATAGTACTGTATTGCTTACTTATAAATTTTTGAAATCTCACAATGACATTGATAAGTATTTGAATTTGTTACCTTATAAGTGGTTTACTCACATTGCTAAATTACGGCTTTCGTCACATTGTCTTAGAATAGAATCAGGAAGACATGGAATCAATAGAATAGAAAGAAATCAAAGAGTATGTCAAGTGTGCAACGCAAATGAAATAGAAGACGAGTTTCATTTTCTTTTCATTTGTGATGCATACACTGACTTACGCAGAAATTATCTCAAAAGAAAATATTATACCAGACCAAATATGCACAAGCTTATATTGCTGTTTAATAACTCAAGTAAAAACATTTTCATTGATTTGGCAAAGTTTTTAAAAGAGGCTTTCATCCGAAGAAATGGTATTTTGAATGATATACAGACTGTGCAATTACATCATATACAGCTCCAAAATATCTTATTTGTCATCTGCTTCTCTTCCATATACATCATACTGTATTTGTTGTATTTTTCTTGACTTATTTGATCACGTGTTGCTTTTGTTTGTTCATACTTATTGTTGTTTGACAAGAAACTGTAAAGTTTACGTCAATAAAATTATCTATCTATCTATCTATATATTTATCACAGATCCACACCGATCCGCTGTTTGATGATAATAATATGGCAAAGGGAAAATAAACACCTTTTGGGATTCTCGTCTGCATCATTTTTCAATTTTTGCCTGTGTGAAATTGTTCCATTTGGAAATGGATAGAAAAAAAAAAAAAAAAAAAAAAAATATGAATCAAAATCAAAGAACTGATGGTACCTGTAACTGGACGTCACTGTTTGGTTGTGAAGAAAATCGGATGCTGTATACATGCTCCAGTGGAGAGTGCGCCTGAAAATATACATGAATAATTCAATTTACAGTTTCGTCTATCATAATCGGACGTTCTGATTGTTCGAAAAAAAAAAAATATATATATATAATTCCATGAATAAAAATTTTGAGCACCAGCAATTTTGTATGCTTCCGCACAAAATAGTCCCATACAAAAAAGTATCAAAAATTGTAAAGTTTTTGCTTTTTTCGCTCGATCCTATTAAATTATAAGAAACGAAGAGAATGTTTTTTTTTTTTTTTGTTTTCATGGAGGTATGAACCGAAAAACCTAATCACACTTATGTATGAATCCGCTTCATACAATGTGATTAGTTTTTCGGTTCATACCTCCATGAAAACAAAAAGGATTCTCTTCATCTCTTAATTAACTCATTACCAGACGAGAACATATTTAGACTTATCCAAATTGGAAGAAATTGCGCCGACAATTTTAAGTTCTTTGTCTTGTACGGCACAAAACACTGAAGACAATGAAGACATTCTTTGTTAGAAGCAACGTTTTCATCTTCAACAATGTTATCCAAATCCGTGGGCAAACATTAAACAAAAGAAAGACGTACACATTCATGAACAATGTGAAGGTCACGCGAAATCTCGAAATATCGGACGACATCAACGGTGGTCAGACTGTACAGTATAACGAGGTTCGGAACTTTTAAGTTCTGCACATACGATTTTGTAGGGACCATAACTTCTTCGACAATGAGTTGGTTTCTTGTTAACACTTTCACACGCGATATAATTTTAGACCAATCTAAAATTGAAGAAGTTGAAGACAAATTTTTTTATCAGTTTGTGAATTTTTTTCTATTTATTGTCTTATAGGGTAGAAAACATTGTGGATTATGAAAGAATTGCTTGTAACAAGCAATTACTTCATTTTCCTTATTTATTTTCCAATGCTTCAATATTGAGAGGCGTTTAAAAGCGTCTTTATGTTGAAATGGTTTTAACCCTTTCCCACACAATGGCGCTTTTTGACGCCTACCGACAAAAAACAACTAGGAAAACATTGTTTAAAATGAAGAAATTGCTTGTAACAAGCAGTGTCCTTTAAAATATTTATTCAGGTCTAAAATAAAGGTGATATTTGAGTATCAAACATTTACTGGCTCGACACAAGATGCCATTAGAAAACCATTTGGGTCTAGTATATGAGTATTGGGGAATGAGTATCGAACTATTTTTGTTCCCGCGAAAATTCATTACTACAAAAAGATGATAATTTAGAAATACATCATAGCATGATGATTCTTACACTATCACTACTATCCAACTGTGATAATGTTTAACCCATTTCCACTCAATCCCTTCCTTTTACGCCCCATAGGTAAAACGCATTGGAAAACATTGTGGACAATAAAGAAATTGCTTGTTGCAAGCAATTTCTTTATTATCCACAATGTTTTCCCTCAGAAAGGCAAAGCATTTTAAAATTTCATCAACTTCAATTTGTCGGCTGCAGCTTCCTTCAAATTTGACAAATCTAAGATTTTGGTGTGCTTAGGCTGACAACAAATTTGGTATCCCTCTTCTTGTTTGTAAGGGGATTTTCGCCCTCCGAATGTTGTTTCAGTTTAAATTCAATTACGGAATTCAAAAATACGGTCCTTTGCGATTCGGGATGTTGAAAGAAAACATAACTACCCCCTCAACAACAACAACAACCCCCCAAACCCTTGGTCAGTTTACGCAGTCTCACCAGGATCGAAACTTTTTTTTTCGTTTTTGAAGGGTTTCTGAATCCAGTATGATTGTTTTACCTTACCATAATTCAATTTTGACATACTAAGCCTATTTGAACTATGCTATACAATCTTTTTATTTCGGAATTGAGGTAGAAAGCAATACAAGATAAAAAATGTGAATCGTTTAATTTTATCTCTAGGAAATTGCTTTATTTGAGGGTGATTTTTTTAAGGTTGGGGTAGAAAACAATTCAAATAAAATTGTTAATTGTTTAATTTTATCTCTAGTTCCCATGGAAATTGCTTTATTTGAGGGTGGTTTTTTAAGGTTGGGGTAGAAAACAATTCAAATAAAATTTTAATTGTTTAATTTTATCTCTAGTTCCCATGGAAATTGCTTTTTTGAGGGTGATTTTTTTTAAACAATGATGTAGAAAACAATACAAGATAAAATTGTGAATTGTTTGATTTTATCTCAAGATCCCTTCGAAATTGTTTTATTTGAGGGTGATTGTTATACGCCGCCGGAGGCGGTCGTTTATTAACGTCATCTTCTCCGTCTGTCCGTCCGTCCGTCCGTACGTCCACTTTTCTTGTGAGCACAACTCCCCCTAAGTTTCTGGTTGGAACTTTTTGGAAATTAGTCAATGTTATCACCTTAATTGGTAGATGTGCATGAAGTAAGGATTTTATGGTTCATTGATTTTTGCCTCAATTATGCCCCCTTAAAACTTAGTCTCTGGAGCTTATTGAAATTGCAGCCTTCTGGATGCAACTCCTCCTAAGTTTCTGGCTGGATCTAAATGAAACTTGGTGGATGTTATAACCTAAATTGGTAGATGTGCATGAAGTAAGGATTTTATGGTTCATAAATTTTTTCCCTGAATAATGCCCCCTTAAAACTTAGTATCTGGGGCTTATTGAAATTGCAGCCTTGGGAACGCAACTCCTCCTAACTTTTTGTCTTGATTTGAATGAAACTTGCAAATGTTTTGAATTTAGTTCTGTCAAAATAAGTATTGTCTACAATTATTTTCGTGAAACAGCAGCAAAGTGGCGGCGTATATTGTGACTATGGCACTCTCGTTTAAGATTGAGGAAGAAAACAATACAACATGAATTTGTGACTGAAGAATTTGTGAATTGTTTGATTTAAGTCAATATGTTACTCTCTGCCTCAGATACCTTATGACTATAAGATTCACTGATATAACTTAGAAAATACCGTGGTAAAAGGAGTTGTAACAAGCAATACATTGCAAAGGGAAATCACTCTAATGGAGGAAGAAATGTGATACAAACACTGCGTTTTAAAAAATGCAAAAAATTAACACAGAGATAAAAGCATAAAAATACAAGATGAGTAATTTTTCATTTATGTTTTCCTCAATTAATAACTGCGGGTCTTGATTAGAAGAATAACCAATTTAGAATCAATTCCTAAATGGGGGACAGAACAAGACGTGTCCGATTCCGTGTATCTCAAACATCCGACCACTTTCCCTCCGTTTTGTTCGTACTATGCTTAATTCGTATAAATTTCCTCGGTCCCTTGCGCTACGAACTACCGAGGTTTTACTGTATATGATGATACACCCGAAGCTGAATGTTTTCTACTCCAAAAGACAATTATTTTTAAAGATTTCATCAACTTAAAATTGTCGCCTGCAACTTCTTTAAATCTGGACTAGTCTAGAATTTCTTCATGTGGTAATGAGTTAAGGTGTAGCAAAGTGCATTTATGCCCCAAACTGGAAAAAGATTTAATAGAAATTATATCTGATAATGGTTTTGAACACGATTAGACATTAAATTCAGTTCTGGGCCCGCGTCTATAAACCCTTTTTTGTACTCAACTTAGAATTTACTCAACCTTCAAGTTAGAATTACAGTTTTTTTTCAACTTTAATTGTACAATAAATATTATTAAATGCAATATACCAATATGATATCTCATTTTAAAGCATTTGTCATAGCATTTCACTAGAAATAGATTCTTAACTTCAATTTGAAATTTGAGTAAATTCTCAGTTGAATATGAAAAAGGTTTTATAGTCTCGGGCACTGATCTCTGATCTATGAACACGGATTTTCATTATTTTTATTTATTGACTTTTGGTTCCATTTTTGACATTTATGAAAATCATAAAGTGGCCTAATTTAAGACATTCATTTACTCCCAGAAAAGAAATTATAAGGTTTCGTCTAAAGCTTTCAGTCTTCAAGTCGCCAAGTCGAATTTCACTTGAGTAGGTCGTTCAGTTGATTTTCACATGTACATAAAAGCAGAGGCATCAACCCATTACCAGATGACAAATTTTTGACTGGTCCAAATTGAAGGAAGTTGCAGACGGTAATTTCATGTTTGTCAAATATAGAAATGCTTTGTCTTTTTGGTAGAAAACATTGTGGAAAATGAAGAAATTGCTTGTCATAGGTCGTCATAGTCCACGATGTTTTTAGCTCAACTGAGCACAACGTGCTCAAGGTGAGCTTTTGTGATCACCTTTTTTCCGTCGTGCGTCGTCCGTCGGAAGGCGTAAACAATTCTTTAAACATCTTCTCCTCAGTAACCGCTGGGCGGATTTCAACCAAACTTGGCATGAATGTTCCTTGGGTGACCCTTTTCAAAAGTTGTTTGCGAAAATTTGATTGACGCCCATATATGGGCGTGGCAGTTTTTTGAAATCTTCTCCTCCCAAACCAGCGGCTAGGAAAATGTTTTGGTTTTGTGATATCTTTAAAAAACCGGGGAAGAAACTAGGAAAAAATCAATTTCATGAAAGACGTAGGACCCAATTAAAGTACGTGTTCAAAACAGTTGACAAGTATCCCCCCGCCAGTAAGTTTTATCACAGTGTAAATCACATGGGGATGCATTGTTACGTCACAATGTCTGCAGAGACAGAGAAGCAAAAAATACAAGCAATGTATTTAATTTTCTAGTAGGATTGGAAGTAGATGTCCATGTTACAAAATATATGGTTGGAATACACAAAACAAATATTTAGGAGAAAATCCAAAGCAACATCTTAAGTGTACCAGTAACCGGACATGAAATACGAAAGTAATAAATGGCATCCATTTCATTTCAACGAAAAAATGAACTCTGGGTAAATAGACAATTATAAACATGATATTGACAATCTACACGTCTAGAAGCAATCCAATTTATTCACTATTTTATATAATTGTAGTTTTCTCGACAGAGTTCATGGTTTAAGTTTGACATCAATAAAATGGGGTCTCAGGGACTCAACAGTCAGTGTCATAATAATCCTTGCTTTAACTATGTAATGTGGTCTATTGCATACCAGAGTAAGTGTTTGCTGTACTGTATAAGTACTGTTGTTTCGCAACTAGAGGGAGTTACCACATTTTCATAAGAAAAAAAGATGTATGACATAACTATCTTTAGATATAACTTTTGAGGTATTTATGGGATTTTTGTCGATAAAAAAACTTGTATTTTAGAAAACATTCTGGAAAAAGTCTGGAAAAAGTCTTGAATTTTGTCAGCAGAAAATTGTGGGAACGAACCCTGGGTGTCGTGGGCTTGAATCTCGGTGGCAGCACATATCCTTTACCGCATTTTGTCTCCTCAATAGGTAGATGATCCTATACCTAAATAGGATGGCAGCTGGAGGCTAGGAAAGGATGTAATGGTAATACTGGTGCGAGAAATACCAGGAATCAATTGTTAAATGCTCCGCAATATGACTGAAAAATTGTTAAAAACGACCTGGTCAACTTTCATCGGACATTTTTCCCAACCATTGTGACTAGTACTTTTTGTCTGCCATCAATGGGCAAAATACAAGTGGTATACGCAAGTGAGATGGGCAACTAGTGAGAAACAACAGCTGATCTCCGGTGTTAAGCAAACAGGACGACTTTTAAGATTATACTCAATATACTATATTTAAGATTATAATTACATGTACTTTCTTTTAGTCAATCCTACTTGTAGTGAGCAAGACAAAGTTGTCTCTATGACAAGTCGGTGTATGTGCCTTAGTCCATATTTGTGAGGACCATTTTGGTTGCTAAAAATAAAATGTCACAATCAATCTCAATCGTGAGTAAATGTGCCATTTGAAAGAAATTTTCAGATAACCTCAATGTCACAGCTCAAGGTCAAACATGCCTGTGTTCTTTCAAGTTTTTTTTCAATCATCTTAAATTAGTCAGGTGAGCGATTTTAGAGCCATTCTAGCCCTCTTGTTTTGTGGGTGTTGTCTGCGCATGTCATATTCTCCGAAGATTGACCTGTCTTCGGGACCGTATCACTTATCCAGATTGGGATAAATATTACTTCGACGTATGCATAACTCCATATCATATCGCCAAAAAGTAGCAAGTGGATAATTGCAATAAAAACTACAATTGTGGAGAAATCAAACTTAAGTGTAGTCCAAAATTAATTGGAAAAATAATTATTTTAAATTGTGAAAGCATTTATCTTTTACCTGTGCTCCAAGAAGGAGCTTCAAAGATTCGAAGCGTGCTTTTCATGGGCGCTGACATTTTGAATGGAGTTTGACGGAATCGGCCGAGTTTTCACGATTGATACTACCCAGAATGCTCAAATTAGATAGGTCAGTATTTGACAAATGCCACCTATCGGAAGATAATGGTGGGAATGATTTAAGAAACACGGAAAACCACTCAGTGTGTGGAGAGTAATCGCTTATCGTCTTATCAAGTTTTAGATCAGTATCTATCCACAGAGCACCATACAAAGAGTCCGATCAGACCTTGTGCATGCAGATAAAACAAATGTAGATCTGAGGCCTTACTTGATGCACAAGTACTTGACCAATCGCGGCTGTCAGCCAAGGAATCAACCGACCAATCAATCAAATTTTTCAGCCCGGACCTGAATTTTCAACTTCAAGTTTGGCCGCATTTTTGTTAACGTTTTGTTTGTTTGGTGGCTTAAAAGTTGTAACTACAGTTTATTGAAGTTGAAGTTACAAATTTTATGTCGCCAACCAACCATTTTACTCCTTTGTCACATGCTACTGGACCAATGTTTTGCAAAGTAACGCAGTTAAAAGTCGAATAGGAACTTCCTGTTGGAGTTAATAGGCGGGAATATGGAGTCAGATGGCTGGGTCATGGATTGAACAATTTTTGGGAATGTCACTCACGAGTTTATTCTATTTCGGGTTTCAAGAGTTCGACGACACTTTAACATGTTATTTGACCCATTCCCACACAACAAAATTTCAGACTAGACCAAATTGAAAGAAGCTGAAGACGACAATTTAAAGTTTTTTTAAATTCTAAGAATCTATATATGGGGTAGAAAATATTGTGGATAATGAAGAAATTGCTTGTAAGAAGCAATTTCTTCTTTTTCCACAAAGTTTTCTAAAGCCATTTTCTTGAGGGACATAAAAAGGAGGGGTCGAATGGGAATGGGTTAAGCTCACTATAAGGAATAAATCTCTCTTACTCAAAATAATTTCTTATTGTGAGGATTCTCATTTTCAATAAAAGTGTGTATGTAAACTATGAATGTTCCACTGTATATTTCACGTGACAAATATACATGTACAATGTATACTTTGTACACATAAAGCCGCCGCCATAGCGCAATCGGTAGCGCGCCAGACTCCTAATCTTCAATCATGGGTGTCATGGGTTCGATCCCCGGCGGCGGCAAATATTCTTTCCGACAATTGTCTCTCACCAATGGGTCGATAATCGTAAACCTAAGTGAGATAGCAGCTGGAGGCTAGGAAAGGATGTAGTGGTAGTACTGGTGTGAGAAATACCAGGAATCCATTGTTAGGTGCTCCAGCCGCCGCGATATGACTGAAATACTGTTAAAAGCGGCGTTAAACCCCATTCAATCAATCAATCAATCAATTGTACATATAAAGTTACTAGTGTGTTTCCATATTTTGCTAGTTAAACTTACGACTGTAGAAAATAATACAAACAACAATAGCAAATACAACTGCATCCATATCAACAAAAATACACAATTTATATATTCTGGAATCAATTAGACATTTACTCGCAAATTATACAGTTGTAAGGGTATATTTATTGGTGCATCTAAAAAATAATGACCGTACTTTTCCATATTTATACGCCCGAAGGGTCCCACTATGGCCTCGATCGTCTGTCCGTCTGTCTGTCCGTTTGCCTCTTATCATTATTTTGTGCGCAACTCCTCGTGCAGTTTCATTTAGAATGAATTGAATCTTAAATCTCTATGATGTCGATTTGTGCATAAGACAAACTATTTTGTTCCCTCAAGCCGTTTTGGAATTAAATGTCATTAACTAGGCGAAATAGTTTTAAGCTATAGTGTTTTAATCCACATACGCCGCTCTTTGAACTTCTTTAAAGTGTTTTCTTTGCTATAGCTTTCTTTCAAGATATTTTATCTTTTGATACACCGTTAGAGATAACAATGTAATGACATAAAAGATAAAAATCAAGGAACATTTGTTATTTCCCAATTAAAACTGCACGAAGCGAAATTCTCACGTCTAATTTGTCCTGAACTTTCAGAAACCCTCGATGTTTATAGACACATCCTTGAGAATTATCACAAATGGTGTTCATAAAAGCTGCAGGCACGTAAACATCGTGCTATAACAGTAGATAACAACGTGCCTTGAATCTAAAATCCTGCTATTAAAGAGGAGAGCTATATTGAAACACTTATATCACTAGTATGATGTTAAACCTGTTTGCGAGTTTAGACTTATAATAAAAAAAATTGAGAAAATATTGTGTACAGAAAGAAATACTTTAAACAAAAGTCATCTTAATTTTTCTGAACGTTTTCTTGAAACTTTCATAAACTGATTTTTTTGCAATTTCTTTGAATTTAGACAAGTCTAAAATGTTGTCGTTTGGTAATATAAAGCTGATGAATGAGCGCCATTTTGAAATCCTTTTAATCCACATAAAATACTTGTTGGAAGTTTAACCAATTACCACACAATCCAACATTTTCACGCACTGAAAATACAACACTTAAAATATTGTGAGAAAATGAGAAATTGCTTGATCCAAACACTGTCTCCTTTTCTTACGATATTGTCTACCCAATTTTCCACTTGTTTTTCTATTTAAACATAATTCTAATTCTCGTCTGCAACTTCTTTCAATTTGGACCAGTGTTTTTTTCGGGTCTTTTGCATTTGAGACTCGGCAACCTAGACATTTGTTCTCCATATTTCAGCCCAAACCATCCAGAGTTAACACATTCCCACAAAATGACACTTTCAAACGCCCCTCAATATGAAAGCTATAGAAAACGTCAAGGAAAATGTTTTTTCCCCCAAAAGACAACTATTTTAGGATTTCATCAACTTAAACTTGTTATATGCAACATCTTTGAAATAGGTGGTTTAAAATTTTATCGTGTGATAACCGTTTAAACGGTTTAAGCGACCCCCTCCCCCCAAAAAAACCCTTCAGATTTTATAACTGTGTTTTAGTACATCTTTCCAACAATATATATATATAGAGTGCTTTGTGGCTGTTACTGTTTCATGGCAATAAATTCAAGTTAAAGTCAAACAGCGCAAGCATGCATATAAACATACGATTCAATGCGTTTAAAGATTTAAGAAATGATAAGAAATGTAGTGCGTTTGGGGGGGGGGGGTCTAGACTTCAATTCATTCGATATCATTTAGGTTATTTCAAAATGCGAGGTTGTCGTAATAAAGTTCCATAGATCCGGATGTTTTTTTTTTTAGAGAGACAAGGCATTCACACGAATACGTTTAAACCTGTATTAAGCGACCACTCTGAGTACGGGCAAAATGTGTTTCGACAGCATATATAAATTATTACAGAATTCTCGCTTAATCCATTACCAGACGACAAAATATTAGACTAGTCCAAATTGAAAAGATTTGATTGTGGTAGTATGTGCGTGCGTGTGTGCTTATGTGCTCAAAGCTTTGGAAAATATCGTGGATAATGACGAAATTGCTTGTTTCAAGCAATTTCATAAATATTCACAATATTTTATACCCGAAAGGAAAAAAAAATATCCAAGATTTCATAAGCTTGAAATTGCGGTCTGCAACTCCTTTTTGAAGGAAAAACTGTTTTACCAAAGAACAACACACGGAAAGCCAACCTGATCTTCAGCACATTGTCTCGTTTGTATACACAGTTTATTGCATGAATTTCATGAAGATTGCAGCAAGTGGCCAATTGTACCGGTCTTCCTGGAGCGATAGACAAACGATATTACACTTCCTATGTGAAATAAGTTTGTAATCAATTTATATACTTGTTTACAAATCCTGTCTCGTAAATATAACACCTGGGACCGGCTGATCGAAAATTTCATTTAGCATTTCATGTAAAAAGGGAGACATAGACAGTCCGTAAAACAAATGTTTGTAAGCAGAAATAGTTTGTAGCAGGTGATAAAATGATGAGGTAAAGCAGAAAGACTACTTTATCGAGAAGTTTTAACTTGGTCCATTAGCCTGCGCTCTCTTTGTAGTTTGTCAATTCTTTTGGCACTTTCTAGATGTCGGGTTACCTGTTAATCGCCGGTGCACTGCCCTTTTTACTAAAGAGTATCGAAGTACTAAAAGTACTCTTTACCTTGGGGGTGGGGGGGATTTCAAAAATTGTGTTTCAAGTGTTCAAATGGAATAGAAAAGATAGTTACCACCTCAGCTACGGTCTTGACAATACAAAACCAGTCTTGGTTTCTTCATTTACTTATATTATGAGAAACCTGCAAATTTATATTTTTTCTGAAACATGGCGAATGTCAATTGTAAAAGTAGGAGTTGAACGGAGATGATTTATGTCATTAAAGTAAACGACACAATAATTAAATCATCTCAAATAAACAATGGTCCAGCCATTTCCAAATTTATTAATGTACAACAAGTAAAGAATCATTCGACTCTCTATAAGTCTGGAGTAAACATTAATGAATTACAAACCAACCTACAAAATGGTTTGCAATCTATACTCTCACGATGTTCAAATAATAACATGCTTGTCAATCCAATGAAAACTAAGTGTATGCTTGATGGACCAAAATATAGATAAAAGAATATAAGCTAGGTTAAAAGATAAATGACGTTTGCGTTTCATAAGATCTTGGGTGTATATGTTGGCAAATATTGATATTGGTATATTAACCCTTGTCATGCTGAACCCGGAATATTCCGGTTTGAGCAGAAAGTATAGACCAAGATTAGCCTGCACATAAGTGCAGTCTGATCTTGGTCTACACTTCCTGCTTGTACTTTTCCTGTCCGAGTAGTTTATGAAATTGATTTTTAAAAAAGAAAAAAAAATATATATTGAATATTGAACGACAAAACTATCAGTGCTCTCAGCTCTTTGATTTTAATGCAATTTGGTAGGGGATTTTATACAGCATGACATGGGTTAATATTGACAAAACTAGCTCTAAAATGACAGTAAAATTAGTTGGCTCAAAAGAATTCCGAACTACCTCAATCTAGTATTGAAGCAACCATTTACTTCCTCTCTTTGACTTTTGCTGCACAGTTTGGTGGAAAAGGGCCAAATATAGGACCTTTAAATTATCAGTACTTCAAATGAATAGCCCGCGTTATTTTGGGCTCTGCGACAAGAACGCCGCCTTTTGAACTTTTCACTAAATTTGATTGGTTGACTTTTGAAAAGTGATGTAATTATCACACTGGTGTTTTAATTTTTAAGTTTTGTAATAATCGTCCAGAATATATGAATGAGGTCATTTCATTTTGTAACAACACTAACTATAGCTGAAGGTCAGCTGCACATAGTGACATAACACACTCAAAATATAATACATTTTACAAGAAACTATCTTTATCATACTCTAGCATGAGTGTGTGGAATGGGTTCTCTATTTTAATGAGAAATTCAACTTCGTTATCTAGCTTGAAAATAAAATTCAAGCAGTATCTGATAGTAAACAAATCAACAGACCAAGCAGAAAATAATTAAATCATTAACCCATTCCATCACAACAAAATTTTAAACTGGTCCAAATTGATAGAAGCTGCAGACGACAATTTAAAGTTGATTGAATTTCGATTTTCTTTGTCTTTTTGAATAGAAAACATTGCGGATAATGAAGAAATTGCTTGATACAAGCAATTTCTTCATTTTCCACAATGTTTTCCAAAGTATTTTTCTTGAGGGACGTAAAAAGGAGGGATTGAGTTGGAATGGGTTAAAGTACAAGGTGTGACTGACCAAGAATTTGACAATGCATGCATTCTCTTCATTTGTTCCCATCAAACCCATCTATTGTATTTCATGATATGTCTTCATTTTTTTATGTCGTCATATTTTGTTCTCTTTCAACGTGTGTATGACGTTGTATTATGTTATTTAGATATTTACGTTCATTTAATTTTCACTCAGAAGGCACCATTGTAAAAATAGATTTAATTTCAAATTGTTTCATTTGAAATGGTCGTCTTATTGTTTACCTTCATAAAACAAATTCATTATTATTATTATTATTATTCTTATTATTCGCACGTTGACAGTCGAATCAGTTTTCAACATGTACTTTATAGACACGTAACCAGTTGGTGTAGGCGATAAACGGATAGTTAACCATTTACTAGACGGTAAAAGATTAGACTGGTCCAAATTGAAAGGAATTGCAGACGACTACTTAACCCATTCCAACACAGTGGAATTTTAGACCAGTCCAAATTGAAAGGAGCTGCAGACGACAATTTCAAGTTGATGTATTTTTAAATTTTTTAGACTTTTTGGATAGAAAACATTGTGGATAATGAAGAAATTGCTTGATCCAAGCAATTTCTTCATTTTCCACAATGTTTTCCAAAGCTTTTTAGTTGAGGGGCGTAAAAAGGAGGTATTGAGTGGGAATGGGTTAAAGTGAAGGAAACTTTTATTTTTTTTACATTTCTTGCTAGAAATGAAGAAATTGCTTGTATCAACCAACCAACCAACCAACCAACCAACAAACCAACCAACCAACCAACAAACAAACAAACCACCAACAACGACACATAAACAACAACAATCGCAGTAACAAACATTTACAACAAAATGACATTATTTTTAGAAAAAAATAATATACAGTCTAATTATAAGCTTCAATGTAATAATTCATTTGCGTCTGCCGACTGGTTTCGCAAATCATTTCGTTTACGTGCATGTTTGTGTAAAATTACCGTATATTTACCCCCCCCCCCAAAAAAAGAAAAAAAAAAAAGTTATATCTTTTTAGCAACTGCTAAGTGGTTTATCTATGAAATAGCGAAATAAATCACAATGAGAGTACTAAAAACACAAGCTCACGGTGATCTGAAGGACTTAGGATTTTTGGCTCTTTGGTAACGCACTAAGAACCAACTCCAATGTTATCTTTAAAAGTCGGTTGTCTCTGTCTAGAACCATTAATTGCATTTATTCTGGTCTCGTTCTTGTGATATAACAACTATTCATCAATTAATACGCCGTTGTATGGGTGTTTGTTTGAAAGGTTATCCCATCTGTATGTATGGTGGCACAGAACTGCCACAGCTTAAAACATATGTGACGGAATAGAGAAGTGGTGAACCAGATAAATTCAGCTGATTCATTTTAATTCATTTTAAAGGTTCCAAATGAAACTTTTCTCTTGTCACTTTACCGAATACTTAACCCTTGTCATGCTGAATAAAATCCTCTTCAGAAATGTACTGAAATCAAAGGGCTGACAGTACTGGATTCAATTATTTAAGGTTCACAATTCTTTTGAATTTTATCTTAGAAACAAATCTGGCTTAAAGGGTCAAGCAGGAGGTATAAACAAAGACCAGACTGCACATATGCACAGGCTGATCTTTGTCTATACCTCCTGCCACAACAGGAAGGTCCCGGGCTCAGCATGACAGGGGTTAAGTTTACGCTAATTTTCTAGAGTTAGATTTGTGGAGCTGGTTTCATTCCATTTATTCTTTTTTATGTATGAATGTCCTCGATGAGTTATAATGTATCCAAAATCTGTAACGGATTTGTTTTGTGATCGTTTTCTCTCCTAATATGCCGTCGATGGACGATGAATATATCGCAATTTTAACCAATTAAATCTGTAGTTAATCCTTGTCTTGCTGAATAAAGTCTTGGTTAAAAATGTATTAAAATCAAAGGGCTGATGGTGCTGTTGGTCTGATTTGTTAGGGTCAGTATTTAGTTTGGACATTGACCTTATGAATGATTCTTACTTCAAAAGGACAAACAGGTGGTGTAGACCAAGATCAGACTGCACAAGCTGTAGTTACAAGTTTTTAGAACGACATTGATAATATGCCGGTTATTCTTACAACTTTTTCATTTTCATATATCACACTTTCTACTGCGTGAAAGTTTTTCCTTTCGCTTGTTCTATTTTGAACTGACCAGATCTTGCTCGTCACTACATGTGGTCTCGGACAAGAAAATTAAAGAAATAACAGTTTTGGTTCCGGGAAACCTTAAAATATGAAAACAGAGTTTCAAACTTTTAGAAACAATAAAAAATCCAAGAAATATCAGTTTAGGTTCCGAAGCCTTAAAGTATGAAAATAGTCATTTTCGGGTGATTTTTTTTTTATACATTTTTAGTTTACATCTAGTCTAAACCTCAGTCATGCGGAATTAAAATTCCATACAAATGGCTTTTAAATCAAAGGACTGACAGCACTGGAAAGTCTCAATAAGGGTCAATATTTCTTTTGAAAATTGATGTTTAAAACAATTCTAGCGGACAAGCAGGAGGTGTACACCAAGATCAGACTGCACTTATGTGCAGGCTGATCTTGTCTTTACCTCCTGCCCCAAACAGGAATATTCCGGGTTCAGCATGATAAGGGTTTTAAACAAAGGCGTATGGCTGCGCTTCTGTTCAGATAAGATCTTTGACACGACACGCTGTCCTTTATGTTTTAACACATTCCCCACAATAACGATTTTTGACGCCCTTCAAGAAAGATAAATGGGAAAAAATGTGTAAAATGAAGAAATTACTTAAACCAGAAAGTTGAAAAAATCTGAAATTGCTTAAACTAAATCTTAAATCGTCGTCTGCATTATCTTTCAATTTGGACCAGTCTAAATTCAGGCTTGCGGGGCTTGATTACCCCAAACATATCAAACATTTCCCGCAATTATCTAGTTTATCACATGTAAGATTGTGCTACATCAAAGGAACGTTCCCTAAATGATGGTCTCTATTAAATGTAACAGAGAGAAAATAGTGGCGAAAAGATTGAAAACAAGAAAGATAAACAGTACACTGATTCACCTGACAGAGTACAAGTCATTGGTGTAATTAAAAAACCTCGTAACTACAGCTTGATTCAAGCTGTAGTTACGAGGTTTCAGAATTACACTGACCATGTCCATGTGATCTTACATCATTTGAACCATATCCCTGGGGAGAATTTGAAAGTCAGTTCAAACACAAACAAATGGTATTAATGTTCTCTTGGGTCATAAACAAATCGTTACAATTATTTATAATGATGAGTTCAACAATGAATCGATGATCAATAGAAGCAGTAGATCTGACCACATCAAATATATATTTACCTTATTACAAGCTAGGTGGCCTCGAGCGCAGGTTCTAGAAACAAAACTACTTCTAACACAACAAATAACAGTAGCAACAACTAAAATAAACACTCACACACACGCACACACACATAAAACAACGACAAAACAACAGAAAGCAAGACCCCCCCCCCCTTTCACCACTAGACTCGCTTCCAGTCTGTCTGATATTAATTTGTTAGATATGTACACTTTTAACCCATTCCAATTCAATCCCTCCTTTTTACGCCCTTCAAGAAAAAAGCTTTGGAAAACATTGTGGAAAATGAAGAAATTGCTTATATCAAGCAATTTCTTCATTACCCACAATGTTTTCTATCCAAAAAGGTGAAAAAATTTAAAATTCCATCAACTTGAAATTGTCGTCTGCATCTTCTTTCAATTTGGACCAGTCTAAAATTTTGTCAAGTGGGAATGGGTTAATTACAAAGTTTTTTTTCTCTAACTTCTATCACTCCGTTTTGCTGATCAGTGATCTAGCAGTTTGTGACAGTTAATGAAGGTAATTTCAGAGATTGAAATGTAAAACATAATTGGTGTACTTTGTTACTTTCAAGCACGCGCTTGCTGGCGGCCTGGGGGACGGGCTGATTTACCACCAACAGAGACATTTTGGTGAAGCCTTTTATTTTGTTTTGGGGAATTAAACGTCGTAACTGGAGCTAACAACGTCTAGGTTGTTAATCAACCATTCTACTTTTTTTGATATGTGATGTTACTGGTCATAAACTTTGCTTAATCATGTCGTATAAAATCAAAGTGGAACTTCCTGTTGGAGCCAATAGTCGGGGCTAGCTATTGGTCAATTATTCATATGATATATGAACCTTGAAAGTGACTGTTACCATGAGCCATAGCAAACTTAAATGGAGTGTGTAATATATTTATGATTATATCAATAATAATTTTCGAATTATGTCCAAAAGGGGTTCTTATGCACACGTTTTAATGTTGTTTTTTACCGAAAGTAGTGGCTATTGGTTGGATTAGGTAGGTATAGTTTTATGCAGGTTCATTATATAGTTACAATGGGTATGACCTGCAGCTCACTTAGGTGGATATGTAGTAAAGTAGGGTTGTTAACCAGGTTTCATTGATTGATTGAATGGGGTTTGACACCACCTTTAACAGTATTTCATTTATATCGCGGAGGATGGAGCACCTAACAATGGATTCCTGGTATTTCTCATACCAGTACTACCACTACATCCTTTCCTAGCCTCCAGCTGCTATCCCACTTAGGTTTACGATTATCCACCCATTGGTGAGAGACGAATGTCGGAAAGGATATGTGCCGCCGCCTGGGATCGAACCCATTACATCCCAGGTTTGAATAGACTAGGTGCTACCTTGGCAGATTTGCCTGTTACCAATAAGACGAGTAGGGACAATATTCAAATAAGCGAAAAGTATGTCTCCTGGTCATATCGCTCGAACTGCACAGGCTGACTACAATCACAATGAAATATGTTTGCTTCTGACATCCATCTTAATTTCGGAATTATTATTTCACCTGACCATAATTTCACGTCCTGATTTTCTGAAATAACGACACTGAACAGTGAATAAACTACACAAATACCTTTCCTATTCAAATAAGTGTGACTCGTCAGGCGAAAACGGGCCTTGTGGGAAATGCGAAAGTATAGACCTTGGTCAGACTACACGGATTGCAAAGGCTGTCAAGGTTCGAAAATGTTCGCTCTTTTACGATTTCTATAATAATCATTCTACCCTACTATTTGATCAATATCGGAAAACGACCTGTGATTGACCAAACGCTGGCCCACTTATTCCGTAGGCCCCGCCCACTGACTCCAACAGAAAGTCCCGCTCCTATTTTAAACGGCGTCATTTTGCAAAACTTATGGCGAGTAGCATGCAACAAAAAAGTATAATAGTTGGTTGGCGATCTAAACGTCGTAACTACAGCTTGAAAAAAAGCTGTAGTTACGACGTTTAAGTCCAATGCGACCAATGTCGAAGTCCAAAGGTTAGTACTGGTCTAGAATAATGATTTTTGGTCGACTTGTTTTTTGATAGACAGCCGCGATTGGTAAATTGACCTCTGTATAACGGTGAACGGTTAGAAATAATTCGTTATTTAACACCTTAGTGTAGGTTACACGGAACTAATACATTTTCCCGCCATCTGTCACATTTTGTCTAGGGAAAGTCCGGGCACGTAAACAGAGATCAAAGTGACCTCTGATTGGTCCATACAATATCAAGACGAAATCTAACGATTTTCATCCGATAAATTGATAAGCTTTTATGAACTTAGGTGCAAAAAGGATAACATTTTAGGGTATTTCGGCCCTTGAGGGGCGGTTTCTATACCCTAGTGTACTTTTTCCGAAAATGAAGTAAAACAAGCTGAACGATGAGAGTTATTTAAAATTGACGTCATAAGTCATTGATAAAAGATAGAATCAGTTATTTTGATGGATGAATGCTTTTTCTTTAATTTGATGTCTGGTTTGACTCCCTTGCTATTGCTGGGGATGAGCAATCTGCTATTTTCTTATAATGTTCACCTATGGAAAACGAAATAGTCCCCTGTTACCTACATGTAGCTCAGTTTTCTTTAACCCATTCCCACACAATAAAATTTTAGACCAGTCCAAATTCAAAGAAGTTGCAGACGAAAATTCAAAGTTGATGAAACCTTTAAAACGTTTGCCTTTTGGGGTAGAAAACATTGTGGATAATGAAGAAATTGCTTGTAACAAGCAATTTCTTCTTTATCCACAATGTTTTCCAAAAGCTTTCATATTGAGGGGCGTTTAAAAGCTTCATTGTTGAGGAATGGGTTAATCATAATTAGAATGGTACATTTGACCCGAATATTAACCTAGCAATAGTCAGGTCTTAATTACATTATAATCACCGTTGATAGTATAGCAAGATCTCAAGCTGGGAATCTTCATGGTTTTCGCTTACTTTACATAAATATAAGATACTTGATGTTCATATAAGAGAATCCAAAATATGAAACAGCTTTTCAGTAACCCTATATGAAATAGGTTCCGGTCAAATTCTGTATGTTTATATAAAAGCCATTTACAAAGAAGTGCATTTACTTGAATAATTAATATTCTTTTTAACCCTTTCCTGTTTTGAAAAATTTTAGACCTGTCCAAATTCAAAGGTTTTACAGATGAACATTTAAAGAGGATTTGATATGAAAAATAACCATTCAGAAGAGTAGAACATATTGTGAAAAAGAGGAAATCGCTAGCTACCAGCGATTTCCTCTTTTTCAACAATGTTTTCTCAATAATAGAATCACAGGGACGTATAAACTAGGGATTGAACGGAAACGTGTTAAATTTTACTTAATTTTGAAAGTGGCATCATCGCTTGCAGCCTAAACCACACAGAAAACTCCTGATAATCATGTATTAAACTAACTTGAAAAACGACCTGATGTCAACAACAACAACAACCTAAATTAACATCACTTAGGTTTACGATTATCCGCCAATAGGTAAGGGAAACATGTCGGAAAGGATATGTGCCGCCGCCGGGGATCGAAAAATAACATCGTATTACAATTCTACTCACATTTTTGCGAATATTTAAAAATAATGATTTCGTTTGACATACTATGAAAGAAAACTCACGAAAGAAACATTGGTTAAACGACGAAAGGTTTGTCTTATGATGAAAAGGTTAGTTAGTTGGTCTATGGTCCATATTCCCCAATGCTTCTACTAAGAAAAATGAACATTATAAATAATGTGATTTTGCGAACATATAACAATCATGTCTTTCTGAAGGACAACTCGTGAAAGAAAGGTTAGGAACATGTGTAAGGATATTTGCACATGTTTTTGAATTAAAAGTCTATGTTTAAAGTAAAACCGAAGCCGTGGCCATACCGCAGTGGCAGCGCGTATGACACCTAATCACGTGGTCTCGGGTTCGATCCCCGGCAACGGCGAATATCCTTTCCGACTTTTGTCTCCAACCAATGGATGGATAACCGTAAACCTAGGTTGGGTATTGTGGTGTTACTGGTGCAAGAAATAACAGGAATCAATGGTTAGGTGCTCCAGCCGCCGAGATACGACTGAAATGCTGTTAAAAGAGTCGTTAAACCCCATTCAAATGACCAATCAATCAATCAAACAATCAGCCAATCAATTAAAGTAAAACTCTTGGCGAGTACCCCCAATGCTTCTTCTCACAAAACATAGACATCATGAGTATTTGTGATACTTCGCATAAAGCAGATTTCAATTTTGACCTTTAATTTGTCAAATTGAGAACTGCATTTTATTCATGAATGAATGAGGGAATTAAATTTCATTTGTGAAATGCCATTCATTTCCATTTTAAAAATGCCCTACTGCTACTCGGAAAAATTCAGAAAAAGACGCGATTTTGAGGTTTTACTTCAAAGCCTGGCTTTATCGCATTGTGTATGGTCTTTTGGGCTACCAACATTCTGAAGTACAGCTTATCAATTTGGTCGCCTATCGCTTATATGCCCCCTTTTATGTAAAATGTACTGACCTTGACATTGATATAGGCAGCAGTTACGGACACGATAACCATCTGTAGAAGGATGAAGCTCAGCCAGAACAGGTTCAGCAGGACCAGGGATATATGGATGTCTATTGATGTCACCATCGTGTAGAGGACCAGACAAAACATTGGGATATTTGCGAAAAATACCGCCGCAATCATGGGTGCGAATATTCGGTCCAAAATCTCAACCAAACTACACAAGTTTTGATGACGTAATCGAAAGTCTTGCAGATTATCCTGAAAGTTGTCTTCCTTTATGGCATTGGAGAATTCTTCAGTAAATTTCTTAAGTCTTTTACCGACAGCGCATGACAGGACGATGAACATCGAAACAGGGAACATCGAGGACGAAGAGTTCAAAATGGCGAGGCCTCCGAGGACAATCTGGTAGACATATTTGAATGTAGACTTGCTGGCATCCCTCCATACGACATCTAGGTAAATATGTTCTAGTAAAGGGACGTAAATCAAAATCATAGTAAAGACGACAGAGTTGACGGCAATGAAGAACATGGCGAGAAAAATATATTTTCTCATCATAACTTGACTGAACGAATCAAGCTTTTTGTTCTTGCACACGACATACCACTCCCGGAAAAATAACGGAAGACCGTTCTGACTGAAGCAGTACACAAACATCAGCACTGCCTTGCACGTGCATTCTGAACTCCATATTGTAAACAAGACTCGTTGGACAAGCACGTGATCAAAATGGTCAGCCACGCGGTATACTGTGAATGACCTTGCAACATTAGCGATCATGATCAAACATATGAAAGCGCAATATACAATGGTGATTTCAGTTTTGATTTTTCCTTTAAAAGACATCCTTCGCCGGAAGAATAAGCCGAATATTCGCATGAATACCAGAAGTGGTCTCATCTGTTGATAGATCTCAGTTTTCGTAAAGTCCACGTATCTGTCTATTGTCCCATTTCCCATGATCACGTTTTTATCTGGCATGTCTACAACTTCAGTTTGAGGTACGTGGTTTCTATTGTTAACTTTGTCACAACGCTTCATTCTCCCCTAGTATTATCACCACTATGTCTTTAAATAAGCCGAATATCTTAATTTATTCAAATATATGTTCCGTATCTGAAAAAAAACTTTCTAGAAATTCATTTTAATATCTTCTTTATCAAATTAATGTATCGTATTTCTACAACATAAAATTTTGATATGCTTGATGATGAAATGGGTGAAATTGAAAACCCAATTTTGTTTCTTGAAAAATAAGCTTTTTTAAAGGCGTCTTCTGTCTGATAATGAATATTTTCTATGAACTTGTTATACTTATTAAACCAATTGAATATTAAAAGAACTACGAACACTATTTATTCAAGCAGCACTTATTTAATAATCCCAAAAGAGATTCCAATACGTTATTGTAACTAGACAGTTGGTCGACCAATGAATGACTGGCAAACAACTGTTACCTTGTTACCAGATTCAACAATCTCAACCAATTTGTAAGAGCAGACGGAAATTTAACCGAGTCGAACATCTTATACATGTTCACAAGAAAGTAGTTTAATTTCTATCTAAATTTAAGCGTTTTCATTTGCTGATTAATTTATACTTCCATGAACAAAATTTTGAGCACACAACTATTTATACGCTTGCGCACAAAGTAGACCCAAACACTTTTACCAAAAACTAGCAAAATATTTGCTTTGTTTTGACTAACGGCATTATTTATCGATTTATATGAATCCGCTTTACACATTAACACACTGCAGTCAAGTTTCTAGGTTAATAACTTTATGATAAAAGAAAAAAAATCTGCATTTGTTAAATACTCCTGAAACATTAACAAAAGCTATAGTCCTGCATCTTAAACCTGTCAAAGCGAAGAAGAACGTTTGGCTTTGCTATCAAGAAGTCACGAGTTTGATTTTCATAGATGACTACAGGACTTTTCCTTGTTCAGTAATTAGACACTAGTACAAGTATTCTCAAGGCAGAACAACTGAGTGAAATTCAAAGCCCTTAGAACGATGTTAAATAAATAGCTTTAAACCAAAGTAAACTATAGTCTTTATAGTATTTAAGCCGATTTATTCTACTATAACTGACCAATCGCTGGCCCCGCCCACTTAATCCGTAAGCCCCGCCTATTGATTCGAACAGGAAGTTCCGTTTCGACATTTACCGGCGTTATTTTGCAGAATATATCGCCAGTAGCATGTAATAAAAAAGTAGCACAGTTGGATTGGCGACCGTTACTACAGCTTACGACTTTTAAGTCGCTTATAAAAAAAAAAAAAAAAAAATAAAATAGATAAATAAATAAATAAAAAAATAAATAAAAAATGGGGACCAAATGTGGAGTTCAAAACTCATTTCTGGTCTAAATGAATGATTTCATAGGTCGACTGGTTATTTGACTGACATTCGCGATTGGCCAATCAGGCACATGCGAAACGTATCTAACGGTTGCAAAATTACGACAAGAAAAGACTCAGAGTTTTCGTCTAATCACACATTCATTCGATGAGCAGCAAATATCGTTAACCCATTCCTACACAAGCCCCCCCCCCCCCTTTAACGAACCTCTAGAAAAAAGCTGTGGAAAACATTGTGGAAATAGAAGAAATTGCTTGTTACAAGCAATTCCTTCTTTATCCACAATGTTTCTATCCGAAATGGTGACAAAAATTAAAATATAATCACTTTGAAATTGTCGTTTGCAGCTTCTTTTTATTTGGACCTGTCTAAAATTCTGTTCTGTGGTAATGGATTAAAACAATGAGTGTCTGTCAATCAAAGAATACATGGACGGAAGTGATATTTCAACTCAAACGTGGTCGACATTTATGTGGGCATTATGTTGGTCTGGCGACTTAAACGTCGTAACTACAACTTATTCAAGATCTAGTTACAACGTTTAGGTCGCCATCCAATCAATTTACTATTTTGTTCTACGAAACTGGCAATGATTTTTACAAAATAATGCCGTATCAATGTTGAATTTCCACCAAGAGCCCAGCGGGCTTTGTCAGCATATTCAGTGGGCGGGGCAGTCGATCAGTAAGTTTTTTGCGCTTCACGTCAATTTGAAAAGGTTGAAAATGTACCACACATGATCATCTTTGTAAGATGTATAGACTAAATTATTGAAACATATGAAGAAATCGGAACCAATTGGCCCCTCGCTGGCCCCACCCATTTACTCCCTTAGCCCAATTCCATTTTTAAATGGCATTTTCTTTTGTTCAAAATTAATGGTAACAAAAATAAAATGGTTTGTTTGCGACCTAAACGTCTTAACTATAGCTTGAAAAGCCAACAAAAATCCTTAACAAAGATGGCTGCCAATGTCAGTTCCTAATTCAATCCCGGTTTAATTGAATGATTTGATTGGTCTATTGATTCTTTGATTGATTATCCGATCCGTCAATTTTCATGTAAGCCATTTTACCCCAAAGCACCAAAAGTTACTTCTCGTTAAAAAAAGCCGTCATACGGTAAGTTTTAAAGTCTCAACCCATTACCAGAAAACAAAATTTTAGAATGATTCGAATCTGAAGCAGTTACAGACGACATTTTGAAGTTTATCGAATTTTAGATTTTTGTCTCCTTTCTTGTTACAAACCACGGTGGAAAATAAAGAAATTGCTTGTTACAATCAATTACTTCATTTTACAAATTGTTTTCCCGATCGTTTTTCTTGGGGTGCCTCAAAAAGCCCCATTGTTTGGGAATGCAATAACCGTAGCCAATTCTTGTTATCAAACCAAGTTATCTTTTAATTAATTTTAATGGTCACACCATGATAATTTACCTCGAAAAATTTAAACTCACTTGTTTCTTTAACCCATTCCCACTCAATCCCTCCTTTTTACGCCCCTCAAGAAAAAAGCTTTGGAAAACATTGTGGAAAATGAAGAAATTGCTATATCAAGCAATTTCTTCATTATCCACAATGTTTTCTATCCAAAAAGACAAAAAAAACCTCAAATTTCCATCAACTTGAAATTTTCGTCTGCAGCTTCCTTTAATTTGGACCAGTCTAAAATTTTGCTATGTTGGAATGGGCTAACGGTTATCCATTGTATCTTCAAACTTGATTACTTAATACTTAATACTGCAATAAAATGAATTGAATTGAATTGAAGTTAAAGTTTCTTTGAACAGGTGTGAGCAACCTATCATCTGTGCTCCAACAAAGCCTCGCAACTACAGCTTATTCCAAATTGTAGTTACGAGGTTTTGGTAGAACAAAGACGTTATCTTTCATAAGATATTGAATGCCTTATCAAAAAAATTCAGTCTTAATAAAATGGTTACCTAACTACTTCGAGCGGTAAAAGTGCGTGACTATCGATCTTAAGGCCACGGTATCGAGCCAACCATATCCGAGATTTACCCATTGTAAAGGGTTTTAGCCCTTTCCTGTTCAATCCCTGGTTTTTACGCCCCGAAGATTTCATACACGAGAAAGCATTGTGAGAAAAGAAGAAATTGCCTGTAAAAAGGAATTCCTCCTTTTCCCACAATATTTTTCAACCCTCTTGGTTGGTTACTCTTCAAATTGCTCTCGATTTTGGTTTTCGTCTGCAACATCTTTCAAATTGGACTAGTCTAAAATTTTGAAAACGTGTTAAAAGCCAGCAAATGGTTACTTTCACAAAATGAAATTGTACTTAGATTTTTTTTCTTTGACGATTTGATCCTTTATCCAGTTAAACATGTCTAAATAACATTGTCAATCAAGGAATCAACCGACCAATCAAATAATTTTGTGTCCGAAATTGAGATTTGAACTCCAACATTGACCGCCATTTGTGTGAAACATTTTTGTTGGTTTGGTGACATAAACGTCGTAACTACAGCTTATACAGCTGTAGTTACGACGTTTAGGTCACCAACTAACCATTTTGCTTTTTGGTACATGTTAGGGGCCATTAATGTTGCAAAATAACATATTTTAGAATCGAATCGGATCATCCTTTCGGAGTTAATGGGCGGGACCTAGGGAGTTAATGGGCGAGTCCAGCGATTGGTCATTTATGATGTCATCAAACCTTTTGAATTGGCATGTTTCCTGTATGACTGATCAATGGACCAATCGCTGGTTCCGTCCACTGTCATCTTTGGCGTTATTTTGTACAATTTGTGACAAGCAGCATGTTACAAATAGATAGAATGGTTAGTGATGTAACTACAGCTTTAGTTATGACATTTGTTTCGTCCAATAAAAATGTTTTGACGAGACGTCGAAATTCAGACTTGCACTTGTATTATTAGTCAGAGAGAAAAAAAATTGATTGATCATCCAATTGACAAATCGCTGGCCCCGCCCAAGTAGGTCTTTTACCCCTCCCATCGACTCCAACAGGAAGTTCCGCTTCGATTTTAAACGGCGTTGAATTGCAAAATTAATTGTCATAAGCATGTAGAAAACAACAGCAGCACCATTGAAAGCATTTGTAATTCAATAGACTCACAAAGATCTTTATCATAAGACCCTCGTCAGATATGCATTGACGCAGACTCGTCATACCAAGCACGTGCACACGAAGAAATGACCAATAACTGATCCCGCCCATTAACGTCTTTGGACCCTCCAATCGACTCCAACAGAAAGTTCCGCTTCGATTTTAAACGGCGTTGATTTGCAAAATTAATTGCAGGTAATATTCCCCCACCGCCCCCCCCAAAAAAAACCACACACACACACAAATGATTGGTTTGGGTCCTAAACTTCGTAACTAGAGTTTGAATAAGCTACGTTTTAGTCGCCAGTACCAACAACAACGGTTAACAGAAAAGGCGAGTTGAAAGCTCATGACCTTGCTGAGTAAATGAATTGATTGGTAGATTGATTCCTTGATTGACACGCGATTGGTCAATAGATTGATAGTTTTAGATTTATCCTTAACATTTCGCGAACACTTTTAACAAATCGATCAAAATGATTATAAACGGTTAGGATGCCATCGATAATCAAACTTTTCAAATCCATGTTATAGTGATGGATATATTATCTTCCAGTTACCCCCCATATTAACAAGGTTCTATATTCTAATTTTTAGACATTATGTTACTGTATTTGAAAAGGATTAGTGGAAATAATTTTGAATAGACATCGGTTGAATTAAACAACAACATAATCACCCCCCCCCCCACTACTGACTATAACGACGACAACAACAAACAACAAACAAGGAATTGCTTTTTTTGATGAGATGTTTTGCAAGTTTCGCAACAAACAATTTCACTTAAATAACAGATCTTATCTTATTGAGACTACATAAATATTCCTTTGATTATTTTAAAATTGCCTTCCGGCTTTGAACAGGAACTGAGATATTTGGAATGATACAGATTTGATCGCAATTTTTAACACTGTTAAAATGTTTACAACACATTTAGGCGGGATTCCAAATAATTTGCAGTGATGATAAAATGTTTGATTTGTAGAACTTTTATCTTTTATTTTGCATGCGAAAGACAGAGAAGTATTTACATTCATTTGTATGGGGATAAAAATTACTCGAAAGGGTCCATTCAGGAATTCCTAGAAAAAGATACGCTATTAGAATAGAATTCCCCCACAAATTTCCATGCATGAGAATTGTGACCTTAACCTTGTATAACAACATCGACCCGGATACTTACTAAAGGAACACAAAAATACACAAAGGATAATCATTCTACATGGAAATAGCCAGATTATAATTTGTGAGATGTAAGGGATGTAAATAGTGTGGGAGGAACATAATTATAATGTATCTGAGGACGACAATTTATTTTCGACCTGAATATACCGGGATATTTCACGGATCGGTGGTCCCGCCCGTGACTCAGATAGTCAGACTCGCCTTCTAATTTCTAAAGAAAGTTCCATCTCGACTTCTAACGGCGTTGTTTTTCAGAACGTGTGGCTAGTAACATGTAACAGAAAAGTGGATGGTTGGTTTGCCACCTACACATCTTAACTGCAGCTTATATGAGCTGTAATTACGACGGTTAAGACGCCAAACAAACAACAACAACAACGACAAAACCCCAACCCCAAAACACCCTTAAAAACTTTAAGAAATAACCTCCCCGCCAAAACCCACCCCCAAATTCACATCAATGTTTACTTCCGGTTTAAGTAAAGGATTTGATTGGTCGATTGATTCCTTGATTGAAAGTGGCGATCTGTTGATAAGTACATTAATAAAACATATTGAAGACATCAAGGTGGATTCGAAGAATATAGCCGATCTGTGATCGACCGTTCTCCCGGGACGAGCATCGACGGACATTGAGCGTTTGTCACTAAAACTGTTAACCCTTTCCTGTACAAACCCGGGTTTTTACGTCCCTGTGATTTTATACCTAGGAAAATATTGTGAAAAAGGAGAAATTGCTTGTAACAAGCAATTTCTCTCTTTTTCACAATATTTTCTACCACACAGGATAGTTTCATTTCAAATTGCATTGACTTTTCATTGTCGTCTGCAACCTCTTTCAATTTGGACCAGTCTAAAATATCAAAAACTAGGAAAGGGTTAGATAATCGGATCTTCTAGCTCTTGAGAACTTTTGTAATTTTGGAAAAGATTGCATTGCATAAAATAATACATATATTGTAGATGTGTCATGTTCGTTATTGTTTAAAAGCTTTGGTTAACAGAATGTTTCCTTGTTCATATGATTATTTATAGTCAATGATTATTTCTATTACACGTTTTAATTTAAATTGTAGATGACTGTTGGACCATTTAGATTCCCTCTCGAATGAAAATTAGATGCGCTCGAGAGCCAAATTCGCTCTACTGGACTGCATTTACCTACAATGAAGGTATTTTCCGAGAACAAGATTTTCAGAATTTTAACATATTTACCATTTATGGACACAAGCCTCGCACATAAAAGCTTTGTGTTTAACGGAGCCGAAATGTATGAAGTAAATAGGATAAGAGTCACTATAGGATAATTTCTGTTAAAAATACTTATATGCCATATATTGACATAAGCCTCGACCATAAAAGTTTTATTTCTTAACCGAGCCAAATGTATAAAGGAAACTGGAAAAGAGTTATTACAGGATAATTTCTGTTAAAAAATGATTGAAATCGTTCAACTAGTTTCCGAGAAGAATTTTTTCAAAGTTTTCTGTATATAACATATATGGAAATAAGGCCCCTATAATAGCCATATTTTTCATCCAAACCAAATTTCTTTAGAGAAATCTGATCAATAGACTTGGACCTGAAAAGAGGATTTTTAAAGTTTTCAATATATGATCTTTGGAAATAAACCCCCCATAAAAGCCATGTTTTTCATCCGTGCATTTTTTTTACATTCTGATGAATGGTCAACAAAGGATCATTTCTGTGAAATTTGGTTGAAATCCATCGACTGGTTTTGGAGAAGACGATTTTCATAGTGTTCACCAAATTTGGAAATTAGCCCAACCCATTAAACTATGTTTTCATCCGATCAAAATCTAAAAAAGTCACCGTAGGAATCCTGTTCAATACTTTCTGCGGAAAAAAATAAATTATAAGTTTAAGGGTGCGTGCAAGAATGAACAAACGGACGCACAGCTGGACGCACGACTGAGACGGCACTATGACCGAAGCTCGCTGGCTTTCAGCCAGTGGAGCAAAGAAACACGTTTCCTGATTTTCTCATTGAAAGTTGATATCATCATTTGTGATATGAATATTTTTCAGTCAATCAGAACGGTCCTTTTTTATAGAGAAAACTAAAACTTAAATTATTCACATATCGAGGGCTTAGAGCAAAAACATAGTATGGCTCTATACAATGTAAGGAGCCATACTAAGTTTTTGCTCTAAGCCATCGATATGATCTTGGCCTTGGTATCAACAGATAGGTCTTGATACAAAGACTACATGTGTGACACGTGAAAGCCTCAGCACTTACAAGTCAACAGTTAACGTAAATGTGAATAAATATGACTTCGCAATGACCTTGATATCAAACTTTATTTCCACACCTAACCCTACAATACATAATGCACTTGTAATTTACAGATCGCTTGCCACGCCCACAGACCTCCGACATGGCCCTTCGATCTAGGCCGAAAGTACTTAATACTGCCAAATCGACAAACTGCTCAAATAAATTTCGAAGTTCAAAGTTCATTCAATTTGTTTGTTTGAATGGGATTTTACGCCGATTTCAACAACCTTTCAGTTATATCGCGGCGGCTGAAGCACCTAACAATGGAACCCTGGTATTTCTCACACCAGTACTACCATTACTCCTTTCCTAGCCTCCAGCTGCTATCCCACTTAGTTTTACGATTATCGACCCATTGGTGAGAGACAAATAGTCGGAAAGTATGAGTGCCGTCGTCGGGGAAGTTCATTCAATGACTGGTCAATTGTTTGAAAATCGCACTATGCTTACAGAGAGAATATTTTTTAAAGAATTATTGACGACTTGCGACGCACAAAGGACATAGGGTGATCTTGAGCACGTTATGCTCAGGAGATAAAAAAGAAAAAAAAATGTTTGTTGACGACATGAACGTCGTAACTGCAATACTAGTAAGCTGTAGTTAAGACGCTCAAGTCTCAAAAGCAACAAAATGTTTCAAATAAATTTGGGCAAATAACGGACTTGAAGTTCAATTCCGGTCTCATTGAATGGTTTGATTGGTCGAAATATTTTTCTACTAACAACAGCGTTTGGTCATTTTCGACAAAAACTCTGATAACTTGAATGATCTAGACATGTGAACAGATATAAGTTTTATTTACACAAGTTAAAAAAAAGAACTTAAACTTAGAATTAGAATATTAATATATATATGAAATATCATAATACTATATAACCATACAACAAACCCCGGTTTGATACGCTGGCGTTTAAAGGGACAAACACTGTAAAGAAATCAGAAATTCCTTTAATATGAATACTGGCTGCAAAATCCCTGACTCATGCCGGTTCCCATCTCAGATCAGATCAGATCGATGACCAAAGTACATTTACTTTCCGATTTCAAAATGATCGATCGGTTAACCCATTACCGAACAACAAAGTCTTAGTCTAGTCTAAATTGAAAGAAAGTGCATACCATAATATAAAGTTAAATGAATTTTATATCATTTTTTCTTTTTGGGTTGAAAACATTGTGGGAAATAAAGTTATTTCTTGTAATGAGCAGTTTGTCCCCTTTCAACATTTTTTTTTGAAATCTCTGTTTTTCTTTGGGTCGTCAAAAACGGGATAGTGTGTGAATGTTTTAAACAGTATCCAAATATCATCATCTTTTCCGGAACCCATTATTATGAATACTAGGCAAATTGACCAATCGCGGCCATCAATTAAGGAATCAATCGACCAATAAAATCATTCAACAGGACCAGAAATGAGTTTTAAATTCCGACATAGGCCGCCCATGAAGCATCAGTATATTGACCTCTTTCAAAATAGCTAAATTCATGATCCTCGGGTCGCCAGGGGCGGAGCCCTGTGAGGGGGTTATAGGCATGAAGCGTCAGTTCGCAGTCTTCTTTCTTATTTCTGAAATTATATCCCATGGATCCAGAGGGAGAAAAAAAGTTAATTCCTTCTTTCAAGTTTTCCCTTAAGCCTTGGAATGTGTAATTTAGAATTTTGGATCCCCAGGTACATAGTCTATATATGTAAGTATGGCCCACTTGTATCATAATTCTAACCTTAACATGAAATTAGACTGTTGAAAGAAAAATAGCCTTTATCTCAGGTGAGTGCCCAAGGGCCTACGGCCCTCTTGTTATTATATGCTTCTTACCATAAATTTTGCAAAAAAAAAAAAAAAAAAAAAAAATCCGTTTAAAATCGAAGCGGGACTTCCTGTTGGAGTCGGTGGGCGTGACCAAAGAAGTAAGTGAACGGGGCCAGCGATTGGTCAAATACCGCCAGAGACCGAGATTCAAACTTTGAGTGTTCATTATGCGACCAAATATCTAACTTTCCCTATAGACTTCTTTACACAATTATTCTGACGTAGTAAAGTACTGTAAGCTAGCAAAGTATGGTTCTGTTTAGTAATCTTCTTTGTCAAAGGTTATCATGATAAACAGACGATATCAAAGTAACACAGAATTTCCCCCGTTACAACATGGCACAATCTTAGACTGGTTCAAATAGGATAAAAATGAAGAGGACAATTTCAAGTAGGTGGAATTTAGAAAAAAAGTTCCTTATAGGGTAGAAAAAATTGTGGACATTGAAGAAATTGCTTGTTACAAGCAATTTCTTCATTGTCCACAATGTTTTCTAAAGCTTTTTTGTTTGGATGCTTAAAAAGCTTGATTAAGCGGTAATTGGTTAAATAGCATGCTTTTAAAAGAGTTCTCTACAATTTGGATAGAGTTTGCAATATTCCTGAAATACACAATAACTATTTTTACGACGCATTCATTCAATAGATTCAGTGGTTAAGCACCCCGTGGAAGTTTGCACTCGTTGAACTTTGAGAAGACCTCAAAAATTTGCCACAAAATTATGTTAACTTAAGCTATCAAAGACGGCGCTTTGCTAGCTTAAAAAGTATAACGCAAAGAGTGCACACTATTTCTGAAATTTTTCCCCATTAGCCTACCTTTGACCCAAAAGACCCAAGGATATCACAGAATCGAGCCTTCTGACAAGATATCAAGACATTGAGATTAAATGTGGTTTCTAGAAGACACACAACGAGTTTCTAAAGTTCGACTTAGAGACCAACTGACATAGTTTATTTACTCGACGTCAACAGATATTCTAAACTAAGATCAAGATGATCGGGTAGTATTCATCCCATTCCCATTAAAAAAATTATTCTGGTCCAAATTAAAAGAAGCTGCAGACAAAAATTCGAAGTTGATGGAACTTAATTTTTTCGTCTTTTTGGATATAAACATTGTGGATAATGAAGCAATTGCTTGAAACAAACAATTTCTTCTTTCCCAACAATGTTTACCAAAGCTTATTTATTGAGGGGTGTAAAAAGCAGGGATTGTGCTGGAATGAGTTATAGCTTACGAATTTAGATCCCTGTTCGGTTTTATTGTTCACCAAAAATGTCTCTCTTAGTTGGAGACGTTATCCGTTCATCCGCCCTCACGATCTCTAACTTATGCCAAATTAATAAATAATCGGGGACTGTTTTGACATTTTGATCAGTGACACCTAACAGGCACAAGAACAAACGATTAGATTTTGATAAACGATTGATTCAAGAGGAAATCATGTATAGTCGGAAATGGTCGGGGATCTTGAAAGATCGCAAAATTCAGGATGATTTGATCGTTAATGGAAATCGATCATCAAACAATATGAATACAATTTAACAGAGTATTCTTAATCATTTCACACCACATATGCATCAACAACAACAACAAAAAAAAGGCATCAACGTTCGTTCACACGTCGACGGTAAAAATACCAAAATATCGTCATTACAGTTTATTCAAGCTGTTATCACAATATTTGGTAGTCCACCGACGATAAAGGACTCATAGCATTTCTTCTGTTCGCACAAATATCAGTTAAAGAAAGTCGTTCGCACAAACACACACAGTGTCACGTGCATATGTTTCTACCAACCAGCGCTTCTGTCTGGTGATCACAGTCATTTTCATCTGTTACATTAGCTATTATTGGTTGATAATTGACATCATAGATGGCGTTGTCGAAGCCTACCGGAAGTTGATCTGACTCCGCCCAGTATTGTACTGTTGCATCGGTTATGTATAAACTTTGTCTGTAGAATGAAATAACATTTTTCATTTTATGAATCTTTTATCTGAGGACTGATAGATGATAAGTCCAGACTTTTAGATGTTCACGCATGCATGACAGTGGTTTTCTCAAGGTGATTTAAACGATACTTATAATACGATAGCGTAAAACGCATATATAAATAAATAGGAAATTATAAAGGACTTCATTCGTGATAAACGTTCTATGCCGTGTGTATAGACAATGTTGGTGAGAAAGCCCGGCCCAAATCCAAGCATATTTAAAGATAAAGAGAATATTTTTTGTTTTCATGGAGGTATGAACCAGAAAACCTTATCACACTAATGTATGAATCCGCTTCGCGTATTCATACAGTGTGATTAGGTTTTCTGGTTCATACCTCCATGAAAACAAAAAAAATGTTCTCTTCATTTCTTATAATTTTATAGCATCGAACGAAGAAACCAAAAGCTTTACAAATTTTGATACCTTTTTGTACGGGACTATTTTGTGCGGAAGCATATAAAATCGCCGCGTGCTCAAAATTTTGTTCATGGAGTTATGAATAATTGAGCCTGTGCGTGACATTTTCAACAATTTCGCATGTGCGTGACTCGCACACATTGAGCACCCTGGACAGCCATTCGGGGCAATTAGAACGTTCGCTGATTGTTTGAAGAAGCTTTGGGTCAGTATCTTTTTACAGAGCGCAGAGTGGAGACTCTGATCAGACTGTGCGGATGCACAGACTGATTTGAGTCTTTACTTGGCGCACATGCGTAATTGTTGGAAATGTCACGCACGCGCTCAATTTTTCTCGATCAATCAGAACGCTCGTTTTTGATAGACGAAACTTACAACTAAGTTATATATTAATGAGGAAATACATATGTACACATTCCGTTTCGTATACAATGTCATGAGCGTGTAAATGAGGGTCAAGGGTTTCAATCGATAACTGAAGTCAATTTAAAAATTCAAAAGCCTGTTGCTGATAACTTGACTTTCAAATATGCCTGTGTCGAAGTTTACATTACGATGACAGAATCAGTCGACAGTATACCGTCGCATGGGTCGTAAAAACAACTGGTAAGCATTTACTCACCGATTAATTGATTGATTGATTGAATGGGGTTTAACAGTATTTCAGTCATATCGCCTGGAGCACCTAACAATGGATTCCTGGTATTTACTATCACTACATCCTTTCCTAGCCTCCAGCTGCTATCCCACTTAGGTTAACGATTATTCACCCATTGGTGAGAGACAAATGTCCGACATTTTGGGGGTCAGAGTTATTTGCCCTTGACTGGTATACGCTTCTTTCGGTGAAAACGAGTATTTGGAATTCATCCGTGAAAATAAATTGTGTTCAATTATGTTACTTGTAATCTCGACTCTAAAATATGTGAAATAGAAAAATTCATTGAGGGAATTGACTGAATTTTTTTTATAAGTCTTCTTAATTCACTCAGCTTGTTGTATTATTCAGCTTTGACATATCAACATTTTATTGGGTTATTGAGAAAACATGTTTATATCACACCTTCTTGTGAAAATTAGTCGAGATTACAACAAGTAAAGATGTTCCTGTGATGTACTAGTGACCTTAAATAAGTTACCTTTTGTGTCGAACTCGAACAACGATAAGAATCGATACCAGTAGAACCAAAGCAAGGGAAATGATCACCAGAACGTACCAATACTGGCTTATCCACGTCGTCTGAAAACAAATCAGAAATTTGTTAATCACAACACAGAAAATGTCTATTTATGAATCTATCAGTGCCATGGCAGAAAGCATCTTTCGTCGACTTCGTGTAATATCGGGACGTGGAATATTATACCAATGGATACACGAGATTTTTCAGTGAATGAAGACATGATGGTTTGTCAATTTCACCGACAGACAAGCGCAATTATCAAATTGATCAACTCATAGTTTTAATAGAATTAGTCCTGTTATTGTTTATTTAGCTCTACCGAATTTCATCTAAAGATACTGTGATCTTTTTGCCATGTGAATGACGAGCTTTTTAAGATTTGACCGAAAAAAAAAAAAAAAAAATTGAAAAAATAATAATAATAATAGAAAAAAAAAAACAACAAAAAAACACATTTTTTTAATTAAAGACATGGAAATTTCGTTAATTTCATGTAATACAGATTTATTCTTTCACTTTGTAAACGACAAAAACTAAAGTCTCACACGTGGCTCTGCTATTCGTGAAAATGTAGCTTTTGTTATTCATGTAACAAAAGATGAATCGATCTTCTTAAACAAAAGTTATCTTCTATACCAACGATATCAAGGTAGATGGAATGATTAAGGACCCATAGACGAATATTAAACTTTCAGAGGTTCTTTTATTAAATTATCATTGTATCACTACTAATAAAGGTTATTCGGACAAGCTGAAAAACTTAGGTTACCACTTAAGTGGAAATTACGATATAACTCCCTTTATAAAGCGTAAAAATCTCTTACCACATTTTCAGCGGGTTGGATACCAACTTCTGCTTGCTGTAATTGGTTCACATCTCCAGTCATTATTTCGCCTGAAAGCGTCAAAATACGAACAAGATTTTTTTTATGAAACAATAAATAAGCCAATGTTTTCTGCAACAAAAGACGAATACGAGTTTTAATCTATAGCCTGTTCGTTATAATGAGCTTTATTTTGATACTTTGTTTAACTTTGAGTCCTACATTTTCGTAACAAATATGGATATACCATGAATGATATGAAAAGTATTTACATGAACATGTAGATTTTTCTGCAGCATTTTCTATGCTAACAAAATATTGTATTCAAAATAGAAAAGTGTTGCAAATGTCATTTTAGGTATAGGCGTTGTTTGAGTAATTCGGCCGTATAATGTACCAAATACATAACCTTGAAATTTTTCATTTTTTATGTCGACTGATTTTTCTGCATAAAGAATCCCAAATGTTTAGAAATTGCCTGCCAACAGTCCTAAAAAGCTCTATTCTAAAAAGTATTCTATGTGCTTACGGTAGAGAGTAAACAAATAATACTCTTGTGAGTATTCTTTTGGTTATAAATAAATAATGCAAAACAAAATTAAGACTACAGCGTTTCCAGATGCAAATGATATACTATAGTTAAAATAAATAAAACAATAAATAAATAAAATTCTATCGGATAGTGTAAATTTTATGACCAAACAAATGAAAACAAGAGACCAAAGAGAGGCTGTGTCGCTCCATTGGCTCACATCTGTCCAGCCATATCCAGAAGCAGCATGTGGTTTACTAACAAAAAGACAGAAATAGTGATTCTAGGCTACCGTACAATTAACTTTCTTCCTTAAGAACATAAAGTATTAACAAATTTTCAAACTGCTTCTAACAGAGAATTCCAACTTAATAAAGCTAAAGGAAAGATCTTGATGGCCAGCAAATATTCAATGGGAAAGTCTAATTTTTCTGAGAATATTGTGGAAAATAACAAGAAAACCATAAAAAAAATGCCTTAAACGAACAATAATTTTCATAATCCATTATGTTTTTATTCATGTATATAATCATTTTCAAAATTCTATAGACTTGAAAGTGCAAGCTGCAACATCTTCCGATTTTAGAATTTATTCTATGTATTAATTTCCTCGAATTCTGAAATCATGCAAATACGCATGTAAATATGAACATTAAGTCAGATCCAAGATAAAAGGGACATACTCAATTTGTTTGACAAATAGTAACTTGCATTTCTTAGACAATAAATTAATCAAAATCCAACAATTCAATGTATTTTCAATATATTGAATATAATCCCCGCCCATATTATCCCTGATTTTCTTGCTTTCGTTTTCTACAATGTTTAATACCAAGTTTTCAAAGTTTCACTAGAATCATCATCTGCACCATTTTCTATTTGGGTCAGTCTGAATTGTTGTTGTCTAACAATGAGTTAGGTACATTTTTCTTCTTTATTTTTTTTACTCATCATCAAAATACGAAAGTCAACATAAACTAGGCTCAATCTACAAACAGTATTTGCCGTTTCTATTAAACTAAAGACAATATAACAACTACAGATTTATGCAACACATGGAAAAGGTCCCAAAATTAAAAGCCGTTTTTTACCAATCCAACCAATTTTATGCAATTAGGTAGACCTTGATTAAAGGATAATTTCTGGAGAAGAGCGCTGAAATCAAATGGAATCTAAGACAGAACTTTATTACAGGATTTCGGCTTTTGCTGTCATTGCAACCTTAGTTCCACGTGGAACATTTTTGTTCAAGGAAATCCAAAAGAAGACCATTCAGAGAACGATTTTGTAATGTTTGGCCAAAGTCTGACCAGTAGTTTTTGTTGAGAAGATCTTTTTAAGGAAACGTTTACGCACTCACCGACGAACGGACGTACGAACTGACAACACCATGGCAATAGCTTGCTTGCCTTCGGCCATAGAGTTTACAACAAAACAACGAAAAGATCGGGAGAAACAAAGACAAAAAGCCTCACACTAACTAAAGGTTATTTAAAAATGCAAATGCTTGTTTACATTGGTTATTCGTGCAATTGTTGACCACAACTTCACAGAAGTTTCCGGTTGTACCACGTGGACAAATACACTTGATCGATTCTTCGTGACATTTCCCACCATTTTCACACACATGAGTATCACATAAATCTGAAGTTTCTTGACACATATAAGATCCCTCATAATTGACGCATTCTGAAATATCAGGACATGCCGTGGTATTCAAGCATTCATCAATATCGTCTGTACAGAGAACACCGGAAAATCCTGGAGGGCAGTCACATCTGTATGAGCCTATTGTATTCACACACGATCCATTATTATGACAAATGTCCTTAGCTGTACACTCGTCAACATCGACATCGCATGTAAGGTTTGTATAGCCCGGAAGACATTGGCAACGGAAAGACCCGACTGTGTTTTCACATGATTCTTCATTATGACAAACATGCTGACTGCACTCATTTATATCGTTTTCACAAAACTGGCCTTCAAATCCTTCAATACAGTCACATTTAAACGCACCATCCGTATTTAGACATGTCGCACCATTAAAGCATGTTTCCGTCCTATTTTCTGTGCATTCATCGATGTCGAGATCACAATCCTGACCATGATACCCTCTCATACAACTACACGTGTATGAACCGATGGTATTGGTGCATGTCCCATTGTTACAAATTGTGCCCGATACTTTGCACTCATTAACATCGTCAGCACAGGTAGTTCCAGTAAAACCAGGTGGACATTCGCAATGAAAAGAACCTTTAGCATTGTTACAAGTACCTCCGTTGAGACAAACATTTAAATTAGCGCATTCATCTATGTCAAGGTCACATGAGTTCCCAGTATATCCAGGTGAACATTGGCACAAGAAAGAGCCATAAGTATTTATACAAGATCCGCCATTTTTGCAGGGTACGTCATGAATTTGACATTCGTCTATGTCCTGAGAACAAGTTTGACCCGTATAACCTTGCAAACATTTGCATGCAAATGAACCAAATGAATTTGTACATGAGCCATTGTTTTCACACATGTCCGAATTAGAACACTCATCAATATCAAAGTCACATGTGTTTCCAATAAAACCCTTTGGGCATTGGCATATGAACGATCCAAATGTGTTTTGACATATGCCGCTATTGTTACATGGTTGTTGCACATACTGACATTCATTAACGTCGTTATCACAATTTACTCCAGAGTAGCCGATCGGACAAAAACAAACATACGAGCCATGCAGGTTATTGCAAAGCGCACCATTACTACAAATATCAGAAAAACACTCATCTACATCTAGTGCACATGCCGGGCCAGTAAAATTGTGTGGGCATTTACATCTAAAACTACCAAATGAATTTATACATTCACCGTTATTTTTGCAAGGATTATCTTCACATTCGTCAATGTCATGTTCACAAACGTCCCCGGTATATCCTTCATTACAGGAGCAGTTAAAATGGCCGAATCCATTTGCACATATGGCACCATTTTCACAAGGCTCGTTTAAGCATTCATTTATATCATCACCACAGTTAGAGCCGGTAAATCCTTTGACACAGATACAAGAGTACGAGCCGATAAGGTCAACACAACTTGCTCCGTTTTCACATGGAATTTCCAAACATTCGTCATAATTGGTTTCACAGTATTTTCCAGAAGTTCCGTTATGGCATACACACTCGAAAGAACCAATCAAATCGTTGCATTTGCCGCCATTCAAACATGTGACATTCTTGCAGTCGTTTATATTGGTGTCGCAAGTTTTACCAGTAAATCCATGAGGGCACTCACACAGGTATTCGTCGACGAGATCAACGCACGTTCCATTGTTCTCACATGCACCTTCGTAACAATCGTCAATATTTGTCTCGCACAAATGCCCTGCAAAATGCAAAGGTTGTATAAAGAGACGGGCGAATGTGTTTTGTTTTTGATGGAGGTGTGTAAAACCCTAATCCAAATGTATGTGATTCTAACCTAATTACTAGATATTAAGCGCACTGCGCAATGTCGTCTGCAACTTCTTTCAATTAAGACCAGTAAAAATTCTGTCATCTGGTAACTTGTTAGGATCTTCTTTTATTATGTTTTGCTCAATTTCAGAAGGAAAAATGTCTGGCCTACTTTCTACCGCTTGTGTATTCTTGATCTTTCTTTTAGAACCACATAACGGAATACTACATCTATTTTTAGAACAGTATGAAGGAATATCTTTTCATGTGTATGAATACATGAAATACGCAACTCCACTTTACTGTAAATAGCTAGATGGTGTATTTTTAGTTACAAAAGTATTCCTTGGAAATTGGGTGTTAATCGGTCCAACCAAGTATACATACGCAAAACCACCAAGCTCACCTTTAATTTCATTTTAAACCGCTTCACCCTACTAAGATGACTGTAAAAAATCTGACATTCAAGAATGGTTATTTAAAACATTTTGCATAAGCTAATGATACCGAGCCGTATACCATGGTATATAAGCAAAAATATTACCGTTTCGAGGCATTTTTTTATGGAAATACTGTGCGAGAATACGAAACAGTTTCGAACTCATTTTTGTTCATCGTGGTTTAGAAACAAATTGTGCCAGAAACACTTTGCCAAGATTGAACTAACTGTGAGAGTAATAACAATTTTATCACATAATTTATATAAACAAAAATCGAAATTTATATTCATATGTACAGAAAATTTATACCACATTCTTTTAGGAAATGCGTCATGGTTTTGTTTAACCAAGACTCACTTATGAGACATTTCTGGCATTAACTCTTGTCATGCTGATCCCAGAATATTCCTGTTTTGACGGTAGCTGTAACAGGTGTAAAGACTAAGATCTGTTCTCAGTTTACACTGCCTATTTGTTCTTTCATCGTTTACTAAGATTGGATCCCAAAGTAGATCTGAATTTGACAAAAATTTGAAATTTTGGGAAGAAATGATGAATATCTAGTATGAAAAGGATTAAATGTTTTTATTCTCATCCAACTAACTGAAAGATGCGCGTCCGACTGTCAATCTAAAGGTCCCGAGTTCGATCCCCGACGGCGGCACTCATCCTTTCCGACTGTTTGTATCTCACCAATGGGTCGATAATCGTAGAACTATGTAGCATAGCAGATGCAGGCTAGGAAGAATATAATGGTAGTACTGGTGTGAGAAATACCAGGATTCCATTGTTAGGTGCTCCAGCCGCCGCGATATAACTGAAAGATTGTTGAAAGCGGCGTAAAACCCAATTCAAACAAAACAAACTTAAAGATATTTTGAAAGTATGATAAAAACATGATCTTTTCCAAATAAATGAATTACTGCAATGTAAATTCTCCCGTCTTAAAGTAGCAAACATATGAAGCTTATCAAGAAAACCAAGATTTTCTATCTTACTTTTAAGACTTGCGATTGCAGGTCCTTAGCGATCCGGATAGTTTTGCGGCGGATTCATAATCAAAGGGAGTCGAGGGTTTCGAGTTCGAGTATAAGTCTCGCCGCTGGTCCGAAGGTATTAGTCATAGTAATTAGAGCATTTAGAGCTCCAGCTTAGTACTGCTGAAACTCTTGAAGCACTCGATAAAGTGAACTTCACTGTAAATTAACTGAATTATTGTTTAAACGACCTAAATACCGTTCAAATAAACAATCATGTGAGATGTTTACTACCTGTGAAACCTACAACGCAGGTGCAGTTGAAACTTCCGGGGGAGTCCATGCATGTGGCATTATTTAGACATACTGATTGGTCGCATTCAATAATGTTAATTTCGCAATGAGTTCCGGTCCATCCTTCCTGACAGTGACATCTATATCCGCCTGTTGATACAACTTGGCATTCCGCACTATTCTGACATGGGTCGGTGACACAGAAATCTACAAGGTCATCACAATGAGGGCCAGTCCAGTACTTGTTACATAAACACGTGTATCCGCCATGATAATTCAAGCACGTGCTTCCATTGTAACAAGGAGTTAATCTACACTCGTCAACATCTGTTTCACAGGTAGGTCCTTAAAAAGTAATTAGTTGTTCTTTTTTACAGAAGGAGGACAAATCGTCGTCTTAAAACCAAGTATCTAACTTTAACTAATGTATAGATAAAACAAGAACGATATATAACTTTGGTAGATGTTACATTTGATTGAAATAAAGGTAGCAGAAACTTTGGTGAAGAAAGAACAACACAAAAACAGGATAAAGGCATTTACACTTGATCGTTTAACCAGAAATTACCTAACCAATCACTTTAATAATGAATGATTAGATCTGTCAACCATTTTCGATTGGCAGCGGCAACCCGTAACCTCCCGTTTTCATCATCTGCATGCTCCCGTCTCTGAATCTGATAATAATTTCATCTCTGAATCTGATAAAAATTTCATCTCTGAATCTGATAATAATTTCATCTCTGAATCTGATAATAATTTCATCTCTGAATCTGATAATAATTTCATCTCTGAATCTGATAATAAAGCTTTGAGATTCAATAAAGTAAATGACGGGTAACTGTCCGTACGAACTAGTTCCAATGGCCACGCCCGCTGACTCCGTCAGAAGGTGATATTTTGCCTAATCAAAATCAGAACTATGTAACAAAAAGGAAAATTTTCGCCTTGACACATAAAGTTCGTAACTACAACTTGAATGAGCTGTAGTTACGACGTTTATGTCGCCTTTTCGAAAAAAATGCTTCACACAAATATCGGCCAATGTTGGAGTTAAAAGTTCATATATATATAAAAGCTATGCCACCTGTAAAATTGGGACTACACAAACAATGGTAAGTCAAGTGAGCATCAACGCACGTGCCGTTGTTACCACACACGTGATCTCTACAGTCATCAATACTCTGTGTGCAATCCATTCCAATCCAACCTGGAAACATTATTAAAGAATTCGTATGTGTTCAATTGCATTCAAAGATGTGTTTTCATATGACGGTATATGTACACTAGCCTGTATTGAGCCATATCTTAACTGAACCCATTACAAGATAAATAAATTATACTGGTCAAAATTCAAACTAGTTGCAAGCGACATTTCAATCAATAGATTTTTCATTATATCTGCCTTTCAGGGAAGCAATCAGGGAAGCAATCAATACGAAAATAAAGATTTCCAAAACCTTTTTCTTGTGGTCATAAAAAGACGATTTATTTGGGAATGCGTTAAGCTACATTGTAACGATCAATGATGATTCTTTTTAATCTACTGACGGTATAACGTGTACTTTATGTTCTATCTGTAATTAACTAAGCGATTCTTTGTGTATTTCAGATACTAAGACCGTGGTGAAGGCTACATATTTGAGGTCGTAGCATTAGATGAAATAATCAAAGTATTGATAGTACTAAAGACCAGGAAGTTATGGAAATTGTGCAATACAAATCAAAAGAAAGTGCGCAACTAGGCGGGATCCAGATAAGTTGCAGTGGTTACTGACATTCTTTTCAAGTTGATTTAATTATCTGATATCGTAACAAATTAGCAAGATAAAAAACCACCCCTACAACAACAACAGACACAATTTGCAAAAATTACAATAACGGCTATTCAGCCCCCTTTAATTAGCTGTGTGATAAGTGATGACAGTTCCTTCGCCACCATAGCTTAGGCTAAGACAAAGTACCTCGGGGTCCGTAAACATGATAGTTTCGATTAAACTTGTTTCTTAAAACAAATTCATATTTCGTAAGCAGAGTATCAAGAGTACCTGAAATAGTTACAACTAAACAAGATTAAAGAAAACATTATGAAAAGTTATCAACAGGAAATAATGCAATAAACGCCATTCACCCCAGTCCTTTAATAAGCTTTATAGCCACCAGAGCTTGAGCTTAGGCAAAATAACTCGTGGTCCCTAAACAATAAGACTTTCGATTTAAATCCACATTTGACGCGAAGTTTTCGCTTGAATAGTTGGAATATGTTCTGAAAATGGTTCAAGACAGCTTGCGCCGATTTTCTTATTCACTTATCATATTTGGTAAATAGAATTACATCATTCTGCGGATTCAACGATTTAGGTGGATAATCCGACCAACATTTGTGCTGAAAAGAGATCTTTAAACAGCATTTGCTGAAGCAGGCCAAAAAATCTTTGCTTAGGATAGCCTGGCCTAAAAATAGTTTACACACGCTATCATGGCCGCCCAAATACACATCATTAGGTAACTACATGTAAGCCCTTCTTAACACTGGCATTACTAGTAAAATTCATGTACCAGGTAAACATATTTTACGGCCAGTTTTAGTTTCACACGTAAAGTGACCTCGATCGTCGTCACGTGGTGTACATGGTATATCACAATTGCTGCCATAGTAACCAGGATCGCAGTACACAGCTACATAAACTGCTAGTCTGAAAAAAAATTAAATAATTTCACATATTTCACATAAAGTATGGGATGTTTATGAGGCAAATATTGATAGGACGGATCAACGCAGTCAATCAACACCCTATTGACCAATACAAAATCATTAAGACCGGAAGTGAACTTTGAACTCTAAGCTTTATGTGAAATAATGTTTTTCAAAGCTTTTTTACTAAGGGGCATACAAAGGAGGGATTGTGTTGGAATGGTTTAAATTGTCTGTTTGGTCGGGCGAATATCAAAAAAAGTTTCTACGACGCAACGAAAGAAACTATCCCCTTGACACAGGTAGACTTTTCAAGGTATAGTATTTATCTGAAGGAATTAAGCCATTCCCACACGATATAATTTAAGACCGTTCCAACTTGAAAGAAGTTGTAGACGTTGTAGATGAATTTTAAGAGATATTTGCCTTTGATAGTAGCAAAAATGTGTACATTGAAGAAATTGCTTGTTAAAAGCTTTTAATTCGTTGCCACAATGTTTTCGAAAGAATTATTCTCCAGGTGCGAAAAAAAAGCAGGACTGTGTGGGAATAGATTAAAATCAAATTAATGAAAGTACTGCAAGCTAGCAAAGCATTGTTTTGCTAAGTAATCTCCTTTGCCTTTTGTAGGATAGAAAACATTGTGGACACTGAGGAAACTGCTCGTTACAAGCAATTTCTTCAGTGTCCACAATGTTTTCCAAAGCCCTTTTTAGATTCTAAAAAAGCGGGATTTAATAGGGACGGGCTGTAAAGCATGCTTTTGAAAGAGCTATTCACAATTTGAAGTACCCAATAACTACTTTTCTTGGCGTAGACATTCAATGGATATAGTGGTTAAGCCTAAAGTTGCAGTTTGCACTGAACTCTGAGAAGACCTCAAAATTTTGTCTCTTAACTTAAGCTATCAAAGCTGACGCTTTGCTAGCTAAAAACACACGATCTTTAAAAACTTTGTATGATGAAAAGGTGTAAGTATTTCATAATTAAAGCAATCAGTCAGATAAATGGATTTGACATACGAAGAAAAAACTCTAGCAGACAGACGGACGAATACAAGCGATAAATATGCTTCTGAACTATAAACCCGACCTTGTCCTTCCATTGATATTGACCCTGCGATCGACGGCTGTACTCTCCGAACGAGAAGGCATAAAAGTGAACACAGTTTGAAGGTAGTCCACGTGATCATCACTACCGTCATCATAGTCTTCTATTTCAACCTTCAACTTCATCGACCCCTGAAATACCACGACTCTAGACATTAAAAGACATTCTACTTGAAACATCACAACTTTAAACAAAAAGTTAATGCCTCGCTTATTTTCCAGGGAGCTGGTATGTATTTTTTTGTTTTGGCGTGGGGTTGAAAGTATTTAGGTTATGTCGTTCTGTCTGTTAAAACTTGCCATAGCTTCCTGCCTTTTGCACAATTATAACCTTAACGTTCGATCCGAGCTACCAGCTATTCATTCCACTATGGTTTACTACTTATCAATCGCTCATTGTAAGGAGTCAAATGATGCCTGTTGCTATAAAAATCGGAAAGAATTTTTATCAAACCAGGGTTCTAATTTACTTCCCCAGGATTTAGAGCACGTCACGTTACCGAGAGAGCTAATCAGGGTCGACATGAAGCCAATCAACTTAAAATTTGAGAAATCCGGTGAAACATATTTTCACCAGTTAAAGAGGAAAGTACTTACGACATTCCATAGACCACCTTTTATTCACGTGGCTTAATTCTTTCCAGTTTTGCAAAATATTAGACCTGTCCAAATTTATATGTTTGCAGACGAAAATTCAAAGAAGATTTATTCTGGCAGAAATTATTAGGGGGGGGGGGATTGCTTGTTACATGGATTTTCTTCTTTTTCTACATTTTTTTCTCAATTTACAATCACAGGGAGGTCGAAAAAGTGATTGAACAGGAAAGGGTTAAGCTTTTATAGAATAAGATAACGTTATTGGATTTGTATTTTATGAAGATAATTCATCGGTGGATGCGCAAAGATGTCGTAACTACAGCTTTGTTAAAGCTGTAGTTCCGACATTTTGCTCGCCCACCGACGGGCTGATCTGTTCATGCAACAACTTTAGACAAGTTTCGTCACTTTTCAGATAATTACGGATCATCGCTCAAAATAAGAATGCCGCCGTCATAGCGCAGTTGGTAGCGCGTCGGACTGTCAATCTAGAGGTCCCGGGTTCGATCCCCGACGGCGGCACTTTACCTTTCCGACTATTTGTCTCTCACTAATGGGTCGATAATTGTAGACCTATGTGGGACAGCAGCTGGAGGCTAGGAAATGATGTAATGGTAGTACTTGTGTTAGAAATACCAGGATTACATTTTTAGGTGCTCCAGCCGCCGCGATATAACTGAAAGATTGTTGAAAGCGGCGTAAAACCCCATTCAAACAAACAAACTAAACTAATCTTGGGAAAAAATTGCGATTTCTCAAATCGGAACAGTTCCTAAATGAAATTTAATTACATACGGGCCACCTATCAAAGCTGTAGTGAAACATGTTTCTATGACTGCCGATATTTCTTCCAAAAACAATGGTATCAGCATCGTTGATTGGTGCAGTCACGTGTCTCCCGTACTGACATATGTTGGAGTTTCTTGGTCTAAAAGTAAGACATAAGTTCATAGTTCATGGACGGATAGCTTACGCCCACTCGCCTCCAAAAGGTTGTTAGACTGTGATATAATTTAACTGTTAGTTTCGTCTATCAAAAACGATTGGTGATTGGTCGAAAAAAAATATTCATAACTCCATGAACAAAATTTTTGAGCACGCAGCGATTTTGTATGCTTCCGCACAAAATAGTCCCATATGAAATGGTATCAAAATTTGTAAAGCTTTTGTTTTTTCGCTCGCTGCTATTAAATTAAAAGAAATGAAGAGAATATTTTTTGTTTTCATGGAGGTATGAACCGAAAAACATAATCACACAATGTATGAATCCGCTTCGCGTATTTATACAGTGAATACGACGTTACGACGTTAGTTTTCAATTTCTAAATGGTCAGGGGTATAGGCTAAAAGTGACTCCTTGGTTGGTGACCCTTATATCGTAAATATAGTTTAAATAAGCTTTATGTTTATGTTGCCAAATCGAAAAGAATTTTTGACAAAAAAGGCTGGAGGTAATTCTGGTATATATAAAAGGTTCTTTTTTAACTGTTTGCAACGGTCAGTCAATCATATATACTACCCAAAATATGCTAAGGAACTCAATTCACCTTTTCCTTCAATGATTCATTTACACAAAACTGATTTTCTTTTATAAATGTAGGTTAATATTCGGACTTGATGAGCAAAAATGTCGAGTCGGCATATATACTACGCAGTTGTTACAAGCGATTTCTTCTTTTTCCACAATATTTTCTCAAATATACACCACGGGGATATAAAAAACTGGGATTGGAAAAGAAGGGATAAATGCATCATTGTCTTTTATTTGAAAGGATTATTTAAATGATGTTTCTGTCTTTGAGACAGATTTAAATCAAATTTTTATCATCGATTAAGTCTACATTATCCAAATCTTTACTTTGATTAATTCACAACCTGGTGAAAAAAAAAATTAGACAGTATTTCCAGATGGAAATTCGAAACAAGTTTAGATTGAGAAACGATTGCCAAATTGAGTAAAAATGTGAGAAAAAGGTGAAATTTCTCGTTTCAAGTGGTTCCTCTTTCCTATAATGTTTTAAAATGGTTATTCTCTTGAGTTCACAAACTTGTTGGACTGTGCTGTATTTGGTAAAACTCTTCTAATGTAATAGAAAATTTTGATTGGTGTTGAATTCTTCTTTAATCTGTAGTGTTTAAGAGTGTTTGTGTGGAAATCCTATATGTGATTTCTCGAATTTCTCAAACTTATCCTACAGAAAGGGTTCAAGTTGAAGTTTAGTTAACTTTGTATATGAAGGAAGGGGATATATTTTTCCTTTTCATTCGGTGTTTTCTATTTCTTATCCATTCCTTGAAAGGCATGCTCTGTGGGCAATAGACTGATAATGTTAATGCATTAACCCTTTCCCGTTCAAATACGGGATTTTACGTTCCTGTGATTTTATACTTGAGAAAACATTGTGGAAAAAGAAGAAATTGCTTGTAACAAGCAATTTCTCATTTTTCCACAATATTTTCTACCACATAGGATGGTCTCATTTCAAATGGCATCCAGTTTTCATTGTCGTCTGCAACCTCTTTCAATTTGGACTAGTCTAAAATTTCCAAAAACGGGAAAGGGTTAATTTGTATAAACCTGGAGTTTACATATTCTATGTTCATGCTCATTATGATGTTTTGTAATTTACTGTTTTTGGTGAGGCTCACATGGAAGATTGAGAAACCAAATGTATGGCCTCTATAAATAAAGACGCTATTATATAATAATCATCATTATTATGGTTTGGTAGGGAATAATTGCTACGGGGAAAACAGACCCTCTCGTAAATGACAACGGCACGTTGTCGGCTCTCATATATGTAAACGAGTTTTTGGATGTTTACGTTCGCCCATATGCAAGGGCTGATAGTGAAATTTCATTCTGAAGGATGGCAAGGAGCGTGCAGCTCACATCACTGACCAAATCTCTCGAACAAGCCACAATCATCCGTATGGAATGGCCAGCTAGATACCCAGACCTGAACCCAATAGAGCATGCTTTTGATACGTTACAGACAGCTGTTTCATCACGCCACATATAACCAGCATCTGCACATGAGCGCAGACAGGCTTTTTTTTTTAAATGGGATCAAATTCCACAATTTAAGATAGGGAGGCTTATCAGCAGTATGCGGAGGCATTGTCAGTCGGTAATTGAGGTATGGGGACACCGCACACACTATTAAAGTGTATAAAACTTCAATTTTTTTTTTTAGGAAATACTCGGTATTCTTATTTTCTTGGTAGCCCCGAATATGTTGATTTTTACCATTACGCCTGAGTAAGCCTTACTCGAAAAAAAAAACAAACAAAAAAAAAAAAACACGGAAACATTCTATCTTTAACGAAATCTCAATACCTAAAACACTTAACCCTTTTCATGCTAAATAAAACCTTTTCAGAATTTCACTAAAATCAAAGGGCTGAAAGTACTGTAGTACTCGTTCAATGGTCAATACATCTGTTGAAAATTAATTTCAGGAACAACTCCAGTTTGCAAAGGAAGGGCAGGAGGTCTAGACTAAGATCAGACTGCACTTATATGCAGGCTGATCTTGTCTACGCCTCCTGCCAAAACCGGAATATTACGGGCTCAGCATGACAAGTGTTAAGTTCCAGGAAACGCAAAAATACTTGTATAATATACAAATATACAATATACAAAATATCAAACTACAAAAAATGATCCTTCGCAAATTTTGGGTAGTATATTATGTAACGATAGTTCTCCGTTTTGTTGTATTATCTTCAGCTGTATAGGAAAAAAAGATTTATCATGTCGAGATAAATGTCAAATATACAAGACTACGAAGCATATATTTCAACATTTACCATATGCATTTTTAGCCCGTCACGCGGAAAGGCACATATTATCTATGAACATATTAAAATAATATAATTCATTTGTAGAGGTATATATATATATATCTAAACTAGCAAATTTATATCAGAATAATTAAATTGTTAGTTTCGTTTATCAAAAACGAGCGATCTGTTTGTTCGAAAAATTTAATTCATACCTCCATGAACAAAAGTTTGAGTACGCAGTCATTTTGAATGCTTTCCGCACAAAATAGTTCACTACAAAAAGGTATCAAAATTTGTTAAGTTGTTGCATTTTTCGCGTATTCATACAGTGTGATTAGGTTTTTTGGTTCATACCTCCATGAAAACAAAAAATATTCTCGTCATCTCTAAAATGTTTTCATCAAAAGTGAATATCGCAAGAGAGAATGACAACCCTTAAATCCGAAAATCTGCCGAACCTGAAAAGTTTTTAATGCTTTTCAAACTTCCTAGTTGGACCTTTTCGTGTGACGGGTGAGATCTTACATATAAAGTCTTTATTAAGTTATAAAACGAAAAATCTAACCTTACTGCATGAAACAAAGAAGCGGATTCAGCTATTTTATTATGTTCGATAGTATTAGATTATAAGAAATGAGGAGAATATATCTTGTTTTCGTTGATGTAAGAGTCTAAAAACTATCACACCAATGTATAAATCCGCTTCATGTTTCATACGGTGTTTCATACATCGCTGAAAACAAAATAATTTTGTTTCCTTTTCTCAACTCTTTCCAAAATTTATTATGACAAAAGTCAAACAACGACAACAACAACAACAACAAAGTTTTGATATTTTTTTTTTAAATTCTCTATTCGCAAGCAAACAGATTTTTTAGCAGAGGAATGAAACCATCTTTTCCAGCCAATTAGAATGCAGAATATTAAATGACGTAACTAATAAAAACAACCATTTAGTAGGGTAGAAAATATTGCAAAAAAGGAAAAATTGCTTGTTACAATCAATTTATTCTTGATATACAATGCTTTCTCAATTATAAAATCAAGAGGGCGTAAAACCAGGCATTAAACAGGAAAGGATCAAATCATAATGAATAGATAAAAGGCTCCTGAAATTAAATAAAATTGTTATTGTTATAATACGTTTACCCGTTCGCTTTATCCAAACATATCTTGAAATAGTGATCACATGCCCCGAAACAGAAGAAAGATCTGCCGTCACAGCAATGGCCATTCGAACCTTTACCACCCGGGTTAACGTACTTTATCAGACGGACTCGAACCTTCCCTCTCGCCAACACAGGCTAAAATGGAAAATAAACTAAAAATAATAGTAATAATATCAAAAATACATCTGATTAAATTTGATTTTTAGTTTTGTCTATCAAAAACGGGCGATCTGATTGGTCGAAAAACATCATTCATAACTCCATGAACAAAATTTTGAGCACGCAGTGATTTTGTATGAATCCGCACAAAATAGTCCCATACAAAAAGGTATCAAAATTGTTGCTTTTTTCGCACGATGTTATTAAATTATAAGAAATATAGAGAATATTTTTTGTTTTCACGGAGGTATGAACCGAAAAACCTAATCAGACTTATGTATGAATCCGCTTCGCGTATTCATACAATGTGATTAGTTTTTTCTGTTCATACCTACATGAAAACAAAAAATATTCTCTTCATCTCTAAAATAATCAGTTATTGTTTTTCTGTGGTAAACGGCTAAGCTTACTTGGCTATGTATCGCGTGCAAGAGAAACAGACCTCGTAGCTCGTACATACAGATTAAAATCGAGTTTAGCCGATATATCTCTTGGTGTTTTTTTATTGTTTTATCAAATAACCAGAAATCACAATTTTACCGATCCAAAATTAAAGAAGTTACAGAAAACAATTAAAGTAATTTTTGGTATAAAGAAGACGCAACTGGTGCCAAACAATTTTAATAGTAAGATTTGTTTGAAAGGTTTCTCTCTATCTTGCTTTGTATCAGGAACCTGGCTAAGTTATACAAATACGAATGCCTTAGACCTTATACACCGACGGGATTTTCAACTTACTCTTATTGAGCTTTTCCTCCAACTTTTGACTCCTGTACATGGCCCCTTTTGACCCAGTTGGTATAACTTTGAGAACCTCAGTATACAATTATCCGATAATGCTACATAACAAATATAAAAGTCATAGGCCTTATAGTTTAGGAGGGGAAAACTTATGAGCTTTCTCAAATTGAGTGATTTTACATAGGACCTCTGTGGCAGGCACATTTTTTTTACCCAAGGGGTAAAAGTTTAGATGCTAAATTCCAAATATGACTACCTATGAATGATCTAATACATTGACCCTAGTCCATTTCATCGACTTTTAACGTATAACAATTATACTTTTTATAACATTTTTCTCTTGAGAGTTTCCTATTACCCAAACGTATTACTTCCGCCTCGACCCATCGTATGATTTTTCCTTCAAAGAAAACAATGACTCGTGGAATTTGAACCGAACTTTCACTGAATATTGTTGAGTCAAACGTATCACTTTCCTGTTTTGCAAAATATTAGACCTGTCGAAATTCAAAGGCTTTACAGACGAAAATTTGAAGTGGATTTAATTTGAAAAATAACCACTTAGTTGGGTAGAAGTATTGTGGAAAAAGGAAGAAATTGCTTGTTACAAGCAATTTCTTCCATTTTCTAAAATAGTTTCTCAATTATAAAACCACAGGGACGTAAAAACCTGGATTAAATAGGAAAGGTTAAGTGATTCATAATTGTAAATGTTTTATGTCATAATACCGCCTATGCACAAAAAACATGGTGCCATGAGACGGATGCAGCTGCAAATAGAAGGGTTTTATTTCATTTTACATTGAAACGTTTCAAGATTTCTTAACCTCGACCCAGTAGTCCCATCGAGACGATTTAAAGAGTACCACCAACATTGGGTTTGTTCAGAAAACGATTTAAAAAAAGCGGGATCTCCTATCTAGACCAGACTCATTCTTTGAAAATTGTTGACTTTCGCCCGTTTACTTTCCCGTTTACGAAATTTTAGACTGATCCAAATTGATAGAGGTTGCAGGACATAAGTAAAAGCGTGTGAAATTGAGAAAAGAAATCATCCTATGTGGTAGATATATTTAGAGAAAAGAACAAATTTCTTCCTTTTCTACGATGTTTTCCTTAAGATGAAAATGAAAGAGAAATAAAATCCAGGGCCTGTACAGGAATGGGTTTAGCGGAAAATAAAATACAAGGTTGGTATCATAGCTATAATATGATATTCCTCTCATAAGAAGATCTATGTAATTTACCCGAACAGTTCTATGATGGAATCTCTTGAAAACGAAAAAAAAAATTCCCTTGGGAGAAAGCCCTTGAATTTGGGATCGTCCAAACTATTGTAGTAAATGGTTCAATGTTAAGTACTATCATTGTTTAGGATATTGTCTATTTCCTGTAATTATGCTCTTTACTTAAAGTCCATTAACCCCAACACTTTCCCGGCTGAAACAAACACCCAACCTTGCCAATGATTATTGTTAAACCCATTACCACATTGTCCTCTTTTGACGTCCTCAATTTATGTAAGTATCGAAAATATTGAAAAACAAAAATGTGAGTGAAGAAGAAATCACTGTGAAGACAAAATAAAAACAAAACAAAACAACAAAAAACCCCACCCCCCTTATCTTCGTTTCAAACATTGTTTCCTTGCTTCTACATGAATTTTAGAGCCTGCTTTTTCAAATGAATCAACCAAATTGAATCTTCAGCTGTAACGTCTCTGATAATATGCACCAGTTTCATCGTCTGAGAAATGTATAATCCTTTCTGGACACGAAAAACAACAATGTGCTCACTTCTGTTAACAGATCGCGAGCCCCGCCCACTGAGCTCCAACAGGAAGTTTCACTCAGATATTAAGCCATTCCAACACAGCAAAATTTTAGACTGGTCCTAATTGAAAGAAGCTGCAGACGACAATTTCAAGTTGATGGAATTTTGATTTTTTTTCTTCTTTTTTGATAGAAAATATTGTGGTTAATGAAGAAATTGCTTGATACAAGCAATTTCTTCATTTTCCACAATGTTTTCCAAAGTTTTTTTCTTGAGGGGCGTAAAAAGGAGGGATTGAGTTGGAATGGGTTAAGCGGCTTTCTTTACAAACTTTGTGGCAAGTAACATGGAAGAAAGGAAAAAATGGTCGAATGGCGATCAAAACGTCGTAACAACACAGTGAATCATTTCAAGTCGCCAAACTATCAAAAATACCTCAAATAAATGTCGGCCAATGTCTGAGTTCAAAGTTCACTCCCCTTCTACATCACCAGACTTTCCAGTCTATTAAATGATTTGAACAAAATCACCAGTCAAGCGACGTCCTCGTTCTAAAACCTCGTAACTACAGCTTGATTTAAGCTGTATTTACGAGCTTCAAGAACGACGACGGTGATATAGTATTCATTCGTGACCACTTGCAAATGAAATTCCAGACTAAAACAACAACGACAAAATCAAATCGACTGCAAACAGCTATGTAGGTGTGGCGGTAATCGGGAATCTTTCAAGCAAATATCGATGGCTTAGAGCAATCAAAGTACTGAAAAGTACTGTAAGCTAGCAAAGTATTGTTTTGTTCAGCATTCTTCTTTTCTTTCACCATGATCAAGAAACGAGTTTAAAGTAATCGAGGAGTTAACCCATTCCCATATAATCCCTCCTTTTACGTCTCTTTTACGCCCCGTAAAAATAGCTGTGGAAAACAATGTGGAAAATGAAGAAATTGCTTGTTACAAGCAATTTCTTCATTTTTCCACATTGTTTTCTACCTAGAGAGATAAATGTTTTCGAATTTTCAACAATTTAAAATTGTCGTCTGCAACTTCTTTAAAGACTCTGACCAGAGTAATTTTTAACACGATGTGCTGAAGTGAGCGAAAAATACCTAGGAGATGAATTTGCAGGCAGAGTTTGCAATATTCCATGAATACATAAGAACTACTTTTTATAGCGTAGAAATTTAACTGATTTTGTGGTTAAGCCTCCAGTGGCAGTATGCAGTCGTTGAACTTTGAGACGACCTCATAATTTTGTCTGTTTACTTAAGCTATCAAAGCTGACGCTTTGCTAGCTAAAAACATAGTATGGCTCTATACAATGTATAGAGCCATACTCTGTTTTTTCACTAAGCCATCGATATATAGACTTATAAACATTATTTTTGTTTGTACCATAAGTTGCATGATGCATTTCCCTTTCTTCTAGAGACATCTTAACCCATTTAAAAATCAAAACCGCCTATTGACGCTCCAATAAAATAATACCAAGGAAAACATTGTAGGAAAAGGAGAAATAACTTGTAACGAGGCACTTTTCTTTTCCCATCATGTTTTATACCATTTTCAGTCATTATTTTCAAATTACACGCACTTTAAAGTGTCGTCTTCAACTTCTTTCAATACGGAAAAGTAAGAGATTTTGTTGTTTGGGAATGGAATAGTACATTTTCAGATTAGTAAAAGAAGGAAATCATTTTTAAGTTATGATTAAAGTAAATATTTTTTTCATAGTATTTCTTTAAAACAATATCAACATGAACAAAAAACGTTCTGTCTCTTTACCATCATTTTATGTTATTTACTCGTTTTTCAAACTTTCTGTATATTAACATTTTCTTATGATCCAAAGATATTTTATAAAAAAACATAGTATTATTTTCCTGTCATGTTTTTACCATAAAAGGTTCATTTTGTCAATTTCGCCGATTAAGATTACATTGACGCTTTTAGACAATCTAGTAAATGCAAACGCTTGATTTACAGCAGGGTTTTCGCCGTGTCATTAAAATATTGAAACAGCTGTATGCAATTTCTTTGCTTTCTACATAATTTGTTTTGTAGTCATGACCTAGTTTTCTTGTTTTTATATCATTTTCATGTAGTTTATATTACATTTGCATTCATATGCGAGCAAATAATAATCTCTATATGACAAGGGTCTAGGGATCGGTTGGAGTCCGTTTTTAGATTTTAAGTTTATCTTCATACAAAAATATGAAATGGCTGCCAGCGCTGTTGTTTATAAACGTTAACCCTTTCCTGTACAAACCCCCAGATTTTATGTCGCTGCCGTTTTACACTCGAGAAAATTTTGTGGAAAAATTATTGTGAGAAAAGGAGAAATTGTTTGAAACAAAGAATTTCTTCCTTTTCACAGCATTTTCTACCACATTAGGATGGTTTCATTTCAAATTGCATCTAATTTACAATGTCGTCTGCAACCTCTTGCAATTTGAAACAGTCTTGAATTTCTCAAAATTGGAAAGGGTTAACTTGTAGCTCAATAATAATCGGTTTACTCTTTTCCACCTAATCCCGCATTCTTACGACTCACTACTATAGGAAATAAAGATTTGGAAAATATTGTTAAAAAAGGAGAAATCACTTGTTAAAAGCATTTTCCCCTTCCACACTATGTTTTATATCCCATGTGACAGATATTTTCAATTGAAACTCGTTAATTTATGACAAACCATGCGCAAAACCAGGGATTTAGACCCCCCCCCCCCTCCTGGAATTTCGTTATAATATTGTTAGAAGTTACTGTAAATATGTAAATCAAAGTATCATATTATAATTCGGAAAAAAAAACGTCGTAACATCAAAAGTAATGAAGATAAATTTGTATATCAATCTCCATAACGACCACTATGATAATATCAAAGTTCGACAAATTCGCTTTTACAACAACAACAACAATAATAATAATAATAATAATTGCAGTAGCAATAAAAACAACAGAAGCAACAACATAAAAAACAGTTAAAGTAATATTTATTAATCAATTTGTTACTCATTTCCGAATTTACGGATCTTATCAGATCTGAAATTCCTTTTTCCAACTTCCGCTGATTTACATTTCATTTTCTCTCTTTGTTTCATTTTCTCACTTTGTTTGTATTGCAATTCCGTTATTGTTGCATGTATGTATTTTGTATTGTATGACGATGAACATGTAAGAATAAACTTATGTTATGTTATGTTACAAAAAGCGGTTTAACCACTATTTCTTACTGATGGAAATGATGCAGTAAACGATTTCCGTTTCTCCATTTAAACACAATACTGCTTTTCTACGCCCCTCAAGCAAAAGCTTTGTAGAAACATTATGAACAATGTAGAAATGCTTGTAACAAGCAATTTCTTCGTTGTCCGCAGTGCTTTCTACTCTAACAGATAAACAATTAATAACAAAGAATTTAGTAGTTCCATCAACTTATTATTGTCGTCTATAAATTCTTTCAATTTTAACCAGTCCAAATTTTTGTCGTCATTTAATGGGTTAATAATTCAGACGTAATATTCTGGAAAAGGGTTAACGGCGAGACATATAAACTAAACAATCTATCGGACTCTGATCATCAGATCTAAAAGTCAACAATGTGCACTTCGAATACTTGCCAAAATACATTGTTTTTAACGCCAAAAAGCTGGTTGTCGCCCAAAAAGGGGCACTAATCTAGTGATCATGTAATTAACTAGAGGCGCTTGTGCGCCTGTATCGCTCAAGAGGCCCGAATTTACTGAATACCCAATTCGGATTTGATCCTGTTTTTCCATGATCCCCCCCCCCCAAAAAACTTATAAAAACATTGAAAAAGAAAAATAGCTTATAATGAGTAATCTATTCATTGTCCAAATCGTCTGCTATCCTAACGGACAAAGATTCTAAAAATTGTACAAACTTAAATTTACCTCTGCCACTTCTACGAATACGGACCAATCAACATGTTGTCGTCTAAAGGAAAATTAATAGTCCTTTTATTAAAATATCAAACAATTCATAAGCAAAAATTTCTCAAATCTACAAACATCACAAGGGAAGTAACTAACATGCCACACAGTTATCTTGTTTAGCAGTAAGATCACTTCCCTTTAATTAGTCTTACTCTATAAGGCCCATTAAATCTATACTTTTCAACAGATCAAAACAATTTAAAAAAAAAAAAAAAAAAGTTCACCAGGATTTATCCATCCAAAATTCGATTTATATTAATCCGCTACTTTCTCATTGGAAAAAACCTATAGCGATTTCGCAATATTCCATATATTTGACCCCCCCCCCATCTAATAGTCACGTTTTTGTCATCATTGTTTTACAATGAATCTGACGAAGAATAATTTCTGTGAAAGTAAGAATTAATTCAAACATTAGTTTCAAGACTAAAGATTTTCATTGTTTTAGCTATACACCATATATTCGAATGTGAGGTCTCACTGAGGTGGACATTTTTAAAGTAAAAAATTACGGATGAACGCACAACGGATACAACGCCGTGGCAGTAGACCGATAGCCTTTAGCGGTTTGAAGATTTATGTTTTGAGAAAAAATTCAAACAATAAACACATGGCATAAAAAACGGTAAAAATATATGTTTTATATTTGGAGTACAAGTACATTTCTTTTGTTTGTTATAGGCAAGTGGGGACAAAGAGCACTTTGCTGCAAACCTTCGTTTTTGATGCACTCGGGGAAAAGAAGGTTTATTCAAAATTTCATACTGTCGGTGGGCGAGCAAAATGACGTAAATACTGCTGTATTAAAAGTATTTACGGCATATTGCTCGTCCACCGACGATAAAGAGACCTTGTTTTTTTTTTACCAAACATGAGCAAATATCGAGATTGTGCGAGGTATTCCAGTTAAAAACATTTTTAGATTTCTAAGGCATAATGATAAAAAAAAAAAAAAAAAAAAAAAAACCACCAACACCTAGAGAGCAGTACATACATGTAAATCAAAGTACTGAAAGTAATGTTAGCTAGCAAAGCATTGTTTTGTTATGTAATCTTCTTTGGCATTTGTAGGGTAGAAAATATTGTGGACACTAAAGAAATTGTTTGTTACAAGTAATTTCTTCATTGTCCACAATGTTTTCCAAAGCCTTTTATGGGGATTGTTAAAAAGCGGGATTGAATGGGAATGGTTTGCACAGCATGCTTTTGAAGGTGTTCTCTACATAAAGTTAATTCATGTGGACAGTCATTTTGAACGCATTTATGCTCGAATATTCTCAAGAACAACTTTTTTTTTTTGGTATAGACATTCAGTGGATTCAGTGGTTAAGCCTCCAGTGGCAGTTTACACGCGTTTGAACTCTGAAAGGACCTCAAATGTATCTGTTAACATAAGCTATTAAAGCTGACGCTTTGCTAGCTAAAAAAGGGTATACAATGCACAAAAGATGAGACTTGGCTCACCGTCGGTGGACTAATTTACGATGCGTACCGGCACGATTACAGGTTGATCATAAACACTAAAATTCAGCTATTTGAACTCAAATGAGCTTGAAATAATGTATCATTATAAAATTGACTTCAGATTGAAAACGGAAAACAGCAATAACAACTACACAAGCAGCAGTAGCAACAGCAGCAAAAACAACAACATATATGACCTATTGAAAGGGGTTTAACGCTACCTTTTACCAGTATTTCAATTATATCGCGGCGGCTGAAGCACATAACCATGGATTCATGGTGTTTCACACACCCTCACTACCACTACATCCTTTCCGCCCCCAGCTGCTAATCACAATATCCACCCATTTGTAAGAGACAAATGTCGCCGAAGATATTTGCCGCGACCGAGGATCGAACCCTGGACCTCATAAATGAGAGTCTGATGCGCTACCAACTGCGCCATGGGCGCGTCCAACAACAAATATAAAGGGATGCGATTGATACATTCAAGTCTCAAATAATGATCGTTTACTCTAAATAAATAAAGATCTCCAAGAAGACTTTTATAGTACCTATTTGAAAGTTTTTTAGCCTTACGTCGATAAAGCGAATATCTGTCATGATCTGTAAAGGGTCAGAATAATCTATTTGATCGAGAACGGTCAAAATGCGAGCCAGATTCCTTACGCAATCAAACGACTCAAAAAAATGATAGAATTTCCTGTAACAGATTGTTGACCGACTTCCGATCATTGTATCACTTGATTAATTGAATTAGAATGTGAGCCGTCTTAACGCACATCACTTTGATTGCTCAGATTGTAGATTACATGTTAGAATTTCATGAATTGAAGCAGTTTTATCATTAATTTTTGGTAAAACAACTTTCGAAAACAATGTGGATAATGAAGAAATTGCTTGTCAAACAGTTTCTTCATTTTCCACAATGTTTTCTATCCCAAGACATGAAAAATTAATATTCCATCAACTTGAAATTCTCTCAACTTGGACCAGTCTGATATTTCGTTGTTTGGGAATGGGTAAACTGTACTTTCGTATTAGCTCATTCGATAATAGTTTCTTTTCAAAATCCAGTGTAAGAATTAGTTTTCGGCTAAGTCTTAATTGTCACGAACGAGTTTAACATAACAAAATAAGAATAAATAGAAAAGATAAGCTGAGGCGGTATTTTCTATTATTATTTAAAAAGCTTTAAGACTAACGATATATCGTGCACTAAAATAGAACTTACCTCAAAGAAAAAGAGGCACAATCCATAGAATAAAATTACTCGAAATCGTAACCTACGAAGGCGGCTGCAGTCTTCCATAACGACATATATTGCTTCACCACTTTATGAAATACACACAGAAATGATCTAGACTCGAGTGACATAAACTTTTGACTTCAGTCAGCCCGGAAGTTAGACAAGCACCCCCAGACCCTTTTGTGTATCAAATTACAAGAGCTCTAGATAGGTGGGGGAATTTACAGATCAGCGTTCTAGGGCAGATTCGGAAGGTTTAACATAAATGTATATCGTATATAATAAAGCTGTAGTTACGAAATTTTGCTCGCACACCTACGATATGTATGTCTGGCTGGTATGACCTTTAGTACTAATTGGATATAAACAATCACATTATAGTCGGTGACAACTGAAGCATCATCGTAACTTCAGCTGTGATAAGATGTACCCACGATGTCAAAGATCTGAGTTCTCCGATGCATGGTCTTCCGAACTGTTATGTGTGTCAAACGTACAAATAAACAGGGTATTTAAGTGTTTCTGTTTTTGAGTTTTGGCTATTTTAACAATACTTTAATAAAAGCCTGTGTTGCGGGTACTCCTTGGAATCACCTACTTGAGACGATTAATAAGTAAAGGGTTTTATTGAGTAGCTTTTATCCAATATTTCGTGCGTATGCCTTTGTATCTTCGAAGTTTTCTGGAGGGAAGAGGGCATCCTGAACCCTTTTCTAACATCATATTACAGACCTCTAGCAGGCGGCGTGATTGAGAGGAATAAGCTGGCTTCCTGAAATATTTAGAATGATTCTTGACCTTCTAATTCCAGAATTTGTGCAGCCTTATCCTAATCAATTCCACCCGTTTATTTTTGTGTTATACGATATTATGTATACTGTGTGTTTGTAGGATTAAGTTCCCTCCGTTCTGTAGGCAAATATTTCATATACCAATAAATAATTCTATACATTCGACATAGCAAAATTCTATACGACAGAAAAGGCCACGTCAGAGAGAGAGACCCCCCCCCAAAAAAAAAAAAACGTATCTGATAGTGTCAAATACGGTTCCATATCAGGCAGTCTAAGATGACGTCATTTGCATTCTTTAGATGACGTCATAATGCGGATATCGTAATAGAAAAATAGAGGATAAGGGAATAACATGCTGAAAAACAGTTTTTTCCCATTATTTCACCGAATTTATTTAGAAGAAAAAATCAATATTGTATTAAGATAGAGATCTATATGTGCTTCCTGCTGAGGTGGAAAATATGATATTCAACTTGACCTTCGGTCTCATGAAATATCAAAATTTTCCTCCGCAGCTCGCTCATGACATATTCGAGATGTTGTATCTATATCGTAACATATCCCTTTGTATGGACAACTCGAGAGAAAGAAGCGGATACAAGTAAAATACGGTTCATACGCCCTAGGTATTCTACGCATAGAACGCCACGGATCTTTAACGTTCCCAGTGTAAAGCGCCGTTAAACGCAAAGCTACATATGGGTCCAGTTCTAGCTGGGCGTTTGTTTAGAATGAAAACCTCGACAAGTGTCACTCAAAAACTCTGCCACGTTCGGGATTCGAAATGTTGACCTTGGACCTTTCGTGCAAAGATACCAGATGGCTTGCCCCGTCCGGATTCCGACAAGATTGAATAAGCTGTAGTAAGTTTTCAAACTAACAAAAATGCATTACATAAACGTTGACAAATGCCGGAGTTCAAAGTTTACTTTCGGTTTAACCCATTCCAACTCAATCCCTCCTTCAAGAAAAAAATTTGGAAAACATTGTGGAAAATGAAGAAATTGCTTGTATCAAGCAATTTCTTCATTATCCACAATGTTTTCTATCCAAAAAGACGAAAAAATTCAAAAATCCATCAACTTGAAATTGTCGTCTGCAGCTTCTTTCAATTTGGACCAGTCTAAAATTTTGCTGTGTTGGAATGGGTTAAATGAATGAATTTATTGGTCAATTGTTATTTTGATTTGGAGCTGCAATACGTCAGTTGAGTTAAAGGGGAGATCTAAGACACCGTTTACAAACCGCTTAAGTGAAATGTTGCTGTAAGAAAAATGCGTTATCATAGGAATTGAAATGTTTGAGGTATATGGAATTTACTGTTAAACGTGAAGATTGAAGAAAATGTATAGTGCGTAACTTAAAAGGTATAGCTCGTAATTACATGTCATTGCAAAGCTCAACTGAAGTGATAAAATAAAATTCGAATATATACATTCAAAAATAGATAGGAAAAATGTTATAAAGTAGGAACGAAAAGCCAAAGCCCAATCAAGGAATACACCGACCAACTTCCTGTAGTAGTTAAGCGGAGGAGCCTAGGGAGTCATTAGGCGGGGCAAGCGGTTGGTCAATTGAGGTTGTGATGTTACATATGATCGTTAACCAGGACTCATTTAAAACACTTTTCGGTGGACGTTGACGTCCAGCAGTGTTAGCCAGTTTAGAAATCCAGTGGAAATTTCTATGGTAGAATATGACACCTTTTTCCTGAGTGATTACCTATAAACCACTTAATATTGCCCTTAGTACAATCATAGTACCTAAACATCTACCTCCTTGCCAAATATTGCACTGAGGTAAAAGTAAAGGTACCTCACGCGCATGTGCTAGATAAGGCCTGCGATTCCTGTGGTTCTGGAGAAAAGTGCGATCCTATTCGGCTGTATAATGGTACAAAGAGTGAAGTTCGTAGTCAAAGGTCAGCTTTCAGATTTGAATTTTCTCTGTTGCTAAAGATAGCACTATCCTAAACAAAGAAAATGCTACGCTAGTTTGGGGAAAGAACTGTAAAGAGCAGGGTCTAAGGTTTGGTTTGGATTTGACTTTTCTCTGCCGCCTTAATTCGCAACTTCCTCAAACTTAACACTGAAGTAGAGGTCCGGGTACCCAATGCGCATGTGCACGATCAATGCCGAAGGCCCTGTGGTTCTTCAGAAAAGCGCATTTCTAGTTAGAGGAATAATGGTAAAGAGTAGAAGAACGTGGTCGAAATCCCGGTTTTGGATTTGATTTATCTCTGTCGCTTTAGCTAGCACTTGCCTTAATTTTGGCATAGATGTCGGCATTAGTGTTATTTAAGCACATCTGAACATTCCACATGAAAGATGGGAAAATCTGGGCGTAGCCAATCACAGCATAGAAAAAAAGTACGCATGCGCACCCGAGAGATGAAATCGGAAATTGCCGATCTTTTTTGTCTAAGGCGCCATTACTGCTCTACAGTGGATCAAAGATATTCTTTGATTCGTCTGTGTTTTAGATCGTCTTGGTCGTTGAATAAATATGAGAGTTAAGGTAAATCAATTTTTGTTACAAAGGTCATCCGTAATTACCAATTCATTTCCTAAGCATCAAATGAGCTTACTTCAGTTATTGCAATCTAGCCGAATTCATTCAAATAATTCCCGCCCATGAAACATTTTTTTTAGCCATCATAAGAAGTTACAATCTCAAGTAAATTGAATGAATATGAAATTAATGAATCGTAGCCGTCGAATGTCGAATGTGGATCATTTTTGCATAAGAGCACGGTGTTAAAGATTAGTGTAATAGAAAGCGGATGGAGCAGTAGCCGGATAAAAAAAGTCGCTTAATCTTCCTACTCTACTGTACCGGCGTCAGCGCTATGTAATGACAGGATAATAATTTTCAAACTCATCTATCACTTTGAATACATTTACCCTTGTATTTTGTTGTAATGCTAAAACCACGGATAATTCTGGCTCACACGGATAATTCTGGCTCAGAGTACCATGTGTAAAAAAATCTCATTTAGCCAAATTAAGAACATATAGTGTGAAATTTTGCAAAATCTTTCTCTCCATTACATTTTACTTTGAGATTTTTCTCTCATTAAGCCAGATTCAGTGAGATTTCTGGCAGAAAAATGAGAGAATCTCTCAATATCTCACCCCAAAATGATCCCTGCAACCCTAACAGACGGCACATTTTCAAAATTATCAAACCTACAGTAACACTTTTCTGTAAAGTTTCCAAATGTTTTTTCTTGAGGGGCATCCCAAAGCGTCACTGTGTGGGAATGGGTTAAACGTTTCATTAAGTTCAAACTTAATGATTTTAAGTGTAAAGCACAATTCTGGGACGAAAAGATTCACTCACATGACACCCCCCAACTTGTCGTGCCTAGGGTGGCGAACATTCTACTTATCTAACCCTTGGCACATAGAATAGAGAATTTCTGTACTCTTGACGTAACATAACAGATAACAAGGCTGGCCAAACAGTGGGTTTGTTACAAATCGGGTTAAAAGGGGCGGAGTCTCGGAATATAGGCCACCTTTTCCACAGGCTCCGAGGCTATTATTATCTACCAATTATGCACTGTTGCATAATTAACCCTTTCCGTCGTATGCAACCTTTGGTGAAAACGATTCATGCAAAATGTATCTATTGAATAATATATTTGTTGATTGCCCCGTCATTGCATTTTGGTTAAACCAGTAGTACATCGAATGAAGAAATTATAACTCAGAATTTAGCTTTTTGCTAGATAATGAATCTAGACAAATTTTCATGACGTTGCCAATGAGAAAATTTGATCTTAATATAAGACCAGCGATTTATCTACCTCTGCGTCATGCGTAATTTACACAAAAAAAATTAGCATGACGCACGATAAATATTGCAGAGCGTATTTCTGACACACGTATTTCTGACACACGTATTTCTGGTCCCGGGTTATAAGTCTCAAGCCTTCGATCGTATCTATAGAGACTGTAGACCGGTTCCGCCGTCGACTTTAAAAAAGCCGGCTTTATTAAAGTCGACAGTGGAACCAGTCTATGGAGACTGGTAACCAGTAATGATTTTGTATGGTAGTCACCAATTGGTTGAATAGTATCTCATAATCCAATCATCTATCGCGTTTAATATCATTTTCGGTGTGAGTTTCAAAATGGCGTCCGAAAGGAAAAAACGATTAATTGACCCGAAACAATGAATGCTTTTCGGGGTTCTCGGGCTAGGTTACGAAAATCAAAATGTCGAAATTGATAAAATCAATAATTCAGAAGTGCCCTTTAGCAGTGACAACGTAAAAAAGCCAGTTAAAATTGTTCGTAACTGGAACGACAAATGGTTGAAGTGTTACAGCTGGCTGAGGTCGGAGGTGGAGAGAGATTAGATGAAAAACATTTACTTAACTCTTAACCTGCCAGATTAAAATATTGCTAAAAAAGGGCTTTTTTTACATTTCAACAAGTCTTATTCAAAGTTTATGCCACAATAGTTAAGTAGAAAGCTGTCTGCTGATAGTGTAAGCTAAGATCAAACTGTTCATTTGTTCACTCTGTTCTCAGTCTATACTATCTGTCAAAGCTTTGTGTACAGCAGGAATGTGAGCTGAACAGTATTAGAAAGGCTGTATCTTTAGAAATCTTAGTAGTTGCTTACTGCTATCTCTCTTGTAATTGATAGTAACATGACTAAAGGCAGTTTGTAAATATTTTAGTTATTGTAATACAAAGCCTACCATAATATCAAACCTTTCTCTGAGCCTGTTGTATGTTGCATTTTGTTTTGCTGTCAGCCTGAGATGATCCACGTAAATGAAAAATATCTGTTTTGAATTCAAGGGCCAGGGCTCTCGGAAACGACAGTACTGTCGTCTGAGACGACAACTTTCCGCAAGGGACGACAAAAAATCCTTTCAAAGGATTCCGACGGACGACAATTTTTTTAATGACATGCGTCCGACGTTAGCAGCCTTAAAGTCAAAGTGACTCTGTAAAATCATCAGTCATGGTTCAAGGGTCATTTAAATAGTAGGTAGATAATTGAGAAATGTTAATTGATTATCCTAACATACACCACAATCATTGATAACACCCAGCTTGATTGACAATTACCACTTTGCGGTGACCAGTCATGCATTGATGATCGTTAGTGACAGGTGTTAGGAACCTGTGAAACTTTGGTAAAATTATTTTACTAGCACTCTTATCTCACTGAAATCAAATTATTATTGAAAATTTTTGTGAAAAAGTAACCAAAACATAATAAATAAGATAACTTATATTGAAAAATAAAATTGCCATGGGTTTTCGTGGGTACAACAATTCAATTGAAAATGACATTTATTAGATAAACTTTTTGGGCTCTTAGACTTCTAGAGCTGGGCATAAATCATAAATTTACTGTCATTTTTTGGTTTAAAAAATTGTCAATTTGACTGTCAATACAAGTCATTATTTTGTCCAAATTTCCAAAATAAAAATAAAAATAAATAAATAAACAAAAATAAAAAATGTTGAAAAAATCCAAAATGTCATAAATTTAACACTGTCATCTGCAACTCCTTTCAATTTGGACCAGTCTAAAATTTTGCCGTCTGGTAATGAGTGAAGAGAATTTGCTGAAAATCAAATGAACATGATCAGACATGTAAATAACATAATAAGGGCTAGAAAATATGATAATTCTTAAAACCAAAATTAATCTCCCTTTCCACACTATTTCCACATAGAAAGTGCTGTAAAAAACGGATTTGGTTGAAATTGCATTTACTATGAAAATCCTGCTCAATCAGGCTTGAATCAAACTGTTCTGCTTGGAATCCAACTTTTTCCTAAATTGGATTCCTGGAATCCTACTTTCAAAATCCTAGTGAGAGCCCTGAAGGGTTTGAATATTTTTGAGGATTAAATGAAGATAAAACAACAAACAATTTATATTAGTTTATTACATTCATTCACATCAATAAATAAGCATAAATACTAAAAGCTAAACTTGAAAGCATTATTTATAATTTATAATTTATTCTCGTTAACACCCTTTTGCAACAATGCTTTATTCCATTAATCATTGTTTCATAAATCTATTAAATGCACAATTGTCTGAAGCAGTTTTAATTTCCTCAAAATTGTAAAGGCAAAATCTCTCTCTCTCTCCGTCCCTCTCTCTCTTCTTTTACAGTAAACAGTAAATACGAGCATCAATATAGGATTGGGTAGTAGCCGGAGGCAAAGGGTTAGGCGGTATACAACATCTGGTAACAATTCAAGTTTTACTGAAGCCGTGTGACGTTTGACCTTTTGATTGGCTGGTTAAAAATACCTATCAGTGGGTGAAGGGATATTAGAGGAAAAGATGAATTTGATAACAGAAGAAGTTCAGATATTTCATGTTGATGAATTATTTAGTCTTTTTGGGTAGAAAACATTGTGAAAAATGAAGAAATTGCTTGTTACAAGTATTTACTTCATTTTCCTTTATGATTTCCTAACTCTCTTTCCTTAGGGGGTGTCAGAAAGTGTCATCGCAAATGATAAAATCATCAATGTTAGGTAAAGGTTTGACCCAGCATTTACCCCTTACATTAACCCATTCCCACACAATCACTCCTTTTTGGTGTCTAAAGAAAAAAGCTTGGAAAAAATTGTGAAAAATGAAAAAATTGCTTGTATCAACCTAGGTATTCAACCTATTTAAAAGTGCAAGTAAAAGTGACAATGACTCTCACCCAGCACTATAAGGATAATAATGATCTTACTGAAACAATGAGTCACTTATTTTTTTCAAATAAAATTTTGAAGTTTGAAACCATCTGCAGCTTTAGTTATGCTTATGGTCTTGCCAGTTGTTAAATTAAAAACAGTACAAAAAAACTTAATGTTATTTAAACTTAATTACTTATTATATACCCGAAGGATCATATTATGTTTTGGCCCCAGTCTTCCGTCTGTCAGACTGTCTGTCTGTCTGTTCATTAGCAAGTTTTTCTGTGCGCAACTCTTCCGAAATTATCAATGGGATTGAGCTGAAACTTTGCACAATTACTCCCTATGATGTCTAGTTGTGCACAAGACCTTTGAAATTCAAATCGCTTCTATCTTTCTTGAGTCGTCTTGAATTACCTGCCCTTGAATTGAACGAAAATCACTATGTTTATTGTGTGCACATCTTATCCTACATTATTTATAGCAATGAGCTTAAATTCCCCTCAATTACTCTCCATAATGTCTAGTTGTGCATAAGACCTTTGAAATTTAAATCGCTCCAGTTTTTCTTGAGTTATCTTGAATTATCTGCCCTTGAATTGAATGAAAAGCCCCTTTATTTCTTGTGTGCACACTTTCTCCTACATTTTGAATGGGAATGAAATGAAACTTGCCACAATCACTCTATATGATGTCTAGTTATGCTTAGGACTAAAATCTATTTGATATGTCAAATTGTACCTGAATTATCTGCCCTTTAATTAATGATATAGCTTAATATTACAGGTTTTTTTTTTGTGTGTGTGTGTGCTCAACTACTCATACAAATTCTATTGGATTGAACTGAATCTTGCAACAATGTATCTCTGATATTCTTCAGAATTTCAAAAAGCTTGGGTCTTTCTTGAATTAACTACCCATGAATTGATTGAAATTCACAATATTTCTTTTTTGAGCAACTCCTCTTACACTTTGAATTGAAATGAACTAAGAATTGCCAAAATGTCTCTGAAAAATTTATAGTTGTCCATAAAACCATTTTTAATATACACTCAAAGGGTCATATTATATTTTGGCCCCAGTTGTCTGTCCGTATGTATGCAATTTTTTGTGTGAACAAGTCCTACTAAACTATCAGTGAGCTCTGAAAAACCTAAACTTAACCATTGTAATAGTTTCAGGGTTTTCAATAAGTATTGGGACAACAGATATAATTTTGAAACCAACAGATTGGCCGGGGGACAAGGGTGCTGCCTTAGGCCGCCTTGTAGGTCCAGGGTAACTCCCTGGTAGAGGGCCCAGGGGGCTTCACTCCCCCCAGCCGAAAAAGCATCAAGCATTTCTAAATCCATTTGGAGAGCTCTCCTTAGTGTTTTACATTGCAGATTTTCTTACATCTTTTAACTCATTTGATTGGATTTTTGTAATAAAAAGATAATACACCGCAGCTCCATTATAACGCTGTTGGTGGGGTCCAAGAAATGAAACAGCGGAAGAAGTGGAGTTATTATGCTATAACGCTGCCCCCCCCCCCCCCCCCCCCCCCCCGCCGTAACTGAATTTTTTAACCGTCGGAATCGGAACCAAACACCCGATAATTCGTGATAAAATTCCTGTAACAAGTTTAATTCTATTCAAGTTACTAGTAGGGAAATGAAAAACAACAACTGTAGTTACGAGATTTTAGCAGAAAACGACGAAATTCAGCGTGTGGAGAATTAATTCCTAACCTTACCTTCCCGGTCTATCAGGATTGAATAATCCGTAAATTTCTACAGGTCTATAAATTGTGGTTCTCTTTCTCCGAATATTAAGAAGCTAGAACTTTTACCCAACCACGTTTTATTATTATGATAGTCGTCGGCATTAATCTAATTGAATTTAGTTTTACACAGACGTAAATATTTCCATCCTTAGACAAAAGGGATAAAATCTAAGTATTCCGCATATCGACGTCTCCTTGGAGACAGACGAGTTGTTGAACACCTGGGGTTACTGAAGCGTTGAGAAAATGTCGCGTGGATCGACCTTCGAACCTCTTTCGCGGTAATGGACTTGGTCTAATTTCTTTACCATTGTTGAAAATACGGTAACAAAGAACTCTATCTGAACCTAGTCATTTACGAATCGGGAATTTAAACCGACCAGTTGCACGTATACAAAACTGGATTAAACTCTGTAGCCGCTAACTTTTAATCGTAAAAATGAAGGTCATAATTATCGAAAAAAATCCGAGACGGCGAAATGTCTGGTTTCATAACGACAAGAGTAAAAAAATCGGTCAGCAAGAGTTCTCACAGGGTACGCGTCTGGCACGTGTCAACTCCGAAAACTCTCCCATAAATAGCTGAACATCTGGCGGCGGCACCTTTGATCACCTATCCTCCCTCAGAATAAAATAAACTGTACCCGAAAAACCTTGACTTCAAATTTGTCGACGAGCTTTTTGCCGTGTGTTTGATCATACAGGGTGGCATTAAAATTTCGGATTTTTGAAAGAAATGCGGAAAAATAACGGTATTTTATTTTAATCTACTTATATTATCTATCCCGTTTCGAATGAGAATCTTCCACTATTGTGACATTTACAATTCAAATTCACGTATTTTCTGTATTTAGCGAAAACGTGGTAACTACGAGTGATTGTTTTCAAAGCACATTGTTGCGTGTTTATCTTGAAGCCACTATCCTCTACGAGCTCAGGATACCAGCAAACTATGAAGTGAAATAAATAGTAGGCTCAAGTCAATTTCTCGCGCATTACTTTAAGAACACGTCCTACCCCGGACTGAAGAAAATTAAGAACGCCGAGAGTGAAACAGACTGATATTTTAATCGCACCACCTTCAAGGTTTGTAACTGAAGGATACCTAGGTGCGTGCCTATTCTCTATTGATTAAAAAATATAAAAGACCTAAGGCATTGATCATCTCAATGTCAAAATGTAAGACCAAACAATCAAACTGATTTTGAAGATTGAAACACTACGCGTGTCATCAATCAATAAAGCAATTACCTCTGAAGTAATGCATTAATGATCAGGACCGTCCACGTGTGGTGTTAAAAACTTACCTGGCTTCGGGTAATTATCGATTTTTATGTGCAACCCTTTTACTTCGAGCGGGCCGAAGACGGGATGAAAAAATCGCGGCCAAATCAGCATAAACGTCGTATTTCAGCATCTGCAACCCGAAATGCCCCCCCCCCCCCTCCAAAATTTTGGGAGCCAAGCGGACCCCGCGTTATAATGGAGTCAGCGCTGTGCCCGGTAGCGTTATAGAGGAGTTGCAGTGTACTTGCCAATACTGCCTAGATCTTGTCAAGAAAATTCTCAAACTACAGGACATTCATGATTAAATAACTATTAAAGTATACCATTTACAGGTTATGGTCATTTTTATCGCGTCGAAATGTGATAGCAATTAAGTAAGAGACTTTAAAGTTTCGAGGGTGAAAATACCAAGTCTATAAGACGCATTTATTGTCCAAAATTACACTTTAACGCAAAACTATATGCTTAAAAGTTCATAAATGAGCCTATATGTGACATTTCCAAACATTTCACATGTGCATGACTTGCACACATTGAGCACCCTGGACAGCCATTCAGGGCAAAAAGAATATTTGCTGATTGTTTAAAGAAGCTTTGGGTCAGTATCTATCTACAGAGCGTAGAGTGAAGACTCTGATCAGACTGTGCAGATGGAAATGTCACGCATGCACTCAAATGATTATATGTCATTCAAATCAAACTTACCAAAATCATCATCCTTTTTGGCCTTTTTAAATGAAAAGTCAAATAACCCATGATTGTCTTAATTCAAAGCTTTTTAATTTTTAGTTTGGCCTCCATCTTTACCAACATGCCAAAACAATTTCGTATCGTTATATAATTGGATGACTGGTTTTAAGTATCCAGTGATAGGCCTCGTAACATTGATACCCGATTAAGACGGGTTTTGTGGTAAATAATCCAATGGTGCTATAAAATCTCACCGGTGTCATGGTAAAACTTTATTGCATTAAACATTTATTTTGTAAACAAAACATGTCTTATATTTTTAAATTCCGACAAAAACAACCAATCAAAAATCAATTTCAACCATTGATTTAGATTGGCAATCGGCTATTAATGAAAACCCTGTTATTTGTCAATATAAGTTTTTCAAGGTGATATTTTTATTGCTTGTAGTGAGTACTTCCTGTTGAAACTTGTTTCAAGGTCATTGGTCAAGGTCATTTTTATGTCAATTGTATTCAAATTGTAGAATTTAACCATTGTACATAATGTTGAATGATAAGTTATATAAAGCTGTCTTGTTTCTCAAGTGTGAACAGTATCATTCAGGTGGTAAGATTTTTCTATTGATAAAAATCATTAGCTATCATTCAAGCTCAGGTTACTGACAAGCCAAGGTTACTGCAAAGCTCTTGTTCTGATTATCATTTAAGTTTTAACTCCATCCCTGGTGAGTTGTGCCCTAGCTGAGTAACTGATATGATAATTTTGATGGAAAATTAAATATTTGTAACCATCATTTTCTCCTTAACCCTCGATGTTTTCTCTGATATAACACTCTGTCATACACAATTTTCTGATTTTTATTTTTTTCTTCAAGAATATAAGTTCATCTGTCCTTCCAGACCTCAAAGTAGTTGTATACTGGGGTTAAAGAATTTTTATAATATTTCCAAAGCCTTCATGTTCAACAACACTAAATGGTCTGAAGTCTTTCACAATAAACTGTTAGATTGGATTCAAAAAATATTTCGCACTTTGAGAGAAAGCCGATACATTATTTAAAGAAATCAGTTATTTTTTTTTTTTAGCTGTTGAGATTGGTAATTGTCTGGTGTCTGTCTGTCCATCTGTTTGTCCGTAAACAATTATCAAAAAAAATCTTCTCCTAAACCATAGGGCCTAGAGCTTTGATATTTGGTACATATCATCACCTATTGACCTTCTACAAAATTACTTCAAAGAATAACTGTACTCTTAAAATTGAGCCTTTTCTGTGCGATCCCTGATTTTACAAAGGAAATCTTTGAAATCTTCCCCGACGAAACCATACGGCCAAAAGCTTTGATATTTGGAACAAATCATCACCTATGCCCTCTACTAAAATACTTCAAAGAATAATCGAACTCTGAAAATTATCCCTTATCTGTGCTATCCCTGAATTTACTAAGAAATAAAGAAGGAAATTTTTGAAAATCTTCTTCTCCCAAACAATTAGGCCTAAAGCTTTTATATTTAATATGTATCACCCATTGACCCTTTACCAAACTACTTCAAAGAATAACTGTATTCTGAAAATTAGCCCTTTTCTGTGCGATACCTGATTTTACATACAAATAAAGAAGGAAATCTTTGAAAATCTTCTTCTCCAAAACGATAAGGCCTAGAGCTTTTATAAATAGTATGTATGATAATCTATTGACCCTCTACCAAAATACTTCAAAGAATTACTGTACTCTGAAAATTAGCCCTTTTCTGTGCGATCCCTGATTTTACAAAGGAATAAAGAAGGAAATCTTTTATAGTCTTCTTCAACCAAACTATTTGGCCTGGAGCTTTGATATATGGTACATATCATCAGCTATTGACCCTCTATCAAAATACTTCAAAAGAGTTACTGTATTCCGAAAATTAGCCCTTTTCTGTGCGATCCCTAATTTTAGATAGGAATAAAGAAGGAAATCTTCGAAGACCTTTTTGTCCCAAATCATTAGCCCTAGAGCCTTGATATTTTGTATGTATTGATGTCTATACTTCAAAGCAATATCATAATCAGGAAATTAGTGCTCAGGGATTTTCTAAGGCCTATTTTGGGGCCGAATACCGGACCCTTTCCCAATCGCGAAAACATATAAAATTTCCCAATTTTCAGGTAAAAATTCCCAAAATTATGAGTGAAATTCCCCAAATTCCGGCTGGCGAAAACTGGTAAAATGGGGAGGGGGGCATCATTTGAGTTTATATAATATTGGTTACGCTCGCCGATTCCTCCAATACTTCTTAAAAAAACAAAAAACAAAAAAAAAACAACACACAGATACTATTTATATACCGCTGTTTATCTATCAGACAACGAGATTGTGTCACTCGCGCTTGCGCTAATTGGATTAAGCTATTGTAAGGGCGCGTATATTATAAACAAAGCCAGATGAAATTTAAAGGATTAAAATTCAAAGCTTCCGAGAAAATTAGCTTTAATTACTTACTTTTAATATTAGATCATTTCCGAGACAAAATATAATATTATTTAAGCTAAAAAAATCACATAAGTCCTTGCCCAACTTGTTTTCAATGTGATGTCACTCTGTAAATTTCTCCGAGGCTCAACTCACTTAAAAGGGGCCGACTGTCTAGGCGACCGTGTTGTGTTCTCACAGTGACACACTTTCCTCGCGTGTACTGGTCAATCTTATAAAACTGTATAAAGGATATAATAAAAAATTATAATGTTCAATTTAAAAAGAAATCAATTTATTTTGATTCCCACCTTCTACGATACCGTATTTTCATTTATTAAAGACCGAACTTTAAATTTGCAGCAAACCGCAATCTTCGGAAAATTTTCAGGGTATTTCTTTTATTGAACGAAAAATATGAACCTCAAATTTGAATTTCCTTTTGATTTTTTTTTGTTACAAATACTAGTAACAGCAGACATCGATCGAGATTAGCAAAATGCATTCATGTCGACACCGGCGATTTCGATCATCTACTGTTCTCGTGGTCAAAAAGATATAGCGGATGATAGAACCGACTTCTCAGTTACAACCTTTCCTTATTAAAATGATTTAATTACCAATTTTAAAGAAAAAAACATGGACCAAAATTTCGTGATTGCATTTTGATGTTTTTTTTCCCTTCAAGTAGATTACATTGTTATACACTTTCACTTGTTTAACCCTGGTTTAACTTGCATGTATAACCCGGTCTACAACAGAATGGTTGACTGATCCAAATTCAAAGAAGTTGCAGACAACAATTTCTTGTTTGAGACATTTTAAAAATCTTTTCGTAAAAGGTCTCAGGAAACATTGTAGAAAATAAAGAAATTAATTGTCACAAGCTATTCACCCATTTTTACAATGATTTCTCACACCTTTCTCTCGAGGGGTGTCAAAAATCATCATTGTTTGGGAATGAGCTAAATTGTCCAATCAAATATTTATGATTAAATTTTATGATACCCCTAATTACCAAACTGGGTTTAACCCATTTCCATTTCCCGAAATTTTGGACCGGTCCAAATTCAAGGAAGTTGAAGACAACAATTCAAAGTTGAAGTAAATATGATTTTTTTCACTTTCTCAGTAGAAATCATTGTGAAGAATGAAGAATTTGCTTGTTGAAAGCAATTTCTCCATTCTTAACAAGGTGTTCTCAAATTGTTTAATTCAGGGCTTCAAAAATCGTCACTGTGTGGTAAGGGGTTAAATGATAAGTATTTTAAGACTGTAATACAACCTTATAATACAAAATTATGTCCATGGATGGATGGACAGACAGGCTACAAAATTTTAGACTTGTTGAAATTCAGCAAAATTGGTGTGGAAATGTGGGAGGACAGACGAACAGACAGACAACCTGATTCCAGTTTACCTCCCCCATAACTTCTTTGTTTGGGGTATAATAATTGGGTAAAGTTTCATTAATAGACAACCATGTTGACTCCTGTATTACCACTCCTCTTTGTCATTGAAGCAGATATAATGAAATAACAAATAGTAGAGATACATGTGAATACCTAAACTTAATTCTAAATCTCCCTATATCAAAATATATTTACTTTTTTGTTAATGTAAATGCAAGAGAAAACCCTAACTTTTGCAATTAGTTTTTCAAAAAGGGACAGTCATTCACTTATTCCTGCAACAGCAACTTTGATTTTTTTTCTGAGTATATCTTGTTTTCTTTGGTTCCACTCATGCAAAAAGAATTGTAAATAGAAACAAAAATGTTCCTGAGACATTTGTCTGGCTGTTTCTTTGATACACTGAATGAAACTATTGAACTGTTCACATATTTCAGAGTTGACTGTTTCAAAGCCTTGAAGACGCTTTGATTTGAATGTGCATGAACATTTGTGAGCATAGCTATGAAAAGTGTCATGAAAAAACCTCACATTTTTGTAAAAACCACTCTCTCTATTTAAACAATATTCTTGAAGATTACATGCAAAATCATAAAAGATATCTTGAGGAGGCTTCTCTAAGTGTGAATAGAGAGATGCTGATGGATCTTTTCGTCCCTCAGCCCCAGTCATATGAAAACCATAACAATGACCATGATCTGCACAGAACCAGAGAAAAAGGTTTGATGTGGCGTGAGCTGATACATGTACCTTAGAGTATAATTTTTGACATCTTTCAAATTCAAGAGCACTATCATCATGGTCAACATTTCTTTTGACTTTTGCGTCTTGGTCAATTGTAAACTGTCTAACATTTCTTAGTTTTAGGCCAGATTCATTGAAGTAATATGCTCGACCAAATTTAGCTGGGTTGTAAGTTCCAGGCTGAGGGACTGCAACTTCAGGTTCAGTAGTTGCCATATCAAGAGACTCATTAATCAAATACTGAATCAGTAATCTTATATCATTAGGTATAATAAAATTGTTAGAAAGCATTGACTGACAAATTAAATCTCTTAATTCAGGGGCATATGATCTCATACCATTTATGACTTCATTAAACCGTTCATCAGACATATCTGGGTTTTGAACCAACTGTTGTAAGTTTGCACAATATCCAGGTGGTAATAGGCTAGATACTGAAGCTGTTGTACTCAACATTTTCAAAACATGGGCATAAGCAATTTTTTCCGAAGGATCCATTTCAAAAAACCTTTCAAACGATAATTTAACTTCATCTGGTAAAACAGCCTTAACTTCATTAATACGTTCATTTAGCTCTTCAGTCTCAATTTGGTCTGGATCAGGAAGTTTTTCTAAAACCCTTTTTGCAAGATAGTTGAGTGTCTCTCTATTTCTGATCATTTGGTACTTTTCAATTCCATTCATATTTTTCAAAAAGCATCGATCCATTCTTCTATGTAACGTGTTTAAAGGCATAGTATTTTGATCGAAACTATTTATTTCCTCAAATTTAGCATGTCTAAAGCCAACACCTACTTTAGTGCCATCACAACATAATCGTTTTGGTTCAAAACCACAAATATCACATGGCTTCCTGAAATCTATTTTCATGTTTGCGGCCCAACTAAACCACCACTTCAGAAACACTGATGGATCCATGAATTTTGCATTTTCTGCCCTTAACTGATATGTACTTGTCTTCAAATGACAGAAAGATGAAAAGCTACAACCAGAATTTATAACCATATTAACAAATTCCCATCCTATTTCATCTCCTGCTGCAGTATCTCGACTTAAGACATGTATTGAATCTTTTTTTCCTTCATCCCAAGGAAGGGTACAAGGAGACACTGCATTATAGCATAACCTTGTGTGTACTTCACACTTTACAGGGGCTGTACTAGTGTAAATTGTAAGGTGACGATTCTTATCATGTACAGAAAGACCATTTTCATTGTAATTCTCATCACCAGGACATTTCAACCACCCACTGCCACAGTTGCATGTGTGATTAGGAATTTCTACAACTAGCACTGGACCTTTTAAGTAACCATCAGAATATCTTTCAAGCACAAGGTCATTCCAGCTATCACGCTTGATTACATTGTATCTGAGTGTAGGATCATTTCTTTGATTTGGGGAGTGTTGACTTTTACATTTAAAAGACCAAAGGCAGGAATTTTCATCAAAATTTCCCTCTGAATCAATACTCATAGAATCTTCCCTATTTATTTCATTGTTATTCACATTAATTTCTGGGGTTATTTGTTCCTGTACCAAATCTTGCCAGTACTCAGTATGCTCTTTTAATATCTTCAGGTGTTTACAAACATTGGCAGATGCTAAAGTAGTTAACATTTTCTTGTGACCTTTCAAAGATAAACACCTTCCATTAAAACATGTAACAATATAGCCTAAGTTTTTGTTTTTTGTCAAATGTACAATACTAGGTTTGTCTTCATCATCAGGGAGAATTGAAAATTTTTTTGTTTCTCTTTTGCTAAAAAGTTTAACTATGCTTTTTCCTGCAAAACTTAAACTTTCTTGGATAAATTTTTGTATTTTACTTTCACTTCTATCACTACACTCAAGGGATGGTGCTACTGTCTGTTTCAGAAATCTACAATGGATGCAAGTTACAAAATTTTCTCCAGAAGGAACTAATGCTAAATTTAAATCTGGATCAATGTTCTGACTATCTTTGAGACTTATGGAAGTGTGGTAAGTTTTACAAGTACATTCAAAGTGGTCACCCAATTCTTGTCTTTGCATAGTAGTATAAACAAAATCACTTTCTCTGAAGGATCCATCAACTTCATTGTAGTCATTCATACAACAAATGAAATTAGATGAATCTTCATAGCTTTGGATTACCATTTTTCCACGTTCAACAAGAGACAGACAGTATTTCTCAAATAAACTCATTAGATTTTCATTCATATTTTTGGACTGGGCTGGAAGATTATCATATTTTTTTACAGAGTTGGAAACCCGTTTCACCTTTTTTGGCATATTAGTCCTAACCACAGATTGTTCAGGCCTTACATCACATGCAAAATCTATTGTGCCCTCTTTGGACTCCCTCAAATCAGGAAAATATTTTAGATAAAACTTTACCAACTGATTCACATCATTTTTCAAATACAATTGAAGAGTCCTATTTCTTAGTGATGTAGCATCATTTATGAAAGTAAAATTCAATAAATTTGACTCAAATCTAGCTTTCCTTGCGAAGATTTCTGGTTTTTTCCCAATATCACCTGATAAACAATTAAGCTTAACTGACTGTTCCATAAGGGAGCAAATAGGATAAGATTGCTGAGAAAGTATGTCTTTGGAAGAAGTAACGGATGATGGTTCATGTCTGTTCATTCTGTAATCTAAAAGTAGTGTCTCTATACAAGGTACAGGTGTATTTTTAACATGAAGGTAAATTTTTTCAGATGTGTCTACAGTGACTTTACTTTTGAAAGGGAGAATGTGCACAACAAAAGAATCAAGCTTAACCTCTTTACATTCTCCAAAATTGTTAAGTTCAGTTACATGTGCTGGAAAAACTTTACTCAAAGAATATGACAAACTTTTATCTGGCCTAGGTCTCTTCTTTCCCTTTTCATTTGAATGTTGATCTTTCTTGACAATTTTTTCAGCCTTATATTCCTTTCTTTTATCATTAATATCTTCTGCAGTTATCACATTGTGCAACATAATATCATCATCTGATGCATTATAGTGCTCTTTGAGTAACTGGACATATTTCTGCTGCATAAGTCCACTGTAAACACCTGATTCAAAATATCTAATGTAATAAATATTTTTTTGGTGAATTATGCATTTGAAGACACAGCAAATAAAAGTTCCTAGAGTACATGCATTCATTGCAGCAAGTTTTGCACTTTCTTGTTCAATTTTCAAAAAACTTTGTTTGTTAGACTGCAAAAAAGATTGATTGAATAAATATTCAAGCACAAACTTCTGAATTTTTATAGCCTCGTCACAAATAGACAAATTTTTCATTAATATTTCTGGCCATTCAATATCTTTTTCTGACAATGTTTCCATATCCGAGTGCTTCCTTTTCCTTGGTACAGATTTTAGAATTGTTCCAGTAAACATAGAAGAAGCAAGTTCTGGTCTGCAAGTGTCAACAAATTTAAACTCAATTTGAGATGGTTGCTTTTCATCATTCAGTTTAAATTTATTATCAGTTTTACCATCATCTGCATACTTTTCCAAATATTTACGTTTCCTTTCATTAAATTTAGTTGGCTCCAAAATACTTAAGTTGTCCACATATGCCATGTGATCAGCAACAGTGTATGGATCTGTTTTCATCTTGAATTCATCATCGAAGAGTATCAATTGGAGTTTTGATCTCTGAAAAAGACAGACATTGACTTGTCACACTTAGTAACCCTTTCCTATCTAGTCCCTGGTTTTTACATCCATGTGGTTACAGCATTGTAGAAAAAGAATATATTGTTAGTACCAAGCAATTTCTTCTTTTCCACAACATTTCTAAATATACTGAATGGTTATTTTTCTAATTGAACCCACTTTAAATCTCCATTCTGAAAACCTTAAATTTTGACAGAAAAACAGGAAAGGGTTAATATATGTATTTCAAAATTGAAAAGAAAAGAACAGTACCATCATCATCTCATAATCCAAATATAGAATATGTCAAGATACTTTTTTGGGCAAGCCCAGAAGTTCATATCTGAATGTGACCTTGACTTTAAAAAAAAAAAATCCAAACCCCAAATCCTGAGATGGCTCATAAACTTATGATGGAGAACAGTTAAGCAGATTTATAATGACTCCAAACGACAGACATTCAAAGATCACAAAAGCTTACCATGAGCACTTTGTGCTCATGTAAGCTAGTCACAGATAAAAATTGATGGGACACACACTCACATACCAACATTCAGCCAAACCAAGCAACTCTATTCTCTCTATGCCCTTTCACAATTTCATGACTTTGAACAAAATATACACAGTTAGATTTTAAATTCAATTTTGTAGGAAGCTATGGCAAAATTTGTAAGATTTTGGAAGGCAAATGGAGAGACAGCATTTTTGGTATCTTACATATATTTCCTGCTACAGTTAAGACACATACCAAATGGGGTGGACAAAGATGTAGGTTTGTATCATCTGTCAATCTTCCAACAGGCAAACACTGGTACCATTCTTCAATATTCTGAAATGTCTGAATAAATATACCTTATTAATTTCTAATAAAGAGAAACATAGTACAAACATTTTCCAACTGGCTATAGCATCAAAATTTGACCATTGACCTTCCCATTTGATATTAACTTTAAGAGTAGAAGAATTAATGAAATGCAGTGCACATGTTTTCTTCAAGATAGTAATATCATCAAAATTGCTAATGAAATGTTCATGCATACACACATTGAGCAGTGCCAACCATACCATGGTTGAATTTAGTTTTAAGCTTACCTTGGCAGGCTGATTGTTCAAATGAGTCAAAAGATGATCTACTAGACTTCTCATGCTGGATTCTGGTATTCCATGACAATCTGACCATTTGCAATGTTTATCATTTAATATGTGTTCACATGCATGCACTTTTAACTGGTTCATGGTACAAAAGACACAGCTACAGTTCTCCCATCTACAGGTATACATCTAAGGAAATCAAATAAGTTTTTTTTATTATTTGCAATGAACAAATTAATTCCTTTCATCATATTCAATATTTTGAGATATACCTATCTTACCTTCTGCTTTCCAGTTTGAGATTGTTACAGCAAAAATATTTAGTGATAAATATAGGTAGGAATGTATTTCGTAATGTAACAGACAAAAGGTGTAACTATGTAAGTAACCTTTGGATTAAAATACATGAGTCTTACCTTCTGCTTTCCAGTTTGAGATTGTTACAGCAAAATTATTTAGTGATAAATATAGGTAGGAATGTCTTTTGTAATGTAACAGACAAAAGGTGTAACTATGTAAGTAACCTTTGGATTAAAATACATGAGTCATGTATCTGCAACAGTGTTTGAATATAAGCGAACTGTTAAGATTTTGCATTAAGCTATAACTCATAGGCACAAAGACAGACATCAGTAAAAAAACAAGATGTGTTCGTGAAACACAATGCCCCCACAACAGGACTAAAGGTTTGACCTTGGTTTGTGACCTTGACATGAGGAGATGCGGAATATGGAGATGTATCATCATGCCAAATATGAGCATTATATCTTAAATAGGGTTGTAGTAATTGGCAATGTTAAGTTTTTTGGTTAAGTTTTACAGACAGACAGACAGACAGACCAACAGACAGACAGACAAAGGTAAAACAATATGCCCCTGATCTTTCAAGGCAGGGGCATAAAAATGACCCTCATCTGATGCTGGGGCTAAATGATCTAAAGGATCAAACGAAAATTATTTGAAATTTACCGGTCCAGGATTTTTCTCGACATCATTTGATAACATGAGTTTTAATTGATTAGTATTTCCATGGTTTTGGATCAGGAGTCGTTTCATCACAAAGGTCAATCCCCGTCTGCCACACAGTAAACCCACTGTCATAAGCTGGAAAAGCTTTCTCCATCCCCAGTTGGTAAACATTGGAGCCTCCTCTAAAAGATCAATGGTATTCATTGCCTTTACATTCAAAATGACACATTGAACTATCTTCTGTTATACACTGTAGAATCAAGTTTCAAAAATTATGTTATTTAATATCAGTTGGTCTTGAAATATATTTGAAATTAACTAGAATTGTCCTGATGTGGACTTGTGCCGCTACCAGTATTTTGTCACTCAAATATCAAAATTGACATTTGACCTTCTTGACCTCATAACAATAGAGCACTTCCTTGGATCAATTGCAATAAATGTATGAAGTTTCATGGTTATAGGTCAATTGGTCCTAGAGCAAGAGTATGGAATCAAAACAGTCTACCGCTGGAAGAATGGAGAGAGACAGACAGACATGCTAAAACCAATATACTTTGAAGAATGGTGGTATTATGAAATAGAAATACTAAGTACCACATGCATATGCTCAGCTTTGGGGCGCTTCACTGTGAGAAAAAAAAAAGAAGAAAAATGTGCACAAATCTTACATAATTGCACGGAGAATGATTCTTCTTAATGGTATAAATAGCAATAGTTTAACATGAGCAAATATTACAAGTTTCAGTTTATACTTAAAATAATGGATATGATAATAGGTATGAAATGGCACTTTGTTGCATGCAAACAATGACACCAAGGCTATGGCAATACCGTAAGTTTTATTGGAAACAGTCATGTTTAAAAAGAATTATTTTATAGCAGATATATAGAGGCTCAATTTTTACAAGGTATATAAAAGTTTAAGGAATAAAACATTCATAGCAACTTCATTGAAATGTCTACATTACTCCTCTGAAATTGTATTCATAAATTTCACTTTGAAGTAGCATGAAATACCTTATATGTGAACTCCTCTATTCTGAAAGAAACAACACATTTGGGTATTGCTGCCCAATGAAACTAATTCACATTACATCTTGTCTTGAAAAGAATAAAGATAAACAAGAGATGTTTGTAAAACAGCATGTCAGTTGCAAACTCCGTTTGAATACTCTTGAACTTTCAGGTGTACATGAACCAACATAAGGTAAACAAAGGGTAAAAACTCAACAAAAATAATGCACATAGTTATTGTTCTTATTGACTGAACTTTGTTGAATGAGATCTATTCACCCAAAACGAGAGTTGAAATACTTTTTGGGTAATGCTCAATTTTTTTTTTTTAAAAATCGCAAATTAACAAAAATCGCAAATTAACAAAAGGCAATAACTTTCAAAATATGAGCTATGGCTCTTGTTAACTTCTCTTTGATGATATATCCACCTCTAAAGTTTCATTTTTTTTCTTTGCATACTTTTTTCAGTAAATCAAGTATGAAATTCAACAAAGGGAAAAATGCCAACAGTGAATTATGTGCCACACAAAAATGGTCTACGGACAGCTATCTAACTGATCAACATACCGACCGACAGGATCAAAGCAACATACCCCCTCTTCTCCAAAGGAGCCATAACAATAAATTCAAACAGAAATCTTAAATCATTTCACATTTCAAAATTTAACATTTTACTTTAAAACTTGCCTGTAGCCAAATTCATACCTCAATATTCAGAGGCTGAACTATTTTAAAGGACCATGTTCTTTTCTTTCACTCCCACTCAAAGACACTTTTAGATGCCCAAAGAAAAAAAGCTTTGGTAAACTTTGTGGAAAATGAAGAAATTGATTGTCACAAGAAATTTCTTCCTTATCCAAGATATTTTCAACCGGAAAGGATAAAAACTCCAAAATTTCATATGCTTGAAATTGTTGTCTGCAATCCCTTTCAATATGAACCCGTCTTAAAATAATATAATCTGATACTGATATGCTAAAGAAAATTACTTATTAACCCCTGTCATGCTGAATTAAAATCCAATGCACAATTGCTTTAAAATCAAAGGACTGACAGCACTTGATGATCTAAATGAGGGTCAATATTCCTTTTGAAAAATGATTGTTTAAACAATTATGGATGAAAGGGGACAAGCAGGAGGTGTACACCAAGATCATACTGCACTTATGTGCAGGCTGATTTTTGTCTATACCACCTGCCAAGACTGAAATATGCTTAGTTCAGCATGACAAAATTTAAAAAGAGCTAAGAAATCATTTATTGGAATACTGATTCAGTTGTTTAAAGATCATACGATAACAAGATTTGTTTGTAAACACAATGCCCCCGCAACAGGACTAAATCCTTGACCTTGGTATGTGACCTTGACCTTATTACATGACCTTGACCTGATGAGATGCATGTTATGGAGATGTATCATCATGCCAAATATGAGCATGGTATCTTGAATAGGCTGGTAGTAATTGGCAATGTTAAGTTTTGCAGACAGACAGAAAGACTGAATGACAGACAGACACGGCACATAAAATAATTACCATAACCTTACAGAGACCTGTTAACAAAAATGTGCTTTTGACTCACAATTGACTAGAAATGTGTTCAGACACAGATAACAAGAAAAATTGCTTTTTGGCTCTGGAGAAGGTCAATTTTGTCAATAACATTTAGCTGTGACCTTATGCAACTGAACCTTATGCATGACACTAGATCTCTCTGTCAAATTATTTTGAAATACACCAATAAATAGACACTAACACATCGACTCACACACTACATGCTCACCACAATAGCATGGTGGGGGCCATGAAAAATGTAAAATCTGTTAAAGAAGAAAATTAAGATAAAGATATAACAGCATTTAACCTTCATGTAATGTCTCCTTTTTACAGGGCATCTTCTTATCCAGTTCATGAGTGTCATCTTCCACAGTCTGTGTTTCAGAAGAATTAAGAACATGTTAAAAATGAGGATGAATATCAACTTTTCTGTATCAAATGGTAACAAGAGGACCATGATGGTCCTATATTGCTCTCCTGAGTATGATGGCTTAAGGCTTTATTATGTAATATACAAAATATCAAAGCCCTACACCTATTTATTTTGGAGAAGAAGATTTTTGAAAGATTTTCTCCTTCAATCCTAGGTATAGTGAAGATCCAACAATATTGAGCTAGTTTCAAGAGTAGGGTAATTCTTTGAAGTACTTAAGTAGAGAGTCAATAGGCATAAATACACACCAAATATCAAAGCTCTAGGACTAATGGTTTAGAAGGAGAACATTTTCTATGGTATCCTTCTTTATTCCTTTCTGGGATTGCACAGAAAAGGACTTATTTTCAGATAACAGTAATTCTATGAAGTATTCTAGTACAGGGTCAATAGGTATTATTTCACACCAAATATTAAAGCCCTTCAGAGAAGAAAATTTTGTTAAGTTTTCCTCCTTTATTTCTATGTAAAATCAAGGATCACAAAGAAAAGGGCTAATTTTCAAAGAACGGTTATTCTTTGAAGAATTTAGGTAGATGGCCAATAGATGATGATTTATATCAAAGCTCTAGGCTTTATGGTTTGTGAGAAGAAGATTTTTAAAGATTTTCATCTTTATTTCTATGTAAAATCAGGAATCACACAGAAAATGGCCAATTTTCAGAATACATTAATTCTTTGAAGTATTTTGGTAGAGGGTCAAAAGATGATTATTTATACCAAATATCAAAGCTCTAGGCCTTTAGGTTTGGGAGGAGAAGATTTTTTAAGGTTTTTCACTCCGATGCCAAGGCAACCAGAGTTCTTTATGGATTTCAATTCTTTGAAGTATTTTGAAAGAGCATGACCCTCAAAGGATCATTTCTCTGAAGTTTGATTGAAATTCCATTGTTAGGTTAGGAGGAGAAGATTCTTACATAATCGTGAACAGACAGACGGACAGATGGATGAATGCCGGATGATGACTGATCACAATAGCTCACCCAGAGCACTTCATGTTCAGGCGAGCTAAAAATAATGATAATTATTTTTCCCTAAAAATTATCTCAACCTTTTTCTTGTACAAAAAGTACTTAAGAATGATCCTGCATCTCAGATATGTGATTCAATAAATATTAAAACACAAAGATATCTGTTAGTAAAAGGGTCAGGCTCCACTAAATCCACAATTTACTGTTTTGAAGTTTTATTTTGTGATTAAAGGTTTGACATTTACTTTCAATGGTTTGTATCAACAAGTTCAAATTCAAACTGTGACCTTGAAATTCAATTGATTGATCTAGAAAAAACAACAACAATAACAACAAAAAAACCAGCATAGGGATCATAATAACCCCTAGATGATTTTCTGTGCAATGTTTGAGCAGGGTAGATCAATTCTGTGTTATTTTATTATCCTGACAAACTTTGGTTTAGCTTACTTATAGAGTACACAGGTAAAGCTGATAAAAATCAGTAGGGATCAGCTACAACCTTAGATAAATGCCAGATTCTAGTTCCATTCTGTGAAAGGTTATCATCTGGACAAATTTTGGTCTCATGACCGACCAACCTACTAGAAGACTGACCTACTGACCGACATGAGCCAAGCAATATAACAATATGTTGACAGGGTCATAATTATTACATTTTTATTTCTATTTACCAACAAATTGTCAACTTTTTGATTAAGACATTATTTTGGCCAATGTTGAAGTAATGAGGAAAGAAATGACCTATTCAAAAGCAATAAAAGCTGTCATAAACAATGGTATAAAAGCTAGTTACTTGACTGACATGGCCTACAGAGTGTTTTCTGGACAAATGATCCAACAGAAAATCTTCCCGGGAACAAGAAACATCACAATCAGGACAAGAAAACCACCTGGTCTGTTTCTGAAAAACATGTTTGAGACCTGCCTTAAGATTTTTTCTTGCTTGTTTTCTTACAGAGTCTAAATTGGTAATCAAGTCTTAGCAAACTTAATTACTTCAATTCTGGATGATATTGAAATCAACCCGATTCAAAGAAAATCAAATGGCAGGCTCTTTTCCTAGCATAGATAATAATGGACATTAAAAAGGCATTGATGTATCCAAGAAATGAAACAAAATAGTTTTGTTAGGTGATGTAATTAGGATATCAGTATAGTTCTATGCATGTGCAAGACTTCAAACATGTCTTTGGCTAATAGAAGTTTCTAAAACTGTAACATATGCCTTTGTGTTCCGTTGCTTTTGTTTTTGTTTGTAAACTTTGGATTGTGAAAATTAATGTTTCACTGGAAAAAATTTACCGATTACCATATAATCCGACATTCATAAGACTAAGAGATATAGTTATGGGAAACACAGTGATAAAAGAATAAATTGCTTTCAATAAGCAATTTCTTCTCTAGTCCCTTATTTTTCATTTTAAACCAACTTTGTTTTGTCGTCTGCAACCTCATTAGATTTGAACTAGTCAAAAATTGTGTTGTTTGGGAATGGGTCAAGGTTAGAGTACAAGAGTACTCTGAAAAGAACTAAATAAAATTTAATTTCTTACCTTTGGTTTCTCCTTAGTTGAGACTTCTTTGCTGTGTTTTGTCCATGAGGTGCTGACAAGATTATCTTTCGATTGTTTCTGATAAAATAATACAAATACTTTAGATATAAGGTATTTTCAGGAAAGGTCAAACAAGGCATATTAGTGCAAAGTTTGTTTCAAATTAGCCTAGTAGTGAACAAAGGCCTACCCTACCTCAATTACATCTACAGACCAGTGGGAAATACAGTCTGGCAAAGTTTGCTCTCTTGTAGTAGATAATGATGTGAGGTTATCGTGAAAAAGCTACACTCTATAAATTCCACTTCTTGGGTGGTATAACAAAACTAACACAATTAGCAAGATTTAAACAAGTGAATGTCATATTACGATGCAATACAGGACTCCCCCACCTGATTAAAAAAAGTCTTTCTAAGAGTTAAGTTTTTCCTAACCAAGACCTGGTTTTGACATCTCTAAGAGTAAGCTTAGAACAACATTGAGAGAAATGAAGAAAATGATGATAATTAACATTTTCAACTTTTTCTTCGATATTTTCTGTACTTTAATAATAATTATTTTTCAATTTGATGACATTTGTATGCAGCAGCAAATGAATTTGGCCTAGTCTAAATATTTTGCCTCTTGAGAAAGGCTTAACCAAAGTTAAACGTATAACGGTAGACAAGATTGAGAAGACAATCAAGGTGACAATAACAAAGGGCAATAACTCAAAAAGTGGGTATGGCAGAATAACAGTTCTTGTACATGACACTTCTCCACATTTTGATCTATAAGTGTGTTTAATTTGAAGTTGCTAACACTTATGGTTAAGAAGATATGTTCCAGACAAAATTGTAGAGGTAAATCAACAAAGAGCAATAACCTTAAAAAATGGTGTGGCAGAGTAACAGTTCTTGTACAAGACACTTCTCTACATTATTATTTATAAGTGTGTAAAGTTTGAAGTTGCTAGCAGTTATGGTTAAGAAGATGTGGTCTGGACAAAAATGTAAAGAAACTAACATCAAAGGGCAATAACTCAAAAAATGGAGTGGCAGAGTAGCGATTCTTGTACATGACAGTTCTCAAAACTTTGATCTATAAGTGAAGGATGTTTGAAGTTGCTAGCACTGATATGTTAAGGTAAAAACAACAAAGGGCAATAACTCAAAAAATGGGCATGGCAGAGTTACTATTCTTGTTCATGACACTTCTCCAAATTGTGATATATAAGTGTATTTAGTTTGAAGTTGCTAGCAATTATGGTTTAGGACATATGGTCTGGACAAAAATTTAACAGTAAAAACAACAAAGGGCAGTAACTCAAAAAGTGGGCATGGCAGGGTAAGGGTTCTTGTACATGACACTTCTACACATTGTGATCTATACATGTATAAAGTTTGGAGTTGCTAGCACTTATGGTTAAGGAGATATTTTAGACAAAACTTTGACGGACAGACAGACAGACAGACAGATGGAATCAAGCAAACTAATTTAATATGCCCTCTCTATTCCTTTTTTATTGACCTTTTCAAAAATTATGAAAAATACTAGTATTACTCTGTCCAAAGTTGATGACATGGTACCATACTAATTTCTTATGACTAAGCAAAAAGAAACAATAGCTTACCTTTCTCTATAGGCAGTCAAATATGTTTGTCAAATACTTTATGACTACCAAAATAGCACAGTAGTAAAATAATTAACAACAAACTGAAAATATTCTTTCTCTTACGCTTATCCAACTTTACAGAAATTGCAGTTCACAATTCAAACTAGAATTTTTGGAAGTGGACTTGTACTCCCATTAGCATTCGATCACTGAAATAGCACAATTTTTCCTTAACTTAAACTAAAGCAATAGTGCACCTACTTGGATATAGATAACATGTTGATAATAGACTTTGACTTTTGACCAGAGGATGCAGTTGGTTAAACTAATACAGGTTTACAAAGAATGCTGTTTTTACATTGGCTGACAAATGATCAGTTAAAAAATTGCTCTGCCTATGGTTGCCTTAACCTCAACTAGTCTGTGATTGATACTTGATAAGCTTGAAATATATTACTTAAGGATTCCCAGATAAAATAGTCTTTAATATCAACAAATCATGAAATAACACGATAATTAATGCACAGAAAAAGACTTTGGAAAACATTGTGGAATATGAAGAAATTGCTTGTGTCACAATTTCTTCATTATCAACAATGTTTCCGAAAAGACAAAAAAAAATCATCATCTTGAAATTGTTGCCTGCAGCTTCTTTTAATTTGGACAAGGCTAAATTTTTTGTGTGCAGGAATGGCTTAAGTGCTTGTCAAATGACCTTTAGTTGTGACCTTTAACTTTGGAGTGACCAACAGAACTTAACGCATGACATTAGAACTGATCAAGGGGAACAAACATACCAAGTTATTTTGAAATCAATCGATTAATGTAAAAGATATGTTCAGGACAAGAATAAACCCTTTCCTGTTCAACCCCTTGTATTTACTGCCCTAAGTTTTTATACATGAGAAAAAAATGTGGAAAATGAAGAAATTGCTTGTTACAAGCAATTTCTTCATTTTCCACATTATTTTCTACCCTATTGAATGATTATTTTTCAAATAAAATTGAATTTATATTGTCGTCTGCAAACCCTTTGAATTTGGACAGGTCTAAAATTTTGCAAAACAGGAAAGGGTTAAACAAATTGACAAGGACAGAGGAAACTCTATGTATGCCCATTACATGGCCTTACAAAGAAAATATCTCAAATTCAACAGCTTCACCTGTAAGATTGACCTTGGATTGATAACAGGTTCACACACAGAAAAAAAAAAAAAAAAAAAAAACATGCCAAATTTATTTGAATCTGTAGGAGATATCAGCATGGTTCAGAGAAGATCAATTTTGTCAGCTGTGACCTTGAAATTATGTAATCAACCTTTTGAATAACACTAGTACTTGTCAAGTGGAACAACTGTGCAATATTATTTTTAAATCTACTATTAATATATAAACAATGCTCTATATACAAACAGGACAAATTTCATAGTGTATAAAATATATAAATTTGAAAGTTGTAAGAGCTGAAAAATTCTTATCAAATTGCTCTTGAATTTAAATACCATGATAATAAATGTTGCTGTTTTTACAGAATCCCTCCCCCAAATCATGTTAGTATCTTTCATAAAAACTATGCAGACAACACCAAGGATAAAGCAAAATCTCAAAGTATGGTCCCAAAATAAGACGAAGATTGTACCTTGAAAGAAATGAAACAAACTTCAAGGATGCTATCTTCCAAAAATCTTTATCACATCCAAATTATTTTAGGACTAATTGAAAACAAGCACTCTCAAGAAATAGATTTACAACACCTTACCAAAGAGGAACCAAATATCCTGCACGCTTTAAGCCAAACTGCATTCTGATCACTCAACTCCACATATATATGGCTGTTCTCCTCGTTTCTGTAATTTAAAGTATAATTTCTATGTAATGCATAAACATGTGCTATCATACACTCACTGTTTTTTGAAGTGCTTTCTTGTTCCAATCTTTTTAAATCCATGCACTGAAATAATAAACAACAGTTAACAAAACTGTTTATCTTACATAAAGCAATTTATTCTGCCCAAAAAAGATTTTATTTTTATTTTCTAGAAGGGGAGTGCTTTTTTTTTCAATTTAGAAACAATTTGAATTCTCTAGAAAATATCATCCATTTTAGCTAATTGTATTATTTATCATCCGGTCTTTTTTGTTTTGAGAAACACAAGAGCCATCAGTTGGTTATTGCTCTACAAGTTATATTCTCGTAAAAATAGCATCGAAATTAATCAAAAAAGGTAAAAAAGACAGTGAATTTTCTGAGGTATTGATTTTCATTAAATCATGATTAATCCATGTACGAAATCCTGTAAATTGTTTCGTTAAGCACTACTGCAATGGTTCCTAATTCAAATTAATGGCTAACATACTTGAGAAGGCCCACTAAAAACTATTGACAAAATTTAAATACTTGAGAAGGTCCACTAAAAACTATTGACAAAATTTAAATAAGAAGTCAACAATTGATTAGCGTTATTTTGCCTGTAACTTGACCCCCACCCCCAATATTATAGTTCTTTTGCATTATACTTCTCCAAGACAAGTTCTATTAATACAATGTCTTGCAGTTAAACGGTATTGGTGGAACTGAATTAAAATTGTAACTTGAACAGAATTGAAGTAACAGTGTCTATTGTCCTGAGTAAACATGAACAAAAACATCAAGTACAAGGCATTTAGCCCTTTCTTTGATTGGCATGTCTAAGGTTTTCATTAACAAAAAAAATTGGTCAAACTTAAGGAAATTCTGGCCATAGATGGGCGGGATTTAAATGAAAATTCAAATTTGAGACAAAACCCCTTTTTCAATGGTAAGCCCTCAAGTTAAAAAACCAGAATTATGTACCTTCCAAATATCATAAGGACTTCATATATGAAGTGTAATTCAATTTAGCTCTAGAATGTTGAGAAATAGATCTGGACAAAAGAAAAAAATTGTTCAAGGTAAAAGGTTAAAAGTTTGACCATGATTTTACAACCTTTATTTCAAAAGTTTTGAGGAATGTAGCCTACATACCAAAAGTTACTAGTATTTTAACTTGATAAGTCTTGTAGAGACAGGAAAATAATACATAACACACTCTAATTAAAAGAAACTAACAATGCAAAGTACAAGACATGAAGCCCACTTTTTGCAGAGCACGGTTTGATGGAGTTGTGAAGGTAAATGCTCATTGTCAAAGGCTTTTGATAAACAATAGTTTGAAGTCTCAAGGAATTACTGCCACAGATGGAGGATATTGGAATAAAAACATAAGTCTTCCATCAAGCCCCCCTTTTCTGTAAGAAGGCCTATAATTTTATTAAGATATAAACTAAACAATTGAGATAAATTAATATCCTTTTGAAATATAAGTTTACATTTGGTTTGTTGCAGCGTCTTCAATTGAACTAAATATGTACATTGAACAATAGAATTATAACTTAAACAAGAAACAAAAACAATAAAACAGTTCTGTTTCCAAACAAATCTCAACTGAAATAGTCTCCTTTCCCTAATGATGAGACATACACCTTACCTGAAAGTGGACCTCCTTGTAAACTGGAAATTATAAGAGGAGTAATGATGGGAGTTTGCATAAATTGGTATCTAATATAACCTATGCAGGGCTATTTCTCTATTTCAATTCAGACCTCTGTTATTTTTTAACTTAATGCCTTCTACAATCACCTAATTAAAGTTGAAAAATTCTTAGCCCTATATCCTTCACCTTAAGTTAATTTCTCAAGCCAACTAATCAACTAAGATTTGAAAACAATACAGATATTTTCACAAGGATGAAGGCGAAAGGTTTCGAACGATTGATAAGAAAACAGATATAACAACTAAAACCTTGTTTTACCTAATACAAGATTGAATGTCTCTGTATTTGATGTGGGATCTTCAAGTATGTCAATACAAGCATTAATGAAAAATACAGAAAGATTGAGAGAAAAAAATTATGATTTCTACACTGGTAACAAAGAAATTGCTAATAAGGCCCCTATTCCCTCTATACAAGTCAGAATATTACCATATTCAATAGAGTCCTACCTCTTGCCATACAAATTTTTTCAAAAGGTATGAGGAAGATTGAGCCAAAAATGTTACCTAACAGTGGTGATAAGGAAATTATTAAAAGATCCCTTTTCCCTTGATACTAGTCAGAATGTCAATATATTCAATTGAGATCTACCTCATAACTATTTGAGACATTTTCAGCAATATTGTGAAAGATCATTGATATCTTTTTACAAATTTCAAATTCAAAAATTGTTAGTATATATAAAAAAAAAATAAAAAAAAAATGAATAAATAAATTAGCTTTACCGTGTAATGCTAAACATAATTTTCAATGCAAATTTACATTTTAACCCGTTAGTGTTTACAAATTTCACTTCCTGTCTAGTCCGTCGTTTCTTGCTGACATCCCGAAAAAATCTCCTGTTCCATTTCGACTCAGTTACTGACAGGATTATGCAGGGACAAAGTATGTTTTAAACAGGGTTTGACTGTATTGATCTAGAATGAGCAATTTCAAAAGTTTAGCATCAAAAACATTCTTCCTCACCTTCCTTTTCACCCATCGCTTCCATGCTAATCTCCTGCTGGTTTGTCTTCTACCTCCCATCTGAACTACCACAGTCTGGTGAAGAAATTTAAAAAAAAAAGCATGTTTATATTTATATTTAGTTATCTCATGTCAAAGAATAGAATTAATATCAGCTATTTTTGGGCCATATTGCTCCTCCTTTCCAAGCCTTCTAGCAGCAATTCAGTTTGCAAATTATGAGCTGCAATTGTCTTCTATTTTGATATGAATTTACATGTAAAATTTTGTTAATTGCATGGTATCTTTTCATGTTTGTTCTGTAGGAAAAACAATACAAAACCAATTTTTGATTTATTAACCTCCAATATGTGATATTCAACCAAATAAAAAGATAAATGCTTTCCATGTTAAAACAGCACCTTGACACCAGTTTGGTGACTAGTCATTATTTGTCATCCATTGTATTCATTTTGTAAATGCAAATGAACAATTATTTTTCTGGAAATACTAATTTTATCAAATTCTTCAAGAACATTGAAGTCTTTCAATAATTGTATTTTTTTCTCAGAAAGGAAGAAAGCAGTCTAATACCTGTTTCTTAGCTGGTTTTCTTGTAGGCTCCTGCATTCTGGTGCACTCATGAGTAGTATCTGATGTAATCACGTCCTGAAAGATCAGAGTTTTAGTAGAATCAATATTTAATTTCATGGAATATTGATAAACATGTCTTCTCAATTTTTAAGTAGCCTTGTTATTTGAATAATATTAAAACAATTTCATGAAACTAGAAAGTTAGGGTTAACATGTCAAGCTGACTTTGTGCAGTGACCTTCATTTTTCCAGTTTCTTTTGAAAACTATGCACTTCTGTACATATAAGATCTGGACATATTCCTAAAAACACACATCAACTTGCTTTAGTGGGTTTCTAGCTCACCACTACACTCTTCCCAAAACCAGATATAAGTATCAGACTTATAATTGAGGTGATCACACTATTTATACCTGACTGACACCCCCACACCAGCACTTTGCCCCTTAACTAGGCTAGCACAGTTGATCTGTGACCCAATTTATCCCCAAAAATATAGATCACAACCTTGGGTCATGGATAATCTTTGTATAGTCTATAGTTTAAGATCATAGGTCAAATGGCTTCTGAGTAGGTACAATAATTGAAAAAGAAAAAGCAAAGAAAAAAATGTAGGCCTACAAAGATTTTAAATTAAAGATTCTACATCTATGAATAACCAAAAAAAGGAAATTGTCAATGAGGATTGACCCGAAATCTAGTTAGAAAATATACTCAATCATTCAGTATACCCCAATTTTCACAGCATCACTATACAACATCTTAGGCCTATAGGCTGTAGAAGCAATCTCGTCACTACCCAAAGCTGGCCAATCATCATCACATAAATCCTGGTTGTCAAACACAGCCACGTCTGTCACCATACTGTCAGCATAAATCTGGGAATGAAAATGTCTTGCCCCAATCTGGTTAAGGTGAAGTCCATCTCTACACAGATACTGATCAGCCTGGAAAATTTAATTATTTTATAAGAATTGACTTTTTGAATGTAAAAAGAAAATCAATAATGAGGTTAGGTTGAATCTATCAATTGTGGATCAATTTGACCTGTGAACAATTTTTTACAATCATAGATCTTGAAAGTCTGCAGTTATGCTCCACTAGACACAAATACCTAGTGATCCGAAATTCTGGTCACTATAATAATTGCCATTTAGACCCTTTCTCCCTGTTTCTAAATTTCCAATTTTCAATAAGGTCCAGCCGTATGAACTAACAAACAATCTGTCCAAGTTTTATGAATAAAAGAGCTAAAATTTGGACATCTTGAATGTTCACAAAGAATTTGTCATTAAATACCTTTTTTTTTTCAGTGGGTTATTTAAGAAGAATTCATCCTAATGATCTCTCAAACGTCCTTACCAAATTAGGTCCCATTCCCCATTCTGACCAAAGATTTCTCAAAATTGCTGTAATAATTCAGCCCAAAAAGTGTAAACACTTAGAACAGACATTCAGTGATCACAATAAGAATGTTGCGCCCAGGAAGGCTAAAATTGTAATTGTATGCATTAGTAAATTATGTTTAAAAGTTTGATTATATTATCAACTAAGTTTAAGAAAGGATAGATATTAATACTAAGAGACATAGACAGCAGCTATACAACCCCTGTCCTTTATTTCAGGGAACATGGAAACTTATTGTTTTCATACAAATTGATGCCAACACTCAGAAATGACTGGAAGGCTAGACAGCCCAAGTGAAGCCGGACTCAGTTTTCTCTTGTAGAGAGGCAAAATCATTTAGAAAGAGAAGCATTTCATGCAGTTTCATATTAACAAGAGCCATGTCGGACATGGCCATCCCCAGCCGTAAAAGCTTAATAGTAAACTGTAGCCAGTTAGATTTAGGCTTCTTGTCCACTGTTTCTTCTCAACGAATTATACTTTCAAAGATATGCTCAGGACAGAATCTAAGTCTTTAAAACAACAAAAGCCAATAACTCCAAAATTATGCACGCGAGAGTTGTGGTTCTTATGCACTGCACTTCTCCTCAACAAGATCTATCCACCTATGAAGATTCAAGTTAATAGTTATTATACTTTCAGAAATAGGCTCCAGACAAAATCTTAGTCTTTATAACAACAAAGGGCAATAACTCCAAATTATGCATGCAAGAGTTGTGGTTCTTGTGCGCTGCACTTCTCCTCAATGAGATCTATTGACCTATGAAGTTTCAAGTTAATGGCAATTATACTTTTAGAGATATGCTCCGGACAAGTTTAGTGATGGAAGGACGGACGGAGACCATTACTATATCCCCTTCACCGAAACGGCGGGGATAAAAAAATAATCCCAACCTCTGTATATTGATATGAATTTGTTTTAACACACATCTCCCCACTCATGCACAACCATAAGAACTAATAGGAAGTTACCTTGTATTTTAAGTAGCTTTATTGTTTTTCTGTTATTCTTTTTTACTACTGTAGCTCATGTTAATCCATTCCCAAACAACAAATTTTTAGACAGGTCCAAAGTGAAAGAAGTTTCAGACAAAAAAACCAAGGTTTAAATTGAAATATAAGGGCCATATGAGGTAGAAAACATTTAAAGAAAAGAATAAATTGCTTGTTGCAAGTAATTTCTTCTATGTGGATTTCTGGACAAATGGATTTTGAAAACTAGAGCTTGGCATCCCAGCTCATATACGCCCAAAGGGGCTTGTCATTAACCTTGGCTTGTCAGTAACCTAAGCTTGAATGATAGCTTTTGATTTTTGTCAAAAGAAAGACCTTATAACCTGAATAACACTTTTTACACTTAAGAAACAAGACAGCTTTATAATAACTTATCATTCAACATTATGTACAATGGTTAAATTCTATAATTTGAATACAATTGACATAAAAAATGACCTTTTAAGGGCAGATCATTCAGGAAAAACTTGACTTACCAAACAAATCTTAGTCCTAAGCACAACTAGACATCATACAAAGTCATTGTGGCAAGTTTCAGTTCATTCTGATTCAAAAAGTGAGCTCACAAGAAATAAACAGTGATTTTCGTTCATTTCAAGGGCAGATAATTCAAGATGACTGGAGCGATTTGAATTTCAAAGGTCTTATGCACAACTAGACATCATTGGGAGTCATTCCCATGAATAGTTTAGGAGCAGTTGCTCACACAAAAAATTGCTTACGGACAGACAGTAGGACAGACGAACAACCAGGGCCATAGCATAATACGACCCTTCCGGCATATAAAAACGTATGCCCTCTAACTTATCAGAGCATGAGTATAAAAATTATCATACAGATGCATTTGGGATAAATGCTACTATTGATGCCAATAAGTTTCTATATTCCAAATACAGATAGATAGAAGTCTGACCAAAAACATTTATTCAAGTTCTTACCAGAAACCCTTCAATGCTTAGAAACCTTACATAAGGGGTGTTATAAGAAAGATCACATAGCAAAGAATTGGCCTCTCTTATCCATGCCAGCATCCTATGGAGTTTTCCCTTGGTTCTACAGCACCTTCGGAGATCAGCAGCTCTTGGTATAATGGAACACAAAACTACTTCGGCATTTCTGGACACTCCATGGACTCTGTCACACAAGTCTGCTGCTTCCCTGGTAATATAATTTTGCAAAAATTCTGGGAACCAAAAAAATTACTAATACAAATTTCAAAACAGGTATGAAGGCCTGTTCAAGTATTTATAAGCAAAACATGGTTAATACAAAATTTTCAAGTGATTTTAACTTTTTTTTCTCAAGGACTCAAACCTAAATTTTAAAAGGTTAATCATATGCCTTGGAAGCAAATATTCCTTTTCTAACCTTTTACAATATTTTTTCCTGGTTAAGTAACATTTCTTCTGCTAAGGATAGCAGAAACCCAATTCAAGTGTTTTTCAAGATGTAGGAGGTTTGCTCTGGAAAAGTTCGATTTTAACGTTTTACCTTGACCTGTACCTTGACCTATGTGCTGTCTGAAAAATTCTTTCAAATTGTACATCTACTCATTGTTGAGAATAATTGTGCCAAGAACAGTAAAACCCCTCGAATACGACCACTTGCATTACTTTCTGAAAAAGGTCGTAATAGCGGGGTGGTCGTAATACTGAGGTTTGGTCGTTTATTGTCAAGTAATTCATGTTTATTTTATATTCGTTATTTGAATATATTGATACTATATATACAAAAATGAAACTATAAAAACATGTATTACAGCGGAATCTTATGTCATTTTCAAATTTAAGATCTTCGATAAGTTCTACTTTTGCTATTCTCCAGAAGTCCGACCTCAGATTATTTATTTGTAAGTACAGGTTCAAAGTGTCAAACTGTCGATATCATATCTTCTATAATGCGAATACCAAGCATCAATTACATTGAAATTAAATTTAATTGCTAATTAACTGTTCGGAACGCTGTAAACAAACTAATCGTAACTTCTCGGATATGTTTTCACTTTCGAATTTATCACGAGTCAAAACCTGTGACACATTCAAATAACAATTAAAAATAATAAGAGCTATAATTTCTAAAAGTGATTGGCCACTTTAATCATAACAATTAAAAATAATACGAGCTATAATTTCTAAAAGTGATTGGCCACTTTAATCATAACACCTATTATAATAAGGGTTCGATATCACATAATCAAAGATCCGATAATGTATTTACAATGTATTCGTACCCAATTAGTGTCGCTCTTATCAAGTATGAAATTTGGGTGGTCGGTCTCAATGTGTGAAGTTACTGGTTGTTTTGGTGGGTTTCAAAATAGTGTATCAGCTATAGTTGGTACTGAATTTAGTGGTCGTAATTGGGAATAGCGGGGTGCCGGTTTTAGAGTGGTTCCCATTGAAATAAAGAACAAAAAAATCTGTTCTGTAAAAAATGGATCGTCAAAGTGGGTGCCCGTATTTCTGGGGTGGTCGTAAGGAGGGGTCCAACTGTAATTTCGAAATCCATCATTCACCCACTGCAAGAGCAAGCGACAAAAAGTGCTAACATTAAAACAATTGGCTATGAGCAGCCAAACTATGCAGATAAAGAAGGGTCAATATTCTCAAATAAATGATTTTAGTATCCTTTTATAGAATATTGATAAATTCTTTGATGTTTGAAAGGTATTCTGTTTCCAGTTAAAAATTAGATTATTAGGAACATGCTTATCAAGTTTTAACAAAAACAACAAGAGAGCCATGGTCACAATATATGATGACAGATTAAGGTCCCTTTTTCTGTGAGGCAGCTTAGAATCGTAAATACCTGATCATAATGCGCAAGGTCAGGTGACTAGGAACATTTTAAACAATCTTGTGCAATATTGTCCTGAAATGGAGTAGGAGTTTGCATTTGCTGTGTCCCCCTTTACTGTGATAAAGCCTAAAACGACAAAACCCCAACATTGTGCGCAAGATCAGATGACCAGGAACATTCTGTGAATTTTTTTCAGATTCTTCCATAAAGGTTGTAAGATATTAGTAGGCTTTTGGACAGACAGACAGCATAAAAGATGTACATCAAGAGGGATAGATGGAGAAAACAATACCAATACACATCCACCTTTGAGAGCGTATAAAAACCATTAATTTACCCAAAACAAAAATGTTACATTATCATGTGGATAACAAATACTATCATAATATTTCAGCACCCAGTGTAAAAAAGTAATGCAATACCAAACACACAAATGCAGAATAAAGGGAATTATGTCCTTAAAACTTACCGGTAAAATCTATTATGTTCACTTAGGACATCATTGGATCCAAGCACAATATACACCCGTCTGTAGGTTGCCATCTGTAGCTGTTCCAATAAACTGCGATGAAAGGCCTTCTTATCGTTGGTAAATCTAGCTCCTTCAAATTTAAAAAAAAAATGAAATGCACAAGTCAACATCAAAACACCAGTAGTAGGTTTCCTACCAATTGTCAACAGCTCTCTTATGCCTTGCTATGGCAAACAAAATTACAAGTCATCAGTTAAGTAGAAAATTAAGTGAATTTAAAGAAGAACAAAATAAGAGGATAGCACAACCATGTGAGAACAAGCAATGCAAGTATTATAATTGCACCTCACATTTTTTAAGCACAATCATTATTTCTTTTACTATTTCATAATTTAATTTGTCCCTCTTGTGTTTTGTAAAATTACAATATGCTAGTTCTCAGATTTGTTCTCTCCTCCCTTAGTCAGAGATAAATGATACATTTTGCATAGTCTTCTGTTGAATGCCAAAAAGAATACTGGCAGTGTAGAGAAACTCCAGGATTGAAAGCACACCATTTCTACAATGGTGATAACTGGGCCTGATAATAGGAATTTTGCCACCTTGGTTCCAAAACCTTGGGAGATCACTTCAATATCAAATAAAGTTCTTACATTGTTCTAAAGACTTAGAAATCGTTGAAAAAATGCAAAATTTACCCAGACTGCACCTCTATATTTAATAGACTTACCAGATAAGGGCAGGAACTGAGTTCTGTCATCTCCTACAGATTCCGCCGCCGCTTTCAGTCGATGTACATTGGAATCCCCTGCAACTAAAGTAGGCTGTAGATCTGGAAAAGAAATCTTAACGCCAACGTTAAACATTTTCAAACACGAAAATTGATGACAAAAATAAGAATTAAAAATATTTGTATTTAAAGAGCGTATTTGCTCGTCAAATACTCAATAAACCTTGTACAAATTAAGAACAAGAAACTTGAATGTAACCAGTGACTTTTGGATATACAATATTGGACTTTTATGTTGAATTACTCTTTGCCCGCCTTTTTTTTCAATGAAAAATCGAGAAAGAGGGTGGGCGGAAGTGGAATGTCGCGGATTTTAACGAAAAGTACCGTAATGTAACGAAGCTAACCGAATCAATTTTACTGAATCCCCATTTTAGTACCAACGTCAATGGAACCCAGGGAACCAATACATATTACCAAATATGGTAAATCTTACGCCCAAATTTTCCCATCCGACCTCTGTTCAGACAAGAGAGAAGAATAAGAAAAGAATAGTGTGATCCTAGTATGGAGTATAATGGTAAAGAGCGGTAGAGCATGGTCGAAGGGTTGGTTTGTGATATGACTTTTCCCTGCAGCTATAACTAGGACTTGCCTAAAACTTCGCACGGAGGTAGAGGTTTACGTAACTCACGCGAAGTTGCGTGAACAGGAACACATGCCCTGTGGTGTAGGAGAAAATGCGATTCTAGTTGGGAGTATTTCGAAAGAGTGGTAGTCTAAGGGTGGGTTTGGGATTGGTTTTGTCTTTGCTTCTATAACTTTGCTTCAAACTTGGCAAAGCGATAAGAGTAGTGCGACAAAAAGTACGATCCTAGTCGGGGGTATAATGGTAAACAGTTGTGGTGCGGGTTCAAAGGATTGTTTTTGGAATTTGACCTTACTCTGCATTTATAACTAGCATTTGTCTCAATCATGGCACGGAGGTAAAGGTAAGAGTACCTCAAGAGCACGTGCATGATCAAACATACAGGAATTTTCGTTCCGGACAAAAGTACAATCCTAGTTGGCAGTTAATTGTAAAAAGAGTGGTAGAATTTACTCTATCGGTGTAACAAGCACATGTCTCAACTTTGGCAGGGATGTAGTGGCTGCGGCACCACATGCGCCTATGCAAGATCAAGCTCTCAGACTCTGTGTGTTCCGGAGAAAAGTAATATGCTAGTTGGGGGGAAGAATAGCGTGCTAAAAGGATGGGGTTGGATTTGACTTTTTACTGCCGTTAAAACTCGCAACTGCCTCAAACTTAGCATGGAAGTAAAGGTCTGGCTACCTGACCCGAACATACATGATCAGTCCCGCAGGCCCTGTTGTTCCGGAGAAGACTGTGGTCCTGTTTGGGAGTATAAGGTTAAAGAATAGTAGAGGTCGAAGGTCGAGTTTGGGATTTGACTATTCTCTATCGCTTTAGCTAGAACTATCCTCAAATTTGGCATGGTGGTCGAGGTTAGGGTACTCCTATGCGTAGGTGCGATCCCAGTTTGATGCTAAATTGAAAAGTTGTAGAGCTTGTTAGAAGGGTATGATCAGGATTCGACTTTTCTCTGCAGATTTACCTAGCACTTGCCTGAAACGGGGGAAGAGGTAATAATACTCAAGGCGCAGGTGCAAGATCAGGCCCACATGCCTTGCGGTTCGGGAGAAAAATAAGATTCTAAATGAGGAGAAGCGTGGTTTAAGGAGGCGGCGGATGATTGAACTTTTCTCTGCCATTATTTATAGCACTTGTCTCGAACTTTACAATGGGGTAGATGTTGAGATACCTCATGCGCATGTACAAGATCTGCAAATCAGGGGCCTGTGGTTCCAGAGAAAAGTATGAGCCTAGTTTTGGATAGAATTAATATAAAGAGTAATAGAGCGGTGGTTGAACGGTTGGATTAGGAGTAGACTTTTCTCTGCCGCTATATGTTGTATTGCACAGGTGAAGAGTTTTGGGTACCCAACCCGTATGTGCAAGATGAGGCCAGCAAATTCTGTGACTCTGATTAAAATGCGATCTTAGTTCGGGGGTATGATGGTTAAGATCGACAGGTGGGTTCGGGAATGGATTTTTTTCTCCATCACTATTATAAGCTATTGCATCAAAATCGGAACATAGGTAGAGATTAGTGTAACCCACTCGAATGTATAAGATCAATCCCGCCGGCCCTGTGGTCCGGGAAAAAGTGAGATCCTAGCTGGAGTACAATGGTAAAGAGCTGTGAAGCATTTTAAAGACTGATCAAAGGAGTGGCGGGTCTAGAATTGTACTTTTCACCTCCGAAATAAAAAGCATTTTTCAAAGGAGGTAGGGGCTGAGGAACAACACGCCAACAGGCTCTGAGTGCGGGGAAAATGCGGTCCTAGCTAGGGTGTGTGAAAAGTAAAGATAGATTGTGCATTTTAAAGCGTGGACAAATGGGACGGTTTTTCTACCGATATAATAGCATTTGTTTCAAATTTGGCACGGAAGTAGAGGTTTTAGTACTTCAAGCACATATGTAAGATCTAGAATAAGGCCCTGTGATTCCAGAGAAAGTGCAATCCTGGTTGGGGGATATATGGTAAAGAGTAGTAGAGTGGTGAAGTGTTGGTTTTTAATTGCTCTTTTTTCTGCCGTTTTATCTAGCACTTGTCCAAAATATGGCACGGAGGTAGAGGGAGGGGTATCAACGCGCATGTACTAGATCAGGCTTGCAGGCCCTGTGGTACCGGAGAAAAGAACCATTCTAGTTAGGGTTTTAATGGTTTAGCGTAGTCGAAGTGTGGTTTTGAGAGTTGGGATTTATCGGTTGCTATAACTAACACTTGCCCCTCATTAGATATGGAAGTAGAGGCTTACGTAATCCAGTTTCATCTACTAGGTCAAGTCCGCCAGCCCCATATTTCCATAGAAAAGTGCAATTCTAGTAGGGGGTAAAATAGAAAAGAGTTGTATAGCCTGGTCAACGGGTAATTTTCAGATCGTTATAAATAGCTCATGCCGGAAACGAGGTAGAGGTTGAAACGGGGAAGGTCTATTCGAAAATCAACCCTTTGACCTTCGCAAAAGGTACTCATGCCAAGTAGAAGGCGGGTGCTAGTTATAGAGTCAGAAGAAGGTTCAAACTCATGCGTTGACAACCCTCTACCGCTCTTTACCATTTCATCCCCAAAAACGATCGCATTTTCCTTACTACAGAACCTTCATCTCTGACATTGCACATACACATAGGGTACCCAAAATCACTACCTTCGTGCCAAGTTTTAGGCAGGCGCTAGACATAGAGAGAGGGGAAAGTCAATTTCAAAATCAACCCTTTGACCACCTCTACCGCCATTTGGCACGCACTTAGCTTCCGAACGATTTGCAGGCGGTTCCGATCGTGCGCCAACCCCTACGATTCATAAGGCCTGCCTCCCTAATCTTTCACATGCGGACAGGGTAAACCAAACCCTACCTCCTTTTGAGGAATGTGCTAGTTGCGCTCCACAGCTCTTTACCATTATGTCTCAAACTAGTATCGTACTTTGCTTTCGAGCTAAGTGTCCGCTGCCCTAATCTTGCAAATTCGCATTGGATACTCAAACCCCAACCCACTTTTCCCGTGCAAATGATTTTTTAGGCAGCTACCAGTTAAAGAGTCAGAGAAAGGTCCAATAGAAACTCAAACATTTGGCTACGCTCTACTCCTCTTTACAATAATACCCTCAAAGAAGATCGAACTTTTTTTCAAACTGCAGAGCCTGCGGTTCTGACCTAACACTTGCGTATAGGGTACCCCAACCCTTACCTCCGGCCCAAGGTGCTATTTATAGAATCAGATGAAGATCCAATCACATACCCTCCTTTGAAAATTATATCCTCAAGTAGAACTGCCCCGGGCTTCCGAAACACAGGGCCTGTTACCCTGATCTTGCACATGCCCATAGGTACACAAACCCTTTCTCCACGCCAAGTTTTAGACTGAAAATTAGAGGAAGGTCAAATCCCAAACACACCCTTTAAGAGCGCTCTACCGCTCTTTACAATTAAATCCCCGACTTTGGTCGCACCGTGCTTCCGCACCATGGGCATTGGGCCGTGCATATGCTGCGAGGGTACCCTAACCCAACTGTCCATGGCAAGATTGAAACAAGCGCTTATTATATGTTCAGAAGAATGCCAAATCTCAAAACTCTCCATTTGATCCCAATCAACAAATTAAAAATTCTCCAACGCTCTTTCAAATTATACCCCCAACTAGTATAGCACTTTGCTTTTGAACAAACGGTAGATTGATTGATTGAATGGGGTTTAACGTCACTTTTAACAGTATTTCTGTCATATCGCGGCGGCTGGAGTACTTAACATTTGATTCCCGGTATTTCTCACACAAGTACTACGATTACATCCTTTCCTAGCTTCCAGCTGATATCCCACTTAGGTTTACTTTGATCCACCCATTGGTGAGAGACAAATGTCGGAAAGGATATGTGCCGCCGCCGGGGATCGAATCCATGACAACCAATTGTTGATGATTAGGAGTCTGGTGGTGCGCTACCGACTGCGCTATGACGGCGGCCTATACAAAAGGGTCTGTAGCTCTGAATTTATCATGCACATTTGGTATCCATATCCCTTAGTCCGTGCCAAGTTGTAGGCAGGTGATAATTGTTAAGTCATAGAAAGTACCATCCCAAAACCGACGATTTCACCACTCTCTAGCACTCTTACCATTATGTTTGTTTGTTTGTTTGAATGGGGTTTTACGCCGCTTTCAACAATCTCTCAGTTATATCGCGGCGGCTGAAGCACCTAACAATGGTTTCCTGGTATTTATCACAGCAGTAACGCCATCACATCCCTTCCTAGCCTCCAGCTGCTATCCGACATAGGTCTACGATTATCGACCAATTGGTGGGAGACATATAGTCGGGTTGGATGAGTGCCGCCGTCGGGGATCGAACCCGGGACCTTTAGATTGACAGCCAGACTCGCCACCAACTGCGCTTTGACGGCGGCCTTACCATTATGCCCCACTAGGATGGCATTTTGCTTCTGAACCACAGGGCCTGAGGCATTGATTTTACATTTGTGCAAAAGGTACGCCAACATTAATTCTGTGACAAGTTTAAATCGGGTGAAAGTTATTGAGTCAAAGAAGGTCCAATCCCAACGCCCCCCCCCACCCATTTGACAATGCTCTATCACTCTTTTTCATTATATCCATACAAGGATCGCACTTTGTGTCCGAAACACATAGCGTGCAACCCTGATCTTTGAAAGCACATAGGGTATTCCAAACGCTACCTATTTAAATACTCAGAGGAAGGTCCTTACCAAAACCCGCCCTTTTGCAAAGCTCTGTAGCTCTTCATCAGTAAACCCTAAACAAGAATCAACATTTGCTTTTGAACCATAGGGACTGCGGGTCTCATCTTGCACTTACTTATAGAGTACCCAACGCCAAGCTAAAGGTAGTTGCTAATTTAAGAGTAAGAAGAAGGTCCAATCCCAAACCCATCCTTTGACCACGCAATACCGCTCCTCACCATAATACCCCCATCTAGTACTTCACTCCCGAGCCTCTGGCTCTGATCCTGCACATACGCATCATGTACCCGAACCCGTACCTGAAGTAGGTGAAAGTAATTGCTCAGGGTAAGGTCCAATCCTATACCCACCCTTTGACTATTCACTGTAGCTCTCTACCATTTTATCCCTTCTTAAGATTTCACTATGATTAGGAAGCACAGGACCTGACACCCCTCACTCCTTGTCAAGCTTGCTTATTACAGACTAAGAGGAAGGCCCATTCCCAAACCCAGCCTTTGACCACTCTCTACCATTTTACCTCCAACTAGGATCTCACTATGCTTCCGAACTAGAGGGCCTCGCCAAACGTTGTCACAGGGTGGTAGTAGCAATCTCTTTTTACAACAATGACAACAAACCAACAACAACAAAACTTATGATTTTAAAATCGCAAAATATACGGAAGCTATTAAAACATCGTATCATCGGAGCTCTTATATATACATGTACGGTTAACTTAATGTATTATTGTACTATCTATTAACCGTATCCTCTGTTATCATCATGATTGCCATAGGTTCGACATAAAATCTGATTGACACATCTCACTTGCGCCGTGTAAGGACCGCAAAAATCTAGAAAAGTCAAATTCGATATTAGCGTCAAGTAAATATTTTCATTTAAAGGCTCATACTTATTTGACACATGAAACCAGCTGTCTTTAATTAGTCCGACAGGTGTGAAATGTTTGACAGCTTTGTTAAATATTCTGTTCACATAAACGAGGTCTGAAGCAGGGTTTCGTTTAGTGTCTAAGGATTTTTTCATGTGGATTTTCACTTCCAAAGATTCTAATTTTGTAAGTTTTCTCCTACAGATCATAAAATCTATGCAACTGTGCAAGGATTTCTTAACCTATTTTCTGACAACAAGATCTTAACTGATCCACATTCAAAGAATTTGCAGATGATAGTTCAAAGTTTATATGCTTTGTTTTAGTTAGAAATCATAATGTATGATAAAAAACTTATAACAAGCTATCTTTTACTTTTTTACAATTTTTGCCAAGCCTTTTTCCTAGGGGTCGTGAATCCCAAAAGGCAACAAGCATGACTTTGCTAGTCGAAGAAGACACCTTAAACTTTTTTGAGCTGGGAAACCATTTCTTTCCACTGCTTTGACTGAGCTTTTGTCTCAGGTTCGGTATAATGAACCCACATCACATCTCCAGTGATAGTACGATTCAAAAACTTATCTCTTTCACGATTTAAACGACCTTAATGTTCTTTGGCATTGGTTACTCTGGTTGTCTTTGATCTGCGGACATCTGTCCAGGCACCAACCTTGCACTTACTTTGCAGAATACTGTATAAACACAACTATCACTGAAAATAAACTGGCCACATGAATGTAGTTTTCACCAATATATAATGTGTGTATATAACTGCACGTGGAAAGAGAGAAGCAGAAGTTAGGATAAGTTCTGACCGTCCTTCGTATTATTATATGTTTTAGATGTTCGGTCAATTTTTCTTAAAGGTAGGTATCGATGTTTTTTTCATGTCACAGATTTTGATTATTTTTATTTCCTCTCATATGCTATTTGAATACAATATGCCGAAAAGAAGTTTTGCAAAAATCTGATATCGCTCTTAAGCGACCACCTTTGTAGAGCGATCACATTTATTTAGCGACCATAATCAAAATTCCCTTTCCATAAAGCATTAACTTAGCTAATTTGTATGATATTTCAACTCTTTAAAATCGTCCCATTGTATCAAACGGCCGTTAGTTTTGGCTTTGAACAACATAGGGTTTGGTGAATCTTCCAAAAATAACTCATGTACGCAGTAAATGGATCCACCATTATCACGTCTCCCTCACTGAAAATACCTAAACCCTTTCTTGTTTTGAACAGTTTTAGACCTCTCAAAATTCAAAGGTTTTACAGCTGAAAAAATAATGTTTTAATTTTAAAAATCACTATTTAGTAGGGAAGAAAATATTGTAGTCAAAAGGAGTAATTTCTTCTTTTTGTGTTGTTTTCTCAATTATCAAATCACAGGGACGTAACAACCAGGAATTGAAAGGGTTAATTACATTTTGATAGGATGAGCAGTATGGCCTTTCTATGCGGGGCTAGTTTTCGTCTGTTGATTTTATCGAAACTTTAAAGATCTTCTCCGCAATAGCTATTCGATGGAAATCTACCAAACGAAGAATCGCTGGCCCCGCCTATTGCCTCCGACTTAGATATTGAAGGGCGTTATTTTGAACAACTTACAGTCAGTAGCATATATAAAAAGGGTAGTTGACTGGCGAACTAAACGTTGTAACTTCAGCTTGCATAACACGTTTAACCCATTCCCACAGAAGCCCTCCTTTTTACGCCCCCAGGAAAAAAACTTCTTCATTGTCCACAATGTTTTCGATCCAAAAGGACGAAAATATTGAAAATCAATAAACTTGAAATTATCGTCTGCAGTATCTTTCAATTTGAACCAGTCTAATCTTTTTGTTGAGTGGGAATGGGTTAAGTCGCCAAATCAACAAAAAAGTTTCACTAAATGACGACTAATGTCGCAATTCAAGCTCACTTCCGGTTTAAATGTACGTTTTGATTGGTCCATAGTTTTTGATCAGCAACCGAGATCCGTCAATTTTGAAGGATTTTTCCTTGTTTGACTCTTTATCAGATTCCTTGAAAACAGTTTGATCTTATGTCAAACGTTACTTTAAATGGGCGTCGCAAATTTTATTATGCATGTATGTTGAAAGGTGTTAATCACAATTTCCCGGGTCAATTAGAAATTCAAATTTCACTGGAAATTTTGATAGGGCGTAGAACATGACTTTTTCAGGAGGAACTTAGTTTTATCTTTCAAACATGAGAAAACGTTGAAAAACTATTTCTCTAATAAACTATTAGCGTGATATCATAGAAAATGACAGGAATGATCCTTGGTGGATTTTTTAGCTAGCAAAGCGTCAGCTTTGACAAAATTCTTAGATCTTCTCAAAGTTCAACGAGTGCAAACTGCCACTGGAGGCTTAACCACTAAATCCATGGAATGCCTACGCCATAAAAGTAATTCTTATGTATCTCAGGAATATCGCAATCTCTATTGAAATCGTAGAGACCGCGTTCAAAAGCATGCTATTTAACCCATTCCCACTCATTTCATCTCAAGAAAAAATGTTTAGAAAACATTGTGGACAATGAAGAAATTGCTTGTAACAAGCAATTTCTTTTTTTCCACAGTGTTTCCTACCCTAAAAGGTAAGGAATTTCTAAATTCAACCAACTTTGAATTGTCGTCTTCAACTTCTTTCAATTTGAACCAGTCTACGATTTTGTCGTGCTGAAACTGGTTAACTCCAGGGTTACTTTAACCTCGTTTATTTTTTCACGATAACCTTTGGCAATGAAGATTACTTGATAAAACCATGCTTTGCTAGCTTACAATACTCTCAGTGCTTTGATTTACTGAATATATACAAGAAATCTTAATCTGTCGTGATTTACGGATTTGAATAATTTACGGATCACTGATCACTGACCTCCTACAAAGTTATTTGTCTGATATACCAAACGAGTTTAGTTTTTAAAAAAATCGACTAAGCAATACGTTAGTGGACGACGTAAATATCGTAAACTACAACTTACGGGAACTTCCGAGTGTTTTCCCATTGATAAGCACTACGTAAATGTCCCAACATTCACTTCGACTATTTCGGCGTATCAAAAAATACATTTAAAGCCTAAATTAGGCTAACAGAGAAATACACTGGTTCCTATGATATTCGAAGAATAATGAGACGGAATAAAGATGATGAAATTCTGTGACACGAAAAAAATCTATACCTCCCTCTAAAGGGGAAAAAAAATGAAACTAAAAATGATCTATTTTTTTTCCTTGTAGACATCATGATTTTGATTTAGATTCGAGGATACGGGTACATCGTGAACTCTGTTTGACCTAACAACTTTCAACCTACCAGCTAAATGGTTCTTCGGGCGAATTTGTGTCGACGTCTGGGTATTTTGCGTACATCTTTAGTCCTGTTTTTGTTTTATTTTTTTCTGATTTTAAGAATAGGATTATCCTCTTACCTACCGAATTAAGTGGACCTGGTCATTCTGAGCACAATACAGCCGAATCGCGACTGTCAATCAAGGAATGAGCCGACCAATCACATCATTTATTCAGCCCAGGCCTGAGCTTTCAACTCCATGCTAAGCCGCCATTTTGTTAACCTTTTTTGTCGGTTTGGCGACTTAAACGTCATAACTACAGCTTATTCAAGCTCAAGTTACGACGTTAAGGTCGCCATCCAACGAATCTACCTTTTGTTACATGCTAGTGGCCAAAAAGTCTGCAAAATATCGTCATTAAAAATCGAAGCGGGACTTTCTGTTGGAGTCAATGAGCGGGGTCAGTGAAGTCAGTGAGCGGGGTCAGTGGAGTCAATGAGCGGGGCCAGTGGAGTGAGTGAGCGGGGCCAGTGGAGTCAGAGAGCGGGGCCAGTGGAGTCAGTGAGCGGGGCCTGTGGAGTCAGTGAGCAGAGCATGTGGAGTCAGTGAGCAGGGCCTGTAGAGTCAATGAGCGGGCCCAGTGGAGTCAATGAGCGGGGCCAGTGGAGTCAACGAGCGGGGCCAGTGAAGTCAGTAAGCAGGGCCAGTGGAGTCAATGAGCGGGGCCAGTGGAGTCAGTGAGCGGGCCCTGTGGAGTCAGTGAGCGGGGCCTGTTGAGTCAGTGAGCGGGGCCTGTGGAGTCAGTGAGCGGGGCCTGTGGAGTCAGTGAGCGGGGCCTGTGGAGTCAGTGAGCGGGCCCTGTGGAATCAGTGAGCGGGCCCTGTGGAGTCAGTGAGCGGGGCCTGTGGAGTCAGTGAGCGGGGCCTGTGGAGTCAGTGAGCGGGGCCAGTGGAGTCAGTGAGCAGGGCCAGCGATTGTTCAATTGACGTATCGCGATTGCCAATACAAAAACTACAGACCAATCAAATCATTCATTTATATCGGAAGTTATCTCTGAAATTGGTCGACATTTGTGCTCAGCAATTTTGTTGGGTTGGCGATTTAAACGCTGTAGTTGTTGTTGTTAAATTTAGATCGTAAACCAACCATTATATTTTAAAATGTTATTGAACATTGATTTTGCAACATAACACTGTTCAGTATCTTAGTCGAATTGATTGATTGAATGGGGTTTCACGCCACTTTTATCAGTATTTCCGTCATATCGCGACGGCTGAAGCACCTGACAATGGATTCCTGGTATTTCTCAAACCAGTTCTACCTTTACATCCTTTCCTAGCCTCCACCTTCTATTCCACTTAGCTTTACGATTATTCACCCATTGGTGAGAGACAAATGTCGGAAATGATATGTGGCGCCTTGAATCGAACCCATTGCATCCCATTATTTAAGATTAGGAGTCTGATTCGCTACCGACTGCGCTATGACGACGGCTTATCTTAGTCGAAATTCGTATTTTTAGTTACGATGTATTTATAGAAAATACCTACGATATACTCCGAGTGGTTTCAGAGTTGTTAAAATAAAAGCGGGTATGTTATGACATTTTGATAAATGTTGGAGGGTCGTTAGGATCGTATTTCGTGCAGTCACAAACTACCATCATCAATGCATGAATAAATGTCGATTTAACGTATTAATACGACTGGTTTCGAGTAAGTTGGGAATTTTTAAGATTCCATTTCATTTGACTGAATAATTTTTCGATTTTTTTCAATCAACGGCTCCTACTAAGCGAGACACGTCATATATATATATATATATATATATATATATATATATATATATACGGGGAACTGCTATACTCAAATTATTCACGCCTAGAGTAGCCGTCGTTTTGCGTACGTGCGGCTCGGTTTGCAAAGGTAGGATGAACAAAGAATGTATAGTGAGATTTTATTGACCTGACGGAACATGATTTCTATTTGCATAATTACGCTCTTGACTTATTGTCTTCGGTATTTATCGTTTTATGCCGCTAGTCGTAAATAACATTTAAATATTTGTTAAATGCACGAATTTTCTATGGATTAGAAGAGTGAAGTCCCACTGCACTTTAAGTCGGGAGTTCGAGGCGAGAGTGATCTTTTTATGTCTGATTTAATTCGTCTACTTTTTTATCATTTACTTCAAAACGTCAGAGAATAACAGGCGTATTAGTACTCGGCACTATACAAATATAGCTTCGTCGTTCTTTCGTTATCTCGTGTATTCTAGATACTATACCGTTGTCCTAATTCGCTTCAGCTGTTATTGGAAGATATGTTCACTGTATACTGTTTATCCGTTGACAGATACATTTTGAGTTCGATCCCCGGCGGCGGCACATATTCTTTCCGACAATTGTCTCTCACCAATGGGTGGATAATCGTAAACATAAGTGGGATAGCAGCTGGAGGCTAGGAAAGGATGTAGTGGTAGTACTGGTGTGAGAAATACTAGGAATCCATCGTTAGGTGCTCCAGCCGCCGCGATATGACTGAAATACTGTTAAAAGCGGCGTTAAACCCCATTCAATCAATCAATCAATTACTGTAATGTTGAATCGTGCAGATGCACTTTCTCTAACACACATATGATTAAAAAAAGAAGAATAAAAGACGTTGAAAAAATCAATCAATTATGATTTCTTGGCAGTTTCGAACCCGTGTTGACTGCCTTAGGCCTTTGCGTACTATACCGCTCGACCACTTATCTGTAGAGGGATTAGAAAAGCAAGTGGGAAAACATTGTGTTAAATGAGGAAATTGCTTGCAACGAGCAATTTCTTCATTATATACGATGTTTTCTTCCCAGAAAGTTAAAACAATCCATCCCCTCACACTGTTTCACAAACTCCCTGGGATTCATTTGTGACGCAACATTTAGATACAATTAAATTGCTCGTCAGGCATGCTTCGAGATCAGAAGTTTATAAATGGGTTCATAAAATCACGAACCCCTGTCAAAATATTTAGATCCCTTATCATAAAATCATGACTCCCTGTAAAATGTCTAGACCCCTGTAAAACTGTCTAGACCCACTGTCTCAACATTATGATTTCTACTAAAATATAATTTTGATGAAAATCGTAAGTTTTACGAATCTCACGGTCCCGTTTTGGTACAAATGCCTCTTGCGTTTAACTGTGTAAAAAGAACTGAATTACATGTCGTTATTTTGCGATAAAACTTCGATACTACAGCTTGACTTGTGCGACGCCTTTAGACGCCCCCAAGGAAAAAAGCTTTGGAAAAAATTGTGGAAAACGAAGAAATTGCTTTGTATCAAGCAATTTCTTCATTTCCACAATGTTTTTTATCCAGAATGTTGAAAAAATCCAAAATTCCATAAACCTTAAATTGCCGTCTGCAACTTCTTTCAATTTGGACCAGTCTAAAAAGTTGCCATCTGGTAATGGATTAAAAGGTCTTGGTCGTCCGTGGACAATAACCTATTTCTATCACAGTTATCATAAGAGACATTGCCTTTTTCCGAGATGCTTTTATTGAATGATATTAAGAAATATCAAATATGTGGCGAGACCAACTCGAAGTCTCGAAATCATATCTACATGAACATATTTAATGATACCAGCAACAAGCAATTTCTTCATTTTCCACAATGTTTTCTACCCACAAAGTTAAAAAAAATGTTTTCATCGACTAAACATTGTTGTCTGCAGCTCCTTTCAATTTGAGCCATTTTAAAATTTTGCCGTCTTGGTTTATATTGATATTGTAAGCCAAGTTTAAATGTTTAATTGAATGAATGGGGTTTAACGCCGCTTTTAACATATCGCGGCGGCTGGAGCACCTAATAATTGATTCCTGGTATTTCTCGCACCAGTACTACCACCACATCCTTTCCTAGCCTCCAGCTGCTATCCCACTTAGGTTTACGATTATCAACCCATTGGTGAGAGCCAAATGTCGGAAAGAATACTTGCCGCCGCCGAGGATTGAAACCATAACACCCCATGATTGAAAATTAGGAGTCTGGCGCTCTACCGACTGTTTAACCCGAATCCGCTTTAATCATGTGAAATGTTGGAATAATGTGATAATGTGTTAAATGTTAAAAGGGCAAAAAAATCGAAACTAACATATATGGATTCTTTTTACAATGAGCGTTTCATTATTATTACACATGAAGTGCTATATGCACGTTTCAAAGATACCGTGCGAATTCGAGAGGTGAAAGGATGCTGTATCACACGGAGAGTTTACAAGTATTTGCGTGACTCCACTGACCACACGTCAATTGATGTACATGTATGTTCGACGTTCATTTTGGTCAAAATAAATCATTTGATTGGTCGATTGATTCCTTGAATGAGAGCCGTAATCTGTCAATTTATTGTTAATCCTAAATATATTACCCTTATTGTCAAAATGTAAATTATGGAATTGACACCACTTCATCTTCTATTTATTTATTTCCTATATAAAGCGGCTTTTGAACAGAATTTCGTGAAAAATTGATTTAGCAAAAGTACATGTTTCTGCTTTTCAGATAGTTATTCTTTTCATATTCTCAAAAGTTACTCCTTTTTCTTGTTAAATCTACTGAGTTTGCTATAAATTAATCTAATGTATTATGATTAATTGATTGAGTGGAGTTTAACGCCTCTTTTAACAGTATTTCAGTCACCTATCAATGTATTCCTGGTATTTCTCACACCAGTACTACCACTACATCCTTTCCTAGCCTCCAGCTGTTTAAATGTATTATATTTCATTATGCATCGTAATCCATCGGATAACTTCGTTAGCCTTCGGGTAATGCCGATAACGACTGACCTGCTGGCGGAAGCTTATGACGTAATTGATACGTTATACAAACAACAAATAAGACAATTTTCTGTGCAATCGTTAACCCGATGAATTATAATTCGGATTGAACTGCGTTGACTAATTGGGCGCCTCGTAACGCCAAATATTTTTGCTTCTTTTCTGTCTTTTTTTAAGTTATCATCTGTCATTTTCGTTACAAAATCAGGTTTATGCCCTTTTTCTGAAAGCATTTGAGGTAGAGATTTGAACATTGAGAGCTTTTTTCCATTCCATAATCAGCGCAAGAACCGCTTTTCAGGGCACCCCCAACTTTCTACGTCCGTAGTCCAATTCTCCAAAATGAAATGAAAGCTACAACAACGACTGTTTAGTTCGTTAGGTTAAATATGTAAATGGTCTGTTCCTTAATACATAACTTAAATTCATTATCTTATTTTAATAAATAAATTTGTTATTTATTTCTTTGCCCAATTGTTTTTAAAGTAATTTTCCTCAAGTAGTTGATGCCAATTTATCATTTCAGTTTGACGGCAAAACCTAGATTATCACCCAATGCGTGCAATACCGTCTATAGAAAATGTTTGTGCATTTTTCGAAAGGGGAGACACTGTAGTTTATAATTCTTATGCCACTTTTGCATCCTTGGACAACTCCCTTGAAATAAGACAGCGTCCTGGATGGCGTCTTATACAAATGGCTAAAATATTTTTTGCCTAGATTGTACATATTGCAGCCGAATAATCCTTTAATTGCTCTTTAAAGTTCAAATTCAATTAGAACTTTAAAAATCACCTATAAACACAATATTTTTTAAACAGATATACACAACTTTTCAAATACTGTTTGTTTGATAATGGGAGATTATTACAAAAAAGTGACTTTTTTTCGAAATTGCTTCGATTTACTCAAAGAGTTTATCTATTCGAAAGAAATTGATGTCAAATATCAAGTTCACCAAGACAGATAACGTATCTGTAGGTTATATTTCAAATTAAGCGTTAGGTTGCTTTGTCTGCCTACAAAGTGACCTTGGTTGTAAACTGAAACCATTAGTGATTATGTCCTTTGTAACAAATGTGATTGAATTTAATTTGGAAAATTATCAGACAACCACGTTTAAATTAATTTAAGCGACCCAGTAAGCTCAGTCGGTAGATTTTTCGCCTTAGAAGCGAAAAGTCTCGGATCCGAGCCCCAGACTGGCTGCATGATGTTGTATCTATGTGACATTTGGCATCTAACTCGGACCCGTGACTGAGTTGGTTGAAAGACAATTTGTGCATAGGTGAACGTAAAAGATCTTCAAAATGCTGGGGGCTTCAGTAGTGAGTGTCGCGGGTTGAACTCACGCACAGTAAGTGGTCCGGTTAGCTCAGTAGAGTATTTGCCCTGAAAGCGAGAGTCCCAGGTTCGAGAAACTGGCTAGTTGGATGTTTTCTTTCTTTGAGACGCCTATTGCCATACAAACGCAGTCACGGGCACAAAGTTGGACGCAAAATGTAACCGTATTGGTATCGCAAGATAACCTTGAGGATATCGTACGATGATCGTTATCAAATTATCCCCTTGGCAAGGCTAGTTACTCTGACACTCATTTTAGTGAACTTTGACCCTTTTTCCGATAAGGAATTATTGGTTACAGCTACATGCAACTGTCTTATCTCTGTTTCTATAATTACCATTGCTCTGAAACGATGCACTCGCCTCTGTAATCATAAGAAGAACTTATTAGCAAATATTAATTACTCTTCACATTTATTTTATTGGATATTCGATCCTTTTTTACTTGATATACTCGGTTTAAGTTTAATGTGTTCTTTTCAAATGTTTCATCTTTGTTAACCTTCACACGCAATTTAGATTTATATTTCAGCTATCTATCAAGTATTCATTTCTCTGACATGCACTTTAGGGATCTGTTTAACATGTGTTCAGATATGACTTTCATTTAGTGAAAATATAACAAATATCGACATCGAACTGCTGTTACCATCCATCACTCAGAATAGTCAAGCGTTGCTTCAACTGACAGCTTGTCGCCAATCTCTCAGTTTCTATATAGAGATTTTCGCTGTGACTGAAAAAAGGTTAGAGTTAAAAGTGCGTTGTTTATTTCTGTTCAAGCAATTTAATCTTTATGTCTTCAAATGGCGAGAATTAACAAATTAACACATAATCCTGCTTTTAAAAGTCAAGAAGAAATATGGTCACGGAAACCTTTGTGAGAAAATGAGAACTTGTTCATACTTCAGTGCCGTATTTGATATTTATTTTCCATTTTAGCGCACTTTAAAATGTTGTCTGTAACTTATTTGAATTAGGACCAACCTAAATGTTGTTGTCTGATAATGTGGTAAGGGAATTTAAAGTGATATTAAGAAAATACATTGTGAAAAATACCAGTTAGCTTTAGAAGAGGTTGGGAACATGCGTCGAGTAATGTTCTTTTCCTATTGGCTTAAAAATAATGTACTTTGGTATAAGTTTTATAAAGTATAGAGCTCACGAAAGTAAAACAAACAAACAAAACAAAACATGTCCCCTTGTTTACAATGACTGCTTGGATAATTGATAATTTCTTGATAGAGCAGCTTTAGCACACGACAATGGTGTTGGTTCCCATGTAACGTGATGGCATTTCTGTTCAGCTCATTAGTTATTTGAATTGAGAAACAACTTGGAGTTACTTCATTTACCCTTTTTTGCATGTTAACCCTTATCATGCTGTAGAAAATTACTTAAAGGGTTGAAAGCACTGATAGAACTTGTTGTTCAAAAATCAATATTTCTTTTAGAAATCAACTTCATAAACAACTCTGGAAGGAAAAGTACAAGCAGGGGATGTAGACAAAGAACAGCCTGCACATAAGTGAAGTCTGATCTTAGTCTACACCTCCTGCCAAAACCGGAATATTCCGGGTTCAGCATGACAAGGGTTAAAAACAAATAATAGGAATGAAACTCTCTCATTCAAAGACCTGCATATAACAACTAGACACATCATAGAAGTAAATTTCTGGGGGTTTAATTCTTCGGGCTAAATATACATGTATATATTATCCATGTTTTATAATCGAATTATAGCCAGCAATATTGGCTTAAAATTCATTTAAAACTTCCCTGTTTTGCAAAATTGTCCTTATCAAAAGGTTGTGCTAAAATTCAAAGAGGATTTAATTTGAAGAATAACCTTTCAGTAGAAAAACATTGTGGAAAAGAAGCAATTTTGTACCATTCTTTTTCTACCATGTTTTCTCAGTTATAAATTCACGGGAAGGCAAAAACCAGGCATTTAACTAGAAAGGGATAATGATATGTCTTATATATACTGATGGCTTGCATGTCCGACTCATTTTGCTTTCCATATTATCAAATTACTTCAATTAAAAGTTAGGAAATCCTACGATTCTGAATTGAAATCATGCAGGATGAATAGAAAATGCTTACTTCATTTCGCTTTAATGACACTTTGGTGAGCATTTTTTCGTCTTCATAGCACCTGAAGCGCATTTTGTAACAAATCTTACTGATATGCGCACTGAGGATAATAATCATTGGTTAATAAAACGTACTTGAACGATAAATGCATATTTAAGTTAGGCTTTTCTGGTTTTCAAATGTTTGTAATAAAAACCGAAAACGGTTAGGCCCCGTATGGTCTTCAAGATCGTAGTTCAAGTTCGATTAAGCAATAAAACAAATGGTTTTATGTTTACAGTCAAACAAAATGAGTTAATTTATATTTTTTTTCATTAGTTTGTTATGAAAGAATATTTTCACTGCATTGATATTTGATGTTCACATCTAAAATCATCAATAGGTGATAAAAGATGCATATAAGAAGTGCAGATAAATTCTTAAGAAATTCTTAAATTTTGAGATAAAGCGTCTTTTAAAACGTGATTTTTCTTAGGGGGGTTGTAAGGGAAAAAAATGCACAGTATTGTATACCATGACGGCGTCTAATTTTGTTAATTCAAAATCGGTAAATCGTGCGTTAGAATTAAAAGTCTCGCTTAAAGAAAACACTAAAACACTTAATCACTAGTTTAAGTACACAGACGCTCATTTGTATGCTAAAATGAAGAACAGCTTGATATCTGTCCATAATAAAACATTTCAAGTAATTTATAAACATTTTCTGTCTCTTAACTTTTTGGCTTGTTTGGGAAATAGAGACAACGTGATTAACAAGTACACGTACAACTATAGCTGCGTTATCGTAGCCCTCTTTCTGATTATCTATTGGCGAGGCGCCTCTTAAGAGATTATCAGAAAGAGGGCTACGATATCGCAGCTAATGTACTATATATCTGCTCAAACACTATGCATGCTACTCCTTTTAATTTCCCTGATCTTTTCGGATTTTTACCCCCTCTCCCCCTGGTTATAATCATATTATTTTTCTGTTCGTTGTTCTTTCTTTATTTTTTTTTGTTATTTACATGCCGATATAGACTCTTAATACTTACCGGGAATTGCGAGCTAGTAGAAATCACAACAGTTTTCCGGCATTTTCACATTAAGATATTCAATTCAATCCAACTATCGGGCCATTTTATGGTTTCCTCAGTTGGGCATATTTAATTTTGTCGAGTAAAATCATGAAAATATTATACTAAGGGAAAAAAGTTTAGCAATTTCGTACGTTACAGCCAATTTCTCCAGTGTCTAGCTTTGGATTCAAACCATATTTTCACACATCGATCTTTTATGTGTTAGCTACAGTATTTAAAAAAATCAGATGATTTCAAGGTCATACGTGTTTGTTGTACAGTTTCAAACATGGTAGGGGTAGGGAAGTAAAAGTTACACAAAGATTTAATATATTGTGCGTGTCTACCGTTTGCGCCCAATAACGGCATCACAGCGTTATCCCATGCTGGAAATGAGCCTACGATTAGTGACCATAGGGATACGACCCCATTCCTGACGCAGAACACGTTCCAGGTCTCTAACGTTATTAACATCATTCCTGTCTCTTACTCTCCTACCCAGATGGTCCCAAAGGTGTTCGATCGAAGACAGATCCGGTGATTTGGCTGGCCAATCCAACACATCAACATTATTGGTCTGTAAAAGGTCCAACGTGTGCCGAGCGACATGTAGGCGGGCATTATCTTGCTGAAAAATGGTAGCAAGCCCTTGACGCAAGAACGGCGATACCACTGGCTGGACAAATTCGGTGCAGTATCGAACGGCATAATAGCTACCAAGTCAGTCTTGCCACGGTATGATATACCACCCCAGACCATGACGCTGCCGCCTCCAAAACGGTCATGTTGAATGATGATGGCGGGATCCATCCTTTCGCCATCACGCCTCCAAACACGTACCCTGCCATCCGCAAACATCAAATTAAAACGAGATTCGTCTGTGAACAGGACCTGTTTCCACATTCGTCTTGGCCGTCGACGGTGTACCCTTGTCCAATTCAATCTTGCATGTCTGCGTGCACGTGTCAAAGGAATGCCAACGTAAGGTCGACCTGCGCGTAAACGTGCCGAACGAAGTCTGTTTCTTACAGTACGAGCAAAGACCCGTGTTCCCGTTGCATTTCGGACCAAACCGGCTATACGAGTGCTATTGAGGAAGCGATTACGCCGTGAACACGTCACGATGTAATTGTCCTCACGTTGGGTAGTCTTACGTGGCCTGCCTGAACGTGGCCTGTCATTGACGGTGCCTAATTCACGATACTTTGTTCTAAGTCTTGAAATGGAACTTTGGCTCACGCGAAAATTTTGAGCCACCTCTTTTACCATCATACCACCAGCCAGCATACTGATGGCTACGTTCCGTTGGTCTAAGTTAAGCCCTGGGGGTCCCATTTGAATTTTTTTAAATGTTTTAATGTGTTATCTTGTTATTGATGCTAACCAATAAACTGGGATAGATATTGTGGATATAGACTTCACGTACATGTGGAAGCACGTGCAGAACGTGTTTCAGCAAAATTGCGTCGGAAAGCCTTTAGAAGCGAGGAAAACGTGCTCTTAATGCATAATTAGTTAGTTAGTTAGCTTTTAAAAATTGCAAACGAGGCTGATTTTATAAGGTTTAAACATTTACGTTGAAAAATAATGTAGGTCGAAAAAAATTGCTAAACTTTTTCTCCTTAGTATATCATTAGGTCCTTTGAAAACGATTTTAGAACAAATTTGGTTTTAATCATAACTATATATGCGAAAAATATTTGAAAATTACATATATTTGCGGCCAGCTTGGATTTGGTGGCCATTTTGTATGCCCCAATAATGCCAAGATGGCATCATTTGTATTTCAAATCAAAATGACCATATCTACTACATTAAAAAATATTTTCTGAAGACGCGATTGCAAGGTCACATTGGGCTGCTGCCGGACTATTTATTTAAGGTATTATTTACCTAGACCAAAATTAACTTTACCAGCAAATTAGGCTATACTCGTGTTCTTAAATTGGTTGTATCCTAAAGCAATGCCATATGAAAATTTCACTTACTGCCTTCCTTACAACAGTTTTTACTTTTAGATAATAGATTGTCGCGTTAAGTCTACATAGCTGTATTGGTTAACCACTGTGTGTAACTGTCTAAATTGTTCACACGATGTGTAATGATTTTCGTAAAGGCTGGGCCTTATTATGGATGATGCATTTCGTTGAAAAACATTTAAAACCAGGAGAATAACCACGGTCGGTCAGTTAAACGAATATATGTCTAAATTTGGTGCCGATGGTTCCAATTTTCTGGTACAATTTGAGAAAAAAAAGTCCTTTCTATTCCGAAGAAAAATTGGACAACTCTATTCTTCAAAAATCATGCTGATTCCAAACTGGACAGGCGGCTAATGAACTTAAATAGTTTTCGTATTTTCAGTTGGAAACATTCAGACAATTCAGACAATATTGCCTAGTGTTTGCGAAAACACATCGAGGCTGTCCTGAGTGCTTCGACTTTTAATCTGTGATCAGACTATTCCACATGTTCATCCACATCAGACCGCATTTTCTTGCGCTGTAGAATGGAATCCCCCTTAGCTACAATTACGTTTCGGGTTTAATGTTGTTGTTTTTTTGTCTGCAATTATTTCAATGGGTCGAAAATAGTAGACCTATGTGGGATAACAGCTGGAGGTTAGGAAAGGATGTTATAGTAGTACTGGTGTGAGACCAGGATTCCATTGTTAGGTGCTCCAGCCGCCGCGATATAACTGATAGATTGTTGAAAGCGGCGTAAAACCCCATTTAAACAAACAAGAGCAATTATTTCGATTAAAAGTGTTAATCTAGTCAAGTAATAATTATGTTTGCTTCTACATTTTTTTTCTTTTCAGCTGTAATTACAATTCTTCTTACTGTTTACCTCACAGTTTACCTTGTCTTCATGCTCCGCCATATTGAATTCAAGGCTAGAAGAGTGGTTGGATTTGCGGAAAATATACGGAACATCAAAGGGCACGTACGGCATAGTTATTTGTTTTCACTTGTTCATATTTAATAGAAATACCTTGAATACCTTGAAATTTGTAATTTTATTCATGAAAAGATAGTATTTTTTGTTTTGTTTCGTTTTCATTGAGGCGTGAACCTTAAAACTTAATCACACTGTAAGATTTATTTTTTTAAAAAAAAATCAAGTTTCAAGTTTATTTCAAAATAGACGCCCAATGTGCACGATGGCACTAACATGAGCCAACTGTACAAATGTTACAAAACACAATGGTCAATATGCATGGAGGACAATACATATTATATAATACATGTAGGAAAAAAAGATGTAAATTAATATCAATTAATTTTGTGCTAAAAAAGACTAGGTTTACATGTATATAATGATATATCTCCGGTGCTATTATAAAATCTCGCAGCTGCAGTATAGGTTATACGGCAGTTACGAGGTTCTAGAACCACACCGACGGAATGTTTTTTTTTCTCTAATATTACACCACATTTTATCTGTATGAATACGCGCAAAAGCTAGAATTGCTACGAAGCCACCAAGCAAGCTTAGTGTGAAACAATAAATCATACACTTTTCCGAATTATTGCATGTAAGAGATTTTAGCTAGCACAGCGTCAGCTTTGATAGCTTAAGGTAACAGACAAAAATTGAGGTCTTCTCAGAGTTCAACGAGTGCAAACTGCCACTGGAGGCTTAACCAATAAAGCCATTTAATGCCTACCCTATAAAAGTACTTCCGATTTATTTCAGAAATATTGCAAATTCTGCCTGCAAGTTCATCCCCTAGATATTTTTGATCACTTGAGCATATGAGCATATGTCAAGTTCAAATGAGTCTGACCAGAGTCTTCACTATGCGCAATACTTTGTATGGTCACATGAATGAGTCTGATCTGAGGTTCACTATGCTTTGTATGGCCAAAGGAATTAACTTTTATCATGTTGTAGAGAACTCCTTCAAAAGCATGCATTTCAACCTATTACCATTCAATCCCGCTTTATAACCATCTGAAGAACAAAGCTTTGGAAAAATTGTGGACAATGAAAAAATTTTTGCCACAAGTAATTTCTTTAATGTTTACCATGTTTTCTACCCTAAAAGTGAATTTATTTTCTAAATTCTACCAACTTGAGATTGTCGTCTGCAACTTCTTTCAATTTGAACCAGTCTAAGATTTTGTCATTTTGTAATGGCTTAACGACTTGGTTTCTTTATTTATCATGTTACCCTTTGACAAAAAAATCTATAATTTCAGTATTTTGATTTCAAACTGCAGCCATATAAAAAGCTATCGTAGAAGCGATACGATCATTTACTGAGTACGCTTATCTTATCCAAGTTCAAATATAGAGGTCTGAAAAACTCGCTCTACAAGTTTATCAGCACGATAAAGAAGGATAACGAAAACACTACCACCTAGAGATGCGTTGCGTACTTATTCTGCTTTAATTCACCATTTCCTGCACAAACCCGGGATTTTACGTCGCTGTGATTTTATACTTGAGAAAATAATTTGGTAAAAGGAGAAATTGCTTATAAAAAGCAATTTCTCCTTTTTCCACAATTTTTTCTACCTCATGAGATGGTTTCATTTCAAATTGCATCCGATTTTTTTGTTGTCTTCAACGTCTTTGAATTTGGACCAGTCTAGATTTTCAAAAAACGGGAAAGGCTTAGAAGGTCTTTGAGCATGATTAACGTTTTTTATACGCCGCCTGAGGCGGTCGTATATTGGCGTCATATCTCCGTCTGTCCGCCCGTCCGTCCGTCCGTATGTACGTACGTCTAAATTTTCAAAAACGGGAAAGGCTTAAAAGGTCTTCGAGCATGATTCACGTTTTTATACGCCGCCTGAGGCAGTCGTATATTGGCGTCGTCTTCTCCGTCTGTACGTTCGTCCGTCCATCCGTCCGTTCTTGTGAGTGCAACTCCTCCTTAGTTTCTGGTTGGACAATGTTATCACCTTAATTGGTAGATGTGCATGAAGTAAGGAGTTTATGGTTCATTGATTTTTGCCTCAGTTATGCCCCCTTAAAACTTAGTCTCTGGGGCTTATTGAAATTGCAGCCTTGTGAATGCAACTCCTCCTAAGTTTCTGGCTGGATCTAAATGAAACTAAATTAATAGATGTGCATGAAGTACGGATTTTATGGTTCATAAAATTTTCCCTGAATTTTGTCCCCTTAAAACTTAGTATCTGGGGCTTATTGAAATTGCAGCTCGTGAACGCATCTCCTCCTAACTTTTTGTCTTGATTTAAATGAAACTTGGTCAATGTCATCACCATAATTTGTAGGTGTACATGGATCAAGGATTTTATGGTTCATTGATTTTTGCAAGAGTTATGCCCCTTGACACTTAGTCTCTGGGATTTTGAGTGTTCATTAATTTTTTATTCCCCCGCATCGATAAGATGGGGGCATATTGTTTTACCGGTAGCCGTCTGTCTGTCTGTCCGTCTGTCTGTCTGTCTACAAAACTTAACCTGCCAACTAAACAATTACCTTTGACTTCAACCTTGATTAAGTTACAATGCTAATAGTTTGTATGTAGATAGGTTTCAACAAGGCGCAACTGGGGGAAGGTAATTTCATCAAGGTCAAGGTCAAAATTTTAACCCTTTCCCTTTTCCATAAAACAAAGAAAAAAAACAAAACAATAAAAATCTCCCGAATTCCTGTTTCGGGGGGCATAGTGTTTCACAAACACATCTTGTTCCTTGATTGATTGATTGATTGAATGGGGTTTAACGCCGCTTTTAACAGTATTTCAGTCATATCGCGGCGGCTGGAGCACCTAACAATGGATTCCTGTTATTTCTCACACCAGTACTACCACTACATCCTTTCCTAGCCTCCAGCTGCTATCCCACTTAGGTTTACAATTATCAACCCATTGGTGAGAGACAATTGTCGGAAAGAATATTTGCCGCCGCCGGGGATCGAACCCATGACACCCATGATTGAAGATTAGGAGTCTGGCGCGCTACCGACTGCGCTTCGGCGGCGGCTCTTGTTCCTTGAATGCCCCCTTAAAACTTAGTATCTGGGGCTTATTGAAATTGCAGCCTTGTGAACGCAACTCCTCCTAATTTAAAAATGTAGTTTGCAAATGTTATGGTTCTGTCAAAATAAGTAGTGTCTACAATTATTTTCGTGAAACAGCAGCAAAGTGGCGGCGTATATTGTGACAATGGAACTCTTGTTATAGTTATAAATTAAAATTAAAATAAATATTTTACGCAGGCGATCAGCCTATATGAAATAAATTCCCCAAGTCACGTATCCTTTATTTCGTTCCTATTTCTACACACAAAAATACGCAAAATTCGATTGCATGCCTAATTTTATAACACACGAAAGAAGTTATAGGGTGTACTTGAATAACTTCATCCATGAAAGATCACATCCCCGAAAAGTGTCGAATATATATATAAATACCATAACTAAAGCCCTATTACCACCTGTGTGTGATCGTAAGTGTTTTGTAGCCCCCTTTAGTTGTTGCCCATTAACTTTTCCATATCTATAGAATCACCTGTTTCTGAAGTAAGATTGAGCAGATCTATATTTCTTTCTCTTTCCTACTTGCAAACGTGCAAATGGGCCTACCTCTGAACCAACAGTCGTTAGACAGTGGTCAAGTGCCCTTTTACTTGTTGAATAGGCCTTAGTGATTAAAGTTGCCCTTGGTCTGGTTTTCATGAAAAACTTGTTAAAGGAAAAATAGTTGCTTTCCAAATAGGTATATTAACGTCATTTTTACGACAAATATTCTTTCTTCGTGTTAAATCCACTAAATCCACTTTAAATTTGATTCAGTTTGATATATTCCCTATGACCTATTTTGAAACATGAGAATTTTTTGGATGGCGTCTTTAGTCTTCTGGTAATTTCGATAACCGCTGAATTGCTAAGGGAAATTGATGACCTTATTGATACATCATGAAAACCTCTTATAAGGTTCTTTTCGGTGTACCCGAAAGATAATGTATTTACCAAATGAATTCCGGTTTCATTCGGGTTGAACTTTGTGGAACTTTCGACATCTTGTAACGCGAAATATTTTTTTCTTTTTTTCTTTCTTTCTTTTTTAAAAATGTAGAACAGTCATTTTTATTACAAAATCAGCTTCTTCGCCATCTTTCAAATATCTGAAAGTATTACACTTTGAAATTTCCAAAAAGGTTAGCCATTTTGTTGCCTTCCATAATCCGTGTAAGAGCCTATTTCACTCCTACCTCATTTTGATAAGCACCATAGCTTAATGGCAAAGCGCGATTACTATATTGTAGCCATATGCACCAACAAAGGCCCATGTCTCTGACATTTTATGTATCTCTTATTAAATGTCATTCTAATTCGGTTACCAGACACACCTCAATTTAATATATAGGGACTATTATGCTGCGACAGAAATACAACAATCTGCGTTTGCTTTTGAGGCATGCGCCGCATGTCTATCTGTCTGCCTGTCTATCTGTCTATCTGTCTATCTATTCTTCTCCGAACAAATGCTTGATTATCATCTGAACGATTATAATTATACTTCACAAATTGGTTCAGTATTACATCTAGTCGTGCACGACACTTTTGTTCATAACGGCAGCCGGTTTAAGACAGGCTGCCGTTTTACTCTGTTGATCGATACTTTCTTGTCCTGAAAAATGCTCGGTAACATATACACCGATTTTAGTGAAACTTTACACACTCTACAATATTTCCTCTAGTTATGTATGGAACTTTTCAAAATGTCAGCCGGAATACCATTTGACTGACATAAAGAAAACTTCAAACATATGTTAAGCATTGCCCTTAGTTGTGCACGACATTTTTGTTAAATAAAAGTCACTGCCTTTTTCAGAATCGCCGCCACTTTGTCGGCAAACTGCAATATTGCTTGTCTTAACGAATGCTCAGTAAACATTTAAGCGATTTCGAGTAGGCTTCAAACACTTGTTTAGTATCACCTCGAAATGTGCACAACAATTTTCTTTCTTTCAAAATTGACACCGGTTTCAAAATAGCAGTCCTTTTACTCCGTCAAACAACATTTACTTGTCTAAACGAATGTTTAGTAACCATTTGGCCGATTTTGATGAAACTTGACATACTTGACATACTTGTTTTATATTTCCTCTAGTTTAGCATGTCATTATTCTTCTTTTAAAATGGCTGTCTGTTTCTGAATAACCGACATTCCAATTCTTGACTCTACATTTTATTGTCCGAACGAATGCTGAGTAACCAATTAGACCTATCTTGGTGAACTTGCCCATTTCTTCATTATCGCTTCAGGAACGAAAGGGATTAATCTAATCACTGACCCCTCATACTGACTACTGTGGCTCCGCCCATTATATCATGCTACAAATAAGTAGAATGGCTGGTTGGCGACCCAAACGTCGTAACTTCAGTTTTAATATGCTGTAGTTACGACGTCTAAGTCGCCAAACCAAAAAAAAAAAAAGTTTTACCCAAAATGGCGGCCATGTTGGATTTCAAAGCTTTATTCCGGGCTGAATGAATGATTTGATTGGCCGATTGATGTCTCGATTGACAGCCGATATTAGCCAATTGTTCTTACTAAATGTCACGGGTAACCTTTTTAAAGTCAGGCATGTCTGTCAATCCCTATACGCCAGTATTTTCATAAACCTATGTCTACATAAGTAGAAAATCATGAGAAATCGTATGTGTCTACACAGTTGTCAGAAAAATACTTGTATCGAAAGATATTCTTAAACTAAGTAACGTACTGAAATTACTGCAAGCTAGCAAAACACTGTTGGTAATCTTTTTGTCAAAGGTTATCATGATAAACAAACATAATTAACCAAGGCGTTAACCAATTACAAAATGCAAACCTTAGACTGGTTCAAAATGAAAGAAGTTACAGACGACAATTTCAAGTTGGTTGAATTTTGAAAATATTTGCCGTCTAGGATATAAACATTGTGGACATTGAAGAAATTACTTGTGACAGGCAAATTTCTTCATTGCCCGCAAAAGCTTTTTTCTTAAATTGCAGGGTTGAGTCAGAATAAGTTAAATACCATGCTGTTGAAGAAGTTACCTACAATTTGAATAAACTTTATTCGTCTGGCCTTATATGGCAGTGCGCATAGTGAAGACTTGATCAGACTTATTCTGAACACAGTTCTCTCAAGTGGGCTAAAAATACGTAGGAGATGAACTTGCAAGCAAAGTTTGCAAAATTCCTGAAATACATAAGAACTGCTTTTTTCACGATGCAGGCATTCAGCGGATTTAGTGGTTAAGCCTCCAGTGGCAATTTGCTCTCGATAAACTCTGAGAAAACCTCAAAACTCTGTTAAGTTAAGCTACGCTTTGCTAAAACGACGTAGGCATGTGCTCTCGGTGTTAAGGTAGACATTTAAAAATGTTTGCTACAGTAATTCCCAGACGACAATTGAAAGTTGGTGCCCATTCCCAAACCACAAAATTTCAGACTAATCCAAATTGAAAGGCGTTGCAGATGACGATTTAAAGTTTATGAAATTTTAGATTTTTTCACCTCTTGGTAGAAAACATTGTATAAATTTCTTCATCTTACACAATGTTTTCTAAATTTTATTTCCTTGCAGGGCGCCAAAAAAGCGTCATTGTGTTGGAATGGGTTAAAGATAAAATGACAGAAAAACGTGTCGGGGGTTTCTTAGAGTGACTCACCTTTCTTTGTCGAATCATAGCTATACTGAACACAATAGTAATCAAAGTACTGAAAGTTCTGAGAGCAGTTTTGCTGATTTATCAGTAACCGCGCTGAATAATGCGATCATTTTTCATCAATATGAGAGAGTAAATCGTACACCTAAGTAGGAGGAGCAGCTGGTGGCTCGATAAGGATGTAGTGGTAGTATTGGTGTGTGAACTCCCAGGAATCCATGGTTAGGAGCTCCACCCGCCCCGATATAATTGAAATACTATTAAAAGTTGCGTTAAACCCTATTCAATCAATCATGACCTATTACTGTTTACCGAAATCGTTATTTTGAATGAATCGCAACGTTTTCTTCTTAAGTGCGCGAACATTTGTGGTTGTGTGGTAAAAGGTTAAATGATAAAAGGTAAACAAATAAAAGCTTACATTCAATTCTTTTTTCGTTGAGCATATTATTATCACAATTGAAGTAGTTAAATGTCCGTTTCAAAGATTTAGTCGAATTCGAGAGGTAAAAGGTGTTTTATTCGAAGGGTTAATAGGCGCTTGAATATAACAGGGTTGTAACGTATTACATATACTCTGTATACGGGGGTGTAAATTTGCCAAGCCCTGGCAGGTCAAAACACTAACAGACACTTTACATGTATTCGCTAACTCCACTGACCTAGATTTTATCTTGAAACGCGAGGAAATTATTTCTCTCATTTTGACAAATCATTAGACAATTTACCAAGGATATATTAAGTTTTAAACCATTTTCCTGGATATTCACGATTAAAAGGAGGCTGTTGGCATTCAGCAAGTAAGTTATTTTCTTCATCAGCGATGAAACAAGATGGGGGCGATCACATAGACTTTCACTTCACGTTTATGAGCATGCGTGGAAATGAGCGGAAATGTGTGAGAACTTGTTTCCGGTTGATCGATATGAAATACCGGTTTTTCCTAAAAAACGCTAAAAAGTACTAGTAACTAATTTTGACATTTAATGATTACAAAAGAGTTTGTAATGGGCCGCGATCATTGAACATTTGCGTATTTTTGAAAATGAAAATCTACTTGCGGTAGTTTGTCGTCTGCTATCTTTGCACATGTTGCTCTACACAATTTTAGTAACACGTTTGTGAAACTCTCTCTCCGTAAACTGCGTTGTAACTAGAGCTGCTTCTGACCGACGTCTTTGTTCTACACAAGTACTTGGAAGTTTCATACAATATAAGAAATACGACTGTGAAACTCTCCCTCCGAAAACTGCGTTGTAATTAGAGGTACTTCTAAACGTTATCTTTACCCTAGGCAAATTTCTGTGAAAGTTTCACACAATATCAGTTATACGATTGTGAAACGCTCTTTTCGAAAACTGCGTTGTAAACTATAGGTGCTTCTTACCGATATATTTGTTCCACACAAGTACTAGATAATTTCATATAATATCAGTAAAACGATCGTGAAACCTTGTCTCCAAAAACTGCGTTGTGAACTGAGATGTTTCTGAAATATATCCTTGATCATATCTAGAGTCTTCACTCAGAAGCTGAGACCGATAATCTTATGAAAGGCGCTTTCTATCTCTGTACCAGAGTGGGGGCGGTGGCGAAGTTTCCGGGAGAGAAACTGCTTTCAAAGGAATTACCACACAAAATGTTTTAGACTGGTCCAAAATTGAAAGAGTTGCAGACAACAATTTTAGGTTTGTTGAATATCGAAACTTTTAGCCTTTATGGCAGAAAACATTGTGAACATTGAAGAAATTGCTTGTTACAAGCAATTTCTTCATTGTCCACAATGTTTTCAAAAAATTTCTTTTCTTATAGGGGGTCTAAAGACAACGTTGTGTGGGAATGGGTTAAACTTCTGAAGCTTATTTTCATGGCCGACATGATATTATCGTCACTTTCATGTTATTATTTTTATCAAGCATCTGAAAACATGCAAATAAAGAATATTCGACTGTTAAATGCAATTTTCAAAGTGTGCATTTTTTCCACTGAAAACGACAATGCATTCTTGATATGAATCATGTAATTTGAAAAACGCATTAATTTAAAATGTGGTAAAGGGGTGTATGCCAGACGACAAAGTATTTGACAGGTCCGAACTCAGAGAAGTTATTAAAGACATTTCAAAATGAGTGTAAAGAGAAAATAAGTACATAATAGATTGGAAAATTTTGTGAGAAAAGCAGACATGACTTTCAATATAGCGATCGCCGGGATTCCTTCTTTGCTTCTAGGATCCTAACAACGAATTTATCCTTGCACAAATCGATTCATAATTTCTAGTAATACGAGTTGAAAAAGCAAATCCGTTCATGAAACTAAGCGCGGGAAACCAACGGCGAGAAGCCGAATCACAGATGGACGTAATGATAAAGGACGACGTCGACTTATTCTAATATTCTTAGCAGGAGTTGAATCAACGATGCTGGACTGGTGAAGTCCCGTATTTTCTTAATAATGGGATTTAAATGAAAAAATACATGGGCCCCTGATCACGCAAATATTGATGGATTTGGGGCATAATTGAATCATTTGCGCTTATATCTAAAGTATCGGGAGGCAAAAATGGCTATTTATGGCATTTGTATTACATTATCTTCTATTTTGAGAACTTTTGTAAAAACCCTCAGATGATCACGTGGTATCCTTTATGAAATGAATTTCACGAATTTTATCTCTCAATGCTAGTCCACGTATCTTAAGAAACACAAATGATTATAGGGATTAGTTACGTCTGAAGAATTTTTTAATCAAAATAGCCAAATTCGTGTGCATAATTTGATATGGGTAGATTTCATGCAAAGGCGTTTATTATGTCTCACAAACAACAACAGCAATGGTGAACTCTCGGAGACAACTAACTTGAAAATCAATTTACTGGCCTAATTTGTATTATTTCACGAGTGTCAAGTGTTCAAATGAGAATGGAACTGTTTTTGATATTAAAAGCACCACAGCGGTAAACCTTTAGTTTAAGTCAGGATTATTTAGAGGAATTCAAGGCCCCGTGAGTCAGTCCTTTTAACTCTAATGGTAACAACTCTGGACTAAAGTCTTTAATTCTCGAATTTGTTGATTTGATCCTTGTTCTGAACCAGAGGTGCTTGGTTTCCAGATATTTCTACATTTGTTAGTGTGTAAAGATTTTAGAGATGAAATGCCTTAGGTCCATGGTATTTTAGTTCACCAGAGTGAGAAGTTCTTGGAGTGAGCTATTGTGATCATTGTCCTGTGCCAGTACATCAATGTCCTGTGCCAGTACATCCGTCTGCCAGTTCGTTCATCCACTATTACAAAAAAAATCTACCAATCTGACCATCAGGTTTCAATCAAACTTCACAGAAAAAAGCCTTAGGTCTAGCACTTTCAGAATATTTCACAGGATTGAAATTTACAGAACGTTTGATTGCTGTGGCAAACAAGTGAAAAAAAGCTTGAAAATTCTTCTGACGAAATCATAAGGCATAGATACTTGATATATGACATGTGACATCGTCTGATGGTTCTTTACTTAACTACTTCAAATTATTGCCATGACTTGACAATAAGTCCTATGCTGTGTGATCTGGCTTTAACATAGAAATAAAGAAGGAAAACCTTTAAAATCTTATGATTCAAATTACAACCCTCGGATCAAAACACAATCTATATTGTTGGTCCCAGAATCCTCATTTCCAAAGTAATAGTAGAAGAATTTCTTTTAAATGTCCTAAACCTTTAGACCTATAGTTTACAAAATTTGTATTACTATTTAACAGTGATTACCAAAATGATTCAAAGTCTTACAAGTAAGTTATAGCCCTATTATAGCCCTATGTTTTGAGATACTATATATATCATAAAAATACTCCCAAACAATTTGATAAAGAAATTCGATAATCTGCATGTAACATTGTCTAAAGACCATTAACAAAAACACTTCAAATTTCTGCTCCCAATTGAAAATTAGCCCTATGTTGTTTGATCCTGTATTTTACAAAGAAATAAAGCAAGAAGCACCTACCCTCTCCAAACAACACAGCTTCAGCTTTCAAATTGTCTCTGCAGAATCGCCTTAGGGCCCCTGTCAAACACTGTGAAAAGCTTTCAGTTCAAAATTTGTTTGAAATTATTTCCATATAATAATACAGAACAAAACAGAAATCTTGAAAAATCTCTCCCCCCCCCCAAAAAAAAAGACCTGACACTTTCCATATTTTGAACTTTGTATTTTAACAAAATGATTCAAATTACAACCCTCGGATCAAAACACCCTATATTGTTAGTCCCAGAATCCTCATTTCCAAAGTCAAAATAGAAGCATTTCTTTGAAAATGTCCTAAACCTTTAGACCTATATTTACAAAATTTGTATTACTATTTAACAGTGATTTACCAAAATGATTCAAAGTCTTACAAGTAAGTTATAGCCCTATGTTTTGAGATACTATATATGTCATAAAAATACTCCCAAACAATTTGATCAAGAAATTCGATAATCTGCATGTAGCATTGTCTAAAGAACATTAACCAAAACACTCCAACTCATTGCTCCCAATTGAAAATTAGCCCTATGTTGTTTGATCCTGTATTTTACAAAGAAATAAAGCAAGAAGCACCTACCCTCTCCAAACAACACAGCTTCAGCTTTCAAATTGTCTCTGCAGAATCGCCTTAGGGCCCCTTTCAAAAGACTGTGAAAAGCTTTCAGTTCAAAATTTGTTTGAAATTATTTTCTATATAATTATACAGAATTAAACAGAAATCTTGAAAAATCTCTCCCCCCAAACAGACCTGACACTTTCCATATTTTGAACTTTGTTTTTTTACAAAATGATTCAAATTACAACCCTCGGATAAAAACACACTCTATATTGTGGGTCCCAGAATCCTCATTTTCAGAGAAATGATAGAAGAATTTCTTTAAAAATGTCCTAAACCTTTAGACCTATATTTACAAAATTTGTATTATTATTTAACAGTGATCTACCAAAATGATTCAAAGTCTTACAGTGAAACTATAGCCCTATGTTTTGAGATCCTATATATGTCATTGAGAAAAAGAGGAAGTCTTTGAAAATTGGAATTTCTTACTCAAATTCTTCAAATTTGATTTAATGATAAGGAACACTTAACAGAATAATTAGAGAAGGGCTTGATTATCATTCCAATTACTAATATTCAATCCTGACTTCAATTGAGGCCATTCAGGCCTTTGATTTCTTCTCCGGTGCGTAAAAATGCGGAATCGTGTGGTAATCGGTTGAATTGTTCTTTTCTATATGCAGATGATTTCGAAGCAGTATTATATCACTTGGTACAATATCCCGCCATACATGGCCCATTTACCGGGAGTAAAGAATGTGGATTTCAACTCCTGCCAATACTCTAACTGTCATATGTGGTTTGGTTCTCGATATGCTAATTACAGCGACGCAGTTATTTTTGACGGAAGGAGGGTCAAACCAGTGCATTTCATCAAGCGTAAACCAGGACAAATTTGGATATTCTCCGCCCATGAGTCACCAGCTTCTTTTATGGACAGAGGTTCTCACTGGCAAAGAAATTGCTGGGTTTCGAGTTTTAACTGGACAATGACATATGACAAATCCAATACAGATATACACTTACCATATGGAGAATTTCGGAGGAGAAACAATGCAAGGTTCAACAAAGATTATGGTAAGATATTTGGAATGAAGAATACGTCTGCACTGATAGTGCATTCCCATTGTCAAACCCGCTCAAAAAGAAAGTCTTTCGTGAATTATCTTAGCAGATTCATTGACCTAGACTCTTTCGGGAAATGTGGAAAACCGTGGAATTGTAGACAGAAACACGCTCACGCTCTCGGTAACTGTTTCGACCAAATAAATGGCTACAAATTTTATCTCGCTTTTGAGAATGCCTTGTGTAACCAATATTTTACAGAAAAACTGTTCCGTAACTATAACTATGACAGCATTATGGTGGTTCGGGGTGGACGTAATAATGATGCAAATCGTTTATTACCAAAAGGAATAACTTCATCCATGAAAGATCACATCCCCGAAAAGTGTCGAATATATATATAAATACCATAACTAAAGCCCTATTACCACCTGTGTGTGATCGTAAGTGTTTTGTAGCCCCCTTTAGTTGTTGCCCATTAACTTTTCCATATCTATAGAATCACCTGTTTCTGAAGTAAGATTGAGCAGATCTATATTTCTTTCTCTTTCCTACTTGCAAACGTGCAAATGGGCCTACCTCTGAACCAACAGTCGTTAGACAGTGGTCAAGTGCCCTTTTACTTGTTGAATAGGCCTTAGTGATTAAAGTTGCCCTTGGTCTGGTTTTCATGAAAAACTTGTTAAAGGAAAAATAGTTGCTTTCCAAATAGGTATATTAACGTCATTTTTACGACAAATATTCTTTCTTCGTGTTAAATCCACTAAATCCACTTTAAATTTGATTCAGTTTGATATATTCCCTATGACCTATTTTGAAACATGAGAATTTTTTGGATGGCGTCTTTAGTCTTCTGGTAATTTCGATAACCGCTGAATTGCTAAGGGAAATTGATGACCTTATTGATACATCATGAAAACCTCTTATAAGGTTCTTTTCGGTGTACCCGAAAGATAATGTATTTACCAAATGAATTCCGGTTTCATTCGGGTTGAACTTTGTGGAACTTTCGACATCTTGTAACGCGAAATATTTTTTTCTTTTTTTCTTTCTTTCTTTTTTAAAAATGTAGAACAGTCATTTTTATTACAAAATCAGCTTCTTCGCCATCTTTCAAATATCTGAAAGTATTACACTTTGAAATTTCCAAAAAGGTTAGCCATTTTGTTGCCTTCCATAATCCGTGTAAGAGCCTATTTCACTCCTACCTCATTTTGATAAGCACCATAGCTTAATGGCAAAGCGCGATTACTATATTGTAGCCATATGCACCAACAAAGGCCCATGTCTCTGACATTTTATGTATCTCTTATTAAATGTCATTCTAATTCGGTTACCAGACACACCTCAATTTAATATATAGGGACTATTATGCTGCGACAGAAATACAACAATCTGCGTTTGCTTTTGAGGCATGCGCCGCATGTCTATCTGTCTGCCTGTCTATCTGTCTATCTGTCTATCTATTCTTCTCCGAACAAATGCTTGATTATCATCTGAACGATTATAATTATACTTCACAAATTGGTTCAGTATTACATCTAGTCGTGCACGACACTTTTGTTCATAACGGCAGCCGGTTTAAGACAGGCTGCCGTTTTACTCTGTTGATCGATACTTTCTTGTCCTGAAAAATGCTCGGTAACATATACACCGATTTTAGTGAAACTTTACACACTCTACAATATTTCCTCTAGTTATGTATGGAACTTTTCAAAATGTCAGCCGGAATACCATTTGACTGACATAAAGAAAACTTCAAACATATGTTAAGCATTGCCCTTAGTTGTGCACGACATTTTTGTTAAATAAAAGTCACTGCCTTTTTCAGAATCGCCGCCACTTTGTCGGCAAACTGCAATATTGCTTGTCTTAACGAATGCTCAGTAAACATTTAAGCGATTTCGAGTAGGCTTCAAACACTTGTTTAGTATCACCTCGAAATGTGCACAACAATTTTCTTTCTTTCAAAATTGACACCGGTTTCAAAATAGCAGTCCTTTTACTCCGTCAAACAACATTTACTTGTCTAAACGAATGTTTAGTAACCATTTGGCCGATTTTGATGAAACTTGACATACTTGACATACTTGTTTTATATTTCCTCTAGTTTAGCATGTCATTATTCTTCTTTTAAAATGGCTGTCTGTTTCTGAATAACCGACATTCCAATTCTTGACTCTACATTTTATTGTCCGAACGAATGCTGAGTAACCAATTAGACCTATATTGGTGAACTTGCCCATTTCTTCATTATCGCTTCAGGAACGAAAGGGATTAATCTAATCACTGACCCCTCATACTGACTACTGTGGCTCCGCCCATTATATCATGCTACAAATAAGTAGAATGGCTGGTTGGCGACCCAAACGTCGTAACTTCAGTTTTAATATGCTGTAGTTACGACGTCTAAGTCGCCAAACCAAAAAAAAAAAAAAAGTTTTACCCAAAATGGCGGCCATGTTGGATTTCAAAGCTTTATTCCGGGCTGAATGAATGATTTGATTGGCCGATTGATGTCTCGATTGACAGCCGATATTAGCCAATTGTTCTTACTAAATGTCACGGGTAACCTTTTTAAAGTCAGGCATGTCTGTCAATCCCTATACGCCAGTATTTTCATAAACCTATGTCTACATAAGTAGAAAATCATGAGAAATCGTATGTGTCTACACAGTTGTCAGAAAAATACTTGTATCGAAAGATATTCTTAAACTAAGTAACGTACTGAAATTACTGCAAGCTAGCAAAACACTGTTGGTAATCTTTTTGTCAAAGGTTATCATGATAAACAAACATAATTAACCAAGGCGTTAACCAATTACAAAATGCAAACCTTAGACTGGTTCAAAATGAAAGAAGTTACAGACGACAATTTCAAGTTGGTTGAATTTTGAAAATATTTGCCGTCTAGGATATAAACATTGTGGACATTGAAGAAATTACTTGTGACAGGCAAATTTCTTCATTGCCCGCAAAAGCTTTTTTCTTAAATTGCAGGGTTGAGTCAGAATAAGTTAAATACCATGCTGTTGAAGAAGTTACCTACAATTTGAATAAACTTTATTCGTCTGGCCTTATATGGCAGTGCGCATAGTGAAGACTTGATCAGACTTATTCTGAACACAGTTCTCTCAAGTGGGCTAAAAATACGTAGGAGATGAACTTGCAAGCAAAGTTTGCAAAATTCCTGAAATACATAAGAACTGCTTTTTTCACGATGCAGGCATTCAGCGGATTTAGTGGTTAAGCCTCCAGTGGCAATTTGCT